>CM062807.1:347818777-350635799 GCA_031772625.1 Pinus tabuliformis | reverse complement strand
TCTGATTCTCATCTAAGGATGTATGTGGAACCTTGGCTGTCCATTGGACCACAAAAATCTGATTCAAAAACTGAATCTTACAAGATTGCCCACATCTCCAAAAATTCAAGTTGAATAAAATAAGTCATCAAGATACAAACCTTTCATGGATTTTTAGCAGTCATCGTTTAATTTCTTGTTCCACTGCTTGTAATTCTTCAATCTTACCTGATCTTTGCATTTCCTTGAATGAAGCAAATTTCCAAGGCTTTCTTTCTTTTCCTCCAGTGACATTCTAACTGTATCCCTGTAGTTTTAATGCATAGCATGTCAGCTCTTGAAATTCAGATCAGATGATAAACAAATTGAAGGGTCATATAATGCAAAACAGTTAACTAGGCATTTTATTTCAAATCCTAACCGTTATCTGCTACTAAAGGAACATACATAACAGCATTATTGAATTGAAATAATTAAGTAACAAACCATTGCAGTTCCAAAGCTGTAAATCTGTTGCTTTCTTGACTCAACCCTCTTCCCCAGTTCTTCCAGATAAAATTCTCCAGGACGCTTACTGTCAAGTGCCATATCCACCGCTGCCTTAAACAACAAACTCTCCTCGTCTAGCATCTGTGTTTCCAATTGCTTAGCATCAAGTTTCTTCTTCAATAATACTTCTTGATTCTGCAGTTCTGCAAGTTCAGCTTCCATCTAGACATTCAACATGCACTAATTAGTGCTAAGATAGTTGTATAGAATGAAATGATATCTCTATAAAAGTAGAGTAGAAGATTAAACAGACAAGTCCCATAGTTGAAGCAAGATTGTAAAGCAAACAGGAATATTCCCTTCCTGTATACACTTTGCAGTTGCAGATATCAGATCAAGCTCTTACCTTAGGTTGACTACAACAAATTGGAAGCATTACTGAGTGGATTGGAAACCAAATAAACCTCTAGAGAAATCTACGAATGGACCAAGATGGTAGAAACAAGATTGTTATGTCATTTTCAGCATTGTTTTGATGATAGATATTTCAACCCTTCTCTTACTATTTTTCTCTTTTAAATGTTTCCTTGAATGTCATGGATGTGATATTTCAATAAGCATATCTCGTTTCTATAATTGAGAGAATACTTATTATCGATGTAAGTCATTTTGCTGAACATGTATAGCTGCAATCCAATAAGCTTTCAAAGCTCGACAACTCCATGTGAAGGCCCAATTGCGTCATTCCCACTTGTAACAGACCACGTCTAACTTGCATAATCACTCAAAAGAATCAAATAAGGGATTATGGCTAGGATGACGTCAAAGTAAGATCTGCTAAACAATAATTGATGATACTGCTTCAGCTTTTCTAATGTGTTACTATATTATTCTGGCTGTGTTTTGAATATTTACTTTTACAGTAACTAGATTAAGAGGGTGGATTGGTCCCCCATCTAGATATCTGAGATCATAGTTGCGAAAATCACCGATTTATCAGTGATATTGCCAAAATCACAATTTCATTGAGACATCCAAATAATTGTTGGACAAAAAATCCAAAAATTGGGGCTTTTGAAAACTCATGATTTAGCTCATCATGTCACTAGGCAGGGATTTGAACCTAGGTGGGGAAGATAACAGCCATTCCGCCCAACCACCAGAGAATGGCTGTTATCTTCCCCACCCAGGTTCAAATCTCCGCTAGTGACATGATTAGCTATAATCCCTTGATAAATCCCACGGTGGGCAGCTCAATTGGTGATCACCATGTTATGAATATTATGTAAACTCATGATTTACCAAACAAGCATAAGCTAAGTGAGAATAAACACCATAACATGGGAAGAGTCCATAGTTATAATGTTTACACCCACAAGAAAGTTCTGTCATCGTAAGGGCCATTCCTATTAGGGGGGAGGTATTAAACCTTTATGAATACCCACATATTGAAAGGAAGAATACCTAAGTTCTCTGAGGCAAAACCCTAGTGCGCATCAATATGGTTTGTCTTGCATTTTCTCATATAGATTCAGCCTCTGGAGGGGGGTCTTAACCCCTCTGGACTCAGAGGCAACAGCCATTCAAGCCATGGTCTCTTCCTATCAGAAACCTTCAAAAGTTCTTCCACCCAGATTTGTCAAGTACACAACGAAATTTCCTAAGGTGAAGCTTCCTCATATTGCATCTAGGCACAAGGCCATCCCTTGTTGAAATGGATCTCATTAACCAGTTTACTATCATTTGGCTCTCTCTTGGAGCCATGGCAACCTGGTTGCAGAAAAACTGAAATATTCTGATCAAAGGGAAACTAAATCATTTTCCTGAGACAGAGGTTTTTATGTCTTCCTGTTTGAGACAAAGGTAGACACGGATTTAATCTTTCGAAACGGATGTTACTTCTTTGGCTCCCGATGTATGTACCTAAACTGCTAGACCCCAGACTTTAGTGTAGAGCATGATTTCTTTTGGCAGTTCCAGTATGGGTGCATCTTCCTCACCTTCCCTTCACTGCAGGAAAATGGACCTGGACACCTTTCGAAGGATTGGAAACTCCTGGGGGTGATATAAAGACAAGGCCAAGCCTAAGGAGAATATGCATGAGTATGCTCAAATCTGTGAGGAAGTCAACCTGGAAAAGGGCCTTCCAGAGGCCATTGTCCTATATCACTAGACAACTATCAGCATGAACAGCCTTAGACTACAACCATCTCCCTTTCAAGAACAAAATCTGCCATGAATATGGACATCTCATTAAATAATTCAAGAAGGAAACTCAAAAAGCTCAACCAGCATAAAAAAGAAGAACAATAGCAGACTATACAAAGGAAAACAGGCTCAAATACAAATCTTCAGGCAATATTAAGCCTCAGCATCAGGGATATCAACTCTATTTGGGTCGAAGGCTCCCTAGGCCTGTTGGAAAATGTAACTAGGTTCGGTCTTCATAATTATCATTGTACTTGTATCATTATGTATTTAATGTAAAAAGCAAGAAGAGAAAAATAATTATTATTATTATTATTTCATTAGTTAAGCATGTTCTTCATGCTTCTAGGATTTGTTGAGTCAAAGTCCTATTTGGATTTCTTGTAAAGAAAAAGGAAAAATAATTTTTCAAAATGTATTTTGGGTCAATTCACCTCAAGAAGCCAAGTTGTACCTCCTAGATGTCAAGTCGGCTCACTTAAGGGAAATGTCTTTTCGCATATGAGAAAAACTATATATTGGCATGCATCCTCCACAAAATGGCAAGCAATTTGGGCTTTCTGTGATGTGTTCTGAGGCAGAAATATGCGAAGTTCTGAAGTGAAGTGCGAGCTTCTGGGCTATAGAAGATCTGAAACAAGTGCGAGCTTCCTGGGCTATAGAAGATTTGAAACAAATGCGAGTTTCCTGGGCTATAGAAGATCTGAAACATATGCAAGTTTTTCTGTGGCTGAGATCGGTATGTGATCTCATATGACTGAATTGATGGACTCTATCATGATGAAGCACAATTTGGAGGGCTTGATTTGGCTTCTTGGAGGTTAGATTTGGGTCTTATATTTCTCACTTTGATCTGATTCGATAAGAAGAGCAGATTCTCTGTGTTTTCCCCTTGTGGGGTTTTGCCCTAGCACGGAGAGCCTAAATCTTGTGTTCTTTGTTTCTTGTGATCTTCTTGATTTATACTTTGGTAATTGCTTGTAGAAAAGAGAGAAACATAATAATAATAATAAAGGAAACAAAATTCACAAGTAATTATCATGACAGAGAAATCAACCCTAATACATAAGCCTACTGATTTCTCAACATGGTATCAAAGCCAGGTTTGAAGAAAGAGGCGTGAAGATCACTTTTCTTGGCATATCTCTAGGACAATATTCTTCTGTGGATATATGAGTGTAATGTGTGCGAAGTTCATGAGGTAAAGAGGCATATAAGTTATGTTCCTTATCTCCTGTGGAAGACATTGATTTTTGCTCTCCTGAAGAAGGCATATGATTCGAGTTCTATTATCCAAGGTTTGCTCTTCATCTTCTGTGGAATGCTATCCGAAGTTCTGTGATTTGATGTGAACAGTAGTGCAAAATATTTATACCTGTGCAGTAATGCGAGTTTCTGTGAAGACTTATTCTGAATTAATGCAAGACAGTGATGCAAGTCTAGACTATGACGCAAGTTACTGAAGTTTGTTCTCCTATGCTATCCAAAGTTGCATGTGACCGTGATCTGAAGTTATCCAAGATGATCTAGACAAGTGATCTCTACACTGATCCGAAAAAGCAGTGGCCTTGATGTGACTTGACAGTAATGCAAACAATAATGGCTTGACAACATTACAGTGTACTGTATGGCTTGTGTCACTAGCATGTTAAGTTTTTGAGGTATGATTAGTGTATGGTTCGCTATTCTTCTGTGATGGCTAGGTTCTATTCTTTTTAACCTGCACTCTTCTACAGTGGCCTGCACAACATTCTATGGCTCGTATGTCCTGAATAATGGATCGTATTCTCTAAGGTGACTTCCTTCTCATTTGAGATCAGTATTACTCTCTCAATAGCATCGAAGACAGTAACCACTTTGTGGCACGCAATATAATGTCTTGATGATATACTTTGTGGCATGAATCGCATTTGTGTTCAATGTTCTATAACTTTTCAACATTACAGTGGTCTCACTCTATTTTTTAATGATCTGTCGTATCAGCACCATATGGCTCCTATGGCATCACTCTATTATGGCTCACATTATGATGGACAGAGACTTGCAATTAGATATAACATGACTGAGTTGTTTACTTGATATAAGGCAGTTAAGTAGACTTGACATGTGACAGTTTGGCAGTAACCATTCTATAACAAATAATAATATGGAAAAGAAGGTCGAGACTATGATAGAAAGCACGATAATCTTCCATGGACAATCTACATCATCTCTCAAGGAATTGCAACGACAAGAAGCATAGATATAACAAGTACGAACCTGTGATAATGACATTCGAAATTGTTATGACATTCAAGATGTGAAATCTCTGTGGAACATGTAATGTTCCAAACTAGGAATTAACAATGAAAATCAAGAACATGAACTAAGCTACAGCAATTAATAGGGACCATGCAACAAGTACAACAACCACAAGTTGAAAGGTACACATAACCATCAAAATGCCAGAGAAAATACTCCAAATAGTTGAGCCATTTTATTAATAATGATAAATCAGAGTACATAAGCAGGTAGGAACAAGGGAACCTGGGCTTGCTATGCAAGCTATGCAAACCCCAGGTGGTACAACTCTGATCCAGAGGAAATACTGGCCCAAACTGGTATTGCGCACTACCCAAAAATTTTAGTTGTTGCTGCTAGAATGGGACTGAAGATTTTGCTCTGAAGAATGCCCGGACCACTATGAAATTGCAGTCACGGACTCCCTCCAAAAACCCAGAAATACCCAGAAAGGGTTTGGCCCAACTCCAAGCAAAGTGAACCCACAAAGTGATGTCAATTTCTCAGCTAACCAACAATACGCCCTGCGATAAGAATGAGGATTTCAGGTTTGAACATTGCCTGGAAAATTCTGTAAAATTAGCTGGAAACTCCTCTCAATAAACCACAAAAACCTAGAAAGGGTTTCGGCTAAATCCACCAAACCCAAATGACCCCCAACAAGTGTGATTTGTCCAACCTGGCCAGAAAATACCCCACAGTATTTATACTGTTAAATTAAGCCCAAATCCATCACTAGAGTCTAGAAATCTCTACCAACTCCAGCTAAATTCTCTGCTGATAAATATCTCCTATCTCCAGCCCTTATCTCTCCTCAACGTCTATTCCTCCAGCCCCTACACAAGCTTGCCTGGAGACCCCTGCACACTTCCAAAAATGTAGAATTTCAACCCCAATAATTCCCTCAAACTCAACCCTACTAATCATCATAAAATCTCCAGATAAACTAATAGAAAACACTTGCAAATCCTCTGGTGTTCTTGTTAAATTTGGCAACTAGGGCCAAACATCACTTTGGATAGCTCTTATGAGGCAATTGATATTTTTCTTGGATTCCTCTTTCCGAGAGGTGTAGGATTGATCTAAAGATCATCCCATTCTAACATGTACAAATGAAGTTATGAATTTATTTTGATTATGGACAAATTGTCAAGGTCGGCCAGCCATCAAATTAGCCTCCTCCAGCCTTCAACGTTGCATATAAATACAAGGTGCCTCCTCCTCATTTTGGCATCTCATCTCATTCATCTTTCTCTCTCTCATCTTGATTGGGTACGGATTTCTGGGCCTCTCTCTCTCCACACGTGCGAAAGGAAGACTGTCTTTTCTAGCTGCTGCGTTGACCAGATTTGACCAAAATTTCAAGAGGTTGACTTTGACCAGCGTTGACCCTGTTTGACTTTGGTTTTGTGAGGGAGACTTCTGTTTGGGCAGGTTGTTGTTCTGGGCACAAAAACTGAGGCAGTTTGACCCCTGCGTTGACCAACGTTGACTGCCCTAATTCAGGTTGTTGCATTGACTTTTGTTGACCAGATTTGACTGGTTATTTTCAGACTGTTTTGGGTTGCATTATCTTGTTGTTGGAGGCCGAGTTGACCAAGGTTGACCAAGCTATTTTGGAGGTCAATTTCAGCCTTGTTGACCAACGTTGACTTTCTGGTTAGGGCTTTCTGTTTCTATTATTTTGACTTATCAGTTTGGGCAAGTGAATATTGTAAATTGTACTCTCCCTCTGCTGAACTTTTGAAGAAATATAAGAAGAATTGATCAAGGGTTTCCCCACATTGGGGTTTGTGCCTGGCTGGTGCCATATCTTGTGTCCTCTTGTGTTGGATTGTCTTCTACTATTATTGTTTATGTTCTATTTGCATTTTACTATCATGTTGATGTGATTGCTATACTGAATGTGATATTGGGCTAAGAAAGAAAATTGAAGTAAAATTGCTCTAAGCATAGAACATACCATTGTTATCCTAAAATTAACAGTTTTGCTCCTCCATAACCGATCTTCCCACAAGCAATTCAAACCACTATTGTGCCCTGGAAGGAACATGCACCAACTGAAGTAACCTGCAAATATGCCCAATGAAAACGTTGAATTGAGCTCCCTAAATTGCCTCACTAAGGAGGCACTTGAGGTTCTCTGAAATGAGGGTGGAATTCCCGCTCAGAAATTCCTTGTGTTGAACAGCACAGGTTGTCTTGGCTAAGCAACTCAAGAGAACTAATGTTGAATTGTCAAATGATCAAAGATACCAAATGGAGGCCTCCAAGCTCTATTTATAATTGTTGGCCCTCTCTCCCTTGGTGGTCCCACCTTCCACTAATTCACACCCTTCCTTTCTCTCTCTCTTCTCACTAGTGTGAATTGCCTCTTGGGTCGAATTTTCTCTCCTTGTGGTCCCCACTCTCCACTAAGGTTGTAATTTTCCTTTTTCCTCCTAAGTCCCAATGTCGGAAATGTCTCCCCTTTTCCAAAATTGTCTCTAATGCGGAAAATCAAAATTGGGGATATTACACAACAATCTTAAGGAAAGTCTGAAATCAGTTATAGTTTTGAAAGAAGTCCATCTTGTTGTGACTAGCATCAAAGTCCGAAAGGCACTATGACATAAAACTACGAGTCTGTTACAACATTTAGTTTCGAAGAATTCTTTTATGATCCAACATACAATATATCTCTGCAACAAGATATTAGAAGCATGAGAAGCAATGACATTATCTTCCTTTCAATACATAAATGAAGGATCTATCAATGAAGTCGACCTATCTAAGAAGCCAAGACATTGATAGGAATTTGACATCCCGAAGACCAGGCTCATCTTTGTGCCTAGCTTGAAGGACAAAGGACTAAAATCTATGAGAAGATCATATGAAGAATTGGTTATGGACAAAATTAAATTAAATGTCTCTGAGAAGCAGCTCAATGAAATTTTTGAGATTGAAGAAGTTGAGGCATCTTTGTTGAAGAATGTCGGCACTTGACAAGGTAAGGTTGCAGAGGTATGTACAATTTTTGTATGCATAAATATAGACTAGAGACAGTGACATATTGTTGACTTGGTAGCACACCAAGAAGATCACTGCATATGAAGACTAGATTAAGAAATGAAATGGATACAAGGTATGTCAAACAATATCATTAGGTTTTGCAACATGCTAGTAGAATTTTGCAATGCATGGATGACAAGTCTTGATAACTATGAAGGATCTAGGGTTTGCAATTCTTGAGTAGCAAGTCTTAAAGACTTTGGCATCTAGGGTTTATAAACCCTAGCATAGTTTGGTTCAAAAAGAACCCTAGAAACAAAACCCTATCTAATCATGTTCACTGTTAAAGATAACTCTAACCCTTGATGTTTAATGTGAGGACAAGGTTGGTGAACAAGTCCAAGTTTAAGAGGGAGCTAATCCTTCTCAAAAGATAAGTACTCCATATCTCCTTGTTTGTTATCTTTATGCCTTATCCTTCTTGTCTTTCATGGTCTTCTAATAAGGGTTGCAGGTCAAGACAAGACTTACCTAAAACTTGACTAGCAAAAGGAAGAAGTGGAAGAACATGGCAAAGCATGAAGATGAAGAAGTAGAGAACAGTTTGAAGCTTGCATCAAGGAAGTCAATTAGAGGACAAGAAGTTCACTTACCTCAGATGAAAAGAGGGAGTTGTAAAGACTCTGATGGATACGATATTGAAGCTTGTTGATTGGTTCATTCCATGTGTTGGAGAATGTAGTAGGGCAGTTATTAATTCAAATTCTCCTTAACCTTAATAATTGCTTGTGAACTTTATTTATCTTCTTATGTTTCTTTATTAGATCTTTTCATCAAACAATTATCAAGAGAAAAAACAGTAAAGGTAATGGACACAAGAAATAGCCTCCAAGCCAGGCAAAAAACCCTCCAAGAGGAAAACCCAAAAAGAATCTCTTCTCTTCTTCTAGAATATGCTTCAAATAAGAAAACCAAGACCCAAAACCCTAGACCAAGTCCTCCTCCAAGTGCCAAGTCATCCCTCCAAGAATCCTTCCAGTAAGATCAAAGATCCATCAATTGAATAAGGGTCAATTCGTCTTCAACAAGCTTCTAGCTTCAACTTCGACCCCTAGCTTCAAGTCTGCAACTTCGACCTACAATATTCAGCCTAAGTTGCACGAAACGGGGAAACGGGTACGAGTTTCCGAAACGGGAAGCGATACGAAACGCGACCTCCCCAAATTTTGGAAACGGGGAAACGCAAATATATATATATATATATATATATTGAAAATATTTAAATATATATATATATATGTGCAATCATAAAGCATAAATGATACATTATAATTTATTACACTTAAACATTAAGATTTAATTTACATCACATTTACTCATGAATGATCACATAATGAAAATAAAAATATCGGAATATCCAAAAGCAACCTTTATTATATATCCAAATCTCAAAATCAGCCTTTATTTATATTAATATATGAGGCTGCAAGTACAATAAAGACTATAAGGCTGCAAGAGAGAGATCCAAATCAGGATTTTCTGCATCCACATCCCATTCTTTAGAAGGACCATTGTTGTATTGGGAGTCTCCTCCTACATAGTCGAACGACCTTAGTGCTCTTGATTAAATACACGTTTCATACCCTAGTACCCTACATGATCTTGATTATTGGGAGTTTCCATGCATAGAGGGCTTGGTTCTCTTGATTAAATACAAGTTCCATACCTAGTACATGATAAAATCCAATGGAAACATTGCAATCCCTCCAATCCTGAAATCCTGAAAAACAAATAAGTCTGCTGGATTTTGAGTGAGATCTAAAATTCTACTTTCTCCATATGAAATCCAATGAGGGCGAAACCACTCTCAAACATCCTGAGTCATTTCATGGTAATGTTAAAAATTTAAGTAAAAGGATGAAAATGAAAAATAAAGGAGAATATCACTTTTACTACCATGAACTGCATATCCCTCAAACTTCTTGATGAACTGCATATCAACACTAGGGCAAAAATTCACTTTTATAACTTTAGACACGCATCTAGAAGCAACAAGAAGTCACTAACATACCCTAAAAGTAAATTAAAAAAAACACAAGTTAATGAGGAAACGTGGGTCGTACGACCCTTAAACGCGTTTCTGGCCATACTGGCCACGTTTCCGTTTCGGGAAACATGGCAGTACGGCCGGAAATGCATTTCACGGCCGTACCAAACACGTTTCCGTGTTTCGTACCCGTTTCCGTACGGAAACGGACCTCTATACCACGTTTCCTGCAACATAATATTCAGCCCTATAGTAGTTGTAGAAACCCTACCATACATGTGGGTAGAAGAGATCAAATATAGGTCTCCTTCCTTCACTTTAGTTTTCTCTCTTTCTTGTAGACTTCTAGCTTCAAGTGTTGACCTTGCAAAGTTTCGGACCTGCAACAATATCTGCAATTTCTACCTTGTAGCTGCAACAAAAACCCTAGATCTTTCACATGTGTGAGAGAAAGATAGTCACAAAAATCAAATTTTGGTTTCTCCTTGGGATGTTTTCTTCTTCTAGACCTTCGCTCTTGCTTCCTTCTTGTTTCCAGCTTCAAATCGAACTTTTTTCTTGTGTAGATCGAATTGGTGACAAATGAGGTCGAAGTTGCTTGTATATATACCAATCTAAGGAGGTCGAATAGCTTCTTCTAGGCCGACTTGTCACTGGCAGGGCCGACTTGTGCTTGGAGGCTCATAAGGACTTTCTAGACTCAAAATAATATCTTTTACATGTTACATCTTGCCCAATAGGGTCTTATACAATTGACAAGGACTCTCTTGACTCAAGAAAAATATTATTTTGACATGACAAACCCTAGGAGCATGAAATGCATGCTTGACCTAGATGACCAATAAAATGAAGCATGAAACCCATGCTTAAAAATAATATTTTTCTTTCTTCTTTTTCTTGTAACATAAGATATACATATTGACATAAGTACAATGACAATTATGAAGACCGAAACTAGTTACATTTTCCAACACTAACACATGGATTGATGATTGAAAGTTGCAGAGCATGTAAGAAAACTTCATTGCAATATGAAGATAGACCATGCAAAGGAATGTTGACCTCAGAGGGAGCAAGCAACAAGATTTTGAAGAATCCCACATCTTGACTAAAAGCTATTGTGATTTGGCAACTCTGATAATGTTGGGATATGATTTGGCTTCCTGAAAGGACTTATTGTAGAAGTATGTGAAGAGGCTGGAAAGATAGCTTGTTTGATGATATTATATCGGTTGTTGTTTGATTCGATTTGGGTGCACATGGATTGAGTGGATGACACTGATGATGGCTTGGAAGAGCATGAGGACCAAATACTGTTATGAAAGGATGGAAGGCATGTGCTAGCAGCTGTAAGGAAGTTTGGCTCCTTGAAGATGAAAGATGAACCAATTGATGACAAAATTGCATGAAGATTGTCAAAGATCTAGGAAGCTCGAAGTTTGATATGATATGATGTTGTTAAGGAGCCGAGAAACCATGTCATGAAGATAGAGTGTGAAAGAATTTGGCTCCATAAAATGTTTGACATCCAGGAAGGTCAAAGCTCAGGTATGATGTAATGCGAGAAAGGAGCCCTGCAGCTACAACTATATCTCCACGAAAGAACAAGTAGTTAATGTATTGATGAAGTATGAGACAAGCTAAGGCTTGTGGTTATGTCTCCCTAGTTGAGAGGGAGTAAGGATCTCCTCCCTGGTTGAGAGGGAGTGATGATGGACATTGTATTCTCCATGTGTCATGCACTAGGCCAGGACTAACAATCGTAAGTCTAGTGAAGGCACTGGTAGGGAGAATGGAGGATTGGATAAGCATCTGGGATCAATACTCCTTGAGGATTTGGAATCCAAGATAGGTAGTAGTCCCATGGACTGATACTCTTTGAGGATAGGACAGGGTATCCAAGATAAGAGTAGTCGAAGAGGACCAATATTCTTTGAGGATTGGGTAATGGTGTCCAAATGTATGCCTCCCAACATTGTGCTCTAATCTAGTGGAGAGTTAGAGCTTGTCTTGCTATATTGCAATTTGACAATGTTGGTTATGATGTTGATGTTTGATGATGGCTTATCAATCTGACTCTTCTTATGAGAATATTTCAATTTGAGAGTATCTTTGTACCTTGTTGTGTAATTATGAATACCTCCCTAGTTAAGAGGGAGTGTTGGAAAATGTAACTAGGTTTGGTCTTCATAATTATCATTGTACTTGTATCATTATGTATTTTATGTAAAAAGCAAAAAGAAGAAAATATTTTTTATTATTATTATTTCATTAGTTAAGCATGTTCTTCATGCTTCTAGGATTTGTTGAGTCAAAGAGTCAAAGTCCTATTTGGACTTCTTGTAAAGAAAAAGGAAAAAGAATTTTTGAAAATGTAATTTGGGTAAATTCACCTTAAGAAGCCAAGTCGACCCTCCTAGATGTCAAGTTGGCTCACTGAAAGGATGTGCCTTTTCGCATATGAGAACAACTATTTATTGGCATGCGTCCTCCACCAAATGGCAAGCAATTTGAGCTTTCTATGATGTGTTTTGAGGTAGAAATATGTGAAGTTCTGAAGTGAAGTGTGAGCTTCCTGGGCTATAGAAGATCTTAAACATATGCAAGTTTTCTGTGGTATATGAGTTTTTGTGGCTGAGATTGGTGTGATCTCCTATGACTGAAATTGATGGATTCTATCATGATGAAGCAAAATTTGGAGGGCTTGACTTGGCTTCTTGGAGGTTGGATTTGGGTCTTGGATTTATCACTTTTATTTGATTCTATAAGAAGAGTAGATTTGATGGGTTTCCCCCCATGGTGGGTTTTGGCCCTAGCTTGGAGAACCTACATCTTGCATTCTTTGTTTCTTGTGATCTTCTTGATTTATATTTTGGTAATTGCTTGATGAAATAAGAGAACATAATAATAATAATAAAGCCAAAAAATTCAAAAGTAATTACCATGATAGAGAAATCAACCCTAATTCATAATCCTATTGATTTCTCAACAAGGCCAAGACTCCTATTAAAGCAAAATCATGTAATCTCTCATATGGATCATCTGAAGAAGCAAAACCAGGGGAAAGGTGATAGTCAGCCAACCCTATCTAACAAATGAGATTCTATCCCAGAAATAGCACATTTCTGCAGAAAAATTCTTGGTAAATCCTTATATGATTTCAATGGAAACAGTCACAACAACAATAGAGTTGTCTTTAGTTCAAATAGCAAAGTTTCAACCTTTAGAAGAAGAGGAGCGTGTCACAGAAAGATTTGAAGAGACTACATCATAGATCCAAAGATAGCCTCTCCAAACTTCAAATTAAAGGGCAAAGAGCAAATGGAAGTAGAGGAAGAGGAGTCTGAGGAAAAGCTTCCAAAAAAGATTCAAGGAAAATAGAGAAATTCAGAAGGGAAGAACCTGCTAATAGAGACAAAATGATTGGAACCCCGACAACTATTGATAAAGCCCTTGCAATTGGAACAAAAGCATCTAGAATTCCGTAAAGAAATGTGCCTCAAAGAGGTGGTGGGTCAAAACCCTCATCTAAATAATGATACTTGTCTATTGGAACTGTAGAGGACTAGGCAACAAAAACAAAGAAGTAGCATCAAGAGATTTGATAAGAACATAAAAGCCCACCATCCTTCTTCCCTACAAGACAAAAATGGAGGATCTAGAAGTAGTGAGGATAGGAAAGAAGCAATGGCATTTAAGCGATGGAGTAACATTTAATTCAAGAGGAGCATCAGCAGGTTGTGCACATTATGGAATGGGCAGGATTGGCAACTAGTACTTTTCTTCAATCACAAAACCAGATATTAATGAGACTCACTCACCATCATTCTAGCAAAAAAGTTCATGTTTCCAATTTGTACATGTGAAAATTTCTGAATCTAACAAACCATAAATCCTACTGCAGTAAACTGATTTGCATTACCTACTTGTGTTCTTCATTTTAACAAGTTATTTTCAGAAATATTCAAAAAATATTAATGCAAATACACTGCAGCCTACACCACTATACAGATCAAGTACTGAAAAATAAATGAGACAACCATACACAGTACACACTTATTTTTGGACTAAATGTCCCCAGAAAAACCCAGTGTGGGAAAATCGGTGCAGCAGATAAGAGGGTTTTATTATTAAGCAGATTTTTGAATACAACTAGAGTGCCAAATCCGACTTACCCAACAGAGAATAAACCCAACAAAAGTACCTCTATCCGGAGACAGATATTTTGGCGAATCCAGCAACTAGATGAAAAACCCCACAGATCACTGCGATGTCCCCAGTGTTGTGCAGCGATGGCTGCTCCAAGCTCTACGCTGGAACTGCGTCACCCTCCCAGTGAGCCTTCCTGGCTTAGAAATCGATTTTTTGAACTATTGCTCGATCTGCCTCACAAAAACCCCAGCGCTACCTCTAAGTGACTGCGTCAACCCTCCAGCCTCTGCGTCACCCTTTCTGGAGCTACATTGTCTCTCCCTGGTGTTGTGCTGCCTCTCTGCTATGTATTCTCGGCCTTGGACTAAAGTCCCTCTGCCGAACTGCCCCTCTTTGCACTAGAAACTTACTCTGAAATTCTCAGCAAACCACGCCCCAGAATTTCAAACTAGCTCAAGTGTTGCTCTCTCTGTGTGTGTTCTCCAACTGACCCCAAGCCTCCTTTTATATTTTTCCTGTTGAGAAATCAACGGTCGTGATGTAATCTCTAATCAACGGCTAAAGATTAAATTAGACTTGATACTCGTCTCTTAAAATCTTTTCACCAATATTTTCATTAATACCCATTAATATTTTAATTTTCCTAAATTTACACTTCGGAACCACATTAAAAATATTAATTATTTTAATAAAATACAATCCCGCTGGAATTTCTCCAAACGATTTCTAGGTCTTGGAGATCTCATGTGTTCTATCCCCTCCACAAAATTTTGGAACTAAAGCACATCCGATGCTACCCAAAAATCAACAATACATGCCTGTAGCTTGCATGGAAAAATAAATCTGTTGGAAGTTATTTCTAGGTGTGAAAGATTTGGAACATGTTAGAAATAGCATATTAGCAGGGGACTTCAATGTTGTTTTGCATAACAAGGAGAAAATAGTGGGTAACATTGTCAAGGATTTGTTTAGAGAAAAATGGAAGACCTGATGAGTCAATGGGGCATGGTAGATATCAAGCTAGTAAATGGGGAAATACATTTAACTAACTGGAGGATAGGCTTGGCCACATAGCTACTAGACTGGACAGATTTTTAGTGCGAAGTGCCTTCCACCTTCAGAATTACATAATCAAATTCAGGGTTGTAGCATCAGTAGTTTCTAACCATAAACCTATTGTTCTCCAGTTCCAAGACGCTCCAGATTATGGGCCTTTGCCATTTAGATGCAATCCAATCTAGTCACAGGACCAGGAAGTTCCAAAGATAATCAATGTGCCTTGGACAGTTTGGATTGCAGGTACACATACTTATATATGGGAACAAATAGTTAAATTGGTTAAATCTGCTCTAAAAGAATCAGTTCGATCCTCATATTCCTCCCCACTGACTGAGATAGACATGTTTAATAACCCGACTTGAGGAAACTCACACCAAAATATAAAATGAGTCACTACTAAAACTTAGGCAGCTAAGATAAAGATCCAACAGAAATGCAGAAAGCTATCAGGATTGGGAAGAGACTTGGAGACTAAAGTCACAGAGTCTTTGGCTTAAGGCAGGAGATTGGACCACGACTTTCTTCCAATAGAAAGATAAAGCCCAAGTTGCCTGGAATAATGTCAAAGAATTTGCTCCAGAGTATGGTACTAAAATTTCAGAATTTAAAGAGTTAAAGCAAGCAGCCTGGTCTCACTTTGGCAACCACCTTACATAACAGGGCAATGTGGATCCTGATGAGATCGCAACCATGCTAGAAAATATTCCTACGAATATCACAGAGGAGGATAACTTTGGCCTGATGAAACCTATAAAGGAAGAGGAGATATTGAAAGCCATTTGGGACTTAGAACACAAGAAGGCTTCTGAGCATGACAGGTTCTCAATTTCCTTTTATAGATCCTACTGAAGTCTGATTAAGACAGACCTAAAAAGATGCATTAACGTGTGCAAAAGGCTAGTAAGTTTGGAGGTAATACAACCTTCTCATTTCTCAACTTAATTCCGAAAGAGGCTAATCCATCTTCCTTTTCCAGGTTTCGGGCCATTTCTCTTTGCAATTTGTCATATAGAATAGTGACAAAAATCATAGCCACAATAATGAAAAAAGTGCTGCCCAAGATTATATCTGAAAATCAAGGAGGGTTCATGCAAAATATGCAAATAGTGGATAATATAGTGTTAGTCCAATAAGCCATTCTTTCAAGTAAAAGTGAATAAAGAAAAAAGTATGATAATCAAATTAGACATGGCCAACAATTGATTTGCTAAGGCACTCTTATTGAATTGAGATTGTAAATAAATTTGGGTTCAGCCCTTCTTTCATCAGATGGACCTCCTCCTACATTAGTGCCCCCTAGATTGCGCCCCCAGCTGTTGGCCTAACTCCCTTCTTCTAGGGAAGCCATGGCCTGAGACAAGGTTGTCCCATGTCTCAAATTCTATAAATCATCATGGTTGAATCCTTAGGTTGGAAATTAAAGGCAGAAAGAATTGCTGGCAACCTCCCTGGAATCAAAATTGTGTGGGGAACTAAATGTTTGAATTGTTGATTTTCTAGTGCATCCAAGACTAGTGTAGTTTTTCAAAATTGATAACTACTTCCAATGATATATTCAGTATTCTTTTTTCATTCCAATCATAAAGCAGCTATACATGAAAAACTTCAACAATTCAATTTCATCAATAGAGCAATAGAGATCACAATGAACAGTAAACAAGAGACAAGAGACACCAGAAATTAGGCTTCAAGACGGGGGAAAACCCAACCAATCTTTCCTTATGAGAGAGAAATTTTGTTCATCAATAGTACATCAAAATATTCCAACAAAAATTCCAAATCTGACCTCAACAATATCCAAGTCAAAACCAGTCAACGAGGAGAGAGAAAAGTCAACGCTGGTCAAAGATTACAGTCTGCAACAGGGGCAAATTTCGGCCTGAGGTAGCTGATCAGAAGGGCCGAAATTCAGTCCTGAAGTGCCTCAGAAATTACAGTCAACGAACCAGTCAAACCTGCAGTCAAAGCCTCAGTCAAAGCATGCAGTCAACTCAAGTCAATGAGCCAGAACAGGGATGAAATCTCAGTCAAACAAAGTCAACTTATCTCTGCAATCTTCCATCCTCCAAGACAGGCAAAATATCAGTCAAACAGGTCCACAAAAGCCCAAGTCAAAGAAAGTCAAACAGATAAGAAAAGTTGGTCAAGGCAGATTAGATTCTCCTTCAGATTCCTTCACACGTGTGAAATCGCTCTCTTGCTATTTCAGATCAGATGTGATGATGGGATGTGTGTCCAAATGAGGTCCAATGAGTCTCTAATTATGTGTTTTTGGAGGTGCTTTTTCACATGTGGGGCCGATTTGATGATCATGAGGCCGACTTGGTCAAACCCAAAAAAATGAATTTTTTCCATCACTTGCCAATGGAAATGCTGACCATAACTACCCAAATTTTCAACACTCCCTCTTAGCTAGGGAGGCACTTTTCATTCTCTCTCAAAATCAATTTCCCCAACCAATCAATAGTTCTCCCAACGTATAGCCTAAGGGACAAACACAAGTCTCTCTCTCTATCAAGATCAATCTCCAATCCATAGGTCTCTCGGCACCCATCCTAAGTGAGAGATCATCAATCTCATCATAAGGAAAGATAAACAGCATCCAAAACATCCCACAAACCACAACCCCATAGCATTCAATTCAACGTCCTGCTAACCAGTGGGTCCAAATCAAACACATGCACAAGGTACATTTTACCAACCATACACAAGGTCTCTCGACCCACAACCTAAGGAAGGAATCCCTATCACAATCATATACACAGCATACATCTCTCCGACCACAAACATGGTCTCCTAGCCCATAGCCTAAGTGAGGAATCCCTATCTCAATCCCCGACTATATAGTCTCTTGGTTCATGACCTAAGGGAGACAACACAAGATCAATCCATATCTCAGAACCAAGCTCCCTGACCAAACTCACTGATCTCCTAGTCCATTGACATAGGAGATTGACAATCTTCCTAACCAATCCATAGGTTTCCAAATCATAGCCTAAGGAAGATTGTCTATCACATGATGCTATATAGTCAATGCTCCCTCTCACTCAGAGAGGGGTTCTCAACAACTCCAAGTTGTTCTTTGAAATAAGAAAACTTCGTACAGGATAAAGGCTTTGTTAACACATCAGCAACCTGTTCATCAGTAGGTACTAGGGACATATTCAAGCTTCACAGCTCCCCTCTGGACAATATTCTGAATATAGTGATACTTAATCTCAATGTGCTTCGACCTGTCCTAGAACACGGGGTTCTCAGAAAGCTTCACACAGATTTGATTATCACAATATATAATGGTTAATTCCAGCACTTGATCAAACAAACCAACAAACAATTTTCGAAGCCACACAGCTTCACAACAGGCAGAACATGTAGCAATATATTCACCTTCAATCGTACTCAAAGCAACAAAAGTTTGCTTTCTACTAGACCACAAAATCATACCAGAGCCCAGGCCAAAACAGAATCCAGAGGTGCTCTTTCTATCATCAGAGCTATCGGCCCAATCAACATCAGTAAATCCTTGCAGCCACCATTCTTCATTAGAAGCATAACTCAGACCATATTCAATGGTACCACGCAAATATCTCAGAATATGTTTCGCTGCAACCCAATGTACATGTCAGGGCTCAACCAAGAATTGGCTCAATGTGTTCACAACATAACAAATATCAAGCCTAGTATTCACAAGATAGTTCAATGAGCCAATCAATTTGCGATACATAGAGGGATCAATCAAATCAGAATCATAGTCTTGTATCTTCTTCAAATTCGTCACCATAGGAGTGTCCATGGACTTACAGTCCATCATACCAAATCTCTAAAGGATCGAAATAGTGTATTTGCCTTGGCCAACAAAGATTCCATCAAGTTTTTGCCAAATTTCCAATCCCAAATAGTAATGCATGAGACCAAGATCCTTCATTTCAAATTCAGAAACCAACTCCCTCTTACACTAGACAATCAGAACCTCAACCCCGGTCATAAACAAATCATCCACATATAACAGCAACATCAAGGGCTCCCCATCAACAACTTTAAAATACAAGTTCGGATCAACATTGCGTTTCTTGAAACCAAGACTCATCAAATAGCCATCAATAAAGGAATACCATGCATGAGGGGCCTGCTTCAGCCAATACATGGATTTCTTCCATTTGCAAACATGTGTTTCGCTATCATGGACCTCAAAACCCTGTGGTTGCTCAATATAGACTTCCTATTCAATGACCCCATTTAGAAAAGCAATTTTGACATTCATTTGATGCAATTTCCAACCTGTAATAGAAGCAAGAGCAATGATAGATCTAATAGATGCATACCTAGCAACGGGAGCAAATGAAGCTTCATAACCCTCTCCCTCTTTTTGGGAGAATCCACAAGCCACAAATCTAGCCTTGTATTTTCAACACTTCCATCAGCAACATGCTTAATTTTGTAGGTCCACTTTGAAGACAAAACAAACTTTCCTTCAGGCCTTGGCACAATTTCCCAAACATCGTTCTCAATATAGATTGATATTCTTTAGTCATAGCATCTTTCCAAACTTGTTCTTCAGCTGCTTCTTCGTAGGTGGATGGCTCGAATCCAGTGATCTTGCACATCAAGGTTGTATAACAGGAGTAAATTTTCAGCTTCTTGCTTTCCTTGAAGGTCCCACGAGCTGCAGCATGTCCTTCAACTTCCTTCAATGTTCTTTCAGGCCAGACGGGTCTCTTTCTAGTCTTAGGTACAGTGGATCTTGGAGATTCAACAAGTTCATGATCATCAAATTCTTCATGAGCATCTTGATCCATCGGTTTAGGCTCTTTAGGTTTTAATTCCATGTTCTTTGGAGCCTCCTGAATTTCATCATCAGAGTCCTAGTATGATCCTCTAGACTTCCAAAAAGCAACATACTCATCGAAAATAACATCCCTGCAAGTCTCAATGTAACGTTGCCCTAGAACATAGACCCTAAAGTCCTTTAAATCTTCATTGTAGCTCACAAATTCCCTTCTTCCCAAAAGGCTCCAACTTTGTCCTCTTCTCCTTAGGAACATGAACATAAACAAGACAACCAAATATTCTCAAAGGCTCAACATTGGGTCTCTCACCTGTAAATACTTCTTCAGGAGTCTTGTAATCCAAGACTTGATGTGGGCATCTATTTTGAACATACACAGCAACCTTCGCAGCTTCTCCCCATAGAAACATTGGTAACTCTTGATCATGAAGCATGGCTTTGGTAGCTTCCATAATGGTCCTATTCTTCCTTTCGGTAGTTCCATTTTGTTGAGGATAGTAGGGAACTATCAGCTCCCTCTTAATTCCAGCATCCCTGTAGAAATCAATCAATTCCTTGGATACATATTTGCCACCATTATCAAACCTCAAGGTCTTGATCCTTCTTCCTGTAGCATTTTCAACTTGAGCTTTGAATTCATGAAACTTCTCAAATACTTGATCCTTGGACTTTAGAAGATAAATCCATGTTTTGCGAGAATAATCATCAATGAAAGATACATAATACAAGTTGCCACCCAAAGTCTTGTTAGACATAGGCCCACAAACATCAGAGTGCACAAGATCCAAGATTCCTTTGGATCTACTATCACTGCTAGTACATCTTCCTTTCACATTTATCCTAATGGCACATCCCTTGCAAACTTCAACATGATCAACCTTGATTTTCGGTACACCCTTAACAAAATCTTGCATTCTAGTAAAAGCTTTACACTGAATATGAGTGTACCTTCGAAGCCATAATTCACAAAGATCAGCGGTGTTATGAAGCAAAGCTTGAATTAAATGTCCAAGGAGACGAAATAGGCCTCCAATTCGCACACCAACGACCTTGGCAGATTCAAAAGAGGCATCCTTCTTCCATACTAAGGCTTGTCCATCAACAAAAGCAATTCTATATCCTTTGTCTTCAAGAGATGAGATGGGCAACAAGTTTTTCTTCAAACCAGGAACATATCAAACATTGTTAAGTTTAACATTACTTCCTGAATCCAATTGAAAAGATGATGAGCCAATACCTTTGACTTCATATTTGCCATTGTCTCCAAGCTCCACTCTTTGTGCTATCTTATTTTCAACCAATGCATTGAGATGATCATGATTCCCAGTGATGTGCCTAGAGGCACTAAAGCAACAAAACTTATAGCTTGTTGACTTTAAATGTAAAATACACGAGTATTTGTAATAATAATTTATTAATATATATATATATATATATATAAATGTATATATATATATTGATTGTACAAGGATGATTGAATGTTACAATGAGGGCTTGCATATATACCCAGGCAGGTGCCCCTTGATGACTAGCCATGTCTTTTTAGACATGCCTTTTCATTAAACTAATGACCATTAAAATAGTCACTAATTTGATTATTTATTATTTACATTTATTTTTGTTTATTTTATTTGTTATGAATTATATTCATAACATTGCCCCATTCTTTGCAAAGCGTTGTCCTCAAAGCTTAATTGCTGAAAATTTCTTCACTTTGCTCACGTCAGTTCTGATAAGTGTTCATTTGTCAATCATCTCAGCACATATGACTCGTCAGTAATATTCCCTTGGAATTTGTTTTTTTAATTATATATATATATATATATGTTCTTTTTTTAATATTAAATTATATATAATTTTAATTAATATTACTTCCACTATAACCTATAGTAACGTTAATTTAAATATGATCGAACACCAAAAAAAATCGTGACCGACTAACCTAAGGGTCACGATGGTTTGACCAGGAAAAAAGAAGGACGACAAGGATGGAACTATTGGGACCGAATGACAGGGCACAGTGGAATGACGGGATAGTGGAAAGGTTGCATGGTGAAATGACAGAAGGTTTCAACGAACAGGGATTTGGTAGGTGACGGCGGATGAACGCAATTTTTTTTACCGGTGGACTGTTCATCGGCTGTCAGAACAATGGGCACGAGTCTCCAATGCGTTGACTACGGTCCATGTTAATAAATCTGCAATTGAGATTGTGCCAATATTGGATGAATTTAGTAACAGTCATCCACAGTTTCTTCTGGGCTGTGAATTCTTTTGTCATAATCTGCAACTTGAACTCGGGATTTGGCGAAATTTAGGGAGAAGACTGAGGGATTGGTTTGGCCATCAGGAGAAACCCAATCGTGGCAAGCCCTCCAATCATCCATGAGGCCGATGAGGAGCACTGGTTCGTTGGCCTTCATATATTTATCTCTGAATTCTCGATAACTGATCTACCTTCCATCGACTCGGCGTATCTTCCCGCTTAACTATATTGTCATCCTCTCTGCGTTTTCTCCAAACACATTTACACAAACCAAGTGTTGAAGATCTGACATGACCTTGTGTTCACGTTTTGACTTCTCCTCGTAATTGAACATTGCCAATGCTCGTTTGTCCTCAGCACTGTACACTTGGTTTTCTTTTCTAATACGAATAGCATTCATTCGTTGATGCCTGCTTCCACTCATGACATAGCCAAGGGTCTCAAATTTTTGAATCTCATCGGCAGACAGACCAACTTCTCCTCTTCGAGGGATACGCTTTCCTTGTTGGACGTATTGTGCAATTGCGTCACCTTCTCCTGGCCGAAGTGCTCCTCCATAGCTTATATGGCCCTCTGCTTTTGGCAGAGGAAGTGGCCCCACAAGTGGTTCATTCTCAAGCCCCTCCGCTATTTTTTTCTGAGATTCAATCATCTCTTTGAACCTAAGAGCTTCATTGTCTATTTCAACAAGTTCGACGTCACCTGCTCTCTCTTCATGCTTGCCAGATTCAAGTTCTAAAGAATCATCTGATTTGTATAAAACTTTGCAATTCCCACATACATCTTTTTCACTGCTGACACTCTTCCCTGGTTTGCAGACACAACAATAGACATGATTCTCCTGAGCAACATCTGGGCTCACATTTAAACAGCCATCATGAAACCATTTCTGACAAATGTCACACTGAACCCAGAAATAGTCATTCTCTTTGCATAAAACTCCGCATATACCACACTTTCTATTGTAGTAATTGGCAACTTCCTGACTGGCCCTACTCAAGCTTAATATTTTTTCATACAGTTGGCCTCTTTGCCTGCAGTTAAGACCAAATCTAACTACATCTAGGGATACAAAGCTCATTAACCAAGCATCGAAATGCTCTGCTATGAACTCAATCCATTCTTTGGTTAATCCCTTCAGGGGCTGCTCGTTGTTCAACGTAAAAGGATAAGGGGTTGCTTCATTGGATGGAGGTTGTGGTGGGGACTTAACTTCCCATGTGCCCTTCGGATCCCCATAGAGACAAAAGTATTGTCCATTGTTAACTCCATTTTCCCAGCGTTTCTTACATACTTTTCCCACATTTTTCTCTTCGTCATCACCAATGTCTTCTTCAACATCTTCCTCATGTTATGATATTGTTCATCTTCTTGTTTCTCAAGATAGTCCTCATCCACATCATCTTCATCTGGATCATCATCTTGATATATATCATTCTCATCCACATCAAAACCAGCTTCATCTGGATCCTCATCTTGATCTATATCAGCGTCATTGGAATCATCATCTTGATCATTTTCTGCAACATCTACATCTTCAACATTATGATCATCTACTGCTTCATCTTCTTCACCATCTTGATTGATATCATTTTCATATTCATAATTATCTATTACATCTTTATTTTCATTATCATCATTCTAATCAAAATCTTCTTCTCCTGCTTCACCTTGTTTTGTTTCTTCACTGTCACTATCATCTTCCTTATTATGGATTTTTGCATAACTTTTCTTAAAACATGTTGTAACTCCTACACATGATTTTTCTAATCGCTGAAGTGCTTCCTAAATTTTACTAAACTGCTCAATGAATTCAGGCGAAAACTTATTGGCATTTTCTGTGGCAGATAACGTTCAAGGACTCGCATGGTTATATTGTGCGGTGGATACCGTTCAAAGACTCGCACGGCTCTGATACCACTGAAGCAACAAAAGTTATATCTTGTTGACTTTAAATGTAAAATACACAAGAGTATTTGTAATAATATATATATATATATATATATATATATATATATATATATATATATATTGTACAAGGATGATTGAATGTTACAATGAGAGCCTACATATATACCTAGGCAGGTGCCCCTTGATCACTGGCCATGTCTTTTTAGGCATGCCTTTTCATTAAACTAATGACCATTAAAATAATCACTACTTTAATTATTTATTATTTACATTTATTTTTATTTATTTTATTTGTTATGAATTATATTCATAACAGGCACCACTATCCACCAACCATATTTCATCATGACCTGCAAAAGCAGAATAAAATGAGTATTCTTCACTAGTATCTCTTGGATTCATCAAGGTTAGCAATAGAAGCATGTTGTTTCCTCTTTTGATCTCCATTCCTTTGATAGTCATCCCTTTGATTCCTTTGAGGACAATGATCATGGTAGTGACCATATGCTTGGCAATGATAGCACTGAACATTAGTCAAATCTCTTCTATCTCTTCTATCTTGAGAGGGAGAAGGTCCTCTTCGAGGTGGAGGTTCCCTTCTTGGAGCAGATCTTGGATTTGGTCTTCTTTTATTCCTCTTGAAATGGGTTGCTAAAGTTTCTTCATTTGTATCTTCAATAGGGTCTCTTGAATGAAGTCTTGACTCTTCTTGAGTGCAGGAAGCCCATAGTTATCAAATGAAGGTGCATTCTCCCTTACACTAATGCTACTGCAAAAGGATCCCAAGATCTAGGCAAACCACCCAAAGCCACAACTACCAATTCTTTGTTAGATACTTCTTCACCAATGGTCTTGAGTTGATCTCTTATTTGAGATATCTTTACAAAATAGGAAGCCACTGTATCATTCTTTGTCATCTTGATATTGCGAAGTTGACCCCTAAAGTTTATAGATTGATTGATGTTGTTGATAGTGTACAAACCAATGATGGCATCATACATCCCTTTGGATGTTTGGTGATCAGCAATATAGGGAATTAGATTATCCCTAACAGATTCTATAAGGATGCTTCTTGCCAAGATGTCATCTTCTTGAATTTTTTCTTTCCCTGCTTGATCAGTTGGTTCAATAACTTTACCTGTAACAATGCCCAAAACTTTATGCCTTGCAAGAACTAGATCAATCTTGGCCTTCCATGCCCTGTAATTAGTAGCTCCTTCAAGCTTGTTCTTTGTCTTCATGAAGGAATTCATGATGAAGATAATGAAGATGACCAACCAAAATCAAAAGATGAAGAATCCCAAACTCTTCAAAGGTGCTCTCAATGCTTCTTCAAGGTGATCTCATAGCTCTTTCCCTTCACCAAAGCTTTGATACCATGTTGATTTTCTAGTGCATCCAAGACTAGTGTAGTTTTCAAAATTGATAACTACTTCCAATGATATATTTAGTATTCTTTTTGCATTCCAATCATAAAGCAATTATACATGAAAAACTTCAACCATTCAATTTCATCAATAGAGCAATAGAGATCACAATGAACAGTAAACAAGAGACACAAGAAATTAGGCTTCAAGCCAGGGCAAAACCCACAAGGGCAAAACCCAACCAATCTTTCCTTATGAGAGAGAAATTATGTTCATCAATAGTACATCAGAATATTCTAACAAAAATTACAAATCTGACCTCAACAATATCCAAGTCAAAACCAGTCAACGAGGAGAGAGAAAAGTCAACACTAGTCAAAGATTACAGTCTACAACAGAGGGATGAATTTCGGCCAGAGGTAGCTGATCAAAAGGGCCAAAATTCGGTCTTTAAATGCCTCAGAAATTACAGTCAATGAACCAGTCAAACTTTCGGTCAAAGACTTAGTCAAAGCATGTGGTCAGCTCCAATCAACGAGCCAGAGCATCAATGAAATATCAATCAAACAAAGTCAACTTATCTCTGCAATCTTTGGCCCTCTAAGACAGTCAAAATATCAGTCAAACAGATCCACAATAGCCCAAGTCAACAAAAGTCAAATAGAAAATAAACATTGGTCAACACAGATAAGATTCTCCTTTAGATTCCTTCGCACGTGTGAACTTGCTCTTGCTATTTTAGATCAGATGTGATGTGATGTGTGTCCTGTTGACCATTGGAGTGACCCCTGATAATTATAAGACTCCATGCCCAAGGATGATCCAAAGAACACTTGTACCATCAGATATCATCGGTCAACAGAGTTTTTTAACTCTACTTCTATTTTCTCATCATCTTTCTTGTACCCAGATTCCACACCCTACAGGGAATTGTAATAAGTGATACTAGTAATTATGAGTTTTGAGTATGTAATAGGCCTAGGATGTTGGGACTCGATCAGCAAATGAGTACACCTTGGAGTGTTTTTTTTCTGGTTAATTATCCTTCTTTTTTAGAGACGGATAATTTTCTGGGTTTTTTCACTCACTTTTTACCCCAAAGTCGGGGTGACGGTTTGAAGGTTGAGTCTCTAACACATCTTAGTACCTAGAGTCGATTTTTATTACCATACTAAATCACACAAAAAAAATTGTGGAATTTGGTTAGATCTAGGTTGTCATTTTTTATTTTTTTAGATTTCCCACAGGTCAAAAATTGCAAATAAAATTGTATTTAAATTGTAATAAGTGTAATCTAGAGAAGTTATATGGGGTATGAGTAATCAAAATTACACATCTCATCCTCAAATTTCTCCTATGACACACTTTGAGGGGTTAAAAATGTGTTTTGAACCTTCAAAACCCACTTTTCCTAAGTTTAGTGGGAAATCTGGCAATTAATTAAGCCAAAAAATTAAATAAATGGAGAAAAATAAATATCCACACATGCTAAATGTTGTGGAAATGAGGTGGAAAATTATGGGAGAGTTAAAGTGAAGTCCCAAGGTGATGTGGACTCCAAAATTAAGGAAATGACATGTGCTCAAATAAAATCGAATCTCTGGCATTAAAGGAGAAAGTTGTTTACTTGGAAATTCGAATTTGTGAAGTTAATGCACATTTGGGAGGATTTGGGAGAATATTTGGTGGAGATTTTTGTGGGAAATTGTACCCACATAGGTTACCACCCATATACACTTGTCATTCTATCATAAAATTCGAATTTAGCACATAAGGGAAGATTGATTTTTACACTTGGCATTGGAGCTCCATTTAACAAATTCGAATTTCTCTTTGGTATTGTCACCTCATGCCACTTGTTTAATCACTTCTACATTGGGATTGGCTCCAATGCCATTTGTCATTGTCATTCTTCATTAGGATTTGCTCCCAACTCTCTATATAATAGAGCCATGGGCTCTCATATTGTATCATATTGTTACTATCTATTGTGCTTGCGGAAGCGCTGGTACCTTGTACACTTCCAAAAATATCAATAAAGACTTTGAGGTTTCATTCATGAGATGTTCCTCCTTTGGGAGTGTCATGAATTATTGATCATTGGTATAATTCTTTTTGCTCATGCTTTGATCTAATTTGTTTCCATATGCTCTTGTAGTTTTGTTAATGTAGAGCTATCTTGCATTGACATTTGATTTAGAAGTATGCTCTAGGTATAGAATGCTCTAGTTCGTTTTAAATAAATCTCTAGAGTTTCTTATCATTGTTTATTGCTAAATCCATATGGAACTAATTCTTGATTGAAGTTTTGTCGAGGGAACATCTTGTTGGGATCACAGAATCAAACATGAGGGGAAGTCTTTGGAGAGACCAACCCATTCTTGATACATTCTTAAAGGAGCTTTCGTTCGTTCTTTGAGCCTTCATAGTCTTATCTTACAAAGTGGTTTTGCAGGGGTTTTGGCACATAGCTTGTACACAAGCCGAGCACTTCTAAATTTAAATCTCTTTTAAAAAAAATATTGTACTTCATTTCTTTCATTTGCTATCTAAGAGCTTGAAGATGGCTAAGCAAAGACGAGAGTTTATTCTCACTCTTTAGCTTAGCCTTTTGTAAATTATAATTGTACATATACATTTTATCTTGTTGATTTTTTCACTAATACTTAACTTATTTTGCAGTCATTGTTTGGATTGTTTGCTAACTCTTGTGTGGTAGATTTTGAAGAGCAACCTCCCGCAACATCTAACAAGTGTTTGCAGGACCTTTGGCAAATGTTGGGGGTTCGATTTCCAATGATGTCATGAGCCCTTTTGAGGCTTATTTTGGCCAAGTTGAGTTCACTAGAGGGCTGCCCATTTTCCTCTCTAAGCCGTGGGCATTTGGAGGAAACTCACACCTTGTTTCCCTTACATAAGTTTTGTGAGATCTTGTCACTACTTTCTCAAGAAAGGAGGTCTAGTGTCCAAGTTTCAAGCAATTATTGTGAGGACTCTCCTTGAAGTTTAGTTGAGGACTTTGAAGGACCCTCTTCTCATTGTAATATTAATAAAAGATCTAATTTGCTTGTGGGAGCTTGGGATTTCTCCCATGGTATCCTATCTCCCCATTTAGAGGGAGGCTTGTCTTGGGTGGATTGACATTTGCATGGTTTAAGCTTTCATACTTCATTCACTTAAAGTTTGTTACAATTTCATTTGAGCTTTGCATTCTCTATCTCATTGTTGCTTGAAGCTACAAGCTTACACTTTACTTTGGACAATGCATCCTTTACATGCAAGCATTTTATATTCTTGACAAACTTTGATTTGTTTCCATTTATATTCGGAAATTGTTTCATGAACACTTGAATACATGCTTCAATTTTATGCTACATTGTTATCTTGAATATTGGAGCAGTTTATTGTCATTGTCTATTCCAAAAAGCAAGTATTGTAATGATTTTGAACAAGTGCTTTGTTTTCATGCTTCAAGTCTAATTGCATATTGATGTCTTGGTTTAGCACTTCCTTTCTTTTACATTTCCAAGTTAATTACTAATTTTTGGGTTTTGGCAAGATATGTTTCACATGTTTTGATTTATAAAGTCGATTATCTCAAAAGCATTTTGTATCTTACGTATCTTGTGCTAACAATTCTTATTTACATTTCAGGGTTACTTTGCTTTCTCTTTTGAGAGAATTGCATTTTACTTTGAACAAATATATCATTAAATTGTTGAGCAAATTCCTTATAAGGCACTAGTTTTATGGTTTTTAATCATATTAATGATTGACAATGTTATTTCAAGTTGCTCACTTCATATTTGCTCATAAATCCTTAAAAAAATAATCTATTTAACTCTATCAATTCTCCTAGAAACTCATATCTTTTAACTTGACTTTTCATTAGGGACCATCCCCCTTAGCTAACCTAGGAGATAGCTCAAACGGAGAGAGTCGGGATTAGTGTGACAGCCCCTTCTCTAAGTTCCCTGCCACCAACCACACCTTCTGGGGTTGAAGGCTTTTCTCACTGACTTGTGGGTAGGTGTAGGCGACAGGGTCAACATGTCCAAATGAGGTCTAATGAGTCTCTATTTATATGAGTTTTGGGAGGTGTTTTTTCACACATGTGGGGCCGATTTGATGATCATGAGGCTGACTTGGTCAAACCCAAAAATATGAATTTTCTTCATCACTTGCCAATGACCAATGAAAATGCCGACCATAGCTACCCAAATTTTCAACATGAATCACTCCCAATTTGTAGAGAACACTATTCTCTTGGGAGGAGCTTCAACTATAATAGCAACCAAAGTTGAAAAAGAACTTGAACTTTCACTGGTTTCTCGTGAGGGATGATAAACCACCATAAAAGTAAAGTTTTACGCTGGAATGTAAACCTGTAGAGATCCAAGCCATCTACAGAATTCTACAATTCCATTTCTTGGAAAACTGGACCTCCTTTAAATACTTGGGCATGCCCATTCTGCTGCAAAATTCTTCATCTCAAACTTGGCAAAGTGTCTTAGATAAGATTAATAAAAAGCTTATAAAATAAGGATTGTACTGGTTATGATAGCTCAGTTATGATGGCTCTGATGGGAGTAACGCAGAAAAGGTACAGAGATAAGGAAGCTTTTACAGTAAAGGGGAAGTCTGACAACAAAAAATTCCATTTGATAAATTGCAAGGTTATTAGAGCTCCGTGAAATAGAGGATTGGAGATAAAGGACCCATTGATTATAAATATAGCACTAGGAACCAGGTTGATATGGAGATTAATAACAGCCAAACTTGACTGGTAGAAGAAAATTATTTGGAAGAAATATTTTCAAGGAAGCAAGAGGAGATGCATGGAGAGCAGTGGAAAACCGAAAAGGATCACACATTTGGAGATTAGTAAAACAGTAGCTCCTCTAAGCCAGTCCAAGCTCACTTGGGTGCCATTTAATGGCAAGCAAATTTTAATATGGGAGGACAGCATCATAGAGAAAAAAAGCCCTTTCCCACCGCATAGAAATGCAACCTTTAAACATATGGATGGACAATGAGAACTTTAAAACATTGTATGTCTCAAAGTGGTCAGCAAGCTCAAACACTTGTTGAGATAGAATTTAGGGGACCCCCCTCTGCATCTACACCTTTTGATTACTATTACTACAAAATCTAGCACTTAGTGCAAAGCCTCACTAAGCAATCTAGATTAAGAGCAACATCGGATTAGTCACCATTGTCACCTTAGTAACTACTCCCCTGTTATTTTTGTGGTCAGATGTAATCTCCACAAGGGAGGCTTACCCAACAGATCTCATGGATTAAATAATCCAAGTGCTCCCAATCTAATTAGTTCTACCATTAAATTCACCCAAGGATAAATTTTCAATAATTAAGGTTTCGGGTGAGATACGATGTAACTGCAAGACAACAAGTTCAAAGGAGCCTATGGCTAAAACTAGAGGACTTAGTAACTCCTCGAGAGGCTCAAAGAGGTTCCCAAACACATGCTATGTATAGATTACAATTTGTTGTTAAAATCTAGGGTTTTAATCAGCACAATTGCAGCATGCACATATTTATAACAGCAATGACAAAATAGTTAAAATTTGCAATACACAAGGGAAAAATAAGGGTTATTCAATGAGTAAATTAGGAAATAGGTTGTAGCAATTTTCAATGGCCGAAAATAAATAAAATAGAAAATAAAACCCTAGAAGTCAGCCCTAATTAATTGCTTAAAATGCATAAAAAATAATATTCTTACTTTTCCAATTCAATACGTGCAGAGTCTAACCCTAGGAGTATAATATACAAGTGAAATAGTGCTGAAAAATGCATATTTTGTCATAACCTAACCCTAATTTATCCTAGAAAACATTAAAAAAAATTGGGGGTTTTACATTTGTTATTTTATGGGATTGACACGAGAGTGGACTAATCCCTTTCTTGTTAAGTGAGTAACTTTTGAAGGTCTTCTACATAGGCTTGATGTCTTAGCATGTGGAAGACATTATTTGCCTCTTCTAGGTGGTTGCTTGGTGGAGTGAGTGATTCATGTCTTCTTTCCTAAGTTTAACTTAGGAAAAGTACAATAATTAAAGTAATTATTGTGGACTATTGAGTCATTTTCTAAGGATAAATAATTTATTTATTTAAATGACTTAGAAATAATCTCAACCATTGATCTCCAACATGGTTCTAGAAGGGAGATTGAAGTTAGGGATTTGGACTCAATGAAGATTATAAAGGGAGTCTAGCGAAGAGGTGAAGACACAAGTTGTGTGAGCAAGTCATCATTCAGAGAAAGCGATTTTCTCTAAGTGTGAGTGGCTCTGTGGACTAGGTGCACAATGAAGGAGAAGTGTCAGTGGATTGGGGTGAATCTAGGAGGGTCGAGTAAGAGGATATTGTAGGGCGGAGTTGCCGAAAGAAGATCGATTTTATGGAGGCCAAGTTGCTGGAGGGCCGAGTGCGCATCAGTGCCACGCAAAGAGGACGCAGATCGAGTTGTTGGCTGAGTATTTGGTTTGAGTTCTCCAGGCTGATTTCATCCAGAGGCTAATTTCCTAGAGGTCAAGTTCCTTGGGCTAAATTCACTCTGTGGGAGCCGAGTTATAAATGCGCGGGGAAGGAGAAGTGCGAGTGGATTGGGGTGAATCCCGGAGGGTCGAGTAAGAGGATATTGCAAGGCCGAGTTGTCGGAAGGAGATCGATTTTATCTAGAGGAGGTTAAGTTGTTGGAGGGACGAGTTTTCCCTAGTGCACATCAGTGGCATGCAAAGAGGGCGCAGATCGAGTTGTTGGTTGAGTATTTGGGTCGAGTTCTCTAGGTCGATTTCATCCAGAGGCTAATTTCCTAGAGGTCAAGTTCCTTGGGCCGAATTCACACTGTGGAAGCCAAGTTACAGGTTTCGGGGTTTTGTATTTTTCCTTGTATCTTTGTGGGTCGAAAAAACCTAGATTTTCCAGATAATTAAATGACGGAGAATTGTTGTGGGTGATTTTATTTTGCAATGTGTGATTGATCTCTCTAGTTTATTTCCATTACATATATTTAATTCTAGAAGTTAAAAATACTAGTGATTTTATTTTTTAGTGATTCAATAATTATTTGGGTAAATAAATAAATTATTGGGTATAAATAAAATTTCCATGAGAAAATAAATCTAGCTAGTATTAGAAATTTAACATGGTATCAGACCTATCTAGAACACTGGAAGAGAGATCTGAGATCATGAAGGTTTGTAGCAACGAGTTTTCCTTTTTGTAGCAGCAGGATTATTTCTTAAAATTTTGCAACCGGGTTTTGTGGTCATGGTTGATTTGTTGAGATGGCATCATTGAGAAATTTGAGATAATTTGAGCGAATTACCATGATTTTGAAGAGGAATGGTTTCTAGGATCTAGTAAGCAAAGACGTGCAGGTTCCTTCATATCTGAATCTTGCGATGAAGCATAAGGTCAAAGACATGAAACCAAGCCACACAATTTTGGTTAGTGTGAGGGATTATATAATTATTCACATATCAAGGAAGGACACCAAGTGACAAATGTGGGTAGCTCTGATAGGTCTTTATCGGAGTACAAATGAGAACAGAAAAATGGTGTTGCAGGAGAAGTTAAACAACATTAAAATGAACAAATATGAGACCGTAACATCCTATCTCACAAGGGTCTAGCAGGCTCGTGATGGGCTTGTAGCTACTAGGGAAACTGTGCATGATTCAGAGCTCATTAAAGTTGCTCTGAAGCATGCATAAAGCATTAGTCCACTTTTGTGGATGGGATTATTGCTCGTCAACAACTTCCTAATTGGAGTCGATTATGGGATGACTTCACCCAGAACGAGATCTAAGAAAACTCATTGACTGGAGGACAACGAAAGAGAAGTGAAGAGAAATATGAGCTTACTCTTGCTTGTTAGTTTTTGTAGCATCGAATGGTGTTCTAGTCTCAAACTGAGGTTAAAACACATGAGATCTCCAGAACCCAGAAATTGTTTCTGGAAATTCCACCTAGAGACAGCTCAATTAAATTAATTGATTGATAATTAAAAATTGTTTAAGTCTAACTTAGGGAAATCAATTAATTAATGGGAATTAATTGAGAAAGGTGAGAATTCTCTAGAAACTCACATGGATCGACTTAGAGATGATCTCAGCCATCGATAAGGACTTAATCATGGTCGTTGGTGATCCAACTAGAGATTATAAGAGGAGGTCAATGGGGTTGGAGAAGAACACACGGGAAGAGCGAGTTTCCTTGGCAGATCGATTTTCCAGAGAGCAGCATTCAGCCGGAAGAAATCGAGCCAGAAGGAAGCAGGATCTAGAGGGAGATCAGTAGCAGATTTCTAGAGGAGGATTCCAGATCCGAAAGAGTCAGTTGAGAGGAGGACGAGTTTTCCTCAGGGAGTTGCACAAGGACTGCGCAGGAGGGCTTCAGAGGAGAGTTTGATTCAGCCAGAGGAGTCGATTCAGTTGCTGAGGGCCGGGATAAATTCCAGGAGGCCAAGCAAGTCACTTCCTAGCGCAGAGACAGGCAGAGTTGCAGGATTTAGTGTGTTCCAGAGGCAATGCAAATTAGCCTGCATAGAGGCAGCGCAGACGTTGACGCAGGGGCATTTCGTGTGGCCCAGTTTGGCTAGATTTCAGAGCAGAATTGGTTGTGGTGTTGAGGTATTAGCCTCACAGATATTTTGCCAGTATTTCTCTTAGATTGGATTGCTAGATTAAGTATCCAAAATTGTACTCAAAATTTTTACTGCATAATAATAATAATAAAACCCTCATCTGCTACACTAGTTTTCCCGCATTGGGTTTTTCTGGGAACAACTATCCAAATATAATTGTGTCAAATTTTATTGTGCGCATATTATTTCTTAATTTCTAGTTTATTTTCTACAACGTTTTATTTGTGAAGAAATTGTAATGTGAATTATTCATTATTTTGCCAGTAACAAAATAAATTGAATAATAATTTTATCAGTTAGAAGAATAATTTACAATTGTTGCATTTCAAGTGAATTTTCACATTATGACACATGCAAAAAAGGGTAAAGTGAAGGCCAAGCGGAACCAGGGTAGAGGAGGATCTTCACAGAACGAGAAGGAAAAGGGCACGATCAGAGTCAAGTGCTATGAAGGGCAAGGGAAAAACTGATATAAGAGCTACTACGCAGATGGAGGAGACGGTCGAGAAGTTTGAAAAAAACGTCACCTTAGTAGCTTGCCTTTTTGGAACAATCACGAGAGGTGTCTGGTTCATGGATAGTGGAGCATCTCGCCATATGACGGCATATCGAGAATTCTTCACCAACATAACCAAGGGGCTAGAGATGTACATGTGGAGCTTGGTGATAAAGCCAAGTATGCAGTAGAAGGCACTGGGAGTAGAGTTCCAGATGGACTCAAGTGGAATCATGGAGGTGAACGAGGTGTTATATGTACCGAGTTAGGAGAAAAATGTTCTTTCAGTTTCAGCCATAAAGGACAAAGGACTGGAGGTCAGCTTTGTGAAAATTTTATTACAGTTACTGGTTATTATTCTTCTACCTTTGCAAATTATTTGTCTTTTGTAAATTAATTCACGGCAAATATTGAATAAAAACACAACTGCAATTTCACCAATAATTAATCACAGGAACTGAGAAAATATCCCACACACAAAAATTGGACACTGATATTTTTAGACCAAATAGTCCTTGGAAAAACCCCGAAGGGAAAACCAGTTCTACAGATGAGGGTTTACATTATTTCTTCAACAAATCAAGAATTACATAAACTACTTTCCTTTCAAGGGCAAAGCTCCGGAAAATTATTTTCTCCACTTCCACTAACCAAATCAAACTGGGAAATCAAGAATCTCCCTCAACAAACCAACTTAGCCTTTCCTAGGAAATTCACACTTCCTCTTGCAACTGGCATTGGCTACTGGAAATTCGAATTGTCCTTCCCGACAACTCACACTGCCTCTGGGAAATCAATCTCGTGAATAATATTGCCTCCAACAACTCGATTGACCAACTTGCACTGCCTCCGGGAAAAAAATTTTGACAACTGGCAACTGAAATGAGTCTTCGGCAACTCGCACTGGATAAGCTGTCTATTCCCACTACCTATCTCAGCCTTTCTCCTGCAGAATAATTCTACCTCCTCTCAGAAAAATTGACTCAACGTGACGAATTTCTCCAGAAATTCTCTCCTCAATTTCTACTGTTGAAACTCTGTTGTTGTTGTCTCCCACATTGTCAATACAAATCTGCTTTTTTGAATTATCTCCAAAGGCCCCATCGATCTCCTCTTATAATCTCTTGTTGACGAATCAACGACCATGATCTAACTCCAATCAATGGCTAAGATCATATTGACTAAAAATCACTTTTCTATTAGTCTCTAGATCAAAATTGATTTGTCTCAATTAACCCCAATTAATTAACCCATCTCCCTAAGTTAGACTTAGGAAAATAATTGAACTAGTCAATTAAATCTGATTAAGACATTTCATTTAGAAACCCTTTTCAGGGATTGGATATAATTAATCCACTTGTGCTCCTAGCCTCATAAACACCATCCGAGACTAGAACACATGTCTGAACTACAAAAACTATCACTTTGTCTTAGCGAGGAAGGTGTTCTCCACAACTCCCAACTTATCCCAGAAGAAAATGAACTTTGCTTTTCCCAAGGCTTTTATCAGAATATCTGCAACCTGTTGATCTGTGGAAACATGTTGTAGCCGAACTGATCCACGTTGTACACAATCCCTAACGAAGTGGTATCTGATATCGATGTGCTTCAACTTATCATGAAACACTAGATTCTCAAAGAGCTTGATGCAACTCTAATTATCACAATAGATACTGATCGACTCTAACTTCTGACCAAATAGTGTCACTAGCAACTTCCAAAGCCATATGGCCTCACATGTAGCCATGCTCATTGCTACGTATTCCACTTCTACAGAACTTAGTGCCACGGACTTCTGCTTCATGTTGTACCAAGAGACAACCCCTAATCCAATACTGAAGCAAAACCCTAAAGTGCTTTTTCGGTCCACCGCACTACTTGCCCAATCTGCGTTTGTATACCCCATCAATCAACACCATCACCTCAAGTAAATCTCAATCCATACTCAATTGTACCTCATAGATATCGCAGCACAAGCTTCGTTGTTGTCTAATGCACCCTCTTTGGATCAACCATGAACTGGCTGAGTGTTGACCGCAAAGCAAATGCCTGCCCTTTTGTTGACGAGAAACAGAAGAGAGCCAATAAGTTGTCTATACAAGGTGGGGTCAATATTTGCGTGCTCTAACACAAATATCTTCCTCCAATTGGTAATTATAGTAGTAGACATCGGCCTATAGTCCAACATCCTGAATTTCTTCAAGATCTCCATAGCATATCTCCCTTTCCCAAGGAAGATCTCCCCATTTGCCTGCCATACCTCAAGACCTAGAAAATAATGCATTAGCCCCAAATCCTTCATCTCAAACTCTACTGCCAAGTCCCTCTTGCAATCCTCTATGAGCCTTGGTGAACCTATCAAATGTTGAAAAGTGGTTGTCATTGATGTCAACCCAAGCAACGCCACAAGAAGCCTCACTTTTGTTGAAAAAGATGACATGGAAAATCACGATTTTTGGGGGTCAATATCATATTCATTGGATGATCCTCGTCATGCCAATTCTAACAATATATGGCACGCCTCGTACCTCCTCACGGTTAGAAAGATATGCCTTTCGAAAGGTCAAAGCCCCCTTGTTGTGGTCAATGTCCCCAAAAGGAGATGATGTGGTAGTTTATCATTAGCCAACAAATTATTCAACTCATGAAGCCAAGAGGGACTTTAATTAAAGAATTAAATCAAATATTTTGCGCTAAAATGTTTTGTGGAGGGGTTCAAAATGCAAATTCAAATCAAATCAAAGGAGTAGGTCAGCCTCAATTAAAGGAGTTTTTTTTGGCTCCAACAAATTTGAAATTTAAAATTTAAATCTCCCTCCAAAAGGCCTCCACGACTTGTATAGATACAAGGCATTTTAACCTTCAAAATATATCTCATGTGCTAACCTAGCAAATTTGAATTCAGAGATCATTTGTGGCCCTTGTGAGGAATGTTTGATCTTGAGAGAGGACCAAAATCACTATGGTTGGGGTACTTCTTTTTTATTTGATGACAGTTATTCGTTGGTGAACAAGATCTCTTTCTGAAGGCATTTAGCCTCTCTTCTGAGTCAGATCTTGTATCAATCCTATGCATACTCTTCAGCCCCGTTAGGGCACAAACCCGAGCACAATGAAGGCCTATTTCAATCCAAGTGGCAAAAACAAGTTCGTTGGTCAACATGGCCCTTCTTTGGCAGCAAGTTGTGATAATTGTGAGGCACCATTTGAGGGTTTATTCCATGCATTTTGATTTGGAGACGTCCTGAGATTCTTAGCCCTATGGTAGGGCATACTTTGAGGTTCTTTTGTAGTACAATGTTGTTAAATTTTGATTCTCTCACAGCTCCATGTATGACGTCCCTACTCTTTAACTGTTGAAGATTCGTGCCCTAGTCTGTGGGGTCCTATGGACAAATTTTTGAGGTAAGTTCTGGTTTTCCAAAAGGAGAATAAAAGTTCTAAACAGTGAATCTTTATGTGTACAGGAGCCCGCAGATGTTTGTCTATTTTTTTATCATATTTAGGGTGGTTGGGTGGTGCAAGGCAGGAGAGTAAAGTCTCCTTTAGGTTGTAGCTTGAAAACACTTTAGGGTGACAGGGTGGTGCTAGGGAAAGTTGGTGCTTGCAGGGTATTGGAGCATCCTATCAGTTGTAGCTGATAAAACCAGCGCATTGGAGCGTCCTTCCAGTTGGATCTGGTAAACCAGGGTACAGGAGCATCCTTTCAGGAGTTGGAGCTACCTGATAAACTTGAATACTTTTCTAGAGTACTAGGAAGTTGGGGCTTCCCTTTCAGTTGTAGCCAAAGCACTATTGTACTCACAATATATTACAAAAGCATTTGCTCGTTTTCCTCTCATAAGGGTTTCCACCTACAAATTTGTTGTGTACTGCTCTTGTGATGTGTTGTTGATTTTTGCTCTTTTCTTCATGATCTAAAAATTTAAAATAAACTAATTGTAAGCAAAATACTGATTCACCCCCCTCTCAATATTTCCAACATTAGCAATAGATCATCCACATATAATATGAGAATTGTTGGAAAATCAGAAAGGCAGTAAAGATTTTCTCAATCTTGATAATTACTTGTGATATTACTTATTATTACGATTCTTTATATCTTCTTTCTTTAGTTCATCAAGCAATTACCAAAAGCAGCAGCACATAAAACAATGAGCACAATATGTAAGCACATGTCAGGGCAAAACCCCCCTCAAGGGGAAAACCCAGTCAAAGTAATTCTTCCTTTCAATAGTATTCTTTGAGACTCTTCACCCTAGACCTTGACCAGACCTTCCCTCCACACCAAGTCAACCTCCAGAAGATTGATCTCTTTCCAGCAACTTCGACTATGTAGCAACTTGCAACAGCTAACAGCTTCCGGCAGCAATCCAACTTGAGAGACTTTGTTCTCCCAATCCAAAGCACGAAACAGAGAGAGACCACCACCAAAATTTCAATTTTCCTTGACTCCTTAGACTTCCCCAAACTCACATTCACTTCGGCTTCCCGGCAACAGACTTTCCCAGCTTCCTACTTCACACTTCTGCCCAGCAAACAGGTTTTCGCACTTCTGCCCAGTAGAGATAGAATGAGAAGTGATGCTCCAACTTAATTCGATATGCTTTCTTTTATAGGCTTCTTGTGGGGTAGAATGGGTCCTTAGGCCGACATGGTGTGGAGGTTACATAATTCATATTTGACTCAATACTTAACCTTTTTACATGATTCAAAAGCCCAAGAAGGGTCTCTTTAAATGTACAATAATTCTATAGACTCAGAATAAATCCTAGAAGTCCTCAATGGGGACTTTGACCTAAAACATGGTGACCCAAGCATGAAACCCATGCTTTAATAAGTCACAACAATAATAATAATAAATTATTTTCTTTATTCTTTTGACAAGTACATTACATAATGACTCAAGTACATTATTGAAGACCGAACATAGTTACTTTTTCCAACACTCCCTCTTAACTAGGGAGGTATTCATAATGTACATATACAATGGAAGATCTCAAACTATATGAACCATGAAGAAATTTAGGCACCGCAATGCCATGGACTAGATTCCTAACCAAGGCAATCTATCCAACCAGACACTCAACAATTTAGGCACTGCAATGCCATGCACTAGATTCCTGACCAGGGCAATCTATCTAGGTGGGACTAAGGTGGACTCAAGCTTTCAGCCCCTCTAGGTATCATTAGGCTTACTTACTAACCATCAACCTAAAAATCTAGGTGTGTGTCCAAAATAGAGCTCAATGATCAACACCGCCTTTCCAACTTCTAGACATCAACACAATGTGTTGGTCAGATGTCCTCTGAGGCAACGCTTCACTCACAAAGTCTCAATACCCCTTGATCCAGCAGATCAAGAATGACCAATCCCTCCCAATCAAACTGATTGTTAACCAGCATGCTTTTCTTCGAGAGATTCACCTGTACAAACACAACCCCATTCAATAATATACTTTGCATGTACATAACCAAATACAAACCTTCTGAGTCTTCCAGGCAACAGATATTGCTTCTCAACTTTCCATAGTAGGACTATCAACCGAATCTTTGACAGAAGATTCCTCGATCATACATTTTTCTTCCTACTTCATATGCAGCAACATATTCTTCAGTCAGATCTTGCTTTCCTTCTTTCAGTAGCACTTCAAAATGCATTCTCCAATTTCCTTTTCCTGTTCATGGCCTTCACTCAGACTTACGGTTGTTAGTCCTGGTTTAGTGCATGACACATGAAGCAGAGAACCATATCTGACACTCCCTCTCAACCAAGAAGCACCTCTTTATCCAAACTCCCTCTTAATCTTAGGGAGATCTCTTCTATTCACGCTTCCTTCGGGAGATCAGCGTCTTCTTTTTCGACATAGGAGAATCTTTTCATGGCTTCCAACCATTTCATCAGAGTTATCATCAACCTCATCATGCTTGTCCCATCGAGTATCTTCACCAAGTTGAAGATTGTGTACCAGCACAGCTTGCTTGTCACATCGAGCATCTTCACCAAGTTGAAGACTATGTACCTGCACAACTTAGATAGCAAGTACAACCAAAACTATAGAAGCATGATGTCAGCCATATTGTTAAAATTGGAAACTAGGGCCAAACTACATGTGGGCCATCTTATTTATGGCAGTTGATATTTTTCATGGATCCCTCTCATCGAGAGGTGTAGGATTGATCTAAAGATCATCCAATTCCGATAAGTGTAGGATTGATCTAAAGATCATCCAATTCCGATAAGTATTCATGGAGTTATGAATTTATTTGTGTTATAAGACAATTCGTCAAGGTCTGCTAGCAACCAAATAACCCCCACATGTGCTCAACGTTTTAGTATAAAAGGAGGTGACTTGATAGTCATTTCTACACACACTTCACTCTTGATTTCTCTCCACTTGTTCTGGGTTTTAGTGGAAGAGAAATCTAAGAGAGGAAGCCCTAAACGCAGAAGGTAAGGAGCCCTAGTACAAGCCCTAGACGCAGTCAAGAAGGAGGGCTACTCGCTGCCCTATACGCTGGTCTCTACAAGCCCTAGACGCAGTAGGGAAGGAGCCCTAGCATGAAGCAAACGCAGTCCTAGATGATCTACGCATGACCTAGAGGAGATGCCCTAACTCCTAACGCAGTTATGGAGGAAAGGCCTAAGTGTTGTCCTAAAGGGGTCATGACACTTAGATGCGGTCAAGAAGGGTTAGCTACCCTAGGTAATGAGGGATGTTCAGCAATCCCTTATGCTATCCTAACACTGAAGCCTAGCCGCAACTAAGAACGCCGAGGAGATTATGGGACAGCATGATGTGGAGGAGAACAAGAGGCAACTACAGCAAGCAAGGAAAAGAAGGCAGCGTGGAGCCTTCTAGGATCTGTTTTGAGGGTTGGTTGCTATTGCAAGAAGGCCGAGTGTGTTCAGGGCTAAACGCAGGTCAAAGACAAGTCTGATGGGCAGCAAACGAGGTAAGGGACTCTGTTTTGGAGAGGGTTGTAGGTGACATCAAGAGTTGTGGTAGGTCGCAGGCCACACCACTTCAAAACAAGGACAGCGTGGAAGTGTTTGAGGTTGTACAGTGCCCAAAACAGCGGCACAAGTGGAGAGAAGCCGCATAGGCCGCATTTCATAAGGGCAATTTTGGGCCGAAATTTGAGGATGGTTAGGGATTGTTGTGTGACTTAACCAGTCCCAGAAATTACAACAGTAATAAAGTGACAAACAACAGTGTTTGTATGATGTGTTGGCAGCAAGATACATGGGACAGCAAGGTCACATGGTGCAGCAAAGGAAGATGGGACAGCAAGGTCACATGGTGCAGAAAAGGTAGATAGGACAGCAAGGACATGGTGCTTGCATGGGACAACAAGAAATCATGGTGCAACAATATGAGCATTGATAACATTGTGATAAGGGGCAACATGATGTGAAATGCTACAGCATAATGATGGTAATCATGACAAAGTTGTGTGCAACATTTGCTAATATAGTACAATGATATTAAATACTACAATGAGATGCAGCATGATGGGCACAGTAAGGTACAGGATGAGGTAGCACTAGTAAGTGCAGCAAGACGACAAGGTACAGCAAGATGTTGCAGTACTGGAAGGTGCAGCAGTATGATGTGTGCAACATGGTAATGAGGTCCAGCATAGTGAATATGGGTACGTCATGGTGCAGCACAATGAGGTGGAGCGTGATGACGAGGTGCAGCATAATGATAGGTGATGGAGTCACCTTGGAGAATCAGTTGAAGCAACATGTCTTCAACTGAGTTCAGCTACCTCATGTATCATCTACATAGAGATGATCTATGCTCTTATTTAGATAAGTCAATGTGTTGACTTCTGTTGTATATGTACTATCTCTCTCTCTGTCGAACTATTGAAGAACATATATGAAGAATTGATCAAGGGTTTCCCCACCTTGGGGTTTGTCCCTGGCTAGCACCACATCTTATGTCCTCTCGTCTTGGCTTGTCTTCTGTGATTTATGTTTATGTTCTATGTGCAATTTACTATTACACTGATGTGATTGCTAATCTGGAAAAGATATTGAGCTAACTATGAAAATTGAAATAAATTGCTCTCAGCATAGAACATACCTTAAATTTGCATGGTATCGAAGTTGAGGTGAAGACAAAGCCCAAGCAAGAGTGAAAGAGCAATCACTGAAAATAGTTGGCAAAGGACAATAGGATCAATGGATTCCTCATCCCTCTTCAAATTCACCAAGAGTGAAGTCGAAGCAGAGAATATTATCAGAATGGCGCAGCGGAAGTTTATGATGGCCTACCTAAAGATCACTTCATTGGGAAGTCCGGATCTAAGGGTGGAAAGAAAGCCAGATGGTAGGGACACATCACTTGATGATGATAACAATCATTCCAGGGAAATCTTCAATGATCAAAGGAATGAAAGGTAATGCAGGTCATCAAGGAAAGAGTGGACTCTTCAAGAAAGCAAGGAACCCCAGGTATGATGAATCAAATGTTGTTTCTGATAAGATAAATAAGTTTTACCTTATATTGGCCCTCTCCTTCAAACTCTTTGGGAATCTACCTTATTGATTGTAGTGCTTCAAGGCACTTCATCGAATAGAAGGGTGCTCTCTCTAACTTGGTACAGATGGAAACAATCGTGAGATTATACTTGGAGTCAATGCCACCTATCCCGGAAAGGGTGTAGGGAATGTTACCCCTCAATTGAATGAGGGTAACTCGATTCATTTACAAGAATCTCTTTTATGTACCCGATCGCAAGAAAAACATGGTGTCCATTTCGGCAATGGAAGTCAAAGGTTACAGGGTGGCATTCATCGATGGAAAGGTACGTGTTTGAAAATTGAATACTTTTACTCATGGGTTCAGTTGTAGGATGGTCCATTAAGGATCATGTCAATTGACATATCTCATCTATAGCACTGGAGGTCTACTTATTATGGGGCACTACCTGATGTGAGTCAGATGGTGACAGGGATGCCTAAATTCAAAAGGAGCATGAAAGTACATGTCTAAGATGTACTGAAGGAAAATCTTACAAGGGGACCATTCCCCTCATATAGCAGGTCCAAAGGTTTGGAACAACCCAAGGGGTTTGAGATTCATGATCGAGAATCTCATGTATGCAGGTGGAAGAAAGTCCTCTATGGCTTAACACCCCGGGCGTAGTATGAGAGGATTGATAGCTATTTGATGAAGCTGAGATTCACTAGGAGTGAAGCCAATCCAAACCATTGCTTGAAGGTTGTGGATGATAGACCTCTCATACCGGCACCTTCAGGACAACTTCTTTCTGACAGGTGCAGACCCTCTCATTTGCAAAAGTAAGAGGGAGCTGGATTCCGGATTTAGAATGGTAAATTGCAAGCCCGTGACTACCTCGAGGATCTTAACTTTCAGAAGTTGTGTGGTAGTAATGCCGGACCTGATTTGGGAAATGCCTCTGAGTTTCATAAACTCATTCGCGTTGATGTTCTTGGTGAATTTCCGTTTGGACATATGTACTCCAGTTAGCATCATGAGCTCATATATGGTTGAGCCTCACTGGATTGGTGACAAGAATCTTCTGAGATATCTTTGGGGCACAATCTCTCATGGATTGAGATACATTGCCAGAAATGTGACGTTGCATGATTATTCGAATGTTGACTGGACAGGCAGTGTGGAGGATCGCAAGAGCACTTTTGAGTGCTGATTCTCTTTGGGTTCTGCTTCGATATCCTGGATGAGCAAGAAGCAAAAGTCGGTTGCTATAAGCACCGCTGATACCGTATACATAGCTACGAGTATGACCTCGTGTGAAGCTGCCTGGTCACAGAAGCTCTTCAGTGAGCTGTTTGACATATGATGGATACCACCGTGCTCTTCTGTGTCAACCAGAGCGGGATTTGATTATTGAGGAATCTCATATTGTTAAATTGGCAACTAGGGCCAAACTCCATGTGGATCAGCTTATTTATGACAGCTGATATTTTTATTGGATCCCTCTCGTCGAGAGGTGTAGGATTGATCCAAAGATCATCCGATTCCGATAAGTATTTATGGAGATATGAATTTATTTTGTTTATATAATTATTACCAAGCCGACCAGCAACTTGAGTAGGCTCAGAAGCCCAATAGACGTGTCTATTCATCATCTACGTTCTAGTATAAATTGGTGAGGATTTGAAGTCTTTTTAACACACATTCTTGGTGTGTTCTCCTCCTCTCCACGTCTTGGGTTTTTGGAGAAGGAGGGACACCTAAAATATACATTTGCTGATGCCCTAGCCGCAGTAGCTGATGCCCTAGCCACAGTTCAGTTGTGCCCTAGCCGCAGTGCAGATGATGCCCTAGCCGCAGGCTTATAAGAAGATCTAAATGCAGATAAGAGGAGACTTATGTGCAGCATGAATAAGCCCCTATACGCTGTCTCAAGAGGCTCAATCTGCAGATGAAAGGAGGGCTAATATAGACCCTAAATGAAGGCCTGAATCCGCTGTCTATTGACCCTATGCACAGCTCCTTATCCACAGTCAAAATCTGTCTTATCCGCAGTCAAAGAAGGAGGTTCCAGTCACCGAAAATGGAGGTCTCAAGCAGCTGTAAAACTGTGCCTTAAACCGCAGTCCAAACAAGGAGTTTAAGCTGCAGTGCAGGTGTGCCCTAATCCGTTGTCAAAGTAGGGCTAGTGCTGCCCTAGTCACAGTCCTAAAGGAGGTCATAATCAGCAGCAAATAAAGGAGGAAGGCTGTAGTTGAAGGAGACCTTATCACAGTATGAAAGGACCCTTAGACGCAGCAGGAAAGTGAATCTAAAACGCAGCAAGGTAACTATATTACAGCATGAAGGATCAATGATAATGTCACATTGCTGTAGGTGACAGCAAGGCTGTTTGAGCATGTTAGTATTGCTCCTAAGCTCGATTTAAAGGGAAGGAGAATCCGTTATAAAGAGGAGATTGAGGCTGCTATGTAAGGGCTGTTTGAATCACTGTTTGAAGGAACGTAGTTGCAGTCCAACTGTCCACTGCTGGGCTAGGCCGCAGGCCATAGCCAGCAGTTGGAGGCCTTTATCTAGTAGCTGCGTTCAGAAGGTAAGCAGCCCTATAAGGCAGCGTATCATTGGAGGATTGTATGAAAGCTAGCTGCAGTAATCAGGTGAACTGTGGGGCATGGTTAAGGTGTTGTGGCTCTCAGAGGGTGCCCTAACAAATGACCAGGTCTGCCATGCACCAGTCCTTATGAAAGGTACCAGATTAGCAGCCTTGACATGATCAGTGAAGCAGCAAAGGAAGGAGAGTCTCATGGAAGGAAAGCTTCAGTAATATGGGTAACTGACTGAGCTGTTCATCTGCTACATATCTTCAGTCCTTGGGATCAGATCTGCAACCTCATTGTGTCATCTTCAAGGTGAAGATCTCTGATGTCTGATCTCCTATTTGGCAAGTCAAGTATTGACTTAAAATCATTGTACTCTATCTCTCTCTCTCTGCTGAACTTTGAAGATAAAAGAAGATTTGATCAAAGGGTTTCCCCACACATTGTGGGGTTTGTCCCTGGCTTGCGCCATATCTTGTGTCCTCTTGTCTTGGCTTGTCTTCTGCGTTTTATATTTATGTTCTATCTGCAGTTTATCATAATGCTGATGTGATTGCCAATTGTGAAAATTTAAATTAATTGCTCTAGCATAGAACATACCAAAAATTAACATGGTATCAGAGCTGAGGTGAAGACAATGCCCAAGCAAGAGTGAAAGAGCAATCACCAAAGGCAGTTGGGACAAGACAGAAGGATCAATGGGTTCCCCATAATTCACCTAGGGTGAAGTCAAAGCAGAGAATGTTATCAGAATGACGCAGCAGAAGTTTCTGATGTCCCATCTAATGATCCCTTCATTGGGAAGTTCGGTTCTAAGGGTGTAAGGAAAGGCAGATGCCTTGTTGAAATAAGTTCGGCCGTTATGCGAAGGAGTGTCCGAATGGCAGGGACACATCTCTTGATGAAGATAACAATCATTCCTGGGACATCTTCAATAATCAAAGGAATGACTGGTAATGCAGGTCATCAAGGAAGTGGTCGACTCCTCCACGAAAGCAAGAAACCCCTGAATCTCTTTTATGTACCTGATCGCAAGAAGAACCCGATGACCATCTCGGAAATGGAAATCAAAGGTTACAAGATGGCACTTATCAATGGAAAGGTACGTGTTTGAAAATATATCTTGTTAAGATGTTTTGAGTTCTGGGTTGTATCAAGTTGCTGGAAGTCCACTGGGGACCATGTCCGTTGACTCAGCACTGGAGGTTTGTGAGTCAGATGGTGACTCGGATGCTTGAATTCAAAGAGGAGCATGTAGGTACATGTCTGAAATGTACCGAAGGAAAATATTATAAGGGGACCATTCCCTTCATGCAGCACGTCCACAGGCTTGAAACAACCCGAGGAGTTTAAGACTCATGATCGGGAATCTCATGTATACAGGTGGAAGAAAGCTCTCTATGGCTTGAAGCAAAACACCTCGGGCATAGTATGAGAGGATTGATAGCTGTCTAATGCAGCTGAGACTCACCAGGAGTGAAACTGATCCAAACCATTACTCGAAGGTTGTGGATGATAAACCTCTCATACCGGCACCTATGTCTGACAGGTGCAAACCCTCTCATTTATAGGAGATAGAGGGAGTTGGATTCTGAATGTGAAAAGATAAGCTGCAAGCCTGTGACTACCTCAAGGGTCTTAACTTTCAGAAGTTATATGGTAGTGATGTCGGACCTGATTTGGGAAACGCCTCTGAGTTTTATAAACTCATTCGCGTTGATGTTCTTGGAGAACCTCTGTCCGGACATCTGTGTTGCAGTTAGCATGGTGAGCTGATATTTGGTTGAGCCTCACTGGATTGGTGCCAAGAATCTTCTGAGGTATCTTCAGGGCACAATCTCTCATGGATTGAGATACACTGCCGAAAAGATGAAATTGCATTATTATTCGAATGCTGAATGGGCAGGCAGTGTGGAGGATCACTAAAGCACTTTTAAGTGCTCTTTCTCTTTGGAATCTGCCTCGATACCCTGGATGAGCAGGAAGCAGACGTCGGTGACTCTGAGCACCACCAAGGCAGAATACATTGCTGCTAGTATGGCCTTCTGTGAGGCAGTCTGGTTGCTGAAGCTCTTCAGTGAGCTGTTTGTTCACATGATGAGTACCACTGTGATTCTCTGTGACAACCAGAGGTGGGATTCGATTATTGAGGAATCCCGTATTCGTCGATTGCTCCAGCAGATAGACATCATGGTAAGTCGATGAGCAAGGAGGCTCCATCGCATTAGGATGATGCACAGGACAGAGCCCCTAGGAAAGATCAAATTTGTGATTTTCCGGAACGACTTGGAGTCGTCGAGAGACCTTTGAAGAAGGGTCCTACATGTTGTATACATTGAGCTCTGGGAGCTCTGGGGGGCTTACAGAATCTACTGGAGCAACATATGACCACAGGGTGACTCACCCTCCCCTGGTGGTGTGCACTGGAACAAGATGATTCGCTCTCTTGTGGGACAAGATGATTCGCTCTCTTGTGGAACAGGATGATTCGCTCTCCTGTGTAGCAGGATTGATTAGTTCTCCTGTGAGGCCTGGATTGATGTGTTCTCCATGGCGATTGTGGCAGGATGATTAGTTCTCCTGTGAGGCCTGGATTGATGTGTTCTCCATGGCGATTGTAGCAGGATTGATGTGTTCTCCTGTTAGGACAGGATTGATTAAGTTCTCCTGTCGAGGCATCCTACCCATGCAGTCTGGGACTCATGGGAAGTACCTCTCATCTGATCAATGAGCAGGGAAATGAAGTTAGGGACCATAGTAGTACCGATGGACGCATCGTTGTATCTACCGTACTCCCTATGCTAGGATGACCTCCATTGATCTGGGATCAATGATACTGGTCTGGGACCAGTGGTAGGAGTTGTACATACTATGACGCTGACTTCGGGTCAGCTGTGACTGGTCTGGGACCAGTGGTACATACTCCGAGACTGACTTTGTGTCAGTGCAGTACTGGTCTGGGACCAGTGAGAGTGGTACATACTATGACACTGACTTCGGGTCGGTTGAAACTGGTCTGGGACCAGTGGTACACTCTCTGAGACTGCGATACTGGTCTGGGACCAGTGGTAGGAGTGGTACTTACTATGAAGCTGACTTCGGGTCGGCTGAGACTAGTCTGGGACTAGTGGTACGCACTCTGAGACTGACTTCGGGTCAGTGGAGAATGGTATGAGACATTCTCGATCAATTCTTCTTCTTCATAGTTCAGCAGAGCTGAGCAGAGCAGAGCTAGCAGACCCAGCAGAGCTGAGCAGAGCAGAGCCAGCAGAGCTGAGCAGAGCAGAGCCAGCAAAGCTGAGCAAAGCAGAGTTAGCAGAGCCAGCAGAGCTGAGCAGAGTTGGGCAGAGCAGTGCAGGGCACTGATGGCCGAGATTGTACAGTCGGACTTATGGATCACTGGATGGAGTTCTCCCTAGTTGAGAGGGAGTGTTAAATTGGCAACTAGGGCCAAACTCCATGTGGATCAGCTTATTTATGACAGCTGATATTTTTATTGGATCCCTCTCGTCGAGAGGTGTAGGATTGATCCAAAGATCATCCGATTCCGATAAGTATTTATGGAGATATGAATTTATTTTGTTTATATAATTATTACCAAGCCGACCAGCAACTTGAGTAGGCTCAGAAGCCCAATAGACGTGTCTATTCATCATCTACGTTCTAGTATAAATTGGTGAGGATTTGAAGTCTTTTTAACACACATTCTTGGTGTGTTCTACTCCTCTCCACGTCTTGGGTTTTTGGAGAAGGAGGGACACCTAAAATATACATTTGCTGATGCCCTAGCCGCAGTAGCTGATGCCCTAGCCACAGTTCAGTTGTGCCCTAGCCGCAGTGCAGATGATGCCCTAGCCGCAGGCTTATAAGAAGATCTAAATGCAGATAAGAGGAGACTTATGTGCAGCATGAATAAGCCCCTATACGCTGTCTCAAGAGGCTCAATCTGCAGATGAAAGGAGGGCTAATATAGACCCTAAATGAAGGCCTGAATCCGCTGTCTATTGACCCTATGCACAGCTCCTTATCCACAGTCAAAATCTGTCTTATCCGCAGTCAAAGAAGGAGGTTCCAGTCACCGAAAATGGAGGTCTCAAGCAGCTGTAAAACTGTGCCTTAAACCGCAGTCCAAACAAGGAGTTTAAGCTGCAGTGCAGGTGTGCCCTAATCCGCTGTCAAAGTAGGGCTAGTGCTGCCCTAGTCACAGTCCTAAAGGAGGTCATAATCAGCAGCAAATAAAGGAGGAAGGCTGTAGTTAAAGGAGACCTTATCACAGTATGAAAGGACCCTTAGACGCAGCAGGAAAGTGAATCTAAAACGCAGCAAGGTAACTATATTACAGCATGAAGGATCAATGATAATGTCACATTGCTGTAGGTGACAGCAAGGCTGTTTGAGCATGTTAGTATTGCTCCTAAGCTCGATTTAAAGGGAAGGAGAATCCGTTATAAAGAGGAGATTGAGGCTGCTATGTAAGGGCTGTTTGAATCACTGTTTGAAGGAACGTAGTTGCAGTCCAACTGTCCACTGCTGGGCTAGGCCGCAGGCCATAGCCAGCAGTTGGAGGCCTTTATCTAGTAGCTGCGTTCAGAAGGTAAGCAGCCCTATAAGGCAGCGTATCATTGGAGGATTGTATGAAAGCTAGCTGCAGTAATCAGGTGAACTGTGGGGCATGGTTAAGGTGTTGTGGCTCTCAGAGGGTGCCCTAACAAATGACCAGGTCTGCCATGCACCAGTCCTTATGAAAGGTACCAGATTAGCAGCCTTGACATGATCAGTGAAGCAGCAAAGGAAGGAGAGTCTCATGGAAGGAAAGCTTCAGTAATATGGGTAACTGACTGAGCTGTTCATCTGCTACATATCTTCAGTCCTTGGGATCAGATCTGCAACCTCATTGTGTCATCTTCAAGGTGAAGATCTCTGATGTCTGATCTCCTATTTGGCAAGTCAAGTATTGACTTAAAATCATTGTACTCTATCTCTCTCTCTCTGCTGAACTTTGAAGATAAAAGAAGATTTGATCAAAGGGTTTCCCCACACATTGTGGGGTTTGTCCCTGGCTTGCGCCATATCTTGTGTCCTCTTGTCTTGGCTTGTCTTCTGCGTTTTATATTTATGTTCTATCTGCAGTTTATCATAATGCTGATGTGATTGCCAATTGTGAAAATTTAAATTAATTGCTCTAGCATAGAACATACCAAAAATTAACACATATTCTATGGTTGCTCCAGCACATAGACATCAGATACTACCTTATCTGGGCTATGGTACATCGATGAGCGAGAAGGCTGCATCGCATTGAGACTGATGTACAGGTCACAGACATTCTGTCGAAGCCCTAGGGAAAGGTCAAATTTGTGACTTTCCCGAACGACTTGGAGTCGTTGAGAGACCCTCTTATGAGGGTCCTGCTTGATAGATGCATTGAGCTCTGGGAGCTCCGGGGGGCTTGGGGTACTTCTTGGAGCAACAAGCGACCATAGCGCGACTCACCCTCCCCTAATGGTGCGCTATGTATAGGGTGAATGATTCAGCCTTCCCCTATGATACCCCGTGGCAACTTATGGATAGGATGAGTGGTTCTCCTGTCGAGGCATCCTACCCATGCAGTCTGGGACTCTTGGGAAGTACCTCTCATCTGGCCAATTAGTAAAGAAATGGGGTTAGGGACCATAGTAGTACTATCAATGGACGCATCGTTGTGTTTACCGTACTCCTTATGCTAGGATGACCTCCATTTATCTGGGATCAGTATGAGTGGTTTGAGACACTCTCTTTTGATATTGATCTGGGATCAATTGGAACTAACTTCGGGTCAGTAAGAGTGACATAACTCACTCTCTTTTGGAACTGATCTAGGATCAGTAAGAGTGGTATGACACACTCTCTTCATATGGAACTGACTTCAGGTCAGTAAAGAATGGTATGAGACATTCTCGATCAATTCTTCTTCTTCATGGTTCAGCAGAGCAGTGCAAGGCACTGATGGTAGAGATAGTACAGTCTAACAGATGGATCAGCGGATAGAGTTCTTCCTAGTTGAGAGGGAGTGTTAAAATTGGGAACTAGGGCCAAACTCCATGTGGGTCATCTTATTTATGGCAGCTGATATTTTTCATCGATCCCTCTCATCGAGAGATGTAGGATTGATCTAAAGATCATCCACTTCCGATAAGTATTCATGGAGTTATGAATTTATTAGTGTTATAAGACAATTCGTCAAGGTTGGCCAGCAAAAACCAAATAACCCCCACATTTGCTCAACATTTTAGTATAAAAGGAGGTGACTTGATAGTCATTTCTACACACACTTCACTCTTGATTTCTATCCACTTGTTCTGGGTTTTAGTGGAAGATGAATCTAAGAGAGGAAGCTCTAGACGCAGAAGGTAAGGAGCCCTAGTACAAGCCCTAGATGCAGTCAAGGAGGAGGGTTACTCGCTGCCCTATATGTTGGTCTCTACTAGCCCAAGACGCAACAGGGAAGGATCCCTAGCATGAAGCAAACGCAGTCCTAGATGATCTACGCATGACCTAGAGGAGATGCCCTAACTCCTAACGCAGTTATGGAGGAAAGGCCTAAGTGTTGTCCTAAAGGGGTCATGACACCTAGCCGCAGTCAAGAAGGGTTAGGTGCCCTAGGTAATGAGGGATGTTCAGCAATCCCTTACGATGTCCTAACACTAAATCCTAGCCGCAATTAAGAAGGTCGAGGAGATTAGGGGACAGCGTGATGTGGAGGAGAACAGGAGGCAACTACAACAAGGAAAAGAAGGCAGTGTGGAGCCTTCTAGGATCTGTTTTGAGGGTTGGTTGCTATTGCAAGAAGGCCAAGTGTGTTCAGGGCTAAATGCAGGTCAAAGACAAGTCTGTTGGGCAGAAATCGAGGTAAGGAACTCTTTTTTGGAGAGGGTTGTAGGTGACATCAAGGACTGTGGTAGGCCGCAGGCCTAACCACTTCAAAACAGGGGTAGCATGGAAGTGTTTGGGGTTGTACAGTGCCTAGAACAGCAGCACAAGTGGAGAGAAGCCTTACTAGCATATGTCGCATTTCATAAGGGCAATTTTGGGCCAAGATTTGAGGACAGTTAGGGACTATTGTGTGCCTTAACCAGTCCCAGAAATTACAGCAGTAATAAAGTGACAAACAGCAGCGTTGGTATGGTGTGTTGGCAGCAAGATACATGGGACAGCAAGGTCACATGGTGCAGCAAAGGAAGATGGGACAGCAAGGTCACATGGTGCAACAAAGGTAGATAGGACAGCAAGGACATGGTGCTTGCATGGGACAGCAAGCAATCATGGTGGAGCAGTATGAGCAGTGATAACATTGTGATAAGGGGCAGCATGATGTGAAAAGCTACAGCACAATGATGGGCATCATGACAAAGTTGTGTGCAGCACTTTCTAATATAGTATAGTGATATTAAATGCTACAATGAGATGCAGCATGATGTGCACAGTAAGGTACAAGATGAGGCAGCACTGGTAAGTGCAACAAGACAATAAGGTACAGCAAGATGTTGCAGTACCAGAACGTGCAGCAGTATGATGTGTGCAGCATGGTAATGAGGTCCAGCATAGTGATGATGGGTGCAGCATGGTGCAGCACAGTGAGGTGGAGCGTGATGACGAGGTGCAGCATAATGATAGGTGATGGAGTCACCTTGGAGAATCAGTTGAAGCAACATGTCTTCAACTGAGTTCAGCTACCTCATGTATCATCTACTTAGAGATGATCTATGCTCTTATTTAGATAAGTCAACGTGTTGACTTCTGTTGTATATGTACTATCTCTCTCTCTCTCTCTGTTGAACTATTGAAGAACATATAAGAAGAATTGATCAAGGGTTTCCCCACATTGGGGTTTGTCTCTGGCTAGTGCCACATCTTGTGTCCTCTTGTCTTGGCTTGTCTTCTGAAATTTGTGTTTATGTTCTATCTGCAATTTACTATTATGTTGATGTGATTGCTAATCTGGAAAAGATATTGAGCTAACTGTGAAAATTGAAATAAATTGCTCTAAGCATAGAACATACCTTAAATTAACACATATCAAAAACACGGAAGCATTTCAACTGTATTCATATCAGATACTTAGACTTAATTATAAACAAGAGACATATACTCTTCAGCGTCTTGCTAGGGACATTGTCATACACCCTAGACTACTTCATAACAACACCCATTCCATCTAGGGTTTCAATATGTCTTCCAAAGGTATGACATACCTTACTACAACATATAGTAAAACCCTAGAAACCATTCACACAAATATGGATCTACAAATCATCTAACAACCTTCCAAATACGTGTTAGACTTCTCACTATGGATTCATACAAAAGAATCAATCAATCATAGCTGAGTCATTAACCTTACCATCTTCCACTAGGGTTAGTTCCAAACCCCAAGATTTTCAATCAACCATCAATCAGTGTTTTTAAAACCGGAACCGGTGACCGAACCGGTCCACCTAATGAACCGGTTTACCGACCGGAACCGGTCTAACCAGGACTGGTTTGGTCTAAACGAACCGGTTTTTAAAAAATACATTAAATAATTAATTTTTAATGAAACAAAACTATTTTTAAGATGTAAAACCATGATTCCAAGCCAATAGAGACAAAATATGCAAAGTTTGCTCATTTATATACCATGCAAAGGTGAATATATCAAAATGGCACCGAGTGCAATACATATCATCGACAAAATAGCAAAATACATAAGAAATGAGGCTCTAAATGGCCTATAAAGTCCAAAAACAATGCTGCAAGCTATGAGGCCATTGGCCTACTACAAGTCTACAGTGTACACATGATCAATCATCAAGTCCATCACCACTACTAGACACATGATCATCATCAGGAGCTACATAGACATCATCTGGTTCAGAGTCTGAGGATGCCTCTGCCTCATCTGCAACATCAGTATCAATGCCACCAATGACAATAGAAGTGGACCTAATGGAAGCACGAGTTTGTCGACCTGCACAACTAGTGCCTTCCATTGGTTCCTTGCCTTTCCTTAATGCCGCTACTGATCCTGGTTCTGATGCCGCCACATAATCTGCCTCATCCTCCGCTAAAGCCATGTCGATATCAAAATCAGCCTCAAACACAGGATCTTCAGTCTCCTCCACCCATTCTGATGTTGGATCAATATCGTCCAACACAATGGGATCTAGATCAGGTGATTTGCTCATCATTTGGTTCCTCCTCAGTCGAAGGTTGTATTGCACAAAAACAAGATCATTTAACCGTTTTTGTTCCAAACGGTTTCTCTTCTTCGTGTGTATGCGCTCAAAAACAGACCAATTGCGCTCACAACCTGAAGCACTGCAAGTTTGACTGAGGACTCTAATTGCAAACCTTTGCAATTGAGGACACTGGCCACCAAATGACTCCCACCAATGTGCTGCAAAGAAAAAGACAATAATTAGTAACTTAGTTTATAATTTGAATTGTAAAGAACGTAAACAATTTTAACTTGAAATGAAAAACAAAATGGAAATTGGAATTGCTTACCTGGTTGGTCCACATCTCTTGCCATCTTTGCCAAGTTTTTGCCAAAAGTACCACTTGCTTGATTGAAAATAGTAAGCTGTCTATGTATGTCCAACTGGTCTACATGGTTAGGGACCATGCGCTCCAAGCAATCAATCAATCCAGCTCTGACCTCCCCATCATGCTGATCTCCTAGCCGATTTTTATAGTGATACCTTGGGTTCAAAAAATACCCGGCTGCATGTATAGGACGATGGAGTTGATTGTTCCATCTGTTATCAATGATCTCCCATATACGGCCATATTTAGCTAACCTGTCATTGTAAGCTGCCCGTATCTGCTCCTTTGCCTGATCCATAGCTTCATAAATGTAGCCCATGGCCAATCTTTCCCCATCCACCAACCTTAGCACCTTAACAAGGGGCTCGGTAATTTTCACAAGCTCTACAGACCTTTTCCAAAAATAAGTGTCTAACACTTTCTTTTTGGTGTCTTTTCCATCTGGTCTACGAGCCCACCGAGATTCAGACCATTCATCAGAGGAAAACATTTTCTGCAAGTTTCTATGTTGACCATTGAGACATTGCAACGTGAGGAAGTGAGTTGCAAATCTCGTAATTGCAGGCCTAACAAGCTCTTTGCCTCCAGTGTGTTTCCTCATTAGGCTCAATACCCATGAGTGGTTGTAAATGTATTTTGTAATGCACTTCGCATGCTCTACAGTGTTTTTTACCCACTCCACCTTGCCTATATCCTCAAGCATGAGGTCTATGCAATGTGCAGCACATGGAGTCCAAAATATGGTCTTATATTTGGCCTCAAGCATCTTTCCAGCAAGAACATAGTTTGAGGCATTATCAGTGATGACCTGCACAACATGCTGCTCCCCAACTTCCTGAATAATGTTATCCAAAAGCTCAAATAGAAGGCTTGCATCCTTTACCCTATCAGATGCATCAACTGATTTCAAAAACATGGTTCCTTGAGGGCAAGAAACAAGGAAATTAATGATAGTGCGGTTCTTTCCATCGGTCCATCCATCTGACATAATGGAACAACCTGTTTTGACCCATGACTCTTTAAACTCAACCAAATACTCATCAATGGAAGATATCTCTTTTTGCAAAAGAGCTCCCCTCAAGTCATGCAAACTAGGGCCTTTGAAGCCCTTTCCTGCAGCTATAACAGAGTCCCACATAGCTTGGTAATAAGGTGAGCGAGCAGCATTAAATGGGATATCTGAATCATACCACCATCTAGCAATGTATTGGTGAGAAGTTTCTTTGCATTGTTTTTTCCAATGCTGATCCAAAGTGGGTTGAGAACTTGGCTGGGAGGAAGTGGGATTAGATTTAGAAGAGGCAATGGTGGCAGAAGATGAGAAATAACTTTGGATGTTTGGTCTCTTTGTTCCTTTTGATGGTTGGCCAACTCCAACAGAAGGATGAACATAGTGAAAGGGGTCATTGGTGGAAGGGATAGAAGTGGAGTCTTGAATCTCATAATCATCATACCCACTCTGTTTCAAAACATTCATGGTTTCCATTAATTCCCTCTTCCTTGCAATTTCATCTTGGATGGCCTTCTCCCTAGCCTTATCCTCATAAAATTTTTCAAGCTTGGCAATGTATTCTGCCCTAATAGGACCTAACAGTTCTTTTGGTGCATCACATGGCTTTACTTGGCCTCTTACCCCAGCCAAGTGTTGTTTCAACCTAAGAATACCCCCACCTCCAATAGATTTATGGCATAATTTGCATATCATTTTTCCCTCAATTACATCACAATGAACCCATGCACTGTCCTTTCCTTTTGGAGCCATGTTTGCTTGAAATAATAACAATTTGCAAATAAATCTGCCATTTAAAAAAAAAAATTGCAGCTAAGGAACATGGAAAACCAATGATAAATGTAGGAAAAAAATGCACATGCAAGCTACAAAATTTGATAGCATAGAGCTAGAGAGTTCATAGGCTTAGCATAGATGATAGATCATTGAAGTGAGAAGTTTATAGCACAAAAAAAATAATTCATGGACAGCAGACTCAAATGAGGAATTATCAAGTGCAAATCCTTACCTGGAAATGCAAAGTAGCTCCCTTAGCCTCCTCTTGATGATGGCAACTCCACTGACAGCTACACACTATCTCCAAAATAGCTCCAACTCCAACTCCAAGATGACTACTTCAGCAAAAACTCCACACTCTCCAAGCTCACAAACAAACTCACAAACACTCCAAATCAGTTGTGTGAGACAAATGAGAGTGAGAGGGGTGTCTTATAGCAAGTGTGAGGGTGTTTTGGAGGGAAAATACCTTTCCCTCACCCCCAAAACCCCTAAACCGCCCTCATTTGCTAAACCGCTGCGCTTTTTTGGGTTTACCGGCGGCCTGTCCATAAACTGGCCGGTTTAGGACGGAACCGGCCGGTTCCGCCCTAAACCGGCCGGTTTTTACCGGTTAGGGCCTATTTTTGGGCAAGTGGGGGTCTAAACCGGGTTAGGAGGGCTGGTTCGGACCGGCCAAGCTTCCAACCGGCCGGTTAGGCCGATAACCGGTTTTCTCCACCGGTTTTTAAAACTATGCCATCAATCAGTCACTATCATGACCAACTAGCACAAGGGTTAGTTCGCAAACCCTAGATTTTCGAGCAATCATCAAACTCAACCAAAAATTCCAATTTCAACAATCTCTTCACAAATATCAAATTATCATATACATAACATTCATCAAAGATTTCTACTTCAACTAAGGTTTAACTCCAAAACCCTAGAATTCCATTTTCACAAATTCAACAATCTTATATAAATCTCAAATCATCATATTCCAAAGATTTTACTTTGGCTAAGGTTTATTTCCAAAACCTTAGATTTCCAATCTCAGCAATCATTAGATGCATAAATCTCAGATTGTTATATTTCACACTAGACAATATCACTATTATGGTTTAACTGTCAAACCCTAGATTTCCATTTTTCAACAATCATCTAATAGATTTCATATTGTTATACCACACGTACTAAACAACTTTTAACTTCACTAGGGTTTAGCTATAACACCCCAGATTTTCAGATATCATCATCCTAGAATCTCAGACAAGGACTTCCACTAAATCCTAAGACTCATGACCATAAATGGATAGGTTAGCACACATATCTAGGAATTCATAACCATACATAAGCATATCATATGTTCAACAACATTAATACATCTCACCTAGACCAAGCTAGGGTTTCAATCAAGAGGACACATCTATACATGCCTAGATTTCATCATTATGCAAATACATTTTATATCATGTGTTAGTCAAACCCAACTTCACAACAATATCAAATAAGAGTTAGACACAATCATTTTGATCACACTAGGGTTTGATCATAAAAACACATACATACCAAGTAAATCAATTCTAAGACAATATAAGGGACTTGCTCACATATTCCACCAAACCCTAATAAGCTAGGGTTCCAATGTAGAACACACATTCCACCAAACCCCAATGAGCTAGAGTTCCAATGTGGAGATATAGCAAACCCTATATTACCAAAACTTCAAAGGTTCCAGTATTGTATATCTTATCATTCCATCCTAACAAGTTAGGATTTCCCGATCATACCAAAATCCCAAATATTGAATCATCAATAAAGACTTCAACTAGCATTTCACAATATCCCTAATTAGTTTAGGGTTTCAAACATTCACAACAGCATGCCCTTCAGTTAGGGTTTTCCAAACGTTGTCTAGGGTTCTACCAAATCAAATAATAGTGGAGTGGGTAGATTTATCAAGAGATGAATCACCCAAACAAGAATCACTAGGATTCAATACTACTAATCATAACAAGGTTAGTAATAGATCATCAAATGAATAATCTTTTCAATCAATGAATTCAAAGCATACCTTTGTTTCTTGACTAACCTTGTCTTGAGAGATCCTCCTTCTTGCAAATGTTTTCCCTAATCAAGACAATAGAGGGAGAATGGTGATTAGTATTTAACATAATCAAAACTAAATGAATGCATGAGCCCAAAACTGAAAAGACATGAGATACTTATCTTTTTCCGGAACAATCTCATTAATGGCCAAGAGATCATCCCTAAGTCTAGCTATCTTCACAAAGAAGGTTTCCACAGTATCTTCTTTAGTCATCTTTGTAGTCCTCAGCTCATTCTTCAAACTTGCTACTTGACCAATGTTCTTAATAGTGAATAGCTTCGACAAGGCTTCATACATCTCCTAAGCATGATCGATGTTAGCTATGAATGGGACAAGATTGTCTTTTATCCCTTCTACCATCAGAGTCATAGCCACCAATTCTAGATCCCTGAATTTCGCTTTGTCAGCATCACTGGCTTCTTTTGTGGGCTTCTTTATATTTCCTTTAACCAAGTCTAGCACCTTGTTCTTCTCAAGGATTAGGTCAATCCTCTTCTTCCAGGATCTGAAGTTAGATGCTCCTTCAAGTTTGATCTCCCCCTTGATAGAGTTAGACATCTTCCTTGAATATGATAGTCTCCTTCCCTAAGATAGTGCCTATGAATGGATCTACCTTTTTCTTCTTTCTTCACCAAAGCTCTGATACCATGGAAAATGAGAAAGGTAGTAAAGATTTTCTCAATCTCGATAATTACTTGTGATGTTACTTATTATTACGATTCTTTATATCTTCTTTCTTTATTTCATCAAGCAATTACCAAAAGTAGCAGCACATAAAACAATGAACACAAGATGTAGGCACATGCTAGGGAAAAACCCCCCTCGAGGGAAAACCCAGTCAAAATAATTCTTCCTTTCAATAGTATTCTTTAAGACTCTTCCCAACAACTTCGACTATGCAACAACATGCAGCAGCTAACAGCTTCCAGCAGCAATCCAAGTTGAGAGACTTCGTTCTCCCAATCCAGAGCACAAAACAGAGAGAAAGGCCACCACCAAAATTTCGATTTTCCTTGACTCCTTAGACTCCCCCAAAATCGCATTCACTTCGATTTCCCAACAACATACTTTCCCAGTGTCCTACTTCGCACTTCTACCTAGCAAACAGATTTTCGCACTTCTGCCTAGTAGAGAGAGAATGAGAAGTGATGCTCCAAATGAATTCGATATGCTTCCTTTTATAGGCTTCTTGTGGGGTGTAATGGGTCCTTAGGCCGACTTGATCTTCCCTTAGGCTGACATGGTGTGGAGGTTACATAATTCATATTTGACTCAATACTTAACCTTTTTACATGATTCAAAAGCCCAAGAAGGGTCTCTTTAAATGTACAATAATTATATAAACTCAGACTAAATCCTAGAAGTCCTCAATAGGGACTTTGACCTAAAACATGGTGACCCAAGCATGAAACCCATGCTTTAATAAGTCACAACAATAATAATAATAATTCTTTTATTTATTCTTTTGACAAGTACATTACATAATGACTCAAGTACATTATTGAAGACCGAACATAGTTACCTTTTCCAACAAGAATGAGAGACTCGTCTCTTACCATCAAATAGTAAAGATTTGAGTCCACCTCACTCTTCACGAAGCCCATCTGCTGCAAGCAGTGTTGAAAAAATTGGCATTGGCAAAAAATCGGCAAGGGTCCAGAAAACATCTTTTCAGCAAAATCAACGAAAAAATCAGGAAAAATCAGGGGAAATCGAAGGAAAAAAAACAAAAAAAAAAAAAAAAAAAAATATATATATATATATATATATATATATATAATAAAAATAAAAAATAAAAAAACCACGATTTTTTGGTAGCTAGAAAAAATAGCGATGTTGTTGATTTTTCGCAATTTTTCATTGATGTTTGCAACACTAGCTACAAGTAACTATCAATCTGACCATACCATGCACTGGGAGCTTGCTTGAGTCTGTATAGCACTCTCTTTAACCTATACATGAGTGTCCCTCCCATGTGTCTCAAATCCTTTTGGCTATTCGACGTACACCTCTTTGTCTATTACTCCGTTCAAAAAAAGTGGTGTTGACATTCATCTAGCGAATCTGACATCCCATTTGTGCTACTAGAGAGATCATGGCCTTGATGGAAGTGTATCTGGCCATTGGAGTGAAAGTTTCCTCATAATCTATGCCCTCCTTCTAAGCAAAACCTTGGCCACAAACCTAGCCTTGTACTTCTCCACACTACAATTTGCAACGTGTTTGATCTTGTAGATCCATCGAGAACAAACCACTGCCTTATCCAATGGTCTAGGCACGACCTCCCACACATTATTCAACATGATGGAGTTGTAGTGTTCCACCATCACATCCTACCACAATTGATGATGTGCAGCCTCCTGATAGCTGGAAGGTTCACTGTCAATGAGCTCACGCATCAAGGCCTTGTACCTTGAATACCTTTATGGCGGTCTACTATCTCTAGTGCAAGATCTAAGAGCTCCTAAAACTTCTGCACATCTCTCAATGTCTGAAGAGCCTCTTTGTTCCTTCTCCCACTAGTGGTGGGTGGAGCTTCATGCTCCTCATCTAGTTGTTGTCGCTCCACCTGTTGTGCACTCTCCTCTGCAACTATACCTATGCATATACTAGTCATTGTACTCATACTAGTGCCTTGAGCCTGAGATCCCCGTTCATCCCTTGAAGCTTTTTATGGCTCACTCTGATCAATAGTTGGCAACTCGCCAGATCTCCTGAAGGTTTTCTCCTCCTGGAACTTCACATCCCGTCTCACAATAATCTTCCTGCTACCTGGAATGTAGATCCTATACACCTTGGACATTTCGTTTTAGGAAACAAAATATCCCTTTTCTATAGTCGAATCCAACTTGGTGCGTTTGTCATCTGGAACATGACAATAAGTTATGCTGCCAAAAATCCTAAAGTGTCCAACTTCTGGCTTCTTTCCTGTAAATGCCTCCTCGGGTGTTATCTTCCCCAATGCCTTGTGAGGGACCCTATTCTAAATGTATATTGTTGTACTACATGCCCCTGCCCAGAGAAATCTAGGTAGGTCCTAGTCATATAGCATCACCCTCACTGCTCCAACTATCGACCTATTATTTCTCTCTGTAACCCCATTCTGCTGCAGGTTGTATGGAGTTGTCCACTCTCTCTTGATGCCTTCCTTTGCACAAAACTCCTTGAAGGATTTCTCAACATACTCACCTCCATTATTTGTCTAAAGAGCCTTTATCTTCTTTCCTCTCATGTTCTCCACAAGAGCCTTAAACTCTTGGAAGTGACTGAAGACTTCATCCCTTGTCTTCAAGAAGTATATCCAAGTCTTCCTGGAGAAGTCATCAATGAAGGTCACGAAATACTCATAGCCCCTAAGAGATTTTGTAGACAATGGGCCACATATATCAGAATGTATCAGATCTAACATGCCCTTGGCTAAACTATCATTCCTTGTTAACGTTGCCTTTACAAACTTCCCAACCACGCACCCTCTACACACATCATCGTGTCTCGTGCTTATTTTTGGAACTCTTGTCTTAAGTCTGTATAGCACTCTCTTTAACCTATACATGAGTGTCCCTCCCATGTGTCTCAAATCCTTTTGGCTATTCGATGTACACCTCCTCTTCAATTACTTCGTTCAAAAAAAGTGGTGTTGACATTCATTTGGCGAATCTGACATCCCATTTGTGCTGTTAGAGAGATCATGGCCTTGATGGAAGTGTATCTGGCCACTGGAGTGAAAGTTTCCTCATAGTCTATGCCCTCCTTCTAAGCAAAACCCTTGCCACAAACCTAGCCTTGTACTTCTCCACACTGCCATTTGCAACGTGTTTGATCTTGTAGATCCATCGAGAACAAACCACTGCCTTATCCAATGGTCTAGGCATGACCTCCCACACATTATTCAACATGATGGAGTTGTAATGTTCCACCATCGCATCCTACCACACTTGATGATGTGCAGCCTCCTGATGACTGGAAGGCTCACTGTAAATGAGCTTACTCATCAACACCTTGTACCTTGAATACCTTTATGGCAGTCTCCAGTCCCTAGTGCAAGATCTAAGAGCTCCTACAAACTTCTGCACATCTCTCAATGTCTAAAGAGCCTCTTTGTTCCTTCTCCCACTAGTGGTGGGTGGAGCTTCATGCTCCTCATCTAGTTGTTGTCGCTCCACCTATTGTGCACTCTCCTCTGCACCTGTACCTGCGCATATACTAGTCATTGTACTCATACTAGTGCCTTGAGCCTGAGATCCCCGTTCATCCCTTGAAGCTTTTTATGGCTCACTCTGATCAATTCCTGGCAACTCGCGAGATCTACTGAAGGTTTTCTCCTCCTGGAACTTCACATCCCGTCTCACAATAATCTTCCTACTACCTGGAATGTAGATCCTGTACACCTTGGACATTTCGTTGTAGGCAACGAAATATCCCTTATTTCGTTGTAGGCAACGAAATATCCCTTATTTCCTTGTAGGCAATGAAATATCCCTTTTCTACAGTGGAATCCAACTTGGTGTGTTTGTCATCTAGAACATGACAATAAGTTATGCTACCAAAAATCTTAAAGTGTCTGACTTCTAGCTTCTTTCCTGTAAATGCCTCCTCGGGTGTCATCTTCCCCAACGCCTTGTGAGGGACCCTGTTCTGAATGTATATTGTTGTACTACATGCCTCTGCCCAGAGAAATCTAGGTAGGTCCTAGTCATATAGCATCACCCTCGCTGCTCCAACTATCGACCTATTCTTTCTCTCTACAACCCCATTCTGTTGCGGGTTGTATGGAGTTGTCCACTCTCTCTTGATGCCTTCCTTTGCACAAAAATCCTTGAAGGATTTCTCAACATACTCACCTCCATTATCTGTTTGAAGAGCCTTTATCTCCTTTCCTCTCATGTTCTCCATAAGAGCCTTAAACTCTTGGAAGTGATTGAAGACTTTGTCCCTTGTCTTCAAGAAGTATATCCAAGTCTTCCTGGAGAAGTCATCAATGAAGGTCACGAAATACTCATAGCCCCTAAGAGATTTCATAGACAATGGGCCACATATATCAGAATGTATCAGATCTAGCACACCCTTGGCTAAACTATCATTCCTTGGAAATGTTGCCTTTACAAACTTCCCAAGCACGCACCCTCTACACACATCATCATGTTTCGTGCTTATTTTTGGAACTCTTGTCATGGTCTCTTTGAGCAATCTAAGTGCTCGATGATGGATATGTCCCACCCTCCTATGCCATAATTATCCCATATCTCTGTTGTTGTTGCTGCTCACTAGTACCTTTAGATCATCCAACTGCAAGATGTATAACGTGTTGCTTCTCCCCCCAATCTCTGTCACTGACTTCCAATCCCTGTGCTTTATTGTTTCAAACTCGGCCTTATATCTGAGCGCAGGTTTCGCTTAGAACCCACTCGACCCAGTCCTTGGCCAAATTAGGCACTTCCTTCAAGCCCTACAAATCTATATTCTCAGCGAATAATACCATGATACCACTTGATGCAAGCCCAATTTCGAGCTTGCTATCCACAGTCCTAGTCTTGTCTCAAATGGTGCTTCTTTCATCCCTCAAGATATAAATCCCTTTATAACAATTCACAGTGAGAGGAGTTAAAAGGGTCAGTCCCTCTTCGCGAGTGGACTATATTGTATTTACAGATAAGAGATCTCGACAGGATAACCAAACTCTATGCGAGTTGGAGTGATAATGGGAGGAGCCAAAAGGGACAACCAACTCTATGCGAGTTAGCAGCATTATATATGCACTAAACCCTAGATTTCGGAGCCTTTGGTGTCGTGCCTTATAACCCTCTGCATAAAAGGCCCAAAACTCCCAATGTCGGCCCTTTCTCCTCTGCAATGCTTCGCGCATGTCAGGTTATATCTTTTCAGCCCGCTATACTCCTTAACACCTTCTCCTTTAGCTTCCAGGGTGTAATCTCTGGCTTACCTCCTCCGGGTGGGGTCCACTTACTCCACATAAGCTCGTTCAAAAAATCCTAGTGCGTAGCCTTGGGAACTTCGAATTTCATTGTCAGGTTGGGCATTGGCCGGGTGGGCTCCACCCACTCCAATCCAACCCAGCGGTGCAACTTTACATGCCATGAAAACATTCAGGTGTTCAAATCTCCAAGCAAGTCCCCACTGTCACATGAGCCCAGTCTTCCTTGCCCACTTGCTTTCCTTAACTGCTCCTTTGATCCTTCCGGCCTAAAGCCTCCGGCTCGGCGCTATCAATTTTGTCTTCTGCTTTGTCTATTGTTGTTCCCTGGCACTGTTATATGACAGACTTCCACCAAACACTAAATTTGTCTAAGTGTTGGACACTCCTCTATGCCCTTCTACGCTCTATTTTGTCAATGCCTGGTCCACCTCCACCGCACCTCCTTTGTATCTAACTCAATTCCTCGGCTTCTACGCATGCTTCCTCAGTGTACAAGCTTCACTTAAGTCTCAACCCTGTTGCACAAGAAATATTCTTTTGTGTTGGCTTCAACACGGACTTCAATACAGAATTTGCACTCTACATCTCTGTTCTTCAGGGTTATTGGATCCCTCTACTTCCACTGTGCCACTCTATCTCTCTCCCTGTAGCTTAACTCTGCAAAATCTTTTCTCTTTATCATGATTTTATTGAATCATTGATCACATCATTCAATCAATTATCAATGGGTTCAGTTGGTCTCTTATGTTCACTATGGACCTTACATTGCCCTTCAAAACGCACTCTCCCTCCTGAGCTTAGCGTCCCTTGCACCACAGTCACATTCAATTCAAGTTGCAAAGAATTGTTCCATAATGATAAACAAAGACTCTATTCCCACAAATTGCTCAAAACACTCGAAATAGAGTGTTTCTTTCTATATTAACCAAATTCTCACACAATTGTACATGGAATTACATACGAGGCCTTCTTGACCTGATTTACAACAAATTGGTCTTGGACTTGGCCTTAACCATACTCGGCCTCTACCTTCAATTCCTCTTTACTCCTCCCTCTCTTTTACATATCCAATCTATTATACATTTAATTGCATAGTTTACAAAATTGGAAGTTGAACTAATTTAGGTTTAGATCCACAAATCCATCAACAAATCCCTATTCTAGGACTCTAGTTCCACTAAATCCTCTCATAAATCCAATTAACTCTAATATCTCTCCAAATCTCCAAAATACTATCGCGATCTCTCATTTTTTAGAAGATCTAATTACACTAATCTTCACATATAATCACTTATGTACAATTCTACAATAAACATAGAAAATACAATAAATTAAATAATTCCACACACTTAGGGAACCAACTCCCTTGGTAAAGTAAAACCCATAGGTCTAGTTAAAATAAATTTTGACTTGGAGGTAGGATGCTCCTGCATCATACTCCCAAGGTTCAAAAGATTCATGGTCTCCTGACCATGTGCTTTCATAAGTTGATGTAATCCTCCTGGGTCCCAGATTTTGACTTGCAGTAGATCCACTGCTCTATCATGTTGTCGCTGCCCCACTGTTGTTTCCTTCCTTTTTCTTAGTTTCCAGACTTTATGTTGCAGTTGCCCACTAATTTTGCTAATGTAAATTTCTTTGGTTAGTTGCACGTTTCCATGGTATATCTTCCTCTATCTATTGCATCTTTTTGGCCTCCTGAATGTCTTCCTCATTAGCATCCACAATTCACCAATTTCTATGCCTAGCTTGTCCTCTGGTTGGTACATGTTTTGGCAATTCTTGTTGTCTTCTTGTTGAACGATGTTACTATAATTTATTAATTGTTGACTCCCACAAGGAATTTGTACAACTATTGTCATTTCCAACTTCTTTTGTTGTTGTTTAACAAAACTATATATTCTTTGTTGCATGCTTTTGAGTTGCTACTTCAAGTTGTCTGCCTACTCCAACAATTCCATATCCTACACTCTGTTAAAATGACAAATTTTCCACAAACAACTCATACCTTCGTGCAAGGTTTCCTTCATAGTTTTGCTCCATTCTTCTGCAACATCTTCCTCTTTTACCAGTGCCATGCTTACTTCCTTGTATCCATGTACAGCTTCTACCAAATTTCCTTGTAATTCTCCATTTGAAGCATCTTCAAGCCAACACATAATTCTTTGTTCTTCCTCATTCTCTTGATAGCTTGTGTCCATTATGCCAATGCATTCTTCAAATGCTACTTCTTCCACGACAAAATTATAAATTTGCTTGTCTTGGCATTCATCTCTTCCTGCAATCACAAAACATTTATCAGTTTTAAAAAAATGAGACTTCACAGCCTCTGTAGATGCCCCCATCATTTCCTTTTCATGCATAAGTGGAAACCTAAGTCACCTAACACGGGGATTCGAGATTCGACGAATAAGGGGATTAAGTGTCGAATACGAAGACATGTTGACCCCTAGAACAGGACACATTCAGATACGTTATATATTATTTTATTAAAATATATATATATATATTAAAAATTAGATATTTCTTACACAAATTCTCATTCATGATACAAATTCATTGATTCAAACATAGATCTTCATCTAGATGTAAGTTTTACAAAGTAACATTATGCATACAAAATTACAAATACAATTGTGACATAAATGATAAATCATAAATTATAATACATATTCAATTCATCAATGATCCAATAGGAGAAAGACAAGATAGTAAGATAAAGATACTATAGTTTTCTCATTAAGTCATCAAAATCAAAATGTGTTACTGTTTACATAGGTAGTGCAATGCCAATGGCAAATAGAAATAGCAAATACAAAACAACTACAACTACAAGTGTACAAGCCTCAAGGCAATAGGTAGCTCATGACTCATGAGTCATCAATCCTCATAGTCATCATCAAAATCAACATTGTCCTCATCATCATGGTTACCACTGCTCTCCTGTGTTGCATCCTCCTCCTCTGTATCCAAAGTCATCTTTTCATCTATTGGTGTGGAGGATGACCCCTTCATAGTATCACCAACATCAAATCCGACAAGCTCTAGCACTGAATCGTTGAGATCCAAGTTGGCCAATGCCAACTCAACACTGTTGTCCATACCCATATCATCAGGAAAGACATCCCACGTCTTTGTCTTTCCCTTCAACCACTCATCCCTCTGCTTGTAAATAAGACGAAGGTTGGTGTGCACATACACCATTGTCTCTACCCTGGACTGCTCAAGCCTGCTCTTCTTGACACTATACAAATTCTCATATGTGCTCCAATTCCTCTCGCAACAAAAGAATGAAGTCACCTAAGAGTGGAGCCTCATGTCTAACTGTTGAAGAGGATGGCTTGTTGCCCCATGATTTTCCCACTAAGAATAAGGCTTCTTAGCCCCTATGTCTCTAATCAGATCATATCCTGCAAATCAACCAATGCCAGTGGAAAACTCTGCAAAGGCATCCTCCACCTCATGAAGGGATGCTCGATCCTGAAACACTCGCCTGAATGCATCTTTCCTCCCCTGTGAAATTTCACCATCCATGTGAGGAGGGAATCTGCGGGAAGGTCCACCATTCAGCCACTCATTGCTGTAGTATTTTGGGTTCAATGAATGATCCAAACAATGCAAAGGTGTGCAATTCTTGTCCCATCTGCTAACAAGAATATCATGTCTAGTGGTGAAGAAGGCCTCCGATGATGTCTCATACTCGGTGCACTCACTCTATAAAATAATGCTCCTCACAGACTCAATCATGGTATCCCACACCTCATAAACCTCTCCTAGGATGGGTTGGTCTGTATCTGCAAATCGAAGCAAAGAAATGATAGAGTCCATGATTTGAATAAGTAGATCTACCCTCTCCCACCAAGCATCATCTAACACTGTCTCCTTCACTCTTTTAGAGGCTACTTGATCTGTCTTTCTCCAAAAAGACCAAAATTCTTAAATAACCATGGCCCCAAGAGCGGTCTTGACCTCCCTCAACCTCTTCAACATGATGAATGAAGAGGCAAACCGTGTATCAGCAATCTTCAACAATGATAGATTGTTGTACTCCTTGTAGATAGTGAGGGCATTTGTATGATTTTGTACAAAGTTACGGATATGTCGTGCATCCTCAATGATGTTACCAATCCAAAGCACATCAGAAGCAATAGATTTCAGTGCTAAGTTCAATGAATGGACAATGCAAGGTGTCCAAAACACTTGTGGATATTTAGCTTCCACAGTCATGCTAGCAGCCTTGCAAACAGGTGCATTATCTGTAATGATTTGCACACAAGAATCAACACCTACATCTTCAGTAACTTAAATAAACAACTCATCCATATATTGTGAATCATTGTATTGTCCAAGTGCATCCACTGCTTTCAAAAAAACTGGACCATTCAAGGAAGACACCATGTAGTTGATGAGTGGGTGTCGTGTTGGATCTGTCCATCCATCAGAAACAATGCTAACCCCAGATGTTGTCTGTGATGCTTTAATAGGCTTGAGCATTTTTTCCACCTCTTTTTTTGCCTTCGTCAACAATGTGGTTCTACGCTTCTCTGACCCAGGAGGCACATACCCTAATGGAGCCCCTTGAGTTAGACCTCAGCACATCTTAATAAATAGAGGTAAGAGTGCAACATTAAAGGATATGAAGTTTTGATAGGAAAAAAAGGCAATGGTGAGATCAAGCTCTTCCCATTTGTCCTTCTGAAAAATCTTGTCCATTGGACCAAGTGAAATTGTCTTTCTTTTTGCTACTTGTCCCCCACCAAAACTCTCAAATGGTAATTTGTTGTTGCTTTTCTTCAAGAATGGAAGGGGGCATCATTCTTGGTTTTTTCTTGTTTTGCAGCCACATTTGCCATACCAACATTGAACTCTCTTAGCATTTCTTTCCTCTTTGGTAAAGGCACATTTGTACAAGCTCCAATTCCACAACCTAGTAAAGCCAACAAATCACCTTTCACACGGAAATATGTGCTCGTGAAAGTATTGTGGCAATAGCTGCATTTCCAACTCACATTGCCTCCTCCCTTCACCTTGTGGGTGGCCCTTGCTCTCTTGTGACATATTTCCACAAGGGATATTTGTTACCTTGAGGAGGAAGTCTTCTCTCAACATCTAAAGTTGTTGTTGCAGCCCCACTTGCAATAGAGGGAACACTTGCAAACCTTGATGAAATTAGGAGAGGAGGGGCATCTCCAATGGGGACATTCGTCCCCTTTCTTTGCCCCTTCCCTGTTGCCCTTGATTGAGCCATGAATGTTGTAAAAAAATAAACAAAAAGTGCACAAATATGTAAAAGAAATGCACATGCAAACTAATGTAATAAAAATGCAAAAAAAAAGAGAAAATGCACTTACCTGTTGCTTGAATCTCCTTGAAAATGCTCCCACACTCTTTGCTCCTTGCTCCCAAACACCCACAACAAACCCACAGCAAACTAAACAAGTGAATGTGCAAATAGAAAGGCAAAAGTTTCCTTTATAATATCGCGCGACATCCCTTTTTCCAGATTCAAATCTGAAAATTGGGATTCGTCATGTCCAATCGGGACACGATTCAAATTCGTTCATGTCCCAATCAGACACGACAAATCTCGATTTTCAGATTCAAATCTACATGAATCTTTTCTGATTCGCCAAATTCGGGACAAGACAAGCCTGGGGAACGAATCCAGTTTCATAGGTGGAAACATGAAACCATTTATTAGGTCCTCATCTCCCTCCATCACCACAACTTCTTCTTCTTTCAATTCAATGTCAAAACTCTCAAATTCGATCAAAGCTTCACCATCCTCGTTAATTTCATTGGAAAAGATAATTGTCTCTATCTCAGACATCTCTTACAAAAATAAAAATCCCTCTACCTTAGAGCCTTCTTTCATGATTGTATTCATCCATTGTATACAATCTCCATCTCGATTGTCTTTACAAGATAATTTTGTCTTCTCTTCTCTCTCTGTAACAGTACTCAATGACTGTTCTCTATCTTCACTTGCAATCATACACCAATCATCAGATTTAAAAACATAAGGCTCTTTAGCCTCAATCTCGGTGTCTCCATCGCTTTCACTTTCTCCTTATCCAAGGATTGATCCTTTCTCTTGTTCACAGTAGTGAACTTCCTTCTCACACTTAGCTACTCTGAGCTTTCCCTTTATCCTGGCACATACCCTCTACTTCAATTTTCCCTGCAATGAAGGCCATCTTACCTTATTCTTCTTCATCATCTAGCCATATCCCTGGTCTCGCAATAGTTGTCTCAAATGATTGAATTGTGCCTTTAACTCAATCATCTCCCTCTCAAACTCTTCATCACTCACCCCCCTTTTGCCAACTGCTTTGGCATTTTGCTTTGACTAATTATGATTTCTCTTCTCTAAACCCTTATCATAGCCATCAGTAGCCATGCTTTCCTCTTTTTGTGAAGACTCCTTGTCCACTTCTCGTGAACTGTGACAAGCCTCCTCTCTTCCTCTATCTCTATGTTTGTCTCTATCTCTGGGCAATTCTACCCACAACCATTGTGGAACTACCTGCAACAACTTCTACCCAACTTCTATGTGTTGGAAGTTGTCATCTTCCTTCGGTCCATTGCAGTAGAACCTCTTCCTCTTATTTCTTTGAGCATGTCTGCTCCTTAGCTTTCAAAAGTTGTCAGGATACTACATCTCCAACTCCTCACTTCCTCCTTTAAGAACTTATGTTGTCCTCATCTTCAGCAATTCATCCGCTGTTGTTGAGTTTTGTCACAATTCTCCTTCCAAAAATTTTGCTTGTTATATGGTTTCTACCTCTCCTTGTTCTGCTATCTGCAAACAAACTCACACAAATTTCATACCTGTGCCAAGATCTTCTTCAATCCTCGCAGGATTTGTTCTCCTTCCTTTGTTGCAAACTCTGCTTTCCCTTGATTTTGCCTCCAATCCCTTTATTCATAGATTTACAGAGCATAAATGCTCTAATACCACTTGATGCAAACTCGGCCTCGTATCCCAAGCACACACCCTCTACACACATCATCGTGTTTCGTGCTTATTTTTGGAACTCTTGTCATGGTCTCTTTGAGCAATTTAAGTGCTCGATGATGGATATGTCCCACCCTCCTATGCCATAATTATCCCATATCTTTGTTGTTGTTGTTGCTCACTAGTACCTTTAGAGCATCCAACTGCAACTTGTATAACGTGTTGCTTCTCACCCCAATCTGTGTCACTGACTTCCAATCCATGTGCTTTATTGATTCAAACTCGGCCTCGTATCCGAGCGCAGGTTCGCTTAGAACCCACTCGGCCCAGTCCTTGGCCAAATTAGGCGCTTCCTTCAAGCCCTAAAAATCTATATTCTCAGCGAATAATACCATGATACCACTTGATGCAAGCCCAATTTCGAGACTGCTATCCACATTCCCAGTCCTATCTCAAACATTGCTTCTTTCATCCCTGGAGATATAAATCCCTTTATAACAATTCACAGTGCGAAGAGTTAAAAGGGTTAGTCCCTCTTCATGAGTGGACTATATTGTATTTACAGATGTGAGAACTCGACAGGATAACCAAACTCTACACGAGTGGGAGAAGCCGAAAGGGACAACCAACTCTATGCAGGTTGGCAGTATTATATATTCGCTAAACCCCAGAGTTTGGATCCTTTGGAGCTATGCCTTATAACCCACTGCATAAAAGGCCCAAAACTCCAATGTCGGCCCTTTCTACTCTACAATGCTTTGCGCACGCCGTGTTATAGATTTTTGGCCTGCTATACTCCTTAACCCCTTCTCCTTTAGTTGTCGAGGTGTAATCTTCAACTCACCTCCTCCAGGTGGGGTCCACTTACTCCACATAAGCCCATTCCACAAAGCCCGGTGCGTAGCCTTGGCACTTCGAATTTCATCGTCGGGTTAGGCATCGGTCGGGTGGTCTCCACTCACTCCGATCCAACCCAGCGGTGCAACTTTACACGCCATGAAAAATTTTGGGTGTTCAAGCCTCCAGGCGAGTCCCCATTGTCACGTGAGCCCGGTCTTCCTTGCCCGCTCACTTTCCTTGGTTGCTACTTTGATCCTCCCTGCCTAAAACCTCCGGCCCAGCGCTATCAATTTTGTCCCCTGCTCTGTCTATTGTCATTCCCTTGCACTATTATATGTCGGACTTCCACCAAACACTAAATTTGTCTAAGTGTTGGCCGCCCCTCTATGCCCTTCTCCGTTGTATTTTGTCAATGTCCGATCTACTTCCACAGCACCTCGGATCTCGCCTTTGTATCTAACTCAATTCCTCGGCTTCTACACATGCTTGCTCAGTCTACAAGCTTCACTTAAGTCTCGACCCCGTTGCACGAGAAATATTCTTTTGTGTTGGCTTCAACACGGACTTCAATACAGAGTTTGCACTCTCCATCTCTGTTCTTTAGGGTTATTGGATTCCTCTGCTTCCGCTACACCACTCTGATCTCTCTCCCTGTAGCTTAACTCTGCAAACTCTTTTCTCTTTATCATGATTTTATTGAATCGTTGATCACATCATTCGATCAATTATAAATGGGTTCAGCCAGTCTCTTTTGTGCACTATGGACCTTACATTGCCCTTCAAAACGCACTCTCCCTCCTAAGCTTAGCGTCTCTTGCACCATAGTCACCTTCAATTCAAGTTACAAAGAGTTGTTCCACAATGATAAACATAGACTCGATTCCCACAGATTGCTCAGAACACTCAAAATAGAGTGTTTCTTTCTATATTAACCAAATTCTCATACAACTATACATGGAATTACATACGAGGCCTTCTTGACCTGATTTACAACAAATTGGTCTTGGACTTGGCCTTAGCCATACTCAGCCTCTACCTTCAATTCCTCTCTACTCCTCCCTTTCTTTTACATATCCATTCTATTATAGATTTAATTGCATGGTTTACAAAATAGGAGGATGAACTGATTTAGGTTCAGATCCACAAATCCATCAACAAATCCCTATTCTAGGACTCTAGTTCCACTAAATCCTCTCATAAATCCAACTAACTCTAAGATCTCTCCAACTCTGCAAAATACTCCTGTGATCTCTCATTTTTTAGAAGATCTAATTACATCAATCCTCACATTTAATCACTTATGTACAATTTTCTAATAAGCATAGAAAATACAATAAATTAAATAATTCCACACACTTAGGGAACCAACTCCCTTGGTAAAGTAAAACCCCTAGGTCTAGTCAAAATACATTTTGACTTGGAGGTAAGATGTTCCTGCATCATTTATATACACCTTTTGCCATTGAAAGTAGACATCAGATCCCTTATCCTGAAGAGCAGAAACTGAAATCTGGTTCATTCCTCAACCTAACACATAAACACATCTATAACATGTGTACTCTTGCCTGACTCCTTCTAAAAGGTAACTATCCATCTCCCCACTGGAGTGCATTTGGACTTATTTCCCATCTAAATCTGGAATCCTATCTCCCCTTCCTGCAAACTGGAAACATATTCTCTAACTCCCATCATGTGACATGACGCTATCAATATACCAAACACCTGCGGATGTAGAGCTAGAGAGGCAAGCTATGAGAGTGAACTCATCCTCTAGTCTTGAGGATAGCTCATCAATATCTGCTAAAGTTGTTCTTTGTTGCTTCCCTTTCTTCTTGTTGCCCTTTTTCCTGTTTGGACATTCACTGACATAGTGTCCTTGTTGACAACAACCAAAACACTTGATTTTACTCAAGTTATTTTTCTTATTCTCTCCCTTGGACCCTGCCCTTTCCTGTTAGTACCACGTTCTTGTCATCATCACGTTTTTGGGTTTTACTACTACTACCGCCACTAACAAGACTCAATCTAAGCTCCTCCTGAGTGAAATTGCTCCATAAACAATCCCAAATCGGTGGTGTATCTCGTTCGTTGATCACCTGAATGAATACATCCCACTGCTTTGAGAACCCATTCAAGGTCGTTCTCACAAGTTCATCATCAGTTAATTGATCTTCGACAGCTGCCAACTCGTCCTTGACAAGTCGAACTCTAGTGAGGTAACTAACAACATTTTCGCCCTTATTCATCCGGGTATTTCTCAGCTTCTCTCTGAGAATCAACTTCCTATTAATGGTAGCATCCTGGAACAACTTTAGAATGGCATCCCACATCTTCTTCGTTGTATCCAAATCTGCAATATGTGGAACTATATGATCCTTAACCCCGTTAAGGATTATTCTCCTCGCCTTGGCATCTTCCTTCTTGTATGCAATGAGTTGTGTTGGATTTGTCGATACGGCTATAACACTAGTCGTATATTCTTTGAGACCTCTTTCAGCAACAATAAAATCATGGCTTTCCATACACCAAAGTTAGAAGCTCCATCCAGTTTGTCCAAATCTCTCAATCTAGCTGAAGCCATTTCTGAAAACCTTCAAAAAATAGACAAAACCCAAATAAAATTGAAGAAGTCGAACTAGGTTTTATAAACCCTCAATTTATCTTCCTGTGTCCTGCGTTGAGCATCTTCTGCCCTCAAATATGCAATTCACTGAGTTGCCCTGATACCATGTGAAAATTTTATTGCAATTATCGATTATTATTCTTCTATCTTTGCAGATTATTTGTCTTCTGGAATTAATTCACGACAAATACTGAATAAAAACACAACTGCAATTTTACCAAAAATTAATCACAATAACTAAGAAAATTGTTAGGATATTCCGACACATAGGAAATAGTTAAGTATAACTTGGTCTAGTGTAGAGTTAGGTAAAGTGTGTTTCTTTACTATGTACTTTTGTAACTTACAATCCGGCTGTTACGATATGTTCTAGACATGAAGTAATCCGATGGTTCATTCTCTCCTCGGTATTACCGACACTTGATCCGTGGCTTAACACCCGATTGGTCCATGATCTCTATTTAAAGAGCATGGAGGGTCATTTGTAGGGTAACCGTTCATGAGAGAAGCTTATGTAAATTTTCATTCTTTTATTAATAAATTGCTTGAAGTCGCCACGTTGGCTCAGGTCGTGGATTGTTTCCCTCTTTGAGGGTTTTAACCACGTCAAGAATACTAGTGTATTGATCTGTGATCTATTTGTGAGCGATGTCCTTTGGTGTTCTGTCTGAGGAACTTACCCTGTAAATTCCTACATGGTATCAGAGCTATTTGAGGGCTGCATCCGTTGGTAATCTAAATCTGAAGTTGATACAACTGCATCCGACTGTCATTTCCTAGATCTACTGTTGCTGATTGCTTTCAGGCAAAGAGGACTGCTCTATTGTGTTAGGAGCATCTGTTCCAATGAGGAACCCCTTTCGTTTCACGTGAAAAAGTTTCTGGTAGCCCTAGCTACGTCATTTTTAAAGATCTGGAGGTATACAGTCTTGATTTGCAGTTCTAGCGATTCATCTCTCTGTTTATTTCGGATTATTTAGCTCGCTGTTTTTTATTACCGAATCTATACCTTTCATTTCTGCGTATGCTCTTTGCCCCGAGACTTTGTGCAATCTGGGCAAACCAGAAACAGAAAGGAAGGATTTTTCTCATGTGTATGCTCTTTTCCATCGCACCTTAGTGTGATCTCGGAAAATCAGAAACATTGAGGAAAATATTTTGTTTTTTTTTGTATGTCCATGTTGGGTTCTGTGGTTTTTGTTTTGTAGGCAAAAAAAGAGTTTTTTCAAGTAAACACGCACCCCAAAGCTTCAGTGACTAAAAAAACCCCTTCCTCTTTTCCAAAAATTACTAACCTTTTATACTAGCTCACTTCATCCAACGTTACTTTATGAGAATAGAGGTCTTAAGTTCAAGTCTTTCTTTTTGTTGAGTTACTTTTTCAAAAAACACATGTAACTTATGTTTTAAAGTTACTTTATGTGAAAGTGTTCTCACCCATTATAAAAAGTGAGTCACTTATAATTCTAAAGTCTCTTTATCTTTTATTTAAGTTACAATTTAGTGGGTAGCTCATAAAGTACCATTGTAAAAGTGACTTTCACTTATTTATAAAAGTGAGTCACATAATTTTATTTTTAAAAGAGAGCTAACTAGATTTTTTTAAAGAGGGAGATCTTTTTAAAAATATAACATTATCATTCACTTCCGCACATTCACGTACTTCGTTGGCATCTTCAACAACTTTTCTACAAAAAGCCGCAACTTCTTCATCTAGAAGTCGTTTCCAGAGCCGTTTTTTTTTTAATCGGCCTAATTTTTCGAGATCTTCCCATTGGAACACTTAGTTTCAACATCTATAGCTTCAGTTTCTGTTAAAATGGAAATTCCATGACAAGTTATTCTTGACAGCACCAACTACTTCCAATGGGTGTCCTACATGGAGGATTTACTTAGAAGTAAAGGTCTTTATAGAATAGCCACAGGCCAAGAGTCTAAACCTAAAGATGAAGATAATGCAATCAAATGGGAAAATAAGCAAGATCAAGCACGTGGGTTGATAGGAATGTCTATTTCTCCAGACCTTAGATTCCATAGCGCAGAACTTGATACCCCTGATGAAGCAATGAAACAACTCAATAAAGTTTTTGGAATTAAAAATGAAATTGGAGCCCATCTACTTGAAAATGAGTTGCTTACATTGGACCCCAATAATTTTTCTTCCATTGAAAATTTTTTGTCGACGTTCAAGACCCTTAGACTTCTCTTGGAAGGTGTTAAGGTTATGAAAAAAGATGGTAGCCTTATCTATTCCATTCTTACTAAGTTGAGACCAGCCTACTCTGTGTTTGTTTCCGCCTTTCATTCTATTAGAAAAGCCTTTATTTCTCAAGGACAAGACTACAAGTCCCCCTCTTTTGATGTCTTTTGTGACTCTTTAATAAGAGAACAAGAAAAGCTCTTATATCTTGGTCTTCTTAATCTTGGAAACTCTTCTAAGAAAGCCTTAGCCGCCCAGCAGCAACCAAGCAGTATCCTAAAAAGAATGGTCCTAAACCAAACAAGGGTCCTAAGCAATTTCAGTCTCAAAATGAAAAATCATTTCAACAAAACAATAAGGAAAATAAAAACAAAGGGAAGAAGACTGATAGACATTGCCACTTTTGTAATCGAGATGGCCACTTAGAATCCAAATGCTTTAAGAAGATGGAAGCCTTGGAAGCAGCAATGAAGAAGCATAACATCCATTTGGAGCACTCTTCAACTTCAACTTCATCTTCAGGAATAGCATTTTTTGCATGTGGTTGTCAAGCATATCAGTCTGGTTATACACTAAATGTATCTTCTTCTTCTCATTCTCATGAGTGGCTCATTGATTCTAGAGCTTCTTATCACATGGCCAAAAACAAAGCCATGTTTTCTTCTTTAAATGATTGTAGCACCAATAATACATATGTTGGTGATGATAGATCACTTAGTGTTGTAGGGACTGGAACTGTTCATCTAGACAATGGTCAATTTAATGATGTATTATGTGTTCCAAGCTTATCCTGCAACCTTCTATCTGTATATCAAATAACTCATTCAGGTGAAGGTAAAATCGTTGAGTTTTCACCTCACGATGTTGTAATTAAGGACCTAAAAGATCCTAGACAGATTTTAGCTACTGGCATTGCTGATGATTCTACAAGGTTGTATAAGTTTAACAACTTTGGGTCATCAAATCTTCCCTCGATATTTGTTGCTCATAATGATGAAATGAGCAAACTTTGGCATGAGTGATTTCGTCACTTAAACTATTGCTCCTTTCAGAATCTATGTAAAGAAAATATGGTGACAGGTCTTCCAATGGTATCTTGCAGAGATGGTGTTTGTTCTGGATGTGTACTCGGAAAACATCATCGGGATAGTTTTGAAAAAAGTGCCTCTTGGCACGCCTCAACCCCTTTTCAGCGTGTGCATAGTGATTTATGTGGTCCACTTCCAGTGGCTTCATTCTCTGGCTACAAGTATTTCTTAACTTTCATTGATGATTTCTCCGACGCACTTGGGCATACTTCTTAAAACTCAAGAGTGAAGTATTTAACATGTTCTTGGTCTTTAAGGCCTTTGTTGAAAAACAATTTGGACATCAAATTCTTAAGCTAAGATCTGATAATGGCGGAGAATAGGCTAACAACAAATTCATCAACTTTTGCACTGAGAATGGAATTCAAATGCAACATATTGTTCCATATACTCTACAACAAAATGGTGTAGCTGAAGGGAAGAATCGCACCTTAAAGGAAATAGCTAATTGTATGCTTCAATCTAAAGGACCTAGCCTTAAATTTTGGACAGAAGCAATTAACTATGCAAATTACATAGTAAATCGCACTCCTACTAAGGTTTTAAAGAATATCACTCCAGAAGAAGCATGGAGCTCAATTAAACCAGATGTAAGTCACTTTCGTGTTTTTGGAAGTGAAGCATGGGCCCATATTCCAAATGAGAAACATAAAGCTTTAGAACCTAAGAGTGAAAAATATATTTTTGTTGGATATTCTGAAGATGTCAAAGGATATAAATTTATTCCACTTAAGTCCAAAAATGTTATCATTAGAAGAGATGTAAAGTTTGCTGAAAATATATCGACCTACGAGCCTAGTTCGACAGATGTGCCACCTCTCTCTATCCCTTCTACTTTTGAAAATATTTCTTCTTCAGATGATGACAGTGAGGATGACAATCCTCCCCCGCCTTCTCAGGATCCTCCTTCAGCTCCTTAGCTTCCAAAATGGGTCCGTGCTACTCAGGATGCAGCAAGTGCTCTTGCTGGTGATCCTACAGATCAATGACGTACACGTTCTCAGTTCGACAGAGCCTCTTCTTTACTGGCTCAAGCTTCAGCAAATTATGATCCTGACACCTTTGCAGAAGCTTCAGGCCATCCAGATTGGGACACAGCTATGAATGAAGAATATCGTTCATTATTGGCAAATGATACATGGAATCTTGTTCCTCTTCCAAAGGGACGAAAACTTGTTAGATGCAAATGGGTTTACAGAACCAAGTATGGACCAAATGGAAAAGTTGATAAACATAAAGCTCGTCTTGTTGCTAAGGGTTTTTCACAAGTTGAAGGCATTGACTATACTGAAACCTTCTCCCCTGTTGCCAAAATGAACTCTATCCGCCTTGTTCTTTCCTTTGTTGCGTCTTTCAAATGGGAAGTTCATCAGATGGATGTTAAATCTGCCTTTTTGCATGTGGACTTGCATGAATAAATCTATATGGAACAACCTACTCGCTTTATACAACCAAACTCCAGCCTTGTATGTCGGCTTAAGAAATCCCTTTATGGTCTCGGGCAAGCCCCTCAAGCTTGGTATGCCAAAATGGATAGCTTTCTTTTAGATACTTGCTTTTCTAGGTGTCGTTCTGACAATACTGTCTACACCAAGAAAGTGGGTAAGTCTCTCATCATTCTTGTTCTTTATGTTGATGATCTTATCCTTACTGGTAGTGATCCCAACCTTATAAACCATGTGAATTCTAGCCTTAAAAAGAAGTTTGAAATGATAGACTTAAGACACTTGCATTATTTTCTTGGTCTTCAAGTCTTGCAATCCAAGGAAGGTATTTCCCTTTCCCAGTCCAAGTATGCCTGTGATCTTCTACGCCATTTTCACATGTAAGACTGTAAGCCAACCCTTCTCCCTTTCAGTCTGGAGCCAAACTTTCAGTCACTTGTATTTCCCCTGAAGTTGATGCTATCTTATACCGTCGGCGTGTAGGAAAATTTTGTATCTGACCATACTCGTCCTGACATTTCCTTTGTTGTTGGCCTTATTGCTCGGTTTATGCAAAACCCACATGAAAGTCATTGGAAAGCAGCTAAAAGAATACTTCGTTATGTTCGAGGTACAGTGCAATTTGGGATTCATTACAGTGCATAAGCATCTCCTCTATTGGTTGGTTTCACTAATTCCGATTGGGCTGGTAACCCTGAAAATCGGAAGTCTACTGCAGGTTATGTCTTCACTCTTGGTTCTGGACCTATTACATGGGCTTGCAAGAAACAAAGTGTCATTTCTCTTTCTTCAGCAGAAGCAGAGTATCGTGGCGTCATAGAAGCTAGTAAGGAAACCCTGTGGCTTTGTCGTCCTGTCAGAGTTTGGCTTTCAGCAGCAACATCCGACTACACTTTAGTGTGATAATCAAAGTGCCATTCAACTATGCAAAGACCTAATCCAACATCAGAGCAACAAACACATTGAACTACACATGCACTTCATCAGAAAGCTCATTCATGACCATGTTCTTGAAGTGCAATTGTTCAACTAATGATCAGGTTGCAAACATCTTTACAAAGGCTCTCACAGAGGCGAAGTTTACTAAACTTCGATTTATGGTTGGAGTTCAAGAAGTTGTCACTAAGGGGGGACATGCTCTAATGCCTCCTTCCGTCTGCTATTGTGTCATATTTGTACATCCTTCAATCCTATCCCAAGTTGTTCATAAGTGGGGATGTTAGGATATTCCAACACATAGGAAATAGTTAAGTATAACTTGGTCTAGTGTAGAGTTAGGTAAAGTGTGTTTCTTTACTATGTATTTTTGTAACTTACAATCCGAAGGTCACGATATGTTCTAAACATGAAGTGATCCAATGGTTCATTCTCTCCTCGGTATTACCGACACTTGATCCGTGGTTTAACACCTGATTGGTCCATGATCTCTATTTAAAGAGCATGGCGGGTCATTTCTAGAGTAACCGTTCATGAGAGAAGCTTATGTAAATTTTCATTCTTTTATTAATAAATTGCCTAAAGTGGCCACGTTCGCTCAAGCTATGGACTGTTTCCCTCTTTGAGGGTTTTAACCACGTCAAGATATTGATCTGTGATCTGTTTGTGAGTAGTGTCCTTTGGTGTTCTGTCTGAGGAACTTACCCTCTAAATTCCTACAAAAATATCACACACACAAAAATTGGACACCGATATTTTTGAACCAAATAATCTCTGGAAAAACCCTGAAGGGAAAACCAATTCTACATATGAGGATTTATATTATTTCTTCAACAAATCAAGGATTACATAAACTGCTTTCCTTTCATTGGCAAAGCTTCGGCAAATTATTTTATCCACTTCCATTGACCAAATCGAACTAGGAAATCAAGAATCTCCCTCTGTAAACCAACTCGACCTCTCCTAGGCAATTTGCACTTACCCCTACAACTCGCACCAGCTACTGGAAGTTCAAATTGTCCTTCTCGACAACTCACACTACCTATGGGAAATCAATCCCTTGAATAATATTGCCTCCAGCAACTCGATAGACCAACTCACACTGACTCCGGAAAATTATTCCAGCAACTAACAACTAAAACGAGTCTCGACAACTCACACTGGATAAACTGGTTATTCGCACTGCTTGTCTTGACCTTCCTCCTATAGAATAATTCGGCCTCCTTCCTTCTCTGGGAAAATTGGAATTAATGTGAATAATTTCTCTGGAAATTCTCCCCTCAATTTCCCTTGATGAAACCCCATTGTTGGTGTCTCCCACGCTATCACTACGCCCTTGCTATCATTGCAAATTTGCTTATTCAAATGATCTCCAAATGCCCCATCTATCTCCTCTAATAATCTCTTGTTAACAAATCAATAGCCATGATCTAACTCCAATCGATGGCTAAGATCATCTTGACTTCTAAAAATCACTTTTCTAAAAGTCTCTAGAGCAAAATCGATTTGTCTCAATTAATCCCGATTAATTAACCCATTTTCCTAAGTTAAACTTAGGAAAATAATTAAATAGGTTAATTAAATCTAATTAAGACATGCTATGAATATAATTCATATAAAAATAATAAATATAAATATAAAAAAAAAAAATTAATAATTAATTAACTAAAGTTAGTTAATTAGTAATGAAAAGGCATGTCTAAGAGACATGACCATTTATGAAAGGGCACCTGCCTAGGGTATATAAGCAGGCTCTCATTCTCATTTGTAATAATCTCATATCTTACATCAATTCAATATACAATATTCAATATACAGTTACATGTCTTACAAAGGACATTTACGTCTTTGAAGTATTTTAAAGATTTTCGTCGTGTATGCAACTTTTGGTCGTTACATTGGTATCAAAGCCACGTTGGCTGATCACTAGGCCTTTGGCCATCAACCTCCCGTCAACCTTGTGTTGTGTAATTGAAGCGTTTCACTTAGAGTTTGGAGATTCTCCATATCGCCATTTAGGCCTTTGGCACCAAAAAATTACAAAGAGCCTTTGGCCATTGACATTTCAATTATTCTAGTCAAAAATAAAATATAGTCTAATGTAAATTTTGAAGGAAAACATTCATATATATATAAAGGTTCTACATTATTGATAAAAAGTGCATGATAAAGTCAAAAGGGAATCTTTCCAAATATCTTTAAAACTATACATAAGAAAATGAAGAGTAAATAGGATTATCTTGATTCTTCATTGAGTACTTTACAAGCTCGTGGTTTTAGCAACCCATGGTAATTGCCCATGGTATTTTCAAGATAAAGAACAAAAGAAATACAAAATCTCTTTATGTGAATGGTAAGTTTTACTTTTACGTGGAGAAAATTAACCGAGTCAAAGACACATGAGTGGACATATATTTTATATTATACCCCAAAGAGGTCAATAGCCACATTTCACTAGAGTTGTAACTTTTCAAAAAAAAATTATATATATATAATAAAAAAAATAAAAAATAACACAAAATAAATTAAAAAAGAAAAAGAAAGTTAAAAAAAAAGGTGAGTTTAAGAAAAAAATAATAATAATAATAAATAAAAATTATAAATAAAGAAATAAAATTATAAAACAATACTTTTATAAAAGTATTAAAAAGAGCAATATTCATTTAAGTTTAAATATTGTGGTACAAGAAGTGAAGTTTGACAAAGATAATAAAGAAGAAAATAATAAAAGGGTTACCACAGAACCCTAAGGTCGAGCAATGGAGTTTAATTTGAAAATGAACGAAGAAACTAAGGATTCCATATATAATTCTACGTTTTGGACCAGATGTCCATTTTGTCGAACAAAAGATTAGTGTTTATTGATTTTTAAAAATCGCACAATACCTTGTCCAAAATGTCGAAAATTATTTACTTTGGAAGAATATCAAGGTAATACCCACACGCAAATAAAAAGATTAAAAGAAGAAATCGCAAAACTTCAACAAAAGAATGAAGCATCAGAAGGAAAAATAAAAAATAAATAAATAAATAAAAAGATCTCGAAGATTAGCTTCATGAAAAATCAACAGAAAGCAACAAATAAATTTGGCGTGTAAGGGACCACGAGGAGAAATTACTTTCACAGATAGAAAAAGTCCAAGGTTAAGAAACAAAGGCTAAAACGAGAAAAAAAAAAAGTTCTGATAAGGAATTAAAGGAGAATCTATCAAACAAACAAACAAAAATTGTGCCTAAAAACCCTTAATCAAAAATTATTAGAGCAAATCAAAAATTAAAAAGATAAAGAGAAAGATACTAAGAACAAAGTCAACGATTCAAAAAATGGTGAACTTTCACATCTAAGGAATCATAACCAAGCCTTACTTACGCAAATAAAGAAGCTTAAAAGTGACAAGAAATCATTAAATGACAAGTTAGAACAACTTCAAGAAGTAGTATTGAAGTCTCCAGTCATTTCAGTCCAAGTTGAAGATAAAAAAACAAATACCAATCCAGTCAAAATCGTAACTCAAGCAAAGGATAAACTTATTGAAGTGAAGACACATGCAGAAGTTGCAATTCAAACGATGGACATTCAAAATGATGATTCGGGAGTCAACTCAACAACAACAACGCTTGAACGAAATTAGGAAACAACCACTAACATGATAAGGGAAAGTCCACCCAAAAGAACTATCTATCGACATCCAAATCACAAGAGCAGACTTTCCAATCAATCTATGTACCAGTATCACTTAGAATATAAACAACAAATTTATGTTCCCAAGAATACTGAAGTTTGCAGAATCCAGTCCTACGATAACTATTCATCACAAATTTCCAGAGATCAGAAGATTCCACAGAAGATTAATCTAGGATGGTCTGATCCGTTCTCAATACGACAATTTTGTCTATCACTCAGAGCATCATATCATCTTGTATCAACGAAGATGAAAGTTCAGAGACGAGAAGATATTCTCAATAAGCTTTGAGGACAAAGCTTCTTGAAGAGAGAGGCAATGTTATGAATATAATTCATATAAAAATAATAAATATAAATATAATAATAATAAATAATAATTAATTAACTAATGGTTAGTTAGTTAATAATGAAGAGGCATGTCTTAGAGTTTAAATTGGCAACTAGGGCCAAACTCCATGTGGGTCATCTTATTAATGGAAGCTGATATTTTTCTTGGATCCCTCTCATGGAGAGGTGTAGGATTGATCTAAAGATCATCTGACTCCAATAAGTATTCATGGAGATATGAATTTATTTGTGTTATGGGACAATTCGTCAAGGTCGGCCAGCAACCAAATAAACCCCACTTGTGCTCAACGTTTTAGTATAAATAGAGGTGGCATTCAAGTCATTTCAACACACTTGGGATCTCTTCCTCTCTACTTGTCTTTGGGTTTTAGTAGGAGGATGGATCCTAAGGGAAAACGCTGCCCTAATCCATAGGGCAAATGTCAGAACTGCCAGGAAAAGCCGGAACTGTCGGAACTACCAAGAACAACGGGAACTGCCGAGAAAGCTGACGCAGAGGGCAAAAGCCGAAACTACTGGGAACTGGCGGAACTGCCGGGAAAATTTTGAACTGCCGGAACTGCGGGAACTTCCGGGAATAGCCGGAATCGTTGAAACTGTTGGAACAGCAGGAATAGCCGAAATTATTGAAACTACCGAAACATCTTGAGCATCTGTCTCCGAAGGAGAGCAGCAGGAAGGGACAACTAACTAACATTGGGACAGTTGTATGGTACTTAGCAGCAAATACACCAAGCATGCAATGTTACAGCTAGCATGCAAGGGACAGCTAACATGCAACAGCAAGCATGCAAAGGACAACAAGCAAGCTAGGGACAACAAGCAAGCAAGATGCAGCCAGCACATAGGTCAGTATGGCAACATGGTGCAGCGATGGAACATAATGCAGTATAGTGATGGGTACAGTCATGATTAATGAAGCATGATGAGATGCAGCATAGTGATGATGGGTGCAGCATGGTGCAGCACAGTGAGGTGCAGCATGATGACGAAATGCAGCACAACAATAGGTGAAGGAGTCACCTTGGAGAATCAATTGAAGCAACATGTCTTCAACTAATGTCGTGTATCATCTTCTTAGAGATGATCTATGCTCTTATCTAGATAAGTCAAAGTGTTGACTTCCATTGTAAACGTACTATCTCTCTCTCTCTATTGAACTATTGAAGAACATATAAGAAGAACTGATCAAGGGTTTTCTCACATTGGGGTTTGTCCCTAGCTAACGCCACATCTTGTGTCCTCTTGTCTTGGCTTGTCTTCTGCGATTTATGTTTATGTTCTATCTACAATTTACTTTAATGTTGATGTGATTGCTAATCTGGAAAAGATATTGAGCTAACTGTGAAAATTGAAATAAATTGCTCTAAGCATAGAACATACCTAAAATTAACACTTAGAGACATGACCATTCATTAAAGCAATGTTGCACGACTCGTACTCGTATAAGACTCGGCGAGGCATCAACTCGTCTACTCGTGTAAGACTCGGGAACGACCCTTATAAGACTCGTCAAAATACAAAAAAAAAACTTAAAATGTGGTAAATTTTAAGCACAAAATAGAAACTAATGACAATTCCACTCCTTATAAAAACCACAATATATGCAATAATTCATAACATCATCTCATATCTATAAAAGTACAACATAACATATTCAATTTTTGTAAGCAAAACATTTAGATACTGAATAAGAAAAGGACTCATGATTCCATAATTAAAATCAAAAATGTCAGCGAGTTCAAAATTCAAATACATGTCATAAATGATAAATGATTGTCTCATAACAATCTTGTGTCTCATCACTCATGGACGACTACGCCTACAATAAGCCCTCACGGAGCTAGTGCTAACATCAGAAGGTTGAAGCAACTGTGAGGCAGGTGTATTTGGAGTCTCCATTTGAGATGGCAAACTAGAGAGATCCTCAGTCTCTTCATCAAGCCAACTCAAATCAGGGGCCTCCTCCTCCACAACCCAATCAAACTCTAAATCAATAGTATCCAATAAAATTGGATCTGTATCCTTTGGTTGCACTTGTTTTGTCAGCATTCAAAGGTTGTAGTAGATGAAAACCAACTTCTCCAACCTCTCATGCTCCAACCTGTTTCTCTTTTTGTTGTGGATGTGCTCAAACACTGACCAATTGCGCTCACAAGAAGAAGCACTACAGGGTTGACTCAGAACTCTGATGGCGAATTCTTGTAATTGTGGTGCCTCAGTGCCACAATCTATCCACCAATGAGCTGTAAAAAAATAACAACAAAGATTATTAGTTTGCAATGCCAAACATATAAAAGAGAACTAGCAAAATTACAAGCTAAGATCTAACAATTTGCCAGATGCTTCCTTGTACATATCTCGTTGTAAGTTGATTTTGTCCTGAATATCTACATCCGGGAACATCTTCTCAATGCATATCATGACACCTCTCATCACCTCGGGATCTCTTTGAATGCTAGACCCCTCATTATAGAATAAGCTCGGATTGAGATATGCTCCTGCTGCATGCAATGGTGAATGTAGTTGCCTGTCCCACCTGGAATCAATAATTTGCCATATAGGGATATATTTAGATTCATTTCCCTTATAAAAAGTCTTGATAGCCTCTTTGGCCCTGTCCATGCCCTCGTAAATATATCCCATTGCAGGTTTCCATCCATCAATCTCAAGACTTTGACAAAGGGCTCAGTGAAGCTAACAATCTCAGTCACTTTGTCCCACAAACTTTCAGCAAAGACAGATGTTTTCACAAACATTGCTTCCGGTTTTGTGCTATCTTTCCAGAATACCCATCGCTGGCTACAAAACATTCTTCTCAAAGCTTGGTACTCATACAAAAGGCTTTGGAGGGAAAGAAAGATTGTAACAAACCGTGTGACAGTTGGGCGACTAAGCTCACCCTGTGTGAATTCCCTCATAAGGTTCAACACCCAAGCATGATTATAAATATACTTGGTAATATGCTTGCATTCTTGCACAATGTCTTGCACCCACTCCAACTTCCCAATGTCCTCTAGCATCAAGTCTATGCAATGGGCAGCGCATGGAGTCCAAAAAATTGTGGGATATTTGGCACAAAGCAACCTTCCAGCTGCCACATAATTTGTTGCATTGTCCGTGATTACTTGGACGACATTTGCAACCCCGACTTCCTCCACCACATCAGCCAACAATGAAAAAATGAAATGTGCATCTTTTACATTTGCAAATGCATCAATGGATTTTAGGAACATGGTTCCTTTAGGGCAAGCTACAACAAAATTTATTATTGTTCTACCCGTCTGATCTGTCCGCCCATCAGACATAAGTGTACAACCTGTAATTTTCCATGAGCTTTTAATGCTCTCCAATTGTTCCTTGACAGACTCAAGCTCCTCATCTAGCTCTTTCCCCTTAAGTGCATTATAAGTTGGGGCTTTGTATCTAGGGCCAGCACATGCAATGGCATCCACCATGGGCTAATAAAAATAAGACTTTACATAGTTGAATGAAAAATTGTTATGGTACCAAAACCTCCTCACTGCCATATCTGCCTCCTTCCTCTTCTTATCATTGGAACTGTCCAAGGTTGGTTGAGATCTTGGAGTTGTACGAGGACTGAAGAAAGAAGAGGTTATACTCTTGTTTGACATAGCAATTGAAGAGGAGTTACCAGTACATGGACTTTGAAACTGTGTTTCACTCTGAGGTGAAGATTTACCTATCCCAACAATCTCATCCTTCATTCTTTTCCTCTTAGAACTTGCTTCTTTAATGGCTTCCAAAGCAGCTACCATTTCAGTAGTGACTTCATCAGGGCAACTTTGACAAGCACCCACACCATGCCCAGGAATTCTGGCTAGGTGGTATTTCAGCCTGTTTATGCCTGCATACATTGTGGCATTGCAATAATTGCACTTGATATTGTGGTCATTACCGGGAATGAGTCGTTGACCATGTGCCCATGCCGAATCACGAGACTGTTTGAAACCCACGACTCATGTGCCCATGCCAAATCACGAGACTATTTGAAACCCTTTGGTGGCATGGTAACAAAATCTGGAAGAAAAAAATAAATAAATTTAAAAAAAAAAATCGATTTTCAATATATATTTTTTTTGGTTTTGAATTTTTTTTTAATTTGCAATTTTTTTTGGTTGTGTGGCTGAGAAACTCAACCGCACAGGGCCACTGTGTGGCTGAGTTTCTCACCCATAGGCATTCCCAATCAAAAAAAAATTGCAAACATAAAAAAATAAAAATAAAAATAAAAAAATACATGGAAAACATTCTAATGAGGTTCATGAAGCCTACCTGAAGCTTAGTCTGATCTGGTGAAGCCTCCTTTAGCCTCCTCCAACAGCTCCTTCACGCTCCTTTAGCTTCACTCTCACACACACAAATTAGCCAAACACTCAAATGACAAGTGAATGAGAAATAGATGGGAGAGAGGTGCTTATAAAGTTTTTTTTTCCCTCCAATTTCCCTTTTCCTCCACCTCATCTCCAAAAAAGAAAAAAATAAATAAAATAAAAAAATTGAATTTTTGGACAATTTAAATGTTTTGCTGCCCGAAGGGTCTTCTAGGGGTCTTGTATTAAACCCGCAGGTCTTATAAGGGTAAGAGGGTATAGTACTAAACCCGAGGGGTAAGGGTAAGGACTGAGGTTTGATGAAGTTTACCCGTCCGCCCTTGTGACCCATTCTTACCCGAGGGTTTTATATGGGTGGTGCTTCACTGCATGAAAGAGCACTTGCCTAGGGTACATAAGAAGACCCTCATTATCATTTGTAATCATCTCATCCCATATCAAGTCTTATACAATATCAATATACAGTTACATGTCTTACAATGGACATTTACGTCTTTGAAGTATTTTAAAGATTTCCGCTGCATATACGACTTTTGGTCATTACAAGAGATTTCACTTAGAAACTTTTTCTGGGTATCAGATTTAATTAATCCACTTGTGCTCCTAGCCTCATAGACACCATTTGACACTAGAACACCTGTCTGATCTACAAAAACTAACAAGTTTTATGGGAGGTGAAGAGGCTATTGAGCCAAAATGGACTGATTTCAGCAGAAAGTAGGTGGTTGGTAGAGGGGAGAGGGATCTCTATCTATTGAGACGGTAACCGGTGAAGACTCTCATCCAAGAGAGTGATAGCCACAGCGAGATTTGGCATAGGAGGATGGAGCACCTACACTACAACGCTCTTCCTATGGTACAGAGGATGGTTATTGGGTTTCCAAAGATCTGCGTGGAGCAAGATGGAGTCTATAAAGGGTGTGCACTAAGCACGCAGACCAAGGTGGTGTATCCTCATAGCAAGACTAGGTCAAATGACGTGTTAAACTTGGCGCACTCAAATATTTGTGGTCCTATGTTTGTGACACTGACCATGGGATCCTTATACTTTGCGACGTTCATAGATGATTATTCCAGAAAAACTTGAATCTAGTTGAAGACTGAGGATGAGGTCTTCGATCGGTTTTAGGAGTTCAAATCTCTTGCAGAGAACCAGACTGGGATGAAGATTAAGGTGTTGAGATCGGATAATGGGAGCGAGTATACCTCCAATGAGTTCCAGGATTTTTACAAGGAAGCAAGGATTAAAAGGGAGCTCAGAATACCATACAACCCTCAGCAGAATGGGTTTGCTGAGAGGAAAAATAGGACCATCATGGAGGCAATGAGGGTAATGATCTATGATTAGGAGTTGCCTATGTTTTTGTGGGCGAAGGCCTGCAATGCAACTATGTATGTGCAAAACAAGAGTCCTCATAGGGTGTTGGAGGATTGACTCCTAAGGAGCTATTTACAGGAGTGAAACCAGATGTGAGTCATTTGTGCATGTTCCTACAAAGAAGAGGACTAAACTGGAGCCCTTGTTTGAGAGGGGTGTATTTGTGGGCTATAATAAGGTCTCAAAGGCCTACCAAGTCTACATTCCAGGATAGAGGAAGGTGATATTGAGTCTGGATGTCAAATTTGATGAAGGAAGGACCCTTAGGAGATCTCATGAGAAGGAGTCGACAGCAGTAGAGGATCGGGAACGAGAGGCTCCTAAGGCTGAGCAAGGACCAGCAGCAAGGGCACAGTCAGTAGATCTAGAGGATGAGTTGGATGTTCCTTCGAGCTTTACCGAGAGGAGGACGAGATGAGCCAAGCAGGCCTTGAGGGATGTTGAGGAGCATGTGGAGGCTCCTAGCAGCACCTTCAGGTAGAGCAGCCCATCGGCGAGATTTTCCAGTTATTTAGCACTAACGAGCAACATCAACAAATTCGAGCCTTCCACTTTTGTGGAGGCTATAGGTGAGTAGATCTAGAGAGGTGCCCTAATAGAGAAGTATAGCTCCATCATGAGGAATGATGTGTGTGATATAGTGTCGAGACTGGAGGGAAAGTCTATGGTCACTTTTCGATGGATCTATAAGATCAAACATGCAACTGATGGCAGTATCAAGAAATATAAAGTGAGGTTCATGGCGAAAGAGTTCTCCCAGAAGGAGCTACAATGAGACATTCGCACTTGTTGCCAAATATGCATCCATAAGAGCAGTTATGTCCATTGCTTCAGAGATGGGGAGGAGGATAGATCAGATGGATGTGAGAGTGCTTTTCTCAATGGAGTAATGGAGGAGGTGTATATTGAGCAACCTCAAGGTTTTGAGGTATATGGGAGAGATTCATATGTATGCAGGTTGAAGAAGGCTCGTTATGGGCTGAAGCAGCTCCATGTGCATGGTATGCTAGGATCGATGAATATCTTCTTGGTTTGGGCTTCACCAAGAGTGAGGCAAATCCCAAAAAACAGACCTCAAAAAACTCTGTGACAGCTAATCAAAACAAATCTCATAAAAGTCTCGATCAACACTGGTCAAATGTTGATCAAACTTCATAAATTGGGCCCCTTAGAATTTTCGCCTCTTCCTCATATTGCTTCCCATGTGTGAGAGAGAAATATGTGAATGATGAGTGAGTGTCCACGTGAGGAGGTCAAATCCCTATATAGTGTTCTTGTGGTGCCCAAGGGGCACATCTCCTTGTTGGGCCGACTTGAACTTTTGGAGCCAACTTAAAGAATTTATTTTAATTTATTTTTCTTTTATTAAGTTGACTTGAGTAGCTAGGGAATACCTCCCGCAGCTACCCAAAAATCAACACTCCCTCTTAGCTAGGGAGGTATTCACCTTGACTTCCTCAGATGTCCACTTTGCTGAAAAATTCTCCATCCCAAGAAAAGATTGAATGAGCCTACTATGTTAATGTATCCATCCACTTCATGTTCTATTCTAGAACCATGTGGAAAGCATCCTACATCAACATCATGCAAAGGATCTAGTCACCCACTAGCTAAATACCCTTTGGCGATATGGTCAAGTACCCCCTAATCGAGATAAAACAAAACTAGTCTTGGGTCACCAACTAACCAAGTCGTCACTTGGAACCAAGTTAATTCTCCCTAACCAGTGGGGAAACCCTAGATCCATTTACCATTCCCTCATGTCGTCACATGGCACTTGACTGGTAAAAATACTTGCCTGATGCTTTGAGCCACTCACTCTACCCACTAGCCAAGTAACCCTTGGAAATATGATCAAAACCTTATGATCGAGGGAGCACACTAGGCCCTGATGTTATCTAGGCCATTTTCCCTAGCCACATTACATGGAACCCGGTCAATACCCTTGACATAGGGAGAATGTCGGCCCTGATGCTACAATATCAACACTCCCTCTCAACAAGGGAGGCATTCTCAAACACTCCAAGCTTGTCCCTGAAGTACACAAACTGCATTGGGATGGAGGCTTTGTGAGAATGTCAGCAACCCGCTCATCGGTAGAAATGTATTGGAGCCTCACTACTCCCTTCTGTACCATGTCTCAGATGCAGTGGTACTTGATCTCAATGTGCTTCGACCTATCATGGAAAACTGGATTTTCTGAAATCTTCACACGACTTTGATTGTCACAATGTATCACAATTGTCTCTAGCACCTGATCAAACAATCCTACGAGTAGCTTTCGAAGCCATACTACTTCACAATTCGATAGACTAACTACAATATACTCAACCTCTGTAGTGTTGAGTGTGACAGCTAGCTGCTTCCTACTCATCCAGGATATCATAGCAGAACCTAAATTGAAGCAACATCCTGATGTGCTCTTCCTGTCTTCAGCACTTCCTGTCCAATCAGAATCTGTGTATTTCCTGCAATTGTACTTCACCATTTGAGACATATCTCAATCCATAACTAACTGTACCACGCAGATATCTCAACACATGATTTGCTGCAATCCAATGTACATGTCTCAATTCCACCATGAACTGGGTCAGAGTGTTCACTACAAAGCAAATATTAGGTCTAGTATTAACCGGATACATTAGGAATCCAATAAATCGGCGATACATAGAGGGATCCAATGAATCTAAGTGGGAGTCTTTGAGCTTCTTTAGATTGGTCACCATGGGAGTGGCCATGGACTTGTGGTCCATCATCCCAAACCTCTGAAGGATCGTAATAATATACTTCCCTTTACCAAGGAAAATCTCACCCATCTTTTGCCACAATTCTAATCCCAAGTAGTAATGCATCAAGCCTAGATCCTTCATCTTGAACTCAGAGGTCAACTCCCTCTTACACTGATCAATGATATTTTATGCACCTATCAAAAACAAGTCATCAACATATATTGGCAAGATTGTAGGTTGACCTTTAACAACCTTGAAGTAAAGATTGGTATCAGATTCACTCTTGGTGAAACCAAGACTCATCAAGTATCCATCAATCCAATAATACTAAAGCCCCAGGTGCCTTCTTGAGTTTGTACAAAGCCTTCTTCAGTCTACAAACATGAGACTCGCTCTCATGTACCTCAAAGCCCTAAGGTTGTTCTATGTACACTTCTTCCTCAAACACTCCATTGAGGAAAGCGGTTTTCACATCCATCTGATGCAATTTCCAACCCTGGAGCAAATGTCTCTTCATAGTCCTCTCCCTATTTCTGGGAGAACCCTCTTGCCATGAATCTCGCTTTGTACTTCTCTATGCTGCCATCTACCACATGCTTGATCTTGTAGATCCACATGGAAATCACCACTGACTTCCCCTCAGGTCTCGGCACAATTTCCCACAAAACATTCTTCCTGATGGACTGATATCCCTCCATCATGGCATCCTTCCAAACTTGTTGGCTTGTTGCTTCCTCATAGTTGGATGACTCGGAATCAATGATGTGACTCATCAATGTTGAATATCCTGAGTACTTCTGAGAATGTTTGCTTTCCCTGAAAGTGCCACAGGGAGTGGCATGCCTCTCCGCATCCGGTAATGTACTTTGAAACCATGTCGGCCTCTTCGTGGATTCTAGAACAACGTTTCTAAGTGGGTCCATTGGCTCAATGCGCCCTTCTGGCTCTTCTTGTTGATGTTAAGGATGTTCCATAAGGTACAAAGGACTTGAATTCCACATCCTTGGGAGCCTCTTGCTCCTCATCATTAATATCCATCTGAGATCCTTCGGATCTCCAACAGGTTGCATCCTCATCAAAGGTAATGCCCCGGTTGATCTCAACCTGCCACTGTCTTGGAACATAAATCCTGTAAGCCTTTGATGTCTCATTGTATCCAACAAATGTTCCCTTATTCCCAAAAGGCTCCAGCTTCGTCCTCTTCTCCTTGGGTACATGAATGTAGACTGGACAACCAAAGATCCTCAAATGCCTGACCTCTGGTTTCTCACCTGTGAAAGCCTCTTCAGGAGTCTTATTCCCCAAAGATTCAGTGAGGACTTTTGTTCTAAACATAAACTGTCATTTTGGATGCCTCTCCCCATAAGAACTTGGGTAAATCCTAATCATGAATCATTGCCTTAGTAGCCTCCACAATGGACTTGTTCTTCCTTTCGGCAACCCCATTCTGTTGAGGGTTGTAAGGAACTATCAACTCCCTCTTAATCCCTGCTTCCTTGCAAAAGGAAATGAGGTCCTTGGAAGTATACTCTCCTCCATTATCTGACCTCAGAACCTTGATCTTCTTCCTTGTCAAGTTCTCTACCTAAGCCTTGAACTCTTGAAACCTGTTGAAGACCTCATCCTTGGTCTTCATGAAGTAGATCCATGTTTTCCGAGAGAAATCATCAATGAATGTCACATAGTACAAGAAAACACCAAAGATGATATTGTCATCGGTTCGCATACATTTGAATGTATTAGATACAAGATCCCCTTTGACCTATTGTCGTTGTTCGTAAAAGGTCCCTTGACATTCTTGCCAAGTTCACAACCCTTGCAAACTCCTTCATGCTCTACCTGGAGCTCTGGAAGACCTTTAACAATCTTCCTCAATGTTGGCACAACTTTGTAGTGTATGTGAGCAAATCTTCGATGCCATAACTCACATAGATTGGTGTTATCATGTATCAATGCATAGGCTAGTCGTCGTAGGAGTTTGTACAAGTCTCCCTCTCGAACACCAATCACCTCTACAGAATCTATTCTTGAGCACTTATTCCATATAAGGACTTGTCCATAAGCAAATGCAACTCTATACCATTTGTCTTCCAAGGATGAAGTAGAGATCGGGTTCTTTTACAAACCTAGTACATACAACACATCATTTATATGAATATTTTCTCCTGACTCCAACTAGAAAGATGTTGACCCAACACCTTTAACTGCACAATTGGTATTGTCACCAAGTACCACTTTCTGTGTTGACTTCCTCTCTACCAATACTGTGATACTGTCATGGTCAACTATCATATGTCTGAAGGCACCACTGTCCATTGACCAAATGTCCTTGCGATCTGCAACAGTGCCTGTAAGGGCAGAAAAGAAGTAATCCATGTCATCCCTGGATCTCTTTTGATGTGGATACTTATCATCAGCAATGTTTATTGTTGAAGCATGTTGCTTTCCCTTTCTCTTCCTATCATTCTTCCCTTTCGGACACTACCTTTTATAGTGACCAAACTTGTGACAAATGAAACAATGAATCTTTGACATATCCTCCTTCTTCTTATTCTGAACAGGAGCAGGTCTTCTACCTATATTCCTTTTATGAAATTTTCCAAAATTTCTTCTTCCTTTACCATTCTTCGTATGAGTTGCAAATGCTTAGGACTCACCATCTTTAAGTCTCTAAATCTTCCCCTTCGATACTAGCCTAAACTCCTCTTGGGTACAAGAAGCCCATAGCTGATCGAACTTTGGAATTTCAGATCTACCACCAATGCTTGATACAAATGAATCCCATGAATCTGGAAACCCATTAAGCGTCATAGTCATAAGTTCTGATTCATCAATATTTTCTTCAATGGCCTTGAGCTAATCTCTCAACTAGGAGATCCTTATGAAGTAGGAAGCCACAATATTTGATCTAGACATCTAAATATCTCAAAGTTGATTCCTCAAGGTCATCTTTTGTCCAATGTTGTTGACTGCATACAACCCTACTAGGTCATCATATATTCGCTTTGAAGTCTTCACCCAGCGACAAATGGAATCAAATGGACTTTGATGGATTCAACATGAATCCTCTTGGCCTTACTTTCCATCTTCTTGTGCTTGTCCTTTCCTCACCATCCTGAGGTTCAGCAACCTTCTTCCACATAATCCATGACATCATTCTCTTAAAGAATGAGATCCATTTTGGTCCTCCAAGCCCTAAAATTTGTTGCACCCTTCAGCCTATCTTCAGGCTTGATAGAGGGAGCCATTTGGTCAAGAATTTGGTCACAGATCAGATTGCAGAATAGGTGTCTTCAAGGGGTGATCTCAATGGCCTTTCTTCATCAAAGCTTTGATACCATGTTGATTTTCTAGTACTAATTAGACAAGCACAATTTTTGCAACTGATAATTACTTACAATGATATATGATATTATTTTAGCACACCCAAAACATCATTAAGCAATTACACTAAAAAAATTCTACTGTAAATTAAACAAAAACAATAAATATCACAATAGAATAGCCATGCACAATAGAAACCAAAATTTCACCCCAGGAAGATTAATAAAAGCAAGAGTGACTAGTGGAAAGCTAAGAGGCCTTAGACTGTGGGGAGAAGAACTACTCCTAACACATCAACAATTCGTAGACGATGTCATGATGTATGGACAAGCCAACCTCAAAGAAGCAAAACAATTACTGGAAATCCTTGGGGATTTTACAAAAGCATCAGGTATAGAGATAAATAAAGATAAAACGGGAATCTTCTTCTTCAACACCCCAATGACTTCCCAATCATTCCTAGCTAGAACAATGGGTTTCCGAACAAGGAAGTTCCCCACTAAATATCTAGATATCCAGCTAAGTGATAAGCAAAATAGAATTGCTAACAGGGGAGGTATGATAGGGAAAATACAAAGAAGAATGGATAACTGGACATTCAGAGCTCTGAACACCCCGAGTCGCCTCATTCTCCTTAAGTCGGTCCTCCAATCAATGCCAATTTACCAAATGACCAGCCAAGCTATACCAAAAGCAATATGCCAAAAAATGGTGGAAATTTTCAAAAAATTCCTATGGCAAGGAACAAACAAACTAAAAAGTGGGTGTTGTTATCATGGAAATGGTTGAGAAAAACATTAACTAAAGGAGGATTAGGGTTGCGAGATCCATATATTCTAAACCAAGTAATGGGCGCAAAACTATGGTGGAGATGGATACAAGGAGGAGAAGATTTATGGAAAACATTGTGGAAAAAAAAAGATGAGATGGCCAGATCCCTTGAAAGAAAATTGAGAAGCCAATCGGAAAAGAAAGGGTCCGCAATTTGGAACCTGGCAAGGTCAAATAGGGACCTAATAAGAGAACATAGTTTCTGGGAAATCAGGGAGGGCAACAAAGCAAACTTCTAGAACGAGGCATGGCAACAAAGAGAAACCCTCCATCACCAACCTCAACTCTAAGAAATTTTCCAGTTTACCACCCAAATGGAGGAAGACACAGCCCGGAACTATTGGCTGCCCGAAAGGGATGGATACTAGAGAAAATGGAAAACAAAAGAGCACTGGCAAGAAGCACCAGAAATAGAACAATGGGCAAATTACAAAAAGGAGATGGAGACAAGGAAAATTGCAATTAAAAAAGGAACGAACATTATAATATGGGGAAAACGAATCAAAGGAATGTTTACGACAGCAGAAGGATACTACATAAAAGCTGGTAGCACTAGCAATCCCAAAATCAAAAAATGGGATAGAATCTGGAAAATGAAAACTTGGCCAAAGATAGTGTTATTTACCTGGATAATGTCCCACGGGCGAGCTTTAACCTGGGACTAGTTGAGAAGGAAGGGGACGCAAGGTCCATCGCGCTGTGTCCTATGCCAGGAACAAGAAGAAACAATGGAACACCTAACCAACTCCTGTCGAGTTAGCAATATCCTGTGGCAAAACCACCAGCAGCTTTTCGAGATTAGCGACAGAGATACAAGCAGCATAACATTAACTGTAGAAAACTGGAGGAGTAAACCGTACCGTAATGTAATCTTGAATAGAGCCTGGAATCTCTCCATAGGGTTCATCCTGTGGAACATATGGAAAGAAAGGAATCGGTTGATTTTCAAGGATGAAGGAAAAGCCACGAAGGAAATATGGAGCCAAACAATCCAAAACATAAGAGAAACCATAATCCTAGAGAAGTGGAATAACGAAGACTGGAAAGCAGACCAAACGAAGACACACATTCTGAACTGCTTGCAAATAAAAATAAGTATCACAGACATGGCTGCAAGAAAACACAAGGACGTAGAAGCAGGAGAAAATGAGAACTACAGGAATCCGCCACAGGGATTCACAAAATTGAATTTTGACGAAGCGGCAAAGGGGAACCTAAGGGAGGCAGGCATAGGAGGAATATTCAGGGATGATAGAGGAAGAGCGCTATGGATATACGCGATGGATTGTGGAAAAGCATCAAATAATGAGGCAAAATTCCATGCATTGAACAGGGGGATAGAAATAGCCATCCGAAAAGGATATCAAAAACTCCAGTAGAAATTGAAGCTCGTGACAGACATTCTCAAGCAATTACAGCACGGAGCACCAGCAGAGAAGTTGAGTCACAGTTGTCGGACCGCGTGGATAATCAAAGAAATAAGCCAACAGTTGAGAAGGATAGCCTACATAATACCTTCCCATGTGAGACGAAAAGGAAATGCTCCTGCTGATTGCCTCGCGAACTGGGGATGCAGGAAGGGAGACCAGCAAATGGACGCAAGCGCGGCAGAGCTCAACCAAAAAGAGGATATGGCGCAACTGATACAACTGGTAGAACAAGACAGGATTATGAGCGAGCATCTAGAGAATTCGACGGGAAAAGACCGGAGAGGAGAGGGAAAAGGACAAACACATGAAAGGACAGAGGAGGAACAAGACAGAGGAAGTTCGGTGATCGGTAGGATGACGGAGGAGGGCAGGGGCAGGACAAACCCTGAGTACGAGGGATGAGATGGAAAGGAGTGTTAGAAGAGAGGGCAGGACAGCAAAATCGAAGACGAGCAGCGAAATAAAGACAAGTGGCAGGGCAGAGTCAGAGATCCAACGGCAAGAGCAGCCAGGAGAGGAAAGAAGTTAATGCAAGACGGTGGACCGGACAAGAGGGCAGCATTCCAAGGCAAGAGGGAAGGGATGCGTGCCGAGGAAAAAACAGGGCAGTTGGCGGTAAAGACGAGTTGGGAATGAAAAAAAAAGAAATAAAGCTTAAGGAAAAGGGGAAAGAGGCATTATGCATGCAGATGAGAAAGAAGAAAGGTGACGAGAAAGAAAGAGGAGGCAGCGAGAAAAAGCAGAAGGAGGAAGCAAGAAGAAGCTCGGTGAGCGGGTATGTGATATCCCTGGCCTTAAATCCTGAAAGCATAAATTGTTTGAGAAATAGGTTAGAATTGCAGCATGGTAAGCACACCTGGTATTATCATGTCAATTGTGATAGCAATCTCAAAGGATTGAAAGGGAAAAATCTCGAAGAGATCCCATCTGCTAGGGACAGAGATAAGGTGAGGAGAGGAAGCGAACCTTATGAGAACAAGGGCATGCCTGAACAAAATTTTAATGTCCCCCACCTTTGAATATGGATCCTGGCAAGATTCATAAAAGAGAAAGGCCGAAAGCTTGCAGCCCTGAGAGACGAAAGCTGGGAAAGGAAATACCATAGCTCCTGGGAGATGGAGAGGCACCCTAGGGGGAGGGTAGAAAACACAGCCAGTAGAAACTCTGTTGGCAAAGCTGAGAAAACTGGGCCAAGGGGAGGCCTTAGTTGCCTAATTCTTACCAAGGGCGAGACCCGGGCGAGAAGAGGCAAAACAAGCAGGAGTGGGAACCCTGCGTGGGCTAGGGAAAGAAAAGTAACCATTGTCACCCCATGACCAAGAGAATTATCAAAGCCAAAGCCAAACTCAGTTCGAGGGGAAACCAGAGGCTAGGAAATTCAAGGAGGGGGGGGGACCTAAGGAAAATAGTATAAAAATATATGATATGGTTGACATATGTGTTGATTCTATGATAGGTCTAGCAACGGAACAGGGAAAGATAGTGAAACAGGTCAAGGAGCAAAAGGTGAAAGGATTCAACCACCAAGCTAACAGCAGAATGGCTCCCAGGAGAAGCAAGAGGATAGTCAAGAAAGAAGAAGGAACAAGCATCCAGGGAAAGAAAAGAGGCAGGAAGCCCGACAGAGACCACATGAAGACGATCATTGACTCCTACATGGAAGGAAATCCGAAGGAAGTCAAGCATCAAATTTACAGCTGGGAGCGAGATCTAAGAGACAACCTTAGATACAGAGACATACCCATGGAAGAATGGGAAGGAATGGTGCAAGACCCCGGGACAACAAATGGAAGACAATCCCTGTTCACAAAGACCCTGCAGCAGTACTGGATCATGAAACATGTTTTGGCACGGGCCATGACTCTACACCACGAACACATGGAAGGAGAAGTATTTGACAAACAAGAAAGTAGAAAGGAGAAGGACCCGGTTCGTGCGGAACTTCTCAAGGAAATAGCGACCATACAGATACAGACTTACCGGAATAATCTCGCCCTGGGAAGGATTGAACAGACCCTGACAGCGATAAAGTGGAAACTGGAACAGAGATGCGAGATGCCAGGCTCCAGTGCAAAGGCACCAACTCCGATAGCATCCTCAGATGAGGATTAATGTGGAGATCCAGATAGTTTTGTTTTTCTGAATTTTGATTTGATGATGAAAATAAGCATGTCTGTTTTGATCTTTAGCGATAACAGTAGAGACAGCCAACATAGAAACAGTGGATGGATTATTATGAACTTATTCAAATTTTGGAATGGTTTTAATGCTGACTGGTGGTCACCTGGTTTCCTTCGAGCAGGTGACTACCCGGAGCAAATGGATGTAAAAAACTTTTGAAAATAGCTAATACATAGAGACCTACCAAGTTTACAAAAAAAAAATTCACCCTAGGAAACCCAAACTCGGGTGAAAACCCATCAATCTTTTCTAGGAAAAATTGTTCAGTTCAGCAAAAGTACAATATGATATTTTCAAGTCAAACTTAGTCAACCCAGACCAAAAATCACAACACTAGTTAAACTTGATCAAACAGATTGAAATTCGGCCTTTTGCAACAAGAGATGAGCTCGGTCAAACTACCCAGAAATGCTCAGTCAAACAATGCATCCCACACATGCAAGGTCAAACTCAGTCAACTATAGGTCAAACAGATCATAATAGTTTGGTCAATACAAGTCAAACAGATCTCTAAAAACTTGGTCAAAGCTAGTCAAAACAAATCTCAAAAAAGTCTCAGTCAAAGCTAGTCAACGTTGGTCAACTGTTGGTCAAACTTGGTCTTTTTCTTTTATCAAGCCAACTTGAGTAGCTTGGGAATACCTCCCGCAACTACCCAAAAATCAACAAGATAAAAGTTGGGTGTAGTGCAAATCCCCTTCCTCTCTAAGAGGGAGTGTTGATTGGAGTAAAGAAGAAGTCTTCTACTTGTCTAAGTGTCAAGACTAGCTGAAGAACACAGAACACTGTCACTTTAGCAGAATATTAATTTATTTAACTATTTCCTAAAGTTAGACTTAAGAAAAAGTAAAAGCTCCTAAGTTAACTTATGATTTAATCTTATCCATTGATCACGATTTAATCTCAGCCATTGAGAAAGAGATTAGGGTTGAGATTGAAATTATAAGAGGCGATAGAGCAAGATGATGGGAATTCAATTGAGCACAAGCAAGTGTGAGAGAGCAGTGAAGGAAGAGCGAGGGTTTAAGCAAATAATTTATATAATTTATATAAAAATAATATAAATAATAATCATAATAATGATTAGTATAGAAGAGGTATGTCTCTAAAGACATGACCGTTCATAGGGAGCACCTACGTAGGTATATAAGCAGGCCCTCATTTGTAACAATCTCATATCTCATATCTTTTATACATTCAACAATTCTTATATAACTATATTACTATCTTATTATGGATATTTACATATTCTAGGTATTATGAATATTTCATTGCGTATACGAACTTTGTCCGTTACATTGTTATCAGAATCGCGTTCTTCGATCCCAAAGACTGGCCAAGCTTTTACCGCATACTTGAAGATTTTGGAGTTCTCCTACAGCTCAACAGTCAGTTCTATTTTGGCCTTTGGCCACCAGATGTTGAAGTTAACATTGGTCTATTACATTTATAATATATATATATATATATATTACAAAAAAGGACTTTAAAGAAAAAGTAATAAAAAAATTATTAGGAAAAAAAAGTCAAACAAAAAATAGAGTATATATATATATATATATATAAAAATATTATATAAAACAGAAAAATTTTAAAAATTTTAAAAAAAGGATCATACGGTCGTATTCATAGGAGAAAATTAGTTAAGAAATATTTCAGGGTACATTCTAAAGATTCCACAAAAAGAAAATCAATTTGAGAGTCGTGACTATTCAAAAGTAGTGTTTAATTTAATAAATTATTTAAAATCCAAAGGGTTGTGACCATTGAACGTTACCAGACCATATTCAAGTCAAAGGGTTAAAAAGATACCATTGAACGTTACGAAACCATATTCAAGTCAAAGGGAAGGTTTATTTAAGTGGTTCCAAGTTATTCACTAAAGTTATATCTTATAAGGTTATTTAATACTTTATGATTATAAGGTTATTTTTAAAAAAAATAATAATAATAAGTAGATACTCTTATAAGAAAATCCAAAAGAAAAAAGAACAAAATTGCATACAAGAAGAGATTAAGGTGTATAAAAGAAGTTTTGAAGGAAAAACAACAGCCATAAAGTCTTTTACATAAGAAGAAAAAAAATAATATAAAAATAATACCTCAATTTATAAAAGTTCAAAGATTAAGTGAAATATTACAAATTCTGACGAACACAAAAGGGAGTTTATCTCTGATGAAAAAAAATCGATTATAATCCATAAATGAAGGAAGGTAGATTCTCCCATAAGGGTCTTCCAATTGTAGATTTCAGATTATTTACATTAAAGGGGAGTATCCAAGGAAAAACGATCAATGTCATTATCAGCATGAGCGACAAAGAAAATTACATCAATATTAATTTGGCGAATCAATTATAAATTCCAGAGCCAAATATTGGTGAAAGAGAAAAATTTTGGTGAAAAAGAATATGAAATTAATGAATTACAAGTGACAGTTGATCATTATGAATATATATCTCAATTCAGTGTTGTATCTATGTATAACAAAGAGATTGACATAATTTTCGGTCTACATTGGTTTAAAGAACTGGGTACATTCATGTTAAACATAGAGCAAAAATTTTGATGTTTCCTTATAAGAAGAAGATGATCACATTCCAAGACATGACAATGAAGTCAAATTTGATAATGTGTTCATCAAAAGACTTTAAGGATATTTTGAAACTGACGCTTCAAGAGAATCAAGAAACGATATCGAAGAAGCAAAAAGAGCTTCAAGAAGTCATATCCAACAAAAACGAAAAAAAAATCTTGTTTGAAGGATCATAGTTAGAAATTACTTGCACAAGTCAGAAAGTGTAAAACTAAGAAGCACAAATTAGAAAAAGAAAATAAAAGTTTCGAGATGAAACTCCACAAAAGTCTATCAAAGAAAGAAGAAAAATTGCACTTAAAAAACTTAATCAAAAGTTATTAGAACAAATCAAAGATTTAAAAAATGAAAAGAATGAGCATCAAAAAGAAGTTGAATCAGCAGCTAAAGAACTTTCACGTTTAAAAAATCATAACCAAAATTCACTTACTCAAATTAAGAAATTAAAGGATGATAAGAAATCGTTGAAAAACAAATTAGAAAAACTTATCAAAGAAGTATTGAAGTCTAAAGACGTAATGATCCAAGTTGAAGAAAATGAACGAATATTGATCCCGTCATTATCACAATTCAAGAAGATGACAAATTAGTTGAAGTAAAAACATATTCAAATGTTGCAGTTCATACCGGTGTTGCAGGAAACGTCCCCCCCCCCCCCGAATCAAAACCCCGATCCGCGATCCGTACGGAAGCATGGGGGAAGCGCCATCTGAAACACGTTTCGGGCTGATAAACAAGCTTCCTAAAAATTTCAGGAAGCTTGTGCCCGAAACACATTTCGGACGATGCTTCGACCATACGAAGTGTCAACCTTCAGAGTATGAAGCGTACGGATCGCGAGCTTCCTCCATGTTTTTTTTTGTATGAATTTTTTGAGCAATTCCAGGATGATGGTGATCGTGTTGAGATGCCACCCCCATCTGGTCCCTTGGTTCCTAGGTTCCATGGTTCAACACCAACAACAGGGGGTTCATCTTCATCAGTTTCAGTGCCACAACTCCACAGGCACTATCTTCTTCATTGCCACGACGTGAAGGCCTGCCGCCACGTTCTCTTCATGGTGGAAGGAGGAGAGATTAGTAGATATATTCACAATTTACTACTTTTGTCATAGATTAATCATTAGATTTGTAGGCTTGTGAATTTGAACCTTTTTGGCTTGGCGGTGACCAAGTGACCTATTTTGTAAACATTATTATTTGAATTTTGGACATGACAAATGTTGACAGTTGCTCACTTGCTAGATAAATCATAATATGCTCTATGTTTTATGTTTTTATAATATGCTAAATGTTTTATGTTTTATAATATGCTTAAAAATTTGATGTATGTTTGTAATTGCTAGAATATAAATGGTTGATGCTCGAATAATTAATCATTGATGTACATACTACATACTAGCAACTACAATGGAATCATGGATGCCATATCTATCTTGATTTACACAAAAATATGCATGTTTTCATGTCTTCTACAACTAATTTGGTATTTGGGATGTTTGTTTTGAATATAAATGCAAAAAAAAAAAATATATATATATATATATAGCAGACGCTTTGCTTCCTAGATTTTTGGAAAATGACGCTCCCACGTCCCTGCTTCCAAAAAATGTCCCCATTTCGTCCCCACTTTGTACAACATTGGTTCATACTATGAAAAATCCAAGTGAAGATTTTGTAACCAATTCAACAACATCAGTACCTGAAATAAATCAAGAAATTGCCACACACATGATAAGGGAAAATCAAATCACAAGAACTCATTCTCGACATCCAAATCACAAGAGCAGATATCTCAACCAGTCTACGTATCTATATCACTCAGAACAAAAACAACAAAATTATGTTCCGAAGTATATTGATGTCAACACAACCCAATCTTATGATAACAAAATATCCCAACTATCAAGTAATCGCAAAGTTCCATAGAAGATTGATTTAGGATGGTTAGATCCCTTCTCATTTTGACAATTTTGTTTATCACTCAAAGGATCCTATCATCTTGTATCATCGAAGATGAGAACTCAAAGAACTCTGAAATATACAAATAGATTACAAGACAAAGAAACTGATGACATGTCTTACTAGCAATAAGTTTTGAGGACAAAGCTTTCTGAAGAGGAAAGCATATGAATATAATATAAATTAATATAAATAAATAAATAATAATCATAATAATAGTTAATTAAATAATAATTAGTTAATGAAGAGGCATATCTATAACGACATGGTTGTTCATGAAGGGGCACTTGCCTATGTATATAAGTGGGCCCTTATTTGTAACAATCTCATATCTCATATCTTTTGTACATTCAACAATTCTTATATAACTATATTACTATCCTATTATGGATATTTGCATATTCTAGGTATTACAAATATTTCGTTGTGTATATGAACTTTGTTCGTTACAGCCTTCACAACCCAACGCAAAGGTCTATTCGCATCTGCGCACAGGGGAGAGGAAGTGCACTCGCACATGTGGGTCAAAATATTGTTTTGCACATTAGTTTCGCAAATGTAGTGTGCAGGAAGGGAATTGATTTAGCTAGAGAGTGGATGAGTATTTTTCTTGTGATACACTGGGAAGTTTCTCCCTTGTTGTAATTCTCAGAAGAAAAAAAATTTCCTGCAAAAGAATAATAAAAACACAGCGCTCCAAGTTTTCCCTGGAGTTGGGATTTCCTAGGTATATCTTGTGTTCTATGGTTGACGTGTTTGTCTTTTGATTTATTTTCCGTTGTGTATGTTAAGTTTAAAAACTCGGTGTGTTTATGATTTAAGTTTCCTAGGTATATAAGTGGGCCCTCATTTGTAACAATCTCATATCTCATACCTTATGTACATTCAACAATTATTATATAACTATATTACTATCCTATTATGGATATTTGCATATTCTAGGTATTACGAATATTTCGTTGTGTATACGAACTTTGTTCATTACAGTGTTCACAACCCAATGCAAAGTTCTATTCGCATGTGCACACAGGGGAGAGGAAATGCACTCGCACATGTGGGTCGAATTATTGTTCTGCACAAAAGTTTCGCAAATGTAGTGTGCAGGAAGGGAATTGATTTAGCTAGAGAGTGGATGAGTATTTTTCTTGTGATACACTGGGAAGTTTCTCCCTTGTTGTAATTCTCGGAAGAAAAATCTTTTGCTGCAAAAGAATAATAAAAGCACACAGCGCTCCAAGTTTTCCCTGGAGTTGGGATTTCCTAGGTATATCTTATGTTCTATGGTTGACATGTTTGTCTTTTGATTTATTTTCCATTGTGTATGTTAAGTTAAAAAACTTTGTGAGTTTGTGATTTAAGTTTCCGGAATATCAGTTGTATATATTTTTGGGCTTTTACACTTAGAAATTGCAAATCAGTTTACTGGGTTTTAAGGAAATCTAACATGTTATAGTCAAACAAAGGAGAAATATGTGATCATTTCCATCCCCAATAATCATAGGGCCAAATCAACAAACATTGATATCACCACTACATAGAGCATGAAATTTTATACATTTCGAGAAAAAAATAACTCAAAATGGTGTTTGTATCAACAGGTTATGACCATCTTAAGTTCCAAAAACAAGGTCTAGCCTTGATCTTTTGGGAACAAATGAAAATCACCAGCAACAAATATAATAATTCATCAAATCCAAAAATGTAATTGTGTAGAGAATGATAAAAACACAATATGCAAAAAACCACATTGAAAACTGATGTTGTATGACAAAGTTATTGCAATTTAAAAATCAACTTCAAAATCTTGGTGCTAATCCCTACATTCTAAGCCATGAGTGCAACATGGCAACTTTAACTAGTTTGAATGGAGCCCACCATATGTTGACATTGCAAGGTACATAAGTTGACATGGCATTTACATGATACTTATGTGGCATGAAAAGAATGTTGACATGGCATGTGTTAAAGATGACACATGGCAACTAAGTTGGCAAGTTATGTTTGGATGCACCTATTGATGTGGCACACGTTGGTTGGGTACATGAGTCCACATAGCAATGATGTCGCAAGACCTCCAAATCATAAACCTATTCAACAAAATGTTAGTAAGGTTGCCAGGCAACAGGTTTTGAACCGAAGACCTCATAAAAACCAAATACATAACATATTATTACAACCAATTGCTCAAACCGATGATATTTGATATAAAATTCAATTAGTATATTGTTGGAAGAACTAATTTGGAAACATATTACAGGGAATGGATGGCCCATGTCTACTACAAAAAATTCTCAACATATGGGACAAATGAAGGCCAATTGTGGTAAAAAAAATGGTCAATCTTGGTTAGTTAAACCACTCCAAACACATCTATATGATTAGATCAGCCCAAAAATACACCAAATTGTACAAATATGAAGTGCACCCATGAATCTTCAATTTTAAATGAGACCCAAACAAAGACCAAATTTAGCAATATGAACAGTGATCTTGACTATTTAGCATGCTCTAGACAAGGTTGCATGAAGCGGGAGCAAAGCGGGAGCATTTTTTAGAGTAAGAGTCCAGGGAGCATCATTTTCCAAGAATTCTCAGGAGCAGATAAAATAATGACCTGGATATTGATGCCACTAAAAGAAAGATAAAAGCAAAGAAAGCACGTGGGTAAAAGCCTAGCATGAGCTCTACCCACCTCATTAGTCATCACTCTGTTCTTACATCACTTTATGCTCCACATGTAGAAAGGAACCCTTGTATTGTCCCAATCCTAATGAGCAATAAACTACCGCATCTTTAGGGGTAATAAATGCTAAATCTTTCAAATGCAAGCTTGAGCTATTGAGCTATGCACCCATATCAAAGCATTATCATAAAGAAGTAAAAGGTGCACCTGAGGGGTGGAAAAGCAGGCCGCGTAAAGGGGTAACTCATGCCTCCATGATTGATCCCTCCTTACATGTATACACCCAAGATGTTGGACCACCATTCGCTGGCCACTTGGTTATAGCACTTGGCCCTGAAGTCTTGTGCAGTGTGATACCACCATCAACACTTGCACCTATGGCCTGATGCGTTGACATGTTACTTGTCACTTCCCCTTGGGGATTGGAACCACCTAATAGGGTTATCCACCTAGCCATCTCAAACATAAGAGAAGGAACACCTATACGGGACTTGGTCTAGTTAGACACTTGACGATGATCTTTGTGTGAAGTATAGGTTGTGTCCCTAACTTTAAGTATGGCCCACTATGATGCATTTAAGGTCTTAGTTACCTAATGACTGACTGATTTACACTTGATCTTAAAGACCTCCTCAACAAAGCAGTAAAAGCCATAATATCTAGTGTAGAGAGAGAGATTGAAATTGATGGTGCAAGGTACACAAATTATAAGTGGGAGGGAGGACTCCCATTCAAATTCCCCAAATTGTTATAAAATTAATGTACAACTATACAAGGGGCCAGTCATGCCTATGTGCAACGCACTGCCTTCATTATTGATAAAATACAATACAAGAGTGCCACGCCCTGAGGCAATGCGCACAATAAAAACAACTCATTCGTGCCCAACCTTAAGTGTTGGCACACCGCAGAGAAACCCCAAGATATGTCTGCCCAAACAAACCAAGTCTTGACCCTGTCACAAAAATTCGGTCGACGACCCTTTCTTATCCAACGAACCCAAAACTCAACCTCCCAATCGTGCGAGATCTTCTTTTTCCTCCTACGGTGTGCGAACCTCACATTCTTGTTCATACGAGCTTGTGTCATTCTGCAATTGAGCGATGATGTCCCCAACTCATCCATCGTTAACTTACTTATACAATTGCATCACCTTGCAATTTAGTTTGGGCCGACATGTTCAAGTGTGAATCAATGCCCTTCCCTTTTGCCTAGCTAACAAGACTTGTTTGCCAACCGTGTAGCGTCCACCTCTATCGTGTCGTGCACTTCACTCCATCCCAAGTTGTGGACCCGGCGCCCATGCTGGTGATACGGGCGAGTTGGGCGCATGGGCAAGTCATGTTGGCAAGTCGAGCATGTGGGCGAGTCAAAAGGGCGAGCTGGGTGTGTGAGCAAGCCAGACAGGGGAGTTGGGCGTGTAGGTGAGTCAAGGAGGTGAGTTGGGCACACGAGCAAGTCAGGGGCATCGAGCGAACGAGCGCGCAGGTAAGTCAAGTGAGCGAGCAACGGCAAGTCGAGCACGCCAAGCGAGCAAGCGTGTGAGCAAGCGAACAGGCGGGCAACGGACAAGTCGAGCGCGCCAGGTGAGCGAGCACATGGGCAAGCGATCAAGCGAGCAAACGAGGGGCCAGGCTAGTGGACGAGCGCGCAAGCAAAAGAGAAGTATAGTGACATCGGGCAAGTCGGGCGATGCTACGCCCAAGGGACATGCGCCCAACATGGGCGTCGGGTCCACAACCTGGGCGATGGAGTGAAGTGCATGACTCAGCAGGGGCGAATGCTACACGGTTGGCAAACAAGTCATGTCGGCTAGGCAAAAGGGAAGGGCGTCGATTCACACTTTAACACGTTGACCCAAGCTAAATGGCAAGGTGACGCAACCATAAGTAAGTGAACAATGGATGAGTTGGGGACATCATCGCTCAATTGCAAAACAACACAAGTTTGTATGAACAAGAACATGAGGTTCGCACACCGCAGGAGGAAAAAGAAGATCTCACACGACTGGGAGGCCGAGTTTTGGGTTCACTGGATAAGAAAGGGCCACCAGTCGAATTTTTATGACAGGGCCAAGATGTGGTTCGTTTGGGCAAACATATCTTGGGTTTTCTCTGCGATGCGCCAACACTTAAGGTTGGGCACGAGTGAGTTGTTTTTACAGTGCGCATTGCATTAAAGCGTGGCACTCTTGTATTGAAGATTTATAAATAATGAAGGCAGTGCATTGTGCATAGGCACAACTGGCCCCTTGTCTATTTGTATATTTATTTTATAACAGTTTGGGGAATTTGAAAGGGAGTTCCCCCTCCCACTTATAATTTTTGTACCTTGATTGGACTATTGTTTTATTTCTGCTACATAACTAAAGAAGAACACTTAAGCAAAAATAACTAAGTGTGGGATAAGGGTAGTTTGGATAAGAGTAATTTTACAAGTGAAATTGTGTTGGTGTCGCACGAGTTGTCAATGGGTTAGGTTGGGCAGTTGCCATGGGCGTCAGAGTATAATTGGATTTTCATCATTGTTGATCGATTTTCCAAATATGCCATCTTCGTTCCAACGAAGGTGTCGTGTGGAGTCGAGAAGACAGTAGAGTTATTCTTCAAGCATGGGGTTAAGTATTGGGGAATTCCTCTTAGAATTGTGTCAAACAGAGACCCGAGATTCACAGGGAGATTTTGGACGACATTATTCAAGTTGGTTGAGACAAAGTTGCTACACAGTTCGAGTTTCCATCAACAAACGCATCAACACATTGTTGGAGGACTACGTGAAGCACTACGTGCGAGTTAACCAAATGAATTGGCCCAATTTGTTGGACCAGGCACAATTCGCTATAATTTGAAGAAAAGTTCAGCGACGAGGTACAGTCTATTTGAGTTAGTTAATGGACAGATGCCAACCATGCCACACCTTGTGCCAATGCAGGGATAAGGGAGGAGCCTTGTTAATTTTTGGTATGTTCTATGCTTAGAGAAATTTACTTTAATTTTTCCATTTAGCTCAATATCAATTCCAGATTAGCAATCACATTTAGCATAATAGTAAAATGCAGATAGAACATAAACATAAATCGCAGAAAACAAGCCAACACAAGGACACAAGATGTGTCACCAGCTAGTGACAAACCCCAATGTGGGGAAACCCTTGATCAATTCTTATGTTCTTCAATAGTTCAGCAAAGAGAGAGAGATAGTACATATACATCAGAAGTCAACACTTTGACTTGTCAAAATAAGGGCAGAGATCTTCTCTAAGAAGATGTCACATGAGGTGGCTGACCTGAACACAGGTGATTCCATCACTTTGCTGTACCTATCACTGTGTTGCACCATCATACCATGTCCATCATCACTGTGTTGCACCATGCTGCACCATCGCCACGTCCATCATCACTGTGTTGCACCATCACCATGTCCATCATCACTGTGTTGCACCATGTTGCACCATCACCACGTCCATCATCATTGTGTTGCACCATGCTGCACCATCGCCACGTCCATCATCACTGTGTTGCACCATTACTGAGTTGTACCTCATCATGTTGTACCCAACATGTTGCGCTTCATCATCATGCTGCATTATTCATCATGTTGCACTATGCATCACTGTGTTGCACCACTGTCACTGTGCATTATGTTGCACCATTCATCATGCTGCTTCATGCACCTTACTGCACCATGCTACTCCATGCACCTTACTACACCATGCTGCCCATACACCATAATGCACCATCACTACACTGCAATATTGTATCTTACCAGCCTTAGCTGCTTGCTATGGCTTGCAGCCTAGCAGAGCAGCTAGGCTATAGTTAGCACTCTTCATGATACTTAAGGACAACGTATAATGGTTGTATATATAAGTGTCCCTTCTTGCTGCCTTAAGTGCTGCGGCTAGGTGACTGAGATTACTTCCTTACTGCGGCTAGGGTAGGATAGATCCTCCATGACAGTGTTTAGCATTAGACTTCATGATAGCGTTTAGGATAGACTTCATGACAGCGTCCTTCATGACAACGTTTAGGATAGACTTCATGACAGCGTTTAAGATTAGACTTCATGACAACGTTTAGGATTAGATTTCATGACAACATATAGTTCATGACAACATTTAGTTAGACTTCATGACAGCCTTTAGCATTAGACTTCATGACAACATTTAGTTAGACTTCATGACAGCGTTTAGCATTAGACTTCATGACAGCGTTTAGGATTAGACTTCTCCATAGAGCAGCATATCACCTAGGGCACTCTCTCTAGATCTCATCTTCATCAAACCCAAAACAGAATGAAGAGAGATCACAAGAGTGTGTGTGTCCAAATGACTAACAAGCCACCTCTTTTTATACTAAAACGTTGAGCACAAGTGGGGGCAATTTGGTTGCTGGCCGACCTTGACGAATTGTCCCATAACACAAATAAATTCATATCTCCATGAATACATTGCGGAATCGGATGATCTTTAGATCAATCCTACACCTCTCGACGAGAGGAATCCAAGAAAAATATCAGCTGCCATGGATAAGTAGACCCACATGGAGTTTGGCCCTAGTTACCAATTTTAACACTCCCTCTCAACTAGGGAGAACTCCATCTGCTAATCCATTTGCCAGACTGTACTATCTCTGCCATTAGTGCCCTGCACTACTCTACTTTGCTCTGTTGAACTATGAAGAAGAAGAAGTGATCGAGAATGTATCATACCATTGTCTACTGACCCGAAGTCAATCCCATATAAAATAGAGTGTATCATACCACTCTTACTGATCCAAAATCAGTTCCAAATAAAGAGTGTATCATACCACTCTTACTGATCCAAAATCAGTTCCAAAAGAGAGCAATTTATATCACTCTTACTAACCCGAAGTCAGCTTCGTTGATCCCAGATCAATATCACAAGAGAGTGTCTCAAACCACTCATACTGATCCCATATCTGTTTCATTGATCGCAAATCAATATCACAAGAGTGTCTCAAACCACTCATACTGATCCCAGATCAGTTTCATTGATCCCAGATCAATGGAGGTCATCCTAGCATAGGAAGTACAGTACATACAACGATGTGTCCATTGATAGTACTACTATGGTCCCTAATCCCATTTCCCTGCTCATTGGCCAATGAGAGGTACTTCCCATGAGTCCCAGACTACATGGGTAGGATGCCTCAACAAGAGAACCACTCATCCTGTCCATAAGTCGCCACAGGGTATCACAGGGGAAGGCTGAACCATTCACCCTGTACACACGCACCATTAGGGGAGGGTGAGTCACCCTATGGTTGCTTGTTGCTCCAAGAAGTACCCCAAGCCCCCCGGAGCTCCTAGAGCTCAATGCATGCATCATGCAGGACCCTCACAAGAGGGTCTCCCAACGACTCCAAGTCATTCGGGAAAGTCACAAATTTGACCTTTCCCTGGGGCTTTGATAGAATGTCTGCGACTCGTACATCAGTCTCAATGCGATGGAGCCTCCTCGCTCATCGATGTACCATATCCCAAATAAGGTAGTATCTGATGTCTATATGCTGGAGCAAACATAGAATACAGGATTCCTCAATAATCGAATCCCCCTCTAGTTGACACAGAAGATCACGGTGATATCCATCATGTGTACATACAATTCACTGATGAGCTTCCACAACCAGGCAGCTTCACACAAGATCATACTCATAGCTATGTATTCGGGCTCAACGCTACTCAAAGCAACCGTCTTCTGCTTCCTGCTCATCCAGAATATCGAGCAAAACCCAAAGAGAATCAGCACTCAAAAGTGCTCTTGAGATCCTCCACAGTGCCTGCCCAGTGAGCATTCGAATAATCAAGCAGCTTCATATTTCCGACAGTGTATCTCAATCCATGAGAGATTGTGCCTCGAAGCTATCAGAGAAGATTCTTATCACCAATCTAGTGAGGCTCAACCAAAATATGGGCCCAACATGCTAACTGCAAAACATATATCCAGACGGAAGTTCACCAAGAACATCAATGTGAATGAGTTTATGAAACTCAGAGGCATTTCCCAAGTCTGGTCTGGCATCACTACCATATAACTTCTGAAAGTTGAGATCCTTGAGGTAGTCACATGCTTGCAGTTTACCATTCCAAATCCGAAATCCAACTCCCTCTTACTTCTGTAAATGAGAGGGTTTGCACCTATCAGAAAGAGGTCATCCTCAGAAGGTGTTGAAATTAGAGGTCTATCATCCACAACCTTCAAGCATTTGTTTGGATCGGCTTCACTCCTAGTGAATCTCAGCTTCATCAGACAACTATCAATCCTCTCATACTACGCCCGGGTGATTTGCTTCAAGCCATAAAGGGCTTTCTTCCACCTGCATACATGAGATTCCCGACCATGAATCTCAAACCCCTCGGGTTGTTCCAAACCTGTGGACTTGCTACATGAGGGGAATGGTCCCCTTGTAAGATTTTTCTTCGATACATCTCAGACATGTACCTTCATGCTCCTTTTGAATTCAAGCATCCCAGTCACCATCTGACTCACATCGGGTAGGGTCCTATAATAAGTAGACCTCTGGTGCTATAGATTAGTTATGTCAATTGACATGATCCCCAATGGACCATCCTGCAACTTGATACAAATTTCCAACCCTGAACCCATGAGTAAAAGCATCTTTGAAAATTCTATTTTCAAACACATACCTTTCCATCGATGAATGCCACCCTGAAACCTTTGACTTCCATTGTCGAAATGGACACCAAGTACTTCTTGCGATCAGGTACATAAAAGAGATTCTTGTAAATGAATCGAGTTACCCTCATTCAATTAAGGGGTAACATTCCCTACACCTTTTCTGGGATAGGTGGCATTGACTCCAAATATAATCCCACGATTGTTTCCATCTCTACCAAATTAGAGAGAGCACCCTTCTATTCAATGAAGTGCCTTGAAGCACTACAATCAATAAGCCAAATTCCCAAAGAGCCTGAAGGAGAGGGCCAATATAAGATAACGCTTCTTTATCTTATTAGAAACAACATTTGATTCTTCATGCCTGGGGTTCCTTGCTTTCTTTGAAGAGTCGATTATTCCTTGTTGGCCTACATTACTTGTCATTCCTCCCATCATCAAATGATGTGTCCCTACCTCGGACACTCCTTCGCATAATGGCCGAACTCATTACAAACAAGGCATCTGCCTTTCCTTCCACCCTTAGATCTAGACTTCCCATTCCTTCCACCCTTAGATCCAAACTTTCCATTGAAGTGTTTTGTAGGCCATTAAAAACTTCCATTGCGCCATTCTGATAATATTCTTTGCTTCGACTCCAGCCTTGGTGAATTAGAAGAGGGATGAGGAATCCATTGATCCTTTTGTCCTTTCCCAACTGTCTTAAGTGATTTATCTTTCACTCTTGCTTGGGCTTTGTCTTCACCTCAGCTCCGATACCATGTTAATTTTTGGTATGTTCTATGCTTAGAGAAATTTACTTTAATTTTTCCATTTAGCTCAATATCAATTCTAGATTAGCAATCACATTTAGCATGATAGTAAAACGCAGATAGAACATAAACATAAATCGCAGAAAACAAGCCAAGACAAGAGGACACAAGATGTGGCGCCAGCCAAGGACAAACCCTAATGTGGGGAAACCCTTGATCAATTCTTCTTACGTTCTTCAATAGTCCAGTAGAGAGAGAGATAGTACATATACATCAGAAGTCAACACTTTGACTTGTCAAAATAAGAGCAGAGATCTTCTCTAAGAAGATGTCGCATGAGGTGGTTGATCTGAACACAGGTGATTCCATCACCTTGCTGTACCTATCACTATGTTGCACCATGTTGCACCATCATACCTTGCCCATCATCACTGTGCTGCACCATCACCACGTCCATCATCACTGTGTTAAACCATCACCATGTCAATTATCACTGTGCTGCACCATGTTGCACCATCACCACGTCCATCATCATTGTGTTGCACCATCGCCACGTCCATCATCACTGTGTTGCACCATCACTGAGCTGTACCTCATCATGTTGTACCCAACATGTTTCTCTTCACATCATGCTGCATTATTCATCATGCTGCACTATGCAACACTGTGTTGCACCACTATCACTGTGCACTATGCTGCACCATTCATCGTGCTGCTTCATGCACCTTACTGCACCATGCTGCTCCATGCACCTTATTGCACCATGCTGCCCATACACCATACTGCACCATGCTGCTCCATGCACCTTACTGCACCAAGCTGCCCATACACCATAATGCACCATCATTGCACTGCAATATTGTATCTTACCAGCCTTAGCTGCTTGCTATGGCTTGCAGCCTAGCAGAGCAACTAGGCCATAGTTAGCACTCTTCATGATACTTAAGGACAACATATAATGGTTGTATATATAGGTGTCTCTTCTTGTTGCCTTAAGTGTTGCAGCTAGGTGACTTCCTTACTACGGCTAGGGTAGGATAGATCCTCCATGACAGTGTTTAGCATTAGACTTCATGACAGCGTTTAGGATAGACTTCATGACAGCGTTTAGGATTAGACTTCATGACAATGTTCTTCATAACAACGTTTAGGATTAGACTTCATGACAGCGTTTAGGATTAGACTTCATGACAGCGTTTAGGATTAGACTTCATGACAGCCTTTAGCATTAGACTTCATGACAACGTTTAAGATTAGACTTCATGATAGCGTTTAGGATTAGACTTCATGACAGCGTATAGTTCATGACAACGTTTAGTTAGACTTCATGACAGCCTTTAGCATTAGACTTCATGACATTGTTCTTAATGACAGCGTTTAAGATAGACTTCATGACAACATTTAGGATTAGACTTCATCATAGGCTGTGATAAGGCTTCTCCATAGGGCAGTGTATCACCTAGGGCACTCTTTCTAGATATCATCTTCATCAAACCCAAAATAGAATGAAGAGAGATCACAAGAGTGTGTGTGTCCAAATGACTAACAAGCCACCTCTTTTTATACTAAAACATTGAGCACAAGTGGGGGCAAATTGGTTGTTGGCCGACCTTAACGAATTGTCCCATAACACAAATAAATTCATATCTCCATGAATACATTGTTGGAATCGGATGATCTTTAGATCAATCCTACACCTCTGACCGAGAGGAATCCAAGAAACATATCAGCTGCCATGGATAAGTAGACCCACATGGAGTTTGGCCCTAGTTGCCAATTTTAGCAAGCCTACATGCGAAGAGATTCTTAACAGCATGGGAGGAGTCCTTAGACATGGCAAGGGTGCACTTGACTGAAGTAGCTGACAGAATGAAGAAATGGGCAAATAAGTATATGCGGGATGCACACTTTGAGGTTGGGAACATGGCCTTTACGAGGATGACAAAGAGCAGTTTCCACCGCCCAAGGGGACTTCGAGGTCGTTGAAAAGGAAGTATGAGGGGTTGTTCAGAGTGAAGCGCAAGATTGGAGAAGTTTCCTATGAGGTCAAGCTACCTAGCCACATGCGTTCCAAACACCCGGTTTTCCATATATATCAGTTGAGGAAAGGGAGACTTGATGTCAACCATCCAGGGCAAGCAGAACCACCGAGAGGGCCAGCTTTGATTGCGAACAAACCGAACTTGGTCTTGGAAAAGATTTTGGAGTTCAGGACGATAAGAGTTCGCAGCGCTACAAAAAGGGAGTACTTCGTGTAGTGCAAATATGCACCGGAGGAAAGTGTTTGGGAATCAGAGGATTCGCTATGGAGGTGGAAGAAGGAAATTGATGATTATCACGCAACGTTGGCTCAGAGTGTGGGATTGTCGAGGACGGCAACGACACGAAGTGGGGGAGGATACCAGTCCCCTAACGTAACTTCACCATCGAGCGCCCACAAATTGGCATATCGAGCAGGCGCGCCCACGTCGTCAGGTAGGCAATGGGCGCGTGCATTGCACGAGTGAGCTAGGCACATTGGGCAAGCAAGCACGTGGGCGAGTCGGGTGAGCGAGCAATAGGTGAGTCGAGCATCGGGCGAGTAAGCAAGCGCATGGGCAAGCAAGCGAGCACAAGCGCAGGCAGAGTGTAGCGACGTTGGGTGAGTCAAGTGACGCCCCAACAGAGGCGTCGAGTCTACTTACTCGGGCGTTGAGTGGAGTACATGACACGTTATGGGTGGAGCACTACACAGTTGGAAACAAGTCATGTCAACCAACATAAGGAGAGAGCGTCGATTCACTTGAGAACACGTCAACCCAACCAAAATGGCAAGGCGACAGACTGTATAAGTAAAAGGTATGTTGAGTGGAGACAAGGCATGGACAATTCAATAACAAGTTACAACACGAGCTCTGCGAGAGTACGGACCTACGATTTAGGCAATGAACAAGGGCGAATGACAGGAATAAGAAATGTGTTGGATATGCGCCCTGCCGGCAAGCGGTCTGGTATTTTTGTTGCTTCATTTTGTATGCAACAGCCCTGTTGGAAGGTGTGCCCGCACAGCTTGGTCGTCAAGCCACTGTAACAGGCAGAGTGTAGCGACGTTGGGTGAGTCAAGTGACGCCCCAACAGAGGCGTCGAGTCTACTTACTCGGGCGTTGAGTGGAGTACATGACACGTTATGGGTGGAGCACTACACAGTTGGAAACAAGTCATGTCAACCAACATAAGGAGAGAGCGTCGATTCACTTGAGAACACGTCAACCCAACCAAAATGGCAAGGCGACAGACTGTATAAGTAAAAGGTATGTTGAGTGGAGACAAGGCATGGACAATTCAATAACAAGTTACAACACGAGCTCTGCGAGAGTACGGACCTACGATTTAGGCAATGAACAAGGGCGAATGACAGGAATAAGAAATGTGTTGGATATGCGCCCTGCCGGCAAGCGGTCTGGTATTTTTGTTGCTTCATTTTGTATGCAACAGCCCTGTTGGAAGGTGTGCCCGCACAGCTTGGTCGTCAAGCCACTGTAACATGTAATTGTCGCATATTGTAATATAAGAATTGGGGAGATTTTTGGGAGTTTCCCCCTCCTGGTTTCACTGTTTCGTATTTGTTTAGTTCGTTCATGTTTTTGCACATGAAAGTTGGGATTTATGGTTTCTGCACATAAAGACAATAATAATAAACACAGAACAATTAAATAAGTTTAAGTTCGATAACTAGTTAACTCCACTAGATAGCTAATTTTAGCCATCAACTAGTCCACAACTCACTGCATGCCATCTAATATGAATTAACTGACTATAACTCAGTGATAGGCCACATCACACATGTCAACTGAAAGTTAACTCAAGCAACTATGAGACTGAATTCGAATTGGCATCTTTGACTAAGCCACAAGTCAAAGAAGCCATTCCTTCCTACATTTTCAACAAACACCACCAACAATGGCGTACATATAGGGTTTGGTGCCCTTGGTTTAAAGCCAATCACATACCCTCATAGAATACAATGAAATATCGCAATCCCATCGATCTTGAAATTCTAAAAATTGTTAAGTATGTTGAATTTTGAATGGGATATGAAATTCTATTTTTCCCGAGGAAATTAGATGAGGTTGGAACCACTCTCAAACATCCTAAAACAATTAATGTTAATGGTAAAAATTTAAGTTCTTTATCTTTCTTTTTATCCTTTTCTTTTAGGAATTTTACATTACCATTAGGAAGCATCTAGGGAGTGCCTAGGGAGAAACTAAGAAGCATTCAAGAAGCACCTTGGGAGCGCACTCCTTGGCTTTAGGAGTGTCCTTAGGAGCGCCATGCTCCCAAATTGATAGGGAGCATGCCCAAAAGGTCTGGAGCGCACTCCCAGATTTTGGGAGCACGCTCCCAAGGGCGCTCTCTCTTGGAGCACAGTTCAAAGGCTGGGAACGAAGGGTTTGGGAGAGTTCCTGCAATGTTGGCTCCAGATGTATGATTTGTCAAATTTTGAAAAAAAAAAAGTTTAATTTGGAGAAACCAAGCATGAGATCCAAATCTAAATTTGCAAATCCATAAAAAATTGGGCTTAAAAAATCAAATTTGAAAAGTTAGACTAGCAGATCTAAAATATAAACTAGATCTACATGTAAATGGATTCCGAAAAGAGAAATTTCAATCACTATTGTTAAATGCTTATGGAAAGAAATAGTAGATCTATATGGATAAACATATAACCAAGATATATCCTATCTCAACTCCTACGGAAAGCATCAAACAAGTAACCGGGAGAAACCTAGACCATTGATCATAAGGCACAATCAAGGGAGGAGATCAACCAATCCATAAAGATTTATCATAAGTTCATCAAGAGATAAGGGAGAAGTAGTGATAAGAATGACTTATGAGTGTAGATCATAATTACCTGAGAGACATATCACCACTGAATAACTCCCAAAACCGTCTCCATGTGCACATGTAGCAATATTAAAAAAGTCTAGCAAGGCTATTTTACATGTATAAGTGCCCCACAAATGATGTTGTAACCAGTATAGATCCATCTCAAACACGGATCTACTAAGAACAGAGAGGGATCAAATCTCATTATATATTGTAAACCTATTTTTAGAATGCAAAACTTGAAAAAAGATTTACACGTCAAGAGATTTAATCCCTTTTAGTTCTTGATAAATCCATTTAAGATAGATCTATAATGGTTTTTTGTCTTTCTCTATATAGACCATGTGTAATTTTTCATTTTTTTAAACTGTATTTTTGAATAATTTATTATTATTAATATTTTATATTAAAAATTGAATGAGTTACACATTTCCCTCTTATTAATTAACTAAATTATTTCACTCTTACTTACTTTTTCCTTTCGAGCATTGAAATATTTTACTAAGGTAAACATTAATATACACACACTTTATATATATATATATACACACACTTTTTTGTCTAGAGAGAAAGTTCAATATGGATATTCAAACAGTTTATTTAAGTTCTATATTGAAGTATTTATAGGAGAAATATATATATATATATTTAATTTTAATTACTTTATCTCTATAAAGTTATATAAAATTAAATTATTTAACATAGTCATCTAAATATTTTATTTATTACTCCAAGAGTGAAAGTGAAATATCAACGAACCAAGTGAGTATGATTATTAATGTTGTATAATGCTTTCAATTAAAACTAACCAAATATGTATAATCATTTATCTTTTTATTATAGCCAACAATGTTTTTTCATTTAAACATTTTTTTAAGGGACATGAAACTCAAGTTAAGCACGGCCAAACTTACACATCCCCCTCATGCTGGATTGTAGAATGAGCCACACAGCTCAATAATCATCATTATGACACTAAGTACAAAATTACATCAAGTCACTAAGCAACATCAAAACACGCTATAACACTATACATGTGTATTTATATGCTTTATAGGGATATAAATAAATTTGGAAAAACAAAAAAAATATCCTAACTAATGCAACTAAACTAACATTGACCAGACCATATATTTTAACATTTAAACATATTTTTCGCTAAAGAGAGTGCTAGGTAAGGGTATTGATGGTGTTAAAATTGGCAACTAGGGCCAAACTCCATGTGGGTCATCTCATTAATGGCAGTTGATATTTTTCTTGGATCCCTCTCATCGAGAGGTGTAGGATTGATCTAAAGATCATCCGATTCCGATAAGTATTCATGGAGATATGAATTTATTTGTGTTATGGGCAATTCGTCAAGGTCGGCCAACAACCAAATATACCCCACTTGTGCTCAACGTTTTAGTATAAATAAAGGTGCCTTGAATCATTTGAGAACACACTTCTCTCTTGATTTCTCTCCACTCGCTTTGGGTTTTAGTGGAAGAGAAATCTAGGAGAGGAAGCCCTAGATGTTGGAGGAAAGGAGGCTACCCTAGCCACAGCAAGGAAGATAGGCCAACGAGGGTTTGAAGGACGTTGGAGGTCAGCTCCAAGTGATCGAGTGCTGGAAGGAGGGTTTATCCACACTACTAGGAGAAGCCTTCTATAGGCTGTCTAAGGAAAACCTATACGTTGTCTAGAGAAGGTCTCCACAAGCCCTAGCCGCAGTCCAACAAGTGCCACAAGCTATGCCCTAGACGCAGTCAAGGAGGAGGCCAAATACAAGCCCTAACCGCAAACAGAAAGAGTCAAGGAACAGCGTGGAAGAGGGCTGCTACAGGAGGCCGAGTTTGGTGAGTCCTAAGGCTGAAACTAGGGCCGAAAGGATAGGCTGCTAGGCTGAGTAGAAGAGGGGTAAAACGCAGGCTGTTTGGGCACATTTGGAGGAGGTCGTATGCTACAGCAAGGTTGTGTGGTAGGCTGCAGGCCATACCACCACAGCAAAGAAATAGCGTAGGCTGTTTTGTTGTCATATGCTCTAAGGCAACAACCTAGTAAGGGAGGAATTCACCTTCAGCAAGCCACAGTCTTCCAAGGTTTGTTTGGGGTAGCTTGGAGAAGATTAAGGCCACAGGTATGTGCCCTAACCAGTGTGTCACTAACAATCAACAACAAACAAGGTTGGACAAGCATGGATGTTGTTGCCTATGTATGAGGGATGTTAGATCTGTCTTGATGGCCCATGATGAAGGTTGTCCCATCTTCCATCCTACATAGAAAACAGAGATCCTTAACTATGAACCAATACAATCCATGATAAGATGTGACAGCAAGGTGACCCATGAAGTTTGAGTGCAGCAAGATGCATGGGAAGCATGATAGAAAAAATGGTACTTGGTGTAGCAAGCACATGGTGCTGCAAACACATTGGGGCAGCAGCATGGCACAACAATGCTACAATGGAACAACAGCAAGCACGGTGCTGCAAACACAATGGGACAGCATGGCAAGCATGGTGCAGTAAGCACATTGGGACAGTTGTATGTTAAGCAAGGTACAGCAGGCACATGGTGGCAAGCATGGTGCAGCAAGCACATTGGGACAGCAATGGTACATGACGCAGTACAATGATGGGTACAGTCATGATTGGTAAATGAAGCATAAACTTCTTGATGAACAGAAATATATGTATAAATATTTTATTAAGATGATTAATTGACAGATGATGATTGATTACAATGGGGTTTCTGGCTTATATACTGCCATGGCACCCTTTGGGAAAGGGCATGATCTTATAATCGTGCCCTTTCATCTAACTAAACCTAAAATTAAACAATAAACCTAAAATTAACTAATTTTTTACATAACATTGCCTTCCTCTCGAAAGAATGCTTGTCCTCAAAGCATACGCAACAACGGATGTTGTTGACAAAATGCTTCATTCTCCCAAGAAGCGTCTTCTTGGGTAAGTCCTTCCACTTAATTATATATTCCAAGATGATCAAGGTCCCACATTTTAAAAGGTCTTGGATTAATCTTGCAATTTCCGTTTTTTTGGTGATGTGGATATCGGTATGGCTTGATGTTGACGAGGTCTGATCTTGCCTTGACTTCTATTGTATGCTCAATTTCCCTATTAGACGGCATCTTCATAGGTAGGTCTTGAATTACTTTTTCATGATTCTGAATTAGATCTTGGATCTCTGGTGACTCTTCACTGATCATATTTGCAAATAACATTTCTAACTGGTGACATTGTACTACATAAGCGGGTGCTCCTTTTCGACTCATCTTCATCATCTGAGATGATGATACAACTTGATTTTCTGGTGCTTGGAATCCGTGTAGTTTGTACTTCTGACCACCCCATTTGAATTTTATAAATTGTACTTGATGGTTGGAGGCATAAGTACCTAAAGTTAGCAGCCATTGGATACCTAAGACTACATCTACTCCTCCTAACAATACCGTGAAGAACGGAGACTCTAGATTAAAGTCTTGAATCTGCAAATTGACCTTATGGCATTTCCCCACCTTTTCAATCTTCTTACCGTTAGCTACCATCACTTTCATGTTTGGTAAGGGAAATGAAAATATATTGAGTCTCTTTGCCACGGTTGCATCTAAAAAATTGTGTGTGCTTCCAGAGTCGATGAGAACCACTACGTTGTTCTTCTTTATGTGTCCTTTTAACTTTAAGGTCTGAGGTTGTGATATACCTGTCATAGCTGATAATGACACTTGCGGAATACTTCCGTCATCTAATTCTGGTGAGAATTCTAGGGCATTTTTTGTTTCTTCTATGTCATAATCTTCACTGTTTGAATCATTGGTTGCTTCACAATTATATAGGTTCTTTGGTTCTTTTCCTTTAGCACATCTATGTTTGGGGTCCCACTTCTCACCACAGCGTTTACATTTACCCTCCTTTATCCTTTGCATTTCCATATTAGATTTTTCATCTTCACGACGATGTGGTGGAACATATCTTGTATTATTTGAGTCCATATACTGGGGTATCCTTCGTCTTGAATATGTTTTTTCCGCTTTTGACCAAAATATTGGTTCGAATTTCTTTTTGGTTGTTTTTGCTTTTCGTCTTGCTACTTCTATTGATGTAATGTCATGCATCTCAAGTTCTGCTTGTAAATGGGATTTGAGTCCCGAGATGTATGACTGAATTAGACAAGATTCTGATAACCCAGGTACTCGTGTTACTAAGGTCTCCCATTCTTGAGTGTATTCGTCCACACTTCCTTTTTGTCGTAATTTGATGAGTTTTGAAAATAACTCTTCTTCCTTTACACCTTGGAATCTTTTAAAGAATGCATCTTTAAATTTCCTCCAGCTAATGACGTGTGTTGTCTTTTTCCACCACATATACCAGTTATATGCTTCTCCTTCCATTTTCATGGATGCATGCCTGAGCTTTTCATCATCGTCATTGATGTCATATATCTCAAAGTATTCTTCTGCTTTATTTATCCATGCAACATTGTTTTTTTCGTTTCCATCGAATTTAGGCATCTCGATTTTTGCCTTTTGCTGGTATGTTGCTAATGGTTTAGCGAAAAAAGGGTGTTGATTGGTAAAGTTATCCCAGAGTTGCTTGTTTGTAAAGGCTGTGTTACTCACCTCTTGGTGGGGTGTCGCTAATTTTCTTGGGGTTTCAACTTTTTCATGAGAGTCTGTTGACTTTGGTGAATCTGATGAGATGTGTTCTTAATTCTCTTCATTTTCTTTTAGTAGTTGTTCGGGTGTACAATTCGACCTTTTACACAGAAGCTTCAGCATTGTTAAAGCATCTCTGATGTTTACTTCTGTTTGGACATGTTGATTTTCCATCTTTATTTCTATTCAATTTGTTGTATCGCGAAGATTTTTTATTTCGTCAGCTTGCTCCCCAAACTTGATCTGGAATTCATTTAATCTTTTACTGACCTCATCATGGTTGCTATTTATCTTATGCTCCGCGTCCAACAATTTTTTTTGGAAATCCGCCATTGTCATTGTCGACATTGAGCGGGTTTGCGGTGGCGTGTATTTATTTTCCAGCTAAAATATTTTTCCTCTCTTTTTTTTTTCTTTTTTTTTAGCTAAAATAAATTTTATATATATAGCTTTTAATTAATTAAATAACTTATATATATATATATATATATATATATATATAACTAAATTATGTACATTATATACATATATATATATATATAACTAAATTAAATTATGTATTATATACATATATATATAACTTATAACTAAATTAAATTATGTATTATATATATATATATATATATATATATATATATATATATATATTTTTGACGTTATATATAAATAAACGTTATATATTTGATGTTATAAATATATTATATATATATTTTCCGCGGACAGTCACGTCTGTTGGTGGGTCACCTCCCGTTGACCATTCAAAAGAAAAACCCTCAAGCGGATATCACCGCAGCGCTTATTCCAATTAACCGCAGGTCCACCACACAGGATAGTCCACGACGCAGATTTTCGGCGATGGTTCAACGTATCAACCGCAGGTCACCGCAGAATTAGTCCGTGGAGTTTATGCTACAGCTCGGCGTAGCCACGTCCTGACAACCAGCGACTGGCCAGAACACGCACAACCACGAAAACGTAGCTGTTGTTTAGCCGCAAAGCACCGTAACAACACCTCCAAGCAATACAAGAATAGTCCACATGCACCGGTTTTTTCTGAAAGCCCGTAGGGCCTGATGGCTAGCAGAACTTGTGGGTGTCACCAGTTCGTGTTGGCTCCGATACCAGATGAAGCGTAAACTTCTTGATGAACAGAAATATATGTATAAATAATTTATTAAGATGATTAATTGACAGATGATGATTGATTACAATGCGGTTTCTGGCTTATATACTGCCATGGCACCCTTTGGGAAAGGGCATGATCTTATGATCGTGCCCTTTCATCTAACTAAACCTAAAATTAACTAATTTTTTACATAACAGTAAAGCATGATGAGATGCAGCATAGTAATGATGGGTGCAGCATGTTGCAGCACGATGAGGTGTAGCACATGGACGAGATGTAGCACAAAGATTGGAGAATCAGTTGATGCAGCATGTCTTCAACTGAGCTCATGTAGAGATGATCTATTCTCTTATCTAGAAAGTCAAAGTGTTGACTTCTGTTGTAAATGAACTATCTCTCTCTCTCTCTCTCTCTCTCTCTCTCTCTCTACTGAACTATTGAAGAACATAGTAGAAGAATTGATCAAGGGTTTCCCCACATTGGGGTTTGTCCCTGGCTAGCACCACATCTTGTGTCCTCTTGTCTTGGCTTGTCTTCTGCGATTTATGTTTATGTTCTACCTGCAGTTTACTTTAATTATGATGTGATTGCTAATCTGGAAAAGATATTGAGCTAGCTGTGAAAATTAAAATAAATTGTTCTAAGCATAGAACATACCTAAAATTAACATGGTATCAGAGGTGAGGTGAAGACAAAGCCCAAGCAAGAGTGAAAGAGCAATCACTAAAGACAGTTTGGAAAGGACAAAAGGATCAATGGGTTCCTCATCCCTCTTCAAATTCACCGAGGGTGAAAGCGAAGCAGAGAATATTATCAGAATGGCGTCGCGAAATATGGCCTACCTAAAGATCACTTCATTGGGAAGACCAGATCTCAGGGTGGAAGGAAAGACAAATAACTAGTTCGGCCATTATGCGAAGGGGTGTCCAAATGGCAGGAACACATCACTTGATGATGATAACAATCATTCCAGGGACATCTTCAATGGTCAGAGGAATGACAGGTAATGCAGGTCATCAAGGAAACCGTCGACTCTTCAAAGAAAGCAAGGAATCCCAGGTATGAAGAATCAAATGTTGTTTCTGATGAGATAAAGAAGCGTTATCTTGTATTGGCCCTCTCCTTCAGATTCTTTGGGAATCTGGCTTATCGATTATAGTGCTTCAAGGCACTTCAGATAGAAGGGTGCCCTCTCTAATTTGGTAGAGATGGAAACAATCATGGGATTATACTTGGAGCTAATGCCACCTATCCCGGAAAGGGTGTAGGGAATGTTACCCCGCAATTGAATGAGGGTAACTTGATTCATTTACAGAATCTCTTTTATGTACCTAATCACAAGAAGGACCTGGTGTCCATTTCGACAATGGAAGTCAAAGGTTACAGGGTGGATTCATCGATGGAAAGGTACGTGTTTGAAAATGAAATTTTCAACGATGCTTTTACTCATGGGTTCAAGGTTGGCAATTTGTGTCAAGTTGCAGGATGGTCCATTGGGGATCATGACATATCTCATCTATAACACCTGAGATCTACTTTATGAGGCCCTAACCGATGTGAGTCAGATGGTGACTTGTATACCTGAATTCAAGAAAAGCATGAAGGTACATGTCTGAGATGTACCGAAGGAAAATCTTACAAGGAGACCATTTCCCTCATGTAGCAAGTCCATAGGTTTAGAACAACCCGAGGGGTTTGAAATTCATGATTGGGAATCTCATGTATACAGGTGGAAGAGAGGCCTCTATGGCTTGAAGTAAAACACCTCGGGCCTAATATGAGAGGATTGATAGCTGTCTGATGAAGCTAAGATTCACTAAAAGTGAAGCCGATCCAAACCATTATTTGAAGGTTGTGGATGATAGAACTCTCATACCAACACCTTCTAAGAAACGACCCAATTCTGACAGGTGCAAACCCTCTAACTTGCAGATGTAAGAGGGAGTTGGATTCCAGATATGGAATGGTAAACTGCACACCCGTGACTACCTAAGGGACCTTAACTTTCAGAAGTTATATGGCGGTGATGCCGGACCAGATTTGGGAAATGCCTCTGAGTTTCATAAACTCATCTGCACTGATGTTCTTGGTGAACTTCCATCCGTATATATGCTTTACAGTTAGCATAGTGAGCTCATATTTGATTGAGCCTCACTAGATTGGTGCCAAGAATCTTTTGAGATATCTCCAGGGCACAATCTCTCATGGATTGAGATACACTGCCGGAAATATGACGTTGCGTGATTATTCGAATGCTGACTGGGCAGGCAGTGTGGAGGATCGCTAGAGCACTTCTCAGTGTTGGTTCTCTTTGGATTCTACTTCGATATCATGGATGAGCAGGAAGCAAAAGTCGATTGCTATAAGCACCGCCGAGACCAAATACATAGCTACGAGTATGATCTCGTGTGAAGCTACCTGGTTGTGGAAGCTCATCAGTGAGCTGTTTGTACACATGGTGAATACCACTGTGATTCTTTGTGACAACCAGGGGGATTTGATTATTGAGGAATCTCGTACTCGATGATTGCTCCAGCAGATAGACATTAGATACTACCTTATCTGGGATATGGTAATTCGATGAGCGAGGAGGCTCCATCACATTGAGACTGATGAACAGGTCGCCGACATTTTGACGAAGCCCCTGGGAAAGGTCAAATTCTTGACTTTTTGAGAACGACTTGTTGTCGTTTAGAGACCCTCTTATGAGGGTCGAGTTATGTATTGAGCTCTGGGAGCTCCAGGGGGGCGCGGGGTACTTCTTGGAGCGACATGTGACCATAGGGCGACTCACCATCCCCTGCTGGTGCACTATGTACACGATGAAAGGTTCTACCTTCCCCTATGACACCCCGTGGCGACTGTAGGACAGGATGATTAGTTCTCCTGTGGGCCAGGATGATTAGTTCCCCGTGGCGACTGTGGGACAGGATGATTAGTTCTCCTGTGGGCCGGGATGATTAGTTCTCCTGTGGGCTGGGATGATTAGTTCTTCCGTGGCGACTTTGGGACAGGATGATTAGTTCTCATGTCGAGGCATCCTACCCATGCAGTCTGGGACTCATGGGAAGCACCTCTCATCTGATCAATGAGCAGGGAAATGGGGTTAGGGACACATCGTTGTATCTACACTGTACAGTACTCCCTATGCTAGGATGACCTCCATTGATCTGGGATCAGTATGAGTGGATTGAGACACTCTCCTGTGATATTAATCTGGGACCAATGAAACTGACTTTGGTTCAGTAGAGAATGGTATGAGACATTCTCAATCAATTCTTCTTCTTCATGGTTCAGCAGAGCTCAGCAGAGCAGAACAAAGCAGAGTAGAGCAAAGCAGAGTAGTGCAGGGCATTGACGACAAAGATAATACAGTCGGACATATGGATCAGCAAATGGAGTTCTCCCTAGTTGAGAGGGAGTTAAAATTGGAAATTAGGGCCAAACTCCATGTAGGTCATCTCATTAATGGCCGCTGATATTTTTCTTGGATCCCTCTCATCGAGAGGTGTAGGATTGATCTAAAGATCATCCAATTTCGATAAGTATTCATGGAGATATGAATTTATTTGTTTTAGAGGCAATTCGTCAAGGTCGGCCAGCGACCAAATATACCCCACTTGTGCTCAACGTTTTAGTATAAATAAAGGTGCCTTGAATCATTTGAGAACACACTTCTCTCTTGATTTCTCTCCACTCGTCTTGGGTTTTAGTGGAAGAGAAATCTAGGAGAGGAATCCCTAGACGTTGGAGGAAAGGAGGCTGCCCTAGCCGCAGCAAGGAAGATAGATCAGCGAGGGTTTGAAGGACGTTGGAGGTCAGCTCCAAGTGACTGAGTGCTGGAAGGAGGGTTTATCCACACTACTAGGAGAAGCCTTCTATAGGCTGTCTAAGGAAAACCTATATGCTGTCTAGAGAAGGTCTCCACAAGCCCTAGCCGCAGTCCAACAAGTGCCACAAGCTATGCCCTAGACGCACTCAAGGAGGAGGCCAAATACAAGCCCTAACCGCAAACAGAAAGAGTCAAGGAACAGCGTGGAAGGGGGCTGCTACAGGAGGCCAATTGGTGAGTCCTAAGGCTGAAACTAGGGCCGAAAGGATAGGCTGCTAGGCTGAGTGGAAGATGGGTAAAACACAGGGGTTTGGGCACATTTGGAGGAGGCCGTATGCTACAGCAAGGCTGTGTGGTAGGCCGCAGGCCATACCACCACAGCAAAGAAATAGTGTGAGTTGTTTTGCTGTCATATGCCCTAAGGCAGCAACCTAGTAAGGGAGGAATTCACCTTCAGCAAGCTGTAATCTTCCAAGGTTTGTTTGGGGCAGCTTGGAGAAGATTAAGGCCACAGGTATGTGCCCTAACCAGTCTGACACTAACAGTCAACAGCAAACAAGGTTGGACAAGCATGGATGCTGCTGCCTATGTATGAGGGATGTTAGATCTGTCGATGGGTCATGATGAAGGCTGTGCCATCTTCCATCCTACATAGAAAACAAAGATCCTTAACTATGAACAATACAGTCCATGATAAGATGTGACAGCAAGGTGACCCATGAAGTTTGAGTGCAGCAAGATGCATGGGAAGCATGATAGCAGCAATGGTACTTGGTGTAGCGAGTACATGGTGCTGCAAACACATTGGGACAGCAGCATGGCACAGCAATGCTACAATGAGACAGCAGCAAGCACGGCACTGCAAACACAATGGGACAGCATGGCAAGCATGGTGCAGTAAACACATTGGGACAGCTGTATGTTAAGCAAGGTACAGCAGGCACATGGTGTCAAGCATGGTGCAGCAAGCACATTGGGACAGCAATGGTACATGATGCAGTACAATGATGGGTACAGTCATGATTGGTAAAGCATGATGAGATGCAGCATAGTAATGATGGGTGCAGCACGGTGAGGTGTAGCACATGGACGAGATGCAGCACAAAGATAGGTGAAAGAGTCACCTTGGAGAATCAGTTGAAGCAGCATGTCTTCAACTGATCTCATGTAGAGATGATCTATTCTCTTATCTAAAAAGTCAAATGTTGACTTCTGTTGTAAATGAACTATCTCTCTCTCTCTCTCTCTCTCTCTCTCTCTGTTGAACTATTGAAAAACATAGTAGAAGAATTGATAAAGAGTTTCCCCACATTGGGGTTTGTCCTTGGCTAGCGCCACATCTTGTGTCCTCTTGTCTTGGCTTGTCTTCTGCAATTTATGTTTATGTTCTATCTGCAGTTTACTTTAATGCTGAAGTGATTGCTAATCTGGAAAAGATATTGAGCTAACTGGGAAAATTGAAATAAATTGCTCTAAGCATAGAACATACCTAAAATTAACAAATGGCCTTAGAAAATCAGAGTGCTAGGTAGGGGTACTAACTCTCCCGAAGGCTGAGTCCACAAAAGAAGCCCGAATTCTGTACAGAAAATACACTAGGCAAAAGATAACCTCTAGGCAAAAATGGTGGGCTTTGAACTCTCCCTAAAGTCAGATAAAAATGCAAGAAAATGCACCCCTTTCCAGCAACCATTCTCGCATATTTCCAGCTAGAATGCTCACAGGTCTTGACTACCTTGGAGGTGTTTGACATCTTTGAATCGATCTTATGCGACCTTGCCAAGGTTCATTTCCTACTATTTCTGTGAAGCAGACAATGTTTGTCAGATGTTGGCACAAGGTTTCCAAAAAGTGATTTCCACTGCATCAATATCCATGTATAAAATTTTAAGGTCCTGTAGCCACACCCGATTTTGTTTGTTTTGCTCATCATGTTTAATGCCCAAACCCCATGTTCATTGCACATTTAAACATAAATATTAAATTCAAAAGCAACACTGCTAGGCTACCACTCCTCTTTTACACTTTCACTTTCAGCTGATAAAAATTTCACAAGCACACACACATAAATTTGGACACTAGTTTTTCGTCAACCACAAACCTTGGAAAAACCCCAAAGGGAAAACCAGTTAGAAGCAGGATTTATTTGCTTATCTTAGAGAATTTATAAGAGTATTAAATACTTTCAAAGGTACTTATCTCTCCCTTGAAAATTGGGCCAGCCTCCTAGATTTGTGTGCTGTTGTTCTGAAAACTCATGCCACACTTTCCAGCACTCTCTGCCTTGGAGATCAGACCACTGTTCAGAATTTTCCAGTACCTAAAATTCCGTGCCACTGCCCAGAAATTCCTCCTCAAATTTCGAGCCACTGTTCAGCAAACTCAGCCTCGAATTTCGTGTTGTCAGTCCCAAATTTTCTGCCTTGAAAATCACACTGACAGACAAGCAATCTCTCCTTGAAATTCATTTTTGTTGGTCCTGCAATAAATGAGCTGTACTATACCTCGAATTATGTGTTGAAGAGACTGCTCTCTCCATGAGAAATACATCATTCCTACCTCGAACTCAGCGCTGGAACGTCTGCCTTTTCCTTGGAATCCGTGCCACTATCCCAACTTAGGAATTCGAGCCCATGTTTGTCTCTCCTGCTGTAAATCGACCTCTCCTTCAGCATATCTCTGCTATCTCAGCATTCCTTCTCCTCTTCTCTTCCACTTCTCGAACACTTGCACATGAAGAATGAGAGCCTCCTTTGCCTTTTTCCTCCTTTTTAGCCTCCTCAATGATGAGAAGCCCTATTCCTAGCATTTATGGCTGAGATTAGATCTCGGCTTTCCTTGATCAAGGGTGGAGATCTAATCTCCCATTGACCCCCTCTTATGTCTCCCTCTTCATTAATAGGTCTCACTAGTCACTTTAATAACTTTTTGTACCTTGTACCTTTTTCCTCATAAAGTCACTTTAAAAACATAAAGTAACTTTAATATAATAAAGTACCATGTACTTTTTGTACCTCATAAAGTGACTAAAAAGTCACATGACTTTAATAACTCATAAAAACACACTAAAAAGTAGGTTCACATGTTTTGCTAGGCCAAAGGCAAAAGCACTAGGAAACACCTCCTTGGTACCCTTTTCCAACACTGCTTCAGCCTTCTATACTTGTGTATTTATACACCTTACAGGTATATAAATAAATTTGGAAAAAAACACCTTAGTAATGCAGCCAGACTAGCATTGAGCAGAACATACATTTAAACATGTTTGCCACAGAGCAAAGGTCTAGGTAGAGGTACCGATGGCTTTGGAAGAGCAGAGTGCTAGGTAGGGGTACCAATGGACTTGAAAGAGCAGAGCGCTAAGTAAACTCTCCCATATGCCATGTCCCCAAAAGTATGAACTCTGTCGAAAAGGGACTAGACAAAAGATGACCTCAAGGTAAAAAGGGTGGACTTTGAACTCTCTCTGAAGTCAGATAAAATGTAACAAAATGCGCCACTTTCCAGAAACCTTTCTGACATATTTCCAGCTGGAATGCTTGCAGGACTTCACTACCTCAGGGGTTGTCGATGTCTTTGAATCAATCATGTGACCTTGCCAGGGTTCATTTCCTACTATTTCTGTCTCCAAAGCAAAGTTTGTTGGATTCTGCCACAAATTTGTTAAAAAGGTGCAGCTCATTTCAACAATATCTTGCTTCAGCCTTCTATACATGTGTATCTATACACCTTAAAGGTATATAAATAAATTTGAAAGAAAGAAAAAAGAAAAAAAAACTAACAAATGCAACTAGACTAACATTTACCGAATCGTATATTTTAACATTTAAACATGTTTGCGACGGAACTCAAATATCAACTCGTTATCAATCCATAAGACTTAATGTGGCAGATAATATCTGGTATGCTTTCTTCATGTCATCATATATGACATCGACATGGCTTTGTACTTTGAGTCATGTTTCTTTTGGTAATCTAGTATATTTAAAATTTACAAGTATATTTTGATGCAACAGCAACCCTTCAAACCAATAGAGTACCAACAGATGTAGATCAAAAACCTCAGTTGTCTTCTAACTTGTTTTCTAAATCTGAATCTAAACATTAATCCAGGCAAACAAATTCACCCTGACCTAGGAAACTGTTATTAGACTCATGAGGTAAAATAAATCTTCTTGCAATAAGTGAGAGAAGTTGGTTGCCCAAAGGGATTCGATCCATTGATGAGGGGCAAGGAGATTTCCACCAGTAGGCAAGGTTCAATTCCTTCGAGGGTTTTTACTAGAGCCATGGGGTCACCTTGAGATAGGGATCGAAATTGTACTTGCACCCAGAGAGAGTATATCAAAATGATTTCATGACATGTGCACAGATATATGGATCAAAGCCCACCCACATGTTCTTCAATTTTAAGTCAATTGGGTCTAGCTCAGACTGTTGAGAAGAAGAATTGTTATCCTCCCCATGCAATTTCATATTCCACTAGTGACATGTCTGCTCTTCGTGAACCAATGGTGGTTGAGGCTCTTCATGAAACACTAGGAATATCTCACTCTTGCCAATGGGCTGGAGGGTAGGATGGATTGTTACATGTAAAAAGAAAAAAATTAAAAGTTAGTGAGGAAAAATGGATAAAGTTAAAAAAGCAAATGAAAATTACGACAAACAGAAATATCAGTTTGGTGACTAATTTGGATTTCTTTCTGTGTCTTCATATGCTCCTCTGTTGTCCGTCTTGTTGGAAATTAGGCAATTACTAAGAGGGGGGGTGAATCAGTAATTGTGTCTTTTAGCAATGACCAATTTCAAATTATTTTAACAGCCTTTTAACCTTTTCTTTAACAATTAGCAGAGTTATATCAGTGTTCAGCAATAAACCATGAATTCAAAAGCAAACACACAAGCAATACATGCAACACATGTAGACAACAGATATAAGTGGAAACCCATAAAGTGTGAAAACAATGAATTTTTGTTGTGATGTATAGAAAAGCACCCAATCCCTCTTTTACATCAATTTTTGCAGGCTTCAACCTTGTTTTTTTTCTGCAAGCTACAACTTGCTAGGAGTACCCACTCACTCTTCTTATAGGCTCAACCTGTTTTTTTCCAAACTACTACCTAAAAGGAGACACCAATCCCCTGATAAAGTTAAAAATTTAGTTCGTTGGTTTCTTTGGTCTTCGAATTCTGAGTTCTTCCTTTACTTTAGATCTGTTCCGTACTCTGTCTCTGCCCCTTTTATCTTCTCCGCGCCTCTATCTCGCTTCTCCTCCTCTTCCTCTCTATATTTATCTCTCTTTTCAGGTAATTTTCGAATCGGGTCTCTCTCCACAATTCAATTAGCTAACAGATCTGTATTTCAAATATCCATCTTTATATAACTTGTTGTCTCTTTGTATTCTAGTGCTGTATCTTTGTGGTCCACCCATTTGTTTCACACTCTTTCAAATTTTGAGGATCAAAACAAAACAAATGGTCCTTGAAATATTAAAAAAAATTAACATAAGCCAACTCCAATGAGTGTATAAACCATGGATAAGACAATGCCAAGCCAACTACCAGACAATGTAATTCCATTTGCAAAACATGAGGTTCCTTCGATCATTCCATTGGTACAACATGGGGGATATTTAATCTGTGCAGCAGTGGGAACTAAGTTACTAACACATCAATGCCTTGCTCACTACCATTTGCAAGTAAAGTTCCAGAAACAACTGCCATTGAGGCAGTGTCACATGTGCTTATACTTCTCATACAAGCCTTCTTACAGAAATGCTCTTTGGCTTCACCAACCAGTCCACATACGGTGGATGCACCTTGGCAACAACAGTTTTTAACTATATCAGAGAAATTAGCTTCAGCAGAAAAAGTGTAGCAGGAGGTGGCAGATGAGGCCCACTTATTAACAACCTTGTACATTTCTCTTGCCCTTATTTGTTGCAATATTTCTAGCATAATCGGATCACTACATGAGTATTTGACCCAACTTTTAGCACATCCTCTGACGCAGTGACTGCCATCACTCTAAAATTGCAGGAGGAATGTTAACTATGATATGTGACTTGTGCCTATCATCTGCACAACTCACTTCTGAAATAGTGGTCATACTGTAGCAAATTTGTTGTTGAACTTCTCCTCAGAGAAAATTTACATTATCATAGGCTCAGTAAACCTCTGATCTTATTTACAATCAAATATCCCCACTTAGAAGTTGTCAGTACTCATCAATTGTCTTACAGTTGAGGAAGTTTCTTCTTGATTTGATTTTCATTTGATCCAAGTTGTACCACTTGCCAACCAAGGGCAATGCCGCAATTGTCCTCTGAGCCCATTCTTATAAAGTTGCACAGTTTCCTATTTGGTTACCTATTCTTTGCACTACAGAACTATGTCTTCTTCCACTGCTGTGCCAAAATTAAGACATTCTACAGAAAATGATGTGATGGACTCCTCTTCATCTTCATCAAGGATGGATGTCTTGTAGAGCTTCAAGCAAAGCTATAGACTGTGTTGAACGCTAGATCAATCCCAATGCACGATGGCAAATCCAACTTAAATGCCTTCTCTCAAATCTGGTGGATGATTCTCTGTGGAGTATGGACCCTATCACAGAGTTTTATGCTTTCCCTCTTTCTTTTTTAAGCACTATTTCTGAAGATACACTAATGCTTTGTCTCCTACATGTGATGAAATGAATCCCAATGCACGATGGCAAATCCAGCTTAAATGCCTTCTCTCAAATCTGTTGGATGATACTCTATGGAGTATGGACCATATCACAGAGTTTTATGCTTTCTCTCTTCATTCTTTAAGCACTATTTCTAAAGATACACTAATGCTTTGTCTCCTACATGTGATGAATGGTCTCATGCCACCACAGTGCTTGAGTGTATTAATGAAGTTTCCACACAGCTCCAAATGGTCTATTTCTAAAGAATTATAATTGGAAATGAAAGTTGATAAACGACATATTCAGCCCAAAGACTATTAAGCTTATTCAAGATAATAAGCTGCTGTGCAAAGGTGTTTACAGAGTTGTTGCACTTGGTACATAAAATGACAAATCGAGCCAGAGCTTTTACACCAGGTAAGGCTCACCATGTGTTAGTGCTCAAAGAAGAGCATGATAATATAAGAGGGGACTGTTACCCACAATAGTGCCTTGCGCAAAATTGGGGTAACCAGGAGGGCTATCCCAGTAAATAAAAAATAGTGATAACAGTCAGAAGTTTGCAAGCAATGTGTACCTGTGACAGTGTTTGCAGAACTGATCAGTAAAAAAAAATATAACGCTTTTGCACTCCATAACTATGGTGATGAAGGTATGAAGAAGTCCTTGAGGAGGTTTGATACGCATTTCCTTGTTTATGCAACCCAGAAACAGCTGCGTGAGATGAGCAGTGTATCTGTAATCATGAGCACCATTAAGGGATGAGTATTCAGGTCAGAAATTTTGCATTAATATGCTGTGTTAAATCCAACGGAATTGGTTTGGATGAGATCTGTGTCTACTGCCCAGAACACTACCATCAAACTTGACTATCTCATCAATAAACTGTTTTCCTCCATTTGAATGTTGCCAAAGTGTCTTGATTGCTTGATCCCTATCAGGTGGAGCATTGTCTCTGCCAGGCAATCGAATGAACTTACATAGCCTTCTTCAAGAGCAGTTCCACCATCCAAACTTAAGTTCCAGTCAACGTCTCATCATCAAATGCCAAGCTTACTGTCCACATACACCTTTGACATCAATGCTGAAATCACCAACACGTCTCTTTCTCTTCAAGTTTTCTTTCATGCAGTCAATGTCAGATCTGGCAGGTTTGCTTAAGTGCTCGAGACAATTTATTTATCTCTCTTTTTCCAGTTAGTTCTACTTATTACAGGAGAGATCGGACTAGACTATGTTGAACAAGTGCACAAGAATATTACATGTTAAAGGCAGATCCCTGGCATATCTCTTTGGAGCAGAAGAAGCCCCGTCTCCTAGCTTTTAACTTCCTTGAGGAAATTATCCAATTCACTTCTTCAAGGGACATCAACAAACAGCTATCAAGGATCATATAAAAGGGTCCCACTGCAGTGAATTGTTCTTCAAAGGACTCCCTTCTGCAGGTTATGGGCAATGAATCAGTTGTTGGTGACAACGAACAGGTACTGCCTCACAGTATAAATTTTACTTATTTTTTGTACATTGTCTTCAGATTCAGATCATAGATACTGTATGTACTTGTGTACCAGATGTAAGTCCCATCCTCTAGATCAATTATAATCATACATGGGTGTTCACGTAATATCTTTCATTCTCTTTAATCATTTATGAATGGTTTGTGGTGCATTTGATTGCCCTTCATCCTCTTTTTGATGCAGGCATTGTCCAAGAGTTCCCTAAATTTTGGTGTGCATTCACTCACTATGAACTTGGGACTTTTTTCACATCCTCCGGGGCACCGTGCAGCACTATGCTTGTTTCCATATTTACTTTAGTTCCTTTGAAAGTCAGAAATTATAATCATATTCATAGATACATATAGAGAGAGAGAGAGAACTACATTTTGGAAATTCTACCTGAACAAAATCTTTCCAGGAGCAGCAGTTTTAATCGCAACAAGTTTTCGACTTATGGAACACAGAATTGAATAGTGAAATGCCAATTTGGATAGGTCACATCCACTTTAAATACACAAAATATTGCCCATTGGCATTGTAGAATCTGAAAACCCAACTCTACCCCTATAATTTGAAAAAGCCACTCTAGCAATTGTAACTTATTTAACCTTGCCGCACCTTATACAAAACTGAATTAAGGTGCTTAAGAGTGTACCTGGGAAGCCTTCATTGTAACGACAGCCAATTTCTCCTCAAGTCCACGAATATAATTTCCATTCTCATGATCTCCACTTCTAACACTATTTGTATCATTTTCCCCTGATTCTTTTCCGTGTGATTCCTCCTTCTTGGTACGATATGCCTGCAAATACGTTGTCAAATCTTTCTCTCCACTAAATTTGGCCAATCGCAACAAATAGCCTTCAGTAAAGGCCATTTCGTGTGCGCTTGGGGAATTATCATTAGGCTCAAGAAAACCATGGCTCACAACTCTTGCTCCAACAGGTCCTTCGGTTGCATCATCAAGATGCTTAGAGGTTCCTGCTGTTCTTTTAGCATTGAACTCGAGCACTGATGAACATAACCAATCTTTTGGTTTTGCCTGAAGAGTTATAAGAGCAGGGGTCTTCTTCGACTGATTACTCGCATTTGCCAACCGTAGAGGACATGTTCTAAAAGGAAAGACCTCTTCCTGATTTTGACCTTGATCAGATTCATTCAGGCATCTAGAAAGAGCACTTTTCACTGTTGTGGCTGTGGCAGTTCTTGAATTTGCATCCTCTCCTGTAAATCTCCCCACAGCTGCTCCTCGAAAACCTTTTCGATGGCCTCGGCTTCGGCCTCTGGAAGACAACGATGACTTTGACAACCTCTCGAGCATAAACCTCAGCAATTGATATGTGCCTTCTTCTGAAGGATAAAGGAACTGCAGGCAGTAGATGAATTATCTATCACCACAAGGCTCTGGCACATGCCCTGCATGTTGTCCACTCCCTATCTCAATTACATCCATTGCACAACCTAATGGAAGACCTTAATCTAATGCAAAAACTAATACTACCTACAATTTTACACAACATATAATGTCCAGAACAATGTACAAGAAAACTGTCACTTACTTGATGGAAACTAAGGTCGCCTCGGTAACCAAGTTGTTTGATAGCATTAGCCAGATCAGTGCACAAACGGAATTGCTCTGCCATTGAAACAGGCAATGAGGTGGAAAACGAAGACCCCTCATTGACCAGACGAAGTACTTGAGAGCAGATTGACACCAAGGAACCGGAACCCACATCCTGTATTGTTGAAACACCTGTGGGCATCACCACTCCTGCTTGTTCCAACCCATTTACCAAAATTTGATGGGCTTCATCCATGGCTAACGTAGACCCAGTCAATTCAAGAAATATCCCTAAGACTAGGCCCAACTGAGTTAACCCGCTATTGGCACGCACATAATTGCGACGCAGAACCCACCATCACGATTGCAAAATAATAATATTCAAATTACAGGTCCAAATTGCTGGCATGAGGGGAATCCCAATTAGTCTATGAATGCCCCGACTGCCAAAATGCTTAGACCCAGAAACGCAGATGTCCAAAACCGATTTTGCATCCCGATTCCTTCAATATAATTACACACTTGCTCAACTCAACTCGATGCTGGATATTGTTTTCAATGCTTCTAAAATGTGTCGCGATATCTTGCGTGAATATGAATCGGTGTCTTTCAGTGGGCTTGGATCAGGGTCTCATATTTTAAAATTTGGCATACCTATGGGGAAAATTCAATGTCATGTGTTTCACAAGAGTTCAAATGAAAAACAAAATGCAACTCGACATTTACAGAAGCGAGGATTTGATTTTTGTTTCACCTTCTGACTTATCATCTCGTCATCTAACTTCGAATTAGTCAGCGCCTTGTTCAAATTTCGGGCTTGATCCTCTCGCAAATTAAAAATCCCCAATTTACAACAATTTACGCTATGATAGGTTTAAATTTTGATAAGTGTTTGTGATAAGTATTATATTTTGTTGCGTTTGTGATAAGTTTTTATATTTTGTTTTATTGGGTAAATTAATGGCTGAGTTGTTATATATATATATATATTTTTTGGGGGTTAATTGTTGTGTTTGTGATCAAGTTTTTATATTTTGTTTATATATTTTTTGGGGTTAATTGTTGTGTTTGTGATCAAGTTTTTATATTTTGTTTTATTGGGTAAATTAATGGCGTAGTTGTTATATATGTATATATATTTTGGGTTCATTAATTCTTTGGTGTAAGATTTAGTTTTTATGAAGTTTTAAATTTAAAATGAACTCAATTGTGAAAATAAATAAATTAGTAGAAAGTATGGAGCATTGTATTAATAACAATATCTTGCAATTGAAAAAAAATAATAATAATAATGAGAACATTTTTGTTGGAAAACAATGGAAATTTCATCAAAATTTTGAGAAAATCTCGAAGAAAATTTTGGAAATTCTCGTTACAGTTTCAGGATTTTGGGTGCCCCAAGAGGTTCTTGATGGCGTTGAATACAAGGGTGTGTATAATCCCCTATTCAAAGGCATATAGACGTGCAGGTCGATTGGAAGTATGATGAGGTCGAGGAAGACGATTATGAACAAGGTAGGCAAATATGAGATCAGAAGAACCATTGGTGAAGGTACCTTTACGAAGGTTAAATTTGCTTAAAATATGAAAACTGGAGAGAGCGTGGCTATGAAGGTTCTCGACAAGGGGGCGATTCTCAAGCATAAAATGGTAGACCATGACACAAAAGTTGGAGAGAAGGAGGGTTTTGTGGAAACAAATCAGTTGGGTCAAGTCAAAATTGCTTCAACAGAGAAAACAGGAAAGTGGATTTGGGTAAATGCAAAGCAATGTCGGAGCATTTTAAGGCGTAGGCTTGCTCGCCTTAAATGGGAACAAAGAAGAAGAAAATCGTTCCAAAGAAAGAAAATAAATAAGAGCAGCAAAAATAAAGAAGAATCAATCATTTACAGTCCCACATCTACACCTCTTACTTGGTCATCGGATCTCTATGTCCAAGAACTTATGAAGGCCAAGACAAGGTTGGAGATTTTGGAAGCCAAAGAACAGGAAAGGGACCACAATATTTCAAAGGTCACAGTTGAAAATCGATGTTTAATGGAAGGTAATAGAATTTTAAAAGAACAAGTAACAATGTTACAAGAGGCTCTAGAGACAGGAAAACAAGAATGGCAAATCATGAAGACAGAGTGGCAAACCATGAAAGAATCAATAGTAGCAAACAAGGATGTGATAATTGCTAAAGCAACTTAGGTAGATACACAAGTATCTCAGCAAATAGACCTTCCAAAAGAGAGGGCAAAAAAGAACAATAGGAAAGACAATGCAACAGAAATCAAAGTTAGAGATGAAGATGCTAATGGTTACATAAGGACAAAGGAAGAAGAAGATGCAAGTGCTCATAGAGCACATGAAAGAGAACACAAAGAAAGAAAGGATAGGGAAACAAATTTTATTATCAGGGGAATAAGAGATTATGGGAAGAATGAAAGTACTCTCAATTTGACAAGAGACTTTCTGAAAGAGAAACTACATTGGAAAGGGAAAATTTGCCAAGCAAGGAGGGTGGGGAAGATATGTGAAGAGAGGCCTCGACCCATAAAAGTCACCATGGCAAGCATGCAAGACAGACACCAACTCTTGGGCAAAAAGAAACTCTTGAAAGGCTCACACTTCTTCCTAGATGAAGATTTAACCAGCAAACAACAAGAGGAGAGAAGGGAAGAAGTGGAGAAAATCAGAGCAGCAAGAAATGAAGGGAAAAGGGCATGGTTGTACAATGGTAAAGCAATTATTGCAGTGTTTGGGCCTCTGGGCAAAATAGGGCAGCAAGCTAGCAGTAAAGAAAAAGCAGAGAATTCGATGATAGGGAGGAAAACAACAAGATCAACATGGATGAAAAGGGGTGAAGACTCAAATTTGAGTCTTATGTGCCAAACTACGTAGCAGTCAAATCCCACCCAAGTCTACCTAAGTTTAGTTTATTGGAATTGTCAAGGTTACCCTTAGAGGAGGGGACCTAGTTCAGGGCCTATTGCGGAAGGTAGAGACATAATTTGTCTCACGGAAACTCGTGAATGTTACGGTTGCAAAACTCCTGTGTTTGATGGTTATTTGAAGTTAGCAGTTTGGAACAAGGTAGCAGAAAATGGCAAAGGGTATGGGGGAATACTAGTTTTAGTGAAAGAAAAAGAAGGCCATCACATTCAGTTAATTAAAGAAGATGCAAATAAACAATATTTATGGTTCAAAATATCAAAGAATGAGAATCACATAAGAATTGCAGCATGTTATTTTGCCCCTCAAGTCTCAAAAACTTACAAAAATAAGGGGCTAGACAGCAAGGATCTGTATGCAACTTTAAAGCAAGATATTGTCGTGTACTCTCAGCAGGGAGAAGTTCTTTTAGTGGGAGATTTCAATGCTAGAACATCAAATCATCAAGCTAGTATTCTTTGTTGTAAAGAGGATCACAATCCTATTTGGCTCACTGAAGAGGAGAATCCCCAATGGGTGAGGTGTTCAGAAGATGACAAAGTTAGCAATCATTTTGGAGAGGAGTTGCTTACACTGTGTGGGGCTTTCAACTTAATTATTTGCAATGGTCTAGATAGATGGAAAAGGTCTGGGAACTTCACTTGCAACACATACAATGGGGCAAGTGTCGTTGACTATGTGATGTGTTCACAAAACTTGATAGAAAAGATAGATGTAGTTAAGATTGGAGAGAATATTTGGGACTTAAAATCAGACCATAACCCAATTTATACAAAGTTATCATGGTTAGAAGAAGGACGGAATGGGAGAAAAACTCAATGCTCTTGGCAATCACTATCAAGGGGCAAAATTATTCTAACACAAGAAAATTGTACTATCTTCAAGACAATGTTAGAGATATTAATTCAAAAGGAGAAAACTGGTTTCAAAAGTTTCAACAGTCATGGGTTAACAAATATGATCCAAAGTGCACTTTAGAAGTGCAAAAGAGCAAAAAGTAGGAAATCATAATCAAATTGTTTTCCTGTAAATGCTTGGTTTGATGAGGAATGCAAAATGGCAAGGAGAACCTTGAAAAAGGAAGGCAAGGAGAAGATGAATGTAAAGTTATATAAGCAGATACTAAAAAGGAAAAAAGATGAATTCATGCAAACAAGGCGAGAAGAGTTAATATATCTAAGCAAGAATAACCCAAAGCTTTTCTGGCAGGAACTTCAACCAAGGAAGAAACAAATCGAAAATAATATTACAGCCCAACAATGGTTTGAATATGCAAAGCAACTCTATGAGAAAGAATCAGAGGCGGAGCCTCCCTCTAGGATTAACACAACTACAAATCTCTTCACGTTACAGGAGGTGGAGATTGGAATTAAGAAGTTGAAAACAGGAAAGGCAAAGGACTTGGTTGAGCTTCAAGCAAAGTATCTAAAATGGGGAATGAACACTCTTGCACCGCACATCATGGAAATATTTAACAACATCATTCAACAAGGATTCCCAAGGGATTGGACAACTAGCCTAGCAATACCCCTTTTTAAAAGTGGAGACATTAATAATCCTTCCAATTATAGAACCATTATCATCAATCCTTTGTTTGCAAAGCTTTTTGGCAACATGGTAGAAAATATAATCAATATGTGGGTAAAAGTAAAAGAAAAGAGGGCAAGAGGACAAGCGGGTTTTAGGCCGAAGCATTCTACAGTGGATCATGGTATCACGTTGAGACACATTGTTGAAAAGGTTTGGGAGGACAAAGAAGAAGCATTTTGCTACTTTGTTGACTTCAAAAAGGCATTTGACACAGTCCCTAGAGATAAGTTGTGGCGTAGAATGGAAGAACTTGAAATTCCTTTGCATTATAGAGTCGTTGTCCATAGACTTTATGAAGAAGTGAAAGTCAAAATTAGAACCTCAACAGATATTTCAGAAAGCTTTAGAAGTGACATTGGAGTCAAGCAAGGTTGCCCTCTATCTCCTACTCTTTTTGGCTTATATATTGATAAACTGGAAGAGTGGATAAATCTGCAAGGTGGAGATGGTGTTCGGTTGGGGGAGTTTGTGATAAAGCTTCTTTTATATGCGGATGATCTTGTATTGATTTCTAAATTGGCCCATGGATTGCAAATGCACCTATATGCCCTCGAGCATTTTTGTAGAGAAGTGGGGACGCAATTCAATACTAGCAAGACCAAAATAATGATTTTCTCTAATAAAAGGAAGCAGAACCAACATATGTTCTTCTTTGAAGGCAACATTCTTGAAGAAGTAAATGAGTACAAGTACCTCGGGATTGATTTCAACAACAAACTTAATTGGGAGGACTGCAGAAAGAAGAGAATTTTAGGAGGGTGGAAAGCATTATATGCTCTTCAAAACAGATGTAGAGAGGTAGAGTTATGGGATTGGAAAACGACTAAAACGCTTTTTGGACTCCTAGTTTGTCCAGTGATGCTATATGGGTGTGAATTGTGGGCTAGCAGCACCCCCGTCTCAAAATGGAAACAAATTGAGAAAATCCAAAAACGCTTGATCATGAGCAAGTTCAAAATAAAAAAAATTGGTATCTTATGAGATAATGTTGAGTGAAACAGGAGCAACTCCCATCAAAGCAATTGCTATGGTGCGGCTCATAAGATATCTAAAAAGAATTGAGCAAATGGGAGTAGGTAGATGGCCTAATGTTATCTTCAATGAAGGCATGAGTGAAAGAAAGAAAACATGGATGAAACAAAACTACATATGGATGCAAAAATGGAATATCTACCTCAATGCATGTCCCACAAATAGCAAGGAGCTAAAGGATTTTGTTATGGAGAAGTTTCGTAAATGGGTATGGGGAAAAGAGTTGGGTAGAAAGAAGAAATACTACATTGAGGAATTCAACCCTACGTGTGATCTACAACAAAAAGAGTTCATTGGAGCTAGCATTCCATGGAGGGCAAAGGTTCTTATTGCTCAATTAAGAACCAACTCGCATCAACTTCGGTGTGAAACAAGATGGTGGAAAAGGCCTAAAGAAGCTTGGGAAGAACAAGTGTGTACATTTTGCATGTCTAGGGCAGTGGAATCTGAAATACATTTCATGTTGGAATGTGATGCATTCAAAGACATGAGAGAAAGTTATGAGAATATGCTAGCATCGGTTTCTTGGCATTGTCTTTTTAGTGAGGGGATTGTTGGAAAGTTGGGCCAGCTCATCATCAATTTGAACAAGAAAATGATTGAATTGCAAAAGACGAAAAACAGGGAACTAATAGTCCCATAGACTATTTTTAGTCTCGTGGACGTTAAAATATCATTTCATTTTCATTTCACCATATATATATATATATATATATATATATATATATATATATCCAAATACACAAGATTAAATTTCTTGAAAAAAATCTCACCAAATTCTTCGTGAGAATTTCGCTGTTGGGACGAAATTATGGCCTTGTTAGACAATGCCAATAAAATATCTTTAGAGTTTTCTTGTTGTTAATTGTCTACCAAATTATTGTAATGTTTTAGACATAAATATATATATTGTGTTTTTAATTTGTAAATTTACCAGCTTTGATCTATCTTAACTTTGATTCTACCAAGTGTCTAAAGGAATAGAGTCCCTTTTCACTCTAAAAGTAATTGGCATCTCAATAAATTTGATCCTTGCCCGTGCTTGGTAGATCAGAATTCAGATGGATCTAGGCTTATTTATATAGTTTTTTTTCATAAGTTTGGCAAAGGTGAGGTTACATCATTGTCATGTCCAAAACTAACACTTAAATGGGACGGTGAATTGAATCGATGACTCACTATCTAGGAGTGTCTTAACACTGCACCGACCACGTCTATCCAAAACCCATAGACATCATATTTATATAGTTATTCATTTACTTGATATATATTTATTCATTTACTTATCATTGATTATTTTTCTTTAATTATAATCATTTTTCCAATTAGCAATAATATTTTTTTCTAATATTTTATACGTATTCCTTCCCTCCACTCTTTTTAAAATATTTAAATTTTATTTAACCATTTCAAAAATTATTACATAGTTTACTCCAATAAATTCAAACAACAATTTATTGTATTTAACATGTTAATTTGATTTTAAATATGTTTTAAAAATTTTAATAGGTAAAAATAATTTTCGTGATTATTTTTCTTAAGCCATTCATTTTTATTTATTGATTTACAAAAGAATATAATATATTAAATTAGTTAAATTTTTTCCTTTATATATTTTTAATGATAAATCACGTTAAATAATTAGGTTTATTTTAGATGATGATAAAGAATGATGGTTTATCTTTCTCAAATTTGATCGATAAAAATTATAAACAAATTTTATTCTAATGACTCCTAGTTTGATATGTATGTATGAATAATATTGAAGTCTTCTTATAAAATATAAAAATATTTATTATAAAAAATAAAACCTAGTGTGTATGGTATTAATTATGTAATTATTGGTGAAAACCAATCGATTTATAAGAGCTATATATGAAAGAAAGAAGAAAGAAATTATTTTAATGTCCATGAGGCTAAAGATAGCCTATGGGATAGATTGCTTCTTCATTTGCTTGATGTATTCGACCCTTTTTCTGTGAAGCTTCACAATAAATGCTCCGAGCTTCTCGACAAACCCCTCGCTAAATAGATTATCCCAAGAGCTAGCTGCCAGCATATTTGCATGACTTTCTCTATTGTCTTTGAAGTCCTCACATTCTAAAATGAAATGTTTTTCTGTTTTCACTTTTTCGGAAGAACAAAAATGCATACTCTTTCCTCCCACACTTCTTTTGGCCTTTTCCAACGCCCTGCTTCACAACGTAGTTGATGAGAATTAGTCCTTAACTGAGCAATAAGAATTTCGGCTCTCCAGGAGATATTGGCCTCTATGTATGATTTTGGTTGATGATTATGAGTGGGATTAAACACTTCAATATAGTACTTTTTCTTTCTTCCTAGCTCCTTATCCCAAGTACGCTTGTGGAACTTTTCCATAACAAAAGCTTTTATCTCTTTGTTGTTTATGTGACACGCATTCACGCAAATATCCCATTTACTAAACCATTTGTTATTTTGCTACATCCAAGTTTTTTTTTTTTTTTGCACAATCTGTCATTAAAGACAACCTTAGGCCATGTACCCTCTTCCATTTGCTCAAATTTTTTTAATACCTTATGGCTCACACCATAACAATTGCTTCAATAGGAGCAACCCATGTTTCACTTAACAAGATAGCATAAGGAACTGCACTTTTAATCTTGAATTTGTTTGTAATCAAACGCTTTTGAATTTTCTCAATTTGTCTCCACTGCATGTTGGATATACTACTGGCCCATAGTTCACAACAATAGAGAATCACCGGAATCACTAGAAGCCCAAAAAGAGTTTGAGTGGTTTTCCAGTCCCATAAATTTGCCTCTTACACCTATTTTGAAAAGCATAAAATGCTTTCCAACCCCCCAAAGTTCTTTTCTTTCTACAACCATTCTAGCTTAGATTTTTGTTAAAGTCAATTCTGAGGTATTTGTAATCCGCAACTTCTTCCAAAATGTTGCCTTCAAAGTAGAACTTATGCTGGTTATGTTTTATTTTCTTAGAGAAAACCACTACTTTTGTTTTGTTGATATTGACTTGCATCATCACACTTCTACAAAAATGCTCAAGGGATAGTAAGTGCTCTTGCAAACCAAGAGCCGATTTAGCAATCAGAATAAGGTCATCTGCATACAAAAGAAGCCTTATAACAAACTTTCCCAAATAGATACCATCACCCCCTTGCAAATTTAACCACTCCTCAAGCTTGTCGATATATAAACCAAAAAGGGTAGGAGACAGTGGGCAACCTTGCTTGACCTCGATATCGCTTCTAAAACTTTTAGAAATGCCTGTTGAAGTTCTAATTTTGACTTTCACCTCTTCATACAGCCTATGCACAACTGCTCTCAAATGTTTAGGAACCCCAAGTTCCTCCACTCTGTGCCAAAACTTATCCCCAAGAACTGAGTCAAACACTTTTCTGAACAACAAAGCAACAAAAGACTTATTCCTTTTTCTCCTAAACTTTTTCAATGATGTGCCTTAAGGTTATACAATGATCAATTGTGGAATGTTTAGGTCTAAAATCTACTTGCCCTTTAGCACACTTATCTCTTTCTTCTGCCCACTTGCTAATTTTATTTTCTAGCATGCTTCCAAACAGCTTTGCAAACAAAGGGTTTATCATGATGGTCCTATAATTGGAGGGATTATTGACGTCACCGCTTTTGAAAGAGGTATTGCCAGACTAGTTGTCCAATCTGTGGGGAGCCCTTGTTGTACGATGTTGTTGAAAATTTTTGTAATGTGAGGTGCAAGGATCTTTGAGCTCCACTTTAGATATTCTGCCTTGGAGTTCAGCCAAGTCTTTTTCTTTTCCAACACCCAACTTCTTGATACCAATCTCTACCTCTTGCACCGTGAAGAGTTCAATATCAGTGTTGACCAAGGGGGGAGGGTCAACCTTGGGATCCTGCTCATAGAGTTGTCTTACATAGTCAAACCATTTAGAAGTTGTAATATTATTTCCAGTTTGTATCTTTTTTGGTTGGAGTTCCTTCCAAAATAATTTGGGATTATTTTTCCCAAGGAAGATTAGTTCTTCCCTCCTTGAAACCATGAAATCGGTCTTTTTCTTACTTAATAACTGCTTGTAAGCTTTGAGCTTTTTGGTATCCTTGTTTGACTCTTTCCACATTCTCCTTGCTTTTTTGCATTCCTCGTCAAACCAAGCATTAACTGGAAAGTAATTTGTTTCAGACTTCTTAATTTTTTCTCTTTTGCACTTTGCAAGTGTGCATTGAATTCACTGTGTTCATTCATGACTATGAAGGCTGTGAATTGTGGGAGATTTTGTTGGACATACTGAATTTTTTGACTCTAATGGTTTCTTTCTTGTCTAAGAGAAACATAAATAAATTGGCTTGTGATCTGATTTTAAGTCCCACAACTGATCTCCAATCAAAACTTCCTCCATTTTCTCACACAAACCATACGAGCAAATTACATAATCTACTACACTTGCCCAATTATAAGTATTGCAAGTGAAATTACTGGACTTTGCCCATCTAGTCAAGCCATTACAAATGACTAAATCAAAGGCCCCACATAGAGTAAGCAATTGTTCACCAAAGAGATTGTAGTTGTTGTCCTCTGAAATTCTTTCCCACTGATGATTACTCTCTTCTGTAAGCCAAATAGGGTCATAATCATCTTTACAGCAAAGAATGATAGCTTGCTCACTTTCAATCCTAGCATTGAAATCACCCACTATAAGGACTTCACCTAGTTGCGAATATGTTGCAATATCCACTATTAAGGCTGCAAATGGATCTTTGTGGCCAAACCCTCTACCTTTGTAGATTTTTTAAACTTGCGGTGCAAAATAGCATGCTGCAATTCTGATGTGGTTTCCATTTTCTGATATTTTAAACCAAATGATTTTCTTATTTGAGTCTTCTTTTTCTAATTGAATGATACAACCTTCTTTCTCCCTTACTAAAACCATGATACCCCCGTGCCCTTTTCCATTCCTTGTTGCCTTGTTCCACACTGCCATCTTCCAGTATCCTTCAAACAGAGGTGTCTTGCACCCTTCATGCTCATGTGTTTCTATGAGGCAAATTATGTCTCTATCTTCCGCAATAGGCCCTAACCCAGGTCCTCATCTCCATGGGTAACCTCTGTAGTTCCAACAAAATAATCTTAAGGAAACATGGGTATGACTTGATTGCTATTTATTTTGACATGCAAGACTCACATTTGAGTCTTTGTCCCTGCTTTCCCATACTGACCTTGCTTCCTAATTTCCTGTTGAAGAGTTTGTTGCCTCTTCTTTATTACCATCTTGCTGCTTTGTTTTGGAAGGAGGTCCAAATTGCGCTATCACAACTTTGCCTTTATAAATCCATGCTCTCTTGCCTTCATCTCTTGTTGCCCTAACCTTTAACATTTCCTCCCTCCTTTCCTCTTGTTGTTTTACAGTTAAATCTTCTTCTAGGAAAAAGCGAGAACCCCTCAAGAGATGCTTCTTGCTTAGAATGATATATTTATCATGCAAGCTAGGCATGATGACTTTTATGGGCCTAGCTCTCTCACCGTTAAACTTACCCACCCTCCATGCTTGGCATATTTTTCCTTGCCATAACAACTTGTCTTTCAAGAAGTCTCTTGCAAGGTCAAGAGTACATTCATTTTTCCCATAGTCTTTCACCCCTTTAATAATTATGTTTGCTACCCTATTTTGTCTTTCCTTGCCTTCTCTATCTTGCATGTTGTCAACCTGAATGTTTGTTTCTCCTTCCTTATTAGCAGAATTGCTAATAACTTGAGCCCAAGTTTTGGAAACTTTGGTGGAATCTCCTTTCCTTTCTTCTCTTGCTTTCTCTTCATGGTTGTCTATTTGGGCAATCATTTTCCCTTTATCCTGGGATGATTTCACATTCACCACCTCTGTACTTTCCACTACAGATTTCTTTATGTTTTTCACATCCGCCTTCATGTGTTGCCATTTTGTCTTCCCTATCAGGAGAGCTTCCTGTAGCAATGCCACTTGTTCTTTTAAAACTTTATTGCTTTCTGCTAAAGCCTTGTTCTCAGTTGTTATTATATGAATTTTATGATCTCTTTCCTGCTCTTTAGCTTCTAAAACCTCCAACCTTTGTTTTGCATTTAACAATTCTTTCACATAAAGATCATATGACCAAGTGAGAGGTGTGGATGTGGGACTATATAAGGTATAATCATCAATGACTTTTCCTCTAGACTTCTTGTTGCCACGTGCTTGTAGAGGGGACTTGTTTGAGTGCTTCTTGTGAAGGGCTCGAGTACTTTCCGTTTTAGACCCTTTTTTGCTTGTCTACTCCCATTTTGGACGGGTTAATCTTTGTTTTAAAATGCCCTGATATTGTTTGGCATTGACCCAAACCCACTTCCCAGCTTTGGCGGATAAGGCAATTTTCGCTTGTCCTAAATCATTTGTCTCCACATGTTCTGAAATTTATTGTCCTATTGTCATGTTTGAATGCATTTGTCGTCCAACCTGTTTCGAGAAAGATGTAGGTCTATAAAATGCCAAAGTTACTTCACATTGCTCCCCGTTGTTCAGGTTGTCATTGCTCCTTGCTTGCTGCTCGATACTTCTGCTGCACAAAAGCTCCCTTCTCTCACACTGCTCATTGTTCACTGCTCGCTACTCTCACTACTGACCACGCTACTCACACTACTGTCCACGCTGCTCATCAACAAAAAACTTCAAAGATAAAAAAAGCAGCCAATTGGGCGGCCCAGAGCTCGGCATCCATCCTTCTTAACCCTCACTCCTCAACGATCCCAGCTTGGTTAAGGCACAACACTGTTCAATTTCTATGAATGACTTGTTTCCAGTTTTCGAAACTAGGACCCCACTCCAAATCTGAGATGCAGTGGGAAACATCCACAGAGCCGAGAAGCAAACCATAAACCGCCGTGAAATACTGGTATGAGACGGGTTTAGAATTACTAGCTTGCTAAATTTAATCCATGCAGAGATTATGCATTTTAGGAGATGATCCCATTTTGTTCTGCAGCGTGTCGGAAATGCTTCACACTGTTTTTCCCAGGGTGGCTTGGATTAATGGGAAGTTGTCTCTAAGCGTCGAACTATCTTTGTATGTAGATAGAAGATTATACGGGAGAAGCCCCTCATCCAATAATTTATGGTTTTGGATGGATAATATGGACTTCTCTTTTATGAAAGAACGTTCACAGTGCAAATTTCCTGAAACTCTTAACCCTAATTTTACCAAATTCTGTGGAGAATGAAAATTATATAAACAATGGAAATTCAAGAATATAAACAACAACCCACATCTTGTAGCGTAGTACATTCATTGTCGATTCACAATCTTCCTCGATGAGGTTTTGAGAAAATGTTTACATGCAAAGGACTTCTGGTGTAGGTATTTCCATGACCATCCTTCTCCTTTTTTTTTTCTTTGTCTGGATGTACATTCACCTCACAAAATTTCCTTTTTCATCTTTGCATGTATAAGTGGCAACATAGGGGCTCCTCACACATACATGGTTTCCTTTGGCTTGAAAACGCACTTGATATGGACAACCTCGATTGTGATGACCAAGTCGCGACGGATAGAGCCAAGTGCTTTTTCAATGAACGCATTTATGCTTGTAACCCTCGTGCTCCTGAACAACGTGGACCTTATGTACACATCTCTACAGAGAATGATCCATGCATCCTCCCATCGCCATTGATATTTGCATCCTCTCACCTTCAAGACTATGAGAATCTTCTTAATTGCGTTCAACGACATACAAAATGCCACCCCTCTTCATGTCTTCGCAAAAAAGGTCCTACTCTTGTTTTCCGTTATGGAGTTCCATGGGATTTGAATCCCACCTCCTCTTTAATCATTGATGACAGTGGATGAAAGAAATATGTACTCACTCGTAATGATGAAAGGTTAGATGTACACAACTCTGACATGCTATACATATGGAGAGCAAACATCGATTGTCAGTCGGTTTTGTCTCGGCATGTTGTTATGCGCTACATTGCGAAATATGCATCGAAACTAGAAACAAAATCATAAAGTTATTGGCAAATGTTTTCACGTGTCTCCTAGGCTGTCCACCTCGAAACACTTATTGTTAATGTTGTCCGAAAAAATTTAACTGAACCAATTGCCGATAGGGACATCGACGCATAGGAAACATGCCACATGCTGCAAAAACTGCCCCTTTCACTTTGTAGTCACTTATTTTTTCCTTCAATGTTACCCGAACGATTTTTCGATGTGTTTCTCATGGTCTAGGTTCCCCCTTCCCAACACCACCCTTCATTGTAGCATACATGAATAGAACTGCTTCACTTGAAACACTAACTCTTCTTGAAGTTGCATGTTCCTAGTCCTTTTCTGCTCATCGAAAACATAACCAATGGAAACAAATAAATCCTTGCAAAATTTTTCATGTCCTCCCTTCCCATTCCTCGATCCCTTCTCCTGCTAATGCATCCTACGCTTCTTTCTGCTAGAGTGAACTACTTCTATACTTCCCTTTCCACACACTCCCATCGGACATACGCTCCACTAATGAAGCAATCATTTCGCAATGGAAATGAAAAGGATATGTGTATGTTCCATGGCATGTTCATCGAGCCCCCTCAAACCCCCTTTCCCCCTTGCTCTGATGACATCTCCACTAATGATATGTCGAACCCCCCTGAATTTGTAGACATCGATGAATGGAAATTCCTTTCTCAGCTACACCTTGGAAACAACATGGAAATATATGACATTGACATGCTTGGACACCGTGACCTTGACTCTAACCAAAATTGGATCTATACTACGATCCCCCTCCCTTTGCAAGAGATAACCACATGTTTCATAGACTTTAGTCTCTCATCCACCCAAATCCATTCTAACCCATCTCTAGTTCCCTGCTCACTCACCTCACTATCGCTCACCCATCATGTTGCTTTCACCATTATCCTCACCCACTTTAGGACAACTTCCTCCATTCCTCCACTTAGAATGCCCATCCAAGACACCGCTGGCACGGGGAAGTCTCATTTAATTGATTGCCTAAAAGATACATTTCTTGCTGAATCTCTTCCCAATTCAAGTCCATTGCTCCTACTCACTCCAATAGGTGTTGCAACGTTTAACATAAATGCACTTACAATCCATTCTTCCCTTTGCATTCCTTTAGTGTCAATGCATCCTCTCGAGGGAAAACCTCTTTTGCATCTCCAAGAAAAACTTTATCAAATGAAATACATTTTAATCGATGAAATGAGCTTTATTGGCCCTAAACTTCTTTCACAGATAGACGATCGCTTAAGGGAGGTATTTCCTTCATATCAGAATGTGCCTTTTGACAATCAGTCTATCATACTTGTTGGTGATCTTGGGAAACTACCTCCTATGAAAGACATACCCATGTATGTCGGCACATAACGTGGCACTGCCTTGTGGTACAACTTTGACATGGTCGTCGCATTATCTACCGTCTTTCGGCAATAAGGGGTGAACCCTCTTCAAATTTCATTGCGACAATTACTCACGAATCTTAGAAATGCAACACCAATAGTCAAAGACAGGAACCTTCTCATGTCAAGGAAAAATTCATTTTTGTCAAAGGATGAGCAATAGGAATTTGACAATGCAATCCACCTATATCCAACCAACCTAGCTGTCAAATTGCATAACAAACAAATGCTAAAAAAATTGAACATGCCAATTGCACGATGCTACACAGAGAAAAGGAACCACCATCCTACTGGTGCACACGAAGAAGATGAACAGTTGGATGCAAAAGTTCTTATTTGCAATGAACAATAGGTTTTCCTCACATGTAACTTGTGGGTTGAAGTAGGTCTTGTAAACGGAGCACTTGGAAAAGTAATTTCCATTTTCTATGCAGCTGGATCAAAACCCCCTCAATTACCATCCTTTGTTGTTGTTGACTTCTTCCAATACAAAGGTCCGCCATGGGACGCCTTCAACCCATCTTATGTTCCACTTGCCCCAATAACGCGAGGGTCTCACAGGAAAATTCCCCTTCGAATGGCATGGGGTTTGACAATACATAAATTGCAAGGAATGACATTACCAAAGGCGATAGTGGACATTGGCAACATAGATCGATAAGGCTTAACATTGAATGTTATCTACAAAGTTTGAACATTGGCTGATCTTAGCATATCTCCACCATTTTCCTTCAGCTGCTACACCTGCATGCAAGGCAATGCTTACCTCAAGCGTAGGTAGCAAGAGGAATCGGTACTAGCATCAAAGTCTTTGCAGCCACCTCCAGTCTGATCTTTGTGTCTAGCCCCTTTTGATTCGCTTTCAGTAAGCATACTTTGCATTCAATTTCATAATAGTTGCTGTGAAACGCAATTAAAATTCCATACATTTTCCCCTTTCTACAAAATAACATATTGTGTGAATTTATCTTTAGAAAAAAATGTAAAGAGAAACTTTACAAGTTTGCATTTCACTGATTGATATGAGCATACTTTTACAACTCTGCTTCAAATCAAATACTTTAAAAAATGCTTGACAGTGAAATAGAAACTAAAATATATGTTCTCACTTATTGCCAAATCTCTTTTCAGCTCTCCAAGGAGTGACTTACCACAGAAGTTCGCAACAATTTTTCCAAACAACAAAAGGACTCAAAATGAACAAATTTTCCAAATTGTTGTGGTAAAAAAGACAACACTCCCAACTTGACTTTATTGTTATCATATTGGTAATGGGGACCCCTATGTATTTGCAACTGCCTTTTGGATCATTTGTTATTTCACTTTTTCTTATCCTGTCGTTTTGTTTTATTTTTCAATTTGACTTAATCTTTTTTTTACAACTTCTTTTTTACTATTCATTAATTAGAATAAATGAAACAAATAACCCCCGAGTCCAACACTTGTATTGTCGTGTGACTTTATACCTTTTATATTGAACTAACCCCTTCCAATTTCATTTCAGTAAGCATACCTTTGATTCAATTTTAAAATAGTTACTTTCTTTTATAGATAGTTGCTGCGAAACTCAGTTAAAATTCCAAAAAATTTCCCCTTTCTAAAAAAAATAGAATTGCTTGTGTTTGGGAAAAAAAATGGACAAATTTTACAAGGTCGCATTTCAGTGATTGATATGAACATGGTTTTACAACTCTAATTCAAATCAAATAATTTCAAAATGTTTGACAACAAAAAAAAAGAAAAAAAAGAAATTGCTCTCACTTACTCTCAAATCTCTTTTCATCCTTATAGGCGTTCGTTCCAATATGCAATTGCCTCTGACCTCCAATATCGGAGAACTTGCGAGATTAACATATCACAATATCGAAGTCAAACCCTTTATCACATATCGAAGAGCAGAGATTTTGTATCGTGTCAGATAATAAAACACCGATAGGGAATCTTCAATTTGCTAAAGCGGAGTCTAATATGCCACGTGGGCTCCTCCGATAGTGCTTGTTATAATATGCCGAAAACTTTTAAAAGTGCTATCACTTATGTGTTTCAGAGTTTAGGTATTTTCTTATTATTATAAAGAACCAATGCTATATGTATTAGAGTTTTACTATCAGATATTTCTAAAATATTCCTCCAATGTCATAATTCTGATATAACTCTATTATTAAAAGGTTCCTCCCACCAATAGATTACATCCACTCTATGGATTTCCTGGCACGTCATTCTGACCAACCACGTGAGGGGAAATCTGGTTCCACCAATTAGAAGCCTCCCTTGACTAGGGTTTTGACCATCAAAAGGATAAGGTTATCCCAAAATTTCCTTTAAGTTCATAGCCTCACTCCTATGCACTGCAACAAACCCTTCTCTCTGATTCTTGTCATGACTCGACCAAGGGACCTCGGCTCTGCATCACATAGTGTCCTAGCCAAAGAGCTCTAGAACCTCCTTAGTTATTAACTCTGTTGTTGCAAAGGCTTCTTCGACCCAACCTTGACGACTATGTCTTTATCTTAGGAATCTTGTACACTCCCAGACGTGCTTCACGATTTGATGACGATACCTTTGGTTACTTAGGATGATCTACGACATTATCCCTCCTGAGCTTGGGTGATACGTTCTCCAATGGATTTGTGGTCGGTGAGTCTTCCCTTCCCACTAGGAGGGAATCCTACCCAAGGCAGCATAGGCGCTCCTACGTCACTTACCTACCACATTTTTGGTGTGGACTCCTGAGAGCTTCCTACCTCTCCTACTACACGCTGACGGTGCCAGACCCTATGACGATCCTGTAAGAAGATCCATGGCGCTTGACGAAACCTTCCAGTTCCTCAAAAACCATCCTAAGATGCCAATAATAGGTATCTAGCCTATAGAGAAGGCTAGGTTTCCGACCATTTAGGCAAAGCTGGCGCCTCATCTGATCCCAAGGGGAAACTCCTCTTGACATTAATCCAATTATTCCCATGCAACACAACAACTTGTAACTTGGAAAACAAAAGGCATGCAAGCGGATAAAGACCCTACTATCTAGTGGGTCTTCAAGGTAATATTCATATTAATAAAAGGGTCTCATAACCCACTATCTTTCAATTTTGATCAAACCTCTCATGGGTCGACCATTACATTTAATGAGTTTTGTCTCTTCCTTAATAAGTTATTAATCTTTGTTGTCATGCGGTTTGTTATAGCATGTGGTTTGTTATGCTGCCTAATCTTTGTTATCATGCGGTTTGTTATAACATGCGATTTGTTATGCCTCTTAAGCATCAACCATTATATGTTTACCTTTAGCAGTCATTACACACATCTTTGCCTTCAACTTTCACACACACACACACACACACACATAAGTCATCCCCACATGGATGTACCACATATGCAAATATAATCAACATAATGCAGTCCTTCAATCCAGAACCATTTGTGGTATCAAAGATTTACTCATCGGAACATTCAAAATGACACAACAAAAACATTTGTGATATGGGTACCTACGATCTGGAACGAATGTGATAACATAATTAACTCATTTTTATAACTATATCGGGTCCATAATATCAGAGATTTTGATATCAAAGATAAATGCAACATTCCACAGTTTGCAGACTTATGCTATAATAAATCTTTGATATGGTGGACGTCAAATTACAATTAAACTCGTTTTAATATCAATACCGCGTCCATCTTGTCGGCCATTTTAGATGATGGAAAATAACGAAAGTTCCGATAAACGGATGTGATCTTAGATTAAATCCAATCTTATAATTATACCGGGTCCGTAAGTGAATCAGCAATCAACGATTTGATATCGCAAGTTTCATTCAAAAGTCCCAATATCAAGGTGGACATGAAAAATCTTATTAATTAATGTTAATACACCATATCGGGTTCGCATGTCGGATATTGGCGCAAATCTAAGATCGGATATTATGGCATATCACAGTACATGCCTTCAAGAATATCGGTGGGATATGGATCTCAGAGGAAGTGCTCTATCACAAGTCAGACATCAGGGGGTTTCTAGAGCTATCATATAACAAAAATACCGAATCATCAACTGCACATATAGGATATCATTGTTCGTTTGTATACTTAACACATTTGGATTTAAACACATCAATGGTGATACTGATATAATCGCATAGAATAACATATATGACAAACTTGATTTAAAACAATACTTTAGCCCAAAAACATAGCATCAACGTAAAGATAATAGTACCCAATACACATTCACTCTGCTCATAAGTAAAATCATTGTGTTTCTTCTTTCTATTAAGACTTGTTTACAACTATAGTAGTAAAAACCAAAATACTTCTCGCAAAATTTCAAAACCCCCTTTCTTCATAACAATGAAGGGGATTTAAAGTTTAAAATTGAAACTCAAATATAGAAAAGTCCATAAAATGTTGCGCTAGTCCAAACAAACCACACTTAAAATAAAAATACAAACTAATAGTACAATCCTTTTACAATAAGTTGATCAAGACTTGGACGAAGACTGCTCTGGCAATCTCTATTGAAGTTCCAATATATATGTCATTGCCTTCAATTTAGGTTGATGTTCAAGCTTAATGTGCATTCGTGCATCAAATAATGCATCGTTGAGTGCTGGTAGCACTTGACTAGTTGTATTTAGAATACACCTTAGCATCAACCATTTCCCATGTGGTTTGACTAGGAAATTCCAATGGCATTCCAAGTCAATCTTTGGTAGAGCTTTTATTCGCTCAGATCTTTTATCCGCTCAACCTTCTTCTTTGATGATTCTTTCCAAGATTTTGTCAATATTTTAACATTGGGCAACGTATCTTCTGGGCACCCCGAGATTAAATTTGCTTGCAAGAGGCTATCATTGATTGATTGAATCATGTTGCTAGATATGTCCCTGGCACTATAGATTTCCATCTCCGCATTTTTAAGCCTTATCTCCCATTCTTGGAAGACAATCTCTCTTTGAGATTATTCTATTTTGGGAAGATTCGCTAACCGACCCTTAGATTTGTTTTTCCAGTCAATGAAATTGAAGATTTTCTCTTCAACTTCCTTGCTATATGTCCTCATATTGGACAATTGATTCACAAGTGCATTAGCTAATTGGCACATATTTTTGATAATGCCTAGGTTTTGGAAAAATAGAACCTACTGATGAGAAAGCAGGTTATTTAGCTCCCCTACTTCTTTCATGAATTCTGTCATCTCAGGATTAGCCTTCAGTTTCTCAATCCTGTGCTCTAGCTCCTGTATATGGGCATCCCAACTCTTCATGTCAGATTCATATTGAATCTTCAGCCCATCGAAACTAGTTTGCAATTGTGCAAATTGAGCTTGCCATTGCTGGATGATTCCTTGCTTTTCATTTTCTAAATTTTTTTCAAGGTGCCTTATTCTATCATCTTTCTCCCTTAGGAGTTGTTGCACTTCTGTGGCTTTGTCAATTGTTGCACTAGCATAGGCTCCTGCATATTGTGATAGTCTCCCAAGATCTTCAGCAGGGGTCACTTGGGCATCTTTCCACAGTACTTGAAAAGAGGTATTTGCAGGGACCAAAGCCTGCCTTTGTTCAGTCCTTCTCCTCTTTCTCTGCCTGCTGACTACTGCTCTGTGTTTCAGACTGTAAAATACGTCCAGAGGAGGAATCTCCTCAATATTGAGAACGACCTCAGAGGTCAGAAAAACTGGGATGATTTCCAGATCATCATTGTCCATAGTTTCCTTAGAAGGCTCAATAGTGAATGAGCTCTTCTCAGTGATTACAGAAGTCTGAGCAATTTGTGTCTACAACGAAATTTGTTGTTTTTTAGGGTCACTCTCTTTAATAAACTATTCCCAAATCCCATCCAGACTTTCTTCTGTTGCTACCTTCTCTACCTTTGATTCGCTAGCTGTCGATGTTTCAGTTACATGAATTGCATCTTAACTCTGAGATGTGCTCACTCCTGTGTCTTGTTCCATTTTATGGTGATTTAGATTAAAAATTTCATTGGGCAAAGGGGAAATCATTTTAACCCTGTCTTGATGAAGCTGCACTAATTCCTCGGGGCTAAGCCGTGTTGTTGCTTCTCTTTCAACCTCTGAATAATTTAACGTCGATTGAAAGAAATCATCAAATTTATCAGGCTCACATGTAAACTGCCTGATCTTTGCCTATGTTGTAATATTTTTTCGTAGTATCAGTTGGATCATACTATCAATTTCGAATGGTTGGAAAGTTCATCAGTTGGATTTACGCCTTCTCCTTAGTAGCATGTTTTAAATTCTCTAAAGAATAGAATCCACAACAATACGAAAAAACATGCCACAATGTCTTTTTTCTTTCTTTCATGACCTTAGACAAACCATTTCCCATAGTATGGTAAGCTATTTTGCAGGCTAGGAGCTTATCGGGGACGTATAGGGGAAAGACATGAGGTTGTGCAAGGTTGCCAAAAACTCGAACATAGGTAAATGATTCCTCCCCAAACCATCTTCCAACTGATAACATGTCAATATTGGCTTCAATGGAGATTCTAGGGCACTTCTCATTGAAAACAAACTGGTAAATAGGAAGGACGACACCATGGCTAATCTTGTAAAAATGGGGTTGGTATTTTGACTCCCATAGAATATTATGGTAAATGTGAATAGGAAAAGGGTCTTCAATAGTCCATTTCCATCCCATGGATGGAAAATCTGAAGTGAAACAAATACAATCCATAATGTAGGCACTCATGTAGAATGGGAGAACAACAGTTTCAATAAACTTACGCTTTTTCCTATATTCTAGGATTACATTGCTTAAGTTGTTGGACATAATAGTTCCCTAGTCCATTACATAACCATCAGAGGCAGCTTCAATCAGGGGTGCCCATTGGTCTGAAAACTTCTGGGTATTCTCATAGCCAAACAATCTACACATCATTGCAACAACAAAACAATAGGGTGCATTAATAGAGGCTATAACATACATACCCTTGTCCTCCCGCTTATGCTTGCTAGAGTCTCTTCTCCATCCTCGAATGGCCTCAAATTGGTGTTCATTTTCCTGCATGAACTTCTCAATGAACTATTTATCATATTTCTTCTGAGCTGCTGGGAGGTGGTACATTGCAGACAAGTCTTTTGCAGTGAAAGAGCCAATGACCATATGTCTCTTGGTCATGAAGTTCCTATCTGTGATGTTCATATGATCAATCACCCTCCTGATCATATCCATATAAGGCAAGATGCTTGGGCGAGCACCAACTCTATGGAGAAACAAATTGGCCACATCACTATATGTAATTTCTGAAACAGGAACCCTATCCTTTGCTGTGACTATTCTTTCTGTGACTTTTGGCCCTTCATCTTCAAAAAGCTTATACATGGACTCCCAGCTAGAGACCTCAGCATCAGGGGTGCATGTCGTGTCAGAAAATAGCACTGGCATTTTTGTGACCTCAGGAGGAGGACCAACTGGTTATTGTTGAACGAGAATTTTTCTTCTAGGATTAGCCAGTCAAGACATTTCTCGTGAATTATGTTTATCGGGACTAACCTGCGGGGAAAAAACACAAGAACGACCAACGTCTACACTTAGAGAAAATGACCAATTATGCATGAATCCAATACTTTTATGAGAAAAATCTTCGGGAATCCTTAGTATTAATGAAAGCATTTAGAATATCGAAAACCATAAATTCATTGCATTTTGCCATTAATTGACAAAACGTGCATCCACGTGGCCTTCGACAGACGTTAGCTTTAACGAACATTTTTATCGGAGAAATCACATCGTTGTCCTACCAAAACTTGCGATCTCCTCTATCTCTGGACCCAATTAATTTTATCAGAACATATTTAATATAAAATCGCATCCACCCTTCATCACAACTTTTCGAATGAAACCTTCGCTTAGATCTTCTGATCTCTGATTGTGATATGTCTTACTATACGCGTAAGCTTTATTGAAGATTTTTATCAAAAAAATCATATGGTTGTCCTAGAAAAACTTGCGATCTCATCTATCTCTGGACCTGATTTATTTTATCAAAACACCTTTAATATAAAATCGCATCCGCCCTTCGTCGCAGCTTTTGGAATGAAACATTCACTTGCATCCACCGATCTCCGATTGCGATCTGCCAATAGCCCTCGCTTCCTTTCAACTCTTTGTGACTGTCGTGCTAGCCCCCAAATTGGAGCCCTCTATATCATCTATTTCCATTCAGAGGTGTAACCTTCGTGGATGACATGTCAATTCATCGATTGCCGGTCGGTGATCACCTTCTGCATTTGACCATTGGTCCTGTAGCTCTTCACGTGACCGCAGTCTAACCCCCTCATTGGAAGAATTCAATCGGAGGTTATCAATCAGAGGTTTCACTTCGATGCATAATACACATCAACCTCCGATCTCAGATCTCCCATACGTGACGCCATCGCTGCCATGTATATGCGACCCGTCACCTTGTGGGTAATGCCATGTGTTACCCCTTTTTGGCCTATTGTGAACCTTGAAACTATCGAATCCGATTGCCACGTATCAATCATGTTGGCATGCCATAATGACATCAACCTCCACGTGTCAGTTCTCACAACCAATTACTGCCTGCCACACATCCCTTAACACATCCAATTGTTTTTCCACGTGTCTCCTAATGGATCCAATCTTTTGCTACCACACGTCCCTTTGGGAGGAGAAATAAAATGCTCCAGCTTATTTCATTTTGCACACAAATACTTTGTTAATTTGTTATTGCATATTTGGACACATTAGCACTAGTGGCTCGTTCCTGGCGATTTCATCGCATATCGTAACTCACATATCGTTGTTTTTGAAACGTGGTCACTCTGCCCTATCATGTGAAAACCTCTGCTACCTAATAAGCTCTCTTTTTGGCTCAAACACAGATGAAATCACGGTTCGCATGTCCTCTCGGCGCTGCTTTGCGTGTCTTAGTGCAAGTGCTAGTTATGTATGTGTGGGAAATGGATTATCATTAGAAGTCTTTATCAATTATACGAAAGGGTGAATTATATTTATTGTTTGTTGTTTTTATCAATTATATGGCAAGGTTGTTTATTTTGATTGTTTGTTCACATTTGTATACGCGATGAAGAAAAGATATAAAAGGCATGGGCATCTTAAAAAAAGGCATGGGTAACTACAAAAAGAAAATACACTATAAATATTAAATTATTCAACATATATCAGTATCAACATTGTATATGGTAATATTGTTTTTATAAATACTCATGATTTGTATTGTTTTTAATTATAAAGTTTTAGGTGCCATGTGTTGTTTTTATTTTGAGCCTTCATATGGTAAGGTTTGATCTTTTGGACAATATTGTTGTTGATTATAAAGTTATTTCATTTCATATTTTTAGGTGTCATGTGTTGTTTTTATTTTGAGCCTTCAGATGGTAAGGTTTGATCTTTTGATTGTCCAATGGTAAAGAAAGTGGTTGAAGTCTTGTGAATGGTTTTACAATGTGCTTTACTTGGTTTTTATAGTTTTGGTATCTAGTAATATACTTGTATCCCCAATTTGTCCAAAATTATTTCCTCTAGGCATTATATCATTGCACTATTTTCCTTTCAAGTTGTGTGATGCCTCACATAGCATGAGGTTTCACTTGTAATTTTCATTGCAATGGATAAATTTGCGACATGTTAAAGGTGGCATTTTAATGGATTAGGGGTGTATATCTTCATAATTTTTCATTGGATGGTGTCTTGGTGGAGTAGACTCATTTTGTCATTGGTTGATTGACATAGTCATATCTCATCTATTGGTTTTATCCATGATGCATGCCTTTCGATGATCGATCATCTTCTTAGTATTGATACAATATTATATCTTTGTTCACGTGTGATGGTGCTAGCCCCATAAGCGGTTGGATAATGGTGATGCAAGGTGGTGACATGAAATCATATTATCCTTGGAGCATCCCAGTGATTGTGAATGGCACTGCTATCTTACTGATTTATCACTAGGATGGGGTGTTCCACATGGATCCTTTCTTAATGTCATCCTAATCAGCACATGGTTAAATTATAAGACATGGTATATATGTTGGACTGGTATTGATTGTCTATAGGTTGATTCCTTAGCATATGGGAATATATTATACATGAGGATTATGTGCTTACATGGTTGATTTTATTCACTTGGAGAGTACCTAACATATTATCCCATTCCTTATTATTCCAATAAGTTTTTGATGTGTTTATTATGGTCGAGGATTTCATGGTGTGAGCACCCCAGGTCATTATGGTGTGTTCGACACACATTGCACCTTATTACAGTTCATACTATGGTTTGCAGAAAACACTCCTTCTATCATGCACACTGAGTATGATTTACCCACACCAAGTAGTTAGACCTTATTTTAACCATTTGGAGGTTGCTTGTTGGATTGATTTAACTTATTTTGCATGATTTCACACTTGATTTGTTTTATCAAGAGGTGGATTAGGGTTTCTTGTGGACCACTCACCTTCTTGGAGCATATGTTTAGGCATTCATGCATTGTTTCCACTTTTTTTTTTTCTAATCTCTTGTAGATGGGTTTGTCCCCTCATGCATGGAGTTAGTTGGATTTGTCATTAGTTTGCAAGTGGATCATGGCATAATTATATTATTTGTTGACTTGTCACTCTTTGATGTAACTATTTTCACACTTGTGGAGGGTAGTTATGCTTTGGAGACCGTGTGTTGGAGAGATTTGAGAAGGCTCCCATCTCATGGAGCATTCTTTGCATACTCTTTCGCATTTAGGAGGATGTCTCTAATGTGAAATCCCATGCATGCCATTTATGGAGACTTTGCTTAGCTCACGACACACCCTTTTTAGGCATGTTTGATGGGATGTCTAACTTGAGGAACCTTATTTGCACTCATTGATGAGACGCCTAAATTTGGAGGATCCATATGTGCCATGCGGAAGGGTTTTATTGCATATGTGATGTGGCATGATTAACTTATTATTCATTTGATGTAATGTCCCTTTCTAAATTTGTTAAACAATATGCAATAATTCTTAAAATTCTCTTTCATGCATTTGGACAAACACTTTACTTGCAAACATTTATTCTAACACTTAACATGAAAACAAGAGAAGCATTTTGATCATAGGGATACTTCTTCAAGCCACTAATGACTTAAATATCAAACCCTTATTCCATTAGTTAAATCAAATATGAAAAAAAATCTTCGCCCAATCTTATTTATTAATGTTGATCAGAACATGCCCAATACTTAAATATTGTCACCTATAGTAACTCTGCGATAAGGCATGACTTGGTTGGATAATGGCTATAATATGGTCTTCAAAATTAGAATTTGACCCCTACAAAATTTAGATTCTAGAGAAGGTTGTTGCCTAAAAAATACTCGGCCTAAAGTGACATGAATGTCAGCCCTCAATGATCACTATTTTGGCTTGCCAACAAAATAAAATTTCGATCTACATATGATAATCAATTGGCCTATAGTAGATGAAGAAACTTAGAATCCCACACGGTGAATTTTGACTTACAAATAGGGTATGATCTTGGCCAACAAGGAGACTCTAAGTCATCCTCCAAAGATGTTGTAACTCGACCTACAATTTGACCCTAATAAATGTTCCTTTATTTGGCTTGACCTATGAGACAACAATTTGACCTATAGATATAAACCCTCAACCTACTTGAATCTCGACCTTAGTGAACAAATTCATCCCAAAAAATACCTGACCTCAAATAATTTGATCTCTGGCAATAAACAAGTTGGTATACTTCGGTTGCTAGACCTAGTGAAATAATTCGACCTCAAGGAAAATAAGATTTATTACAATGATGAGGCATTACTCCTTCAACTCCCATGAACTCCTATAATTAAATTCTCCAATTAGCAGCCATGAGGAATCTAGACGATTCCTCCTCTAGACTAGCCAGGGTGGTTGAATCTCCACCTCAAAACTAGTTTTGATAAGCTAGGGTGTATGATCTCAACACTAAAGCTAATATATGCCAAAATGATCAGTGAGATCTCAAATTAGAAAAGAAGACAAATTCACCAATCCATCCCCATGAGCGAGTGCCAATATTCATTTTAATGTTATGGGTTTCTAGAATACCATGGGTGATTACAATGGGTCATCAAAATATCATGGATCTCCCCTTTTTACCTTTTTCTCACTCAATAATATAAAGTGACTTTATAAAGTTTTATTCCTTAATTAATCAAGTGCCACTTAATGATCTAATAATCACCCTGTGAGTGACCTCAGTTAAAGATTTAATAAATAAAGGTATTACAGACTCCTATGCTGGTGTTTGTGTCTATGTTATTTAAGCAACGGATCGATCAGATTGCAAATACACAGACACTTGAAATGGAAAGACAACAGAGAAATACAGTAAACAAATACAAGAACACAAGAAATTAATAAGGAGTTTGCCCTATCCTCCAGGGCTACATCTTCGGTCCATCTCTCAGTGGTGGCCTTATTTTATTGTGTCTTAGAAGAGAATTACAATGCAGGGACTCAATATGAGTCTCCTGAAACAGGTTTGCTTGGCAGGGTGGTTCTTGGATTCCCCAAGCCACCCAAGTGCACAGACTCTTGCCTACCAGCTCTTTCACCTCTCTGGTCTGACAGATCCTCTCAGGGATGGCTTGAATCTCTCAAGCTCTCTGATGCTCGACGCTGCCTTTGGTCAGCTCGACCCTCTGTCTTCTTACTGGTTTTTCTTCACTGTCTTTTGTTTCTCTATGTTCCGTCCTCCTCTCGGGGTTTTGGTGTCTTCTTCTCTGTTTTTTTGTCTTCTGTCTCTGTTCATGGCTTTAAGGCCATTCGTTCCCATGTCTGTTCAGTTCCTCTTCCACCTCCGTCGAATCGCCTTCTGCAGCTGCACTTGGAGTTCCCTGTTCGGCATCATCACCAAGCTCACAGGGAGTGGCCACATGTCCTCTTGTAAATGCGCCAGCCTGCTTCGTCAGTTCAATTCTTCGGTTACGTCGTGGAATGAGTCTTCCTCCACTATGGCGGTCAAAGTGGACCTCAAATCCTTCTAAATCGCGGCTTATTCCCTCATTAAATCTGGTCTGGTCGTCAGGCGCGATGTCAACTGTCCGATCTGGATCCCCCAGATCCAACGCCATTCGCTCATTTCGCGTGGTTGACTTGCTTGACCGTTAGCGCGCAATGAGCGGTAGTTTTCTCTCTCCTCCGCTTGCCATGCATCGATCGTTGAGTGGAATCGCTCCGCTTTCATCCAAAACCGCTTACCGTTCAAGGAGCCCCTGATCAATACCGCCAGTTTTCCGGAGTGCGGGTCCTGCCTTGTCCTTTAGCCTTTTCACCTTTTGTCCTTCGGTTCTCTGGCTCTCCATGCGACTATGCGCTCGGGGCTTCTCCATTTCGAGCCTTTTCGCCCAATTAGCACTAAGCGCTAATCGCGCATCAAAAACCTCCTCCGTTTCCCGATCTGGGCCTCCCAGGGGCTAATTTCGCCTCCCACGCAGTCTCCATGGGCCTCGGTCAACGTGATTTGACTGAGGTCCTTGTCGTTCCACGCTGGCTGCCACTGCCACTAGTTTGAGGTGTTTTTGATTGCTATTTTTTTGAATTCTTTGATGTTTGTCCCGACCTGATACAGTCATGGTTCTTTTGACAGTTATTTATGGATCCAATTCGGATCACTTAATAATCCCTTTTTAATTTAATTACTCAATATCACCTTAGAGATGACATTAAATAATTAATTAATCCCCTTTTTCTGACTATAGCTTATGAGAATTTGATAATGTTATGCTCTTAACCTGCAAAATGATACCCAAATACAGAATATGCGAAGAAAAGATACCGAGAACACAGAATAGCAATGATTTTATTATTCAGAGAGTAATGTTCACTTGCCTCTTTGAGGGGGCAACCTCCAATAGAGCAGAGTTCGACTACAAAATAAGACACGATGCTCCTCGCAGGGAGTCTCTATCCTTTATATATGACTCATACATGCAATACCACGGGCCAATACCGTGGGTTTTATTAATACCATCTATCTAATACTACGGCTCATTTGCAACTAACTGTGGTCCCGTCATTAATTGCGGGTTAACCACTTACAAATATTAATATGGGCTTTATTGACTCTTGACTATGATGTGATCCCATGACATAAATAAGGGGGTTAGGGTGGGACCCTAACATGCCCTCCCCTTTAAGACTAGCCTTGTCCTCAAGGCTGAAGCTGCGGAAACTGCTGAAGAATAGTGGCTGGTTCCCAAGTTGCATCTTCTGGAGAGGTGTCTTTCCATTTGATGAGGACTTCCTTAATCATGCGGCCGCGCAGGTGCTTGTCTCGTGTGTCTAGAACCTGTTCGGGTTGAAGCCAGATTGACCCTTCTTCGTCCAATTCAGGTAGACTCGTTTGAACTCGGCAATTGTTCCCAATCACTTTCTTGAGGCACGATACATGGAAAACTGGATGGATTTTTGCAGTAGGTGGCAAAGCCAACTTGTAAGCCACTTCTCCAATGCGTTGAAGTACTTGGTATGGTCTGTAGAATTTTGGAGAGAGCTTTTGACAACCCTTGTCTTTGAGTGATGTTTGCTTATATGGTTGCAGCCTCAAAAAGACCTTATCCCCTTCTTGAAATTGGCGCTCTGAGTGATGCTGGTTGACCTGTTGCTTCATGCGGTTCTGAGTCTGATGAAGATTCTCTCTAAGATGGGCGAGCATGGTTGCACAGTGTTGTAGGAGTTGATCCACTGCTTGTACTTTGGAGCACCCCTTGAGATAAGAAGTAGGGGAAGGCGGAAGTTGACCATATACTGCTTCATAGGGAGTCATTTTGGTGGTGGCATGATATTTGGTGTTATACCACCATTCAGCCAGAGGTAACCACTGTACCCAAAGGTGTTGCTTTTCTGAAGTGAAACACCTAAGGTAGGTTTCTAGACATTTGTTGACGGCTTCAGTTTGACCATCCGTTTGTGGATGATAGGAAGTACTGAGTTTTAGTTGAGTGCCTTGTATCCTGAAAAGTTCCTGCCAAAAATTACTGGTGAAGATCGGGTCGCGATCGGACACAATAGAAGTGGGCATGCCATGCAATTTGAAAATATGATCCATGAAAGATTGAGCGACCAAAGTTGGTGTAAACGGATGGGGTAGGGAGCAGAAATGAGCATACTTCGACAGTCGGTCCAGAACCACCATGATGACTGACTTGTTCCTAGACTTTGGAAGACCTGTAATGAAATCCATAGAAATCTCCATCCAAATTGATGTCGGAATGGGCAATGGTTGTAATGTGCCTGGTGTGTTGACGGTTTCCTCTTTGTGGCGTTGACAGACATCACATTCTGCTACGAAAGTAAGGATGTCCTTTTTCATGCCTGTCCAAAAAAATGATCTTCTGGTGCGAGCATACGTCTTCTAAAAGCCCGAATGTCCTGCAATGGGAGATGAGTGCAATTCTGCAAAAATGCTACTTTTGAGGGTGGATGTTGGTGCTATTACGACTCTGTCCCTGTAGCGAAGAATATCATCCTGCCACGAGTAGCCCTTGGTGGAATTTGGATCTACCTGCAATTGAGAAATGAGTTGGGATAGCCCGGGGTGTGAAAACCATTCCTTGCGAGCCTCTTCAATCCACTCTGGAATGGGGAGGGAAATTGCTAGCAGAGTACTTTCTTCCTCAAATTGGTGAGATAATGCATCTGCTACACTATTGTCTTTCCCTTTCTTGTAAATGATCTCATAATCATATCCCAGCATTTTGGCGAGCCATTTATTTTGTTGTGCGGAGGATAGACGTTGCTCCAAAAAATATTTAAGACTGTGATGATCTGTGCGGATTTGAAAACGTCGCCCCAATAAGTAAGGTCGCCAGGTCTCGACTGCATGTAAGATGGCCATCATTTCTTTTTCGTAGGTAGATTGGCCCAGATTCCTCCCACTTAGTTGTTGGCTTGTGAAGGCCAAAGGTCGCCCTTCCTGCATTAAGACCGCCCCAATACCTGTCCCCGAAGCATCACATTCAATGACAAAGGATTTGGTGAAGTCAGGTAGTGCTAAGACTAGAGTGGAACACATGGCGTTTTTGAGAGCGGTAAATGCCTGTTGTGCTTCCTCGTTCCAGAAGAAGGAATTTTTCTTTAGGAGTTGAGTGAGGGGCTTCGCTATGCGGCCATAGTTGCGGACAAATTTACGATAATAGCCTGTGAGACCCAAAAATCCTCTCAAGCTCTTCAAGGTCTTAGGTTGAGGCCATTCTTGCATTGCCTGGATCTTTTTGGGGTCCACCTTGACACCTTCACGCCCCACAATGTGGCCCAAATACTCAACTTATTCCATGCCAAACGAACACTTGGACATCTTGACAAATAATTTATGCTTGCGGAGCAGTTGCAAGAGTAGATCTACATGCTGAAGATGTGCAACCCAAGTGCCACTATAGATGAGGATGTCATTGAAGAAGACAAGGACAAATTTCCTGAGATATGGTTTGAGAATGTGATTCATAAGGCTCTGAAAAGTAGAGGGGGCATTACAAAGACCAAATGGCATGACCAAGAACTCATAATGGCCTTCACGAGTTCTGAAAGCAGTCTTGGGAATGTCGACTTCCTTCATGCGAATTTGGTGGTAGCCTAAGCGAAGATCCAACTTAGTGAAGAATTGAGCCCCATTGAGTTCATCCAGCAAATCGTCAACCACCGGGATGGGAAATTTATCTTTGACTGTCAACTTATTGAGGGCCCTGAAGTCGGGACACATCCGCCACTCCCCATCTTTCTTGAGCACCATGACCACTGGGGATGAATAAGGACTAATGCTGGGACGAATGACACCTGCTTCCAAAAGTTCCTTGATTATTTTTTCTATTTCATTCTTTTGGGTGAACGGATATCTGTATGGCCGCACATTTGGGGGTTGGGCCCCTGGAACCAAGGTGATGCTATGATCATGTTCCCCTCGCGAGGGTGGAAGCTCATGAGGCTTGTCAAAGACCGGCAGATGGTTATTTAAAATCTGTTGCATCTCAGGATGAATTGGCAGAGACTTGGTTTCGACTACCTGGATGGCATTAAATTGAGCTACCACTCCATGATGGCCCTTTTTTAACAATTTTTCCATCCTATGTGAGCTGATGATAGAGGGAGCTCCCGCCTGGAGTCCACGGAGGGTATGTGTGGAATTTTTCTGCTTAAAACTCATATATAACTCCTAGAAATCCATTGTGATTGGCCCAAGAGTGCGAAGCCATTCAGCACCGAGGACAATGTCGCAACCCCCCATGTGTATGGCAAACATGTGGGTTTTCAACTGATAATCCCCCATTTGAAGTTTGACATTTTCATAGCGGCCTTCACATTTCATTGTGCCCCCATCCGCAATTTGGACTTGGAGGTTAGAAACTGCTCGTACAAAACAATGCACTGCTTCTGCGACTTTTTGATGGATGAAATTATGTGTACTTCCACTATCAATCAAGACTACTACTGGGCGATGTTTAAGAAAACCTCTGATTTTGAGAGTTTGAGGGGAAGAAATCCCTGCCAATGCATGCAACGAAATAACTGGTTCGTCAGAGACATTGTCCTGTTGGTTGTCTTCTTCTAGCGCCTCATGTTCCTCAAGTGGTGGATCTTCCTCTGTTGAGCTATAGCCAGTGGTATCTATTTGAAAAAATTTGGGCTCCTTGCATTTATGACCTGGGGAGTATTTTTCATCACAGTAGTAACATAGTCCTTGCTTTCTTCTTTCGACCATTTCTGCAGGTGACACCTTTTGGACCTTAAGTGTTTGAGTCGTGTTGTGAGCTTGTGGGTGGCGACCTTTAGTGGAGAAATTTGGGCGACTGTATTGGGCTGCTAATGCACGTTCCACGTTACGGGCTACCTTGCAAGCCTTTGTCCATGTGGGAGGGTGGTGCAGTAAGACTTGAGCTTTGATGGCTTCTTTAAGACCGTTGATAAAACATTCCGTGTAGAACACATCTGAGAGACCCCAAGTGCGGAAGGCTAAGGCTTCAAAAGCTGTAATATATTCATCCACTGTACCCGTCTGTCGGAGCTTAGTAAGACGACCCAAAAAAGAGGTTTCCTGTTCAAAGCGGTCTTGAAGAGCTTTTGTAAATTGGGTCCAAGTCCTAAAAGGTCCATTGCAACATTGATGCCATTCCCACCATTGCCACCTTTCATTGTCCAAGTACATGCTCCCCAACATAAGCTGAGTCGCATTATCTAAGATGCGATTCAGTTTGAAATACTGCTCCATTTGTGCTATCCATGCCGACGGGTGAGAACCATCAAATTTATGCATATCCAACTTGGGAGGTCGCTGACTGAGTGGTTGGTGGGTGTGCCAAACGTGAGGAGAGTGGCTAGACTCACCCTCATTGTATTCATTGCCATTATACGCCTCCTCGTGGGCTTGCTCCTTGCCCTTTGGGATTAATTGCTGGACCTGGAGACATAGTCCGTTAAGCTGATTGGTGAGGGATTGCATGGATTCTTCAAGTTTGTCCATCCTTTCATTGGCCATCGCTTGGGCTCTAGTTTCTACCATACACCAACCTGATGAACAATTGGGACCGCCGAAAAATTTTCACTAATAATTGAATGGTACCACCGTGCTCAGCTCGTCGTCCTGATTCTGATGGGCTAGATCACCAATAAGCGCCCCGGAAGATCTCACACGCCCCCGCCTCGTCTACTACTGCTTCAACATAGGATTATGCGTCATCATCAACTCAGTTTTCCTCTACTCTACCTATTGCCATTCCATTCATGGCGCTAAGCCCCTATCGTAAACAATGGTCAATCTAGGGTAGGGTGCTTGGAAAAACATATGTTCGCTCCTACAACAATGCTCGAGGGTCTGGAAAGGTCTTTGGATTTGACCTCATTGATTTTTCCAATGATACAATCCATCTCTCTGCCTTCGGTGATCTGGCAGATTCCTTGCATGACCTTGTCCAAATTGGGAAGCTTTACATGGTTTCAAATGGCACTGTGAAACCAACAAACACAAATTACAACCATCTGGATAGCAAATGGGAAGTCTACCTCTCTACAACTTCCACTGTTGAACCTTCCTTAGATGATGTTCCGACAATTCCTTTCCACCATTTCCATTTTAAATCTATAGATGAAATTAGATCTGCAAACCTCGGCTCAATTGTCGACATCATTGGCATTGTTAGGTCCACTTCTCCAACTTCCACCATTCGTTGAAGAGATGGATCTGAAACACCTAGGAAAACTATCAACTTAGAAGACATGTCTGGCTATAGTTTCAACATCACCCTATGGGGGGAGCATTGCCACACCTTGGGAAAGAAACTCATTGAACTCGCCTCTTCTGGTGCTTTGACTGTGATTGCAATCAAAGGGGGTCGCATAACCGAATTTAATGGAAGAATTGTTGGGACTACCTCAAACACCAGCCTCGTGCTAGATCCCGCCATTCCAGAGACTGAACAACTCCAATAATGGTTTCATCAAAGAGACTACTTGGCCTCTCCACCATCGTTAAGTAGAAAATTTTTGGGAATTTCCAAGCGGGGCTACCCATAACGTATAATTGTTGACCTTATAGACTCACATCCAAGCGGAAAACCAACATGGTTCTCTATTCGTGGAACCATCACCTCTATTGACATGCAAGATTTCTACTTCCTTGCATACCCTCTCTCATCTGATGATATGCAACACTTGAAAAAAGTTGTCAACCACTCAAATGGATTGTGGCACTGCATGAAATGTGGTGGGGCCTTCCCAGAATGTGACTATCGGTATGTGCTGAAATTTGAAATGCATGACCAAACAGGCGTACTAGAAAATTTCATCACATTTGATAATGCTACAACTGAACTCATGGGTGTCCAAGAAAAATACTTGTTCATACTCTCCAGTGATCCTGGTGCTATCCATGAGCTTCGTGCAAGGGTTTCATGCCATCCTTTCCTCTTCACACTATGTGTGAAAAAGTATATCTTCAATGGTGTGGACCATTTGACATTTGTACTAATCAATTCAGAGGAAATCACTTATACCTTTTCATGTTTCGTTCTCCTCCAGGAAATCGAAAAAATGTCTGTTGCTCCAATTGTTCAGTGTCTTTGAAAGTCGATTTCTTTTCCCCATGCCACCGTGAAGTGTAAACAATAACTTCTATATGATTTTTCGTTCATTGTTGTTTCATCCCTTGTCACCCCCCTTCTTTTTGTTCACTTCATCATTGTACTCCGCTTCTTTATGTATATACACCTATGATACATATTGTAGCTTCCACCTTTGCATATTTATCCATATTTTACTTTTACATATTGTATATATGTTTTTTTTCTTCTTCCTTCTAAACAAAATAGAATATTTACATCCTTTTATATTGTTCTTTGTGCACCTAAATACAAGCATTGGCTTCTTACAAAGGGTTGTTGAATGGTTGCCTTAAATCTACTTGGTAAATGAATGATAGATAGCTATCGATCACCACAAAAATACTTTGTTGAAATAAGCTTGAATCTAATCCTTTTCTATGCTACAAATATAGCTTTGACAAAGTTCCAACAACAAAAATTGAATCACATGGAATTAGTACATAATATCAAAGAAACATAAACTCTATTATAAAAAAGTTCTTTCCAGCCACTAAACTTCAACTACTTTGTTAAAAGACACATCTACTTTATAAGCTAGAAGGCACTGCTTCGAAAATATGCCCACTAATGAAGTTCTTTCTTTTGGGGGCTATGTACTCTATCTTTACGCTTAAGAAATCTCTTTCTGATCTAGTATATTCACTTGAACTTGTCTCCCCATGTTTGTATCAGGATGGACATGCCAACATCTTCTGCAAACCCCTCAAGAAATGCTTGGAAGATACTCCTTTATGCACAAAATAAAGATGCATCCAACAAACAAAGACACCTCAAATATAAAGCTGATTTAAACACCCAAACCTTTCCAGCTATACCCCTGTCTAATGTTTCTCTTCCCCAACACCCCAAAGCTTCACTTACAAACCCATCTCCTTCAACATTCCCCACTCTGACTATGCCTACCCTTCAACTTCCTCCATTCACTACCCATATGCATCACACACCCCACCATCGACTCATCCTCCTCCGCCCTCCCATCCCCATATTTTGGTCAACCCTAGCCTTAACCATGCACACCACCGATTTCGTGAAAGGATAGACGACATCTATCCCTTTCATATCTACTCCATATGCAAAGGATCATACCCAAATATGAAAACAAAATGCTTACATGGTAACCTTTGTTGCTCTCGGTGTGCAACTACAAAACCCACCCACCACTTCTCCCTTACGATGAAGATGGACCGTGGCGACCAACTGTTTGTCCTTGCTGCTCTAACACAAATAGAAGAAATGCTCATATCACGTGTCAACCCAATATTGCAAGTCACCCATGCACGAGGTGGACAATACAAATACATTGGTCATACTATTTGTTTCCCACAAGACATCACTGCCATCGCCAACATTTTACCACACTTGGTTTCCGAATTGGACATCGTCGTTGTTACTAGGCATGGTTGTGACCACAAAACATATGATTTCATTGTTAGCGGGACACATGTTCTTGCGGCTTTAGAGTACAAACTAGCCCATGATCCCTACTACAAGGATGTCCAACTGGACCAAGCTGCAATATTTGCCTTGCCGACTCACCCTACCGATATGTCTTCTGTCGTCTGTCACATCTCCCCCTCCTCTCCTAAACCACGACTTGACTTCCCTACTTTCGATGATAACATTCTTGCACACCCCACTCCAACAAACCTCCAACCATCCTCTTTTGTATCAACACTCCCTAATTCCCATACTGAGCTTGAAGAAATACACAACTACCTACAGTATCCCCATCCTAATTCCACTACTTCACTTTCCTAGCCCTCTGTTTCCCCCTTTGCTATCAATGAATATACCACAAAAGACCTCCTTTCTATGGTGTTCCCCACACTCTTCCCCACAGGAGTTGCTATGATTGGTCAACCATGTCTTAGAAAAGTTGAAATGCAAGAATATGTTGTTCACCTCATACGCTACTATGATAATTGTTTTTCCCAGCATCCAAGATTCCTGTATTACTTGTACAATCTTATGTTGCAGCATCATAGTCAAGCAAATGTTGTTGTTTTCGTGAAGAGAAACCTTGAAGAGTGCTTTCCAATGACCGTTGCAAACCTTCATGCGCTCCTCCATGACATGCCTGATTCCATGCTTCCTGACCAGATTATGCACTTTAGATTAGGCCTTAGAGGGACACTCTCATTCTGGAACAAACGTAGAGCTAAACTCACAAATATGATCATACAAATAGGTAGCCCTACTTTCTTCTTCACCCTAAGTGCATCTGACACCAAATGGCATGACATGCATGTGGTCATGCTTGGCAGACCACCTAGGATTCATCCGAGTTGTCTCAATGGAAATTCAAGAATATAAACAACAACCCACATCTTGTAGCATAGTACATTCATTGTCGATTCACAATCTTCCTCGAAGAGGTTTTGAGAAAATGTTTACATGCAAAGGACTTCTGGTGTAGGTATTTCCGTGACCATCCTTCTCCTTTTTTTTTCTTTGTCTGGATGTACATTCACCTCACAAAATTTCCTTTTTCATCTTTGCAGGTATAAGTGGCAACATAGGGGCTCCTCACACATACATGGTTTCCTTTGGCTTGAAAACGCACTTGATATGGACAACCTCGATTGTGATGACCAAGTCGCGATGGATAGAGCCAAGTGCTTTTTCAATGAACGCATTTATGCTTGTAACCCTCGTGCTCCTGAACAACGTGGACCTTATGTACACATCTCTACAGAGAATGACCCATGCATCCTCCCATCGCCATTGATATTTGCATCCTCTCACCTTCAAGACTATGAGAATCTTCTTAATTGCGTTCAACGACATACAAAATGCCACCCCTCTTCATGTCTTCACAAAAAAGGTCCTACTCTTGTTTTCCACTATGGAGTTCCATGGGATTTGAATCCCACCTCCTCTTTGATCATTGATGACAGTGGATGAAAGAAATATGTCCTCACTCGTAATGATGAAAGGTTAAATGTACACAACTTTGACATGCTATACATATGGAGAGCAAACATCGATTGTCAGTCGATTTTCTCTCGGCATGTTGTTCTGCGCTACATCGCGAAATATGCATCGAAACTAGAAACAAAATCAAAAAGTTATTGGCAAATGTTGTCATGTGTCTCCTAGGCTGTCCACCTCGAAACACTTATTGTTAATGTTGTCCGAAAAAATTTAACTGAAACAATTGCCAATAGGGACATCGACGCACAGGAAACATGCCACATGCTGCAAAAACTGCCCCTTTCACTTTGTAGTCGCTTATTTGTTTCCTTCAATGTTACCCGAACTATTTTTCGATGTGTTTCTCATGGTCTAGGTTCCCCCTTCCCAACACCACCCTTCATTGTAGCATACATGAATAGAACTGCTTCACTTGAAACACTAACTCTTCTTGAAGTTGCATGTTCCTAGTCCTTTTCTGCTCATCGAAAACATAACCAATGGAAACAAATAAATCCTTGCAAAATTGTTCATGTCGTCCCTTCCCATTCCTCGATCCCTTCTCCTGCTAATGCATCCTACGCTTCTTTCTGCTAGAGTGAACTAATTCTATACTTCCCTTTCCACACACTCCCATCGGACATACGCTCCATTAATGAAGCAATCATTTCGCAATGGAAATGAAAAGGATATGTGTATGTTCCATGGCATGTTCATCGAGCCCCCTCAAACCCCCTTTCCCCCTTGCTCTGATGACATCTCCACTAATGATATGTCGAACCCCCCTGAATCTGTAGACATCGATGAATGGAAATTCCTTTCTCAGCTATACCTTGGAAACAACATGGAAATATATGACATTGACATGCTTGGACACCGTGACCTTGACTCTAACCACAATTGGATCTATACTACGATCCCCCTCCCTTTGCAAGAGATAACCACATGTTTCATAGACTTTAGTCGCTCATCCACCCAAATCCATTCTAACCCATCTCTAGTTCCCTGCTCACTCACCTCACTATCGCCCACCCATCATGTTGCTTTCACCATTATCCTCACCCACTTTAGGACAACTTCCTCCATTCCTCCACTTAAAATGCCCATCCAAGACACCGCTGGCACAGGGAAGTATCATTTAATTGGTTGCCTAAAAGATACATTTCTTGCTGAATCTCTTCCCAATTCAAGTCCATTGCTCCTACTCACTCCAATAGGTGTTGCAGCGTATAACATAAATGCACTTACAATCCATTCTTTCCTTTGCATTCCTTTAGTGTCAATGCATCCTCTCGAGGGAAAACCTCTTTTGCATCTCCAAGAAAAACTTTATCACATGAAATACATTTTAATCGATGAAATGAGCTTTATTGGCCCTAAACTTCTTTCACAGATAGACGATCGCTGAAGGGAGGTATTTCCTTCATATCAGAATGTGCCTTTTGACAATCAGTCTATCATACTTGTTGGTGATCTTGGGAAACTACCTCTTGTGAAAGACATCCCCATGTATGTCGGAACATAACGTGGCACTGCCTTGTGGTACAACTTTGACATGGTCGTCGCATTATCTACCGTCTTTCGGCAATAAGGGGTGAACCCTCTTCAAATTTCCTTGCGACAATTGCTCACGAATCTTAGAAATGCAACACCAATAGTCAAAGACTGGAACCTTCTCATGTCAAGGAAAAATTCATTTTTGTCAAAGGATGAGCAACAGGAATTTGACAATGCAATCCACCTATATCCAACAAACCTAACTGTCAAATTGCATAACAAACAAATGCTAAAAAAATTGAACATGCCAATTGCACGCTGCTACACAGAGAAAAGGAACCACCATCCTACTAGTGCACACGAAGAAGATGAACAGTTGGATGCAAAAGTTCTTATTTGCAATGAACAATAGGTTTTCCTCACATGTAACTTGTGGGTTGAAGTAGGTCTTGTAAACGGAGCACTTGGAAAAGTAATTTCCATTTTCTATGCAGCTGGATCAAAACCCCCTCAATTACCATCCTTTGTTGTTGTTGACTTCTTCCAATACAAAGGTCCGCCATGGGACGCCTTCAACCCATCTTATGTTCCACTTGCCCCAATAACGCGAGGGTCTCACAGGAAAATTCCCCTTTGAATGGCATGGGGTTTGACAATACATAAATCGCAAGGAATGACATTACCAAAGGTGATAGTGGACATTGGCAACATAGATCGATAAGGCTTAACATTGAATGTTATCTACAAAGTTTGAACATTGGCTGATCTTAGCATATCTCCACCATTTTCCTTCAGCTACTACACCTGCATGCAAGGCAATGCTTACCTGCAGTCGCCAAATCCTCAAAATGTCAATGCGGCCAAAAGTATTGCGAAAATTATACCTCGGTATAGGAACCCTTCACAACAACTCCGATCTGGTGGATCTGAGAGATCTGAATGGCGGATCGGATAGCTTTGAGCGGCGGAACAGACTGCTGCTACGGATCGGCTGGATCTAATAGATCGGAATGACTGATCTGCGAACTCGAGACTGCGGGACTGATGTCTGCTGCTGCTACTGCACTCCTTTGCACAAGCTGATCTGATATAGATGATGTGCAATCCCCCGATAGAAAAGGGAACTATGGTCTTGAGGAGTGTCAGGTGCTATAGATCGCAATATACATAAGGGTCTGGCAGTAGTACTCGGCCCAATGTTTCAGGGCTCTAACTAAGGAGGATCTACCGTACCCTTAGCCATACAACCCGACTACCTTATCGTACGGGCGAGTAATCTCTCCGAGTGCTGTTCTCGGTGTACTGTAGCCACAAGACGGCCGACGGTTTATCTATGGTGAGGTTTCAAGGGAGCCTAGGGGGCTTCCGATATACCCAGAGGGTACGTGGAAGACAGTCTGTGCGCGGTTCTGTCTAATGCGCTACTACTCGAAGGGGTACCCACAAGGGTTACAAGGGAGTCCAACAGACGTGACCACCTCTTGTATTTCCTGCATGCATGCCTCCCCAAATCCGCAGGTTTATGCGCTCAACGACAGATCCCGTGGTTTAAAGACGTCGAAACACGTCTCTAGCCGAATTTTTTTTTTGCTAAGAATTGGAGATCCCACCGGCCCTGGAAAGTGCTTTGATACCACTTGTTATGCTCTTAACCTACAAAATGATACCCAAATACAGAATATGCGAAGAAAAGATACCCAGAACACAGAATAGCAATGATTTTATTATTCAGAGAGTAATGTTCACTTGCCTCTTCGAGGGGGCAACCTCCAATAGAGCAGAGCTCGACTACAAAATAAGACACGATGCTCCTTGCAGGGAGTCTCTATCCTTTATATATGACTCATACATGCAATACCACGGGCCAATACCGTGGGTTTTATTAATACCATCTATCTAATACTATGGCCCATTTGCAACTAACTGTGGTCCCGTCATTAATTGCGGGTTAACCACTTACAAATATTAATATGGGCTTTATTGACTCTTGACTATGACGTGATCCCATGACATAAATAAGGGGGTTAGGGTGGGACCCTAACATATAAGCTAATGAGACTATAGCCTACGAGAATTTGATAGGATAATGAGTCATTCCCTTGTTATGATCACTTGGAAAGGGACATGAAATTTGATGAGCTTATTTCCTTCATTCGTGCATTTGCTAGAGTATTAGTATGACGTGATCATTGTTTAATAATAGTTATCATATTGGAGAATGAACTCATCCTCAATGATTGAGTTTCCCACCTTGGATAGAATACACATGTTGTATTATATCACATTTAGGGATTTCAAACACTAATTTATAGAGGTGTTCATCTTGGAGGGTGCACTCGATATAACCACTTTCACTATTATATTATTGGTTTGACTTGTCATGAGAATTGGTTATGAGGTATCATTATTGCAATATTTTCCTTGGAGGAAAATATGGATATGAAAGTCTCCATGTTTATTTTTCTTCTTGAAGATAATAAAGGTTGCAGGAAAACAATTATTTTTTTATTGTGTGAGGAGATGGAGCTCAACCCCTTTTAAAGAGTAGCCCTCTCCATTTGTAATCATGGTTGGATTTGTGAGGAGTCTCTCCTCTTGGAGCTTTTTTAATACCTTTTTGAAGGCTTAATAAGAAGTGCAAGGGTTTTTTCTTATCATATGTGAAGGTTGTTTTCGTTTATGATTGTTGTTAGTGAATGCTAGAAATTACTTGCAAAGAGGTTGTTTTGAAGGGAAAAGAAAGTGGTGTATTTACCACTTTGGAAGGATTAATGTAAGGGTTATTTCCCACTTTTTCTCCTTTGTTGTTTTATTTAGGAATGTATTATCTTACATCTATCATCTTAGTAAGAGTTGATGTTGGATTAATGCTTCATTATAAGACATTCCCTCATAAAATGGTTGAGAGTGACACAATTTAGAACCCTCCAGATACACTTCTTCATCATTTAAAAATAAGTTAAGGATTATTGCAACATGTAACAACTCCACTTGTCTTAACCATTTATAAAATATCTCTCTTAGTGTGACTTCTTGACTGCATTTTACCCAAAATTGGATAAGCTCTAGTCCCAATCCGCCATCATCTTATTTTATTATGCTTTAAAAACAACGTTTCACTAAACTATCTCTTCACATTACCTTGAGCCTCCTTATCTTAGTCTTAGCAATGCTATTTTAGGGAAACCCCTTGTGTGGTGGAAGCGAGTCAAACTAAAGTGTGGGGAAGAGTTACTATGGTGATATTAGGCAACCTTCTTGAGTTCCCTTGTGATGCACTTTGCGTTTAAGGATTTTACCACTTTGAGTGCAAGTTTGGGAGGTAACATGTTGGATTAGGCAAACACAAATCTTATTTATGCCTAGTGGTGTGGTGTTTTTAATGCTTCTTGCTTAACAAGATAATTTTTAGAGATAATCATTGGTGGCATTCTTAATTATATTTTCTTTTTAAGAAATTTAAGAGTTTATATTGCTAGACGGGGGCTTATTTAAATGCATGAATGGTTTCATGTTATGCTATTATGCTACATGGCTTTTTTGTGGCCAAGATGTTTTGGGATTTAAAGTGTAAATACCCATTCTCTTGTTATCGTGCATTTAAAAAAAATGAAGTGAATTTTTTCTTTCTTTCAAGATTGGATGATATAGTCATTTTATTTTGATAATTAGCATTGTTCTCCCTGGTTTTGTTATTTGTTATTGGCATGGGTGTATTTGTTGTGGTTTTTAAGGCAATATTTGTTCCTTTAAAATTCCTAGTCAAAATATTATTGGTATTAGAAAAGACTGGCATCAATTACGCTTTCTTATTTAGATTCACATGCCCATTACACAATAATAGGAAAAAAATGACATTGATGCATATAATATGAGGACTACATTATCGATTCAAAGCACAATCTTAATGGAAACTTCCTTTACTTGACACTATATGTAAACACCCCACCTTACCCTCACTGAAGTGTTCACTTGTTAAAACAACTCCCTTGGTACAATTAGAGAAGTGGGATTATTTTTGCTTTTCTTGTCTTTCTTTTGAGTTCTCAAAACTCAAAATAAATGTTGCCATCACACTCGTCTCAATGAGACGCTTCCGGTGATATAAAATTTCATCCAATTTAGACTCCTAGATTTAAAATTACTTTCTTTCAAAGTTCATTAATTTAAAAAGGGCCATTTTCCTCTTATCTACCACGTGCCACCCCATGGTCTCCACGTGGTGCCCATGTGGCAAGCCATGTTCCTTGACCTACATGATTACTTCTCGCTCTCACCTATGTTTGCATGGCATATATATATATAACACGAGCTGTGTAATGTATGTCGACATATATGCCAAGTCATAGAATGGGCGGTGTGCTACACGGTTGACAACAAGTCATGTCGGCCAACATAAGGAGAGGGTATCAGTTCACTTGAGAACATGTCGGCCCAACCAAAATGGAAAGGCGACAGACCGTATAAATAAAAGGTATGCCGAGTGGATTTAAGATTCGGTAAAAACACGAGCTCTACGAGAGTTCAGACCTGGAGTTTGGGCAACAAACAAGGGCGAAGGATAGGAATAAGAAGTGCATTGGGTATGCACCCCACTGGCAGGCAGGCCGATATTTTTGTTGGTTCATTTTGTATGCGGCATGCATGTTGGAAGGTTCCTGCATAGTTCAGTCGTTGAGCCACTGTAACATGTAATTGTATCATATTGTAATATAAGAGTTGGGGAGGGTTTTGGGAGTTCCCCCTCCTAGTTTCACTGTTTCATATTGTTTAGTCCGTTCATGTTTCTGCACATGGAAGTTGGGGTTTATGGTTTCTGTACATAAAGACCATAATAATAAACACAAAACACTTAAATAAGTTTAAATTCGATAACCAGTTAACTCCACTAGATAGCTAATTTTAGCCGTCAACTAGTCCACAACTCACTGCATGCCATCTAAGTTGGAATAATTGACTATAACTCAATGATAGGTCACACCACTCATGTTAACTGAAAGCTAACTCAAGAAACTATGAGATTGAATTCGAATTGGCATCTTTGACTAAGGCAAAAGTCAAAGAAGCCATTCCTTCCTACATTTTTAACAAACACCACCAACAATGGGGTACATATAGGGTTTGGTGCTCTTAATTGAAAGCCAATCACATACCCTCATAGAATACAATGAAATGTCGCAATCCCATCGATCTTGAAATTCTAAAAATTGTTAAGTATGTTGAATTTTGAATGGGATATGAAATTCTATTTTATCCATATGAAATTAGATGAGGTTGGAGCCACTCTAAAACATCCTAAAACAATTAATGTTAATGTTAAAAACTTAAGTTCTTTATCTTTCTTTTTATCCTTTTCTTTTAGGAATTTAACATTACCATTAGGAACCGTCTAGGGAGTGTCTAGGGAGCATCCAAGGAGCATTCAAGAAGCACCTTGGGAGCATACTCCTTGGCTTTAGGAGTGTCCTTAGGAGCATCATGCTCCCAAATTGATAAGGAGCATACACAAAAGGTCTGGAGCACACTCCCAGATTTTGGGAGCACGCTCCCTCAATGCTCTCCCTTTAAACACTGTTCAAAGGCTGGGTGTGAAGGGGTTGGGACAGTTCCTACAACATTGGCTCTAGATGTATGATTTGTCAAATTAAAAAAAAAAAAAAAAAAAAAAAAAAAAAAATAAAAAATAAATAAATAAATAAAAAATTGAGAAACCAAGCATGAGGTCCAAATCTAAATTTGCAAATCCATAAAAATTGGGCTTAAAAAATCAAATATGAAAAGTTAGACTAGCATATCTAAAAAATAAACTAGATCTACATGTATATGGATTCCAAAAAGAGAAACGTCAATCACTATTGTTGAATGCTCATGGAAGGAAATAGTAGATCTATATATATGGATAAACATATAACCAAGATATTTCCTATCTCAACTCCTATGGAAAGCATCAAACAAGTAAAAGTAGATCTATCAAATAAGATAGGGAATACAAAAACTACATGGTAAAGCCCCAAAGTGGGGAAACATCCGCAAAAGCAAGGCCTTCTATTCTTGATATAACTCTATGACTTCTTGATAGGCTCCACGCTAATGATCAATACCATAAGACACCCTTCACCCTTTTGGATTCAACATTAATTGCCTCAATTTATAGTAACCAGGAGAAACCTAGACCATTGATCATAAGGCACAATCAAGGGTGGAGATCAACCAATCCATAAAGATTTATCATAAGTTCATCAAGAGATAAGGGATAAGTAGCAAATAATAATGACTTATGAGTGTAGATCATAATTACCTCAGAGACAGGGCACCACCAAATAACTCCCAAAAGCGTCTCTATGTGCACATGTAGCAATATTACAAAAGTCTAGTAAGGCTATTTTACATGTATAAGTGCCCCACAAATGATGTTGTAACCAATATAGATCCGTCTTAACCACGGATTTACTAAGAGTCGAGAGGGATCAAATCTCATTATATATTGTAAACTTATTTTTAGGATGCAAAACTTGAAAAAATATTTACACATCAAGAGAGTTAATCCCTTTTAGTGCTTGATAAATCCATTTAAGATAGATCTATAGTGGTTTTTTGTATTTCTCTATATAGACCATGTGTAATTTTTCATTTTTTTATTTTTTTTGAATAATTTATTATTATTAATATTTTATATTAAAAATTGAATGAGTTACACATTTTCCTCTTATTAATTAACTAATTTTTTTACCTTTAGTTACTTTTTCCTTTCGAGCATTGAAATATTTTACTAAGGTAAACATTAATACACACACACTTTATATATATATATATATATATATATATATATATATATATAATCACACACTTTTTGTCTAGAGAGAAAGTTCAATATGGATATTCAAACAGTTTATTTAAGTTCTATATTAAATTTTTTATAGGATATATATATATATATATAATTTTCATTACTTTATCTCTATAAAGTTACTTACAATTAAATTATTTAACATAATCATCTAAATATTTTATTTATTACTGCAAACATTAAAGTGAAATATCAGCGAACCAAGTGAGTATGATTATTATTGTTGTATAATGTTTTTAATTAAAACTAACCAAATATGTATAATCATTTATCTTTATAAATGCCCCATAAATGATGTTGTAACCACGACCTACGGGCCAAGGGACAGTCTCAGGTAGACAGTTTCTATGGGGCATAGGCCTCCCAAAAGGTAACGGAGGCGTGCAAAAGTTTCCTCGGGCCGGACGGAAATCGGCCCTCGAGTGCAAAGGCAGAAGGGAGCTTGACTACAAGACCCACCCGTCGAGCAGGGACGAAAGTCGGCCTTAGTGATCCGACGGTGCCGAGTGGAAGGGCTGTCGCTCAACGGATAAAAGTTACTCTAGGGATAGGTCCAGAACTCTTTAAAAAATCATTTTCAAAAGAACGAGAATTTGATTCTCTGCCTTTTTCATCAAAAGCGGCAGCCCGTTCGCAGAGAGAACGAATTTGGCATTCAGATATTCCCTAGATAAATCCCCTAGCTAATTCCTGGCAAAAGATACAGGTTTTAACCACGGATCTACTAAGAGCCAAGAGGGATCAAATCTCATTATATATTGTAAACCTATTTTTAGAATGCGAAACTTGAAAAAATATTTACACGTCAAGAGATTTAATCCCTTTTAGTGCTTGATAAATCCGTTTAAGATAGATCTATAGTGGTTTTTTGTCTTTCTCTATATAAACCATGTGTAATTTTTCATTGTTTAAATTGTATTTTTGAATAATTTATTATTATTATTATTTTATTTTAAAATTTGAATGAGTTACACATTTTCCTCTTATTAATTAACTAAATTATTTTACTTTTACTTACTTTTTCCTTTCGAGCATTGAAATATTTTACTAAGGCAAACATTAACACACACACACTTTTTGTCTAGAGAGAAAGTTCAACATGGATATTCAAACAATTTAATTAAGTTCTATATTGAAATATTTATAAGAGAAACACACACACACACACACACACACAATTTTAATTACTTTATCTCTATAAAGTTATATAAAATTAAATTATTCAACATAGTCATCTAAATATTTTATTGATTACTCCAATAGTGAAAGTGAAATATCAACTAACCAAGTGAATATGATTATTAATGTTGTATAATGCTTTTAATTAAAACTAACCAAACATGCATAATCATTTATTTTTATATCATAGCCAACAATGTTTTTTCATATATATATATTTTAAGGGACTAATCTGTTGTTGAATGTTAGTTTTGATGTGCTAATATCAACTTCAGAATTAAAAACAATTTCTCATCATTTCCTTTATGTGCATCGATTTCCTTATGGTGTTTGTGAATGTAATAGGTAAATATGTCAAGTTTTATGTCAAATTCATGAGCAAAATAGCATGTAAATAAAGTGCTGAACAAAAACAAACAAATATACAACAAACCATCAAAATGAACACTTAACACAGTGTTTTGATAAAGGATTTCACCCCTCCTGGGCTACATCTCCTTGGTCCATCTTCCATGGCTTGGGCCTCTGTATTAGCTCAAAATGGAAAAATGTGTTGTTTACAATGCTCTATTACTCCTGAAAGCTGCTTCAATGTGCTTAGAACATTAAAATCATACAGGCATGACTCTTTCTGAGCCAAAATTGGTCGAAAGTTGTAAAATTTATGGCCTCTTCAGTTTCCCCTAGGAAAAATCGACTAAAACTGGAGAAACTCCAATCAATCCCGCCAAATTTGGAGAAATTCCGAATATACCGGACCCGCCAAAAGATCCGCCAAGTTAAACTGCCATTAATTAATGGATAAACATGTGTTTAATTAGTGTTAATCTGCAGTTAGCGCGTTAAGCACACGGTTAGTGCTAACCGTTGGCCTCCGGTTTTGTGGGGGTGGTCACATGCGGAGGGGGTTGGCCCGCGGGGTTGGCCCTCTCCTCCCCCAACCCACCACGTATATCACATCAAATACATATTGCAACCATTGTATGTTAAGTAATAATGGCCCGACATAGTGGTAAGACTCTGGGCTTGTGTGGGCGAGGTCGCGGGTTCGACTCTGCCGACTTGCCAATAAAATTTTGTGATTGCACGCCGATGCTTATAGCCATTGGGGAGGGACACGTGGTGGCCTTCGGTCTTGCCACATGTCTCCTCTTCATTGGTCCTCCCCTGTCCAATAAAATAAATCCAACTCATCAAACTGTAGACCAATCAAAATGAGCCACTTGGCGTGACCTCACTGGCTGTTGACCAAACCTTTGACTTGCACAGTCACCTACCACATTAGCGGTACAGACTGTTGACTGTGCAGTGACTGTACTTTTTTTCTTCAAAATTTCTTTGTTTGGAAAATTAGACAGAATGTGATATCTTTCTCATACGAGTTGTGTTGGGATCGTATCGCTGAGATGGACATTGTCGTTCAAGTTTTGAGCGATTCTGAGCACTTTTATTTTTGAGCTAAATACTGATCACCTGAAAATTCCTTCCCATTGGAAGCCTTTTGGACCCCAAAATATATTATCAAATTTTCAGCAGGTGAGGGTGAAACTCCCTCACCTTCTCAATCTGCATCCATTTGGCTTTAGAAGGATTTTGTCCCTTGAGTCCCACTCGAAGGTATTCGACATTCCCTCTCTTTGAAGTTCTGGTTTGTATGTCAAGTATGAGATCTTGCTATAGTTCATCAAGATATTTTGGCAAGAAATCATCTATTGATGGCAACTGAACATGCTCTCCTTGATCATCAATCAAAGGAGGCTCAACAATCTCAAATTCTCAACATTAACAACAAAGTATATTTGCATATAAGGAGGCAAATCTAACTTAAATGCATTGTTACCAATCTTTTCCAAAATTTTAAAAGGACCATAATGGATTGGCTTCAGATTTTTACCTTCCCCTTGAAGTCTCTCTTTTCTAATATATAACCAAACTTTGTCACCAACTTGAAATTTATGATCGACACGGTGTTTATCATGCCTTACCTTGTAGCTGCTTTGACTCTTTTCAAGTTTTTCTTGCACTGTGTGATGCATCAACTGAATTTGCTCAATGAACTTCCTTACCTTATCCATGTCGCCATGACCATCAATAACGACATATTTCTCAAAGATGAAGTCCAATGGCAATCTTGGCAAGTACCCAAAACATGCCTCAAATGGCGATGTGTTTGTGGAAGAATGCTTTGCCCTGTTGTATGCATGTTGTATGTAATGCAATTGTTCATCCCACAACTTGGGATGTTTGCTGCAATATCCTCTAAGAAGATTAATAACTATCTTGTTGACCACCTCGGTTTTTCCATCTGTTTGCGGATGAATGGTTGTACTCTTCTTCAACTTAGTGTCCATCATGTCCCATAAATTTGACCAAAATTCCCAACAAATCGAGAATCTCGATCACTTACAATGGAAGTAGGAAGACCCAAATGAACCCAAATATTTTGAAAGAAAAGATGAGCTGTTTTTTCATCTATAATTTTCTTTTTACATGGTGTTAGAATACACATTTTGCTGAACTTGTCTACAACATACAAGTAATCGCGACCTTTCCTTGACAATGGAAGACCTCCTACAAAATCCATTGAGATACTCTCCCATGGACGTGAAGGTACCGGAAGTGGAGTGTACAATAATAGTTTCCTATTTCTAGGCTTACTTATTGCACATAAAGAACATCCTCTAATGAAACGAGATACATTATCAAACATGCCTGGCCAATAACAATACCTTTGGAGATTCTCTACTATCTTGCCTTCACCAAAATGTCTAGCAATCAATGAAGTGTGCGCCTCCTTTATGATATTGTTTCTTTCTCCCTGTGGAATACATAACTTGCCCAAGTGATACAACAAACTATTATGTACATGGTAATCTAACTCTTAAATTTGGTTTCCTTGCCTCAAGCTTGCATACACATCTTGAACGTCATTATCATATGCATATTGCTCAATGTAACTTCCATGTAAAACATAATTGTGCTTGGGTATAATAGATGAATTTACAATAGGCCTAGAAAGCATATCAACTACCTTATTGTAGATTCTCTTTTTGTACTTGATAACCAAATGAAACTGTTGTAGAAAACCCATCCATCTGAAGTGTCATGATTGTTGCAACTTTGACTGTGACTGTAAATACTGCAATGGTTGATGGTCAGTATGGATAATGGTCTCCTTCCCCATCAAGTAGTGTTTCCATTTTTTAACACTTTGTACCAATGCGTAAAGTTATTTTTCATAAGTGGCATAGTTAGTCACAAGACCATTAAAAATTTCAAAATGAAATGAAATGGGCTTACCATGTTGCATGAGAACTGCTCCCATGGCGTAATCAATAGCATCCATTTGAATCTCAAATGGCTGTCTAAGATCCGAAATAGCAAATACCAGTGTTGAACTGATCTTTTGTTTTAAAGCATCAAATGCTTTTTTCTGTACATCTCCCCAATGGAGGACTTTCTTGACACTAGTCAATGCATGTAGTGGAGTTGCAATGGAAGAAAAATTAGCAATAAAGTTCCTCCAATATTGTGTTTCCCCTAGAAAGATTCTTACCTCTGTAACTGTATTGGGCTTGGGCCAATTCACAATGACCTCAACCTTAGAGGGGTTTATCTTTAGCTCACCTCCTCCAACAATGCGTCCCAAATACACTAAAGAAGTCTTGCCAAATTTACACTTTTTCATCTTTAAAAATAATTCTTCTTTTCTCAAGGCATCAAGTACTTTGTTCACATGCATGACATGTTCATCTCTGGATTTTCTAAATATGAGAATATCATCTAAGTAAACAATGACAAAATAATCTAGAAATGGTCTCAATACATCATTCATAACTCTCATGAAAGTAGCTAGAGCATTTGTAAGACCTAAAGGCATAACAAGCCACTCAAACAATCCTTGTTTAGTTTTAAATGTGGTTTTCCAAATGTCCTCTTAAGCGATTCTAACTTGATGGTAACCACTTCGTAAGTCTAACTTAGTGAAATACTTTTCATACATCAATTGATCAATCAAATCATCAATTATTGGGAGTGGATAACGATTCTTTACCGTTATCTTATTCAGTGCATGGAAATCCACACACATGCGCCAAATCCCGTCCTTCTTTGGCACCAAGACAATTGGTGAACCACATGGAGAAGTAGATGGGCGTATGATACCTTTGTTAAAAAATTATTGAATTTTCTTCTTGATTTCCATGCTCTCCATGATCGACGTGCAATACATGCCAATGTTTGGAAGTGGAACATCCTGTTGCAACTGTATCTTATGCTGAATTCCCCTCTTGGGAGGTAACCCCTTTGGTTCCTAAAACATCTTGCCATGATAGCTTACCATATCAAACAAATCAAATTTTAACTTATCATCACAACCTTCAAAAGATTCATAATCTATATCATTCTTTTTCTTGATCACGAGAAGCACAAAATTTTTACTTGCATTTACTAGTCTCTTGATCTGCCCTGCATTAACCAAAGAAATGTTTAAATTTTTGCGATGGGCTCTCAAAATATACTCCACTACATCCTTGAGAAATTGATATCTGTTCTCATGGCTATAAAATACCGCTTTCCTATCATAAAAATATGGGCTTCCAAAAATAATTCTTGAGATGTTAAGTGGAACTACATCTAACTCAACTTCATCAATGAATTTTTCAGTAATGGAAAACGTGAATAAGCATTTCCTTGTGACCTGTAAATTTGAATTATTGACTATCCAACCCAAAGGATATGGCTTATGATGAGGTACAGTTTCAAGGTTAAGCTTTTTGACCAAGTCTTCTGAAATTAAGTTCGATTGTGACCCACTATCAAAAAATGCATCAATCTTTGTATGATTTGAGATTACCCTTACATGGAACAACTCTATTCTCGATTCTTCATTTGGAGTGTTGTTGTGACTATGTGATGAACTAGTACTTGCCATAACTTCTTTTCCCTTTGTGACCATGGCTGGAATCTTAGTCTCATCACCGAAATTGGATCCAAGATCATGTTGTGCAGTAGCGGTCGTCTTTTGTTTCCCCTTATTGTTTGGTTTATTAGGCCTTAGTTTGGGATGTAATTTCCAACAGTTGGCTTCATCATGCCCCTATTTGGAATAATGTTTGCTTGTAATTTTCTCCGCTTCCTTCTTTACACTTGCATTCTTCTTTCCTTTCCGTTTTCCACCCTTCTCTTTCTCCTTACCCTTGAATGGCTTCTTCTTACTACCCTCTTCCTGAATGTTCTTTCCTCTTGCTTCAAGGTGCATGGCTTGCACACATACCTCATCTAAATTGCTTGGATTGAACACAAGGATAGTGTTTTTTAAGTAGGAATGTAAAACCCCACTGTATTTCAATAGTGTATCTTGGGAATTCAAGTTTACTCCTAACAAGAAAGCCCTTTTCCTAAACTCCTGGGTATAGTCTTGAACTGTTTGGCCCTTGATTTTCCTAAAAATTTGCCAAATCATAATGGCTTTTTGCATGTAGGCTAAAGGATAAAACTGTCTTTTAATTGAAGAAACAAATTCAACCCAAGAAATGGATATCTTACCATGAATTCGCATTTCCTCTTGAGTCTTTGCTTCCCACCAAACTAGTGCTGCTCCTTCTAGCCTCAATGAAGCCAACTGGATTTTTATGTCATCTTCTTGAAGGTTCTGAATTATGCAATAAACCTCCAATTGTCGAATCCAATTTTCTAACTTCTCTGCATTTACCTCACCATTGTACATGGGAAGTTCAAACTTAATGTCCAATTTGAGTAAGGGAGTTTTTCCTTTTGGGGTTTGTGAATGAGTATGAACAATTTTTGTGGTGGAAGTGGAAGATAATGTTGTTTGTGATGATGAGGATGATGAAGATGATGAGGAAGATGATGAAGATGGTGGAGATGGAGGAGGCTTTCCTCCATTACCTTTTGAATCCTTCTTTTCATATTTTTTTTTTTATCTTCTGAGCTTCCCTCTCCATGTGGGGATTTAGAACTCTCTCCAACCATTCTAGTATTCCTCTCTTCATAGAGGACTCTAACCATGTCAGTTAAATCATAGAAAGATTTCTTGAATGCTTCCTCTTTTGAAAGACCTTTAGTCTCTCTTGCTCCAGACATGATGGCTTTGGATTCAAGCTCAGCTTCTGGTATTGCTTGTACCTCCTCAATCTCAACTAAAGGTAAAACTTGAGGTGCTTCAAGTGCAGCTGGGATTGAAACTTTGGGTGGAGATTGTGGCCTTGTGGCTCTCCTTCTTCTGGGAATTACCTCAGGATTTGCAACCAATAGTTTCCCTTCTCCTCTCTGCAACTTTAACCTTGTAAGCATCACAAATTTGCAACCATTAAAACCCTACTTGCACAAAACTCAAGCAATCAAGCAAATAACCTTTGCTCTGATACCAACTTGATCTGTTGTTGAATGTTAGTTTTGTTGTGCTAATTTCAACTTCAGAATTAAAAACAATTGCTCATCATTTGCTTTATGTGCATAGGTTTCCTTATGGTGTTTGTGAATGTAACAAGTAAATATGTCAAGTTTTATGTCAAATTCATGAAAAAAATAGCATGTAAATAAAGTGTTGAACAACAACAAAAAAATATACAACAAACCATCAAAATGAACACTTAACACAGTGTTTTGATAAAGGAGTTCACCCCTCCTGGGCTACATCTCCTTGATCCAACTTCCATGGCTTGGGTCGCTATATTAGCTCAAAATGGAAAAAAGTGATGTTTACAATGCTCTACTTCTCCTGAAAGCCGCTTCAATGTGCTCAGAACATCAAAATCATACAGGAATGACTCTTTCTGAGCCAAAATTGGTCGAAAATTGCAAAAGTTATGGCCTCTTCATTTTCCCTTAGGAAAACTCCACCAAAACTGGAGAAACTCCAGTTAATCCCACCAAATTTTGAGAAATGCCGAATATATCGGACTCGCCAAAAGATCCGCCAAGTTAAACTGCCATTAATTAATGGATAAACATGTGTTTAATTAGTGTTTTGTGGTGGTGGTCACATGCGGAGGGGGCTGGCCCTCTCCTCCCCCAACCCGCCACATATATCACATCAAATACGTATTGCAACCATTGTATGTTAAGTAACAATGGCGTGGCATAGTGGTAAGACTCTCGGCTTGTGTGGGCGAGGTTGCGGGTTTGACTCCGTCGATCTGCCAATAAAATTTTGTCACTACACGCCGATGCTTATAGGCCATTGGGGAGGGACACATGGCGGCCTCTGGGCTTGCCACATGTCTCCTCTTCATTGGTCCTCCCTTGTCCAATAAAATAAAGCCAACTCATCAAACTGTAGACCAACCAAAATACGCCACTTGGCGTGACCTCATTGGCCATTGACCAAACCTTTGACCTGCACAGTCACCTGCCACGTCAGTAGTACAGACTACTGACTGTACTCTTTTTTTTCTTCTTCAAAATTCCTCTATTTGACAAAGTGGACAGAACATGATATCTTTCACATACAAGCTCCATTTTGAGTGAAACAAGTTGTGTTGGGATTGTATCGCTGAGATGGACGCGGTCATTCAAGTTTTGAGCGATTCTGAGCACTTTTATTTTTGGCTAAATATTGATCACCTTATCAGGGACATGAAACTCAAGTTGAGCACGACCAAACTTACACATCCCCCTCATACTGGATTGAAGAATGAGCCTCTTGGCTCAATAATCATCATTATGACACTAAGTACAAAATTACATGGAGCCACTAAACAACATCACATTGTAACACTATACATTTGTATTTATATGACTTATAGGGATATAAATAAATTTGGAAAAACTAAAAAAGTATCCTAACTAATGCAACTAGACTAACATTGACTAAACCATATATTTTAACATTTAAGCATATTTTTCCCCAAAGAGAGTGCTAGGTAGGAGTATTGATGGCCTCTGAAAATCAAAGTGCTAGGTAGGGGTACTAACTCTCTCCAAGGCTGAGTGCACAAAAGAAATCCGAACTCTGTATAGAAAAGACACTAGGAAAAATATCACCTCAAGGCAAAAATGGTGGGCTTTGAACTCTCCCTAAAGTCGATAAAAATGCAAGAAAATGCATCCCTTTTCAACAACCATTCTAACTTATTTCCAGCTAGAATGCTCACATCTTGACTACCTTGGAGGTGTTTGACATCTTTGAATCGATCTTATGAGACCTTGTCAAGGTTTATTTCCTACTATTTCTGTGTCCCAAATAGACAATGTTTGTCAGATTTTGGCACAAGGTTTCCAAAAAGGCGATTTCCACTACATCAATATCCATGTATACAATTTTAAGGTCCTCTAGCCCCACCTGCTTTAGTTTATTTTGCTCATCATGTTTAATGCCCAAACTCCATGTTCATTGCACATTTAAACATAAATATTAAATTCAAAAGAAACATTGCTAGGCTACAACTAATCTTTTACACTTTCACTTTCAACTACTAAAAATTTCACAAGCACACACACATAAATTTGGACACTAGTTTTGAACTTACTAGGCTAGAAAGCGCCTCTAAGCTCAATAAATAAAATTACTAAAAATCAACATAGATCCATCTTAAGTACAGATCTAATATGAGATGAGAGGAATCAAAATTTTTCATGTGCAAATTTCTTTAGAGTGCAAAATATAATGTTATTTTTCATTGTTTAAATTGTATTTTTGAATGCTTAATAGAGTATATGTAAGACAAAACTTATTTTTTTCATGATATATACATATTTTTTTAATGATATATAATATATACATAATTGACATTAAAATATTTTACATAACATATACATAGAGACATTTTATCACGCAAATTAAAATGGTTTTTTTATTATTAATGTATTTTTAAGTATATGTCAATATTATAAAATATTTTATTGATAACCCACATTGGATATTTTTTATAAACAACATTAAAATAATTTATTTTAACAATTTTTTTGTACATATAAATATATATGAAGTTGATATGGACATAAATTAGTTAACATAGATCTTCAAATAGTCTATTTAAATCTTTGGTTGAAATATTTTTGAAAAGTATGAGATTTAAACACACATTTATTTTTATTTTTATTTATTTATTTTATTTTATTTTTTTTTACTTCTAATTACTTTACAACATTTTTTTTTTTTTTTTAATTATAGTGGACATAATTTTTCTATTTAGAACATAATTTTTATTTTAAAAGGGCATAGATAGATGGAATACTTACACATCCCCGTCATACTGGGTTGTAAATGAGCCTCTTGGCTTAATAATGTGTACTTTCTGGTAAATCATAAGTTCAGGGAAAAATAAAGCCCATAAGTACATCATACATTTATCAGATTGTACATATCTTTTGCTAGGTGTTTCTGTCACTCGAGATGACTCTTCAATTGTGGCCTGCCTCATGACTTGGGCTCAAAATGCACCTGCTTACAGGTCTGTTCCATTATATGTACTGTGGGGGATATGGAGGGCTCAGAATGATATTATCTTTGAAGGCAAATTCTCTGACTCATATCAGGTTGCCTTAAAAATTGTTGCCTTCTTCATGGAAATCGGTCCTTGGTTGCCAAAGGCCTCCTCCCGTTCTATTTCCATGCTTGATCTGTCTGGCATCTTTCCCATATGTTTTTTTGATGGGGCTGCCTTGGGAGGCATATGTGGTTGTGGTGCTTTCCTGAGAATTGACCCCTCTTCACATTATAGGTTCTGCTGGTCTGGTGGTAGGGGAGACAACATCAGGGCCGAGATGATTGCTTTATGGGGTGCCTTACAATGTTCCTTATGGATGGGCATTGAGTAGATTTCAATCTTTGGGGATTTCCTTACTTTGATTTAATGGATTTCGGGCCACTCCACCCTTGGGGTCTCCTCCCTCTGCAATTGGATGATCTGTATTAGGGATCTAAAGGCAACCTTTTCTGACATCTCCTTCCAGCATATCTTCCGTGAACATAATATTGTTGCTGACACCCTCTCCAAGCAGAGCCTGTCTCTTTCTCTTGATTTTTTCCATTTTGAGTACTTTGTTGCTAGTTCATTATGTGGGCAGGGATTTTTTGAATTTTCATAAGTGGTTTTTGGCAGCGTTTTCCTACCTCTCGTGGCCTCTCCTAGACTAGTTGTATGGTTCTATGTCTATCTTTGTTTTCCTTTCTGTTTTTGATGTCATCTAAGTATGCTTGCTGCCATGCTCTCTGAGGGCTTCTCTGTTTTTGTTTTTTGGATGGATTTTGGTCTTCAAGGCTCATTGTTGAGCAGCACTGATGAACTGTATTTGATCCAAGCAGATGTAAAAATCTTCCTCATTTTTTAATGAAGAATGGGTTCTGTGTTTTTCCTTTAAAAAAAGTACATCATACATTTAGTTCCACAAAAAAATCATAGATTGTAGGAAAAGCAAAGCCCAAAGCCCAAGGATATATAAACTATTTTTCTTCCATTTTTAGTAATGAATTTTCAATCCTTATTAGTCAACATGGTTCAAAATCCAATATATATCATTTTTTTTCATAATTAACTTTCAAGGAAAGATTAACTTCTCCCTCAAGTTTTAATAATATTAAAATATAAAAAAATTAAACCAAACCCTATCAGTGTATAAAGTGAACAAGGTCAAACATGTTTGTCAATCAATGTTAATTAAAAAAATCAGAAAATATATTAAAGGATTAAAATTGATGGGATGGCATTAGTGTTGAAAGACAAATTTACTTGGAGACTTTCCCCTTTTAAATAAACTATATTCCACATGAATACCATGAGTTCTCATAAATGTGGAGCTCAAAAACCACCAATAGCTTATTATTTTTTAATTAATTCACCAAGGGTAAATTGGCTATATTACCTCAATTTTATTTTAATTATTAATTTTATTAATTTTAGTTTCACATTTCATTTTATTTTTGTAATTTTATTTATTTATTTTTATGTAATTTGATCCAGTGAAAATGTTTACAGGGCAGGACGTTACAACATCTCTTCCATACTAGGTTGGAGAGTGCTTCTCGACGCAAGCAATTATTGTGCCAAGAGGCGCTCTACAACCTAGTATGGGGTAGATGTGTAGGCGTTAGATGTTAGATGTTAGATGTGTAGGTGTTAGATGTGTATGAGTTAAATATGTGAATATTTTTTTAAATGTCGCACTCACAAGTATATATATGTTATGTAAACATTTTTACTTGGTCAAATTATATTAAGAAAAATAGAATAAAAGAAAATTAATAATTAATAATTAAAATAAAATTGAGATAAAATAGTAAATTTACGTTTTTGGCCGAAGGTTTTTGCAAACCATGGTTTTTTCCTTGGTCTTCTTTTCTATAAGTCAAATTACATGAAAATAAAAATAAAAATAAAAATAAAATTAATAATAATAATAATTTATATTTAATAATTTTAATAAAATTGAGATAAAATATTAAATTTATGGATGGAGGTTTTTGTGCACCAGGATCGCACGACCCATGATATTCTTTTCTAATGGTGAAATTATATTAAAAAAATGAAATTTAAATAAATTTTAAAAGAGAATAAAATAAAAGAATTAATAGTTAATAATTAAAATAAAACTGAGATAAAATTTCCCCAATCAGGGTGTGAGCTGGCCTCATTGGGCTCGCCTTGGCCCATAGTTTAATTCATATCTCCCAGATCTTTTTGGCCACCCTCTGCATGCATGCTGCACTTGGAGAGGTGGCGGTGCGAATGCGAAGTTTAATTGCCAACCTTGATGGTGGTAGAGCCATTACGACATGCGTTAAGGTGAGGTTTCATTCAGGTTTGCTCGGTAAGTTGGTCTGCGCCCTTCGTCTACTGTGGATTTGGTTCAGGTTAGTTGTTCTGGGAAACTTTAGGTCGTCATCTATTCTAGGTCTTGGAATCGGCCACTAGTATGTCTCCACTCTTAATTTAGCTCCCTCTACATGTATGGATCAATGTATCTGCCCTCTGATCTATGAGATGCATGGTTATGTGGTTTGGTGGGACTAGAATCAGAATTTCCTGGAGCATGGCATCATATGGTTTCTGGTTTGTGTTGAGTCTTTAGTCTTGTATGTCCCAGTGTCTATGGTGTATGGGATTTGGTTGTCCCGCATGGGCTCTTACAGGGTTTGGCCGACAGGCTGTTTTGTATGTCATGGTACTCCCTGCTCGGGTAATTGTGGAACTGTAAGGGTTTGGGTCTATGGTAAATTTTGTCTGGTTCAAGGGTATTTTGACTTTGTGCAAGCTCAAATTCGAGCCACGATTGTCTGTATTCTTTTCCCCGTCCTTAGTCGCTATAGGGTCGAGGTTTGGGGTCCTATTGGAACATTTTAAGGACAGTCTGGCCTGCTGGATAGGGTATGTCATGTTTGTCTCTCTTGTCTGGTTGTGGGACGGTCCTGGTCAAGGGGAAAATCTTGGCTTAATTCCTGTTAACAGAGGCTTACTTCTGGATAATTTGGTTTGGTTTTTGCAGCCCGGGCTCACTGCATATGGTTTCGATGTAAGGGTGTTTGTGGGTTGTGGGCTCGGGGAAGCTATCAGCTCAAATTCTCTTTCTTTTCTTAGTGTAATGTTCTATTGGTTGATTCGACAAATTATGAGACTCGCCTGGACAATTCAAGGGTCTTGACTGTGGATAATGTTGTTAGTCAGTTCAGGCCCGACAGTGGGAAATGGTGGAACAATGGTAGAAGTGGGCCCATAAAATTGTATTGGCAACCAATTAACAATATGATTCAGAGCTAGTTCCTTGGTTGGTTTTGTTTTCTTTGACACGTCTGCAGAGTTGGAGCGACCCTTGGCAACGTCGTGCTTCTAAGCTACGACCCTAATTGGGTCAACCTCTAGAGATTGACACATGTCAGTATCAGATTGGAAGAAGCCGAATAATGGTTCAAGCCTCTAATAAAGGTAATAATGGTCATGGGGGTCGTGGCCATGGGAAGTAGAGGAAGGTCTCCCCTTCTCAGACTAGTAAACCCAATTCTTCCAGGAGGATTGGACGTGGGTGAAAGTTAACCTCCCATATTATACATGAAGATGCTCAGGCATATCACTCTAGTAGTTCCAATCCAATTAATCAACTTATTGCAGGTTGGGAAGCAAAGATCCGACAGACTGAGGAGGATTTTGAAATTGATTTAGACGATTGGCAAACTTTGATTCTGAACCCAGGCCACACTCATGGCATATCATCTAAATATAAATAGATATTCCATTTGTTTTGGATGATGAAGAGAATTAAGGCTAAAGCCTTAGAGTAGTTCCCTCCTGATCTACATTGACCCTCCCATGGGCACTCAGACTAGACTAAAGAGTTTCAAGATATTCAGTTTCAAATACAACATCTGATCCAAAAATGGATCCTGGATAAACCTCTAAGTCTAAAAGACTTCATATAAGAGGTAAAAGGTGCCAAATGGCACAAACCCTTTGTAGATCAGAGGAAAATGAAAATCAAAGGCTGCTCCTGGAAATAGTCTCATTGCATAGATCTTCTCATTCTGAATCCAACGCAACTTGAATGGGCGAAAAACAGACTCCGGATGAACGAGTTATTGTCAAATGAAAATTGCCCAATGTCCTTAGAAAAGGAGGCAATTTCATTAAATTTTGAACTATATTGAAAATTTTGATTTTAGTATAGGCTCACGGGCCAATCCATAGCTGACACGTGGTAGGCCGGGATTGGGCCACGTGGCCTTGTTTGATTTGTTAAGAGGAAATATCGCATCGCAATTATTTCAAAGGGAAGGACCTTGGGCCATCGGCAATTGCGATAAGCGATTGCCGCTTTATCACATCGCATAGATCCATGGGAGGACTTAACAAAGGCCGAGGCCAATGTGACATGTGATCATCGATTATCGGCGTCGGCGGATCAGGCATCGGCGATATGTATCCGATCGGCATATCGCATCGGCGGTGACAGGCGGATCGACAACCGCAATCGGCGGTGACAGTCGAAGGCATGAAGTGCGATGGGCTGATGCGATACCACGATTGCCTATATCGACGAACTCAATGCAGCGGGGCCGATATCTATATATATATATATATATATATATATATATATATATATATATATATATATATATATATATATATATATGCCCGATGCAATGGCCAGACCTGATGGGGCAGTAAACAACATTTGATATATTTTGAAGTCTGTTGAAAGGGCAGTTTTACATGCATTTTCGCATATTTCGTTTATTAAACGAAATACAAAGGGAGTTAAGCCTGATGCGATATTACGGACCTGAAAGGGTTCCGAAATGCCTCTGTATAATGTTTCAAGTCCGGAATTGTGTTTTGGCGGATTTTCTCTGTTTAAAATACATTTTCCTGTGTAAAACAGAAAGCGATTGCGTTTGGGATTCTGAAGAATTTCAAGAGGCCCGAGGCACTCTTACGTTACAGAAATGGTGGCCACCTCCCCTTTTGGCGTTGAGCAATGATTGTATAATGCCTGGAAGAGAGGAATAGTCAGAGGCACAACCAGAGAGGCACGACCAGAGGAAGGCGTTTTGGGAACCAAAGAGGCTTTGGTAACCATCCACGAGAGCTGGAAACATTATTCTTGGTGGACTTGAGGAGTTCGAGCCATCTCAGGGGATAAATCCCATTGTTGCAGAGCCAGCAAAAGGAGCTCAAAAAATGATAATGATCCAAAAGAGCCCAAGGAACAAAGAGCCTGAGAGCAAAGGAGCCTTAATCCCAAGAGGGACAGAGAGCCACAATCCCACAAAGAAGCGGGAGGTGGAGCGAAAGAGGCCAAGAGACCCACAAAGAGCCTGAGAGTCAGAGAGTCAGGGCTAGTCTGAATTCGAGCGTGCTGTTAGCTTCAACAGTTGAGGAAATGCAGAATTTTGATGGAGTCAGTGTTTGAAGAAGCTCAAGATAGCTAGGAGCACTGATTGAAGGAATCAAGTCCAAGGGAGTTTGGATCTGTTTGCAGCAACAACCAGGGGTAAGATGGTATTCTGAGCCCATTGGTTCATTTGTAAACCATATGGAGTTGAGTCACAGACTTGTAAAAGAATTTGAGCCATAATCCCAAAGAGCCAAGTCAAATTGACAAGAGCTCACAGAGACGTAGCCCACAAGAGTTTTGGGTGAACTCCTCATTAAATTGTTGTCTTATGTGTATTGTTTTACTGCTACATTATTCACTGTTATATGCATTTATGTATATGTTCAAGCACATTTAAATATCAACATACACAGCAGATTTTAAAGCACATAAACAGTTAACAACAACTACAAGCATACACCTATATTTTCAATAATTTCTTAATTCTGCATTGGTTAATCATTAAATACTTGGGAAAATACAAGCTTTGGAAGTGGGAGAGGTTCTTGTAAGCTAGACAAGAAGCCTACGAACCCCATTTTCAGATCAACATGAGAATGGTCTGCTCAACTGAATAGAGCAGCACATCCCTTGTATTCCCCATATGGAGCTGTCAAGTTCCACTGTGAAGGACCCTGCATTGGTGGATTCAAATGATGATGACTAGCAATAGTGCATCTTTGATTATAGTTTTGTATGACATAGGTTCAAATTTCTAGGCATATTAGTAGTTATGTTTATAAATGTTTAGAAAATAGGAAGAATAATGACTCTCAGACATATATAGCATGGCTGGTTAGACTCATTATTTTTTGTTTTTCGATGACATATTTTGCGGTTAGGTGGCCAACAGACTTGGTTTCCCTCGGGGCAGGTTGAGGCCACCTAACCTTTAGACATATGGATGTGACTTGCTTTATTTTCGAAAATTAATGGAAAGGTACCACCAAGCTTACACTTTTTTTTTATAGATAAAATAGTAAATTTATAGATTGAGTTTTTTGGGCTCCAGATAGCCTATTTAAAGGTATTCTTCACTAATATGATGAGAGATGTTCACTGTAATAAATTTTTTTAACTAGATCAAAATAATGTTAATTTACATAACAAATATCATAAATTTTCATATCCAATTTGGCAAAGAAAACCACTCAATAAAGGCACACTACACGAAGACTTTATAGCTCTGTGGATGCATGTCTTCCAAGTAAAATTTAGGAAAAACATTCTTTCTCACTTTGTTACATAGCCTTTAAAGGTTAGGTTTTTTTCATGATGTTCTTTGTGTTATTCATGTTATTTTATATGTTTGAAATTTTGCTCCTCGGTGTGAAGAGAAATAGGAGCATGGAAAAAGTAAAATTTGGTACATGAAGTCCAACATTTTATTTATATTTTTTTATCCGCATTAAAATTTATTGGAGTTTCTCACTTTAGACTGATGAATTGGAGATTTCTGTGGTGTAATTGTTGGTTTTGAGAGCTCGGATAATCCAGAGTTTGCATTTTTCTTTGTCTATGTTTCAAGTCTAGAACAAGACTCATCATCAGGACTTGGATCTACAAAGAAGAGAAATGGAAGCTATTAATATGAAATGGAATGCTGCAAGGGTTGGGGAGCCAACTAGCTCAAGGAGAGGATTATTTATTATTAATCAGAATTTTATTTTAATTCATTTCTTATTTCTAATGATGGATTAATTTGACAATTAATTAATAAATTATATTTTAATTTAATTGTAATATTTTTATGTCATTTTAATTCTAGATTAGTGGGATGGTATTAATTATTCATTATATTAATTATATTAAACTACGGTTTTTATAAATTGATGTTTTGGTTTATTGTTAATATATTACAATGTAAATCCTATTATACTTAATTAATAGAAATCTAATTACTAATAAACTTATTACTTTTAATAAGAAATTTTATTTTAAATTTTCATTATTACTTTTTTTAGTGGGAATTTTTAGATACTTTTATAGCTAGGAAAGATAAATTTATATTCTTAATTAATTATTACATTTCATTTCAATGAAATTGTAAACTTTTTTAGCTATTGATTTTTTATTTAATATTTTTAGTTTATGATTTTTTAAACCTATGCTTATTAGTTTATTGTTAAGATATCTAATTAAAATCATGCTATTAGTTTATATAAGCAATATTGATTATTAATAATTAATGTTATTTTTAGGGGTAAGAGAGGGTTAGGGGAGGGGTGACGAAGGTTTAGGTCAAGGAGGGGCGGGGTTAAAAGGTTGGGAAATAAAAGGGGGTGATAGGGACATTTGAGAAGCAGAGGGAGAATGTGAACTAGGAGAGATAGGGTGCGGAGTTGAGGGATTGATAAAGAATGGCGAGGATGATAAGAAAGGGGAGACATTTTAATCTTTGGTAATGTGGGGGAGAAGGGAAATCCAATTTATGCTAACCTCTAAGCCTCCATCCCTATTAAGGTTGTGAGGGTGCTTGATGATTTCAAGGGCCTCCCGCACTTTACGTTTAAAATGATGTTTTTCATTGGCAATGATCTTTGTATCTTCAAGGCAGATATGGTGGTTTGTCTTGCCTGCATGCTCAGCTAAAGCTAAAGAACGAATTCTTTCATTTTGGATATCTGCACCATGTTCTTTAAGCCTGATCTTGACGGACCTACCTGTTTCCCCAATGTAGTATTCTCCACAAGAACAATTGATCATATAAACACCTTTTTGCTGGAGGTGATCAGGGTTATCCTTGACATATTTCATCCTTTGTTTAATAGTCGTCAAGGGTTTGAATGAAGTTTTGATATCTTTATTCATGAGAACTTTGGACAGTTTGTTAGTGACTCCACGAATATATGGAAGGTATGCATTAGCAATATGGGGATTTTCATATTTATCTTTTCTGCTTCCAGATCTGGCTTTTCGGATAGCCTTGATGATGTCTTTATTACTATATCCTAAGCTTGTAAATACTCCTCTTAAGTAAGAAATCTCCTCTTCGGTGTGAAACTCATCCGATATTCTACAGGCTCTAGTAAAAAGGGTTTGAAGAACACCCATCTTTGAGCCGAGTGGTGGTGTGAATCAGCGTGAAGGTAACTGTCGGTATGTGCTTTCTTTCTGAACACTTTGTGCCCTAGAGATCCATCTTTGTTTCTTATGAGGAGGATATATCAGTATCAACATTGTATATGGTAATATTGTTTTTATAAATACTCATGATTTGTCTTGATATTGATTATTTAATTTCATCTTTTTAGGTGCCATGTGTTGTTTTTATTTCGAGCCTTTAGATGGTGAGGTTTGATCTTTTGTTTGTCTAATGGCAGAGAAAGTGGTTGAAGTCTTGTGGATGGTTTTACGTTGTGATTTACTTAGTTTTTATAGCTTTGGTGTCTAGTAATATGCTTGCATCCTCAATTTGTCCAAAATTATTTCCTCTAGGCATTATATCATTGCATTATTTTCCTTTCAAGTTGTGTGATACCTCACATGGCATGAGGTTTCACTTGTAATTTTCATTATAGTGGATAAATTTGCGACATGTTACAGGTGGAATTTTAATGGATTAGGGGTGTATATCTTCATATTTATCATTGGATGGTGTCTTGGTGGAGCAAACTCATTTTGGCATTGGTTGATTGACATAGTCATATCTCATCTATTGGTTTTCTTCATGATGCATGCCTTTTGTTGATGGATCATCTTCTTAGTATTGATACAATATTATATCTTTGTTCATGTGTGATGGTGCTAACCCCATAAGGGGTTGGACAATGGTGATGCAAGGTGATGACATGACATCATATTTTTATTGGAGCATCCTAGTGATTGTGAATGGCACTGCTATCTTATTGATTTATCACTAGGATGGGGTGTTCCACATGGATCCTTTCTTAATGTCATTCTAATCATCACATGGTTAAATTATAAGACATGGTCTATATGTTGGAGTGGTATTGATTGTCTATAGGTTGATTCCTTAACACATGGGAATATATTCTACATGAGGATTATGTGCTTACATGGTTGATTTTATTCACTTGGAGAGTACCTAACACATTACCCCCTTCCACATTATTCCAATAAGTGTTTTATGTGTTTATTATGGTCGAAGATTTCTTGGTATGAGCACCCGAGGTCATTATGGTCTATTCGACACACATTGCACCTTATTACGGTTCATACTATGGTTTATAGGAAGAACTCCTTCTATCATGCATATTGCGAATGATTTACCACTACTAAGGGGTAGTTTGACCTTATTTTAACCATTTGGAGGTTGCTTGTTGGAGTGATTTAACTTATTTTTCATGATTTCACACTTGATTAGGGTTTCTTGTGGACCACTCACATTCTTGGAGCATATGTTTAGGCATCCATGCATTAGTTCCAATATTTTATTTATTTTAGATGGAGTTGTCCCCTCATGCACGGAGTTAATTTGATTTGTCATTAGTTGGCAAGTGGATCATGACTTTATTATATTATTTATTAACTTTTCAGTCTTGGATGTAACTATTTTCACACTTGTGGAGGGTAGTTAAGCTTTGGAGATCGTGCGTTGGAGAGATTTGAGAAGGCTCCCATCTCATGGAGCATTCTTTCCACACTCTTTCACATTTAGGAGGATGTCTCACCCGTGAAAGCCCATGAATGCCATTTATGGAAACTTTTTCTTAGCTCATGGCACACCCTTTTTAGGCATGTTTGATGGGATGTCTATCTTGGGGAGCCTTATTTGCACTCATTGATAGGATGCCTCAACTTGGAGGATCCATATGCTATGTGGATGGGTTTTATTACATATGTGATGTGGCATGATTAACTTATTATTCATTTGATGTAATGTACCTTTCTAAATTTGCTAAACAACATGCAATAATTCTTAAAATTCTCTTTCATGCATTTGGACAAACACTTTACTTGCAAACATTTATTCTAACACTTAATATGAAAACAAGGGAAACATTTTGATCATAGGGATACTTCTTCAAATATGAACAACAAATCTCTGCCCAATCTTATTTATTAATGTTGATCAGAACATGCCCAATACTTAAATATTGTCACTTGTAGTAACTCTACAAAAGGGCATGACTTGGTTAGATAACGGGCTGCAATATGGTCTTCAAAATTATAATTTGACCCCTACAAAATTTACTTCTAGAGAAGGTTGTTGCCCAAGAAATTCTTGGCGTAAAGTGACATGAACATCATCCTTCAATGATGACTAATTCGGCTTGCCAACAAAACAAAGTTTTGATTTATAGATGATAATCAATTGGCCTATAGAAAATGAAGAAACTCGGAATCCGACATAGTGAATTTTGACATACAAATAGGGTACGATCTTGGCCAACAAGGAGATTGTAACTCATCCTCCAAAGATGTTGTAACTCGACCTACAATTTGACCCTAATAAATGTCCCTTTATTTGGCTCGACCTATGAATGAACAATTTGACCTATAGATATAAACTCTCAACCTACTTGAATCTCAACCTTAGTGAACAAATTCATCCCAACAAATACTTGACCTCAAATAATTTGATCTATGGCAATAAACAAGTTGGTCTACTCCGGTTGCTAGACTTAGTGAAATAATTTGACCTCAAGGAAAATAAGATTTGTTGCAATCATGAGGCATTACTCCTTCAACTCCCATGAACTCCTACAATTAAATTCTCCAATTATCATCCATGAGGAATCTAAATGATTCCTCCTCTAGACTAGCTAGGGTGGTTGAATCTCCACCTCAAAACTAGTTTTAATTAGCTAGGGTATATGATCTCGACACAAATATAATCTGTGCCAAAATGCTCAATGAGATCTCAAATTAGAAAAGAAGACAAAGTCACCAATCCATCCCCATGAGCGAGTACCAATCTTCCTTTTAATGTTATGGGTTGTTAGAATACCGTGGGTGATTACCATAGGTCATTAAATATCATGGATCTCCCCTTTTAACCTTTTTCTCACTCAATAATATAAAGTGACTTTATAAAATTTTATTTCTTAATTAATCAAATGTCACTTAATAATCCCTTTTTAATTTAACTACTCAATATCACCTTATAGATGGCATTAAATAATTAATTAATCCCCTTTTTCTGACTATAGCCTACGAGAATTTGATAGGATAATGAGTCATTCCCCTGTGATGATCACTTGGAAAGGGACACGACATTTGATGAGCTTGTTCCCTTCATTAATGCATTTGCTACAATATTATTATGACATTCTCATGGTTTAATAATAGTTTTCATCTTGGAGAATGAACTCATCCTCAATGATTGAGTTGCCCACCTTGGATAGAATACACATGTTGTATTATATCACATTTAGGGATTTCAAACACTAATTTATAGAGGTGTTCATATTGGAGGGTGCATTTGATATAACCACTTTCACTATTATATTCTTTGTTTTACTTGTCATGAGAATTGGTTACGAGGTATCATTATTGCATTATTTTCCTTGGAGGAAAATATGGATCTAAAAGTCTCCATGTTTATTTTTCTTCTTGAAGAGATTAAAGGTTGTAGGAAAACAATTATTTTTTTATTGTGTGAGGAGATGGAGCTCAACCCCTTTTAAAGAGTAGCTCTCTCCATTTGTAATCATGGTTGGATTTGTGAGGAGTCTCTCCTCTTGGAGCATTTTGAATACCTTTTTGAAGGCTTAATAAGAAGTGCAAGGGTTCTTTCTTATCATATGTGAAGGTTGTTTTCATTTATGATTATTGTGAGTGAATGTTAGAAGTTACTTGCAAATAGCTTGTTTTGAAGGGAAAAGAAAGGGGTGTATTTACCAGTTTGGAAGCATTAATGTAAGGGTTATTCCCCATTTTTTCTCCTTTGTTGTTTTATTTAGGAATGTATTATCATACAAATATCATCTTATTAAGAGTTGTTGTTGGATTAATTCTTCATTATAAGACATTCTCTCATAAAATGGTTGAGAATGGCACATTTATAACCCTCCAAATACACTTTTTCATCATTTAGCAGTAAGTTAAGGCTTATTGCAACATGTAACAACTCTACTTGTCTTAACCATTTATAAAATATCTCTCTTGGTGTGAATTATTGACTCCATTTCACCCAAAATTGGATAAGCTCTAGTCCCAATCTTCCATCATATTATTTTGTTATGCTATAAAAACAATGTTTTGCTAAACTATCTCTTCACATTACCTTGAGGCTCCTTATCTTAGTCTTAGCAATTCTATTTTAGGAAACCCCTTGTGTGGTGGAAGTGAGCCAAAGTAAAGTGAGAGGAAGAGTTACTATGGTGATATTAGGCAACCTTCTTGAGTTCCGTTGTGATGCACTTTGTGTTTAAGGATTTTTTCACTTTGTGTGCAAGTTTGGGAGGTAACGTGTTGGATTAGGCAAACATAAATCTTATTTATACCTAGTGTTGTGGTGTTTTTAATGCTTCTTATTTAACAAGATAACTTTTAGAGATAATCATTGGTGGAATTCTTAAATATATTTCTTTTTTGAGGTGGCACGAAGTTTAAGAGTTTATATTGCTAGACGGGGAGCTTATTTAAATGCATGTATGGCTTCATGTTATGATGTTAAGCTACATGGTTTTTTGTGGCCAAGATGTTTTGGGATTTAAAGTGTAAATACCCATTCTCTTGTTATTGTGCATTGAAAAAAAATGAAGTAAAATTTTTCTTTCTTTCATGATTGGACGATATAGTCATTTTATTTTGATAATTAGCATTGTTCTCCCTAGTTTTGTTATTTTTTATTGGCATGGGTGTATTATGTTGTGGTTTTTAAGGCAATATTTGTTCCTTTAAAATTCCTAGTCAAAATATTATTGGTATTATAAAAGACTGGCATCAATGACGCTTTCTTATTTAGATTTACATGCCCATTACACAATAATAGGAAAAAATGACATTGATGCATCAAATAAGAGGACTACATTATTGATTCAGAGCATAATCGTAATGGAAACTTCCTTTCCTTGACACTATATGTAAACACCCCAACTTACCCTCAGTGAAGTGTTCACTTGCTAACCCAACTCCCTGGTATAATTAGAGAAGTGGGATTAATTTTGTTTTTTTTTTTGTCTTTCTTTTGAGTTCTCAAAACTCAAAATAAATGTTTCCATCACACTCGTCTCAGTGAGACATTTCCGGTGACATAAAGTTTCATCCAATTTGAACCCTTGGATTTAAAATTATGCTCTTTAAAATTTCATTAATTTTAAAAGAGCCATTTTCCTTTTTCTACCACGTGCCACCCATTGTCTCCATGTGGCAAGCCATGTTCCTTGCCCTACATGATTACTCGTCGTCATCGTCATCATCTATATATATATATATATATATATATATATATATATATATATATATATAACTCGAGTTATGCACTGTATGTCGACATATATGCCAAGTCATAGAATTAGCCATGGTGTACACCAATTGTTAGGGACCACATCGATCATTTCGCCGCCCATTTGACGGCTTGTATGATCGAACGAAATCGATATATATATATATATATATATATATATATATATATATATATATATATATATATATATATATATATATATGTCTATAGACATATATATATATATATATATATATATATATGTCTATAGACATATATATATGTCTATAGACATATATATATGTCTATATATATATATATGTCTATATATATATATATATATATGTCTATATATATATATATATATGTCTATATATATATATATATGTCTATATATATATATATCTCTAGATATATATATATATATATATATATATATATATATATATATATATATATATATATCACTTAGAGAACTTTCAACTCGCCCTAAAATTATATCCATGAGGGACAATGGATTAGCCCAGTTTAAGCACTGTAAAGAGCTTATCATGTTGCTACAACTACACTCGAGTTATAGTCCACTGCCTTCTCATAGGTCCCTCCTTTTCTTGTTTGGATGAAGAGACACAACTACACTTAACACTCAACTACAATTAAGACGTCACAAGAACTTATTAATGTTGGGACTATTGCTTACATACCTGCAGGTTGCTTATTTCCTCATAAAAGTACCAATGCACACCCTCTCACATGTGCGTACAGGAATAATGAAATACACCCACTACATCATTGAATAGGGAATTCAAGCCTTGTAGTAACAACTAGGTAATATAATCATTGTGGCGAAACAAAAGCAAGGTCACCTATATCAGTTCTACCACCGAACATAATACATACAATTTACAGGCTTATTACTACAAATTGGATTAATATGATAAGTACGTTATCCCCTTAAAACTTAGATTACTAAGGTAACTTGTATATTATAGAGACCATCGGTTGTCTCTAAATAAATTGCACAAAGTACGTTCCCTACCAACTTTCTTAAAACATTAGAATTTGTCAAGATTAATAGGTCCAGGTGCTATTAAACAACCAATATAGAATACTTGTTCATTAAAAAAACAAGCCTCAATATCTAGATAACAAGGATGCCATTCCATGTCCAATCTCGGGTCACTAAAAACATAAGATCCAATAATTATGACGTAGCCTTCTTAGAAGCAAAGTTGATTTGTGCTTGAGCCTTGAGAAGGTGAAAATGTGGATCAAGAACCAGAGAAAAATCTCAATGGAAGCCTTAGGAAGGCAACCATATGAAGTAAAGAGATAAATAAGACAGAGAGTAGGGAATCCCCATTATTCCTACCTAGAAATGTGGACAGGAGTGAACAAGAGATTGTAGGTAAAATCAAGGTCATGTTACTGTAAAGATGAAGAGATTTTCATACCGGTTACTATCATAAAGTAACCAATACAACTGTACATCGTTTTAGATATAGTTTAGGTTGAACATCATCAATATAGTAAGTTTTTCAACATGAATTCATTGTCTTATTCCAGTACCTTTAAAAGCAATGTCAATAACACAACATCCAATGATGTAAACAATGAGATTGTGAATCATATCTCATACAATGATAGTATCATACATAACAGTAAATGTAAACTTATATTCGTTGAAGAATAAGGGAAATACTTATCTCAAAAGATATTGGGAAACTGAGTCTAGGGAAATGACTATCCACCCAAACATAGACTACTGCAACCAAGCTCTTACTTGTAGTTGTCACCCCCGAGCTAGATTCTAGAGACTAAGGGGCCTTTTGCTCGGGAATTCTAAACACTGGTACCAGTTGAACCAAGGGATCTAGAGACTTTTCTACCTCCACCCACCAACTGAGATACTATCAACAAAGTGCACATGGATTCTATAGGCTTGTTGTCTCCACCCTTCATATTTCAACACTATGGTTCCACCCAACTTAGGGACTCCAAAACCCACAATAAAAGCGAGCACACATCAAGAAGCCTCCAAAAATATTTCAGGAATTCCCAGGAGTAATTCCTCCACCCCAAACCTCAGGGACTCAAAGAAAACCCATCTCCTCCCCTTGGACAATGGGGACTCGAGAGGCAGTTAAATCCTCACCTTGGAGCAATTTCCTATTGACTTCTTTCCAACCAAAAGTTGTCTCCCTAATGTTCCGTGTTTTCTTGGATTTTTATTTTTTTATTTTTTATTTCTACACTTTATTCTTTGCTTTTTTCTTCAACAATTTCACTTCCCTCTTCCCGAAGTTCAAATGACCTCTATTCCCCTCTTTGTCGTGCTATCCAATAACTAAGACCCTCCCTTGTTTTTCTCTGCAGCATTTCCTCAACAACTTGAATCCTCTCCAGCAGTTCAAATTATCTATGTTCCCCTCTTTGTCATGTTATCCCAACAGCTCAGACCCTCTCCTATTTTTCTCTGCTTCCTTTCCTCAACAACTTGAATTCTTTCTCTCTCTCTCTCTTTTCCGTCGCCTTTTTCTTTAGTAGCTTGAATCCTCTCATTTTTTTTCTCTGTTGTCTTTTTTCTTCCTCAGTAGCTTGAATCCACTCTTTTTTCTTGACAATTCAAAAAAATGTTCCTGCTACTTTTTTGTGCCACACTGTTCCTCCTTCCTATTCCCATGAATCTCCATCAAGTCAAATTCCTCTCTTGCTTGCCTTTTGACAATGACCTCTACCTGCCACAGTCTTTCTAGCCAATGAGGAGGGTGCCACCTGTCCAGTTTTCCCCTAGATTTATTTATGTTGGTTAGCCTATTGTAGTGGGTGACCAACACACCCCGTGAGCTAACAGCCTTCCCATTTCCTCTTTAAGTTTTCTTGTCCTTTTTCCTTCTATAATTTTCCAAAGCAAGCATGGGCCTATGTCATTTTACTGTTGCTTCTTTAGTTTAGGCATACCATCCCATTAAACATACCAAACAATATTTAATGGCTATCAATATAACTCAGATTTTTCCTGCAACAAGTAAAACTGAGCATCCCAATAAGTAACCTCCCCAGTCCCTGGAATTTGAGTCCCTTACTCAATCCAAAATTTTCAATTATTTACATAAAATATTTATAGTGCATTTCACAAATGAAAAATGATAGTAGATCTCACAAACCATCCCCCTTGGTGGAACATCATCCTCGATGTTCAATGACACATATACAATATAAAAGGCACACTTGAAAACGTTCATACTATTTCATGGAGCCTTACATACCCAAATCTTTATAGTATTTACAATATTTTATGCATTTACTTCAACCGAAAAACAAAATATATTATAAACATCAATTTATAATTCAACCATCTTGTAATAGTCCTATTTCAGTCTTTGGATGCTTTAGATGTGTTCAATCCAAATTGGATTTATTCTTTTACTTGGAGTGTTTCCTTTCTCCCATGTCCAGCGGTGCAATCCTTGCACTTCTCATTCCTTTAACGAACAATTACCAGCTCATTTAAGCCAAGCACACTCCCAATGTGCTTATGATCCCAACTAGCAATGCTAATGACCAAAAACAATTTTATTCCCCAACCTTCCCTTCTCTGCTTCTCAATCCCTCAGGCAATCAGGTCACCCACTCTCATGAAATCACTCACCTTCTGAGTTCCAAAATCCCCTTCTCTACTTCCTAGTCCCTCGAGCGATCCATTCCTTGGAAAGATTTCCTTGTATTGTAAGGGTCCCAAAACCAAGGCATATCCTTGCCTCAAAACTATCATACCAATCATAACATGCTTATGGAAATAAATGAATACTATTGGGTAACAATCTCTGAAAATGGCCCTGTTCCTGAAGTCTTTTACCGACATACTATTGGATGCTCCAATTCCTTTTACTGTTGTTGCTAATTCTCTTGTAGCTAGCTCCGACCACCCAAATCAGGCAATCTTCCATTCTTTCATACATCAAAGCACATAAATTTCCATTATGTTCATCATAAGAAATTATAATAAATTTAAATGATACCTCATTGGTAGCTCATTAATGAGGTGGCATTTGCAATTCTATTTGGTTCCTGCCACAACAAGTCAATTAACTCCTAGACCAAATAATCGTGTATAAAAATATCACATCCAATTAGCTCAAAACCCAAACTATCATAAATCATAACATGGATTTAGGTTCATAATCTAGAAATTCAAAATTTAAATGAAGTATTAATACTTATCTTTAAATTGTTCTTTGCTTATGTCTTTATACGCACTGAACCAGTTGTCCAACTAGGCAAGTGTACAATGGCCTTCGCTCTTCCCATACAAACACTAGATCAGTTTCCAAACTCAAAAAGCACTCAATTCCTTCTCTTCTCTTCCATACATAGGATCAATTGCCCAAAGCAACAAGGGAATCTAGAGGCTCACCTCCACCCTCAATCATCAAGGGAATCTAGAGGCTCCATCCACCCCGTGATGAATATATATATGTATATATATGTAAGCCCATTCGCTACTCCACGAGTATAGGCACTACCAAACCATTTAGTTGCTACCAAACCAGGTAGTCTACTATTGACAGAACATTATCATCGGGAATCCAGAGGCTGCCCCACCTCCACCCAACTCATTATTCAACACAAGGGCCTAGACAACCCCATATCATCTCTATTTATATGAATCAGGCCATACTGCCTCTGGTGTCTTTCCCATGCTTCCATGCATGCATCCATAATCCAAATCCAAGATCTGTGGTGTTCTTTCATTATCCATGTTTGTCCCAACATTTTGCAGATCACATTGCTTTCCTCTTGGTCATATATCCTTCAACATTCCCTATTCACAATATAAACATGACATAATATAAGAACCATATTCACATGATATTAAGATCAGAGATATGCCAAGGTTACTTTTCCCACTTGATTCCTCATAAATTTGGAACTTTTTATGCCATTCACATTTGCATTAGACAAATCAAACCGTCATTCTTCCACAAGAATGACCCCTGCCAACCTAATTAGATAATGGAACTCATATATATATATATATATAGGCATAAACATAATCATGTATTCAATACATAAGCACATATGGAATAAATTTAGGATTAAGAAAAATCCCTTTTAATGCCCATCATTTCCATGGACACAGCCAGCCTACTTGGTTGTCATGTTTTCCTTTCTCGCCTTCAACTGCCCTTTATTCATGTCTTGGGCTTCATTTGGGTATTACATTGATTTTTGGGTTGCACTCAGCTCTTTCTGAGCTCCATTAGTTTCATCTTTTCCCAACAAATTCCAAAGATCCCCAAACGTAGAAGGAAAGAATAAGAAGAAAAATGAAGGAAGCATAGAAGTCCAATTAGTAATACAAAAACATAAACAAAGTGGCATGGCCATGCACCAATCATAGTAAAAAATCGTAGATCAAAAATAATACCCAATCGTGAAACACCAACGTACAAATCATTCAATAGACACAATAACTCAATACCCATGAATCCTAGTGTTTCCAATGGTTTATAAATAAAAGCTCATCTCAAGCCTTCTGCAAGAGTTTATGGTAGCCTCTTTTATCGTGCTATTCCTTCCAATACACTGCCATATACACACACACTTGTTAGTGCATCAATAAATATAAACAATATACCTGTTGCTTTGCCTTGATGTACAAGCATGCTACCCTACAACTGAACACATATCTTAATTTACATATTAGTCACATGTCTCAAAATCTAGGACATAAATAAGCATATTTTTATCTCAAAGTAAATTTTCAAAAACCAGAATTATTACATGCACATCCGCATATAAGATCTCATATGATTTTATTCCTTTGACGAGTTCAACTATAATTAGAAGCTAGCTATCAAGCCCATACCAACTTCATTAATTTCATTCATCCTCTATACTGAGACCAAATAACAACTTAAATTTAGCCTTTATACAAAGGCTAGTAATCAAGGCATCTACAATATTTAAGGGAATTTAATTAGAACAATTTACCATACCAACATTAGCTCATGCATAATAATGCCTTTGCAAGATTAAAATTTGACCTTTTTCTCCAAAATTATCGGCCTTAATTATTATCAATCTCTTTACTGAGACCCCTATTACCATATGTTAATATCAGTCTTCATTGGCTTCATTCAATATCTTTACTGAGAATGTCACCGTAATCAAAGAATTAGCCTTTCCACAAGCAACCATAGCAACATGTATCATCAACCTCTTTGTTTAAGTCCAACAATCACAAGTATCTCATAAATTTAACTATCATATTCAGTAGTATCATTGACATCTTCAACCATGTCCTTATTATCTGAGATGTATGGTTCGGTGAGGGAATCCTCATCATGTGAAATGTTCTCTAGTGCCTGATAAGTTGAGATAAACTCTAATATTGCAGTCTCTAAGGTCAGTATAGGCCATTGACATATAAGCATCTACCATCTCATACTCATTATTTTTCATATTTTTGAAATGTGTCACACATATGCAGTGATCTAGGTGGATATTAGTGGCCACCCGCCTATTCCACTTGGACCCCCAACATTGTACCATTATTTCTTCCAGTTTCCGTAATTGTAGCACAATTTACTATATTAGGTAGTTTTTTGGGTCCTGAACTTCCGAAGCCATTTTTAGGCCCTAAACGACATTTTTTTGGAAAACAGGCAAATATGAGTCTTTAATTGACAGTTGTAGTCCTTAGATAGATATTTGGAACGAGGTATAGTGCATGTCAAATGAAGATCACATGCCAAAGTTACGACCCCAAGGATGTTAATGTACCAATTTACCCCAATGGGGCCCACAGTTTTGGTGCTTCATCTCCTAGGGTTAGGTTTTTGGATGTTTAGGGTTTTCCATTGTTTCTCAATAATAAATAGGCCTTCGAGCCTCACTGTAACATAGTTTAGAGGCATGTAGCCACCACATCTCTTCTCAAAGATAAGCTACCATCACCTAAGCTAGTCTATTTCCATTTTGTATGTAAGCATCTTTCAGTTCTTTGATATTAATGAAACAAAGATTTATTTCTATTGCATCTCTATGGTTATGTTTATATTTGTATTCTATCTCATTCCTGCATAAGTTTAGATCAATGGTATCAAAGCGGTTTTCTCTTTCTTTGTTTTTCTTTGCATGTCCCTAATGAGGTCGGGGTAAGGAGTTCGGGTTTGAACTGGTTGAACTTTTGCAGGTCTGACCTCGCAAACCCTGATGACCTCCCATGGTGGAAGAAAAGAAAGACAAGGGAGCAGGAGATCCTTTCAAAATATCGCTTGAAGAAGCCCTTGAGCGACAAAGGAAAGTAATGATGAACAAATTTTCCGAGGTTCTTTAATGGATGCCCATAGGCGACACATCTTCATCCAATAACCACTCCCTTTAAGGTACAACTCAACTTTGACATTCCCATATTTGAAGGCCAGATAGATGCAAACGTCGTAGATAGATGGTTAAATCTGTTGGAAGGGTATTTTTCGGTTCATGATTTTTCCAATAGGGAAAATATTACTTCTGCACTCCTTAATGTCAAGCCCCACCTTAAGGACTGGTGGGAAACCTACTGTGAGTAGAGGGACAAGAGGGAACCCTCATTGTTTTCAGTCGCAGCCACTTGGAATTCTTTGTGAGATGCCATCAAGGAGCAGTATTACCCTATCGGGAGCTATGAAGATAAGTACATAAAGTGGACCACACTGCTGCATGGAGTAGACCAAGACGTGTTGGAGTTCACAAATATTTTTCATACCCTTCGCACAAAGTTGGATATCAAGGATTCTGATCGGCATCTAGTACTCAAGTATCGCGGTCATCTACACAAATACATCCAAGATGAGATGGAGTTCCTAGACTTCTCTTCACTTGGCACCACATACTGATACACTATCAAGATCGAGCAAAATTTTAAACAGGAGAAGCGAGATTTTGGATCTGCAAATTCGAAGCAAGGGAAAGGTTCCCCCAAATCGTAAAACAAAGGAAAAAGCCAAGGACGGGTGACCTAGGACAACTTGTTGAAGCTGCAAGCAAAGAACAACATCATGAAGACAAAGAAGGACACAGGAAAGTGGTGTGAGTTCCATAAGAGCCCCACTCACAACACAAGTGAGTGTGGAGCCAAGCAGTCAATGGTGGTCGAGATGAAGGCTTAAGAGTTAGATGCATGATATGATTCTGAGTCAGAACCTGACAAGGGGAATGAAAAGGGGAAGCATATTATTAATGCGGAGCCCAGTGCCACTGTTACCACCACCAAGATCCAAAAGATTGAGCCCGAAGATCTAGAGGAGGGGGAGCGTCTCTTCCAGTCACAGATGTAGGTGAAGGGTTCACTGCTACAATTCATTGTTGATAGAGGGAGCCAAAAGAACCTCGTTTTAGCAGAGGTTGTGAAGAGGTTGGGCCTACCGACCACACCACACTTGTAGTCATACACCATCGGCTGGCTTCACCAAGGACGAGATCTCCGCGCCAACCAACAATGTCGGCTTCCCTACAACATCAAGCCCTTCACGGATGAGGTATTGTGTGATGTTGCTCCTCTTGAATTTTGTGATGTATTATTAGGCCAACCATACTTGTGGAAGCATCATGATGTCTATGAGTCAAGGCCTCACATTGCTATTATTTTTTTTGGGCAATAAGTTATACAGGATACTGGAGGTAGCCCTGGATAAGGTCGTGGAAGAATATAGGGACATCTTCTCCTCACCCACAGGGGTACCCTTGCACTGTCAGGTCAAGCATTCGATCGATATGACTCCGAGAGCACCTCTACCCAATGAGCCGATATATCATCGCTCCATTATGGAAAATGAAGGGATCAAGCGACAAATCCTAGAGTTGCTGCAAAAAGGGAACATATGACCAAGTTCCACGCCTTGTGGGAGCTCAATTGTACTTGTATAGAAGAAGGACGGGACCTGGAGGATCTGCATTTATTATCACGCACTAAACAAAATTACTGTCAGGAATAGGTATCCAATCCCACAGATTGATGACCTTCTGGACCAACTCAATGGGGACAAGTATCTCAGTGAGATCAATTTGAAGTATGGCTATCACTAGGTTCCAATAGATCCCACATATGTATGGAAGACTGCCTTCAAATCCAAGGAAAGCCTTTCTGAATGGTTGGTTATGCTCTTCGAGTTCATAAATTCCCCTGCTACTTTTATGAGTCTAATGGATGACATCTTATGGCCCTTCACCAACTCAGTCGTGGTTGTTTATGTGGATGACATCCTCATCGTAAGCAAGAGTTGGGAATAACACTCGCAACAAATTCGGTAATTCCTTCAAACCCCGTGGCAACACAAATTGTGTGCCAACTTGGAAAATTCACCTTTGGCATGAGCCAGGTCCAATATTTGGGTTAAATCATAGATGAGTGAGGTTTGCATGTGGCTTAAGCTAAGATCCAAGTCATTAGGGATTTCTCAGCCCCGACCACTCTAATGGAGCTTAGCCGATTTTTGGGCCTTACAAATTTTTATAAGAGGTTCGTGTTGGGATTCTCCCATATCACTTGGCCTTTGAGTTAGATTACCAAGGGCAGAGTGAAAGCAAAGTTTTCTGGGCCTGAGTCCCAACAGAAAATGTTCATTGAGGTAAGTGTCGCCTCTGCTATGGACCAATACTCACATTTCCAGAGCTGCAACAACCATTTGAAATTGATAAAGAGGCCTCTGACTATGCTTTTGGTGCAGTCCTCACCCAACATGGGAATCCAGTGGCCTACCGTAGTGAGACACTTTCAAATACAATTAGAAAGTACCCCACCTATTATAAAGAGATGTATTCCATCATGTAGCCTTGCCAACAATAGAAGCATTACATTCCGGGGAAAGAGACGGTCATCCACATTGATCACTGGCCTCTTTAGTTTATACAGACACAAGGGAAGTTGTAGAATGATCGCCATCAAAAGTGGTCTACATATATGCAAAAATTCCACTTGAATATTAAATACAAAAAAGGCAGCACAAATCATCTTGCAGACTACCTCAATCGACCCGTAGTTGGAGCACTGATTACTGTTCTCAACTCTTGTGGCCATGAGACCTCTGGATGGCCGCAACTGTACAAAAATGATCCAGAGTTCACCTCCACATACCAGATGCTAGTGGATGGAAAACAAGTTCTTGGTTTCCATCTCCAGGACGTATTATTATGCTACATGGGCCACCTTTGTGTTCATTCAAGTGAGTGTGCCAAGCTAATTTGTGAGGTGCACTACAGTTGGGTCGCAGGACACTTCCATGTGGAGAAAACTGTGGTTGTACTACAATTGTACTTTTATTGGCCAAAACTCTGACAAGATGTTGGGAAATATATTAGATCCTGCATTTCCTGTGCCATCGCCAAGCCAACCATCAAGAAGCAAGGCCTATACACTCCTCTGCCTACTCCCAACAACCTTAGGAATCCATCTCCATGGAATATCTATCTGACCTCCCTTCTACCAAGCATGGTAATGACTGTGTATTTGTGGTCGTGGACATATTTTCTAAGATGACTATGTTTGCGGCCTACAAGAAGAGTATCACAATAGAGGACATGACCAAACTCTTCTTTGAACAAGTGTGGGTACATTTTGGGATTTTGCAAACCATTATATCATATCAGGATAGCAAGTTCCTGAGCACATTCTAGTCAAGCCTCTGGACACTATTGGACACTAAGCTCACCAAGTTGGCTGCATTCCATCCCCAGACTGATGGCCAGACAGAGGTCGTCAATAGGATGATAGTGCACATACTCCACATGTACAACTCCAAGCATCCATGAACCTGGGATGAGAGTCTTCTCTATGTGCAACACAATTATAACAGATCTCTCCATAGCTTGATTGGTCATAGTCCCTTTCAAGTGGGTCTAGGATTTCAACCATTGTGTCTGATTGATGTTTCCATGCCTCATGCGACTACACAGACATAATCCACACATGTACAGTCTGAGGCTGATAAAACAACCATATTTATTGAACGCATCCAACACATATGCTAGCAGGTTCATGAAATCTTGGAGAAGTCTGATGCCAATTATAATCAACAACATGATCAACATCGGGTGCCACACAAGTTTCAGGTGCGCGACAAAGTTTGGTTGAATTTTCTAAAATAATGGCTTACTGGAGCCCATCGGAAGCTCATACCACTCTAATACAGGACTTACACCATTACCAAGGGTGTGGGAGACAAATATTTTTAGCTCAACATTCCCCCATTCCTTGGCCTGCACCTAATGTTCAATGTGGATCGCCTTTGGCCATACTTTCCACCATTACTGGACACATCAGACATTGTAGAACAACTCACACCAACAAATCTAAACCCAGACTACATGGAACATGCCACAATTGACCGGATCATGGAAATATAGATAAAAAAACTCACCAACAAAAGGTCCAACTATATCGGGTTGTCAAAGTTGACTAGCTCCTTCACCAAGGCAAGTGGCTCACTAGGGACCAAGTTCAGTAGAAGTTTCCTCATCTCATGGAGGCACTCAATGCAATGGGGTCCATTGCTTCCTAAGGGGGGAGGACTGATCCAGGTGGATATTGGTGGCCACCCACCTATTCCACTTGGACCCCCACCATTGTACCAATATTTCTTTCATTTTCCATAATTGTAGCACATTTTACTACTTATGGTAGTTTTTTGGGTCCTGAACTTCCATAGCCATTTTGAGGCCCTAAACGACATTTTTTTTTTTTTGGAAAATGGGCAAACACAAGTCTTTCATTAACGTTTGTAGTTGAAAGTTGTAGTCCTTGGATAAATCTTTCCAACGAGGTATCATGTGCATCAAACATAGATCGTATGCCAAAATTACGACCTCGGGAAGTTGATGTACCAATTTACCCCAATGGGGCCCACCATTTTGGCACTTGATCTCCTCGGGTTAGGTTTTTGGATTTTTAGGGTTTTCCATTATTTCTTAATAATAAATAGGCCTTCGAGCCTCATTGTAACACAATTCAGAGTTATGTAGCCACCACATCTCTTCTCAGAGATAAGCTACCATCGCCCTAGCTAGTATAATTCCATTTTGTATGTAAGCATCTTTTGGTTATTTGATATTAATGAAATGAAGATTTATTTCTGTTGCATCTTTGTGTTTATGTTTATATCTGTATTCTATCTCGTTCCTACATAATTTTAGATCATGCATATAATTTCATAGTTAAAGAACACATGAAATTACTCAATCATAGTGCTAGACCCAACACCTACTTACACAAGAAAACAATCAATCTACCATTTGATTTCACATTGCTACAACCAATATAAGTGAGTAACCACTGGTCTCGTCATTCTAGTAGAGCTATGAGTCCTTTTTCTACAAGGTCTACACAATACCCTTAACCTTAAAATCGTCTAATTTGAGTATTGAGCATGAATGCACCATCTCATGGTGTGATAATGACCTTCTTCAGGCCTCAACAAAACATTCTCATAGGTTATATCCTATTCCTTAAACAAGGAAGGCCTTAACCACAAGAACAAACCTTCATAAGGTAAAACATAACATCGTCATATGAAAAACAATCGACCTCCACTGAGGTTCTTGACCTCTTACAACATCCAAACTATGGGATCTCTGCATTCCAACTAATACATATTTCATATCTGTATCATTCCTTGCACCAAGCAATGTTATGCAAAATACACCTCACATAGGGATTTCCACAAATCCCTCATCTCACCTGAATTTCACATGCACAATTATTCCAAGTATGCAAGATCACATCACCCAACCAATGGTGATGGTATGCTACAAATAACCTTACTCAATGCCTTACAGACAATTATGCAAACTTAAATAAATGACAAACTCCATGGTCACAACTGCTGACTGTCTAGACCTTCATGATGCCATCTAACAAGTGCATGTATTGCTGAAATAACATGTTGAACATCCTTGCGGTTAATAGGATACCATCATACTCATATTCAAATTTTATAGTCAGAGTTGAGATCCATACTTGGTGTTACAGGGAAAAGTGTCTATTTAGAACTGCTCTATCCCACTAAGGTGTGACAGCTGCCTTAGAAACAAACAGAGAAAAGCTACTTTTGTATTTCCTTTATGAATTATAGATAGAGAGGAATAGTAAGAACCAACCTCTGTCTTGTGCTAATCCTTTGATTCGATCCCTCTCCTCTTTGATAGTCTCCAGCTACTTGCTCCCTTGCACGCCCAACTTCACAAAGTACCTGTAAGATCACAGAAGCATAGCACTATACAAAGACATGGATCTATATTCATAAACAACTTAGGATCAGATTTAAATTGACCATACAAATGTAACAAGCATCAATGATACAAAAGCATGGAGGAAAACGCAAATAGCTTTTATTGATAAACAAGAAAAGATCCAGGAGGAGTTCCAACCAGTTGTTCTGACCCAGCATCAACCTCCCAGCAAAGAAGCCCCTCTTCACCTCAAACAAAGCATAGATCACCCAACAATCTGATGTTTGTCTCTAGAAACCAACAACAATTCCTTACAATATGCAAAATTCCAGCCTCCGCCCTCTGGATCTCTGGGATGAGAGATCTATATATAGATATTTGCAGAGGTGTGAGTCAGCTCTAGGTTTTTGATTAGTGTCCTCTCTCTGATAGTTCTTGATGCCACTTGGAGATCTCATTGATCTCTTACTCATCCTTTGGCGATTCTGAGTGGCAAGTGTCCCAGGAGAAGTTTCTGGAAGATTCCATGATCATCCACCTCGCAAACTGTCTCCGCCACTTGTCTTTTCTCGTCCATCGCACCCCATAGAAGGGCTTTTTGAAATGCAACGCACTTCCCGTGTGTACAAGGTGCAATGCATCGCACTCTGGCCATGGAGCAAGTGCAATGATCCAGTTTTGACCAATTCTGAGTAGTTTCTCATGGAGAACTTCTGAGAGAAGTTGTAATCTGTTGACCTTGTTACTTTAGGGGTTAGAACAACACTTTTAGGGACTTAGGAGCCCTTGGTTTATGGACATTTCATGCTTGGGGTTGTAGGGCACAAAAATGTCTATAACAGTTGCCCCCTAAAGTATGAGGCCATTAACCTTTTGGTGTCGGGTGAAATGCTTTATTATGAGGATCCGAAGTTCTTTCAATGCTGGGAGGAGACCTGTAATAAGATACAATACAATACATTATCTTCATACTATTTTCATGATCTAGCTGAGGCGGGCATTCCCATGCTCAACTTTATAAATTCATTTTCATGTACATAGGACAGACAATCGTCTGAGTGTAGACTGATGATTCTGATAGAGCCATCATCCTTTTGAGTGGATGATTACCTGTGCAGCAATGATGTACATTTAATGTCTTTATTTTCCCTGAATATATATTGCAGCCCGGATGGATGAAACTAGATCCGGGGTCTTCAATCTCGTTTGATCTTCACTCGAAGTACAAGTCGATCCATGTGAGAAATGTTCTGAAGTCGAACATGGAAAGACATCGCTTGATTACCAGTCAATGATGTAAACTGTTAACAAGCGCGAGAGGAATCACCGATAATGATAATGACCCTCACGGTACTGCAGTGCAATTAACGTGGTGTGAATAAAGGACTTGGCGTCGAACACCGCGCAAAATCTTTCGGTCGAAGGCCATTGATGTAAACCTGTCGCCGAAAGTGAGAAACTTGCCATTGAGGCATGCAAGCTTCAAAGTACTGAATGGGCTGTTCCTAGATCAAATTCTTGGATAATGAGCTGATGTCGACAAGAAGTGATCCGTCACAGGAGGGCCTTAATGAATCCCACATCAATGAAACGGAATGGAGCAAATGATTTTAATGGAGGTGAAAACGATCTGGTGATATAAGGTTCAGGGTGGCGGTCATGAAAGAATGGAGTATAATGTATGGTAGTGGGTGAGACACAGGTGACTTCTCTGGATGACTTCTCTTGAACATATCGGTGACACTGATGTGATGGATTGGTAGCATTAACCCCAAATGTGGATGGTATGGCGTGGCCATGGTGATGTGACCGGTGAATGAAACAACCTAACCCGACTCGGACACGAAGTGGAAGTGTCATGTTCAAGAGCGACTTGCTACCAACAAAGTTTCTTTGAGTTTTCTTCCCAATTTTTCCCCAGTCATTGCTGACTAGTACCTCTTTATTTTTGTCAAGCTTGAGGAGGATAACATATGCTTGTTCTATAATTTTCCCTTCGGGCAAACCCATTGCTATGTTTTAACGAGGCTAGCGATAATGAAACTCGTTCTCGTCTAAAGACAAGTTTGTCGCTATTAATCTTTTTAACGAGTCTAACGACAAAGACAACTCTGTCCTTTTCAATTTTAGAGAGTCTGAAAAGGAACGTAAAGGTAACTCCAAAATTCCTTTTTCGTCATCTAATCCCTTAAGTCCGAAAAAGTATAAAACAATACAGAAGGGATGAATTTTCGATAGTTTTAACGAGCTGAACAAAACAAGCGCTCGATCTTTTTGTGTAATAATCCCTCAGGTCCAAAAAGATTAAAATCTAGAGGATGGATAGCACTTCATGTCCCTTTAACGAGCTGGAGAGGCCAATGGCTTGGCAATCTTTTCATATTTTACGAGTCAGTTGAAAAGAGCTTAAAGGAGACTCGTCTTTTGAGGAACGAGTGATAAAACAGGTAGCAACTGATTCCAGGTAAGGTTTGGAATTTTCCAATCACGGCAGTGTCACAAGGATGGCTAGTGAAATCACTCTTCGCAGCTGTTCCTCAAAATGGGTAAACAATCAAATGGAGGTGAATGATCGGCTAATGAAAAAGTGGAGGTGACGGTGCAAACACGACCAAGGCTTTAACGACTGAGGTACTACATTCACGATGGTTATTTACCGGGGAATAGTTCATTTTTTAACGAGCTTAAACGCGGGTGGAAACATTTGCTCATGCCTTATGTTCATTTTTTAATGAGCTTGAACTATGTGCTAAAACTGCTTGATTAATCCAGTCGTGTGATAAGAATGTATCATATAAAACGGCAACTTTTAGAGATTTTCCCCACATCCTTTCTTTATGCAAGTTAGGAAACGACTAATCCTATGAGTTTAAAGGTTTAGAGGACCTACAAATTTTAAAAATAGATAGTCGTTCTTTGCTTGCACTTCAAAAGGCTTGCATGCCCCCAGGTATAAAATAGAGTTTCAAGGTCACCTTCTATTCGAGCTGACAAAACATTTGTTTTATCAGGAAAGGTATACCTCTTTCAGGTTACCCAAAGATTGTTCTATCTAGCGCGTAAACGGAACATTTCTTCGGCGATGTCTACCGAAATAAACAAAGGTGAGCGGCGATGCCCGCCAACCCACATAACTTTGACAAGAGGATCTTATTCCAGTCCAACTCCCTCTTCCAATCACGGATGGGAGTACGGAGGTCATATTCTCTCGTGGAAACCTACCCTATACCCGAAGTTTTCCTGCCAAAGCAGACCAGGGCGCATGCCCCCTGGGTTTCAGTCATGTCCCCCCGAATCACTCGCGCTCATCGGGTAGACGGACTGGGGATTGAGACATTTCTTGCGTGAAAAGACCATTCAGGGATGGTATATGACTATTTGCTCTGTATGATCCGGGAAATGAAAGTTGGTCCACGAGCTTGACCACTCTTCCTTCGTGCGGAAAACACATTACTCTAAAGAATGAGGAGACAATTGCTCCCATGCAATAAATATAGTCTCGTCCAAGGAATAGATTGTAATCCAGGGGTCTCTGAACTACCATTACGTTCATGTGAACAGTTTTCCCTCTCAATGTTATGGGCACATTTGGAAGGATCCCTAACGGTCGACTGGTTCCTTTATCAAAGCCTGTCAGATTTCTCATCTCAGGCAAAAGCGATGGCGAACCAAGCACTTTCCAAGCAGTTGAGGAAAGGATACTCACAGAAGCCCCCTCATCTATGATGGTACCAGCCATAACCATTCTATATATTTGAACAATAATTCGGAATGGTATACTAGCTGGTAAACGGGGTCTGCCTAGTTGATTCCAGTCGAAGGAGACAACTAGGTTGCTTGGAGGTGGGACCGAATAGACGGTCGGGTACGACTCTGACGAACTTCCTTCCTGCGGTAAAGGAACGGGTAAATTGCCCCCATGTTCGTTGGAGTCTGTGCTTATGAAGAGAATTTGGACGGTGTCATCCTTGTTCTCTTCAGTGAGTGTATCATCTGAAGATGGAACCTCTGAAGGCAAGACCGGGTCAACTGCCGCCTCGACCTTTTGACTTTCGTCTGGTATGGATTCAGATGGTTTATCTTCAATGATAGATGCTTCAGCCGACCACCTGAGCGGGCCAGCCGGATTTTCAACTGGTGACGGACTCGGCAAGAGTTTTTTATATCCAGGAGGAAGTCGTAACGGTGAAACCGGACGATCATCCAAAACTCTTTTAGCTTCGTCTAAGAAGGGACAATGGTGGACGGCGTGATCGCCTTCGCACAATTTACAAGGAAATCTATATTTTCCTTTTTGTCCTGGGGCTTCACTTTCACTAGTTGACGGTGTGTTTTCAACATGATCATCAGAGGTTGACGACACCAGGTTGTGCAAACGGGGAGACCAGTCCCTTAAGATCCGAGGGATGCAAGGACAATCTCTGTGATAGTGGTCTCCCTTGCAAATGACACACGGCGATTTAGGCCTGGTCGATGCAGTGTGTGGATTTTCGTTAGACGACACTCGTTTTCCCCCATTCGCTTTTGGCTCCTCCTTCTTCTTCTCTTTCTTCTTCTTTTCCTTCTTCTCCTTAGGTACTTGACTTTTGGCTTTACCAGCCCCATCAAGCAAAGAGGAAGGGGGAGAGGAAGAATTAGAGGAAGTAGAAGGTTGGTGGGTAACTCTTAGACTCGTCTATTTTCTGATTTGATTGTTCAGGAATAGTGGTGTTCTGAACGACAGAGGTTGAGAAGAGCCATACAGGCAAACCAATTGTCAGTCCTGGAAGCGACAATGTGGCCATATGGGGTGCACCAACATCTCCCCAAGAGGAGAAGGGACTAGGATTTCCTCCAAGGGGAATTACTTGGTTGGTGGACTCCATTTTCTCAACCCAAGATCAACGTAGGAAAGGGGTAATGAATATTCCGTTTAAAATAAATTTTAGACGCTTTGACACAACTTGTTTTTTCAGTTTTTAAGAGTCGAGAAAAAACAAAAGATGACTCTAGTCTCCTTCGATTTTTAATGAGCCTGAAGTGACAAGTGCTCAGATGGACCTTTTCCGTTAAGGAGTCTGAAAAGGAACGAAAGGGACTGCTCTGGAAGTCTAGGTAGAGGGAGTACCAAACCAATTGCAAAACTGCAGAATACTTTTTACGGTACGGTAGTCAATCTTCCCGAATGCTGTGTTCAGTGCATTGCGATCGATAGGGCGGCAGACACGGCTTCCTATGGATAAAGGATTTAAGCCTATAGGGGTCGCCCAAAATATACTCGACGGTACGTGGGAGCACAAGTCCATACTGGCACTTATCGTCTCAAAGTGGAGGAATCACCCAACCATCAGTGAGAACAACAGTTACCAGGCTTTACGACGCCGAAATACGTCTCTAGCCTAGACCTCTAAATGTTGTGCGTTAAGTTCCAAAGCGTTGTTAGATTCATTGAATTTATTTTAAGTTGATCTTGCTTATGAAGTTTTCCTTTCGGGTTCACCACGAGATGTAGATGTAATTCCTAAAATGCAATCTAAAGATGATAAACAAACTTTTTATCTCTTTTGTGCAATGAAAATCCTAGCTACTAGGGAAAAGAAAGACAGAACCTTTTCACAAAGAGCAAAGAGCACACTGTAAAATGCACTTTCCTAAATCAAGCCAAACAGACTGTCTGTATGCAAATGCACATGCATGTATTTGTTTTTCGACTTTCTTAGTATATGGATGCTAAAAAGAAAGTTGATGCACAAATCTAAATTTCTTTTCAAGCGACAAACATAAACAAGTTTCTTTTCGAAATCAAAAAATGGAGACGATTACAACACCTTACGATTTTGAAATGAATACTTGTTCTTGACACTAGAAAATTACAAATTCAGAACAAAAGCAATAGTATCAGGATAATCGACCATCAACAACAATAAAACTCTTTCCTATGATTGAAATCGACACTTACGACAGATTCAAATCAAAGGACGACAGCACGACTATACTGCTTTTGCAAAGGAAAATTGTAAACGACTCAACAAACACACAAAAACATCTACAGTTCTTTTGTACAAAGGAGGCGGAATTACAACAAGGAAAAGGAGTCTCAGACAGAGATATACTGATCACAGGCAGCAAAATTCAGGAATAGAACTGGAAAGAATGAAGCACAGAAACCATAGCTGCATAGAGCTAGTCTGATCAGTGCACCTGTAACACAGAGAATCTGAAATGCAGCGCAGGTTGTCCACTCGGGAAGTGTGTTGAAATTCAGAATCTCTGAATAGTACCTGCGCTGGACCAGAAACAAGACTCTGTTCGGGTTCCGGGTCACAGTTTGCAGTTCAGTTCTTGGTTTTTGGCCGAGTAAAAAGCAATCAGTAATGCAACAATCAGGGGTAGATCTAAGGAGGATCTAAGAGCTATCACAAGGGCAATCAGATAGTTTGTGAATCAGTTGTTTAAATCATAAACAGATCCAGTAGATGGATTGAAGTAGCAGTTATCTACTTTGCATTTGTTATGGAAAATGCAGTTCAAATGCTACTTGTAAGTTTATGAAACAAACAACGAAGAATGATAAACAAACAAACTAATTAGTTCCCCAGCGGAGTCACCATTTTGTTACAGGGAAAAGTGTCTATTTAGAACTGCTCTATCCCACTAAGGTGTGACAGCTGCCTTAGAAACAAATAGAGAAAAGCTACTTTTGTATTTCCTTTATGAATTATAGATAGAGAGGAATAGAAAGAACCAACCTCTGTCTTGCGCTAATCCTTTGATTCGATCCCTCTCCTCTTTGATAGTCTCCAGCTACCTGCTCCCTTGCACGCCCAGCTTCACAAAGTACCTGTAAGATCACAGAAGCATAGCACTATACAAAGACATGGATCTATATTCATAAACAACTTAGGATTAGATTTAAATTGACCATACAAATGTAACAAGCATCAATGATACAAAAGCATGGAGGAAAACTCAAATAGCTTTTATTGATAAACAAGAAAAGATCCAGGAGGAGTTACAACCAGTTGTTCTGACCCAGCATCAACCTCCCAGCAAAGAAGCCCCTCTTCACCTCAAACAAAGCATAGATCACCCAACAATCTGATGTTTGTCTCTAGAAACCAACAACAATTCCTTACAATATGCAAAATTCCAGCCTCCCCCCTCTGGATCTCTGGGATGATAGATCTATATATAGATATTTGCAGAGGTGTGAGTCAGCTCTAGGTTTTTGATTAATGTCTTCTCTCTGATAGTTATTGATGCCACTTGGAGATATCATTGATCTCTTACTCATCCTTGGGCGATTTTGAGAGGCAAGTGTCCCAGGAGAAGTTTCTGGAAGATTCCATGATCATCCACCTCACAAACTGTCTCCGCCACTTGTCTTTTCTCGTCCATTGCACCCCATAGAAGGGCTTTTTGAAATGCAACGCACTTCCCGTGTGTACAAGGTGCAATGCATCGCACTCTGGCCATGGAGCAAGTGCAATGATCCAGTTTTGACCAATTCTGAGTAGTTTCTCATGGAGAACTTCTGGGAGAAGCTGTAATCTGTTGACCTTGTTACTTTAGGGGTTAGAACAACACTTTTAGGGACTTAGGAGCCCTTGGTTTATGGAAATTTCATGCTTGGGGTTGTAGGGCACAAAAATGTCTATAACACTTGGTCCAAGGATCCATGCATTAGTACTAGGCTGCGTACTTGAATTACAAGGTAATTATCAATCATGCATGTAATAAATCAATTACAAACCAACTTTTAACACCTAAACAATTATTTAGTTAATTTTCAAAAAAACATTATGAGACCCCTTTGCATGAATTCATTATGTTGTTACTTTCCCATGATAGAGCCCATACAATCCAAGTGTTGAACCTGGATGCTCTGATATCTCTTGTATATACCCCACCTTATCGTTGATGAAGTGTTCACTTGTTAACCCAACTTCTCTGGTACAATTAGAGAAGTGGGATTTTTTTTTTTGGGTCTTTCTTTTGAGCTCTCAAAATTCAATATATATGTTACCATCACACTCATCTAAGTGAAATGTTTCCAGTGACATAAAATTTCTTCCAATTTGGACTCCTGGATTTAAAATTGTGCTCTTTCAAAGTTCATTAATTTAAAAAGGGCCATTTTCCTCTTTTTTTCCATTAATTATGTATGTTTCCCGGGCATATGCAAACCTTCAGAACTGTCATGGCCATATATGCAATGGATACAAATAGATATATATTTATATATTATGACCATATGATATGACAACACCCTCTCCTCATTATACTAAACAATGCAATACACATTAACACCCCCCAACACACACACACACATATATAAAGCCTTACCCAGATAAATTCCCTAGCTAATTCTTGAAAAAAGATATAGGATTTGAAAATAGAAAAATATTTGACCAATGAAATGCTCTTTGAGTAATTTCCTCGATTCATAATCATTTTGATTTTTCTATTCGAGAACTAAAATGATTAGGAAATAGATACATTACATGGGGAAGGTCGTGTAATGAGAATTGCAAGCACTGTTTTGGGAGAGATTTCTCACTCTTACTAATACTGAAGGAGCAAATCATCCACTCCATCCGAAGAGCTCCAGGTTCGAGTCCCAGGCAACCCGAATCAAATTTATAATAGGTACCTCTATCCACTTATTTTGGTTCTGAATCCAATCAAGTTTCTTTTCATATTTGTTTCTATTCACAGGGAACAAATTATCGCACTATGGGTTTTCCACAAAGGTAATAAAGAATTTCAATCCCACTCATATCAATTTCTTAAGAATTCAGTTCCATAATTGTGTTGCACTTCGTTATAGCAAACAAGCAAAAAATATTGATTTGATCCTATCTATTCTCATTACAATTGATCTACCATTCCTGGAACCAAGAATAAAGAATTTGATGGAGTATCTAACCACATATGGATCTATAAAGTGTGGACCCCTTTGCAAGAATTTTGCTATTACTTGCCCATGATAGAGTCTATCAAGTCCAAGTGTTGAACTTGGATGCTCTGATACCACTTGTATACACCCCACCTTACCCTTGGTGAAGTGTTCACTTGCTAACCCAACTTCCCTGGTACAGTTAGAGAAGGAGGATTTTTTTTTTGGACTTTCTTTCGAGTTCTCAAACTCAAAATATATGTTACCATCACATTAATCTCAGTGAGAGGTTTTCCGTGACTAAAATTTTGTTCAATTTAGACTCCTAGATTTAAAATTACGCTCTTTCAAAGTTCATTAATTTAAAAAGCGCCAATTTTCTCTTTCTTGCCACGGGCACCCCGTGGTCTCCATGTGGTGCCCACATGGCAGACCATGTTTCTTTCCCTACATGTTTACTCCTCATCATCACCTATGTTTGCATGGCTCCATATATATATATATATATATATATATATATATGTATGTATGTATGTATGTATGTATGTATGTATGTATGTATATATATATATATATGTATGTATACATATATATACATATATCTATACATATATACCTATACATATATATATGTATACATATACATATATGTATACATATATATATGTATAGGTATATATGTATAGATATATGTATACATATATATATATATATATATATATATATATATATATATATATATCTACACATATACATATACATATATACCTATACATACATACATACATACATACATACATACATACATACATATATATATATATATATATATATATATATAGTCTATCAAGTCCAAGTGTTGAATGTGGATGCTCTGATACCACTTGTATACATGCCACCTTACCCTTGGTGAAGTGTTCACTTGCTAACCCAACTTCCCTGGTACAGTTAGAGAAGGATGATTTTTTTTTTTGGACTTTCTTTCGAGTTCTCAAACTCAAAATATATGTTACCATCACACTCGTCTCAGTGAGAGGTTTTCCGTGACATAAAATTTTGTTCAATTTAGACTCCTAGATTTAAAATTACGCTCTTTCAAAGTTCATTAATTTAAAAAGTGCCAATTTCCTCTTTCTTGCCACGGGCACCCCGTGGTCTCCATGTGGTGCCCACATGGCAGGCCATGTTCCTTTCCCTACATGATTACTCCTCATCATCACCTATGTTTGCATGGCTCTATATATATATATATATATATATATATATATATTATATATATATATATATATATATATGTATATATATATCTATGTATGTATGTATATATATATATATATATGTATATATGTATACATATATATATATATGTGTATATATATATGTATATGTATAGGTATATATGTATATATATGTATACATATATATAATATATATATATATATATATACATACATACATATATATACATATACATATACATATACATACATACATACATACATACATACATACATACATATATATATATATATATATATATGTTTCCCGGCGTACACAAACCTTCAGCGTTGTCATGGCCATATATGAAATGGATATAAACATATATATTTATATATTACGACTATATGATATCACAACATCCTCTCCATGTTATACTAATCATTGCAATACACATTAACTCAATATATATAATTCTTGGAAAAATATATAGGATTTGAAAATAGAAAACTTATTTGATCAATGAAATGCTCTTTGAGTAATTGCCTCTATTCATAATCCTTTGATTTTTCTATCCGAGAACTAAAATGATTAGGAAATAGATACGTTACATGAGGAAATTCGTGTGCAATGAGAATTCCAACAACAATTTGGGGAGATATTTCTCGCTCTTATCGATACTGAAGGAGCAGATCATCCGCTCCATCCGACGAGCTCTAAGTTCGAGTCCCGAGAAACCTGGATCAAATTTCTGACAGGCACCTCTATCCACTTATTGTGGTTCTGGATCCAATCAAGTTCCTTTTCATATTTGTTTCTATTCATAGGGAGAGAACTATTGCACTATCGTTTTTCTGGAAAGGCGATAAATAATTTCTATCCCACTCATCAATTTATTAAGAATTTGGTTCCATAATTGTGTTGCACTTTGTTATAATAAACAAACAAAAAATATTGATCTGATCCTATCTATTCTCATTACAATTAATCTACCATTCCTGGAACCAGGAATAATGAATTTGATGGAGTATCTAATCATAGATAAATATATAGAGTGTGGAATATATGTAAAAAATATAGTTTATCTCAAATACGTCTATATTCTATCCATATAATATAGATCAATATCTATCCGATTGTTTAAATTCCATCCTAGATATTGGTTGACATTGATACATGGATCATTTTATACTGTAAAATAACAAGCCTTATGCTTGGGAGCCTTTGATGATTTTATAAATGAAGTTTTGACCATGACCACAATTATAGAAAGACACAAAAGTGAAAATTTATGGAGTTGTTTATGCGATTGGATCACTAGCACTGAAGGCTGTCTTTACATTGGATAGTTCAGTGTCTTGATGATCCTTAAAGTATTGATTGCAACCTTTGTATTCATTATTTCTTTCATCACAACTCCTCTGGTAAATATTGATGGTATTCGTGAACCTGTTTTCAGTTCTCTTCTTTATGGAAACAATATTATCTTTGGTTCCAATATTCCAACCTTTGCATCTATTGGTTTGCACTTATATCCCATATTGGAAGCAACTTTCATCGATGAATGGATATACAACAGGGGTCCTTATGAGCTAATCATTCTAGACTTCCTACTTGGTATAACTTGCTATATGGGTCGTGAGTGGGAGATTAGATTTCATCTAGGTATGTGTCCTTGGATTGTTGTTGCATACTCAACTCCTGTTGCAGTTATTATTGTCATTTTATTGATCTACCCTATTGGTCAAGGAATCTTCTTTGACGATATAACTCTAGGAATCTATGGTACTTTCAATTTCATGATTGTATTCTAGGTTGAGCACAATATCCTTATGCATACATTCCACATGTTGGGTGTAACTAGCGTATTCAATGACTCTCCATTCATTGCTATGCATGGTTCTTTGGTAACTTACAGTTTGATCAGGGAAACTATTGAGAATCAATCCACAACTCCCGTTATTTACATTTCTTCTTAGCTATTTGGCCCGTAGTAGGTATCTGATTTACCACTACAGGCATAATCACTATGGATTTTAACCTAAATGGATTCAATTTCAACCAATCAGTGGTTGACATTCAAGTCCATGTAATTAACACTTGGGTCGATATCATTAATCATGATAACCTTGGTATGGAAGTTATGCACGAATGTAATGCTCAAAAATTTCCTCTGGATCTAGCCGTTGTTGAATATATTTCAATAGGTGAATAATACTCTAATAGATTGTTATCATGTATTGCTTAATTGAAGAATACCAAGCCTTTCAATCAAATGAAAGGTTTGATATTCTTCAAATGTTTGTTGTTATTCTTCATACTTCTTCCCATTCCATTAATAATGGATATGTGCAGTTCCCCTGCATCTAACAATAATTGTAGGTTTCAACTCTTTATAGGAGTTATTTGCAAACAAATTATTAAAACATAAAAATATGTAATGGCGAGAACATAAATATACACATATATTTTCTCCTAAAACCCAAACTGGGAAAACCATTCCAATTTTCATTATATTCCTTTCAATATTACAATACATTATATACATGTTGAAGTATTCATAAACCCCAATCCATTAACCTTGGATTAGAACATAATTGTAACTCCCTTGACCAAATCTACAAAATACCATGGGAAAAAACCATCATCCCCAAAACCATGTGCGAAAACCATGCACAAAACCATAGGTAGGTCCGTTCACCATCCTTGGGTTCGCATTAAAAAAAATTCCTGAGCACTGCCATAGACCCCATGCAAGGGGGATACCGCCTCCTTTCAAACCCCCTAGTAGGGGGGGCTCCCACCCCCCATGACCTTCCCACTACACCTAGCACAACATAACAATGCCTGCCGTTAGACATGGAAAAAATACAACACATACGCAACATTCTACGACTTATTATTTCCTTTCCACATAAGGGAGATGCAAGAGTGCACAAGTCATTGGTCTTGAGATTCAATGTCCATTGTTTATATATACCAATAAAACTTCTAAGTTCTCATAGACTTTGTCAATGCATTTGCAACATTCTTCAAAATGTCCACCTTTATCAAGAACACCTTTTTGTCTTCAACCATATCCCTCACAAAGTGATACTGAACATGTGCTTTGTATTTGAATGATAAGTAGGGTTCTTTGCCAAGATAATTTCACTTTGGATGTCACAGTTTATCCTTATATCTCACTGTACCAACCCCATACTTGATCATAATATATGCAACCAAACTGCTTCCTTGCATGAGTGGTTGTCATGTATTCATCCTATGTAGTTGAAAGTGCCAATACAAACTATCTCTTTCTCATCCAACTGACCACTCCTCCAAATAGGTTAAACACATACCCACTTGTAGATATTCTCTGGTCCAGGTGTCCATCCCAGTCTACATCAACAAAGCCACACATTTACAACACTCTGTCCAATATTGGTCTTCCTTGATAGCACAAACCATAATCACTAGTGCTACTCGAATACCTAAAAACCCACTTCGTTGTCATCTAATGCTCCTTCCTTGGTTTTGACATAAACCTACTCAATAATCCCACTAAATGTGCAATGTATGGTCTAATACATACCATTGCATAAATCAGGCTACCAATTGCACTCGCATATGGAACACAAGACATGCCCTCTACCTCTTCTTGTGTCTTGGGACATTGTTCAACAGATAACTTTACACCTATAAGAATAGGAACCTTAACGTGTTGTTATCTTGAATATTAAACCTCTACAATATTGTCTGGACATAGTTCCTCTGGTTTAACCAGAGCTTCCTCTTTAATCGATCTCATTTAATTTCCATGCCCAAAATATAGTTTGCAACACTAAGATCCTTCATGTCAAATTTAGAGGATAATTGGGTCTTCAAATGTTGGATAATTTCTTTGTCATTTCCAATAAGCAACATATAATCCACATACAAGACTAGATAAATAACACTGTCACCAATTATTTTAAAATACACATAGTGATCTGCTTTGCTCCTTGTGAAGCCAAGTCCCTGTCTATATGTATCCAAATTTTGATACCACATCCTTGGTGACTTCTTTAACCCATACAAATATTTTTGTTACCTACATACCAGTTCTTTCTTACCCTTCACTGCAAAGTCTTCTGGTTGCTTCATGTATATCTCTTCTTCCAGATCCCTGTGAAGAAAGGTTATCTTCACATCCATCTGTTCTACCTAAAAATCAAAGGCAACAACAATAGATAAAAGTAATATAATAGAGGCTAACTTGGAAACACGAGAAAGAATAAATTCCTGACACCTAGGAATAACCTTTTTATACCAACCGAGATTTGTATTTCTCCACCTTGCCTTTTGCATTCATCTTCTTCTTAAACACCCATTTGTTGCCAATGAGTTTCCTTCTATTCGACAACTCCACTAGATCCCAAGTCTCATTTTTTTCTCTGAAGATGTCATTTCTTCAACCATGGCCTCCTTCCAGAGTTTTCCATCCTCTAAATCTACTACCTTCCTAATGGTTCTGGGATCATCATCAATAATAGATAAAGCAAAATTTGAAAAAAAAGCAGATGGAATATACCTCTCTAGCTTCCTTCTCCCTCGAACAAATCTTCTCAAAACTGGAGTGTGCAACTCTTCCTCTTCTGATTCTTGTTATTCTAAAGAGTCTGATTCTTCCTCCTTTAATTCAAACTCTATATTCTTTGGTTCGTTTTCATTTTGAAGGAATTCATGTTTAATAGCATCTTTCACCTCTCTAAACACCACATCTCGGTTGTACATTACCTTCCTTGTTTCAACGTTCCAAAGCTTATAAGCTTTTAAACCATCCTTATACCCAATAAATACGCACCTTTCAGATTTACTATCCAACTTGGTTCTTTTCTCCTTTGGAACATGTACATATGCATCACAACCAAATACCATCAGATGTGAGAGAGAGGGTTTCTTACCAATCCATACCTCATGTGGAGTCTTATCTTCCAACGTTGATGAAGGTGATCTATTAAATAGATAACATGCAATGTCCACTGCCTCTGTCCAAAATTCTTGTCCTAACTCGACACCACTGAGCATACTTATTGCCTTTTCTATCAATGTACTTTTCATTCTTTCTACAACTACATTTTGTTGAGGTGCGTATGGATTAGTATTCTACCATGCCATACCACACTTCTTATAGAACTCTCTGAATTCCTTCTTGCAAAAATCTCCACCATTATTTGTCCTCAACACCTTAATCTTCTTCTTTGTCTGATTTTCCACTAGAGCCTTAAATTATTTAAACCTATCAAAGACTTTAGATTTGTTCCTGAGGAAATATATCCATGTATTCCTCAAGAACTCATCTATAAAAGAAACACAGTACACATACTTACGTAGTGATGGAATTGACACAGATCCAAACAATAACTGTGCACAAGCTCTAATATCGCTTTCACCCTTTTAGCACCAGAGGGAAAATCACATGATTCTACTTCCCATATACACAATATTCATAGAAATCAAAGCCAGAGAGAAATTAGACATACCTTCTACCATACCATTACCATGTAGTATTTGAAGGACCTTCTCTCCAATATGTCCCAGTCTTTGATGCTACAACATAGTATTTTCTCCAGAGACCACTAGATTTTTTGCTTCACTTTCAGGAACCACAGAACAATTGCACCCATCAATAACAGTGCTACTAAGAATCTTATACATAGTTCCAATACAAAATCTATTACAATACCAATGCTCCCCGAACCATCTTGCAGGTATGATAAGGTGCTAAAAAAAATAGCTCAAATTTTGAAGTTGTTAGATTGGCGTGGAACTTGGACAACCACGTAGTGCTCATCATCCTGAATCCGACACAACTCATTTCGCACGAAAAAACTCCATATGACTCCAGAAACGAGTTTTGTTCACTTTGCCAAACAAGCAAATTAAAAAAAAGGGACAACCCAGTCAACAGTCAATATTTTTGACATGGAACTGACTGGATAGGTGGTTTGGATGTTGACTTGGTCAAATAATTTCTCAGCGAATTATATCGTGTCATGTGGCACATTGGTACTGGTTGAAATTTTGTGGTTTTTCTTTGGTTGGAATGATGGCCAACCACTGGGCTGACACGTGGCCCAGCCGAAGGCCACCACTTGGCAACCCGAGAGGCCACCAAAAGTATTTGTCTGGACTGGGCAGAGGTAGTAGGGCTTGAACACGCGACCTCCCAACACTAACACAACGACTTTACCAAAACACCACATGGTTCTTAACATCATATAATGGCGCATGTTATTTAAAGTTCAATGCTGACATAGCTTGGAGGTGGGGCAGACTTAACCGCCCCCATGTGAACGTCACTTATGCTAACCACCAACATTTTATGTGACCACTGGAGGAAACCACCCATGTGAACACCTTATCGTTAACCGCCAGCAGCTTATGTGACCACCGGAGGGAGGGGGCCAATGTCGGGGGCTAGCCCCTGGGCGCATTGCCCCCCATATGACCCTAAATTTTTGCATTTTAGGCCTTGGCGACAAAATTAACCATTTGAAAAATCCTCCCAGATTTCAGTGGATTTGGTGGCCCGTTAGCGGAAAATGGGGTGAAAATGAGGGTCGGTGCCGGATTTTGGACAAATTGTAGAGCAAATAGTGGAGAAACCAGGAGAGGTCATAACTTCTCCAGTTTTCGACCAAATTGGAGGCAGAAAGAGGCTAGCTAGCCATTTTTTGACATGCTGGACTCATTGGAGCAAGTTTCTGAAGCATTTGAGCAATGTAAACACATCTTTTGACACATTTGAGAATAATAGAGAGGCCCAAGCGATTGGAAGCTGGACCAAGGAGATGTAGCCTAGGAGGGGTGAACTCCTTCATCATGTTCCTGTTGTGATGTGTTTTTGGCGATGCTCTACACATTTATATGCTGCTGTTCAATTTCTATTTTATGTTAAATTTCCATAAAATTAACATAAAAACTCATTTTCACTTGCAATAAACTCATGAATCCTTAAGCACATGAATAACGTTTTGTTTATAATCTGAGGAGGATCTTAGCACATTAAAACTAATATTCTTATAAGATCATTTGGTATCAGAGCACTAGGTTTTCTTTGTGCAAGAAGGATTTAACTGGTTGCAAGTTTATGTCATGCTTACAAGGTTAAAACTCAAAAGAGGAGAAGGGAAGTTGGTTGGAAGCCCTGAAGTTGGGTCAAGTGGAAGGAGGGCAAGGTTGCCACAATCTCCAACACCAGTTCATCCTCAAGTTGTAGTTGAGTCCCCAGTGAGAATGTCTCATGAAGAAGAACCCACAAACACGATAGAAGATGAGAAGGTCTTCAGGAAGGTTTTCTTTGATATGACATAGATGGTAAAGGTCCTCTATGAAGAGAGGAATACCAGGCTGCAGGGTGAAACCTCCCAACCCCCCGAAGGAGAAGGTTGTTTAGGAGGAAGTAATAGAAATGGAGGTAAACCTCCACCCTTTCCACCATCTTCTTCATCATCTTCTTCACAGGCATCTTCATCCTCTTCCACTAGCACAACCCTTACTCATACTCATCAGCATACCTCAAAAGGAACTGGTAAATCACCCTTTCTAAAACTTGATGTTAAATTTGAGTTGCCCATGTATAATGGTGAAGTGAATGCAGAGAAGTTTGATAATTGGATTCACCAGTTGGAGGTCTATTGCAAAATTCAAAACCTTCAAGAGGATGACATAAAGATTCAGTTATATTCCTTGAGAATGTAGGGTGCAACACTAGTATGGTGGGAATCAAAGACACAAGAGGAGATAAAAAAACATGATAATATCTCAATTTCTTGCTCTGATTTCATTGCTGCAATTAAAAGACAATTATGCCCTCTAGCTTATATGCAGAAAGCCATCATGAATTGGTAGAACTTTAGACAACTTAAAGGTCAAAATGTGCAAGATTACACCCAAGAATTCAAAAAGAAGGTCTCTAATGTTAGGTGTAGATTTTAAATCACAAGACACATTGCTGAAGTACATAGGGGGTTTACACAGTTACCTTAGGCATACTATATTCATGTTTAATCCCAATAATTTAGATGATGTGTGTGTGCAAGCCACTCATCTTGAGGCAAGGGGGAAAAACACTTCAGACGAAGGTAGTAAAAAGCCATTTAAGGGTAAAGAGAAAGAAAAGGGTTTCAAGGGAAAGAAAAATGCATCGATTAAAAAGGAAGGAGAGAAAACAATATGTAAACATTGTTCCAAAGAGGGTCACGATCAAGCTAATTGTTGGAAGCTTCATCCTGAGATGAAACCAAAGAAATTCAACAATAAAGGAAAAGAAAAGACAACTGCTGTCATTCAAGAGGATTTGGGATCTGATTCGGGTGATGAAACTAAAATTACAACCATGGTGATAAAAGGAAAATAATTCATTACTAACACTAGTATATCAAATTTTCACACTAGTACTCCAAATGAAGAAACAAGGATTGAATTATTTCATGTAAGGGTAATCTCAAAACATACAAAATTCGACACACTTTTTTCTAGTGGGTATTAAGCCAACTTGATATTTGATGATTTAGTTAAGAAACTTAATCTTGAAACCATTTTACATCCCAAACCATATCCATTGGGTTGGATATGAAAGGAAACGAACTTACAGGTTACAAGAAAATGTATTCTTCGGTTTGCAATCACAACAAACTTCATTGACGAAGTTGAATTAGATGTTGTACCGCTTGATATATCAAGAATTATTTTGGTTGGTCCTTACCTCTATGATAGAAAAGAAATATTCTATCTTCATGAAAACAAGTACCACTTGTTCAAAGATGGTGTGGAGTATATTGTGAGAGCTTATCGCAAGAAACTAAATCTTTCATTAGTTAATGCAGGGAAAATGAAAAGACTAGTGAATTGAAGCAAGAATTTAGTGCTTCTTATGATCAAACCCAATGTTGATGTTGATTATGAAGCATTTTATTATTGTAATTAAAAATTGAAAATTGATTTGGTTGATGTAGTTAACCATGATGATGGGGTGTTTCAGAAAGCAAAGGGATTTCCTTCCAAGAGGAGAATCCAACATGAAATACCATTGCAACAAAGGTGTCTTCTTTCTAACATTGACATGCACAGGATGTTAAGAAGGGAAAGTGCAGAAATAACAAAGCAAATCCAAGGATTTTTGAACAAAAGGATCATCCGACCATATCCTTTATGATGTGGTGCACCTCTTGTTTTGGTGCCCAAGAAGAATGGTAAGCATTTCATTGCATGTGATTCAAGAAGTGGCTATCATCAAAATAGAGTGTTTGAAGGAGACATATGGAAGACGACATTCAAAACCAAGCAAGGTTTGTTTGAATGGATTGTTATGCTTTTTCTTCTTTTCCATGCTCCTACTACTTTCATGCATATGAAGAAAGATGTATTGAAGACATTTCTAGACATGATAGTCTACTTGGATGACATTTTCATTTTCAGAAAATTTCATTATGAACATGTCATGTGTGAGAAAGAAATACTTGATGTCATATGTCAAGAACATTTGTTATTGAAGATGTCAAAGTATATGTTGGATAAAACTTATTTGATGTACTTGGGAAATGATATTGGAGAAGGTGAGCTGAAGTTAGACCTCTCCAAGATTGATGCCATTATGGATTGGTCAATGCTCAAGATAGTCATTTGGATAAGAGGTTTTTTGGAAGCAACCCAATGTTGGGTGAAATTTTTTGTTAATTTTTCTTCTATTGTAGCTCATTTTCATTCTTTGGCAGTTGTGCAAGGGGTCTTCCATTGGGGAGGCAAACAACAAGGGGCATTTGATGCTTTGAAACAAAAGATTAATTCAACATTTATACTTGTTCTTTTAAACTTGAAAAAGTAATTTGAGTTTTAGGTTGATGTATGTGACTATGCCATGGGCGCAGTCTTTATGCAATGTGGTAAGCCCATTTCATTTCATTCAGAAATTTACAATGGTGTAGTGTTTAAGTTGCAGCGACAAAGGCACTTTCATTGGATGGGTTTTCTTCTACTATTCCACTTGGTCAAAAGGTATAAGAAAGGTATAAGCGACAAGTTTGTTGATGTACTTTCTAGGCCTATAGTTTCTATAAATAATTTCCTAAAACGTCATTTTTTTTTACATGAAAGTTATGTTCAGTAAAATACAGACCTTCAAGATGTATATTCAAGCTTGAGTCAAAGGAATCAAGTAGAGGAATTTGTTTACCATTTGCATCATAATGTGTTGTATCATCTTGGTAAGAAGGATGTTGCTACTGATAGTAACATGGACAAAGCCAAAGAGTTCATTGAATGACTCCAAATGGTACATCAAACAGTGCAAGATCAACTTGAAAAGGGCAAAGGCAAGTACAAAGTAAGACATGACAATCATCGTGTAGATCACAAGTTCTAAGTCAGTGATGAATGGATCGAGATTGGAAAGGTGAGGGAATTGTACCCTCACCTACTAGACAACTGAAAGTGATATTTTGGGGTCCAAAAGGCTTCTAGTGGGGAGGAATGATCAGGTGCTCAAAAAAATAGCTCATATTTTAAAGTTTTCGGATTGGTGTGTAACCTGGACGACTGCGTGGTGCTCGTCATCCTGAATCCGATGCAACTTGTTTCGCGCAAAACTGACTCCATATGACTCTTGAAACGAGTTTTGTTCACTTTTCCAAATAGGCTCATTTAAAAAAAGGGACATCCCAGTCAGTAGTCCGTACTGTTGACGTGGCGCTGACTGGGCAGGTGATTTGGACGTTGACTTGGTCAAAGCATTTCTCGGCAAATTGTATCGTGCCAAATGGCACATTAGTATTGGTCGAAATTTTGTGGTTTTTCATTGGTTGGAATGATGGCCAACCACAGGTTGAAACATGGCCCAGCCGAAGAATGCCATGTGGCAGCCCGGGAGGCCACCAAAATTATTGCGATGGACCGGGCGGAGGTAGCGGGGTTCGAACCCGTGACCTCCCAACATTAACACAACAACTTTACCAACACACCATGTGTGCAGTTCTTAACATCATATAATGGCGTGTGTTATTTAAAGCTCAACGCCGACATAGCTTGGAAGTGCGGCAACCTTAACCGCCCCCATGTGAACGCCGCTTATGATAACTACCAACATTTTATGTGATCACCGAAGGAAAATTCCCATGTGAACGCCTTATCGTTAACCACCAACAACTTATGTGACTGCCGGAGGGAGGAGGCTAATGTCGAGGGCTAGCCTCTGGGCGCATGGCCCCCCATATGACCCTAAATTTTTGCATTTTGGGCATCAGTGGCCAAATTAATTATCCAACAAATCCACCTGGATTTCAGCGGATTTGGTGGTCCGTTAGTGGAAAATGGGGCGAAAATGAGGGTCGGTGTCGGATTTTGCGCAAATTGTAGAGTGAATAGTGGAGAAACTAGGAGAGGTCATAACTTCTCAAGTTTTCAACCAAATTGGAGGCAAAAAGAGGCTAGGTAGCCATTTTTGGACATGCTGGACTCATTGGAGCAGGTTTCAAAAGCATTTGAGCATTGTAAACACATATTTTTACACATTTGAGCATAATAGAGAGGCCCAAGCCAATGGAAGCTAGACCAAGGAGACGTAGCCCAAGAGGGGTGAACTCCTTCATCATGATCCTTTTGTGATGTATATACATTTATATGCTATTTTTTAGTTTCTATTTTATGTTAAATTGCTCATGAAAGTAACATAAAAACTCATTTTCACTTGCAATAAACTCATGAATCCTTAAGCACATGAATAACATTTTGTTTATAATCTGAGGAGGATCTTAGCACAATAAAACTAATATTCTTAATCAGATCAAGGTATCTTTCTTGAACATTATTTTTACACCTGCATCATCCATCTTGCTTACGTAAATTAAATTTCTTACCAATATAGGAATGTGCAGAACACTGGGAAGTGTTTTAATCCTTCGACCTTGTAACTTAAGCTTGACTTTTCCATGTCCTATGATTATAGCTTTCCTGTCATCCCCTCAACCATCATATTTCTCGTACTCACAAAACCACTCTTTATGGGGAGTGAAGTGAAAGGATGCACCTTAGTCAATCAACCATGCCTCATGGTCTATGTGTGTACTTGAAGAAGAAACCAAGTACACATCCCCACCTTCATCTGAGGTGGTTTTCGCCTCTGCAAAAGGAGCATCATTAGATCCCTTTCCTTTCTCAGGAGCTTTAGATTTACATTCCTATTTTTAGTGCCCTTCTTTTCCACATTTCCAGCATACCTTTACCGGTTTTCTTAGAGATTTAGATCTCCCACTTGAGGAATTATTCTATTTCTTTTATGAGACCACCCTTTTATAGATAAGATATCTCCATTTTGGCTCTCCATATTTTTCGTGTCATCTCCTTCGACAACAAGGATGAGACTATTTCATCAAAATTCAAGGTAGTTATATTGCTAACTATAGCAACAACTAGACTATCCCACGAGTCGGTAGAGAACACAACAGACTGATGCACTTATCTTCATCTGAAATTTTAATATCAACAAATAACAACTGACTTACAGTATTGAAGGCATTTATATGCTCTGTCACTGAGTCTCCATCCTTCATCCTTAGGTTATACAACTTTTTCCACAAGAACAATTTGTTCACCAGAGACTTAGATTGATACAAAGTCCCTAACTTGTCCCACAAAGTGTTTGTTGTGGTTCCCCTAATGCATTCAACAATATTAAATTTGAGAGACATAATCATATTGTGCTCTTCACCTTCCAATCTAACCTTTCCCAGTCTTTTGTCGACATTCCTGTTGGTGTCGTACTTGGATCTACAATGATCCACTGATCTCTATCCACCAAACATATCCTCCATCTTGACCTTCCATAGCTCAAAACTTTGTCCATTGAATTTCTTGATCTCTATCTTTCCACTATTCACTATCTCCTTTCACCGCAAGAATTGATCGCATAGATATCCCACTATAACAGGGTTTACCACAGACTTGAGAAATGCATCCCCTTGAAGCTGAAACAACTCTGATACCAGATGTAGGTTTTAACCTTTTAAAATATACACAGATATTTTCTCCTGGAACCCAAACCAGGAAAACTAGATTTATTTTTCATTATATTCCTTTAAATGCTACAATACATTACATACATTCCGAAGAATTCATAAACCCCAATCCATTAACCCTAGATTAGAGACATAATCATGGACTATAGGGTTTGTGATTAATATTGAAATTAGTTTTAAATGAGCCATCTTGGAATTTTCACTATAACTTTTTTTATGGGAAGTTCCATGAAAATTTGAGGAGACTTAGAAGAAATATCAAGGTATAAGTGGTCAAAATTTTATGTTTTTGTTCATTATACTTAAGGGTACATAGTCTATGGAAGATAAGGTTTGTGACTAATCTTGAAATCAATTTTAAATGAATCATCTTGAAATTTTTGCTATAAATTTTGTTTGGTGAAGTTTAAGAGTCAAACACTTTCAAAATTCCAAGAAGACATAGCAAATTATGTATGTTTTTTTTTTTTTTTTAAGATTTTGAATCATTATACTTTATAAGATATACCTTGTGGACATTATGGTTTTTTATTAGTCTCAAATGAGTCATTTGAGAATTTTTGTTATAACCTCTTTTGGTGAAGTTTCAGACTAACTTATTAAGAGTTTAAGAAGATATATCATAGTACTATAAGAAAAAAAGTAATGCTCATAAGAGCTTATGATTCATATATATGTAAGGGTAAAGTTTGATCATCTAGATACACTCCAAATTAGTATTTGAAAGGTACGTAACTTACAATTGGCATAACTTTTGATTGGAAGAATTGTTTTTGGTGCTTCAAAATTTGTGATTAAGAGAAAAAAGAGGACCATTATTATTGTTTTCCCACATGGCTAAGGGTGTTCCCAAACACACTACACCAGTTAAATCTTAAAATAAAACATCCTTGATTCACGAAGAAAATGAAGAGATATGAAACCAACTATCCAAATTGGACAACCAAATTAATAAATTGAATGGTAGGTCAATGAAAAAAGTTGACTCCATAAATGCACAAATAGAAATAGAGTGAGATTAAAAAGAAGATGGATAGCAATAAGGAATAAATGGAAAAGAAGGTGGATGAAAATAATGAATAGATGGAAAGGAAGACAAAAGAATTCAAAAGTTATATGTCAGTCATTTTCTTATAGATAGATGAGAGGTCACCTAAAGGTGATATAAGGAATCTTAAAAATAAGGATAAAAATATTGTTGAACCCTAGTTGCATATGGAGAATATTTTAAAAAATATCGAGAACACAAGGATGGATTCCTAGAATTGAGATTATTCATCACTTTAAGATCCACATCATAGGGGGTTCAACTTAGCACCAAGGAACTACTTAACTCCTAAGATCAATACCAGGAAGTTTGATAGGCTATAACATGAATATTTTGGATGGGAAATTATTTGATGTACACCCGGTACGAACCTAAAAAAAGGTAACTCTTGGATTTTTGCGTTTATAAATTGTAAATTTGTCAAGTATCAATGGATTTGTGAAAGAAAAAAGGATTCCATTATCTCTTGGTCAATTTTGATGGATATTAAGGGAAGTACATTGATATCACATTATGGGGATATTAAGGGAGGTACATTCTTTAGTCAATTATAAAAAAATTGGCAAAGAGGTCCAATTATATAACACATTCAATAGGTCCAATTATAGAATACATTTAATAGGCTGAATTATATAATACATTCAATAGGTTTAATTACAATACACATTCAATAATTCAAAAAAATGTCTTAGGGTAAAGATAATTTCATAGAATAATTTGTTAGATATCTTTATGGGAACTCTAAAGGAGAGAATTCAACATGAGCTATGTATATTTTGAACCTAAATCCATAGAACATGCTTTCAATATGGAAAGGAAAGTTGAAAGTAAAAATATGGATACTAGAAGAGTAGTCGCTAACAATTATTAAGAGATCCATGCTCCTACTAACCTCACTGAACCTACAAGGTCGATTCCTTAACAAATGGATGAAAGTGGAGAAAAATTTCTATGTTTCAATTATGATAACAAGTATAGTAAGGGTCATAAATGTAGCGAGAAGAAAATATTCTACATAGACTATGAAAAGGAAGAAGGTCAAGAATTGGAAGCATCTCAAGATCTACAACTAGGAGAGACTACTCTAACCATATCTTGTCATGCATTAATATGCATCAATATTCCACAAACCCTAAAGATAGGAAGATATATAAAAATTAAAAAGGTAACAATGTCAATTGATTTTGGTAGTACCATAAATTTATGAACTGCAAATTACCAAAACTTCTTAATTGCTTTGTATTTTTAGGACTAGAGTCTCAAGTAATGATTATAGATGGAAGTACTATAAACTGTTCAGGGAAATGCCATATTATTGATCTTAATATAGGTAATTATTTATTAGATAGTCCCATAATTACAATTAAAATGGGTGGTGTTGATGTTGTATTAGGCATCCAATGGTTACAGTATTGGGAACAATAACATCAAAGTCATCAAGTAGAGGCACGAGTAGTGATTGCATCAAAATCATCAAGTAAAGATAAGAGTAGTGTTTGCACCAATGATGAATCTGATATAGAAATGGAATATCTAGTCAGGAGGCTGAAGAAAGGATCCAAGCTTAAAGGTAGGCTCCTCTCATTTGTTCAAGATGTGGTAAGATAGGACACTATGTTACCAAGTGTCCTATTAAAGATGACATTGATGATGGAGAAGAACATAAGGAAACGATGTTAAAAAAGGGAGGCTCAAGAAAGAAGAATTTCTTCTCCAAGCAAGACAATGATGTCTTTGACGAGAAAGAGTATGATGAAAATAGGGAAATATTATTCACGAATGTCTCAAATGAAGAAAAAAATATGGAAGGAGAAGAATAAATAATTGAAGGTATGGATGATTTATATATTAGTGCCTTAGAATAAAATGATGGACTCAAAAAATAATGGAACGTTATCCTAGGAAATAGTCTCTATCAAAAATGAGAAAGAGGAAGCTAATAAAGTAGAAGAAATATTGAGAAATAAACTAAAGGAAAAGGAAGAAATTTGTGAAAAATTGGAATCTAAAGTAGTATCTCTAAAAAAGTTGTTGGACAAAGTCAACAAAAAATTGAAAATCTACCAAACCTTGGACACCATTCCCAACTATCAAAGGCCACCATATGACAAGTTTGGGCTTGGATATACAGGTGAATCCTCTTGTTCATACACTAGTACTCTATCATGAAGAAAATCCTAAGAGCTTCATAAAAAACAATGTCAAAAAACCCACAAGTTTTGATGTCCTTAAAAGGTATCATAACATTCCCCACAACAAACTTGCAGGAAACAAAGATAAACCAAGGAATGAAAATCCAAAGAGACAACCATTCCTTGGAAGAAATGATTTATCAAGAAAAGCTTATACTAACAGGTATCAAACTATATTCCCTAGTTACTGTTTCTTTTGGTAAAAATTTGGTCAATAGGAAAAACATTTCAAGGCTTATAGGGCTAATAAAAAACCTCCTAAAAATAAGGGTTTTGACATTAAAAGCTGGGACCAAATCATAAATTATAATTCCTTTTTTCCTATTTAAAAGAATAGTATAGAATGTTATAGGTGCAACAATCCAGGTCATGAAGCACAAAATTTCCCATTAAAGTCAAAAGGAGTTTGAAAAAGGAAGACTGAAGAATTTGCACCTGAGAAATACTGACTGGTTATGTATGCTCAGAACATGGAGAGTCAATTGTTTGCTTATAGTGGATGTTCTAAGCAAATGATAGGAGACTAGAAGAATTTCTTCTCATTGATCAAAGAGAAGGAAGGAAATGTGACCTTCGGAGATAATGGATCTACTCGAATTGTTGGAATAGGCACAATGAGTCTCAACAATGGCAAGGGAAAAACACATAATGTCCTATATGTTGAAGGTCGTAAGCAGAATATTTTGAGAATAAACCAAATGTGCATTCAAGGATAAAATCTCATCTTCCATGCCAAACATTGTGAAATAGGGAGATCATCTTCAAGAAGTATCGTGGGAAAATGGGGTAAGAACAACAAATAATGTATACCTTATTAGGTAAATTCAAGAAGAAAGATGTTACATGAGTCAATCAAAGGAAATCTAGATATGGCACAAATGATTGGGACACCTAAGCTTTAATAACATTGTTAAGATCATCAAGACTCAAGCAGTAGGAGATGCCCAAAATTTCAAAACCAACAAATTCTATCTGTGTATCATGTCAATATGGAAGACAAACCAAGACCAGTTTCAATTCAAAGGAATGTTCAACATCATTGCCACTAGAAATCATCCACACATATCTATACGGTCCAACCAAAACTCCAACATTGAGGGGAGAAAGGTACTTTATGTTATTCATAGTTGACTATACTAGAATGATTTGGGTATCTTTCCTTAAATATAAATCAAAAGCGTTAGATTGTTTCAAAAATTTCAAAGCATTAGTTGAAAATGAAAGTGATTTGAAGATCAAGTGCTAAATATTAGATATAGGAGGAGAAATAAGGATCACACAGATAGCTACCTCCATGCTGATAACTACCTCACAGAGAGCTAACTCACACAGATTAGAAAAATATGTAGACAACTCCCTTGCCCTGCTTAATGACAAAATTTATTCCTACATTAAAGAGAGAAACCATTATGTGGAACTCATCAAAGGAAAAAGGATGGACCCTAAAGACATGATTGTGAGCTTCGATGTAACACAATTATTCATAAAGATACCATTAGAAGAAGCTATCCTAGTTTTCAAGGAATTTACAGACCCATAAACCGCTAAGCTTGTTGAGGTCTATCTGCATTCTATGTTATTTACCTTCCAAGGAGAATACTTTGAACAAACTAGAGGGGTGGCTATGGTGTCTCCATTATCCCCCATATTAGCCAACCTTTTCATGGAAAAATTTAAAAAGATAGCCTTGGAAACGTACCCTCTCAAACCCAAATATTGGATAAGGTTCATTGACGACACTAGTGTGGATTAACCACATGGGGTCTCTAAGCTAATCAACTTCATAAACCACCTTAACAACATTTGTATTGACATTAAATTCATTATGGAGACAGAGGAAAACAATTGCATTCCGTTCCTTCATATTCTTCTTTTAAGAAAAAGGGATGGATCATTGGGTCACAAAGTATTCAGGAAGAAGGCTCACACAGATAGCTACCTCCATGCTGATTCAAATCACCATCCGACCCAGAATATGGGGGTGCCCAACACACTCTTTACTAGAGCATTAAGGATTTCAGACAAAGAACATATAGATGAAGAAATAGAATATATGAATAATTTATTCTTAAACACTAGCTATAAGTACAAAGACATTAATAAAGCCATCCTAAAATCTAAATCCAGAACCACAGCTAGACCCCCCCTTCATCCAACTCCCAAGCCCTAAATGAAAAAGCATATCTCCCTTACATCCAAGGTGTTACTAACAAATTATCTAGGGTTCTAAGAAAGAAAGGCATACCAACCTCGTTCAAGCCCTTAAATACTATCTAGTAAAAGATGAGATCTATAAAGGATGGCTTGGATTACTTCCAACAAAAAGGTGTTTACAAATTCAAGTATTCATGTGGCGAATATTACATTGGAGAGATAGTAAGATCCTTCAAATTCAGACTTAAGGAACATGAGGCGGACATCAGGAAAGGGAGAATTAAATCCTCATCTCTTACAGAACATTCTTATAAGACCAGTCACCATGTTTGCCTGGAAGACATGGAAATAATCTCTAAGGAGAACCATTATTATAAAAGAAAAATACGTGAGGCTCTGGAAATCACGAAGAATCCCAGCAATCTCAACAAAGACAACGAGTTAGAGGTCAACAAAAGTTGGATCCCCCTGCTCACAAAAAACCATAATCTCCAAATCAACCACAACTGATCATCCCTCCTTAACCTTAACATACTACACATAGCACTCTTCTATCCCTTAATTAATAAAACTAATATAATTAACTTTTAAAAATACTAATTAAGGAATATGATAATTCAAATGATTACATTATTAATTATCTTAATTTAACTTAATTAACTTAATTTTACCTAAATCACTTAAATTAACTAAAATTTTAATGTCACCCTATTATATTCCTTATTAATAACATTATCTATTAACGAACTTATTCAATAATTTTAATATAAATATTTAATGCAAAATTATAGCTATAAGAATTTAAACATAAACTTTAATAATTATAATATTTGAATATTTTACTTATTTTCTAATTATAATTATTAAATACATTAATTATATACTTTTAAATTAAAATAATTTAATACATTAATTAATTTTTCAAATTATTTTAACCTTTTATGAATCTGCTCTCAAAAAAGTCAGCCATTTTTGCTAGCTCTCTCTCCTATTTATTCTAACCATTTTTCTCTCTCACTTACTCAACATTGTCCCGACGATGGATCTTGGTGTAGACTCGAAACATCGACAATTAAAATGTCTACTGTGGAACAATTTTTGACATCACAACTTCAAGATCAATACCACCAAAATATTCAAACACTAATATAGGATGAGAGTTTACTTATGGAGAATTCAATGAGTTCGGTGAAAAAAATTGAATCAAAAGGAAACTTTCTATTGCTAGAACCCCACAACAAAATGGAGCAGTAGAAAGAAAGAACATATTTTTACAAGAGAATGCAAGAACATTCTATTGGAAGCCAAGTGACCTGTTAAATTATGGAAGGAGTTGATTGGGGAAAAATATACATAATAAACATGACACAACTCTGGGTAAACAACGATAAGACTCCATATGAACTATGGAAAGGAAGGCCCGCTTCTGTGAAAAACTTCAAAATATTTGGGAGCAAATGCTTCATGAAAATAAATGATAAATCACTAGGCAAGTTTGATTTCCAAGTAGGTGAGGGGATTTTTCTTGGATACTCACTACGAAGTAAGGCCTACAAATGCTACAATAATCGACTTCACAAGGTAGTAGAAAGCATTGATGTAAAAATAGAAGAGGCTCTACTTGAAAAGGAAGCAAGTCTAACAAATGAAGAAGACCTTACCCTTATATATTAGGAGGAAATTTTGGCAAAAGAAGAGTTGCAATTAGAAAACTTAGTAGAAGAAAAAGAAACATACTCCAACCAAGACAACATTCAAGTTTGTATAGAAGCATCATCCAGAAAACCAGGTCATTGGAGATATGGACGAAGGGATACAAACAAAAAGAAGAATGAAAAATACACCAAAGAAGAATGATATTTCTTTGTTATCCCAAATAGAACCAAATAATTGTACTAAAGCAAGTATGGATCAACACTGGATAAATGCGATGGAGAAAGAGCTAAACCATATTGAGAAAAATGAAACCCAGAATATTATGCCTCGTCTAAAGGATAAAAACATAATTAGAACCAAGTGGGTATTAAAAAAAATGAATGGAAGGACAAATTATCAGAAACAAGGCAATATTGGTATGCTCAAATTGAAGGAATTTATTTCAAAGAAACCTTTGCTTTGGTTTCCAGGTTAGAGATTATCAGACTGTTTTTAGAATTTACATGTTCGGAAGGTTTCAAAGTATACCAAATGGATGTAAAATTAGCCTTTATAAATGGCGATTTAAAGGAAGAAGTATACATCAAACAACCTGAAGGCTTTGACTTGTCAGAGAATAAAGATTATGTGTGCAGATTGAAGAAGGCCCTGTATGGGTTAAAACAAGCTCCAAAAGCTTGGTATGCCAGATTATATCACTACCTTCAACAAAAAGGATTCAAGAGAGGAGTTTCAAGAAGAAACCAATACATGAAAAAGGATGAAGATAACTTGTTGATCATGTTGGTATATGTGGATGATCTGATTTTTGGTAAGAACTATGATAAAATGAGTCACATATTTTCCTAAGAAATGTCAAAGGAATTTGGAATGTCAATGATTGGATATTTGTCCTTATTCCTTGGACTTCAAGTAACTCAAACCAATGTTGCAATATTCATAACAAAAACACAATATCTTATGAAAATCTTAAGCAATTTGGAATGGAAGAATGTGCTATTGTAAGTACACCCTATGCCTACAAGTTGTAAGCTAAGTAAGGATGATGAATCTCCTAATGTAGATGCCACTATATATAGATCAATGATTGGAAGCTTCTTATACCAGACAACTTCAAGGCCAAACATCATGTAGACAGTTGGAATGGTGGCAAGATTTCAGGCAACTCTGAAGAAATCTCACATGCAAGTTATACAAAGGATATTCAAATATCTAAAAGGCACCCTTGATTTTGGACTATGGTATCCTAAGAGCACAAATATTACCTTGATAACATACACCAATGCAGATTAGGTAGGAAGCATTGATGACTGGAAGAGCACCAATGGAAATGCATTTTCTTAGGGAATTGACTTGTATCTTGGTTTTTCTTAGGGGATTGTCTTATATCTTGGTTAATTAAGAAACAATCATCTATATCCATCTCCAAAGTTGAGGCCAAATATATAGCAAAAAAAAAACCGTTGTACAAAAAATCTAGGGATGAAAGAAGCCTTGAAGGATGTCAAAATGGAAATAAATAAGCCCATGACTATCTTTTGTGACAATACTAGCACAATCAATATCTCTAAAAACCCACTCATGCACTAAAAAACAAAGCACATTATAATCAAGTACCAATTTCTCAAAGAGAAAGTTGTTGATCATAGCATTAAAATGGAATATATCAACACTAAGGAACAAATTGCCAACATCTTCACCAAACCTCTGTCTTGAGAAACATTTTAAAATATTTATTGGAAGTTGGGTGTCATCTCTCTTGCATCCCAATTGAGCATCCCTTTGCTATTGATGTCAAAGGGGGAGTAGCAGGAAGCCAAGGGGATTAGCATATATCCAAGGAATGCGATTGTCAAAACGTTGCCATTAATAATGAAAGGGGATATTGTTGAGAAAATGGTTGTTATTTAGCTAAGGAAGATAATATTACAAGCTTAAATATCATCTCAAGGCCTTTCCAATGAGGTGTGGCTTGCCCCCTAACTCCTCTTTGTTGAGGATAATGGATTTTTAAAGTTAAAAGGTGAATTATTTGGACCCAGTCAAGTTGGCCTTCCAATAGGGTAGGTCAACCCTTCTTGGGTTAAGTCAACCCTATTTAAGGGTCAACAAGACCCATTAATAGGTCTTCCCCTCTCCCATTTTGGTCAACATATTTGATGAAGCAAGCAAGAGTACTTAGACATATTTGAGTGATAGAAGAAGAGGTTCATATCTCATGAACCAAGGAGTAAAACAAGGTTGAAGGAAATCATCTTTAGAATTTTTTTTGTTCTTATTTTCTGGAGTTTTGTATTGGTTAATTTCTTTGAAGCAAGTGTGGAAGAAACTCAACCTTTTTTCTCATAATATTTTGGCCCTGTAGTAGGCCCTATTTCGACCATATAGAAGGCCCTCTTTCAACCCTGAGGCCTCTACATTTTGGCCTTGCAACAACCTAAAATTTTCCTTATGATAGGATCTAATCTCTACCTTGAAGTAACCTATTTTTGGTCTTGTGATGCCTCTATATGTGACCTTGTGGAAAGCATGAGGCTTGGCCCTGTTTTGGTAATTTGAAGCCATCTTAAAGTTAGTTTTAAAGGAGTCCCAGAGTAGGCTTTGAAGCCATCTAAAAGTCAGTTTTGAAGGAGCCTTGGAGAAACTTTCGAATCCATCTTAAACTCAGTTTTGAAGGAGTCTTGAAGAAACTATTTGATTTATTTAGAAGCCTATATTGAAGCTTTATTGAAGCAATTTTTGGAGCAATTTCGAATCATGATTGGTACTTATATTGAACAAGTTTTTGGTAAGTTTTTGGAACGATTTGAAAAGGTTGGCGCCTAAGAGGATTAGTGTCCTCATTTTTACTAGGTTGGTACCTGACTTGTTCAAGAGGATTGATGTCCTCATTACTAGGTTGGTGCCTTGGTTTGTGAAAGGGATTGGTGTCCTTATTTGACATGTTGGAGCCCAAATTTGTATAAGAGGATTGGTATACTCATTATTATATTTTGAGCTAAAATTATTCAAATAATTATTTGTTTTTTAATTCTTGTGTCATGGAATTTCTTGTGCTTCTGATTTGTAAAAGAATTTTAAATCGAAAAAAACAAAAATGGCATGAAATATTGATTCATCCCTCTTTAAGTATTTATAGAAAAAGTGGACAAAAACTATAATGCTCCTTCCCACCCCCTTGTACTATCTCAGGCTGCATGAGGTGCTACTTATTGAACTGAATCGAACTCCAAAGTCTATCTTGAGGACGAAGTTACAAAAATCCTACTTTCCAAAGGTTGTGGAATTAAAATTTTATATCACCATCGTGTTCAACTCATCGAGATATTTCTGATGATATAAACTTCATTTTGATCCAACTCCCAGATTGAAAGATATGACCATTTAAATTTTAACCAATTGGATAATGCCACGTCTGTAGGATATCCAAACATGTAATCCATAGGTCTATGCCACATCATGAGAGGAAGATGCATGTCACCCAACCCCCCTATGTGGCATCCACGTGACCACTACCAGGTCCCCGTGGAACTTTCCATGTTAATCTCGGTATGAAAGTTCCACTAGACCCTAACCTTCATCTTATATAAAGATTTAGTGTTATCTCCATCTCTAGGTTCTGGAAATCAGAGTGGTTTCCACAGGGGAGGTTATTCAAAGGTAAATAACCAAAGGTGGTTTTGAGGGGTGGGGGGGTATACTTGGTTTAGAAAACAAGGTAGGGGGGGCTTGTTATAGATTAGGTCTAGCCACGTATGTTTGCATTAACCCGGGTGATTTTCTCTGCGACCCCCTAGGGATAATGTAATGTAGACCAGGGGGCCCACAATTTTGATTGGCCATATATCTACCCCATTCAATGTAATCACACCATTTAAAACAATCACATGTTAATGGGGCCTAAGCATTAAACACCGATAGGTTCAGGGGCTCCACTTACCATCGATTTTACAGATCCATGATCACACTATTCAAGGTGAGTGCTCATTAATGATGATCGCTTCAATATGAGGCTGAGTAATTTTGACAAATATACACTAAAATTTCGTTAAATGACAGATAATTTCCCTTCTTTGTCTCCATTCTCTTCCTTTAGACTATTGGGGAGTTTAATTTTGCCAAGAAAATCTCCAACGACTGATACACCAACATATGGGCCTAATGAAAAATGTCTTGTAGTCGATTGCCACCACCACTCTGTCACCACCATCCAATTTCAAAACACAACACTTTGGCAGTGCCAACAAGCAGTCTTGACATACATTTCTTCCAGATTAAACACATCAACTTTTTACTGGTCGACGTTTTGACCCATCTAATGTGGTTCATCATCAGGACAAAGATGAAAAAACTTGTTCTATACATAGGTTTAAATAGCCAAGATGCACCATGTTCCAAATATGAATGTTAGAGAAAGTCAAATAAGATTAATAAAATTTAATATTACATATGAACAATATTAAATCTCAAGAAAAAGATGGATCACATAAGCTTCATATCAAAGAATACAATAATTTTCCCAACACATGCAATTCATCATTTGGTGTTGGGACCATAAGGGAGAGCATAAGGTTCAAAAAAGTTCAAGAAGACCTTCAAGGGTCGATCTAAGATCTTACGTGCCCTAGGACCATGTGATGGTCCTATGCATGGTTAGAAGGCTAGCACTAGATCCTAAACAAGAAGGAATAACCCCAAAAGGCCAATTATGCAAGTATGAGCATTCCAAATATTAATTTTTATTGTAGATTAGATTGTTTCTTTAGTGAGATAGGAAATTTTCAATTCCCTATCAAAGGAGGCATATGAGTTACATGCTCACACAAGAAGCCTACATGTGTGACTTTAAACAATGAATCTTATAATGTACAAAAATATGTATAAGTATGCATAAACTTTCAAGATCATCTCATCATTTATAGATTAAGCATTCTAAACATTAACTAAACATTCATGTTACACTCAACATATGACATAATCTGTAATTTTTAATCTCTACAACATAATTAATAATACTAAATATTACTATAGCCATGAACATATCAAACAAATGTCAACCATGGATACATAGAGATTTGAGCATTCATTCATGAATCATATAGAAGCATATATCAACTTGTTAGATATATATATATAGTTTGAAAAATATTAAGCATAACTCATCATTCACAAATCAACTATACATAAATATTTACAATTATCTAAATGAGTTAAATCAGCTGACAACTAGAGGAGGGAATTCCACTCTCCACTCAGCCATATGTTAGGTACATTGTAATGTTTCTTGCAACCAACCACCCCTCATTTAGATCTAGAGTCTGAGGGGATTCTTGCATAATGGAAAATTCACACCAATGGTTTGGTCATGCACTCGGGTGATGGAATCCATTGTTTAGGTGGTTCATCAACTATTCTCTGGAAATAAGCACCCTAGTGACCCGCTTACTCTCTAGATTTTAAATACAAGGGATTCACCTCAATTATAGAGGGGAGTGTGTTGTTTAGTTTATGAGGATTGAATTCCACTATGAAAGTAGTTCATTATCCAGTTACTAAGAACTTAACAACCACTAAGTGTTTCATCAACACAATTGCAAGCACCTAATGGTTTAACCTGGGGATTGATTCCACTATGAAGGTGGTTTCTTAGCTAGTTAGCAAGCACTAAGTGGTTCATCAAACTAACTGCAATCACCTAGTGGTTTAACCCAGGGATTGATTCCACTATGAAGGTGGTTTGTCAACGAGTTAGCAAGCACATAACAAGCACTAAATGGTTCATCAACCTAACTACTAGAACCCAATGGTTTAACCTAGGGATTGATTCCACTATGAAGATGGTTCATCAACCAGTTAGCAGGCACTTAGAAAGCACTAAGTGGTTCATCAGCCTAACTGCCAACACCCAATTGTTTAATCCAATCACACATTTTCACACCAAAAACACATGCTCATGCAAGGATTTTAGTGGCCACAATCATAGTCAAGTTAGTTAAAACCGAAAGACACAGGTTATTGGCTCAAGGTCACAAAACCTTAGAATTTAGAAGGGGAAAAGAATCCAGTTCCATTGGAGGCTTTAAATAATGATCCGTTGAGTAAATTCCTTCTCATCCAACAAGAAAATTGAATCCCAAATTCATTTCTATTGTGCGTATATATTGAATCGCTCTCGCGTCCCTTCACACAATTGAGACAACATCACCTTGTCTCTTTGGCATCGTCACCTTCTAGGTTGTTTCTCTTATTTTCGAGAGGGAAGGATGAGAATGGGAACTTCCCATTCCAATATTTACTCTTCATAAATGAATTGTCATCAAATATGCCAACTCTAGTTCAACCCCAATTGCATCACATTAAAACCTGTCAGGTAAAATGGATTTTCTCAGTTGTGAGTGGTTCTGACATTTAATTTAGCTACAAATGACTTTTCAAGTTATGCAAACAAAATAAGAAACATCCCTACGAACTTTGATTTGGAGGTTGTCCCTTCCTTCAATGAGATTAGTTAAATTTAATTAATACTTAACAATTGTTAAAACAAAGGATCAACAACTAGAGTTCTTCCATGTTGGAGTTGTAGTTACGTTTGATTCTATAAAAGTAGGGGTAAAAAGGGGGATGTTACAAACCCCACCCGCTTAAAGGAACACCGTCCTCAGTGTTCTATAAATAGAAAAAAACAAAAACTAAGATTTATATTTACAACTCTTTACATTCATTTACATACTAAGCAAAAATGGCTACAATAATTTGATCCGCATGTTCCCAAATTTCTTCATCTAGTCCAAATTGCTTCCATTGCACCTACTCGATTACTTGATTCTAGAGCATGGTCTACCTCTAATCTAGAATGCATAGTGGTTCTAGTTAAAACTCTCCCTCAAAGTCCACATGTATCACATACCATTCAATCACATAATTAATGTCACATTCATACTTTTTAAGCAAGGATATGTGAAATACATCGCGTGTCTTTATAGTGTGTGGCAAGCCTAGTCTATAAGCCACTAGTCCCACTCTTTTTAAAATTTGAAAGGGTCCATAAAATATGGGTGCTAACTTAGCATAGGACCCCACTTTTAGTGAGCTCTTCCTTGGTTTAATGCGAAGATATACATAATCACCCAGTTGGAATTGTTTGTGCATTCCTTGTTGATTTTTCTAACTCTTCTACCTATCTTTCGAGGCTTTCAATTTCTTCCTGATACTAATTACTTCCTATTCCATTTCATTCAACGTGTCAGGTGCAAGAACCACTCGTTTTACTGGGTCATCCCAAATAATGTGCATATTACATTTTCTACCATATAAAGCCTCAAAGGGACTCATTTTTAGTGACACTTGGTAACCATTGTTGTATGCAAATTCAGCTAATGGCAAGAAATATTCCCACCTCCATGGTTGATGCATAACATACATTCTCAACATATCCTCTGAAATTCCATTCACCCTTTCAATTTTTCCATCAATTTGAGGATGATAAGCCGTGCTAAATGCTACGTGAGTCCCAAAGCTAGCAAATCATGTTTTCCAAAAAATTGATGTGAACTTGGCATCATATTCTGAGGTGGAATTCTTGGGTCTAGAATGCAATATAAATATCTCCTTCATGAAAATATAAGTTATGTCAATGGCCTTGTGGGTGGAATTGAAAGGTATGAAGTGAGCTTCCTTGCTCAATTTGTCCACAACCACCATAATGGCATCATGTACCTTGGGTTTTTTTTTGAAATTCTGTGATGAATTCCATGGACATGACTTCCCACTTCAACTCAGGGATTATAATTGGTTGCAAAAATCCTATTGGGTGTCTAAAATTCACTTTAAATGATTGACATTCTAGACACTTGGTAATGCATTCAAACTTCTTTTTTCATACGTGGCGAATAATAAATCTTCTTCATGGATGTTATCATTTTATGAAAACTAAGATAACCAGAGTAATGTGTCTTGTGGAAATCATCCATTATGAGATTCTTCAAGTCACCCTGTTGACAGTGCTGGACCCGCCAACATGTCAGGGGATCTCCCCAGTAAGAAGTCCCAACTAGACCTCATACTGTTTGGTGTAGGAGTCCCAGTAGTGGGTCGTAACGGTATCACCTTGACCGCGATTGCGCACAGAGGCAAGTAATATGTCCTTGTTGGTAGCAAGGGTGTGACATATGCAACAAGTCAAGAAAGGTGCATGAACGATTCTAACACATGGAGGGTGAGATGAGTGAGCCCCTTGGAAACTTGTGAAAGCATGGAGTTAAGAAGTGAACACCCAAGCAAAGATGAATAAAAAACTGGAAGGTAAGTAAGATGGAAATCCAAAGTGATGGTTAAACCAACAACACATTTAAGTAAGATTCATACATACTTATACAGAAAATTCCATACATGTATGTGTAAGACAACATATACATATATCATTACAGTAAACAAGTTAGCTGAAATACAATAACAACATATTGTTACACTAAAAAATGTCACCATGACCACTTACAGTTAGTATGGCTCAAATCAACAGTCATGCTACCCTCTTAGGCAAGTCTCATGCCTCTGTTATCCATCTCAAACTCAAAGAAGAGAGAAAGTCTTGTAAAAAATATGTTTATCTCTGGGGTCGCAGGTTCTCTCTAGCCTTACCTGCGGGGACGCTGACCATGTTCACAAAAGGTGCGTCCTTGGACGCTCTGTATGTTAAGGGACAGGTGTGTCCTTCTGTAAAAGGCAAAATGCGCGAGTTTCATCTTAAAAAAGTTACTTGTGGTTACTTCTAGAACATTCTAGAGGTCGGTTTGATGAAATGGATGTGCCTCCAGTTGGTTCATGTATCTCTATTAAGGGGGAACTTATCCCATCAATAAGGGAGCTATCCCACCCAAAGAGGGGGATGATCCCATTGATAGTGGACCTGAATAACCTCTTTACAACACTATAAATAAAGACATTGAGCCAGAGGGAGAGGAGGTTGGAGCTATACATTTTCTTTGGGTAAATGCTGCAGGATTTAGGTCTTCCATTAGAGCCTTTGTGAGGAGAGATTGTCTTTACTTGATTCTACTTGGAAGAGGGTGAGCTTTGTCAAAGTAGAGGAAAACCCTTGATGGACCCTGGGAGGAACTTGCACAACACCAAGGCCAGGTTGTAAGAGTTTCTTTGTTTCGTTATTAATACAAACTGGTTTATTTTTCTCAATAGCTTGTGTTAATGAGTTATTTCATGTGTTCCTTGGTCTGCATGTTGAATATATGTTTTATTATATGAAATGCAAGTGCTTGGTAATTGTTTGATTATTTGTGGTTGCAGGAATTGACTTGAAGGAGGAGCTCATCCGGATCGTCAAGAACGGACTTCAACAACAACATTTTGGAATAAGGTAAGCCTAAACACTTGTAGTTTTCATGTTGTAAAAGGTGTATTTAGAGAAAGATCACTCCATTTTGTCTTGTTTGTCATTAGAATGTCTTAGACTTCTAGGAAGGTCAGCTGTGTCCGCACCCTTGACCAATTCCGTGTGACAAATTGGCGACTCCACTGGGGAATCCATTAATGAGAAAGTCTTTTCCTTTGTGTGAAATTTGCTCTGAGAAAATCATTTTTATTTTCTGGTTTTTGACTGTGAGAATTAGTATTTGGGTGGCTTAGCTTTAGATTTAGTTAGATTTGGTTTTTCTTAACTTTTCCAGAAGGACGCACCCTCTGAGTACTAACCTAAATAACTAACCTAAATATACAACTTAACATTTACGAGATCTAGTCAATCTCTCGACTCAAGTAGAGGAGGATTTGTTTCATTTTTTAAACGAGCTTGACACAGGAAAAGAACTATGCTCGGATTCGGTTTCATGTTTACACAAGCTTGAAACGAAAAACTATGCTTGTTACAAGTTCACATGCCCCCGGCATAATGATGCAAATCAAGGTACATGCCCCCCAAGCTTCATTGCATTCAATGAGGTGGATGGAATGAAGCTTTACTTTCAAAATCTTGGAAAGAATCGTGGGAGTTGTTTCATTTTTTAGTGAGCTTGACACAAGACAAGGAACTATGCTCATAACTACTTTCTACAATCTACCTAACAAAAAACTATACTCTAAAAAACCTTGATTCATTTTTTTAACGAGCTTGACACAAGACAAGGAACTGTGCTCTAAAAACCTTGATTCATTTTTTAATGAGCTTGACACAAGACAAGGAACTGTGCTCTAAAAACCTTGATTCATTTTTTAATGAGCTTGACACAAGACAAGGAACTATGCTCTAAAATCCCTGTTTCATTTTTTAACGAGCTTGACACAAGACAAAGAACTATGCTCATGACTACTCTCTACAATCTACCTACTTAACCTACCCTTGTTTCATTTTTTAACGAGCTTGACACAAGACAAGGAACTATGCTCAAAAAGTTCGCATGCCCCCAGCATAATGATGCGAAATGAGGTACATGCCCCCCAGGCTTCATTCATTCAATCAGATGGATGGAATGAAGTTTTACTTTCAATATTTAACTTGAAAAGGGAGTTGTTTCATTTTTAAGGAGGTTGACACAAGAAAAGAACTATCCTCATACCTGATTCATTTTTTAACGAGGTTGACTCAGTAACAGGAACTATCCTCATACATGATTCATTTTTTAACGAGGTTGACTCAGTAACAAGAACTATCCTCAAAACCCTACTTTCTACAATCTACCTACATATCCTAAAATCTACCTGATTCATTTTTTAATGAGGTTGACTCAGTAAAAGAACTATCCTCATGCCATCCAATTTCATTTTTTAACGAGGTTGAGAGAGGAAAAAACTATCCTCGTGCCTGATTCATTTTTTAACGAGGTTGACTCAGTAACAGGAACTATCCTCATAATCCTACTTTCTACAATCTATATAGCCTAAAATCTAGCTGATTCATTTTTTAATGAGGTTGACTCAGTAAAAGAACTATCCTCATACTAGCCTGTTTCATTTTTTAACGAGGTTGGCACAGGAAAAGGAACTATCCTCGAACACACTGATTCATTTTTTAACGAGGTTGACACAGTAAAAGGAACTTTCCTCGCGACATCCAATTTCATTTTTTAACGAGGTTGAGAGAGGAACAAACTATCCTCGTTCTCACTGATCATGGCTTCCAACTGGAAGAAAGACATGTCAATGGACACACCTCGATCATGGCTTCCAAGAGGTCTTCATCAGAAGGAAGAATAGTCTTTTGGAAGGAACACATGTCAAGGGACTCAAAAGGGATAAGAACATCATGTTCAAATAATCCCATAGAGTTTTCCATGTCAATTACCGTATCTAAATCAAAGGAAGATGAGCAACCAGTGAGAGGCTCACTTACATTGGTAACTGAAAACATGGGATCGGTTGCCACATAATTAACCCGTGGCAGGGTAGATACCACTTTAGAATCAGGAACATTTAGGGGTGTCATATTATTGGTAGTTGAAACAAGACTAGGGAATGAAAGCTGGTCTATAGTCACAATACTGCCATTGTGAGGGAAAGACATCACGCGAAAGAGTGTCGATACGACAGCTTTCATCGCATAAACATAGTCTCGCCCAAGGAGTAAATTGAAATCCAAGGGACCTCGAACTACCATAAGATCAATACAGACAGTTTTACCTTCCAAGGTAATAGAAAACTTAGGAAGGATCCCTAAAGGTTCACTAATGGTTCTGTTAAAAGCTTTCAGATTCTGCGTAATAGGCGTAAGCTGAGGGGAACCCAAAGCTTTCCAAACAGTTGAGGATAAAATACTAACAGAAGCACCCTCATCTACCTGAGTACGATGTATGTCCCTACCACCAGCCTTGACAATGATTTGGAAAGAGATGGAGGAAGGAAGACGAGGTTCTGTTAGTCTATTCCAATCAAAGGAAAAGACCTCAGTGCTTGGAGGGGGTTCTGTAAAAACAGGTGAAATGCCCCCCGGCGTAGAAGAATCCGATGTAACAAGAAGAACATCAGCGGTATGAAATCTACTCTCGAAAGGGAGAGTGTGATCGACCGAATGTGAAATTGAATCGACCACATGATCAACTAATGGATCATCAACCTGAGTGACATGAGTTTCACTCTCCAATGGAAGAGTGTGATTGACTCTACTTGAAGTTAGATCAATCACTCCGTCAGTTGACGGCAGGTTGGGAGAAAGTTTACGGTAACCAGTTGGAAATTCTTGCTGTGGAACAGTAAGTTTTTCCAACAATGTTGAGGCTTCATCCATGTGAGGGCAAATGTGAGTTTGATGACTCCCTTTGCATAACTTACAAGGAAACCTAACTTTACCCTTTTTCCCAGGAACCTGACTATCACTGGTTGATGGATCAACGGAAAGTTGATGAGATTTTTCTGACCATACTTCCAAGACCTTTGGAATACCAGGACAATTGACAAGGAAGTGGTCACCCTTACAAAGCCTGCAAGGGTATTTGGGTTTACGATGCATGTCGGAATTTTCCTCAACACCACTAACACTTACAGTCGTGATTGGTTGGTTGACTTCTTTCTTATCTGGCTTCTTCTTCTTCTTTTTCTTCTTCCCTTTCTTCTTCTTCTTAGCCTCCTGGTTACTAGCATCAAGGCTTTTACCAGGCGAAGAGGAAGAAATGGAGGAAGAAAAATTAGGCGAAGAAGGTAAAGGGTCAACAGAAGGTTGGTGATGTTGAGATGGTGAACTCTGTTGAGGTGAAGCATCCAGTTGAGGTGGAACAATTGGAGTATTTTGGGCCAACGAAGTTGAAAATAACCATATCGGTAAACCTATTGTAAATCCAGGTAATGACAAAGTAGCCATATAAGGAGGACCAACATTTCCAAAATAAGGAAAAGTACTAGGATTCTCATTAGGAGGGGTTCCTAGGTTGATAAATTCCGGAACATTTGCCATTATATTCAACTTTAGTGAATTTTATTAACAATTTAAAACTAAAATTAACAATTCACAATTCACACCTAACAATTAAAATTCACAATTCACACCTATGGTCTCTAAAAGTAAAAACAAACAAATTAACACACGCTATCAAATCTAGGAGTCAAACCACACACAAACAGTAAGCTCTCCGGACCGAAAACACTAGTTGGTGATGAAGCCCAACCTCGCAGAATTCAGTACAGAAATGGCGGGTGGAACAGTTACCCCGGCAACCTGCTTAATGAATAGACCGGCACAAGTTCCTCCACTTTAACCGTCTCAAAGTGAAGTGAACCCCCCGGAAAATCCAAGTGAGTATAACCGACGTCTGCTCCAGGTACAGTGGGACCTTCCCTCCACCGTCACCTCGGTAGAACCCTAAAGATTATGGTCACTAAGGTCACCAACAGTAACAAATACACCTGGGGGAACAGTCTAAACTCCGACAGCACGCAAGGGCAGAGTAGCAAGCTCAATCCCCTTACCGGCTCCTTGACAACAATCCAAGGTTTACCGATAAGTGACCCCTGGCTCCTCGACAATGGTTAATCCGAGGTTTACCGTTTGTAATACGTACTGTCTGGCGTCGTTCCCAACGAGGGGGAATGATCCCCTCACTGGTTCGGACACGAGCTCGTGCTTCTCCTTTAAGAGGAGCTTTCCCAGAGTGCAATTGAAACAATTGGATTTATTCTACTCAAGATAAACTATCTGTTTGGTTTTGTAGTCTTGGAGAGTTAAGTACTCACCTACTCCAAGACCCTAGCCTAAGCTATGTTGGTGTTTCAGAGCCCTAGAAATGTAAAAATTACTAGATGAATTTTAATTAAGCGCTGTGTTATTAAGGCTGTTATTACTCAAATGGGTAAATGGAGATGAAACCAATGGTGTTATGACCCGACTCAACTGAATGCAATCGAATATGATAATGTAATCTTTTCAATTCGATGAATCCTAACTAAAGTAAGGAGAGAGTTTCCATTCACTTCCAACAATGCAAAAAATTGATCATTAAGAGAAAATATAACAAATTCTCTAATGCACTAATTTTATCAAGAAAAACTAATGCAAATCAATTCCAAACCATTTTTTTTATTTTTATTTTTGTGTAAATTCAAATCAAAGAAAACTGATCTAAATCTACGATTGATTTTCCAGAATGTAAACTATGCAATTGTAATCTATGCACAATTCACTCGAAAAGTATGCAAATGTAATCTATGCACATTTTTCATTCATATTCCGAAAATGAGAATTCTAATTATGCAAATGTGATCTATGCAAGAGAATTCTCAGACACAAGACGATTCTAATGTGATCTAAGAACCAATCAAGTGCAAGTCGAGAAAATTGGGTGAGAGTTCCAAAGATCAAAACATAAAAACACTCAAAGGCGATTAACACTCATACACAATTTAGCCCCCCCCGGCGAATGAGGGGGAAATTTTTTTGCAAAAACAAAAGCAAAAAGATGCAAAATTGTGAAAAGACTGAGAGAAACCTCCAAGTAATGACCAAAGGAAATCAAATTAAGAATTTCTCAAAAAAGAGACTCAAAACACCCAATTGATGAAAGCTAAAAGCAGGAATGCTAATGAAACAAGTTCAGGTGAAAATTTTTGACAGGGTACTAAAGGATCTGGGCAGAAAACACTAAGAAAAAACAAAATCTAAAAGCAATTAAAGCAAAAATGGAGTTTTCCTAAATTTTTACAGGAAGACGCAGGCAACCCGTTAGAACAGGCGCGGGCCCGCTCTGTGCAAACGGCAACAGCGCGTCCAAAGACGCACTGTGCGGAAAGATTTTGAAAGTAAAGCTTCATTCCATCCACCTCATTGAATGCAATGAAGCTTGGGGGGCATGTACCTTGATTTGCATCATTATGCCGGGGGCATGTGAACTTGTAACAAGCATAGTTTTTCGTTTCAAGCTTGTGTAAACATGAAACCGAATCCGAGCATAGTTCTTTTCCTGTGTCAAGCTCGTTTAAAAAATGAAACAAATCCTCCTCTACTTGAGTCGAGAGATTGACTAGATCTCGTAAATGTTAAGTTGTATATTTAGGTTAGTTATTTCAGTGTTTTGCATAATTTTCTTACAGTTTTAGGTCGAGTCTTTCAAATGACCTCGTACATGAACCTTCATTTCATCCAAATGGTTGAATGAAATGAAGCTAGGGGGGCATGCACTCTAGCAGTTATGCTTAGGGGGCATCAAGCACAGTTTTATCTCTGTTTCAAGCTTGTGTAAAAATGAAACTACTTTGAAGCATAGTTTTTCTCTGTTTCAAGCTTTTGTAAAAATGAAACCTATCTTGAGTCAATTTTAGTTATTTTCAAGACTCGTTAAACTCATGAAAATACCGAGATTATTTTGCTATCTTTCATTCTCGTAAAACAAATGAAAATGCCGAGTTCTTTCCGTCTTTTCCTACTCGTAAATTAAATTGAAAGTCGGCCATATGAGTACATTTTTATCATTTTTTTCAAACTCGTTAAAACTTACGAAAAATTGAAAACCATGAGTACATTTTTATCCCTTTTTCGAGCTCGTTAAAACTTACGAAAAAGTGAAACCTTGGAGTTCTCTTTTAAGCCCTTTTCAGACTCTTAAAACATGAAAAGATTGCCGAGCGTTTCTTTTACACTCGTTAAAACGGAATTAAAAGACGGTCCCCTTTTAGCTCTTTTCTGACCGCAAAATCAGGAAAAGATTGCCGGGTTTTCGTCGTTTCAAACTCGATAAGGAAATAAAACGACGTGTCCTTGATCGCTTTTTACTTTTCAGGTCAAAGACACTAATCATGAAAATACTCCTTGGTCGCAAGATCAAGCGGTTCCCCCAGGTATTATTTTATACTTTTTCGGGCTTGAGGGACACAAATGTACGAAAAAGTTCAACATGGAGTCTCCTTTTGTTTTTTCAGACTCTCTAAAAATGAAAAACGCCGAGTTTCTCCTATACTGGGCTCGTTAAACTTTTACAGTAAAGGACCTGTTCAATTACAAACAGGAACGAACCACTCCTTCCTAGTGTTCGAATTTAAACTAGGTTGGACTCGTCCGAAGGATGAGCTTATAATCAAGCATATGTTATCCTCCTCAAGCTTGTTAAAAATAAAGAGGTACTTGCCAGAAATGGTGGGGGAAAAGAGAGAAGAATGAGCCTATTTGTTACCTTTTATCTCAAAAGAAACTTTATTACCACTCTTGAACACGACACTTTTCATTCACCTGGGTTGGGAAATCTTTTACCTCACAGTTGACCAAACCACTTTGAAAGTCTTTAACCGGGTTCCGGGGATTAACTTTGAGTTATTCGTCACCAAGCCATCTGTCGTGTCGTTATGTGTTCAAGAGGTCTGCAAGCAAAAACTTTCATCTGCAAAATACTTGTCATCCATTTGACCATCCCTGAGTCAGTCCTTACAGCAACATTTCTTCAACTTGAACAATGATTTCGTGTTGCGGGCTTGCCTGCAACGGGTCACTTTCTATCGACATCAGCACATTATCTAGAAAGATGACTTAGGAATCGACAGCACCTTGAAGTCTGCATGCATCAATGGCAGGTTTCTCGCCTTTGACGTCAGTTTACATCATTGACTTTCGATCAAAGGATTCCGTGAAGTGTTCGACATCAAAACATCTATTCACATTTCACGGGTTGTGCTTGGTACTTTGAGAACCATTGACATTACTAGTGGTCTCTCTCACGCTTGTTAACGGTTTACATCATCGACTGGTAATCAAGTGGTTTCTAACATGTTCGACATCGAATCATTTAATCACATGGCTAGAATCGTACCAATTCGGGAAGTAGAAGTGAAGACCCTGGATCTAGTTTCTACCATCCAGGCTGCGAGGAGTTTTGTATTCATTATCTATGTAGACTAATCATAAACAGATGGCTGCGTCCATACTGTGTCTACAAAAGTCTATAAAAATGATGTACTGCAAGATCATTCCTGTATCAGAGTAGTTAGTCCATTAGTTAAAGTTTTGAATCTGAGTATGGGAATGCCTACCTCAGTGATGATATAATCTTATACATGTATTTTGTGTTGAAAATTGCAGGTTCCAACCAGGCCATCCACAAGACAATCCTTGAAATGATAAAGCGCTTCACCCTTCCTAGAATTACAAAACCCTAAATCTATTCCAGGCTTCGCACTTTAGGGGGCAATCTGTTACACTAAAAAATGTCACCATGACCACTTACAGTTAGTATGGCTCAAATCAACAGTCATGCTACCCTCTTAGGCAAGTCTCATGCCTCTGTTATCCATCTCAAACTCAAAGAAGAGAGAAAGTCTTGTAAAAAATATGTTTATCTCTGGGGTCGCAGGTTCTCTCTAGCCTTACCTGCGGGGACGCTGACCATGTTCACAAAAGGTGCGTCCTTGGACGCTCTGTATGTTAAGGGACAGGTGCGTCCTTCTGTAAAAGGCAAAATGCGCGAGTTTCATCTTAAAAAAGTTACTTGTGGTTACTTCTAGAACATTCTAGAGGTCGGTTTGATGAAATGGATGCGCCTCCAGTTGGTTCATGTATCTCTATTAAGGGGGAACTTATCCCATCAATAAGGGAGCTATCCCACCCAAAGAGGGGGATGATCCCATTGATAGTGGACCTGAATAACCTCTTTACAACACTATAAATAAAGACATTGAGCCAGAGGGAGAGGAGGTTGGAGCTATACATTTTCTTTGGGTAAATGCTGCAGGATTTAGGTCTTCCATTAGAGCCTTTGTGAGGAGAGATTGTCTTTACTTGATTCTACTTGGAAGAGGGTGAGCTTTGTCAAAGTAGAGGAAAACCCTTGATGGACCCTGGGAGGAACTTGCACAACACCAAGGCCAGGTTGTAAGAGTTTCTTTGTTTCGTTATTAATACAAACTGGTTTATTTTTCTCAATAGCTTGTGTTAATGAGTTATTTCATGTGTTCCTTGGTCTGCATGTTGAATATATGTTTTATTATATGAAATGCAAGTGCTTGGTAATTGTTTGATTGTTTGTGGTTGCAGGAATTGACTTGAAGGAGGAGCTCATCCGGATCGTCAAGAACGGACTTCAACAACAGCGTTTTGGAATAAGGTAAGCCTAAACACTTGTAGTTTATATGTTGTAAAAGGTGTATTTAGAGAAAGATCACTCCATTTTGTCTTGTTTGTCATTAGAATGTCTTAGACTTCTAGGAAGGTCAGCTGTGTCCGCACCCTTGACCAATTCCGTGTGACACATATGCATGAAACGTGCTGGCTATGTTATATTAAGAAGTGAAAGTTCCAATCATACAATACAACCATTACCAACCACTAGTCCCGATAGTGGAATGTTATAGTCACTACCGCCTACTCCTCTAAAGAGATATACTAGCTCTGCACTATGGAGAAGCCAAGGCTTGTTACAATACCCTCCAAGCTTCCTCTAAGATACTCCTATCGGAAGCTTGGCTGACCAAAATCCTGTACAATGAGTTATGAGGGACTATATATAGCAAAGGGTTGGGTGACCCTTGACATTCCCCTTTGTGACTGTTCACCTACCCTCATGACTCTTCAACTACTCTATGACTGTTACATTCAACTATCGACACTTGAACTTCCACTTGACAAGATGTTATATACAATCTGCACATGTACCCATGGGAGACAAAATAGGCTTGAGAAATCCATGCAAGCTATCACTAACACTCAGACAATTGTGGTAAGACAAACTCTTCGACATCTTTGTGATGACCGACAGTGGCGAACTGATGCCAAGCTTGGTCATCCGTGATGGTGTTTGCGCGCTCAATGGTGACATCCTGCTGAAAGTGAACTCTTGACTCCGTTGCATTTGGGTACACTCATATGGCTCCTCTGTCCAACTCGTCTGATTAACATGCGCATCACATCTTGAGTGCTGCTGGACCAACAACATACTATGCATAGTGTCTGTGTTGATCTCTAAGTGTGTGTTGGTGACCATGCACATCAACTTGTCAAAATACATGTTCAGCTTCAGTTAGACTTACTTCTTGTCTTCGCCTCGGTGAGTATTCCAAATGGGTGGGATCGCATGCGTGCGCATAATGACATCCATGCTCCTAAATACCCTTACATGAGATCGACAACCTTGCTCACCCCATTTGCTCCATGCCAGCTGCTGGATGGATCCATAACCTGTATGGGTGCAGTTTCATCGGTCTGAGCATGTTTCACCTCCTGCTATGCCTGTTCCCGTTGCAAACCCTTCTGTTGTTTGTGCAACTCCTGTTCTTCCTTGAGTTGCTGCTTTAGCACTTGCAACTCCTTCTCTATTTCTCTCTTTTCTTTCGTACGATCCTCTTATTACGCCATCCCCTCATACCATCAATCTGCAAAGCTGCTTTCATCACAGGTGGATCTGCTTGAGCTTGCAACTTTGTTCCGCCTCTACGCTGTCAACAACCCTCCTCTTGAATTTTTCACATGCAGGTGTGCTACCTTCTGCTGCTGCTGATGGTGCTACTCGCTGTGACATTGCTGTCATTTCATTTTGATATCCTTGTCCATGAACAAATTGATGTCTTCATAGATAGGAAAGTTCATAGACACTTGATCGACTGCATCCCCAGTTGTGCTCTAAACAGTATCTTCAACTCTACCCTCCTGGAAGCCATTGTACCTATGCTGCTGAGAGGAATACAAACACCTGGGATACCTGGAGACATAGCAACACTCATGACAAGAAATCTATTAGCCGAAAACCAAAACAAACTAGAGGACTGTTATGAAACCAACTCACAAAAAGATAGAAAAGATAGACGAACGCCTTAGAATTCAGCCTCTTCGAGGGGGAAACCTCGTTTACATTACACAAATGAATGATTCTTTGATGATTCAAATGACAAAACCTTCTTTCTATATATATGAGTCTAAGGAATCACAATATAACCCAGCCGACCTAACAATAATAATATAAAGGCACAAAAATAATAATAGAGGGATTCTATGGGGCACAGTAATAACAATATGGGGACAATAGGGGCATACCAATATTAATAAGGGATACAACTACAATAGTAATGGGGTAATCACTAGTATTATAGGGACCTAACATGCCCCTCTCCTTAAAAAAAGTGTTGTCCTCAATGCTTGAGTAGTTCTGGATGCTTCTGTATAAAATTCTCATCCTCCCATGTGGAATCTTCAGCGGATAAGTTCTTCCACTTGATGAGATACTCTGAAATTGATCGATTTCGTAGCTGTCGAGTTCTTGTTTCTGTGACTGCTTCCGGTTCCAATATAATTTTTCCTTCCTCGTCAAGTTCTGGCAATATTGTTTGAACTGGGAGCTTGTCGCCTATAACCTTCTTTAAACATGAAACATGGAAAACTGGGTGCACTCGAGAAGCTGCAGGAAGCTCCAATTTGTATGCCATAGTACCAATCTTTTGCAACACCTTGTACGGACCATAATACTTTGGTGATAATTTATTATCCTTCTTAGCTTGCTTGAGGGACATTTGTTTATATGGTTGTAGCCGTAGGAATACCCAATCACCTACATCAAAACTTCTTTCACTGCGATGTTGATCTGCCTGTTGTTTCATTCTATTCTGTGCCAACACGAGGTTATCCTTTAAGAGTTGGAGGACTTGTTGTTGATGTTCGATGTGATGTTCCACTGCTTGAACCTTAGAATTTTCTCTTAAATATGATGTGATGGATGGTGGTTGATATCCATAAAGTGCCATAAATGGGGTCATTTTTGTTGCTGTATGGAAGGAAGTGTTATACCACCATTCAGCCAGAGGCAACCATTTGACCCATTGTGTCTGTTTATCAGATACAAAGCAACGAAGATATCCTTCCAAACATTTGTTTACTATCTCAGTTTTCCCATCAGATTGAGGATGATAAGATGAGCTATGAGCTAACTGAGTACCAAGACAAGAAAATAATTCTGTCCAAAAATTTCCAGTGAAAATGGGATCTCTGTCACTTACAATAATCTTTGGGTTTCCATGTAGCTTTTGAATTGTTTCCATAAATGCAGTAGAAACTGTACTGGCTTTAAATGGATGTGATAATGCACAAAAGTGTGCATACTTGGTAAGTCTGTCAACTACCACCATGATGACACTCTTTCCCTCAGACTTGGGTAAACCTGTGATAAAATCCATTGAAACCTCCTCCCAACGTTGGCTTGGAATGGATAAAGGTTGTAATAGACCCGGTGTCTTAATTGTTTCAACTTTATTTTGTTGGCAAACCAAACATTCCGCCACAAACTTTTGAATATCTGATTTAAGGCCATCCCAAAAAAATTCCTTCTTAACCCTGTGGTAAGTTTTTAAAAATCCTGAGTGCCCTCCTAAGGGAGAAGTGTGCAATTCCATAAGAATCTTTTGTTTTAGTTGGGAATTCTTACAGAGGTATAAGCGATCTTTGTACCATAACGAATCATTTTTCCAGCTAAATGTATCAGACGTACTGGAATCTTGTTGTAACTTTCGAATAAGTGCCCACACTTCTTCATCATTCTTCCATTCCTCCCTTGCTTCATTTATCCAATCTGGTTGGATAATAGAAATGGCGCACAACAATGCTTCCACATCCTCATCCTTTCTTGAGAGTGCATCTGCCACCACATTTTGCTTCCCTTTTTTGTAGATGATTTCAAAGTCATAACCCAACATCTTTGTGACCCACTTTTGTTGCTCTTCAGAGGATAATCTTTGTTCTAAAAAGTATTTAAGGCTATCATGATCCGTTTTTACCTTGAAGTGTCTTCCCATTAGGTAGGGTCGCCATTTCTTAAGTGCATGGAGTATTGCCAACATTTCCTTCTCATAAATAGCTTTGTGTAAAAACTTTCCCTTGATTGGACGACTTTCAAAAGCAATGGGTCTTTCATCTTGCATTAAAACAACACCAATTCCATTTCCTGAAGCATCACATTCCACAATAAAGGTTTTTGTGAAGTCCGGTGTAGCTAAGACCGGTGCTTGGCACATTGCCTCTTTAAGATGTTCGAAGGCCTTTGTTGCTTCTGGAGTCCATGAAAATGCATCTTTCTTCAATAATGTTGTTAGAGGTGCTGCTATTCTCCCATAATTCTTAACAAACTTGCGATAATACCCTGTCAACCCGAGAAATCCTCGCAGATGCTTTATGGATGTGGGGATTTTCCATTCCTTAATGGCTTTAATTTTGCTAGGGTCTACCTTAACTCCTTCATGAGATACAATATGACCCAGATATTCCACCTCTTGTACTCCAAAGAAACATTTGGATCTTTTTGCATATAATTGTTTCTCCTCCAATAGTTGTAGCACCCTGTCAACATGTTCAACATGATCCTTCCAAGACTTGTTGTAGATTAGTATATCATCAAAAAATACTAACACAAATTTTCTAAGGAATGGTTTGAAAATGGAATTCATCAAACCTTGAAATGTTGAAGGTGCATTGGTAAGGCCAAAAGGCATGACCAAAAATTCATAATGACCCTCATGAGTTCTAAATGCTGTTTTCGAAATGTCTTCAGTCTTCATTCTGATTTGATGATATCCTGAACGAAGATCCAACTTGGTGAAGTAAATTGATCCATGCAATTCATCCAGTAATTCATCAATGACAGGAATGGGAAACTTATCTTTAATAGTGAGCTTGTTGAGCTCCCTATAATCTGGACACATGCGCCATGATCCATCCTTCTTGTGCACCAATACTACTGGAGCAGAGAAAGAACTTTGACTAGGTTGAATTATACCAGCCTCTAGCATTTCTGCAACCATACGTTCAATTTCACTCTTTTGGGCATAGGGATATCTGTACGGCCTGATGTTTGGAGGAACACTTCCTGGAATCAGATGAATAGCATGATCATGATCACGAATAGGTGGGAGACCTTTGGGAGTCTCAAATACCTTGGAATGATTGTCCAAGACTTTTTGGAGATCTGGAGAAATAGATGATTTCGATGTGGAAACATCTAGCGAACATAATTGTGCAATTACACCTCTTTGTTCCTTTTTTAGAAGCTTTGTCATACCATTAGAGCTGATTATCTTTCCTGGTTTCCCTGCAATACCCCTTAATTCAACTTCCTTTCCTTCCGTAGAAAATTTCATGAAAAGTTCTTGAAAATTAAAAGCTATTGTACCCAAGGATTGTAGCCATTGGACTCCTAGTACAACATCAGCACCTCCCATTGGAATGGAAAGCATTGGGCTAGTCAATACATATTCTCCCATGGATAGCTTGATATTATGGCACTTTCCAGAGCAATTTATTGTTCCTCCATTTGCAACCATCACTTGACACTCTGGTGCTGGATATAGGAAGCAATTCAATTCTTTTGCTACCTTACAATGAATAAAATTGTGGGTACTTCCTGAATCAATCAACACTATTACCTTTTTCTTCTTGATTTGTCCTTCTATCTTGATGGTTTGAGGAGTGGTAATTCCAGCCAATGCATTACAAGATATGGTCGGATTTATTTCTTCTTTATCTAGGCTTTGTTCCTGGAGTATATCCTCTTCTTTTGACCTTTCTTGCTCCTTTTCTTCTTCCTCTTCACAATCTATGTAGAATAATTTCTTCTCAGCACACTTATGACCTTTAGTGTATTTGCTATCACAACTGTAACAAAGCCCTTTTGCTCTTTTTTCTTCCAATTTTTGTGGTGTCAACCTTATAGGTTGTGGAAGACTAGGGGCAACAACACTTCCATCTTTATAGTTGTGAGTGGTATGCTTCCTAGTTGCCATAATTTTGCTTTCCATTTTTCTTGCTAACCTGAATGCCTTCTCTAATGAATCAGGTTCCCAAAGGCGAACATCATGTTGGATATTATCCTTTAAAGTCCCTATGAACACATCAATCCTATGCTCCTCTGGAATATTTTTTACCCTTATGTTCAATTTTTGGAACTCCTCAATGTGCTCCATTATTGAACCCTTTTGTTTGAGACTTATCAATTGGCTAAAAAAAGTGTTGCTTTTTGTATCCTCATAATGTGCTATCAATTCTTCCGTAAAAATTGCCCAAGTGATAATTTTTTTACGAGAGCAAAGCCATTGATACCATACAAACTGATTTGGTTCCAAATATAAAGTTGCAATACGTACCTTTTGTGTGTTTTGCACATTATTGAGATCGAAAAATTGCTCCATCTGTAATATCCATGTTGCGGGATCCTTGCCATCAAACTTCCTCATATCGATTTTTGGAATATGGTGGGTCTTCGATCCAACATTAGAGTCTATGAAATCATGATTAACATTTCTTTTGTTCACATCATGAGTTTCCTTTACTACCCTTTCACCATTAGTAAGTATTTCTTGTAGAAAGTTTGTCAAATATGTCTTCAAATCTACCATGCCTGTCTTCAAATCTGTCTTCAAATCTATCTTCAAATCATCCATCTTAGCTTCCACATCATTCATCTTAGCTTCTACATCTTTCTTTAAACCATCCATCTTAGATTCTGTTACTTTTTGTGCAAGTGACATTTGTTGCACTTGTTCTTGTAATTTTGATATATCATGTTGCATTTCTTCCTCTTCTTCATGAGTCATGCTAGAGCTTTCAGGTTGCTTACTAGGTGTTTGCATTTTCTTTCCTTAGGGCATCAGTTACCGATAATAATGCTCTACTATGCCCTTTGAATTCCTTCAAAATAATTTTTCAAACCAAGCTTAAGCAAAAATTTAAAAAAAATCTACACACCTTTTTTCACTTTGTAGGAGCTCGATATTGCCTCTGATGTATCTCTGTAATTTCAAATCATCCAGTTCTGAAATTGTGACCTATAGTAGCCCTCTGTGTCCTCTTTCCAATGCCACCAGTCTGATCCAAATTGGATTCTCCAAGGAAGAGTTATGCCAAATCTCCCACAGTGACCTGATTATAGACTAGTTCAGTAGAGCGAACTTGTACGATGTGCCACGTGTCCTTGTTTCGACCTTTGGCTTTGAAAAATATATATAAGAAACTATAGTCCGTCCTCTTTCTGTACCTTCTTACGAAATTTCAATCTGATGCTCAGAGAGAAAGTTATGATGATTTTCCCTAGGTCACCTGTTTGGAATGTAATTCAGGAGTCTGCAAAAAGACCAACTTCCTCAGATCATATCTCCGCAAATATAGCACGAAAAGCTCTGAAATTCAGAATCGAGGTTCAGTGTGATTTTGTCTCAAATGGGTTTTTTTTTTACTTTTGAAACGTTGTAGAAAAAATTTATAGCAAAAATGCCACGATGACCTATTTGGAGCAGCGAAACCTAGAATCCAAAGCTCTGATACCCAATGTTATGAAACCAGCTCACAAAAAGATAGAAAAGATAGATCAACTCCTTAGAATTCAGCCTCTTCGAGGGGGCAACCTCCTTTACATTACAAAAATGAATGATTCTTTGATGATTCAAATGACAAAACCTCCTTTCTATATATAGGAGTCTAAGGAGTCACAATATAACCCAGCCGACTTAACAATAATAATATAAAGGCACAAAAATAACAATAGAGGGATTCTATGGGGCACAGTAATAACAATATGTGGACAATAGGGGCACAACAATATTAATAAGGGATACAACTACAATAGTAATGGGGTAATCACTAGTATTATAGGGACCTAACAAGGACTGACATGCAACATACCTATGTGACTGTTTGTGAAGATTGCACAATTTTCACTGGGAGGCTGGGAGACTGACTACCAAAACTGCACAAGGCATAGTCCGGGTTGTCGGGAGGATGAATGACTGCTGGAACTGTGTAATGCATAGTCTAGCCTAGCTTACTGAGGACTAAAATTGTTTAATGCGCAATTTCAGCCAGCAGTGACTAACAAACCAACAAACTGCATTGCATAGTTTCTGGGGCCAGGGAGGCACTATCTCCCATAATTGCGCAATGCAAGCCTGGAGGTCAGCGGTGGGCCAGACTTGCACAATTTTGGAGGGAAGGCAAAGCCTTCACTTCTATAAATGCACAATTCCAGCCAGTCACGGGAAGGTCCAGGCTAAAGTAGCCCAGATTGAGTGTAAACAAGAGTGAATAATCATGCATGCAAACAAAAAGTGTAGGATTCAAAAAATAGGAAAGCATGTATGTGTGTGAAGTGAGTCGCCACAACGATGATCGTCTGTGCAAACATAGTGTCATGCATGTGACAATAATGAGATGTGAACGAAAACTGAAACGATGCTTCTACAAGCTAACATACATCAAAATGACAGCAAGCGCTCATTGAAATCAAGTAGACAACACTCATACAAAGCAAAACAAAAAATCAACAAAATGCAGTGCAAGACATGGAAAGAAAACTTACCCTGAAACAACTAAGCTAAAAGTTCCAAAGACTCCTGGATGCAACGTGGGATGTCAGAGCTGCAAGGTCGATGTGAGGAATGAGCTCTGTAGTGTCTGGTTGATGAGTTTTGATAAGATTGAGGTTATGACACGCATGCAACAAATCTAGGAAAAAGCGACACTTGGCAAGAGGTTTCTAAAATGAGATTTGCATGTAACCTCCAACTGCTAAAAATAGATCCCTAGATCTAGCGATTCCTTTTGCATGCTTCCTTTTTCTATTTCGGGAATAACAGGCCATGCATGCAAATCATTTTTGCTTAGTCCCGGAGGGAATTAGTCAACCTGAAGGCACATGCAACATCCTGAAAACCTGGGAGAGGGATTTGTGTAGTTTCTGGGCTAAGCGAAGCTGGCTATCCTAGAGGGGTTGCACAAATTATGGGAGGAACAGGTGACCTTCTCCTAGGATTGCGCAATTCCTGGGATGAGCAATTGTCCTGTGATGAGTTGCGCAATTTTTCAGAGGAAGCTTGACATGCAGCATTACTCAATTCTTGAGCTCAATAGGCTGGCCAGCTGATTTACACAATTTCTGGAGGGAAGGCTAGTTCCCCTCCAGAATTGCGTAATTTTCTGTGGGAGTTGCTTGGCCAGCACCTGGTCTAAATCCGGAAAGACAACCTATGAGGGTAGAGAAGCAAACTAACATGCATAGGCTGGAAAGCTGCTGAAAAACGAATGAAGCCTATGTACTTGACAATGCAAGACATGCTGTTAGGATGGTTGGTAGGGAGGCTCCAAAATGAAGCTAAGGCAAAATTTTGGAGGGTGGTTGTAGCCGCTACAACACTTGGCAACACACTGGTAGAACTCCAGCTCTCTGAATGGACCTTGTTCGTGAAAAGCAAGTATAACACCTCCGGAAGTATTGTTCAGTTATCTGTTCATCTTGGTTTGCACACTTTCTTGATTGTAATACGTAGCATCTGCCAATCTCTTGGTCGGTTGACACACATTCAAAGCCAATCCAACACAATTGTTTCAATTCGAGATGAGGGGTATATTGGTGCATAAGTAGTATGGTCATCAGAGTTTTAGTTTCATCTCTGGTGTTTCTCTGTCGCCAGTAGGCCTAGACAGTACCCTGACGAAGTCATGCAGGAACATAAGCATCGCTCCACTACTAGCGAGTCTGGTTAGTACCCCGATGGAGTTACTTGCATCACCTCTTTGCATAGGAAGCCTTTCTCTTCTTTCACCTTATTCATTTTTCATTTTTGAATTTTTTCACTTTTTCATTTTGCGTAATTGTGCATAACACTTATTCATTTCCAAGGCGGAAGAGGGATCCCGACTTATTGAGAGAAGAAGAGGATGTTCCTTTAGAGAGGTATTTTATATATACTTCTAACGTGCTTGTTAAGGTTTTCCCCCTCTCCTTACTCTACTTGACTGAGTTGTCAATGATTAACCCAAAAACAACTGACTAGAGTAGGTGACATTAGTTAACATGCAAGCGTTGTGTTTTTGCCAAGGTTCACTTCGAACACTATGTATTTTCCATTGGCATAGCATGGACTGAAGATAACAAGTTCTTCATATAGAGGTAGGACGACATATAACCAAGTATTGATAACTACACAAGTCCTCTTGTACTTTTCGTTTCTTGATTCAAGAGTCACACACGGTCCATGCGAAACTAACCTACGAATGCAAACAAGCAAACAAACCAGAAAAAAAAGCAAAAATCAGAAGTAAATCCGTAAGTGAAGTGGGTAATAAAACAAGCAGGCAAACAAACAAACATGCAAAGCGAGTAAGCAAACATGCATGCAAGCAAACAAGGTAAATAAAACACTACTCCTACTCCTAAGCTAATGGTGCATGGGTCTGCTCAAGTGAAGTGATACTTCCAATGTAGCTACCTACGCATTGGTTGACCCATGTTGGTGAAGGCATGGTTTGCGAACAACGCAACTGTGTGAGCTAGCATATATAAAAGATATAACAGTGAAACTAAACACACGTTGGGTTTAACTGTGTCCACAGAACATAAGTGAGTGCGAGTGCATGACATGTGGTCAGTGGAATTACCATGTTGCCATGTGACACTGCCTGCAGATGTTAAGCATATGCACACTCTTGACTGTGACACGCAAGTAAACGAAAGAAACAAAGACAACTTATGTCACACACTCGTGCTTGCTGTGTAAGATTCCTCCAATGCATGAGTGATGGGGTCATGTAGTTCATGTGGAGGAAGCGAAATCTAAGTGTTAGATTGATCTTCAGTACATACATATGAGTGATGAGGAGCCTCAGGAGTTTGAACAATTTCTTGATTGGAAGTGAAACCAACCTCAGGATAGTGAGGACCTGACATAACCATCAGCTCAGGCTGAAGCGCCTCGACAGTCTGCGGAGTTTCGACTTCGTCAACAAATATATCATTGTAGACCAGTGTCTTTGAAATATTAACAACAGTTGAATCAATATCGTGATTGTATGAAGAAGTAGAGAGATCACGACAATCAAGATCAGAAAATTCAGGATGTTTGTCGGTATCCTCATGATTAGATGAATCACACAAAGGGGTAGATGAGAAGAAAGAATGTTCACCCTCTGCGTTTCTGGAAAAAGTAGATGAAAAATCAAGTGGATTTTTAGTGAATGATTGGTCCTCTCCATTGTTGGATGATGGGCTAACATACGGTGTGTCTTGTGAATGATCAACAATAGGTGCATCCGCGGACGGATATACACATGAAAAATTAGGGATGGCATGATCATCAAGGATGTCAGGAAAATCCGGAGGAGGTACAGAAAGAAAGGGATGGTCCTCTACTGCTAGTGGATGTTCAAGCTCCCAGTCATACTCTTCATGAATGACAACACATGTTGGTTGTGCAACACTAACTCCGTCGATGGCTTGATCCTCATTCACAACAAGTGTAAAGTCTAGAATGGAAGAACACAAGACAATGCCATCTGGAGGATCATCCGAGTACAAAGACGGAGGTTGAGGTACAAAATACACGTGATAACCTATTGGAATCGCAACCAAGCTTATGCGAAAATTGGAAGGAGAAATGTGGGGAGGATGTGACGGTTGAACAAATGTGTGTGCATGCTCTCCCACATCACTCTGCGCTGGTGAAGCTGTTTGATGATAGGACGATAGACAGTCACTTGTAACAGCGACCGTGTCCATCCGTGATTACGCAACTCCATCATCGAAGTATGCTGAGTGGGGCTTGATCTTGAACTTCTTCTTGGGATTGACTAATTTTTTAAGATAGTATTTGAATCTGTCCCAAAGATATGGAAATTTCATTTGGCTTTTTGGAGCTTGAAACTACAAATCACAAAAGCACTACCAAAAATCCATAGGCGATTCATGCGGGGCCTTCCGTTGTTGTAACAGTTTTTTGTCAAGAAGTTATGGATCAAAATGATGGAAAGTAGATTCAATGAGATCACAAAACTAGTCAAGTGAGTGCATGCTGCCAGGAGGCAGACTCCAACACCACTGTTGTGGGGATTCACGAAGTGTGTATGATAGCAACAAACTGACCTCTTTTGCATAGAACTTGTCTGCATTCTCAAGGAATACATAGAAGTCTTCTAAGTACTTAGGCCAGGCTACTTCGCCTTCACCATCATACGTGAATTCAGACAAGAGATCAAAAAACTCCCTCGTGATGTTGAGAGGTTCGACATGCAAAAGACATCATGGAGGGATGAGTATGATCGAATCCATGATAGATGTGAAAAGGTTCAAAACAGGATGAGAGGACACAACTTTTCATTTGGCCTTCCTTCTAGTGCCAGAAATGTTGACGGTGCTGGACCCGTCAACATGTCAGGGGATCTCCTCGGTAAGAAGTCCGAATTAGACCTCATACCATTTGGTGTAGGAGTCCCAGCAGTGGCTCGTATGGTATCACCTTGACCACGATTGCGCGCAGAGGCAAGTAAGATGTCCCTATTGGTAGCAAGGGTGTGACATATGAAACAAGTAAAGGAAGGTGCATGAATGGTTCTAACACACGAAGGGTGAGGTGAGTGTGCCCCTTGGAAACCTGTGAAAGCATGGAGTTAAGAAGGGAACACGCGATCAAAGATGCATCACAAACTGGAAGGCAAGTAAGCTGGCAATCCAAAGTTATGGTTAAACCAACAACACATTTTAGTAAGATTCAATACATACTTATACATGAAAGTTTTTATGAAACCAACTCACAAAAAGATAGAAAAGAAAGATAAACGCCTTAGAATTCAGCCTCTTCAAGGGGGCAACCTCATTTACATTACACAAATAAATAATTCTTGGATGATACAAATGACAAGATCTCATTTCTATATATAGGAGTCTAAGGGGTCATAATATAATTCGAGCCGACATAACAATAATAATGTAAGGGCACAATAATAACAATAGTGGGCTTCTATGGGGCACAATAATAACAATATGGGGACTACATGGGCACAACAATATAATAAGGGGGTTGTACTAATAACAATAAGGGTTTACACTAGTAGTATAGGGACCTAACAAGAGTCCATATGTGCGTGCGTAAGAAAATAGATACATATATCATTAGAGTAAACAAGTTAGCTGAAATACAATAACAGCATATGCATGAAACGTGTTGACTTTGTTACATTAAGAAGTGAAAGTTCCAATCATACAATACAAACATGACCAACCACTAGTCTCGACAACGGAATGTTACAGTCACTTTTGTCTGCTCCTCCAAAGAGATATACTAGCTCTGCACAGTAGAGAAGCCAAGGCTCGTTACAATACCCTCCAAGATATCTATAAGATACTCCTATTGGAAGCTTGGCTGACCAAAAGCCTATACAATGGGTTATGAGGGACTATATATAGCAAAGGGTGTGGTGACCCTTGACATTCCCCTTTGTGATTTTTCACCTACCCTCATGACTCTTCAACTACTCTATGACTGTTACATTCAACTATCGACACTTGAACTTCCACTTGACAAGATGTTACATACAATCTGCACATGTACCCATGTGAGACAAAATAGGCTTGAGCAAGCCATGCAAGCTATCACTAACTCTCAGACAATTGTGGTAAGACAAACTCTTTGACATTCTTGCGATGACCGAAGATGGGGAAATGATGTCAAGCTTGGTCATCCGAGATTGTGTCCATGCGCTCAATGGTGACACCCTGCTGAAAGCGAACTTCGACCTCCATTGCATCCAAGTACACTCATATGGATCCTCTGTTAAACTCGTTTGATTAACATGCGTATCACGTCTTGAGTGCAGCTGAACCAACAACATACTATGCATAGTGTCTGTGCTGATCTCCAAGTGTGTGCTGGTGACCATGCACATCAACTTGTCAAAATACATGTTCATCTCCAGTCAGACTTGCTTCTTGTCTTTGCCTCGGTGAGTGTGCCAAATGGGTGGGATCGCATGCATGCGCATAATGACATCCATTCTCCTGAATACCCTTGCATGCGATCGACAAACTTTCTCACCCGGGCTACTCCATGCCAGCTTCTCGGTCGGTCCATAACCTGTATGGGCGCAGTTTCATTGGTCTGAGCATGTTGCGCCTCTTGCTGTGCCTGGTCCTACTGCAACTCCTTCTGTTGTCTGTGCAACTCCTGTTCTTCCTTGAATTGTTGCTTTAGCATCTGCAACTCCTTCTCTGTGTCTCTCTCTACTTTCGCACAATCCTCTTTTCACGCCGTCACCTCATAGCCTCAATCTCCAAAGCTACTTTCATCACATGTGGATCTCCTTGAGCTTTCAACTTTGTTCCACCTCTGCACTGTCAACAAATCTCCTCTTGAATTTTTCACATGCAGCTGTGCTACCTTCTACTGCTGCTGATGGTGCTACATTTTGTGACACTGCTGTCATTTCATCTTGATATCCTTGTCCATGAACAACTTGATGTCTTCATAGATAGGTAAGTTCATAGACACTTGATCGACTGCATCCCCAATTGTGCTCTGAACGATGTCTTCGACTTTGATCTCCTAGAAGCCATTGTACCTGTGCTACTGAGAGGCAAATGAACACCTGTGATACCTAGAGACATAGCAACATTCGTGACAAGCAACCTGTCAGCCGAAAACCAAAAAAAACTGGAGGACTGACATGCAACATACCTATGTGACTGTTTGTGAAGATTGTGCAATTTTCACTAGGAGGCTAGGAGACTGACTGCCAAAACTTCGCAAGGCACATTCTGGGCTGTCGGGAGGCTGACTGACTACTGGAATTGCATAATGCACAGTCCAGCCTGGCCTGCTAAGGATTGAAACTGTGCAATGCGCAGTTTTAGTCAGCAGTGACAAGTAAACCAACAAACTGCATTGTGCAGTTTCTGGGGCCAAGAAGGCACTACCTCCTAGAATTGCACAATGCAAGCCTAGAGGTCAGCGCTAGGCCAAACTTGCGTAATTTCTAGAGGGAAGGAAAAGCCTTCACTTCCATAAATGTGCAATGCTATCCGGGCAAGGGAAGGTCCGCACTAAAGCAGCCCATACCCGCCGACGGGCGACTAAAAACATGAGAAGTCTGAATGCATGGTGATACTGAGTGTAAACAAGAGTGAATGATCATGCATGTAAACATCAAGTGCAAGATTCAGAAAACAGGAAAGCATGCATGTGTGTGAAGCGAGTCGTTGCAACGATGATCGTCGGTGCAAAAACAATGTCATGCATGCGACAACAGTGAGATGCGAACGAAAACTGAAACAGTGCTTCTACAAGCTAACATACATCAAAATGATAGCAAGCGCTCATTGAAATCAAGTAGACAACACTCACACAAAGTGAAACAAAAAAGCGACAAAATGCAGTGCAAGACATGAAAAGCAGATTTATCCTAAAACAACTAAGCTGAAAGTGCTGAAGACTCCTAGATGCAATGTGGGATGTTAGAGCTGCAAGGTCGATGTGAGGAATGAGCTCTACAGTGTTCGGTTGATGAGTTTTGATAAGATCGAGGTTATGACGCGCATGCCACAAATCTAGGAAAAAGCAACACTTGGCGAGAGGTTTCTAAAATGAGATTTGCATGTAACCTCCAGATGCTAAAAATAGATCCCTAGATCTAGGGTTTCCTTTTGCATGCTTCCTTTTGCTATTTCGGGAATAGCAGGCCATGCATGCAAATCAATTTTGCTTGGTCCCGGAGGGAATCGATCAACCTGAAGGCACAATAAACAACCTGAAAGCATGGGAGAGGGATTTGTGCAGTTTCTGGGCTGAGCAGAGCTGGTTGTCCCAGAGGGGTTGCACAATTTTTGGGAGGAACAGGTGATTGTCTCCCATGATTACACAATTCCTGGGCTGAGAAACTGTCTTGGGATGTATTACACAATTTTTTAGAGGAAGCTTGACAGGAAAAATTGCGCAATTCTTGAGCTAAACAAGTTGGCTAGCTGATTTGCGCAATTTCTAGAGGCAAGGCTGGTTCCCCTCCAGAATTGCGCAATTTTCTTGGGGAGCTTCATGACCAGCACCTAGTCTAAGTCCGGAAAGACAGCCTGTGAGGGGAGAGAAACAAACTAACATGCACAGGTTGGAAAGCTGCTAAAAAAACAATGAAGCCTATGTACTTGACAGTGCAAGAGATGCTGCTAGGATGGTTGGTAGGGAGGCTCCAAAATGAAGCTAAGGAAAAATTTTGGAGGGTGGTTGTAGCCACTAAAACATTCCCATACAAGGTACATACCATCCATCCTTAAACAAGAACCTATCATCCTCAATTATCTTGTATACTTTACTGGGTGTTCCCTCCCACTCTCGTTGTAAGGATTCCTTTATATGTTAAAAATATTCATCATGTTTTTTTCTACAGAAAAATTGAACCTTCTATTGATATAAGAGGGTGTTGTGGTCAACAACAACCCCCCTCTTTGTTTGGTATTAGCAATAATATCAAGCAAAGGGGGACCCTTAACAAAAATCCCAAAAATATTTTTATCCAAATTTTTGTATTTTAACTCCCTAAAAGCTATATCGCATCGCAGAGAGAGAGTGAAGAGTTTTCCTATGCGCATAAATAAGCTACAAAGAAGCGATGCGGAATTCATCGCATCACATATTTTGAAAGCGCCCTTAAAAGAAAATGAGAAGGAATCGCCGACGGCCGATCTGCGACGTCACATATCGCAAATGTCGCAACAGCAGCACACAACGAGCAAATGAAAATTGTGATATTGCGATTTGCGATCTGCGATCCTACAAACCGCGATCTTGCGATTTGCGATCTGCGACGAATGAAACTATTAATTGCTGCAATACAAATCGCAGAAACCACTCATCGCAAAGTTTCTTCGGCATGATCTGTAAACCCAAAATCGAGCGCTCACCTTAAGCGAAATTAATGATGGCACGCCTGAGTATCCAAAGATGATCATGTTGCGTTTTTCGAAGAGTCAAGTCCTTATGAGTGTCATGATTATGCATTCATTAGAGTTTAAAGCTTTCATGTCAATCTTTTCATATCTCTTTTCCTTTGCGTAAACTGTAAGGCAGCAACTAATATAAATCTATATGCAGGAAACATCCAAGGAAAAGGGGAAAGCGCCAATACTTGAAGAACAGAGAGGAGATGCCTTCGCAAATGAATGCCGCATGCAGCAGAGCCGCGGAGTCTAGAGTATCACTCCACAGACACTGATGAAAATAGACTATCCAAGACTCAGAGTCAAAGGCGCACAAAAGCAACATGTTTGCAAAAGATCCTGAAGCTCAGATTGGGTAAAGCAAAAAGAAAAACGCTGAAAAGGGATGATGCTTCAGAAAAGCCTGGAACAAAGAATGGAAGCAATTTTCAATACGTAAGATTGTTCAGGCAATGAAATCCCTAACTCATTGAGTCATTCACACGGCCAGAAACCGAAATAGCAACAGCACAATCAGTTTGAAATAAATCTGGGTTATACTAAGTATACACACAACAAAAAACACCCAGTCAGAGGGAGATTTTTAAAAATATCTTCTGAGTTGTCAGAAAGAGGTGCCAGCTTTTGTTATTTCTACTTTCATCGCCTGAGCAAAAGGAAAAGACAACCAACCGACTCTTTCCAGGCGAACCTCACATTGCTTACAGCACTAAGGAGCAGATACAGAAACGGTTAGAAATTGGATTCAATTTTTAGAAATATATTTGCATTAGAAAAAGGGCGGTCATTTGAAGCCATTCCCTAAATTTGTGTAATTAAGATTAGTTAGTTAGTAGTATTTAACCCTTCTCATGGCATTTGGAGAAGGGTCCGGAAATTTGTCAAAAAACTTGTCCTCAGAACATGCACTTTTGCACCCTCGGAGGGGGTTTTTGATGAATGGATGGATCAAGATTTATTTATGTTTGCATTTTAATGTCTGCTACTGATGTTGCACTTCTGTACTCTTAGTAGATGTTAGAAGTAAGTATAGATAAATCGTTATTGCTTGAAGTTTGTGAGTGAAATCAGTCATAAATGGTACTTTTATCTCTTGATTAATTTCTGCTCATATTCTTAGAGTGATATACAGCTGATTTGTTTATATGTTAATGTATGAATGTTTGGATTACCATTTGGCACTTTTGTACGGTGGGATCATTTGTTTGTGCTTAACATATGAATAACTGATTATGCGATATGCTGTTCACAACTGTTTTGCCTAACTTCTTATGAAGAACGGTTCATCTTAAATTGATTTATATTCTTATGATAGCTGAATGATCTTTATTACCAGTTGTTGTATGAAATCTTTTTAGATCGCATAATGAAAGAATTTTTACCCGGGTTAGTATAGATTAGATGTGCTATTTTTGTTAGATTACAGTAGCATAGAGTCAGTTTAGAGTCTAGAATTAAATTAGTTTAAAATTACCTTTAGATTAGTGTCTTCAAAATCTACACACACACACATCTTTTAGATTGGGAAGTTGGTCCCATCATCCCCAGTCGGACCCACCACACCAAACGGGCAAGGAGCCGCCAACCAGGTTCCCGACCGGGTGGGTATCCCCCTTGTTGTTGACCCAATTTCGGGGCCCTCAACATATTTGGCGCTAGAAGGAGGGCACGAACTATGAATGACAACTAAGTCAAAATCTAAATGCCATTCTGAGAGTAAATCACCCTCATCAACTCCCCCGACTTCTCCACTACGGTTAAACCCGGAGTTACAAGTCACTCGAGTATCCACCGCTACTACCTACTCCAATATATCAGACCAACTCATTATTGAACCCCCTGAAATTCAAACTTTGATTCGTAAACTCCAGGGATTCTCTATTTTTTCTCATAGGTCTGATAAATCTAACAGCAGCGTGACTTCGCAGTACAATCCTGCTCACCCTCTGACCAGATTGAAGAGTGAAAAATTTGGTATTCAACCAAGTGAACTCCCTCTCCCTACTAGGAAAAGAGCAAGGAAAGCACCACCAGAGTCTGACCGTGAGACTCTTTCATCCACTTCGTCCATTTCAACACCCTCACCGCGAAGTCAACCACCCACATCCTCATCCCAAATCATTCATCCATCTTCCACACTTCCTCTTCAATCATCAACGATCATAATACCTTCATCTTCTCAGCATCAGGGACCGTCTTCTGCACTCTCATTAACTAGCGGCTCAACGATGGCCCAGTCTCCATGGAACAATCCTGGGGCGGTTTTAATGCCTCCACCCCGGAGCCCAATACCGACCCATCCTGAGAAGTGGCTACCTAAATTCAATCCAGAAACAGGCATGCTAGATGAAGAGCATATCAATAATTTCATGCTTTCTGTTAATCTCAACGGAGTTACCAACGAAGATGCTGTCGTCCGACTTTTTCCTTACACAATGCAAGGAATAGCCGGGTCATGGTACTTTTCGTTACCCTCCGGGTCCATCACAAGTTGGGACATTTTTCAAAGTCAATTCCTCACCAAGTTCGGCGATGACAGATCAACAACGACATTGATAAATGACCTATCTAATCTTAAAGCTGAGGCTAGAGAACCCATTAAAGATTTCAACTTACGGTTCAATAAGATCCTCAACAAGATTCCCGCTGCTTCTCAACCCAGCAAGGAAGTAAGATGTGAATGGTACATCACGGCCTTACCATCTAACTTGGCTATCTTCGTAGATAGGGCAAACAAGAAGACCTTAGTTGAAAACTTAACTGAGGCGCTAGCAGTAGAAAAACACGTAGTTGCCCTAGAAAAGAGATCTGCAATAGAAGAATGCAAATCTAAGAAGATCTCTTTCAAAGAAGACACCAAGAAGAGCAGACGAGAGATCCTTTCGATATGGAAGGATTACAAAAGGTGTTAAAGGCCATGTCCAACGAGATGATTGACATAAGAAAGCAAGTAGCAGAAACTTCTTCAAAGAAGCCCTACAGATCTTTTAAAAGAAACCTTCCCATGGAGGTGAAACCACCCAATGCTGTCTCAAACGTCGAATCTGAAGAAGAAGAAGAAGAAGAAGAGAATACCACTGAAGGGAAGACCGATGATGAAGAAGTTGTGGAACTACAAGGAATGTGGGATTTCATCCTCCCACAAGAAGAGGATCAAGAAGCATTTCCGGTTAGCACACGAAGCAAAAATCAACTTGATCCTCCCCAAATTACCCCTAAACAGAAGGGCGCAAGCCCTGCAAAGGTCGCAACAAAGAAAACAACCGCTAGAGCGACCCAACTTAGCCCAGTCCAATCAGATCAAGCACCTCCATCAAGAACACTGATAGTGTCGGATGAAATGGAGTATAACATTATCGATGACATGAAAAAGACTAGGGCTAATATCACTCTTTACGAATTGAGCAAACTGAAACATCAACAGAAAATAATGATGAAAGAACTACATGCCGTGCCTACTACATCTTTACCTACAGCTGTAGCTTCCCACAACATGGGAAGACCTCCAACCAACATGATCAATAAGATTGATCCGAATGACATTGCCTTGATTGGAGGAAGGTCAAGATCCCATACTCCTCCTTTTCTCCTCACTTATGAAATCTTCAATAAAAACGTGCACAATTGCCTGATTGATTCTGGTGCTTCAACGAATATTCTACCCAGATCAATATGTGCCAAATTGAATGTTCAACCTCAGAAATCTGCAGTGCGCATAGTTCAACTTGATTGATCTCAAGTCGAAGTGATTGGTGAACTTAACCAGGTGACCATAAGATTGTCGTCTAACCCGAAAGTCTGTCAGGTTATCGACATTCTAGTAGCTGATATCCCTGAATTCTATGGTTTAATTCTTAGCAGGGATTGGTCCGAGAAACTCCACAGATATTTCTCAACCGACTGGTCGCACATGTGGTTACCCTACAATGGCAAACCCAATCAGATAAAGGTTGAATGAGAATTGCACCAAAAGTACATAGTGACAGAATTGGAAGGAGAAAACGAAGCAATAGCATAAAACAGCAGTATCATAGGCAATTACTCGGTAGATTCTTTCCTCGGCAATTTCAATGCTCACACTTCACCTTACTTAGAAAATTCAGTTGTGTCCCAAATTGAAATTTTTTCCCAAACTGATGATTCAAAGTGTTTTAAATTTTTAGATAGTTCTGTAAATACATCTTTATTTTGGAAATTATATTTTAACGGATCTAAATCTAATGAGGGAGCAGGAGCAGGATGCGTTCTGATTAACCCAGATGGGAACAAGACCATGCTTACATGCAGACTTGAGTTCGATTGCACAAACAATACAGCGGAATACGAAGCCTTGGTGCAAGGCCTATACAAAGCAATCGGCTTGAATGTTAAGTATCTTCAAGTCTTTGGAGATTCCAAAATTGTCGTCAAACAAGTACGTAACACCATACATTGCCTGTCAAGTCATTTAAAGCACTATCAATCTTTAGTACAAGATCTGACTTCACATTTCATAGCATTCAATATTTCGTCAATCCCAAGACTCCAAAATGCGAGCGCAGACCTGTTAGCTAACGTAGCCTCTAGATTGATTCCCTCCGAAGATTTTAGTCCCGATAGGTTTTCAATAGAATTAATCTTTAAACCATCCATCCCTGACAACATCACCAACTGGAGAGTATTCAATGACGATCCAGACATTGTAAATTTCCTTACTTCTGAAGGATCCTACTCAAATCAAATAATTGACGAAGACCATCATGATCACCAAATTCAGCAAAATAGCACTGATAACGCTATACCTAAATCGGTGGTTAAGTTAGAAGATTTATATGATTTGAAAAGTCGGTTTAAAAGGTCTGCCAATTCTAAACTCTACAGTTCAACTCTGAACTATGAATTAGTGAACCTAGGAACCGATCAGAAGCCGCAAAACGTTAATCTGGGCCACGGCCTAGCTCCTGAAGAAAAATCAGCATATATCTGTCTTCTGAGACAATTCAAAAACGTTTTTGCGTGGAATTACGATGAGCTGAAAACATACAACACTTCTATCATTCAACACACTATCCCTATGATTGACAATGAAAAACCTGTCCAACAGAAGCTCAGAAAAATCCACCCCAACTTAGAAAATCAGATAAAGACTGAGCTAAATAAATTGTTGAGAGCCAGAATAATTTTTCCCGTCAGACACTCCAAATGGGTATCCAATATGGTGCCTGTTAGGAAGAAAAACGGAGATATTAGAATCTGTATTGATTTTCGGAATCTCAACAAAGCCTGTCAGAAAGATAATTTTCCCCTCCCACCTATGGAGCAAATACTACAGGCAGTAGCGGGCTCAGAATTAATGTCTTTCCTGGATGGATTTTCAGGATACAATCAAGTGCTGGTGCATCCCGATGATCAGTTGAAAACCACATTCCGAACCAAGTGGGGCACATACGCATATCGGAAGATGCCATTTGGTCTGATCAATGCCGGCGCTACCTTTCAGAGAGCCATGGACATCGCGTTTAAAGGTTTGGTCAATAAATCAGTAGTGATTTACCTGGATGATATAACAGTGTACTCCATGAAGCGAAGCGACCATCTCAAAGATTTGAAACAGATCTTTCAAAGATGCTTAAGGTATGGAATTTCACTTAACCCAAAGAAATCTTTTTTCGCATTAAGTGAAGGGAAATTGCTCGGATTCATAGTGTCAAAATCTGGTATTCACATTGAACCTGACAGAATCAAAGAAATTTCCGAAATATCCATACCCCATAACAAAAAGGCCATGCAATCTTTCCTCGGACAAATCAATTTTGTAAAAAGATTTGTCCCCGATTTTTCACGTATTATTTCTCCTTTACAAAATATGATAAAAAAGAATTCAAATTTTAAATGGGGCATAAATGAGCACGAAGCATTCAACTTGATCAAACAAGCTATCATCAACGCTCCATCTTTAGCTACCCCAAATTTTTCAGAATCCTTCATCTTATACACTTTTGCCTCAGAGAAATCTTATGCCGCGATTTTGACTCAAGTAAATCAAGAAAAGGCGGAAGCTCCAATCGCATTCTTTAGCTCGAACTTACAAGGTGCTGAACTTAATTACTCAGACATGGAGAAACAGGCTTATGCTGTTTTCAAAGCGATCAAACATTTCAGACCTTTCTTACTTAAAGCCCATACCAAAGTCGTAGTACCGTTTCCAGCGGTAAGAAACCTTTTGGTACAAAAGGATGTGGGCGAAAAGAGAGCAAATTGGATTACCGCGCTACAAGAATATGATCTTGAGATCAAACCAGCAAGCATCGTAAGAGGTCAAGGCTTCTGCAAGATGTTAGCTGGAGCATCGCAAATTCCAGAGAACTCATCTGAAGAGGTACACACGTATGAGGTAAGCCTAAACGACGCAGAATCATTATATGCAGACACCATTTATTATCTTAAGAACGGGTATGCTCCATCATACCTGGATCACACCAAGAAAAGAGCTCTGAGGTTGAAAGCTAAACAATACCAGCTCGTAAATGATTTTCTGTTTAAAAGGAATTATGATTCTGTACTTCTTAGGTGTCTTGAGAAAACTGAAGCCGAAAAGGTTTTACAGGAACTCCACGATGGACCAGCAGGTGGACACTATGCTGGAGAGACTACCGCGCATAAGATCTTACGTGCAGGATATTATTGGCCCACACTGTTCAAAGACTCATACAATTACGTAAGGAAATGCCAAATCTGCTAGACTGCTGCAGGGAAACAAAGGAAATCGTCCATGCCATTACAGCCGGTCAACATCGAGCAACCATTCAACCAATGGGGCTTGGACATAATAGGTGAGATCGTTCCTCACTCTTCTAAGCAGCATAGGTATATCCTCACGGCAACAGATTATTTTACTAAATGGGTAGAAGCAGTTCCTCTCAAGACAGTTAATTCTGAAAACATTATTGAATTCATAGATCAATTTATCATCACTAGGTTTGGATTGCCAACGGCCTTAATGTTTGATAATGCATCATACTTTTCTGGAAATGCAATGACTAAGTTTGCCTTAAAAAGAGGGTTCAAATTGAAATATTCTGCTAATTACTATCCGCAAGGTAATGGGTTGGCTGAATCAACAAACAAAAACCTAATCAGGATTATCAAAAGAACAGTCGACCAAAACCAAAAGAATTGGCACAAAGCGCTGGTAAATGCTTTATGGGCAGATAGAATCACGAAGAAAGCTTCAATCGGCACTTCTCCCTTTAATTTAGTTTATGGGAAAGAAGTGGTTCTTCCAACTCACTTAGTCATTCCCTCTTTGTCTCTAGTACAACACATCGATGAAATATCTACTTCCTCTTTGCAATTAAGACAAATGGAAATAATCAAACTAGAAGAACGCCGAGAACAAGCTAAGAAAACCCATGCTCACCACCAAGCGCTAATAAAATCCTCTTTCGACTCAGCCATCATAACCAGAAAGAACTTTCAGATGGGAGATTTAGTTTTGAAATGGGATAAGGCTCATGAAGAAAAGGGCAAACATACGAAATTTCAGAAGCTGTGGCTTGGTCCTTTTCAGATTGTAGAAGTCATAGGCCCATCGACGTTTGTGTTGCAGGATTTGGCAGGTAGAAGAGATTCTTTGCCTGTGAATGGACAGATTCTTAAAATGTATTTTCCATAGAAAATCACTCTTCTATTTTTTGTAGGATAGTTTTAGTTTCTTTTATTTTTGTTTTCTCTTTCTTATAAATAAAACCGGTTGTAAATGATCATTGAATAAGATTCATGAAAGAGCACACTAACTCTCTATCAGACTTTGATTTCACTTGTACAAATAGCAAAACTTTTCGAAAAATCTGATTTTTATTATTGACAAATAGAGTTAACTTCAGCCTGAATAATGATATTAGTTTCAACCTTTCGAAAGACTTTGATGAAATCAACCTTTGGTTAAAAATTGTTTTATCCCAGCACAATGAAAGGTATCATCAATAATAAAATAAATATTCTCTGCAAAGCTGTGATTTTCAAAGCTCTATTATTGTCGTCCAGAGCTTTCTTAAGGAAAAACAATGACTTCCTCCCTGCCAAAGGAAACCACAGCATTCAGAGAAACAATCTGAGAAAGCACTATATCTCAAAGAATAAGAGGTCTCATCACGAGCCGGCTTATCATGATCACAGATATTATAACTTGCTGACTTTGCCAAAACTGTCTATCAAAACAGGGCAACGACTCAAGATTGTTGCAATCAAAAGACAAGGGGTCTCATCACGAGCCAGCTTGTTCAGCAAAAGTGTAAATCAAGTGAATGACTGTGTCATAATTTGGCCACAAAACCAAGACATTGTTCTTTAGAGAGTAAAAAAGGAAAAAGTGCCAAAAAAAGATTTTTCTCTGAAATGTTGTAAATAACCTCAAGCAGGAAAAATGATCATTGCTGGATAACATGGTAACCCTGTCGAGGCTATGGACGCTTGCGGGCAGCAGAGGCTCTACCTACGACAAATGAGCATATTTTAAAGCCAGCGCGCAGAGAAGACCTTATTTTATCTTTTAAAAAAGAATTGAGTAATGTCTGGTATGAATGCAAGAACTAAGCCTAGGGAAGTAGACAATTGGAATAAAAGAAGGGTTGAAACAAAGTACCATTGACAGGATGAGGGGTAATCTACTCTATCTGTCCATAAAAAAATTTAGACATATGAAAACTTTTCTGTTTCGGAAGTGGAAATGTCAATAGAAAAGCAGAGATAACTGGTTCTTCACAGTGAATCGCCATTGTTGTGGTCAACAACAACCCCCCTCTTTGTTTGGTATTAGCAATAATATCAAGCAAAGGGGGACCCTTAACAAAAATCCCAAAAATATTTTTATCCAAATTTTTGTATTTTAACTCCCTAAAAGCTATATCGCATTGCAGAGAGAGAGTGAAGAGTTTTCCTATGCGCATAAATAAGCTGCAAAGAAGCAATGCGAAATTCATTGCATCGCATATTTTGAAAGCGCCCTTAAAAGAAAATGAGAAGGAATCGCCGACGGCCGATGTGCGACGTCGCGTATCGCAAACGTCGCAAAAGCAGCACACAACGAGCAAATGAAAATTGCGATATTGCGATTTCCGATCTGCGATCCTACAAACCGCGATCTTGCGATTTGCGATCTGCGATGAATGAAACTATTAATTGCTGCAATACAAATCGCAGAAACCACTCATCGCAAAGTTTCTTCGGCATGATTTGTAAACCCAAAATCGAGCGCTCACCTTAAGTGAAATTAATGATGGCATGCCTGAGTATCCAAAGATGATCATGTTGCGTTTTTCGAAGAGTCAAGTCCTTATGAGTGTCATGATTATGCATTCATTAGAGTTTAAAGCTTTCATGTCAATCTTTTCATATCTCTTTTCCTTTGCGTAAACTGTAAGGCAGCAACTAATATAAATCTATATGCAGGAAACATCCAAGGAAAAGGGGAAAGCACCAATACTTGAAGAACAGAGAGGAGATGCCTTCGCAAATGAATGCCGCATGCAACAGAGCCGCGGAGTCTAGAGTATCACTCCACAGACACTGATGAAAATAGACTATCCAAGACTCAGAGTCAAAGGCGCACAAAAGCAGCATGTTTGCAAAAGATCCTGAAGCTCAGATTGGGTAAAGCAAAAAGAAAAACGCTGAAAAGGGATGATGCTTCAGAAAAACCTGGAACAAAGAATGGAAGCAATTTTCAATACGTAAGATTGTTCAGGCAATGAAATCCCTAACTCATTGAGTCATTCACACGGCCGGAAACCGAAATAGCAACAGCACAATCAGTTTGAAAGAAATCTGGGTTATACTAAGTATACACACAGCAAAAAACACCCAGTCAGAGGGAGATTTTTAAAAATATCTTCTGAGTTGTCAGAAAGAGGTGCCAGCTTTTGTTATTTCTACTTTCATCGCCCGAGCAAAAGGAAAAGACAACCAGCCGACTCTTTCCAGGCGAACCTCACATTGCTTACAGCATTAAGGAGCAGATACAGAAACGGTTAGAAATTAGATTCAATTTTTAGAAATAAATTTGCTTTAGAAAAAGGGCGGTCATTTGAAGCCGTTCCCTAAATTTGTGTAATTAAGATTAGTTAGTTAGTAGTATTTAACCCTTCTCATGGCATTTGGAGAAGGGTCCGGAAATTTGTCAAAAAACTTGTCCTCAGAACATGCACTTTTGCACCCTCGGAGGGGGTTTTTGATGAATGGATGGATCGAGATTTATTTATGTTTGCATTTTAATGTCTGCTACTGATGTTGCACTTCTGTACTCTTAGTAGATGTTAGAAGTAAGTAGAGATAAATCGTTATTGCTTGAAGTTTGTGAGTGAAATCAGTCATAAATGGTACTTTTATCTCTTGATTAATTTCTGCTCATATTCTTAGAGTGATATACAGCTGATTTGTTTATATGTTAATGTATGAATGTCTGGATTACCATTTGGCACTTTTGTACGGTGGGATCATTTGTTTGTGCTTAACATATGAATAACTGATTATGCGATATGCTGTTCACAACTGTTTTGCCTAACTTCTTATGCAGAATGGTTCATCTTAAATTGATTTATATTCTTATGATAGCTGAATGATCTTTATTACCAGTTGTTGTATGAAATCTTTTTAGATCGCATAATGAAAGAATTTTTACCCCGGGTTAGTATAGATTAGATGTGCTGTTTTTGTTAGATTACAGTAGCATAGAGTCAGTTTAGAGTCTAGAATTAAATTAGTTTAAAATTACCTTTAGATTAGTGTCTTAAAAATCTACACACACACACACATCTTTTAGATTGGGAAGCTGGTCCCATCATCCCCAGTCGGACCCGCCACACCAAACGGGCAAGGAGCCGCCAACCAGGTTCCCGACCGGGTGGGTATCCCCCTTGTTGTTGACCCGATTTCGGGGCCCTCAACAGAGGGTTACATAGCATATGCAGTGCATTGTCTTTTCCTTTTTTTCAGAGAAAACCATTAGCGGCTGTTTGTAGGAAATTTCAGAAATTCCACCCTACAGCCCTGTCAAAACCGATCTATAATATAACAAAAAAACTGTGGTGTACCCTACCCCCGGCTTCCATATAGGAAAACAACCGAAAACGGAGTAGACGGAAGCCCACAACAATAAAAAAAACCAGCGAGTAGACACTATGCTGGCATTAAAGTTTTAATATCAAGTATGGACAAGTGCTCAGGCCTCCATTATGAGGAAAACAACGCTAAGTCCCATTACAGTTTGTACATATACATAAGAGTTTTTTACAACAAATTATACAAGAAAAAAAACTAAGGATTAGAAGGAAAGAAGAGCTGTTGGCTGCTCCCGAATTATGCAAAAACAGGAGGAGCAAGTCCCCTTGCCACCCCATCGACCACTTCTTCTACTGACCATGCGCCGAAAACCTACTCAGTGCCTTTTTTAGAAAGGATGTCTGCTTCTGTGTTTCTTTCCCTGTAAATGTGACAAATTTTTAGCTCAGAAAAACAACTTTTAAGACAAAGAATTTCAGCAAGCAAGGGAGTTAAAAGAAAATTCCTCCAAAGATGCATTCCATTGGCCCACTTGATTGAATTCAGAGAGTCCCCAAATATCTGAGACTCTCGCTCATTGCACAAAGAGAGCCAACAAAGAAGTAAATGTAAAGCTTTGAGCTCAGCAAAATTATTTGTTCCAGTACCAAGTCCAATGGAGGCTTTGAGGATGTTCCCTGAGGGAAAGTGTATGACCAGACCAATGCCACAATTCTTGTTTATATCTGAGGCTCCATCGAAATAAGCCCACGGGATAAAGCCCTTTATTTCTTCTACCTGAACAGGCCTGATGCTCTGAGAATTGGATGGGAGTGGTATGCTTTCATATATGGCCACTCCTTCACCTGCTAATATGGCAATGGGGAAGAAGGTGTCTTTGAAAATCTGGTGATTTTTGGCTAGCCAAATTCCCCAAACAACCAACAGGGGCAGCGATCTGACTTTATCATTGGGAGCCTGCTGCCACCAATTATTCCAAGCCTCAGGTATCTCCTCTACCTCCCAACAGAAGGGGACCTTAGTCAGTCTTAACATTTCATTCCAGAGGCTTTTAGAGAAAGGACAGGAAAGGAAGATATGCTGGAGGGTTTCCTCGCTCTCCTTACACAAGGAACACCACCCAAGACCCATTTTCCCCCTTTTTTGGAGAAAATCCCAAGTAGGTACTTTCTTTTGAAGAACACACCAGAAAAACAGCCGAGTCATTGTTGGCCCTTTCAATTTCCACAATGGCTTGTCCCACCAGTTTGGCTCCTCCCACCCCTTTTGAGACATAAGCCAATCATATCCCTTCTTTGGAGAGTAGAAGCCAGTTTGAGAGTGCACCCATCTCAACTCGTCCGGCTCATTTGAAATACGAATATGAGAGTTCAACAAACCTGCGCGAAAGGCCCCCCATTCATTATGGCATCTTTCGTCTAGAGCAAGAGCCTCCCCTGAAAACCCCTCCTGCCTCCAAATAGATGAGTTTGAATTATCACCAATTTGACTAAGAGAGAAGAGACCTCTGTTGTTTAGGTGTTCGAGCAGATCTCTTGAGAGGGCAAAGGTGTCCGAGCAGCCCACCCACAGGTCCCTGCCTAGCCTTACTGATCTACCGTCACCCACTTTCCATGCCAAACCTTTTTCAATAATCTGTACAGCTGCCACCAAAGCTTTCCATACCACAGAGGAGTTCTTTGATGATTTGATAGGCTGTCTGATCCATTCCAGAGGCGAGACTGGGTCAATATACTTCCTTCTAGTGACAACAGTCCAAATATTGTCTGAAATAATTAGCCTCCATGCTAGTTTAGCAGCTAATGACTGAGAGAAAGGAAACAAGTCCTTAATCCCCCATCAACCCCATCTTTTTGGTATGACAATTTTATCCCAAGCAACCCAAGGAGAGATGTGATCCTTCTTCTAGCCAGCCCATAAGAATCTGCTACAAAGTTTATTTATTTTCAGCAGAATGCATTTTGGCACCCAAATGAGACTGGCCCAGTAGACTGGAATAGCCAACACCACAGATTTAATCAAAACTAGCCGGCCTGCCCTTGACAACCATTTAAAACTCCAATGTTTCATTCTGTCCTCAATTTTCGCCAAGAGCCAAATCCAGTCTTGAGCCCTGTAGGAGTAAGGTTTAAGCATAAACTCGAGATATTTGAACAGATCCTGAAGGGACTTTGCTTCAAACAATAGTAACTCTTTTACTTTGTTTACTTCGAGAGTTGAGAGTCCTGCTGTAGTGATGGAAGATTTCTGTTCATTTATGACCAGACCCGTGGCTTTTAAAAAAAGGTCTAAAATCCTTTTAAGACAACAGCAGTCCTCCCGACTCCCATCACTAAAAATTAGAATATCATCAACAAAAAGAAGGTGGGTCACCCAGAGATTAAGCCCAACTTCTATCCCTTTCAGATCACCGTGTCTCTTCGCCACTTTGATGATTAAACTTAAACCTTCTGCTGCTAGCAGGAACAACAAGGGGGAGAGAGGGCATCCGTGGTGTAGGCCCCTTTGCGGGTTGAAGAATTCCGAAGCAGCACCATTAATCAGAACTACAATCGAAGTCGAGGTAACACACGCCGTGATCCATCTTACAAAGTCATGCCTGAACCCAAGATGAGTTAGGAGAAGCCTTAGATACATCCAACTGATTCTGTCATAGGCCTTAGAGAGATCAATTTTGATGATGGCCCCTTTTTTCTGGCTTCTTTTAAGGCTGTGGAGGGTTTCCTGGGCAACACCAACAGCCTCGTGAATTTGTCTCCCATCCAGGAAACCGAACTGTTCCACAGAAATGTTTTTGGAGAGGAAAGGTTTCAGCCTGGAGGCAACAATCTTAGCAATAACCTTGTATAAGCATGTGCATAGTGAGATGGGACGGAAATCATTAAAAGAGGAAGGGTGGTCCGACTTGGGAATGAGGGTCAGGAAGGTAGCATTGAGAGGCTGGTAGAACAAACCTGAGACCCTAGATTCTTCCACCATCGCAGTCAGGTCTTCACCCAAATAATCAAAGAAGTGGAGGAAAAATTCCACAGTCCATCCATCCAGTCCCAAACTTTTCTCTTTTGCATCAATTTTAGGGTAGCTTCCACTTCATCCTTCGAGATTGGAGCCATCAAGAGATCATTTCCTTATTCTTCAATGAATCTTGGGAAAAATTGAGCTACTCTTATAACTTCAGCAATTGATGCTTCTGCTGGGGCTCTAAAAAGGTCTTTGAAAAAAGCTACCCCAAGAGAGGCAAGCTCTTCAAAAGACTGAGCCTTTTCCCCATTTGCTTTTGGCATTTCCCAGATGGTATTTAAATTCTTCCTTCCTTTAGCATATTGCTGGAAAAATTTTGAGTTCTCATCCCCCGCTTGGAGCCAGATAGCCCTGCTCTTTAAACGCCAGCTTTCCTCCTTTACTTGAAGAATTTTCCTTCTGGCTGCTTCAAGCTCCCGGATTCTGTCACGAGAGTCCATGGTGGCATAACCTCCCCCTGCCGGATCTTCCAAGAGCTCAAGTTCGGCGTTTATAACCCTTAAATCCTCATCTTCCTTCAAAGCCTTTTGGGAAGCCGAGTTTTTGGTTGCAACTTTCAAACTTTTCAGGGTATTCATGAACGCCTTACTTCGACTTAAACCCTCCTCCTCAACTATCCCATCCTTCCTCCAAGTGGTATGGAACAGAGATACAAAGGAGTCATCAGCCAGCCAAGAGGCATTAAATTTGAAAGGGGACCCAGGTTTTTTGAGAGTTCCTTTTGCCTCCATCAGTATCGGGAAATGATTGGACAGGCCCCCTTCGCCCACCCAATGCCGAAAAATGGACAATTTCTCAGATAGAACTTCACCCAAGAGAAAGTGATCAAGTTTCTTTCCCACCCAATCATTACCAACTCTTTTATTTCACCAAGTGGGTCTGGATTTAAGAAGCGAGAGGTCGATCAGATGGGAAGAGGCAATCTTGGAAAGGAAAAAATCAGTTAGGGGGTCCGCTCTGGCATTTGCTCCCCATGATTCCGAGACCCCTAAAGAGAAGTTTAGGTCTCCTCTGATGATCAAATGAGGATGGCCAAGAAAGGACTTTTGGAAAAAGGAGGACCAGAACAACTCCCTTTCTTGACAGGGCCCATAAACATTAAGGATTAGAAGGGGTAGGCAGAGCTCCTTAGAGTAAAGTTCCAACGCCAGAGTGTGTTCAAGGCCCCAAGCAGAAATTTCTCTAAGATTTACTACTTTATATCCTGTGACCAAACCACCAGAGCGGCCATTTGCATCAACATCCTGAAAAAGCCAGCCTGACATCAGTTTAGATAAGAGTGCTATAGTTTCCTCCCCTTTACCAAGGGTTTCTTGAAGCATAAGAATATCTGGGTTATAATGTCTGATCAAATCCCTTAAAGCTAGTTTTTTAGGTTGACTAGCTAACCCCCTACAGTTGTAGGAAAGAAAGATCATTTCGAAATATCAGGGGGTGGATTTCCTGCTCTAAGCACCCCAGTCAAGGATTTTTGTTTTCCATCAACAATATCAATTATTTACTTCTGCTTGGCCTTTGAAATATTGTATTTCCTACCTCTTGCTTTCCTGGGCCCGATTGGCACCAGATCCTACTCTTGACCACCAGGAGTTGTCTCTTTCCCAGGATGAGTTGACAACGATCTCAGGTTATATGGGGGAACAGTCGGGGAGGGAACAGATTCCATAGATTGACAAGGGACCAGAGATTCAACCATAGAGGAAGGAGGGACTCTAGAGGGCGGTGGTACCGAAACAACTAGACTGTCAACCAGTGAGGAATTTAATTTAAAAAGGAAAACTCCATCTGAAGTTGACTGGAGGGGCCAGGCATCGAAATAGCAGAGACAAGATCTAGATCAGATAAACATAAGGAAAAGGGGAGAGATAGTGGCATACCCACCTGTGAGGCCCCCACTGTCCCAGCTTTTGTAGTAACCTGAGAGGCGGTCAACACAGGTACTTGCTCAGGAATCCGGTCGGAAGCAATCTGCTGCAAAGGGGCACTAGAGGTCACGACCTCCAAACCATCCTCTAAATCCTCCTCCATTGGTTCTTTTGGGAGATCCATGCCTGTGTTAGGAACAGGAAAAACCGTCGGCTTTCTGGGCTCTTTGAAAGGGTTCCTTCTACTACGATGACCCATAGGGCACTCTTTGGCCAAGTGCCCATATTTATGGCATCTGTGACATCAGAATGGCAGGTTCTCATAATCCAACTTTTGCAGGAACTCCATCTCTCTATATTTTAAAGTCATGGCATCTGCAAGCCCTTCTCGAGGGTTAAGGCTTACTAAGATCTGAGCCACACTAAGATCATCAGATTGTTCAAAAGACCTATCAACTTCCAGGAACTTCCCTAGTGTGTTTCCAATGGAGGTGAATACCGAATCAAACCAGAACTGAAGAGGTAGCCCTAGCAATTTGACCCAAACTGGATATTCGTTCAGTTTTTCGGTCTAGGCATCAAACATAGGAGTCCATCTACGAAGGAGAACTGGGTGTTTGCCAAAACACCAATTCCTGTCAAGAACCCAATTTACATGATATTTGTGGGAAAAATGCAAAGTAAAACATCCTCTTTCCAGGGCTTTAATCTCCACTGTCTTACCTGGTGCATTTATCCAGTCTGATTGAACCCAATCCTAGATATAATCAGCCGTGAATTTCCTCCCTCGCACTCTGCCTACAAGCCTTGTCTCAGTGGCTGCCATTGCCTCTTCTACTCGGATATCCACTCCTAGGGTGCAGCAAGGCCGTGGCTCCTTCTTTCTAATGGGACCCTGCTTTTTGCGCTTCCCACCCACCTTAGTTGCCTGCACCTCACCCTCCCCTGGTTCCTTGGGAGGTCGGGCATCGAAACCCTCTACCCCAGGCAAACCCTGGCACCTTTCCTCCGAGTCTCTGTTTACACTGAAAACACGGATTGTCGGTCCCTCAACCAAAGGGTCCTTTTCAAGTTGAGACTTCTCTACGCCCGTGGCGCCCCCAGGTTCAACCTCCCCCTGTGTGCTCGCCTCTAATCTGACTCCCAACGGCTCCTGATGGATTACATATCCATATCCATCGCCAGTTGCTCCGACCAGGATGTCGCTCTGATGAAAATCCCACCTCACTTGAACAGAGAGATCATTTACACCTCTAGAGCTTGATTCTGGATTTTTGCTTTGTGCTGGGGCCCTACTTTCACTTCCAGATGCCCATGGGAGGTCTGCTCCTGATACAGGCCTTTTTCCAGTCTTATATTTTGCAGCTAAGGGTCCTTTCAAGACATGCAAACTGCAATTAGCCACCACATCCTCAAGCCCTCCGGAAAGAGGAGGAAACCCTGTAAGATCAGAGAGGTCTAACCCCGAAGAGAAGGGAAGAGACCCGATAACAGCAAGGTGGTTCCTATCTAAGTTTTCACCCTTTGAGGTACCACCCCTGGAGGGTAAAACGACGCGATCTGCCTTCTGAATGTTTTCCGGATCAAGGAGTACATAACTGAGAGGGAGAGAAACTGCACCTTCCTCTTTGGTAGAAAACCCGTGTTTCGCAATCGTCTTAGGGAAAAAACGCTCAAGGTTCTGGATAGAAACTTCATGCCCCCATATAGTGAGCAAATCCTCTGGCGCTGGTTCTAAATCCACAAGTTCACGGTCGAGCCCCATCCCTACTATTTGAAACAAACCCTAGCCCGACACCGTAGGAACTGGAAACCCATGGAAAGATAAAAGTAAAACTGCATCGAATGGTGAAAAAGACTGAGAAAAATGTTAACTGCATACAGGCTAGGGATAAAACCACACATTTTTCCAACCTCGGTAAATGCTAATCATGGCTGGCGCAAAAAAGTCCAAGAGGGAAGGCAGGCCCTGACAGGTGAGGTCCGCCTGTCCCCTCTCACCTCCCGCGTGGCCTGAGACAGGCCTAGCCGGCAGAGAATTACAGTTCCGCCATTTGCAGAAAAACCCTAGCACTCCTCCCTACAAAGTTCAGCCTGGATAACCTTCACCGACACCTCCCGGAAAGCTAAGTTCTATTCATCATGTTGTTGTGCTGCTTTGATCCTTTTTTTGATGTCAAGATCACAAGTGCTCATAACTGCCAAGTGGGATACTTGCAGACTTTTGCTAGGTGCATCTACTACTTTTTTCTCCTTGTTATGTTGTGATTTATATCAAAGTCAAATTCATTGATCAAAGCCAACCATCTAGTTTGTCTTGCATTTAACTTAGGCTGGTCAAACAAGTTTCTCAGCTTGTCGTGATCTAACATCAACACAAATTTTCTTCTAAGAAAGTAGTGCATCCACATCTTTAATGCATGCACAATTGCTACAAGTACTAGGTCATGGGTGACGTAGTTATTTTAATTTCATTTAATTTTATCGATTCATAACATATCACATGCCCTTCTTGCATCAATACTCCACCTAGGCCTTGCTTATAAGCATCTGTGTAAACTAAGAAATTCTTCTCTAAATTAGCGATTCTTAAGATAGGTGCATGTGTGAGCAAGTTCTTGTGTTGTTCAAAGCTAGCTATACACAATGATTTCCATTGAAATTTGACTCTTTTCCTCTAGATGGTTGTGATTAGATTCCCAATCTTTAAAACAACATTGAATAAACTGACAGTAATACTGGAATAATCACATGAAATATCTAACTTCTGTGACATTTCTAGGAGTGGGCCACTCCATGATGGCCTTTATCTTCTCGAAGTCCACAACAATTGCTTCTCTTGAAATTTCATGCCCCAAGTATTGTACTTGAGACTTAGGAATTCATATTTCCTAAGTTTTGCATACAATTTTTGTTCTCTTAGTAACTACAACAATGCTTTAAATGCTCTTCATGTTCTTCTATGGTTTTTGAGTAAACCAAGATATCATCTACAAACACTAGAAAAATTATCCAGGTACTAGTTGAGGACAATATTCATCAAGCACATAAATGTGGTTAGAGAATTTGTAAGTTCGAACATTACCACCACGAACTTGTATTTCTTGTATATTGTTCAGAAAGTTGTCTTATGAATATCCTCATCCTTAATTTTGACTTGGTGATAACCAAATATTAAATCTATTTTTAGAAAATACTATGGCTCCTCTCAGATGGTCAAAAAGATCATCAATTCTTTGCAGTGGGTATTTATTCTTCATCGTTGCTTTGTTTAGCTGCCGATAATCAACACACAATCATAATGTACCATCCTTCTTCTTTACAAATAGTGATGGGGCTCCCCAAGGTGACACACTTGGTCTAATATACCCTTTGTCCAACATCTCTTTTAGTTGTAGATTTAATTCTACCGGCTCTAGCGTGCTCATGTGATATGGGGCCTTAGAAACTTGTAATGAATCTATAATCAATTCAATGGAGAAATCAATGTCTCTCTTTTGTGGTAATCCTTATATTTCTTCTTGAAATACATCACTATATTTTTTTACGATAGGGTATCCCTGACTATGAGTTTTTTTCCTTTTGTGACAATGGTTACTTGGATCATAAACATGGGACATCCCTTTCAATTGCAGTTCATCACTTGTAACACTGAAATCCTATGACTGATATATGATTTCTCTTCCCTTGTAGTGTCCTTCCTTCACCTTTATCATCGAGGCACTCTAGTGATTTGTTGTAACAATCCACTTTGGTTCAATGGGTTGCCATCGATTCCATGCCAATTAAAATTTCGTATGAACCCAACTGAAGTATGTTGAGATTAGTTGTTGTGGGCATGTTGTCCAGTTGTTACCCTCTTCTTAGCTCTTGTTGCTAGCTAGACTAGCCACGACTTGACATGTGTCCTTTGTGGCAAGGCACAATATTTTACAACTTTAGGGATGTCATATTAACTGGGATTTGAGGTTGGGTAAATTAAAATCGAAACCAGTTGGTTAATGATTGTGACATCCCAAATTAATCTACATTTATATATGCAATGTAAATATTTTTAATGAAAAAGAAAATGGTCTAAGTAATGGGATAAAAATTTCAGAGAGCTGGGGTGATTGCTTGATGGGGTGATTACTTGCTAGAAATAATATTAAGGTACATGAAGTTTAAAATTAAAAAATGGGAAAGTTGCCAACTAGCAAGAAATTTTGGCCACTTACTACAGTAAACAAAAATTGCATTTAAACAACCTAGGGAACAACTGGAAAGGTGGCACATTTTACATTGGTTGACAAGATATTCCTGGTAGTAGTTACTGTAAGGAGGAGGCAAGAGAAAGAGAAAAAAAAATCAACTTCTAGAAAAGAGTAGTTCAACAGGTAATTTGAACAACTAAAGGGACAACACAACATAAGAGAGAGCAAGTCAAATCGTTGAAGAAAAAAAATTCAAACAATAAGAGAAAAAATAAGTAAAAATGCAAAGGAAAAGGGGAGAGTAGGAAAAAGGAGGAGAGCGCAGGAAATAATAGGAGAGAGAGAAAATAAAATTCCAAAAGAAGGCTAAACAACAAAAATGAATGAGTTTTAGGTTGGCAAGGGAGCAGGAAGAAATCACCAAGTGAGGAATTAATTGCCACTTGAGTCACTATTGGCCAAGAGGGTGGAGATGGTGTTTCTTAGGAAATCATTAAGGGTTGGGGTGGAGGAATTAGTACTGGAAAAGTCTTGGAGGATTTCTTGATGTTTCCTTATTGTATCTTGATTTTATTATGAGTTTTGGAATCCCTGATTTGGGTGGAACCACAATGTTAAATTTTGAAGGGTGGAGACAACTAGACTTTAGAACCCCTGTGTACTTTGTTGATTTAGACTCAGTTGGTGGGTGGAGGTGGATGAATCTCTTGAGTCCCTGGTTCAATTGATGGTTGTGTTTAAAACCTAAAGCAAGAGATCTCCCGGTCTCTAGAATTTGGACCAAGGGTGATAGCTACAAGTGAGACTTGGTTGTAGTTGTCTACAATTGGGTGGAGTGTCATAGTCCCAGACTTAGTTGCCCATTAATTTTTGGGATAAGTATTTCTCATGTTCTCATGAAATCAAGTGTGTGTGTATATATATATATATATATATATATATATATATATATATATATATATATATATATATATATATATATATATTGCTGGTCTAAAATTATGTTTATTGATTACAAGGTTTATGATTTCATTGTCTTTATGATTGACCAATGTGTTTTTGTCACAGTTTCAAGGGATTGGAACAACATGTGGTTGAAATGGTTATGTTCATGCAATCAACAACCTGGAAATATTTTTTTAATGCAACGATATCATTTTTGTCTATTATAGACTCTTACTAGCACTATGCCTATTTTATGTGTGTAAAATGCTTATTACAAGCTACATGAAGATGTGAAAGCATAATTGCATGAGATGCACGGTATTACACTAACATCCTGGAAGCTACATGAAGATGTGAAAGCATGATTGCATGAGATTCACGATATTACACTAACATCTTGGAAGCTACATGAAGATGTGAAAGCATGATTGCATGAGATTCACGATGTTACACTAACATCCTGGATGCAGGGATTATTTCATTATTATGGTGTTGAGTTGCACTAGTAGAAATGATTGCTCAGTAGTGTCAATGGACATTGTGGAAAGATGTGTATTCTTGTGTTGATTGCATGCCTAAATTACTGCATAAATTTTGACAGACGTGTTGCATACTAATTGGTACATTCATGATTTAAGGGAAAGAGTCTTGATGCTATCCCTTTTGTTTGGATTATGTCATTTAACTAATCATGCATGAGCTGATGAGTCTGGTTCACCTATTTTCTCCTCTGCTAGGGCTGTTGAGCCAAGAAATACATTTTTTGCTTTGTTAATGAGATGTTATAACTCTTTACAATTCTGTGAAGAAAATGTACTTAAAAGTGTTATTGATTTGCTACCATGATTATGATGGATTGTTCACAAATTTATTTATAAATTTCTTATGAATTTAATGGCAATTAGGTGTTGAGACCAGTACTTTGAAAGTTTGAAAATATATAAAAATATTGCTTTGTTAAAGCGCTTAAAACTGGTAAAATTCAAGTTAAAATTTGCAACTTTTGTTAACAAGTTGGTTAGGTCGAGCGTTGGGAAGTCGGCCAAGAGGCTGGACCTCCGGTGGGCTTTGCCCCGATCTATGGCGGGCCAACCTATCTCTTTGTGATCTACAAGCCGAAGGTTAGAGGTTTCAAGAGGTCGGCCAAATCGGGAGACGGGTCGACCCCAACTCAATAGATTATAGTGTCAGGGAAGTTGTGTTGACCTTGACCGAGGTAAGAGTTCAGGGGTCGGGACTAGATTTTTGTTAAAGAATAATTGCATCACGGTAGAAGGAGGGTCAGTCTCGACTTACCTTAGAAAACGTGCTTTCCACGTGGACCTGTCGATGGTGGCCATGCATTAGGTGCCACATGGGTCCGCCACAGTGGGGTACAGATTCATCACTTGCCACATGGGCCTCTGTGGGGCTTCCATGTGGAGGTCATGATGATGTGGTATGGTTGAATTGGTCCATCTTTAAAGTGTCATAACTCTGGATTTGTAAGTTAGGATAAGATGAAATTTATATCGTTGGAATCGTCTCGACGAGATGAATGCAAATTTCAACTTATGAAAGAGTTGAAAATTTTGAATACCATTCCCCTAACTTAACCTTGGGAGCTAAGTCAACAGAGTAACTGCCTCCTTCTAACTTCGATTCGGTTCTGGCGTTAGGGGGGGTGTGTTTACAGGTGGTATTACAGCATGTAGGTTCAACACTTGGGCTAGATGGGCTTTATCATGGGCAAGTGACAACAAAATTACCACAAAAGGGTTTTCATAATGATTTTTAGTAAATTAACTAAACTAATGTTAGGTGTTAAAAGACGATATATAATTTAATTACTACTTGCATGATAATAATCCATGGATCCCTGGTTTATGGGTGGAGCTCAACTCCAATTATCATATATGAATGTGAGTATGATGGTATCCTACTCATAATGTTGATTTGTATTGAAAATTAATGGCAATGATGTTCAACATGTTATTGTGATAAATGCCTTGGCAATGCATGTGCTTGCGGGCTAGCATCCTAAAGGTTTGGACAACTGGTGGTTGTGACCTTGGAGAATTGTCATTTTCTATAATTGTGCAGAACTGCTAGTAAGGCAACGAATATGGTTAATTGTAACATATAATCACCACTGTTTGGGTGATGTGATCTTGCATACTTCAAACAAGTACTCATGAGAATGTTTATGTGATAGGGGAATTGGGGAAAATCCTTGTGTGTGGTGTATTTTGCATAGCACCGCCTAGTTAAGCAAATGATAAACATATGTATTATAGGATAGTTGGGATGTGGAGATCCCATGGTCTGTATGTTGTTTATGCTAAGAAACTTAGTGGAGGTTGAATGTTGTTCACATGCTGATGTTATGTTTTACCTTATGAAGTATTGTTCTTGTGGTTAAAACCTTCATTTTTAAGGAACAAGGTGTAGCATGTGAAAATGGTTGGTTGAGGTCTGAGAGGATTGTTATCTCACTATGAGATGGGGCATCCATGTTCAATATTCGAATTGGATTAGTTTAAAGGAAAAGGTCTTGTGTAGACCTTGTGGACAAAGGAATCACAACTCTACTGGAAGAGTGACAAGACTGGTGGTTTCTCACTCCTACTGATTGTAGCAACGCGAAGATAAAGGGTAGGTTGATTTCTCGCCTATGTAAGTAGGTGCTGGGTTTGGAACTGTGATTGAGAAACTTCAAACATGCTTTATGTGTGAGATTGTATGCACATGCATGACACATTTTGTAAATATGAAAATTAATGAGTAAAGGAATGAGCTAATGTTGGTATGATAAATTATTTCTAATTAATTCCCTCAAGGTTACAGATGCCTTGATTTCTAGTCTTGACATAAAGGCTGAATTTAAATTTCCGATTGGTCTCGGTATAAGAGGTTGAATGGAATTAATGATGTTGGTTTGGGCATAATAGCCGATTGTTGATCTTAGGTCTATTGTAGCCACTGCAACAACCCCTCCAAAAATTTCCAACTCTTCTAAATTTCAGATCCCCTTCACCTTTTTTGTAGCTACTGCCCATCCTTAGAGTCTATTCGGAAGCCGAGAAACCCCTGAAAGGTCTAGAAAAGACTCATGCCTCTTTCATAAGTCAAACCAAGTCGCACAAGTCGCAAATTTTCACAGGTCCCAAAGGTCGCACAAGTCGCAAAGTCGCAAAGTCGCCTTCATTACCATTAGTCCCTCGTGCGACTATGTGACTCCACGAATTGCAAAGGTCGCAGATTGCATAGGTTGTAGGTCGCAAGGTCGCATAGATCGCAGGTCGCATAGGTCACAGGTCACATGTTGCAAAGGTCGCACAGGTCGCAAACGTCGCACAGGTCGCATAGGTCACAAGGTCGCGTAGTCACACCTCTAACTGCTCAACTATCATGTGACCCCGTGACCCGACGACCTTCCGAGTCACAAAGTCATAAATTCTCAAAGTCGCCTTCATTACCGTCAGTCCCTTGTGCGACTATGCGACTCCGCGACTCGCAAAGGTCGCATAGGTCGCACATGTCGCAAGGTCGCAGGTCACATAGGTTGCATAGGTAAAGTCGCAAAGTCACCTTCATTACCATTAGTCCCTCGTGCGACTATGTGACTCCGCGAGTCACAAAGGTCGCATAGGTCGCACATGTCGCAAGGTCGCAGGTCACATAGGTTGCATAGGTCGCAGGTTGCATAGGTCGCATAGGTCACACAAGTCGCAAGGTTGCACAGGTCGTATAGGTCACACAGATAGCATAGGTCGCACAAATAACAGAGGTCACAAAGGTTTCAGAGGTTGCATAGGTCTCATGGGTCACAAAGATCACACACTAACCTATATCAGGCCCTGTGACCCATGCGACCCCACATGCGTGACCTAAGACTATAAATATAGGCCTCAACCGGCCATTTACTTAGCACCTTTGCAAATGTTTAAAAACAACACAATGCAACAATGCCCAACATGTACGACGAGGATGAAAAGGAGTGTGAAAGGTGATATAACAATGATAATCTAACCACTCAAGGAAAGAAACGATTGATGCCAAGACATGGAACGTATCAATGCATAGATTTGTGACCATGAAATTGCAAGAGATGTCAAGGCTACGAATTCTGGCTCGTATTAATTGTGATATTTATATCTTATATTTCATCAAAGTACATTTTTTCTTGATGATTAATTTATGATTTTGTACATGTGTAGGATTGAAGTGGCGAAGGCAAGTCCCTGTCATTTATGCAGACACTTGAGCCTATTTGTTGCTAAAATGACCCAAAGGATCGTTGTTGCGGAAATGCATGATCTTGGTCAACAACAGATATTGAAGTCAAGCTAGCTCCAAGGCAGAAGGAAGGTAGAGAGATATTGCCATCTTCTGTAGTAGCATAGAACATGTTTGTGAATATGAAAGGTCATGTGGAATACCAAAAGTCACCAGGTAGATGAAAAGTCACGAGGAAGTTCAAGTGTCAAGGGTAGGCCAAGAGTCACTCTCACCCTATAAATATACCCTCATGCCTCATTTTTATTGTGGGAGGGGGCTTTTGAGAAGGACTCTCTTGGAGATATATATATATACATTACTTAAGAGAATTTATGTCCTAATTGATACAAGGAGTATTTGTACGTTTCCACTATTGGATTCTTCAGATCTTCTATGTGCTAATGCCATGAGTATTTTATTCACTTGATGGATCGGATGTTCCTGAACGCTGTTTGATGTGCGGTTTCATCATATGCTGTCTCATACTCCAAAATTTGTGTTGCTTCGTATGAATGGTATTTGATTCACTAACTCTATGCTCATGCCGGTGAACTATTTCTTTGGTATTGGTATAATCTATTTGATTGCACCTTTGTTTATGCTCATAAATGTTTGATCATTGTGAACTAATTTACAATTACTAAGCATTTTATCTGGGCAAACATGAGTCTTATTTGAAGCCTGCTAATAGTAACTTTACATAAGATTTATGTTGTTTATAGTCTGGCTATTCATGGTTTATGTGGCATAAAATATTTGTCAATTATTTCCTTGTATTTATTGAGGTACATGCTTTCAATTGAGTTTATATTTCACCTCCTTCCGAAGCAAGCTCAACAAAACTAAATGGCAGCTGGGCCTACATACCGGAAGGGACCCCTATCACAAACGGTGCAGGCTCTAGTTGGGAACCTACACCGGGGAGGTCCCCCTTGCTGTTGGCAGAGAATTCTAGCCCGTCAACAGGTCCCTATAAATCTAGTGTAGCCCCCTTATTTTTATTGCTAGTGTAGCCTCATTATAGTTATTTTTATGCTCTTACAGTCCCTTATTTTTATTGTTGTGCCCCATAGAAGCCGACTATTGTTATTGTCATGCCTTTACATTTTTTTTTTTTATGTAGGCTCAGATTATATTGTGACCCCTTAGAATCCTATATTTACCAAGGAGGTCTTGTCATTTGTAGCATCCAAGAATTGTCCATTTATATGATGTAAAAGGAGCCCCCCTTGAAGAGGACTATTTTGAAGTCGTTGATCTATTTGTTCTTCTATTTTGTGATATGGTTACATAACATTTGGTATTATAAATTTGTATTCTAGGGTTTCACTACTTCAAATAGGTTGTCCTGGAATTTTCACTATAATTTTTTTTATGAGGATTTAGATGTTCAAATTTCGACCACGTGAAGCTGAAATCTTGGTGAACTTTTTGTAAAAATTTCAGATCTTGGTTCACTATTTTTTTGAGATATGGTCTGAAGAAGTTAGGGTTTCTACATACTCCAAAATTCAGTCTCAAACGGGTGACTTATGGGAAATAATCATAACTTCCTTTTCGAGCATAGGATTTGAATTTTGTAAAAAGTGACTGAAAGTACATGGACTATAGTTTCTTGTGTATTAATTTAAGGGCTGAAGGCTGAAAAATGACACATGGAATTCGTACAAGTTCGCTCCACTGAACTAGTCCATAATTAGGTCATCGAGGGAGATTGGGCATAACTTTATATTGAAGAATCCAATATTTGCTGACTTGTGGCATTAGAAAGAACACTCATAGGGACACTACAAGAAAAAATTTAATACCTTGGGAGGCCCAAATTACAGATATACAATAGTTTCAAGATCAAGCTCCTAAAAGCAGGAAAAATATGTGATTTTTTAAAATTTTGCATAACTTTCGTTTGAAAAATTAGTTTGAAGTGATTCAAAGGAAACACACACACGCACATCATTGCTTGATTCTAAAATTCCTTGAAACAAAAAATGGATACACCTAGTAAGAAAGAAGAATGCATGAAGAAGAGGAAGAAATGCAACATGATATATCAAAATTACGAGACCAAGTGCAACAAATTTCACTCTCGCAAAGAGTAAACAAAAATGAACTGGAGGCTAAGATGGATGGTTTAAAAGAAAACATGGGAGTTTTTAATGTAGCCATGGATGCAATAAATGTCAAGTTGGAACGGTTGACAAAGTTGCTACAAGAAAGGCTTCCCAGTGGTGACAAGGAAATCCATAAAAATCATGTTGAGGACAAAATGATTATGAATTATGATTTTAGAGACTCCAATGTTGGGTTTAAGTTCCACCACATTCCAAAGTTAGATATGAGGAAGTTTGATGGCAAGAATTTGGTAACATGGGTACTATAGAGGGAGAAATTCTTTGATCTACATGATGCGCCGCACACACAAATGGTACACATTGCATATTTATATTTAGAACAAAATCAGTTTATGTGGTATCAATGGCTTTGTTCTCGTAAATCAATTGTCACTTGGACAATTTTTTCAGAAGAATTGGTAGCACATTACGAGGATATAAAGAGAAATACCTTCTTTATCCAACTGATAAATCTCAAACAAAAGGGTTCAATAGCATAACAAATTGAGGACTTCCAAAGATTGAATATCAAGGTAAATGATATTCCAGAGGAGCATAGTATTGATGTCTTCATAGGGAATTTAAAGGATAACACCCAAAATGAGGTTTGCCTTTGGGAACCTAATTAATTGGAGATGACATTCAAGGTGGAAAGAAAAGTTGAAAGCAAAATTATGGCAACAAGGAAGTATTACCCTCACAATTATAAAGATGGAAGTGTTGCTACTCCTAGCCTCCTACCACCTACAAAGTTGACACCACAACAACTAGAGGAAAAAAGAGAAAAAGGGTTTTGTTATAGTTGTGATAGAAAATACACTAAGGGTCATAAGTGTGTTGAGAAGAAATTATTTTACATATATTATGAAGAGGAGGAAGAAAAGGAACAAGAAGCATCAAAATAAGAGGATAAGAAAGAAGAAATGAATCCGACCATATATTGTAATGCATTGGCAGGATTTACCTCTCAAACTCTCAAGATAGAAGGATATATCCAAAAAAAAAGGGTAATAGTGCTGATCTATTATGGTAGTACCCATAATTTTATTCATTATAAGGCAACCACAAGGAATTGAATTGCTTTCTATATCCAACACCAAAGTGTCAAGTGAGGTTACAAATGGAGGAACTATAAATTGCCGAGGGAAGTGTCATAATATCAATATAATCATGGAGGAATATGTATTGCATAGTCCATTGCCTTCCATTCCAATGAGTGGTGCCGATGTTGTATCATGATTCCAATGGTTATAATCTTTGGGGACGATAGCTTTTAATTTTCAAGAACTTTTCTTGAAATTTTCCTGGGAAGGAAAGGAAATTGAATTAAGGAGAATTTTAGGGAAACCAAGGAAGATAATCATCTCTAATGGCATGAAAAATATTTTGAAGAAACAACGAGACATAATTGCACAATTATGCTCACTATATGTTCAAACACAAAAATTATCTGTTTCTCTAGATCTCTAAAGAATTTTGGACAATCATTCTAAGGTATTTGAGACTCCCAAAGTCCTCCCATCTATTCGTTATCATGATCATGCTATTCACTTGATTCCAGGAAGCGTTCCTCCAAACATCAAACCTTACATATATCCCTATGCCAAAAAGGGTGCAATTTAATGTATGGTTGCAGAAATGCTAGGGGCAGGTATAATTCAACCTAGCCAAAGTACTTTCTATACTCTAGTAATATTGGTACACAAGAAGGATGGATCATGGTGTATATGTCTGGATTATATGGAGCTCAACAAGCTCACTATTAAAGATAAATTTACCATTCCTATCATTGATAAACCGTTGGATGAATTACATGGAGCAATTTACTTCACCAAGCTGGATCTTCGTTTAGGATATCATCAAATTAGAATGAAGATAAAGGACATTCTGAAAACAACATTTAGAACTCGTGAAGGTCATTATGATTTTTTGATCATTCCTTTTGACCTTACTAATGCACCTTCCACATTTCAAGGTTTGATGAATTCCATTTTCAAACCCTTCCTTAGAAAATTTGTGTTAGTATTTTTTGATGATATACTAATCTACAACAAGTCTTGGAAGGATCACATTCAACATGTTGATAGGGTGCTCAAACTATTGGAAGAGAAACAATTGTATGAAAAATCCTCCATATGTTTCTTTGGGGTACAAGAGGTGGAATATTTGGGTCATATTGTATCTAAAGAGGGTGCTAAGGTAGATCATAACAAAATTAAAGCCATCAAGGAATGGAAAATCCCCACAACCCTAAAACATCTTCGAGGATTTCTCGGGTTGACATGATATTATCGCAAGTTTTTTAAAAATTATGGGAAAATAGCTGCACCTCTAACAACATTATTGAAGAAAGATGTATTTTTTTGTACTCCACAAACAACTGAGTCCTTTGAACATCTTAAAGAGGCAATGTGCCAAGCTTCGGTTTTAGCTACTTCGGACTCCACAAAAATCTTTATGGTAGAATGTGATGCCTCAGGAAATGGAATTGATGTTGTTTTAATGCAAGAAGGAAGACCCATTTCTTTTGAAAGTCGTCTAATGAAGGGAAAGTATTTACAAAAACATATTTGTGAGAAGTAAATGTTGGCAATACTACATGCCCTAAAGCAATTGTGCCCTTACATAAGGGGAAGACACTTCAAGGTAAAAATATATCATGATAGTCTTAAATTATTTTTGGAACAAAGCTTATCTTCAGAAGAGAAAAAAAAGTGGGTAACTAAGATGTTGGGTTATGGCTTTTAAATCATCTAAAAAAAGGGAAGAAAAATGTTGCTGCAGATGCACTCTCAAGAAGGGATGAGGATGTGGAAGCATAGATCTATGCCATTTCCATTATCCAAACTGACTGGATAACTGAAGCAAGGGAGGAATGGAATAATGACAAAGAGGTGTGGAAAATCATTCAAAAGTTGCAACAAGATCCCAGTACATCTGATACATTTATCTAGGAAAATGACTCATTATGGTACAAAGATCACTTATCTCTATGTAAGAATTCCCAACTCAAATAAAATATTCTTTTGCAATTGCACACCTCTCTTTTTGGAAGGCACTCAATATTTTTAAAAACATACCATAGGGTCAATAAGGATTTTTTTTTGGGATGGCCTTAAATCTGATATTCATAAGTTTGTAGCAGAATTTTTGGTTTTCCAACAAAATAAAGTTGAGACAAGTAAGACAACAAGTTTGTTACAACCTTTAGCAATTCCAAGTCAACATTGGGAGGATGTCTCAATGGATTTTATAACAGGTTCACCCAAGTTTGAAGGAAAGAGTGTCATCATGGTGGTAGTTGATAGAATTACCAAGTATGCACACTTTTGTGAATTATCTCATCCTTTTAAATCCAATACAGTTGCTATTGTATTTATGGAAACAATTCAAAAGCTACATGGAAACCCATAGATTATTGTAAGTGAAAAAGATCCCATTTTCATTGAAAATTTTTGGATGGAATTTTTTTCTTGTCTTGGTACTCAATTAGCTCATAGCTCATCTTATCATCCTCAATCTGATGGGAAAACTGAGATAGTGAACATATGTTTGGAAGGATATCTTCGTTTCTTTGTATCCGATAAACTGTTGGGTCCCTATAATACTAGTAATTACCCCATTACTATTGTAGTTGCATCCCTTGTTAATATTGTTGTGCCCCTATTATCCCCATATTGTTATTACTGTGCCCCATAGAATCCCTCTATTGTTATTTTTGTGCCTTTATATTATTATTGTTAGGTCGGCTGGGTTATATTGTGACTCCTTAGACTCCTATATATAGAAAGGAGGTTTTGTCATTTGAATCATCTAAGAATTGTTCATTTATGTAATGTAAAGGAGGTTTCCCCCTCGAAGAAGCTGAATTCTAAGGCGTTGATCTATCTTTTCTATCTTTTCTTGAGCTGGTTTCATAACATTTGGTATCAGAGCTTTGGATTCTAGGGTTTCACTGCTCCAAATAGGTCATCATGGCATTTTCGCTATAACTTTTTTTCTGCGACGTTTCAAAAGAAAAAAAAAACCCATTTGAGAAGACATCGCGTTGAACCTTGTGTCCGAATTTCAGAGCTTGTCGCACTATATTTGCGGAGATATGATATGAGGAAGTTGGTCTTTTTGCAGACTCCTGAATTACATTCCAAACAGGTGACCTGGGGAAAATCGTCATAACATTCTCTCTGAGCATCGGATTTAAATTTCATAAGAAGTTACAGAAAGAGGACAGACTGTAGTTTCTTGTAGATATTTTTCAGAGCCAAAGGTCGAAACAGTGACTCATGGCACGTCGTACAAGTTCACTCTACTGAACTAGTCTATAATCAAGTCACTGTGAGAGATTTGGCATAACTCTTCCTTGGAGAATCCAATTTGGGTCAGACTGGTGGCATTGGAAAGAGGACACAGAGGGCTACTGCAAGCTGCAATTTTAGAACTAGATGATCAGAAAGTATAGAGATACATCAGAGGCAATATCAAGCTCCTACAAAGTGAAAAAAGGTGTGTAGATTTTTTTAAATTTTTGCTTAAGCTTGGTTTGAAAATTTATTTTGAAGGAATTCAAAGGGCATAGTAGAGCTTTATTATTGGTAACTGATAACCTGAGGAAAGAAAATGCAAACACCTAGTAAGCAACCTGAAAGCTCTAGCATGACTCATGAAGAAGAGGAAGAAATGCTACATGATATATCAAAATTACAAGAACAAGTGCAACAAATGTCACTCTCACAAAAGCTAATAGAAGCTAAGATAAATGGCGTGGAATCTAAGATAAAGGGCGTGGAAGCTAAGATGGACGATTTGAAGATAGATTTGAAGACATATTTGAAGAGAGACATGGTAGATTTGAAGACAGACATGGCAGATTTGAAGACAGATTTGACAAATTTTCTACAAGAAATACTTACTAATGGTGAAAAGGTAGTAAAGGAAACTCATGATGCGAACAAAAGAAATGTTAATCATGATTTCATAGACTCTAATGTTGGATCAAAGACCCACCATATTCCAAAAATCGATATGAGGAAGTTTGATGGCAAGGATCCCGCAACATGGATATTACAGATGGAGCAATTTTTCGATCTCAATAATGTGCAAAACACACAAAAGGTACGTATTGCAACTTTATATTTGGAACCAAATCAGTTTGTATGGTATCAATGGCTTTTATCTCGTAAACAAATTATCACTTGGGCAATTTTTACAGAAGAATTGACAGCACATTATGAGGATACAAAAAGCAACACTTTTTTTAGCCAATTGATAAGTCTCAAACAAAAGGGTTCAATAATGGAGCACATTGAGGAGTTCCAAAAATTGAACATAAGGGTAAAAAATATTCCAGAGGAGCATAGGATTGATGTGTTCATAGGGACTTTAAAGGATAATATCCAACATGATGTTCGCCTTTGGGAACCTGATTCATTAGAGAAGGCATTCAGGTTAGCAAGAAAAATGGAAAGCAAAATTATGGCAACCAGGAAGCATACCACTCACAACTATAAAGATGGAAGTGTTGTTGCCCCTAGTCTTCCACAACCTATAAGGTTGACACCACAACAATTGGAAGAAAAAAGAGCAAAAGGGCTTTGTTACAGTTGTGATAGCAAATACACTAAAGGTCATAAGTGTGCTGAGAAGAAATTATTCTACATAGATTGTGAAGAGGAAGAAGAAAAGGAGCAAGAAAGGTCAAAAGAAGAGGATATACTCCAGGAACAAAGCCTAGATAAAGAAGAAATGAATCCGACCATATCTTGTAATGCATTGGCGGGAATTACCACTCCTCAAACCATCAAGATAGAAGGACAAATCAAGAAGAAAAAGGTAATAGTGTTGATTGATTCAGGAAGTACCCACAATTTTATTCATTGTAAGGTAGCAAAAGAATTGAATTGCTTCTTATATCCAGCACCAGAGTGTCAAGTGATGGTTGCAAATGGAGGAACAATAAATTGCTCAGGAAAGTGCCATAATATCAAGCTATCCATGGGAGAATATGTATTGACTAGCCCAATGCTTTCCATTCCAATGGGAGGTGTTGATGTTGTACTAGGAGTCCAATGGCTACAATCCTTGGGTACAATAGCTTTTAATTTTCAAGAACTTTTCATGAAATTTTCTGTGGAAGGAAAGGAAGTTGAATTAAGGGGTATTGCAGGGAAACCGGGAAAGATAATCAGCTCTAACGGTATGACAAAGCTTCTAAAAAAGGAACAAAGAGGTGTAATTGCACAATTATGTTCGCTAGATGTTTCCACATTGGAATCATCTATTTCTCCAGATCTCCAAAAAGTCTTGGACAATCATTCCAAGGTATTTGAGACTCCCAAAGGTCTCCCACCTATTCGTGATCATGATCATGCTATTCATCTGATTCCAGGAAGTGTTCCTCCAAACATCAGGCCGTACAGATATCCCTATGCCCAAAAGAGTGAAATTGAACGTATGGTTGCAGAAATGCTAGAGGCTGGTATAATTCAACCGAGTCAAAGTTCTTTCTCTGCTCCAGTAGTATTGGTGCACAAGAAGGATGGATCATGGCGCATGTGTCCAGATTATAGGGAGCTCAACAAGCTCACTATTAAAGATAAGTTTCCCATTCCTGTCATTGATGAATTACTGGATGAATTGCATGGATCAATTTACTTCACCAAGTTGGATCTTCATTCAGGATATCATCAAATCAGAATGAAGACGGAAGACATTCCGAAAACAACATTTAGAACTCATGAGGGTCATTATGAATTTTTGGTCATGCCTTTTGGCCTTACCAATGCACCTTCAACATTTCAAGGTTTGATGAATTCCATTTTCAAACCATTCCTTAGAAAATTTGTGTTAGTATTTTTTGATGATATACTAATCTACAACAAGTCTTGGAAGGATCATGTTGAACATGTTGACAGGGTGCTACAACTATTGGAGGAGAAACAATTATATGCAAAAAGATCCAAATGTTTCTTTGGAGTACAAGAGGTGGAATATCTGGGTCATATTGTATCTCATGAAGGAGTTAAGGTAGACCCTAGCAAAATTAAAGCCATTAAGGAATGGAAAATCCCCACATCCATAAAGCATCTGCGAGGATTTCTCAGGTTGACAGGGTATTATCGCAAGTTTGTTAAGAATTATGGGAGAATAGCAGCACCTCTAACAACATTATTGAAGAAAGATGCATTTTCATGGACTCCAGAAGCAACAAAGGCCTTCGAACATCTTAAAGAGGCAATGTGCCAAGCACCGGTCTTAGCTACACCGGACTTCACAAAAACCTTTATTGTGGAATGTGATGCTTCAGGAAATGGAATTGTTGCTGTTTTAATGCAAGATGAAAGACCCATTGCTTTTGAAAGTCGTCCAATCAAGGGAAAGTTTTTACACAAAGCTATTTATGAGAAGGAAATGTTGGCAATACTCCATGCACTTAAGAAATGGCGACCCTACCTAATGGGAAGACACTTCAAGGTAAAAACGGATCATGATAGCCTTAAATACTTTTTAGAACAAAGATTATCCTCTGAAGAGCAAAAAAAGTGGGTCACAAAGATGTTGGGTTATGACTTTGAAATCATCTACAAAAAAGGGAAGCAAAATGTGGTGGCAGATGCACTCTCAAGAAAGGATGAGGATGTGGAAGCATTGTTGTGTGCCATTTCTATTATCCAACCAGATTGGATAAACGAAGCAAGGGAGGAATGGAAGAATGACGAAGAAGTGTGGGCACTTATTCGAAAGTTACAACAAGATTCCAGTACGTTTGATACATTTAGCTGGAAAAATGATTCTTTATGGTACAAAGATCGCTTATACCTCTGTAAGAATTCCCAACTAAAACAAAAGATTCTTATGGAATTGCACACTTCTCCCTTAGGAGGGCACTCAGGATTTTTAAAAACTTACCACAGGGTTAAGAAGGAATTTTTTTGGGATGGCCTTAAATCGGATATTCAAAAATTTGTGGCAGAATGTTTGGTTTTCCAACAAAATAAAGTTGAAACAATTAAGACACCGGGTCTATTACAACCTTTATCCATTCCAAGCCAACGTTGGGAGGAGGTTTCAATGGATTTTATCACAGGTTTACCCAAGTCTGAGGGAAAGAGTGTCATCATGGTGGTAGTTGACAGACTTACCAAGTATGCACACTTTTGTGCATTATCACATCCATTTAAAGCCAGTACAGTTTCTACTGCATTTATGGAAACAATTCAAAAGCTACATGGAAACCCAAAGATTATTGTAAGTGACAGAGATCCCATTTTCACTGGAAATTTTTGGACAAAATTATTTTCTTGTCTTGGTACTCAGTTAGCTCATAGCTCATCTTATCATCCTCAATCTGATGGGCAAACTGAGATAGTAAACAAATGTTTGGAAGGATATCTTCGTTGCTTTGTATCTGATAAACAGACACAATGGGTCAAATGGTTGCCTCTGGCTGAATGGTGGTATAACACTTCCTTCCATACAACAACAAAAATGACCCCATTTATGGCACTTTATGGATATCAGCCACCATCCATCACATCATATTTAAGAGAAAATTCTAAGGTTCAAGCAGTGGAACATCACATCGAACATCAACAACAAGTCCCCCAACTCTTAAAGGATAACCTCATGTTGGCACATAATAGAATGAAACAACATGCAGATCAACATCGCAGCGAAAGAAGTTTTGATGTAGGTGATTGGGTATTCCTACAGATACAACCATATAAGCAAATGTCCCTAAAGCAAGCTAAGAAGGATAATAAATTATCACCAAAGTATTATGGTCCGTACAAGGTGTTGCAAAAGATTGGTACTATGGCATACAAATTGGAGCTTCCTGCAGCTTCTCGATTGCACCCAGTTTTCCATGTTTCATGTTTAAAGAAGGTTATAGGAGACAAGCTCCCAGTTCAAACAATATTTCCAGAACTTGACGAGGAAGGAAAAATTATATTGGAATCGGAAGTAGCCACAGAAACAAGAACTCGACAGCTACGAAGTCGATCAATTTCAGAGTATCTTATCAAGTGGAAGAACTTATCCGCTGAAGATTCCACATGGAAGGATGTAAATTTTATACAGAAGCATCCAGAACTACTCAAGCATTGAGGACAACACTTTTTTGAAGGAGAGGGGCATGTTGGGTCCCTATAATACTAGTAATTACCCCATTACTATTGTAGTTGCATCCCTTGTTAATATTGTTGTGCCCCTATTATACCCATATTGTTATTACTGTGCCCCATAGAATCCCTCTATTGTTATTTTTGTGGCTTTATATTATTATTGTTAGGTCGGCTGGGTTATATTGTGACTCCTTAGACTCCTATATATAGAAAGGAGGTTTTGTCATTTGAATCATCGAAGAATTGTTCATTTATGTAATGTAAAAGGAGGTTGCCCCCTCGAAGAGGCTGAATTCTAAGGCGTTGATCTATCTTTTCTATCTTTTCTTGAGCTGGTTTCATAACATAAACAAACACAATGGTTTAGGTGGTTACCTCTTGCTGAATGGTATTGTAACACTTCTTTCCATATCGAAACAAAAATGACCCCATTTATGGCACTTTATGGATATCATCCACTATCCATCGCATCATCTTTAAGAGAAAATTATAAGGTTCAATCAGTGGAAGATCACATCGAGCATCAACAATAAGTCTCCAACTCTTAAAGGATAACCTCACTATGGTGCAAAATTGAATGAAACAATACAAAGATCAATTTCACAGTGAAATAAGTTTTGATGTAGCTGACTGGGTATTTTTACAACTACAACCATACAAACAAATGTCCCTTAAGCAAGTTAAAAAGGATAATAAATTATCACCCAAGTACTATGGTCCTTACAAGGTGTTGCAAAATATTGGTACTATGGCATACAAATTGGATCTGCCTGCATCTTCTCGGGTACACCCAGTTTTCCATGTTTCATGCTTAAACAAGGTTATTGGTGACAAGATCCTAGTTCAAACAATATTGCCAAAACTTGACAAGGAAGGAAAAATCATATTGGAGTCGGAAGCTATCACAGAAACAAGAACCTTGCAACTATAAAATCGATCAATTTCAGATTGTCTCATTAAGTGGAAGGACTTACCCAATGAAGATTCCACATGGGAGGATGATAATTGCATACAAAAGCATCCAAAACTGCTCAAGCATTGAGGACAACACTCTTTTTGAAGGAGAGGGGCATGTTAGATACCTATAATATTAGTGTAGCCCCATTATTGTTATTGTAATTGTAGCTCCCTTATTGTTATCGTTGTTCCCTTGTAGCCCCCACATTGTTATTATTGTGCCCCATAGAAGCCCACTATTGTTATTATTGTGCCCTTACATTATTTTTGTTATGTAGGCTTTGATTATATTGTGACCCTTTAGAATCCTATATATACCAAGGAGGTCTTATCATTTGTAGCATCCAAGAATTATTCATTTATATGATGTAAAAGGAGGTTTCCCCCTTGAAGAGGCTTATTTTGAAGTTGTTGATCTACTTGTTTTTCTATTTTGTGATCTGGTTACATAACAACTAGTTTGGACATAGTAGTTGGTTTCCAATTATATATGAACTCGTCAAGGGAATTGAAAATTTTTAAGAGCTAATATGTGCATGTGCATGTAGCAATTCTAGTTTTTTGAAAATTTATGTAAGATAAAATATGCTTATTTATGTCCTGGATTTTGAGACATGTGACTAATATATAGTTTGAGATATGTGTTCTGTTGTAGGGCAATGTGCTTGGTACAATAGGGCAAGGCAACTCGTATATTGTTTTATTTATCAATGCACTAATAATTGTGTGTGCATGGCAACATATTAAGAGTCTTTAGCAAAATAAAGAATAGTAGCTGGCAAGAGCTCTAAAGAAATTGAGGAAACAAGGTTCACTGCTATAAGAGAGGGAAAAAGAGGGGGCCTTCCCTCATGACCATTTGATAAGTATTGAAGGACCCCTTCTGAGAGAAATTGGAAGGGAAGTGCAAGTTTGAAAAATGGTCGCTATGAAATCTTGAAGAGGGATATGAATAAGTTTTTATTCATGAAATATTGAAAAACTGGAATTCATGGGGTTGAGTGGGTATGGTTGTTGATCATTTGATGTTTCATACTCCTCTATTTCCACTATGTTTGATATGTCATTTTGACTATTTATTTGTGCATGGCCATGCCACTTTGTTTATGGTTTTTCACTATTGTTTGATATTCTATGTTTCCTCCATTTTCTTCTTGCTCTTTCCTTCTATGTTTTGGGGGTCTTGTGAAATTGTTGCGGAAAGGGGAAAACTAATGGAGCTGGGGAAGAGCTGAGTGGAACCCGATAGACAATGTAAGACCCATATGAAGCCCAATGCATGAAAAAGGGCAGCGAAAGGCAAGAAAGAAACATATGATAGCCAGTTGGGCTAGTTGGGGTCCATAGGCATAAATGGACAGTGGTAGGACAAACATGAAAAAGGTAACAAGAAAGGTAATTTGAGTAATGGTGTGGTAAATTAATGGGTTCGAGGTAACATGGAACATTGTTGGGAAAGTGGGAAGGAAAGGCCACTACCGAAAACTCCTTTGGAATGATGTTCTAGGTGTGAACATCGTGAATACGAAATACGAAGTTCATATAATTATTGGTTATTGCAACAACAATAATATCAGCTGATAATGTTGGTAGTAGAGAAAAGGAAATGTAAAGTAAATGGGATTGAGGTAACACATGCCTTGGCCAAGTTCGGAACTGTTGTTCTCAATTTTGTACATGTTTTGCACGGATAAAGGCAATTCTCATAACCTTGATCTTATGGACACATGTAATCATATATTGTATACATGATCATGTTGATAAATATACATATTTATGAAAATTCCATTGTCTGACAGGGTTTTCAGGTGTCATTCTTGTGGAAGAATGATTGTTTTAATTTGGTTAATGTAGATGTGAAGGGCATAAAAGGTTCCTAGTTTTATCGGGAATCAAGTGGGCGAAATACCTCTGAATGATCTATGATTGTAATATCATGAGAAAAATGATTCTTATATTATTCTAGGTTTATATTATGAACAAGTAATGTTAAAGGATATATCAACAAAAGGAAAACAGTATGATCTGTGGCATGTTGGGACAAGTATGGAAAATTAAAAAAAAAACCATAGACCCTATATTTGCATTGTTGATCCACGTGGTGAAGCACGGGAAATAAACTAGAGGTAGTAAGATCTGGTTCACATACATAGAGTCAATGTGGTCTCTGGATTCTATGTTACAATGTGTTAATCGTGTGTATACATATATGTGGCACTGTGCTCGTGTTTTGTGCTATGTGTTCATGTTATGAATTATGTTACGTTAGGTTATGTTACATGTTTGGGGTAAACAAGTATGGGATTGTCTAGGTCCCTGTGCTGTGATGTATTGAGAAGAGGTGGGTGAGCCTTTGGATTCCTGTTCATAATATTCTAAAGAAATAATACTACCTGGTTTGGTAGTGCCCATACTCCCAGGGTAGAAAATGGGCTATATATATATATATATATATATATATATATATATATATATATATATATATATATATATATATATATATATATATATATATCATGGGGTGGAGGGAGCCTCTGGATTCCCTTGATGATTGAGGGTGGAGGTGAGTCTCTGGATTCCCTTCTTGCCTTGGGAAACCGATCCTACGTATGGAAGAGAAGAGACGAGAAGGCACTAGATGCTTGCCGATCTAGCAACTGATCTAGTATGTGTACGGAATCGAAGAGAAGAGAAGACAATGGGTGTTTTCCAGGTTTGGTAATCGATTGAGTGTGAGTACAAGAATAGATAAGGCCACTTGATGCTTGTTGGTTGCACAGTTTGTTTAGTGAGGGGCAAACAAGCAATAGAAAACAAATTAAGATAAGCATCAATATTTCATTCATTTTTATTTTGAATTTATTAATTATGAAAATCTAATTTATGATGATTGGGTTTTGAGCTAACTGAATGTGATATTGTATACATGATGATTTGATCTATGGATTAAATTAACTTGTGGTGACAAGGACCAAAATAGAATGACAATGCCACCTCATTGATAAGTTAGCAATGAGGTATGACTTGAATTTATTACAATTATTTATGGTGAATCTAATGGAAATTTGTGTGCTTTGATGTAGGAATGCATGGAAGAGTGCCCGATTTGGGTGGTTGGAGTTGGCTGCAAGGTTGATAGCACAACCAATAAAAGGAATTGGAGCAGGCAAAATTCTGTTGGTAAAGGACTTTAGGAACATGGCCATTGTGGGACATTAGAACCCAATAGTGTCCATTGATTTCCATAAGCATGCAATGACTGGTATGATGGTTTTGAGGTAGGAGTATGCCTTGGTTTTGAGACCTTCCGATGTGAGGAAACCTTGCTAAGGAATGGATCACCCGAGGGAATGGGAAACAATGAAGTAAATGCTTGAATTCGGAAGGTGAGTGACTACACATAATGGGGTGACTATATTTCCAGAGGGACTTGGAAGCAGAGGAGGGAATGTCTAGGAATAAATTGTTTTTTGGGCATTAACATTTCTGGTTGGGATCATAAGCACATTGAGAGTGTGCTCGAATATAATGAGCTCATAAATGTTCATTGAAGAAACAAGGAATGTAAGGATTGCAGTAATGGACATTGGAGGAAGACAATAATCCAAGGATAAAGACAAATCCAAAGTGGATTGAACACATTAAAGCATCCAAATATTGCAAAGAGGACCACTGAAATATGGTTGAATTATAACTTGATGTTTATCATATCTTTTGTTCACTGGTTGAAGCAAATGCATATAATATTGTAAATACTGGAAAGATATGGGTATATAAAGCTCTATCAAATAATATGACTATTTTTCTAGTGTGTTTTTGTTGTATACGTGTCATTGAACACCGAGGTTGATGTTCCCCTAAGGGGGAGGGGTTTGTGACAACCCCAATTAATCTACATTTATGTATGTAATGTAAATATTTTTAATAAAAAATGAAATGGGATGAGTAATGGGACACAAATTCTAAAGAGTTGGGGTGATTTCTTGATGGGGTGATTACTTGTTGGAAATAATGTTAAGGTACATGAAGTTTAAAATAAAAAAATGGGCATACTTCCAGCTAGCTAGAAATGCTAGCCACTCACTACAATAAAAAAAATTGCATTTAAACAACCTTGGGAACAACTAGACAAGTGGCACATTTGACATTGGTTGACAAGATCTTACTGGCATGAGTTACTGTTAGAAGGAGTCAAGAGAAAGTGAAAGAAAATCGAACTGCTGGAAAATAGTAGTTCAACAGGGAATTCGAACAGTCAAAACGACAAGACAATAGAAGTGAGAGGAAGTCAAATCTTTGGAAAAAAAAAAAAAAAACTCAAACAACAAGAGAAAAAAGGAGAAACGTAGAGGAAAAGGGGATAGTAGGGAATATGAGGAGAGCGTAGGAAACAATAGGATGGAGAGAAAATCGAATGCCAAGAGAAGGTTGAACAACAAAAATGAATGAGTTTTTGGTTGGCAAGGGAGACAGAAGAAATCACCCGGTGAGAAATTAATTACCTCTCGTTTCCCCATTGGCCAAGAGGGTGGAGATGATGTTTCTCATGAAATCCATAAGGGATGGGGTGGAGGAATTAGTCCTGGAAAATTCCTGGAGTATTTCTGGATGTTTCCTTGATACATCTTGATTTTATTGTGAGTTCTAGAATCCCTGATTTGGGTGGTTTAGTTTTGAAGGGTGGAGAAAACAAGTCTCTAGAATCATTGTGCACTTTGCTGATTTCAAATAAATTAGTGGGTAGAGGTAGATGAATCTCTAGAGTCCTTGGTTCAACTAATGGTTGTGTTTAACCCTTGAAGCAAAAGATACCTCAGTCTCTAGAATCTGGCTCAGAGGTGATAGCTGCAAGTGAGAGTTGGCTGGTGTTGTCTACGGTTGGGTTGAGAGTCATAGCCCATACTCCATTTCCCATTAGTTTTTGAGATAAGTATTTCTCATGAAATCATGAATATATATATATCTATATCTATATATATATATATATATATATATATATATATATATATATATATATATATATATATATATATATATATATATATATATATAGATATATATATATATATATATCTATATATATATCTATATATATATATATATATATATCTATATATATATATATATATATAGATATATATATATATATATATATATATATATATATATATATATATATATATATATATATATATATATATATATCTATATATATATATATATATGTGCCTATTTACATTGCTGGTCTGAAATGGTGTTTATTGATGGCAAGGTTTATGATTTCATTATATTTACGATTGACCAATGTGTTTTTGTCATTGTTTCAAGGTACTGAAACAACATGTGGTTAATATGGTTATGTTCATGCATTCACCATCCTGAAAATATTTTTTTAATGCAGTGATATGATTTTGTCTATTACAGGCTCCTACTAGCACTATGCATGTTTACTGTGTGTAAAATGCTTATTGCAAGCTACATGAAGATGTGAAAACATGATTGCATGAGATACATGGTATTAAAATAACATCCTGGATGTAGGGTTTATTTCATTATGATGGCGCTGGGTTGCACCAGTAGAAATGATTGCTCAGTAGTGTCAGTGGACATTGTGGAAAAAATGCATTCTTGTGTTTATTGCATGCTTAAATTGCTGCACAAATTTTGGTAGACATGTTGCATACTAATGGTACATTCATGATTGAAGGGAAGGAACCTTGATGCCATCCCTTGTGTTTTCATTTTTTCATTTAATTAAGCATGCATGAGTAGATGAGTTTGGTTCACCTATTTTCTCAATTGCTAGAGTTATTGAGCCAATAAAATAAGTTTCCTACTCTGTTAATGAGTTGTTACAACTATTTGTAAATCTATGAAGAAAATGTACTTAAGAGTGCTATTGACTTACTACCTTTCTTATATTTTATTGTTTCAAAAGTTTTTTCATAAATTTCTTATGAATTTAATGGTCATAAGGTTCTAAGAGCAGTGCTTAGAAAGTTTGAAAAGATAGAAAAATTACAACTCTGTTAAAGCATTGGAAACTCGTAAAATTCAAGTTAAAATTTGCAAATTTTGTTAGTAGGTCAGCTAGCTCAAGGGTCAGGTAGTCACCCAAGAGGTAGGACCTCCAGCGGGCTTTGCCCCGACCTATAACGGGCTGACTTGGCTCTCCACAACCCGCATGTTAGCGATTAGGATTCAGGTTGATCCCAACACAATACATTATAGCACTGGGGAATTTGGGCCGACACCAATGTTAGTGTCAGTCTTTGAAGCCTTCCACCAGTGATCAAACATGCTCTTACAAAGTGGTCTTAGGGTGTCAAAGTCAAATTTTGTCATTTCAGTGAGTCTTCAAGTAAAATTTGGTCACTAGGTATTAGGTCTAGGATTTGTTTTCACTCCTTCCAAAGTTTTCCAAGTGTCAGTCCATGTCACCATTCGGCTGAGTGTACCATCATTCAAAAATTTGTCATCATCATTTCAGGTTCCAATGGGTCATTTTACACCTTGTTCGTGCTTCAGTTGTACTTGGGTAAGGCTCATTTCCCTCTCCTAGGGTTTTGAAGGTAATTTTTCTTGGATGGTAAAATCATCAACAAAACTTGTATCTTGATGCTCATACACCTTCCCCTATCCTTAATATACCTTCTTAAGCACTTCCCATCACTGATATCCCTCAAATTCATCATTTTCCCACAAACCCTAGCTTATTGCTACAATTTGACAATTTTCTAGGCTAGGCCTGTGTTTTTCCCTTTTGGACCCCTTCCCCTCACTCAATATTTGAAATTCCACTTTCCCCTACTTCCTAACATCCCTCCCTATTTTCCAAAATTTTCTCAAGAATTTAGAAGCCCCTTATCCCCTTCATTTCCCTTCATTTCTACAAATCCCCTGTTCCACATATTGGGATAGGTTTTATTCAAATGATGTTTTTGAGAAATAGAAGATGAATTTGAAAAAAGTGAGAGAGGTTTTTGTCCATAATTTACCCAAGAAGAAAAAAATCTTTCATTTTTTACACAGGTTTCATGGTTTGGGAGAAATGTCGAAAACATCATTTTCCTCAGGAGGGTTGATGCACCTCTAGAGTGACCTTGGTAAAATCAATTTTTCTCCTATATGGAATGACCAAATGACTTTCTTGATGAGTCAAATGATAATTAGACACAAATATATTTCCAATGAGCTATCATTAACTCAATTTTGAGTTGAGGAAGACTTTCAAAAGTTGAGTGCAACAACACTATGCATTTTGGCAGCCTCATTCTGCACATTTTGACCAGTGTTGGGAGATTGAGCTTTTGACAGGGCAAATGAATTCCGAATTAAAAAATTCAAGATGATATGGAAAGTAGACTCGACAAGATTTCCAACTAGCTATCCCATGCCTAATTTGGACACCCGAAAGGCAGTAAAAAGTTGTCTTGAAGATGGCGTTGCGCTTTTGGCAGTAGCACTGCGCTTTTGGTAGGAGAGCTTAAAAACCCTCAAAACTTCAAAATTTCTCTCTCTTACCTTCATTGCAAGTAATTTGACCTCCCTCACTTCAGTTTTGGTTTTCAAATCAAACTTTTAAGCATCATTTCCCATGGTAAATATGAAACCCTAAATTTGCCCCTAGTATGCCTAAAACCCTAAACCCTCATTGTTCCTCCTATCACCTATCACTACAACTCTAAAATATTTCCCTATCCCTTTATCCTTATTCCATATCATTCCTATCCCTTTATCCCTCTTCCCAAAGGGAAATTTCTCAAACAAAACAAGCCCTCCCTTTCATTTTTATCATTCCTACTCCCTCATTCATTTTCCAGCCCATAAGGTCATCTCCCATCCCCTCACTCCTAAATCACCCATACTCACTCCTTCCATACCTTCTCTAGGGGTACATAACTTCAAAACTTAGCAAACATGGACAAGGAATACCTTCCAGCAGTGCTCAGGTGAAGACAGATGAGAAGGCCAAAGAGACTAGAACTGTTGAGATACTGGTGTTCTTGACCAATCATAGAGAGGTAAGGAAGTTGTTTGCAGCTGCCAGGCAAGTGTTTGCTCCATGGGAAGTGGAAGGGACCTTGTCTTCTTCATTAGTCCATAGGAAAATGTTATCTCCACAAGGTGTGGAAGGGGCTTTGCCTTCTACATCGAAAAAACAGGTACAGGTTGAGCAGCTGAGCAAAGGCAAGGAAAAGGTACAAGAAGATGACTTGGATGATGACCAAGAAAGGGAATTTCAGTTGGAGAAGCATGATGATGAGTCCGAGCAGCATGACACTGAGATAATTGATCTAGAGGCTCAAGTGAGGGAAAATGTCAAAGATGTCATTATTCAAGAGAAAGAAACCCAAATACAAGCTTTGACGGACAACTTAGAGAGAGATAAGTTTGTCATCACTTCCCTGGAGCAAGAAAACAAACAAATAAGTCATAAACAGGTCCTCATGGAACTTGAGCTACTAAAGACAAAGAGGTAAAGTTACAAAGAGGCTCATATCACTTTGACTCCTATTGAGTAAGAAATTAAACAAGATAGGGAATCTTGGCTTGAAAGAGTCAACCTACATCTTGAAGGGCTCATTGACAAGGCCAACAGGGATAAGAAAATGCTCTGACACATGGCCTACCATTACATGAACCGCAAGAAAATATATAATATGAGGATTAGAGAGCTAAAAGCTAGGTTGAGGAGAGCCTTAGAGGGCAAGAAAGAGAAAGATAGTTTGAAGATGTTGGCTGAAGCCTCCCTAGCCCATCAAAGCAGTTGATGGTGGTGTCCCATGCCAAATTTGGGCAAATTTTGAGAAGTTTTTGCATTTTTGAAATTTATAACATAGGAATTTTTCCTGGAGCATCATATGGAGAAAAGGTTTGCATTTTTGGATTCATGGTGATGAGGACATGCACCCTGGAAATTTTCAAAAGTTTTGGAGAAAATTTAGGTCACCAAAAGGTCCAAAAACCACTAAAAAATGACCTCTCTACCTCTTTTTGGACACACAAAAGCAGTCTTGGGATATTCAAGTTTTGAGGGGGCAAATGACCTCCAAATTCAAAAATTATAGGTGTTCCAGAAACTAGACTTGAAGACCTTTCCAATGAGCTATCATGGGCTCAATTTGGATGCTGAAGGCCTCCAAAAGTGACCTGAAAGTGGCGCTACGCTTCTGGACAATGGTGCCACGCTTAGGGCCATTTTTCTCAGGGAACTAAAATTCGCCTGTTTTGACTGTGAATTTGATTTCTCTCTCTTCATGGATGATTTCACTGATGTAATTGATGACATGGCATGTAAATGTAATGGTAAAATAGTGTTATAGGGTAGATTCATTAGTTAGAGGTGGTTTTGAGGTAAATGAATCAATTTCCCCTTTTTTAGAGGCAAGTTGTTTGACTGCCTATATTCCAGTTCTTTGTTGGGAAATGGTTGAAACACCCCCTCTTCTCATGGATTCGACCCATGATGGTTAGGATGAGGGATTGCAATGTCTCTATTATGTATTTTCTTTCTCATTTGTAGGGGTTTATTCTCACTTGGATGCTCTGAGTTTGATTATACACCATTGTAAGCAGTTTGGCAAGGAAATTAACAGGAATTGCAGCTATTTTTATGGGATCCTTTTGGTATGGTGTTTTAGAATAGTTTCTTCTTTTGTTATCAGTTGTTTACATATTTTATGTATGCCATCATCTATTTCACTACTTCTAATTGCATGATATCAAGATAGATAGGTAGAATCCATTGTTTGCAGTGCTCTACCTTGGTAAATCATTCAGTATTCTATGTTTTCTGCTGTTTGAGAAGGATCCATGATTGCCACATGCCCTCCTTAGCTCCTCACCAGTCTTAGACACCTCACCTCACTTAATTTCAAGTGGTAAAGCCTATACCTACCTTGCCCCATAGAACACCCTGCATTCTGACCTAATTTCCCAGACCTAAATTGCCCAGCTCCATCTGATCCAGAAAAAACCAACAAAATTCAATAAAAACCTTTCGAGCTACTATACCTAGCCTAAAATATTTACCTAATCCAGTCATCCTGACTGAGATTCATCAGGAGAGAGCCCTCTCTCGACCTGGTAGGGCTAGCTACCAGGTTAAGCTTGGTTTGTGGTTACCCTAGAATTGCCTTCCTTCAGCCTGAGGTCAATCTAGGCGATAACAACCAACACAATAAATTATAGTGAATGGAACGTTGGGCTAAACTTGACCTAGGTTGGAGGTCGGGCCCGAATTTTTATTAAATAATAATCACATCATGGTGGAAGGAGGGATGACACCGACTTCCCTTGGAATACGTGCTTGCCACGTGGACTTTGTCCACACTTTCTGTGCGTAAGGTGCCACGTGGGTCTATCACAATGGGTACATACTGATCACCTGCCACGTGGGCCTCTATGGCGCTGCCACGTGGAGGTCATGATGCCCTGGTGGGGTGGAATTGGTCCATGTTTAAAGGGTCGTAACTTTGGATCCATAAGTCAGATTGAGATGAAATTTATATCATTGGAATCGTCTAGACAAAATGAATGCAATGATCTTGTCCATTTGAATTTTTGGAAAAGTTGTAAAAGTAAAAAATTCTAAATCCCATTCCCATAACTATACTATGGGAGTTAAGTCAACAGAGTAACCACCTCTTTCTAACTATGGTCTGGTTTTGGGTTAGGAGGGGTGTGTTTACAATGAACATACCTTCCATTTCGACCATTGAAGCTTGATGATTTCCTTGTTGGTTATCCAACACTACATAAATTCAAGGTATATTTTGAGTGACATCGTTCACTATTGTTACCTCTTGCATGTTGTACAATTTTTTTTTCATTCTGTTGTTGTTGATGAGGACAATATCTTTGCAAGTGGTTTCCTCCACATGCCCAACATTGGAATGGTCCTTTCTTGAGCCCCTCGACCTCTTCTCTTGCTGGTTTAGTGGATCAATCTCTATTGTCATCAGGGAAATTTTGTTGGAATTCCCCGTTGGAAAGGGTAGTGAACTTGCTATGGTCTTGTCTTCTTCTTCCAATTTGTCTGGACTTTAGCCTTATGCTTATACTAATCATAGTAGTACTTGTTTTATGGATGTTATCTTCTATTGTTCTTATATCATCAAACTCAATCATGTCTTGATAATCTTGCGTAATCCATTGAGGTACCTTTGAATCTTCATCTTCTCATCCTTAATGTATGGCACATACTGTAACAATTCTAAAATTCTATTGGTGTATTCATTCGTGGTAATTTTCCGTAGCATATGTATGTGGAACTATTTAACCTTGTTGTCATGGTATCTCTCAAACATGTACTTCTCATGAAAAGATTCCTCAAAATTTCTCCACGACAACTCCTTCTCTCTAATTCCCTTGACATTTCGTAAATCCTCCCACCAAATATCAACTTTTCCCTTCAAGCTAAAAGTGGCTACTTTGTCTTTCATGTTTTCAAATTAGTCATGTACTTTAAAGTATTACTTCATTTTCAACAGCTAGGATTCTACCTCTTCAACCTTCTTATTTTCTCCATCGAAGGTGGGGGTCTTTATCTTCTTGAACTTCTCTAACATCACATGCATCTCACTTCTCCTTTGCTGATGGTGTCTTTTAGTTGCAGTGCTAAACATCTGGTCATAGTTGTTGGACTTCCTTCCTAGAGTGGTGAGTGGGGCATTTTCACTCATTGTGCCTTCACTCATTTGTTTATGTCCTTTCCTTGACTTACTTCTTTCTTCTCCATTAGTCTCCAATCCATCTTTTTGTACTTTTGATGGACTTTTCTTGTATTTTTGTTTTCCTAGATAGCTGGCACTAAGCTCGTGCTTTTTTTCCTTTACAAATATGATAAAATCTACAAAATTATTGCATTCACTTCTTCTTGATTCTCTTGTGTTATGACAATATTTTCATTTTATACTTTACAACTTCTCAATTTATCCTTCAATATCTTGAGAGTGTCCATCCATTTAGGGTAATTCTCCTTCAACCTCTTCTCAAGTGATTCCTCTGTTTGATTATGTTGGGATCTATCTGTGCTATATTGCACTATTATGTTGGTCATTCTTTTCTTTCTGACTGGAACTTGTGTTTTCTTATGTGTTGTCACACACACAACTATTAGTTAATATTGACATGGATATAGTAACTAATTTGCTTGGCTTGTTAATACTAAACTTGCTGATATGAGGTTGTTCACTAACTTGGAATTCATGTTAGTCACATAGGTAAAAGATATGTAAGTAAATTAGCAAGGTTATCAAACACATCAGTTGTAAATCTAAAGGAAGTCAACATATACAATAACTAACATGTTATATTAAATTCTATTCGTGAGCATTTTCAGGTTGAGTGTTGAATCTGAGCTTTGATCCACTATGTAATGATCCCTTCCACCCCCTTTTACTATCTTAGGTTACGGGTAGTGTTTCTTATTGAATTGACCAAACCTTAAAGTTCGTCTTGAAGATGGGTTTATAAAAATCCTACTTTTCCAAAGGTTGTGGAATTAAAATTTATTCTTACCATCATGTCCAACTCATCGGAATATTTTTGATGACATAAAATTCATCTCAATCTAACTCTTGGATTAAAAGTTATGCCCATTTGAAGTTTAAGTAATTAGATAATGCTACATTAGCAGGTAATCCCCACATGACATCCATGTGTAATCCACGTGGATATGCCACGTCATTAGAGGCAGATCCATGTCACCTAGGCTCCCTATGTGGCATCCATGTGACTGATACTAGGTACCTATGGTGCTTTCCACATCAATCCCAGTACACAGGTTCCACCAGACCTGAACCTTCAAGTTATACAAAGTTTCAATGTTATTTTTGAATCTAGATTTTGAAAATCATAGTGGTTTCCGTAGGGGAGGTTCTTCAAAAGTCAACAACCTAAGGTGGTTTCAAAAAGGGTTTACACCCATTTCAATAAATAGGGTAGGGGGCCCTGCGATAGGTCAAGGTTGTCCACATACATTGGTATCAACCCAGGCAGTTTGCTTCGTGACCCCCCAATAACATACCATAGGCGAGGGGGAGCTCATGATTTTGCTGGGTTATAGATCTAGCCCATTCATGCAATCACACCATTCAAAATGATCGCTTGTTAATGGGGCCTAAGAATTAAGCACTGACAGGTTCAGGGGCTCTATCACAAAAATCAATCTTGCAGATCCATGATCACACCATTCAAGGTGAGAAATCATTAATGATGATCACTCTGACATGAGACATAGTATATTTGGAAAAATATACCTTACAATTTTGTCAAATGATAAATAATTTCCTATCTCTGTCTTCATTCTCGACCTTTGGACTATTAGGGAGTTTAACTACATTGAGAAAATATCGAGTGGCTGATCCATTAACTAAGAGGCCTGATGATGAATGTTTTTCAATCGAATTCGCCCACCGCTAGATTTTAAAGCACAACACTCTGGAAACACCGACCGACGGTGAACAGTTTCATCACTAAACAGACTTGATTGATGATAATTTTCTCAGCATATACGGTCTCTCTCTCGATCTTGAGACTAATGAGGAGAACATAAGGTTCACAAAAGTCTGAGAAGAACTTTAGGGGATGCTTCCATATTTTAAGGTGTTAGGAATGCACGACAATCCTATGCAGGGTTAGGAGGCTAGCGCATGATCCTAAATAAGAAAGACACAACCCAAAAGGTTGATTATACAAGTCCAAGCATTCTATCCCTTACTAGCTATTTTAGATTAAACAATTTCTTCAATGAGATAGGAATTTCTCAATTCCATATGAAGGGGGCATGCAAGTTACATGCTTACACAAGAAGCCTACAAGTGCGACTTTAAACAATGAATCTTAGAACACACATAAATATGTAAAAGTATGCATAAAATCTCAAGATTATCTTGTCATTCATAGACTAAGCATTCTCAACATTAACTAGACATTTATATAACACCCAACAAATGACATAGTCTATAATTTATGAGCTCTAGAATAGAATTAACAATACTAGATATTCACCTAACAATGAACATATCAAGAAATTGTAAACCATGGATACATAAAGATTTAAGCATTCATTCATGAATCATACAAAAATGTATATCAACTTGTTATCATATTAAGCATAAATTATCATTCACTAATAAACTATACATAAATATTTATACTTATTTGAATGAGTTAAATTAGTTGCCAACTGGAGGATGGACTTCCACTCTCCATACAACCATAGGAAAACTACATTGTAACTTTCTTGTAGCTGACCAACCATAAGCCAGATCTAGAGTTTTAGGGGATGCTTGCACAAAGGAAAATTCACACTAATGATTTGGTCATGGACTTAGGAGAAGGAATCCACTCTCTAGGTTGTTCAGCAACTACTCTTTGGCAGTTAGCACCTTGGTGACCCACTTACTCTATGGATTGAAAAAACAGGGGCTTCACCCAAATTATAGAGGGGAGTGTGTTGTTTAGTTTCTGAGAATTGAATTACACCATGAAGATGATTCATCAACCACTTAGCAAACACTTAATAAGCACTAAATTCTTCATTAACCTAAATGCAAGCACCCAATGGTTTAACCTAAGGATTGATTCCACTATGAAGGTGGTTTTTCATCTAGGAAGCAAGAACTTAACAAGCACTAAGTGGTTCATCAACCTAATTACAAGTGCCCAATGGTTTAACCTAGGGATTGGTTCCAATGTGAAGGTGGTTTCGTCATCCAGTTAGAAAGCACTTAGTGGTTCATCAACCAAACTGCTAGAACCTAGTGGTTTAACCCAGGGATTGATTCCACTATGAAGGTGGTTCGTCAACTAGTTAGCAAGTACTTAGCAAGCACTAAGTGGCTCATTAGCCTAATTGCAAGCACTTAATGGTTTAATCCAATCACATATTTGCACAATAGGAACATAAGCTCACACAAGGATTTTAGTGGCCGTAATCATAGTCAAGGTAGTTAACAAAGACACAGGGTACTAGGTCAAGGTCATAGAGCCTTATAATTTAGAAGGGAAGAAAGTATTTGGTTCCACTAGAAGATTTAAACAATGAATTTATTAGCAATTGAATTCTTTTCCAACAAGCGAAATAAACCCCAAATTCATTTCCACTGTGTGTATATGTAGAATTACGCCTGTGTCCCTTCGCAAAACTGAGAGAGAACCACCTTGGCTCTTTGGTTCGTTCACCTTTTGGGTCGTCTCTTCAATTTGTGAGAGGGAAGGATGAGAATGGGCACCACCCCAATCATATCACTGTAACAACCCTGGTGAAAATTCCATGTAATAAAAGTAATTAAAGGCAAAATAATAACCATAGATGATGGGACACTTATTCCAAGCTGAATGTTGGGCAAAATCCTAGTGATGGGGATCACTTGTGATTGTTTATGGCTAAGGAATTTGGAAAAGGTAATGACTAAGGCTTTGGAAAGGAAAAATGGCATTTTTGGCACAATTATTTATGAAAATAATGGAAATTAGGAGAAAAATGAGGTGAAAGGTCACAGGTTGCACGTGAGGAGGAAAATGAAGGAAAATAAAGGAAAATGAAGAAAATAGAGGCCTCATTCATAAAAAGGCTTATGAGTATCAGTTGGTAACCTTTTGTCAGTTCAGTTTTGGATCTCTCTCATTATTGTCTCTCTCTTTCATACTCTTGGAGATTTAGAGTTTTCTTAGAGCAGTCTTGGTGTGTGTGGCATACTTGGATTCTTGGAGCAAGAAGGAAAAGGAAGAGCAGGAAAGTGAAAGAAGGCATCAAGATTAGCAACTACATTAGATTTTCTTATAGGTACCGAGTTACATGTATGTTTCCTTCACTAGTTTTGACATGCATGGCACATGCATGTGGTTTCTTGGTTGTGATCTGTCATTGATATGGAGGATTGTCTGGATTGACAGTGGATTGCCTACCCTTGCCATTTCCTGGATAACCATAGTGATTGTGGGTTTACTTTCATTGTTTGTTTTTGATTGGTTCTCATGTTTCCTTAGCTTGGGTTGAGTTACTAGTTCCCATAGCCTTGGTTGGACAAACGCTCTGGAGCCCTGTAACAACTTGGGTTGAGTTACTAGTCCTGTATCCTTGGTTGGAAAAATTCTCTAGAGCCCTTGGTGGGTTGAGTTACTAGTCCTGGAGCCTTGTTGGACAAACGATCAAGAGCCCTACGATAACTGTGGGTTGAGTTACTAGTCTTGGAGCCTTGGTTGGAACAAACGCTCTAGAGCCCTGGATGGCTGGGATAGAGACCGATCTGATGATGGTTTTGTGATGTCCGAATGTGAGGTGGAATCACTATTTGATGGGTTGAGGTGGATGGCCTCTGGAAGCCCTGGATGGTTTTTGATTGATGTGTTCTATGAGATCCCACATTCATGCTTGGAATATGGCATGAGAGTGAATGACCTAAGAGAGATTTGTCTTAGCCATTCTATGGTCGAGTGGAACATGGAAGTCCCATCCCGATTTTGTATTTTGCATCATTAATGAAAGGTTATTTCTCCTTGTATATCTATGAGCATTTTGATGGATTATATGTGGTATATATGAATGTACTTTCATGAGTATTTTCTGCTGCTATTATGTTGGTTGTGTATGTGTTTTATGACAAAAACCATGTGTGGCTCTCATCATGTTTTTACTTGTAATTGAATGATAAATGTATCTATGACCTAATGGATAGAATGATAGTTTATGTGTTGAGGCATCAATGGCTCTTATCGATTCTCAGCTAAGTATGAGACCCCTATGCTCAAAATTGTTAATTACACATGTAGATTACACATTTGAAATATGTTTGATGAAATGTATGTCATGGTTAGTAGGGGTCCAGTCAAGGTCTTGAACGAGTATTTTCTTTAGTACTGTCATTTCCATGTTATTTTACTGATTTGAAGAGATGGTTCAATTCTGGGCAGTGACTTGGGCTCTGGGCCTAAAAAAGTGGCCCAAATCCTGGAGTCACTGGCATAACACTGATAGTTTTGGTCTCTGGTCGCTGGTAGGCAAGCCTGTGAGAGCGACTTTAGGTTTCTGGTCGCACTCATGCCTATAGCATGGGAGTGACTGAGGCTTAAGTTGTCCAAAAGTTCAGTTGGACCCCAAGGTAAGATGTCTAAAGTATTGGATTTGTTCCTAAGGGTCCTATAGCTGATGATTAATGTTTGTATGGTGTGTTTCCATTGATTCCACTTCCTTAACATGACTTAGGAGGTCGAATCATATCATAGTGGCCTCTCATCATATGTTTACCTCGGCTGGCCGGTTGCTTAGGTAGATGTGGGAGGAGGGTGTCACAGAGTGGTATCAAAGCATGATTCACCCCTCAGACTGGATGGGCTATGTGTTGGTCATGTATGCATGTCAGTTGTACGTGTGTCTCTCATCATTGCATTCCATGTGCTTGTTACATTTGCATGATGTTGTTCATGGTTGTACTGATGTCATCAGGTGAAACTTGATGTTTTGTTGAGGAATTCATCGTCGTGAGTGTATCGCTGATTACATGTCGATTTATGTCGCTTACATGTATCATTGTAGTATGCTTGGTTACATTCTTACTTGATTGGTTACATTCTTGTGTGCTTGGTTGCATGTACCATTCTTGCAGGTTTGATTTCAAGTATTGTTCATTCATGATTGATCATACGTGTTTATGCATATGTGTGGATAGTTATGCATCACTTATGCATGTTCATGTTTTCATGTGGTCAAGTCTATAGTGACGTAATTATGGTGATTTTCATGCATGAGGTCGTGGTGTGTGTTGTTGTTGAGTTCATGCATTGATGAATGGACCCTAGCTAGAATGACAATTGCATGGTCATATGATTATGTTTTATGTTTCTATATGATGTCATGTTTCTATACGATTATGTTATACATGTATCACACTGATTTGTTGATCTTGTAGACAAGGTATCCTCCTCGAGCTATACTAAGGTACGTTGGTTTATTGTGATTTGGTTTAGCTGACATGATACACCTTGCAGGAAGAAATATAAAATAGCTAGAAAGTTGGTTGACTACAAAGACTCTCCCTATGAGTTTGAAGAGCAATATGGTGTTGGGAATTCTTTCGATTTGGCAGTTACACTGAGAATCTTAAAGGAAGAAATAAGGAGTTGTAAGGCAGATAATGACAAAATCATGCAGGCACAAGAGAAACAAGCAGAGGTAAATGCAGTAATACTTCAGAGTTTGTCAGATTTGCAGCAACAGGGACCACGTCGGATCAACTATGAGAAGGAGGATAGAACTAATGGGGCATATGGTAGTCGGTCGCATGGTGGTCACAGATCAGATAGAGATGACACAATGAGAGATGAAAAATTTTTGGACACTTCGGATAGGAGAGGGCATAGACACATGTATGATTCTAGTTCTGATTTAGATAGGCATCATGATCGTCATCATCATCATCCTTATAGGAGGAGTGATAGGGGATATTTTTCGGATGAGTTTAAGAAAGAAAAGCCACCAAAATTTGATGGAGAGATGAAGAAACCACATGATGTAGAGGCATGGTTGCTTGGCATGAGGAAATTCTTCAGGTTGCATGACTATTCAGAGAACATGAAAGCTAGAGTGGATACATTTAGTCTCAAAGGTAAAGCAGACATTTGGTGGGAAGATGTGAAGAATGTTAGATGTATTCATGAGGAAGATTTGACTTGGAGTGAGTTTGAGCGACTATTCAAGAAGAAGTATTTATCAAAAAGGTACTTTGATGATAGGGTGAAGAAATTTTATGAGATAAAGATGGGATCTATGACAAATGATGAGTGCACTAGCAGATTCTTGGAGTTACTGAGGCATGTGCCTTATCTCACAAAGGAAAAGGCCAAGATTCATAGGTTCATTATTGGGTTACTGGTTGCATATTAAGATAGAATTGAGTTCGACGAGCTACTGAGACTAAGCCAAACTGGAGAGGTAATGCAAAGAACAAAGGAAAATGGGATAGAAAGAGAGCAAGGCCTCAAGATACAAGTAACAAGGAGAATGTCGCACCACCTAAGAGGTTTAATGCATTAGACAGAGGATAGGGACACCGATATGAGGAACATAATAAGGAGTCCGTGCAGTGTTGGACTTGTGGAGGATATCATCATAGGAGAGACTATCCATAGTACCAGAGTGGTAGGCTTAATATAACAGTGCACAAGAGACAAAAAATGTTGGAGACGTTGGTCAGAGTATTCCACGTATTTATGCAACATTGGATAACAAATAGGTAGAGCATCAAGAATCTATCATTGAAATGGACGGTAAGCTTTGTGATCAAGTTATTTCTATTTTGATTAACCCTAGATATAATTATAGCTATGTTAGTCTTGACTTGGTGGATAAGTGTGGTTTGAGTAAGAAATTGCATGCATAATCTTGGTTAGTGCAGTTGGCTACAGGTATGAAGAAGCAAGTTCATCATTGGGTAAGAGCTTGTGCATTTGACTTTAGTGGTATGCCTATCGCAACATAATTGAATGTATTACCATTGGGTTCATACAATATGTTGTTGGGCATGGACTGGTTGTATATTCATAGAACTAAGGTGGATTGTTATGATAAAGCCATTGAGTGTGTTGATGACAATGGGGAACCAAGAGTCTTACAGGGTAAGAAGAAAGCTACATCAGTTAGGATGGTGACAACTATGCAAGCAAAGCGTAGCCGCAGAAAAGGGTGTAAGATATTTGCAGTGCACATTTCTAGTGATAAGGTTAAGGAAGTTGAAGTTGTAGATGTGTTAAGCAGGTACCCAGTTTTACAACAGTTCAAGGCTGTATTGCCTAAGGACATTACAGAGTTTCTAGCTCATAGGGAGGTAGAATTTTTTATTGAGTTAGTGCTAGGGGCATCTCCAGCATCAGAAGCACCTTACGAGATGAGCACACCTGAGTTGGTTGAGTTAAATTTGCAATTGAAGGAAATGTTGGAAAAGGGGTACATTAGGCCAAGTGTATCACCATGGGGCACACCGATATTTTTTGTGAATAAGAAAGATGATAATTTTAGATTATGCATTAACTATAGACAATTGAACAAAGTGACTATCAAGAACAAGTACCCGTTGTCGAGGATTGATGACTTGTTTGATCAGCTGAAGGGAGCAACAATTTTCTCCAAGATTGACTTGAGATCCAGATACCATCAGGTATGCATCAAAGAGGAGGACATTTATAGCACTGCATTCAGGACCAGTGTTTAGTCAATTTAATGTTATTAAATTGTAAGCATAAATTATCGACCAAGGCAGGGAAACTGATGAAGTGCAAGTGCATTGTATGTGCTATAAGTCTTTTATGTCGTTAATGTGATTATGTTATTGTTATCTAAGTTAATGTCAAACTATAGAATTAGTGTTGAGGTGATGTTATTATCTATACTAGGATGTTATTCCTAAGATTCTATTGTAATTGATTATCCTAAATGTTATCTCTAGAATTAGTTTTGATTGAATTGAGTTTTTAGAATGATTGGATAATGATTTTAACTCTTTCCAATAGATGTGTTATGTTAATCTTCCTTTCAACTTATCAATTGTTTTTAGATTTTTATGCTACAACTAAACAAGTCTAATTATGAAAGCATGAAATGACATAAAGAAAATCATAATTTATCAATTTGGAAATGAAATGTGCTTGGATTTAGAAGCTGAGAAACACTGCCACTCTTATCTACTACAACTTTATTTCAGCAAAAAGCAAAACATAAACAAAATTACTGAGCTATGAAATCACTAAGCTGTGCTAGGCAAATGAATGAAACGAAATTACTAAGTTTATGCTAGGTATTTAAGCAAATGAAATGAACGATACAGAAATCAATCAAGTTATCCTAGTCACGATCTTCATTGAACTGCATCTTAAAAACATGAAAACAGGGCATCCATGAATTCAATCTATGAAATAACAATTAAAAAGGAAAATCTAGTTACCGTGAATCAAAGACTCGATCTACACGCAGGGGCTGTCCACGAGGCAATCAGTCGCCTTAGATCAACAACAAATAAAATATATGAAATAAGAACTTTGCATTAAGTGAAAAAGAGTTCTACAGGATGCTCAAACTACATACGGTGGTGCCCATTACACAGAGTTGCCAATGTTTTTATAGAGTTCTTTTTAACAATATGAGAAATTTAAGCCTACAGGACTTCACTATAGTTTGTATCAAAACTAGATCATATCGCTTATTTGTCGATTTTCTATTGAAAAAGCAAATCGATGAAATCTCTTAAAATTCGGACTCTGTTCCAGTGTGTTGTCCTGCTGTTGACCACCATGGTTGACTGTGTTATAGTGCATATATCCTAATGAATTAGTTAGAGTAAATAGGAAGAAATCCATGAGAGGATAATTCTCCATCTACCCATATAATCCTTTGCTGAGCTGGCGCACTCGAACCCTGTCAACAATGGAAGTGGCCATAGATCCGTGGATTAGCTGCGGAATCAGATCAATTTTGTAGTTGCATGTAAACTTTAATAGAACAATAAGGCATATTGGAGAAATATGAAAAAGAGGATATATGAATGTTTACCTTGTCAAAACCTTATGTTTGCTGCATTTATTTGGCTGATAGTGGTAAGAAAAATGAGGTAAATATGGACAAAAAGGATGTCAAGATAAAGCAATTTTGGGACTCTACATTCCCCCACATTGGTGGTTTTGCATGTCCTGATACAACTCAAAATTGTCATTTTTCTGTATGCCTTTAGACACCTTTGCCAACAAATCCAGGTTTCACTTTCTTCTTCTTCTTTTTGGAAGTTACGACCATCCTTAGCTTCCTCATAACGATCTTGTATTTCAGGTTAATGATTTCTCTTTTCATGGAATTGTTTTCTTTCTTCAATTTCTTATTATTTTTATATCGTAGACTTAAGTGGAGCACGAGGTTATCACTTTTGGAAATTTGAATTCCATTTTGTGCTTTCAAAGTTTGATTTTGAGGTACCTGTTTAATGTCTCTATCTCAAATATTTCTTATTTCAAGACATTAGATACTAGAGGTTCTTATGCCTCATTAAACTGGTTGATTTCTTCTTTTGGGCTCTGAATTGATCCTTTGGCTGTTGCTTCCTTTCTCTCTAATGATTCTATGTAATCATAGATTTCTTGCTGTACATGATCAATACCTGGGCTTTGTACTGGACTCCTTGGAGGTGAAATGAAGGGAGGTGGTGATACCCTTGGTGACAGTCTTAGTGATACTCTTGGAGAGTCCTCGAGATCTTCAGATTGCTCCTTTGACTCAAGATCAATATGCTCTGCAACTTTTGAGGTTGCCTCTTTCACCGTGTTCAATCTGGTGCTTCTTCTTAAACTCGTGTTTGGTATCCTTTGAATCTTATTTTCCTTATCTTTTGAAATTTCTTTCTGAGGCAAGGTTTTTATTTAGGGTAAAACCTCTATTTTCTTGCTGGCTTTTTTTCTTCTAAGACTTTCTCTGTTCATTTTTTGCAAAATTTCTACAATTAGTAGATCATCCTCTGACAAATCTTGTTGATGATATGGTTCCTGTTCTATTACTGTCTCAATTTTTCTCTTTCTTCCCCTTAGGGTTCTACTACTACTTGGCTGTTTAGGTGTTTTCTCTTCAAAGTGATTTCTCACTAGAAAATATTCCCAATTATCACCTATTCTTTGAAGATGAAACTCGATCAAAATTTTTACTAACCCATGATGGTACATTGTGTTGTCTATAAACTGGATTTTCTTCTGAATACTTACTGACATTTTCTTAAGGCTATTCAACAAAAATTATGGAAGATTCATTTGATGTTCTTCAAGGAAATTCATCAATAGCCTAATGTGATAGAAAAACATACACCCAAATCGGCCTTCATAAGTAACAAATTTTTGAAGGATAAGGAGCAAATTTCTCCACTTACTTTTGAGGGTAGAGCTAGGAATACCTTTTTTGAAGACAGTAGTATCCATGCTTGGGTTTTTTAAGAAAATTTTCTAGTCTTCCCCTTCGATTCCTATGTTCTTGAACCACTTTTCTCCAGCTTTGGGCAGTTTAGTGGCTTTTGCAATCAGGGACTCTGTCACTGCGAACTTGACATTGCCTATTTCAACTTCTGCACCATCAAAAGATCGTGCAAAGGTTTTTTTCACCTCCCTGTGGAAACCATCAAACTTTTCTATGAAATCTAACCACTGAGATTTCTGTAACAATTCTCTGGTCTGGGGGTATCCTTCCAAAAATTTCCTTCATGTTGGCTTTGTTCGAACAATAACTCCCATGGTGATAGATGTTTCATCTCTAGAACTATTTTACTTGACAGGGAAAATACTCTCGGTAGGATTTCACTCTAGGATGTGTTAGGGTCCTATAATAATAAGATTCATAATTTTGAATTGGCTATGGTTAGTCTTGTAATATTATACATACTTTTTCTTTCTGCAAAATGTTTTCCATATTAAAAATTTAAAAAATGTAAAAAGGGTACATCGTAAAAGAATAATCAAAGGACAAAAAGAAAGAGAAAAAGATAAAAAAAGTGAAAAATATGAACCCCAAAAAGAAATAAAACAGATCATGAAAGTGTGCAAATTCAAATGCCACTACTTTTTACTTTACTATGCAAAATAAGGTTGTGTGCAACTTGTTAGAAATGCCACAATCCATGATGGTCAAACAACTTAATCTTGACTCATTCATGTTTTAAATTTTATGTTGATAGATAGAGAATAAAGATCTAGCCAAACTATTTAACCTTGGCGGATTAGCAGTTAGGTAGAGGATAAAAATGTGCTCATCAGCTTAACCTGAGCCATTAGAAGTTATAAGGTTAGAATTAGATAGTTTTCTTGTCAAAAGAAAAGGAAATAAAGGGTCTGCAAGCTCAAATGCACCCAATAAAGTGAAGAAAAAATGTTAGGATAAATAAAGGGTAGGTAGAAGAAAGGTTGCAAATGTACAAGGTTGTTAGATCAAAAGCACATATATTATGCTTAATCCTATGTTTCATGTGCAGGAGCATTTATAAGAGTGAAAAAATGTTCACAAGCTTGTTTGATTAACTTCCCCTCATTTCATTTCACCCCCACATACATACTTACTAATTTGCCCATTATCTCATCATTTCTTATTAAATACCCTTTTTCCCTTCATTTTGACCCTTACCCTTGGTTTCACACATTTCCATAGTAATTTACCTTGCAAAACTCACCCCCTTACCCAAAACCCCTTTTCCCTAGTGTGAAACCCATTCCCCCATTGCAAATATTACCATCCCCCTTATTAATTTCCCTATTTCCCTTCAAAACCCATAAAAACCCCTTATCCTAAGTTTTTATCCCCCCCACATTATTTAATTAACTCCCCGATTCATATTTCCCCGACAAAAACCTTTTAACCCACTAACCCTTCGTGTGGTTAAGAAACCCCGCCACAATAAACCCTGGTCCCACTCCATTAAACCTGTGCTTATATTTAATCCCTACTTTATTCATTAATTAATTACAAATTATTTGTAGTTAATCCCCCGGGACCCGCAAATCCCAGTCCCGATTCCCTTCATGCATCTTGACCATGCGATAGCTGTCCGATCTCTCACCCCCAGATTCGATGGTGCGCATCCATATCGCGCACATTCACTGTCCGACTGTTACCAGCCCAAGAGCACGCGAAATTCACGGTTTTGCCCAGGCACTATTCTGCTACGTGGCAGCCCCATGCTAGATCACATTCTCGCAAGGAAATACTGCCTTGCGTCCAAAAGCGGCGCGATGGCCCTAAAAACCGCCTCCCCGCCAATACCAAAACCGTCCACTGTTCATTTGTAAATTCCGTGCCAAATTGTAACAGTTGTCGGTTAAAAGGCCAGAGAAGCCCCATTTCACCCTTTTTGCTCGTTGTCATTGTGAACGCTGCTCAAGCTTTTCTGCGACACCCTGAGCCTTTGCGACCAAAATTGACCACTGTCTACTGCCTGAAGAAGCTCTAGACACCCAATTTGAGCATCCAGTTCACAGCTGAAGCCACCATACCCTCTGCAGCCACCATTCAAACCAGTTTGCAAGCCATACCACCAAATTCCAGGTATTCTTGAGAAAAACTAGAATGACCCTCTCAATTTGAAAACGTACAGTCAATTAAAAGCTTAATTAATTGAAATTAATTAAAATTTCCCTAAATTGAAGAGTATTTCAATTCAATACCCAAAGCCCTTCTTTTTGCAAACTATAATTACCCTTCACTGTACCAAAGCTTCCAAAACCTTACATCTGCAACAACCACAAGCCTAATCCCTATCCATAAACTCAGTCATGGCTTCCCAGACCTCTCTAGATGTGAGACCCGTGTCAACCCCTCATTTGGACATCGACCATTTGGCACTAGCAGAAAGGGATTTTCAAATAAAAGATACTGCTTCCCCAAAATAACTTCTGAAGCTCCACAGCTGGAGTAAGGATAGATTCCTGAACCATACAGATGATATCCATCTGTGGGAATTCAATTTACTCAAGTATTTATTCCTAGAAGTGCACCCATTCCCTGATATCATACACTTCTGTCATGCCTGCTATATCCCTAGCCAAAGAGCTATTGTTTCCCCTAATCAACAGTTGTTGTTCACAATCACTCCAGAGTCTATCAACCAAATGCTGCAATTCCAACCTAGCCCTAATGAGACCCCACTATCCATTGGAGACCTATTGGAACCATATATCACACTAGACCTGGTTAAGATAAGACAAATCTTCTAGACTTTCATCATAGAATACTGCCATACTCCCACAGATAGTCCACCTTATGCTGCCGCCATTTTTCAGAGACATGCAGACATATAATCACCATACTCTCTTGCATCCTAGGATATACCACGGATGAGCATGTGAGGTTATCCTAGCCTTCTTTTCCATTTTTACCCCAGGCAAGCCTCCTGCTGTCATATACAACTATGCTTAATTCATTGCATACATAATTCATGAAAAAATTCACCAGACTGCCAACTGAAAGAGTTTTCAAGTACTCTCCAGTGTTATTTCACATGTTTTTATATTATTAAGCATATGAATTCCCTGTTAGCATCCAGAAGGTGGATACCAAGGGAAAATAGAGATCAGTTGTTTTCTGGACAACCATGATCTAGGAATGCTCCACAACATTCACATATAAGGACTTCATTGACTCATTTGTCCACCTAGTCATGAACATGCTGACCAGTACCCCTCAACCCAGAATCAACCAAGAAATAAAAAGGGTGTTACAGTTGGTTAAGAACATCAAGGTGGGAGACTGGTATCTGTACCACAACCACACTGAAATTAGAGTCTATGGATGCCAACTTTCCCCTTATAAACTGCCCAAATACCTCCCCATGAGGATATTTTCACTTGAGTATTTTAGGCAAATCATCAATTCAGATGAGGTCAACTTCCTAGCAGCTAGGAAGAAGACCCAATTTAAAATCAAGAACCAATTAGGCCCCTTCATATGTAATAATAGAGAAGCTGAACCTGAGGCTGACAATATATTCCAGGACATGAAATTTAGGAACAACTTCATGTGGCAGTATGACCCTCATGGGGTCATAAACAAGCTGAGACTCAAGGTCAAATTGGGACCTTTCATCCACCATCCAAAACCCGATATTGAGCAGTTTGCCAACCAATCTGAGTGGTTGGAAAATACATTGATTGACATGGATAACACAGTAGTGGATGTTGAAAACACACTAATTGACGTTGAAAAGAAAATTGACCAGAGTTCTTTCCTGCAGGTTCCAGAACTAGGGGAACCAATGAATAATCCTCCTGTCTTACAGACCCTAGCCAATGAGGAAAGGAATCCAAAGAGAAACATGGAGGAGGGTTCTAGTTCTGCCATGGAGACCACAGATGAGTACTTTGAACTCAGAAAAAGGCCCAAGTTGAATCCTGTGTCTGAACAAGAAGAGAACATTGAATTAGTGGAAATCACTAACACTGAAACAATGGGAGAAAGAAGCAAAGGAACAGTTGCTTCAAGAGAGACACAACAACCATCAACCTCCAACACTCAAATGATTGAGAGACAACTAAGTGTTGAGGTTTCCTCCTTCACTAGGCCAGCTGATAAAAAAAGAGACATCAAAGACAGGTACAAGGAGATAAAGATGAGGAATGAGAAGTTAAAGGCTGAGACATATGCCCAATACTTCATACACACACCAGCCAACCAGATCAGGTTGATGTCAACTTTTGACATCAAATCAGGAAAGATGTAAGTCTCCTTCATGCAACCAACTATCCAACAGCCAAAGACCTCAGCCAATTACAGAAAAAATGATTTTGAGGTATTGGCCAGGGATGTTCATCCCATTGACCAGATATAATTTCACAAATAGGTTGGAGAGATGATCTACTCTACCCTAACAGGAAAGGCCATGGCTGCACACAGGCTGCAGGGTTCACTGGATAACATCACAACCCAATGTAAATTGGAGAAGGCCTCCTCACAGGTAAAAGACAATAGGATCAAGTCATTGGAGGACTTGGTCATTGAGCTGGGCCATGATCAAACTGACATTAAGGTAGCTGAGAAGTTGATCAAAAAGAAGAATGAGGATATAAAAACTCTCAAGAAACAACTAAAGCTGCCTCATTTAGAACATCCACAAACAAAAGAGGTCCTGGAAAGCCAAACAAATCATGAGGAGATGATGGACCTGGTGCTACAACTGAATGAATAGATAAAGGAGATGGAAAAAGAATTTGATAGCTTGCTATAGGTAAAACAAGCTAGTCTTGAGACTGCCCCTGCCACTATTATCCCAACAATAACAACGACAATACCTTCTACTTTGGTAGCATCCTTGGCTCCTACAACTCCAATGGCTACAACACTGCCAACTTCTACACCTTCTACATAAGCAACAGGGTCTACAGGAGATGATACAAGCAGATTGGTCAAGGTAATGGAAGACATGTCCATTCATATCAATGAAATGAACAAGCTTAAGGAGATGGTGACCAGCCTCGAAACTGACTACAAGCTTGCCCAAATCATGCACAAGGAAGAACTGTAAAAATCAACAAGGATGAACGAAAGAATAAAAAGCTTGGAGAAGGAACTTACATTGAAGGAACCCCTTGGACAGGCTAAGGAAAAATCGTGGGCCAATATCATTGACACTGTCAATGATATTTGGCCATCCATCCAAGTTATTTTTGAGCAAATTGATTTAATAAACAGGCTACAAAGGCCATACAGAGAGTAAAAGCAGAACTTGGAGACATGTCAGAGGAAGCTACAAGGATCATACACTTCCTCAACTCCAAAAACAAGTATGAGTTGTAAGAATTAGAGATACCTGATAGAACAGGTACAATTTTGGAATTGAAAAGTGTCCTCACCAAGAGGAATTTAATGTTAAACCTAGAAGACAAGTGCCAAACCATGCAACTGGCCATTGACAGATTCATGGTCAAACTTGAAATTTTGAGGCAAAAGGGTTTACCGAATCCCTTGATAATAAATGATAAGCTGATGACACAGGAGGACTACACTAGAAAAATCAGAGAAGTAGCAAGAGATCAAGTGAGTACTTCATCCATGAAGGGCATACCCACTGACAAGGTATTATACCAAACTTTTGAGAATTTGTTTTACCTCTAGCATGTGGTAAAACACCTTTTGTGAATAAGCCTACTTTTACCAATTATACAGAGGCAGATGAGATTTTTAGGAAGATGATCAATATCCAATTACCAGATTCCGAAACATGGGAGAAATTAAATGACTTACTATAGACAGTCAAAAGGTAAAAATGTACAGTAAGAGTAAAAATGGCACAATAAAAGGATAATGATAGGTCAGCCAAGTCAAAGTGTATCAGGGAAAGTGTATTAGTTGAAAGATCAGAGTGAATAGAGCATCCAACGTGAAGGCCAAATAGCAAAGCACAGATTAAAGGGAAAAATATCAAAGATTAAAGCCAACACAACCTAACAAGTAGAGACAACAAACATCCGTTCAATAGTTGTTTCTATCTTCTTGCATGAAGATACTTCTTTCTCCTAGATTAGTTCCCAAGACAGTTTGGGATATTTTGTAAATTATTTTTGTATAAATACTTCATAATTCGAAGTATTGAGGGTGGATTTCTATACATTTGTAAAGTTATTTTTATCATAAACCTGAGGGTTATTGTACCAATTTTCAAGTCAACAGACTGGAGCAAGTAATAAAGAGATTGCATTACATGATTCATGTGTAGAGCTATTACAGTGAAGTATTTTCTTTGTCAATTTTTTATTCTATTATGTTTTTCACAAATTTAAATGTTATCTAAAGTTGAATGAATTAATTGGAAGTTTATCTCAGAATTTGTTTAAGTACACTCTATTTTCCATAGTTAATCATTTACATGTTTTCTTCTGATATCCGGATCTGAGAATCCTTAATTTCTCTCCCATCCCAGTTGACCTATTTCATTTTCTTCATAATCCGGTCTAAGGAACCCTTAATTTCTCTTTGGATCTAATTGAAAACCACTTCACCATCCAGCCTTGAGATCTGAAGTAACTTTGCTATCTTGCACTGTAGACACTGTTTTTAGAACTTGATCCAGTCCTGTTTGTCTGACATTTTACCCCATAGCCCAATGGTAAAAGACACCCCTCTTTCATCTAAATAAGTGATCCCACCACCAAATCTAAATCAAAACCCAAGTACAATCATAACTAGCCTAAAATCAAATAACTAAACAAATTTAAATAAAAAAGAGAGAGCCCTCTCTGAGATTAGGAAGGCTAGATCCTAATCTCCAAAGCTGGTTTGTGGTTACCTCTAATCATTTCTTTCTCAAACACTCAAGAGAAATATTGGAGTGATAATAGGATGGAGAGATTGCATGAATTGAAAGAATGAGAGAATAGGCAAGTATAATGAAGGTTCACAGGGATGAGTTATCCGTTTGAATGCATTTAATTCAATGATTCAGTGATCAAATCGATGAATTCGAAATGAGTATGAGATAGGAGTTAAAATGGTGGTGGATTATAATGGATTTGACAAGGGACTATCATCCATGAATTGCAATGATTTCGGTTTTTTCGGTAATGTTATGTCCATGTAATTCATATATACAATATGTTAACCTCTATTGTAAAATTAAAGTGTTACATACCTTAGATTTATTTGCTAACCTTTATTTTTCCTTTGATGTCATTTGCAGGTACTTTGCACTTGAAAGGAGTCAATCATTTCTTCAATTTGAGTCACCAAGTGTCCTTGTCAGATTGGCTGCAAAAACTTTGTTAGAGCTGCAGAAACTTGCCAGAGCTGCAGAAAGTCACTAATTTTGTAGCTATTTTTTTTTTAAGAAAGGGATGTTTAGAAAAAGGAATTTTTTTAGAAAAATGATTAAGAGAAAATTTAAGGTGCCAACAAGAGTTGGTTTTCGGATCCTATAGCCTTGAAGGCGTTTGAACTGGTGCTCATGCGCATCGACCTCCCTTGGCTCCCGCGGCCCTCTGCTGGCCCTCTTCCTGGCAGCCCCTGCTGCTGGGCTTCCTCCCTCCGCTCCTGGCATCCCCGCATACGGGCTTCACCTTCCTCTTTCGGCCATTGTTGCTATTAGTCTTTCTTTGGTCCCCTGGTTCCCATGGCTGGGAGTGTCCCCTACCAGCTTCATGACTTTGATGAACAAGCTGAGATTTTTGCTTCACTAATTTCTGAAAATGGTGCCCCACGAACCAAACCCACAACCTCAAAGTTTGTTAAAAAACTGGCGGATATCCCAGAAATTTCTCTTCCTCCAAGTCTTCCAAGGAAAGCAGCGATCTCTCTAGCTGAGAGAGGTTTGGTTGGCCAATTTACTGGTCTGTGGCCTTCACCTAGAGCTGTTCAGAAATGGGTGGAGCGTAACTGGAATGCGAACATTCAAGGGAAAATTGCTATAAGATTCTGTGGAAGAGGATACTACACTTTCATCTTCGAATCCAAAGAAGACCGGAATCTCATCTTCAGAAATGGCCCTTACTTCATGGACTCAAGAGGTCTCTACCTGAACAGATGGTCACCTGATTTCGACCCAGAAATGGATATTCCCAATGCAGTTCTAGTCTGGGTTCGTTTGCCTCACCTCCCCCTCCATTGTTGGGGAGATGAATCAGTCAAAGCAATAGGAAATGCTGTTGGAAAATACATTGACAGATGCGAACCAAAGGACAACATGCACGCATGCGCCAGGATCTGCGTAGAAGTCGACCTAGGGAAGGGCCTCCCGGAAGCTATCAAGATCAAAGTGGACCAATGGACCCATATTCAGCAGTTGGACTACGAACAAATCCCATTCAAATGTAAGGTATGCCATGAATACAGTCATTTTGCTAATAGGTGTAGCAAACTAAAAGAAACTGAAACGACTAAGAATGTAGAAACCAATGAAGACACATGGGAGCAAGTAAAAAAAAAGAAAGCAAACCCCAAGCAACCAGGCCCAAAACCAAAGCAACCCCAAGAAAATCAGGCCCTAACCCCCTCTCCCCCCCCATCTTGACCCAGTCAATTCCTTTAACTTCAAACCCATTTGAATCTCTGGAAGAAGAAGAGCCTTCATCCCCACAATCTCTGTCTCAAGACAAAGCCTTAGGAGTCATTCACTCTCCCTCTCAAAATTTTCCTTCACCTCCTCCCACCATAGACCGTATCCTTACAAGAAACAAAGTCAAAGAAGCAAGCATTACCTCAGAGCAGCCAAAAAAAGCTGGCAGAAAATCGAACAAAGAGATAAGAGATGAAACAACAGCTAAAGAAATGGCCACAGGTACTCAACAACCGATGGATTCTTTTCTGGCCAAACCAAGAGGAAGTGTGGAGAAGACAAAGGAGAAGAGTGGGGCGCACCAAAAAGCAAGTAAGTAATGATTTTGGTCTCTTGGAACAGCAGGGGCTTGGGCTCCTCTCTAAAATCCAACGCAGCCCGGGATATCATTAGTCAAGAACAGCCGGATATCTTTTTGATCCAAGAGACCAAAATGTCAAATCAAGATTTTCAAAAATTCATTAAAAAACACAGAAGCTTTGAAGGAACAGCGACAGATTCATTGGGGGCCTCAGGAGGAATAGGTACAATGTGGAACAAGAGAAAATGGGATCTCATCAGTCAAAAATCAACTCACTGGTGGGTCAGAACTGATCTCAAAAACAAAAATACAAATGAAAAATTTACAGTATTAAATATATATGCCCCAAATCATTACAGGGACAAAGCCTATTGTTGGGACTCTGTTAAATCAGAGATGCAAGGAAGCCAACGAAGTAAGATGGTCATGGGAGGCGACTTGAATCTAATAAGGAACATTGAAGAAAAGATGGGAGGAAAATACTTCAGTGATCCATCGAGAGCTGCTCTGGAAGAAATAATAGAAGCTCATAAACTCATTGATATACCGCCATGTAATGGAAAATTTACATGGAGCAACAAAAGAGTGGGAACTCATAACATCAAAGAACGACTAGACAGGATCCTAATTCATGAAAGTATAGCAACATAATTCTCATCCATAAAAAGCAAGATTGTACATGCCACAACTTCAGACCACAAACCTGTGGTTTTGAAACTGGACAGAATAGAAAATTTTGGACCAATTCCATTCAAATACAACAGAAATTGGGACAGCAAGGAGGACTTCAGAAAGACCATCAAAGACAGTTGGGAGATGGAAGTTATTGGATCCCCTCACTTTGTTTGGGAATCCAAATTAAAAAACATAAGAACAACAATCAAAAAATGGGCAAAAGAGAACGCAATAACAGAGAAAAACAAAAAAATTGAGTTGCAAAGAAAATTGGAAAAATGGAACCAGGAAAAGGAAAGCCAGCAAATTTCAGAGGAAGAGCAAGTTCAGGAGAAAGAAATTTTCATGGAATTATACAGGCAGAACAGAATTGAGGAGGAAGAGCTGAGACAAAAATCGAGATGCCTCTGGCTCAAAGCGGGAGACAAAAATACTTCTTTCTTCCATAACAATCTCAAGCTCAGAAGAGCTGGCAATCAAATAGACAAAATCCTTGCTGAGGGGAAAGAATTAAGAGAGCAAGAGGAAATCAAAGAAGCAGCCCATAACCACTTTAAATCCCTCTTAACTGCTAACGTCCAGCCTATGGACAACGTGGATTTTCTACTTCCTGTGGACTGCAAAATCAGTGGGCAGCAAAACAGCGACTTGGAAAAGGAGGTTTCTGAGGAAGAAGTTAGAGAAGCTACGTGGAGTATGCAGCCGGACAAGGCTCCAGGGCCAGATGGCTTCACCATTGCCTTTTACAGGGCTCACTGGGACATAATAAAGAAAGATCTTATCAGGATGGTTAAAAATGTTTAAAAAAAAACAAGATGGGAGAAAACACAAAATCTTCCCATCTGGCTCTCATCCCTAAAGAGTCAAACCCTCTCTCTTTTGACCGTTACAGACCCATCTCTCTTTGTAATGTCTCCTATAAAATTGTCACCAAAATCCTGGCAAACAGGTTGAAAAATCTCTTGCCCACTCTCATCTTAGAGAATCAAGGAGGATTTGTCCCTAAAAGGCAGATAACGGACAATGTCATTTTGGTGCAAGAGGCCATCCATAGTAGTTTAGAAAGAAAAGAAAAATGTATGGTCATCAAACTTGACATGGAAAACTCCTTTGATAGGGTCAGCCATCAATTTCTTGTGGCTGTTCTTCAGAAGTTTGGAATTTCTAACAAATTTATCAACATCATCATGGAATGCATTTAAAATCTGTGGATTGTCCCTCTGATCAATGGAAGGCCCAGTCGCTATTTTCGAAGCTCCAGAGGTTTAAGACAAGGTTGCCCTCTTTCCCCCTTCCTTTTCATCATCATGGCGGAAACTCTAAGCATACATCTAGAAAATCAAAGGAAAAAAAGGGAGATAACTAGCATAAGCATAGCGAGAGGAATAAAAGAAATCAATCACTCTCTCTTTGCTAACGACACTCTTCTAATTGGAGGTGCCTCAAGCTTAATAGCTAGGAGATTCAAGAAAATCCTTGATTCTTTCCTGGCTGTTTCAGGGGGCCAGCTTAATAATAAAAAGTGCAGAATATATACTTGGAATGTCTCACCTCAAGTAATGCAAAGGATCACTCAAATCATGGAAATCCCGATCCAAAAGAACTGGAGCCACTTCTCCTACCTTGGTCTCCCGCTTGCTAAAGAAGTGCTCAAGTCCGAGACTTGGAACAAGCAAATAGAAAAAATGAAAGGGAACCTTCAAAGCTGGGGGCTAATGTGGTTAAACCTAGCGGGCAGGACCATCCTCATCAAAGCTCTCCTCTCAGCCCTTCCCATCTATCAGTATGCTGTTATTTTGGCTCCAGCTAGCATTCATAAACAAATGGAGCTAATCATGAGAGGCTTTCTTTGGCAGGGAGGGAAACAAGACACAAAAAAATTTAGTTTGGTTCGCTGGGAGCAGGTGATCCTCCCCTTTGATAAAGGAGGCATATCTATTAAGATCCCAAGTTTAACAAACAAAGCAATGGGCTTTAAACTTGTGTGGAGAATGCTTGTGGAAAAAGGCAGCTGGTGGGTCGAGGCTCTCCTCAAGAAATACCTCAATGGATGACATTCAAAGATTCTCTCTGATCTGATTGCGGAAAGACCATGCACTCAAGCATGGAGACTCATCAAAAAGGTTATTCCTCAAATAAAAGATCATATTTCAAGGATTCCTGGAAATGGAAAAGATATAAATCTATGGACAGATAGAATAATGGGATCGGAGCCAAGAAGCCAACTTCAGCAATACAGACCCCTGAAAATTTGGATGGAGGCAAAAAGACTAAATTCCCTCCATGACATCTCGGTCTGGGATCAAAACTATTGGTCCGCCTGGAAGGACCTCCATCTACCAAATCACTTAAAAAATCAGTGGGCTGAACTGAAAATTACGTTGACTGGAGCTGCCCCAACTAACAAATTCTCCCAAGACAGCTTTGTATGGGATCCTAGCGGAGGAAAGTTTACAGTGAAAGATGGGTATTAGCTTCTACAATCAAACAACAACCATGAAAACTGGAACCTTCGATCAACAATTTGGAAGAATGAATGCCTTCCAAAAATAATTTTTTTTGCTTGGACCCTCTTGAAGGGCAAAATTCTCACTGCTGAAAATCTCAAGAAAAAAGGGATTCAAGGGCCATCCATGTGTTGTTTATGCTGCAATGAGGAGGAGAGCAGCCAACATTTATTCCTAGAATGCACCTTTGCTAAGCATTGTTGGCGACAAATCACAAGTCCTTTGAGACCACCTATGGAAAACTTTGAACAGCTCTCAACTCTAAATAGAAACTGGGGGAAAGGCTACCCATATGCAAAAAAAGGTAAATCCACAATTATGAGAATCTGGAAATGCATTCCTTCTGTCCTGTGCTGGAAAATCTGGCTTTCTAGAAATAGTTGCATCTTCAAAAACCAAAAGCCAAACACAACACTCATTTTGGCCAAAACTCTGGGGCTTGTGGCAGAAATGATCAGCGCTAACTCAGTACATAAAAACGACCATACCAACTGGCAGAAAGATGAAGAAGAATGGTTCAACAAATTCCCGCTGGTATACTCAATGAATAAACAAGTGGCAGCCAATTCAGGAAAAAGAAGAAAAGACTGGAAACTCCGGGGAACCCAAACTGAAATAGAACAATGGATTCTAGATCAAAAGACTTTCACTCTACAGTTCGATGGTGCCTCCAAAAACAACCCCGACAAAGCTGGAGCTGGGGGCTTTATCTCTGATCAAGAGGGGAAAGCTATCATTACTTATGAATGGGGACTGGGCAATACAACAAATAACAAAGCAGAGGCCTATAGTCTGCTTCTGGGCACTTGTATCCTTAAAAAACTTCAAGTAAAAAACCCAATTATAATAGGCGATTCAACAATAATAATCGCAGCAATGGAATCAGGGGGAGATTTCAAAAACTAGGCCCTCAATAGAATCAAGCAAAGGATAATGGAAAACACAAAGCAGATGGGGATCATCCATTACAAACATGTCTTGAGAAATTTTAATACAAAGGATGACTCTTTAGCTAATAATGCTGTGAATAGAACTATTGGGCAAGTCCAAGAAAACAATAGTTCATATGAAAAGCAAATTCCATAATCTGTCCCTCCTTGTGGTTGATCTTGGGACATGGTGTTACATTAGTCACCTCGGCAATTAGACTGCTTTTCCTCAGAAACTCTACAACAGCATGTTCAAAATCCTCAACACTGACACTATCCTCCACCATATCTTCAGAGCAGCTAGGAATATCTCTAGGCATAGAGAGGATCCGCATTGGATGACGGAGCTGGGGAAGCCTCGTGGGAAGGACAACCAAAATTTAGGCATAAGTCAATTCAATATCTTCAGAGACAACTCAAAAAAATTTCGACATGACGCTCGGGACAGGTGCACTCCAGAACATGATGACCAATCTCACGGGGTTCAGGTGCATCAGCGAGCTTATAAGCTGGCCGAGGTGCGATGGTTTCTACAGATTTTCTCTGAGTGTGGCTTCAAGGCAGGAGCTCTTGGCTTGTTAGGCTCGTTGTTGTGCTGCTTCCGCACCAGTGCTGGGCATTCAAATCGCTGTAGCAGTCCCCGTGGAAGAGTTTCCTCTTATGTCTCGAGAGGTATTGTTTATGGCCACTGTGATTGTTTGCATTATTTTTACACTAACTGTTGGTATGTCTCTGTGAAGCAGACCTGCTCAAACATTTCGGTGCCGAACTCCCCGTGGACTGTCCTTGTTTCTCTCTATTTTCATTCACCCATGCTTCTCGTTTCCTTCTTTTCATATTATTCCCTTCTGATCCTTCCTGGTGGCTTCTCCTCCCACTTTATGTTCATTAGCTATCCTCTTATCTCTACCTTTGGAGACCCATTGACCAATTTTCTTTTTCAGGACTGCTCCTCTAGTATCAATACCCAGAATCGTCTATCTTTAAATATCAGAATCTTTGTTGTTCAGTTCTCTCCCTGCTGGAGTAAGTTGTGCAAGTCCCAAAACCAGATCTACAAGCCCATCAAAGACACCCCACCAATGGCAGAAAACCCATTGGATCGCATTGAAACCAATAGCAGTTGCGCCCTCTGCAAGGCGCACTGCTTTATGATAGCCCGTTTCATTAAGCACTTCAATGAACTCAAAGCAGAAGTTCAGTCAGAGAATAAATCAAAGAAGAAAAAGCTTGAAAAACAGAAGGCAGAAATCGAAGGCCTCAAAGAGAAATGCAATCACTTGGAAGAAGCTATCAGTTACATAAAAACGCTGAACCAAAGTATCCAAGGCGAAACATCCACCAAAAATAGTGATAAGAAAGATCAGCCGCCTGATGACTCGGTCAACCAGTTCTAGGGATAATTCCACATGCATTGTAAATACTGTCTGCTTCTAGGTCAGTTCTTACGGCAATATAGCTGTTATGTCTTCCAAATTAAAAAAAAAAAGCAAGAACAGTGAATTGAATTTCGGGTCTGCGTGCCCATTTTGCTTCAATTCAACTGTGCTACCTCAATCATATGTAATGGGATACGTCCCTCTTTTGAAGGTTTTTTAATATATAAGTATTAAACTGTGTTAAAAAAAAAACAAGAGTTGGTTTTCACTTTAAAGTTTCTATATAAGCATGCCAACAACTTGTTGGTTTTCATGTTTATACATTATTATTATTATTATTATTATTTATGAAATAGAGAAAAATAAAATTTCTAAGGTGGAAAAGAAGAAGAATTCCTCTCAACCATCTTCAATTCTGAGTTATCTTGGAAAATTTTGACAAATTCCTCTTTTTTCAATGGCTTCTGATAAAGTCTAAGTCGATGTCCATTCACTAAAAGAGGAATTTTCTCTTCATCAATAGTCCTGATTCTGACTGCACCATTGTCAAAGACTTTTTCAACTTCATAAGGTCCAAGCCAATGAGTTTGGAATTTTCCTTGGAAGTTCTTGAACTTTGAATAAAAAAGTAATGCCCAATCTCCTGGATGAAATTTTCTTTCTTTGATGTATTTGTCATGCCATCTGGATCTTTGTTGTTGAACTAGGTTGGTCTTCTAGAAGGCATCTTGTCTTATTTCATCAAGCTCATTGAGTTGTCCCATCCTTTTCTTTTGTGCTTTTGATAAGTCAAGATCCAACTGGACTATTGTTTTATAGGTCTGGATTTGGAACTCTATTGGAAGTAAGACTTGCTTCCCATAAACAAGTTCATAGGGAGTATGTCCTGTAGTGCTTCTCCATGTAGTTCTATAAGCCCACAAAGCTTCTGGAAGATTTTCTGTACAGTCCTTCCTATATAAATGTACAGTCTTGGTAAGAATTTGCTTCAATCACCTTGTTTGTAGACTCAACTTTTCCATTGGCTTGTGGATGGTATGGAGTAGATTTCCGATTCTTGATTTTGTACTATTCCACGAGCTTCTGCACTACTCTAGATGTAAATTGTGTTCCTTGATCTGTTACAATTTCTCTTGGGACACCAAAACGAGTGAAAATATCCTAAAAAAGAAATGAAACTACAACATTTTTAGTAGCAAAAGGAAGTGCTTTAGCTTCTACCCATTTAGTGACATAATCAGTACATACCAGAATATACCTTTTTTGTTTTGAAGGTGGATTGATTGGACCAACAAAATATAGTGCCATTTCTCAAAAGGTTCAATGAGTACCTGAGGTTGTAGTGGCATTTCATTTGAAAGAGTAGGTTTCCCCATCCTTTGACAACTGTCACATCTCCTAACATATTCCTGGGTATCCTTGAAAATGGAAGGCCAATAATATCATAAGAGAAGGATCTTATAGGCATTTCTTCTATCAAAGAAATTTCCTCCACATGGTTCATCATGGCATGCTTTAAGTATTTTCGGTATCTCGTCTTCTCGAACAAATCTTCTGATGATGAGATCTAGTCCTGTTTTGTACAATTCTTCATTTATCCATGAGTAAGATGTGTTATTTTGAATTATCCTCCTCTTTTCTCTAGGAGACAAATGAAATGGTAATTTCCCTATAGCTAAATAATTAGCAATATCTGCATACCAAGGTGATTTAGTAGATATTACAAAAAGATATTCATTAGGAAATTTATCCTCCATAGGTTTATCATTGTTATCATTTTGAATTCTAGATAAAAAGTCAACAATTGTATTTTGTTTTCCAAGTCGATCTAGAATGGTGATGTTGAATTCTTGGAACTATAAGAACCATCTGGTTATTCTTCCATTAGTGATTGGTTTATTCATTAGATATCTAATGGAAAAATGGTTTGTGTGAATGAAATTTTCATAGCCAGTTATATAATGTCTAAATTTATTAATGGCATGAACTACAGCTAAAAACTCCTTCTCAGTTACAATATAATTTAGCTCTGATGGAGTTAAATTTTTACTGGTATAATAGATTGCATAAGGAGTAAGGTATTTTTGTCCTAACACAGCTCCTAAGGCTGTGTCTAAAGCATTAGTTGATATATGGAAAGGAAATTTCCAATTAGGTCCTTTTAAAATAGGTGCTTCAGAGATTTTCTTTTTCAAAGTTTCAAAAGCATTTTGACAATCAGAATCCCAACTGAATTCACAGTCTTTGGTAAGTAGTTTGAAGAGTGGAGATGCAATTTTTGTGAAGTTTTCTATGAATCTTCTATAATATCCAGTAAAACCAAGAAAACTCCTAACATCTCGTTGACAATTTGGTACTGATAATTTAGAAATGACCTCTACTTTAGATGAGTCTACCTTAATTCCATCTCCTGAAATATGGTGACCTAAAACAATTCCTTCATTAAACATCATAAAACATTTCTCATGACTTAATGAAAGATTTGTTTCTTTACATCTTATTATAAATTTTTCTAAATTTTCAAGTGCCTCTTCAAAAGAATCTCCATAAACTGTGAAATCATCCATATATACTTCCACACAATCATGAACAAGATCAGAGAAAATTCTGAGGACTGATCTTTGGAACGTTGCTGGAGCATTGCATAATCAAGAAGGAAGTACTCGGTAAGCATAAGTTCCACATGGAAAGGTAAATGTGGTTTTATCTTGATCCTCAGGTGCTACCTGAATCTAATTGTATCCACTAAAACCGTCCAAAAATGGAAAATACTTTTTCCCTGCTAAGTGGAAACTGGTATTTTAATGTTGCCTTATTCAATTCCTTGTAATCGATACATACTCTCCATTTCCCATTTTTCTTTAGAACGATTACTAGGGGTGAAATCCACTGACTATCTCATATTGGATAGATGAAGTTTACATTCAACAGTTTTTTTAATTCCTCCTTTACAATTTCTTTCATATTTGGATTCATTCTTCTTTGTGGTTGTCTAACTAGTCTCGCACTCTGTTCAATGTAGATATGGTGCATGCAAGTTTTAGGATTAATTCCTCTCATATCAATGTATTCCCATGCATAAGCAGAAGAGTGTTTTTGTAAAATTTCTACCAGTTGATTTTTCTGTAATTCTTCCAGGTTTTCATTAATGTTCAAAGTTTTGCCTGGAAAAATTTCTATTGAAGAATTTCCAAAATTTTCCATAGAGTGTAAATAAATTTGTCTAGATGATAGATATTCGATTCGACTATGGTCATAATGTAAGGAGGGTTCATTATTTTCCATTAGATTTAAAATTTGGTCCTCCTCACTTACTTGTTCAGTAGTGAAAACAGGTTGTATATCATCATCATCATCTATCCATTCCTCACTCTATTTCTATTGTTGTTTTTGTAGGTGGATACAATGTAAATTTCTTTGTAGAACTTCCATCTGAGATAAACATGTCACCTGATCTACAACCGATGAAAGCATCAACTGTAGCTAACCAAGGTCTTCCTAGGATTAATGGATGTCCTCCTAAATTATTCTTGGGTGTTAAAACCATGAAGTCGATAGGATATTCCCAAGAATCTAAGGATACATAAACATCTTCTAACACACCATCAGGTTTAATTACAGACCTATCTGCTAATTGCAACAATGTTGGTGTGTATTGAAGATTAAGAAGCCTTAGTGAATCCATGATTTGTTTACTCATTATGTTTATGGTTGCTCCTAGATCAATCAGTGTGTTTGGTATTTCAATTCCATTGATGTGAATTTTCACAATGGGGCTCCCTAGATCTAGATATTTTTGTATTGTTGCTTTCCCCATCATGATGTCTACAATTTTCCCAACTAATTGAATTCTTTTTATGTATTTTATTTTTCTTCCTGATCTTTGAGTACTCAATTCCTTGATTGTTTTTGCAAAAATTGGTATTCCTTTTATGGCTTTCAATAAAGGAATTTTTATACAAACATTTATGAATTTATCCAGCATATTATAATTAGGCAATGTGATTTGTTTTTCTACTCCTTCATCAATTTCAACCTTTCACAAAAATGTGGTTTAATGGATACTGAGGGTTGTTCTATAATAGGAGTATCATCTGAATTTATAGGAACATTATTTGTTTGGTTATTTTGTTTCTGAGGAAGAGAGATTTATCCTTTTTCATATTGATTTTTATCTTTTTGAAGATTTGTCCTTGCTTCTTAAATGACAACAGGGGGTTTTCTTTGTAATACTCTTCCAGATCTTAATTGAACATTATTTAGATCTAGTGGAGTAATTACATAGGTTTGAGGATTCTGCCCTTCCATATTGTAAACAAGTTGTGACATTTTATTATTTGGATTTGGAAGTGGTTGAGTAGGTAATTGATTTGGTTTTGTGCAAATGGTAGGGAGAGTTGTGGATTTTGATTTTGGATTTGAACTTGAGGTAATTGATTAGCTTGAGGAATTTGATTAGGTTGATGGATTTGATTAGATTGAGGTAAGAATTGTGGTGGGAAATTAGGATAGGATGGTGAATATTGTTGATATTGAGCATAAGCCCCATAAGGATTTTGCCATCCCTGATTCCAAGATTGTGATTGTGGTTGAGCCCAAGGCTGCCAAGATGGATTCCAATTACTTTGTGAAGAATGAGCAAATTGTTGTGATTTAAAGCCTTGTGGTTGATTTTCTTGAGAGTTCTGCCATGGTCTTTTGGCAATAAAACAAAGAGGGTCTACTTGTTCTGGTATTCCTTCATCATTAAATACAACCTTAAGACCTGGTAGAGAAGGACATTATTTAGTATCATGGTTATCTGCACATATGGCACAAGTTTCTATGGTTTTTAAGTCTAAAGGACATTCTCTCAGAGCATGCTTCTTTCTACACCTGGAACAAAAGATGGATAATGTAGCATTTTTGGTCTTTTTCTTGTTTTGTATTTTAAGGGTGTCAATTTTTTCACTAAGATTCCCTAAAATATATGTCTTAAAACTATCAAGCAAGCTTTCTAATTCTTCCCTACTGACTGACCCAACTATAGATTTATTGATTCTTGATGAGAGATGATCCCTAGGAATTTTTCCAACTCATGCTTTACCCCTTGAGATATGTACACATAGATCACAAATATTTGCAAATGGTAATTGAGAAACATCTCCTTTTCTTGTCAAGTTAAGGAGATCAATCCACTCATCTCTGATAGATTTGTAGGAGGGCTTTCAAAGTTTCCTCATCCAGACTATCCATTTTTTTCCTTTTAAGATTAGAAACAAATCTCTTGACTTCATCTTCAAGATTCTCATCTTCTTTCTGTGTCATTTTGAATACTTCTTCCCTAATTTTGTGAGGCATACAATAGTCCTTATATTTATCTAAGAATGCTTCTTTCATTTATGCCCATGTCCTTATAGTATTTGTTCCTAGACTCATGAACCATTTCAATGTTGAATCCTTTAAGGTAACAGGGAACAATTTTAATTTTTGAGCATCATGTAGATAATCATATGATCTATATAATACTTCAAATTTGAAGAGAAATGTCTCTGGGTCTTCACTTATTTTTCCACGGAAATTAGGAATAATAGAAGGTGAAATATTCTTCATTGTGAGGGTTGTATCCTCATCAAATATAGGAAATCCAAAAGGGTTTCAATCTCCTCCACCTCTAGCTCTTCCTCTGCCTCCATCCTAGGTTGTTCACCATAGACATTGTGTACCTCTCCATCTCCTTCTTCAACCATGATGGATTCTTGAGTTTCTAGTTCTTTTATCAATGGATAATCAAGATATGTTTCTTGTTCCTCTTCCTCACTGGGATTTTCTAATTCTTCTCCTAGAATTTGTTCACCAGTGGAAGATAAAAAAACTACTCCTATAGTTGGGGATGTAGCATCTTCTTCTACTTCAATTATAGCCTCAGTAGATGAAGTATGTGAAGTTATGGATTGGATTTCAGATCTTAAGACTTCAGAAATTCTTTATTGGCCTATGGATATTCGATTTTGAGTGGGTGGCGTGGAACTTCGAAGTCGTGGTGGAGTGAGCAGAGTTGTGGGAATTAAGCTTCTTCCTCATCCTACAAATCTACCTCTAGAGTCTCTTTCCCTACGTATATCATGTTTTTATTTGATTTTTTTTAACTTCTATTTGCACTTCCTTGGCAACAGTGCCAAAATGTTTAGTCAATTTAATGTTCTTAAATTGTAAGCATAAATTATCAACTAGGGCAGGTAAATAGATGAAGTGCAAGTGCACTGTATGTGCTAGAAGTCTTCTATGTCGTTAAGATGACTATGTTATCGTTATCTAAGTTAATGTCAAACTCTAGAATTAGTGTTGAGGTGATGTTATTATATATACTAGGATGTTATTCCTAAAATTTTATTGTTAATTGATTATCCTAAATGTTATATCTAGAATTAGTTCTGATTGAATTGAGTTTTTAGAATGACTGGATAATGATTTTAACTCTTTCCAATAGATGTGTTACGTTAATCTTCCTTTCAACTTATCAATTGTTTTTGGATTTTTATGCTTTAACTAAATGAAGCTAATTATGAAAGCATGAAATGACATAAACAAATTCCTAATTTATCAATTTGGAAATGAAATGTGCTTGAATTCAGAAGGTGAGAAAGACTCCCACTCTTATCTACTGCAACTTTATTTCGATGGAAAAAGAAAAACAAAAATGAAATCACTGAGCTATGAAATCACTAGCTATGCTAGGAAAATGAATGAAACAAAATTACTGAGTTTATGCTAGGTATTTAAGCAAATGAAATGAACGATACATAAATCAATCGAGTGATCCTAGTCGCGATCTTCATTGAACTGCATCTTAAAAACATGAAAACATGGCATCCATGAATTAAATCTATGAAATAACAATTGAAAAGAAAAATCTAATTAATATGAATCAGAGACCTGATCTACACGCAAGGGTCCTCCATGAGGCTTTCAGTTACCTTAGATCAACAACACATAAAATATATGAAATAAGAACTTTGCATTAAGTTAAAAAGAGTTCTACAGGATTCTCAAACTACATACGGTGGTGCCCATTTGTTATAGACATTTTTGTGCCTAACAGCATGGAGCATGAAATGTCGATAATCTGAGGGATCCAAAGTCCCTAAACATGTTGTTAACACCCTTAGAGGAACAAGGTCTGCAAACCACAGCACTGAAAATCAGTTCTCCACCTGAAAACACTCAAAAACAGGCTATTTCTGGATCATGTCAGCTGCTCCACTGAGCATCTGCGCTGAATGTCAACTGCTCCTCCTTGTACCTGCGCTGAAGGTCAAAATCAATGAAGGCTACCTGCGCTGGGCGAGATTGGCCAAGTGGCACAGTCATTCTGCAAGGTGTCAACTGCCCAGGAAGCTTCCAAACTGACACTTGGTTCAAGGAATTCGCCCTATGATGAGTAAGAGGGTCTTGATCTCCAAGTGGAAGCAAGATTCTCCAAGTGGACTCAAGAACTGAAGATTAACTAAAGTGGGAGAGGACACTAGTCAGCTTTATGCCAGCCTCAAGCTGACTCATCCTTTCTCCAAATCTCCTATATATAGAGCTCTCTCATGAGGTCTAGGGAGGCTGGAATTTTGTGCAAGTAAGGAAGTGCTGTTGGTTTGTGTATAGAGCTATTGGGTGTTTTGCTTGAAGGAGGTGAAGAGGAGATTTCTTTCAGCTGGGAGGTGTTGCTGGATTGGGCCCATTGTGGTTGTAACTCTCTTAGAACTTTACTTCTATTATCAATAAAGTATTTGAGGTTCTTCTATATGCATGTGTCTTTATGATGAATAGATGCTTGTATATTTGATTTATGCTAATCCTATAATCGATTATGGATGTATGCTTCTTGTAGTTTCCTTTTCTTGTGCTTTTACAGGATCTGTGTGTAGCTGGGCCGGTGAAAGGGCAAAGAGCTAGGAGCAAGCAGCAAGGAGTGAAGACTGGATCGACTATTAGCGCAAGATAACGGTTAGTAGATCATCCTTTTCTTCCCTCTCTCATCTCATAAAGAAGAAACTTTGAATAGCTTTGCATTCTGTTGTTGCTGAAGTACTATCACCTTCAGAGTGGGATAGAGGCATTCTGCATTAGATACTTTCCCCCCCAACAAATTGGCGACTCCACTGGGGAGCGTATCTTGTTGGTTGTTTGTGGTTTTTTGCTATTCATTTCATAAACAAAGGGAGTACCGAATCGAACTGTGTTTGAATCCATCAAACACAAAGTAGAGGGCAGCTACTCTAGCTCAGTTTCTGGGCAAGTTTATGATTTGAAGAGCTGATCCACAAGGACTCTAATAAGCTCTTAGTGATAGCTTTTCATCCTCCTTTACATCCCTTAGTGTGTCCTTGACTGATAGCTTCTGATTTGAGCAAAAACTGTGAATTTTTGAGCAATCTGTGACCCGGAAACCAAGACGGACGAAAGTCTCGTTCTTCATTGCAGGCTGTACAAAGGCAGTCTGCATTTCAGCGCAGTTCCCGAAGGGGCTACCTGCGCTGAAGGTCAAACAGGCAGTGTTACACCTGCGCTGGACCAGTCTTGGCTTGAGCTACTGGGGTTTCCTGCTGTGTCTTGCCTTGTTTTCACTATTGTTTTTGCTGTTTGTTGCCAGTCAGTGGGCCTATCTAAAACCATCTTCCTTTGTCATTATTCCGCCTCAGTTGTATAAAGAAAATGTATTTGTTCTTTTGTATTTCTTGTGTCATTTACAGTTTCCCATAACGAAAGTGAACCAGTCTTGCATTGACCTCTTAGATCTAGACCTGTGATTAAGTGTCGTTCTGATCTTAAGAGTTAGTTTATTTGCTGTTCATAGCTGATTGAGTTTGTCGCTTTCGTTATATGGTTTGAATTTATATATTTCTAAGTGTCGAAACAAGTGAATCGTAAGGTGTCTTTCGATTTTGGACAAACTTGTTTGCTTCCGCTTGAAATTGAATTCAAAGTTATACAACAGCTTTCTTTTTGCATTTCATCAACATTAAGAAAGAGAAAAGAAATACTTGCATTGTGCATGTGCATTATGACAGTTTTCATGTTGATTTAGAAAAGTGCATTAGTGTGTGCTCTATGATCTGTGTGAAAAGGTGTTATCTTCCTTCTCCCTCAGTAGTTAAGGTTTTCAAAGTTGAAAGATTGAAAAGCTTGCTTATCATCTTAGATTGCATTCAGGAGTGTTTCTATACATCTCGTGGTGATCCATAAAGGCAAACTGATAAACAAGATCAACCTTAAAATAAATTGAATTTACATAACAACGCATTGAAACATAACGCAAACATCTAGAGGTCTAATCTAGAGACGTGTTCCGGCGTCGTTAAACGTGATATCTTAGCGTTGAGTGGTTGGGTGATTCCTCCACGGTGAAGCAATAAGTATCAATACGGACTTGTGCTCCCACGTACCGTCGCGTATATATTGGGAGATCCCTATAGGATCAAAGCCTTTATCCATAGGAAACCGTGTCGACCGCCCTACTGATCGCAATGCAGTGAACACAACATTCACGAAGATCGACCACTCGTACCGTAAAACGTATTCTGTGGTTTTGCGAAAGGTTTGGCACACCCTCTGCCTAGAACTCCAGAGCAGTTTCTTTTGGCCTTTTTCAAACTCTATAACTGAAAAAGTCCATCCGAGCATTTGTCACTTCGGGCTCGTTAAAACATCGAAGGAGACTAGAGTCATCTTTAGCTTTTTCTCGACTCTTAAAAAGTGAAAAAGCAAGTTGTGTCTAAGCGTCGTTATAAAATTTATTTTAAACGGAACATAATCACCTCCTATTCCCACGTTGATCTTTGAGTTGAGAACATGGAACGCCCCAACCAAGGAACTCCACATGATGGAAATCCTGGTCCTTTCTCCTCTTGGGGAGAAGTTGGTGCGCCCCACATGGCCACATTGTCGCTTCCAGGACTGACAATTGGCCTGCCTGTTTGGCTATTCTCAACTAGTGTAGTTCAGAACACCATGGTTCCTGAGCAGTCGAGTCAACAGTTAGATGAGTCTAGAGCCTCCCACCAGCCTGCTACTTCCTCTAACCCTTCCTCCAATCCTTCATCTTCAAAAGGTAAAGCTGGCAAAAGCCAAGCTCTTATGGAGAAGAAGGAAAAGAAGAAGAAAGAGAAGAAGAAGAAGGAGCCTAAGGCGACTGGGGGCAAGCAAAAGACATCTGACAAAAACCCACACACAGCACAGACCGGGCCTAAATCGCCATGTGTCATATGTAGAGGAGACCACTTCCATAGAGATTGTCCCTGTATTCCCCGGATACTAAGGGATTGGTCCCCTCATCTGCACAATTCGGGAGCATCAACCTCTGATAACCATGTTGATTGTTTACCGTCAACCAGCGAAAGTGAAGGTTCAAGACAAAGAGGGGGAGAAAAATCCCCCTGCAGACTGTGTGAAGGCGGTCATGCCATCCACCGTTGTCCCTTCTTAGACGAAGCAAAGAGAGTTTTGGAAGATCGTCCGGTTTCTCCGGTAGTACTTCCTCCTGGATACAAAAAACTCGTGCCAAGTCCTTCGTTGGTTGAGAATACAGCTGGCCCGCTCAAGTGGTCAGCTGAAACGTCAGTCATTGAAAATGAACCTACTGAATCCAGACCAGACGAAAGTCTAAAGGTCGATACGGCAGTTGACCCGGTTCCTCCTTCAGAGGTTTCATCCTCAAATGACACCGTCACTGAAGATTCATCTTCAAATGACACCCTCACGGAAGAGAATAAGGATGACACCATCCAGATTCTTTTCATCAACACAGATTCTGATGAGCATCAGGGCAATGCGCCCATTCCTTTATCGCAGGAAGGAACATCGTCAGGGTCGTATCCGGCCGTATATTCGGTCCCACCACCAAGCAACCTGGTTGTGTCCTTTGATTGGAACCAACTAGGCAGACCCCGGTTACCAGCCAGTATACCATTCAGAATCATAGTCCAAATTTATAGAATGGTGATGGCTGGAACTATCATTGATGAAGGGGCATCTGTGAGTATCCTTTCCTCTGTTGCTTGGAAAGCACTGGGTTCTCCGGCGCTTTTGCCTGAGATAAGAAATCTCTCGGGCTTTGATAAAGGAACCAGTCGACCATTAGGGATCCTCCCCAATGTGCCTGTTACATTAAAAGGGAAGACCGTTAATTTGAACGTGATGGTCGTTCAAGGACCCTTGGATTATAACCTACTCCTTGGACGAGACTATATATATTGCATGGGAGCTATAATCTCCTCACTCTTTAGAGTAATGTGTTTTCCACACGAAGGAAGGGTGGTCAAGCTCGTAGACCAACTTTCATTTCCGGGATCACGCATCGCAAATAGTCAAATACCAATCCTCAATGGTCTATTCACCCAAGAAATGTCTCCACCCCCAGTCCTCCTTCCCGATGAATGCGAGTGATTCGGAAAGATAGAACTGGAACCCAGGGGGCATGCATCCTGGTCTGCTTCGGGCAGAGGAAACCTTGGGTATAAAGTAGAATTTCCGCGAAAGAATATGACTAGTCCGTACCCCGTCCATGGAAGGAAAAGGGGTTGTTCTAGAACAAGATTCTTTTGTCAAAGTTATGTGTTTGATGATTTCTAGTCATTCACCTTTGCCTAAACAAGTAGGCTACCAAGGAAAGAGATTCTATTGCGGCAGCAAATGGTAACCATCTTTGGGTAAAAGGCAAGCCTCACCCATTAAAACTAATGTTTTAGAGGATAAGTAGGGGCAGCCTCCAAAGAAAGGGATTCCTTTGCTGCAACAAGTAGTAATCATCTTTGAGTAACCTAATGATAGACATCGCCGAAGAAAGAGTTTCATTTGCGGCAGCAAATAAAACCATTTTTTGGATAACCTGAAAGAGGCAAGCCTCACCCATCAAAACGAAAGTTTTGAAGGATAAGTAGGGGCAGCCTTGAAATTGTACCTTATACCCGGGGGCATGCAAACCTTTTGGAGTGTAAGCAAAGAGCGGTCATTGATCGTTTCCTAACTTACATAAAGAAAGGATGAGAGGGAGCATAGCTTTGGTAAGGCGCAAGCTCTATAAAAAATGGGATCTTTCAGGAGACATTCTTATCTTATGACTGGTATATCGAGCAGTTTTAGCATAAAGTTCATGCTCGTTAAAAAATAAACGCAAGTTCGAGCAGTTTTACCGCGGAATTTATGCTCGTTAAAAAATAGAAAAGCGTGAGCAAGGGTTCCACCAGAGTTCAAGCTCATTAAAAAATGAACCTATCCCGGTAAATAACCATTGTGATCGTAAAATTATTAGCCATAAAAGCCTTGGTCGTGTTTACACCTGCCACCTCCATTCCGTTTGGCCGATCATTCACCCCCATATGATTGTTTACCCATTTTGAGGAACAGCTGCGAAGAGTGATTTCACTTAGCCATCCTTGTGACACTGCCGTGATTGGAAAATTCCAACCTGTACCTGGAATCTGCTGCTATACCCGTTTATCACTCGTTCCTCAAAAGACGAGTCTTCTTTGAGCTCTTTTCAATTGACTCGTAAAATATGAAAAGTTTGCCGAGTTTTGGCCTTCCAGCTCGTTAAAAAGACCGGAAGAGCTATCCCTCCTCTAGATTTTAATCTTTTTGGACCTGAGGGATTATTGCACAAAAAGGTCGAGTGCTTGTTTTATTCGGCTCGTTAAAGTTATCGAAAATTCATCCCTTTTGTATTGTTTTATACTTTTTCGGACTTAAGGGATTAGATGACGAAAAAGGAATTTTGGAGTTAACTTTCTGTACCTTTTCAGACTCTCTAAAAATGAAAAGGACCGAGTTGTCTTTGTCGCTAGACTCGTTAAAATGATTAAATAGCGACAAACTTGTCTTTAGACGAGAACGAGTTTCCCTATCGCTAGGCTCGTTAAAACATAGCGATGGGCTTGCCCGAAGGGCAGGTTATAGAACAAGCATATGTTATCCTCCTCAAGCTTGACAAAAATAAAGAGGTACTGGTCAGAAATGACTGGGGAAAAATTGGGAGAACCTCAAAGCTTTGATGGTAGCAAGTCGCTCTTGAACATGACACTTTGTCCTCCGTATCACATCGGGTTGGGTTGTTTCATTCACCGGTCTCATCACCATGGTCTTCGCCAAACCATCCGTATTTGGGGTAATGCTACCGATCCATCACATCAGTGTCATTATATGTTCAAGAGATGTGTTCAGAAAGAGTCAACCGTGTCCCATCCACTGCCATACATTATCCTTCATCCACCCATGATCGCCACCCTGAATCATATTTCACAGATTGTTTTCACCTCCACTAAAGTCATTAGCTCCGTTCCGTGTCACTGATGTGGGATTCATTAAGGCCCTCCTTTGACGGATCGCTTCTTGTCGACTTCAGCTCATTATCCAAGAAGTTGATCTAGGAACACCCCCCCAGTACTTTGAAGCTTGCATGCCTCAATGGCAAGTTTCTCACTTCCGGCGACAGGTATACATCAATGACCTTCGACCAGAAGATTTTGCGTGGTGTTCGACGCCAAGTCCTTTATTCACACCACGTGAATTGTACTGTAGTACCTTGAGGGTCATTGTCATTATTGGTGATTCCTCTCGCGCTTGTTAACGGTTTACATTATTGACCGGTAATCAAGCGATGTCTTTCCATGTTCGACTTCAGCGCAATTCTCACATGGATCGACTTGTACTTAGAGTGAAGATCGAACGAGATTGAAGACCCCGGATCTAGTTTCATCCATCCGGGCTGCGATATATATTCAGGAAATATAAAGACATTGGATATGTACACTATTGCAGCAGATGATCATCCTACTCAAAGGATGATAATTTCAGCAGAGAATTATCAGTCTATCATCAGACGGTCGTCTGTTATGTGTACCAAAATGGATTTATAAAGCTGAGCATGGGAATGCCCGCCTCAGCTAGATCATGAAAGCAGAATGAAAAATAATGTATTGTATTGTATTTTATTGCAGGGCACCTCGCAGCAATTGAATGAACTTCGGATCCTCCTAATAAAGCATTTCACCCGGTAAACGACCTCATACTTTAGGGGGCAACTGTTATAGACATTTTTGTGCCTAACAGCATGGAGCATGAAATGTCGATAATCTGAGGGATCCAAAGTCCCTAAACATGTTGTTCTCACCCTTAGAGGAACAAGGTCTGCAAACCACAGCACTGAAAATCAGTTCTCCACCTGAAAACACTCAAAAACAGGCTATTTCTGGATCATGTCAGCTGCTCCACTGAGCATCTGCGCTGAATGTCAACTGCTCCTCCTTGTACCTGCGCTGAAGGTCAAAATCAATGAAGGCTACCTGCGCTGGGCGAGATTGGCCAAGTGGCACAGTCATTCTGCAAGGTGTCAACTGCCCAGGAAGCTTCCAAACTGACACTTGGTTCAAGGAATTCGCCCTATGATGAGTAAGAGGGTCTTGATCTCCAAGTGGAAGCAAGATTCTCCAAGTGGACTCAAGAACTGAAGATTAACTAAAGTGGGAGAGGACACTAGTCAGCTTTATGCCAGCCTCAAGCTGACTCATCCTTTCTCCAAATCTCCTATATATAGAGCTCTCTCATGAGGTCTAGGGAGGCTGGAATTTTGTGCAAGTAAGGAAGTGTTGTTGGTTTGTGTATAGAGCTATTGGGTGTTTTGCTTGAAGGAGGTGAAGAGGAGATTTCTTTCAGCTGGGAGGTGTTGCTGGATTGGGCCCATTGTGGTTGTAACTCTCTCAGAACTTTACTTCTATTATCAATAAAGTATTTGAGGTTCTTTTATATGCATGTGTCTTTATGATGAATAGATGCTTGTATATTTGATTTATGCTAATCCTATAATCGATTATGGATGTATGCTTCTTGTAGTTTCCTTTTCTTGTGCTTTTACAGGATCTGTGTGTAGCTGGGCCGGTGAAAGGGCAAAGAGCTAGGAGCAAGCAGCAAGGAGTGAAGACTGGATCGACTATTAGCACAAGATAACGGTTAGTAGATCATCCTTTTCTTCCCTCTCTCATCTCATAAAGAAGAAACTTTGAATAGCTTTGCATTCTGTTGTTGCTGAAGTACTATCACCTTCAGAGTGGGATAGAGGCATTCTGCATTAGATACTTTTCCCCCCAACACCATTAGACATAGATGCCAGTGTTTTTATAGAGTTCTTTTTAACAATATGAGAAATTTAAGCCTACAGGACTTCACTAAATCCTTATCAAAACTAGACCATATCGCTTATTTGTCGATTTGATATTGAAAAATCAAATCGACGAAATCTCTTAAAATTCAGACTCTGTTCCAGTGCACTGTCCTGCTGTTAACCGCCATGGTTGACCGTGTTATAATGCAGATCTCCTGATGAATTCGTTCGAGTAAATAGGAAGAAATCCATGAGAGGATCATTCTATATCTACCCATATACTCCTTTGCTGAGCTAGTGCACTCAAACCCTGTCAACAATGGAAGTGGCTACAGATCTGTGGATTAGTTGCGGAATTAGATCAATTCTATAGCTGCATGTAAACCTTAATAGAACAATAATATAGCTGCATGTAAACCTTAATAGAACAATAAGGCATATTGACAAAATATGAAAAAAAGGACATATGAATGTTTACCTTGTCAAAACCTTATGTTTGTTTCATTTATTTGGATCATAGTGGTAGGAAAAAAGAGGTAAATATGGAAAAAAAGGATGTCAAGATAAAGCAGTTATGGGACTCTACAACTAGGTATGGGCATTATGAGTTTGTTGTAGTTCCATTTGGGTTAACTAATGCTCCAACTACATTCATGTGCTTGATGAATAATGTGTTTCATCCATATTTGGATAAGTTTCTTATTGTGTTCATTGATGATATACTGGTATATTCTAAAAATGAGGAAGAGCATGTCAAGAGTTTAGCAGCAATGTTGAGGTTGTTGAGAGAGCACGAGTTTTATGCTAAGCTCAACAAGTGTAGTTTATTTTAGACTAAGGTACATTACTTGGGGCATGTTGTCTCCAAGGATGGAATTGCAGTAGACCTAGAGAAGATAAGAACCATCATGGAGTGGGTATCTCCCAAGAATGTAGATGAGGTGAGATATTTTATTGGTTTGGCAGGCTGCTATGGGAGGTTCATCAAGAAGTTATCACATATTTCTTATCCTATCACATCATTGTAGAGGAAAGGTATGAACTTCGAATGAGTTGAGGAGAGTGAGGATAGCTTTGAGAAACTTAAGCAGTTGTTGACACATGCACCAATGCTACAAATGTCAGATCCAGACAAAGAGATTGTGGTATGCACAGATGCTTGCAAGAGAGGGCTTGGTGGAGTCCTTATGTAGGATGGACAACTGGTATGCTTTGAGTCCCATAAAATAAATGAGCACGAGCAGAACTATCCCACACATGATTTGGAGTTAGCAATGATCATACATGCATTGAAGACGTGGAGGTACTATCTCCTTGGCAGGAGATTTGCACTTATGAGATCATTGGATTGAGGTATTTGTTTGACCAGCCGAATTTGAACGCCAATTAGGCTAGATTGTTGACCACAATCATTGATTTTGAGATCTGATATATCAAAAATAAAGAGAACAAAGTGGTCGATGCTCTTAGTAGGAAGATACAAGTACATCACTTAACAGTTATGAGCTCCTATGGGACATATTCACAGGATAGGATCTTGCGAGTAGGTTAGAAGGATGTCAGATATATGGATATTGTGCATAGGTTGCAGCAGAGCACATGTATAGGTACATGTGATGGTACAGGTATAATTACAGGTGATAGTATAGGTATAGGTACAGGTACATGTACAGGTGATGGTACAGGTGCAGGTGCATAGGATATGGATTATTGTCTTACGCCAGATGGATACGTCAAGTTTTGAGACATGATATGTGTTCTAAATAGAAATGAGCTCAAGAAGGTGATATTGAGGGAGTTTCATGCGATACCATATTCAGGTCACCTAGGGTATCAAAAGACATTGACAAGAGTGAAGAAATTTTATTATTGGCTAAATTTGAAAAGGGATGTAGCAGAGTTTGTGGCTAGATGTTTTGATTGTCAGCGAGTGAAAGCATAATCTGAGCATCCAGGTGGACTGCTACAACCGATTGTGATTCCAGAATGGAAATGGGAGGTAATTTCCATGGAATTCATCATAGGGTTGCCAAAGACAGTGAGACAACATGATTCCATCATGGTTATTGTGGACAGGTTAACAAAGGTTTCACACTTCATTTCGGTTAAATATACATTCTTAGGTAGCAATGTAGCACACGTATTCATCAGAGATGTGGTCAGATTACATGGTGTTCCAAAAAATATTGTTCCAGACATGGATGCAAAGTTCACTCCCATGTTTTGGAAGGAATTGTTTGAAGGTTTGGGCACATAGTTGGCCTTCAATATGACTTATCATCCGCAGACAGACGGACAGACAGAGAGGGTCAACAAGATATTGGAGGACATGTTGAGGATGTATGTGATGCATCAACATTGGAAATGGGAAGAGTATCTATCCTTGGCAGAGTTCACATACAATAATGGGTATCAGGAATCATTGAGAATGATTCCTTTTGCGGCATTGTATGGGCGGAGTTGTAACACTCTCATCAATTGGAGTGATATGGTTAGTAGGGTGTTGATTGGACCAGATATGTTGGCAGACATGGAACAAGGAATGCAGGTTATAATGAGGAATCTAAAGGAAGCACAGGATAGGCAGAAGAGCTATTCATATTGGAATAGGTTGTTCAAGGAGTTCCAGGTTGGGGAAAATGTGTAATTGCGCATCAAGTCAAACAAGAGCTCCTTGCAGATTGGATCTTGTGCGAAGCTGGCACCATGGTTTTGTGGACCCTTCAGTATAATTGAGAGGATTGGGCCAGTGGCCTATCGAGTTGCACTGCCTCTGATAGTGAATGTCCACGATGTATTCAATGTATCTTTTCTTAAGAAGCATGTTAAGTATAATGATCATGTGATTTCCTGGTTTGTATTGTAGGTGGAACCAGATGGATAATTCTAGCCGAAGCCTCAGTGTATATTGCAGAAAAAGGTGATCATGCTCTGGAACCAAGAAATCGAGCAAGTTAAGGTGCAATGGAAGTACTTTGGACCCGATGAAGCTACATGGGAGATGGTGGATTAGATGCGGGCTATGTATCCTTCCTTATTTGCCGGTTGAGGCAAAGCCGTTTTGGCTTGGTATTTTGGTATATGTTTTATTATATGTTTTGATGATGTTGGTTTATGTACATATGTATATGGATGTAAATACTGCCACAAGTTGTGTTATAAAGCTCCACTATGCGGTATGTTGTTATGATGTCATGTTATTATGTTGTTATGTTGGTTTGCTTTTAGTAGGGTGATCATTGTAAATACTGCATTGAGCTAAGTTATAAAGCTCCATCGACAGTATATATTTTTCTACATCAGTTTTGTGGTTATAGGTGTTGTTAAACACCGAGGATGGTGTTCCCCCAAGGGGGAGGGTTTTGTAACAAACTTGGTGAAAATTCCATCTAATAAAAGTAAATAAAGGCAAAATAATAACCACGGATGATGGGACACTTATTCCAAGCTGAATGTTGGGCAAAATCCTAGTGTTGGGGATTACTTGTGATTATTTATGGCTAAGGAAATTGGAAAAGGCAATGGCTAAGGCTTTGGAAAGGAAAAATGGAATTTTTGACACAATTATTTATGAAAATAATGGAAGTTAGGAGAAAAAGGAGGTGAAAGGTCACAAGTTGCATGTGAAGAGGAAAATGAAGGAAAATAATGGAAAATGAAGAAAATAGAGGCCTCATTCATAAAAATTCTTTTGAGGATCAGTTGCTAACCTTTCGTTAGTTCAATTTTGGAGCTCTCCCATTATTCTCTCTCTCTCTCATACTCTTGGATACTTTGAGTTTTCTTGGAGCACTCTTGGTGGGTGTGGCACACTTGGATTCTTGGAGAAAGAAGGCAGAGGAAGAGTAGGAAAGTACAAGAAGACATTAGGATCAACATCTACATTAGATTTTCTTGCAGGTACCGAGTTGCATGTATGTTTCCTTCACTAGTTTTGATATGCATGCCACATGCATGTGGTTTCTTGGTTGTGATCTGTCATTAGCATGGAGGATTTCCTGGATTGACAGTGGATTGACCAGCCTTTCCATTTCCCAGATAGCTATGGTGATTACGGGTTTACTTTCATTGTTTGTTCTTGGTTGGTTCTCATGTTTCCTTATCTTGGGTTGAGTTACTAGTTCCCATAGCCTTGGTTGGACAAACACTTCGGAGCCCTGTAACAGCTTGGGTTGAGTTACTAGTCCCATAGCCTTGGTTGGGCAAACTCTCTAGAGCCCTTGGTGGGTTGAGATACTAGTCCTGGAGCCTTGGTTGGACAAACGCTCTGGAGCTCAACAGAAAATGCGGGTTGAGTTTCTAGTCCTAGAGCCTTCGTTGGAACAAATGCTATGGAGACCTAGATGGTTGGGATAGAGACCGATCTGATGATGGTTTTGTGATGTCCAATCGTGAGGTGCAATCACTATTTTATGGGTTGAGGTGGATGGCCTCTGGAAGCCTTGGATGGTATTTGATTGATGTGTTCTATGAGATCCCACATTCATGCTTGGAATATGGCATGAGGGTGAATGAATGAAGAGAAATTTGGCTAAACCATTCTATGGTCGGGTGGAACGTGGAAGTTCCATCCCAGGTTTGGATTATGCATCATTAATGAAAGGTTATTTCTCCTTGTATTTCTATGATCATTTTGATGGATTATATGTGGTTTATATGACTGCACTTTCATGAGTATTTATGTTGTTATTATGTTGGTTATGTATGTGTTTTATGACAACAACCATGTGTGGCTCTCATCATGTTTTTACTTGTAATTGAATGATCAATGTATCTATGACCTAATGGATGGAATTCTAGTTGATGTGTTGAGGCATCAATGGCTCTTAGTGATTCTCAGCAAAGTATGAGACCCCTATGCTCAGAACTGTTAATTACACCTGTAGATTACACATTTGTAATATGTTTGATGAAATGCTTGTCATGGCTAGTAAGGGTCTAGTCAAGGTCTTAAACGAGTATTTACTTTAGTACTGTCATTTCCATGTTATTTTACTGATTTGAAGAGATGGTTCAATTCTGAGCAGTGACTTGGGTGGTGGGCTTGAAAAAGTGGCCCAAATCCCGAAGTCGTTGGCATAACACTGACAATTTTGGTCTCTGGTCACTGTTAGGAAAGACTATGAGAGCAAATTTTGGTTTCTGGTCACACTCATGCCTATAGCATGGGAGCGGCTAAGGTTTAAGTTGTCCAAAATTTCAGTGGGACCCCAAGGTAAGCTGTCTAAAGTATTGGATTTGTTCCCAAGGGTGCTGTAGCTGATGATTAATGTCTGTATGGTGTGTTTCCATCAGTTCCACTTCCTTAACGTGACTTAGGAGGTCGAATCATATCATAGTGGCCTCTCGTCGCATGTTTACCTCGACTGGCCAGTTGCTTGGGTAGATGTGGGAGGAGGGTGTTACAGTCATATTAAAACTTGTCATGATAAATGAATTTTCTTAGTTGCGAGTGGTTACAACATATAATTAATTGGGGGATGGATTTTTAGGTTATGCAAACAAAACAAGACACATATCTTAGAAATATGATCCACAGGTTGTCCCTTCCTCTAGTGAGATTAATTAAATTTAATTAGTAATTGACAACTGTTGAACGAAAGGTTCATCCAACTATAGTTCCCTTACACTAGAGCTGTAGTTACATTTGATGTTATAAAATCAAGGGTAAAAATAGGGGATGTTACACTAACAAAATTAAAGCTATGATGCAATGGTCAATTACCAAAATATCGAAGAAACTTAGACGATTGTTAAGACTGATAGAAAATACGTAAGTTTTTCAAGAGTTATGGTGAAATAACAACACCTATAAGAATATTGTTGAAAAATGAGGTTTTTTCTTGAACTCAAGAAGCAACTAAAGCTTTTGAAAAACTTAAGGAGGCAATGCGTCCAACTATGGCCATGCTTAAGTTCACAAAAACCTTTATTGTGGAGTGTGATGCCTCAATACATTGCATTGGTGTCGTTTTAATGCAAGAAGGAAGGCCCCTTTCCTTCAAGAGTACCTAAATTAAAGGAAAGAATTTACATAAACCCATTTATGAAAAGGAAATGTTGGCCATATTACATACAATTAAGAAGTGACACTCTTTGTTGATAGGAAGACTCATCAAGGTAAAACATGTCACATTCCCAGTTCCCTCAAAGACATACATAGGTTACAGGGTATACACAATTTTCTTTTTCTTTTTACTAGCTTGAAAATAAGCTCTAATAGTACTTTTTCACACACCGAACTCCCTAGTCCTTCATTAGCGGTGTGGGGAATCACATTTTTTTCCCTTAAAGCATGATTAAGGATATGGGGATACCACTTTGTCACATACCCCTACTAAATTTTTTCAAACACTTTACATGTAAACCTTTCTTAAAATAGTTTGTATAAATTTTGTCAACAACTTTAGATATAAACTTTTTTAAAAATAATTTGTATACAACCAATTAAGTAGTCTTTTCCTTGTAGACATTTTGTCAAACATTTTGAATAACATTACTTTGATTCCACTTGTAACATACTAATTGAAATATATAATTCAATCATGAAAATTTTGATTTTTTCCTTTGAGGTATTTGATCAAATAGTTTGTATGCAAATTGCAATAAAACACCTTTACCACATTTATTCAAATGCTTTGCATGCAAATAGGCATAAATAAGCTACACCAATACAATCATGCAATAATATTAACGTACAACAATACTATGCCTTCATCTTCCAAACCTTTCAACTTCTTTGGAAGACTAACCATCACATCAAAGGGAAATATTCACCCAAGGTATATTTTTTGTTCTTAAGTCAAGTTTCCCCCTTCCCAAGGCATCATAATTTGTTGGCTATCCCATTTCTTCAACTATAGCATTTTTATTAATAAAAATAACGTTACATTATATAATAAAGTTTGACATCATAAAATCAATGGCACCCCAGCATTATATGTTCTTAATTATATTACAAAATTTGGGGTAATGAAAGGGGTGTCACAATCCCGTCCCCTTTTAAGGAACACCATCCTCAATGTTCAACTATATGTAGAACCATTCTAGGCATAAGAAGGGATATAAAACTTTCATATCATCAACATTTTCCTTGTACTTTTTTACCACTTTGAGTAATGTCATTCATTTTTCATGGTTTGGTTATCTCTAGACCTCTTGGAATTCTAGCACATTCCTGCATGGTTGTTCATTTATTCACAAGTATTCCACAAAGAACAGGTTCAGTTCATTGCTTTCTTGAACATACCCAATCCATTCTTGATTACAATGAGTATGTATACAAATAATTGAAAACAAATTCACTAAAGTCTCCCTTCCTTTGTAGTCACACAAGTTACAAGTACACACAACCCATTCTCTTCATCCCTAGTCCTTTCAACGATCCATTCCTTGGAAAGGCTTGCTTGCACAAGAAGATTCTTGAGACTTATGGAGTCTTACATCCAAGGTATCCCTCTAACTTTCTCTGAATAGCACAACACATCTGTCACAACATAACTCATGGTGATCAACATATGCCATAGGGTTCCAGTGTCACCACATTGGCCTTGTCCTAGGATTTTTAGCTTCACAACCATCATCTATCCTTCCTTTATAGATAATCATTTCATACATCACAAGCATACTATTTCCATGAGATTAATCATAATAATTTAAATGAAATATTTTTCCATTTTCTTTTCTTTTCCAAAATTGCTTCATATAAGAATCAGATTTCATAAATATAAGATTCTTCTCATGATGTTCGACTCTTGCATATGGTAGTACTCAAACTTCATTATCATAACCAAGGCAATTTCAGGTGCAATCTGTAGTTTCAATTAGCCAAGCAGTGGTATGTGTTCATACATAAAATATTTTCATTGCAAGATTTATAACATCCCTTGAAGTGATCTCAAAATTATTATACACATAATAATTCAATCACTTTCAATTTATTTTAAAATAAATTGAAAGAAAGGTATCTTTACATTATTTATTTGCATCATAATCATTCCAAGCATTTTGTATTTCATTCAAACATTTATTCCAACAACCAAAGGGTCAAAACTGAAAGATACACATCTCTAAATTCATGAGTAATTAGCTTCCACTTTGCTTTGCAGGATGAGGGATTCATGCCTCATTCCACTACTCAACTTTTTTTAAAACTTATTAAAAGATATTTATTTTCATAACATTCAATCACATAATTGATTGTCTCATACAAGCATGCACTCAATACACCAAGCATATGTACCATCACGATTCATAATATGAGTGTCATGACCATATCATGCCACAGTAACTCATGGATGCATCACAAAGATTCTAGAAATCATTGTTGAACTGTGGCAACAAGAATATTCCAATTTTAATTTGTCCTTGAATTAAAATTGAGAATTAGAATTCAAATTTAGTCTCACCAACTGCTTGAAAAATAATTAATTAATTCATCTTGAGTTAATTAGTTGGAGAAATTCAAGCTAGAAGTCTCCCTGAAGTCATGCAACAATTATCCCTTAAATTAAGGAGATTATCCCTTAATTAAGGAGATAAGATTGAGTTATATTTGAGTTGTAATTAGTTAGCTTATTTTACTGAGTTAATTCCAATTAAATAAGTTCCAAACTGTTTGAGGAACTAATTGTGAGTTCAGTTAGTTAATGCATGCATGCATCCAGCTAGTGTACTCTAGATAACTGAATATTCTCTCATCAGTAACTCATGCATGTATATTATGAGAAAGACCCAGTTGAGATTAAATACAGGGACAATGTACTATTATTTGCATGAGTTTTCCTATAAAGGAAACTCATCCATGCAGAAGGAACAAGGTTCCTTGAGGATTGCGTAGTTATGATAGTGTGTGAGAGCAGTGTTCCACTGGGTGAAGGAGATCATCCCAGAGGAACTACGCAAGGAAATATGAGCTTGGAAGGAAGAGAAGAAGGCTTGTGAGAAGCTTTGATTGCCTGTGAGCATCTAGGAGGATTGTACTGAGAGCTGGCTAGCTATGAGAGCTAAGGCTTTGTATAATCTTTATGTATTTCCACCTTGTATGATAATACAGATAGTGGGGTTTTTAGCTGAGGCTTTCCCATGAGTATTTCCTGTGTTTCATGTGCATTGATTCTTCTTCTTCTAGTTATATGTGTTCAGCTTGATATTGCTCAATCTTTAAGATTCTGCAAAGCAAATTGATAGTGGAAGTAGATTATAGTATTTTTCTTTGGTATATTGCATTATTGGGTTAATCTATAGTTAGATTTTCTATATCCTCTCAGAGCGAGATTTGTACAGAACTTGAAAAATTTCTACATGGTATCAGAGCAAAGGTTATCAAAGCTGTGAACAATATACTGAGAAGAGAATTCGAAGTTTGAAGTTCAGGGTTGCAGGTGAAAAATCGAATTCTTATCATACTTCAAGGTTGGCCAATGGCGTTCAATGGCTTGAGACTAAAGTATGCCTTGGATGGTAGCTCGAATTACATAGCATGGAAAGATCGCATGGAGGCTGTATCAGAAGACAACGACTTGAAGGAATTCATTGATCAAGAAATCCAAAAGCTAGCTTCAACTAATGCACAAGAGTTGGATGAGTGGAAGAAGTGTGTGGCGACGGTGAGATGGATCATCCTTGAGGGAGTTCAAGACCATATTGTCTCGAGTCTCCATGGGAAGGATACTCCATTTTCAATGTGGAAGACATTGAAGGACCTCTACCAGAACAATAGTGACCAGAGGAAATTGGCGCTCAAGGATAAGCTTCGAAGAATCAAGATGGAGAAGGGCGATACTATTTCCACATATCTGAACAAGCTCACCACCTGCAGAGATAAGCTTAGTAGTGTGGGAATAACTACAACTGATGATGATATGGTGAGCCTCGCTCTGCTTGGCCTTCCAAAGAGCTGGAATAGCTACTAGGACTCTATGAATGGAAGGGTGAAACTGCTGGATTGGGAACGAAAGTGGTCATATCTGATGCAGGAGGAGATTAGGAGGAGCACACGAGATGGTTCTTCATCACAGAATGATGATGAAGAAAATATGGCCTTATCAAGTAAGGCAAGGAAAGGGAAGGGGAAGGCTTCTCATTCAAAATCAAATTCTTCTCATGGAGGAAAGAAGGTTGAAAAGTCTAAAGTGAGATGCTTTAATTGTCATGAGATAGGACATTATGCAACTAATTTCCTATCGAATAAGAAGTCCAAGAAGGGATCCTCAAAAGGATCGGAAAGTGAGGCATTAGCCTCTCAGTTTGAAATGGACTTTACCCTCATCGCATGCATGGTGTCATCGATGGTAGGTTGTGTTTGGTATCTTGACAGTGGAGCCTCATTCCACATGACCGGCGATAAAAGTTTATTCAGTACCTTGGAGGAGAAAGAACTCAAGATGCGCATAGAGTTGGGTGATGACGTAAAGTACAATGTTTTAGGAGTGGTCATGGTTACTTTTCAGAGGGAGCATGGAGCTCCTCTCACCTTGACAAATGTGAAGTATGTGCCTGGACTGAAGAAGAACTTGGTATCGGTCATGATGTTGGAGGTAAAAGGCTACGATGTTGTCTTTAGTAAAGGAAAGACATTCCTATGACACATAGCCACGAGTCAGACTAAGAGGATTTGGATTCGGGTGAAGAATCTCTATAAACTAGAGGTAGATGATTGTGCAACATTGTGTTCAAAAGAAGAATTGGTGCAAAGCCAAGACATTGGCGAGTTGTGGCACAGGCGGTTGGGCCATTTGCATCATGGGGCCTTGAAGATAATGCAACAGATATCTACAGGACTTCCCAAAGGTAAACTTGAGCAAGTTGACACATGCAAAGGCTGTACCTTGGGAAAGTACGCCAAGTATTCCTTTCATGATCGAGACAGTTGAGCAGAAGCAATCTTAAAGCGAGTTCATACTGATGTGTGTGGACCATTCTTGATGGCATCCACAACGAAGCAAAGGTATTATGTGATTTTCATTGATGATTATTCTCATAAATGCTAGATTTATTTCATGCAAAAGAAGGACCAAGCCTTCTCAAAGTTTTGTGAGTTCAAAGCTTTGGTCGAGAAAGAATCAGGGAAGAAGATCAAGGCCTTGAGAAGCGACAATGGTGGAGAATATGTATCTCAAGAGTTTAAGAACTTCTATGCAGTAGAAGGAATTAAATGAGAGTTGACGACATCTCATAACCCACAACAGAATGGGGTAGTCGAAAGGAAGAACATAATGATTGTAGGGGCATCACAGGCGATGCTGCATGACCAAGGCATACCACTTCACTTGTGGGCTGAGGCATGCAAAACAGTGGTCTATTTGCATAATAGAAGCCCGCATCACATGGGATGAAGACACCAGAGGAAGCTTTTTCTGGTAAGAGACTAGATGTGGGTCACTTCGGGATATTTGGCTCATCGGCATATTGCCATGTGACAAAGGATGCATGGAAGAAGCTTGATCCGACAGCAGAGTTGGGGATACTTATGGGGTACACTAATACACCCTAGAACTATCGGGTGTATTTGGCTACCGGTCGGAGGACAGTGGTTCAAATAGATCTCAAGTTTGATGAGCAGAAGGCCATGCGAGTTTCCCTTGAGAGGGAGCTCCAACTACAAGCTATGGAGGAACTGTTGGTTCCTAAGGAGGAGGAGCTTTAGACTGATGCGGAGTAGCTGCATGCAGAGGATCCAAGAGTGGAGACATCCACTCAAGCAGAGTCTTCCATATATGGTCAGAAGTGCACAAGAGAAGCTGACAGATTGTTGTCAGATGCGAGAGAGAATGTGGGAGAACCATCTTCTCAGTGTAGACAGAGGAGGTCACCTCAGAGGTACACTGGATACATGGCCCTTGTTTGGGAATGTGTTGAGACCGAGCCATCTTCCTTTGAGGAAGGAGTGTAGCAGCCGATTTGGGTTGATGCTATGGTGGAGGAGTATGATTCCATAGTTCATAACAATGTTTGGGATGTGGTTCTGAGACTGGAGAACAAGTCAGTTGTGAGTTCCCGTTGGCTTTACAAGGTAAAGCAAGCTGCTGATGGTAGTGTGGAGAAGCATAAGGCAAGATTTGTTGCCCGTGGTTTCTCACATGTTGAGGGGATTGACTATGGTGAGACTTTTTCTCCTATCACAAGGTACTCATCCATCAGATCGATGTTGGCATTATCAGCACATATGGTTTGGAAGATCCATTAGATGGATGTGAAGACTGCATTCCTCAATGGAAAGATTGAGGAAGAGGTGTACATAGAGCAGCCGGAAGGTTTTGAGACCTTCAATCATGAGTCACATGTGTGTTGACTCAAGAGAGTTTTGTATAGGCTGAAGAAAGCACCTCATGCTTGGTACACCATGATTGACAACTACTTCGCCAGGTTGGGCTTCATAAAGAGTGAAGCAGATGCGAACCTGTACCACATCATGGTGAAAGGTAAGCAGTTGATCATTGTAATTTATGTTGATGATCTCATATTGACCAGTGATGATCAGTTGATCATGTCTTGCAAGGAGGACGTTGCAAGAGAATTCAAGATGAAAGACATGGGTCTCATGCATTACTTCCTTGGCATGGAAGTGTGGTAGAAGGATGCAGAGTTGTTTGTGTCTCAGGGCAAGTATGCCAATGAGATACTTAGGAGATTCCACATGGATAAGTGCAAGCCCATGCAGACTCGTCTAGCAGGTAACTGGAGGAAGGAGGATGCTACTTCAGGAGAAGTAGTAGGGGCTACTGTGTACAGGCAGCTGGTGGGTTCACTAATGTACTTAGTGAACACACGACCAGATTTGTGCTATGCGATGAACTAGCTGAGTCAAGCGATGGTTTAGCCTACCAAGATGTTTTGGAAGGCGGAAAAGCATGTATTGAGATACCTCAGAGGAAAATCTCAGTATGGATTATGGTACAGAGAAACAGAGGGAGTGAAGCTACAGGGCTTCACTAATGCAGATTGGGCAGGGAGTCCAACAGATCGGAAGAGCACATCAGGAGGGATTTTCAACCTTGGGTTAGCTGCAGTTTCTTGGTACAACAGGAAACATAGGTCCGTTGCACTAAGCTCGGTAGAGGCTGAATACATGGCTGCAAGTCAGGCAGCATGTGAGGCCATCTGGATGCGGAAAATATTAGTTGGTTTGTTTGATTAGAGGATGGATCCAACTGTGATCTATTGTGATAATCAGAGTTGTATCAAACTCTCTGAGAATCCAGTATTTCATGATAGGTCCAAGCACATCGATATCGGGTACCATCATCTTAGAGACTATGTAGCGAAGAGGATCATGTTTCGGCAGTATATTTCGACAGAGGAGCAAGATGCTGACATTTTGACAAAGGCATTGTAAAAGTGTAAATTCGAGTTCCATAGAGACAAGATCGGGGTGGAAGATAATCCCTTTCTTGTTGAGAGGGAGTGTTGAAATGTGGCAACAAGAATATTCCAATTTTAATTTGTCATTGAATTAAAATTCAAATTTAGTCTCACCAGCTGCTTGAAAAATAATTAATTAATTCATCTTGAGTTAATTAGTTGGAGAAATTCAAGCTAGAAGTCTTTCTGAAGTCATGCAATAGTTATCCCTTAAATTAAGGATATTATCCTTTAATTAAGGATATAAGATTGAATTATATTTGAGTTGTAATTAGTTAGCTCAGTTTCCTGAGTTAAGTCTAGTTAAATAAGTTCCAAACTATTTGAGCAACTAATTGTGAGTTCAGTCAGTTAATGCATGCATGCATCCAACTAGTGTACTCTAGATAACCAAAGATTCTCTCATTAGTAACTCATGCATGTCTATTTTGAGAAAGACCCAGTTGAGATTAAAGACAGGGACAATGTACTATCAGTTGCATGAGTTTTCCTATAAAGGAAACTCATCCATGTAGAAGGAACAAGGTTCCTTGAGGTTTGCGCAGTTCTTACAGTGTGTTAGAGCAGTGTTCCACTGGGTGAAGGAGATCATCCCAGAGGAACTGCGCAAGGAAATAGGAGCTTGGAGGGTAGAGGAGAAGGCTTGTGAGAAGCTTTGATTGCTTGTGAGCATCCAGGAGGATTGTCCTGAGAGCTGGTTAGCTGTGAGAGCTAAGGCTTTGTATAATATCTATGTATTTCCATTTTGTATGATAATACAAATAGTGGGGTTTTTAGCTGAGGCTTTCCCCTGAGTAATTTCTGTGTTTCATGTGCATTGATTCTTCTTCTTTTGGTTATATGTGTTTAGCTTGATCTTGCTCAATATTTAAGCTTCCGCAAAGCAAATTGATAGTAGAAGTAGATTATAGTATTTTGCTTTGGTATATTGCATTATCAGGTTAATCTACGGTCAGATTTTCTATATAGTCTCAGAGCGAGATTTATAGAGAATTTGCAGAATTTCCACAATATTTACACACTAAAGACTTATTGCCTTTGTCATAACCCACTAGGTATTACTGACATACTTGCTTTAATATATCAACAATTCCATACAAATTTCACATTAACTAGGAAAAACCAATCGTTCAATTACATGTTTCTTACCAAAAAAATCAACATTGTATGAAAGAATCACTTGTCTCAAGCTTAGAATCTATTGGCCAATACTCATGGAATCATGAACATAGTTACAATCTCTACATTTTCTTCATACATCCCACATTTTCTCCTTTAAATGCATCACCAAACATCTTTTATCTCATGAGTGCATTATTCATTCATTTAAATTTTGTTCAACATGAAAGCTCAATGCATGCACACATTATTAACATTTTACTAAATCTTTTTGTGCTCACAATTTTCTACCTTAACCATACCCCTTCTTGGGCATCCATACAACGCATGCATTATTTTGAAAAAAAATATATCAAATTCAACTGAAATGAATTCTTACCCGATTCCTTTACCTTTTTACCTTTGATTTCTATTTTCCCTACTTACTTAGCTACCGTTACATGCATTCTCAACTAAGATATTTTCAAGGAGTTTAGCTGGCTTCCTAGAATACTTGATGTTGTAACATTCAAAAACCCTTGAAATGATCTCAACCTCACATATTAGTCACAACTCAATAATTTCATCTACTTACACACAAGTTTCAATGAATATTCATAAAGGGCATTTAAACTATGTGTCCAATTTACACATTCAAACAATGCCTTCAACCATGCATGCAAACATGTGCATATACATCATGTCATGCATGTGCCAAACTTGCACATATTCCATGCTCTTCATACACATTTATTTTTAAATTTAATTTTCATCCTCTCTTGTTTTCAATCATTCACGTGATAAGTCTCATAAGCATAAGAATAAGCATACACATACTATCTTTTATGTGGCAGTTAACAACAAGAGACTACTATTGCACACTTGACATATGAACATTCCATGTGACATGGAATTCATTAGGTAACCTTCTAGTATTACCTTAAATATAGCAAGTATCAGTTTCTATTTTCTTACTTCTCACACATTCATATTATTTTCATAAATAAAATATATCAACCAAGCACAATTTTTAGTTAAGGGAAACTCCATTCTTAATCCATTTTCATAGTTACAACTTCACTTTTCATCTGGTTCATATTGACCCAGTCAATCCCTCCTTAAACGATCCTTTATCCACATCTACCCTCTAATCCAACTCTGCAGGGAAGGCTTCCAAATTCATTAGGAATTTCATCACATGAATAAACATAACACTTTTATTAAACAAAGGATTTTTTTTTCTCAAATTCTTAGCAGGTTCACAACTGATCCAAGATCTTTTGCTCATAGATGTATTAAAGAATTACATGGATAAATTGTAGCTTAACCATAGAAATTTAATGTGCACATGAGAGAAGAGGAGAAACACATAAAAGCATGAAAGAAGGCAAGAGACTTGATAACGAAGTTTGTCCAATTTGGACTACGTCTCTGGGCCCTGCTCAATCAATGGGGAGGTCTTCATTCATTAAGTGGCATGAGAAAGAAGAAGTACAATCAACATTTAAAAAATTGAGTCTTATACCTCCAATCTAGAAAATGGCCAAAAAATGGAGAGCTCTATTGCTGAAGGCATCACCATTGAGTTCCTATTGCCGAGAGGTGCAAAATAATATAAAACTTGCCCAATTCTGACACTAGACCAAAACTGACCCCCTGGAAAATATGCTCAGGCAAGGTTTCTTCCCCTGTCACAAGCCTACTCACGGTTCCGCCACTTGCAATGCATCCACCTCGAAAAATGTGCACTCTCTCCCCCCTGGGCGCACTGTGCAAAAAGGTTGATATAACGTTTGGTGGGCGGATCTACAAAGGAAATTCATTGGGTGCATTGGTTAAACATGTTAAATAGTTGAGGAGGGGTCGAGGGATCAAGTCCAACCCCTCCAATTTTAACATAACATATATGCATTGGTTTTTTTTGGGCAGCAGGTTCGCTGTGCTGGTGTCTCGCTCCCCCATCTACCCAGTAGTTTCATATGTACAGGTGAGGTGGAGGGGCGGCGGGGTTGACAGCCTGCGCCCCCACCATATATACATATATTTTGTTGGTGGATTCTAGGGGTGGCGGGGTCATGGCCACCCACCCCATTCAAATATAATTTTTGTTATGGTGGTTCCGAGGGTGGCAGGGTCATGGACGCCCGCCCCATATTTTTACATATATACATATATATATATATATATATATATATATATATATATATATATATATATATATATATATATATAGATATATATATATATATATATTTATTTATTTATTTATTTATTTAAAAATAAATAAAGGTTCCACCGCCTACTTAGAAATTTTCTAGAACCTTAGGGATATTAGACAAATTAATGGACCCACAATTTCTCCCGGAAAACTGGCCGGATTCTTGCCAAATTGCACCCTCCTTAAGCCTGCCACGTGGGTAAGTCAACCCCGAACTTTGACTACTTCTATATTCTTCATACGGACTCATATTGGAGTGCCATTCACGCTGTTGGAATCAGGGTGAAGAGCACTTCAATCTGATGTAAAGTTAATTAACTTTATGCCACTTTGAATTTTGAGCCTTTTTCATGCCACTGGTGTCTGGAGATCCACCTGGATCAATCCTCCCAATTGAGGAGGATTTGGACTGCCAAAATCTTTATTAGTCAATTGGAAAGTGAGGGAATTGTTCCCTCAATCTTTCTTTTTCCAGCCATTTTGCTTTGTTAGGGTGCATCCCTTTGAAACCAACTCAAAGGTATTCCACATCTCCCTGTCATGAAGTCCTGGTTCTTCTGTCAAGGATGATATCTTTAGGAAAATCATTGAGATACTCTGGTGCAAAATCATCAACTGTAGGAACTGATCCCACCTCTTCGGTGTCCGTAATCAATGGTGGCTCATAAAGCTTTAATTTTTCCACATTCACTTTGGAGTACATTTGCATATATGCCGGAAAATCGAGACGAAAGGCATTGTCTCCAATCTTCTCCAAGATGGTCAATGGAACATACCAGAATGGTCACAACTTATTCCCTTCTCCCTTCATTCTGTCCTTGCTGAGCCTCGTACCGGGCTTGAATTTTCTCCAACTGCTCCTGTACTACTTGGTGAATTATCTGGATCCACTGAATGAACTGCTACGCTTTGTCCCTGTCATCATGTCCACTGGAGTCATGTTCCCTTCCAAAGACCATATCAAAAGGATCTTTGGATAGGTAACCAAAACATTTCTCAAATGGTGAACGATGTGTAGATGAATGCACTGCTCGATTGTAGGAATGCTACACATATGGAAGATGCTCATCCCACAACTTAGGATGTTTTCCACAATAGCCTCGCAACAAGTGTACCACGGTGCGGTTGACAACCTCTATCTATCCGTCAGTCTGTGGATGAAATGTCGTGCTTCTTTTCAACTTGGTGTCCATCATTTTCCACAAGCTGGTCCAAAACTCTCCGTGAAGCGAGAGTCTCGATCTGACACAATCGATGTGGGCAACCCAAAATGGACCCAAACATGCTGAAAGAAAAGATAAGCAGTTTGCTCTGTAGTGACCTACTTTTTACAAGGTATTAAAATACACATCATACTAAAACGGTCAATGACGACATACAAATAGTCATGACCTTTTCTATACAGAGGCAAACCTCCTACAAAATCCATCGACACACTTTCCCATGGATGATTCAGAATAGGGAGTAGTGTGTAGAGCCCGAGTTTTCTATTAGAGGGCTTTGAAACATAACACATCACACATCCATTTACATAGCGAGTCACAATGTTCTTCATATGAGGCCAAATGAAAAATATTTATACACAACAAAAAGTTTTTTCAACACCAAAATGACCAGACACAAGGGAGGTGTGGGCCTCCCGGATTACATGTACCCTTTCCCCTGTGGGTATGCACAATTTTCCAAGGTGATACAATAGTTTTCCCTGCAAGTGATAGTTGTCCACCTGTGAACCATTGGTTAGTTTTGCATAAATATCCTTAAAGTCATCATTGTTAGCATATTGTTCAACATAACTTTCAAAAGATAATGAAGCATTATGCAAAATAATAGAAGAAAAAATAGGAGGGCAAGATAGCATATCGACCACTTTGTTGCTAGTGCCCTCCTTATACTTTATTACTAGATGAAATTGTTGAAGAAAACCCATCCACCTAAAATGACAAGCTTGTTGCAACCTGGTTTGTGACTCAAGATACTACAAGGGCTAGATGTTTTGTATGGATGATGGTCTCCTTTCCGATCAGGTAGTGTTTCTACTTTTTCACACTGACCAAGGCATACAACTCTTTGTCATAAGTGGGATAGTTTATCATAGCTTGAGAGAATTTCTCTGAATGGTAACATATCGGCTTCTTTTGCTGCATCAGTACGGCTCCTATGGCATATCCACTGGAATCTGTCTCGATCTCGAATGGTTGCTAGAGATCTGGTAAGGCCAAGATTGATGCAGTGTTGATATTTTCTTTCAATGCTTTGAAGGACTTCTGATGCTTTCCTCCCCATTAAAAGACTTGCTTTAAACTTATCCGTGTGTGTAGAGGTGTTGTAATAATAAAGAAAATGGCAATAAATCTCCTCCAATACTGTACTGCACCCAAGAAACTGCGAACCTCGGTTACACTAGTAGGCTTCGGCCAATTTACAATTGCTTCAACTTTAGAAGGATCAATTTTTAACTAACCACAACCAACAATATGACCTAGGTAAACCAAAGAGGTTTTCCCAAACTCACGCTTTGACAGTTTTACATAGAGTTTTGCTTTTTTCAATACATCAAGCACTTTCTTTACATGGCATACATGTTCATTCCAATTTTTAATAAAGACAAGAATATCATTTAGATATACAAGAACAAATTCATCAATGAAAGGCCTAAAGAGATCATTCATGACCCTCATGAAAGTGGCTGAAGCGTTACAAAGTCCGAATGGCATCACCATCCATTCGAACAACCCCTGTTTGGTCTTGAAGGCAGTTTTCCACACATCCTGCTCTGCAATTCGGACCTAGTGATAACCACTACGCAAATCCAATTTGGTGAAATAGACAACATTCTTTAACGGATCTAGTAAATCATCAATGCATGGGAGAGGGTTACAATTTTTCACCTTTATTTTTTTTAGTGCTCGGTAATCCACGCACATCCTCCATGTGCCATCTTTCTTCGGCACTAAGACAATCGGTGAGCCGCATGGAGAAGTGCTCAGTCTGATGACCCCTTGGTTCAATAGTTCTTGCACCTGATTTTTGATCTCCTCCATCTCAATAGTTGACATCCTGTACATGCTAATGTTTGGTAAAGGAGTGTCATGTTGCAAATGGATCTCATGTTGGATTTCCCTCTTAGGAGGTAATCCCCTTGGTTCCCGAAACATATCATCATAGTTAGAAATTAATTCACATAATTCCTTTTTATGCACATGATCACAACCATGGAAAGCATCAGATAATTCTTCATCCTCCCCCCTTACAACCATAAGCATGAAACCCTTACTGGAATTCACCAACCTCTTCATTTGTCCTGCACTTACAAGGATGGAATTGATTTTAGTTTGATGAGCCCTTACAATATATTCTACCCCATCTTTTGTGATTTGGTATTTGTTTTCATGATAAAAGAAGATTGCTTTTCTATCATATAGATATGGACTCCCTAACACCGTGCCATAGATATCCAATGGTATCACATCAAGTTCTACCTTATCCACTAACTTAGAAGCGATCACAAATTTAACCTTGCACTGCTTAGTTACATTCAATTTTTCTTTATCATGTATCCATCCAAGTGGGTAAGGTTTTGGATGTGGTTTGGTTTCTAAGCCTAACTTCTTTACCAAGGACTCTGAAATTAAATTTGCTTGGGATCCGGTATCAAATAGAGTTTCCACTTTTGTATGATTTATGACAACTCTAATATGAAATAACTCAATTCTCTTTCATTCATTAGGAAGAGACTCATCTATTGAACTAGTGCCTTCATGTGATTCAGAATTAACATGAGGTATAAGAGTACCTTTTGTTCCTGTTTCTGTGATCAATGCTTCATCTTCAGAATTGGATCCAAGGTCTTTTTGCGCAGTTGCCACTGTCTTCTGCTTGCATTTTCCTCCATACTTATTTGGTCTCTTTTCTGGGTACAATTTCAAACAATGATCGTCGTCACGACCTTCCTTTTTGCAGTGAGTGCAATAAGGCCTTTCTCCTTCATCCTTCTTGTTTGATTCCGTCCTCTTCTCCTTTCCCTTTCCTTTCACTTTGAGTTTTCCATTTGGAGGTTTGAAAGATGGTTTCTTGGAATGATCATCTCTTTCATTTTTGCCCCTATTCTCAAGATGAATGGCCTTTACATTGGCCGAGTCAATAGTAGTTGGTTCAAACAATAATAATGAATGTGTAATGTAACTATGTAATGATCCAATATACTTAGTTACTACTTCAGGTGAGTCAAGTGCAATGCCCAAATTAAGTGCTTATTTTCTAAACTCCTCGGTAAAGCTTTGAACATCCTGACCTCTGCCTTGCCTTAAGTATTTCCAATCCATTAAGGCTTTTTTCTTATAACCCAAGGGATAAAATTGTTCCTTTAATGCAGAAATAAAACTGGGCCATGAGGAAAGAAGATTACCCACACTCTTCCTACTTCACTCCCACCAGACGAGAGCGGTGCCACTCAGCCAAAGAGAGGACAACTGAATCTTTGCCTCGTCCTCTTTGATCTACTGAATCCTGTAGTAGATTTCAATCTGCCTAATCCAGTTATTAAGCTTTTCTACATGACTTTCACCATTATACATGGGAAGATCAAATTTGACATCTAATTTAAAAAAAGGTTTCTTAGATGCATCCCTTGAATTTCTATGATCATGATGGTGATGAGAGGAAGAAGAACTTTCACTCGTGGAAGGAGAAGGAGGGTGTTCTTCTCCACCATTTCCATGCACTGAACCTTGTTCTTTTGGATTCCTCTCTTCTTCTTTCTCCATCCTGGAAAGCAATTGATTGACCTTTTCTGCCATTGTATAGAAGGTTTTGTGGTAGTTGCGCTCCTCTTCATAACGAGCCTCTTCATCTGCCATGTTTTTCCTTTGATGTGCACGCCCCGCTTTGGGATCAAAAGACTTTAGATTCCCTTCACCTCTTCGGAGCCTATTTCTTGTTAGCATACAAACATGCAATTCACATCTACAAAGACCTGCTCCGATACCACTGGATCCAAGATATTTTGCTTATAGATGTATTAAAGAATTACATGGATAAATTGCAGCTTAACCATAGAAATTAAATGTGCACATGAGAGAAGAGGAGAAACACATAAAATCATGAAAGAAGCCAAGAGACTTGATAATGGACCATCCAATTTGGACTACTTCTCCGGGCCTTGCTTAATCAATGGGGAGTCCTTCATTCATTAAGTGGCATGAGAAAGAAGAAGTACAATCAATTACGAAAAGGAGTCTTATACCTCCAATCTGGAAAATGGCCAAAAAATGGAGAGCTATATTGCAAAAACTAGCATCACGATTGAGTTCCTGCCATCGAGAGGTGCAAAATCGATTATAAACTTGCCTAATTCTGACACTGGACCAAAACTGACCCCCTGGAAAATGTGCTCAGGCAAGGTTCTGCCCCCTGTCACAGGCCTACTCACGGTTCCGCCACCTGTAATTCATCCACCTCGAAAAACATGTGTGCTCTCCCCCTTGGGCGCAATGTGCAAAAAGGTTGATATAAAGTTTGGTGGGTGGATCTACCAAGGAAAGTTGTTGGGTGCATTGGTTAAACATGTCAAATAGTTGAGGAGGGGTCGGGGGATCAAATCCTGCCCCTCCAATTTTAACATAACATATATGCGTTGTTTAATTTTGGGTGGTGGGTCTGCCATGCTGGTGGCCCGCTCCCCCATCTCCCCGACAGTTTCATATTTATAGGTGAGGTGGAGGGGCGGCGGGGTTGACAGCTCGCGCCCCCACCATATATACATATATTTTGTTGGTGGACTCCAGGGGTGGCGGGGTCATGGCCGCCCACCCCATTCAAATATAAATTTTGTTATGGTGGTTCCGGGGGTGGTGGGGTCATGGCCGCCCACCCTATATATATATATATATATATATATATATATATATATATATATATATATATATATATATATATATATATATATATATATATATATATATATATATATATATATATATATATATATATATATATATATCTATATATATATATATATCTATATATATATATATATATATATATATTTATTTATTTATTTAAAAATAAATAAAGGTTCCACCGCCCACTTAGAAATTTTCTATAACCTTAGGGATATTAGACAAATTAACAGACCCACAATTTCGCCCAGAAAACTGGTCGGATTCCAGTGCCAGATTCTTGCCAAATTGCACCCTCCTTAACCCTACCACATGGGTAACTCAACCCCAAACTTTGACTGCTTCTATATTCTTCATACATACTCAGGTTGGAGTGCCGTTCACGCTGTTGGAATCAGGGCGATGAGCACTTCGATCTGATGTCATGTTAATCGACTTTCTACCACTTTGAATTTTGAGCCTCTTTCATGCCACTGGTGTCTGGAGATCCACTTGGATCAACAACTCACATTTATTTCATGTAACAACTATGGGGTTCCTTCCCCTTGCACTCATGTGCATATTAATTGTCTCAACACACATTATATTAGTACAATTATCTTAGAACATTATCATTCCTTCATGCAATCTTGCAAGCATATACTCATATCTTGTACTTAATCAAGCATTCATGCAATGCTTTATATTATTCAAAATCCATAATCAATAGTTCTTAGAAAACTTATATGGAGAAAAACATTGACTGGAAACAAACCTCTTATTTCCTCTTAGTCATAGGATATTTTTCTCCTGTTTTGTTAAATAGAGAGTCATTCTAACGCTGGGCCATGACTCCACAAAAAAATTGGGTTACCAAGGGCCAAGTATGATACATGACCAATATTGAACAAAAACAAGAACAAGGTACCAACCTCAACAGCCTCCAACCAATAGGATCTCCACCATCAGCCCACTCAACCCAAGGTAATGCACCCCTCTTCTATGATCACAATAGTTCCTTGGGTCGTGCCACTATCCTTCTAAGGTCTCCAACTTGGGTTGGCCAAGGATGTCTTAGAGGCCTATGGCTTATAGGAGTTTCCCCCACCTTCAATGCTCTAAGTATTATCTAGATCCCACACACAAACACTTTTCCCTGCATTCCTCTTTCTAGGGCTTCAACCGTCCATAAGGCAACCCAATGATAAGTGCACTCACAACACTATCACACCATGCATAGGTTCCACTTGTACCATTCTCTTGTCAACACCTTATCTTCCATAGCCTTGATTCCATATGACTACATGTAACACCTTCATTGGATTCCCAATCTTGCTATCAACCTGTTCCTTGTTACATGTTCACCATTAACTACCACTGGTCATCTAATTCATGGCAAGATACTACTTCAAGTCCTTATGAATGTTCATTTATTACTATATGCACCTAGCATATCTTCATGCATCTAGCATATCATTATTTAATATCTATTCAATGGACATGCATCTTTGAACTATTTCATCTCTTGCATTTTTATCATGCCTATACTATTATTCATCAACATATGACAACTTCTCAAAACATTAAAGAAAAATATTAAAACTAGCAAGATATAAGTTAAGAGATTCCTCCTCATAGTTATGGTTTCATCATTCGATGCCATAAACTTTTGCAATTTTATTGTGCTGCTCTAGTGAGTCTAGTCAACATATTTCATGTTTATCTTACTGCATCAAAGTCAAGTAAGTTTTCAAATAACATTTGTGTATTCATATATACAAAAAAATAATTTCACATGAGTACACATGTATGCATAGATGTTATTTTAAAACTTAAAATGATTTCCTATACTTGAGCCCATCCTGGTAGAATGTTGAATCTTAGCCATTATACCACTTTGGCACATACCCAATTCCCTCAATGAGTTATAAAGGTTACGAGGTACCCATTTAATTTTTTTTTTACTAGGTAGACAATAAGTTATGATACCACTTTATGATACACCTAAACCCCTAGTCCTTCCTTATGATTGTGGGACATCACATTTTTATCCCTTAAAGCCTGATTAAGGATATGGGGATACCACTTTGTCACATACCCCTACTAAATTTTGTCAAACACTTTACATGTAAAACTTTCTTCAAATACTTTGTATACGTTTTGTCAAACACTTTACATGTAAACCTTTCTTCAAATACTTTGTATACAACCAATTAAGTAGTCTTTTCCTTATAGAAATTTTGTCAAACATTTTGTATGAAATTAGGTAAGCAACATTTATCTGATTCGACTTGTAACATATTAATTACAATATACTATTCAATCATGCAACTTTCAATTTTTGTTTGTGAGGCATTTTATCAAATATTTTGTATGCAAATTGTAATAAAACACCTTTGACACATTTCTTCAAACGATTTGCATGCAAATAGGCATAGTGTCACATACTCAGTTCCCTCAATGACTTACAAAGGTTATGGGGTACCTAAATTTTTCTTTTTCTTTTTCGTAGCTTGAAAATAAGCTCTGATACTACTTTTTCACACACCCCTACTAAATTTATCCTATTCACACTTGCGAAATCTTGACTTTTATCTCTCATACATTTTATCAAGCGCTTCACATGTAAACGTTTCTTCAAATACTTTATATACAACCAATTAAGTAGTCTTTTTCTTGCAGACATATTGTCAAACATTTTGTATGAAACCAAATAAGAAACACTACTATGATTCCACTTGTAACATACTAATTTAAATATACCACTCAATCATGCAACTTTTGATTTATTTCTTTGAGGTATTTTATCAAATAGTTTGTATGCAAATTGTAATAAAATAACTTTAACACATTTCTTCAAATGATTTGTATACAAATAGGCATAGATGAGTCACAACAATACTATCATACAACAATTTTAAATACAAAAATACTATACCCATCCACAAAACAAGATTTTCACTGGGGCATTTCATCAAATAGTTTGTATGCAATGAATCATTAAACCATTTAGGCATTTCTTTAAAACATTTGCATGAAAAGTAATATAGCAACTTCCTTAGGGAATATCTCCTAAATTATAACATCCCAAGTTCTAAAACTGAACTTGATGATCAATGGGAGCTCCCCTCACTATGATCCAAGTTTCAACCTCTGGGACCTTCCATATGAAAAGTTATAGTTGAGATTCCAATATGACCTGTTTGATGCATAATTTTAGGGGAATCTACGAAGCTGGACTTCCTCTAATTGTATCTCCTAAAATATTGTGACGTAAGATTTGAAAGTTAGAAAATATAATTAGTGGGATATCCCCTCAATATGATCTAAGTTTTGGCTTCTGGTACATCCTATAAGAAAATTTATAGCAAAAATGCCAACATGACCTGCTTTATGCATGGTTTTAGTGTCATCTAGGAAGCTCAAATTCCTCTGGTCATATCTCCTAAAATATCATGACCCAAGATTTAAAATTTGAGCTAGATGTTTAGCGAGATTTCCCCTCAGTATGATCCAAGTTTCAACTTATAGGATCTACTACAAGAAAATTTATAGAGGAAATTCCAACATGATCTATTTAATGATGCACTTAGGATTCCCAACTTCCTTTAGTCATATTTCCTAAAATTTTGTGACCCAAGATCTAAAAATTGGATTAAAGGATCAACAAAATTTCCCCACTATGACCCAAGTTTTAGCTTCTGTAACCTCCCAGAAGAAAAGTTATAACAAAAATTCCAACATGACCTATTTACAGGAGAATTTAGGAAGCCTTTCTTCCTCAAACAAGTGTTGTTACAAAATTTAATACATATAAAAAGATACAACCAAATAGTATAACAACTACAACAATGATAAATTTTCTTAAGGATAGATGCATGTACCTATGAACTTGATGAAAAGAGAAATTAAATAATCATGCATAAGAGGTACTTATCTTGAGCCAAATATTTCTCAATCTAGAACCAAAGAATAGTGAGCCACTCTCAACCCAACCATAGGCTCAACTATGCTGCAATATTTCTCATAGCTTGCCACCCCTGAGCCATATCTTAATTCCTTAAGGGAAAAAATAAAATTAGGGATTTAGAACATAATTTTCAGACTATATTTAACACAAAAGTCAAGGCCACTCTACTCCACACATGAAAGAATATCACTTTCATCTTTTCCATTCCTTGTCCGGGCCCATAAACACAATGTTGGTCTACAGATCATAAGGGATTCCTTATTTGATCTCCAAAATCCCTTAGCCATTCCTTGTTCAATGCTCTCTATAGGACCCACAAATAGGAAAACACCTAGTCCTCAAAGCCATCTAGTCCAAGGAAAACGCACTACAACACATTCAATTCCCATTACACAAGGTGTCATAAATTCTCATGCCAATTTGAATTCCTGAGAGAGAGAGAGAGATGTATGAGAGAGTAATAGAAGATATAAAAAATAGAAGCTTAAGAACTAATAAGAATAACCCCTTAATTTCACCTCCATCTTATTTTTATAATCACACCTTGACCCTTCAACTTCCAAACCCTTAAGCTTCTTAGGTATACTAACCGTCACATTAAAGGGAAATTTTCACCCAAGGTATATTTTTCCTCTTAAGTCAAGTTTTCCCCATCCCCAATGCATCATAATCTATTGGCTGTCCCCTTTCTTTAGCGCTAGAATTTTTATTAATAAAAATAAACATTACATCATATAATATAATTTGTTGTCATATCATCAATGTTGGCACTCCAACATTATGCGTTCTTAATTACATTACAAAATTCGGGGTAAAGAAAGGGGTGACAAAATTCCCTCCCCTTTTAAGGAACACCATCCTCGGTGTTCTACTACATGTGGAACCATTATATACAGAAGAAGGGATATGCAACTTTCATATCAATGACATTTTCCATGTTCTCAGTTGCCACTTCAAATAATTTCATTCATTTTCATGGTTTAGTTACCTCTAGACCTCTTGGAATTCTAACACATTCCTGCATGGTTATTAAATTCTTCATAAGGTTCCATAGAGAATAAGTTCAACTCATTGTTTTCCTTGACACATCCAATAAAATCAGGATCCCAAAGAGTATGTACATGAATATTTGAAAACCAATTCATTCAAGTCTCCCCTTCCTTCAAGTCACACACCTTCCAAGTTTAGGCATCCCCTTCTTTTCCTCCTCAGTGCCTTAGAAGATCCATTCCTTGGCAAGGGTTTCTCACACATGAAGAGTCTAAAGACTTATGGAGTCTTACAACCAAGAAATCACTATGGCTTTCTCAAAATATCACAACACATTTTCCATAACATAATTCATGGCGATCAATGCATGTTAGAGGGTTTCTAAAATTTTCATCTTCACAACCATCATCTATCCTTCCTATAGTGAGCATCATCTCACCTATATCACAAGCATGAGATTTACATGAGATTAATAATAATAATTTAAATAAAATATTCTTCCTTTTTGTTTTCTTTTCCAAACCTACTTCATATAGGAATCAGATTTCATAGTGACTTGGATCCGAGGGGCAACCATCCCAAACTTAATCAGGTTGAAATCCCCGTGAACATGACCCGATTCTTAATTTTGATCTTCTGAATTCATTGCATTAACATGATTGAATCCAATTTGATTCTTAAACTTACAAATGTGCTGATAATCTCCAAATTCATTGCGTCGGGAGGCGCTCTACAACACAGTGCATGAAGGAGATGTTGTCACGTAACGTTACATTAAAAATAATATATATATGTGTGTGTGTGTGTGTGTGCGCGCGCGCGTGTCAGCTAATATATGTGTATGCGAGAGATGTTGTGTGTAATGTTACTTCAAAAAAAAATTAATAACATTACTTTAAAAATCAATGTCGGCCATAAATAAAATACTTCAAGTTTCACCTTTATTTTACTCAAACTTTATATAGTGAGGAAAAATAATTGAAATTAAAATAAAATAAAATTACTTTTTAGTATGAGGGATATATGTAATTCTTGGCTAGCACACCAATCTATTTCCACTTTCCCGCCGTCACGAAATTTTCTAGAAAAAGCGTTGATTTTAAATCAGTGATATCTCCCTCATCCGAACTCCGATTCAACCGATTTTTTTTTTTGATTTTGGGTATTTTTCCACAAGGAATCCAAATCTGCTATTTGTTTTTGAAAATTTTGTACATAAATTTTCAGATCTTCTCTGCAAACTCTCGGCCCAAAACTCAAAACTTTGGAATCTCCTCTCACTGTACCGTTCTTCCTTGATCACCTGTGCTGTGATAGCATGTAGAATTTTGTAGATTTTTTCTACAAATCAGCTAGCTCTGATACCATGTAGAAATTTCCCACCTGTAGATCAACCTGGTAATGCAATGTACTAAAACAAAACACTTGATCTACTTCTACAAACAATTTAGCGGAAGCTTAATCAGCCATGAGAAACATCAATAAGAACACATATAACTGATAAGAAGGAATCAATCACACATAACAAAGAAGAATTTACCCGGGGAAAGCACCTGCCTAAAACCCCATCTTTGCATTATCATACAAGTGGAAATATAGTCCGGATTGCACAAAGCCTTAGCTCAGAAGCTATCCAGCTCTCAATACAATCCCTCTACTGCTCATAGACAATCAAAGGCTTCTCACAAACCTTCTCCTTTGCCCTCCAAACCTCCTATTTCCTTGTGCAGTTTCCTTGGGGTCCAGTGCTACCACCTATGTGAATTGGCCTCTTCACACACTCACTAACCTTTGATCTAACTGCACAAACCTGAAGGAGATAAATCCTCATCATGGACGAGCTTCCTTTATAGGAAAAATATTCATCCAATTGATAGTAAACTATCCCACATTTGATCTCAACTAGGTCTCTGACAGAACTAACATGCATCAGTTATCCATGAGTGAATACACAGTTATCTGAAAATAATAGTTGTCACATGCATGCAAGCATCGACAAACTATATCTCATTAATTTAACAACTTGTTAAATTAATCTAACTGAACTTGACTAAGTTAAACTAAGTCAACTGATCCTCTCAATATAGAACTCATCCTTAATTCTTCAATCAGTGGAGCAAATCAAGGACACATTCCCTAATTAGTGGAGAAATAATTGCATGTTCTCACAAAGACTTCAAGTTTGCTTTTCCTTAACTAATTAACTCATGGAGAATTAATTAATTAATATTTTAAACTGCTATTAAGACCAAATTCGTTTTTACTTCCTATAGTTAGACCAGGGACTGCTAAAAATAGGAAGGGACCCATAAATTCTATTTTTATAAGTTTCTATTTTTATCAGTTTCACCTCTCACCCAAGTTGGCCAAAATGCTCATTGGCCAAACTGCTATTTTTAGACATGCTATTTTTAGTAGATCTATTTTCAACACTTTCTATATTTAGCATTTCTTGTTGCACATTTTTCAACACTCCCTCTCAACAAGAAAGGCTTCCTCTCGAACCCGATCCTGTACCTCTGGAATGTTCTGCATGCAACACATCTACCCGGTCCGATTGTTCCTGAAACTCTCGGAACAAAAACACTCCCAATTGACCTCTCTGTTGGGCTAGAAACATACTCTGATGCTGAAGCTCTACCTGCTGCTGACAAGTGCTCCCTCTTTGACATCTGCGCTACTGAAACATCTCCATGCATCTCGCATCATTGCACACCTCTCCGTGCCACCTAACACTGTGCAACACACTTGTGCCTCTCGCATTGCTGTAGCCTACATGCTCTGCGCTGTCCTGGGATTCCCTGCATTGTAGCTCTCTCTGCTGCTCCATCCGCATCTATCTCTACCCAATCAGTCAGTTCCTGCTACTCCACATCGAGGCTCCGATAGCAAGGTATCATCCAAGAGGTTGGGTACCTCAAGGATCCTGCCCCTCCTCCCTGGGACAATCACTCTATATCGCCCCACCTCCTACCTGGAGGTATGGTTGCATGTGATTCCTCTGCCCACCTGGCTCGAAGTTTCTCCCTACTGGAGGTCTCTGCATGAGTAGATGTCTCTACTCGATCTCCACTCAGCTTCCCCTGTTGTGGCTGCTCCATAACCTCCTGAAGCTGCTGCACCAATCGTGGCTCCTCCACAATCGTCTAAGACTTCTTTTAGCGCTGCGTGTTAAGAGGTAATTTAATCTCCCTCTCAACCACCAAGTATCTAACCTTTTCCTTGCTCCTCAAGGCTTTGCATGCATACAGGTTCTTGGCTAGCACACCAATCTATTTCCACTTTCCCGCCGTCACGAAATTTTCTAGAAAAAGAGCTGATTTTAAATCAGCGATATCTCCCTCATTTGAACTCCGATTCAGTCGATTTTTTTTTTTTTTTTGATTTTGGGTATTTTCCGCAAGGAATCCAAATTTGCTATTTTTTTTTTTTATTTTTTATTATTTTATTATTTTATTTTTATTTATTTATTTTTTTTTTTTTTTTTTCCACTGGAAAAATCCGTAACTTTCATTAAGTAGAAAATTACATATTGAAGATGCTATGCGCATATGCCTGAGGTCACTATACTCAGTGTGCCTGTTAGTTACAAAAAAGATTCTGTTCCTATATATCAGATCAGATGTACCTCGCAGGGTCATCCTCCAATATTCTATAAAATACCTGTTTACAAAATATGTCTTTCGGCTTTTCTTAGCTGTTCAAAAACATGTTTAATATTTACAAAATACTGTTTCTGACATGTACAAAAATTTTCAGATTGTTTATTGCTCAGGTGCATGCTGATATCTCGGATCATTATATGGACGATGGTAGTATTTGTACTCCTGATGGCCTTGAACCTCTGTGATCTCCCATACTCCTCTGTCCATCAACGAGGCCTCCTTGGATAGTTTGTCAGCACTCTCGTTATGTTCCCTGTAGATGTGAGAACATGTGATGTTGTCAAAAGCTGCTTTGAGTACTAGAACTTCATTCAATATGATGCTGAGTGTGTGAATGTGACAAATAGATATGTTGTTGAACCAATTTATGATGATTTTTGAATCCCCGAATATGTTAATGCAAGAGATATGATGACTCAAAGCAAAATGAAGTAAATGACGGAGGGTAATGAGCTCTGCAAAATTGTTTGTTCCCATTCCCAGGCCTGCTTTAATTCTGTAGTAATGTTGCTCGGATTTGAATATGATGAATCCGCCCCCACAGCTCTGCTGGTTTGCGGCCCCATCGAAAAATGCCCAAGGTGTGTTTTGGTCTATCCGGGGCGGTGGGTGAGGGTGGCGCACTTGCGGGGGAGGGGGATCTGGTAGTTCCCTATAAGCAGCGATAATGCCGGCCTCCACCAATTGCCAGAGAACAGGTTGGTCGTTGAAGATGAGTCGGTTGCGTGCTTTCCAAATGTGCCAAATAACAAGGATAGGAAGGTTAACAGTCTTGGTTCCTTTGTGCCGCGATGCCCAGTCTGTCCAAGCCTCCGTTATATCAGTGCCCGCCCAGTTGCCGGAGTAAGAAATGGTATTTTTGATAGCTGACCACAGTTCTTGTATCAGCCTGCATCTCAAGAAAAGATGTTCTGTGGTTTCAGATGCTTCTTTGCATATCGCACACCAGGAAGGTCCGAGGTAAGCTCTGTGCATTAGATTTTCTCCGGTGGGCACCTTGTTTTTAAGAACACACCAGAAGAAGAGCTTGGATCGCGGGGAAGCGGAGAGCTTCCAGATGCTGTGCCACCATGTCGAAATAACCTCTGGCTTCTTGTGACTAATAAGTAGGGTGTAGCCATCCTTTGGAGTGTAAAAACCGCTCTCAGACTGGCTCCAAATTAGTTCATCCGGCCCCTCAGTGATTCTGATGTGAGATTCTATCAGGGCCTCCCTGTATGTCTGCCATACCTGATGCCATCTAGGAGGGAGGTTTATTTGATGAGCTGTCCTCCAGGCCTGTTGAAATATATCAGAGGCTTCCCTATCAGCAATCTGGGCAATCACTTTGATATTGTGAGCAAGTAAGTGATTAACCAAGTCTTGTGGCAGGGTGTGCCTACCACCACTGCCCACCCATGGGTCGATGCCAATTCTAGCCAGGGTCCCGTCTCTGATTTTCCAGGCCAAGTTGTCTCTGATCATAGGCATTGAGTGTAGAAGGGCTTTCCAAATTGATGATACACCTGTTCTGTTCCAATTTGGGAGTCTGATCCAATCCAGAGTGCCAAGGGGCCAAATGTATTTGTGGTAGGAGAGGCGGGTCCATAGGTTCTAGCTATTTATCAATGCCCAGCTCATTTTTGCTGCCAATGCTTGTGCGAACAGTGGAAGGTCTTTTAGACCCCAACCTCCCCACTTCTTTGGGAGAGCGATCTTCTGCCATCCTATCCAGGCAAAAATGCGTTTGTCTTGGCTTCCTGCCCAGAGATATCTGTTGCAGATCTGCTGGAGGCGAGCCAGAGTGTGTCTAGGAATCCATGCTAGAGCCATCCAGAAAACCGGAGTAGCTTCCAGCACTGATTTGATGAGGATTAAACGGCCTGCCCTGGAGAGGTATCTGTGGCTCCAACAGGAGAGCCTTTTTTCCAATTTAGATACCAGCCAAGTCCAATCTGCAATCTTCTGGCAAGTGGGTTTTAGCCAGAAACCTAGATACTTTAGGCCCCTGTCCAATGGATGAATGATGTAGGGGAAAGCCTGCAGAGCGGCTTGGGATTCATTGACTGTGGTACGGGCCAGTGATATAGTAGATTTCTCTCTGTTTACCTGCATGCCCGTGGCTCGTGAGAAGAGCTGTAGTAGGCGAGAAAAAGTCAGTGAGTCTCTTATGCTACCATCCAATAGTATGAGTACATCGTCCACGAACAGCAGGTGTGTGAGGAAACATTCTTCAGTGATCTTGAGGCCCTTTAGAGTCCCCTCCCTTGTAGCAGAGATGATTAAGCGGCTCAGTCCTTCCATGACTAATAGAAATAGTAGGGGTGATAGGGGACAGCCCTGCCGAAGCCCCCTTTCAGAGTGAAAGAAGTGGGAGGCTGATCCATTGATCAGGATGCTGAACGTAGGAGTGGTAATACAGGCCATGATCCAGTTTATGAAAGGAAGAGGGAATCCCAGGTGAATAAGGAGCATCTTAATGTAAAGCCAGCTGACCCGATCGAAGGCTTTAGATAGATCGATTTTCAAGAGAGTGCACTTGAGATGTTTGGACCAGATAGAGTGCAGGGCTTCCTGGGCGGACCCAATTGCTTCATGAATCTGCCTATCCTCAAGGAAAGAAAATTGCTGGGGAGAAATGTGATTTGATAGGATAGGTTTAAGCCGGTTAGCAATAATCTTAGAAATGATCTTGTAGAGTACATTGCAGAGTGAGATGGCCCAGAAATCATCAAATGAAGATGGGGTGTCAGACTTAGGAGTGAGAGCAATGAATGTCGAGTTTATGGCATGATATAAACACCCAGATGATCTGCTTTCCTCTATCGCACTAAGCAGGTCCTGTCCCAGCAGGTCATAGAAGGCTAGGTAAAATTCGATGGACCAACCATCAGGGCCGGGGCTTTTGTCTCTCTTGAACCACTTGAGTGTGCTTTCTAGTTCCTCCAATGTTACCGGGGCCATGAGATCAGCCGAGTCATCCTCGTTTACAAATCTGGGGAAGTGTGTGGCCACCTCAATGATTTCTGCCAAGTTTGAACCAGGAGGGCTTCTGTACAGGCTCCTGAAGTGTGAGGTACCCAGCTGGGAGAGTTTATTGAAGGTGTCTGCAAGGCCCCCTTCTGGTATAGGAAGGTTCCAGATAGTGTTGGCCACTTTCCTTCCTTTAGCATAGTTGTGGAAAAATCTAGAGTTATCGTCCCCTGCTTTCAGCCAAATAGCCCTGCTACGTAATCTGAGGTTTTCCTCCCTTTGTCTAAGCAGAGTAGACCTCTGATTTTCCAACTCAATCAGTCGAGTCTTATCCCCGGCCGAGGTGAAGCCCAGGTTTCACTCATCCAGCAGGGTTCTCAACTCTTCTTCAACTGATGAGAGCAGGGCCGAATCCCTTCTGTTCTTCTCCTTGGCCCAATTTATGACAATGTGCTTTAGCTCCGAGAGATTCTTACAGAAACCCTTTGACATTGATGTTTCTCTGTTTATGGGATGTGCTTTCCAGTAATCCGAGACCAATTTTATGAAATCTTGATCTTGGAGCCAAAGATGATTGAATTTGAATGGGGCTTTTGGCTTTTGGTGAGGCCCTAGGATTTCCAGAAAGATAGGGGAGTGATCTGATAATCCCCCAGAACCAACCCATTGTTTGTAGTGGTGAAGTTGCTGAATCAGGGGTCCTTTAAGAAGGAATCTGTCCAGTCTTCGAGCCAATGCAGCAGTTCCCACCCTTCTGTTCCTCCACGTAGGCATAGGCTTCTGTAAGGGGATATCAATAAAATCTGTCTGATCAAGGGAATTCCTCATAAAGTCGGTGATGGAATCCACTTGTGCCATGGAACCCCAAGATTCACGGAAGCCCAGAGAAAAATTTAGGTCGCCCCCCAGGATGGTATGGTCCGCTGCTAATAAGGAGAGATTTAGCAGGTGCCTCCAGAATGGCTCCCTGAGGTGGCAAGGTCCATATACATTCACTATACGGAATGTTTTTCCAAGTTCTGCAGCGAAGATGTCCACTCCCATGAATCCTTGTCCACCCCAGGATGAATCGATCCTGATTGATCTAGGGTTGTATCCGATCGCCAGACCCCCTGAACGACCCGAGGCATCTGAGGCCAAGAACTTCCATCTCGGAGCCAGAGTGTTTAAGCAATGAGAGATGTCCTCTGCCGGGCCCAGAGTCTCTTGGAGGAGGATAATGTCAGGATGCTCAGTCTCAAATAGCCTTCGGATGGCTAGTTTTTTGGGGGCACTAGCCAGGCCCCTGCAATTGAATGATAAGCACTTCATGGAGGACCGCCCCGGGGGTAGTGGCTGCTCTAAGGACCCCATCGATAGTGGACTGCCGGCCTGATGCAACCTCCGCACCGGCCCTCCAGATGGCTTTGGAGAGATCAGATTTTCTACCTCTGGACGACAGAGGTCCCATACCCAGAGGGACAATGCCCAGGCCTCCCTGAGAGCCCGGTAGCTGGGGACGAGGGCGAAGAGAGTATGGGTGGGAGGAAGACCGCGAGGAGGATGACTGAGATGAAGAGGAGGGGAGTGGAGGCACGGAAGGTGGAGCAGTAGAGGCACACAGAGGGGGAGTCGAAACCGGACAATGAGCCATAGTGCAAGGTGCAGATGATGAAACAAATGCAGATGAGTTATCAAGTGATAAGGAGGAAGGGATCAGAACAGTACCCGAGGCCTGTGCGGCAGCTGCAGCGGCCCGAGCCCTAGTCATAGGGGGCGATGACGGATCCGGCCCCTTCGATCCAGACTTCACTGGCGAGCCCTGTGCAGATGCTTCCCCCTGAGCTGGACGTAGGATGATCGGGGTTGCCTCTCGTGCTGATATGGGAGAGATCTTTGGGGACGTCTCTGGACTCTTGTTCAGCGGACAATCCTTAAATAGGTGTCCCACTTGATGACAGCGGTTGCAGCGGAATGGAACTCCTTCGTAGTCGAGTATTTGTGTCCTGCTGTATTTGCCCCATTGCAGCGTGATCTTCTCCTCTAAACCTTCACGCGTGTCCAGGTGAACCAGCACACGAGCTAGGGTTCGCTTCTTGGATTCAACATACGTGCGGTCATGATCCAGATACGTGCCCAGAGCATTCCCTATCTTGATGAGCGCCTCCTCGCTCCAATACTGTAATGGTAATCCGGGCAATCGTACCCACAGGGGGCCTGCCCCGATCTGTTCACGTTCTGGGTCAAAGAGGGGACTCCACCTCTTTAACAGGACCGGTGCAGTTTCAATGTGCCAATATTTCGCCAAGACAAGATCCGTGTAGTCCTCCTTAGTGAAATGGAGGGAGAACCACCCACGGGGGAGAACATGTACCTCCGGGAGTTCTTTGAGCAGGGCACCCCAGATTTCCTTAACCCATTGAGTCAGTCGGCTTGCTGTGTAGGCGCGTCCCCTCACATGTCCTACCAATACCGTACGGGCCATGGGCACCGCTTCCCCGAGAGCCGATGGATCACCAAAGGAGACAGTAATATCTTTGGTCGTTGCCTTAATGCACCTGGATTTCCTCTTCTTAGTGCGAGGTGCAGATGGGTGATCGACAAAGGGGTTTGCTACACCTTCAGGGGGGATGGGCTTCGAGGGTTTAACATTGATCGCCGGGGTGCTAAAGCATCCGGAGGGCCGAATCCCAGAGGGGGGAAGGGTTTGAGGTCCCGTAACCGGGGATTCCACAGGAGGGGCCGGAAGATCCGAGGGTAGAAACGGGGGCTGATCGAATGACAGGATCTGCGGCGAGAGCGTAGCGAGGAGCTGTTCCGTGCCAGGCGAAAGAGGAGGGGCATCAAGGCCAGGGGGGAAACCGGGGTGAAATCAGGGATGGAGCGATTAGTGAGTGAGCTTGAGTGCGCGACCACAGGCGAGGTAACCGGTGAGCAGTGAACCGAGGCGGTTTGAGAGGCTATAACCGGAGCGACGAAGTTAGGGTTGTCGAAAATGATGCGGTCTTCGAATGGATCCGCGGAATAATCCACAATGTCCGTCTCCATGTGGCCTTCCATGACGGTAACAGGTGAGGCAGACAGTAGCGGCTGAGTAAACGGCGTAAGGACGACTCCGTTGGGACTGCTGAGGAAACGGGTAACCGAAGACCGTGACTGCCTGCAGCTCCCAGCAAAACCCTAAAGAACTAACCTAATCCCGCGCGCTCCTGTAGCTCCATCCTCCCACTAAAATTCTTATTTATTTATTTTTATTATTTTTATTATTTATTTATTTTTATTTTTTATTTTTTATTTTATTTTTTATTTTTATTTTTATTTTTTATTTTCATTTTTTATTTTTATTTTTATTTTTTATTTTTTTTAATTTTAATTTTAATTTTTATTTTTCCTGAAAATTTTGTAGAAAAATTTTCAGATCTTCTCTACAAACTCTCGCCCCAAAACTCAAAAATTTGAAATCTCCTCTCAATATACTGTTCTTCCTTGATCACCTGTGCTCTGATACCATGTAGAATTTTGTAGAATTTTTCTACAAATCAGCTAGCTCTGATACCATGTAGAACTTTTTCTACAAATCAGCTAGCTCTGATACCATGTAGAAATTTCCAACCTGTAGATCAACCTGGTAATGCAATGTACTAGAACAAAACACTTGATTTAAATCTACAAACAATCTAGCGGAAGCTTAATCAGCCATGAGAAACATCAATAAGAACACATATAACTAATAAGATGGAATTAATCACACATAACAAAAAAGAATTTACCAGGGGAAAACACCTGCCTAAAACCTCATCTTTGTATTATCATACAAGTGGAAATATAGTTCGGATTACATAAAGCCTTAGCTCGGAAGCTATCCATTTCTTAGTACAATCCCTCTGCTGCTCATATACAGTCAAAGGCTTCTCACAAACCTTCTCCTCTGCTCTCCAAGCCTCCTATTTCCTTGTGCAGTTTCCTTGGGGTCCAGCGCTACCACCTGTGTGAATTGGCCTCTTCACACACTCACTAACCTCTGATCTAACTGCACAAACCTAAAGGAGATAAATCCTCATCATGGATGAGCTTCCTTTATAGGAAAAATATTCATCCAAATGATAGTACACTGTCCCACATCTGATCTCAATTGGGTCTCTAACAAAACTGACATGCATCAGTTATCCATGAGTGAATACACAGTTATCTGAAAATAATAGTTGTCACATGCATGCAAGCATCAACAAACTATATCTCATTAATTTAACAACTTGTTAAATTAATCTAACTGAATTTGACTAAGTTAAACTAAGTCAACTGATCCTGTCAATATAGAACTCATCCTTAATTCCTCAATCAGTGGAGCAAATCAAGGACACATTCCCCAATTAGTGGAGAAATAATTGCATGTTCTCACAAAGACTTCAAGTTTGCTTTTCCTTAACTAATTAACTCATGGAGAGTTAATTAATTAATATTTTAAACTGCTGTTAAGACCAAATTCGTTTTTACTTCCTATAGTTAGACCAGGGACTGCTAAAAATTGGAAGGGACCCATAAATGCTATTTTTATAAGTTTATATTTTTAGCAGTTTCACCTCCCACCCAAGGTGGCCAAAATGCTCATTGGCCAAACTACTATTTTTAGACATGCTATTTTTAGTAGATCTATTTTTAGCACTTTCTAAATTTAACATTTCATGTTGCACATTTTTCAACAACAAATCTATTTTAAAGTGAAAAGAAAATTGATTCCTCACGACACTTGGTAGATCCAAAGTTAAGATGGATCTAGGCTGGTTACTTAATGCATTTAATGATCATAATTGTAGAAATAATATGCATAAGAAAAAATGAGACAAGAGATCAATCAAATAAGAGAAGAGATCACATAGTTGGTAATGGAGTTCACTCAGTGCTGGCTACGTCTTTGGGCTCCGCTCAATTGTCTAGCCACTTCATTATCTATCCTTCAAAGAGATGCTCTTCTTTGTCAATACAACAACTCTCACTTGAAGTGGCAATGTCTCTCCTTCAAATAAACATTCTCCTTAACTCTCACTTCAAGTGCCAATGTCTCTCCTTCAAAGAGATGTTCTCCTAAACTCTCACTTCAAGTGGAAAAATGGCCTTTTCAGTGCTGCACCATCTTGGTTTGTGTGCACATGCACATACAAAGAATTCTATACAATAATTAATATCTTGCTACCTTGCTGCAACATACAAAGATCATATAGAATTTGCAAGTACATATTCTCCCTCTTACAAATATTGAAAATGGGAAAATCAACAATAAATGAGACTTACATTGTTTTTTGTGCCAAAATTCTCAATCAGATGCTCAAAACTCAACAAACACAACACCAACAGGTTTGTCTTGTCATTCTGCAACTTTTGATTGTAAACATGACCAACTTCTGAAAATTTCATCTTTATCTTGAAATTTATGCCAAGCATTAATGACACATACGAGATTTAACCATGATCCCTCAGATTTTTTGGTCAAAAATCAACAAAAACAACACCACTAGGTCCATCTCATCATTTTGATACTTTTTACTGTAAACATTACCAACTTCTAAAAATTACATCTCTGTTTTGAATTTCATGCCAAATATTAATGACACATATGTGCTTTAACCATGAGCCCTCAGATCTAATACTTGGGTCCAAATTCTATTTGCACCAGTGGACTCATTTCAAAAAATTGCGTAGAATGACTATTCTATTGTCGCTGTGACAACGACCCTCCAATTTTTTTTCCTATGTCGATTTTGGAGCTTAGATAACTATCATTTCAAGCCCTTTTGAGTCAGCATGTTGTTTGATTTGTTATCTATGTGTTTTATCCGAGTGTCGTATCCCCCTAAGTCAATGTTTCTTAAGCATCGTCACTTAAGAATTAGAAGCACTTGAGTCCATTTTTAGGTGAACTCATGATCTTTCTAGGCTTAGAAAATTTCCTTATTGCCACACACACACTCAAAAAACACTCAAAAGCACGAAAAAGAAAACAAAAGCAAGAAAATATCTTACAAAAGAAAAAACACACTTTAAGTTGATGAAGACATGCACTTGGGTTGAGTGCACTCCTTTGGGCTGAAGGAGTGCACCCTACTTGAGTTCACCCCTTCATGCTAGGCAAGTGCGCCCTACTTGAGTGCACCTCTTCATGCTAGGCAAGTGTGCCTTACTTGGCCGCACTCCTTCATGTCAAAGACATGCGCCCTGTCTAGTTGCATGCATGAGCCAACTTGTTGCATGAGGGCGCACTCCTAGAAAATAGGAGCCCACTTAACTCCTCTTAACTAACCCTTTCATGCGATGACAAGTGGAACTCATGCATGAATCAATTTTTCATGTTAATTTCTTTAAATAAAATCAGTTAATCATTCTTTGCATAATCATTTCATTTGAGTTGAGTGCATAACTGGGGAATCAAGAAGCTCTTCATCAACCAGTGCTGCAAGTAAGTTTTGCATGTCAAATCCTTCTATTGCATCTCATGATTTCACTTCCAAATATTTCTTTTCTTGTTTTCGATCACTTGTTTTTCAATTTCCTTGCTGGCATTTATGCCGAGTCTTCTTGTTGCAAGTGTTAATCCACTTTCACATGCATAAAATCTTCACATTCTTGAAACCCTTCATCTTCCACCATGCATGCAATAATGTTAAACAATATTTTTTCATGACTCCTATTCACTTCCTGTGCCATATCCCAGAGTGCCAAAACGTTGAATAATGTGCAGAATATCCATCATGATATACATACAAAAATCTCACTGAAGAATCAAAGGAACACTGCCCTGAAATCATTCTGGAGAAAGTTTCCTTAAAAACTAATTTCTGGCATCAATGCGTTTTTCTCCACTACTTGCCCATGCTGATGGAAGGTTTCTCAGTTAGACACTCACACTACTAGCACGAGTTTTCAAAGGAAAACTCACACTGGCCTCCTTCTGGCAGGTTTTCCCAAACGGGAGGAGAAGCTTCGCCCACTAGAACCTTCGGGAACAACGAGCTGGATATTGGTTGTTATTGATATGGTTGAGCTCTCTCATTTGGGCCTCCTGATCTTATCATCATGGGATTTCCCCTTGAGATGAGGACCTTCCTCCCTCTTTTGTGGATCCCTAACTCCCTCTCCCTTCCTATAAATTCAACCCCTTCTATTCCCAAATGGTTGGTCACTTATTGCTGCATCCTTATGATGAGATTATGCTTACATGCTTCCCATTATAGCTTGGAGAAGGAGTGCTTGAAGAGTATTTGCTTGGACTTGGACATCCACCCAAAGGAAGGCCTCAACATCAAGGCATAGGTTGGATGCTTCCCTTTTCAGTTTCTTAATATATACATCTGATGTTTACTTTCCATAATTGTGTAAATATCTATGCAATTAGCTTAATGTTCCTTGATCTGTTAAGTAATTAATGCTTGATATATGTTATATATTCTCTCATGTCTTGTATAGTACTTTGATATCCCTTGCAGGTTTCTGGAAATGAAGAATGAATTAGGAGCGAGGCCTGGAGCGAAAGATTCAAAGCCATCTCTGAAGAACGAGTGATTAGCATCAAAACGAGGTAGGTTCCTCTTTCTTATTGCATTTGTAAAGAATAAGTTAAGAAAATGAGTATTAGATTGTTTAGTTTGTTGCTAGACCCCCTCATTGGGCTAGAGGGATCGCCTCTATCCACAGAGGGGATTTGCCTTCACAACAAAATGGCGACTCCGCTGGGGAAGCTATGGCTTATTCATCCTCCTTTATCAACTGATCTCTTGATCAGTTTGACCGACCATCGTGTTATCAATAAGTTTAGGTTGATTTAGGTTTTCATAATCATTGGTTACTGTCTTGGAGTGCTCAGTTTGGCCAAGTTTGTGAAATTATTTTTATTTTTTGCTTGTTTCCTTGATCAACACGTTTTTTGATTTGACGGTCACGCTGCCAACTCACTTTTTCTTAAAACAGTCGCACTTATCCCCTGTTCAGCACCTGTTTGGCCTTGATAGTAGTGTTGATCCCTGAGATTGGAAAAATTTAGGGTTTCTCTGTCAAACCCTAGTGTGTTTGAGCCCCTAAGATCTTGTTCTGTTCTGTATGACTGCTTTTGGTTGATTACCTTGTTTTATTAGCGAATCTTTGATTCTTTGGACTTTCAAGTATATGAGTGCAATTTGATTGATTTTAGGGTTTGTAGGTCGATTGGTTGCCTCTTGTTGCTTGTAGGTGTCTTTGAGTGTTTGGTTTGCTGATGATTAGGTTTGTTCATTTGGTAAAATCACTTGGAACATTGACTTGCATTGATTCTGGTTTGTCTTGTGCAAAGTTGTTTTTCATGTGTATTATGTCATCTAGCATTTGAAATCCATCTTTGTCACTTATCAAACATAGATTACATTGTTTGGTTTGCAAATTGGAATGAACATATTTAATTGTTTATTTGAAAGAGAAAGTGAAAGACATTTCATTGAAGTGCTTTGATTTGGTGTTATTTTGATTGATGCCTTGTTCATTTAGGAGAATTTTAAAATAAAACATTCATTGTTTCTTTAGTTGAAGCTTAATTGCATATATACATTTGAAAGTCAAAGAGCATCATATAAGTAAAAGTGAATTTTAGAGAAGTGAATATCATTTTTTGATTTCAATAGATTGCATATTGATTAGTTTTTCTCTTTCATTTTGCATTTGGAAAAGTTAGTGGAGGCATATTGTTTGATGCATTCTCTTGTTTGATGCATTAATTGCTTGTAATCTCTTCCCTCATTAGCATAGAATTCATTGAAATGAAAGGTTTCCTTTTTCTCATATAGTTGCATACTAGGATTCAAGTGACATCGTTTGAGCCCAAAATTGAAACCTAATTCAAGAAAAACTTTAAAATTTACTGAATTAACCTAAGAATCATTTGGAACTTAACACAAACAACTAGAAGTCTAGGCTAGAGACATGTTTCGATGTCTATCAACCTAGTAGCTGTCGTTAATTGCCTGCATTGTATCCCATGGGTGAAATCTCGTTCTAGTATGGAAGTATATCAGAGGTTCTCTAGTACTCTAGGGTATATCGGAGGCACTATAGTATGGAAAGTATATGGGAACACTCTCACCAAATGGTTATGCATTAGACAATGCTAACATGGACTTGTGCTCCCGGTACTGTCAAGTATATATTTGGAGACCCCACTAGGTTTCTATCCTTTAGCCACAGGTAACTGAGTTAGCTGCCTTGTAGACGTGATACACAGAACACAACATTCGGGGAGATTGGCCATCATACGTTAAGTCCTTGGTTTTGGCTAAGGTGTATATTGCGGTTCACGAATACTTGGTGCACCCTTGTGCCTAGTTAGCCCTTTTTGATTTATTTGTTGTTAATTTCTAAAATTAAATGATCGTGGAACAACATATTTCCTGTGGAAATACTCCTTATTAGATCTTAGGTTGATACTGATGGCAACATTTCCTGAGTCTACCAGTCAAGGAAACCCCTCTAATAGGAATTTGAGTCCTTTTCCTTCTTTTGGAAATACTGGTGCTTCCTATATGGCAACGTTGTCCCTTCCTGGGTTGATCATATGTCTGCCAGTTTGGTTATTTTTGACTTCAGCGATTCCGAGTGTCCAAACTAATTTTCAACTGAGTTCTCCTCCACTTGAACAACATCAACCTCATGTTGAACCTAAAGTTGACTCCTCACCTTCTTCACCTATTTCTTCACCCCATTCTTCCTCTTCGTCTGGTGAAAGTCTGTATTCTAGTAACTAGGAAGCTAAGAAGAAGAAGAAGAGGATGAATAAGAAGAAGCAAAATAAGCAAGGGGGAAACCAAGCTACCATTAATATGGATGCAACTGATGTAGAAAATTCTTCCAATTAGCCCCAAAAACTGAAATTCCCTTGCATGTATGTAAGGGGGACCACCTTCTTTGAAATTGTCCTGGTATTCCCAAGGTATTAGAAGTGTGGTCCACAAGTTCACATCAACCTTTGTCATCAGCCTCTGGAGATCATGCCGGTGATAGATATTCAACTAGTAATAATAAGGTCCATGGGAAAAAGGGAAAAGTCAAATTTCCTTGTAAGTTGTGTGAAGGTAATCATCCCATTCAGCTTTGTCCTCTTCTGGATGAGGCTTCCAAAGAGTTGGGAAGCCTTACAGCTTCCCAACCTCATCTTCTTGTTGGGTATCGAAAGCTTTCCCCTGATCCTTCACTAGTTGATCTAGTGATTTATCAAAAGTAATCTTTGGTCAACCCCCTCTCTATGAAAGTGAGTCTCATGAGTCCATTCTCGACCAACCATTGGTTGAGAAACTGGTAGACCTGGCTCCACCTTCAGTTAATTGTACCTTTCAGGTAGAGAGTGAACCCCATACTGCTAAGGTTCTTCTGGTTTCTTTAGTTTCGAATGAATTGGAGGGAAATCCTCTCGTTCCTGAGTTGCATGAGAATAATTATTCTCCTGTTCCCATAGCTCAAGAGGGAAACTCTCATGTTCCTACGACACCCCCTCCAAGCAGTTTAGTCACTTATTTTGATTGGAGTCGACTGGAAGGATATCGTCTTCCGTCTTATGTGCCTTTCTAGATTATAGTACATTCTTATAATATGGCCGTACCGAGCATAGTCATAGGCGAGGGCGCATCTATCAGAATTCTGTCTTCAACTGCTTGGAAAGATTTAGGTTCTCCTCAGCTTGTCCCCGTCACCCAGAATATGTTCGCTTTTAATAGAGGAACCAATCAACCGTTAGGGATCCTTCCTAAGTTGACTATTACTTTTGGAGGAAAGACTATCTATATAGACGTGATGGTTGTAGAAGGCCCGTTGGATTTTAATCTACTCCTTGGACGTGACTATGTTTATGCCATGGTAGCTATTGTCTCTTCTCTCTTTTGTGTGACATGTTTCTTGCATGAAGGAAAAATTGTGATCATTGATCAACTTACATTCATTGGCCCTGAATCAAATCCCAATCAACCATCATACCTAAATGGTTCTTATGTGCAAGTGGTATCACCCCCACCATAGGTTAATTACGTGGCTACCTGTTCCATGCCCACATCTACTAATGATCTAGTAGGTGATGTAGTACACCATGTATTGGGGGCATTGGAGCCTGATTTTTCCATTGGATCCCTGGACATGTATTCCTTCCAGAGTGTTGTTCTCCCATATAATGAGAACATCTTGGAAGCCATGGCCTCTTTTGGTCTATGATCAAGTGTTTGGAGCAGAGTTCCTTGTCTTGTGTCAAGCTCGTTAAAAAATGAAACAAGGGCCATGAGGATAGTTCTTTTACTATGTCAACCTCGTTAAAAAATGAAATAGGTCCCTATGAGCATGGTTCCTTTAATTGTGTCAAGCACATTAAAAAATGAAACAAATCCCCTTCCAATTCGCGTCTTTGATTAGATCTCGTAAAATCCGAGTTGAGTCTTTCACTTGATCAGGGAAGTAAACCTTCATTCCATCCACTTGTTAGTAACTAGTAGTCTACTTAGGTGAATGAAATGAAGCTTGGGGGGAATGTACCTTGAATTGAGTCATTATGCTGGGGGCATGCAAACTTATCTCAAGTATAGTTTATCTTTGTTTCAAGCTTGCGTAAAAATGAAACCAAATCCATGCATAGTTTGTTTCCATTTCAAGCTTATGAAAAAATGAAACCATATTAAAATATACTCATGCATATTTTCCCATGTTTCAAGCTTGTGTAAAAATGAAACCATTCCCACTTTATATCTCGTGATTTCCATTTTTATCAACTGATTTTTTCCAGATGAGCCTTGGTTTTTTCATTCCATCGTCACCATCTCTTTGGCCGATCATATAATTTCACTTGGTTGTTTTACCCTTCCCCGAGGAACATTTGCGATGGGTGGTCTTATTAGCCAACCTCTTGATCTTTACATGTTTTGAGCAGTTCCATCATCACCGGAACCAGTTGCTATCATTTTATACCACTCATTCCTCAAGGAGGAGTAATTTTTCAGCTCTTTTTTGGCTGTTGAAAAATGAAAAGATTGCCTAGTACTTGTCATTTCGAACTCGTAAAAGTAAATGAAATGACGTCTAATCAGTATAAGTTTAACCATTTTCTAGAATGAGATAGAATATTGTATGAAAAAGGAATACCTTAGTCAAACATGGCTAAGAGGTTCTCTTGGATATTGTTTTCTACCTTTTCGGGTTCAAGAGATGATTTATGAAAAGGGACCTTTGGAGTTTTCTTTTCCGCTTCTTTTCAAACTCTCTAAACATGAAAAAGATGTCGAGTTTCACCTCTGTCGGACTCATAAAACTTAAACGATGCAGGACTTGTCACCATAACGAGACCGAGTTCCTATTTCCTAGGGCTTGTAAAACTTACTAGGATGGATTCATCTGAAGGGTGAACTTATATGGAAAACATATGCTATCCCCTTCAAGCTTGAAATAAAAAAATATATGGGGTACTCGCCAGAAATGGTGGGGGAAAAGGTGAAAGTGTTCATCTTTTTTATCTTGAAAAGGCATCATGTCGCTCTTGAACATGACACCCATATGTTGTTCGTGTCAGGTTTGGGAGATCCTCACTTTGTCACTTGCCTTCCTGGGTTTGGGAAATCCATTTTTCCTCTCATCTGATCATAACATTCCGTCATCATGACCTCTGATCCCATGTTGAGTCAAATGATACCGAAATCTGGAGTCGTGTCACCGATATGTTCAAGAGAAGTCCTATCTATAGTTCTTTTCCGCCTGTACACTGTCTAACGTTTTGCCACGGTCCTGAATTGTACTTGTTCACTCTGCTAAATCCTTTATTTCAGGTCGATGATGTGGGCTTCATTATGGTCGTCCTTTGATGGATCACTTCTCGTCGACTTCAGCTCATTATCTAGGAAGATGATGTAGAAAATCCCTTCCAATACCTTAGAGCTTGCATGCCTCAATGGAAAGTTCTTCGCATTCGACGACGGGTCATTATCTAGGAAGATGATGTAGAAACTCCCTTCCAATACCTTAGAGCTTGTATGCCTCAATGGCAAGTTCTTTGCATTCGACGATAGGTTTACGTCATTTACCTTTGATCAAATGACTTCATAGGTGTTCGACTTCAGGTCCATTATTCAAATTCATGGATTGTACTAATTGTACCTTGAGATCCATTATCATTACTAGTGGTTTCTCTTGGGCCTATTAACGGTTTACATCATTGACCATAATCAGGTGGTTTTCTATCATGTTTGACTTCAACACATCTATTCACATGTTTGAATTCATACATTGATTGGGTCGAGATAGAGCGCAAGATCCTGGATTTTGTCTGATAGAATCCAGGTTGCGTGGAGTTATGAGTCATTCATGATTGTATACGTGTTTCTTCTAGATGGATGGATGCGACCATATTGTGGGTCTGTATTCATGATCCTTCCTGTTCGGATGGCTGCGACCATACTGTGGGTCCGTATTCATGATCCTTCTTATTCGGATGGCTGTGACCATACCAAGGATATTTACACATGATCCCTCTTATTCGGATGGCTATGTCCATACCGTGGATTCATGTATCATTAGATGCCTATTCCTATATTGTTAGGCATGATCATCATATATTTCAGATATGTATATGTATATTCTTGATTTGCAGGTCTCCTGATGGTGTTGTTCTCGTCCTTGCACTGACTTGTAAAGCACCTCAACCATCACTCCCTGTTCTGCCTTCATGCTTTAGGGGGCATCTGTTACACAATATTTTGTCATGTCTCCTGTTCACTTCCTATTCCATATCCTAGAGTGCCAAAACATTGACTACTGTGCAGAATATCCATCATGATATACAGACCAAAACCTCCCTAAAGAATCAAAGGAAAGCTGCTGTGAAATCATTCTGGAGAAATTTTCCTTAAAACCTAATTTTTGGCATCAACGCATTTTGCTCCACTGCCTTCCCATGCTAATGGAAGGTTGCTCAGTTAGACACTCGTGCTGCCAACGCGAGTTTTCATAGGAAAACTCCCCCTGGCCTCCTTCGGGCAGGTTTTCCCAAAATGGAGGAGAAGCTTCGCCCACTAGAACCTTCAGGAATAGCGAGTTGGATATTGGTTGTTGTTGATATGGCTGAGCTCTCTCATTTGGGCCTCTTGATCTTTTCATCATGGGCTTTCCCCTTGAGATGAAGACATTCCTCCCTGTTTCATGCATCCTAACTCCCTCTCCCTTCCTATAAATTCACCCCCTTTCATTCCCAAATGGTTGGTCATTGATTGATGCATCCTTATGCTGAGATTATGCTTACATGCTTCCAATGCTAGCTTGGAGAAGGAGTGATTGAATAGTCTTTCCTTGGACTTGGACATCCACCCAAAGGAAGGCCTTAACATAAAGGCATAGATTGTATGATTCCCTTTTCAGTTTCTTAATATATACATACGATGTTCACTTTCCATAATTGTGTAAATATTTATGCAATTAGATTAATTTTCCTTGATCTGTTAAGTAGTTAATGCTTGATATATGTTATATATGCTCTCATGTCTTGTATAGTACTTTGATCTCCCTTGAAGGTTTTCAGATGTGAAGAACGACTTAGGAGTGAGGCCTGAAGCGAAACATTCAAAGCCATCTCTGAAGAACGAGCGATTAGCATCAGAACGAGGTAAGTTCCTCTTTCTTATTACATTTGTCAAGCATAAGCTAGGAAAGTCAGTATTAGATTGTTTATTTTGTTGCTAGACCCCCTCATTGGGCTAGAGGGACTGCCTCTGTCCGCAGAGGGGAGTTGGCTTCACAATAGACAAAAACTATAAAGATTTACAAATCTTTCTCTTCCTCATCTTATCATCCAATCATGTTGATTGAACTTATTTATGAGATTTTAGCAGGTAGAGTGCACTTCTTGAGCTCAAAAATCCTTCGTGTCAGAAAACTGTGCCTGATTTGATCACGTTTTATTCCTCATCTCATGATTATATCACGAAGGCATGAAGCATTTTCCTTCGACCCTTCAGAGTGTTGCGGTGAGCCCTCTTTTCCTTAAAGTGCATGAGCACATCACAAAGGCATGAAGCACCATCATTCAACCCTTTGACATGTGATAATGTACCCTCCTTTTCCTTGAGTGCATGGGCCCATTGTTAAGGCCCGAAGCCTTGTTACCTCATCCGTTGTCCCTCCGGAGTGCGACAATGCACCCTCCTTGTCTCCTTGAGTGCATGGGTGCATAAGGAAGACTCGAATGCCCATTTCCCATCCCTTTGACCCTTCAAGGTGTGATAGTGTGCCTTAGTTCATTTTTTCCCTTGCTTAACCACATGAGCACACTACGAAGCCCCAAATGACCTTGCATGTCCCCTTCATGCTTTGAAAGTGTGCCCTCCTAGTTTGCATGACTTTTTTTTCTCTTTCATGCAAGTTATTTTAGGCTATCATTCACAATTTTTCATGATCTATCATGAATGATGGATTTTTGAACATGATTTACAAGTATTGCTTCATAGTTAGGATGTTTTAAGCTAATACTATCACTATGAGTGTGTTGCCCCAAATAGGTGATCGTGCTACAAGTGTTACCACTTTGTCATCATTTGTTGGAGACATGCCATATCACAAAGTGACCTCCAAAGAACATTAAGAAGCAAGCGCTGATGAACATGAAAAAGTTAAAGGCCCAATGTTCCCATATATGTAGATACTTAGTGCTTCATTGATAAAGATACACATGCCACTTGGAGAAAAATATATAACACATTCATGCAAGAGAGGTTTCCTAGAGACTTAGAAGATTTGCATGCATATATCAACATCAAGAAGTCCAGGATGCACAGGATCACATGCAGATTCCCGGTCATGCCATGTGTAGAAGTAATTAAATGGATCATTACACATATGGATGACTCTCACCTTGTGCTTCATAGTGAGAGTGGAAAACAACTCGCCACCTATTACGGTGAAGACATGCAGGCATATTACAAGATGCTCAAGCCCACCGAATATCCAAATGGTGAATTTTCAAAAGATAGGAAACCCTTGACACTACTGATGTTATCAAAACATGGTGTCGAGAACCTGCCAAGTTTCACCATCACCCATCTGTAGTTTATCCAAAAAGGATCCTTAGAGATGTCTATCAGTATTTGATAACTATGCATTGTAGGTTATATGGGTTTAAGAATAGTAAGGTGTTCCAAGAGAATTGGATATACACGCTCAATATAGTAGTGACCTGTGGAAAGGTTTTTAATTGGGTAGATATCTTATCATTTGAGTTACAACGTTAACTCAGGTAGGCAAAATCATCTTTATGGGAAAACTAGGCACCAAAATTCTACATGTTTGCATTTATCTTAGATGGAATTTGTGCACAGTTTTCATTCCCGAAAATGAACTGGAATTGGACCCCTAAGGAGAAGTTCTTGGTTTACTTCCACTACAGATTGTTATCAGAAACAAGCTTTAGAGGCTTATGTGACATATTAGCTGAACACTTCTTTGCAGTCATATTTCGCATGATTTTTGAGATCGATCCTCCTTTCATGACAGATTAGGTGAAGGAGTCACTTCGAGATATCATGGATTGGTTTGCAGCTCCAGAGGGTAAATACATTAGGTGCTTCAGTTGTTAGATATCCCCTCATCTTATGCCGTGATATGTGACCAACAAAGTGGTCATGCAAAAAGTTGCACATCAACTGGACAAGGGATTGTTAGGGATTCTCCACACTAGGAAGAAAGACTATTGACCTATCATTCCATTGAGGATCGAATTGTATGAGTTAAAGAGTCACAAGGATGCAAAAAAAGAGATACATGAGATGAACTGCCTACACTTCGCTACTAAATATTTCCATGGATATGATCCCAGGTGAATTGTTAGGCAACATTGTCAAAGGATCGGTCACAATATGGGGTACTCATTTATGTCCACAAAAAAAGATGAGAAGATAAAGAACTAGTAAAATTCCAACATGAATACACATCCACTAATGGATTCTAGTTCACCCCATGATCCACTAGCTCAATATTTGCAAGAGAAAGAGGAGGAGGAGATAACACCTCAAGTAAGGAAACTAGCTCCCAAGAAAAGGATCAGATATTCCTCGACATGTGAGAGAAGCAAGAAATGGAAAGATGACCCCTTAAAATCATGAACTATTCAATCAAAGTAGGAGAGAGGAGAAACAAAAGAAGAGGAGAGGAATAATCAACAGGATGAGGTGCTTGAAGAGAAATAAGAAGAAGTGAACATAGGAGGAGGATAGGAGAAGAGCAACAGAAGCAGTCCCAGGAGGAGGAAGCAACATAGATATTGGAAGTAGAACAACTGACTTAGGAGCTGGAAGAGGAGAAATTTGAGGAAGAAGATACCATTAAACCAATGGAGAAAGAACTAGGTACTCCAGGAGAACATCCTCTCATAGGAGGACGTCTTCCATTTGGAGAGATGGGGACGACACCTCCACTAGCAAAGATAGTCACAGATATATGCAGACATTCGATTAAATGAAGAAGAGGACTGTGCAACAAATGCATAGATATTTCTCAAAGTTTCTTTAGAATCCAGTCTTAGTATCTACAAAGAAGGTGATCTCTACCAACACTAAAATAAATTCAAGGGTAGTTATGGTGGAAAATGTTTCATTCGCTATAGCGGCACAAGATAAATCAGAGTACTTGTTGAATGAGAATGTCAGGTTGAGAAGAGAGTTTGCTACAGTGAAGTAATAGGTATAACATATTGTAGTGGAGAACTAACAACTGTCATAATATAAATTCAACACTGTGGAATGGAAATCAACTATGTAAGAAGAGCTGGGGCCAATGGAGCATACTATGGTACGACTATATGATGAGATGATAATTATACAATAGTTCATGGCTCCTCTCATTGGCATTCAGAAGAATACATAGGAAGTGGTGAAACTATTAAAGATAACACACATAGTAGTTGACTAGATGGAGGAGTGGACTTACAAATATCCAGATGCTCTACAACATTTGGAAAAGAAGGATAAGGTTGCCACAGGAATAGACAAAGTCTAGTTGAGACTCCACCTACATAATTACTCGCATCTGGGAGCATAGTCAGTTAGCACTATGGCATCTTACAAATGACTGCATAATGAGTTTGAGTCTCTTACATAGAAACACAGGATGCCCACCATCAGATCTCTTGAACCAATCAGAGGCATGGTGGTAATATTCTAGGAGATCAGAGGATATATTGAACAGATTAAGTGGGCAACATAACGAGAAGGCTTAGAGGTAAACAAAGAAATTATTCAATAGTATTCCTTTGCACTAGTCAAAACACACATGAAGCTCTCATGGCTATGGAATAATGTACAGTCAAGCTCCAAGAACATACTAACATAGGCGTTGGAGGCAAAGATGTGCTACAAAGGGGACTTGCCAATCCAGGTTGAAGCCACCACGAAGGAGTTTAGAGAACGAAACACATACATTACAAGTGAACTCCACGAGGAAGAAAATGATTTACCCATTTGATAAGTTTTGTCCCATTGTCAGTTTTGTCTTATTAGGCCACCGTCTCATTTGTAAATTGTCTTATGTAATAAATTTTATGTAATGAAGTCCAAGGGACACATGTGGAATATGAAAAGACATACATTGGAATGTAATGAGTCATGTATAGAATATGAACAGTCATAGGAATTGAAGAGTCATGAGGAAGCTCAAAGGTCATGGTAAATTGTTATAAATAGCTCCTCATAACTCAAGCAAAGGGATTTTGGGCCGTGGCTTTTGGAAGGCTTTAGATTCTAGATATTTTTCCTTGGCTTTTCTTGTAAAACATAAGATATAGATCATTATTTGGATAATAAAATTATGTATTTGTGTTCCACTATTGGATACAATGTTTCATTCATGTAATAGTGTACTTGGGATCTTACACTTTTAATCAGAAGCTCAATGAGCTGACATTCCTTCATACATGTATCGTAGATGTAGTTGGACTATTTTGGTTATGTTTATGGTATATGTTGCTTTATTTACATACTAAGTTAATGAACTAATTTGTTTCTTAGCTATGGCTATTATTGAATGAATGTTGTTATAATTTAACAATTTTTGTTTACTATGTGGACTAATATGTAGGTATTTAACAACTCTTTCTCCTTATTCCGGGGTCCCCCTTTAAGATAGTACTATTACTTTTATAATCGGTGGCTCGTTTCCCTCACCAACCATGAAAGTATCTCGCATATTACATACACTGGATGTCTCACAAAAATCACATTCTTGCTGCCCCAAAGTAGTGTGTGTTCTCTTATGTTGGTTGGTATCCAAGGAATATCATTAAATCATTCCAACGGTGGCAAGAATATATGACCAAATGGGACTCCTACACCAAACGATATGAGGTCTAGTTGGGACTTCACATTGGGGATATCCCCTTACAATGTTGGCGGCATCCAACACCATCAAAAATTTCTTTCACTATCACTTCTCGACCTCTCTAGGTTCCACTGTCTCATAGAATATGCCACATGTATGTTCCTCTACAATGATTACAGATCACCTTGGAGTTCATGCCTATGACTAGGCATGCTGGACTCCCACGGGTTTCTTCCTTGGATTTCATGCCTTTGGCTGGGCACGGGTCCCATCTCCCCTGAATTCCGTGCGTGGGTCCCTCTCCTGCTGCTCCCTCATAATAATGAATAAAAATGGTTTATATAAGTTTTTGGTGGGCAGAGTTAACAATGTCATTGTTTGGCGAACTAGTTGGCACATTAATAATAGACCATTTGTAACAGCCTCGGTTAAAAATTCATGTAAAAATATATAAGACCACAGTTGATGGGATAGTATTCCAAGATGAATGGTGGGCAAGACATCCTAGTGGGTGTTAATTTTGGTTATTATGGCTAAAGAAAATTGGAAAAGGTAATGGCAAAGGATTTGGAAAGGCAAAATAGATTTTTTGGCACATTTATTTATGAAAATAATGGAAATTAGGAGAAAAGGAAGGTGAAAGGTCACAATTGCATGTGAGGAGGAAAATGAAGGAAAATAATGGAAAATGAAGAAAATAGAGGCCTCATTGATAAAAAGGCTTATGAGGACTAGCTCACAAGATTTTACTCAGGTTTTTCATTGGATCAAGAAAGGAAAAGAAGGCAAGAGGAAGGAAGGAGCAAACAAGGAAGAGAAGGATCAAGCAGATACAACAATATTATTTGCAGGTATTGATTTGCATGTGTGATTTCCTTGATAGAATTGGCATGTATGGTATTGCATGTGGTTCTTTTATGTCATGGCATGGGTTTTTCCAAGTGTGACAATGTTTTCAACCTAGCCTTGCCATTTCCAGATAGCCTTGATGAGATCGATTCTCATACTTCGGTTGAGATGGATTATTAGATGGATTTGAAGTTGAGTGAGGTGGATTTCCGAAATGAAAAACACATGGCCTAGTGGTCCCTAAACCGAATTTTGGATCACAGAAAAGCCACTGGCCTAGTAATCCTTGAGCCATACTGTGGGTTGCGGTATATCCAAGATTGTGTGCCTCGTTGGGCCTAGGAATACTACCTGTGAATGGTAGGATATACGGTAAAGCCAAGAGGTGTATTTCTCTCCGTTGAGCCTAGTAGTCCTGGGATGGGATGTACGATAAAGCCTAGAGAGTGGGTCTTGGTGTAGGGTCTAGTGATCCCTGGATCAGACTGTGGATTACAATAAATCCTGAGAGACTAGGAGGAACTAAAGTTCCTCAAATTGTTTGTGGAGAAATCCTGTATAATCCATGCTTGTTTGGTTATTTTTGGTTGGTTATGAGTCCCACATTCATGCTTGGAATATGGCATGATGATGAATGGCTGAAGAGAGATTTGGCTCAACCATTATATGGCCAGTTGGAACATGGTAGTCCCATCCTGGGTTGGATTTTGAATTCATTAATAAGAGGTTCTCTCCTTGATATCTTATGTATAAATGTACTGGTTTATATGTGGATTTTATGGTTGATGTATCCTTGATATTTTTGTGGTTATTATGCAGGTTATATGTATGACTTATGACAGTGATGATGTATGGATTTCCTCATGTTTTGATAGGTAAATGAATGAACAATGTATTTATGACCTAATAGATGATAATGCAACTAATGATATAAGGGATCAATGCTTCTTAGTGATTCTCAGATAAGTATGAGACCCCTATGCTTAAATATGTTGTTTACACCTATAGATTGCATTGATGCCAAGTGTTTGACAGAATGTCAGTCCTGATTGGGGATGGTCAGATCTAGTCCTGTATTTAATTTTTGGTTTATCAGTCTTGTCATCATGTGTTTAATGGATTCCAGAAGTTACAACAAGTTTTGTGCAGTGGCTAGAATTCTGGGCTTGAAAAGTGCCTTAATTCCCTCAGACTCTGGAATAGGTATGTTAGAAATAGTCCTTGGATTTTGGTATGCAGGCCTATGGGAGCATACCGATCTCTCTGAATGCTGGCATGCCCATAGCATGGGAGTTTCCAGAGGTTCAATAGCTTAAAAACTCAGTGGTACCTAGGGGCATGACACCAGTGTGGTTGGGATGGCTCTTGGGACTATTGTTGTTGATGTGGGAGGTATGTTTGATGTGTTTCCGTCGATTCCACTTCCTTAAGGTCACTTAGGATGGTTGAAACATATCATAGTAGCCTCTCGTCACATGTTTACCCTGGTTGGCCAGTTACTTGGGTGGATATGGGAGGAAGGTGTTACACCATTGGTTGTAACTATATATATGGAACAAAACCATTTGTCAACAAATTCAAATGGAGGTTGGCGCACTCTTCAATAACTTTGGTCTATTTCAAGGGGCCACGTGTCGACCTGTAATGCTGTCATGTCGACTGTATGGTTACCACATCATCATGCCATGTCAGTTATATGGATGTCACATCATCAAGCCATGTCAACTGTATGATTTTCACATCATCATGCCACATTAGCCGTACATATGCCACATCATCATTCCACATCAGCTGTATGGATCAATGTTTTAAAACTAGGATGGTTTGACTTGGATTCGACCTAGTTGACCGAGCCATACCCCTACACAGATTGATTAGGTAAATTATCTAGTTCGATGATTGGTATGTTATCGAACAGGCTGAGTTGGTCACCAACTGAGCTGATTCGATAACGGACCAACTAAGCCCGACATAAACCATACAACCTTAGTGATGGGAAAAAGAGGTGGGTTGGGCAGACTTGAAATCAATTTTTTTTGTTTAAACTATTTACTATCCCCTCTACCCCTCTTCCATGCCTATAAAGGTGACCCAACCCCCTCATATTTTCTCACATCTATCTCATTGCATTTATGTGAGCATTTGTGAAGAGCTTGTGAGCAGTTGGAGTTGGTTTTTGGAGCAACATTGAGGAGGCCTGACTTTGATTCAGAGTCTAAGCTAGATGAAGTTGCCTTGTCTAGAAATAGTGACTAGTGATCACTAGATAATATGCTATATTAGTGACTTGTAGTCTTGCAGTTGTATTGTTTTGTTGTAGAGGCCATTTAGAGCCTCATTGGTTATGTTTCTTTGTTTTGATCTCTATATATTACACGTATCAGACAATGCACTGGATTCCATTTTGATATAATAGATATATTCATGAGCATACTTTGATCATATGTTGTCTTCTCTCTATTATTCTAAAGCTTTTAATTTTGAAACATGAATGAAAGTCTTTAAAAATATGTTTTCTCGTAAAAAATAAATATTGAATGTACTTTTTACAAAGACCGAGTCATTGGAATCAACTAGTCTGAGTCGATACTGAGTCAAAGTTGACCCTTGGCTAGTTCAAAGTTTGAGTCCAAGTTTTAAAACTATGGCATTAATGCCATGTCATCAGTACATGTACCTTCCACGTGTCACCCTAAGGGGCTTCCACATGTCACTCCATCCTTCCTTTTTGCTTGTTGTTGCAAAAATTCAGAACACGATATCTTTCTCATATGAAGTCCGTTTGATGTGATTCAAGTTGTGGTGAAATCTCTCGCCAAGCTCTTCGACATGGCATTGTTGCCTTCAAATTTTAAGCACTTGGATTTTTGAGGGTCTTGCCATGTGGCATTATACGTACTTGCCACGTGTCACCCTAAGGGCTTCCACATGTCACTCCATCCTTCCTTTTTGCTTGTTGTTGAAAAAATTCAAAATGCGATATCTTTCTCATATGAATTCCGTTCAATGTGATTCAAGTTGCGATGAAAACTCTCTCCAAGCTCTTCGACATGGCGCTGTCGCCATAAAATTCTGAGCACTTGGATTTTTGAGGTTTCCTGGAGCCCCCGGGATAACATAAATATGATATCATTCTAATAATGTTTTACTCATTTATATGGTAGTTCTTAGCCTTCATTATCATAACCAAGGCCATTTCAAAAACAATATGTACTTTCAATCAACCAAACAACTATAAGTGTTCATACATAAATCTTTTCATTGGAAGATTTATAACATCCCCTGCAGTGATCTCATAATTATTATTATACACATAATAATTCAATCAATTTCAATTGATTTTAAAATAAATTGAAATGAATCTATCATTGAATTACTTATTTGCATCACAATCATTCCAAGAATTCCATAATGCATTCAAACATTTAATCCAACTACCAAAGGGTCAAAATTGAAATATAAATATCTCTAAATTCATGAGTAATTAGCTTCCACTTTGCTTTACACGATGAGGGATTCATGCCACTCATTCCGCTACTCAACAATTCCTCAAAATTATTAGAAGCTGTTTCTTTTCATGACATTCAATCATGCAATTGGTTGTCTCGTACAAGCATGCACGCACTCAATGCATCAAGCACATGTACCATCATAATTCATAATATGAGTGCCCTGATCAAATCATGCCATAGTAACTCATGGATGCATCATAAAGGTTCTAGAAATATTTACACAATAAAGGATTCTTACCTTTGTCATAACTCACTAGATATTACTAAAAAAATTGCTTTCATATGTCAACAATTCCTTACAATTTTCACATTAACTAGGAAAAACCAATCCTTCAACTACATGTTCCTTACCAATAAACTCAACATTATATGATAGAATCACTTGTCTTAAGCTTAGAAATATTGTGCGAATACTCATGGACTTATTAACACAATTACAATCCCTACATTTGCTTCATATATCCCACATAATCGTGCATTCTCCCAATGTATTACCAAACATATTTTATCTCACAAATGTATTATTTATTCATTTAATCTTTGTTCAACATGGTAGCTCAATGCATGTGCACCCTTTTACAATTTTACTAAATCTTTACATACTGACAATTTTCTACCTTAATCAAACCCCTCCTTTGGCATCCATGCAATGCATGCATCGATTTGAAAACCAAAATATATCAAATTTAGCTGAAAGGAATTATTACCTAATTCCTTTTCCTTTTTACCATTGCTTGCTACTTGTCCTACCTACCTGGATACCATCACATGCATTCTCAGCTAAGATATTTTCAATTAGTTCAACTGGCTTCTTAGAATACTTCATGTTGCAACATTTAGGAGCCCCTGAAATTATCTCAACCTCACATATTAGTCATAACTCTATCATTTGATCTACTTACACACAAGTTTCAATGAATATTCATAAAAGGGAATTTGCGCTATTTATCCAATTTACGCATTCAAAATATGCCTTCAATCATGCACCCAAACATATGCATATACATCTTGTCATGCATTTGCCATACTTGCATGCATTCCATGCTATTCATACACATTTATTTTTAAATTTAATTTTCAGCCTCTCTTGTTTTCAATCATTCACATTTCAAGTCTGATATGCCTAAGCATAAACATAAGCATAAGCACAATACTTTCTTTCATGTGGTGGTTAACAACAAGATCCCACTCTTGCACACTTTCCATATGAACATTCCATGTGTCATGGAATTCACTAGGAAACCTTACTGCATTACCAAAAATAGAGAAAATACTAGTTTTTGTTTACTTACCATTTACGCATTCATATTATTTTCATAAATAAAATATATCACCCAAGCACAAGTTTTTGTTAAGGGAAACTCCCTTCTCAGGCCATTTTCACAACTGTGACTTCACTATCCATCTAGTTCATATTGACCTAGTCAATCACTCCTTAACTAATCCTTTATCCACATTTTCCCTCTAGTGCAACTTTACAAGGCAAGCGTCCAAACTCATTAGAAAATGCATCACATGAATAAACATAACAATTTTTTTAAATAAATAAATACATTTTCTCAAATTCTTAGGAGGCACATAACCCAAATTTCTTCCTTGTAACAGCTATGGGGTCCCTCCCCCTTGCACTCCTATGCATATCAACTGCCTCAACATACATTATTTCATTAGAATTGTCTTAGAACATGATCATTCTTTTGGGTAATTTAATTGTCAGTTAAATTACTTAAGCATTAAATTATCAATCCAAGTTTGTATACTTGCACAATATATGCTACGAATCAACTTTCAATTTTAAGAGAAAATTAACTTAAAATGATTGCGAATCTAAGATGAGTATGCACACATTTATTTTTTCAAAGGTATAAATTGGAACTTGGAAAACAAACTATATTTCAATCTATGAAACCGAAATGACAATTGACATGCCAACAAACTTATTCTATTGGCAATAAAATAAATATATTCTAGTGACATGAAAGTAAATATATATTATCAATATGAAAGTAAATCTATCTCATTAACATGAAAGTAAATATATTTTAATGACATGAAAGTAAATTTAATCTAGAAAGCATTAAATCCTATACTAAGAAAGCAACGAATTCTTAAACTATGAAATTTAAAGGCAACCTATTTTGAAAGTAGTGAGAGATCAATTGAAATTTTAAATGTGTGCATTATCAAACTAGAATCATTCATAACTATTTATAAATCTAAAAGAAAACAAATTGGAAAGCAATGAATGTTTAACATGAATTGAAAAACAATGAATCTATGAAATGAAAGCAATATAGTAAATATTTTTGGTTTTACTCAAGCGTTTGAATTGCAAAAAACATAAATGGAATGAGAAACAAAGCATCTAATAAAAAGACTTGGAAATAAACATTGTAGAAAATGAGCGTAAAAGAAACCAATCTATCTTGCAAAAATGAAACGTTAAAATACACTCATACTCATCAGGTGGCCATTCTGAAGTGCATGAGAGTTGGAAAGTTCAAAACACTATTGATCAAAAACCAAATCTAATCATGAAGGCATAACCATATCAAAGGATTGTATTAATTGAATAGCGAGTGAACTAAAATGATATTCATAACATATAAGCATAGTGTCAATCTTTAGCATTCCAAAACTTAACACACCTTTGAGAGAAGAAGGCAATCCTATTTATACACAAAAATAAGATAACTAATTCATAAATGTAAATCCACAAATCTCTCCTAGATCCACATATCTCTTATAGATCCACAAATATCTCATGTGGTTACAACCATGTGTTAACATCTAACAACTAGCATCTCTTCATATCCTCTCACCAATCTCTCATAGCTTTGATAGGAGACACTTATGAAAACTTCCATGATTTTTCTCCATGAAATGTGCATGATCAACGCTCTAAAATCTTCCTCAAATATTCAAGAGTTTGACCAAGAAATTCGAATTGGAGACTTAGAGGCCAAATATGACTGTTCTAAAATCTTCAAATATGCCTACACATATCACAAAACTCATCCAACTTTTATACATAAGTGTGTACATGATATTTTTCTGAGTTTAACCAAAATTCACTCAAAATACCAAATAAATGTATTGGAAAATAATATGTCTAACCCATATTTAATCATGAATATGGTCTAAGTGCATTGTTACGAAGCTGCGAGATATGGTAAATATTGAAGGAAAAATGGAAGAAAAGAGGGTGAAATGGATGACATTTTGGAGACCCAACATTCCCCCAACTGAAGATGTTGCATGTCCTCATGCAACTTTGCATTGATTGTCATGGATTGAAGTCATCTTATTTTATGTAGTCTTGAGGTGTGCAAGATTTGTCAACAAGTCATTTTTGTGACTTTGAGATACCTCCAAGACTTGCAAAGTCTTCAATTAATTTTTTTTCTTGAGATCTTGATGTTGTGGAGAGTATTTTTTTCTGAAAGAGATTTTAAGTGGCAACTCTTATGGTTGGTTCTTGTGTGGAAACCATAAGTATTTAAAGTGTTGGTTCTTGTGTGACAACACTTTTCTTTTATTCTTTTTCTTGCTGCAACAAAGAATACTTGAAAATACATTCACAATGAAGAACCATTCATATACATATCAATTGATCCTTTCTCATGATTTAAATATTTTTAAAGCATATCCATCTTTAGAGAAGCATTTAGTTGGGAGAAGCATGTTGGTCAAGAATGCATGAGGTTATGGAATATGGGAATGAAAAATGGTAATGAATGTACCCCCCAACTGAAGGTGTTTTTGTCTTTTGAGAATTGGGAAAGCAATGTCACATGGGAAATTTTCCAAATACATATATTTTAGCATTCAAGGAATTAATGATTAAGGATTAGAAAAAAACATACCTTCACTTACCTGAAAAGCAAATAAGTTATGCATTTAAGAGAACTTGGCTGTTACTATTGGATCATGTGACGTGAAAGAATCAGATCTATTTCTTCTTTTATCTTGGTTGTAGGAATGGAAGATGAAATATTAAATTGGAATCTTTGTGCCTTCTTATTACTGGAACTAAGTCACTGCTACCAAATTTTGAAACTAAATATTGATTTATTGGAACACCGCCACAAGATTCTAAAATCATACAGTCTTCATTTATGTCCACACCATGGCATAATTCTTATCTATGTGAATAAATTTTGTTGATGTCAAACATATAAAGAAATTGTTTGATTATTGACCATTAATGAATGTCATTAACCAACATGAGACTATTCACCATTAATGTCAATGAGAGTCAAGATGCCTAAGTACATCTTACTAGGTACAAATATATGACTTGGAGCCGAATCACCTAGAAGATCCAACAAACAGGGGACATTGATGTATTCCTATTGTTTATTGGTGAGAGAACTTACCATTAAGGCATGCAAGCCTCAAGGTACTAAAAATATCTCTAATCTCAAACCCAGATAATCTGTTGAAGTTGATGGGTCAAGACTTGTTACAAGGAGGGCCTTAATGAATCCCTCATTATCCAATGTGATAATAAATTACTGATGTAGAGGACCATAGATGAAAAATTTTCACTATCAAGCATGATTTATTTGGAAAAAAGGAAGAGGAAAATGAAGTAACTAATCATTGTAAGTGAGATGAATGACTTTATTCATGGGTTAGGGATGAATGTAAGTGAGGAAGGAAAGTATACAACTTGCAAAGGTAAAATGGTTTTGAAGTCATGATCTGGTAGTAGGAAGATGAAGTTTTGGACTTCAAAATGGATGGACTGTAAGCTTAGGGAGAAAAAAATGAATGCGTATTGGGATGTGATCTATCATGGAATTGACTTCTTCATGTCCTTTCTGAAAAAAATTGGTCTTTGAAAACCACTTGTGCATAGATTGATCTTTTTTAATCATTCTGTATCCTGCAAAAAATTAGCACTAATCTGCAATAAAATGTAAGATTATTAAGGGAGAGAGGTGATTAATCTCTCTTCATTCGATATATATGCAAAAAAATCACAAATAGTGCTAATAAAACAAATCCAAGGAAGACAAATGAAATGAAATGCACTTTTATCTATTGGGAAGTGGTGCAACTTAGACTACCTGTTAATGTTTCGTTGATAAATTCTTTGTTTGATATTTTATTTGAGTGATTAAAAAACCAGGTTAAAGCAAATTCATATTAGAAACTTGTTTTTAATGTTTTGATGGTTTTTCCAAGTCCAATTGCTAAAAAAATAAAAAAAATGACCATTTTTTTATTGTCTCGAATGCCGATGAAAATAGCTTCATGATATAGAGCGCGTCAAGATATTTCCAATGATTCTTGAATCACCTCAAACATACATCGTATGAAAAGGTTATTCCCATATGATTTTTTTGCAAAATAGGAAATTTTTTGTGTAGGGGTGCCATGTGGTAGCACTAGAGAGTGCCACATGGCATCTCTAGAGGGTGCTACATGGCAGGGTGACTAAGATTCTAATGTGGCATCTGACATGGAATGTTGATGTGGCATGTTGACATGGACTTATGATGTGTCATGCTAACGCGGATTGCTGACATGGATGATAATGTCACAATTGGTGACATGGAAATATGATGTGGACTGTTGACTAGATGTGATTACATGGCAGTCACTGGGTAAGATGACTTGGCAATGATATTTGGGCTACATGTGGACCAATCCTATGTCACCACATGGCAGCGATAGTTTGACAAAATTGTCGCAAGGCTATTGGCTGTCAAAATGTTGCATGATTAACAAATGGCCTCCATCAATTTTGAACTCATAACCTCCTATAAAAGAAAATGGATTATCATTGTGCCATACATCATATATGTAGTATAAAATGGAAAAAATAAATCAATTTTTAAAAATTTAATAGTACGACAAAAACACAAATGGCGTGACAAAATGTCGAACCACCAACGAACTAAATTATGATATTTCCGCCATATTTTTGCCAATAAATCATCCAACTTAACCAAATATTTAACTGCTGCACCACACGTTGCATGAAACAAGCCACATGGAGTTTTCTGTTTTTGTTTTAATTAAAACTCACCTCCTTCCACGAAAAGCAAATTTGTCTGCCGAATTATCATTTCAAAATTCAACTACTAAGCCAACATTTTGATAGAATTCAATTTTAAAATATTTTGGAGGTTGTAATGGAGCTGAAGCTCGACATCAATTAGACGCTGCACGAACTTGAAACATGGAGTTTCCAAACTGTGTTCCCTGTAGTTCATTTTGGATCTAAACCTTCGTTTTATCATATTTATTTTATGCTCTCGACCCTCCTTTTGTTTTATATGAAAACGATTTTGACATGGGTTTTTGAATGGAATTTGTTTTGTTTTATTTTTATTTATGCTTTGTTGTGCTCTATTTATGTTTTGTTTTAATTTCTTTTGTTTTAGCTTTAATTTTTAATTTTAATTTTTAAATTTGTTTTTATTTTTGTGTTTGGTTATTTTATGTGTTTCCTTGTTTTTATATATATAATATATATATGAGTTTTTTTATATATATACTTTTAATGATTTATTTTGTTTTCATTTTTATACGATTTTTTTAGAAACAACTTATTTTAGAAAAAAAAAATTAATTAATTTTTTTTGGGTAAAAATAGATAAATTATTTTAGAAAATTTTGAGAGAAATCTAATTGAGTTGGATATCAACATTTAAGAATGTTTTTTAGAATGAATTGTAAACTTAGATCTCTTAGTCATTTCTTTTTAGAGCTATGAATTTTATTGTGAAATTTCAAAGCTAACTTATCCAATTTCTTTTCTAATCTTCCAGATCAGAACAACGCACAATAAGAGAACATACTTGAGAATTATTTATGTAATTGAAATCTAAAATTTGAAACACAAAGTAAGAAGAATTGAACTTAGACCTCAATTTTTTTAGCTCTTGAAACTCTACTTGTTCTCCTCCTTCATGAATGTCCCTTCTCTTCTAGATCTTCCTTAATGTCTACCAAGATATGAGAGACCAATTGTATATTTGGATTTAACGCGAGGATTTGTTGAAAAATGGAAGAATGTTGTGGCCTAGCCACTATTTGGAACTAATATTAATGTAGTCCTTGCTCTCTAAGAAATGCTTCATCGTCATTCTAGATCTCCTGTCCATAAATGAATTAGTGTTGAAACTCTTACAAAATCAAAATTGATTGAAATTTATGCATCATAAATGATTTTTTTAACATGAATTTTAACTATGAACGCAACTAAGATGAGATTAAATTGCAATAATATTTGGTTAGGAAGAATATCACAATATTGATGCATACGTTCTTACATTTCGTCTCACTGCTCCTCTTAAACAAAGTTGTATAAAAAAAAAAAAAAAACATACTAAATTGAAAGCTAACACCTATGTATACTTTCCCGACAACAATGCCAAAAAATGTTGGGTAATTTAATTTTCAATTAAGTTACTTAGCATTAAATTATCAATCCATGTTTGTATACTTGTGAAGTACACTTGCACAAAATATGTTAGGAATCAACTTTCAATTTTAAGAGAAAATTAACTTATTTAAAATGATTGCGAAGCTAAGATGAAGCCGTTGGTCAGGAGTCTCTGCTCTGCCTATTTAACTTGCTTAGCTGGATCTGTTTCTTCAACTTGTCCTGATGATGAACCACACTTGTTGGTTCGAAACGCGTCGACAAATGATTTTCCATGTGATTTTCGCCGAAGAATCTCTCTCTAAATTGATATGGATCACAGAAGCCTAAACTCTATTAAGATGAAACCTATTTATGAAAATTTCTAAAATGAGTATGCACACATTTATTTTTTTAGAAGTATCAGATTTGGAACTTGGAAAACAATCTTTTAATCTATTAAATTGAAATGAAAATTAACATGAAAGTAAACTTATTCTATTAACACATAAATAAATCTATTCTAGTGACATGAAAGTAAATATGTATTATCAATAGGAAAGTAAATCTATCTTATCAACATGAATGTAACTGTATTATCAATAGGAAAGTAAATCTATCTTATCGACATGAAAGTAAATATATTCTAATGACATGAAAGTAAATACTTGAAAGTAAATTTAATCTAGAAAGTAGTAAATGCTATACTAAGAAAGCCATTGAATTCTTAAACTATGAAATTTAAAGGCAACCTATTTTGAAAGCAGTGAGAGATCAATTGAAATTGTTAATGTGTGCATTATCAAACTAGAATCATTCATAACCATCTACGAATATAAAAGAAAACAAATTGAAAACCAATGAAAGTTTAACATGAATTGAAAAACAATGAATCTATGAAATAAAAGCAATAAGGTAAATCTTTTTGGTTTTGCTCAATCACTTGATTAGCAAAAGAACATAAATGGAATGAGAAATAAAACATCTGATCAAAATACTTGAAACAAGCATTGCAAAAAATGAGCATAAAATAAACTAATCTATCTTGCAAAAATGAAACATCAAAATACACTAATACTCATCAAGTGGCCATTCTGAAGTGCATGAGAGGTGGAAAGTTCAAAAAACTATTGATCAATCATCAAATCTCATCATGAAGGAATAACCATATTAAAGGATTGTATTAATTGAATAGTGAGTGAACTAAAATTGTACTCATAACATATAAGCATAGTGCCAATCTTTAGCATTCCAAAACGTAACACATCTTTGAGAGGAGAAGTCACTCCTATTTATACAAAAACTAAGATAACTAATTAATAAATGTAGATTCATAAATCTCTCCTAGATCCACATATCTATCATATATCCATAAATATCTCATGTGGTTACAACCATGTGTCAACATATAGCAACTAACATCTCTTCATATCCTCTCACCAATCTCTCATAGCTTTGAAAGGAGGCACTTATGAAGACTTCCATGACTCTTCTCCATGAAATGTGCATGATCAATGATCTCAAATATTCAAGAGTTTGAAGAGTAAATTCGATTTGAGACTTCAAGGCCAAATATGACTGTGTTGAACTCTTCTAATATGCCGACACATATCACAAAACTCATCCAACTTTTATATATAAGTGAATACATGTTATTTTTCTAATATTTAACCATAAATTCATTCAAAATACCAAAAATAAATTTATTGGAAAATAATATGTCTAAACCCATATTTAATCATGAAGATGGTCCTAGTGCATGGTTATGGAGTTGTGCAATATGGTAAATATTGAAGGAAAAACGGAAGAAAAGAGGGTGAAATTGATGACATTTTGGAGACCCAACACATTCCTTCATGCAATATCACAAGCATAAACTCATATCATGCACTTAATTAGGCATTCAAACAATGCTTCAAGTGTGCATAAAATTCAAGAGTCATAATCAATAATTCTTAGAAACCTTATCTAGAGAAAACCACTGATGGGAAACAAACCTCTTATTTTCTCCTAATCCAACAAAATTAAATTAGAAAATATACCAAGCACTGCCCATTAAAATGTGGTTAGGAAATTACAAATTCTAGATGGTAAAACATGATACGAAATTTTCCCCCATGGGTAGGTGAATGTGGTCTTATATTGGTCTTCAGGAGCCATCTAGATCTAGTTATAGCCACTAAATCCATAAAGGAAAAAAATACTTCTTTCCCACAAATGCATCTAAGACCTAGTCAATGAAAGGCAAGGGGAAGGTGCATTTATGGGTGGCTTTGTTTAAATTTCTATAATTAATGTAGATTATCAGTTTACAATTATTTTTTGGAATGAAAACAAGAGGGGATAATTATTGATTATTAGAGATGGGATAAATAAATTTTATGAAGAGAATTTTTTCCAACTCTTTCTTAACTATTTCTTTCAACATCGGATTCATCTGTCATTGGGGTTGGAAAATGGGTCTAGAATTATTCCTAATAGAGATATGATTAGTGAATAAATCTAGATGGATTTTCTTCATGTCAATTTAGTCTCAGGAAAAAAACATTATTATGTTTTTTCAAAACCTTAATTAACTACCTCATCTGAGAGTTGGAGATCCCACAATTAATGTTCAAAAATTTCCGAGTGATAATATCCATAGATTCAATGTTTGGGTCATCTTTTTCAATGATAATGAATAATTCACCTCTAGTGTTATATATGCTACATAGAGAGTAGCTTGGAAATTAGGACTTAAGAACTGATTGAGAATGTGTTGGGTAGGTGGAGGGGTTGAGGCTATGAAGCCACTAATTTATTTATCCTCAATTTTGTGCTTAAGTGCAAGATATTGGTAAAATTTAAGCACTTGATGAACAACCTCTTGTTCTTCACTCTCCTCCTCATTTTCCAAAATTGGCATGTCTTGATCAATGTTTGGTTTGGCTAGGCGGTATAATGTAATTTGTTTGTTGGAACTTCCTTGGGAAATTATCATGTTCCTAGATCCGTAACTAATGTCGACATCAATAGTTTCCAACCATGGTCATACTAAAATCAAGGGGTATTCCCATAGAGTGGATTTAGGCTACAATACCATAAAATTAGTTTGATATTACTAGAAGTCCATATATCACAACATTTTCTAAGATACCCTTTGGTTTTATTGTGGAGTGGTTGGTAAGTTGTAACATTGTGGGCGTCTAACTAAGGCCAAACAATCCTAAGGTTTCCATAGTTTTGTGAGTCATAACATTGATTGAAGCTCCCAAGTCGATAAATGGATTGGGAATAATAGTATTATTAATATAAACATTAACCATAGGGATTACAAGACCTGAATATTTGAATGTAAGGACCCCCTAACATTAAATTTACTAATTTTCCAATAAGATGTATTGATTGAGGGTCCTTTATTTTTATACTTGGTTTTCATAGGCATAATTTCTTGAAACATTTTGAGTAGATTGGGGATTTACTTAATGGATTAGATGAGAGGCATCTGAGCACACATTTTTAAGCTTCCCCCAAAAGTCAAACTCTAGTTGGGTGATATGTTTATCAATGTTTAACCTCTCTGTGTAAGGAGGAATTAATGACTCACGGTTGACCTAGTATGGTTTTATAAGAGCTCCAGGAGATTAAAGTGTTGGGTTTCCATCTGGGACTTATTCCTCATAATATTATTTTCTTACATGAGAAGTTTTATTTTTCAAGGTCTTCCCCAATATTAGTTAAATATCTTTACATTCTAAGGAAGAAATTGAGTAGGTGATTTGAGAGCTCGGTGGCATGTGTTGGTTGTGCTACCTATTATTAGGGTTAGGTATAGGTTGTGCATGGAGTTGAGGATGAGGATCATATGGATTAGGTGGTTGAACTTGTGGTTGTGGTAGAAGTGGCATTGGAATATGAGGCACAAACTATTGAGGCTTCCCAAAGGATGGGTACCTCCACCCTTTCTTCCATAGGTGGTTTTGGGATGGGGGAATTGTCTTCTATGGGTTAGGTGGGCACCAATGGCGAGGAGAAAATGACATCAAAGGATTAGCCCAACAAGAAGTGTAATATTAATATTGTTCATGGATCATACCTTGGGGTCTAAGCTTCCATGGTCAATTTTGTGAGATGAAGGATAATTGTTTTGCTTCACAATTTTCTTCCTAATAAACTACTTTCAATCTTGGTAATGATGGGAAGCTACTGGTGGCATGCTCCTTTTCATAGATTCCATAAGTATTAACTTGGCTCAACAAGCATTCTTCTAGTGGGTTATTTCTTATACATTTTATAGCGTTTCCAATTTTGAGTTCAAAGAGATAAGAATATCTATATCAAAATCCTCCAGTAGATTTCCAATTTCATCTATAGTAACTCCTTCCCTAGATTTTTTGTTAATTATTTCTATCATATCCATTCGTCCTTTTCCTATGTGTTGGCAATAACTTCAACACACTCATAGATATCATCATAAGTGTGTTAGAATGTGTCACCTCCACTCATCAGTTTAATAATGTTAATAAAATCATCCCAAATTACTCTTAAAAACAAGACTCATATGATTCTATCCTCCAAATAGCTTTGTCTAGACTGTTGCAAATTGTATTTAAAGCACTCTATGTAATATTCTAGGCTTTCATATTCCTTTTGTGTCATTATGAATACTTATTCTCCCTTATCATTTTTCTTGCAATAATCTTGATACTCAAGGAATGCATTTCTCATTTCCACCTAGGTGTTGATGTTATTTCCATCAAGCCTAATAAACAATCAAAGTGCATTTTTCTTTAAAGTGGCAGGTATTTTAGCCCATTTTTCCCACTTCATGTCATGGAGAGAAACCCTATTCCTATCCTTTGACTTGTTGGCCTAAGTGCATCCTTGTCTCTTCTTTATTGTGCATTTTTAGTAGCCCGTCGCTCCCACATGCTTGTCATCATGAGACCCATTTCTCCTCTACAATGGGACAACCTGAAACTTGGGTACCCTACTTGCCTTTGGCATGGGAGCGGTGGAAGTTATTTTTCTAGAACATGTAATTCATAAGGAGATCATTTCGATCCACTTGTTCATGAGTTGGATGAGGGTAAATTATTGTGGATTTTTACTAATTGACCATGGCCTTATGTGTCCATATACATCCTCTAGAGCTTGGAAAAAATACTATATATGGAGACCTTATCAAGAGGGAGAGAGGAAAAAAAGAGTATTGCTCAATTATGCTGGTGGATTTCTACCATAAATTCCTTTGCATGTGAGGTGAGCTCAATCTTCGAAAAAAACCACTAAGATTCATTCACTGCAGTCCATGTAACCGAAGAATTCTCAACAAGCTTATGAGGAAAATAAGACAAACAAATATAAAAACACTTCTAAACATGCTTAGGAGACCAAAAAATCCCAACCCAATCATGGTGGAGGAACGAATGAGTGATGCCAAAACTTCAAATTCCCTTGCAATATTTGTTAGGGGGATTGCTTATTCATGAGTGCCTACAAATGGATGAGATTCATTGCCTTGTTTTGAAGCCATATTCTACTCAAACACCAACCATTTTAACACATCCATTCCTCCCTAACATCAAAAAATGGTTACACAACCTCCTCCTCCTTTTCCTACAACCATGGGAGGAAAATTTTTTCTTGGAAGCAATGCACCTATGCTTATGTGTAATGAGCAAGTTAACTTATATATGAGAGCTAAATCTTATGACACTCTAGAGTCAATTTATACTTCCAAGGACATGGTAATATCCACTGTGCCCAATGGACCTCTCACACTAGATAAGACTTTGGAGCTAATGTTTCTCCCAACTAAGGGTGTTCTTTGAAATTAAACACACAATCCCAATGTGAGGGCCACCTAACATTATAGTATTATTGAAGATCTAGCCTAGGCTACATGTTCCATGTCTTCCTTCAAGGTTCTATGAAGATGTCCTATGCAACACATATCCTTTTTCACTGCTATTGGAGGGGTTGATCCTTTAGAGTTGAATTTGATACTATTTGAAATTGATGCCAATGATTGTAGATGATCTCATCATATCTATTTTCATATCTCCGTTCACATGTTTAGTCAATATGTACACCAAATTATTGTGGCTGAAGGATCTTCCACCTGCATTGTGACCTCATCATGATGGAAAGCTCTTGGTTATCTAGCACACATTAATTCAAGTAAGAGTCTTCATGCCTTTGATGGACATACATTTGTGCTTCAGGGCATTCTACTAGCATTTTCCATCAAGCTAGGGGGAAAGACTGTTACCATTGATGTAGAAGTTGTTGATGCCCCACTAGATTATAATATGCTCATTGGACATATTTGATTTTATGCTATGACTGTCGTTGTGTAATAAATATTCCATGATATTCACTTTCCACAGGAAGGAAAGATCATTACAATTAATCAACTTGATTACTTTATGTTGATACATAAGTATACCATTACGGGAATTACAAGAGCACCAATGTGGGAATGTTTACAAGCCCTTCACTTATCAATGTCTTTCCTATATCCTTACCTAATGTTCCTTCTACTTCTATGACTCCCTTGCACATGATCTCTTCCTTCACCAATGGATCCCATTGGTCCCCTGATCCTTGGATGATGCCTTCTCCTTTAAAAGTATACTTGTATGGTGAGCATATGCATTTAAGCCTGACTAAGATTGCTTATAAAAGAATCCATTCAACATATGACACTTTTGAGTTAGGTGACAACACTCGTGAACCACTTGATGAATATTCTCTGCCCATTTGGGTTGTTGACCATCCACTTTCTCATGAATTTCTAGAAATTGATCTTCCTATTGAAGAGAAAATCATGGAAGTCACATTTATCTCTAATCATCTGCAGGAAGAATTATATCATCAATCATATTTACTTCATTGGGTAGATAAATTGGATGATTCACAAAAAATCCTAGCTTCCTATATCCTTGCTGAGTGGTCCCAGTCCCCCCTCATGCTGCATGATGTTTTATCAGAGGGGAACTTGGAAAATATTTCAAAGACTATACCCATAAACATTGCTACAAAATCAAGTGTTGTAGAAAATATTATGATCGGAGTGGATTTTAATCCTCGAGAAATTGAAATTTACATTGCCTTTTCTAAGAATTCCATGTTGTTTTTACTTTCTCACATGACGAAATTTTTGGAATTAGCCCTCATATTTTCAAACATTAAATTAAATTTATGATGGAGCTAAGTCAGTAAGGAAAAGGCTCAGGCTAGTAAATCCTCACTAAGCAACTACTATTAAAGTAGATAGTCAAAAGCTCTTAGATGATATTTTTATTTATCTAGTACCCTTGATGGAGTGGGTTTCTAATATATTTTTAGTGACTAAGAAACAAGGGATGATTAGGGTTTGAATTAATTATAGGGATATGAATTTGGCTTGTCCAAATGATAATTATACAACCCCTTTTATCGAACAAATTCTCAGTGAATGTGCTAGGAGTGCTATACTTTATGGATGGTTTTACTGGCAATAATCAAACCCAGATCAAACTAGAGGATTTTGGAATTATGGCTAATGTTTTGTCCTTGATGTCAACTTGGATTTCGACTTGTCATATTACGTCACCATAATTGTGTCACACTCTTGTCTTAGTGAAAAATTAATGAGCCTAGTTAGGTTATGGATGGATTACGATTCTTGATATCTATAGATATTTGTAGATGATATTAATGCTTGATCAAGTGTTGTAGAGGATAAGGAAGGTATTGGAAGCCTAGCCACAAGTTTACTTTGAATAAGATCGAAGAATTTGAAGTTTGCAAATCCATACACTACTCTTGTGAGATAAAGTCGCATACATATGCAAATATCATGAACAAGATTCATGTACACAACCCTACACATGGACAATAAAAAAAACATGAGCATTTTCCATGGTAATATCACAATGTTTTGAGTCGAAAAAAATTATTTGATCCCATCAATAATTACTGTCAACTAATCCCATGGAATTGCCTAAGGTATTGGCAAGGAAAAAATGTTATAAAATGAAAGGGAGATTGAGCAGTTGTGTGTGCATTCACTCTTAGTTTCCTTTTATTTGTTTAAAACATGTGTGCACCAAGGCGCAAGGAGGAGGTTCAAATATGGATATTTAATGCGAGCTCTGATAAAAACCAATACTTGGTTTGGCTTCTTGTGATATCCTCTCACTTGATATATTGTGTAATTAAATGTGCGTATGTGTGTTTCTAGTTAATTGTGTTAACCTGAAAGACATTTGAAAATTTTAATTATCAATAAATTGTTAGTGATAATAACTGATTACAAGTCTACAATTATGATGTTTTATTTTTGTAAATAAAGAAAATAGGGGAAAATTAGTTTTGAGTACAAATGACTGAAAGAGACGAGGCTACAAATTATTGTGGAATATTTTTTACCCATCAATAAGTCCTATGCATATAATTTGAATGATTATATTTCTTAAGGAATTATGATATTGGCCAATTAATTATTTCCTTAAAAAAGAGGGAGTTGTCTTTAGGAGTGAGGAATAGAAGCTCATTAATGAACTGATAACTACTTGCCACCTATTGCCAAGGTGGAGGTAGTTACTAAACACCAAAAGAGTGGTATATGGGGTTGTATACAAATATTTTGTCTACTTGCTTTTGTATCATTCCGAGAAGAGAAGAGACTAAAGAGAAGCAAGAAAACAAAGATAAAAATAAATTTGCAGATTTGTTATGCTTAGGGGGATACTGGCTATTTTGGAATGTCAAGGTTGGGAGGAGCCAAGTACTTGATTAGAAATTTTCCAGATATCTGTTTGATGTTGGTATCTCTACCTACAATTCCTATTTGTTTGAAAAAAGAAAAACAAATGGCTATGTTTACTTCCAATTTTTATATAATGAAAAAGGAAAAGAAAATTGTTATAACTTTTAACTATTATGTTTTGTTTACGTGTTCTATACAATGTAAAGCAAGTAGTAAAAACAATTTGGCATAACAAAAATAAATTTTTCATATTTTGATTTGAAATCTTGCATAGAAATATGAAAAATAATGAAAGAAAACATTATGTACAATAGAATATTAAATCATAGAGTAAACTTTATTTCTAGTGTTCGTTGGAAATAAATTTATCAGACAGAAGAGGAGATTAAGGAAAATATAGATTCATATGTATGTATAGATATATGTTAAACCAAGTTTAGGTTTTCATAGGAACAATCTATGATAAATAAGTATATAAATGAGTAAATTCATCTTCTAAGATATATTCATAAATGTATGTATATATTTATACTAGATCAATTCTGGTCATTTACATAGTAACTCGCTATAAAACCAATAAAATGAATTAGAATCTCTCTCTCTCTCTCTCTCTCTCTCTCTCTCTCTCTCTCTCTCGCTATATATATATATATAATCTGTGCAAGAAGGTTTTTGTTCACATAAATTTTTTTTTTCAATTAATAAAAACAACAATAGGAGCCTTACTAAAACCCTTTTCTTTGAGAGAGTAAAACTAAAACATTTATACAAAAAGCTTTAATAGCATTGTAACTCCTAAATCTAAATTGTAGACAAAATAAATGATCATAGGTACACAATGGACGAATCTATATATATATATATATATATATATATATATATATATATATATAGATAGATAGATATATAACATTGTTGTAAGAAAAAGAAAATATATAATGGTATTGTTTTCCAAAGTTATACATAATCTCTTTGTAATTTGATAATATCATTGCATGGAGACAAACTTAGAAAGAGGTATTTTCGACCTCAAGAGAATTTGTATTAAGCAAAACAATAACATAACTAGAAATTTCTCTTCATAATGAAAATAATACTTTTGATACAAAAGAGGCTCACAACCTTTTATAAATAATTTAGTTCCAAAGGAACAATATGCCATAAAAGACGCTAAAATAAAACAATTAGTATACAATTCTAGGAGTTAACAATTCGAAGGTTTGTCTTTGTATAGAGAAATCACACCCATGCAGAAGAAGAAACCAAAGGTTGGAGACCTTCGACCTAGTAGATAAGTCGAGTAAGTTGGAATAGAGCCACACCAAAATTGAGAACATCAAAATGGAAATACTATGGTTGAGCATGAAACAATACCTGTAATAAACATAAACAAAATTAGTGAATAGTAATAAGAACTGCATAGAAAACATGAAGAAGAGATTAGAATTTAAAGGAATAAATGAGAAAAGGGTTATAATAAAATTATCTAAGAATAAGTTACAAAATTCCAAGTGCTTCCCCTACCTGTACAGGGATAAAAATAAAAATTAGCCACTATATGAACCACAATGGATGGTTCGAAATGCATCGACAAAACTCGGATGATATGATTTTTACCAAAATTTTTCTTACTTTTCATAGAATGAAGGTTACCGCTTGTAAGCCAAATAATAATGTTTAATGCATAAACAATTAAAGATTTAACCCAAAAAATTAAGAAATGGGTAACTGTGTAAACCCAGTACAAGATTATAACCAAATGTAGAAAAAATTATCAAATTTTAGAGAAAGAAAATGGTAAACAAGTAAACGCTGCAAATGATTGTAACCATATTCGAAAATCGAAACTATCAGTTGGTATCCAGGGTTTGAGAAATCCCAAATTTAAAATAAAAATCAGAATACGTGAAAAAACAATGCTTACAATCAATAAGGAGAATAAATTTAAATGGGCCACTAACAAAGTCAAGAAATAACTAGAGAAAATAGACACAGAGGGTTATTAAACTCTTTCTAAATATAAATACAAGGTTATATGAGCTCTAATAGTTAAGCCATAGAATGATTACATAAAATAGGAAATAAGGGTTTCAAAAACCTTGAAAATTACTTTATTTCCAATACTACTAATTGTACTACCCTAAACAAGAGGAAAGTAGTAAACTGATTCCTTGTCACTATTATCTAAACACTGAATTTGAAATTAGAAAATGTATGCAAGAGGGTAAAGGTCTTTACCTAAGGGTTGGTGGCATAAGAGACAAAGAAAAACCGTGTAGCCGATGGCCATCATTAACTAGTGGTTAAACATAGGAGAAATCCTGTAGCCGATGACTAGGTGTAATGGAACAAGATGTTACTAGAATAACACTAAAATATTTGTAGAAATAATCTTGAAAATAACATGATACAAATATATTAAAATGAGACCAAAGGACGAGAGTAAATAGCCAACAAATCTTCACAAAATAATAAGTATTAAACATAAGAAATTCTCAAAACCAAATGCAGAATCACCTCTGGTATGGTTTAATTAAACTCGAATACAACTGGTCACTGATAGTTTATGGAACTAATTAATTCCATTATTGGAAAGAAAGATTCATTATAAAACCCTCTCATACTGGAATAAACACAATGATAACATAAGTTGTAGAGTAAATGACTCTCAGAACATCGCAAGGTAACAAATGGATTGAAAACAATGCCGGAATAGATTTTAGATTTATGAGAAAACAAGATTGATCATAACCATTGATTTAGAAGGACCGATCTATACCAAAAATGTGATAGGTCAAAGGTACCTTTCATGGAGCCATCGTAGAACAACATGTGTATATATAGAAAACTATGGAAGGGTTGTTAACACAACAACATGTATATTGTAACAAAAATCAACGCTAAAAAAAATGTTCCAATATATTATTAAAACCACATTCATTACGCAAACCAAACTCTACGATGATTCAAAGAATCAACAATATGTTTTACATACAAGCACCATGAATATGATTATAATCATAGGTACAAAACCATGACACTAATGCATGTATATTCGTGCATTGAAACCCTTAGAGGGAAAAATATTATATTTTTTAGTTGAAAGTGGAAATGTTTCCAACACACACACATATATATACACTTTGTGTTGTGGATGAGGTACATTACAAGTGCTATCAGAGCTGTAAGTTACAACATTAGACCTTTTATGGGTCCTAGACTAAAACAATTATATCTTTCATGAAAAAATTGTTCAAAGTATTGGTAGGAGTTTGAAGTGTGGATGAAGAATTTAATGGAAAAACTTCCACAGGATCACCGAGGGGTAGTGAAGAACCTGATATCGAACTAGGAATGATGGGTGGTGGAACCAATAGTGTAGTAAATCAAGAATTTGAGTTATTGCAAGTAATTAAAATCTTGAAGACAAACTTATATGACATTAAGGAAAATAAAGAAAGGCTGTCTAAAGATAAAGTAGAACATGAAGAAATTAATTGTTACTTTTTGGGGAAACTGGAAGAAGATAGAGCCAATAGAAAAGTGAAATAGACCATAAGAAGAGAGATAGGAGTGAAACAACAAACACTATTGATTCTATAACTTCTAGTGGAGATGAGTCTCATGAATTTGAAGAGAAAGAAGAACATAAATATGAAAGTAGCACCTCCACATCTAGAAACAAGAGGACCACATCTCAACTGCAAGGAGAATTTAAGAAGATTAGGCCTCCTAATTTTGACGGTGAATCTGAAGAAGGAGCATGGCTCCTTAATATGTCCAAATATTTTGAGGTATACAATTATGCAAGTGATTTGAAGGCAAGATTGGAAACTTACCAGCTAACTGGTAAGACAACCTTATGGTGGGAAGAGAACAAATTTTTTAAGAGAATCAAAAGTAAAAATTTAACATGGAAACTTTTTAGAAAATAATTCAAAAAGAAATATCTAACTGAGAGGTATTTTGATGAAAAATATAGGGAATTTCATGAGTTGAGGTTGGGACAATTTACTGTGGATGAGTTTGTCAATAAATTTATGAACTTGTTGAGGTATGTGCCCTACTTAAAGGAAAATAAAGATAAAATCTAAATATTTATCAACTGCTTACCTTTCTCATACAAAGAAAGAATTGAGTTCGATAACCCAAAAAATATGGATGAAACTAGAAGAAAACCAAAGTTGTGTTTTGTTCAAAATCAAAATAAGGGCGACAATTCAAAAGGGTGGATGACTAAAAAACATGAAAAATTTAGCACCAAGAAGAAAGGGTTCAAGAAACCAACTTTTCCAAATACTTCCAAGAGTAATTAAGGAGGAAATTATACTAGAAGTGTAAATTAGCCAAGGAATTTTGGACATAAAATTGGACAAGAAACTGGGGCAGGGAATACATTTTTTAAAGATGTAACTAGACAATCAATTAAGTGTTGGGGTTGTAGTGAAAACCACTTGTGGAGAGAATGTCCACAAAATCCAACAAACAAAAGGGGGATAGTGAATAATCTACAAGAAGCTTCAAATTTTAATGACACTACCTGCAACATTCCAAGGATCAATGCAAAATTATATGGAAGACAGGTAGACCACTAGTCGACAACGGTGGAAGTCTAAGGTACAATCTTTGAACATAAATTTTCAATATTAATAGACCTTGGATCTAATTTAAGTTACATTTCCCCTGCTACAATTAAAAAATGTAAACTCAGGAAGGAAAAACAAAACAAACATTGGTTAGCACAACTAGCCACAAGGATAAAAATAAAAGTAACTAAAATAAATAAAAAATGTTTATTGAATTTAAATAGAATGAACACTCAACCAAACTTAAATGTTTTACCTCTAGGGAGATATGATGTGTTAATTTGGATGGGCTGGTTAGAGTCTAATAAAGTAATTTTGAATTTCCTAGAGAAATCCTTTAATTGTGTTAATTATGATGGAGAATATGGCATGGTTAGAGGAGTGCCAAGAACTATTTCAGTAAGACAAATTTATGCCTTATAGCTGAAGAAATGTGCATGCAAAGGCTGTCAAATGTTTGTTGTTCATATTGAAGACTTAGCTTAAAAAAGAAAAAATCCATCTTTAGAAGACTAATCTGTGTTACAACAATTCAAAGATGTTTTTCCTAAGAAGATACTAGGATTGCCTCGAAGAAGATATATAGATGTTACTGTTGATCTCATTCATAGAGTTGTTCTGTTTTCCAAAGCTCCCTATAGGATGAGTATTCCTGAATTAATGGAATTGAAGATTCAGATACAAGAGCTGTTGGATAAAAAGTACATAAGGACTAGTGTGTCTCCTTGGGGTGCACTAGTGTTGTTTTCCAGGAAGAAAGATGAGACAATGAGGCTTTGTATTGATTATAAAAAACTGAATAAAACAATGATTAAAAACAAATATCCCCTGCCCTAGATTGATTATTTATTTGATCAAGTTCAAGGAGAATTAATATTAAAAAAAATTAATTTAAGGTCAGGATATCATGAAATAAGGATCAAGGATGAATACATACACAAGACATTATTTAAAACAAGATATGGACACTATGAATTTGTAGTGTTTCCATTTGGACTCACTAATGCATTAACAAATTTCATGTGCTTGATGAATAGTGTGTTGAGTCTTTTTCTTGACAAATTTGTTATCGTGTTTATAAATGTTATTATGGTTTACTCTAAGAGTAAGGAAGGACATGATCAACACTTGCTAATTGTTTTTCAAACACAAAGAACATGAGCTATATACTAAGTTTAGCAAGTGCTCATTTTACCAAGAACAAATTAAATACGTGGGACATGTGGTGTTTAAAGAAGGGATTCTTGTGGATCTAGAAAATATTAAAGCTATTGTTGAGTGGCCAGTGCCTAAAGATGTGGCTAATGTTTTATCATTTATGGGAATAACATGTTACTATAGAAAATTTATAAAAGGCTTTTCCAAATTGGCCTATCCTATTACGTATTTATAGAAGAAGGGGATACAATTTGAGTGGATTCAAAAGTATCATGATAGTTTTGAGAAGTTGAAATAATTATTAACCACAACACCGATCTTGAAACTAGATGATCCAAATAAATAGTTTGTTTTATGCAAAAATGCTTGTAAAGAAGGTTTGGGAGGTGTTTTGATGCAAGATGGTCATGTAATCAATTATGAGTCCAGGAAGCTAAAGGATCATGAAAAGAGTTATGCTATGCATGATTTAGAATTGGCAGCCACAATACATGCTCTAAAAATGTGGAGACATTATTTGATTGTAGAAAATTTCAGCTAAGAACAAACAATGTTAGCCTTAAATACTTTTTTGATCAGCCAAATCTAAATGCTAGACAAGCTATACGATTATTGTTTCTTAGTGAGTATGATTTTGAAATTGAACATATTAAAGGAAATAAAAATAAAAGTGTTGATGCCTTAAGTAAAAAATTACATCAAATCCACACACTTTTAACAACAAATTGGCAATTTTTTATATATATTAAAATGATAAAAACAACAACAAAATTTGATGAAGATTATTTATAGATGAAAAGGAAATTGCAGAAAACTAAGAATTAGGTGAAAATGACATAGATTTTACAATAAATAATGCAGACCTGTTGTTGTTTAAAGGTACAATTTAATTTCCTAGTGACCCAGAACTCAAAGTTTTTGTGTTATACGAATTACATAAGAGACCCACAACTGGTTACCCTGGGTATCAAAGGCTAGTAACTATGTTAAGGAAATATTATTATTGACCAAATATGAAGTCTGAGACAATAGAATATGTTGTTAGATGGTTGGAATGCAAAAAATTAAAAGCTTCCCATCAACATCCAACATGTTTACTATAACTTTTTTTAATTCCAGAATGGAAATGGGAAACCATATCCATGGATTTCATTATTGGTTTGCCAAGAACCAAGAAAAACATGATTCAATAATGGTAGTGGTAGATAAGCTTAGTAAAGCTGCACATTTTATCCTTGTTAAGTCTACTTTTAAAGCTATCAACAACACATAAATATTTATGAAGGAAATATTTAGGCTTCATAGTATACCCAAAATAGTAATTTTAGACCATGATGCGAAATTTACTTCAAAGTTTTGGAAGGGACTATTTGAAGGACTATGGAAAAAGTTGAATTTTATTACAACTTATCACCCTCAAAATGATGGGAAAATAGAAAGAACTAATTAGATTTTAGAGGACATGTTGAGAATGTATGTTATGGACAAACCAACCAAGTGGGAATATTACCTTCATGTGATTGGGTTTGCTTATAACAATGGGCACCAATATCCTTTAAAGACGAGTCCCTTTGAAGTGCTATATGGCAGAAAATCCAAAGTACCTATAACTTGGGACCATCCTAAATATATGTTAGTAATGGGGCCATACATGTTAAAGGATATGGAAGAAGTGGTTAAACATGTTAGACACGATTTAAAAATAGCACAAGATCGTCAAAAAAGTTATGCAAATTTGAAAAAACTATTAAAAGAATTCAATGTGGGAGATCATGTTAATTTGAAAGTGAAACCAAAGAAAAACACACTTAGACTTGGCAGTTGTGCTAAGTTATCACCTAGATATTGTGGACCTTTTGAAGTCTTAGCCAAAATTGGACCCATTTCTTATCAAATTGCACTTTCAACATTCAAAAAAGTTCACAATGTGTTTCATATTTCTTTACTAAATAAATATGTGAATGCTCCAACTCACATCATTGATTGGAATTTCGTACATGTGCAACCAAACGGAGAGTTCCTAAAAGAACCACTGTCTATATTAGAACAAAGGGTAGTCATGCTCTGTAATAGAGACATAACACAACTAACAATGGAAACATTTCAGTCCGTAAGAGGCAACTTGGAAGTTGGAGGATTCTTTCAAAGAAGCATATCCTTCCCCGATTTCATTAACTGATATGTATTCCAAAAAGACATTGATCAGACACCAAGACAATGTCAAATTCAACCCAGGGAGGATGTTATATCCCATGGCTTGATATCTTATGTATTTAAATGTTCATATGTGTGTTTCTAGTTAAGTGTGTTAGTATAATAGACATTTGAAAATTTTAATTATCAGTAATTTATTACTGATAATAATTGGTTACAAATATGTAATTAGGATGTTTTATTTTTTATTTTTTTGTTTGTTTGAAAAATTAGTTTTTGAATACAAATGGCTGAAAGAGATGACACTGAAAATTATTTTGGAATATTTATTACCCATAAATAAGTCATAGGCATCTAATATGGCTATTTAGATTTATTGAGGAATTATGATATTGGCCAATTAAATATTTTCCTAAAAGATAGGGAGGTGCCTTTAGGAATGGGAAACCAGAGCTCATTAATGAAATGACAACTACCTGCCACTTGTTGGTTAGGTGGAGGTAGTTATTAACCACCAAAAGGGTGGTGTATGGGATTAGATAAAAATCTTTTGTCAACTTATTTCTGTCTCATTCTGAGAAGAGAAGAGACTGAAGAGAATCAATAACATATAAATAGAAAAAATTTTGCATACATGTTATGGTTGGGGGAATACTTACTGTTGTGTAGTGTCAAGGTTTGGAGGAACCAAGTATTTGATTATTAATTTTCTAGATAACTATTTCAAGTCGGTATCTTTACCTACAATATCTATTTGTTTGAAAAAAGAAAAAGAAATGACTATGTTTATTTCTAGTTTTTATACACTGAAAAAGGAAAAGAGAATTGCTATAATTTTTAACTGTTATGTTTTATTTACATATTATGTACAATGTAAATCAAGTAGTAAAGACGATTTAGCAAAATGAAAAGTCATTGTTCATATTTTTATTTGAAAGCTTGCATAGAAATATGAAAAAGATTGAAACAAAACAATATGTACAGTAGAGTATTAAATCTTAGAGTAAAAATTTTATTTTTGGTGTTAGTTGGAAATAAATTTATCAGCCAAAAGAGGAGATTAAGGAAAATATAGATTCATATGTATGTATAGATATATGTTAAACTAGGTTCAGGTTTTCATAGAAACATCCTTTGATAAATACGTATATAAATGAATAAATTCATCTTCTAAGATATATTAATAATCATATTTATATATTTATATTAGACTAGTTCTAGTCATTTACAGAGTAACTCTCTATAAAAGAAAAATGAAAGGAATTAGAATAGTAAACTATTTGTGTGTGTATATATATATATGTGTGTGTGTGTGTGTGTGCGAGAAGATTTTAGTTCACATAAGTCTTTTCTTTCAAGTAATAAAAATAACAATAGGAGCCTTAGTAAACCCTTTTCTCTGAGAGAGTGAAACTAAAACATGTATACAATAAATATCTATTAGCAATGCAACTCCTAATTCTAAATTGTAGACAAAATAAATTATCATAGGCACACAGTGAAAGAAAACACACACACACACAATATCATTATAAGAACAAGAAAATATATAGTCTCTTCGTAATTCGATAATATCATTGTATGGATACAAATTTAGAAAGAGGTATTTTTGACCTCAAGAGAATTTGTATTGAACAAAATAGGGATAAAACTAGAAATTTCTATTCATAATGAAAATAATAATTTTGATACAAAGGAGGTTCACGACCTTTTATAAATAATTTAGTTCTGAAGGAACTATATGCCCAAAAAGACATTAAAAGGAAACAAATACTATACAATTCTAGGAGTTAACAGTTCAAAGGTTCGTCTTTGTAGAGAAATCACACCCATGCAGAAGGATAAACTAAAGGTTGGGGACCTCCAACCTAGTAAATAAGTTAAGCAAGATGGAATAGAGCCATGCCAAACTTGAGAACATTAAATGAAAATAATATGGTTGAGCGTGAAACAAAAATTGTAATAAACATAAATGAAATTAGTGAATAGTAATAAGAAATGCAAAGAAAGCATGATAATGGTTTAGCATGTAAAGGAATAGATGCGAAATGTGTTATAAAAAAATTACCTGAGAATAAGTTACAAAATTCCAAGTGCTTCCCCTACCTGTACAAGGGTAAAAATAAAAAATTAACCGCTATACATAGAATGAAGGTTACTACTTGTAAGACAATAGTAGTGTTCAATGTATAAACAATTAATGATTAAACACAAAAAATTAAGAAATGGGTAACTGTGTAAACCCAACACATGGTTATAAAGAAATGTAGAACAAATTATCAATTTTTGGAGAAAGAAAATGGTAAACAAGTAAACGTTGCAAATGATCGTAAGCATATTCAAAAATTGAAACTATTAAGTCTGTAAACTACCACCATGATGACAATCTTTCCCTCAGACTTGGGTAAACTTGTGATAAAATTGATTGAAACCTCCTCCCAACGTTGGCTTGGAATGGATAAGGTTGTAATAGACCCGGTGTCTTAATTGTTTCAACTTTATTTTGTTGGCAAACCAAACATTCCGCCACAAATTTTTGAATATCCGATTTAAGGCCATCTCAAAAAAATTCCTTCTTAACCCTGTGGTAAGTTTTTAAAAATCTTGATTGCCCTCCTAAGGGAGAAGTGTGCAATTCCATAAGAATCTTTTGTTTTAGTTGGGAATTCTTACAGAGGTATAAGCGATCTTTGTACCATAAAGAATCATTTTGCCAGCTAAATGTATCAGATGTATTGGAATCTTGTTGTAACTTTCAAATAAGTGCCCATACTTCTTCTTCATTCTTCCATTCCTCCCTTGCTTCGTTTATCCAATCTGGTTGGATAATAGAAATGGCACACAACAATGCTTCCACATCCTCATCCTTTCTTGAGAGTGCATCTGCCACCACATTTTGCTTCCCTTTTTTGTAGATGATTTCAAAGTCATAACCCAACATCTTTGTGACCCACTTTTGTTGCTCTTCAGAGGATAATCTTTGTTCTAAAAAGTATATAAGGCTATCATGATCCGTTTTTTACCTTGAAGTGTCTTCCCATTAGGTAGGGTCGCCATTTCTTAAGTGCATGGAGTATTGCCAACATTTCCTTCTCATAAATAGCTTTGTGTAAAAACTTTCCCTTGATTGGACGACTTTCAAAAGCAATGGGTCTTTCATCTTTCATTAAAACAGCACCAATTCCATTTCTTGAAGCATCACATTCCACAATAAAGGTTTTCGTGAAGTCTGGTGTAGCTAAGACCGGTGCTTGGCACATTGTCTCTTTAAGATGTTCGAAGGACTTTGTTGCTTCTGGAGTCCATGAAAATGCATCTTTCTTCAATAATGTTGTTAGAGGTGCTCTATTCTCCCATAATTCTTAACAAACTTGTGATAATACCATGTTAACCCGAGAAATCCTCATAGATGCTTTATGGATGTGGGGATTTTCCATTCCTTAATGGCTTTAATTTTGCTAGGGTCTACCTTAACTCCTTCATGAGATACAATATGACCCAGATATTCCACCTCTTGTACTCCAAATAAACATTTGGATCTTTTTGCATATAATTGTTTCTCCTCCAATAGTTGTAGCACCCTGTCAACATGTTCAACATGATCCTTACAAGACTTACTGTAGATTAGTATATCATCAAAAGATACTAACACAAATTTTCTAAGGAATGGTTTGAAAATGGAATTCATCAAACCTTGAAATGTTGAAGGTGCATTGGTAAGGCAAAAAGGCATGACCAAAAATTCATAATGACCCTCATGAGTTCTAAATGCTATTTTCAGAATGTCTTCAGACTTCATTCTGATTTGATGATATCCTGAACGAAGATCCAACTTGGTGAAGTAAATTGATCCATGCAATTCATCTAGTAATTCATCAATGACAGGAATGGGAAACTTATCTTTAATATTGAGCTTGTTGAGTTCCCTATAATCTGAACACATGTGTCATGATCCATCCTTCTTGTGCACTAATACTACTGGAGCAGAGAAAGAAATTTGACTCAGTTGAATTATACCAGCCACTAGCATTTCTGCAACCATACGTTCAATTTCACTCTTTTGGGCATAGGGATATCTGTACGGCTTGATGTTTGGAGGAACACTTCCTGGAATTAGATGAATAGCATGATCATGATCACGAATAGGTGGGAGACCTTTGGGAGTCTCAAATACCTTGGAATTATTGTCCAAGACTTTTTGGAGATATGGAGAAATAGATGATTCCAATATGGAAACATCTAGCGAACATAATTGTGCAATTACACCCCTTTGTTCCTTTTTTAGAAGCTTTGTCATACCGTTAGAGCTGATTATCTTTCTCGGTTTCCCTGCAATACCCCTTAATTCAACTTCCTTTCCTTCCACATAAAATTTCATGAAAAGTTCCTAAAAATTAAAAGCTATTGTACCCAAGGATTGCAGCCATTAGACTCCTAGTACAACATCAGCACCTCCCATTGGAATGGAAAGCATTGGGCTAGTCAATACATATTCTCCCATCGATAGCTTGATATTATGGAACTTTCCAGAGCAATTTATTGTTCCTTAATTTGCAAGAATCACTTGACACTCTGGTGTTGGATATAAGAAGCAATTCAATTCTTTTGCTACCTTACAATGAATAAAATTGTGGGTACTTCCTGAATCAATCAACACTATTACCTTTTTCTTCTTGATTTGTCCTTCTATCTTGATGGTTTGAGGAGTGGTAATTCCCGCCAACGCATTACAAGATATGGTCAGATTCATTTCTTCTTTATCTAGGCTTTTTTCCCGGAGTATATCCTCTTCTTTTGACCTTTCTTGCTCCTTTTCTTCTTCCTCTTCGCAATCTATGTACAATAATTTCTTCTCAACACACTTATGACCTTTAGTGTATTTTCTATCACAACTGTAACAAAGCTCTTTTGCTCTTTTTTCTTCCAATTATTGTGGTGTCAACCTTATAGGTTGTGGAAGACTAGGGGCAACAACACTTCCATCTTTATAGTTGTGAGTGGTATGCTTCCTGGTTGCCATAATTTTGTTTTCCATTTTTCTTGCTAACCTGAATGCCTTCTCTAATGAATCAGGTTTCCAAAGGCGAACATCATGTTGGATATTATCCTTTAAAGTCCCTATGAACACATCAATCCTATGATCCTATGGAATATTTTTTACCCTTATGTTCAATTTTTGGAACTCCTCAATGTGCTCCATTATTGAACCTTTTTGTTTGAGACTTATCAATTGGCTAAAAGAAATGTTGCTTTTTGTATCCTCATAATGTGCTATCAATTCTTTTGTAAAAATTGCCCAAGTGATAATTTTTTTACAAGAGCAAAGCCATTGATACAATACAAACTGATTTGGTTCCAAATATAAAGTTGCAATATGTACCTTTTGTGTGTTTTGCACATTATTGAGATCAAAAAATTGCTCCATCTATAATATCCATGTTGCGGGATCCTTGCCATCAAACTTCCTCATATCGATTTTTGGAATATGGTGGGTCTTCGATCCCACATTAGAGTTTATGAAATCATGATTAACATTTCTTTTGTTCACATCATGAGTTTCCTTTACTACCTTCTCACCATTTGTAAGTATTTCTTGTAGAAAATTTGTCAAATCTGTCTTTAAATCTGCCATGTCTGTCTTCAAATCTGCCATGTCTTTCTTCAAATCTATCTTAAAATCGTCCATCTTAGCTTCCACGCCCTTTATCTTAGATTCCACGCCATTTATCTTAGCTTCTGTTAGCTTTTGTGAGAGTGACATTTGTTGCATTTGTTCTTGTAATTTTGATATATCATGTAGCATTTCTTCCTCTTCTTCTTGAGTCATGCTAGAGATTTCAGGTTCCTTACTAGGTGTTTTCATTTTCTTTCCTTGGGGCATCATTTACCGATAATAATTCTCTACTATGCCCTTTGAATTCCTTCAAAATAAATTTTCAAACTAATCTTAAGAAAAAATTTAAAAGAATCTACACACCATTTTTCACTTTGTAGGAGCTCGATATTGCCTCTGATGTATCTCTGTACTTTCAGATAATCCAGTTTTGAAATTGTGATCTATAGTAGCCCTCTGTGTCTTCTTTCCAATGCCACCAGTCTGATCCAAATTGGATTCTCCAAGGAAGAGTTATGCGAAATCTCCCACAATGACCTGATTATAAACTAGTTCACTAGAGCGAACTTGTACGATGTGCCACGAGCCACTGTTTCGACCTTTGGCTCTGAAAAATATCTACAAGAAACTACATTCCATCCTATTTCTATACCTTCTTACGAAATTTCAATCTGATGCTCAAAGAGAAAGTTATGACGATTTTCCCGAGGTCACCTGTTTGGAATGTAATTCAGGAGTCTGCAAAAAGACCAACTTCCTCAGATCATATCTCCGCAAATATAGCACGAAAAGCTCTGAAATTCAGACACGAGGTTCAACACGATTTCTTCTCAAATGGGTTTTTTTTTTAGCTTCTGAAATGTCACAGAAAAAATTTTATAGCGAAAATTCCACGATGACCTATTTGGAGTAGTGAAACCCTAGAATCCAAAGCTCTGATACAAAATGTTATGAAACCAGCTCAAGAAAAGATAGAAAAGATAGGTCAACGCCTTAGAATTCAGCCTCTTCGAGGGGGCAACCTCCTTTACATTACATAAATGAACAATTCTTGGATGATTCAAATGACAAAACCTCCTTTCTATATATAGGAGTCTAAGGAGTCACAATATAACCCAGCCGACCTAACAATAATAATATAAAGCCACAAAAATAACAATAGAGGGATTCTACGAGGCACATTAATAACAATATGGGGATAATAGGGGCACAATGATATTAATAAGGGATGAAACTACAATAGTTATGGGGTAATCACTAGTATTATAGGGACCCAACATATATAGTGTTCTGGATGAGTCACATTAAAATTCTTATATGCTAAGTTACTTGTTTGCAATAGTAGATCTAATGGTTTGATTTATGTAGGAGTTTTCTTTAGTACAAATTTGAATATGTGATAGAAAAAAACTAATTTATTTGAACTTATGAGATCAAATGAAGTATGTGTGTAGTGGTCCGGGGGGGGGGGAGGGGGCAACTCAATTGGTTAATCCGAGAAATGTGAAATCATTGAAAACTCAAAACAGCTAGGTTCAAATCCCCCCTGTTGTGACCCGGCTACTGAGAGGAGGACATATCGTAGCCCCCTAGAGGTTTAATAGTAGTTATGTGTCGAGTAGGCTGTTGGGTTCCTTTGGGTCACAAAAAAATAAAAGTATGTGCAATGATTATATGAAATAGAGTTTGTGGTCACTCTCTTGGACTAGGGTCACATTTCTATTGTCTTGTAGAAAAGCATGTATGCAAATATCTATGATGGAAGGATGCTAATTTTGAGTAACAAAGGTTGTATGCATGGAAAAGGATAAAGACTTACAAATCTGATATGAATAATGATGTTGTTATGTCTCTTATGTTCAATTGGTTAATTTGAGAAATGTGAAATCATTGAAAACTCGAAAGACCCATGTTTAAATCCCCCTGTTGTGACTTGGGCTATGGAGAGGAGGACATATCGTAGCCCCCTAGAGGTTTACTGGTAGTTACATGTCAGGCAAGCTGCTGCTTTCCTCTGGGTCACAAAAGGAAAAAATGTAGGTGTGAAATGATTATATGAAATAGAGTTTGTGATCACTTTCTTGGACTAAGGTCAGACTTTGATTGCCTTGTAGAAAAGTGTGTATGCAAATATCTATGATGGAAGGATGGTAATTTTGAGTAACATACGTTGTATGCAAGGAAAAGTATAAAGACTTACAAATATGATGTGAATAATGATGTTTTTTGTCTCTTATGTTCATGCATGTATATTGATGATGCTACCTTAAGTTTGCTACTACTTGTCTTCTATTTGTCTTCTGATATTCTTCTATATTTGTTGGGATTGGAAATTGTTATTTCTGGTGTTCAAATTATATGGAGATATGATTTGCAGATCATATTTTCTCAGAGAGAGTCTTGGCATTGATTTAGTTTCTTGTGGCTTGATGGTTCATGAGAAAGTAGGGCAAAGAATTTTATGCAAAGATGGATTGATGCTATTGTTTCCATGAGTATGAAAAGCTTGGTTTTGGGCACTTTATATTGATTTTTTCTGTAGACGTTTATTGATTATTGAGATCTATTCACTACTTTTTCTCTTGAATACTGTGTACATATGTGGATCTGGTTCTTAGAAGTTGCGTATACCTTCTAGGTAAAAAAACTTTGATTAATGTATATGCTTGTTGATTGAATCTGGTCATTTTTACTAGTTGGTTGATGAATATCAAAGCTTGATGAAGTCGCTATAGGGATTTCTGCCAGGGTTTGATGAAAATGATTTAAGATATGTACACTAATTTTATTCATAGAAAGCATGTGTATACACAATTTTAGTTAATGACCATTGCACATACATTTTGATTTGGTATTGGATAGTCTTTGGTTTGGTTTTGATAGAGTTGATAAGTAAATTATTTGATAGTGTTTGGCTTGCTTAATGAAAAAAGAGTTTGATATGGTTAATGCTGAGATTTGGCTTATTTTATCATTGATTACGATTATCGATATTTTGGGATTCAGTTATTTAGTGATTGGACTTGTTGTTGGTTGTAGGTATCGATATTTCATTTGAGTGAGTTACCATCAAGGACAATACCTGAATCGAAATGCCAACAATCTCCCCCTTTGGACTTGATGGTAACACCAAGTCACTCTCCCCATTTGACATCAAGGGCAAAGAATCATGCTCCCCCTGAGTACATGCTGAATTCTTTGATATGCTGAAGTGTGCTGATTGAGCTCCCATGATCAGGTCCATGCTCCCCTTGAGCACAAGCAAAGTCTTCAAAAGGATGTTCTAAAAGGATAACATGACTCTATACATACATCACCAATGACTCATACATACATCCATCTCCCAACCAAGTGGGGATATACCAAATTTGACTCATCCACCCAACCAAGTGGGGATATACCAAATGTTTATACATGACAAAACCAAGAAACATTACATCATCCGTCCCATGCATAGTGGGGTTACAAATTAGGTATTTTCATGACCTTTACATTAAATGATATACATGACATATATAACAGAGATCAAATATCTTAAACAAGACCATGATAGTCATCAAGAAGCATCATCAACAGCATTTGTCAATCAACATCTAGACCAGCAACCATGTTCTCCGCCTGAACCTGTTCCACCTGTTTACTGTCAGATCTGATCATTTCATATGTCGGTAAGAGATATCAAAGCATCATCATCAATCAGATATACATCAAGTTATCAACTTCTTTATGAGGATCAATATATTTCCACATGTTATCAACATAGTGAAACCATCATCAAACATAGCAGATAATTGACAGAACCATAGAAGACCCCTTTTTCTTGAGTCTGGCCCACTGCTTTTCTTCAAACCAACATATATGTGACTATGCCCACAGAAACCTGTGTATGTACAAGGCTATAGGCTTTATGAAACTCGCGTATAACTACCTTTCTTTGAAGAAAATAGGATTTAACAGCAGGATGATGCAGCAACTACTCCTAGCTTTTGTTTGGGATATTCAAATGTCTCTCTGGGAAGTGGTTTAGTGAATATATCAACAACTTATTCTTTGGAGGGAACATACTCCAATTTGACCTTTTTTTCAAGCACTTGTTCACGTAGAAAATGATATTTGATGGGTATGTGCTTCGTCTTGGAGTTCATGATTGGATTCTTTGAAATACTGATGGCACTTGTATTATCACAAAGAATGGAGATGGGTGGAGTACATGTGATCTGAATGTCTTGCAAGGTTTGCATCATCCAAAGTAGTTGTGTGTAGCAAGATGCAAAAGCCACATATTCTGCTTCAGCTGTAGATAATGCAATTGAACTTTGTTTCTTGTTGAACCATGACACTAACTTGGAACCCATATAGAATGCACCACCACTAGTGCTTTTTCTGTCATCAACACTTCCTTCCTAATCTACATCTATATATGCATGAAGTGTAAGATCTGTATCTCCAGGATACCATAAACCAAAGTTTTGTGTTCCTTGAAGATATTTGAAAATCCTTTTGACTGTTTGAACATATGATTCCTTTGGATTTGCTTGAAATCTTCCAACTATTCCCACTGCATGCATGATGTCAAGTCGGGTACCTGTTAGATAAAGCAGACTGCCAATAATGGATCTGTAAGTTCGTTGATGTTCTGCTGCTGATTCATCATTTGAGCTAAGAATGCATCCTGTTACCGTTGGGGTACATACTTGTTTAGAATCTTCCATGCCATACTTTTTAAGGATCTGTTTGAGATATTTGGTTTGTGAGAGAAAAATACCATCTTTATTTTGTTGAACTTGTAGACCAAAAAAATAGGTAAGCTCATCAAGCAAGGACATTTCAAATTCTTGCTGCATTACTGAAGCAAAATTCTGACTCATAATTCTTCATTTCTACCAAAAATGATATCATCAACATACACAACAATTATTAGAAATTTATTAGTGTCCATCTTTGTATATAGATTGCTATCTGCTGACCCCTTTGAAAAACCCTGTTGGTGGAGATATTTGCCAAGACAGTAATACCAGGCCCTTGGAGCCTGTTTTAGACCATAGAGAGCCTTTCTGAGTTTGCATACAAGTTTTGCATCATTTCAAAGAATGAATCCTTCTAGTTGTTCAATATAGACTTCTTTTTCTAAGTCTCCATTAAGAAAGGCAGATTTTATATCCATTTGGTATACTTTGAATTTTTGAAAACTAGAAAGAGCAAGAAACATTCTTATGGCTTCAAGTCTAGCAACAGGTGCAAAATTTTCTTCAAAATCTATACCTTCTTGTTGAGCATATCCTTTGCAAACAAGTCTGGCCTTGTTTCTAATAACTTCATTTTTGTTCAGCTTGTTTTTGAATATCCATTTAGTTCCTATGATATTCTTATCATGAGGTCTAGGAACTAATTCCCAAGTATTATTCTTTTCAATTTGCTCAAGTTCTTCATTCACGGCCTTGACCCAACATTCATCTTTGCATGCTTCATTTACATTTTGAGGTTCGGTGGAAGATAGTAATGCTAGATAGCTTGAGGCTTCTGCAATAGTTCTTCTTGTCTGCACACCTGCCCCCCTTTCCCCTAAAATTTGAGTTTCTAGATGTTTTTTTTGAACATACCTAGACGGAGTCTTTTCTTCTACGGTTATCTCTTCTTCTGGTGCTTCATTGGTTTCTTCTTCAAAATCAATATGATTTGATGAGGGAAAATGATCCTCATCTTCTTCATTGTCATATTCTTCAGTTTTTATCTGTTTTGGATTTTTGCATGTTTCATCAACCACAACCTCAATACTTTCAATAATTTTCCCAAGTCTTTTATTATAACATTTATATCCTTTACTTCAGGAAGAGTAGCCAAGAAGAAAATCTTCATCTGCTCTGGGTTCAAACTTACCAAGTTTTTCATCATTCCTTTTGATGTAACACTTGCTTCCAAAAAATTTGAAGTATTTTACAGTAGGAGTCTTACCATACCAAAGTTCATGTGGAGTTTGAGTGTTGTTTACCTGAACATTTTCTTGGTTGAGAATAGTGATGGCGGTGAATGTAGCTTCACCCCAGAAGGTTGCAGGAGTTCCAGATTCATCTAGCATAGCTCGAGCCATTTGTTCAATAGTTCTGTTCATTCTTTCTACCACCCCATTTTTCCGAGGAGTCCTTGCGGTGGAGAATTTCCTTTTTATTCCATGTTGTTCACAAAAGTTAAAGAACTCATCTGAGGTAAATTCCTCTCCTCGATCGGATCTGAGGCATTTGATTTTGCAATTTTATTCATTTTCAACCAAAGCTTTGAAGGCTTTGAATTTCTCAAATGATTCATATTTATGTTTTAGAAGACCTATCCAACACATTCTGGAAAAATCATCAATGAACAATATAAAGTATTCTTCTCCACGAGGTGACTTTTTCCTTGATGGTCCACATAAATCAGTATGAACAAGTTCAAGAGGCTTACTAGCTGACCCTTATTTTTCAATGAAGTAAGATCTGGTTTGCTTACCAAATTGACATGATTTGCATATTGTATTTTCAGGAATGCTGATATTAGGAAGATCACGAACAACCTGGAATCTGCATGCTTTTCTTATTTGAGAAAAGCTTAGATGCCCCAATCTTCTGTGCCATAGCCAGTTTTCATCATTTTTTCTTAGATAGCATTGTTGTTGTCCTCCCTTGAGTATGCATAAGTTGTTTGGAGTTATTTTACCTTTGATCATGGTTTCTCCTGTATCAAGCTCACAAACAACACATCCGTTTGATCGAAATACCACTTCATTTTTTTGATCACACAGTTGACTGACACTCAATAGGTTATGTTTTAGACCATCAACATATATAACATGCCTAGCTTTAACCTTTTCTTTCAAGAAAACAGAGCCTTTACCTTTTATGACAGCAGGAGTTTCATTTCCAAATGAGACATTATTTTCCTTTTCTAAGGCATTATATGAGTGAAGTTTTTCTTTGTCACCTGTCATGTGTCTTGAGCATCCATTGTCGATGTACCACTGATTTTCTTTTCCTTCTACATACAAGGCTATACCACATCTTTCTATTTGCGATTATTTATTTCTCCATATTTTGGGATTTAATGGAGTTTGCTCCTTTTGAGATATTTGCCGAAATTTACTCCTGCATTCAGATTCTTCATGGCCAAAGTTGTTACAGATTGAGCATTCTATTTCATTTTCAAGAAGAGAAAAGTTATTGTAGGAACTTTTCTTGATCCCTGTCACATTCCTTTGATTTCATGTTTCTTTAGTAATGATGGTCTTGTAAGCAACACATTGAGCATCTTTGTGTCCAAAGTTATGACATGAAAAACATTGACCATTAAAGAAGTTCCTGCGATTATCGAATCTATTGACCTGGTGATTGTAGTTTCTATTCAACTTTGAAGCAAATTGAGTATGATTTACTTGAGGTTGGTTGTGGATTTTGTTCATCCTTGAAGTAAATGGAGCCTGATTTACCTAATGATCTGCTTTATGCCTTTGCTGGCGATTGTCATACTGTTCACTGTTCTTTGCTGCATCAAGATAGATTTTAGTGGAGGTTGGCGGCTTTTGTGATTGAGATGATTCTTCAGTATATCCAAGACCTGTCTTTATCAATCGAGAACACTGCACTTTGATAATTTCATTTAAGGTTTCTGATCCTTTAGCAAATCTAAGACTGAGAGCTTTTGTTTTCTCATGATCCTTTCTTAGACCCACAATTTCACATTCTAGTTTTTAATTGTGTTTTTCTCTTTCAACAAGTTGGTATGTCAAGGTATCTATAATCATATTCTTTTCTTCTAAACATATTTTTAGTTTAGATATTTCTTCATAAAGATCATCTTCATCTAAAGCATCCCAAAAATTATCATCTTCATAAGCCATCAGAAGTCTATAGTCATTACTGTTTTCATCTTCATCACTATTTGATAAACCATCGCTATCTTCATGAGTATAGTAGCTCTTTTTACTTACACTTTGTTTTCTATTCCATTTTGTAGATTCCTTCCCTTTATCATATTTATATTTATGAGGACATTTGGCAACATAATGACTGACTCTACCACAGGCAAAACATTTGAAAGGTAGTTTACCTCTGAATCTCTCGGAACCCCATTGAAGCTTCTTGACAAAGTTTACTTCATATTGTTCTTCTGAAATATGTCCAGATTCATTAATTTCTTCTTTTCCTTTTACCAAAGCTTTAAATGCAGCTTCTCTCATATCTGATGGGCCTCTTTTTCTCATCTCAAAGGCAGTTAAGATTCCGTGAAGCTGTGTCATAGTAATAGTCTGTAGATCTTGTTTTTCTTCTATGGCAAATATTTTTGATTCAAATTTAGCAGACAAGGATCTTAAAAATTTCTCAACTAAGGTAACTTCCTTTATGTCTTCACCTAGATTCTTCATGCAATTAACAACCTCATCTATACATAAGAAGTAACTAGCTATATTTTCATCATTGTGCATCTTAAGAGTTTCATTTTGAATTCTGAGAGTTTGCAGTTTAGCACGTTTTACCTGAGAGTCTCCTTCGTAGCTTAGAACGATTTTGTCCCATATTTCTTTGTTTGATTTGAGCTGCATAACTTTGACAAACTTTGATTGTGACAGACTTCCCAATAATGTATTGACAGTCTTGGCATTGGTTTCATATTGCTTTTCACCTGTCGTATTTGTAGGAATTGCTAATGGAAATGTATATCCTCCTTCCACGATTTCCTAGATATCTGTTCCAAGTGATTGAAGATAGGATGTGGTTCTTATCTTCCAATAAATAAAGTTTCTCCCATCAAAGATTGGCGGTCTAATGGATTCCCTACTTTCTTGATTACTCATGATGATGGATCTTCCTTCAAATGATCAAGCTTCTTCTGAAGGATCTGCTCTGATACCAATTGTTGGAAATAATACTGAGAGGGGGGGTGAATGAGTATTATGAGATCAATAATTTAATTTTCAAAACAGATTTGTATACGCTACTTCAGTTAAGTGAACTAGCGTGTATACGCGTCTGTACTTAAGGCAACCAACATATATGCAGAGATATTTTGATTTATCCAATTTATCATGCATCTAACTTTAACTAGTATATCAGGAATTCATTAGACAACGCAATAAAAGAAGAATAAATCATCACACATAAGAAACACACATGAACACCAAGATATAAGGTGGAAACCCAATGTGGGTGAAAACCACCTGTTGCTGTCGTCTCTGTCTTCTTTTAATAATAAGAAAATCTGTTTACAATTTTTGTACTGGTGCAGACTTATACCAGTACATAGGCTTCTACCTATAGAAGGTTACAACCTTCTCTCATTCTCTAGCTTCTCCTGGAAGGGAGCTACAACCCCCTAGCTCTTGTACTAGCCGATATGTTTGCTAGTACATAGGCACCGACCTACAGAAGGATATGACCTTCTCTTTTCTTCCAGGGACCACGTTTCATAAATTTTTAGACTAGATCCATCAACAACATCATTCAATCATCAAATATATCTGCATCAACTAATCACCTTTTGAACCAACTATAGCCGAATCAATCATTCGCTTAGACAACCCATCATTCTGATCATTCAGAATACTGTCACCAGAATACAGTAACCAAAACCCAAAACGGAACGCAGAACTCTGCAACAGTAAAGAGAAAAAATTGAAACATATTTTATAAGGTATACACTACTTCCATGTGTCGAAACTGCGTGTACACACACTTTTCTCAAAGCCAACCAACGTATACATCTGCAAATATAAATTCAGAGTTCTGCAGCTATTCCAGACTTTAGTTATACCTAGATCATATCATTTACAGAATAATATATGCATCAGTATTTAGATCTAGAATATACATGAGAAAAAAAACATAATGATAGTTCATTTTACGCCTTAATATTCCGATCCATCATTAGATTTGATCTCTCATCATCAGCTAAGGTTCATCCTTGGTTCAGATCCAGCAATGCACCATAACCCAATAACCTACATACTAGATCTCACACTTCATCAGATATTTGATACTTGCACACCTTGGCCTAATGATCTTCTCCTCCTTTTATAGTTTTAGGCCTTTCTCAATACCATGGACCAAAACCACTTAGGACCAATACCTTGGAAAAAATACCTAGGGTCAATACTTGGACTAGATACTTTGGACCAATACCATGGATCAAAATACCATGGACCAAATACTTCGGACCAAAAACTTAGTTTTCCAAGGTTGATGCGCTTTTCCTTTCGTGAAAGTGTGTGTGTACGTATATGCGACTTGTATACAGTGAACTTGTGTGTATACACAGCTTGGTCAGTGGTGAACCTGCATATACCTCTCTTTCTTCATTCTGTGAAGATTAATTGGTAATTCTTTGCTGTTCACCTGCTATAATTTGATCTTTCATTTGAGTGAGTTGCCATCAAGAACAATACCTGAATCATAATGCCAACAAGCATTACAAAATTTTTCCTTAGAGTAGATGAAGTTGTAAACATATGAAGGGTCTTGATGACAAGATTGAGGATTCTACTATTTTCGAAAATACATTAAGATTGCTAACCCCTAAGTTTGATGCCAAAGTTTCAACCATTGAGGAAATGCAGGACTTGAGTTAGCTTTATCTGGAAATATTCCATGGGATTTTGACTCCATACGAAATGAGAAGAAAAGGGAATACATCAGAAATTAGAGAATATACCTTCAAAGCTATAAGCAAAGGTAAACCAAAGCAAGAAATAGATGATGCTGGCTACATTTCAGATGAAGAAGGTGCAAATTTTTTTATGAAGCTACAAGCAAGTACTAGGAAGTTTAAAGGTAAACTTCCATTTGAATGTTTTTCTTGTGGAAGGGTAGGACACTATGCTGCTAAATGTCTATATAAAGATAGTATTGCTAAAGGGAAGAACACTTCTAAGAATAATGCCAAAAGAAATTTGACTAAGAAGAAATTTTTTTATATGCATGAAGATAGTGAATGCACTTTTGATGATGAGTATGATGACTCATACTCTAATCATGAATAAATTTTTTTCATGGTCTTTGAAAATAAATTCACAAGTGAATAAGATAATTATGATGATTTAATGGATGAATTAAAACAGATTGATAGATTCAGGAACATAAACAAGAATCAAGAAAAGGAAATCAATATGTATAAAGAGAATAACCTAGTTGAAGAAACGAATCACTTAAAGGTCTATCTAGAAGAGGCTAAAATAGTAGAGGAATCATTTAGGAAATAAATTCAAGAAAATGAAAAACACTGTGAGAAATTAGAATATGAAATTGTGGGGCTAAGGAAAGAATTTGAAAAAACAAAAGTATAGTTGAATCTAAGTCTCAAGTTTACAAAGGGATATGAAACATTAGAAGAAATTATTAAGGTTCAACTTTCCCCATCAATCAAAATAGGCCTTGGATACAATTCAAATCAAAGTAACAAAAATCTGGAGTCTATAATATTTATAGGTATAGGTACAAAGAGTTATGCAAATGATGTAAAACATGGCACAAAGGCTCAATAAGGATAAGAAGGATCAAGCCATGCCGATATCAAGCAATGGAGGTAACCAAGACAAGAAAGGTACTCTTTTCATAAATTATAAAGAACCAAGTTATTCAAGGAGGTTCTTTACTCCCATGTATTCTTACTTCAATGGTCAATGTTTTACTTGTAATAAATTTGGTCATAAGACAATTCATTGTGTAGCTTATGAAACTACCAAGACTAGAGAAGTAAGAACTCATTATAATTTGAAAAAATCAAGGAAATATTCAAATAATGATTTCTCTCCTCTTATGAATGATTTTGAATGTACTATATGCAATAAATTTGGGCATGAAGAGATGAAAGCAAAATAAAGTCAATTCCCTCTTATCAACATGAACAAAAAATAGAGCCTCCTAAAATTTGGAAAATAAAGACTCCTCCTTCAGAAAGATGTGGCTTAGCTCTATATGCAAGATAAAGAGAATATGTGGTATATTGATAGTGGCTGCTCGAAACACATGACAAGTGACAAAGATAAACTTGTTTCTCTTAATGAAGTTAAGAAATAAAAAAATGTATCCTTTGGTAACAATTCTCCTGCTACTATTAAAGTAAAAGGGTTTGTGATTTTAAAGGATAAAATCAAAGCCGATAATTTATTTTTTGTAGATGGATTAAAACATAATTTTTTGAGTGTTAGTCAAATGTGAGATTAGGGACATGAAGTTATTTTTAGATCTAAAAATTGTTTGGTCAAAGAGTTGGGCACAGGAAAGACAGTAATCAAAGGAACCAAAAATCCAGATAATGTTTAAATGTTAGAAGGTGACAATGAACACTGCTACTTGAAAAAAATGAAGAAAGTTGGTTATGGCACAAGAGGTTGGGACATATTAGTTTCATTCAACTATATAAACTAAGAAAGAAGGGATTTGTTTGTGACATGCCAGATATCATGCCTCTAGAAAATAACATTTGAAAATCCTGTCAATTTGGTAATAAGTCAAGAGCTCAATTCAAGGTTCCTTAGAAAAATGCCTTGAACTAATTCATAAAAAATTATGTGGACCAATGAAGAAGAAGTCCCCTAGTGGTGAACAATGCTTTATGCAATTAATTGATGGCTTCACGAGAATGTGTTGGGTTAGTTTATTAAAATCTAAAGATGAGTTTTTCGAAAAGTTTAAAATATTCAAGCCCATGGTGGAAAATGAATTAGAATTGAAAAGCAAATGTATCATATCTGATAGAGGGGTGAATTCATATTAGATGAATTCTTTCATTTCAGTGATCAACATGGTATCAACAAAACAAAGTTGCAAATAGAATGAACATAACGATTCACAAAATGGCACATGCAATGCTTGATGAAATTGGAGTATCTCACACCTTCTGGGGAGAAGCAGTGCAAACAATAGTTGATATCCTCAACAAAGGCCATGTAAGAGTCAATAGTGACAAAAACCACATGAACAATGGTATGGAAAACTCACAACTGTTAAATACTTTAAAATTATTGGAAGCAAATGTTTTCTCACAAGATATGATGATAAGATTAACAAATTTGAACCCATAGTTGATAAAGGAATTCTCCTTGGATATTCCTCCATAAGTAAAGGGTACAAATGTTACAATAAGAGACTTCATAAGATTGTTGAATGTATAAATATAGTAGTTGATGAAGGATCTGTGTGCCCCAAAAGAAAATTACAATATGATGATGAACAATTTATCGCTGAAATCAAAGAAATTGTAGGTGAAGAAGAAGGTGAGGCATTAAAAGAAGTAAATAAAGAAAAATCCAAGTATGTTCAAAAAAATATTCCTAAAACCCAAATTTTAGGTGATAAAGAGGTTGGAATACAAACTAGAAGAACATTTGCTGGATCATCTAGTCATTTAGATTTGTTGTCTACTATTAAAACTCAAAATGCGCATAAAAAAACAAAGATGAATAATGGATTAAGGCAATAAATAAAGAACTTAACCAAATAGAAAAGAATCATACATGGGAACTAGTTATAAGGCCACAAAATAAAAATGTAATTGGGACCAAATGGGTGTTTAAGAACAAATTAAATGAAATGGAGAATTAGTTAGAAATAAATCATGACTTGTATGTAAAGGATATGCTAAACAAGAAAGAATATATTTTGAAGAAACATTTGCACCAATAGCTTGCCTTGAAGCCATTAGAATGTTCCTAGCATTTGTTAGCTTTCAAAACTTTAAATTATATTACATGGGTGTTAAATATGCATTTTTAAATGGGGACCTAGAAGAAGAGGTCTATATTGAAAAACTTGAGGGTTTTATGCTTGGAAATGATAAGAATCTCGTTTGCAAACTCAAAAGGGATATGTATGGGTTAAAACAAGCTTCCCGAGATTGGTATTATCACCTTGAAAAATATCTTCAGTAATAGGGGTTCAAGAAAGGTTTCGCAGATAGAAATTTATATATCAAAGCATACAAAGACAAACTCCTGGTAGTAGTGGTTTATGTTGATGACATCATATTTGTGTGCAATGTTGATAAAATGAGCGAAGGGTTTTCTTCAACCATGCAACAAGAATTTGAAATATATTTACTTGGTGAGCTATCATTTTTGTTGGTTTATAGGTAAATCAAACTAAGGATGGTATTTTTATTTTTGAAACAAATATCTCAAGGAGATCATGATTAAATATGGGTTAGAACATTGTAAAACTATTTGCACACCTATGGTAACATGATGTAGTATCAACTAAGATGATGACTCCCCAACTATTAATCAACTTGAATATGGGTCTATGATTGGCACCTTAATTTATCGTACGGGTACTAGACCAGATATTATGCATGTAGTTGGCATAGTGGGACAATTCCAAGCAAATCCTAAAGAGACTCATCTTAAAGTTGTCAAAAGAATATTCAAGTATTTGCATGGCACTCGAGATCTTGGACTATGGTATCCTAAGAACACATATTTTCACTTCAACATATTTTTCACTTCAACCCTATATTGATGCATATTGGGCCAGTAGCATTGACGATTGCAAAAGCACTAGTGGAGGGGCCTTCTTCTTGGGACAATGCTTAGTCTCTTGGTTCAACAAAAAACATAGTTCTATAGCCTTATCAACTGCTAAAGAAGAATATGTTGTAGCTGCAACTTCTTGTACTCAAATACTCCAGATGATTCAAACATTGCAAGATATTTGATTCAACTCTCCACAACCTATACCTATTCTTTGTCACAACACAAATGCCATTAGTATTTCTAAAAACCTAGTTGTGCATTCAAAGGATATAAGTACCATTTTTCTTAGAGAGCAAGTCTTGGAGTAGAAAATAAATTTGAAATATATTCCTTCAAGAGAACAAGTTGCATATCTTTTCACCAAACCTCTCCCCCGTGATTTTTTGGAATATATTTGCCAATGGTTAGGAATAATCTCTAGTTCTTTGCTCTTCTAATCACTCCAGCAAAATAGGGAAGTATGAGCTCAGGGGGAGATTTGGTTGAGAAAAAGGTAGCATTTTACATTATATACATGCTTGTTATGAAGTAAAGTCACTTATATATGCAAGTCTTATCTCACATAGTTGTGTATTACTTTCTGTGGTGTTGAAGGAATTTCATAGATTTAGGGGATTTACTCATATGCTCTATTGTTGGCATTTTGGATATGACATTGGTTTGTTACAAGATATTTTCAATATGATGTTTCCCTTGTTGGAATATTCTGTTAAACACACATGACTTTGATGACCAACAATGAAGCTAACTGTATCTCAAAATTTTCAGACCTGCAGAACAAAGAATGACGATCCCAAGTGCATGCATCAAGAGCAATGTTGCTAAAGCTACCAAAGACGGTACTCTGCTCATATACCAATCAAAGAGATATTATGTATAAACAATACTCTGCTCAGATATTTGACAATGCTCTAATGAATTTAGTGCATATTTCAGCCGTGTACAAACACCAAAAAATTCTGATCACAACCTCACGCTTTCGGTGCACTAGAGGAAACCAGCTTATTGAGGAGCTGTTGTCTGTTATTCCAAATGCGCATTATTACAAGCGAGGAACCTTTGAATTAAAAAAGATTGTGGAATATGCCAAAAATCAAGATTATTGTTGTCCATACAAATCGCAGGGAGCCAAATGGAATGCTTATTTATCAATTTGCCGGATGGTCCCACAGCCCATTTTAATCTCTCTAGTCTTGTTTTGCGCAAGGATATAAAAAATCATGGTAACCCAACAAGCCATCAACCAGAGCTTTATACTAAATAATTTCACTACGCGGCTTGGACACCGAATAGGCAGGATGATTGCATCAGTTTTTCCTCATGATCCCAACTTTCGTGGTCGACGTGCGGTAACCTTTCATAACCAACGGGATTTTATTTTCTTTCGTCACCATAGATACATATTTGAAACCAAGGAAGTGAATAGTGGAAAGCCAAAAGGTAAAACTACTGAAGATGGAAAGCCAATACAACGCAGCCATTTATTCAATACACCGCAGACTTCAAAACAATACCACGCATGCTTGCAGCCATTCTTCAATAGGACGCAGGCTTTAACACAATACAACGCAGCATTTCCATACAATACAATACAACGCAGCGTTTCCAGCGAAAATACAATGGAAGGAAGAAGAGTTGTTGCAGTAAAAAACGCAATAAAAAAACGCAGTCACCATCTCAAGTAGTTTTCATGCATACCCCCATTTCTGAAAGAAGAAGCAGTCGAGGGTTCCAGTTCCTTCGCTAAGTCATCCTCGGAAATGCATGTAGACATCGAATGTCGTCATTCACTGGTATCAAATTCATTGGAGGTTACAAGAGAGGAGTTACGAGCAGAAGAGGAGCATGTCAGGTGTCAGACAGGCCAACGTTTATGGACAGAAGAATATCAAATAACGTAGGCGTTCAGGCAAACGTTCATAAGAACAGTGCGCAGTCTCTGGCAGTCAGAGAGCGCTGGAAAAGAAGCGTGCGTTTCACTCAGCAGCGTTTCAGGCAGCGTTACTGTTTCAGCTCTGACATCATTTTGTATGCAGCTTCAGAAGAGCAGGGCACAGGTACAGCGCAGGGATGGTAGAATTAATGGAGCGTTACAGAAGACTAGGCCAGCTCTAGTCAGGACTATTCAAGGCAACTCAGACCAGTTGCTCAGGGAAAACAGGCCACTCATCAAGGCTCTGATACCATGTTAAACACACATGGATAGCAAGACAATAGGAAAGATAAATCATTCAATTCATTTTTTATTAACATAAGATACACATTTATAGTACAATACGTGACTCTTGGGATTCAGATCCCAAGGTCTCTTGGACTGCTTAGTCTTTTCGGCTTCCACACTAACCCTTTAGGATTAGGTGTCCAACAAGTTGGCAATCTGGGACACTTCCTCTAGCAGAAGACTCCAGCTTCTTGCCAGTTTTGGAAGAGTTCCAGGAATCGCAGAGTTGTTGGTCATCCTTAAACCATCACAGATTAAGAACACTTCCTCTAGCAGAAGACACCAGCTTCTTGCCAGTTTTGGAAGAGTTCCAGGAATTGCATTAAGCATTCCAGAGTTGTTGGTCATCCTTAAACCATCACAGATTGAGAACACTTCCTCTAGCAGAAAACTTCAGTTTCTTGCCAGTTTTGGAAGAGTTCCGGGAACTGCACTAAGCGTTCCAGTGTTGGTGGTCATCCTTAAACCATCGCCCTTTTTTACCGACATTTCATAGAGCACATTCAGCCTATTGCTGCCATGCATTATTTGCACACTTTGTATTACAGCTCTCTTCTTGGACTCATACATAACCCTTCAGATTAAGGGGGGGAATGTTGGACACCTAATCCTAAAGGGTTAGTGTGGAAGCCGAAAAGACTAAGCAGTCCAAGAGACCTTGGGATCTGAATCCCAAGAGTCACGTATTGTACTATAAATGTGTATCTTATGTTAATAAAAAATGAATTGAATGATTTATCTTTCCTATTGTCTTGCTATCCATGTGTGTTTAACACAACTGAAGGCATGTTCAGGCATCTTTGTCTCTGGCTACAACTCTGAAACTGGTGTGGCAGGTTGTGGCTCAGGTTCGCTTGATGTGACTTTGAAGCTTGTAGATGACCATCATTTCCCCCCCTATATCATTTCCCCCCCTATCAGGTACAAGGTGAGAAGATGGAGAAGACTCAATTGCAAGACTGTTCAATACTCTGGAACAAGTTCTGATATGTGTTTGGAATACCTTCTTGGCTATTGATGCCCATTGCCAAGAAGCGATCCATCCAAGATGAATCTTTGTTCTTGCAGGACGTTTGTTTTTGAAGCATCTGTTTGAAGAATGAGTGGTTTTATGGCAGTGCTTACATGGATGAAGATCAAAACAGTGATCTTTCAAATGGCCAACTCGGTCACAGTGTTGGCATTTCACGATCTATTGTTTTTGTTGTTGTTGTTGCTGTGGAAGAGGGGTAGAATCTGGAACAGTTGAAGCTGAACTGTCATAAGGAGCAGGTGAACTGTCATTAATGAATCCAGCACTTTGAAACTGAATGGGCTTGGCATAGTCTGGAATATGAAAGGACAAGTCCTTGTCATATCCAAGACCAATTCTGTGCTTGTTGTGGACAAGCTGTTCCCAAGGTCTGATGATGGGCTTGGGAAATGCAGACTGAGTTTCTGCATCTGCATGTACAACTGCTGCTTTATTGGAATGAACAGTAACATTAATGACTTGCTGCTGATGGGTGGTTGTATCAATGTTTTGAACAAAAACAGGTTCAGAATGGTGTCTATTTTGATGTAGCTCTTCTTGCTGTAGCTGTGATTCAATCTGTAAAAAATCAATCTTTTCCTGTGCATTATATAAGCATGTCTGAATTTCTGAGAGAGATCTTTTGCTGATTTGTAATGTGTAATCAACAGTAGATTGTATAAGAGTTTTCATGAACTCTAATACTTCACTGATTCTGGCCATTTATGCGTTAAAAACTGATCAAAACTACTACTTAATGCAGAAAAGTAGTACCCACTCATAGTACACAGCAATATTCTTTATAAATGTCAGCAAATGATCAGTGTGCAATATAAAGGATTACAATCAGCTCACCAAAATCTTTATGCAGCAGTGGAATCAAGGAATCAATGCACTATACTGAGTTTTAAATACAATGCCACAATTGGGGCAGCAGCAACTGCAAACTTATTTAAAATAGCAGCTTCAACGTATTTCAGGCAGCATCATAACGTATTCAGGCAGCTTTAATCACAGTGTTTGATGCATTCAATACAGCTCCAGGTCAGCACACAACTAAATCAATGAGTGATATACAAAATTGATTTCTTTCTCTGCAATAGAGACTTAATGTCCAGCACATACAGTGCACATATTACGAGCAATATTGGTGTATAAATGCTGCTGCTTTCAAAAAGATTGCTGAGCTGACGTGCCTTGGTATTTTGGATTCTGAAGCTTCTAACTCATCCACAAAAGTTTCCGCAGGCTCTTTTGAAATTCGGCCCTTCCTCCTAAAGACAGTGTACAAAAATCTATTCTCTTATCTGATGTCGATGAGACTAGGGTCCATCTGAGTGAAGAAATCTCTGTTTGTGCATCATTGCAAGATGCAGGGCTCTTTGATGCTTCTAAGGAGAAGTATAGAAACCAAAATGATATAAAACTTGGTGAGACAAAATCCTTTAGAACTATTCCTGAGAATGCTAATGATCCAAATGTCCACACTACTCCAAAAGATGAAACTGCAGACACTCACTGTTCATGGATTAGCGACGCAATTTTCTTTCATCTGAGAGTGCCCTGGCCAACCTGGTCACTTTCCCAAATGTAGCTGATGCAATCCTGGCAAACGGAATGTTTAGTCACTATGACCGTCCTCGTATTGCACAACTGTGTGAGAAAGCTGGCTTATATATGTGAGCACTTCAGCATTATACAGAGTTGCCTGATATCAAACGTGTTATTGTCAACACTCATGCTATTGAGCCTCAGGCACTGGTTGAGTTTTTTTTTGGTACTCTCTCAAGAGAGTGGGCATTGGAGTGTATGAAAAATCGGCTTCTTGTTAATCTAAGAGGAAGCCTCCAGATAATTGTACAGGCTGCAAAAGAATATTCGGATCAACTGGGTGTATTATTAAAGAAACCTGGGAAACCGTAAATGCTAGATATACGAGCATTTCTTCATACAAGGTTGCAAAAATAGAATTCCATGCATGCACATATAAACAGAATACCAACGGATTCACTTGGCCTGATTTGATCGTCTATGACTGTCAGAATGGCATCAATTCAATCACGATGGCAAGCATTTTGCAGCTCCATTCGTAGGCATATAAAATCCTCGCACTTTTACAAACAGAAAGCACCACAACACAAATGCCATTAGTATTTCTAAAAACCTAGTTATGCATTCAAAGGATATAAGTACCATTTTTCTTAGAGAGCAAGTCTTGGAGTAGAAAATAAATTTGAAATATATTCCTTCAAGAGAACAAGTTGCATATCTTTTCACCAAACCTCTCCCCCGTGATTTTTTTGAATATATTTGCCAATGGTTAGGAATAATCTCTAGTTCTTTGCTCTTCTAATCACTCCAGCAAAATAGGGAAGTATGAGCTCAGGGGGAGATTTGGTTGAGAAAAAGGTAGCATTTTACATTATATACATGCTTGTTATGAAGTAAAGTCACTTATATATGCAAGTCTTATCTCACATAGTTGTGTATTACTTTCTGTGGTGTTGAAGGAATTTCATAGATTTAGGGGATTTACTCATATGCTCTACTGTTGGCATTTTGGATATGACATTGGTTTGTTACAAGATATTTTCAATATGATGTTTCCCTTGTTGGAATATTCGTTGATGAGAAGGATATATAGGTTTCTATCCTTATTTGGATTGTTGCTATGAAATTATCATTTTGTGATATGTTGTTGATTAATCTTATTTTAATGCTCTACTGATGCTTATGATGATGCAAAAATCTTAATTTATACGTTGCTATACATATATTGCTGCTAAGATCCTTGTTTACGGAGAGTAACCATGTGCTATATTGTTAAAATAGATGCATGCCATAGCCATGTATCATCGCTATTGGAGACTCATGATTGTAAATGAATTCAACTATGTATGGGGTCTTGAATTTCAAAGTCATGTATGTCATTGATATAACCCTATTACTTTGGGTAATTGATGTAAAATTGAGGTCATAGAATCATTGATTGATACAACCATGTATTTGCTTCATAAAGCCTTGTACTTCTTTTTCATATCACTAGAAGAACCTGTATATGCTCAGGAGGAGCATGGTTCGTAAAGGTTATTGTTTTGATTAAATTCATATCTTGCAGTTGTGCTCATTAGTTCATCACAACAGATCAAAATTATGGTGTTGAGCATGTCACAGGGAGTACTTCTATCAACACGGTTCCACTCTTTTCCCTTGATGTACAAAGGGAAGAGAAGTACTTGGTATTTTACAAGTTGTTTTCATTAAGTACAAAGGGTGATATTGTTGGAATTATCTCTAATGTTTTGTCCTTGATCTCAACTTGTCATTTTATGTCACCATGGTTGTGTCATAATATTGTCTCAATGTAGAACTGATGAGCCTAGTTAGGTTATGGATGGATGATTATTCTTGATATCTATAGATATTTTCATATGATCTGAATGCTTGATCAAGTATTGCAGAGGATAATGAAGGTATTGCACGCCTAATCATAAGTTTATTTTGAATAAGTTTGAAGAATTTGAAGTTTGAAAATCCATACACTACTCCTCTGAGATAAAGATGTGTAGATACACATGTATCATGAACAGGAGTTTCATACACGACCCTGCACATGGAAAATAAAAAACCATGAGATTTTTCCATGGTAATATCCCAATGTTTTGAGTAGACAATGATTATTTGATCTTGTCAACAATTATCATCAACAAATCCCATGGAATTTACTGAGGTATTGGCAAGGAAAAAGGGTTATAAAAGGAAAGGGAGAATGAGAAATTGCGTGTGCATTAATTCTGAGTTGTTTGTGATTTGTTTTGAACAGGTGTATAACAGGGCATAAGGAGGAGGTTCATACCTGAATATTTAATGAGAGATCTAATAGAGATATGATAGGAACCATTATTACTGGGTCTGGTCTCTTATATGTTAAGTTACTTGTTTACAAGAGTAGATCTAATGGTTTTATTTCCGTAAGAGTTTGCTTTAGTACATATATGAATATGTGACGACAGAAAACTAATATATTTGAACTTATGAGATCAAATGAAGAATGTGTGCATTGATTGCATGAAACATAGTTTGTGGTCACTCTCTAGGACTAGGGCCACACTAATTGTCTTGTAGAAAAGTGTGTACGCAGAGATATATGATGGAAGGATGGTAATTTGAGTAATAGAGGTTGTATGAAGGGCAAAGGATAGAGAGTTACAAATACAATGTGAATAATGCTGCTACTCTTCTCCTATCTTCATGCATGTATATTGATGATTCTACCTTAAGTTTGTTGCTTCTTGAATTTTGTTTGTCTTGTGAGATTCCTCTATTTGTTGAGATTGGAAATTTTTATTGCTGTTGTTCACATTATACAAAGATATGATTTGCAAAGTTTATATTTTATCAGAGAGAGTCTTGGAATTTATTGAGTTTCTTGTGGCTTGATGGTTCATGAGAAAGGTAGGGAAAATAATTATATGCAGATATGGATTGATGCTATTATGTCCATGAGTATGGAAAGATTGGTTTTGGGAACTTTATTGATTTTTATTACAGTTGTTTATGTATTACTAAGATTTGTACACTAATTTTTCTCTTGAATATTGCGTACATACGCAAATATAGTTCTTAATAGTCGCGTATACCTTCTATGTAAAAGAACCTTGATTAATATATCTGCTTGTTGATTGAATATGGTCATTTTTGCTGGTTGGTTGATGAATATCAAATATTGATGAAGTAACTATAGGGTTTGCTACCAGGAATTGATGAAAATTATTTAAGATATGTATGCTATTGTTATGCATAGAAGGTACTTGTATATGTAGGTTTAGTTAATGACTGTTTCGTATACATTCTGATTTGGTATGGACAATGTTTGTCTTGGTTGATGAACAACAAGTATGATATGGTTACTATGGGGATTTGGCTCGGTTGATCAATGATTAAGGTTATTGATATTTTAGGATTCAATTATTCAATGATTGAACTTGTTGTTGGTTGTGCGTCCATTCTGAAACATTTTCAAAGTTTCCCTACTAGATCAATGTTGTTGTAGGTGGTCCCAATCTAAAACATTGTGAAACATGGATCAAAAGAAATCAAAGGGAGTAGTAGCTTCCTTCCAGTAGCAACTAGAAAATATATTAGAGGTAGTAACCTCTAGCAGATAGGAGCCCGCACACTGGAAAAATCCTACACTAGTGCAAGATGTAAATATTCTTTGATAACTCAACCAAATATTGATTGAAATTGTAAAAAAATAAGTAATCCACACATACATTTGTTGTATTCACTAAAAGCACGTACACACACGTATTTCTTGAAGTAAAGTAGTGTATACATTTATGAGTGTGCATTTGAAGTTTTAGTTGAAACAAAATATTGATTCATCCCTAACCCCCCCTCTCAGTATTTTCTTATAGAGGATTAACACAAAACCACATTTATCTGCCCTCCCCATTTTCTTATCAAAAAATTTATTTTGGTATTAAAATGTTGGTGCCACTTTCTAGTGGGTCATGTATCACACATTTCGTGACATCAAACACATCATCGAGGTCTATTTATATGGCCTTACTTCTTAGTCTCTCTAGTATGAGGATCATTCACCCCATCTTAGGGAAGTATATTCTTTGATGTCACCAACATAAGATTTGTTTGAACTCACATAAGTGTGTCTTTTACATGATATCTGGGAGAATTCTAGGTTTCATAGTTTCCAAGGAAGGGATCAGAGCTGATCTCTTAAAATTCGAGGCTATCATTAATTTGCCTCTTCCATGTACTCTTCGCTAGCTTTAAGCACTTCAAGGGAAGGATAATTTTTTGAATAGGTTTATTGCTAATTATGCCAAGATAACGAAACATTTTATGCATTTATTGAAGAAGGGTGTGCCTTTCGTATGTGATGACTAGGCTTAGAAGTCCTTTGATGCTTTGAAACAAGCCCTTTTGATTTTAATTGAGACTTTTTGCTCTATCTTGGGTCTTATGAATCCACCATTCATATGGTTTTTCTCTAGCAAGATAAGATGCACAAGGAACATGCAATATACTATCTTAGAAAAGGCCTTATTGGTTTGAATCTTCGTTATTCCCACATTGAGAAGTTGGTTTTAGAAACATTTTTTACTATTCAAAATTTATGACATTACATACTCTTGCAAAAGACCATGATCATCACTGAATCCAACGCCATGAAACATATCCTTAGCAAAAGAATCATTGGGGGAAAGTGTGGGGAAAGTACTTGACGTGGATTTTGATCCTTCAAGAGTTCAACTTGGAGTTTGTAGTTGCTAAATCCAAGAAATATATGGTGTTCACTAAGGCAATGTTAGAATTACCCCAAGTTGACGAAGAATTTATGACTAAGGACTCATTACCTAATGAATCCTTGTTCCTCATTATCTTGTCTACCCCATGATACAAAGATGTCTTACTCTATCTCCAAACTCAACATTTCCTGTTTGAGTTGTCTCACGATCAATGTCTATGTATATGCCATCAAGCTAGGAGTTATGTCATTATCGAATACTCTCTGTCTCCATGGAGTTGATGTGGTGTTACATCGATGTATCACTCATGAGGAGGCTGAAAAAGTATTAAATTATTGCCATGTAGGAGCATGTGGCAGTCATTTATTTGGGTATGCCACTACTCATAAATTTTTACGCGCCATGTACTTTTGTCCTTCATTACTTAAATATTGTATCACAATGGTCCAAAAGTGCCATCCTTATCAAAACATTACTAAGAAGATGCATGCTCATCCTAATCCACTTCACCCTTTGGCTATTGTTGGACCCTTTTCTAAATGGGGAATTAACTTTATGTAATGTAAACCAACCTCGGCCAATGGAAACCACTACATCATTGTAACAACGGACTACTTTACTAATTGGGCTGAGGTTATGCCTATGTTCTCTAACAATGGCACCATCATGACATTATTCATATTCAACCACATCAATACTAGGTTTGGGGTACCCAGAACTATTGTGACATATCAAAATTCACATTTTTACAATCATATAATGACAAAATTAACAACTAAGTTGGGTTTCCATCCATAATAGTCAACCCCCTATTATCCCTAAGCTAGCAGACAGGTAGAGGCCATCACTCGTGTCTTGAAAACCATGCTCCAAAGGATGGTGGGTAATCATAAATCAAATTGGAACCTTATTATTTTTTACACGTTATGAGACTATAGAAACTCAATTAAAATTGATATAGGATTCACTCCTTTCCAGTTGGATTATGTGGTGGAGGTTATACTTTTGTGTGAGTGGGAGATTCCATCTTTGAAACTAGTCATTGAATTGCTACTTGGTGCTTCTGATAAGGAAGAAAATCTCATACATTTAGCTTGTAACAACCCTGGGTCAAAAGTTCATGTAATAAAGTTAATAAAGGAAAAATAAGACCAAGGTCACGAGACACGTATTCCAAGCCCAATGTTGGGCAAAAACATCCTATTGGGTGTTCATTTTGACTTATTATGGTTAAGGAAATTGGCAAAGGCATTGGAAAAGCCTTTGAAAGGAAAAGAGGCATTAATTGGTATTTTATTTATGAAAATAAAGGAAATTAGGAGAAAAGGAAGGTGAAAGGTCACAAAATTTCATGTGAGGAGGAAATTGAAGGAAAATTAGAGAAATTGAAGAAAATAGAGGCCTCAATAATAAAAAGGCTTATGAGGATCAATTCACAACTTTTGACAGTTATATGGTGGATCTATCTCTCTATTCTCTCTCTCTCATACTCTTGCACACTTAGACCATTCTTGGAGGACTCTAGAATTGAATAAAGGAAGGAAAAGGAAGGACAATAAAGTAAAGGAAAGCAAGGATTAATCAAGGAAAAAGTTGGATCAAGCAGCTTCAACAGAAAAACTTGCAGATAATAGGTTACATGTGTGATTTCCCAGTTGGTTTGTGAATGCATGGTACATGCATGTATGGATTTAGTTCTCTTACTATCATTGGTATGGGTTTTTCCAGGTGTGACAATAGTTTTAGCCTTGCCTTACCATTTATAGATAGCCATGATGTTATGGGGTTCTATTATTTGGTTGAGATTTAGATTGCCAGATGGTTTTGGAGCTAGGTGAGGAGGTCTTAGGAAAATTCTAAAGGGACTAGGAATCCCTTGACCGGTTTTGGTAGTATTGTGGTAAAGCTTGAGGGTGGAGACATGAAAATTCCTCAAGGTATTTGTGAAGAAATCTGGAGGCATCCAAGCTTGCTTGGGCCTATAAATCCCTTGAACGATGTTGGTGGGATTGCAGTAAAGCCTGGTAGTGTATGTTCCTTTTTTGGGCCTAGTGATCCCTTGATCGATTTTGGTGGGATTTCGGTAAAGCCTGTTTGTGTAGGTGCTTGTTTTAGGCCTAGGAGTCCCTTGAATGGTTTTGGGCCTAGTGATCCCTTGACCAATTTTGGTGGGATTGCGGTAAAGCATGTTTGTGTAGGTGCTTGTTTTGGGCCTAGGAGTCCCTTGAATGGTTTTTGTGGGATTTTTTATTTATTTATTTTTGTTTTTTTTTTCTTTTCTGAGTGCCACATTCATGTTTGGAATATGGCACGAGGGTGATTGGCTAAAAGAAATATTGGGTTCAACCCAATCTATGGTCAGGTGGTACGTGGAAGTCCTTGAATTGGCTGGATTTTACATATGTTAATAAGAGCTATTTCCTCTTGTATTTCATGGGCATTTATACTTGTTATTATGTGGATTTGATGGGTTTTATATCATTGTTATTATTCTGGTTATATGCTAGTTATAAGCATGGTTTCATGACAAATTCTAGTTATGCCTCTTATTAGGTTTTAATTGGTAAATGAATGGTTATTGAATGCATGACCTAATAGATTTTATTGTCGCTATTATGAGAGCGAATTGAACCTTCTTGATGATTTTCAAATAAGTATTAGACCCCTATGTTTAGATATGCATTCACGACATGTAGATTACATTTTCACAATGTGTTTGACGAAACAACTGTCATGGTTAGGCCTAATTATGTTAAGTATTTGAGAAAATTGTGTATGAATGCCTTTGTATTAATGTCATTTATCATTCTGGAAAGTCTCACTGAGTTTTGGGCAATGGTTTGGAGGCTGACCTGGAATTTAGGCTTAGAATTTTGGACTGCATGCTCTAAACTGAAATTTTTGGGTTGCAACCGCTAGGATGCAGGCTTGTGGGAGCGATTGGAGGCTTCCTACCACATAGATGACTTGATGTGGGAGTGATTGAGAGCCCAGAGTTTTGAAAAAGAGGTATAGCTCAAGGCTTGGCAACGTAAGTGGTTTTTCAACCCCTAAGTGACTTGTAGCTCCTATAGGAGGTGTCAAGTGGTCAGTTTGTGGTCATTAGTCGACCCCACTTCCTTAAGAGGATCTAGGAGGTCGAGTCATATCATAGTAGATCTCCATCTCGTGTTTACCTCGACAGATTAGTGAAAGTGGGTAAATGTGGGAGGGATGTGTTACATAACTCAACTTGATGAATAATGCCCCTATGATATCACAGCCAACGAAACTAAGAAGAAGCATATCAAAGCCCAATATGATAAATTTGTTCGACCTTATTTTTTTGTAGGAAGGGGATCTAGTTTTGGTCTATGATCAATATCATTACAAGTTAGGTGCAAATAAGCAGGAGCCCCTCTACCATAATTCCTATGTTGTTAAGTGTGTTCTAAAAAAAGTGGCCTACAAGTTAGTAGATCATGATGGAAATCCCTTATTGGAGCCACATAATGGGATTTATATGAATAAATACTACACATAAGTTTTATAGATGCATGGTGCTTGTACATATTGATTATAAATTTGGGTGTGGTTTATTTTTCTTTTTTGCTTTTGTGTATCTATGGTAATTTGAAGTTTTCACTTATGCATGGTGCTGGATTGGTAGATGTCAAGTCCCTTTGCGATATACATAGGCTTTGCTAGTAGTGCTAGCCGTAGGACTCCAAACCTAGCTTCTGCTACTTGGGTTATCTTTTTACCCACCGATGAGCTTGTGAGTTCAGGGGACATTTGTCTTGGCACTGCAACCAACAACATGGAAAAATATAATGCCATCATTGAGCTCTTGTTAAAGGTTATTTTCCTTAGAATTCATCACTTGGTCACTAAAATTGACTCATAACTTGTAGTATCTTAGTTGAATCATGTCTATTATGTGAAGAATCTTGCATTTTTTTCTTTGTTTTTTAATGGTACGTATCTTGGAATGACACTTTTATACCATTGCATAATATTCCTAGAGACTCTAACATTGACTGATCTATTGGTTAATTATGTCTTAGATTGACATTTTTCAGATTAAGTTTATAAACCACAAATGACATATAACCATCAGAAGCATAAACAAAAGCATCATAAGAAAACATGCACAAGTGAACACCATCATAATCATAATATATATACCATATATCTCAAAAGAGTTTTTTACATCATAAAATTTGGGTACATTATACAAAATTGGGCGTTTGAGGCCCAAACTCATATTCCAAAAAATACCATCCCATAAATACTACACAAAGGAGCTAATCCTAGTCATATTGGCTATAACATAACACAACCCACAGTATACGCCGAAGAAGGCCTCGATAGTGAGTTGATTGAACCCCAATGGTGTACCTTTGTAGGTTTAAGGGGGTATCATCAATTGAAAAAGTTTAATCTCAAGTGTAAATCCTCCATGTTGCACATGAACTCGTGTACTTCATCATGCTCCTAACCCTCCTCATTGGACGGTTCATGTCCAACCTACGCTATAACAATTCTTTGGCGGTGTAATGGTCACTTACTCGAGGGTCAGACTAGTCCCACATCTACATATCAAACACATCAAGTATTGATGACTATGTATCCACAAAAACCTTAAAAAAATTTGCATATTACAAAAAACCAAGAACATTCAAATATCATAATGTAACAACCCTTGGTTGATTTCCTATGTAAATAGAAATAAGACCAAGGTCATGGGACATGTATTTCGAGCTGAATGTTGGGTAAAACATAGTGATGGGTATCAATGGTGATTAGTTTATGGCTATGGAAATTGGAAAAAGCATTGGAAAAGGAAAATAGGAATTAATTGGCATTTATTTATGCCAAAATAAAGGAAAATAGGAGAAAATGAAGGTGAAGAAACACAAATTTGCATGAGGAGGAAATTGAATGAAAAATGAAGGAAATTGAAGAAAATAGAGGCCTCAATGATAAAAAGGTTTCTGAGGATCCGTTCATGGATTTTCGGCAGTGAGCCTTTTGATAATTTTTGGGTGGATCTCTCTTCTATTCCCTCATTCTCTCATACTCTTGCACACTTAGAGTATTCTTAGATCACGCTTGGAGCATTCTAGTGTCACTTGGATTTGGATAAAGAAGGCAAAGGAAAGAAAAAAAGTGCAAGGGAACTATTGGATTAACAAATACATCTAGATTGCTTTGCAGGTAACAGGTTGCGTGTGTGATTTCCTTGCTGATTTATGGATGGATGGTATATGCATGTGATTTTTTGGTTATGTGCTGTCATTGGCATTGATATTGCTTGGATTGACAATGGTTTTAGCCTTGCCTTTCCATTTCTTGGATAGCCATGGTTTTGTGGGTCCCCACTTGATTATTTTTCCAATTGGTGCTCATAATTACTTATGGTTGTGGCTTGGAACAAATGCTATGGAAGCCCTGGAATAACTTGGGTTGAGTTACTAGTCCTGGAGCCTAGGTTGGGAGAAATTCTCTGGAGCCCTTAGTGAGTTGAGTTACTAGTCCCTGAAGCTGGGTTGGACAAATTCTCTAGAGACTTGGAAGGTTGTGGGTTGAGTTGATAGTTCTTGGAGCCCTGGAAAACTTGGGTAGAGACTGATCTGGTTGGTGTCAATGATGTTTGACCGTAGAGGTGGAATAATTGTCGATGAGGTTTGAGGTGGTTTGGCCTCTAGAAACCCTATTTGGTTTTGTCTTGGTTTATTCCATGAGATACCATATTCATGCTTGAAATATGGCACGGGGGTGATTGGATAAAAGAGAGATTTGGTTCAGCCCAATCTATGGTTGGGTGGTATGTGGAAGTCCCTGACTTGGTTGGTATTTTCATATGTTAATACGAGAGATTTCCTTATTGTGATCTATGAGAATTTGTAGCGATTATGTTGGCGATATTATGGATGAGTTTCCATGGTTTCTATTTTGGTTATATGCTAGTTATGTGATGTATATTACTTATGGCTCTTGACATGTTTTGATGAATATATGAATGTTTGATTAATGCATGGATTAAATAGTGTTGTTGAAGCTATGTGGAGAGGGAATAGATCCTTATTGGTGATTCTCAAATGATCTTAGACTCTTATGATCATATATGCATTCATGACCTATAGTTTACATGTTTACCATGTGTTTGAGAGAATGCTTAGTTACCACTACTATCAGGGCTCTTTCCCTTGAAAATATAGTAAGAAAGTAGATATACTCCTCCAATTGTAATTTTTTCCCTTAACCAAGAAGTGTTGGTCTTGGGTATTTCACAACCCCATAAGCTACTAAAGAAGTTCAACTTGACCTTTCATGCTTTTCATCTTGAAGAATTTCAGTAGGCCACAATCCTCGAGAATAGGTAATGTAGGGGGATGAGCTAGGGCCCTCATATCATTTTCATGGTGTTATCCCTCCCTCCATTCAATCACATTGACTTGAAAACTACCAATAACACAAGCCAAACATTAGTTTCACCTTGAGATAAAAGACCCATAAGAAAAAATTATTTATCTTAAGTAGATCTGAGATGGAGCTGGATGACCAATCCCACATTTATCAACACAAGGTGGTAGCCACTCCCAGGGAGAATCCCTTAGGGTGAACACCTTTATTGTGGTCGCCCCAAGGACCTTTCCTAGGAGAAATGATGCACCGACCACTTAGGCAGGGCCTTCCTGGGGTTATAAATCCATGAAAATGATTAAAAAAAGAACTAAAATGGAGGGGAGGGTATAAAGACTTACTTCATTGAAGTGGAGTCACAAATGATCTCCTATATATGTCAAAATAACGATGAAAATTTTCAGAGCAAATGAGGGGTTTCCTCCATTAGTTTCACTCTCAAGCTCTAAATGTGAAAATGAGCTCCAACTTAGCCTATTTTCCCTATATCAATCCATGAGGATGCAAGATCCATGGAGAAATAGCTCCTTAACTAGGAGGTATGATCTGTGGAGAAATAGCTCCTTATCTTATGAGAATATTTATAGGTAACAATAGGGAAAAGTTGCAATTTTCGTGCATCCAAGGCATAATCATACTAGAAATGAAATCGAACTCAAAGAGGAACATATTAGGGCCCTCATTTGCTATGGATGTTTGGAAATGGAGAGTAATGTTCTTCTTCATTTTTATTACCTCTTTAGCGATACGAATCAGAAACTCAAAGGTAGAAATCTCCTGTTTTACATTTTAGTTGACTTCTTCTACCATTCTTTTCAAAAAATTATCACCTTGCTACTCTGTAAGTGAGAGTTTACAGTTTGGCTCTTGAAGTGAAATTTTGGCTATTTTTCTACTATGGTAGCTATACTTTCTTTAGGGAAGAGAATCTCATCTTGGACTAAATATGATGCTTTTATAGGAATTTTTGGTTACACTAATTTTGTGATGGAAGTCCTAGGTCTATTCTTGGCCAAAGAATTATTTGTAGGTGTTATATAGTTGAGTTTTTAGGATCCCTATCCTTTAGTTGATTTCCCTACAGTTTTAGTCCCTTAGGAGTTTTTCTTAGAATTACTAAATCATCCTTTGGGATTCCTATTTCTTCTAATTATTTTACTAAAACATTTTGTTTTGACACTATCTACATGCACATAGATTTGAGAAAATAGAAACTCACCACCGAACCTCAATGGCCAATGTGCAAGTTCTTACCTCTCATCTTGATACTTCTATTTTTCATCACCCCAAGGAATACTCATTAAATAAAAAGAACATATAAGATTAAAACAAAATAATCTAGCTGGAAATAAATAGACTAAAAAATAAATACATAAGTTGAAAATGAAACAAACTAGCTAAAAAGAAATAGATTGAAAAATAGACACGCTATTGGAACTAAAAAATGTGTAAGAAAGAATATTGTGCTACTAAAAGTTCCCCAAAAATGATGCCAAAAGAGATGGGTATATTAATTATATTTCTATTTTCTTAGAAAGATAGTTACATGGTCGTTAATTTAATTGTCAACTAGGTGCTCATATGATACTTGTGAATCTTCAAGTAATGTATGAACCGAGACAACCATTCAAACACTACTTTAATTGTTATGTTGTAGTTATGGGAATGAAAATGATGATTAAACATAAGGAATCTTGGAACACTTTTTAACAAGGTCACTAGACTAAGTTAAACCAATTAACGTTGAAATAATTTTTTAGAGGAAATCGATATGATTGCGAAAGCGAATAAATAATTTCAACTAGAAAGGAAACAATCTCCATTATAAACTATATAATTGAAAGTAAATGGAAATGAAATGAACTTACTTGAAAAAAGGAAATAATTATTCTTCAAATAAAACATAATTACTACACTCCCTTAATTCTACTTGCATGAAATGAAATAAAATAGTTGTTGCTCCAAAAGTTAGTGACTTTAGAAATAAAGCCACTATTGCAAGGAAAGGAAAAAGCTATGAGCCGACCTTGCCAATTTGTACTTGTCATACTCTCAAATTATAATTAGGTGAACATTGGATTTAATTCAAAGCATAATAGAATAAACCAATTTGGATTCTTATACTAAACTTGCAACCTTGATGCAATCAACACAACTTATCGCCAAGGATTCCTCTATATTGAATTCTATCAAAAACTACATAATTGAATCGTATATAAGAGGTAAAATATTTTGTATGGAAGGGAATAAATGTATTGTTGTAACAAAATTATGAATTTCCTAAAATTGCAATAACAAGTTAATACTTCAAATTGCATACAAAACCAAAAGATTGAGGTTAATCATAAAATAGTTGAGCCCTAATAAGATACAAAAATACTGGCTAAGGAGGGGGCCCTACCTCCTTAGACGAGGTATTGGGAAGAACAAATTGTAGCTGCTCTAATTTAAATTTTCATTCACCAAGAATCAAAGGCACAAAACTCAAATAATGTTTTTTTATTAAACAATAATTGGCTTATAATGTATTGGTATCGCAACATTGAATCCCACACTACTCAATTTGAGTAGGCTATTTATGCAAATTTATAGTTATCTATTGTTAGCAAAATATTTTAAGGATAATTATAAGAATATATGATTCTTAGGCTATTCCAGCTTACTAACTTGAATAAGAAACTAGATCTAACAACTAGCTTATAATATGATGAGGTTATAATTCATTACAAGGAATCCACATAAGCTATTACAACCTTTGACAATGGTGACAAAAATACCACATGCAAGACACCAAGGCCATTAAAACCAACAAACACATTCATGGAAGATACATATGTTTCCTTTGACTATGCATAAGAACAAGGGACCATATTTGTGCATTTTTCCTTTACCAAAAAATGGTGCCATGTCATATGAGTAGCAATATCATCCTAAGTGTAGTAGGGTTGGTGAGTAACACCATTGTAGTGATAAAAATGTAATAGTAATGGTGTCAATCGATGTAATAATAATGGTGACCATTAGTGTAATAGAAACAATGATTAGAGGTGTAATAACAATGGTGACCATTAGTGCAACAAAAATGGTGACCAATGATGTAACAACATCCTACACATGCCAACCTCAGGTAATGGCTCATGAACCATTTTCATGAGAGAGCATAAAATGCTAATTTATCTCAATCACACTAACATAGTTCACTAAAATGATATGAATTACAAGGTAACACACTTTAGACAAAATATATCATTATAATCAAAGGGAATCTCCAAAATGGCTAAAATGATAGGAAAAATGATTAAAAAACATGAAGGATAGGTATGGAAAAGATGGATTTTCATGCACCCATCATGTTTAACTTATATCTACTTATACTTCCGACTATATGGGCATTTTTTAATATGGTATAGGCCAAGCGTACATCAAGATTGCAAAAATATTTATATAAGGAACTTGAGAAATTTCCTCAACATCCACTTGTATCTTGGTAACCATTTCTCAAATAACTTTAAGCTTATAGGAATAGGAATATTGATAGGGTTATATTCTCTCATTTTAAACCTGTGAAATATCATCTCACTTATTTCCTTTGATTTAGCCAATGTTTCTTATTTAGAAAATCCCTTTTAATTCCATGTTGAAAATGAAAATTTTAGCACTAGGATCCTTCATATCAACCTGAAATGACAATTGAGACTCAAGCTTCTTGATTGTTTCCTTGTTATTTCCAATTAACAACATGTCATCAACATATAATACCAAAATAATGAGTTTATCACCAACATAATTGGTATAGACATAATGATCATATTTTGTTTGTGAAAATATACATCCCAACATATTAGTATCAAACTTTGATGCCATATCCTTTGTGATTGCTTTAGGCCATACTAGGGATTGCTTCAACTTGCAAACCACTTCCTCCTTTCCTTTCACTTTAAAACCATCTAGTTATGATATATAGATTTCTTCTTCCAAATCCACATGTAGGAATATTTTCTTAACTTCATATGTTATAACTCAAGATCAAAAGAAGCAACAATAAAATAAAGAAATCTAACCAAGAAGTTAAATTTGACCAAATTTTATTCCCTGCATATAGGAATACCCATTTTCTTCTAGGTGATATTTGTACTTATCCACTTAGATCATGCATTCAACTTCTTCTTGAACACTCATTTTATACCAATGACGATCCTTCAATAATAATACTTGACCAATTACCATATCACATTTTTATCAAAGGCCTCCATTATTTCAATTGTGGCCTTCTTTTACAAACCAATTTCCTTTATATCAATAGTCTAGGATCATCATCAGTAGAAGATATAAAATTTGTTTTAATGGAAATTGAATGGACTATACCCTTCTATTTTCCATTCTTTTGGAACTAGTCTCCTCAAGGATGGGATTTAAAGTTCTTCATCTAGTTTTTCTTCTTCCATTAAGTTAGATTCTTCATCTTCCAACTCAAATTGAATAATTTATGGTTCTCCCCCTTTTATTTTTTCTTCTTGTTTTGGAAAGATTTTAACCTATTTAACCATTATATCATGGCTATAGACAATATTCCTTGTTTCTAAGTTCCAAAACCTGTATAATTTTACCCCACTTTTATATCCAATGGAGATACACTTCTCTACTTTATGGTATACTTACTCCTATTTTTGTATGGAACATGCATATAAGTATCACAACCTAAAACCATAGGATGTTAAGAGAATATTTCTAACTACCATTTCATGCATTATACAAAGTTTTATTAACAAGACCTTATGTGAGTTATTAATTGATTAGGTGGCATGCAACCCCTACTACCTCTACCTACAATTCTTGCTCTAGTCTTGCACCATTGAACATGCCTTTTTATTTTTCCATCATTTGATTGATCATGCTCCCCCAAAATCCTTCATGTTGAGGTATGTATGGAGTTGTATTTTTTATTTATATTTATCATTGCAACGAATGAATTAACGTGAGAAAACATATCCACCATTATCTATCTTCACTACTTCATGTTTTTATTTTTCTAATTTTATACAATAGGCTTAAACTATTTGACTTTACCAAAAACCTTAGATTTATCTTAAAGGAAATATATCGAATTTTCCTTGACAAATGATATACAAATGAAACATAAAAAAAATAATTTCTAAGCATTGGATGTTTTTCTTTAAAGTTCCCATAAATAGGTATAAAAATTTATCTTCTAAAATATTATTTACTTTCAAACTCAACTTTTGGAATTGTTGAATATGGTTTATAACTGGACCTTTCTTTTGAATATTACCAATTGATTAAAGAATGTGTTGCTCTTATATTCCCATAATGTGTTATCAATTCCTTTGTAAAAATGGACCAAGGTATAACATAATCCATTTTCCTTTCACAAAGCCATTGATACCATAGATATTGGTTATGTTCTAAAAACATGGACTCGTGTAATATTTATCTTTTGTAAAGATGCCATTAGATGTAGATCAAAGTGTTTCTCCATCTGAAATATCTATGTTATAGGATTATTACCATAAAAATTCCTCATATTGATCTTTGGAATGTAATAGTTCCTTGGTGTTGACTTGAATCCCTTATCATGTGGATCTTGGATTTTGAAAATTCATGATTACGGTTCTGCGATTCAATGTTTGTGCTCTCTAATTGTGATAACATCTCCCCGTATGAGATTGATTCTCAATACCATGCTTTTCCTTATTGTTACACAAAATATTGTCACCATGACTATTTGCAGTCAGTATGGGTCTATCATCACTTATACTGTCCTCCTAAGCAAGTCTCAGACCTCAGCTCTTCATGTCAAGCTTTGAAAATGAGAGAAAGACATTAAAAAATCAACAAAGCTCTGGTTCCGCACTTTCTCTCACTGTTGCCTGCGGTCCTGCACCCCTTGTTCACATTACGTACGGACCTGCCCGCTTTGTCCCTAAAGGAGTGGGTGCAGACCCCTGTGAAAGTAAAAAAGGCACAAGTTTATTCTAAAAAACTCACTTTGGGTTAATTCTAGATGATTCTAGAAGGAATTTTGACGTGGATGGTTCGCTCTTAGGTGGTTCATGCATCCCAAAAGAGAAGGAGCTAATCCCTCGATGAGAGGAGCTATCCCTTTGAAGGAGGGCTTTATCCCTTTGAAGGAGGACCTATTAACTTCCCTCCATTGCACTATAAATTAAGGCATTGGGCTAGTTGCTAGGGGGTAGAAGCTAAACATTTTTTTGAGGGTAAATGCTGGTGGAATTGAGACTTCCTAGTTAAGCTTGAGAGGAGAGATCACATACCTTTTGGCTTCATTGGGAAGAGAGTGAAACTTGTCAAAGTAGAGGAGACTTCTTGTTGGACCATGGGAGGAGCTTGTACAGCATCAAGGCATAGGTTGTAAAGTTCTTCTTTGATTTGAATTAATACAATTAGATTCATTTTTCTCAACAAATTGTCTTATGTCATTTGTTTCATGAATTCCTTGATCATCATGATAAGTATGCTTTATGATATTGGCTTTTCAGGTGCTATTTAATTTGTTTGCTTGTTTGTGCTTGCAGATTCACTAAAAGGGAGCTCATTTGGATCAAAGGAGTGAGGCTTCCACAAAATTGCATTGGACCCAAGGTAGGCCTAAAACACTTGTTTGCCTTTGTTTATAAATTGCATATTTAGAGAAAGATAGTTTTTGATTGGCTTGCTTGCCACTAGATATCGTTAGATACTAGGGAGGTCGATCTTTTTCGCAAGAACAACTCATTCCGTGTGACAAAATGGCAACTCCACTAGGGACTTGATTCTTTATTTGCTTTACTTTGACCTGAGAAACTATGTTTTTGTTTCTGTTTTTGGCTTGTTGTGTGTGGAATTGGGTAGATTTAGTAGATCTTGGATTATTTTTTGTTTTTCATAACTTTGGGAGAGGACCACACCCTCCGCTTGCAACACAGTGCGGACCTATCCGCAGTTTTGCTTTTCGCATAGAGCGGTACTGCATCTGTGTGAACTGTGGGCCTGCGGACCCTGCTAAAATTTTGAAAAACTTAAGATTTTCTCTTTTAGTCAGCTTAGTTTTTGTTTAGATGTTGTTATCCCCTGCCCAGACTTGCATGTAACTTGTTAGGAGCTTTCCTTAGGTTAATTCCATTGGTGTTAGGGTTTTAGGTGAAATTCCTAGAAGTTTTGGTTGCCGGGCTTGATTTTCATTTTGGTCTTGTAGTAGCTCAGAGCTTAGAAGCCTCAGATCACCTTGGTTTTTACTGGCCTTCTTATGAGTCTGACCATTTGCAAAATCTATCTTTGTTGAGGAATCCATCTTGTGTTTTCTCTTTGTGAAACTTCGAAAAGGCTTGTGTTAAAAGTTTGGATTTCATTTTTAGAAAAGAAAACAAAAATTGGTTGTTTTTTTTGACTGATTTGTGATTCTGGAAAAATTAGTCCTTAGTTTGCTTATAGCTAAGTAAAACATCCTTGAAAATACATCTTGTAAGCTTTTACTTCAAATAGTTTTTTATAGTTTATAGATCTCAAGATTAGTTATTTCCATAGTTTTGAGTGTTTTATAAAAAAAAAAAAAAAATCTCTTTTGGAAAATGTTTGTTTTTGTAGTATTTGAGTGTTTGAAAGAAAAGGGAAATTTTTGTGAATATAACTAGTTGTCTCGTTTTTGAGTGCATTGGAAAAGACAAAAAGCTCTTCTTTTGATTTGTTTGTTAAGAAAGATTTGTGTTTACAAGCATTTGCATTCTCAAAGTCTTTCCTAGCTAGAAATTCATTGAAGGGAAAAGATTGCTTAATCATCTTAAGTGCATTTTTTAGTGATTTCGAGTCGAGTCTTCACACCACAAGTTTCATCTCCGCACCTCTTGACTTAAAGAAAAACCAATAAAAATAACGCTTAAAGTAAAATCTATCTAGTAATCCTTTTATTTCTAGGGCTCTATTACACCAACATAGTTTAGGCTAGTGTCTTGGAGTAGGGAGTAATTAACTCTCTAAGACAGTAAAACAAACAAGTAGTTGTATCTTGCGGTAGGAGAAAAATCCAATTGTTGCATCTATGCTCTGGGAAAGCTCCTCTTAAAGGAGAAGCATGAGATCGTGTCCAAACCAGTGTGGGAATCAATCCTTCCTCATTGGGAACGACGCCAGATATTCACATATTAAAAACGGTAAACCTCGGAATAACCATTGTCGAGGAGCCTGGGGTCACTTGTTGGTAAACGTTGGATTATGTCAAGGAGCCTTCAAGGGGATTGAGCTTGTTACTCTGCCCTTGCATGCATATCGGATCGTAGACTGTTCCCCCAGGTATATTTGTTTCCGTTGGTAACCATAGTGACCATATTCTATAGGATTCTTCCTAAGGTGACGGTGGAGGGAAGATCCCACTGTACCTGGAGCAGACGTCGGCTAGACTCACTTGGATTTTCTGGGGGGTTCTCTTCACTCGAGACGGTTTAGTGGAGGAACTTGTGCCAGTCTATTCATTAAGCAGGTTGCCGGGGTAACTGTTCCAACCACCATTTCTGTATTGAACTCTGTGACGTTGGATTTCATCACCAACTAGTGTTTTCAGTAAGGAAAGTTACTGTTTGTGTGTGGTTTGACCTCCTAGATTCTTTAGGCGTGTGATTCAATTTGTTTGGTTCTTTAGAGGCTTTAGGTGGTTTTCATAGAGATTTTACTTTGTTTGCGTGTGAAGTAGTTAAAATATTTAATCGTGGCTGAATTACTGAGGAAGTCCCGTAGACTTCGGGGCCAACCTCCTGAGGTTTCACCAAGTTAGCCTGAAGGGTTACGAGCCCTTGTAACTCCTAGATACAGTAGAGTTGGGTCACCTGAAGAAGGAGAGTCTTCTTTGGTGGTACATCCTGATTTTCAAGCTCTAGTAGCAGATTATAATCCACAATCAGTGTCTGTTTCCGAAGTTACTGGTAGTTTTTCATCTACTAGTGATTTAGGTGAGGAACCTGAAATATCTGAACCTGAAAGTAAATTTGCTACTACTCCAACATCGAGATTTACCTCTCCAACTTCTAGTGGTCCTGGTTCACCCAGGGTAGAAAGAATAATTACCCAAAATCTTCCTTCTGGACTTATAGATATTGAAGAACTTGCTACTCCGGAAGAAGAAGATATCCCTATCCCTGAAAATCAACCTATTATAGAACTTAGGGAGCGTGAATCAATCTTTTACAGTCCACCTAGGAGTAGAACTTGGTATCTTTCATTCACTAATTTTTTGGAAAACCCGGGACTAAGTTTTTCACCACCTCGTATTCCTTATCACCCAACACCTAGGGGTTACTATCCTCTGTTAAATATGTCAAGACAGTCGTCCATGTTTTCTCAATCTCCAGAAACCTTTTTGTACGACGGTCCTTCTGTTCCCTCTGGGTATCAGTCACTTACTGGTACTTTTTCGGGAGCATCTCCTCAACCTATTGAACAAGGGTTATTAACTGGAAATAATGGAACTAAGTCGTTTAGTGTAGAAGATATTCTCATGATGTCAGGTACTATTCCTAATCCTCAACCTCAAGGTGGCCAGCTACTGCCTGGGGGGCAGCCTCAAAATCCTCAATTATCGCTTGGGGGACAACCTCAAGGTACCCAATTTGTGCCTTGGGGGCAAACTCAAGGACAGTACATACCTACGGGACAGTAAGTTCCTCAAGGTCAACCCCAGACTCAATATGTACCTCAGGGTCAAACCCAGTATCAATATGTACCTTAAGGTCAACCCCAGTATCAGTACGTGCCTCAAGGTTATCAACCTCAAGGTCAGTACCCGAACCAAGGTTACCAACCACCTTCCGGTCAATCATATGTTCAAGGAACTGGAAATGTACCGTTGAATTATCAACCCTACCCTCAACCCGGTTATGGTCCTCAATATTCTCAACCTATTATGGGTCCGTACCCCGTAATGAACTTAGTGTGGGATCCATCTCAAACTCAACAGGTCTTGCAACCGAATGTATAGTTGTCATCTCAAACTGGACAACCCTTGGTTTCTGGTTCACCCCAACAACCTGTCCAGTCTACTATTCAAACTTCTGCACCTTCTGTAGTTTCTCAGCCTGGGCCTAGTATGCCTCGTACTTCGCCTCAAACGGCTGTTGCAACTGCTGCAACATCTGTTCAATCTACCCCACCTACTTCTAGAGTATCGACAACTCTGGTTTCTACTATTCCTGTATCAACTCCTCAGATATCCTTACCTCAGTCTGGATCCACAATTCAAACTTTGGTTCAGATGCCTGTAGGACAACTTGGTTAAAGTACGGTTGTCACAAGTCAACCTCAATTTACTTATAAACCGTACCAGGGATAGTACCAATTCAGTCCTACTGTGCAGCAGCCAGTCTATCAGTATCAATCGTACCCTGGGTATACATATCAACAACCTCAACAACCCCAGTATGGTCCGGTTAATCCTGGTTTTCCGGGAGGATATAATATCCCAAATGCAATTCCAATTCCTAGTTATCCTGGATATCCTCCTCCTGGGGTTGGTCTCCTGACCCAGAGTTTTAGGGATCCTAATCATCAGTTACCATTTATCGCAACTTTGGACTTGCCTGACTTGTCGCACCTTATGAACGATCCAATTAATTATCTTCCGTTTTGGCCGCCAATGCCGAATAAGTTTCCTAGTGATATTCCTAAGTTTGAAGGAAAATTAGGAGAGGACCCGTCGAACCATGTGATGACTTATCACCTCTGGTGTGTGTCTAATTCCATTTCAGATGATTCAATCCGTTTAAGGCTTTTCCAGTGCACTCTAATTGGTCTTGCGGCCAAGTGGTACATTGAGTTACCGCAAGCCACTTTTTATAACTTTAGTCAGTTAGCTACTTCGTTTTTAACTCATTTTCAGTTGCTAGTTAGATATGACAATGGCAAACAATTATTAACTTCATTAAAGCAGTCAACGTCCACTTACATTTCAGATCACATTCATGAATGGAGACGTCGACGGCGTTTAGTGAAGGTTTTTATTCCAGATCAGATCTTAGCTGAATGGTTTGTAAAATCTTTATTGCCAAAGATCACTGAGGATGTAGCTAAGGCCGGAGTCGTTACTGAGGAGCAAGTAATTTCTCAAGCTCAGTACCTTGACTTAGTTTATACGCAGTCAGGTACGTTACACGAGAAAATCCCCGATCTTCCTAAGCAAAATCAAATTGCTGCAGCTCCTTCAGGGTCTCATGCCGCTGATGGTATGATTGGTACGGTTAATACCAAAAGTAAGAAGAAATCTTCCAAGAATTCTTCTCCTATCATAACCTTGCCAGATTCCCCGACAGGAGATTCTTCCGCGGAAATTTCCGCCGATATTCATGTTGTAGAGTCATCTACAGCCAAATCAAAATCCGGCGGTAAGAAGAAAGGGAAGAAGAAAAATAAAACAGATAAAAATTCAAAAGAGAAACCAAAAAAAGCGGAATCAAATGATGAGAAACGCAAACCTCGTTATCCTTGTCTCATTTGTGACGAAGAGCATTTTACAAGAGACTGCCCTCATCGTGCAGAGGTTGCGAAAATTTTCAAAGGTTCCCAAACGCCTGCTGTTTTGAAGGATCCTTTTCCAAGTCAAGATAGTAAGATGATAGGTTCTTCCTCAAATGCCTCCAAAGAACCCATACTGATGATGTCCCATGTTAGGATTGCGACTCGATTGCAAGATTATGGAAGTAAAAGTCCTGTTGATGGTAAAGAAGCAGAATCTTCTCATTCTAACCCATCAACCTCAGCTCCCGGTTCCGATCCACTACAGATCGAGAAACCTAACCCAGACTTAGTAATCAAACCGCCCGCCAAGGGTATACTTCGAAAGTCAGCTTTCAATCCACATGCGAGAGCAGCTCAAAACTATAACATTGTTGAAGATTTAGCTGTTTCACCTTCAGCAATGTTGGCTTTGGAAGTGCTGCAATCATGTCCAGCACAACGTAAATTACTATTGTCGGCTATAGGAGTTGTTGACGTTCAGGACTCCAACCTTATAATTTTCGATCTAGAAAATAGTACACTGCGCTTACCTCATCAAATGGCTTTCCAGATCCCAGTGTTAGTAAAAAAAAAACCTATTTATAGGACTGTGATTGATGAGGGAGCTGTAGAGCCTCTACTTTGCACTTGATTATCCATCATTTCCTACAGTTTTCCCTCATTCATCTCTCTCTTTTGCCTCATTTTCCTTTCAAACCAACCCAGATCATTACATTAGATGACTTTAAGCATGATTAAGGAATTTTGCTAATGTGTGACTGCTTTGTTTAGATTTTGACATATTTACAGGAATTCCGCAGCCATCTGATGATTCTGCAGCCATCTGATGATTCCACAGCCATCTGATGATTCCGCAGCCTTTTTGTTAATCTCAAGGTTCCACGTGTCATTTTGCCAAACGAGCCACATGGGCACTTAGGAATCAAGGTGCTCAAGGTTCCTGTGCTATTGGTTCAGCCAGCCACGTCATCTGTACCTCCGGTCAACGAGGGTCAAGTTACGGTCAACAAAGGCAGCTTAACGGTGATACGTAAGCTGTTGGGTCACGTCAGTTCAAACGGTGATTTGTCCGTGTTACACAGGTTGTGGGGGACATAATCCAACTCTGGATTCAATGCCCATAACGACCAGAACCTCCAGCTCATCCACGAGGCTTATGACGTGTTATTGAGCCTTAATTACGCATGACAGTTAGTTTATTTTTCAAGTTTTAGCTGTACGCATTAGGCCATCTTTCAGATGCCTATAAAAACTAGCGTTTGCATACGCTTAATGTTACTTTTTAGTTGCTGTGTTTTATGAACTTGTTATCATTTTAGTGCATTCCAAGACTCTGTTTTAATAGTGCTGTTCTAGCACTCTTGACTGTAATTTTCATTTTCTGCACATGGAGTAATAGAAGCAGCGCTGTTCTGAAGTTTTCAATTCCTTGAGTCTTCTTTGGGTATTATGAATGGAGGGCCCCTGTTCATGACTGCCCTTGTATAGTATTTCATGTTTATATTCTTGCTATTTCTTTATTTTCCATTCAGCATTTCCTTTTCTTGAAACATGTACAGTTTAATTCACTTTCATTGTTATTTCATTTGCAGCATTCATTTTGACTGATCAGTATTGTTCTTTTGCAGGTTTTTAACCCGGGATTGTTTTTGTGTTTATGTATTTGCTTTATATCTAGTGGTAGTTTCAGTTGACTAATTCAAAGTTGCTGCCTTTACTTTATTTTCATAGCTGATTTTTAGTTTAATTTCTCAAAGTTGTCTGCTAACATATGAATGATCTCTTTATCACAAATTGTTTATCTTTTAGAGATCAGAATACTAATAACTTACAACTGGCTTTGAGTACTTTTTAGACTAATCTTTAACTACTTTCTAATCGTGCTTTACACAGTACTATGTGTTAGAAGCAGAGAGTTAGAAAGAGCAAAACATTATAACTAGTCTTTAAAGTAGATTTTTCTCATTTTTGATCACTTTTCTAACTCATCTTTAGCTACTTCCTAATCGTGTTTTACACAGTACTATGTGTTAGAAGCAGGGAGTTAGGAAGAGATAAACATTATCATTGGTTTTTAAAGTGATTTTCTTACCTTTTATTTGCAGCAGCATGAATGGTGTCTAATGCCATTAGAAAGTGGTTCTTTGCTTTCAAGTCATTTCAAGTTATTTATTTCTTTCAAGCTTTTCCTTTTCAGCAAGTAGTTAGAAACCACTAATCACACACTCTCACTCATCTAGAACTCACCTTACACACACTATCACTCATCTGTTTATAAATCACCACTCCATCTTAGGAAGATAAATTAACCACAAACAACACCCCAAACGACAAAAAGCTCTAAGAGGTTGCTTAAGTACATATAGTACACCTTCACTTCATCAGCTTACGAGCCTCGGGTTGGCAATTAATGACATCAATTTAGGAACACTAAATTGACTAAACATTTTGGCGCCGTTGCCGGGGAAGTGAAATTAAGTAGCCATATTCTTAGAAAAAAAACATAAAAATTTCAAGGAAAGAAGTTGATAACCTATCAAAGTATGCTCTCCTCTTGCACTGCAAGGTGATCTGGAGGATCAGAAAAGAGAAAGTTATTGATTTGGTAGTTTCTTGAGTATGCTCTCTTCTTGCACCTAGAGTGAACTGGAAGATCAGAAAAAGAACTATTAACTTGACTTGAAGAAAAATAATAAAAAAATGACATGCATAGAGCTAGAGATTCTAGAGGAAGGTTTTTAGCTAGAGCTCGAAGTTCAATTTTTACAAGTCCATCTGCTTCAAGGGATAGACAAGAGACACCCCGCTTATCTCCAACCGAAACTCCTAGTCCTAGAATTCCTGGAATTCAAGAGCCAAGAGTTGACTCTCCTACACCTTCTATTGAATTTGAACCAGGAAGAGACTCTTCTCTTTCTCCTACAGAAAGACCAATTGTAATTGAGGAAGTGGAATCATCTGAAGAAGAAGGAGAAATCTCTTCTCATTCACCTTTTGTAGAGGAACCAGAAGATTTTGAAATCCCTAGGAGAATCATCATGGCAGAAGAAGAAGGAGGTGGTAGGGGTAGAGGTAGAGGTAGAGGTGGAGGAGGAAACAACAATAACAATAATGGAGGTAGAGGTCCCCTTGGAGGAGGAAATAGAGATGGGGATAATTCATTTGGGTTTCCCATTGTTAGTGAGGATTCCCGAGCCACCATGAAAAACATATCACCATCTGTCCTCCCTAACTTCCATGGGTTAAGGACTGAGGACCCTGAAACATTCTTATTCGAGTTTGAAGTGGTGTGTCGAACTTATGACTACCTGGATGACTCTCAGAAACTCAAATTGTTTCCTTCAACACTGAAGGATCAAGCCTTGAAATGGTTCATGGGGTTACTCACTCAATCCATTAGGACTTGGGATGAAATGAAACAGACATTTTTGGATAGGTATTTGGACTATTGTATGCCTACTAATCACAAGGACGAGGTTTTTAAAATGATACAAAAAGAAGATGAGAGCTTAGAAGATTTACTTGAAAGATTTCAATATAACTTGAAAAGAGCAAAAATGAGTACCTTGGATGAAGAGACCTTAAAAGCCCTCTTATTAAAAGCCATTAGGGATGAATGGATAGACATCTTAAACATGATGGGGAAAGGGGATATTTCTCAACTTTCACTCAATGATATAGCAGAACTCTGTATCCATCTCTCAAGGGGCAAATCAAAAACTCAAAAAGGGCCTAGAGATCCTTCTCTCCTTAGGGCAAATAAATTTGCAACAAGATCAGTGAGTAGGGCTGAAATCGGCAGTATGCTTGATGAATTTAAAACTGACATCTTAGGGAGTCTTAGTGAACAACTTGATACCCTTAAGATTCACAATAAACAAAAAGCAGAAGCTGAGGCTTTGGCTATCTTTTGCCCGAAGTGTAGAAAGAAACATGCTTTAAGGGAATGTCCCTTAGATGCACACGTTGTAGAAACATGTGTAATTTGCTCAAAAACTCATGAGACCAAGGATTGTCCTTCAATTCCTGGCCTCAAAGTAGTCTTTCAAGAGGATCCAGATACACTTGAATCTCTCTGTTTTATTGCAAGGAGACCTTGGCAAGGACAACAGAATCAAGGGTTTAACAACTCTATGAATTCTCAATCCCAACCAAATTGGAATCCTTGGCAACAACCTTGGCCTCAACCTCAAAATGCTTTTCAAGCATGGATGCAAAGCATGCAAAATCCTTATGGGAGATTTGCTCAATTCTACCAATATCCTCCATCATTTCAGAATCAGCAAGCCCCACAACTTCCAAATCAAGGTCAACAACTATCATTGCCATACCCTCAACAACAACAACCTCCTCCACAAAATCAAAATTCTCAACTATCACTTCAATCCCAGCAGAAATCAAATCAACTTCCCTCTCAGCCATTACCAAATCCAAATAATAGGAACCCTCAAAATGCTTACATGATGTAAGGTCAACCATTCCCTACCTATATGGTTGTTCCTCTCAATGAAGTACAACTCAGATCAGGTAGAATCTTAGATCAACCTTCTACAAGTGTTCAACAACCAAGCATTTCTGAGGAAGAATCTCTCAAAGTCAATAAAGGTTTTGAAGTATCCCTTCAAAACCAAAATATCCAAAAAGAAAAAGAAAAAGAATCAACCTCTACAACTCCCATAGTTGAGCAACCTACACCTTTAGCTACACCTCCTTTTCCTGAAAGATTGCAAATTGACAAAGGGGTGGAAAAGCATATATGGGTGCCTGAATATAGTTTCCTAGATGAATTGAAGAATGTCTGTATCAAGATCCCCTTGTTACAAGCCATTAAGGAAATTCCCATTCTAGCGAAAACAATAAAGGAGTTGAGTTTGAAGAAAACAGGAAAAAGAACCAGAGATACTAAAAGGATACATCTAGTTGGAAAAATTGCAGACATAATGATGGGTAAGATTACCATGCAAAAATATGTGGATCCCGGTAGCCCTATTGTCAAAACTCATATTAATGGGGTTGAAATCCCAAATACTTTGATTGACTTAGGAGCCGCTATCAACATCATGAGTAGACAGACCATGGATCAGTTAAAGCTTCCTAACCTTCTCTTTACACCTACTTTACTGCAACTTGCAGATAGATCAATCATTAAACCTGATGGTGTATTGGAAGATATTCCAGTCTCTCTAGATTCTTGGGAATATCCAGTTGATTTTATGATTTTAACTCCCAAGAACAATCTAGGAGGACATCCTCTTATTTTAGGAAGACCTTGGCTGGCCACAACTGATGCTTTCATAAGTTGTAGGTCTGGGGACATGTATATATCGGATGGTAATTCCACCAAGAAATTCAACTTGTATCCTCCAGCAAAGGCAATAACAGAAATAGGAGAAGATGAGTGGGTTGATGATGAGGATACTATTCAACCTGTTCTAACCATCTCTGAAATCAGTGAGGATAGTCAAATTCTAAATACATTAGAAAATTTTGAAATACCTTTAGAATATGACTCTACATAGTTTCAGTTAGATGCAGACATTGAATATCTCTCCTCTAGACAGATGTCTCTCTTCTCAATGGAAGAGTTTGGTAGTTCTACAGTTGAAATCCTTCCAGGAAAAACATTGAACATTAACAAAAACTTGGGAAGACCACAACAAGAAGAATTAACCAAACTGTTGCAAAAACATTCCACTGCCTTTGCATGGGAATACACTGACATGAAAGGAATCGATCCTAAGACTTGTATTCATCACATCTATATTGAAGAAAATAGCAGACCCATTAGGCAACCACAAAGAAGGATGAATCCAAATCTTAGGGAAATCGTGAAAGAAGAACTCCAGAAATTGCTCAAGGTAAACTTCATTTACCCCATTTCAGATAGCCAATGGGTTTCTCCCTTGGTTATAGTGCCCAAAAAGAATGGTAAATGGAGAGTTTGCATTGATTATCGAGAATTGAACAAGGCAACCTTAAAGGATCATTTCCCTCTACCTTTTATTGATCAGGTACTAGACACTTTAGCAGGTAAAAAGTATTTCTCATTCTTGGATGGTTTTAGTGGGTATAATCAAATTCAGGTAGCACCTGAAGATCAAGACAAAACCACATTCACTTGTCCTTGGGGAACTTTTGCCTACCGAGTACTCCCTTTTGGATTGTGCAATGCACCCGCTACATTTCAAAGGGCTGTACTAGGAATCGTTTCAGATCTGATTCATGATTGTGTAGAGGTATACATGGACGATTTCACAGTTTATGGTAATACATTTGAAGAAGCTTTGGAAAATTTGGAAAAAGTACTGGTAAGATGTAAGGAAACAAATCTTTCTTTAAGTCATGAAAAGTGTTTTATGATGTTTACTGAAGGGATTGTTTTAGGACATCATATTTCAGGAGATGGGATTACGGTTGATACATCCAAAGTTGAAGTCATCTCTAAGTTACCTATTCCAAATTGCCAGAAGGATGTTAGGAGTTTTCTTGGGTTTACTGGGTATTACAGAAGATTCATTGAAAACTTCACTAAGATAGCATCCCCTCTTTTCAAATTGCTTACCAAGGACTGTGAGTTCAAATGGGATCCTGAGTGTCAATCTGCCTTTGAAGCTTTAAAGACTAGAATATCTGAAGCACCCATCTTAAGGGGGCCAAACTGGAAACTCCCTTTCCACATTTCTACTGATGCTTCAGATACAGCTCTAGGAGCTGTTTTGGGACAAAAGGATTTGATCCCTTATGCCATTTATTACACAAGTAAGAATTTGACTCCCACTGAGTTAAATTATATTGTTACAGAAAAAGAGTTCTTAGCTGTGGTACATGCAATCAACAAGTTTAGACACTACATAACCGGCTATGAAACCTTTGTCCATACTGATCACTCGGCCATAAGATATTTGATGAACAAACCTGTCACTAATGGTAGAGTTACAAGATGGCTTTTACTCTTACAAGAATTCAACATTACTGTGTTAGATAGACCTGGAAAACAAAACACAGTAGCTGATTTCTTGTCTAGAATCCAAAACACTAATGAAGATTCTCCAGTAGAAGATAAGTTTCCAGATGAATACTTGTTTGCAGTGACTACCAAGACTCCTTGGTATGTAGATATGGCTAATTATCTAGTTACAGGGAAGCTTCCTCTACACTTATTTCCTAATGAGAAAAGGAAAATCATTCAGGAGAGTGCACATTATTCTTGGATTTCTAATGAATTGTTCAAAACAGGGCCATATTGTATAATCAGAAGGTGTGTTCGGGAAGATGAAATGCCTGACATCCTTAAGGCATGTTATGATGAACCATGCGGCGGGCACTTTGCTGACAAGAGGATAGCCTATAAAATCCTTTCTCTAGGATATTATTGGCCTTCTCTCTTTAAAGATGCAAAGCAATATGTTAGAAGATGTGACAGCTGCCAAAGAGTTGGGAAACCAACTCCTTCAAATGAAATGCCTCTACAGCCTCAGGTATGCATCGAACCCTTTGAGAAATGGGCTCTAGATTTCGTTGGGACAATTAATCCACCATCAAAGCAAAAGAAGTATATACTGGTTTGTACTGATTATGTTACTAAGTGGGTAGAAGCAAAAGCATTGCCTTCTGCCACTGAAAATTCAGTTGTTCAATTTCTTTTTGAGGATATTTTCACTCGTTTTGGTGTCCCAAGGGAAATTGTAATAGATCAGGGCAGCCAATTTACATCTAAATTGATGGAGAAGCTGATGGAGGAATATAAGATCAAGCACAGAACATCTACTCCCTACCATCCGCAATCCAATGGCCAAGTGGAATCTACCAATAAAGTTCTTGAAGGCATTATCATCAAGACTATTCATCTTCATAGAAGAGATTGGGCGGAAAGGCTCCCTGAAGCCTTATGGGCCTATAGGACTACATGGAAGAACACAACAGGACATTCTCCCTATGAACTTGTTTATGGGAAGGAAGTCCTGCTCCCCATTGAGTTCCAAATCAAGACCTTCAAGATGGCAGTCCAATTGGGAATGAGCCTCTCAGAAGCTCAAAGACACAGAATGGACCAGCTAAATGAGCTAGATGAAATAAGAAAGATGCAATTCTAAGGACCGATCTAGTTCAGCACCAAAGATCTAAATGGCATGATCGTCATATCAAAGAAAGAAAGTTTCAGAAAGGAGATTGGGCTCTATTGTTTGATTCAAAGTTCAAAGACTTCAAAGGAAAGTTTCAAACTCATTGGCTTGGGCCATATGAGATTGATGAAGTCTTTAGCAATGGAGCAGTTCGAGTGAAAACTATTGATGAATTTCATACTCCTCTTATTGTGAATGGCCATCGCTTGAAAATCTACCAAAAGCCATTCTCAAAAGAAGAGTTTGTCAAGTTGTTTAAAGAAGATTCTGCAATCAGGTTGGTGGAGAAGAATTCTTCTCCTCCATCAGCCTAATCTTTGGTTTTTGAAAAAAAAAAAAAAAAAAAAATAAAATAAATGTATAAGCCTGAAAACCAATCTCTGATTGGCAGTCTTATGTAGAAAACCTGAGGTGAAAATCAAGGTCACCTGACACCTCATGTTTTCCAAAAAAAAAAATCTCTCTCTCTTCCATCTCATTTCGCCATTCCATCCACTTCATTCGCCATCTCATTCATTTAATCACTCTCACTCCACCTCAATTCTTTCCATCCATCCATCCATTCATTACATTTCATTCCATCAATAAAGTCATTTTTTTAGATAACTGAAGTTGTTTTGTGCAGCCGGAGGGTATCACTGCAGTTTCCGCAGCTGTTTGGTAATTCTGCAGCCATCTAACGATTCCGCAGCTCTCTGCACCTACATAAAAAAAAACACAGTCTGTTTGAAAAGAAATTTACAGTTCAGAAGTCATCAACAATAAGTGGAGAAGAGTCATGCGACATCAATAAAATAATGAAGGGTTAGTGGAAATTGATCAAAGGTAATCCAAGCGCGGATCTGAGGTATGATCTAAATCTTAAACTTATGGTTATCTCATTTTGCAAAGTTTCCGGGGTTATGTTTCTTGCCATTTAATGTAATGATTACCAGTCTTTCCCATCATGCGACCAAAAATCCACGTATCCCCCACACTTATCGGTCATAATCCTCACGATTTTGAAACTCAATTGCGGCTGCTCTTCCATTAAGATTTTCATACCTAAGTGACGTAGACTACTGTACTACGTCTCTCTACGTCATAATTCCCGCAGCCAAGTGTAAACCCATGACCGAAACCTAAGGACCTAACCGTTTCTGCCCATCATTTCATAACCCTCATACTCTCGTATCATTCCAATCACGCTGTTTCATTTCCACAGTTCCCTTATTCCGATGTGCTCACTACGCTGCTACCTCAGCCATACTCTGTTTTACTTCTTCCTCTCTGCTAATTCTGGGTATCAGTGAACGTATGTTACGGCTGTTACAGTAGAGCCGTAAATTTACTGTGTTAGGGCCACTGTTGAAGCTGTGTAACCTTTTTTCCAAAAGTCTTAGAACAGAGCCGTAGAGCCAATGGGTAAACTCTTAAGAGTAGAACCAGAGGGTTCAAAATTTCTGGAGGGATATCCTCAAGTTAAAGAAGCTTTGCAGAAAGCAAACTGGCTCCAATCCATCCAGAAATTCAGAGGTTACCACAAAGAGGTTACGAAGGCCTTTGCACGTTCCTTCAGAGACAAAGACAATCAAGTAGAGATAGGGGACCTGAAGTTTACAGTCACTGAGAGCAGTATAGCACAGGCCACTTCACTCCCACAAACTGGAGAAAGATGGTTTAAAAATAGATCAGTACAAGACCAACAGTGGAAGCAAATCTTAAAGAATCCAGGTATGGATACCAGCATTTTTACAAAAGGGATTCCTGTTACTTATGTCAAGGAAGAATGGACAACTTTACTTTTATTAGTGCAAAAATTCTTTACTTGTGAGGGAAGGTTTGGAGTTTTATATGTTTACCATGCCAAAGTCATGATGCATTTCTTAGGAGATGATATTAACCTTCCATATTTTCTACTCTCAAGTCTTAGAAAAATGTGTTCAATTGTCCAAAGGAACCCAAGAAACATTGAATCACATCTGTATCATCATGGTCTTGTTAAGATGCTAGTTGAGGAACAGTTGAAAGCAAAAAGAGATACCTGGGAGAGATTTCTTGTGAGAAACCATTTTGAAGAAGCAGGAGAAACCTCTGTGCCTAGAAAGAGTAGAAGAAAAAGAAAAGAGGCTACCCCTGAAACTGTTGTCCAAGAGGAAATTGTCCAAGAACAGATTGAGGAAGAAACTGATGTACATCATTCTGAACATGAAATTGATCCTGAGCCTGCTGTGGACATTGATCAAACAGCTCAAAGAATCATCACAGAAACCCTTTCAGAACTTGCCCAAGAAGTTGCTCAAAAGAGAAAAGAGAGTAGGAAGAAACAAAAGAAAGATAAAGGCAAAGCTGTAGCCCAAGAAACTTACGCTACTCCTGAGAACTCTAGTGAAGAAGATACTCAGCCCTTAGCACAAAGAATGGCCAAACTCCATGAAAATGCCCTTTCCAAGAAGGTGGAAAAACAAAAGCAAAAGGCACAAAAAGAAAAACAGAACATCACCACCGTGAGAAGAAGCAGCAGGTTACAAAGAAAAGTGGGGGCCACAAAGGGTAAAAAGTCACTCATCATTGACTTGAGCACACCTGAAAAGGTTGCTACAAGTCCTGACTTTGAGAAAAGCCCTCCACACGCTGAGTATGTTGAGACCAGTCCTCCACGTGAGGAAAGTCCTTTTGAGCATGAACCTGAACATGAACATGGATCCAAATTTCAGTATGAGCCCAGTCCTAAGAAGTCACCTGAGGTTGATCCGGATCAACAGAAAGTTTATAATTACCTGGAGATGTTAGAACAAGCAGCTGCTGGTCCCAGTACTGTTCAACCTTTGGAGTAGCAAGTTCAATCACTGAAGCAGGAAATATTTGAGCTGGAGGTACTAAATCGCCACATCCAACAAGAAAATGAAAAACTGAAGGTACAGAGCAATGTGGACAAGATGGTCCAAGATAACACCATGCTTCATATGGGCCTATGGCAAAAGGAAAACAAAAAGCTCAAGAAGAGATGCAGGAAGTTAAACAGAGCCTTGATCAATTTAAAATTCAGGTGTTTGATGAAAAGACCAAGAATCAATGTGGCCACACAGAGAAAGAAGAGAAGGCTGGATGTCTTAGCAGAGGCATCCCAGCAGGTGGACTGAACAATGTTCTGATTGCATGAGGACATGCAATGCCCTCGTAGTGGGGGTATGTAGAGCCTCTACTTTGCACTTGATTATCCATCATTTCCTACAGTTTTCCCTCATTCATCTCTCTCTTTTGCCTCATTTTCCTTGCAAACCAACCCAGATCATTACATTAGATGACTTTAAGCATGATTAAGGAATTTTGCTAATGTGTGACTATTTTGTTTAGATTTTGACATATTTACAGGAATTCCGCAGCCATCTGATGATTCCGCAACCATCTGATGATTCCGCAGCCTTTTTGTTAATCTCAAGGTTCCACGTGTCATTTTGCCAAACGAGCCACATGGGCACTTAGGAATCAAGGTGCTCGAGGTTCCTGTGCTATTGGTTCAGCCAGCCACGTCATCTGTACCTCCGGTCAACGAGGGTCAAGTTACGGTCAACAAAGGCAGCTTAAAGGTGATACATAAGCTGTTGGGTCACGTCAGTTCAAACAGTGATTTGTCCGTGTTACGCAGGTTGTGGGGGACATAATCCAACTCTGGATTCAATGCCCATAACGACCAGAACCTCCAGCTCATCCACGAGGCTTATGACGTGTTATTGAACCTTAATTACGCATGACAGTTAGTTTATTTTTCAAGTTTTAGCTGTACGCATTAGGCCATCTTTCAGATGCCTATAAAAACTAGCGTTTGCATACGCTTAATGTTACTTTTTAGTTGTTGTGTTTTATGAACTTGTTATCATTTTAGTGCATTCCAAGAATCTGTTTTAATAGTGTTGTTCTAGCACTCTTGACTGTAATTTTCTGCACATGGAGTAATAGAAGCAGCGCTGTTCTGAAGTTTTCAATTCCTTGAGTCTTCTTTGGGTATTATGAATGGAGGGCCCCTGTTCATGACTGCCCTTGTATAGTATTTCATGTTTATATTCTTGCTATTTCTTTATTTTCCATTCAGCATTTCCTTTTCTTGAAACATGTACAATTTAATTCACTTTCATTGTTATTTCATTTGCAGCATTCATTTTGACTGATCAGTATTGTTCTTTTGCAGGTTTTTAACCCGAGATTGTTTTTGTGTTTATGTATTTGCTTTATATCTAGTGGTAGTTTCAGTTGACTGATTCAAAGTTGCTGCCTTTACTTTATTTTCATAGCTGATTTTTAGTTTAATTTCTCAAAGTTGTCTGCTAACATATGAATGATCTCTTTATCACAAATTGTTTATCTTTTAGAGATCAGAATACTAATAACTTACAGCTGGCTTTGAGTACTTTTTAGACTAATATTTAACTACTTTCTAATCGTGCTTTACACAGTACTATGTGTTAGAAGCAGAGAGTTAGAAAGAGCAAAACATTATAACTAGTCTTTAAAGTAGATTTTTCTCATTTTTGATCACTTTTCTAACTCATCTTTAGCTACTTCCTAATCGTGTTTTACACAGTACTATGTGTTAGAAGTAGGGAGTTAGGAAGAGATAAACATTATCATTGGTTTTTAAAGTGATTTTCTTACCTTTTATTTGCAACAGCATGAATGGTGTCTAATGCCATTAGAAAGTGGTTCTTTGCTTTCAAGTCATTTCAAGTTATTTATTTCTTTCAAGCTTTTCCTTTTCAGCAAGTAGTTAGAAACCACTAATCACACACTCTCACTCATCTAGAACTCACCTTACACACACTATCACTCATCTGTTTATAAATCACCACTCCATCTTAGGAAGATAAATTAACCACAAACAACACCCCAAACGACAAAAAGCTCTAAGAGGTTGCTTAAGTACATATAGTACACCTTCACTTCATCAGCTTACGAGCCCCGGGTTGACAATTAATGACATCAATTTAGGAACACTAAATTGACTAAACAGGAGCTTCAACATGTATTATGTCGATACAGTGTTGGAGATCGCTTGGTTCTCCTTCGCTAAATCAATCCCCGACGATTCTAAAGGCCTTTGATGGCCGTGGGTTTCATCGTTTTGGCATTCTACAAGATTTACCTATAGGGGTAGAAGGCAAAACTGTTAATCTATATGTGGAGGTGGTTGATGCCCCTCTAGATTACAACCTTCTCTTGGGTCGTAGTTGGTCTTATGCTATGACAGCTGTCGTTTCATCGGTCTTTCGGCTTATAAAGTTCCTTGATAATGGAAAGATCGTAACTATAGACCAGCTGACTTACTTTTCATCCGACCTAGCCTCTTCTGAAAGTATTCAGCATGTCGGCAAAACGACTATCCCGTATAAGGATGTTGGAGTAGGACTAGTTAAAGATGCTGGTTTACTGGGAACTTTTCCTTTACCTCCTATCAACGCATCATCTTCTATTGCAACCATTCATATGACTTCGTCAGACACTATTGTTTATGATGATCCTTGGATTGTACCTTCTGAATCTGAGATAGACTCATTTGGTGATGTTATGCCTTTGAGTCCATATGAAATTGCGTATCAGGCCGTGTAGTCACTTTCCGACCCATCTTCAACCAAAATTGACTTAATGAATGTGGTCCATGAGGAATCACTTTCAACATCAAACTCAGATTCAACAATGTTTTCCGAACTTGTTCACACTGATGAGCAAATTCGTGAAATCCTATGTGTCGATGATTTACCATGGGAAGATCTTCATCATAGATCTTCGTTTTTACCCGAGAGTGATCGTTTTGAAAATGATTTTTCATCTATTTTTATGACTGAATATGTCAAGGAACCTCAGAATCCAATGAAAAATCCTGATTCAGAGTTAAATTTGGGAAACATTTCTCGAACTATTCCTATTGATATTTCGGTTAAGCCTGGAATTGTTGAAAACATTCATATAGGTGCCTCTTATATGGAAGATGAAATTCAAACATATAAGGCCCTATTTCAAGAATTTCGTGACGTGTTTTCCTGGTCATATGAGGAAATGCCAGGAATTGACCCTGCAATTGTTGTTCATGAAATCAAAACTTACCCGGATGCTAAACCCATCTAGCAACGTTTGCGTCAGATCCACCTGAGAAAAGCTGCTGCTATTAAAGAAGAAGTTGAAAAATTACTCAAAGCAGGTTTCATTTATCCGATTCTGTTGACGGATTGGGTATCGAATATTGTTCCTGTCAACAAAAAGCAAGGGACAATAAGAATATGTATTGATTATAGGGACATTAATCGAGCCTATCCAAGGGACATTACCCAACTCCCTATATCGATCAAATCATTGATGATTGTGCCGGCAGTGAAATATTCTCCTTCATGGATGTTTTTTCCGGATACAATCAAATCAATATTATACCTACTGATCAACCAAAAACGGCTTTCATTTGTCCATGGGGGACATTTTCTTATTGCAAATTACCTTTTGGGCTTAAGAACGTCGGGGAAACTTTTCAAAGGGCCATGTCTTACACGTTTCATGACATCAAGCACATTGTGCAACCCTATCTTGATGATTTGCCTGCTCATTCATTACATCGAGCTGATCATCTCATTCATTTACAAGAAATCTTTATGAGGTGTAGGCATTATCGGATTAGGTTGAATCCACACAAGTGTGTTTTCTATATCGAAATGAGTCGGTTACTAGGGTTTGTTGTTTCGAAAGCCGGCATTCGCGTCGATCCCTCGAAGGTTGAAGCTATTGTCAAATTTCATCCTCCTTCGAGTCTTTGCCAACTCCAAAGTTTGCAAGGGAAAGAAAACTTTTTACGTCGATTCATTCCTAACTACGCCGAGATCACAAAGGGTTTTACCCGATTGTTGAAATAGAATACTCCATTCTTTTGGGATGAGATAGCTGACAAATCTTTTGATGCACTAAAACACGCGTTGACCCATGCACCGTTATTGCATCCTCCCAACTACAACCAGGACTACTTCTTGTATCTCGCCGCCTCCCATTCCACAATCGGAATGGTGTTAGTTCAGGAAGATGAATTCAGTACTGAACATGTGATATATTACCTTAGTCGAACTTTAAATCCAACTGAGCTAAAGTACTCACATGTGGAGAAATTGGCATTGGCAGTTGTTCAAGCTGTCCAACATTTTCGTCATTACATTTTACTACGTAAAACTACAGTAATTTCTGATTGCAACCCTATGATCTATATTTTGACCAAGCAATTGCTAGGGGGCAAGTACTCCAAATGGATTGTGATCCTGCAGGAGTTCGACTTGGAATTTGAAAAGTCTAAGTCGAAGAAATCTTTAGTCTTTGTGGAGTTAATGTGTGACTTCCCGCGTGCTGACACGGAAACTGTGGCGGAGGAGCCCATTGCGGACGAATCCTTGTTTCTAATCAGAACTTTAGATCCATGGTATGGGGATATCATTGTTTATCTCCAGACCCAATCCTTTCGGTCAGAAATTTCAAGGTCAGAACGTCGAAAAATACGATTCTAGTCCCAACAATTCAGAATTATTGGAGATACTCTTTATCGCCATGGGGCGGACTTTGTTTTTCGATGTTGTTTAACTCATGAGGAAGCTGAAAGGGTTCTAAATGACTGTGACTCTGGAGCGTGTGGCGGTCATATGTCTGGATATGACACAACCCAAAAGATATTGCGCACTGGCTACTTCTGGCCGTCTATGTTTAAAGATTGTATTAACGCGGTCCGAAAATACCACAACTGCCAAATTTTTGATCGAAGATGCGCACTCCACTTGCGCCTCTCCACCCTATAATTGCTGTTGGTCCTTTTGCGAAATGGGGTATCGATTTTATTACATGTAACCCTCACTTGGCCAGGGGGCATGCGTATATCATCGTTGCGGTAGATTATTTTACCAAGTGGGTCGAGGCGATGCCTGCATTTGAGGCAGATGGCAAAACAACTGTGATTTTTGTGTTCAATCATATAATTGCTAGGTTTTGTGTTCCACAAGTGATTATCACTGATCATGGGCGTCATTTTCGAAACGTTATGATGACTGAACTTACAGGCCAGCTTGGCTTGCGTCACGATAGTTCAACTCCATATTATCCACAAGCTAATGGTCTGGTTGAAGCCATCAACAAAGTTCTAGTCATCATGATCCGATGAATCATTGGGATTCATAGGTCGAATTGGCATAACATGCTATTTTCAGCGCTTTGGGCATATCGAACCTCAGTAAAAACGTCAATAGGGTTCACTCCTTTCCAACTAGTTTATGGTCTGGAAGCTGTGTTACCCATTGAATGCGAAATCCCGTCATTGCAAATGGCCATCGAGTTACTTCCAGCCACTTCCGAAGAGGAAAGACGTTTGTTATACTTGGCTCAGCTAGATGAGAATCGACGTGATGTTGCATTAGCGATTGAAACTCATGCAAAACGTATTAAAGCTTAGTATGATCGAAATGTTACCCCTCGAAATTTTTCGGAAGGAGACCTAGTCTTATTGTACGATCAAGCAAATGATAAATTAGGCACTAGAAAATTCGTACCTATGTGGCATGGTCCCTATGTTGTTAAGCGAAAGCTAGCAAAAGGGGACTATGAATTGGTAGACTTTGACGGGGTCTCTTTAGGTAAACCCATAAATGGTCTTTACCTGAAGAGGTATTATGCTTAAAAATGGGTGTGGAGATTTTTAGTTAGGTTAGTTTTCTTTCTAGCTGGTGTGTTTTAGTTTAAAAGTGTGCTTAGCTTAGAGAGTTTTTTTTGTCATTATTCCTGCTTATCTTGGTTTTACTCTTGATATTGCAGATGTCGACGCCTCTCCAAACATACATTGGTTTCACTGATGGTGCTTGTCGTAATACATGGAACATTTCTTCCGCAGCTTGGGTTATCTATTCGCCCTCTGACGAGTTGGTATTATGCATTGGGTAAGCCTCGATCAAACAACAAACAACATTGCCGAGTATAGTGCAGTGATTGAGTTATTATCTGAATCTATTTCATTTGGGATTCAGAGTTTGATAGTGAGGTTAGATTTTGAACTTGTTGTATTATAGCTTAATAGAGTATATGCCATTAGAAATCCAGTGTTATTGAGATTATTTTTGAGAGTGCGTCTCTTGGAACATGAATTTGATTATATTGAATATCAACATATTCCAAGATATTTAAATACGTTGGCAGATGCAATTGCTTCTCGAATGTTAAGTAGACATTTGCAATAATCAGTAAATTTAAAAACATTTCATAACATGTTTTACAAGATAAACCGGTAATAGTGATATAGTATAATATGGAGTGTGTCAAAATATACATCGTCCTCGATCATAGGTTGAAAAACACCTTATGATCGGCAAAAATGATAGTACAAAAAGCAAAAATGTCATATGTGTCTACAATAGGCGATCATCTTATCACTGGTGATGATCTCGATAAGAAACCACTGTACGGGCCACCTTACAAAGGAACCTCCTGAAAGGTCCTGGGACCCCAATCACATAGCGTTGTAGTCAAAGAGGAATGTCATCTATGCCAGTCTCTGGAATGTCTCCTGTCAAATGCTCTAGATGGCTCTCCAATTCGGCCAAGGTCTATGCTGATTCGTCCTGTGGGGCTGGTGCCACTGCAACTGGTTGTTTCCATTCGTAAGGCCGGAAAGCGGCTGGTCGCTGTGGACCCACATCTGCATTTGAAACTTTTACTATCAATATTGGGACGAGATGAAAACAAAAAAAAATTAAATTAGAAAAATGTTGAAAATGATTTTACCTGAATCATCCCATTGCTCTCCTGGTGGAAGAGCCATGTCTGGGTCACCGCGAAAATCCACCCCAGCGTAAGGAAAGTCATGAATAGCAAAAACCTGGTTTTCCAACCAATGGAAATACTTAGGTTTGAATCGAACGACCTTTGTCCCCTCATCAGGATGACAGGCCATAACTGCAACCCATCGCATTAGTTTAGGCTCTCGAGGAAGTCCAGCTCCAACAGTGAGGTGCTGTGGGACCAACATTGGGACCCTCTCCAGACCAAAGCTCACGACTAAAGCACCGTATCCAAAGGTCTTTAGTTTTCCGTTCTTGGCTCTAGTCAGTTGGCCTTTTACATTAGCCAACACAGCATCGCACCAGTTGAAGATGATGCCTCGAAAGCAGTTAACTGCCATCCGCATTTGGGATCCAGTGGCTATATGTAGTGCTGCGCTCCCGCAAAGCCTGGTAACAGTAAACGCTATTACCATGAGTTCAGGAAGGGATATGGTTTTGATGTCTATCCCTTTGTCTCTAGTCTGGTTGTTACAGAACTCTAGCCGGAGGCTATCGACACACTGGCCACCTGGCCTAGTCCCAAGTAGAGTCAAGTGTTCACCTCTCTTAAGAAAACCAGTCAAAAAGTAAATGTCTGCCGGCTCCATTTTGAGCTGGTGACCACCAAAGAAGAAGCACTAGTCCTGTATGCTCCACCTGTCTATCAGCCACTGCAGAAAGTCCACCTGGGCCCTCATGCCAGGTATGGCCCAGAATTTTTATAAGCTGCATGCCTTCAATGCATCGATCGAAGGTTGATGATTTATCACGGCAAGATCTACGTCCTCATGCTCCCATTCTCGCCAATCAAGCATGATGTATACTCTACATCCAACAAAAAGGCGAATTAGAATATGCAAAATTGAAATTTTTGGGTGAATTTTGAGAAATTTAGGGTTAAAAACCCTTGCTACGGGGACCGCACCCTCTCTGTTAGAGACAGTGCATGGGTCCGTACCTTTCCTTCACGGCAGGTGTGGACCCCTGACTTTTTCCCCATTGCGAAAAAGTCGGGGTCCGCAGGCTACCTGTGTTGTGCCTGCGGGCCCCCGCGCGCGGGTTTCTAGCCTAAAAATCCTCTAAAAAATGAAATTAAAACCTAAAAACAAATTTGAAACGGATGAAATTAAAGAGTAGGATGATGTGGATTACCTGGAGGAGACGGCGCTCGATTCCAACGAACAGATTTTCCGCAATATTCACGGGAAGTTTCTGACCAAAAGCTATATTTTCTCACCCAAAACTCAGACGGTAAAAATGAATTGACGAAAGCCCTTTTTATAATTTTTTTGAATAAATGAGTTGTAAATTTGTTTATGTTTCACTTTAGAAAGGTAACTTTTGCAACATTTTTATCCATTTTAAACAGGTATGAGTAATGTTTGAGTTTTTGTTCAGGATAACGGATTTTTCAAGCAAAATCGGTCATTTTCGACGAAAAAACATTAGAGTCACCTTTAAGCTCTTTTCTGACTCCTAAAACATGAAAATATCGTCGAGTTTTTCTTTTTAAACTCATTAAAATGGAACTAAAAAGACGGTCCACTTACAACACTTTTTCTGACTGTAAAAACATGAAAAGATTGCTGAATTTTTGTCGTTTCAAATTTGATATTGGTTATGAAATGACGTGTCATTGATCGCTTTTTTACTTTTTCGGATCAGAGGCACTATTTACCAAAAGTACTCCTTGGTCATAATGATCAAGCGGTTCTCTCAAGTATTATTTTATACTTTTTCGGGCTTGGGAGACACAAATTTACGAAAAAGGTCAACCATGGAGTCTTATGTTTTTTCACACTCTCTAAAATTGAAAGACGCTGAGTTTCTCCTATACTGGACTTGTTAAAATTTAACAGTAGAGGACCTATTCAATAACAAACAGGAACAGCCTACTCCTTATTAGGGTTTGAATTTAAACTAAGTTGGACTCATCCGAAGGATGAGCTTATAATCAAGCAAATGTTATCCTCCTCAAGCTTGTCAAAAATAAAGAGGTACTTGCCAGAAATGGTGGGGGAAAAGGGAGAAAAATGAGTCTGTTTGTCATACTTTGTAACCACTCTTGAACATGACACTTTTATTCACCTGGGTTGGGAAATCCTTTGCCTAACAGTTGATCAAACCATATTGAAAGTCTTCAACCAGTTTCTAGGTATTAACTTTGGGTCAATTGTCACCAAACCATCTGCTGTGTCATTATGTGTTCAAGAGGTCAGTGCAAATAAGCCATTCATCTGCAAAATATCTGTCATCCATCTTGACCATCCCTGAGTCAGTCCTTGCAACTAAATTTCTTCAAACTTGATCTATGATTTCATGTTGTGGGCTTGCCTACGACAGATCGCTTTCTATCGACTTCAGCTCATTATCTAGAAAGATGATCTAGAAATCATCAGTACCTTGGGATCTGCATGCCTCAATGGCAGGTTTCTCGCCTTCGACGATAGGTTGCATCATTGACCTTCGATCAAAGGATTCCGTGACATGTTCGACATCAACACATCTATTCACATTTCATGGATTGTACTGAGTACTTTGAGAGCCATTGACATTACTGGTGGTTTCTCTCACACTTGTTAACAGTTTACATCATTGACTGGTAATCAAGTGGTTTCTACCATGTTCGACTTCAACACATTCATTCGCATGGATAGAATCATACTATTTCGGGAAGTAGAAATGAAGACCCTGGATCTAGTTTCCACCATCCAGGCTGCAAGGAATTTTGTATTCATTATACTGTGGACTATTCATAAACAGATGGCTGCGTCCATACTGTGTCTACATGTGTCTATACTTGTGATGTATTACAAGATCATTCCTATATCAGAGCAGTAGTTAGTTTTCTAGTCAGTTTTGATCTGAGCATGGGAATGCCTACCTCAGCGATGATATGATCTCATATATATATTTTGCATTGAATGTTTTTACAGGTTCCAACTGGGCTCTCCACAAGATGATCCTCAAAATGATAAAGTACTTCACTCTTCCTAGATGATAAATGAAATCCTCATCTACTACAGACTTCGCACTTTAGGGGGCAATCTGTTACACAAAATATTGTCACCATGACTATTTGCAGTTAGTATGGGTCTATCATCACTTATACTGTCCTCCTAAGCAAGTCTCAGACCTCAGCTCTTCATGTCAAGCTTTGAAAATGAGAGAAAGACATTAAAAAATCAACAAAGCTCTAGTTCCGCACTTTCTCTCACTGTTGCTTGTGGTCCCGCACCCCCTATTCACATTACCTGTGGACCTGCCCGCTCTGTCCCTAAAGGAGTGGGTGCGGACCCATGTGAACAAGGATAATTTTAGGGGCGAATGTTCGCCCTTTGGCGAAATTAAGGGGTTTTAAATTTTTCGTGGTTGAATATTTTGTATCATAGTACATTTTTACAAATCACCTCAAATAGCCCACCTTATTTTAAGGGAGAGGGTAAAAAAGGTAAATTTAGCCCTTGAAATTAGGACTTACAACCTTCCATTCGCCCATTTTCAAGAATAGGTTTTATTTAAGTGAATCCATTCGCCCATTTTCAAGAATAGGTTTTATTTAAGTGAATCCTATGGGCCAAATACCATATTTATAAAAGAGGTATGGTAAATTAATAAAAATATAAATAAATAAGAGGTATCATAAATAAATATAACATTTTTTATATTTACTACATAAGTCACCTTATATACATGTAAGGGTGTAAACAAATAAAAATATAAGTAAAGTGGAGGTATGGTAAATAAATAAAACGTCTTTTTATACTTACTCAAAAGGTATGGTAAATAAATAAAAATATATTAAACTAGACGTATCGTAAATAAATAAAACCTCTTTTTATATTTAGTCCATAACCCTCGTTCTATTTATGAAGGCTCAAGAAAGAGGTTTTATTTAAGTGAATCCTATGGGCCAAATACCATATTTGTAAAAGAGGTATGGTAAATTAATAAAAATATAAATAAACGAGAGGTATGGTAAACAAATAAAACATTTTTTTATATTTACTCCGTAAGTCACCTTATATTTACGAGCACTCAAAAAATGGGTTATATTTAGGTGAAACCTATGGCCAAAATACTATGGGACAAATACCATGGACTAGATTGTTATTAATACCATGCAAAAAACCATTATTAACCCTAATATTAGAATTAATAAAAATAAAAATGGCACATGGTATTGACCCATGGTATTCACCTGGAATGTAGCCTATTTAAATGGTGGAATTAAACCAGCATGTAGCCTATGCTAAGATTCACTATGACTTTACAAAGTTTTATTATTTAGTGAAAGACTCACCAAGATCTTACAAGATTGTATAATTGAGTAAAATATTCGCCATGCCTGGTGAGAGATTCACCAAAAAATTATATATACATATTATATTATTGATAAAATCGCCTTCCATTTTTCCTATATATCATGGAGATTCGCCCATTTATTATATTTATAAATTTAGGGGGGGTTCTTAAAATTTTCCCTGCATGTGAAAGTCAAAAAGGCGCAAGTTTATTCTAAAAAACTCACTTTGGGTTAATTCTAGATGATTCTAGAAGGAATTTTGACGTGGATGGTTCGCTCTTAGGTGGTTCATGCATCCCAAAAGAGAAGGAGCTAATCCTTTGATGGGAGGAGCTATCCCTTTGAAGGAGGGCTTTATCCCTTTGAAGGAGGACCTAGTAACTTCCCTCCATTGCACTATAAATTAAGGCATTGGGCTGGTTGCTAGGGGGGTTAGAAGCTGAACATTTTTTTGAGGGTAAATGCTGGTGGAATTGAGACTTCCTAGTTAATCTTGAGAGGAGAGATCACATACCTTTTGGCTTCATTGGGAAGAGAGTGAAACTTGTCAAAGTAGAGGAGACTTCTTGTTGGACCCTGGGAGGAGCTTGTACAACATCAAGGCACAGGTTGTAAAGTTCTTGTTTGATTTGAATTAATACAATCAGATTCATTTTTCTCAACAAATTGTCTTATGTCATTTGTTTCATGAATTCCTTGATCATCATGATAAGTATGCTTTATGATATTGGCTTTTCAGGTGCTATTTAATTTGTTTACTTGTTTGTGCTTGCAGATTCGCTACAAGGGAGCTCATTTGGATCAAAGGAGCGAGGCTTCCACAAACTTGCATTGGACACAAGGTAGGCCTAAAACACTTGTTTGCATTTGTTTATAAATTTCATATTTAGAGAAAGATAGTTTTTGATTGGCTTGCTTGTCACTAGATATCGTTAGATACTAGGGAGGTCGATCTTGTCCACAAGAACGACTCATTCCATGTGACACTTATGTTATTGGTTTTCTTGGATTTCCACATCCCTTTCAGGGAGATCTTTTAATAGATTGATTTGTAATTCTTTGATTTCTTTCATGATGGATTTTATATATCTTCCTTGACATTTTGCATTTCTTCCTTATTTTCATTCATATTATTTTCTCTTTCTTCCTTATTTTCATTCATATTCTTTTCTATTCCTTACTTATTTTCATTCATCTTCTTTTCCATTTATTTTTTAAGCTTTTCTTAAGAACTTGATAAATCTACCCTTTTCAACATACTACCATCTAATTCATTATCTTGCTTCTCTAATTGAGATAATCTGAATTCTAGGTCTTCACCTTTTTCATGAGTCAAGGATGAGCCTTCAATAGATTTAATTGATGTAGTAGTTTCTTTGGAGGCATGTTAGAAAATAATAATAGTACTTCTCTGTATCACAATGTTCAATCACCAAAGAAACAGATCTTATAATCAACTGTTAGGTGACTAGTAAGTTACATACCTTAATTTGGAGAATATCATAATGGCTAAATCTTTATTGATATATCTATGAGATTTGAGGCCTGTTGGATAAAAAAATTTCTTCTGTAATACTTTGATCTCCCTCAAGTTAAGTATTCCCAGTAAAAAGAAACACCAATTTTGGATGGGAAAAACACTATATAAAGGCATTTGACCTCCTCCATAAAGGCACCATTTGACCTCTCACAAGAAATTTTTTTTCTAGGCATCCAAATGAAGGACAAGAAGAACAAGAAGGACAAAAAGAAGGAAAAAAAGAAGGACACAGATCTTATCTCTTTCTCTAAATCACATTATATCTCTCTAGACCTTTGACGTGTGACTTTTTGGGCAACAATTTATGGGTAGGCTGAAATTTTGGGTAGTTTCTGTGCAATAGTTTCAAGGTAGTCTAGAATTCTAGAAGGTCGGGTTTTCTAGGAATATTCTGGAGGCTGAAATTCGGCCTAGGGTAGAAAATATCAAAGAAAGTTTCTAGGTAGATTAGGAGGCTTGAATTGATGGATATTTACTAGGTTTGACCATAAGCATGATTAGTCAGTTTGACCTCATAGTTGACTAGCAACATTAGATGTATCTCTTGTTGAGCTGAAGAATTTATCTAAGAAAAAGGTTGTTGGGTTTTTCCCAAGGTAAATCTTGTGTTCTCTTTGCACATTGTGATCTCTATTGTCCTTATGGTTTTATGGTTGAATTTATGAAGTGCAATTTCTTAATGATAAACTGGAATTGTTAAAGGACAATATATATAATTAAAAGTAATTATAAATATTTTATAAATATTGTGCTTATATTAATTGCACTTGAAAGATAAACACCTTGGAGGATATGTCTAAAAATATATTCAACCAAGATCTCTAACTTGAACCAGATGTTAAACATAATTTTTCCTCAATGTGGCCCAAGTTTCACGGTTTGAAGCCTCACATAAAAAAAGTTATAGTGAAGATTTTGAACTGACATGTTTGAGATAGATTTTAGGAGCATTCAAAAACCATAACTTCATGGGAATATATTTGTGAAAATATGTCAAACAAAGATTTGAAATTGAACTAGAGATCTAGAGATTGCTCGAAATTTATTCTCAACCTTCTCCAAGTTTTACCATATGAAGCCCCCTGCAAAAATTCCATGATGACCATTTTGAAGTAGCAAAACCATAGGATCATGAGCTGCGATACCAAATGTTAAGGTCCTTCTACCTTAGAAATGATAAAAAACCAATAATTACAATCCTCTTCCAGGGGGAATCTCCTTTTACAATTAACACAATGTAAAATACAATATTTGATCATTATTGTAACCACACTCCCACCCCATGGTCTTACCTTGGTGTTGAAGGGTGCTAGACACACCAACATTCAGGGGATCTCCCCAATATCAAGTCCCAATCAGACGTCACACCATTTGGTGTAGGATTCTCATCCGGGATAAAGGCCCTATTTCCAAATACTTAAAGATTTCCCTTGGCTCTAGCTGTCATCACAAGAGAGTGATCTAATGGTATCTTCAAAAAGCAAGGTGAGTGTGCCTGGTGAATGTGGAGCGCAACTGTGTCTAGGTTCTCTTACTACAAAAGTGGGGATAAAAGTGAGCCTCTAAGTGAGAGGTAATAGTACCACTCAAGAATAGACACACATGAACCAGAAAGGCATGTCCAACATCCAATGGAATAGTCCACAATGGATGCGACAATCGTTACAACCAATGAACAAGGGAAGATTCATCTAACATCCAACGAAATAGTCCATAGCGGATGTGATGGTCATTATAACCATGGAAAATTTTAAGGATGGAAGTTTATCTTAAAGTTTAGCAACCTTGGAGAATCTTACTAGTCTCTAATATCAAAATTTTAAAATGTTTGATGATAATTTTGTAAAAAATTTTAGATTTCTAATTATTTTATATTAGACGATATATAAAATTGGTGATTTTAAGGTAAAATAATTTCGTATTATAAAATTTGGGCGAATTCGTTTTTAGAAAAATGGAAATCGACTAATTTTTTTTGGGAAAAAGCATGGAATATTAGGCCACCTCTAAATATTAGCCCCTAAAATTTTCCCATGTTATAGCCGATAAGAAAAGAAAGGTCTGTCTAGTATCCCACGAAATAGTCCACAAGGATGAGACAACAGTAACAACCATTACAACACATTCTCAACAAGATAAGAACTAAAATAATCGAAATAGTTCAACTATCTTAGTACATGTGAAAGCAAACATGAAATGAAAACGTTCATAGAATAGCTTTACAAACATTCATAAGTCATGCATGAAGAACATGTTGGCCTTATAAGGCTTATGTTATTAAGAAAAAGTTCCAATACACATATTTACATTGTACATTACTAGCCCCAGTAGTGGGAAATCAGAGCCACTCCTTGCTCCTCAAATAACTAGCTGGTCTCTCTGATTCCTTGCGGGAGGAGCCAAGGTGAAAAGTCATTTTCCCATACAATGAGGGGGTATATATAACCAAGGGGTGATGCTTACCCCTTGTGACTCTTTAACTACCTTCATAACTGTTCAACTTCCTATGACTTTTCAATTTACATGACTCTTCATATTCATGTGTGTCCATTGGACTTCCACTTTACAATACATTTGATTTACAATATACATGGGCCACAATAGTGATGTGGCATATGAAAACTCATGACACGAATTGAAATGACACTGCTAACATGGACTGGTTTGATGATGTGGTAATTTCAAGCCGCTATTGCTGCTAAGTGATAGATGCATTATTGTATATGCCTTTTCTTCTCCTTTGCATAGCTTGATGATGCAGGGTATTAAATGATCTTGGGTCTTGGAAGGTGGGTGTAAACTTGTGGTTCTTTTTCTTGCTCTTGGTAGGTCCACTCGTCCATTCATCTACAAGTGAGTCTTTAGGCATGCTTCCCTCCTTCTCCTTCTTCATCATCTTGTCATGAATTGATAGTGTACTTTTTCCTACAATTCACTCATGACGAGATGACATCAATTTGAAAACTCCCTATCCTGCATTATTATCCATGAATTGAGCCCGAGACATGTGACAGGTTGGGAGAGAGGGCCCAGTAATTGTGCATTGCGCAATTCCAGGTGATAAGGAGAGAGTTTGATCACTGAGGCTGCATAGAGTGTAGCTCAGGCTTGATTGAGGAACTTTATAGCACAATCCCCACTGGGGAAAGAAATTGTGTAGTAGCCACTAGGAGTCAGGATTGTGCAGTTCAAGGCAGCAGTAGGTGATGCAGGATGAGGCCTTGAAAGGTCAATTTTGCACAATTTCTAGAGGCAAGGGGATTGGGCAACAGAGAGGCCCGAAGGACAAATATGCACAGTTCTTGAGGTCAGTGAACTCCAGTTTAGGGAAGGCCCTGGAGGAAACTTCAACATAGTTATAGAGGCAAGGGACGCTGGGATATCTATGCATTATGGGTTCCAGTAGGTAAGGGAAAATCTTGAGGACTGAAAGTATGAAGTGTGTAGTTGAAATTACACTGGGAGGAACAACTGCGCAATTCTGGGGGTCAAGGAAGATTGTTGAGATCTGGAATTGGATAGTAAAACTTCCCTAGAGGACAGTGAATACACACTGCGTAGTTCTAGGAAGAAAAGGTCACATTAATGAGGACTAATATTGTGCAGTGCACAGTTCAGTCAGGGTTCGTGAAACTAAGTTTCTTGGTTGGGAAGATTTTCTGAAAATGGCTAAGTGTGGGAGGAAGATAGATTCGTGATGGACTTGAACTTATGATCACACACTTAGAATACTTCGATGACATGAAAACATAGACCACCGAAACAACAAGACAACGCATTACCCTCCATGTGACCATATCATGACAAGAAGCGATAAGTGTGACATTTGAGATAGACCTTTGGACAACTGTGACGACACTTGTGCAAAAGTGCTCAAGACTTTGTGTATGAGTGCAACATGTGTTTACATGATTGGGACAACTAGTATACACAAATACCAACCTTTGAAACCACCAAAAAAGGTTTTCAAACATGAAATATCAGTCAAACATGTCAAAAGATGACACTTAACCAAAAAAGCAAAAGGGTTCGAAGAATTTGGGGAAAGCTCGTGAAATGAGCTTAAGTGTTTGCAACCATCAAGGGAAAGACCAAGAAAGGCTCCGAAATTTGAGTGCAAGCCAAAATTTTGGAGGGTTTTGAAACCGCTACAACACTTGGTGACGCACTCCATGAATTCCAACTTCTTTGTCTTGGTTAGTCTCTTCTATGCAGGGCCTTGGTCCTTCAGGGAGTATTGATTTATCATGTAGATTACGTTGGCTTCCCCACTTATCCCATGGGAAGACATGACCCCTTTTATACCTTCTCAGTCGAAAAAACATAAGATCCAACATAATCATAATGTTTCAAATTGGGAAGGGTGTTTAGCTTGCGAGCTTAATATTTTCAAAGCATATTTTTTCATCTCTGGTGCTGCTCTGCTGCCTATAGGCCTAGACAGTACCCCAACAGAGTCACACAGGAACACAAAAATTTCTATGTTTCCAGTGAGCCTGGATAATAGCCCAACAAAGTTGCATGCTTCACCTCTCTGTGCAGGAAGCATTTTTATTCTTTCACCTTTATTTATTCATTTGAAGAGGACTGTGCATCATCACTTATTTATTTTGGGGTGGAATAGGGATATCAAATTATTGAGAGTAGGATAGGTTTCTCCTTCAGATAAGCAAATAAGACCTATGATTTAGGTTTTCTTGTTTAGATTTTCCCCTTCTCCATTTCTACTAGTTGGATAGGCTTGAAAACACCAAAGCAGAGAACAAAGTATAAGCATGAAGTTTCCATTCTAGACATAAGTTTATGGTTGGACCAAAACTCTCCTTATGGACAGATCGTATTTTCCGTCAAAACTTCATCAGCCAAAAGATGCAACCAACACAAGGAATATGTACATAAGACTAGCCAAGAGCTGCAATGTCACAAGAATATTTGAACTTCATCCACACACACACACATAGAAGCCACAACACATTAAGGTGCAACACTTATTTACATGACAAAACAACAAAAAATTGAAGCAAAAACATAAACAACAAACATCAAAAGACCATGTACATAGTGTCGGGTGCAACCCTAGATCTTCATTGAAAATATTGTTTTAAGTCTTGGCCATTGACAAGGAGAGAGTAAATCTTTCCGTCAAGTGATTGAAGATGGTACATGTGCTAGCCAAGATTTTCGTGGACTATGTATGGACCAATCCACAGGGACTAAAACTTAGTGTGTTTGCATTTGTCATCATAGGATTTATCCCACTTTAAGACTGAGTCACCCACACTAAAACTATGCTTCCCAGTAGAATTTCTATCAAACGATATCTTGATATGAATCTGGTGAAGTGAATTTTTTCTTTTTCTTTCAACCTTTCTTCCTGTAGCTTGTACAAAGTGTCCATCCTACACTAAACTAAAATACATGGCTTGCCTTGGGATTCATGGGACAATTGGAGAGCAGGCAAGTAGATGTTCGATGGAAGGATGGCTTCTTTTCCGTATACCAAGAAGTAAGGGGAGGCGTTCAGAGAAGGTTTAGGCATGACTTGGTCATCCCATAAGGAATTCACCAAAGCAGAGTGCCAGTTTCATTGTTCAGAGAATATAAGATTTTTAATGATATGGATGAGGTTCTTTTTCGAGGATTGAACAAGACCATTTCCCTGTGGATAATAATTAGTAGAATGTTTAAAGATAATACCATTTTCCAATGCAAAATCATAAAGTTTTAATGAGGAAAAGTATGTTGCATTGTCAAAAACAAGTGACGTAGGAATGCCAAACTTGGAGATGATATTCTACTACAAAAAGATGATGACTTCTCAATCGTTCACATGTTTTAGCGGAACTACCTCTGTCCACTGCGTGAAATAATATGTAGCGGTTAGGATATATCGGTGCTTCTTTGATGAGTGTGGGAAAATTTTCCCAATGATATCCAAGCCCCACTGTTGAAACAATTCTTCCATTGCAACGGGCTACTGTGGGGCTGTTGACTTCTGATTTCTACCATCACACCTTTGATAGACCAAACACTTGCAGGCATAAGCATGAGCATCTTTGAATAATGTAGGTCAGTAAAGGCTGTCCTACATAACCTTATGCATTGTAGTGTTTCCTACAAAGTGAACCCGAGTTGGTCTATCGTGGAGATCACGTAAAACCTTTTCTGAATCATGTGCCTCCAAACACCTAAGCAATATTCCATTATGGTGCTTCTTGAACAACACACCATGCACCAACTGATATGACAAATCTTTGAGTCAAAGTGCCCTCTTCCGATGCATAGATAAGTGAGAGGGCACGGTGCCATGCTCAAAGTATTGGCGCACATCCACGTACTAAGAGTTTATTTTTGAAGTGGAGGAGGCCCGCTCAACGTTGTACATATCGATCTCTTGCTCCCATCCTGCGAGATCTTCTTATTCCTCTTTTGTGTTGACTGCTTCTATTGCTAATTTACAAAGACCACGACCCTTGATTGTGTGAATAAGCTTGATGTCAAGATCATATTATTATAATCCGGTCATCCAATTTTCTCTTCTTTCACCCAACTCTTGCTAAAAAATAAGTGACTTGACTGCTGGGTGTGGAACAAAGAGAATACAATGATTTTTCAACAGATAGGGTCTGAAGTATTTTACCGCCTTGTACACTGCATAAGCTTGTTTGTCCATGGTGAGGTAATTGATCTATAGTCCTTGTAGACTCACACTCATGAAGGATATAGGCCATTCATTGTTTAACTCATCCTTCTGAGTTATCACAACAACAAGAGAAGTGTTAGAAGCAAAAGTGTAGAGAAAGAAGTCTTCGTTGAAGTTGGGGTTGTACAACACAGGTGCTTCTACTATAGCTTGCTTGATGTGGGAAAACATGTCCTTTTCCCTCTTATCCCATTTATAGAATGCATCCTTCTTGATCATCTCTTGTATCAGTTTAACAATCTGAGCATAGTTAGAGATGAAATTTCGAAGAAAGTTGATCTTCCCCAAGAAAGACTGCATGGATTTCTTGTTCACTGGGTGTGGAATTTGTGTGATGGTCCGAACCCTGTCTGTATCTACCTTGATCCCACTTTTAACAATGATGTTTCCTAGGAGATTATCTTCAAACAATGCAAAGATACTCTTCTTGGGATTCAGGGATATCCTGTATTTTCATCATCGCTTAAATATCTTCTTCAAATGGCGTAGGTGGTCTAAACTCTATTTGGAAAATGTTGTCACATCATCAAGGTAGAAAACTACACTCTATCCAATAAGTCCATGAAAGTTGATGTCCATTACGTGTTGGAATGTCACACCAATGTTGACTAACCCAAATGACATTCGTTGAAATTAAAATGTGCCCCCACTTTGTTTGGAATGTAGTTTTCAGTCTATTAGGTCCTACTACCAGAACCTGGTTGTAACTTGAGAATACATCAAGGAAAGAAAAAATTTTGGCCCCAAAATACTGTTTGAAATATTTACTCCATGGAAAGAACTGGGTAATTTTCCTTGTCCAAGGTGCAGTTGAGATTGTGAAAATATACGCATAGGTGGATCTCCCTAGACTTCTTTCTTACAGGGACTAAGTTTGATACCCATGTTGAATGTCGCACCTTGTAAATGATCCGAGCGTCGAGAAATTTTCTCAACTCCTTCTGTACAAGGGGCTCAAGCGTTGGATGAAATTTCCTTAATTTTTGATGAAATGGCTTGGCCCCTTCCTTGATCAGTATCTCATGTTGGATGATTTGTGTGTCATAAGTCTTGAGTTTGTCGTATGTCCATGTGAAGACATCACGATACTTCTTGAATAAGTGGAAGTACTGAGATTGATGTATTTCAAATATTTCTTAGTTCCCAAGTTGATATTCTCATGCGACAATGTAGAAATATGGGTCTTGGCATTCACAGGTCCTCGGAAGTAGTTCTGCAGATCATAGATATTTTCAAGTGATACCACACCCTTAGGGATGAGGTTTCCTCTGCTTGCATTGGTTTCATCCTGTAGTGTCTATTCATGCATGTCCTCGTCGATCATTGCATCTTTGAATATGTCAGCATTCACCATAAATTACAATATTTGTTGGTTGTCATAAAAAACACATAAGTTAGTAATGTTATCTGGGGCAGATGGTTTATACACAATTTCAATAGAAGAGACATCCATTAAAGGTAACATCCTAGCAGCTGTGTTTGCCAAAGCATCCGTAGCTGCATTGTGCATTCTTGGTACTGAAATAATATTAAAAGCTTGAAAGAAAGATATGAGTCACCATACCTCTTGTTGATAATTTTTAAGATGAGGTGACACACAATGTATAGTGTTATGTACCTAACACACCATGATTTCAGAGTCACTTACCACTTTTAGAAAAACAACGTTGAGGTCAATGGCCTTCTGTAAGCCTAAGACGAGTGCTTCATACTCTGCAGTGTTGTTCATGAACTTGAATTCCAAGCGACTAGAGATCAAGTGTTTTCTTTGCAATGAGTCTATTAAACACAACCAGCTTTAGAGCCCTCTTATGTCTTGGATCCATCAAAGTACATTGTCCACATATCATATGTACAGGGATTGCTCACTGCACTAATACTACTACTACTACTTGTTGGAATTATGATGCATGCGTTGTCCTTGATGGAAACTCACTTGTATATGGTAACTAGATGAATCTACAGGAGATATATAAGAGGTGACAGAATGATGGAACACAGAAATATCAGAGGTGACAGAACAATGGAACATAGAGATATCAGAGGTGATAGAATGATGGAATAGAATAATGGTTAAAGGTTTGATATACGAAGATTGTGTTAGTGTTGTCATTGATAGACAACCTATGTGATGAATTGAATACTTGATAAAGATACAAACAAGATGTGACAGAATGCATGGCAGTTGTGTTTACATATGTGACAAAATGCAGGGAAGTTTAGAGGAATCAGTTCATAAGTGCTATATGATGGCAACTCACATTGTAACAAGTCAATTCATAGGTAATAGAGTAATGGAATAGAAGAACAGGACGATGGAATAAAGGATTACATAAGAATCAAGCAATTGAATAAAAAGAATGTTTTAAGTTGTATTAAGTTGTATATGCTGGTTCACCTAGTCCAAGTAGCATATACAAGCGGGTACATAGAACAAAAGGAGTGTATACATATGCATGCACTTTCACAAGAGGAAAAGCGCGTATGGGATGGAAAATTAAGGTTAAAGAATACCAAGGGTCCATACCATGGTATTAGCCCACAATATTGAGCGGAATAACGATTACTTGATCCCGTCTAAGAATACCACAGGTTCTAAGTGTTGTTTTGGTCTGAGGTATTGAAAAAGGCTCTAAGTATATAAGGAGGTGAAGATCAAAGTGTGAAGAAGTGCAAGTAATGAATATCTTATGAAGAGTTAGATCAAAAGAAAATATGCATGTTATGGGTTTCTGATGCTTTTCTTGATTTGAACTAAGTATGCACCTGAGTTTTTGATGATGAATGAGATCTAATGATGGACGAGGATCTTAAGACCTGAAATGACTTATCATTGTATGATCTGATAATGAATAGGCTAGATATGAGTGCTAACAAATGTTTTGTCCTTTAAATGCTATGATATGGGCATATCTGAAGTCTAGAATAACTATGAAGTGATAAGTTATTATTTGTAGATCTATACGTTGGTTCACCTTGGTGAAGGCCCATATACACGCTGGTTAGGCACTTCCAAGTAGCATCTACAGAAGAAAATCTTATTATTCAGAGATGTCTGATCTATCTGATCAGTGATGCTGTGTTATTGTTGTTTGTCAATGATGTATTCTTTGGATCTAAAAGTAAAACTGATTGTATAAGGAGATTGAGTTTGGCTGATTGATTAATTGAGTTAGAAGGGTGATCTTTGCTGCTACCTATTTAGAACTCTGTAATATGACATTATATCTTTAGAATGTCTTTGGGTATTACATTTTATGGTTCAAAAGTTTTATGATTCAATATCTTTAGAGGTATACATAGGTTGGGTTACAGAAAATGGTGTATACATGCAGGTTGGCTTCATTGAAGTAGCGTATGCATTTTGACATGTGATTTTTGAGGTTGCAGTTAGTTCTGGTTGTTGATGCAGTGTTTTGGGTTCACATCTGTGTACTAGTTACAATGAGATGTCTATTCCAATTGATTGGTTGATTTTTTATTAAGTGTCGGTTGGTTAAGTTTTCAGTAAATTGATTGATTCAGTTGTGGTTGATTCAGAAATTGAGTGAATGGTTAATTTAGTTGTATCAAAAATTGATGATTGGGTGATTCAATTGTGTCAGAGGTTTCAGTGATTGTTTGATTCCATTGTGTCAGAAGTTTCAATGATTGGTTGATTCAGAAAGCGATGATTGGGTTTTAGTTATATCAGAGATTGATGATTGGGTTTCAGTAATTGGTTGATGCAGTTGTATTTGATGGTTGTATTGTAGTGGTGATTGATTTTGAGATTTAATGTTATTGATGGGTCCAGTATGAAAATTTGATGAAAAGTGACCTACATATTGTGTTTTTGTGTATCAGGAGTATCTAGTCTGAAAATTTATGAAACGTGGTCCCTGGAGGAAGAATGAAGGTGGTAGCCATTTGTAGGCTAACGCCTATGTACTAGTAAACATATTAGCCAATACAAGAGCTAAGGGGTTGGAGCTCCCTTCCAGTAGCAACTGGAGAATAAGTAAAGGTTGTAGCCTTCTATAGGCTGACACCTACGTACTGGTAAACATATTAGCCAATACAAGAGCTAGGGGGTTGTATCTCCCTTCTAGTAGACACTGGAGAATGAGAGAAGGCTATAGCCTTCTTCAGGTGGGTGCTTGCCTATTGGTATGAGTCTGTGCTAGTACAAGATTGTAAACAACTTTTTATATATATTAAAAAGAAGACAAAGACAACAACAACAAATGGTTTTTTCCCGCATTGGGTTTCCACCTTAAATCTTGGTGTTCACGTGTGTTGCTTATGTGTGATGATTTATTTATTACAACACATGGTTAATGTCTATCTAATAAAGTACTAATGCACTAGTTGAAGACAAACATATGATGGATTAACTGAATCATAAAGTTCACTGGATATACACTTATAGTCTTAAGAACAGTCGCGTACACACACAGGTTCCATTCAGTAAAGTCGCATATAGAAATATGAATATGAAATGTAAAAAGTTATTGATTTGTAAATATTGATTCCTCCCTCCCCCCCCCCACAGTATTTTTCCCAACAATTGGAATCAGAGCAGGTCCTTTAGAAGAAGCTTGATCGCTTGAAGGAGATCGTCGAGACAATGGGAAAGAATCAAAAGAAGAAAGCACCTCAGAAGAAGAAGACATCTCAAAGGAACAGTGACAACAGGAGAGAAAATTGGCTATTAGGTGGAAGAAAGTATTCAGATTCATAATCACCTCAGATTGAAGATGAACAAGAAAAAGAAGTACGAGGTACTAATTTTTGGTCTTATGGTGATACATTTCTCTATTCATGCAATATTGAAGATAATGAAAGTGATAGTGAAACAACTGAATTTGCTCTAATGGGTGATAGAGATAAAAGTTAAAAGACTCATAGATAAAATTAGATATCAACAAGATCTATTTGACAAAAGGGAGTGTACCTTCAAAGAAGAAGTTACCAGGTTAAAAGCTCAGTTGGAGGAAGGAAACAAAGTAAGGAAGTAGTACAAGGAAAAGGAAGATCAATGTCAAAGGTTGCAGGATGAAGTGACATCATTGAGAAATGAAGTAAATGAAAAGGATACAACAATCAAGAAACTTAAAGATAGATCTAGTTACTATGAAAGTCTTGAAGCTGAGGTCATCTCTCTAAAAGAAGATCTTGAAAATTCAAATAAGCAGAATGAAGAACTACCTCAAGTAGATGAGATTCTCAAATTAAAATTTAAAAAAACAAGTGGAAGAAGGAAGAAAAGCTGAAGAAATCATGAAGAAGTAGTATCTGGAAAAGGAAGAGAATTTTCAGGTTGAGGTAAATATCCTAAAAGGTAAATCAAAAGAAAAGGATAAACTCTTATGTTTTCAAGATAGTACTAAGATTTTGGATAATATTCTTAGTAGTCAAAGGTCTCCTGCCATCAAATCTGGTCTTGGTTTTCATGAAACTGTTAAAGGTGAATCTAGCTCACAAACTGAGGCAAGGAACTCTAATGAAAAATCTGAAATGCTCAACAAGGAGATAAGATGTCAACCCCATCAACAACCAAGGAAAGAAAGTCTTCAAAGAAAATAGTTTACTCCTAAGTATGGAGTGTTAATAAATTATTTCCTCTGATGAATAATGTTGAATGTTTTAGATGTCATAATTTTGGACATGTTGTAGCTAGATGCAGAAGTAGAATGTTTCAAGATAATAACCATCTCACAGAAAGATCATCAGCTTCCAGGTACTTTAAGGGATATTATTTTTCTTGCAATATGTTTGGTCACAAAGCCATTGATTGTTATAGAAGGAATATGAAACATATAATATGTTATGCTTGTAACAAGTTTGGGCATATAGCAAAAGAATGTAGGGACAAGTCTATGGATCGTCGTAGACAATATGGTAAGCAATCAAATAAGAAAATTTATATCAAAAAATTTGAAAAATATGAATCCGTCAAGAATCAATAAAATGAAGATCATATAAGGTTTGATATTGGATGTACTCGTCACATGAATGGAGACAAGGGAAAAATGGAGTCTTTGATAAAGAACCATCATGATAATGATATTCTTGGAACTGATGCTTCAACGAAAGTTCTAGGACCAGGTATAGTCATAACAAACTCAGGAGGAATTGAAAGTATGAAATTTCAGTGTTCCAATTCTCACACACATATATTATGAAGACAATTAGCGTATATATGCGAGTTTGAAACTGCACTGTTGTGTATATGTTGGTTAGATGAAGAAGCAGTGGGACAGACTCAAAAAAAGGGTTTGATATGGTTCAATCAATTATCAATTATCTTTTATGTCTTGATGATTGATGAATATAGTTTGTGGATGTTACTTAGAAGTGATTTTGACCCTCATAAGTTGTTGATGACTTGATGTATAACTATTTGATGATGATGCCTTGATGATTCCTATTGATATATGCAATGATCAGATTTGACAATGAACTGTTGGCACAAGTTCAGAGGGAGAATATGTTATGCTTCTAATAATGCATTGTTGGCATTATGTTTAGAAGTCTTTGGTACATAATGATTCTTATCAATGGTGAGGATGCTTATGTTGTTGAAGTGTTTAAATGATACATCATGCTATGCTGCGGTCATGGGTTGCCTATGATGAAATCTCAGATGATACTTATATTGCTTGAGCCACATAGTTGTTATTCAGATCAGATTTATGGATGATTCAGATGATTCTTTTGATGATGCATATAGTACATATGTTATGTTTCTTACATAGTGATCTTCATAAGTTCAAGGAGAAGAACAAAGCTTGAGTACACAACTTCATTATTTGATGATGATAAGTGTCACTCATTTCTTTTATGCTGCTGTCATCATGCCTTCAAAGATGCATAAAGTTCATATGGTGTAGGATTCCTATAGTTCTTGGCTCTCACATGGTATATTGGTTGAGGATTGTTGCTCTTGATGGTATCAAGAAAGTTTGACAAATGACTGTGAGCTCATGGTTTTCTTTTCACATTGATGAGAAGCTAGATACATATTGCTATCTCTATGATGGATACATATTATGCTAGATACATGGATGATTACTTAAATTACACATTGGTAAATAATGTTGGTTGGCCAAGAGAATGGTGTTATTGCAGGTTTCATGAAGACATATCTATTTTGGGTATTTGGAGACATGGCTTACTTAGTCACATAATGATGATGACTTCTTACTTTATGATGATAGGCTTGATTCTCACATATGTTGATTGTCATGGTTGATGCTTATCAGATGTGGGATGTTGGAAAAATCCCTAGTGAAGAGACATGGTTGATATATTGAGGGTTGTTAAGGAAATATCATGTAGCTCTTGCTATGATGATGATGTTATGGTCATAGATGATGACTATGGTGTTTTCACATACATATGATATGATGTGAATGGTTTTGTATTACTGCTTGGAGATATGATATATGCTTAGTTGATTCATGGAAGGCTATGCTAAGGCTTTTCCTCTAAGGAAATGGAGCAAGTTGATATTGATAAGATCAAGAGTATGAATTGATATCTATATGTAGCATACTTTGTCATAGGTTGATGATAAAGTTACATTGTCATATCTTGCAAATTGATGATGGACATATACAGGTTGCTGTTATGAATGCTGTTGACAGATGCTTATGGTGTAGATCATATATGGTATACGATAGGTGCTGATGATTATCATGGTCTTGTTTAGATCTTTGGTCTTTGTTATAAATGTCATGTATATCATTTGATGTAAAGGTCATGTAAAGACCTATGATGTAATAATTGTTATATTCAGTCATGTATGGACTTTTGAGATCATGTCAAATATGTAATCCCACTTGGTTGAGTGGTTGAGTCATTTGATGTATCCCCACTTGGTTGGGTGATTGATGTATGTATGAGTCATTGGTGATAGGAAGGTCATACTCACATAGTTGAGTTATAGAGTCATGTTATTCTTTCAAAAATATTTCTGCAGACTCTGCATATGCTTAGGGGGAGCATGGACGATATAGTGCATCTCAGCATGTACTAAGGGGGAGTTTGATTAGAGAATTCAGCATGTGCCTAGGGGGAGCATGATTAGTGTGCATATTCAATAGTTCAAATATGGAAGTCTTCATTTAACATTGGTTAACCCTTTTCCCTTGATGTCAAAGGGGGAGAGTAGCTTGGTGTTTGGAGAGTAGCATGATGTTCTGAAAAGCTTGGTGCTTGTCATGATGTTATTTACAGTTTGTGGTGACCAAACACCAAAGTGGTTGACATCAAGTCCAAAGGGGGAGATTTTTGGCATTATGATTCTTGTGTTATCCTTGATGGAAAATCACTTGTATATGGTAACTAGATGAATCTACAGGACAGATATCAGAAGTGACAGAATGATGGAACATAGAAATATCAGAGGTGACATAATGATGGAACACAAAGATTTTAGAGGTGACAGAATGATGGAACAAAATAATGGTTAAAGGTTTGATACAGGAAGATTGTGTTAGTGTTTCCCTTGATAGACAACCTATGTGATGAATGGACTACTTGATAAAGATATAAACAAGATGTAATAGAATGCATGGTAGTTGTGTTTACAGATGTGACAAAATGCATGGCAGTTCAGAGGAATCAGTTCAGAAGTGATGTATGATGGAAACTCACATTGTAACAAGTCAATTCAGAGGTAACAAAGTAATGGCACAGAAGAACAAGATGATGGAACAAAGGATTACATATCATAATCAAGAAATTGAATAAAAAGAATGTTTTAAGTTGTATTAAGTTGTATACGCTTGTTCACCTAGTCCAAGTAGCATATACAAGTGGGCACACAAAACAAAAGGAGTGTATACGTATGCATGAACTTTCACAAGAGGATACCAAGGGTCCATACCATGGCATTAGCCCACAATATTGAGCAGAATAATGATTAATTGATCCCGTCTAAGAATACCACATGTTCTAAGTGTTGTTTTGGTCCGAGGTATTGAAAAAGGCTCTAAGTATATAAGGAGGTGAAGATCAAAATGTGAAGAAGTGCAAGTAATTAATATCTTATGAAGAGTTAGATCAAAAGAAAATATGCATGTTATGGGTTTTTGATGCTTTGCTTGATTTGAACTAAGTATTCACCTGAATGTTTGATGATGAATGATATCTAATGATGGATCAGGATCATAAGACCTGAAATGACTAATCGTTGTATGATCTGATAATGGATAGGCTAGATATGAGTTCTAACAATTGTTTTGTCCTTTAAATGCTATGATATGGGTATATATGAAGTCTGGAATAACTGCGAAGTTATAACTTATTATTTGTAGATCTATACGTTGGTTCGTCTTGGTGAAGGCGCGTATACACGCTGGTTAGGAACTTCCACGTAGCGTATGCAGAAGAAAAGCTTGTTGTTCAGAGATGACTGATTTATCTAATTAGTGCTGCTATTTTACTTCTGTTTGCCAATGATGTCTTCTTTGGATCTGAAAGTAAAATTGATTGTATAAGGAGATTGAGTTTGGTTTATTGATTGATTGAGTTAGAAGGATGATCTTTGCTACTATCTGTTTAGAAATCTGTAATATGATAGTAGATCTTCAAAATGTCTTTGGGCAGTACAATCTATGGTTTATAAGTTTTATGATTTAGTATCTTTATAGGTATACGTAGGTTGGGTTATAGAAAGTGGCGTATACATGTAGGTTGGATTCATTGAAGTAGTGTATGCATTCTGACATATGATTTTTGAGGTTGCAATTATTTTTGGTTGTTTATGCAGTGTTCTGGGTTCATGTCTGTGTATTGGTTACAATGATCTATTTGTTCCATTTGATTGGTTGAATTTTGATTAAGTGTCAGTTGGTTGAGTTTTCAGTAAATTGATTGATTCAATTGTGGTTGATTTAGAAATTGAGTGGATGGTTGATTCAGTTGTATCAGAAATTGATGATTGGGTGATTCAGTTGTGTCAGAGGTTTCAGTGATTGTTTGATTTAGTTGTGTCAGAAGTTTCAATGATTGGTTGAGTCAAAAAGTGATGATTAGGTTTTAGTTATATCAGAGATTGATGATTGGGTTTCAGTAATTGGTTGATGCAGTTGTATTTGATGGTTCTATTGTAGTGATGATTGATTTTGAGATTCAATGTTACTGATGGGTCCAATGTGAAAATTTGATGAAACGTGGCCTACATATTGTGTCATTGTGTACTAGGAGTATCCAATCTGAAAATTTATGAAACGTTGTCCCTAAAGGAAGAATGAAGGTGGTAGCCTTCTATAGGAAGTGGAGAATCTGTGTGGACTACCGAGAACTGAATAAGGCCACCAAGAAAGACCATTTTCCTCTACCTTTCATAGATCAAGTGTTGGATGGACTGGCAGGAAAGAAGTTTTTCTCTTTCCTGGATGGGTTTAGCGGGTATAACCAGATCCAAATCAACCCGGAAGACCAAGATAAGACCACCTTCACTTGTCCTTGGGGTACCTTTGCTTACCGAGTTCTTCCCTTTGGACTATGCAATGCTCCTGCCACCTTCCAGAGAGCCGTCTTGAGCATCTTTTCTAAGCTGGTCCATGATTCGGTGGAAATCTATATGGATGACTTCACTCCTTATGGGTCCAACTTCCAGGAAGCATTGTCCAATCTGGGAAAAGTCCTAACCAAGTGCATTGAGATGAACCTGTCCCTTAGTCTTGAAAAGTGTGAATTCTTGATGACTGAAGGGACCGTGCTAGGCCATACCATTTCTTGCCAAGGGTTACAGGTGGATCCTAACAAAATTGCTCTCATCAAGAAGGTTCCACCTCCTCAGAAGGTAAGAGATGTTCGAAGTTTCTTAGGATTAGCAGGGTATTATAGGAGATTCATTAAAGGCTTCAGCAAGCTAGCCTCGCCATTGTTTAGCCTCTTGGCAAAAGATGTTGAGTTTAAATGGACTGACAATTGTCAGAAGGCTCTGAATGAATTAAAGGACAAGTTGGTGTCTACCCCAATCTTGAGAGGTCCAAACTGGGCCCTACCTTTCCACATCCACACTGATGCCTCGAACAAAGCCATAGGGGCAACCTTAGGACAAGTTGAACAAAAACTTCCATATGCCATCTACTTTGTCAGCAAAAACTTATCCGAGGCAGAACTGAATTACACTGTAACCGAGAAAGAGTTCTTAGCCGTGGTCCATGCACTGAACAAATTCCGACATTATATCACTGGATATCAAACATTTGTACATACTGATCATGCTGCAATTAGATATTTAATGAATAAACCAGATGTGAATGCTCGTATTATTAGATGGTTACTTTTGTTGCAGCAGTTTGATTTGACTATCGTTGACAAACCAGGTAAAGAAAATGTTGTTGCTGACTTTTTGTCTAGATTGGATTTACCTGCAGGAGAGGATGGAACAGTGGATGACCAGATGCCGGATGAACATCTGTTTGCTATCTCAATACTCTCTCCATGGTTTGCTGATATAGCAAAATACCTTGTCTCCGCACAGTTTCCTCCGCACCTATCCTCAAGAGAGAAGAGAAAAATCATACGGAAGAGTGCCTCATTTACTTGGATCGGGGGCAACCTGTTCAAGCTTGGCCCTGATCAGATAGTAAGGCGTTGTGTAAGGGAGGAGGAAGTCTTTGATATCCTCCTAACCTGTCATGACGGGCCTTGTGGAGGACATTTTGCAGCCAAAAGGACTGCCTTCAAAATCCTGCAGGCAGGCTACTATTGGCCCACGCTTCATCAAGATGTCAGAAGGTATATTAGCCAATGTGACCGACGCCAAAGGATGGGGAAACGGACTCCAAGGGACGAAATGCCTCTCCAACCTCAAGTGACTCTTGAGCCATTTGAGAAGTGGGGTATGGATTTTGTGGGTCCGATCAATCCTCCTTCGAGGCAAAGGTCTTACATCATTGTGTGCACAGACTACCTGACAAAGTGGGTAGAAACCAAGGCAATCAAAGCAGCGACAGAAGAAAAGGTGGCCGAGTTCTTAAGAGAAAACATCTTCTACAAATTTGGCTACCCAAGAGAGTTAGTCACCAATCAAGGAAGCTAGTTCACCTCCAACTTAATTGAAGACCTACTCGCTCATCACAAAATCAAGCATAGGACTTCCACCCCCTATCATCCTCAAGCAAATGGGCAAGTGGAAGTCACCAATAGAGCGTTGGAAGGGATCTTGACTAAGGTGGTGAGCAGCAGCAGGAAAGATTGGGCAGATCGCCTGGTTGAGGCCACATGGGCTTACAACACCACCTGGAAGACCACAACCGGCTTCACACCTTATGAGATGGTCTATGGGAAGAAAGCTTTGCTGTCAATTGAGTTTGAATACAACGCCTTGAGGATGACAGCTCAGCTGGACCTGGATCTTAGCCATGCCCAACAAGAAAGGTTATTGCAGTTGAATGGATTGGACGAGCATCGAATGCAGGCCCTTCTCCACTCAGAAGTGGTTCAACTTCAGAGGAAGGTGTGGCATGACCAACACCTCAATGACAAGCAATTTCAGCCGGGAAATTGGGCGCTGTTGTATGATTCCAGGCATAAGGATTTCAAGGGGAAGCTGAGAACCAGATGGCTGGGACCATATGCAGTGGAAAAATGTAATGACAATGGATCTGTTCTTATTTGGACCATTGATGAGGAGGCCATCCCTATGCTTGTCAATGGGCATCGCCTAAAGATCTACAGAAAACCTCTGTCAAGGCAAGAATTCATCGAAACTGTGGGAAAATCAGTGCTGGTCATAGATTAGGGTTCTGCCTCTGTTTTGGGCGTACCTTGAAGATCTTAAAAAAAAAAGAAAAAAAAAAAAAAAATAAAGATCCTTGGGTGAAAACCTTTCTGAGGCTCCCAAGGCAGATGGTAGGGATGAAAACCTCATTTAGGCGTCCCTACTGTCTTTCTGAAAATGTTTGAAAAAGACCCTTGAGTGAAAACCTCTTTGAGGCGCTCAAGGCAGATGGTAAGGGAGAAAACCTCATGGAGGCGCCCCTACTGTCTTTCAAAAAAAAAAAAAAAAAAAAAAAAAAAAGGAAGAAAAAAAACAAACAAAAAAAAACAGGGAAAGCAAGTTCACAATGTGGCAATGCATGCAGGTTGCAGGTATTCTATGCGGGAAAAGAGGCCCTCATCTCAAAGACAAGGGTCCCTACTATGCTACCAGGTGACCTCACCAGCACTCCCTCCGGAAACACTCATCTTCTCCAAGGTCTGGGCACGATTTGATCACAGTTTAGTCTTCTACAGGAAGCTACAGGACTTTCTACAAGAAGTTCTGTATTTCTACAGGAAACTTCCTGTAGAAGTTTTGGACGGTCCAGAACTAATTGTGTGGGGAGATCTAATGCCCGAGGTCCGACACAGAGGCATGCAAGCTAATATTTTCTCCATCACGCACTGCTGTCACCTCCTTCTACCACCCCAGTTGCCATGCAATGGAAATACCTGCACAGTCAAAACAGAACATTGAATTAACAGAGGAAGCGCTTCTTAAATGAAAAAAAGATGCAGGGAAACCATGCACTACTTATCAAAGCCATCTGAGGGCCCTGCGATTGTGACTGTGATGCCACCGTCTCCATTGTCTCAGCATGCACCCGAGGAGGAAAAACTGCTACAGGACATCCTACAGGAATCCCGTAGCAGTTCATCCAGCTAGAGTGTACACCATCAAGGCGCCTGCAACACATAGAGCGGGCACATGCACCACCCGCAGCTGAGTCACAAGCTTCGTCATCAGCAGGAGTCTGCAAGGAAGGACCCCCGAGCCTGTGCAAATAGCAGCAGCAAGCAAATCCAATCACCCTCGTCCCGAAACTTGGAAACAACGTCGCGGCCGCACAGGTAAGTGCCTCGCCCTTTCTTTCGTCAAATTACATGAATAATACTCTAGAATGTTTGCAAGTGTGGAAATGAATGGGTTGAGCAGTCGGGTAGCCATTCAACTGGCCACCACGACCAGTCAAATGGTCTAGTCAGATTTGGAAAGTGGCAGTCGTGGCAAGCAAAACGGGTAATGGACACGTGAGAAGCGTCCAGTCGGGGAGAAGCGGCGATTTAACGGAAATGGCGGTGGCAGATCTATAGGGAATGATGCGGCAGTAAGGGATACTTGCAGTGAATAGAGTAGGTGAAGTCGTCCAACGGTTCGGCAGGGACAGCTCACCCCCGCGCCACGAGTTTGGCTGGGATTCAAATCCACCGCCTAGATCGTCACTCCACTCATTTATCACCAGCTGTTTTGCAGTCGAGTAGCGTCCGAATTTCTCTGAAGCTCGTTACTCCAAGTCCTTGGCTCGTTCAGACATCTGGTGGTGGCACAGAAGGAGCAGAACCACTGACGTGCTCTCCGGAACCTGTGCGCGACTTCTACAGGAAGCTGCGCTACAGGAAGCTCGCCGCTACAGAGGAAAATTGACCCATTCACGTCAAAGGTGGCGAATTGAAAAAGGTAAGCCTGAACCTGTTCCTCCCATGCAATTGGTTTAAAGGGTGGCGAAGTCAACGTCCTAAAAAATGTAAAACTACAGTCTTCCTTTTGCATGAAAGTTGTCGTCGAAGCATATGCGGGGTTTTCTACAGGATGTGGTGTGTAATTGAGCCCCTATCAAGGCTCATCTGTAGCTAGCCCAGAATTCACGAATTGTGTGCATGACAGAGGCGTAGTTCTATGCTCTGTCCCAAAGAAATCTGAAAGACCATCTTTTGATACGCACCCGCCACCTCCGGCTAACATAGCAGGCTTTCACCATGCCGGGTGGATTCATCAAAAAAGAACCGACAGACTCAAAGAAACTACGGGAGAACCCAGAGGTGGTAGAATTGTTCACTCGGGCGCGATGGATGTCGTTCTGTGACAAACTTCAAGGCTATGATGATGAGGTGGTAGAGGAGTTCCTGCGAGCTTTGAAGCCGAAATCAAAAACGCTGGCCATTTTTAATTTCAGGGGTTTGAATCTCAGACTCACCCCACAGTTCATCAGCAGAGTCACTGACCTCCCAATGGGGGTACCATGGGACAAGGAGGAGAGGAAATTAGGCCAAAAGGCTAAAAAGGAGTTCTTCCCACCAGAGGAGAAATTCTCAGAGGATAAGAACGGGGTTCGCAGGGCTAGCTTACTGCCACTTTGGAGTGAGGTCAGCCTCCAAATTATGAAATACATCACATGTGAAGGACGGTTCAACATTGTCTATGGGTACCATTTCCGGCTACTCACAGAATTGAGGCACAAAATGGACCTACCCTCAGAAAACAAGCTCAGTATTCCTTACTTTCTCCTACAGTCTATGACTGAATGTGCCACCAAGTTAAAAGAGGGCACGCCAGACCAGGTAGCCCATCATGGGCTCATTAAGCTCCTTGTGGAGGATGCACTCCACACCTACACAGTCCCGCTCTCGTGGAAAGCCTTCCGAAATCTAACTAAGGATGGCGATATCAAGATGTTGACCGAGGAGCTCACCACCTGCAGCAGCGAGGAGAAGGAGCCAATACACACAGAGAAGAAAGGGAAAGGCCAAGAACCCGCGGCCAAGGCACCGAAGAAAGAACAAAAGGGGAGGCAAGAGAAACCCTAGGTTGCCGAAAAGGAGGGTGACAAATCCACATTGACACCCAGAGAGAAAAGGCTACAGAGTAGGATGGAAAGAACTGAACCCGTCCACGTCAGTAAAGGCACCTCGAAAGCAGCCTCAACCAAGTCAAAAGGCAAAGCGCCCTCAGTCAAACAAGCTAAAACGGTGCCACTTGTTTCTACAGGAAAACCCAAAACGGCTTCTACAGGAAGCCAGAAATCAGCTGATACAGGGCCTTCTACAGGAAGCCCTGAGAAAGGAAAACCAAAGGAGAAGAGAGCTGAAATTCTTGTAAGGGAGGCAGCAGCCGTGCTGGCCGCCCTTAGTACACCTCCTAAGCTAAAGGAAAAACGAAAGAGGGAGATCCCTCTGTACTTCAAAGGCAGGAGAAGTGTGAGAATCAAAATAGGCAGGCCACAACCTCCATCCAACAGCCCAATTACGATAGAAGATAATCCTACCTCACCAAGGGAGAGGTCCCCCTCAAAAATATTAGTCACTTATGAGCGGGGGAGCCCGAAGACAACTACTTGGAAGGAAAGAATGGACAGGTTGGCTTCAAAAGACCGGCTACAGGATGCTGAGGCTGCTCTACAGGAAACCTTGGCTCGGCTTAAGGAGACAGAGAGGATGAAGGGAGAGGCACCCTCATCACCACCGAGGGAAGACGAAGTAGAGACACCAAGGGAAGAAGAGAAAGAGAATATTCCGGAACCAAGTCCCTAGCCAAGCTTGAGCTCGTACTATAACTTTTTGGAGGCTGGGAAAATTATCCCACAAAAATTCACAGTACCGCTTTTCTTTGCATTGGAGGAAGAAAGGGTGAGAATCCACACGTGGATGAAAATAGCTAAATCAAAAGGTGTGGCAGATATAGGCCCCTTGGAGGAACAACTCAAGGAGGCAAGAAAGGAATTAGCTATGGCTAAACACGTGGCAAACTGCCAGCGGGTATTCCTACAGGAAGAAAACGAGAAACTCAAACTGCAGCTACAGGAACTGAAGAGGGAAAATGGCACATCCTCAGGGGACACTACAGCATAACATCAAGGCAGAGAAGGACTGCAAGTCGGTCTTGGGGAGCCAACCTCACATCTACAGGAAAGGGAACTACAAGCACAAAGCGAGATACAAGCTCTCAAACAGCAGTTGCAGCAAAAAGAGGCACAACTGGCTTGCATGTCCAGTTGGGCAATGGATGCACTACAATGCAGACAACTAGCCAAATCCTATGGCATGTACCTACGAGACCAATGGCTACAATATCAGATTAATGCATTGGCATAGAGGGGTATCTCCCAACTCCAAGACCCCTAGTAGTTCACAACGTTATGTAATAGCAGCTCATCAGAGGATAAGGCCAAACTCTCGGAGTTCTATCTCCATAATTTGGCCCTTCCTAACGTGACTACATGGGATCCCAACACAGTTGTAGGGGATATGCAATTGATGGCATTTGCCTCATGGTTGAACCATGAAAAAAAGAGGGCAGCAGAAGTCAAGGAGGTCATGGACCGAGAATTACATGAGCCACTGCTGATCAGAGCAGAGCCAGGGGATCCCACTGCGTTGATATCGGCCCACCAACACTTAGCCACCAACCCTCAAACTTTATTGAAATACATGGATCAGCAGGCACAGGCCATAACACATTTCGAGGATATGGAGCGACTATTAGGGGACAACTGTGTTCATGCTTGCACCCGCCGATGGAACACATTGTCCCACAGCCTTAAATCAGAGAATGTCATACTCCAACTCGAATGAGGGAAGCTCTAGCACGGGTTCCCCTCTACAAAAAGTCCATACAGAACCTTCAAGCCAGCTGGATTGGCCTCAAGCTAAGCCCACCTCTGCTGTTAGGATTGATGGAAGGCAACACAGAAAAAGAAGAGCACAAGCAGTGGGAAGGGGTGGAAAGGAAGGCTGGGTTCCATGCCAGTGAGGAGGAGACCACTTCAGAGGCCTGGGATGTGAGGGTGGCGGTGAAAGCAATGAAGGACGAAGAGCTGGATTAGTTGCTCAGGGATGAGCAATCATTTTCACTGGGGGGTGATGATGAGCCCCAAATTTGGTAACATTTTGGGCTCATTTGGCCTAACTACCTTTGCTCAATCCTTCATTTGTCATAACTTATGCATCATTTTTTAGTATGTTTATGTCATTTGTACGAATAAGGGCAGTCACTATTCCTAGGTGGCTAACACGTGTTCATTTCAGGTTTTTTGACACATGATTGGAACAAAACTGAGCAGATAAGGACAGAAGACAGCCAGGATGGGGTTGAGGATTCGTAGGAGGGTTGTCCACAACATTAAATGACCTTCCTCGGGATCTTCACCCCCAACACTGAGCTCTAGCAGCCACCACAACCGGATTTAAAGACAGCCAAATGGATTTTGAGGAAGCAACAGTTAACTCTTAGTTTGGTCAGCCAAGCCCCACTGATTTAGGAGGCCGGCTTGGTCCCTTGAGATGTATAAATGATAGGGCTTTAGCCTTCGAAAAGGACTTTTGAAACATTGTTGCACATCCTGCACTACGAGCTACTAGCTTAGTTTTGCTCTTTTGTAGCCATTGTTGGCATGCTATTTGACTTATGATTATTATTTTTTAATGGAGAGCAGTCAGATTTGATCTCAGTTCTGAGCTTTTAAAGGAGCCATAGCTCTCGGGGTTGGGCCCAACCTGAGAGCCTAAGGCCTCCTTCTTCTGTATTGTTATCTTTTCTTTCAGCATTATGGTTTTTTTCCTTTACATGCATTCGAAACACAGTTTGCTGAGTTAGATTTCTTGGTGTGGTTAAGTAGGTTATTGTTATAAGACAGAGTTGCTTCAGCTGTTTAGAATAGAGTGAAGAGATTGGAATTGATAAAAAGTCTAGAAAAGGGTTGCCTGCACACTCATTTTCACCTCTTTCTAGGGGCTGGAATTGCAGACAGTGCTACCCACCAAAAAACATTGGTTTCCGAATACATGCAATCTGTGGTGCAATATTGTTGTTTGTAGAAGTTGTCCATGCGTTCAGACCTCTTGGAATGTTTCCTTGCTTCAGTACCATACATGATTTTCCTTAAGAATAACGTTGCTGTTCATTGGTTCCATTAAACAGTTAGGAATGTTTTGATTATATGCAGGACGTGGAAGATTTGATTCAGTTTGCACTGTGCAGTGCTACTCCCCTCACTCTCTCATCCTTCTAAGCCTTGCTCAGGCCAACTACTCATCTCCCAACTAGACCTCTTGTCTTTCAGCTACTCTACTACCCACGTTATCCTACCTTTTCGGCCTTCCATTCCCTCTACCCTCCTTTAGACAAGCCAGCTTAGCACACCCCCTCATCATCTCATCTCTCTGTCCCTAAGTCATTACAAACCCCTCTCCTACCTCCCTATCCACCCATGCAGCCTCTTCCACTCACCCATCACCCAAAAATCCGATTGTAGAACATCCTGTAGGAATTACTGAACATCCTGTAGAAGTTCTGAAACATCCTGTAGAACCCCTGCAGACTTCCTGTAGAAGCTCATAAGCGCGGTCTCTTGGTGGCCAAACTTCGTGAAACTCTCTGGAAGGGTGTTAGGGACCCCTTAGACCCTCTCTGAACTTTCCCAACCTTTTCCAAGCCTCCCTCCTCCTTGATCCATCTCTGCACAGTAAAAAGCTAGTTAAAAGCACATGCATGATAATTCTAATAATTGAAACAAAAATACAAAAAGATGTTTTCTTCAGATAGAGGTAGTCTAGACACATGCATTTCACCTTCATAGAAGTAATGGCATTTCTTTCAGTAGTTTGCACCCCCATCTCTGCATCAGTAATACTAGCTGGTAGAATTAGGGTTTGCTAGGGTTTGCGTTTCTTGTTGGCTTTCAGTTCCTTTTTGCAAATAGATTAGCTTCCTTTGAGTTAGCTTTCGTCCATCAGTTAAAAAGCTTCTTCTGAGAACTCATAGAAGTTGGCTTGAGCCCCTAGCGGACTTGTGCCAGCTGACCAGGTGACAGCTGCGGCAAGAGCTAGTACTTGTGCATACAGCACCATCGCTTCCAAGTTTGTTACGAACTACCGGGTTGATAAAACTAAAGAAGGAAGCTCCAGGAGTTGTAGCATTATTGCTACAATACTGGAGCCCACCAGACGTACAATGACTCTCCTACCGAAATGCATGCACCACAGAGACCTCACAAGGGTGGTAAACATATAAGAGAGGAGCCTACTTCATTTTTCGAGTTGTAGGCCTGCCCTCTTGCTATCACATGCTTTCAACACCAATCCTGTTGTCAGTTGTGTGAGATGGTTGAAAGAGTCCAATACCATCATGAGTTGGCCAGGTTGTTTGTGCTTCATCTACATAATGGCCAAGTCACTCTAGCAGGTGAGACATTCACCTTGACATCAGAGTCTATTTCTCTAGCAACTGGCATTCCCAATGTCAGTGAGCAGTGGAATAAAAGGCAGCAGATAGCAGAGTTTTTCCTTTCCGGTATCTAAAAGACTCATATGCTCCCTTGATGAAACTCATAATCAAGTACTTCAGTTGTGAGGGCCGGTTTTCTCGCTTGTATGCCTACCATATTAGACTATTGATGCACCTCATAAGGGTGAGAATGATGAATCTCCCCTACTTTATTTGCCGGAACATTGAGAAGATGACCACCATATTGCACAAGAAGACTCCTCAGTAGTAGTATAACAATATATATCATTTTTCACTGATCAAGATTGTGGTCATGCATCAGCTTGGTTTACAGAACATCTCATGGGAGGATTTCATTTCACATGAGGTCTTCACTACTCCTCAAATACCTCCAGTAGTTTTTCATGAGACAGGTGGACCTTCACATCAGCGGGAGAGTCATGAGACACAAACCGCTAGTGTGCCAGTGTTGTCACCTACCAAAAGGGCACTAGATGGTTGTTTGCAGCAACAAAGTGAGTATTATCTCCACCCGGGGTGGAAGGGGTCTCGCTTCCTCCATCAGCAGAGTAGGTTTAGGATAAGGGCAAGCGGCCATTATAGGATGAGGGGCCTTCAGGAGAGCAGGAGACAAATTTCATTCTTATTCGGGATGATGACACTGATTTGGGCTCACAAAGCTCAAAGCTTAGAGAGATCATTCAGGAGAAACAAGCTGACATTCAGCATTTGTCTCTCAACCTACAAAGAGCCAAGTGGATCATCAAATATTTGGAGCAAAGAAAGAAACAACTAGAGGATCAGCAAACCATAATGGAGTTAAGAAACATATGAGAAAACCGACACACTGCCAAAAGGAGGAAAGTCAAGTTCACAACACTTGAGCAAGAAATCAATGCTGATCGTGAGTCTTGGTTGGATAGGACTAATATCCACTTGGATAGGATGCTAGAGAAGTCCAACAATGAGAAAAATATGTTGAGGAACATGGCATACCACTACTTGGCGAGAAACAAGGTGTGAAAAGCAAGAATCAAGATTTTGAAAGCCAAGTTGAAGAAGGCATCAAGGAGGAAAAAAGAGCAAGACAGACTTCAGATCTTGGCTGAGGCTTCCTTGGCCCAACACAACACTTAATGAAAGACACTTAGCCCAAATTTCAAGAAATTTGGGACACTTTTTGCAATTTTGAAAATTTTGGCCTAAAAGACTGGTTTTTTCGCCTGATGCACCGCGTCACTTGGCGCTCGCTTTTGATGGGGACCTCCTTTTGAAGAAAACCCAGAATTTTTGGATTTTTCATGGAGAAATATGCATGCCCACAAATGGCCAAGATATTTTGACAATTTATGAGCTTCCAAAAAGGTCAAAAACACCTCAAAAATGACCTTTTTCCCCTTTTTGGACACACAGGAAGCAGTGTTGTGAGAACTCAGTTTTGGAGGGGCAAATGGAGGCCAAATTAAAAAATTCCACTTGTGCTGGAAAGTAGATAGGAAGGTCTTTCCAACAAGACCACTTGGAGAAAATTTGGACACCAGGAAGGCCTCCAAAATCAGCTGCAAAAAGGCGCTATGCATAGGGAAATCAGTGCGGCGCATTGGAGGAATTTTGCTCATTTTTGGTCAAAAACTCTGTTTTTCGCCTAGTTTTTTCACAGTTTGACTTTTTTCCTTCTAATTGTAAAAATAATGATGTAATTTAATGTGGCATGATGGATTTTGATGTAATTATGCTAAATTTTCACTCATAGAGGTAGATTCATCCATCAAAAGGTAGTTTGCAACTGAATGAATCAGTTTCCTAGTTTTTAGAGGCAAGCTATTCCACTGCCTACTTTTTAGTTCTCAGTTTAGATTTTGTTGGAACAGCTCCTAATATTATGATCTCGACCCATAGAGGCTAGGATGAGTTGTTGGTTGCCTATATCTTGTAATTTTTCAGTCATTAGCATGGTTGGACTTTTGGGAAAGCTTGGAGCTTCATTGTATACTCATTTCAGTAGTTTGGCTAAGGAATAGACCAGTGGTTTGTAGCACTTTATGGGATTCATGTGGCATCTTTCTTTGGTATTGTTTTTTCTTCTGTACTTGTAAGTCTACATGTGTTTTATGTATGCCATATCTCTCTTTATTTCATCTTAACTAAATCAAACAAGGATAAAGGTAGAATACATTGAAAGTGCAGTGCTCTACCTAGGGTTTGCTTAGTTATCTATGTTTTCAGCTGTTTGAAAAGGATCCCTGAGTTTTTCATGCCCTTTTCAACTTCTCATCTGTCTAAAACCTCTCCATATCACTCAATTTGAAGTACCAAATCACTTGCCTACCTTGCCCCATAGAGATCTCTGCAAAACTAAGCCTCATTCCCCAGGCCCAAATCTGCCTTTCACATTTGAGCCAACAAAACATCATAAAATTCAATCAAACACCTCTGTACACATACCTAGCCTAAAATCAGTCATTACATCAGTCATCTCAAGCTTTCATTGGCCATATTTTCTGAGATTAACAAGGAGAGAGCCCTCTCCCGACCTGGTAGGGCTAGCTACCAGGTTAAGTGTGGTTTGATGTTACCCTAGATCCTACCTTTCTCAGCCTAAGGTAGATTTAGGCCATAACATCTTGGATCCGTCAAAGTACATTGTCCACATATCATATGTACAAGGACTGATCAATGCACTAATACTAGTAATACTACTAGTAATATATGTAAAAAATTCATTATCACCGGTTGGACATGGAAGGGGATCCAACTATGTGTTTGGTGGAACTGGGGATGTCTATGCAAGATAGCACCCCAACTATGTTTCTAGAAAATAATTCCCAAATAGAAGTTCTACGAAAGCCATTGGCTCGTTATTCCCATTCAAGGGAGTCACCATTTGCTTTATGTATCTCATTGACTCTACCCAAAGCTGATTGTTCCTGCCCCTATCCAGAAGCCATAAGTGTGACTAGTCTGTGGCAAAGTATCCTTAAAGCTTGCTTGACCAGTCTCTGTTGAACAACACTCCATATGCTTCCAGAATGTCCACAATCACTATATTGATAGATTGGTGAACTTGCCTATCATATGATAACCAAATGATGACATCCCTAAGTTCCCCAATTACCTGGACATGAGTTCTATCCATCTGAATGATCTATGCATCTGTATTATTGCATTTAAATTGATCTTCTTGGCCACAGATAGTGGCATGACATTTCTGATGCACTAGAATCAACCAAACAATTGTGTATATTGAAGTTGAAGATTTCAAATGTTAATACAAATGGTGGTCAGAGTGTGTTTGCTTCCATCATGAGTGTATTGAGTACAAATGCAAGAGCGTCAGGAGAATTACTAGATCCCTTGTCGAGAGAGGTCACATTATCGATAAAAGTTTGTCCAAGTTCCCATAGAAGGATGTCCCGCTGGCTCATGATCTTTGTAAATTCAAATAGGGAGATGTTTACACGAACCTTCTTCATATCCTCTACAATGTTATAATGTGAAACAAGATGACTGACTGAGGTATCCTGGGATGGAACTAGGTTTGGGGTTCTGGAGGGATGATCCTGTCTTTACTACTATTAGAAACACTTTTCGTTGGAACTGTTTTCCTAGACTTTCTCTAAGTGTTCTACTCTACGTTAGCCGGAGGATTGAGCTTTATTAAAAAGTTTTCTTTGAATTTCTATTTTGGCACCTCAATAACAGTGGTTGGACCTTGGCTTCTTAAGTTGTATCGGTTGCTCTACTTCTGGGCCAGACCATTACTTGGAGGCTACTTATCGGCAATACTTTTTTGGGCTGCAAGAAATGAAATGATACATGTTCATTGCAAGCCTAGTGCTTGGAGCTTCATTCATTGCAGAAACTTCTTAATTATCTTCATTGAGCTCAGCCTACTCCTCAACCATGACCGAGTCAACAAACTTCACAACCATTCTGCTCATAAGCTAGTTCCATTGTGGGAACATCTTCTTTGAATTATGCTCATTATGAAATGTGTAGTATGAATCTGTGCCAATTTTTTCAAGTTGGAACTATGCGCATATTTTTCTCGTTGATTGTTGCTAATGCCAAAATTTGCATTCCTTCTAAGCATGAACTTGGGCGGCCTGCTACTCATGGTAGTCTCTCTTGTACTTTGTTCAAGTTCAACCATTTCAGTGGTCAAGGAATAGATGATACACGTAAGGTTTTCAAGGTCATTTGATTCCTTTTCATTAGCCTTTCTCATAGAGGATTGAAACTTCTTACCTGTGTCCTTGGAGTCCTTTATGGTTGATCATCGGTGATGACTCCCATAGCGCGTAGGTCCTTCTAAAAGGAAATAACTTCTTCATAGTTTTCTATCAATGTTGGTTCACAGTTCAGTTTACAAACTCCGCAATACTTGTCAGCAAGGCAAAATTGTAGTAGTATATGGTGATGGAGTCATGAGGTTTTGTGTTATTTGAAAACTTGTTCAAGATGCGATTGAACCTCTGATTGAAATCTTTAACTTTTTCCTTTTGCTCCATCTTAAGACTACCCAACTCCTTCAATAACATGGAAAGGGTATTATTTTACAAATTTCTCAAGAAATATTATTTTGAATTCCCTCCAATTCTGGATGGTGTTTGTTAGGGTCCCACCCTAACCCTCTTATTTATGTTATGGGATCATGTCATAGTCAAGAGTCAATAAAGCCCATATTAATATTTGTAAGTGGTTAACCCGCAATTAATGACGGGACCACAGTTAGTTGCAAATGGGCCGTAGTATTAGATAGATGGTATTAATAAAACCCACGGTATTGGCCCATGGTATTGCATGTATGAGTCATATGTAAAGGATAGAGACTCCCTGCGAGGAGCATCATGTCTTATTTTGTAGTCGAGCTCTGCTCTATTGGAGGTTGCCCCCTCGAAGAGGCAAGTGAACATTACTCTCTGAATAATAAAATCATTGCTATTCTGTGTTCTGGGTATCTTTTCTTCGCATATTCTGTATTTGGGTATCATTTTGCAGGTTAAGAGCATAACAAGTGGTATCAGAGCACTTTCCAGGGCCGGTGGGATCTCCAATTCTTAGCAAAAAAAAATTTTCTGCTAGAGACGTGTTCCAGCGTCTTTAAACCACGGGTTCTGTCGTTGAGCGCATAAACCTGCGGATTTGGGGAGGCATGCACGCAAGAAATACAAGAGGTGGTCACATCTATTGGACTCCCTTGTAACCCCTGTGGGTACCCCTTCGAGTAGTAGCGCATTAGACATAACCGCGCACGGACTGTCTTCCACGTACCCTCTGGGTATATCGGAAGCCCCCTAGGCTCCCTTGAAACCTCACCATCGATAAACCGTCGGCCGTCTTGTGGCTACAGTACACCGAGAACAGCACTCGGAGAGATTACTCGCCCGTACGATAGGGTAGTCGGGTTGTACGGCTAAGGGTACGGTAGACCCTCCTTAGTTAGAGCCCTGAAACATTGGGCCGAATACTACTGCCAGACCCTTATGTATATTGCGATCTGTAGCACCTGACACTCCTCAAGACCATAGTTCCCTTTTCTATCGGGGGATCGCACATCATTTATATCAGATCCGCTTGTGCAAAGGAGTGCAGTAGCAGCAGCAGACATCAGTCCCGTAGTCTCGTGTTGGCAGATTAGTCATTGTGATCTATTAGATCCAGCCGATCCGCAGCAACAGTCTGTTCCGCTGCCCAGAGCTATCCGATCTGCCATTCAGATTTCTTAGATCCACCAGATCAGAGTTGTTGTGAAGGGTTCCTATACTGGGGTATAATTTTCGCAGGACTTTTGGCCGCATTGACATTTTTAGGATTTGGCGACTGCAGTATTGATCAGGAAGGAGTAAAACTCCGTTAGAAGTTTTTAGAGAAAAAAAAAAAAAGTCTGGGATCTTCCGGGGCGCTTATTGGTGATCTAGCCCATCAGAATCAGGACGACGAGCTGAGCACGGTGGTACCATTCAATTATTAGTGAAAAGTTTTAGGCGGTCCCAATTGTTCATCAGGTTGGTGTATGGTAGAAACTAGAGCCCAAGCGATGGCCAATGAAAGGATGGACAAACTTGAAGAATCCATGCAATCCCTCACCAATCAGCTTAACGGACTATGTCTCCAGGTCTAGCAATTAATCCCGAAGGGCAAGGAGCAAGCCCACGAGGAGGCGTATAATGGCAATGAATACAATGAGGGTGAGTCTAGCCACTCTCCTCACGTCTGGCACACCCACCAACAACCCAGTCAGCGACCTCCCAAGTTGGATATGCATAAATTTGATGGTTCTCACCCGTCGGCATGGATAGCACAAATGGAGCAGTATTTCAAACTGAATCGCATCTTAGATAATGCGACTCAGCTTATGTTGGGGAGCATGTACTTGGACAATGAAAGGTGGCAATGGTGGGAATGGCATCAACGTTGCAATGGACCTTTTAGGACTTGGACCCAATTTACAAAAGCTCTTCAAGACCGCTTTGAACAGGAAACCTCTTTTTTGGGTCGTCTTACTAAGCTCCAATAGACGGGTACAGTGGATGAATATATTACAACTTTTGAAGCCTTAGCCTTCCGCACTTGGGGTCTCTCAGATGTGTTCTACACGGAATGTTTTATCAGCGGTCTTAAAGAAGCCATCAAAGCTCAAGTCTTACTGCACCACCCTCCCACATGGACAGAGGCTTGCAAGGTAACCCGTAACGTGGAACGTGCATTAGCAGCCCAATACAGTCACCCAAATTTCTCCACTAAAGGTTGCCCCCCACAAGGTCACAACACGACTCAAACACTTAAGGTCCAAAAGGTGTCACCCGCTGAAATGGTTGAAAGAAGAAAGCAAGGACTATGTTACTACTGTGATGAAAAATACTCCCCAGGTCATAAATGCAAGGAGCCCAAATTTTTTCAAATAGATGCCACTGACTACAGCTCAACAGAGGAAGATCCACCACTTGAGGAACATGAGGCGCTAGAAGAAGACAACCAACAAGACAATGTCTCTGACGAACCAGTTATTTCGTTGCATGCATTGGTAGGGATTTCTTCCCCTCAAACTCTCAAAATCAGAGGTTTTCTTAAACATCGCCCAGTAATAGTCTTGATTGATAGTGGAAGTACACATAATTTCATCCGTCAAAAAGTTGTAGAAGCAGTGCATTGTTTTCTATGAGCAGTTTCTAACTTCCAAGTCCAAATTGCGGATGGGGGCACAATGAAATGTGAAGGCCGCTGTGAAAATGTCAAACTTCAAATGGGGGATTATCAGTTGAAAACCCACATGTTTGCCATACACATGGGGGGTTGCGACATTGTCCTCGGTGCTGAGTGGCTCCGCACTCTTGGGCCAATCACAATGGATTTCCAGGAGTTATATATGAGTTTTAAGTAGAACAACTCCACACATACCCTCCGTGGATTCCAGGCGGGAGGCCCCTCTATCATCAGCTCACATAGGATGGAAAAATTGTTAAAAAAGGGCCATCATGGAGTGGTAGCTCAATTTAATGCCATCTAGGTAGTCGAAACCAAGTCTCTGCCAATTCATCCTGAGATGCAACAGATTTTAAATAACCATCTGCCGGTCTTTGACAAGCCTCATGAGCTTCCACCCTCGTGAGGGGAACATGATCATAGCATCACCTTGGTTCCAGGGGCCCAACCCCCAAATGTGTGGCCATATAGATATCCGTTCACCCAAAAGAATGAAATAGAAAAAATAATCAAGGAACTTTTGGAAGCAGGTGTCGTTCGTCCCAGCATTAGTCCTTATTCATCCCCAGTGGTCATGGTGCTCAAGAAAGATGGGGAGTGGCGGATGTGTCCCGACTTCAGGGCCCTCAATAAGTTGACAGTCAAAGATAAATTTCCCATCCCGGTGGTTGACGATTTGCTGGACGAACTCAATGGGGCTCAATTCTTCACTAAGTTGGATCTTCGCTCAGGCTACCACCAAATTCGCATGAAGGAAGTCGACATTCCCAAGACTGCTTTAAGAACTCATGAAGGCCATTATGAGTTCCTGGTCATGCCATTTGGTCTTTGTAATGCCCCCTCTACTTTTTAGAGCCTTATGAATCACATTCTCAAACCATATCTCAGGAAATTTGTCCTTGTCTTCTTCGATGACATCCTCATCTATAGTGGCACGTGGGCTGCACATCTTCAACATGTAGATCTACTCTTGCAACTGCTCCGCAAGCATAAATTATTTGTCAAGATGTCCAAGTGTTCGTTTGGCATGGAAGAAGTTGAGTATTTGGGCCACATTGAGGGGCGTGAAGGTGTCAAGGTGGACCCCAAAAAGATCCAGGCAATGCAAGAATGGCCTCAACCTAAGACTTTGAAGAGCTTGAGAGGATTTTTGGGTCTCACAGGCTATTATCGTAAATTTGTCCGCAACTATAGCCGCATAGCGAAGCCCCTCACTCAACTCCTAAAGAAAAATTCCTTCTTCTGGAATGAGGAAGCACAACAGGCATTTACCGCTCTCAAAAACGCCATGTGTTCCACTCCAGTCTTAGCACTACCTGACTTCACCAAATCCTTTGTCATTGAATGTGATGCTTTGGGGACAGGTACTAGGGCGGTCTTAATGCAGGAAGGGCGACCTTTGGCCTTCACAAGCCAACACCTAAGTGGGAGGAATCTGGGCCAATCTACCTACGAAAAAGAAATGATGGCCATCTTACATGCAGTCGAGACCTGGCGACCTTACTTATTGGGGCGACGTTTTCAAATCCGCACAGATCATCACAGTCTTAAATATTTTTTGGGGCAATGCCTATCCTCCCCACAACAAAATAAATGGCTCGCCAAAATGCTGGGATATGATTATGAGATCATTTACAAGAAAGGGAAAGACAATAGTGTAGCAGATGCATTATCTCACCAATTTGAGGAAGAAAGTACTCTGCTAGCAATTTCCCTCCCCATTCCAGAGTGGATTGAAGAGGCTCGCAAGGAATGGTTTTCACACCCCGGGCTATCCCAACTCATTTCTCAATTGCAGGTAGATCCAAATTCCACCAATGGCTACTCATGGCAGGATGATATTCTTCGCTACAGGGACAGAGTCGTAATAGCACCAACATCCACCCTCAAAAGTCGCATTTTGGCAGAATTGCACTCATCTCCCATTGCAGGACATTCGGGCTTTCAGAAGACGTATGCTCGCACCAGAAGATCATTTTTTTGGACAGGCATGAAAAAGGACATCCTTACTTTCGTAGCAGAATGTGATGTCTGTCAACGCCACAAAGGGGAAACCGTCAACACACCAGGCACATTACAACCATTGCCCATTCCGACATCAATTTGGATGGAGGTTTCTATGGATTTCATTACAGGTCTTCCAAAGTCCATGAAAAAGTCAGTCATCATGGTGGTTGTGGACCGACTGTCGAAGTATGCTCATTTCTGCGCCCTACCCCATCCGTTTACACCAACTTTGGTCGCTCAATCTTTCATGGATCAGATTTTCAAATTGCATGGCATGCCCACTTCTATTGTGTCCGATCGCGACCCGATCTTCACCAGTAATTTTTGGCAGGAACTTTTCAGGATAAAAGGCACTCAAATAAAACTCAATACTTCCTATCATCCGCAAACGGATGGTCAAACTGAAGCCGTCAACAAATGTCTAGAAACCTACGTTAGGTGTTTCACTTCAAAAAAGCAACACCTTTGGGTACAGTGGTTACCTCTGGTTGAATGGTGGTATAACACCAACTATCATGCCACCACCAAAATGACTCCCTATGAAGCAGTATATGGTCAACTTCCGCCTTCCCCTACTTCTTATCTCAAGGGGTGCTCCAAAGTACAAGCAGTGGATCAACTCCTACAACACCACGCAACCATGCTCACCCATCTTAGAGAGAATCTTCATCAAGCTCAGAACCGCATGAAGCAACAGGTCGACCAGCATCGCTCAGAGCGCTAATTTCAAGAAGGGGATCAGGTCTTTTTGAGGCTGCAACCATATAAGCAAACATCACTCAAAGACAAGGGTTGTCAAAAGCTCTCTCCAAAATTCTACGGACCATACCAAGTACTTCAGCGCATTGGAGAAGTGGCTTACAAGTTGGCTTTGCCACCTACTGCAAAAATCCATCCAGTTTTCCATGTATCGTGCCTCAAGAAAGTGATTGGGAACAATTGCCGAGTTCAAACCAATCTACCTGAATTGGACGAAGAAGGGTCAATCTGGCTTCAACCCGAACAGGTTCTAGACACACGAGACAAGCACCTGCGCGGCCGCATGATTAAGGAAGTCCTCGTCAAATGGAAATACACCTCTCCGGAAGATGCAACTTGGGAACCAGCCACTATTCTTCAGCAGTTTCCACATCTTTGGCCTTGAGGACAAGGCTAGTCTTAAGGGGGAGGGCATGTTAGGGTCCCACCCTAACCCCCTTATTTATGTCATGGGATCACGTCATAGTCAAGAGTCAATAAATCCCATATTAATATTTGTAAGTGGTTAACCTGCAATTAATGACGGGACCACAGTTAGTTGCAAATGGGCCGTAGTATTAGATAGATGGTATTAATAAAACCCACGGTATTGGCCCGTGGTATTGCATGTATGAGTCATATATAAAGGATAGAGACTCCCTGCCAGGAGCATCGTGTCTTATTTTGTAGTCGAGCTCTGCTCTATTGGAGGTTGCCCCCTCGAAGAGGCAAGTGAACATTACTCTCTGAATAATAAAATCATTGCTATTCTGTGTTCTGGGTATCTTTTCTTCGCATATTCTATATCTGGGTATCATTTTGCAGGTTAAGAGCATAACAGTGTTTGGAGGAAGGCTGTGATACCATACAAATTCTCTACCATCCAAGGTACATGGAAAAATTCTGAATTCAACATCATCGTAATGTACCTCAAGTGTTTGTAGATGTAGGTAGAAGTTATCGAGGTGGTTTTCAACCTTCATTGTCTTGTCAGGGTCATATTTCATCAAGAGCTTCTTCGCATGCCTCGAAATCTTGCGCAGGACACCCTGAAGTGCTAGTGGGCCCTGAGTCATCTAATCCAGATTTTGCTTTGCCATGTCTTCTTCTTCATTTTCCTCCTCTTCCTCTTCTAAATTTGATGGTTCCCCTTCTTCTTCTTCCTTTTCTTCCTCTCTGCCCGTCCCACAGGAATTTAAACCCAAGAGTAAGGGGTTGCCTCCTTCTCCTCCTTGAAAGAGTGGAGGTTCTTCTTCCCTTTCCACAATGTCTGCTAGTTCTTCAAGAGTGGCGAAAAATTCTTCTTCAAATGATGATACCACTACTCCTATGGGGTGGTCTTATTCTTCTTTTGAGAATATGGAAGAGTGATTACTCCCAGAATCAATCCAACAACTTTTGCAAACTGACAAGGGAATCAGACCTAAGTGGTGAAGAGTTAACAACTTCAGAATTACGAGTAGGGGAGATGGAGTGAACATTACTGCCTTGAATAGAATATGGATTAGTGGGGTAGGTGGGACAATCAGCCATAATATCGTAATATCCCTCCCCTTAATAATAAAAATAATAAATAATACAAAAAGAATAATTAATAATAGAAATAATAAATAATAATAAATAAATCACTTAATAATAAATAATAAAATAATAAAAATAATAAATCACAAATGTTAAATAATAAATAAAAATATATACAAAGAAAATAAATAAAAATAATAAAAATAAAAATAGTAATAACCATACTAAAACTCTAAATAAGAATAAATAGAAATAAAACAAGAAAACTATCAAAAAGAAGGAAATAAAACAAGAAAGCTAAAAATCAAAAGAAAAGTAAAGAAATAAAACAAGAAAGCTAAAAATAAAAAGAAAGTTACATGTAGACACATGGAGTGTGTGCATGTGGTTCCCCTTCCAATGTTTGTTCTATTTAATAGATGGTGAGGAAGATGAGAGGCATTCCTGCATTCCAGCATTTCGAGATTCTATCTTTCAGAATCAAATTATAAATAAATTTATGATAAACGAGCTTTATCTGATGCCTATCTTAAAAACACACACCACTCAGTTTATGTTGTGGGAGACCCTGCAAATAATTGTCAAAAATGGTTAACGAATTAATGAAAACAATTAGAATTTCAGAAATCTAAAAACCCCAATTCCAAGGTTTCAATTGTCGTGGAAATTACTCGTAGGAAAGTAAACATATTGTAACTTTGAAAAACAAGTAAAGTTAAATATCCTAAAAAAATTAGATGCCCATAGGCTCTAAGGGTTGAGCCCCGCTCTGATACCACATGTAACAACCCAAAATAAATATCTAATTAATTTATTAACATTAAACTTAAATCAGAGTGGTCCTTACCTAGCCAAATAAAAATGTAATTAATTAACTAAATTCAAAATATGAATAGTGCTTACCTGTGCTTACCTATGATAGAAGTAGGCTTACCGCAACAAGGTTTTGGGGACGACTCTCCACCCAACCATAGGCTCAATTGTGCAAGGATTTGCTACAACTAGCCACCTCCAAGCCCTCAATCAACGCACTACTGCTAGTGACTCCTAAGTTTTAGAACACCATTCTCCCAAGAGAATGAAAGATAGAATCTTGGAATGATGGAATGCAGGAATGCCTCTCATATTCCTCACCATCTATTAAATAGAACAAACATTGGAAGGGGAACCACATGCACACATTCCATGTGTCTACATGCAACTTTCTTTTGATTTTTTGCTTTCTTGTTTTATTTCTTTACTTTTCTTTTGATTTTTAGCTTTCTTGTTTTATTTCCTTCTTTTTGATAGTTTTCTTGTTTTATTCCTATTTATTCTTATTTAGAGTTTTAGTATGGTTATTACTATTTTTATTTTTACTATTTTTATTTATTTTCTTTGTATATATTTTTATTTATTATTTAACATTTATGATTTATTATTTTTATTATTTATTATTAAGTGATTTATTTATTATTTCTATTATTAATTATTATTTTTGTATTATTTATTATTTATTATTTTTATTATTAAGGGGAGGGATATTACAAATATACTGGCTTCCCTCCTTCTAGCACTAGAAATATTAACGGTGTTGGACTCACCAACATTAAGGGTATCTCCCCGATATGAAGTCCCAATCATACCTCACATCATTTAGTGTAGGAGTCCCATCCAGTATAAAGGCTCGGTTTCCAAATACATAAATATTTTCCTTGGATTTAGCTTTCAGCACAAGAGAGTGATGCAATGGTATCTTCGAAAAGCAAGGTGAGTGTGCCTGGTGAATGTGTAGCGCAACTGTGTCTAGGTTCTCTTACTACAAAAGGGGGGAGAAAATTTAGCCTCTAAGTGAGAGGTAATAGTACCACCAAGGAAGAGACACACATGAACCAAAAAGACCTGTCCAACATCCAATGGAATAGTCCACAATGGATGCGACAATCATTACAACCAATGAACAAGGGAAGATCCATTTAACATCCAGCAAAATAGTCCACAACAAATGTGATAGTCGTTATAACCGATAAGAAAAGAAAGGTCTTTCTAGTATCCCATGAGATAGTCCACAAGGATGAGACAACAGTAAAAACCATTTCAACACATTCTCAACAAGATAAGCACTAAAATAACTGAAATAGTTCAACTATCTTAGTACATGTGAAAGCAAACATGAAATAAAAACGTTCACAGAATAGTCTTACAAACATTCATAAGTCATGCATGAAGAACGTGCTGGCCTTGTAAGGCTTCTGTTATTAATCAAAAGTTCCAAGAGACATATTTACATTGTACATCACTAGCCCCATTAGTGGGACATTTGAGCCACTCCTTGCTCCTCAAAGAACTAGTTGGTCTCTCTAATGCCTTGCAGGAGGAGCCAAGGTAAAAATTCCTTTGCTAATACAATGAGGGGGTATATATAACCAAGGGGTGGTGCTTACCCCTTGTGAATCTTTGACTAACTTCATGACTGTTCAACTTCCTATGACTTTTGAACTTACATGACTCTTCATATTCATGTGTGTCTATTGGACTTCCACTTTACAATATACATGGCCACAATAGTGATGTGGCATATGACAACTCATGACACAACCTAACATGACACTACTGACATGGACTGAGTTGATAATGTGGAAATGTTAAGTAGCTATTGCTGCTGAGTGATAGATGTGTTCTTGGATATGCCTTTTCTTATCCTTTGCATAGCTTGATTATGCGGGGTATTCAATGATCTTTAGTCTTAGAAGGTGGGTGCACACTTGTGTCTCTTTTTCTTGCCCTTGGTAGGTCCACTCATCTGTTCAGCTACAAGTGAGTCTTTAGGCATGCTTCCTTCCTTCTTCTCCTTCTCCATCATCTCACCATGACTTGATAGTGTACCTGTTCCTACAATTCACTCATTGGTGGACGACATCAATTTGAAAACTCCCTATCCTAAGATGATTCATTATTATCCATGAACTAAGCCTTGGATAAGTGACAGGCTGGGATAGAGGACCCAATAACTACATATTTCACAGTTCCAGGTGTCAGGGAGAGTGCTTGATCACTGAGATTGCGTAGAGCACAACTCAGGCTTGATTGAGGAACTTTACGACATAATCCCCACTAGGGAGAGAAATTACGCAATGGCCATTGGGAGTTAGGATTGTGCAGTTCAATCCAGCAGTGGGTGATGTGGGATGTGGCCCTGAAAGGTCAATTCTGTGCAATTTCTAGGGGCAAGGGGATTGGGCAATAGAGAGGCCTAGAGGACAAATTTGTGCAGTTCTTCAGGTCAGTGAGCTCTAGTTGAAGGAAGGCACTAGAGGAAACTTCTGCATAGTTCTTGAGGCCAAGGGAGGCTGGGCTCTCTGTGCATTGTGGGTTTCTATCAGGAAAGTGAAAATATTGATTACTGAAAGTGCGAAGTGCACAGTTCAAATCAGACTGGTAGGAACAATTGCACAATTCTAGGGGTTAAGGAAGGCTACTGGGCTATATAATTGCACAATACAACTTCCCTGGAGAACAATGACTGTGCACTGTGTAGTTACAGGTAGCAAGTTCACATCAATGAGGACTAAGATTGCGCAGTTCAGTTGGGACCTGGTGAAGTTGAGTTGCCCGATCGAGAAGATTTTCCCAAAATGGCTAAGTGCAGGAGGAAGATAGATTTGTGATGGACTTGAACTTGTGATCACACACTTAACATACTTCGGTAACATGAAAACATAGACCACCAGAACAACAAGACAATGCATTACCCTCTATGTGGCTGTCTCATGATAAGAAGCAACAAGTGCGACACTTGATATAAACCTTTGGACGACTGTGATGACACTTGTACGACAGTGCTCAATATTTGTGTATGACTGGGATAGGTGTTTACATGACTAGGAAAAATTGTATACACAAAGACCAACCTTTGAAACCACTAGAAAAGGTTCGAAAACATGACATATCAGTCAAACATGCCAAAATATGACAATTAGTCCAACAAGAAAAAGGGTTCAAAGAACTCGAGGAAAGCTCGTGAAATGAGCTTAAGTGTTTTCAACCATCAAGGGAAATACCAAGGTGTTTGTGAGGTTTTATCACTCCTAAAATAACTAAACCACAATCATTAATTATCAACCAAAGTAGGTATTTTGATTTCAAAGATGCCTGCACTATTTGTGTCGATACATGCAACAACCAGGTAAAATAGAAAAGATGTTGTTGAACACACTTGTAGAAATTACAACATTCTTGCAGAATGGAAATAAACACTTGTAGGAATTAAAAGGAACACTACAGGAATGGAACACACCCAACAAGGAAAGAATCCACGCTCCATAAAAACTTTAGAATAAAGATAGGCATGCCATACACTATCAACTAAATATATAACAACAATTAAATAGCATAGAATTAATTAACTTGTGTAAGATCACACAATAAATATAAAAGACGAAGTGTATCTATCCCCAAATTAAACATGTGCAACAGTAATGAAAAATCCACACTAACACATAAAAAACAAATATCCTATTAACACTATGATCCCTGCTAAATAGGAGGGCCCTTCCTCCCTAGTAGGGTGCAAGAGTAAAACGAAAACTAGTTAAAAATTCAACACATAAATTGTAGTAACATTACCAAATATATGCTTTTATTAAAATAGTTGAAGAGTGAAAGATAAAAATGTCAGTATTATCTCTATTTTCCGTCATCATTCCCTTATCATGAGACTAAGCTCTTTTATAAAGTCTTTACAGAGCCCTAAAATTAGGGAAAATAATCAGTCATGAGAATCTTTGCAATTCTCATGCTAATTAATGGTAACAAAAATAATAAAAAGATAGAAATTGTTACAAAGTACTTTTGATAAATATTTGTTATGGTTACACCACTCTTGTTTAGATGCAATTGTAACTACTGATATCTTCTTAATTGCCTGTATGGAATTACTTCATGCGACCCTTGTAAACTTTCTTTGAAAATGGTGGCTACAGTCTTGAAAGTTCATAGTGTAACAACAGGAAATGGAAAACCTAGGGTGTAACAACAAGCAACAACAACTCACACCATGTAACAACAAATAACAACAACAACTATTCACCCATGGCTATCAGTAATTATGGAAACACCTTAAAGAAAAACATTCAAAAGAACTCTTCCAAAGATACCCTAGTTAGTCATCCCAAAGAAAACATTGTTTCATTCAATACTTAACAGAAAATAGCATAATAATACTTCAAATAAAAAGGTTGCTTATTTATTAGAGGGAGTGACATTGTATTGGGGAAATTGTAGGTTCAATGACGAAAAATGGAAAACCCTGGGTGTAAAGTCAAGTAACAACAACTCACACCATGTAACAACAAATAACAACAACAACTGTTCACCCATGGATATTAGTAGTTATGGAAACACCTGAAAGAAAAACATTCAAAAGAACTCCTTCAAAGATACCCTGGTTAGGCATCCCATTGAGAACATTGTTTTATTCAATACTTAGCAGAAAATAACATAATAATACGTCAAAGAAAAATGTTTCTTCTTTATTAGAGGGAGTGACATTGTACTAGGGAAATTGTAGGTTCAATGAGGTAAAATGGAAAAAATTGGGGAAAAGGATGCTTGAAATATCCTTAAATATTTCACCCAACATCTCCCCCCAACTGAAGCCACTGCATGTCCTCATGCAAATTCTTCAGAATGTTAAGGGTCCTCATCTATTGTGACATTGGCATGTTATTGATGTAATTTTGTGAAATCATAGGCGTCGAAAGTGTCGTCATCGTCTTTCCTATACCCCTAGGTAGACACAAGTCAATGCGTCTTGGAACGTTCATCATGCTTTCTTAGGTGGAAGTGAAGTTGGTATTTCTCAAATGGGAGCCAAATTAAAGGATACTTGAATTTGAACCCCATCTAGAAAGCTCCCATCATTTTTACAGTACATAGATATTTGGGGACTTGAGTAACAACTATCATGAAATTGGGGTACCCAAAGGGATACCATGCTTTTAGTGCTTCACTACAAGCTTCCCATAACTTCAAACTTCCAACTAATGATTTACTTTTCAATTTTTCATAAATATTAAGGAAAAACCCAACAATCCTTCTCCTATAGAGGGACAATTATTCTACCATGTCAGGTTTACTGAGAAACGTTTTGAATTCACTCCTCATATCAGTGGCCATACTAGGTTCTGGTCTTATGTTCAGGGTTTCCTTTCCTTCCTTCATAGCAGATGATTTATGGTGATGTAGCAATCAATTTGATTTCTCATGAAATATATAAAAGCCCGTAGCTGCAAATCTCCAACATAGGGGGAAAGGTATGCAACCATATACAAACTAGAATTCTCAACAAATATATAATGCAGGAAGAGTTCACATAACAAAATCTGCTCATCAAAATCGCATGAGAAAAATACATCTAGAAAAGTTTTAGTGGAAATGCTCCTATAGGGTATGTTCTCATGGATGGATCTCAACTGGAAAAGATAAAATTTTTCGCACAAGAATATTGGGTAGGTCGAAGATGGCTTGTTGCAACCTAAAAGGTTTAGGGCTAACTCATACATTTTACCATTCTCTTCAATCAAATTCTTGACCTCTTGTTGTAGTTGCTGTCTCCATTCTTCCTTTTCCATCTCATCTTTCCTCGTTTCCCACTTTATCAGTTATTCCGTCAGTAATTCGCTGGCCCACTAATCCTTAAGGATATGAATAGACGTCCAAATTTATTCCAAATAAATCACTTCCTTTTTAAGGGAAATCGTCATTTGCTTCCATTTATCCAATTCCAATATCAATAGAAGTCTTTCTGAATGCCAACCTACTTTAGGGTCCTGTGCTGTCTCATGTGCAATAGTAGTAGAGGGTGCAACAACATCTCATGTTTTGAGATGCTACCTCAGCTACTGGTTCTTGTGTATCAACATCTTTGTTAGCAAGTTCTTATGGAACAACTCTCAATTATTCTACCTTGAAAGCCTCTCTATCAACTACTAGTTCTTTTGTATCAACAACATCATTGATAGGTTCTTGTGTATCGATTTCTAGGTTAAAATCCATGGGGATCTCTGTTTCAACTGCTGGTTCTTGTGTGTCAGCAACATTGTCAATGAGTTCTTGTGTGTCAGCCTCCCATGGTTTTGTTTGGGTTTCTTATGAGATGGTATATGCAATGAAAATTTTGTATCTTGTTGTTGCCAATCCCTCAACACATGCCATACATAAAGACCCCTATGTGGTTTTTCTCTCAAATTATCAACAACATCAGCCAATGTATTGAGATCCAAAACCTTCGCTTTCATTTTTCTACCTCCTAATTGCCACTTTAATTCCTTATTTTCTGCTTCTAGCTTCTTAATTTTAAACAACAAAGTTCGGTTTTTGTTCTTACTTGATGAAAAAGTGTCTTCCTTCTTGGTCTGTTTCTTCTTCTTCTGCTTCTTTGTCTCTTCTTGCTTCCCCTATTTTTCTTTTTGCTTGCCTGGTTTCTTCTTGGATGGTGGCGAGGGTTTTGGTTGAGTACCAAACTTAACCCTTTTCTTCAGTATTCAATGACCCACAGGTTTCTCAAGTGTCCTCTTCTTAACTCTTATTCCCAAAGACTCTCCCTACTCCTTAGCTGTATCAGCCTCCCCCGTAGCATCTGTAGGAGTTTCAGCTTGTCTTTGTCATGGGGTTTCTATTCCTTCACTAATAAAATATTCCCAATTTCTTCCTTGTTGCTCTAGAGCTTCCATTACGATCAATTTTATGAGGCCATGATTGGTAATTCAACTCTCTGAATGCGAGGCTACCTTCACCGAGGCAACCATGTGTTTCAAATTTTCCAATAGAAAATGGGGAAGATTAACTAGTTGCCCATGCCAAATATGGCTCAACAACATAAAATGATAGTTGAAAACTATTTTCAAGTGCCCCTCACATGTAATGTACTTGATAATGAATAGGGAAACATCGTTCCATGACTGAGGAAGGGAAAAGCAGTTAATTCCTCTTCCCTTCTTGACCAACTGTTCTTCTCCCTACAAGAATTCAGATCTAAGGGACATATCATTAATTTTTCAATTGAACCACCTCTTCCCTTCGGGTCGAAGTGTTGTTATTCTGGAAATCATTTCTTTTGTAATCTCCAGTCTTAGGCCTCTGACCTCTATTCGATTCTTGTTCAGATTTCGAGCAAATTCCAAAGCAACACTCTCATCTGACCCCCAGAGTCGCTCGAAAAACTCGATCCACCTTGCTTCTTTGAAAATTTGATATGCTTCTTGTGAAGCAAGAAAGTTCCCTCTGCGGACAGAGATAACCCCTCTAGCCCTAGAGTGGGTCTAGTCACGACAAGACAAAGACAATAGATAATTCCTTAAATAGTTATTGTTGAAGAGGCCTACCTTATATCGGTGTTTGATGAAGTCTTCGTTACATCACTTTAGCTATCGCTATCTTCTCCTTAATGAATGATTCACCTGAAACAACATATGAAAGCGAAAAAACACATAATAGAGCACAACAACGAACTATCTACTTATAGGTCAAGGAACCATAAGCTATCAACATACATTTCATACATGATATAGGAAATAACCATTGATTGTATTAATATAAACAACAACAAAGCTTACAACCACGCCTTGATGTCGCAAGCTTCCTTGAAGGGTCTGATCAGTATGTCTCCATAAGCATTCACTCTCAAAGGTCTCCCAGAAAGATTGATGACTCTCTCTCTCTCACCCAAAAAGCACAAGTATGAAACTAAGGCAATCACAACAAGGCTTCCTTATTACAAAACCATTTTACACTCTCAATCCACAACATGAAAGACAATCCAAATTGTAAGCTATTAATCCAACAAGCTAAGAACTAGCACACCAAAAGCTCAACTAGCAATATAAGAACTAGTTGATCATAGTCATGGAGGATGCTTTTATGAGAGGAGGAGCCTCCAAAAATGAGGGGAGAGGAAGCTTATCTTCAAGGGAGGTTACTAAAAAGGCAGAACCACCATCTCAAATGAGGAGAGGCAAACTTCTTTGACCCAACAACTAGCTCCATAACCACCCAGAAGTATTCTGTTTGAACTAATTCGCCATATCTGGGTCGTTGCAGGTCAAACACTGAGACTCAGAGATGACGTCGCAAGGCGTTAGTGCATTCTGGGCTATCGTCGCAGGCAGGATACTGATGACCTGTGATGATCCCTAAAATTTGACCGTTGCTGAGAACATATGTACTCTTGCGACGTTGTCGTGAGGTTCTCGTTCACTCTAGGCCATCGTCACAGGCATGATACTAACGTCTTGCAACGATCTTGAAACATAGGTAAAAAGGGTCAATTTCAGGATTAATGAGCATGGTTGATCTTCTTGAGTGATATGGAAGATGTGGACACATATTTTGATGTATGACACAAAGCAAATGTCATTCAGGGACTGACTCTCCCCGGGATTAGGGGATGCGGGGTTGGTGAAAAAATACTATGTAACACTTCCGGGCATTTTTCCAAAGCCTTGATGGAATTTGGTTCATGCCTTACTACTGCTCCTCCCATCCTTCACTATTATATACCCTTCACTAATTGCTGAAACAGTCACTGTCAACTTTCGTCTGCTTTCTGTCACAATTCTTGAAAAATCTATGCAATGAGGGTGTAGAGCTACGTCGGGGCAAATATCAGGGCGATAGGAAAGGGTATCGGTCGGAAAATTATGCAATATCATTTCATCATTAATTCACAGGTGTGAAAATATGATTTGGATATGGCTTGAATTAATGAGATGATCAATCATGAAATGTGGTAATGATTAACATGTATTATCACTTCAAATCAGGTTATGTCACGGATCAAAAAATGATTCGTCCCCTCCCCCTAACTTAAATGAAAATGCTATTGTTGGCTGTCAAAATGAAATGACGTATTAACTAATTGCTAAATAAAGAAAAAAACAATATTCTTTTTTTTTAGATGACTTACCGGAGGGTGATTTGATTGATACCGACATTAGAGTGTTGGTGATGGTGATTATTTAAGAAGACAACTACAACTGCTTCATGCTATAGTCGTCTCCATCGGATCAATTGCTACAGATGTAACAACAAAATAATTTCTCCACGATGGTTGAGTAAATTTGCAGCAATACTTTATTACAACAATGTATTCCTTTGAGGGCATTACAATTTGTGCTTGCAAAAGAATTCTCAGAATAATACAATGAAATGAATAAAAACGATCTTGTAACAAGCATGCTATTACACATATGTCATAGATGTCATGTTGTTACAGAATTTATTAAAAGGAAAATGTGTATGAACTACCACAAAGTGGTTTTCAACGGGTACAACTATCTACCTGTGCCCCACAAGAGGTTTTCGAAGGCAAATTTATTTTTTATTATCTATCTATCTATCTATATATATATATATATATATATATATATATATATATATTTATTTATTTATTTATTTATTATTATTATTATTATTATTATTATTTGGTGTATCAGCTGCCAACAAAAGTTGGTTTTCAGCTGCTACACTTATTGGAATTTAATAATTTGACAACACAAGAGAATTTTCCCTTGCCCTCATAACTTGAAGATCAGATCCTGAGACAATGTTGACAAATGAATCCTTTGAGGTTGGTTTGTGATATAACCGAAGCCAATGCCCATTGACAAGCAATGGCACTTTGGCATTGTCTATTGTAATTAATCTCATAGTCCCATTTTCAAAGACTATATCTACCTCATAAGGACCTAGCCATATGGTGTAGATCTTCCCCTTGAAGTATTTGAATCATGAATCATACAGTAGAGCCCAATCGCCTTCCTGAAACACCTTATTTTTAATAAACTTATCATGTCACTTAGGCCTCTGCTGCTAGATGGTGTTTGTTTTCTAGAGGACAACAAATATCTTCTCATCTAGTTCATTTAACTGGTTCAACCGATGTTTATGAGTTGTAGTCAAATCCAGGTTCACTTGCAATGTTGTTCTGAGTGTTTTTATTTCAAACTCAATGGGAAATAATGGGTTTTTACCATACACCAATTCATATGGTGAAAATCCAGTAGTATTTCTCCATGTAGTTATGTATGCCCACAGTGCTTCTGGAAGTTTATCAGCCCAGTTCCTTCGGTGGCTGGCTACAATCTTAGTGAGAATTCCTTCAATAACCTTATTGGTGATCTCCACTTGACCATTTTTCTGTGGATGATATGGTGAGGTAATTCTGTGACAGATCTTAAATTTCTCAACCAACCTCTGGATCAAATGATATGTGAACTGTGGTCCTCCATCTATCACTATTTCTTGAAGCACTCCAAAAGGAACAAAAAGTGTCTTCAAATAAGAATTTTGAAACAACATGTTCAGTTTCCCTGGTTAGTGGCTTTGCTTCAACCCATTTTGTGACATAATCTGTACATAATAGAATGTAGGACTTCTATTGAGATGAAGGATTAATTGGTCCTACAAAGTCTAAGGCCTACTTCTCAAATGGTTCCAAGGCTATTTGAGGCTGTAACAACATTTTATCTGACCGGAGTGGTTGACCCATTCTATGACAACTGTCACATCCCTTCACACATTTATTTGCATCTTGGAATATGGTAGGCCAATAATATCTCGTTGAAATCACTTTATGCCCTATCCTCTTATCAACAAAGTGTTCTCCACAAGGTTCCTCATGGCAGACTCTGAGGATGTAAAAAAATATCATCCTCTCTCTAATATGATGATATGGCCCTGTGTAGTAGAGGTATCCTTCTACCCAAGAGTATCGTGCACTCTACTGAACAATATTGCTCTTTTATTTTGAGGACATATATTGTGGAAATATGCCTGCAACAAGGTAGTTAGATATGTCTACATACCATGGTGAGTGAGTTCAAATAGCAAAAAGATATTCATCTGGAAAAGAATCCTCAATGGACATGCAATCACTATTAATAGTTAGCCTAGAGAGAAAATCAGCCACTATATTATCTTTTCCGGGTTTATCTAAGATTGTTATATCAAATTATTGTAACAGTAATAACCAATCTGTAACCCTACCATTTGTAATAGGTTTATTCATTAAGAAAAAAATGGCAGAGTGGTTAGTGTGCACAAATATTTGATAACATGTAATGTAGTGTCTAAATTTATTAATGGCATGCACTACTGCAAGAAACTATTTTTCTGTAACTATATAATTTAACTATGCTGGAGTAAGATTCTTACTGATGGAGTAGATGGAATATGGCTTCTTGTCTTCTAGTTGACCTAACAAAACTCCTATAGCAATATCAAATGCATTTGTTGCTATGTGAAACAACAGATCCCAATTTGGTCCTCGCAAAACAAGTGTTGTTGATACACATTGCTTTAACTCTGTAAAGGTACGTTCAAATTTCTGTGTCCAAACAAATTCCACATCTTTAGTAAGTAGAGAAAATAATGGGGATGTAATTTTTGAATTTTTTTCTATAAACCTCCTGTAATACCCTGTATGTCCCAAAAAATTACATACCTTCTTCTGTGTTTTGGGAGCTAGAATTTTCAGAATTATTTCTATCTTAGCAGGGTCTACTTTTATTCCTACAGTAGAAATATAATGCTCAAGCACAATTCCTTCATTCATCATCATGTGATTTTTCAGTGCTTAAAGCAACATTAATTTGCTGACATCGCTCTAACACTTTTCCGATATTGGCTAATGATGTTTCAAAACTATCACCATAAGGTGTAAATTCATCCATGAATACTTCTAAACCATCATTTAGCAAATCCATAAGTATCCCCAATATTGCCCTCTGGAAGGTTGTTGATGCATTACAGAGTCCAAAAGGGAGAAATCTGTATGAAAAAGTCCCCCAAGGGCAAGTAATGGTGATTTTATCCTAATCTCTGGGGCAATATGTATCTGATTATAACCACTAAACCCATCTAGATATGAAAAGAACTTTTTTCCAGATAAGGTGTCAAGGACCTGATCTATAAATGGAAAAGGAAAATGGTCCTTTTGAGTGGCTTTATTAAGTTATTTGTAATATACATAGACTCTCCACTTGCCATTGTTTTTAGGAACAATAACGAGTGGAGATACCCATTGGCTATCAGATCTGGGATAAATGAAGTTGGATTTTAGAAGCTTTTTCAATTATTCTTTTATTACTTCTTTAAGTGTTGGGTTCATGCATCGTTGTGGCTGCCTAATTGGATTGCAGTATCATTTCAAATAGATTTGTTGGGTAAATAGGCTGGGGTGAATGCCTTTCATGTCTGTGTAATCCCATGCAAATGCCTTTTTATGTCTCTATAATAGCTTTAACAACATCATGTTCTGTTCAAGAGTCATATTAGGATTAATATTTAGATTTTTTCCTGGCTCTATTTCAATTGAGCTGCTCTTGAGATTAGGGGTGGTTTTCATATGTTCTAGACTCAAGTCTTCCATGGTATCTTCTACCCCTAAATCATCAATAGAAGTAACAACAAGGGAATTACTGATAAATCCATTGATAATGTCATCCTCTATTTCATTCTTAAAATACTGGGCTTTGCCAAGAGTGAGGAGTGGTTGGGAATGATCTGATTCAGGTTCAAATTCATCCCATAAGGGATTTTCCAAATCCTTACTTGGTTTTGCAAGAGGATAGAGGTTGAGGTTCTTTGTGGCTTGTCCATCTGAAATTGTCATGAAGCTTGACCTACAACCTATGAATGTGTTCGTAGTGGCCAACCAAGGCCTTCCTAATATCAAGGGATGTCCCCCATATTTGATTTGGTTTGAAAAATAAGAAAGTCTGTTGGGTACCTCCAGGAATCTACTGTGATGACTACATCCTCTACCACTCCTTCAGGTTTAACACGTGACCTATCTACTAGTTCTAGCACTGTAGGTGTTTGTCTCAGCCCATGCAGTCCTAAAGTGGTAAATATTTCCTTAGTCATTACATTGATTGCTGCCCCTAAATCAATTAATGTGTTTGGAATGGGCTTCTCATCAATATAAACAGTGACTATAGGATTCCCTAGGTCATTGTATTTAGCCAAAAGAGGCTGACCAATCATTAGTTCTGACAATTTTCCCATCACATGGATGGTAACATGATCTTTGGGCTTCCTTCTAGGTTTCTTAACACATAGGTCTCTTATTGTTTTTGCATATATGGGGACATCCTTAATGGCTTGCAACAAGGGAATCCTTATGTGTAGATTCTTTAACTCCCTGAGGAAATCAGATTCAGGTTGTGGAATCATCCTAGTTTCAGCTAATCTTTGCAGATATGGAGGGTCCTTAGTCACTATAGCAGTTGGATTGGTTGTTACAGATGTGTCAAAATTATTTGAATTAGCTGTTACAGGTGTAGCAGTTTCATCAAAATCCACAAGATCATCCCTAGGTGATTCACATTCCTCTTCAGTAATGATAGGGGAGGTTTTTGAGTTTACTACTTTTCTTGATCGAAGGTGGATCTCATTGCATTCAACAAGGGTAATGTAGTAAGTCTGGAAAGAAGTGGGGGCTTCTATATTTTGAGCTTCCTTATTATTTGGGTTAGGGTTAGACTATATAGGTAATTGGGGACGTATGGGAGGAGTGGTAGAGGATGATGAGAGGGGTGGAAGTTTCAAGTGCTACTGCAATGGTAACGAAGGAGGGACTGGGCCTAAAGAGTTTCCCCTCCAATTTTGAGGCCAAAGGTACAACTAAGATGGAGGATAATGAAAAGGTGGAGAAGGAGACCATTGCTTCCATGGTGAAGGAAATTGAGCTAGAGGGGAGTGGGATACTTCAATGGAAATTGTTGAGTATCATATACATTATTCCATGGATTGAAAGAAAAATCTTGAGGCATACCTAGTGGTCATGGTTACCAAGGCTTCCCAGACCCAATAAGGTAAGAAGACTGAACCTCCTTGCCTGATTCCTTGAGTGATGCCTTTAGTCTTGGGCGCTCTGGAAAGTATCCTATAGAATGCTCTAGGTCATAAAATTTGCACAAGTTAATGTTGTTGACTCTGCATTCCTTTAGGCAATGTTTCTCTTTACATTTTGGGTAACATGGCCAAGGCCTTATCAACTTCATCATGTGTATTTTTTACTTGTTCTATCGTTAATTGGGCAGATAAGGTATTGAGAAGATCGGTCTTCAGATTCTCAAATAGGTTTCCAATCTCAACTCTGGTCACACCTCCATTTGCAGATTTATGTATTTTAACAAAGGCATCTCGTGCCATGCTTCTCCCTCGTGATGATCCTCATGAACACCTTAAGCAAAGTTTTATTATATCATCGTATGGCTCCTAAGATATATCTCCTTTTCCTAACAGGTTCAACATGTCAAGGCAATCATCTCTCATCCCTCGAATCAATATTATTTTCAAAATCTCTGGATCTAGATCACTATGTTTGGACCTTTGTAGATTATAATGGAATCGTTCCATGTAATATTCCAAGTTCTCTTCTTCCTTCTATGTCATTATGAATATATCCTCTCTTAAATCTCTGGTTCGACAATAGTCCTAGTATTTTTCCAGAAATGTAGTCTTCATATCTCCCCATGTTCGGATAGTGGCAGAACCTAGTCCCATAAACCATCTTAATGTTTCTCCTTTCAGAGTGGAAGGAAATAGTTTTATCTTATGAGCATCTGAAGTGTAGTCATAACTCTCGCACAAAACATCAAACTAAAACAGAAAAGTATAAGTATCTTCTACAGTCAATCCCTGGAAAGATGGAAGGCCTGATGGAGGGATATTTTGCATGGGGGCTTCTCCCCTTATATCACTTATTGGAAATTCAAAAGTGGTAATAGTGGCATCTGTCCCGTTATTTTTTTTGTTATCCCCCATTGGAAATTCTCTTGATTCTTGTTGTGGGAAGTATCCTTCTAAAATTTTTTCAGACAAATATTCTATAGATATGAATTCTTGTGATAATTGCTCGGATTGTTCTGGGGCTGGCTGTTTTACTGCACTGCTTGAGTCTGGGTATTGGAAAATGAAAGAATGTTCTTTTGATTATAGTCCTTGATATTTCCCACTAGTTTCCCCTTGTCCTTCTAATCCAAAATCTTGGCCACTAGTTTATCCTTGTTGTTCCTGAGTTGATTTTACATATTTGGGAGCTTGTAGGCTAGTTTGAGGAAAATGGGGTCCTAAAATAGAGGAATCATATGCTCTTGACTTTAATGTAGAAGCAACAAATTTCCATGGGCCAAATTTTCTCATGTCCCTATGTGGTGTTGTCTGCTCCCTTAATGCTTTTGAGATCAATTCTTGGATAAATGTTACTCTCCCTTCACCAATATTTTTCTTGTTCTTTTTTCGACCCCTTTTACCTATAGGTTTATTAGGGTTACTACTTTTTGATTCTTATTCACTTCATACATTCTACACATGGACCCAATGTGTAATTATTTGCACACCATAAGTGTCCTAATTATTACAGTGGTGAGCCCGCTCATGTATGTAAGAGTGATGTGTAGGTTCTTACCTCTCATCTTACCACCCAATGTTTGTAAAATTAGAGACACTTTATCAAAAGAAAATTCAAAAGAAAGTTCTGGATGAATGCATCCTAAGCGTCCTAATTATTACAACGGTGAGCCTGCTAAGGTATGTTAGAGTGATGCATAATTTATTACCTCTCTTCTTGCCACCCAACACTTGTAAAATTTGGGACACTCTATCAAAAGGAAATTCAAAAGAAAGCGCTAACTAACAATATCGTTGAAAACCTTCCCCGACAATGACGTCAAAATGTTTGTGAGGTTTTATCAATGCTAAAGTAACTAAACCAAATTAATTAATTATCAACCAGGGTAGGTATTTTTATTTCAAATATGTTTGCACTATTTGTGCTAATACATGTAACAACCAGGTAAAACATAAAAGATGTCATTGAACACACTTGCAGAAATTAAAGCACTCTTGCAGAATGGAAATACATGCTTGCAGGAATTAAAAGGCACACTACAGGAATGAAACACACTTGGCAAGGAAAGAATCCACACTTCATAAAAAATTCAGAATAAATATAGGTGTGCCATACACTATCAGCTAAAGATGTAACAACAATTAAATATCATAGAATTGATTAACCTGTGTAATAACACATAATAAATCTGAAAGCAGAAGTGTATCTATCCCACAATGAAATGTGTGCAATAGTAATAAGAAATACACACTAACACATAAAAAAAAAATCCTATTAACACTACGATCCCTGCTAAAGAGGAGGGCACTTCCTCCCTAGCAGGGTGCAGGAGTAAAATGAAAACTAGTTAAGAATTCAACTTAGAAATTGCAGTAACATCACTAGATATATGCTTGTATTAAAATAGTTGAAGAGTACAAGATCAAAATGTCGGTATTATCTTTGTTTTCCATCACTGTCCCCTTCTCATGAGACTAATATATTTTATAAAGTCTTTATAGAGCCGCAAAATTAGGGAAACGAATCAGCCATAAGATTATTTGTGATTCTCATGCTGATTAATGTTAACGGAAATAATAAAAATATAGAAATTGTTACAAAATGATTTTAATAAAGATTTGTTATGGTTACACCACTCATGTTTAGAGAAATTGTAACTGCTTAGATCTTCTTAACTATTTGCATGGAATTACTTCATGCGGCCCTTGACAACTGTCTTTGAAAATGGCGGCTACAGTCTTGACAATTCACAATGTAACAACAACTTTGTGGTGTAACAATAAGAAATGGCAAACCCAGGGTGTAATAACAAGTAACAACAACTCACACCGTGTAACAAAAAATAACAACAATAATTGTTCACCCATGGCTATCAGTAGTTATGGAAACACCTGAAAGAAAAACATTCAAAAGAACTCTTCCAAAGATACCCTAGTTAGTCATCCCAAAGAAAGCATTGTTTCATTCAATACTTAGTAGAAAATAGCATAATAATACGTCAAAGAAAAAGGTTGCTTCTTTATCAGAAGGAGTGACATTTTACTGGGGAAATTGTAGGTTCAATGAGGGAAAATGGCCAAAATGGGGAAAATGATGCTTGAAATATCCTCAAATATTGCACCCAACACAAGGAAGGCTCTGAAATTTGAGTGCAAGCCAACATTTTGGAGGGTCTTGTAGCTGCTACAACACTTGGGTAGTAGAAGGTGTTACCTGATTTATTTAACCCAACCCCCAAGGTTTTTTATGAATATGGGTTATAAAATGCCACTTCTCTCAATTTTGTAGAATTATACTTTGACCTCACCATCATACTTAGCTCATCAAGAGCTTTTCAGTGATATATAATTTATCTCGATCTGAGTCTTGGATCAAAAGTTATTCTCTTTTGAAGTTTAGCCTATTAAAAGAGGCCATCTCATTAGGTTTCTTATGTTGCACCCATATGGCCTCCATGCAACCTTGGAACTTGTTGTGGTCACCAACAACCCCCCTTTCTTCATCTGACATTAGCAATAATGTCAAGCGAAGAGGGGACCCTGAACGAAAATCCCAAAAAATATATCTTTCTAAAGTTTTTTTTGTATTTCTCTCCCTAAGGCTCAAATCGCATCGCAAAGAAAGGCCGAAGCATAACTCGAACGCAAAAAACAAATACTGCGAAATTGCGATGCGAAGTTCATCGCATCGCACACCTCGCGCGCGCCCCTTAAAAGAAAAACCCTCGAGCAATGCGATCGCCGATTTGCGATATCGCAAATCGCAAGCATTACGTTATACGACGTAACCATTAAACGAGAACTTGCGATATTTGCGATTTGTGATCTGCGATGGCAGCAATCTGCGATCTGAAAAGACTTACCACACGATAGACCCATGCATTAAGCGCGCGCCTTGAAAGAATTTAATGACCGCATGCTTAAGTATCTAGGAATGATTGCGTTACATTTATCGAAGAGTCAAGTGATGATGGATGTCAGAATTATGTATTCATTAGAGATTAATGCTTTCACGTCAAGTCTTTTCATTTCACTTCTCCTTTGCGTAGACTACAAGACACGCAATTGATATAAGTTTATATGCAGGAAACATCTGAAGGAAAGAGGAAAGCGCCAATCAGCAAAGAGAGAATGCTTTCGCAAAATGGATGCCGCATGCAGCGGAACCGCAGATTCCAGGCTATCAGCCAACCGGCACTGATGAAATTAGACTATCCGGGACTCAGAGTCAAAGGCGCACAAAAGCAGCATATTCAGAAAAGATCCTGAAGCTAAGACTTAGTGAAGCAGAGAAAGAAGCGCATGAGAAGGAGAACGCTTCAGGGAAACCTGGAACAAAGAACGGAAGAAATTCTCGACACAGGGAGTTGCCCATGCAGCACGACTCTTAACCCACTCAGTCATTCACACGACCAGAAACCGAAAACGGCAACATCAAAATTAGTTCGAGAAGAAACTAGGACACGCTAAGAATACACGCGGCGAATACACCCAGCTAGAGAAAGGTTTTCGAAAATATCTTCTGGTCTGCCGGAAGGAAGTGCCAGCTCCTGCTATTTCCACTTTTATCTCCCGAGCGAAACAAGAAGGCGGCTAGCCGACTCTTCCCAGGAAAGCATTACACTGTTGACAGCACTAAAGAGAATATACAGAAACAGTCAGAAATTAGATTTTAAGTTTAGAAATAAAGTTGCTTTTAGTAAAAGGGCGGTCATTTGAGGCCGATTCCCTAATTTCATGTAATTAATATTGATTAGTTAGTAGTATTTAACCCTTCTCATGGTTTTTGGAGAAGGGTCCGGAAATCTGTCAAAAAACTTATCCTCAGAACATGCACTTCTGCACCCTCAGAGGAGGTTTTTGATGAATGGATGGATCGAGATTTATTTATGTTTGCATTTTAATATCTGTTACTGATGTTTCACTTCTGTACTCTTAGCAGATGTTAGAACAAGTAGAAATAAATCATTGTTACTTGAAGTTTATTAGTGAACTTAGTCATAAATGGTACTTTTATCTCTTGGCTAGATTCTGCTAGTATTCCTAAAGTGATATGTGGCTGAGTTCTTTGTATGTTATTGCATGAATGTCTGTATTACCATTTGGCACTTCTGTACGGTGGGATCATTTATTTATGTTTAACATATAGAAAACTGATTATGCGATATATTGTTCACAACTACTCTGCCTAACTTCTTATGCAGAATAGTTTATCTTTATTGATTTATATTCTGATATCAGTTGAATGATCTTTATTACCGGCTGCTGTTAGAAATCTTTCTAGATCGCATAACAAAAGAAAAACACCCCGGGTTAGCGTAGATTAGGTGTATTTTTCTTCATTAGATTACATTAGCATAGAGTTAATTTAGCAGTTAGAATTAAGACCAGATTAGAAGAATCCTTCCCCCCTTCCTTAGATTAATATCATCAGACTCTACGCACACACACACACCCATCACATTGGGAAACTGGTCCCATTACCCCTAGTCGGACCCGCTACTCCAAACGGGCAAGGAGCTGCCAACCAGGTTCCGGACCGGGTGGGTATCCCCCTTGTTGTTGACCCGACCTCGGGGCCCTCAACATTTCTGGCGCTAGAAGGAGGGCCACAGCTATGAATGGCACATAACTCAAAATCCAAATACCATTCTAAGAGCAAATCACCCTCACCAACTTCCCCGACTTCCCCAATACGACTAAACTCGGAACTGGAAGTCGCTCGGACATCCACCGCTGCTATACATCCCGATACATCAGAACAATTTATGGTCGATCCCCCTGAAGTTCAAACCTTGATCCGTAAACTCCAGGGATTCTCTATTTTTAACCAGAAATCTGATAAATCTAAAAGCAGCTTGACTTCGCAATACAACCCTGCTCATCCCCTGACCCGATTGAAGAGTGAAAAGTTTGGCATTCAGCCAACTGAAATCCCTCTCCCCACTAGGAAAAGAGCAAGGAAAACATTTCAAGAGTCTGACAGAGAGACTCTTTCATCCACCTCATCCATTTCAACTCCCTCTCCGGGAAGTCGACCATCCACATCTCCACCTCAAATCACTCATCCATCTTCCGCAAGTCTTCCTCCACAATCGTCAAAAATCATAACATCTCTATCTTCTCAACCTCAAAGATCATCTTCTACACTTTTACTAACCAGCAACTCAGCGATGGCACAATCTCCATGGAACAACCCTGGGGCGGTTCTAATGCCTCCACCCCTGAGTCCAATACCTGCCCATCCCGAGAAATGGTTACCAAAGTTCAATCCAGAAACTGGAATGCTAGCTGAAGAACATATCAATAATTTCATGCTTTCAGTTAATCTCAACGGAGTTACCAACGAAGACGCCGTGGTCCGACTCTTCCCCTATACAATGCAAGGTACGACCGGGTCATGGTACTTCTCGTTACCCTCCGGATCTATCACCAGCTGGGATATTTTTCAAAATCAATTTCTCACTAAATTCGGCGATGATAGATCGACAGCGACACTGATCAATGATCTGTCCAATCTTAAAGCTGAGGCTCGGGAACCCATTAAAGATTTTAACTTACGGTTCAACAAGATCCTCAATAAAATCCCCGCTGCTTCCCAACCTAGCGAGGAAGTAAGATGCGAATGGTACATCACCGCCTTACCTTCAAACTTGGCCATCTTCGTGGATAGGGCAAGCAAGACAACCTTAGTCGAAAATTTGGCTGAGGCATTAGCAGTCGAAAGACGCGTAGTAGCCCTAGAAAAGAGATCTACAATCGAAGAGCGTAAATCTAAGAAAATCTCTTTCAAAGAAGAAACCAAGAAGAAGCAAACGAAGGATCCTTTCGACATGGTAGGATTACAAAAGGTATTAAAGGCCATGTCAAATGAGATGATTGATATCAGGAAACAAGTAGCAGAATCGTCCCCAAGAAAGCCTTTTAGGAGTTTTAAGAGAAATCCTCCTATGGAGACGAAGCCACCTAACGTGGTCTCTAATGTCGAATCTGAAGAAGAAGAAGAAGAGAACACCGCTGAAACGCATACCGACGATGAAGAAGTGGTGGAACTGCAAGGAATGTGGGATTTCATCCTCCCACAAGAGGAAGATCAAGAAGCACTTCCGGTTAGTACAAGAAGCAAAAATCAACTTGATCCTCCCCAGACTACCCCAAAACAGAAGGGCGCAAGCCCTCCAGCAAAAGAAAAGGCCGCAAAAAAGAAGACAACCCCTAAAGCGACCTCATTTAGCCCAGTCCAATCAGAGCAATATCCTCCATCAAAGACACTAATAGTGTCGGATGAAATGGAGTATAACATCATAGACGACATGAAGAAGACTAGGGCTAATATCACCCTGTACGAGCTGAGCAAATTGAAACACCAACAGAAGATCATGATGAAAGAGTTACACTCCGTACCTACTGTGCCTCTACCTACAGCTATAGCTTCTCATAATATAGGAAGACCCCCAATCAACGCGATCAATAAAATCGATCCAAATGACATCGCCTTGATTGGAGGGAGGTCTAGATCTCACACTCCCCCTTTCCTCCTCACTTATGAGATCTTTAACAGAAACGTGCATAACTGCTTGGTTGATTCTGGTGCTTCAACCAATATTCTACCCAAGTCAATATGTGCCAAACTTAATGTTCAACCGCAAAAATCCGCAGTACGCATAGTTCAACTTGATCGATCACAAGTCGAAGTGATAGGCGAACTAAATCAAGTGAACATAAGACTATCGTCCAACCCCAAGGTGTGCCAGGTCATCGATATTCTAGTTGCTGACATCCCTGAATTTTATGGTCTAATTCTTAGCAGGGATTGGTCCAAGAAGCTCCACGGATATTTTTCGACTGACTGGTCGCACATGTGGCTACCCTTCAACGGGAAGCCAAATCAAATAAAGGTTGAACGAGAACTACACCAAAAGTACATAGTGACGGACCTAGAGGGAGAGAACGAAGCCATAGCATACAACAGCAGCATCATAGGCAACTATTCGGTAGACTCTTTCCTTGGGAATTTCAATGCTCACATATCACCATATTTAGAAAATTCAGTCGTGTCCCAAGTAGAAAACTTTTCCCAGACTGATGATTCAAAATGTGCTAGTTTCTTAGATAACCCTGTAAATACTTCTTTATTTTGGAAATTATATTTTGATGGCTCTAAGTCCAACGAGGGAGCGGGAGCAGGATGCGTCTTGATTAGCCCAGACGGAAATAAGACCATGCTCACATGCAGACTAGAGTTCGATTGCACGAACAACACAGCGGAATACGAAGCCTTGGTGCAAGGCCTATACAAAGCAATCGGCTCCAACGTCAAATATCTTCAAGTCTTTGGAGATTCCGAGATCGTCGTCAAACAGGTACGTAACACCATACATTTCCTGTCTAGTCATTTAAAGCACTACCAATCTTTAGTGCAAGATCTCACTGCACATTTTACAGCATTTAATATTTCATCAATCCCAAGTCTTCACAATGCAAGCGCAGACCTGCTAGCAAACGTAGCCTCCAGACTCATTCCCTCCGAAGACTTTAATCCAGATAGGTTTTCGATAGAATTAATTTTTAAACCGTCTATTCCTGACAACATCACCAACTAGAGAGTATTCAACGACGACCCAGACATCGTAAGTTTCCTTACCTCCGAAGGATCCTACTCAAACCAGATAATCGACGAGGATTGTCATGACCACCAAATACAACAAAGTAGCACTGATAACGCTATACCCAAATCAGTGGTCAAATTAGAAGATTTGTATGACTTAAAAAGTCGGTTCAAAAGGTCAGCTAATGCCAAAATTTACAGTTCAACTCTGAACTATGAATCAGTGAACTTAGGAACCGACGAGAAACCCCAAAACGTCAATCTAGGCCAAGGCCTAGCTCCTGAAGAAAAATCAGCATACATCCGTCTTCTACGACAGTACAAAAACGTCTTTGCCTGGAACTACGATGAGCTGAAAACTTATAACACTTCTATCATTCAACACACTATCCCTATGATCGATAACGAGAAACCCGTCCAACAAAAGCTCGGAAAAATCCACCCCAACCTGGAAAATCAGATAAAAACTGAGCTGAATAAGTTGTTGAGAGCCAGAATAATTTTCCCGGTCAGACATTCCAAATGGGTGTCCAATATGGTACCTGTTAGGAAGAAAAACGGAGATATTAGAATCTGCATTGACTTCCGGAATCTCAACAAAGCCTGTCAGAAGGACAATTTTCCCCTTCCACCTATGGAGCAAATATTACAGGCTGTAGCAGGCTCAGAATTGATGTCTTTCCTGGACGGATTTTCAGGATATAATCAAGTGCTGGTACACCCAGACGATCAGCTAAAAACCACCTTCCGAACTAAATGGGGTACCTACGCGTATCGAAAGATGCCGTTCGGTCTGATCAACGCCGACGCTACTTTTCAAAGAGCTATGGATATTGCGTTCAAAGGGTTAATCAATAAATCAGTAGTGATTTACCTGGATGATATAACTGTGTACTCCAAAAAACGAAGCGACCATCTCAGAGATTTGAAGCAAATCTTTCAAAGATGTTTAAGGTATGGAATCTCGCTTAACCCGAAGAAGTCTTTTTTCGCGTTGAGTGAAGGAAAATTGCTAGGATTCATAGTGTCCAAATCGGGCATTCACATCGAATCTGCCAGAATCAAAGAAATTTCCGAGATATCCATGCCCCATAACAAAAATACCATGCAATCTTTCCTAGGACAGATCAATTTTGTGAAAAGATTTGTCCCAGATTTTTCACGTATTATTTCTCCTTTACAAAAAATGATAAAAAAGAATTCAAACTTTAAATGGGGTCTAGACGAGCACGAAGCGTTTAACTTAATCAAACAAGCCATCATCGACGCCCCATCCCTAGCAACCCCAAATTTTTCAGAACCATTTGTCTTATACACGTTTGCCTCAGAGCATTCTTATGCTGCGATCTTGACCCAGGCAAACAAAGAAAAGGCAGAAGCCCCAATCGCATTCTTTAGCTCAAACTTACAAGGTGCTGAGCTGAAATATTCGGACGTAGAAAAACAGGCATATGCCATCTTTAAAGCAGTCAAATATTTCAGACCCTTCTTGCTAAAGGCCCATACCAAGGTCATAGTACCATTCTCGGTGGTAAGAAACCTCCTGATTCAGAAAGACGTGGGTGAAAAGAGAGCGAATTGGATCACCGCCTTACAAGAATACGACTTGGAAATCAAGCCGGCACACATCATAAGAGGCCAAGGCTTCTGCAAGATGTTAGCTGGAGCATCGCAAATCCCCGAAGAGTCACCTGAAGAGGTACACGCGTATGAGGTAAGCCTAAACGACGCAGAATCATTTTATGCCGACATCATTTATTTCCTAAAGAACGGATATGCTCCATTTCACCTGGATCATATAAAAAAGAGAGCCCTGAGGTTAAAAGCTAAACAATACCAGCTCGTGAATGATGTCTTATTTAGAAGAAACTATGATTCTGTGCTTCTTAGATGTCTTGAGAAAACTGAAGCCGAAAAGGTTTTGCAGGAACTCCACGATGGACCAGCAGGTGGACACTATGCTGGAGAAACCACCGCACACAAGATCTTACGTGCAGGATACTACTGGCCCATGCTGTTCAAAGACTCGTACAATCAAGTGAGAAAATACCAAGTCTGCCAAACTGCTGCAGGAAAACAAAAGAAGTCATCCATGCCACTGCAGCCGGTTAATATCGAACAGCCGTTCAGCCAATGGGGCCTGGACATAATAGGTGAGATCGTTCCTCACTCCTCTAAACAGCATAGGTATATCCTCACTGCAACCGACTATTTTACTAAATGGGTAGAGGCAGTTCCGCTCAAGACAGTTAATTCTGAAAACATTGTTGAATTCATAGATCAGTTTATCATTACTAGGTATGGATTGCCGACGGCCTTAATATTTGATAATGCTTCATATTTTTCTGGAAATACCATGACTGAGTTCGCGCTCAAAAGAGGGTTCAAACTGAAGTATTTTGCCAACTACTATCCGCAAGGTAATGGGTTGGCTGAATCAACAAACAAGAACCTAATCAGGATTATCAAAAAGACAGTTGACCAAAACCAAAAGAATTGGCACAAAGCGCTGGTAAACGCCTTATGGGCAGACAGAATTACCAAGAAAGCCTCTATCGGGACTTCTCCCTTTAATTTGGTTTACGGGAGAGAAGCAGTTCTTCCTACCCACTTACTCATTCCCTCTTTGTCCTTAGTACAACACATTGATGAAGTACCTACTTCTCCCTTACAACTAAGGCAAATGGAGATAATCAAGTTAGAAGAACGACGAGAACAGGCCAAGAAAACCCATGCTCACCACCAAGCGTTGATAAAATCCTCTTTTGACTCAAACATAAAGACCAGAAAAAACTTCCAGATGGGTGATCTAGTTTTGAAGTGGGATAAGGCTCACGAAGAAAAGGGCAAACATACGAAATTCCAGAAGCTATGGCTTGGTCCTTTTCAAATCGTAGAAGTCATAGGCCCGTCGGCTTTTGTGTTGCAGGACTTGACAGGCAGAAGAGATTCTCTGCCTGTAAATGGACAAATCCTCAAAATGTATTTCCCATAGAAGGTCATCCTTCTGTTTTTGTAGGATAGTTTTAAATTTTCATGTTAGTTTTCATTTTTCATAGATAGGGCTGGTTGTAAATGATCATAAATAGTATTCATGAAGAAACATACCATTTCTGTACCAAATTTTGATTTCACTTGTATAAATAGCAAAACTTTTCGAAAAATCTGACTTTTATTATTGACAAATAGAGTTAGCTCTAACCTGAATATGATGTTAGTTTCAAACTTCACAAAGAAACCTGGGATGAGAGTAACTTTTGGCAAAAAATTGTTTTATGCCAATGCTATGAAAGGTATCATCGATAGCAAAATAGGTATTCTCTGCAAAACTGCTGTTCTTAAAACTCTGTTATTGTCGTCCAGAGCTTTCTTAAGGAAAAACAATGACTTCCTCCCTGCTAAGGAAAATCGCAGCATCCAGAGAGACAATCCAAGAAAACACTATATCTCAAAGAATAAGAGGTCTCATCACGAGCCGGCTTATCATGATCACAGATATTATAACTTGCTGACTTTGCCACTACTGTCTACCAAAACAGGGCAACGACTCAAGATTGTGCAATCAAAAGACAAGGGGTCTCATCACGAGCCAGCTTGTTCAGCAAAAAGTATAAATCAAGTGAATGACTGTGTCATAATTTGGCCACCAAACCAAGACATTGTTCTTTAGAGAATAAAAAATCAAAAAAGAAAGAAAAAATGTCAAAAGGATTTTTCTCTGGAATGTTGTAAATGACCTCAAGCAGGAAAAAGGATCATTGCTGGATAACATGGTAACCCTGTCGAGGCTATGGACGCCTGCGGGCAGCAGAGGCTCTACCTGCGACAAATGAGCATACTTTACAAAGCCAGTACGCAGAGAAGACCTTATTTTGTCTTTGAGGAGACTGAGTAATAACTAGGTATGAATACAAAAAATAACCCAGGGGAAACAAACAATCAGAATCAAATAAGAAGTTGTGACGAAGCATTATTGACAGAATAAAAGGTAATACTCTATCTGTCCATAACAAAATTCAGGCATAAGAAAACTTTTTCTGTTTTGGAAGTGAAAATGCAATAGAACAAGCAGAGATAACTGGTTCTTCACAGTGAATCGCCATTGTTGTGGTCACCAACAACCCCCCTTTCTTCATCTGACATTAGCAATAATGTCAAGCGAAGAGGGGACCCTGAACGAAAATCCCAAAAAATATATTTTTCTAAAGTTTTTTTGTATTTCTCTCCCTAAGGCTCAAATCGCATCGCAAAGAAAGGCCGAAGCATAACTCGAGCGCAAAAAACAAATACTGCGAAATTGCGATGCGAAGTTCATCGCATCGCACACCTCGCACGCGCCCCTTAAAAGAAAAACCTTCGAGCAATGCGATCGCCGATTTGCGATATCGCAAATCGCAAGCATTACGTTATACGACGTAACCATTAAACGAGAACTTGCGATATTTGCGATTTGCGATCTGCGATGGCAGCAATCTGCGATTTGAAAAGACTTACCACACGATAGACCCATGCATTAAGCGCACGCCTTGAAAGAATTTAATGACCGCATGCTTAAGTATCTAGGAATGATTGCGTTACATTTATCGAAGAGTCAAGTGATGATGGATGTCAGAATTATGTATTCATTAGAGATTAATGCTTTCACGTCAAGTCTTTTCATTTCACTTCTCCTTTGCGTAGACTGCAAGACACGCAACTGATATAAGTTTATATGCAGGAAACATCTGAAGGAAAGAGGAAAGCGCCAATCAGCAAAGAGAGAATGCTTTCGCAAAATGGATGCCGCATGCAGCGGAACCGCGGATTCCAGGCTATTAGCCAACCGGCACTGATGAAATTAGACTATCCGGGACTCAGAGTCAAAGGCGCACAAAAGCATCATATTCAGAAAAGATCCTGAAGCTAAGACTTAGTGAAGTAGAGAAAGAAGCGCATGAGAAGGAGAACGCTTCAGGGAAACTTGGAACAAAGAACGGAAGAAATTCTCGACACAGGGAGTTGCCCATGCAACACGACTCTTAACCCACTCAGTCATTCGCACGACCAGAAACCGAAAATGGCAACAGCAAAATCAGTTCGAGAAGAAACTGGGACACGCTAAGAATACACGCGGCGAATACACCTAGCTAGAGAAAGGTTTTCGAAAATATCTTTTGGTCTGCCGGAAGGAAGTGCCAGCTCCTGCTATTTCCACTTTTATCTCCCGAGCGAAACAAGAAGGCGGCTAGCCGACTCTTCCCAGGAAAGCATTACACTGTTGACAGCACTAAAGAGAATATACAGAAACGGTCAGAAATTAGATTTTAAGTTTAGAAATAAAGTTTCTTTTAGTAAAAGGGCAGTCATTTGAGGCTGATTCCCTAATTTCATGTAATTAATATTGATTAGTTAGTAGTATTTAACCCTTCTCATGGTTTTTGGAGAAGGGTCTGGAAATCTGTCAAAAAACTTATCCTCAGAACATGCACTTCTGCACCCTCAGAGGAGGTTTTTGATGAATGGATGGATCGAAATTTATTTATGTTTGCATTTTAATATCTGTTACTGATGTTGCACTTCTGTACTCTTAGCAGATGTTAGAACAAGTAGAAATAAATCATTGTTACTTGAAGTTTATTAGTGAACTTAGTCATAAATGGTACTTTTATCTCTTGGCTAGATTCTGCTAGTATTCCTAAAGTGATATGTGGCTGAGTTCTTTGTATGTTATTGCATGAATGTCTGTATTACCATTTGGCACTTCTGTACGGTGGGATCATTTATTTATGTTTAACATATAGAAAACTGATTATGCGATATATTGTTCACAACTACTCTGCCTAACTTCTTATGCAGAATAGTTTATCTTTATTGATTTATATTCTGATATCAGTTGAATGATCTTTATTACCGGCTGCTGTTAGAAATCTTTCTAGATTGCATAACAAAAGAAAAACACCCCGGGTTAGCGTAGATTAGGTGTATTTTTCTTCATTAGATTACATTAGCATAAAGTTAATTTAGCAGTTAGAATTAAGACCAGATTAGAAGAATCCTTCCCCCCTTCCTTAGATTAATATCATCAGACTCTACACACACACACACACCAATCACATTTGGAAACTGGTCCCATTACCCCCAGTCGGACCCGCTACTCCAAATGGGCAAGGAGCCGCCAACCAGGTTCCGGACCGGGTGGGTATCCCCTTTGTTGTTGACCCGACCTCGGGGCCCTCAACAGAACTTGATCATAGTGGGACCTGCCATGTTAGGTCCACACTAAGCTGGTGCGACCACTCTTTCATGTTATTTTCGCAACATATCTAACTTAGCTTAGGATTGGGCAGTGGGTGGTAAGCCATAACAAGGTTCCATTTCAGAATGATTACCAGATCGACCCCATTCCATCAGCTGCTCACAATGGATTCACAACAAACTAGAACATGAGTGGAAATTGGTGGGAAAATATAGGGTTCCGTATTGGAACTACGACTAGGTTGGTCTAACCCTTGTTGATATGTCCACTCTTTAGTTACCATAGAAATTAATGTGTAGATTCAATTGCTTGTGAAATTTTCTAAATCAAAAGACTTTAAACTACTCTACTGATCTGCGGAAGTTAATTCACCATCTAGAACAAGAATCATTAACATGCAAAAGGAAACATCACACATACACAAGGATTTATCTAGGGGAAATCAATTGATCAAAACCCCTTACTATATGTATTGCATTAATCAAATAATAGAGAAGGAATACAATGCTTGCTCAAGCTTGAGCACACCCTACAAGTGTATATTCTATCCCTTTGCCTGATTGACTAAACTTGGCCCAAATTTTAGCCAATTTCAAGCATTCCCAAGCTCCTATTTCCTTGCACTGTTCCCTTGGGAAATTTCCCTTATTTTTTAGGAATTTTACATCGAGGAGTTTTGAAATAGACTTAGATCAATCTCTGACTGCATGCACCACCTATACACATGGGAAATGCTACAACTGATAGTACATTGCCTTGGAATCTCCATCTCAATTGGGTAACTCGAATTCTCTGCATGCAACAATTATTTTGGGCTAATTTATCAGTTAACTGGTTGATCACTGAGTGTGGTTGAAGCTATACATCCACAACTTGACCTCCACTAGTCCTTCTGACTAGAACTAGTTAAACTAATAATAACTCAAATTAATTGAAATATATTGCTACAAATTAGCAATCAATCATGTAGAACTGAATTCAAGTGTCTCAACTTGAAATTACTGAGTTAACTAAGTGATAACAGCCATGCCACCTCAATTAACAACCTCCAAGTATTCAGCTGAAATAAAAATTTGAATTTTAATCTAGTTTGACCAAGGCAAAGTCAAAACTAGATTTTATTTCGTCACTCCCTCTCAACAAGAAAGGGTTTATGAGATACCCCAATCCTGCTTCTATGGAAATCAAATTTTCCTCTTGAAAAGGCCTTTGTCAAAATATCTGCATCTTGTTCTTTCTTCAGAATCTACAACAACAACATAAGCCGCCTCTGTACACAATCTCATAGATGGTGATACCGAATGTCGATATGATTGGATCAATCTTGCAATAATGGATTCTCAAAGAGTTTCATACAACTCTAATTGTCACAGTAAATCACTGTAGGATCCATATTTTGACCGAATAAGCCAACAATAATTATTATCATCTAGATAGCCTCATATGCTGCTTGACTTGCAACCATGTACTCTGCTTCTGTTGAGATGATTGTCACAAATCTCTGCTTCCTACTATACCAAGCAAATGTTGTTGAGCCAACATTAAAAATAAATCTTGAATTTCTCTTCCTATATGATGGAATCCCCATCCAATATGCATCTGTGAAGCCTTGCAACTTCACTCCCTTTGTCCGTCTGTGCCAAAGACCAAACTAAGTAGTGCCTCTAAGGTATCTCAACACATGCTTTGCTGCCTTTCAATACAATTAGTTTGGCTTAACCATTGCTTGACTAAGATGGTTAACTGCATAACACATGTCCAATCATGTGTTCACCAAATACATAAGTGAACCCACAAGCTACCTGTAAATGGTAGCCTCCGCTACTTCACCAGAAGTAACATTCTCTTTCCTCCATTTCCCTAGTAGAGGAGTCTCCATGGGTTTGCACCTATCCATGTGGAACCTCTAAAGTATCTCGTCAGCATACTTGCATTGAGAGACAAACAATATCCCGTCACCTTACCATACTTTCAAACTAAGGAAGTAGTGCACGAGGACCATGTCCTTCATCTTGAATTCTCTTGCAAGGTCCTCATTGCAAGATCTGATCAACTACTCATCACCAAAAAGGATTGAGTCATCAACATATAACACAATAAATAATAATTTTCCTTCTACCATAATGTGATAAAGGTTTTCATTTGCTTCAATTTTGGTGAAGCCAAATCGGTGAGATAGTTATCGATCTTGGTATACCAAGCACAGGGTGATTTATTAAATCCATACAATGCCCGCTTGAGTCTGCATACATGTGAATCTCTGTTAGAGGTCTCAAACACCCCTAACTACTTAATATACACCTCTTCCTAAATAACTACAATGAGGAATGTTGTCTTCACATCCATTTGGTGCATCTTCCACCCCATCTGCACTGAAAGTGCTAGAATTGACCTGATGGATGAGTACCTTGCTACTGGAGGAAATGTATCCTCATAGTTAATTCCCTCCACCTCAAAGAACCCCTTGGACACAAATCTAGCCTTGTGTTTCTCTATGCTCCAGTATTATGCATGCTTTATCTTGTAAAGCCATCTCAAACCAACCACTAATTTTTCTTCTGGTCTTGAGACCACTTCCCAAAAATTATTTTTGACAAAGTAATCATATTCCTTACCATAACATCAACCCATACTAGTTTCTTGTTATGAAACCAGCTCAAGAAAAGATAGAAAAGATAGGTCAACGCCTTAGAATTCAGCCTCTTCGAGGGGGCAACCTCCTTTACATTACATAAATGAACAATTCTTGGATGATTCAAATGACAAAACCTCCTTTCTATATATAGGAGTCTAAGGAGTCACAATATAATCCAGCCGACCTAACAATAATAATATAAAGCCACAAAAATAAAAATAGAGGGATTCTATGGGGCACAGTAATAACAATATGGGGGCAATAGGGGCACACCAATATTAATAAGGGGTATAACTATAATAGTAATGGGGTAATCACTAGTATTATAGGGACCCAACATTTCTCTACACATTCCTCGAATGAGAATGGCTCTGTCTCTACAGTCTTGCTCATCAGATCCATGTAGCCAGTGTACCGATCTTGTGACCTTCTCTTCCTACACTATGATGTGGGTGCTCCCACATTCTCTCTAACATCTTGCAATGATCTATCAGCTTACCTATTTCACTTCCTTCCTTCTTTGGATGTCTCTGCTTGAGTTTATGTCTCCACTCTCTGCTACTCTACATATGGATTCTCCACAACTTCCTGAGGTTCTTCCTTTGGAGCCAAAATCTCATGATCAGGATGCAACTGAAGCTCCCTCTAAAGAGAACACCTCATTGCCTTCTCCTAATCAAACTTCAAATTCTGTCTGACCATTTTCATCTAAAGGGATGGCAAGTACACATGATAATTGTGAGGTGTATTTGTGAACCCCACAAACATTCCTAACTTTGCTTTCGGCTCTAGATTTTTCCTTACTTCCCTGGAAACATGAAAGTAAAATGATGATCCAAAAATCTTAAAGTGTGACACATTTGGTTTCTTCCCTAAAAAAGCTTCCTCTGGTGTACTCATGCCAAGAATCCCGTGAGGACTCCTATTTTGCAAATAGACCACTTTGTTGCATGCTTCAACCCGCAAGTGCAGATGAAGGCTTTGGTCATGCAACATCACCTGTACCGGCTCCCACAATACTTTTGTTCTTCCTCTCATCCACCCCATTTTGTAGTGGGTTATGGGGTGCTGTAAACTCCCATCGAATGCCTTCCTTTGCACAATGTTTTTTAAACTCATCTGACACATACTCACCATCGTTATCTCTCCTGAGAGCCTTCACTTTCCTGCCAATTTATTTCTCAACAAGTACTTTAAATTCAACAAATTTGGAGAATGTATGGTATTTCTTTTGCATGAAGTAGATATAGCAATTTCATGAGAAATTATCTACAAATATAAAATAATACCTATGCTTGGTAGTGGAGGCTGTCGAGAAAGGTCCACAAACATCAGAGTGGATCCTTTCCAGGAATGCATGCACACTGCTATCCTGATAATTGAAGATGGATTTTATGTACTTTCCCAATGTACACCCTTTACATGTATCCCACTGCTCTATTTCTACTTTGGGTAGGTCTGTATAAATATGTTGCATGATCTTCAAAACGCCATGATGCAAATGGCCAAGTATTCTATGCAATAATTCATTGACATCTCGACTCTGCACCTTCTCTGATTTTGTGCTCAATGTCACACAATCTTCCACATGTAATTTTATTCTTAACTTTAACCCCAATCTGCTTCACTTGTTCCATGGTGATATGTCTTAGAAAGGCCTTCCCTTTGTTGAATATCACATCATAGCCACAATCTTCCAACACTACTATAGAAACTATATTCTTCTTCAGACTCGGTACAAACATCACATCCTTGAGCTTGAGAGGGGAGCTAGACTCCCTCTAAAAAGAAATTATACCAATAATGTTCGTGCTATACATTACATCATCTACCATCTCAATGTGCATCTGGATATCCTTCTCCTCTAATTCACTGAAAATTCTTTGTTTTCAGTCATGTGGAATGAGGCACCACTGTCGAGATACCACACACTACCCATCATTGTGCTTTCCATGCATGCAATGAGGGTAAAATCATGTTCAAATTTTGAAGCCAATGCTTCACCCACTATCTATCATGTGGTATTCTTTCTTTCTTTCTTGTGTTGACATTCATTGCATAGTGCCCGAATTCATGACAATGAAAGCAATTGATTTTGGACAAGTCTTTCTGCTTTCCCCCTTGACTCGAATCTAATTCAGATTGAGATTTCTTCCCCTTCCATTTCTTTTCCTTTCCCTCCAAGGCACAATTATCCTCATCCTCTCCCTTGGATGAGATCCCATCTCTAGTGCTTCGCCTTATCTCCTCCTATACCAAATCAGACCAAAGGAGTTCCCAATTTGGTAGCTTCTCCCTCCCGTTCATGAAATCTTGGTAAATATGCAAGCTATTAGGAAGGCCTAGAGGGGATAGACTCACAAATTCATCCTCTTCTACAGTAACACCAACTTGACCAAGTTCATCATGACACTGTGAACCTGCTCAGGTACTGTGGAATGGTCTTGTTCCTGTGCATCTTGATATTTTGAAGCTTGTCCTAGAGTGCAAATTTCCTATGGTCACTACTATTCTAGAACAAATTTGTCAACGGTTTCCACATTGCATATATAGTCTCTTTCCTGTGGATATTGGAGACAATATGGTCTTATACTCCCTCCAATATGGCCCTCCTCACCTTAGCAACAAACTTCTTACAATCTACTAGATTCTGAGCATCAACTACTCCTAGTTTCAGAATATCATTATCAATGAATTCCTTCAACCCATTATCCTCTAGTACTGCCTCCATGCAGTCCTTCCATGCAACATAATTCAAGCTTCCCTCAAGGGCATACTCAAACCTTAGTCCATTGAAATCCATCTTCTCAGTCCTAAAGAAAACTTGCAACTTGATCTGCAACCTCGAATCTCTTGCAATGAAAACTTCAAAATCTCTGCTCTACAATGATTCCAACTCTGATACCATGTAGAAATTAATGTGTAGATTCAATACTACTCATGAAATTTGCTAAATCACAAGACTTGAAGCTACTCTACTTAAATGCGGAAGTTAATTCACCATATAAAATAAGAATCATTGACATGCTAAAGGAAGCATCACATGCACACACACATATTTATCTAGGGGAAAGAAACTGCTCAAAACCCCTTACTATATGTATTGCATTACTCATAGAATATAGAAGAAATACAATTTTTGTTCAATCCTGAGCACATCCTGCAAATGTATAGTCTATCCTTATGCCTGATTGACTAAACCCGGCTCAACACTTAGCCAATTTCAAGCCTTCCCAAGCTCCTATTTCCTTTCGTTGCCCCCTTGGGAAATTTCCCCTATTTTTTAGGAATTTCACACCAATGAATTGTGCAATAGCCTTAAGTCAATACTTGACTACAGGCACCACCTGTATACATGGGAATATGCTACAAATGATAGTACACTACCTTGGAATCTCCATCTCAATTGGGTAACTCGAATTCTCTGCATGCAACAGTTATTTTGGGCTGATTGATTAATTAACTAGTTAATCACTGAGTGTTGAAGTTATACATCCACAACTAGACCTCCACTAGTTCTTGTGACAATTAAAACTAATTAAACTGACAATAACTCAAATTAACTGAAATATATTGCTACAAATTAGCAATCAATCATGTAGAACTGAATTCAAGTGTCTCCAACTCGAATTTACTGAGTTATCTGAGTGGCAAGAGCTATGTCACCTCAGTTAACTACCTCCAAGTATTATGTTGAAATAGAAATTTGAATTTTAATCTAGTTTGACCAAGGCAAAGTCAAAACTATATTTTCTTGCTACATTTTCAATAGTTACAACATGCAACATTCTAAAACAACGAATGGTGGGCAGTAACATGGTTCCCACACCACTAACATGCTTGTCTCATACGTATCACATAATAACAATCATAGGCAGTTAGTGATGGGTAGTGGCCCAAAGGGTAGAGTTTCAATACTCCTTATTCCACCTTGATCCTTTAGAGTTGGTCCCACTCACACACATATAATTTTATGTCATGTGAGGCCTCGATGACATAAACATATATAGAAAAAATTTCAAATAGTTGGGTTTATGAAATAAGAAGAGTGATCATCCTGCGATGACTTCCTAAGGCTTATGGCTTAAGGGCCTAAGAGTTTTGACTCAACTCTATGTTCATTAAAACCAAGGGACGGACCATACCACCAAACTTTGGGGAATTATCACCCCAAGGCCTAAATCCCCAAACTATCAATTTCAACATAATAACTAGTACACAAACAAGAGAAGGTGTGTATTTATTCATAGACCTTAACAATCAAATGAATGAACCCAAAACATAGTTTCTCGCTTCCATCATGAACATAATAACAAATAGAATCATCGAAGAAGGAAACAGATTCATAAACATAAAATACATCATTCTAATAATGAGAATAACAATGAGCCTCACATCTCAGACATTCATTTACATTCATCAACATACAAGATCTTGCACCATTCACAACATAACAAGGAACATCATAGTTCACAAGTAAATATGCATGGCTAATTTAAAATTATCTATGTATATTTAAAGATGGTTGACAACTGAGGGAGGGAATTCAACTCTCTATCCAACCATAGGCCAACTACATTGCAACATTTCTTTCAATTGACCACCTTTGAGCTGGATCCATAGTATGAGGAAATGCTTACTCAAGGGACTTCACACCAATGGTTTAAAAAAAGACTTAGAGATGGAGTTTACTGTTTAGGTTGTTTATCAACTATCCTATGTTAGTAAGAACTACAATATCTCACTTACTCTATTGAGTGCATTCATAGGGCTTCACACAGGGTCCATATGGGTTATTTCTCAGTCTAAAAGATTAAATTCATTGTCTCGGTGGTTTATCAATGAGATTTTCATAGAGAGCACCATAGGGGTTTGTGGTCCATTATCCAAGTGGTTAACAACTCTCTAAAAGCACCATAGTGACTCAAATTGCCCTATCTAGGTTAAAAATAACTGAGGGTGGCACAAAGTTGTTTTGAAAAAAAAATTGATTGTGCAATCAAAAATCAAAATTTATTGTGCCACCCCTGCCTCATTTTTCTAAAACCACCAAAAAGGGTAAAACAAATAAGTAATTTATTTTCTAAAACTACTTCCAACTAACAACATGTGATTTTTTCATTTTCCAGACGAGCCTTCCAAGAGAGCAAGACAAGAAAGTTGGTCTACCACTTCATCCTCCCACATCACCCGCCATGTTAGCCATCTATCATGTCATTCATCTGCACCCTTACTCATCATTAAAATTCACTTTACTGCTTAGTAGAAGGGTTAAAAAGGATCCTTTTGTTTTTCTTCTTGTCAATTTATGTAGTTCGAAGGTTCCACTAGTCAGTGTCTAGGTTAGCAAATAGTCCATCCACCTCAACTCCTTTTGCTTTCACACCATTACTAGGTGTTTAAAAATTTGTGTCAGACCATGATTGTGCATGACTATTAAGCTAAAAAGAGCCTCGAAACTGGCCTTGAAACCTGAAAATCCTAATCCTACCTCTAAAGAACCCTTAATGGACATTGAGGCCAAGATTCATGATTCATTATGCCCTCTTGATTATGAATAATTTCGTTTTGAATATTTTGGCCATTTCTTGAACAAAGAAGATTATTTTAGGGTTGTTTAGTTTGGTTATATTATATCATAACTCTAAATACATATCATTTCCCCAAATTTGTAACCTGGCTAACATCCTCATATATTCCCCAGAGAAATTATGTTGTTTCTTGTACAAGAGAGAATTTATTTTTGGTTGCACTTGATATCATTCATAAAGCCTTATGTTTTCTCGAAATGTAGAGTTCTCACCAATTCATTGATACTCCATTACTTTTTAATTTCACTCAGTTATAAGAAGAAAATAAACATTCACTATTTAAATTGATTTTTCCTTTAGGGACAAAAATTCCTCCAACATCTAAAACCTACCCTATGTATTTGTTATCTCAAGATGCACATAAAATATTGGCCACAATTCTATTATTACCAGATGAAGATGATACAGGGAATGTGAGTAAACCAACCCTAGGGTTTTTAAGTCAAATGCTACAATCATATGTGTTTCTAGATATACCTTCATACCTAGCTGTATCCATTAACTTCCAATTCAAGAACTTCCATCTTTCTAGTTGCTTCAAATACCCTTCCAGTCTGGTTTACCTTTATCTATACATTCGTACAAATAAATTTGAGTATTTGGGTGTAAACATCTTTGATTCCAAGAAACAAATAAAGTCGGTAGCTGAGTGGACTAACGTGGTCAAAATAAATCCCAATAATGAAGGGTTCTTCAAGTTTTTTTCCACATGCATGGAAAATGCTTATGCTATTTTGAATGATGCACCACCTCCAAGGATTCTACCACAACAGAATAAAATGTTGCAACTTAGTAATGATACTAAGGTTAGATATTGGTACCATTTTGAGGAATTTATAGAGATAAGGCTATATGGATGTGAGGTGGAACCTTATCGATTTTCTATTTTTTTTCCCATGAGAATATTCTTCCTGGAGTTTATAAGACAAAGTTGACATGTAGATCAAGTCCATTTTCTTCCCAGGTTTAGAGGATATATGTCTAATTTGGAGAATGATGTACGACCTTTTATAGTGAATTCCATACAAGCTCTTGCTCAAGTGGAGGAGATGATGAAATAATTTCATTTTGAATTAGGAGAGAAATGGTAATATGATCCTCACCATTTCATTTATGACAGAAGGATGAATACCAATTCAACTCAATATTCGCATGAGAGCAAACTAGAGATAGAATGGAAAGAAAATCAAGATACTTGGCTCATCAATTCATAGTTAGAAAATGAAACTCTTTTAGTCAAAGAAGTCTTTGAAAATAAATACGGCTGAAACAATAGATGTAGATATGGAAGATGTACAACCATCAAATAAGACCAAAATAAATCATGGGGAAGAGGAGGAAATACAAGTGAATTTTATAGAAGGGACCTTTGGTCAACTAGGTTTCCAAATTAATTTGGGAAACCCTGAACTTATTATTCCCTCGATTTCTACAGAATTAGTAGTGTCCACAGCTGAAGGAAATTATTCTTAATAGATAAAACATTAAGGAATTATCAAGTAATTGAAGAGAAGAGTCAAAAGGTGAAAAGTGAAATGGTGTCTTGGTTGGTTGTGCAAGCATCTTCTTCTTTTTAGACAATATTACTCTCAACTATGGATCTAGAAAGAAATCAACTAAATATCTCTCTTTTGCATCCTATTGTCCAGTCACTTCCTTCAGGTGTTGAATTTAAGACAAAAAATTTATCTCTTAATATTGTTTATGTTCCTTTACATGATAAGATCAATTTTTACAGGAAAGCATGTGATATATTATATAGTGATTTAAGTAGAGGTTATTTAACAATAACTAGAGTAGAAAATATTTTAGAAAAATCCTCAAACAAACTCAAACTAGAAAAAGCCAATTCCAAGGCTTTATACTTATAGAATGAAGGTTTCAAGGATGTGGTCATCAAACTTGGAGTTGACCCAAATGGAAGAGAGGCTATAAAATATCTGATACAAAGTATACAATCTAAAATGCAATCATTGAGACAAAAGCTGAAAATGCCTGTAACAGAACATGTCCAAACTGCTGAATTAGCCATTACAGAGAAAGAAAAGGAACAAATAATAACTAAGCTGACAAATAGAAACAAAGGAATGTTTGCCTTGAAAGAAAAAGTTAAATACTTGGAGCAGACTATCAAGAGCCATGTGCATACAATTGTAGTGTCTGAAGATCCATCAAATAAATCAACAAAGGTGATGACTAAAATCACACTTTCATAGGTAGAGATGAAAAAGCTACAGGATAATCTAACATTTTCTCAATCAAAATTAAGTCCTAAAGAGAAGCAATTGAGGTCTACAAATTTAGAAAAGGACCAACTCACTGAGAAGTATAAGTCATCTCAATAGGAGATAAAGGAGATAAAGAACAATTAGAAAGGAAATATGTCTTTGATTGAAGCTAGGCAGGTCATTTGGGATGTCATAATTCAGCAGGTGCATTCCACATGGAGATATTTCCAAGCTGTTACTGAAGAAAGGGCTATACTCATTGATATTACTGAAGTTGTAACTTCATATAAGAATTAGATGTAGAAAGAAGCACAAAAGGCCAGGGTATTTATCAAGTTCTTGAATGAAAAATTTGTTGCAGAACTAAAAACAATGCATATTGTCGATAGGGTTGCAGTCATTATGGAAATCAACAAGATCATTGAAAATAACCGTCTGTGCATTCAAACTGAGAGTAAATTGGAAATAGTTAGAAATTTTGTTGCTACTTTTGATTCTAGATTTGATTAGAGACAAAGAGTTGGGTTTCCATGATGTTGGAGTATGGACAGGAGCTTGTTTTCTTAGGAAATTTATGAACATGAATTGATAGCTACTAAAGGTAGATTGGATTCATCTCTTGAGAAAACTGTGGTCTTGAAGGGTAAATTTGTGGTTGATTTCCTGTAGAGAGAATTTCAATTATTGTGGCTGATGAAGACCTTATTTGATTTGACAACTGACTTGTAGCAACCCTTGGTTCGTTTCCCATGTAAATAAAATAAAACCAAGGTCATGGGACACATATTCCAAGTGAATGGTTGGAAAAGGCAAAAGGCAATGAATGACATTTAATTAAGGAAATAAAGGAAAATATGAGAAAAGGAAGGTGAAGAGATACAAATATGCATGTAAGGGAAATTAGAGGAAAAAGGAAGGAAAACGAAAGAAAAAGGAGACATCAATGATAAATAGGCGTCAAAGAAATAATTCACAACTTTTTCCCAACTTTTTCTCATTACATCTTTTTGGTCATTACAACTTTTGGTCAGTTCTAGGTTTTGGTCATTACAACTTTTGGTCAGTTATAGATTTTGGTCATTCCAACTTTTGTCATTTTAGAATTTGGCTCTCTCACACTCTTTCACACTTAGAGTATTATTGGAACTCTATAGAATTCACTTATATTGGGAAGAAGATAAGCAAGAAAGCAAAGGAAAGCAAGGAACCACAGGGAGACAACTGGATCAACAGCTACAACAGGCTTATTTTATAGGTAACAGGTTGCATGTGTGATCTCCTTGCTATTTTTTGTATGCATGCTATATGCATGTGGTTCCTTAGTTATGTGATGTCATTAGCATGGAGATTTTCCTGGATTGAAAGTGGTTTCAGCCTTGCCTTTGCAGTTCATGGATATCCATGGTGTAGTGGGTTCTCCATGTGGACTTTTATGATTTGTTCTCAAGTTTCCTATGGCTATGGGTTGGGAAAAATTATTTGGATCCCTAAAATAACTTGGGTTCCCTGGAAGTTGTGGGTTGAGATGGGAAATCTATGGAGCCCTGTAAAAACTTGGGTTCCTTGGAGGCTATGGGTTGAGTTACTAGTTCTTGGAGCCCTGGACAACTTGGGTAGAGACCAATCTGGTTGATGTTAGTGATTTCTAGACCATATAGGTGAGATCACTGTGCTTGAGGGTTGAGGTGGTTTGGCCTCTGGAAGCCTTGGTTGGTTTTATTTTGTTTTAACCCTTATGATCCCACATTCATGCTTGGAATATGGCGTGGGGGTGATTGGATGAAAGAGAGATTTGGTTCAACCCAATCTTATATGTCTACTATCTATTTGACAAAATGTCTATCTTACATCAGACATTTCTAGGTCAAGATCTTTCTCAAGCTTTGATTGTTTCGCATTTTTATTGTCATTGTCATGATTCTGGAAAGTTACAGGTATTTTTGGGCGGTGGTCTGGAGGCTAGCCTGAAAAATGGTATAGATCTCACAACAACATGCACTGAATAGAGGAATTTAGGTCATAACCGCATTTAGACAGGCCCATGGGTGCAGTTATAGCCTCCCAACCGCATGTGTGAAGTGTTATTGGTGCAGTTGAGGAGTAAACGTAGTGAAAAAGAGTTCCAGCTCATGGATTAATCACCTAGGTTGGTTGGTAAGCTCCTTAGTGATCTATAGTCTCTGAGGGATGTCTTTTTACTTTCAGTTTATAGGCCCCACTTCCATAATTAGAATTTGGAGGTCGAGTCATATCATAGTGACACTAAACTCATGTTTACCCTAGAGAGCTTGTAAAAGTGGATAAATGTGGGAGGGGTAGTTACAAATTGGTATCAAAGCTTTAGGGTTCGAACTCTTGGAGTGATGTGTTAAAAGCATATTGTTATGCATGCATGTTAATTGTATATGTGTTTACTATGCATGCATTGTGATGGTTATGGTTGTCATGCATGTGGTAATTATTGCAATTTTTTGTTATCATGCATGATGTTGACATGTTGATTTCATTATGCATCTATATCATGTTAATTTGGATTGATTTTGTAGATGAGATAACCTCCCCTGAAACATAATGAAGTATGATTTGATTATGTCTCTATTTGGTTTATCTAACATGACATGTTTTTAGGAGATAGAAGATTAGATATCAAGAGCAGAATGGTGGACTGTAGTTCACATGACTCCCCTTACAGGCTTGATGTGAATTCTATGCAATGGGAAAGGTCATTTGGGAAACAAGGAGAAGAGTACTCTCTTAGTTTAGCAGATACACTGAGAAGTTTGAAGGCAGGGATCAAAAGTTGCAAGGAAAATAATAACACACTGATTGAGGCACAGGAAATACTTGTGAGAGCTAAGGAAAAGCAAGTAGACGTTAATGCAACCATCCTTTAAATCCTTTCAGATTTGTAGAAGTAGGGACAACTGTGGATCAGTCATGGGCAGGAGGAAAAGAAAAATGGGGGATATGTCAGTAGGTCTCATAGAGGTCACAGGTTGGACATGGATGACACTGTCAGAGGTGACATATATTTGGATACACCTGATAAGTAGGATAAAACTCATGGATTTTATTCTAGTTCTGGTTCTGAGAGACCTCATCGTCATTACCACCAACATCCTTATAGGATAAGTGATACGAAAATTTGTCTAGAAGATTTCAAGAAAGACAAGCCTTCTACTTTTGATGGGGAAATGAAGAAATCAGATGATGCAAAAGCATGACTACTTGGGATGAAGAATTTCTTTAGATTTCATGATTATTTAGAGAATATGAAATCCAAGATAACTATCTTCTTTTTTTTGCTAATGCAAGAGTCGGTCCTTCCAATTCATTAATCAAAAAAATAAAGTACATATAATACATCTAAACTCTCATGGTCGATAACTGGGGGAAGCCCCCACAAAACTGTTCCTACATCCTATCTTCAAGCATTACATTTGGGGAAGCCCCCACAAAACACATGGACTTGGCTCCGAAAAGAACCAAAGGATGACTGCATATAAAGGCCAAAATACTGCCCGGTTACTTAAACATTGGTTTGGTGGCCCGCACAGAAAGCACTTTAAAATATCCCCCGGGAAACGCTTTTCCCGCCAAACCTAGCCCTCCTCTAAAATCTTGACCGTTGAACCATTCCGATTGATCAAACGGTTGAAGCCCAAAACGCCAAGAAAAACTGCTCACCCAATACCGCCAGGGTTCGCAACTTGCACATGCGATTAGGACCATTGATTCGCCTTAAGAGATCCAACGGTGGAGATAGATCTCACACCCACCAACATTCAGGGGAATTAACATGCGATAAGGGTGGTTTTCCTCCCTACCCCACCGCCACGTGGAGTTCATTGAGTGGGATCGCTCCCGAAAGGGAAAAACCGCTTCCCGCTTGTGATGGTCGCGATCACCGGAAAACCACTCAGTTTGCGGAGAATAGGGCAAAAAAGGAAAACCTCTAGTTATGCTGTCTTCAAGTGTCATCTGCTCCTGCTTGCTCGCACCTTCTGCCCTCCTAGACCCGAATCTTGGAACAATCATCGCCTGCTTTCCTCCAACCCCTGCACCTTTCTTCCTCTTCCGTACAACTGGAAACTTCATTGAACCAATTAATTTGGGAATCACTGGTTAACCTCTCCAGACCGCTTTCAAAAGACCCCATTGTGAACCTGCCTCTGATCAAACACCTGCTGGTTAACTGTACCCGCCCTCATGGCTTTTCTAAGGAACACTGTATTGTCTTCGTTTGCTTGGTTTTGACACTCCATCTTTAGTCTATTTCTAGGGAACTCTCGCCAATTCATCACTGCCCTATTATCAGTGCAGATCACTCCTTGATTGGCTAGCAAGTCTGCTAGTTTATTGGCCTTTCTTCTCACATGAGCAAAGCTGACAGTTCTCAGTCTTTGTAGATGACTTTGAATCCATTGGAAGACTTGAATTAGCCTCCAGTTAGAAGAGGCTTTTTCTGGTTTTGTTCCCCAGCTTATTCTTTTGACTGAGTTAATGACCAGTTCGGAGTCAGCTTCAATGATCGTGTTTTGGTGATTTTCCTGAACCAGGAACTCAAGACATTGTTCCATGGCCATTAACTCTGCCATGTTGTTGGTGGCTTTTCCTAAGTGGCCATGGAAGATACACAGAATAAATATCTCCCTTGTCATCCCTTAACACCCCTCCATGGCCTGCCTTGCCCGGATTACCTTTGGAAGCCCCATCAATGTTAAATTTTAGAAAGCCCTTAGGGGGAGGGTGCCAGACATCTAGATCAGGATCCACTATAGAAACTTTTCTGACTAAGCCCTAAGGAACGAGACCCTACAGTTCTAGCCTATAGAGAATCCTCCAGTCTGTAGCAGAAGGGGGATTTGAGGGAAGATTTTGAATGGTAGTGCTGACCATTTCCTTAATTTGTTTTATGATCAGATCATAAATAAACTGGGAAGATTTCTTAATATTCTTGAAGATTCTATTGTTCCTTTCTTTCGACATGTTCCAAAGATTGAAGCTTGGTGTAAGATCTCATGCTGAACCAAGAACTTCATTATTCGAAAAGTTCTTTCGCCAATTGGAGAGAGTATTGAAAAGAATTCCAATATCTCTGTCAGATTGTTGGAAGATTACTACAAAAGAATCCCACAATTCGGAGGTGAAAATGAAATTATTGAGAAGGTGTTCCATGGTTTCGTCTTGAGCCTCACATAGATGGCATCTAGAAGGCCCAAGGAAGCCCCTTTTCCTGATATTATCCCAGGTCAGGATTTTCCTTTGCAGAACCAGCCATAGAAAAAGTTTAATTTTCATCCAACCCTGATGCTTCCAAAGGTTTTTCCAAATCCTGTCAGGAGCCTGGGAATCCAGTTCAAGGAGAATGAGTTTAGCTTCTTTGAGATTAAAGTTCCCCTCATTGTTGTTGCCCCATCTCAGCTGATCATGCCCCCTTGAAACAAGAATTTTCCTTTGTTCTAACATTTTCATTAGTCTTTCGGCCTTGGTTTTCAGAGGACTATCATTTCTGAAATCAAGTTTTGTCCATTTTCTCCATTTCCCTGAACTATCAGTTTGGTCCCAAAAATCCTTTACCTAGGTGAGCTCCTTGGTATCTATCTCTGCTTTGAGGTTCTCAAAGTCCTCCTATAACAGAATAGGTTCTTGTTGCCATCTATCCTCCTAGAATAAGGCTAAGTCTCCCTCCCTAATTTCCCAGAAGCTATGGTCTTGAATTAAGCTTCTATTATCCCAGGCTTTGTTCCAAATATGAGATCCTCTTATATTCCCATCCATCCTTATGCATTCATTATCTAGCCAAGAACTTCCATATTTTTCTTTCCAAGTGATGGCCCATTGTGCTTCTGGTTCCTTTATCCATCGCCACCATAGTTTAGCCCCTAGAACCTTACTAAGAATCTCAGGATCATCCAGTTTGAGACCCCTGTGGTTCTTGGGTTTGCAATTTTTTCCCAGGCAACTAAGGCCCATTTCTTCTTTTCTTCCCCCTTGCCCCAAAGAAAGTCTTTTTGAATGTTTCTCATTTGATGCAGAATTCCTTTAGGGGCAGGGATAGCTGAAAGCATAAAGATTGGGATTGATTGAAGCACAACCTTTGTGAGGACCAACCTGCCAGCCAAGTTTAATGATCTTACTGTCCATTTCCTGGTCTTGTCTTGCAGCTTACTTATCATTGGCTCCCAAATACTCTTGTGTAATGGTTTTTCCGTTAAAGGAACCCCCAGGTATTTCGAGGGGAGAGAGTCTCTTTGGAAACCTAGAATTCTAGATATATTCTTCTGAATAGCAATGTTAGTATTGAAGAAAAAAATCTTAGATTTGGAGAGATTAGCTTCCATACCAGAGGCCTTGGCAAAGTCATGGAGGATTTGTTTGTAAGCAAGAGCTTCTTTGACTGTGGGTATTCCCTGAAGCATGGTGTCATCCACAAATTGCTGATGAGTTAAGGCTTGTCCATTGTCGGAGAGTTGAATCCCCCTGATGTTACCAACTATTTTTGCATGCTTGATAGCTCTGCCCAATCCTTCCATCATGAGGATGAAGAGAAAGGGTGAGAGAGGGTCACCCTACCTGAGGCCCCTGGAAGGGGTGAAAGTCTCCGAAGGAGAGCCATTAACTAGAATTGAAAAACTAGCAGAAGTAATCAAAGCCAGGATCCATCTTACCCAATTGTGATCAAACCCAAAAGCAATCAGAATTTCCTGATATAGTTCCAATTCAGTTTATCATAAGCTTTGGCTATGTCCAGTTGCATGATCATTCCCGCTTTTCTCTTACTAGTAAGAGAGTGCACCACTTCATGAGCTTGGATGATGTTATTAAGAATTTTCCTTCCTTCCACATATCCCAACTGTTCTCCCGAAACTAGTGAAGGCAAGAGGGGTTTGAGTCTATTTGCAACCACCTTTGATATTATCTTGTAAATCACATTGCATAGAGCTATAGGTCTGAACCTATCAGGTGTTTGAGCCATCTCCTGCTTAGGGATCAGGGCTATAAAAGAGGAGTTCAGAGCTTTCAAAATGGTTCTGTGCCTCCTGGAATCTTCCACTACCTGCAGAATATCTTGTTTGACAATATTCCAGCACGCTTTGAAGAAATCGACATTGAAGCCATCCGGGCCTGGCGCCTTACCATTCTGCATTTCTTTGAGAACCCCACTAACCTCCTCTTTGGTCACAGGCCTGTAAAGGTTAACATTATCCTCTCTGGAAACTAACCTGGGTATGTGCTTAGTGAAGTCCCGGATGTGGTGATCTCTTTCATAACATGTTTCCTGTGCTGTGTTTCTAAAGTACCGGACTAGAACTGCCTCTATATCTTCATGAGATTTGAGATTATTTCCTCTTTTATCCTTAATCAGAGAAATTCTATTATGAGCTCTATTTTCCATGGTGGATTTGTGAAAAAATCTGGTATTACGATCGCCTTCTTTTAGCCACTGGACTCTGGATTTTTGTCTCCAGAATATTTCCTCTTGTTTGCATATATTCTCCCATTGTTGCTGATATTTTGTGGCTTGATCACTTCGGTCTTTGTCATGGCCCTCTTTGATAAGGGTTTGGTTAAGTACCAGCAGTCTGCCTTCAATCATTTTTTTCTCTTCAAAGATATTGCCAAATTCATTCTTGTTCCAATCCTTAAGCCTGAGCTTGATGTGTTTTAATCTTTTCTGTAGGAGGAACATTCTGGTTCCCTGAATGTTTAAATCCTCTGCCCACCATTTGGTTACATTGCTGATGAAATCTGGGTGGGAAAGCCAGATGTTCTCAAATCTAAAAGGTTTGTTCCTGGGGTTACCAATGCCTTGAACCTCCAGTTGAACCAGCCAGTGATCTGACCTGCCAAAGGGTAGCACTCTTGCTACCATTTCCTTTTCATTGAGCATAAGATCCTCTGAGATTATGAATCTATCTAATTTGGAAGCTACTTGAGACTCTCCTCCTCTTTTATTGTTCCAGGTGAAGATTCCGTTATTCATTTCAATATCCACCAGCTCCATCTTATCAATAAAGGTTTGAAAAGCCAAAGAGTCTTTGCCAAGCACTCTAGTTCCCCCTTTTTTTCTGTGAGTGATTTAATCATGTTGAAATCACCCCCTAAGATCCAAGGTATTCCTACATGTCTATTTCTGAGAGTCTCCAGAGAATTTAGAAGCCTAAGTTTGTCATCCATTCTTTGTGGGCCATAGACATTTGTAACCAGGTAGGTTTCCTTTTCTCCTACTGGTTGCATTACTACAGATAAATAATCCCTAGATGCCTCCGCATCTATTAAGTCAATTTTTTGTGGATTCCAGAGAGTGAGAATACTTCCGACTATATTCTCTGCTTTGACTTCTAGGAACTCAAATCTATTGAGCCATTTACTGTGGATATCTCTTATCTTTTGAATGGAACACTTAGTTTCTTGAATGAAAATCACATCCGGGGATGCTTGTTTCATTCTATTACTCAATAATCTTTGTTTCCTTTTACTACCTAGACCCCTGATATTCCAAGAAGTGAACTTCATAATTAAAGATTAGTAAAGGAGTAGCTAGATAGGTCTTTCATCTTACCTGAATCTATCATTAGCTTCCCACATTCCATCAACAGCTCGTTCTGCTTTTTTTTGCCCCTCTTCTTTCCTAGGATTTTGGGTGCTAGTCCTGTTGTATTTTTCATTGTTTTCACTCCTTATTTGCCTTGTCTATCTTTGTGTTTTAGTTTGTCCAACCTCATAGTTTGGGTCTTCCATAAAAACAGCTGTTGAACCCTATTGAACTCCTCTGTGGGTAACGAGTCTAACCCATCTCTGGTTCCTTGATTCAAGAAACCTTCTAAGTCTAGGTTCTCTTTCTCAAGAATTTCCTAGAGTTCATGGTCCTCCATATCCATCTCACTTTGGGTCATTTCAAGATCCATCGCCTGTTCTATAGTACTTAGCATAAATTCTTTTTGTTTGTTGTTTTCTTGTATTTGAACACTTTCTTCTTCTTTTTCCTCGTCCACTAGGCTTCCTTCCTTTGCTTTAGCAGTATCTATTGGACCTTCGTCTGCTTCAAGGACTTGGAACATGTTCTGGTTAACTTGCTGTCCTGCCACTTTGCGTGTTCTTAGTCCTCTTTTGCCCCCCTTTCCTTTGTGTTCCACCTTGAAGAAGCTTTCTGGGTCCTTCATTATATCCGCGTTGTTTTTGTTCTCGATCTTACTGAGAGGGCAATCTTGGAACAGATGTCCATGTTCGTGACATTTGCGACATCTGAAAGGAATATGTTCATAATCTACCATTTGTATCCATTCCTCATCAAAAACTTCCAGAATAACCTCATCCGGAAAAGCTCCAGAGAGATCCATCTCCACACATATTCTAGCGAAGGAAGTATACTTTCCCCTTCTAGTAGCCTCAGAAACTTTGACAAAGCACCCTAACTTATTTCCTATGGCTGATAGAGATTCCGTTTGCCAGTAGTCAAGAGGTAGAGAATAGAGCCTTACCTAGACTGGGACTAAAGTAAAAGTTTCGCGTTCCGGAACAAAGTTCATGGTCCAAGGTCGCATATAGAGGCCAGCTGCAGCATAAAAGTATGGCCCTCCTTCAAACACTCTGTCCTTATCTTCAATATTTGCAAAAACTACAGTGAAAAATCCCTTGGACCCAAGATGTAGGTCAATGCTGCCTTTTGGTTTCCAGTGGTATTTAATCCATGTTTGTAAAGCTTTTTCAGTGGGCCACACCCCCATGAATTTACAAATGATTGCATAAGTTTGCATGTGATCCCTGTGCGCCTGCAGCGCTGGATCATTTAAAATGACTCTTGGAGTAACCGCCGCCTTGGGTTTGCATGGTCCCATGTGAGCTTTGTCTTTAGTGCTTTGTTCCTTGATTCCTTCCTCATTTTCCAATGCATCATTGTGTTCCCTTGACTTAGTTCCCTCCTGTTCTTCTCCATTGTTTCTCTCCTTTCCATCTGGAGGCTCTCTGTCATTTTCCATTGGTTTTTTCCCCTATTAGCCACAATCTGCTTATAGGAGGGAGTGGAGCTCCCTCCTGTGCGTCCTTTCATGGAGGTCTGTCTCAGCGGCAGTCCGAAACCCTGGTTTTCTTCCTACTGCGTTTCCCGTGTCCTTAGATCATTGTATTATGTTCCAAGATAACTATCTTCAATCTCAATGGAAAAGAAGATATCCAGTGGGAAGATGTCAAGTGTGTTATAGGAATTAAGGTAAAGGAGCTAAGTTGGCATGAGTTTAAAAGAATCTTAAGGAAGAAGTACTTGTATGAGAGATATTATGATGGAAAGGCCAAGGAATTATATGAGTTGAAGATGGGTTCCATGATAGATGAAGAGCACACGACCAAGTTTCTAGAAGTGTTGATGTATGTTCCCTACCTCAAGGATGATATTACAATGGTCCAAAGGTTCATTAGTGGATTACCCGTAGCATTCAAAGATTGGATTGAGTATGATGAGCCTCGGTCAATGGAGGAAGTCATTGGGAAGATGGAGCATTTTTATGAGTAGTCTAAGTGCAAGTATGAGCCTAAGCGATATTGGAAATGTAATGAGAAGACTAAAGGAAAGTGGGCTAAGAAGTGTGGAAGACTTCACAATGCAGGTGACAAGGAGAATGTAGTGTCATACTAGAAGTTCAATGTAGTTGATAGAGGACATGGAGTTAAGCCCAAGGAGTAGAATAAGGGTAATAACAAGAAACATTTTAGGTGTTGGACTTGTGGTGGAGAGCATCACAAGAGTGAGTGCCCATCAGATTAGGGTGGTAGGCCTCAGATTTATAGTTCTTAGGAGGCACAAACAATTGGAGATGTTGGGAAAAGTATTCATAAGATTTATGCAGCCATGGATAACATGCAAGCATATCATTTGGCATCCATTACTGAGATGGAAGGTAAGCTTCATGATCAAGTTATTTCCATTTTGATTGATCCTGGGTCTAATTATAGTTATATCAGTCCTCACTTGGTGGATAAGTGTTTCTTGAATAAATAAGTGCATGTAGAATCTTGGTTGTAGTTGGCTACAGGAATGAAGAGAAGAGTTCATCATTGGGTGAGATCTTGTGCATTTGAGCTGAATGATATGCCTACATCAACACATTTAAATGTGATTCCTTTGGGATCATATAGTATGCTTTTGGGCATGGATTGGTTGTTCATTCACAGGACCAAGGTAGATTGTTATGACAAGGCTATTGAGTGCCTAGATGATGATGGGGAAAAGAGGGTCTTGCAAGGAAAAAATAAGGCTACATCAGTGAGAATAGTTAAAACTATGTAGGCAAAGCACAATTGCTGAAAATGATGTTTATTATTTACAGTGCATATTTCTAGTGAAAAAGGGAAGGGTGTTGAAGTTGAGGAATTCTTGAAGAGGTATCTTGTTTTGCAATAGTTTCAAGATGTGTTTCCTTAAGATATTTCAGAGTTTCCTCCTCATAGGGAAGTGGATTTCTCTATTGAGTTGATACCAGGAGAAATACCCGCATCTAAGACACCTTACATAATGAACAATCCAAATTTGGTGGAATTGAAGTTGAAACTTAAAGAAATGCTTGATAATGGATACACAAGGCTAAGTGTATTGCCTTGGGGTGCACCAATATTGTTTGTAAAGAAGAAGGCTGGTACTCTTAGATTATGCAATGATAACCAAAGTTTGAACAAGGTGACTATCAATAACAGGTATCCATTACTGCATATTGATGATTTTTTTGATTAGTTGAAGGGAGCACCATTGTTTTCAAAGATTGATCTGAGATCGGGATATCATCAGGTGCACATCAAGGAAGAATATATTTACAAGATTGCATTCCATACAAGGTATGGGCATTATGAGTTTGATGTGGTTCCTTTTGGTCTTACCAATGCTCCAACTACTTTCATATGTTTGATGAACATTGTGTTGCATCCTTATCTGGAAAAGTTTTTGATAGTCTTTGCTGATGATATATTGGTATATTCTAAGAATGAGGAAGAGCATGTAGAGCACCTGCAAACATTTTTGAGATTGTTGAGAGAGTATCATTTGTATGAAAATCTTAGCAAGTGCATTTTCTTTTAGTCTTAGATCCATTACTTGGGACATGTTGTTTCCAAGGAAGGGATAGTAGAGGACCCATAAAATATTAAAGCTATCATTGAGGGGCCAACTCTTAGGAATGTGGATAAGGTTAGATCATTCATGGGATTAGCAAGTTATTATAGGTGGTTCACTAGGAACTTCTTAAGGATTTAATATCCTATAACATCTTTGTAGAAGAAAGGGAAGAAGTTTGAATGTAATGATGAGAGTGCAACTAGTTTTTAGTAGTTGAAGCATTTTCTTACAAATGCTCTGGTTTTGAAGATTGCAAATCCTGATAAGGAGTTTGTGGTTTGTATAGATGCTTGTAAGGAAGGACTAGGTGGGGTCCGGATGCAGGAAGGATAAGTGGTTTTCTATGAGTCAAGGAAGCTGAATGAACATGAGAAGAACTATGTGACTCGTGATCTTGAGTCGGTAGATATCATTCATGCATTGAATATGCGGAGACATTATCTCCTTGATAGGATGTTTGTTTTGATGAGTGATCATAGTGGGCTGAGGTACTTGTTTGACCAAATTAATCTGAATTCTAGGAAAGCTAGATGGTTGGATACCCTAAGTTAGTTTAAATTTGAGATTAGATACATCAAGGGAAAGGAGAATAAGGTTGTAGATGCTCTCAGTAGGAGAGTGCAAGTGAATCACATTTCAGCTGTGAGTTCATATGGAACAAATTTACAAGAGACGATCTTGCATGTAGGGTAGCATGATGAGAGGTATCATTAGCTGAAGTAGAGATTGCAACAACATAGGGAAGTTGATAGGGATGAGGAGTATCACCTCACGACAGATGGCTTGGAGAGATTCATGAACACGATTTATGTGCCAGATAGTAGTGAACAGAAAAAGCTTACCTTGAGAGAGTTTCATGTCAATCCATATTTAGGCCACCTAGGATATCAAAAGACTTTGACAATAGTCAAGAAGTTCTATCATTGGCCGAACTTGAAGAAAGAGGTGGTTGAGTTTCTTGTGAGAGGTTTGGACTGTCAACAGGTGAAAGTTGAGTGTAAGCACCTAATTGATTCATTGCAACCTATTCCAATTCCAGAATGGAAATGGAATGTCATTTCTATGGACTTCATTATAGGTTTTCTGAGGACATCTAGATAACATGAATCCATCATGGTTGTCATTGATAGGTTGAGAAAGGTAACTCACTTCATTGCAGTGAAGTCTACTAATTCAGCTAATGAGGTAGCTCAGATCTTCATCAGGGAGATAGTGAGATTGCATGGTGTTCCAAAGAAGATTATATCAAATAGAAATGCTAAGTTCACTTCCAAGTTTTGGAAGGAGTTGTTTGTAGGCTTGGGGACAAAGTTAGCTTTTAATACAACTTATCATCAACAGAAAAATGGAAAAATATAGAGGGTTAACGAGATTATTGAGGATATGTTAAGGATGTATGTCATGCATCAACAAAGGAATTGGGAGGAGTATCTCGCAGTGGAGTTTGCATATAATAATGGGTATTAGGATTCCTTGAGGATGAGTCCATTTGAGGCTTTTTATGGGCAAAGTTGTAATACTCCTATTAGCTAGAGTGATCCAATGAACAAGGTATTGATTGGGCCAGATATGTTTTCTGAGATGGAGCAGGAGATGCAAGTTATTAAAAGGATTTTTAAGGTAGCACAAGACACATATAAGAGTTATGCAAATCAACGTAGAGAATTCAAAGAGTTTCAGGTTGGGAAGCATGTGTACTTGCACATCAAGCCCAAGAGGATCTCCTTGAGGATTGGATCATGCGCAAAGTTGGCACCTCAATATTGTGGGCCTTTTGAGATCCTTGAGATGATTGTACCAATGTCATATCAACTTACACTACCATCAACACTGAAATTACATGATGTTTTCCATGTTTCATTTCTCAAGAGATATGTCTAGGATGTTGATCGTGTGATTGATTGGTCTTTATTGCAGTTGGAACCAGAGGGAGAATTCCATCCAGAACCCCAATGCATATTGCAACGGAAATAACTCATTCTCTAGAATCAAGTAATAGAGCAAGTTAAAGTGCAATGGAAGAACTTTGGGCCCAATGAAGCTACATGATAGATGGATGATCAAATGCAGGTTTTGTATCCTTTCTTATTTACTAGATTATAAAATGTGCTTGGTATATGTGTTTTTTTATATTTATATATGCATATGTTTATTGTAAATATTGCAATGAGTTGTGTTATAAAGCTCTAATAAGTTGTATGTTGTAAATATTGCATCAAGATGTGTTATAAAGATCCAATAAGAAATATGGTGTTCATGGTTTCAGCAGTTTGGCATGATGTATATGTTGCATAGAACTATGTTATAAATTTCCATGGGCAACATGTTTTACTGTTTATGAGTGTCATTGAACATTGAGGATGGTGTTCGCCTAAGGGGGGAGGGGGTTGTAATAATCCCTGGTTGATTTTCCATGTAAATAAAATAAAAAAAGGTCACAGGACACATATTCCAAGCTGAATGGTGGGAAAATATTATAGTGGGCATCACTTGTGGTTCTTTAATGGCTATGTAAATTTTCAAAGGCAAGGAGGCAATAAATATCATTTAATTAAGGAAATAAAGGAAAATAGGAGAAAAATAAGGTGAAGAGACACAAATATGCATGAAATGGAAATTAGAGGAAAAATGAAGGAAAATTAAAGAAAAAGGAGACATCAATGATAAAAATCCATCAGAGGAACAATTCACAGCTTTTTCCCAAGTTTTGGTTATTACAGCTTTTGGTCAGTTCTAGCTTTTGGTCATTACAACTTTTGTCAGTTTAGCATTTGGCTCTATTACACTCTTGCACACTTAAAGTATTCTCGGAGCTCTTTAGTATTCACTTGGATTTGGAAGAAGATAAGTGAGAAAAAAAAAGGAAAGCATGGAAGCACAAGGAGATAGTAGGTTCAACAACTACAACATGCTTACTTTGCAACTAAAAGGTTGCATGTGTGATCTCCTTGTTGGTTTTTGGATGCATGGTATATGCATGTGGTTCCTTGGTTATGTGTTGTTATTGGCATGGACATTTTCCTGGATTGACATTGGTTTCAACCGTGTCTTGCCATTTCCTAGATAGCCATGGTGTGCTGAGTTCCCCATTTGGATTTTTATGATTGGTTCTCATGTTTCCTATGGATGTGCATTGAGACAAATTCTTTAGAGCCCTGAAACATCTTGGGTTCCTTGGAGGCTATGGGTTGAGGTTGTGGGTTGAGTTACTATTTCCTAGATCCCTATACAACTTGGGCTGAGACGAATATGGTTGATGTTAATGATTTTTGGACCGTATAGGTGAGATCACTATGCTTGAGGGTTGAGGTGGTTTGGCCTCTCAAAGCCTAATTGGTTTTATTTTGGTTTAACCCTTATGATCCCACATTCATGCTTGGAATATGACATGAGAGTGATTGACTGAAAGAGAGATATGGTTAAGCCCAATTTATGGTCGGGTGGTATGTGGAACTCCTTGACTTGGTTGGAATTTTCATATGTTAATATGAGCTATTTTCCTATTGTGATATATGAGCACTTTTACTGGTTATTATGGTGATCTGATGGATGATTTGTCATGGGTTCTATTCTAGTTATATGCTATTATGTTCTCTAGCTCTGGCTCTTTTTCCTGATTTGATAAGTTAATGATGAGCCTCGGTATTGCAACAAGAATGTTGCAACTCCCAAGGCTACCGACTTTAATTATCAACCCGGGGTTCATACAAACTTAAGAGGCATCGGCACTACATGTGCGGCATACAATGTGTCCTTCCTTTGCTATCATGATGTAATGGAGTGCATGTAATGCAGTCAAATTCTAAACTAACTGTAGAAAATGAAATGTTTGAAATGGAACCTTAACCTATTGCAAGAAAGAAAGTACAAGGAAAGAGACGAAATTTCAATGCTAAATCACACCATTTCCTAATTAACTGCCAAGAAACTATGCTTTCAAATAATGATAAAATATCATGAACCAAATGCTACTATCTAAGCATGGAAGTAAGAAGCATCAAACATCACTAATGTGTAAGTAAAGAGACTAAACTAAATCTGTTTTTGTCTTTTCATGCAAAATCAAGTATGTAAACTAATTTCCTTTGGTGATGTAGCAGGTGATTTAAGGAAGTTTGAGGTTGTATGGAAGGGTTAGGAGATGGTTGGATGGTGTGGGATACCCTTGGGAGGCTTTTGGTGACTTCCTATAGGTTTTCCATCATTTTGGCCTTAAAACAGACCATTTCAGGAAAAGCTACAGGATGTACTAGAAACCTACAGGATGATCCTGTAGGAATTACAGTGAACCTACAGGATACAACTGAGAGAAAAATGGAAGGTTTTGGAGGTGATGAAAGGCTTAGGGAAGATGGTAGATGGGTGGAATGGATTGAGAAAATTCCTAGGATCACTCAGAACTCAAAACCAAAGTTGGGAGATGGAAGTTTCCTTGTGAAATGATGAAATTTACGAGGGTTTAATGACCAAGAAAATAAAATCAAAATTGGATGGGACAATTTTTTTTATTAACTAGGATGTATTAGGTCCCTATTCCAATTGGAATCACTCAAAAAGACCTATGTTAACCTATGCAAAAAAATAAAAAACATTACTAGTCAAAAATCTAGAAATTCGAGAACTAGTGAGCTAGAAAATTTAAAAAATTCCTAACCAAATCAAGTGAAAATGCAATGGGGTAATTTTTATTATGAACTAAAATGTTTTTTTGATCTAATGAAAGTAGAATCAAGTCGATTGAAGCTCGTTAGCATTCTCTAAAAAATAACAGAAATTTACTGTTCTTTGCTAAATAGGAGGTCCAACAATCTAGATTTGGGAATAAGAAGACTAATCCAAGAAACTCAATGATTATTATAAAATTCCAAAGCTTTTACAAGGATGAATTAATGCTTGTGATCTTGCAAAAGAACTTACATCAACAATTTAACTCAATGCTACAACAAGAAATCATTAATACTAAACGTAGAAATAGAAAGAAATAAAAACTAGAGATGCATGTGAATATGCAATGAAAAGAAGGAAATAAAACGATACAAAAGGGCTTTGAGGTCCCTGGGATGGCCAAGCCCAAGGAAAATCAAAGACCTTTGGAGGAGAACAAGATTTAGAAGCTGAACATGACACCAATCTTCATTATTTTCATCAATAGAATTACATCCCTGCAAGCAAATATAATGGAGTTGCAAAAATACAAGCTCTCTCCACAATAACACTAATGAAAAAATCTCCCTAGAGGAAAATTTTGACTTGGTACTTATACTAAATAATTAAGAATCATTCTCCATGAATGGAAGAAGCTTTTCCCATCAAAATCCCTTGATTAGTGGATCTAGTCCCCAATACTAGGAATTTGTTTTAAATGGCAAGGAACACATTCCTAGATTTTCTCAATCATTCCCTAGAGGAAAATTCGACTTGGTACTTATAAAAAATGATTAAGAATCATTCCCCATGAATGGAGGGAGCTTTCCCCATTGAAATCCCTTGGTTAGTGGATCTTCTCCTTTGGTTGGTGGAACACATTCCTAGATTTTCTCAATCATTGGAATTCCACAATTTGTGCCATAATTCCATAATATCTTGTTGACATATTATTTATTATTGCTCCTCCAGTAGTAGGGAACAAGTCAATAAATTATCTCCTTCTCCAACTCTTCATAATCTGCCCAATATTCTCATAATTTTCCACAAAAAATAAATAATATTAAGCACAAATATTCAATTATTCATAAACCTTATTAATGAATATATTAAAGTTAAAAATAAATTATCTAATGCAAAAAGAGAGGTTTGATGTGCTGAAGGATGGTCATAGGCCTTAAGTTATGTTTTAAATTAGAGGCATGGGCCTTAATTTATGTCTAATTTAGAGGCCCATCATACTCCCCTACTGAAAGAATTGCTCATCCTCTGAGCAACTTAGTGACCTCATTGTGCCTCATCCATGGCCCCGGTGGCCTCTCTCTTGTGCATTAAGAATCTTGGCTGTAATCTCTGCACAGACAAGCCCAAAAACATATTTGTTCAAAGAAAAATCATTTTTTCTTGAGACCATTAGCTTGCTTTCTTGCCCTTATTCAAGATGAGTTCTTGAATATTTTTTTTAGCAAGGTATTCCATATCCTTCTCAACCTTTTGCTATCTTGTTCCACCATTTGGACACCTCTAAAACCTTCAAACTGCCTTTCGATGAGAACTAGGACATCCTGTAGTAATTCTTATCAAAACTATAGGGAACCTACAGGAAACCCTGTTAAAACTACAGGATACCAGTTTTGAGCATAAATGATATTCTGAGGTTAAGGAAGGCCCTTACTTGACTTCCATGCCTTTCTCCCATTTTTATAACATCTTTTAGGCCTTGGAAAAAATCTAGAAAGAGATTAGAGACCTCTTGGAAACCCTCTTTTTATCACTGCAGTTTGAGTTCTATTTTCATGGCGAATGCCCCACTTCCTTTTGTTGCCTTATTCTTCTCTTTTGTGGCCTAGGTGACTGCCTAATTGCCTTGGAGTTCTTTGAAAAATCTTTTCCATCTTGGGGTTTAGCATAATTTGTTCATTTCTTCCTTCTTGTAGCAACATTTTGCTTTCCTATAGTAGTCATTCCTCCTATTTCAGGGTCTTCTAACTGTATGAGAGTCTTATTCCCTTTCTTATTGTTTTCTGATGACTCCTTAGTTTGTGCAGGTACCTGTGGTTGAAAATGGTGGTGTTGCTGCTTCTTTCGAGCTCCTTCTATTCTTGGATCATCATGCAGGAGGATCCTCCCTGTTTCCCTTCTTTTCGAAGACTGATTTTTTTTTGAAACTGATTTTGTTTTTAAAGGTGAATGTAGGGGTGATGATGGTGGACAAGGTATGGTGATGGCATGATGAAGGGGGTGCATTTTATTGACATAGCAAGTCATTTATTTTCCTTAGGACTGCCTCCTGTAGGATTTTTGGGTCATTGTAATTCCTATAGGATCATCCTGTAGAAAACACAGTCCCTTTGTAAACTGAAGTAAAGGAGTGGAAAAATGATGCAAATGGTGGATGAATGAATGGTAATGAGTGGTAAAATAAAAATGTGAGTGATAGGGGTCTCTTTGTGATCCTCCTTTGCTCTTTGACCATCCTTATTGTTGACCTACAAATGGAAATTTCACGAAAATGATGAAGAGATAGTGAATATGAAGTGGATGGAGGCCTTGGAGTGTTGTGGTCACCTTGGCCTTTGCAAACATTTCTTCATAATTTGGATTTTCAACATTGTATGGTGAAGGAGTGAGATACAATCAACTAGTTGAAGGTGGCTGAGACTGTTGACCCATCCTTAGCTTATAAAACCTCATCTCTCATTCATTGACAACAGATTTCTAACTATAATGTGCTCAAGAGAAGAGGTCAAGAATATTGCATACCTGTATCTACTTGATGGTTGTTGGAGAGACATGCATGCTGTTGCTGAGTTGATGTTGATGTGCAGGTGTTGGATGGTGATGCTGATGATCCTGATGCTACTGCTAAGATCTGGAGGAGCTTATTTGACCTCTGGATCTCCTTTAAAACTATTCACTACCAATCCTGTAGGTGTGGTTCTTTATCATGTACGTTTATAGGACATCGACTTGTTTTGTCCATATCTCCCAAGTGGTAGATTGGATTGAGTTGAAACTTTTTTAGCATGTTTCCATCATCATTATGCACCTCCCCATAGAAAAATTTTGGTCAATGGATGCACAGAGCTTGACAAAAACTAAAAATGGCTGAAGGTGATGGAGGTTGATTTCTTGGAAATCGTGCACTGGAATTTGCTGAAATTTCTCGGGCATGTTACTATAATCCATATGCATCTCTCCATGAAACAACTTTTTAAATGGATGCATGGATATCGATAAAATGCAAAAATGGTTGAAGGTGATGGAGGCAGATTTCTTGGAAACCAGGAACTGGAATTTTCTGAAATTGCTTGAGCATGTTAACATCATCCATATGAATCTCCTCCTAAAATATTTTGCCAAATGGATGCATGGTTCTCAAGTTATGGCAAAAACAAATTTCTATTCTAGGTATTTTTGTACCCTGTACTAAAATAGAGCATCCTGTAGTTTTTTAGGAAAGTAAGGAAAATGAGTGGTAGAAGCTTGAGAATGATGGGTGGATGGTGAAAATAGACGAGGGTGATGGATTGGCACAGCCTTGGCCTTGTTGGAGCATTTGAGCGAAGTAGGAGAAAGTCAAAATTTGACTTCCTTTGACTAGGCTTGACCAATTTTCCTTTTGGTACCAGCTTGTTCTTGTTGCTTGCAGATGTTGGAGAGTACATGCATGCATGGAGCAAGGATTCCTTTTTTTTTTCTCTTTTTTTTTTTTCTTCTAGGCCTACTAGTCGCCTCAATGAGGTTTACAACTAGTAGGTTTGCCTAGGTGCTTCAAAGGAGGTTTTCACCTAGGATCTTCTTCTTTTTTTTCTTTTTTCTTTTTTTTCAACCCATTGACCGCCTCATGGAGGTTTTCAATCAATGAGCCAATGTGAGGTGCCTCCAAGGAGGTTTTCACCTTAGTTTTTTTTTTCTCTCTTAGTTTTTTTTTCCCTCTTATTTTTTTTCTTTTATTTTTTTATTTTTATTTTTTTCTACCCTACCCTACTTAAAAAACAAAATCACTTTCAAGTATAAGAATACTTCCAATGGAGACATGTACACATCAAGATGACATAAAAAATGACGTGGAGGCTTGAAATGTATGCATTGACATGTACTTGGATTTCAGAGACCAAATTATTTGACTTTGAAAGGATTAAGCATAGTTGAGGAAGAGAGTGATGCTGCAACTTAGTGATCGTCTGGAACCATATTTCAATATAGTTGTGATGTCCTTGGTCCTTTTGCTAATATGGATCATTATTCATGTCTTCTTCTACCATGACCTTCCAATCTTCCTCTTTTTGTTGATTGTTCTCTTCAATACATGGAGGATTTTATGGTAACCATGAGGGAGTTCTCTTGATCTCTGATTTTGATGTTTGCGCTTCATCAATCGCAACCCATGGTTCTGTGGTCTTCTTATTTGAATATTCTTCTTTTGGATGTGGTCCTTCAATGATATCAAGATGATCTCTTTTTTGCAATACGCTTCCTAGGCTATGGTGAATACCATTGATCTCAAGATGAGATGTTTGGAAGTGTTGTACCTTAGCACTGTAAGTGGGTTGAGCTACTTCAATGTGTGGGTTTGGAAATGGTGGTACATGTAGTTGAGTGGGAGTGTATAATTGATATGGATGTGGATGGGGTTGTGGTTGTAGTGGAGATGAATGGTAGGAATAACATGGAATTGGGTATGGATAATATTGAGGAAAACATTGAGGAAAATATTGAGGATATTGTGGATGGCTCCCATAAGTTCCTTGCCAACCTTGTTGCCAAGATTGGTTTTGGGGTTGAGATGGCCAATGTTGCCAAGGAAAATATGTGTTCCAATTACTTTGAGTTGGATATGCATAACCTTGAAATTGTGAATTAGGCTCTTGCATCATATCCGGCTTAATAGGCTTCCATGGTTCTCTTGGAGCTACATAACATTGCTGCATTGGCAATTGACTTGCTCCATTGTCCTCTTGGTGAACTTTCTTCAACCTTGGTAATGATGGACAATGTTTAACATCATGTGATTCTGCAACACAAATATCAACATTTTATTTTCATTTATCTTGAATTCTTAACATTTCTACTTGTTTTGTTAGATTGCTAAGAATTTCTGTATTAAAATCCTCAAATGAATTTCCAAGTTTAGCTTGACTTATCGATATTGATGCTGATTTATCTACTTTTGCCTTTCCTCTTGATATGTGTTTGCATGTTTCACAAATTTCCTCAAATGATAATTGATATACATCACCTCTACTCATGAGATTAAGGAGATCAATCCACTCATCCCTAATTGTTCTAAGTAAGATGGTTTTTAGTGTGTCAGATCCTAAATGATGTAGTTTTCCCCTCTTAACATTGTACATGAACCTCTCTATTAGATCCTCAAGGTTCTCATCTTCTCTTTGATTCATTCTAAAGATTTCTTCTTTAAGATCATGACATTTATATTTTTCTATAAATATATTTTGCATATCATTTCATGATCTTATTGAATTAGTTCCTAAAATCATGAACCATTTAAGAGTTCCATCCATCAAAGTTGCTAGAAACAATCTTAGTTTTTGAGTTTTTAATAAGTAACCATAAGATCTACAAACAAAATCAAATTCAAAGAGAAACGTTTCCAAATCCTCTGACCTTAGACCATGAAATTTTGGAAGAAAAGAGGAAGGATGTTCTTCATGTGCACAGTACCATCAGTATCTTGAATGGGAAATCTGAGAGGATCTTCCTCATTGTTATCATCTCCATCCATTTCTTCTACATTCTTTGCCATCTTCTTCTTCTACCTGCAAAAGTGAATGGTGATGTGGCTCTTGCTCACCACGTGATCAATTGGGGGGGTGGGTTGGTGTTGGATATTTTTTATTTTGTTTTTATGATTGAATGAAAACTATAATGCAATGCAATTTTCTACTTTTGAAATTAAATGCCTAATGAATATATATATATATATATATATATATTTTTACAAAAATTAAAAGGAAATGAATTAACTAGGGAAGAAAACAATGCATACTTTGACACCTCCTCGGAAACGGTGCCAAAAAGTGATGAGCCTCGGTATTGTAACAAGAATGATGCAACTCCCAAGGCTACTGACTTTAATTATCAACCTGGGGTTCGTATAAACTTAAGAGGCGTCGACACTATATGTGCGACATACAATGTTTCCTTCCTTTGTTGTCATGATGTAATGGAGTGCATGTATTAAAGTCAAATCATAAACTAATTGTAGAAAATGAAATGTTAGAAAAGGAACATTAACCTATTGCAAGAAAGAAAGTATAAGGAAAGAGACGGAAATTCAATGCTAAATCACACCATTTCCTAATTAACTACCAAGAAACTATGCTTTGCAATAATGATAATTTATCATGAACCAAATACTACTACCTAAGCATGAAAGTAAGAAGCATCAAACATCACTAATGTGCAAGTAAAGGGACTGAAATAAATCTGTTTTTGTCTATTTGTCTTTTCATTCAAAATCAAGTATGCAAACTAATTTCCTTCGGTGATGTAGCAAGTGAATTAAGGAACTTGGAGGTTGGATGGAAGGGTTAGGAAATGGTTGGATGGTGTGGGAGACCCTTGGGAGGATTTTGGTGACTTCCTATAGGTTTTCCATCAATTCAACCTTAAAATAGGCCATTTCAGGAAAACCTACAGGATGTACTAGAAACCTACATGATGACCCTGTAGGAATTACAATGAACTTACAAGATACAGATGGGAGTAAAATGGAAGGTTTTGGAGGTGATGAAATTCTTAGGGAAGGTGTTAGATGGGTGTAATGGAGTGAGAAAATGCATAGGATCACTCGGAACTCAAAACCAAAGTTGGGAGATGGATGGATTTGCTCAAAAAGCTTGGAGAAGTTTCCTTGTGAAATGATGAAATTGGCGAGGGTTTAATTACCAAGCAAATCAAATCCAAATTGGATGGGGAAAATTTTGTTATTAACTAGGATTTCTTAGGTCCCTATTCCAATTGGAATCACTCAAAAATACCTATGTTAACCTATGCAAAAAGAATAAAAAACATTGCTAGTTGAAAATCTAGAAATTTGAGAACTAGTGAGCTAGTAAATCTAAAAAATGCCTAACTAAATCAAGTGCAAATGAAATGGGGTAATTTTTGTTATGAACTAGAATGTTTTTGTAATCTAATACAAGTGGAATCAATTTGATTGAAGCTCGTTAGCATTCTCTAAAAAATAGCAGAAATTTAATACAAGTGAAATCAATTCAATTTAAGCTCGTTAGCATGCTCTAAAAAATAGCAGAAATTTATTGTTCTTTGCTAAAAAGGAGGTCCAACAATATAGATTTGGGAATAATAATACTAATTCAAGCAACTCAATGATTATTATGAACTTCCAAAGATTTTCCAAGGATGAAGTAATTCTTGTGATCCTGCAAAAGAACTTACATCAACCATTTAACTCAATCCTACAACAAGAAATCATTAATACTAAATGCAGAAATAAAAAGAAATAAAAACTAGAGATGCATGTGAATAAGCAATGAAAAGAAGGAAAGAAAATGATACAAAAGGGCTCTGAGGTTCCTAGGATGGCCAAGCCCATGGAAACTTAGAGACTTATGGAGGAGAACAAGATTTAAAAGCTGAACATGACACCAATCTTCATTATTTTCATCAATAGAATTACATCCCTACAAGCAAAGACAATGGAGCTGCACAAATACAAGCTCTCTCCATAATAACACTAATGAAAAACTCTCCCTAAAGGTAAATTCGACTTGGTAGTTATACAAAATGATTAGGAATCATTCTCCATGAATGGAGGAAGCTTTCCCCACCAAAATCACTTGATTAGTGGATCTAGTCCCCAATATTAGGAATTTGCATTAAATGGCAGGGAAGACATTCCTAGATTTTCTCAATCATTCCCTAGAGGCAAATTCAACTTGGTACTTATACAAAATAATTAAGAATCATTCCCCATGAATGGAGGAAGCTTTCCCCACAGAAATCCCTTAATTAGTGGATCTGCTCCCTTGATTAGTAGAACACATTCTTAGATTTTTCTCAATCATTGAAGTTCCACAATTTGTGCCATAATTCTATAATATCTTGTTGACTTATTATTTATTATTGATCCTTGAGTAGTAGGGAATAAGTCCCTAAATTATCTCCTCCTCCAACTCTTCATAATCTGCCCAATATTCTCATAATTTTCGACAAAAAATAAATAATATTAGGCACAAATATTCAATTATTCATAAACATTCCTAATGAATATATTAAAGTTAAGAATAAATTATCTAATGCAAAAAGAGAGGTTTAATGTGCCGAAGGATGGTCATAGACCTTAATTTATGTTTTAAATTAGAGGCATGGGCCTTAATTTATGTCTAATTTAGAGGCCCATCAGTTACTAGATGGTTTTCGAATGCATGGGATAACAAATCAAGGAAAATTTTAAGAACCACCCTAAATTTATATGTATAATAAATGGGCGAATCCCCATGATACATAGGAAAAATGGGAGGTGATTTTATCAATAATATAATATGTATATATAATTTTTTTGGTGAATCTCTCACCAGATTATATTATCTTGTAAATTCATGGCAAATATTTCACTAAATTATAAAATCTTGTAAGATCTTGGCAAATATTTCACTGAATAATAAAACATTGTGAAGTCTTGGTGAATGTTTTGTTAAAGTATGAAACCATATATGATAATAGGAAAACATATTCATTAAACTGTAATATACTAACATACATGTTTGGAAAAAAGAAACATAATTTTCTCTTCCTACAAACAATGTTGCAAGTTTTAGTGGCTGTGTTTGTCAAGGTTCTTACTGTACACTCTTTCATATCCTTCTATTAGTTTTGATAATATTCCACAACAAAGTTCTTGTAGGTGTTGATCTTGACCACCAGTTCTGTCAAGGTAGGAGAGATTAATCTTTTCTCTACCACTTTTGTCAAGCTACCACTTTTGTCAAGCTATCAAATTTCTTTCTTATTCCATAGACTCCAACTGCTAGATAAAAAAAAAAAAAAAACACACATCAAGTTTGTTTACTCCAACATGCCAACAAGTAGCAAGACCCAACTATATAATACAAGAAAGTAGTAGGTATCCCAAAGGCTTGAAGGGGATCTAATGGAAAGAAGTGACCATTGTCAGAAGCCTTCCAATCAATATATAAATATATAAATGTAGATTTATATTATTTTAATTGGAAATCTTCAATCAAATAATAAAATTTAATTACGTCTCTCCCAATCTAAATTGCTTATTAGAATAATTCACTACCTTCATACGTCTTGCATTTTTAACAGCGTTGTAACATGTGGATTAATTTCCTTTTTGGTGCACAATCTCCACCTTTTAGGACAATATGGTGCAATGGCCCCACCCCTACAGATCATTATGACAACTAAGAAATACAACAAACTAAGAATAATAGAGAAGATGAAAGATTGTACAAACCAGAATAATTTTCAAACAATTAATCCAATGTCAATACCTTAACTTTTTCATGAAGATATCATATTGAGAATGTTTGAAAAATGGTGGGAAATCTGGGCAGCGATTATCTCTCTTCTCTGAGGGTGATGCAGAAAGAGTGATAAGATTTCATTGTTTTGATTTTTTTTTTTGTTAAACGAGAAAAACCAATCTTAATGGAGATATTGGTATTTTTTACTAAATTTTGTGAAGTGACTAAATGTAGCTTTAACCATTCACCTTAAGATGTTTTCTACAATATAATTTCCTAAGTCTATTTAATATCTTCATTATCATAAGAACCAACCTATATGTATCTTAACTCCACATCTACCACTCTTAGAGGGATGAAATCCATTTATCCCTCTCAGCACTTGGTAGACCTAGAATTAAGATGAATCTAAGCTGATAGAATTTCCCCTTTAAATAGTCTATGCTCACATGAATACGATGGTATTACCATGGGTCAATACCATGGGTTATCATAAACCTGGAGCTTAAAAACTACTATTAGTAATTTATAAAAATTAATAAAATTAATAATTGATTTTTATTTTACTTTTTTTTTTTTAAACAAAGTTAAAATGTTTAAGTGACATTAAATTACAAGATCCATTTTTACTCTTGATCTACCAAGCCCCAAGAGGTATATGTTTTTTCACTCTATGCTAGTTTTCATATCACGATATTTGATCCCTCTCGGGGCTTAGTAGATTCAAAGTAAACATGGATCTATGTTGGTTTAATTCCCCCTTTTAAATATGCTACATTCCACGTGAATACCATGGGTCAATACCATGTGCCATCTTTATTTTTATTAATACTAATATTAGGGTTAATAATGTTTTTTTGCATGGTATTAATAATAACTTGGCCCATGGTATTTGACCCATAGTATTTAGCCCATAGGCTTCACCTAAATATAACAAATTTTTTGAGTATCCTTAAATATAAGGTGACTTATGGAGTAAATATAAAAAAATGTTTTATTTGTTTACCATACCTCTCATTTATTTATATTTTTATTAATTTACCATACCTCTTTTATAAATATGATATTTGGCCCATAGGATTCACTTAAATAAAACCTATTTTTTAGCCTTCTTAAATAGAAAGAGGGTTATGGACTAAATATAAAAAGAGGTTTTCTTTATTTACCATACCTCTAGTTTATTTATATTTTTATTTATTTACCATACCTTTGGAGTAAGTATAAAAATAGGTTTTATTTATTTAGCATACTTCCACTCTATTTATATGTTTATTTATTTACACCCTTGCGTGTTTGTAAATATAAGGTGACTTATGGAGTAAATATAAAAAAATGTTTTATTTATTTACCATACCTCTTGTTTATTTATATTTTTATTAATTTACCATACCACTTTTATAAATATGGTATTTGGCCCATAGGATTCACTTAAATAAAACCTCTTTTTTGAGCCTTTTTAAATAGAAAGACGGTTATGGACTAAATATAAAAAGAGGTTTTATTTATTTACCATACCTCTAGTTTATTTATATTTTTATTTATTTACCATACCTTTGGAGTAAGTATAAAAAGAGGTTTTATTTATTTACCATACCTCCACTTTATTTATATTTTTATTTATTGGGACCAAATACAACCTCCCAAACCACCTTCCAAACCAGAAAATGGGCAATTGCAAATGAATTTATCATTGCATATCAGAAAATTGCAAATGAATTTATCATTGCATATCAGAAAATTGGGTAGTTGTAAGGGAATGCGACCTCCCAAACCAGGTGAATATGGTCAAATGAGTATTTTCATAGTTTATCCGCCCCTTTTTTGGGCTAAAATGAAAAAATGATTATTTTTTAAATAAAAGTTGGGCTAAATATATGAAATGGGTGTTTTATAAAAATTTCGCCCCTCTAAAATGAAAAACCCCTTAAATTTTGCCCTTGGGCTAAAATTCGCCCCTAAAATTTACCATGTAACAAGTGTTATTGCAACTAGCTTGAGAGGCAATTGAGCCTTCTTGGTGATTTTCAAATGAATTTCAGAAGTTCATTATCAAATATGCATTCATGACCTGTAGCTTACATGTTTACTATGCGTTTGACAAAATGCCTATCTTGAATTAGGCATGTCTAGGACAAGATTTTGGCCAAGCTTTGATTGTTTAGCATTGTTATCATCATTTTCATGATTCTGAAAAGTTACAGGAAATTGTAGGTAGTGGTTTGGAGGGTAGCCTAAAAAGTGGCATAGATCTCGCGACCACATCCACTGAACATAGGAATTTACATAGTGAAAAATAGTTCTAGCTTAGGGATTGATCACTTGGGGTGGTTGGTAGGCTCCTTAGTGATCTGTAGTCTCTGAGGGATTTCAGTTTATTTTTGGTTTGTAGGCCCCACTTCCATAACTGGAACTTGAAGTTCAAGTCATATCATAGTGACACTCAACTCATATTTACCCTAGAGAGATTGTAAAAGTGGGTAAATGTGGGAGGGTGTTACACAGTGTTTTGTCACAACTCTTGCAATTACATATATCATATCCTGAAGTGCCCAAAACTTGGCAATAATGTAGTGCATCCATCCTGATATGCAGCTCATATCCTTCCTAAAACACTGATGAAAAATGCCATGCGCCTTCCCTAGAGAAAAGGGGCTCTAAAACCCTAATTTTAACATCATCGTGACCCTGAAACTGGAAATACGTGTTGATTTATAGTTGCATTATATTAGCCTCATGATGCCAGCATTCTTTTGGCTTGGATACCCATGATGATCCCTAAAAGGAAATTTTTCCCAAAGAGGACAAGAAGCTTCGTGATCTATAGGCTGAATGACGAGCTGGAGGTTGTTCGGCGTGGATGAGGCCAAGTTCTCTCAACTTGGCCCTTTGGTCTTATCCCTATGAGCTACCTCCTTGAGATGAGGGCCTTCTCCTATCTTTGGAGAAATCCTAACTCCCTATCCCTACCTTTTTTCCAAAGGAAAAAGCAGTAACTTTTATTAAAAAAATAATGAAAGTTACACTAGCATATGCCACTAAGGCTCGAGTGCTTTCGCACCCCCCGCAACATTAGGAGGCTAACGTGCAAAAGAAAAAAGAGAAAATGAGAAGAGAGGAAAGAGGGAGAAAAAAGAAACAGAACAAAAATTCCAGCTGCAAATGAGATTCGTGCTTCAAGTTTTTCTCCCCTTTTTCTTTTCGACCTTACGCCACTCTCCTTGAGAGGGTTCGATCGAAGCTATGACTATCTGTGTTTCTGCATTCTGTGGGATGGTTTCTTTGTCTGAGTCTGAAGTATCGGAGTGGTGATGACGTTTTATGCCTCCCATGCTTGGATCCACCCTTGTCATCTCTGTCTTGTCATGCGGACTGGTTCCCTTCTGATTCTCCATTTCTTGTGATATCTCAGTCTTCTCTGCAGGGGTCACTTCCTCCTCTGCTTCTGACTCTTCTTCCTCAGAATCTGGAGGTGAGAATTGCCATCCTTTCTTCTGCTTCCCTTTCTGCTTCTTGTTAGTTTTCTTTGCTTCTGGGCATGTGCTTTGTAGGTGTCCTGTCTGCCTACATAACCTGCATCTAAAGGCCGTGTTTTCATAATCTAGTACTTGCTGCCAGTTTTGTTGTTTGTAGATCAGCCTTATACTGTCCGACAGCCCTTTACTTAAATCTACTTCCACACAAATACGTGCGAAAGTATAAATCTTGTCATCAATCCTTTCCAGATCTGTTTTAATGTATTTCCCTATACTGTTTCCAATGCCTTCCAAGACTCGATCGTTCCAGAAGTGCAAAGGAAGATTGTATAGTCTGACCCAGACTGGCATTTTGGTTACAGTCATCTTGTTTGGATCAAAATCTGGGAACCATGGGGTCATAAACAGCCTCGAAGTTCCCCAGAACCATGGCCCTGTACTGATGACTGTATCTCTAACTTCCTGGGATGTAAATTTTACGATAAAAAACCCCTTAGAACATAGGTGAATCTCACATTCCATGGTCCATCTGGTAAAAATCCAATGGAATAGATCCAAGGGTTTGGGCCAATAGCTGTTAAATCGACAGATTAGAGCTTGTGTTTCATAGGATTTGACGAAATCGTCCAGCCCTGCAGACTCTAGATTTAAAGCTGGGGTTTGTTCTGCCTGATCTACAATGTATGTCCTGGGTACGTTTCTGCTTGGATCTGAAGATGGCCCTGCGTCTCTGCTGCCCTGAAGAATGTTTTTGTAGGATGCAGTTTTTTTTCCCTTGTCTCCGTCTTGCTGTCCTTGTCCCTATCCCTACCTATGTATTCATCTTTTCCCATTCCCAAATGGTTGGTCTTTGGTTATTTGCACCCTTATGCTAAGATAGTGCCTACATGCTACTCATTTGGCTTGGAGAAGGAGTACTTGGAGAGCTTGAGCTTGGACTTGGACATTCACTAAAGGAGAGCTTATTGACATCAAGGCTTGGTTGTATGGTTCCTTGTTTATTTCATTACTATATACAACTTTTGGTTCACTTTCCATAAATTTTTGTGTTAATGCATCATTTATCTTAATGCTCCTTGATCTGTTAAGTGGATTACTTTCAATTATGCTATTTGTATTTGTATGCTTTGCTATGTCTTTGATCCCTCGTGCATGTATCCATTGCTATGAGCAGTATAACTGATCTTGAGGCGCAGGTGATTCGAGGTCTTCAACAAAGGAGTAGGTTATAGCATCAGAACGAGGTAGGCCATCTTCCTCTTCTCCCATTTTGTTTTTAATTTAGGAAAATGTCCTTGTAGATTGTCACATAGGTTACTAGTCTCACTCATTGGGATAGAGGGATCGTCTCTGTCTGTAGAGAGGATTTTCCTAGACAACAAAATGGTGACTTCGCTGGGGAAACTATAACCATTCCCATCCATTACTTCAATCAGATTCTCTGATGAGTTTGACCAACCGTAAATTTCTTGGTTTGTGTCTATCATTGTAGCTATTTTCAGTCACTGGTTATTGCTTGAGAATGTTTAGCTTGCTCTGATCTTGAATATTTTTTATTTTTTCCTTAGTTTTCTCCCCCAATGCTTTTTCTGTTATGATATTAGAGCTATCAATGTTGATTTTAAATTTATAGTCGCGCTGATCTTCCTTACATCGCCATTTTTCCTTTAACAGGTGCGTTGATCCCAAAGGATAGAAGAAAATTTAGGGTTTCTTCTTGTTTTTAGTGTTTTTGACCCCTGTTAGTAGTTTTCCAGTGTGACTACAATGTATTTGTCTTGATTAACACCCTTGTTTGATCACAATTTGTCTCTTGACTTTGTTAATGTGTGTTTGAAGCTTGATTGCCTTATAGGGTTTCTAGGCTTTCTAGGTCACCCACTGCTCATTGCTTGGTCTTCTTCTCCATATTGATTGTTTCCATTAAGGAGTCTTCCTGCAATCGGAACATCTTTCTCAAGTTTCTTTCGGTTTGTGATTGTGAAGTAATTTTCATTAGTATTGAGTAATTTTTGATGCTTTGAAGATTGCGTTTACTCCATTATCAAGCATAGATTACAATTTTATTATTTGGAAAGATTGAAAGTGAATTCTTGTTTGATTTCTTTGTTTCAAAAGAAAAGTGAATGATTTCCTCATTTAAGTATTTTTGAAATGATTTTCATTTGAAATCCTAAGTGAAAGAAATTTCATTTAGTTGTTTTGGTTCTCCCTTGATCGTTGCATTAGTTTGAATTGTTAAATCAAATTGAAAGAAAAAATAGAATTAGTGCATCTTAGTGAAAGAAGAGTGATTTTTGTTTCTCTTAGGATTTCATCTTGGTATTGCATTTGGTTGTGAAAGTGAAATATTAGATCTCATTTTTGCATTTTGGCATTGTAAAGATAAAGAGTTGTGTTTTAATGCATTTTTCTTGATTGATGCATTATTTTGTTATCTCTCTTCCTTCATTATTTTAGCCTTCATCGAATGAAAATTTTTCATTTTTATCATTTAGTTGCATCATAGGTACATGTGACATCATTGAGCCATCAAACTGAAACTTAATTGAAGATATACTTAAAATTTACCTCAATTAACCTAAGGAGCATTTGTAACCTAACACAAATATCTAGAGGTCTAGGCTAGAGATGTGTTCTGATGTATTTAAACATAGCAGTTGTCGTTAACTACCTACAGTGTATCCCGGGGGTGAAATCCCGTCCTAGTATGGAAGTATATAGAAGTTTCTCTAGTACTTTCGGGTATATAGGAGGCACTTCAATATGATAAGTATATAGGGATGCTCTCATCGAATGGTTCTGCATTAAACAACGCTAACATAGACTTGTGCTTCCCGTACTGTCGAGAATATATTGTGCGACCTCACTAGGTTGCTATATTTTAGCCACAGGTAACTGAGTCTGCTGCCTTGTAAATGTGATACACCGAACACATCATTTGGGGAGATCGGTCGTTGTACATCAAGTCCTTGGTTTCGGATAAGGTGTATATAATGGTTCATAGATACTTGGTAAACCCTCTTTTCTAACATTACCCATTTCAATTTATTTGTTGTTTCGTGTCATAAAATTAACTGCCAATGATAACATGTTGAACCCATGCAGTTTCTTTTTGGCCCCACATTGAGTAAATTCCTTGTAAATTTTAATTTTAATCAACCCTCAATGAATCATCTCTTCTCCTTCTGCTCTTGAGAGAAAGTCACCATGGTTGAACCATTGAGTTAACCTCATAGTTCCCCTTCGTTGTCTAATACTGAAGGGTCTTCACAAGGAGGTCATCCTAAACTTTCACAGTCACTTGTAGCTCAAGGCTTTGAACTTGGAATTGTCCCAAGCATCCAACCCTTGCTTTTCTTCCTCCACATTGATATTCATCATCATCTAATGAGTCTAATATAGAAACCCCTGAGAGTCCACAAATGTTTGTTTTATACCCTCCGAATCTGCTATTTGATCCAATTGTTATATCTCCTCAACGCCCTTATAGTCCATACGATCGATCGGGTGTTCCTTTGGAGTTATCTCCTTGTCCATCTTATATTCCTCCTCACCAATTATTTCCACCTATGGCTTTAGAAGGTGATATTCCAACCTCTCCTCGAGGTCTTCTAGAAGTCTCCGCTACACACACTCCTAATGTTGATGATGAGTCTGAATATGACTTTCCTTCGTAAGGATTTCCTTATGTAGGAAGAGTTCCATCTCAACTGACTCCTGAAAACAGTGGGCATATGCTTCCACTTGGTTATACAACAATGGCTCAATTAGTTCCAGGAACTCCCAGTGCTTCCTCTTTATATCAAAATCCTATTTGGTCATCAAAAGCTATGCCTACTTCTGGTCTGTTTATTCCTAATGTGACCTCTCAGATACATGTGAAAATTGTCGTTACTTTATTTCCGATCCAACCGATGATTCCGTCACAACCATTACCTTCGTTTCAACCTTCCATTCTGGTGCAACCAACTATTTCAGTTTATACATCTGTAAGTTCCTTAGTCCCTCCATCAAGCTAACAAAATGTACCATCACCTCATTCACATTCTGGGGGGCAAAATCCCAACTTTCCTCTTGTGTCTTGTGGAACCCATGTAAGTGGATCACAACCTCACATGGTTGGAGTGAGTCAACCTAATCCTAGTGGTATTTCTAATCCCATTGGTCCATCTGAGGTAGGTAATATCCAATATCAACATCCTTACATGACCTAGATACCCCTCCAATAGTCTTATGTTCCATATGGTTCACAAGCACTGCAAAATCCAACTTATATTCCACAAGTAAGTTCTCATGTGCAACTCGATCCAAATTTTATTCCCAGTGCATATGGTAAAATCCCATTTGGAACTTACCAATACCGACAGGGAATCCCTTAAGGAACTGTCCAACAAACTTTACAGTAGCAAGGGAAAACAATGCAGTAGAAAGGGGCAACCTTTGCAGCAGTTTCAATAGCCTTTGCAACAAAAAACACAGTTTGTTCAATAGCCCAATCAACCCTTGAATTTGCAAGGTCAACCATTGTAGCAACAAGGTCAAACCTTGCCGCAACAATCTAAACCTGTATATCAATAAGGTCAAACCTTGAAGGCATAAGGTCAACCCTTGCAGCAACAGGGCCAACAACTTTATTACCAGGGTCAACAAGTGCAACAACCTCACAATCCATATGCTACACATAATTTTTATCCACCTTATGGTTACCAACAATATGTGGCAGGTCAATATCAACTCTACCCTGGTCAGAATCCGCCCTATGGTCAAGGTACCCCTCAGTGGGGGAAACATCAAGCCCCTTATGGTCAAAATCCTCCACTTTGGTGGCAGAATCCTTACCAACGAGGTTGGAACCCTTAGATTGGGCCTTATCAAAGGCCTTATATGCCTTTTAATCTGCATTTTCCATTTTTAGCGACGTTGGAACTGCCTGACGTTTCGAGGCTTATTAATGATCCAATTCTCCATTTGCCTTATTGGCCTCTAGTTCCCACTAAAATTCCAAGTGATTGCCCCAATTTTGAAGGAAAAGCTAAAGAGGACCCTTAAGCCCATGTGATGACATATCATTTATGGTGTTCTTCTAATTCTTACGTTGACGATTCTATTCGTCTCCACCTCTTTCAACGAACCTTGACAGGTGTTGCCGCAAAAAGGTACGTCGAATTACCTTGAGGTACCTATGTAGACTTCAACTCTTTGGCTATGGATTTCCTCACCCACTTCTAGCTACCAGTTTGTTATGAAACTGGTACTCATTTGCTCACATCTCTGAAGAAAGATACCGTGACCCATATCTCCGATCATATCCATGAATGGAGACGTCAACAACGCCTCACCAAATTCGAAATTTTTGATGAGTTGTTGACCGAATGGTTTACCAAGTCATTCGTAAACAAAATTTCTAAAAATATAGCAATGCGTGTGTTACACAAAATATTGTCACCATGACTATTTTCAGTCAGTATGGGTCTATCATCAGTCATATTGTCCTCCTTAGCAAGTCTCAAACCTCATCTCTTCATGTCAAGCTTTAAAAATGAGAGAAAGTCCTTGAAAATCAAAAAAGCTCTGGTTTCGCACTTTCTCTTACTGTTACCTGCAGTCTCGCACCCCTTGGTCATGTTACCTGCGGATCTGCCCGCTCTGTCTCTAAAGGAGTGGGTTCAGACCCCTGTGAAAGTCAAAAAAGCACAAGTTTATTCTTAAAACCTCACTTGTGGTTAATTCTGGATGCTTCTAGAAGGAATTTTGACGTGGATGGTTCGCTCCTAGGTGGTTCATGCATCCCATAACTAAAGGAGCTAATCCCTTGATGAGAGGAGCTTATCCCTTTGAAGGAGGGCTTTATCCCTTTGAAGGTGGACCTAGTAACTTCCCTCCATTGCACTATAAATTAAGGCATTGGGCTGGTTGCTAGGGAGGTTAGAAGCTGAACATTTTTTAGGGTAAATGCTGTTGGAATTGAGACTTCCTAGTTAAGCTTGAGAGGAGAGATTACATACCTTTTGGCTTCTTTGGGAAGAGAGTGAAACTTGTCAAAGTAGAGGAGATTCTTGCTGGACCCTGGGAGGAGCTTGTACAGCATCAAGGCACTAAAGTTGTAAAGTTCTTCTTTGATTAAATTTAATACAATTAGATTCATTTTTCTCAATAAATTGTCTTATATGGTTTGTTTCATGAATTCCTTGATCATCATGATAAATATGCTTTATTACATTGGCTTTTCAGGTGCTATTTAATGTGTGTGCTTGTTTGTGTTCGCAGATTCTTTAAAAGGGAGATCATTTGGATCAACAGAGCGTGGCTTCTACAAACTAGCACTGGACCTGAGGTAGGCCTAAAACACCTATTTGCCTTTATTTATAAATTGCATATTTAGAGAAAGATAGAATTTTTTTGTTTTGCTTGTCGCTAGATATCATTAGATATTAGGGAGGTCGGTCTTGTCCACAAGAATAACTTATCCGGCCGACAAAATGGTGACTCCACTTGGGACTTGAATTTTTGATTTTTTTCCTTTGCTTTTACTTTGACTTGAGAAAATGTTTCTCTGTTTCTAGTTTTTGCTTGTTGTGTGGGATTGGGTAGGTTCAGTAGATCTTGGATTATTTTTTGTTTTTCATGATTTTGGAAGAGGACCGCACCCTCTGCTTGTAACACAGTGCGGACATCCCCGTACTTTTGCTTTACACACAGAGCAGTACCGCACCTGGGTATACTGGGGGCCTGCGGACACTGTCAAAATTTTGAAAAACTCGAAATTTTCTCTTTCAGTCAGCTTAGGATTTGTTTATGTGTTTTTAGCCTCTGCCCAGATCTGCACATGACTTGTCAGAAACTTTTCATAGGTTAATTCCATTGGCATTAGGGTTTTAGGTGAAATTCCTAGAAGTTTTGTGTGCCGGGCTTGATTTTCGTTTTGGTCTTTGTAGTAACTCAGAGCTTAGAAGCCTTAGAAACCTCAGATCACCTTGGTTTTTGCTGGCCTTCTTATGAGTCTGACCATTTTGTAAAATCTACCTTTGTTGAGGAATCCATCTTGTTTTTCTCTTTGCGAAACTTCGAAAGAACTTGTGTTGAAAGTTTTGGATTTCATTTTTAGAAAAGAAAACAAAAGTTGGTTGTTTTTTGATTAATTTGTGATTCTGGACAAATTAGTCCTTAGTTTGCTCATAACTAAGTAAAACATCCTTGAAAAGAAATCTTGTAAGCTTTTACTTCAATTAGTTTTTTAGAATTTATAGATCTCAAGATTAGATTTTTCAATAGTTTTGAGTGTTTTATAAAATTTAAAAAATCTCTTTTGAAAAAGTTTGTTTTAGTAGCATTTGAGTGTTTGGAAAGAAAGGGAAATTTTCGTGAGCATAACTAGTTGTCTTGTTTTTGAGTGTATTGAAAAAGACAAAAAGTTCTTCTTTTTATTTGTTTGTTAAGGAAAGATTTGTTTTTACAAGCATTTGCATTCTCAACTCTTTCTTTAGCTAGAAATTCATTGAAGAAAAAGGATTGTTTTTCATATTAAGTGAATTTTTAGTGATTTGGAGTCGAGTATTCACACCATAAAGTTTCATCTCCGCACCTTTTGACTTAAGAAAAAACCAATAAAAATAACGCTTAAAGTAAAATCTATCTAGTAATCTTTTTATTTCTAGGGCTCTTTATAACCAACATAGCTTAGGCTAGTATCTTGGAGTAGGGAGTAATTAACTCTCCAAGATAGTAAAACAAACAAGTAGCTGTATCTTATGGTAGGAGATAAATTCCAATTGTTACATCTATGCTTTGGGAAGCTCCTCTTATAGGAGTCAAGCACGAGATCGTGTCTGAACCAGTGGGGTAATCAATCCTTCCTCATTGGGAACGATACTAGATATACACATATTAAAAATGGTAAACCTCAAATTAACCATTGTCGAGGAGCCTGGGGTCACTTGTTGGTAAACCTTGGATTATGTCAAGGAGCCTTCAAGGGGATTGAGCTTGCTACTCTGCCTTTGCGTGTGTATCGGATCACAGGCTGTTCCCCTAGGTATATTTGTTTCTATTGGTAACCACAGTGACCATATTCTATAGGATTCTTTCCTAAGGTGACGGTGGAGGGAAGATCCCACTGTACTTGGAGCAGATGTCGGCTAGACTCACTTGGATTTTCTGGGGGGTTCTCTTCACTCGAGACAGTTTAGTGGAGAATCTTATGCCAGTATATTCATTAAGCAGGTTGCCGGGGTAACTGTTCCAACCGCCATTTCTGTATTGAATTCTGCGATGTTGGATTTCATCACCAACTCGTGTTTTCAGTATGAAAGTTACTGTTTGTGTGTGGTTTGACCTCCTAGATTCTTTAGGCGTGTGGTTCAAAATTGTTTGGTTCTTTAGAGACTTTAGGTGGTTTTCATTGAGATTTTTATTTGTTTGCGTGTGAAGTAGTTAAAATATTTAATCATGGCTAAATTACTGAGGAAGTCCTGTAGACTCCGGGGCCAACCTCCTGAGCTTTCACCGAGCCAGCTTGAAGGGCTATGAGCCCTTGTAACTCCTAGTGACAGTAGAGTTGGGTCACTTGAAGAAGGAGAGTCTTCTTTAGTTGTACATCCTGATTATCAAGTGTAAGCACCAGAGTATATTTTAGAACCTATTTCTTTTTCCGAAGTTACTGGTAGTTTTTCTTCTACTAGTGAATTAGCTGAGGAACCTGAAATATCTGAACCTGAAACTGAACCTGCTGCTACTCCAACATCAGGATTTGCCTCTCCAACTTCCAGTGGTCCTGGTTCACCCAGGGTAGAAAGAGTCATTACCCAAAATCTTCCTTCTGGACTTATTGCTATTGAAGAACTTGTTACTCTGGAAGAAGGTATACCTATCCCTGAAAATCAACCAGCTATAGAACTTAGGGAGCGTGAATCGATCTTTTATAGTCCACCTAGGAGGGACGCTTGGTATCTTTCATTGACCAATTTTTTGGAAAACCTGGGACTAAGTTTTTCACCACCTCGCATTCCTTTTCACCCAACACCTAGGGGTTATTATCCTCCTTTGAATATGTCGAGACAGTCGTCCATGTTTTCTCAATCTCCAGAAACCTTTTTATATGGCGGTCCTTCTATTCCCTCTGGGTATCAGTCACTTATTGGTACTTTTTCGGGAGCATCTCCTCAACCTATTGAACAAGGGTTATTAACTGGTAATAACGAAACTAAGCCGTTGAGTGTAGAAGATATTCTTAAGATGTCAGGTACCATTCCAAATTCGCAACCTCAAGGTGGCCAGTTACCGCCTGGGGGGCAGCCTCAAAGTCCTCAATTATCGCCTGGGGGGCAACCTCAAGGTACCCAATTACCGCCTGGGGGGCAACCTCAAGGACAATACATACCTATGAGACAATACATTCCTCAAGGTCAACCCCAGACTCAGTATGTACCTCAAGGTCAACCCTAGTATCAATATGTACCTCAAGGTTAACCCCAGTATCAGTACGTGCCTCAAGGTTATCAACCTCAAGGTCAGTACCGAATCCAAGGTTTCTAACCACCTTCCGATAAATCATTTGTCCAAGGAGCTTGAAATGTACCTTTGAATTATCAACCCTACCCTCAACCCGGTTATGGTCCTCAATTTGCTCAACCTTCTATGGGTCCATACCCCGGAATGAACTTAGTGTGGGATCCATCTCAATCTCAACAGATCTTGCAACCGAATGTACAGTTGTCATCTCAATCTAGAAAACCCTTAGTTTCTGGTTTAACCCAGCAACTTGTCCAGTCTACTATTCAAACTTCTGCATCTTTTGTAGTTTCTCAGCCTGGGCCTAGTTCCCCTCAAACTCCGCCTCAAACGACTGCTGCAACATCTATTCAATCTACCCCACCTACTTCTAGAGTATCGACGGCTCTGGTTTCTACTGTTCCTGTATCAAATCCTCAAGCATCTTTACCTCAGTCTGGACCCACAATTCAGACTTCGGTTCAAATGCCTGTAGGACAACCTGGTCCAAGTACGGTTGTCACAAGTCAACCTCAATTTACTTATCAATCGTACCAGGGATAGTACCAATTCTGTCCTGTTGTGCAGCAGCCAGTCTATCAGTATCAACCATACCCTGGATATCCTTATCAGCAACACCAACAACCCCAAGACGGTCCGGTTAATCCTGGTTTTCCGGGAGGATATAATATCCCAAATGCAATTCCAATTCATAGTTATCCTGGATATCCTCCTCCTGGGGCTGGTCTCATGACCCAGGGTTTCAGGGACCCTAATCGTCAGTTACCGTTCATTGCAACTTTTGACTTGCCTGACTTGTCGCGCCTTACAAACGATCCAGTTAATTATCTTCCGTTTTGGTCACCAATGCCGAATAAGTTGCCTAGTGATATTCCTAAGTTTGAAGGCAAATCAGGAGAGGACTCGTTGAACCATGTGATGACTTATCACCTCTGGTGTGCGTCTAACTCCATTTCAGATGATTCAATCCGTTTAAGGCTTTTTCAACACACTGTAATTGATCTTGCGGCCAAGTGGTACATTGAGTTACCGCGAGCCACTTTTTATAACTTTAGTCAGTTAGCTACTTCGTTTTTAACTCATTTTCAGTTGCCAGTCAGATATGACAATGACACGAAATTATTAACTTCATTAAAGTAGTCAACGTCCACTAACATTTCAGATCACATTCATGAATGGAGACGTCGACGACGTTTAGTGAAAGTTTTTATTCCGGATCAAATCTTAGCTGAATGGTTTGTCAAATCTTTATTACCGAAAATCACTGAGGATGTAGCTAAGGCATGAGTCGTTACTGAAGAGCAAGTAATTGCTCAAGCTCAGTACCTAGACCTAGTTTATACGCAGTCAGGTACGTTACACGAGAAAATCCTCAACCTTCCTAAACAAAATCAAATAACTGCAGCTCCTTCAGGGTCTCATGCCACTGATGGTATGATTGGTACGGTTAATACCAAAAGTAAGAAGAATTCTTCCAAGAATTCTTCTCCTATCATAACTTTACCAGATTCCCTGACAGGAGATTCTTCCACGGAAATTTCTGCCAATATTCATGTTGTAGAGTCATCTACAGCCAAATCAAAATCCGGTGGTAAAAATAAAGGGAAGAAGAAAAATAAAACAAATAAAAATTCGAAAGAGAAACCAGAAAAAACGGAATCTACTGATGAGAAACACAAACCTTGTTATCCTTGTCTCATTTGTGACGAAGATCATTTTACAAGAGACTGCCCTCATCGCGCTGAGGTTGCGAAAATCGTCAAAGGTTCTCAAATGCCAGTTGTTTTGAAGGATCCTTTTCCTAGCCAAGATAGTAAGATGATAGGTTCTTCCTTAAATGCCTCCGAAGAACCCATAATGATGATGTCCCATGTTAAGGTTGCGACACGATCGCAAGATTATGGAAGTAAAAGTCTTGTTGGTGGTAAGGAAGCAGAATCTTCTAATTCGAACCCATCAACTTCAACTCCCGGTTCTGATCCACTAAAGATCGAGAAACCTAACCCAAACTTAGTAATTAAACCACCCGCTAAGGGTATACTTCGAAAGTCAGCTTTCAATCCACATGCGAGAGCTGCTCAGAACTATAACATTGTTGAAGATTTGGCTATTTCACCTTCGGCAATGTCAGCTTTGGAGGTGCTGCAATCATGTCTAGCACAGCGTAAATTGCTATTGTCGGTTATAGGAGCTGTTGGAATTCAGGACTCGAACCTTATAATTTTCGATCTAGAAAATAGTACACCTCACTTACCTCATCAAATGGCTTTCCATATTCCAGTGTTAGTAAAAAGCAGACCTTGTTGTAGGACTGTGATTGATGAGGGAGCCTCAACGTGTATTATGTCGATCCAGTGTTGGAGATCGCTTGGTTCTCTACACTTAATCAATCCCCGACTATTCTAAAGGCCTTTGATGGCCGTGGGTTCCATCCTTTTGGCATTCTACAGGATTTACCTAGAGGGGTTGAAGGCAAAACTGTTAATCTAGATGTGGAGGTGGCTGATGCCCCTCTAGATTACAACCTTCTCTTGTGTCGTAGTTGGTCTTACACTATGACAACTGTTGTTTCATCGGTCTTTCGACTTATAAAGTTCTCTCATAATGGAAAGATCGTAACTATAGACTAGCTAACTTACTTTTCATCCGACCTAGCCTCTTCTGAAAGTATCCAGCATGTCGGCAAAACAACTATCCCTTATAAGGATTTTGGAGTAGGATTAGTTAAAGATTCTGGTTTACTGGGAACTTTTTCCTTTCCTCCTCCTAACGTATCGCCTTCTACTGCAACCATTCATATGATTTCATCAGACACTATTGTTTATGATGATCCTTGGATTGTACCTTTCAAAACTAAGATAGATTCATTTGGTGATGTTATGCCTTTGAGTCCATATGAAATTGCATATCAGGCCGTACAATCATTTTCCGACCTTTTTTCAACCACAATTGACTTAATGAATGTGGTCCATGAAGAATCACTTTCAAAATCAAACTCAGATTCAACAACGTTTTCTGAACTTGTTCACACCGATGAGAAAATTCTTGAAATCCTGTGTGTTGATGATTTACCATGGGAAGATCTTCATCATAGATCTTCATTTTTACTTGAGATTGATCACTTTGAAAATGATTTTTCATCTATTTTTACGACTGATTATGTCAAGTAACCTCAGAATCCAATGAAAAATCCTGATTCTGAGTTAAATTTGGGAAATATTTCTCGAACTATTCCTATCGACATTTCGGTTAAGCCTGGAATTGTTGAAAGCATTCATATAGGTGCCTCTTGTACGGAAGACGAAATTCAAACATATAAGGCCCTATTTCAAGAATTATGTGACGTGTTTGCCTGGTCATATGAGGAAATGCCAGGAATTGACCCAGCAATTGTTGTTCATGAAATCAAAACTTACCCAGATGCTAAACCCGTCCGACAACGTTTGTGTCAGATACACCTGTGAAAAGTTGATGCTATTAAAGCAGAAGTTGAAAAATTACTTAAAGCAGGTTTCATTTATCCAATTCCCTTAATGGATTGGGTATCGAATATTGTTCCTGTTAACAAAAAGCAAGGAACAATAAGAATATGTATTGATTATAGGGATATTAATCGAGCCTGTCCAAAAGACAATTACCCAACTCCCTATATCGATCAAATCATTGATGATTGTGCCAACAGTGAAATATTTTCCTTCATGGATGGTTTTTCCGGATACAATCAAATCAATATTCTACCTGCTGATCAACCAAAAACAACTTTCATTTGTCCATGGGGGACATTTGCTTATTGCAAATTACCTTTTGGGCTCAAGAACACCGGGGCAACTTTTCAAAGAGCCATGTCTTACGCGTTTCATGACATCAAGCACATTGTGCAACCCTATCTCGATGATTTACCTGCTCATTCATTACATCGAGCCGATCATCTCATCCATTTACGAGCAATCTTTATGAGGTGTAGGCATTATCGAATTAGGTTGAATCCACACAAGTGTGTTTTCTGTATAGAAACAGGTCGGTTACTAGGGTTTGTTGTTTCGAAAGTCGGCATTCGCGTCGATCCCTCGAAGGTTGAAGCTATTGTCAAATTGCCTCCTCCTTCGAGTCTTTGCCAACTCCAAAGTTTGCAAGGGAAAGCAAACTTTTTACGTCGATTCATTCCTAACTACGCCGAGATCACAAAGGGTTTACCTTGTTGCTGAAACAGAATACTCCATTCTTTTGGGATGAGATAGCTGACAAATCTTTTGATGCTCTAAAATACGCGTTGACCCATGCACTGTTATTGCATCCTCCCAACTACAACCAGGACTACTTCTTATATCTCGCCGCCTCGCATTCCACCATTGGAATGGTGCTAGTTCAGGAAGATGAATTCGGTAATGAACATGTGATATATTACCTTAGTCGAACCTTAAATCCAACTGAGCTAAAATATTCACATGTGGAGAAATTGGCTCTGGCAGCTATTCAAGCTATCCAACATTTTCGTCATTACATTTTACTACGCAAAACTATAGTAATTTCCAATTGCAACCCTATGATCTATATTTTGACCAAACAATTGCTAGGGGACAAGTACTCCAAATGGATTGTGATCCTGCAGGAGTTCGACTTGGAATTTGAAAAGTCTAAGTCAAAGAAATCTTTAGTTTTTGCGGAGTTGATGTGTGACTTCCCGCGTGCTGACACTGAAACTGTGGCGGAGGAGCCCATTGCAAACGAATCCTTGTTTCTAATCAGCACTTTAGATCCATGGTATGGGGATATCATAGTTTATCTCCAAACCCAATCCTTTCGGCCAGAAATTTCAAGATCAGAGTGTCGGAAAATATGATTCCAGTCCCAACAATTCAAAATTATTGGAGATACACTTTATCGTCATGGGGCGGACTCTGTTTTCTGACGTTGTTTAACTCATGAGGAAGCTGAAAGGGTTCTAAATGACTGTCACTCTGGAGTGTGTGGCGGTCATATGTCTGGGTTTGCCACAGCCCAAAAGATATTGCGCGTTGGCTATTTCTGGCTGTCTTTGTTTAAAGACTGTATTAACGCGGTCCGAAAATGCCACAACTGCCAAATTTTTGATCGAAAGATGTGTGCTCCACCTGCTCCTCTCCACCCTATAATTTCCGTCGGTCCTTTTGTGAAATGGGGTATCGATTTTATTACAGTAACCCTCACTCGGCCGGGGGGAATGCGTATATCATCCTTGCGGTAGGTTATTTTACCAAGTGGGTCGAGGCGATGCCTACATTTGAGGCAGACGGCAAAACTGCTGCGATTTTCGTGTTCAATCATATAATTTCTAGGTTTGGTGTTCCACAAGTGATTATCATTGATCATGGGCGTCATTTTCGAAACATTATGATACTAAACTAACAGACCAACTTGGCCTACGTCACGATAGTTCAACTCCATATTATCCACAGGCTAATTGTCTGGTTGAAGCCATCAACAAAGTTCTAGTCATCATGATCCGATGAATCATTGGGATTCATATGTTGAATTGGCATAACATGCTATTTTCAACGCTTTGGGCGTATCGAACCTCAGTAAAAACGTCAACCGGTTTCACTCCTTTCCAACTAGTTTACGGTTTGGAAGCTGTGTTACCCATTGAATGCGAAATCCCATCATTGCAAATGGCCATAGAATTACCTCCAGCCACTTCCGAAGAGGAGAAACGTTTGTTGTACTTGGCTCAGCTAGATGAGAATCGACGTGATGCTGCACTAGCAATCGAAGCTCATGCCAAACATATTAAAGCTCAGTATGATTGAAATGTTACACCTCGTAATTTTTCAGAAGGAGACCTAGTATTATTGTACGATCAAGCAAATGATAAATTAAGCACTGGAAAATTCGTACCCATGTGGCATGGTCCTTATGTTGTTAAGTGAAAGCTGGCAAAAGGGGCCTATGAATTGGAAGACTTTGACGGGGTCTCTTTAGGTAAGCCCAGAAATGGTCTTTACCTGAAGAGATATTATGCTTAAATATGGGTGTGGAGATTTTAGTTAGGTTAGTTTTCTTTCTAGCTAGTGTGTTTTAGATTAAAAAGTGTGCTTAGTTTAGAGAGTGTTTTTGTCATTATTCCTTCTTATCTTGATTTTACTCCGGATATTGCAGATGTCGACATCTCTCCAAACATACATTGGTTTTGCTGATGGTGCTTGTCGTAATACACGGAACATTTCATACGTAGCTTATGTTATCTATTCACCCTCTGATGAGTTGGTATCTATGCATGGGGTAAGCCTCGGTCAGACAACAAACAACATTGCAGAGTATAGTGCAGTGATTGAGTTATTGTCTGAATCCATCTCATTTGGGATTCAGAGTTTGATTGTGAGGTTAGATTTTGAACTCGTTGTGTTACAGCTTAATAGAGTATATGCCATTAGAAATCCAGTATTATTGAGATTATTTTTTAGAGTTCGTCTCTTGGAACGTGAATTTGAATATATTGAATATCAGCATATTCCAAGATATTTAAATACATTAGCAGATGCAATTGCTTCTCGAATGTTAAGTAGACATTTGCAATAATCATACAAGTAAATTTAAAAACATTCCATAATATGTTTTACAAGATAAGCTGGTAATAGTGATATAACATAGCATAGAAGTGTGTCAAATATACATCATCTTCGATCATAGGTTGAAAAACACCTTATGATCGGCAAAAATGATAGTACAAAAAGAAAAAATGCCATATGAGTCTACAACAGGCGATCATCCTATCACTGGTGATGATCACGATAAGAAACCACTATACAGGCCACCCTACAAAGGAACCTCTTGAAAGGTCTTGGGACCCTAATCACATAGCGCTATAGCCTAAGAGGAATGTCATCTATGCTGGTCTCTGGAATGTCTACTGTCAAACGCTCTAGATGGTTTTCCAATTTGGCCAGGGTCTCTATAGATTCGTCGTGTGGGGCTGATGTTGCTGCAACTAGCTGTTTCCTCTCATAGGGCCGGAGAGCGGTTGGTCCCCGTGGACCTACATCTGCATTTAAAACTTTTTACTATGAATTTTGGGATGATTTAAAAACAAAAAAAAAATTAATTAGAAAATGTTGAAAATGATTTTACCTGAATCATCCCATTGCTCTCCTGGTGGAAGAGCCATGTTTGGGTCACCACGATAATCCATCCCAGCATAAGGAAAACCCTGAATAGCAAAAACTTGGTTCTCCAACCAATGAAAATACTCAGGAGGAAATCAAACGACTTCTGTTCCCTCATCAGGATGACGGGCCATAACTGCAATCCAACGCATCAGTTTGGGCTCTCGGGGAAGTCCAGCTCCAACGGAAAGATGCTGTGGGACCAACATCGGGACCTTCTCTAGACCACAGCTCACAACTAAAGCACTATATCCAAAGTTCTTCAGTTGTCCGTTCTTTGCTCTAGTCAGTTGGCCATTTACATTAGCCAGCATAGCCTCGCACCAGTTGAAGATGGTGCCTCGAAAGCAGTCTATTGCCATCCGCATTTGGGATCCAGTGGCCACATGTAGTGTTGTGCTTCCGCAGAGCCTGGTAACAGTAAATGCAATCACTTTGAGTTCAGGATGGGAGATGGTTTTGATATCAATCCGTTTGTCTCTAGTTTGGTCATTACAGAACTCTAACTAGAGGCTATCGATAGACTGGCCACCTGGCTTATTCCCGAATAGAGTCAAATGTTCACCTCTCTTAGGCAAACCAGTCAAAAATTAAATGTCTTCCAACTCCATTTCGAGCTGGTGGCCACCAATAAAGAAACACTGGTCCTGTATATTCCACCTGTCTTAGCCACTGCAAAAAGTCCACATGGGCCCTCATGCCAGGTATGGCCCAGAATTTGAATAAACCGCACGCCTTCAATCCATCAATCAAATGTTGATGATTAATCGTGGCGAGATCCACATCCTCGTGCTCCCGTTCCTGCCAGTCAAGCATGATGTATACCCTACATTCAATAAAAAGGCGGATTAGAATATTTAAAATCAAAATTTTTGGGTGGAATTTGAAAAATTTAAGTTTGAAAACCTTTGCTACGGGGACTGCACCCTCTATGTTAGAGACAGTACGTAGGTCCGTACTCTGCCTTAACGGCAGGTGCGGGCCCCTGACTTTTTTCCTTTTATGAAAAAGTCGGGGCCGCAGGTTTCCTATGCTATGACTGCGGACCCCGCGCGCGGGTTTTTAACCTAAAAATTTCCTAAAAAACAAAATAAAACCCTAAAAACAAATTTAAAATGGATGAAATGAAAGAGTAAGATGATGTGGATTACCTGGAGGTGACGGTGTTCGATTCCAATGGACGGATTTTCCGCAATCTTCACGTGAAGTTTTTGACCAAAAGCTCTCTTTTCTCACTCTGAAGTGAAACGGTAAAAATGAGTTTACAAAAGCCCTTTTTATAAGCTTTTTTGAATAAATGAATTTTTAATTTGTTTATTTTTCACTTTAAAGAGGTAACTTTTGAAGCATTTTTATCTATTTTAAATAGGTATGAGTAATGTTTGAGTTTTTGTGTAGGATAGCAGATTTTTCAGGCAAAATTGGTCATTTTTGACGAAAAAAATTAGAGTCACCTTTAAGCTCTTTTCTGACTCCTAAAATATGAAAAGATTGCCGAGTTTTTCTTTTTAAGCTCGTTAAAATGGAACTAAAAAGATGGTCCACTTACAACCCTTTTCTGATCGTAAAAACATGAAAATATTGCCGGATTTTTGTCGTTTCAAATTCGATATTGGTTATAAATCGACATGTCATGGATCGCTTTTCTACTTTTTCGGATCAGAAACACTAATTATGAAAAGTACGCCTTGGTCGTAATGATCAAGTGGTTCTCTCAAGTATTATTTTATACTTTTTCGGGCTTGGGAGACACAAATTTACGAAAAAGGACAACCATGGAGTTTTCTTAAGTTTTTTTAGACTCGCTAAAATTGAAAAATGCCGAGTTTCTCCTATACTGGACTTGTTAAAATTTAACAGTAAAGGACCTATTCAATTACAAATAGGAACAGACCACTCCTTCTTAGGGTTCGAATTTAAACTAAGCTGGACTCATCCAAGGGATGAGCTTATAATCAAGAAAATGTTATCCTCCTCAAACTTGTTAAAAATAAAGAGGTACTTGCCAGAAATGGTGGGGGAAAAGAGAGAAAAATGAGCTTGTTTGTCGTACTTTGTGTCTCAGAAAAACATTTAACCACTCTTGAACACGACACTTTTTATTCACCTGGGTTGGGAAATCCTTTGCCTAACAGTTGATCAAACCATATTGAAAGTCTTCACCTGGTTTCTTGGTATTAACTTTGGGTCAATTGTCAGCAAACCATTTGCTATGTCGTTATGTGTTCAAGAGGTCAGTGAAAATAAACCATTCATCTGCAAAATATCTGTCATCCATCTTGACCATCCTTGAGTTAGTCCTTGCAACTATATTTCTTCAAACTTGATCTATGATTTCATGTTGTGGGCTTGCCTACAACGGATCGCTTTCTATGGACTTCAACTCATTATCTAGAAAGATGATCTAGAAATCATCAGTACCTTGGGATTTGCATGCCTCAATGGTAGGTTTCTCGCCTTCGACGATAGGTTGCATCATTGACCTTCGATCAAAGGATTCTGTGACATGTTCAACATCAACACATCTATTCACATCTCATGGATTGTACTGAGTACTTTGAGATCCATTGACATTACTGGTGGTTTCTCTCACACTTGTTAACAGTTTACATCATTGACTGGTAATCAAGTGGTTTCTACCATGTTCGACTTCAACACATTCATTCACATGGATATAATCGTACTATTTCGGGAAGTAGAAATCAAGACCCTGGATCTAGTTCCCACCTTCCCGGCTGCGAGGAATTTTGTATTCATTATACAGTGAACTATTCATAAATAGATGGCTGCGTCCATACTATGTCTACATGTGTCTATACTTGTGATGTATTGCAAGATCATTCCTATATCAGAGCAGTTTAGTTAGTTTTCTAGTCAGTTTTGATCTGAGTATGGGAATTCCTACCTCAGTGATGATATGATCTCATATATATTTTGTATTAAATGTTTTTACAGGTTCCAACCAGGCTCTCCACAATATGATCCTCGAAATGATAAAGTACTTCACTCTTCTTAGATGATAAATGAAATCCTCATCTACTACAGACTTCGCACTTTAGGGGGAAATCTGTTACACAAAATATTGTCACCATGACTATTTGCAGTCAGCATGGGTCTATCATCACTCATACTGTCCTCCTTAGCAAGTCTCAAACCTCAGTTCTTCATGTCAAGCTTTAAAAATGAGAGAAAGTCCTCGAAAATCAATAAAGCTCTGGTTCTGCACTTTCTCTTACTGTTACCTACGGTCCTGCACCCCTTGGTCATGTTACCTGTGGACCTGCCCACTCTATCTCTAAAGGAGTGGGTGCGGACCCCTGTGAAATTCAAAAAGGCACAAGTTCATTCTTAAAAACTCACTTGTGGTTAATTCTGGATGCTTCTAGAAGGAATCTTGATGTGGATGGTTCGCTCCTAGGTGGTTCATGCATCGCATAACTAAAGGAGCTAATCCCTTGATGAGAGGAGCTTATCCCTTTGAAGGAGGGCTTTATCCCTTTGAAGGTGGACCTAGTAACTTCCCTCCATTGCACTATAAATTAAGGCATTGGGCTGGTTGCTAGGGAGGTTAGAAGCTGAACATTTTTTAGGGTAAATGCTGTTGGAATTGAGACTTCCTAGTTAAGCTTGAGAGGAGAGATTACATACCTTTTGGCTTCTTTGGGAAGAGAGTGAAACTTGTCAAAGTAAAGGAGATTCTTGCTGGACCCTGGGAGGAGCTTGTACAACATCAAGGCACTAAGGTTGTAAAGTTCTTCTTTGATTAAAGTTAATACAATCAGATTCATTTTTCTCAATAAATTGTCTTATATGGTTTGTTTCATGAATTCCTTGATCATCATGATAAATATGCTTTATTACATTGGCTTTTCAGGTGCTATTTAATGTGTGTGCTTGTTTGTGTTTGCAGATTCTTTAAAAGGGAGCTCATTTGGATCAACGGAGCGTGGCTTCCACAAACTAGCACTGAACCCGAGGTAGGCCTAAAACACCTATTTTCCTTTATTTATAAATTGCATATTTAGAGAAAGATAGAATTTGTTTGGTTTGCTTGTCGCTAGGTATCATTAGATACTAGGGAGGTCGGTCTTGTCCACAAGAACGACTTATCCGGCCGACAGGGTGGTTGTGTTACTGAGGACCAAGCTATTGCCCGTGCCCAGTATTTGGATTTGGTCTATTCCCAATCCAACATGCTATACAAAATGTTTCTTGATGCTCCAAGAACATATTCAGATTTGACATCTTCGAAGTCTCTCGATGTACCACCTCTTGATGGTATAATTTGATCAGTATCCCAAACTTCCACCAAAGCTTCTTCGAAGCAAAAATATATTCAAATACTAGTTTTAGTTCCCCCTCAAAAAACTCATCAAATCTTGGTAAAACCTCCGAGGTCAATGTTGTTCAGTCTACCACGACAGATAAAGCCTTGAAAGGTAAGAACAAGGGTAAAGGTAAAGTAAAATCTGAAACCTTGAAACAGGATCCTCCTAAGTCATCTGCTGATGATACTTCCAAACAAAAACCAAAATATCCTTGCCTCATTTGTGACGAAGATCATTATATGGATTGTCCCCGACATGCCGAGGTTAGTTGTTTACTAAAAGAGACCCCAACTGTTTTGAAAGAGCCATTCCCATCTTAGCAGACTTAGTTGGTAGACCAACCACAATCCTTTGCCTCATTTGGTTCTCATGTTTACATGATGATCGATTCATTACCTATCTCTATAGCCACTCGGTTGAGAGATTATCAAACCTCTCCAAAATAGATGGTTGAAAAGGAAGCTACTGATATACCTTCTACTTCCACTCCACCCAGTTCTAGTCCTCTCCATATTGAGAGACCTAATAATGAATCTGTTATCTGGCCACCTCCCAAAGGTGTGCTTCGGAAGTCATCCTATAATCCAAATGTTAGAGTTGCTCAACATTATAGTATTGTTGAAGATTTAGCTCAAGCGCCTTCGGTGATGTCTACTTTGGAAGTTCTCCAAACCTGTCTAATGTAGTGGAAATCATTATTGTCTGCTATTGGAGGCATTGATCCCACTAATTCAAGCTTGATTACTTTTGATCTTGAAAACCATGTTCCTCATCTTCTTCATCATATTTCCTTTTTGATTCAAGTCATTATAAAAGGAAAGGCTATCCATCGAACTGTCATTAATGAAGGTGCTTCCACCTGCATCATGTCTATTTCATGTTGGAAATCTTTTGGCTCTCCACCTCTCAACCAGTCCCGAAATCCTTGGATGACTTTGATGGCAGAGGCTCCCATTCTTATGGTATTCTTACCAGTTTTCCCATCACTTTGGAAGAGAAGATATTCAAGCTAGAAGTAGAAGTTGTAGACATGAACCTAAACTATAAACTTCTACTTGGGCGAAGTTGGATCCATGCCATGTTTTGTGTGGTTCCCTCTTTGTTCCAGGTGCTCTGTTTTCCTCATGAAGGAAAAATTGTCACCGTTTTCCATATGAGAGTGTGGGGGAATGTCTTTTCAAAGATTCTGATTTAATGGGAACTTTTTCTCTCCCACCTCCGCATGTCGCCACGATCAACATGGTCTCTATTTCTACAAACCCATGGATAATTCCTTCTCTAGATCAAGTTGATTCCTTTGGTGATGCTATGCCGCTAAGTCTGTTGGAACAAGCTTATCATGAAATTGTCTTGGCTTCAGTGGTAGCTTCGGAAAGTCATGTTGTTCTTAGTATGTACCTAGATACTTATTCGTAATCTCCTTGGCTTGGTTCTTGGGATTCTCTGGGTTCCTTGAACGAGATATTCCCCACCAATGAGAGTATTGTTGAGGTTATGTCTCTTGATAAAACTCCTTGGAATGATGTCCATCATCATTCTTCATTTCTTACAAGTCTAAGTAAGAATCCTTCGTGTCTCGTAGCTTTTGTTTCTCATAACTCGACGCACCCACTTCAAACACCTGTTTTGGTGCATGAAGTTCTGTCCGAAGGTAATATGGGAAATATCACTACAACCATGCCAATCGACATTTCCATTAAAACTGGAATTGTCGAGAACATTCAGATTGGGATTTCCTGTTGTCTTGATGAGATTAGGGTTTACACTGACCTTTTCAAATAATTTCGAGATGTCCTCACTTGGTCGTATGAGGAAATTCTTGGTATATATCCAGCTATTGCGGTGCATGAAATACCCAAGTATCTTGATGCAAATCCCATTTGTCAAAAATTTGTCCCGTGCATCCCAGGAAGGCCGCTGCTATTAAGGGAGAAGTTGAAAAAATTATAAAATATGGTTTTATTTACCCTATCCCATTGACAGATTGGGTCTCATATATTGTACATGTTACTAAAAAGCAGGGCACAATCCAAGTTTGTGTTGATTGCCATGACATCAATCACGCATGTCCTAAATATATCTATCCTATTCCCTTTATTTATCAAATAATTGATGAGTGCACTAGGAGTGAGATCTTCTCTTTTATTGATGGTTTTTTTGGTTACAACCAGATTAACATGTTACCCGCTGATCAACACAAGATGACTTTCATCCGTTCATATGAGACTTTCGCTTATAAGAAGCTCCCTTTCAGTCTTAAAAACGTTGGTGCTACCTTCCAGAGAGAAATGTCATATTTTTTTCATGATATTAAACACATTTGTCAACCTTATCTAGAAAACTTACCAACCCATTCTTCTAAGAGTCGTGACCATCCAAATAAGGTATCCAAATCAATCCTCTGAAATTTGAGGCGATTGTGAATCTACCCCCCCTTCATCGTTGCACCAATTGCAAAGTTTGCAAGGAAAAGATAATTTTCTTCGTTGCTTTGTCCCAAATTATGCTGATCTTTCTTTACTCGCTTGCTTAAAAAGGGGATCCCATTCGTGTGGGATGAAATTGCCCAAAACTCTTTCGATGCTCTAAAGCAGACGCTCATCAGTGCCTCTTTATTGCATCCCCCTGACTATCATCACGATTATTTCCGGTACTTGGTCGCGGCTGATAGTACCATTGCTATGGTGCTGGTTTAGGATGACAATGGTGGAAATGAACATGTGGTTTATTATTTGAGTCAAAATCTCATTGACACCGAAACTTGATATGCTTATGTCGAGAAACTTGTCTTGGCAGCAGTCCATGCTGTTCAACGATTTTTCCATTATATTCTTCTATTGAAGACCACAGTAATTTTTTGTTGTAACCCCATGAATTATATTTTGACTTGTCAATTTCTTGGGGGAAAATAATATAAATGGATTTTTATCCTAAAATAGTTTTATTAGGAGTTTATTGTCGCCAAATCAAACAAAATCACTCGTTTTTGCTGAATTGATCTGCGCCCTTCCTTCTGAAAACACCTCCACTGATTTTACTAAGCATATTCCTGATGAAACTTTGTTTCTTATCAACACTCTCCATCTGTGGTACAGAGATATCATTGTTTATATTTAGACCCAAACCTTCTAATCCAAGTTGTCTTGATCTGATCAATGCCATGTCCGGTATCAGTATCAACCTTATCGGATTATTGGTGATACGTTGTACCGAGTTGGTGTTGATTTTGTTCTTCACAGATGTCTAACATTTGAAGAGGCTGAACGAGTCTTGAATGACTGCCACTCTGGGGCATGTGGTGGTCACATGTCAGGCTATGCCACTACTCAGAAGATCCTTCGCGCTAGTTATTTCTGGCCTTCCATCTTCAAATATTGTATTCTAGCCATCCAAAAGTGCCATGAATGTTAGATTTATAACCGAAAACAATGATCCCCGCCAGTGCCCTTACACCCAGTCATTATCGTTGGCCCATTTGCTAAATGGGGAATAGATTTCATGAGATGTAACGCTTGCTCGGCCACCTAGCATGGCTATATCATCATCGCCATCAACTACTTCAATAAATGGGCTGAGGCGATGCCTACATATAATGTTGACGGTATAACCGCTGCTCAGTTCCTCTTTAACCATCTCATAGCCCGTTTTGGCGTCCCTCAAGCCATTATTACTGATCACAGATCACATTTTCATCAGTGCATGATGGCAGAGATGACTACTCAATTGGGTCTTCGCCATGATAACTCGACTCCTTACTACCCGCAGGCTAATGGCCAATTTGAAGTAATTAACAAAGTTTTTATTAGTATGCTTCAACGAACCATTGGGAAGCATAAAAAGGCTTGACATTGCATGCTATTCTCGACTCTTTGGGTTTATTGGACTTCAGCTAAGATAACCACTGGTTTCACTCCTTTCCATTTGGTTTATGGTTTAGACGTGACACTCCCATTCGAGTGTGAAATCCCTTCATTAAAATTAGCTATCGAACTACACCCTGATACCTTGCCTGAAGAGGAGCGGTTAATTTATCTCGAGAGGCTTGATGAGACCTGTCGTATTTCTCTAATGGTGATCGAAGCACAGAAAAAAGAGTTAAATACCATTTTGATCAAACTGTTTCTCGATGCATTTTTGCTTGAGGTGACTTGGTCCTGTTGTGTGATCAAGCCAACGATAAGTTGGGAACTGGAAAGTTCAAACCTATGTGGCATGGGCCATATATTGTAAAACGTGTCTTGCAAAAAGGTGCCCATGAGCTATTTGACTATGAAGGTAATGCATTGTCACATCCCCACAACAGGTTGTATCTGAAAAAGTATTATGCGTGAGTTTTGTGTAATTACTTTTGTACATTAGTGTGTGAATTCATTAGTGTTCAATTTTGATTTTTGGTGTGATTGTTTGCTTTGTAGACATGTTTTTTCTTCTTACCTTGTGTTCCAATTGGTTTGCAGATGTCGTCAAACCATTATGTTTGTTTTGATGATGGTGCTTGTCACATCACACACAACTTATCTTCTGCAACTTGGGTTTTCTTTGCCCCTGATGGCGAGTTGATCGATTTACAATGTATTTTCCTAGGATGAACAACTAATAATATCGCTAAGTATAGTGCAGTCATTGAAATGTTATCAGAAGTAGTTTCTCTTCGCATTAGAAATTTAGTTGTTAAGTTAGATTCACAACTCGTAGTGTTACAATTGAATAATAATTATTCAGTAAGGAATCCACAAATTTTGCGTATGTATCTACGTGTTCGATTACTAGAAATAAATTTTGATTTTATCACATATCAACACATTACACGCAATTTGAATACATGAACAGATGCATTAGAAAATTATGTTCTTGATAGACATTTTCGTAATTTATAAAACTGATCATATCATCATGATACATGAATACATAAGTAGAAAATAAAAACATGCATATGTATATATATATATATATATATATATATATATATATATATATATATATATATATATATATATATATATATATATATATATATATACATATATATGTATATAGATATCGCGTCTGTCAAAGTTTGTACATCAAAAATCTAAAAAAATATAAGTGTTCCGAGACACATGGCTCTCAAAGCCTACAACAATGCAAAAGAAACTAGAAAGGCTATTCACCCTCATGATGCTCACGATAACATGAGACCACTCTAATCACTCGACCTAATAACTGATGCAGTGTTGTAGACACTCCTACTGTATGACTCTAGTATCGCAGTGGCACATCATCTATAGTCGTGTATTCTGGAATCCCTTGGGTGACCATTGTTGGCTTATTGGGGCCTAACCCAGGTTTAGAGTTAAGTTAGCCAAACAAATCCGAGTACTACTGGCCCTTTTGGCAATAGTCTGTGGATTGGAGACTGAGGTCTCAACCGAATTAGTATGGGAGGGTTCTAGAACCAGGTTTCTGCACCCTGGAGATGTCTGATGAGTTCAACTGGTTGCTTCGCGCACTTTCCTATACCTCGCAGCCTAATATACTATTTCCGCGCAACCCTACCCATGGGCTGGACATTGCGCTCTGTGTCATTACCAAGACCTTACTAGTATTCCAATGTTAGTTGATTATCTTAGCCTACTTGCATGATTTATGTTATACTTAACAACATAAACCATTCATACAGGTGCGCGCAATAAATAAAAAGTATATTTGCAAACTATATCAAACATGCATTAACCTAAGAACAAATACACATAATTATGATAAAACTTCTCTTTATTAATTCCTTCCTCGGTTACAAAATCGACTTTGCCCAACGCACTCAGCTGCAGAGGTTTGCGCACATAGCTGCGGACTACTAGGCCTTTGCACACTCAGCTGTAGAGCCTTCTCCTACTCTATGACCCAAAGACACACTTTACACTTTGAATCAGTCACTTAGACTTGTTCCTCCTTCTTACTTCTCTATTATCTATCTCTACTTAGAGGCTCACTCTATTTATACAATCCCATGGTTCGCAGACCATGGGTAGGTCTATCTAGCCTACCTTACATTACAAAACTAGGGCGGACAACCCTGTGACTCTATCATACTTACATGCCTCGTGCCTGCAATTCGCAAAGCGTTACAAAAAGATTCGGTCGAAACTTGGGCTTTGAGCCCCAAAACATGCCTTTGGGGGATTCCATGCCCAACAGGCCCCTAACACAAATATCGTGACTTGCCCTCGAGTCACTTTGTCAGCGTGGCGATCTTTGCGTGGAGTCCCTCCAATTGTTCTCGAATTGTGCAGAGGTTAGCAGCGCACTGAGCTATTGCTTGCTGGATCTGCTGCATATGTTGTTCTGAGACCTCTGTGACACGAGTGCTTCTCTGCATCAATGTGTGCATCCCCTGTATGTGTGTGAGCTTTCCTTCGATGTTTGTTGTGATGGTGAAGGCCTCGTTGATCCAAGGTTCGACGCGTGCTTTAAGGACTGCTTCCTTATGTCGTGCCATGTCCACCTACTCCTTCAGTGCTTTAGCTTGTTGCATTCATGCAAGCCTCTGGGTGAGGACCACTGTCTACGCAGTTACTCAGACACTGTCATACTGTTGTTGGAGTTCTCACGCCTTTGTCTGTAAGCGCTAGATGTTGTGGTCCTCCTATAGAGTTGTGAGGACCTCAAGTGATTCTTCCAGCATGCTGGTGTAGTCTTGCACTGCAGCCATGATTTCCTCCAATCCTTCTATGATAGCGCTAGCGCACTGTTCTCTAACTTCTAGGGGAGTGGATGGCTGCGTCTTTAACCGCAGTTCAATGATTTGAAGATTCAGCTCTAGATGAACCTTTGTCATTTCCTCCCTGGCCTCGCAGACCCCTGCTGCTAACCTATGGATTCGTGCCTTCACTGGTATATTTGCTGGGAGGGCCAGCTCTGGGATGCTTCGACAAGCATCGTCTGTCACCTGCACCATTGATTTTGCGACACCAATTCTTCACGCTACAATATTAGTTGTTCCATATTTACCTTTTGCTCACTGAGGACTTGGAGCACGCGGCTCTCCCTAGCTCACAACTCTATAATTATCCCATCCTACAACACATATAATTTCTCGCATAGAAGGGTAGCTAGATTAACACCGAGACCTTTCATCATGCTAACCAAAGGCCTGTCAGCCTCACTTGATGTCACAAGTGCCCCTTCTGGCAACACTATTGTGTTCATCATCTGTGTGCGCAGCATCTGCTCTGCTATCGTGGATTCGACTACGAGGTTGGTCGAAAGGGTACCAACCTGAGGGGGGCGCACCTATAATTCCTGAAACTGCACTCTAAGGGACCCCAACACAATCTGGTTATCCTGCATGAAATCTTGGAGTGCCTCATTGGTGACATTGCACACCATCTCGCTGATGTCATGCAAATCACCCTCTGTTAGGGTGATCAGGTCAATGGACAATTTCAAGGCCTTGACCTTCTTCTGTGACCCTACTCGCTCTGTTGGGTGTTGGCACTTTAGTTGTGTTGACGTGGTTCGTGTGTCCGCACCTCCTTCTTCTGTTTCTACTTCCCCTGCTTCCTGCCCTTATGAAGCCGTTTTTCAACCCTCGCTCATCTTCACGGCTGTTGTTGTTGCTACAGCCTTTTCCTGCTCAGCTGCCTTCTATGTCGCTCCCCATGCTGCCTGCACTTTTGTTGGTGCTGTTTCCTTCCTTCGTTTTTCGGCCAACTGTGCGATACATAGCTTGGCCTCGTCTTTCTTCTTTTGTGCTATTGACTTCTCGATTTCTACAATGTTTGTGGTGCGCCATTCTGGTGGCCATGCCTCCAAGACATTGAAAATGGCATCGTCAGTGGCTACAAAGGGTAGCTTTGTCCACTGCTTCATCGGGTCCTTACGCGCCCTGATATATATGTTATGCATGTCTGCCTTAAATTCTGCAAAACTCTGCAGACTGTTGTAAACCGTGGGCAACAACCGCGACTTACGATTGATCCACATTCGGATGTTCATCTCCATGAGCACCCAGAAGATCTTGCTATCACATATCCTTTTAGCATCCTTCGTGGCCCAGAGCGAAGCATACTTCGCGACCTCTGGTAAATCTCTGTCAATTATGGGGAATTGACTATCCTCTAGCAATTCCCCAGCTATGAGCACTATGGACAGCAACAACCATGCATAGTGGAACGTTTTTCCCTATTCCTGGGCTTCACGGAAATTCTCTAAAAATTCTGTGCAGAGGAATTCGAACCAATTAAACTGGACCCCCTCCGTACACTGCTCGACCAGTGCGACCACTGGCCCAGGTACCTCGTCTACGCGACACTAGCAGATAACTTTACCTATGAGGATTTGGGTTGCTACGCGTACTACTTTTCCCTTGATGCTAGAGATTGTGTAGCCCCTCTTCTTCTTTTCTAGCTTGTACTTCTTCTTCATGGCCTCTGCGATGGCCAAATCACTTCCCTTCACTTCTGATACGGCTGCAGGGTCCTCTCCTTTGTATGGAAGCCAGGAAACATGATGAATCAAGTTTGTAATGATGGGGATGTTCTCCTCCAGCCATAAACACCCATCATGCACTAGGCATAATAGCTGCTTGATGACAAAAATGGTTATTGGGGCATGTTGGAAATGCGGCACCCAGAGTAGGTTCAAGAACCCGACCTTTCCAACTCTGCACAACCACTTTCGCGGCTCTAATGCTGTCACCAACCCCATGGTGTTCTACTTCATGAGGTTTTCGGTCTCAAGGTGAGGGAACTTTTCGTGGTCAGAGAGGTCCCAATCTTTGAATTCATGATTGGCATGTGGCCTAGGTGTGTGCCTTCAAACCTAATGCCATCTGGGAGGAGCGGGGTCTGGAGCGAGCTCTTGGTCTCGTCTAGGTCCTTGGGCACTTTGGCCTTCCCTTTTCGCGGGGGGACATAGGCGGGAAATTTTGTCGCAGAGTGTGTAGCCTGAGTATCCACCTCCATGGATTCATCTTCTTCTTCTGTGATGATAAGTTCCTGCAAATCTTCTTCTTCTTCGTTTGTTTCTATAGTGACAGCTTTCCCCTTCTCCTCCATCAACAATTTGCTCCATAGCAGGTTTCGCGGGGACATGTGTATGAGAGTCATTGCTTATTTATCCTTCTTGGGTCTTGGTGTGTCCAGTGATTTCAGGATTTCTGTCACAATCCTGACACCTTTTGGAACATCCCCCCAGTTAGGGCCTGCGCGGCCTCCTCGACAGTCACTTCTGTTATCTCCATACCATCCTTAGTTGTTGCCATTTTATCTGTGTTGCAATCTGTCACTCACAAATTCAGGGGTTTAATCAACGCTCGGCTCACAACACTCAGGGCTCTGCTCAATCGCTCAATTCGCAAATGACTAAGTGTTGTTTGCATGGGCAGCCCTTTGTATTTTATAGCACTTTTTGAATTCGAATTTGACTGTTCCCCCCAATTCCGCTCGTTAATTCTTTCTTGGCTGCAAATTTTCCAAAATCTTGCCTGCTCCATTTGGCCTCAAGTTGAGCATCCCATCGTGAATAGTGACTTCAACAGTCACTTTCTAGCCAACCTGTGCGGCAATGCTGCCCCCGTGTGTGGTTGCGGACATTTTGAATCTTTGCTTCTGCGCGCATCTCCAATATCGCACAAGTCCCAGGCAGAATAGCTTATAGTCCCACGCTCCCTTTCAACTACTTGGAGTGCTAAGACTATCCTTCCCTCGGCTAGTCAAGTGGGTGCACCACTCGTGTAGAGTTCCATCCTGTCCTCCGTCATGGTTCCTGGAGAATCCCCACCTTTTATTATTTTTGTCGGCCTCGTGCACTTCACCATTTGCAACGTGATACCTTGGTGATCATGCTTAGAAATATGCGGTCCAAGCCAAGGCATCAGACTAATCAATTCATGGCAATAGTCCTCAAACTTGTCAGTGTGATCGTACGCACCTTGCCTTACCATCCTAATTTTTTCGGTGAGAAAATCTTCCTTTGTCTTGTCCTCCAGCTTCTTTATTTCCGCGTCCACCAGCGCTTTTTTTCTTAACCGTACCCTTTCTTCTTCAAGTTCTTGGAGTCTAAGGCTTCCCTGTCGGATTTCAGCTTCCAAGGTTCCACGAACTGCCGTCCCTACCAGTGCTGGATTAGGCTTTTCAAGTACTAGAGGGCTTACAACATTCATCTCATATATCAGCCTTGGTGGTGCCTGCGTGGTCAGGTTCTTGCACGTGGTCCTATACGCCCATAGAACCGCTGGTATGCATAGGTCCCAGTCAGTCTGTTTCACATTGTGGACCCTGTTCAGTACTTCACACACTTTGTCCAAGGCTTCCATGTGGATAATCTTTTGCGCACTTGGTCTTATCATACCTCCTGGTCCTAAACAGAGGGGTTGTTCGCGCCATTTTCTTGCTCGCTCCTGCTTGCCGATCATGTTTCCTATCATGCGGATGGTGTGCCTTTGTGCAGGTTGCGCACCATATGCCTATATCCATCTGGAAAGGTGGGCGCACGGGCCATTTTTTCCGGCATACTTGGCTTTTATCCACATCTAAGGCCTCCCAAATTGTAGGCACATCATCCTTCTGCATTCATGCGAGTCCTCAAAATTCTGCTGGTGCGTACCCCACCACCTTGTGGGCATAGCGCACAGTACCCATTTCAAAGCATCGAACTGCTGTTGTTCCGGCACTTCTTTTTCAAATTTATTCAGGAACTCCTCTACCTCGCTTAACCTATCATACATAGGCAGGTCTCTTGTTTCCATTGCTACACAGCGTAGTGACCTTATCATAATGTTACAGTTGAGCGTGGTTACCTCGTGTAACCAGTTTTTCCATCATTCTATTTCTTCATCAGAATCTAATGTGCAGGAGATTTCGCCTTCCCACGAGATTTTGCCATCCACTGTTGGATTTACCCAGTCCTGCTCCCGCGTTGTTATCTTGTAGATATAGTCTATATCATCGTCATTATCGTAGTCGCGCACTGGCTCTGTGTAGCATGATCCTTCTGCAGGGTCTAATGGTACCACTATGCGCAGTGACTTTTTCTCAAAAATCATCTTGTGCTTCTTTATATTTATCACTCCATTCATGTCAGTGGCCCAATCTATTCCCAGTAGCGTGGGATAAGGATTGCTATCATCAACAATCTCTATCACTTCGAAATCTTCTAGCGCGCTCACACCTTCGATATCTACCATTATTCCCTACAATCTTCCCATAGGTAGGATCTTTTGTTGGTTTTCCATTCACAATTGAATAGGAGACGATTGCAAAGCGGGCCTGCCCATGCGCTCCCATGTTTTCTTTGGTAGGACGTTCATGTCTGATCCTAGATCCATAATCACTTGATCCATCTCATATTCCCCGATCTGCATGGTCAATCCCATCTCTCTTCCTATTCACGTTGTGTGCTTCCCGAGCTTCCAGACTACCCGCGGTTCTCCTGGCGTGGTTCCAACACATCTAGTGATGATTTATTGCAGTCCATTCACAGCTTTGCTGTCGCATAACAGCTTCATGCATTTCTCCAAAAATGTAGTGAGCATTGATGGGTCCATTTCCGGTTCCAGTTTTACTTTACTTCCTGAAATGGAGGCCTCTGCGAAGCTCTTCTTAGCTTCCATGAACGTCTCCTTAGTGTGCTCTAAATCAAATTCTGGTTCCTTTGTTGGAGCCTTGTGAACCCAGGCACTCTCTTCGGGTCGCTTGCCTTTATCATCCCCCATCGTAATACCACTTTGAAGCACAATATTTACATTTGGGTCTTCCTCGCATGGCTTAGACCTCATCATTTGTAGGTTCTGAGTCGGGGGAGGTTGGAGTGCTCCTTTATCGTGCAACCTCACTATTAGTGTGGGACAGTCCTCTGTCTCATGATCAAACTGGGTACAATATAAGCATGATGGTCTCGTCGGATTTGTACAATTACGGGCATAATGCCCTGGTCCTCCACAATTGTAACATATCAGTTGTCCGCGACCTCTTCCTGGTCCCATTCCACCTCGACCTCGTCCGCACCCCTAAAATCCAGTGCGCGCCATCCTTGCATTTTGATCGAGGGCCCGTGTTTTGGTTTGAACTTTGTAGGTAGGAGTCCGATCCATAATCAGTTCATAACTTTGATAGGTGCACTCATCGTGGTCTACTGACCCGAGGAAGTTACAGAACAACTGTTGGGAATTTTGCGTATACTTCTATAATAGATGGTAGTTTTCCATAGCATGCTTCCCTCCTATCTGACAAATCGCGCACCATAATGTAGGTGCCACGCTCGGTCTTGCTTGTGCCTCTAGTCTCAATGGAATTGGTCCTCCTCTCTCTAGGTAGTTCGCGAAGACTAGAAAATGGTCCTTCTCATGCCCCTGGCCTTTGCACTTTATGCCCCATACCTCCTCACGCGCTTCTAGGCGAGTCGTCCTGTCTTGTTTCAAACTATGCATCTCAAGGCACAAGTTTTTCAGCTGTGCGTGGATCTATTGAACTCCCAGGTTAGGATCTTGTATCAGGGTTTCGTGAAGCCTCATTGCGATTTCCAAGGCCTCGGCCTAAGTGGTTAGCTTCTGCTGTGACAACGTGTTCCTTAGATATGGTGTTAGCGAAGCTACAAACCATGTGCGGTGTTGCCCATCCGTCAAGGTCATATTGGCTTCATGAATTGTACACTTCAGTCTCTGATCTAGCTCCCACGAGGTCTTGCCTGGAAGCATCACGATTTTCTTAAATCCAATGATCAACTGTGTCTCTGATTTTAGCCTGCTAAATTCCTTGTTTAGCGTAGCTTGGATATCCGCGATCCCTACATTCGGATTTTCATTGGAATGCTTAATGTACCAAGTCAGTGCATGATCCTACAGAGTACTGACCAACATTGCTTTCTTTATGTTGTCATCTGTGACTCCCTGCGCTTCCCATACAGCCCTTACCACGAACCAAAAATGGTCCGGATCTTCAGTCCCTACTCCTTTGAACACTGACAACTTTATCGCGCTTGCCATTTTGAACTGTGGTGGTGGCGGAGGTGGTGTGGGCAAAGACGGGGGTGAAGATGGTGAGACTAATGGTGGTGTAGGTGGAAGTGGTATGCACGGAGTTCGCTGCTTTATCAAACTGATCACACTTCTTGGTGAAACCTTTGGGAGCTCTTCCTCACTTTCTCGCGGAAGTGAAATCAAGGGGCTAGTTTCTAGTTCTGCGCTACCTTTGTTTCTGTAGATCCTCCCACTTTGCGTAGCCCCAAACATCATTTTATTCGCATAAGCTGCTTTTCACATAGTAGCATTTTAATCCAAGTGTTTAAATATTTAACGTACTTACCTCGCAGTCCTTTGAGGAAGCGTTGTTCTACCTCGCTATAGCTGACTAAAATATCTATCGCGAACTCGGTGATAAATCCTCCTATAACTCGATCGAGCTAGTGATCCATAGCGCGTGGGATCTCATCTTCCGATGCTTCCATTCTGCGCACCAACTCTGGAGTCCACACAATAGGTTTGTCAAGCCTACACCTTCCTTGACTATTTGCTAGCTTTGTGATCCACTTGTACAACTCCGAAGGGAAGGATGCGAAGAAAAGTTTGTGGATTTCCATATACAAGTAACAATCTAACCACTCTTCCTTTGATAATCACGGATACCTATTTTTCTGTGCCACGAACTCGTGAATATTTAGATCCAACCACTATTCAATTCCTTTCTTTGTTGGATTCCATTGATACAACATCATACATCTCTATGCAGATCCTGGTCCTGGCAACAGAACCATTTGTTGGCTTATTGGGGCTTGACTCAGGTTCGGAGTTAAGTTAACCAAATGAATCTCAGTACTACTGGCCCTTTAGGCAACAGTACGTAGAGCATAGATTGAGGTGTCACCTGACATAGTATGGGAGGGTGCTAGAACCAGGTTTCCGCACCGTGGAGATGTCTGATGAGTTCAACTAGTCCGGGGTGTGACCCTGCGCGCAGGTTGCTTTGTGCACTTTCCTGTACCTCGTAGCTTGATATAATGTTTCCGGGCAGCCATACCCAGGGGCTGGAGGTCACGCTCTGTGTTATTACCAAAGACCTTACTAGTATTCCAATGTTAGTTGATTATCTTAGCCTACTTGCATGCTTTAAGTTATACTTAACAACATAAACCATTCATATAGGTGCGCACAGTAAATAAAAAGTATATTTTCAAACTATATCAAACATGCATTAACCCAAGAACAAATACACTGAATTATGATAAAAATTCTCTTTATTAATTCCTTCCTCATTTACAGACTCGACTTCGCCCTGTGCACTCAGCTGCAGGGGTCCGCGCACTCAGCTATGGACTACTAGGCCTTTGCGCACTTAGTTGCAGAGCCTTCTCCTACTCTACGACCCAAAGACACACTTTACACTTCGACTCAGTCACTTAGACATGTTCCTACTTCTTCCTTCTCTATTATCTATCTCTACTTGGAGCCTTTCTCTATTTATACAATCCCATGGTCCGCGGACCATGGGTAGGTCTATCCAGTTGACCTTACATTACAAAACTAGGGCGGACAACCCTGTGACTCTATCATACTGTCGCACCCTGTGCCCGCAATTCATGGAGATTTACAACAAGATTCGGTCAAAACTTGGGCTTTGAGCCCCAAAAAATTCCTTGGGGGGATTCCATGCCCAACAATCACTTCCAGATTTCATTCCATCTCCACCATAGGATCTGCTCCTTCCTCGTAAGGATCATCCTCTATTTGACGTGCTACCCACTGTGCTATTGGCAACATGCCAGGAGGCTTCTTTGGTCCCACATCTGCACATTTATCACAAGTAAACTATCAGATTCACTGTAATAAAAAAAATTCATAAAACTTAAAAAAATTCCAAAAAGAAGTTTTACCTGCATTAGCCCACTATTCACCCGGTGGTAGAGGTAGATCTGGATCCCATCTGAAATCTATTCCTACATAGGCGTAGTCGTCCACAACGATCAGTTGGCAATGCAACCAACTAAATAGCTATGGAGGGAAATGCATCTACTCGTCCCCTCCTCCTTGAGGCATGAGCTTACTCCATCTGACCAACCTTAGATCTTGTGCAACAGGATTTGGCACCTCTGTCCACTGATACCAAAATAGGGGCACACGCTCGAGAAATAAAGTGACCAATATCGAACCGAAGCCAAACTACTTCAAGTTTCCCCACTTACCTTTGGTCAGTTGCCTCTTCATGTTGGCCAATAACCCATCACACCAGTTGAACACTGTTGGGGTAAGGCAGTCTATTGCACACTGTAATTGAGATTTCAAAATATTATGTAAATCCCGTGACCCAGCTATACGAGCCATGGTGTGTAGGACTGTCCTCAAGGGAATATTGTTGACAGTTAGTGTCTTCACCTTCCCACTCACTATTTTCTCTGCACCTGGGAAATGCCTCCTGATTAGGGCATTGGTGTTCTCACCTCCAGGACAAGATCTGAAGATTTGAACCCTTTCTCCTCTTCTAGACAATCCAGTAATGAAGTAGATGTCCACTACTTCTAGCTCCAGTTCTTGGTCTCTAATGAGGAAGATCTCCCGTTCAAATCCCATAAACTGATTAGGTAGTGTAGCAGCTCATTTTGGGCTCTGAGTCTTGTGTTTCAGAAGAATTTCAGTAGCCCACAATTCCTCAAAGCATTCACGCATTCCAGATCTTGGGAATCTTGGTGATCTTTTTCCTCATGACCTCTTTCCTTCCATTTGATAATCATGTCATCGAAATCTCCTGCAAAACAACCATTAACAATGATTAGATGCTTTTCCATGGTAAAAACTCAAAAAATTTGCCAAAATAAGAATTTTTCTTCAAATTTTCCGCCTTCCAGCCATCTTGTCTGTTTTAATTAATCTCATGCTAGTAGCGCGAGAGCTTTTCGGGCTTAGGGGTGACCATCGTGAGTCCGATGAGCAAACCAGCGATGGTCGCCCTCAATATAAAAAATTGAAATCCTCTCTTCTGGAAAAAAAAACCCAAAGAAAAAACATAAAAGAAAAAAAAAATGCAAGAGAAAAGACAAAGCTCTTACCTACAGCTGATGGTTCGTGAAATGATGCCTTGGATCTCCCACACTGCTTGCCTGAAAAATCGAAGAAAATGGGGTAAAATGCACTCTCCAATTTACTCCAAGTGAAACTATAAAAATTATTTTACTTTTGGTCTATTTATAAATTTTAAACATATCTTTGCCAATATTTTATTATTTTTATCGATATCAGTGATGTGTGGTTGTCTTTGTGCAGTTACAGGTCTTTTTTGGTGGAGACAATGATCATTTTTTACTGATTCAACGAGTTTTTGTTTTATCTCTTTTTTGGGCTCGTTAAAAATAAGAGAAAAAGGAACCCCCTGGAGTCATATTTAAGCTCTTTTCTGACTCTTGAAATATGAAAATATTTCTGAGTACTTGTCTTTTCGAACACATTAAATTAAATGAATTGACGTCATCTCAGTATACACTTACCCCTTTTTCGGGCTAAGATTGACTATTTACAAAAAAGGTACACCTTGGTCGATATGGTCAAGAGGTTCTCTTGAATATTGTTTTCTACCTTTTCGGGTTCGAGAGACAAATTACAAAAAGGGACATGATGGAGTTTTCGTTTTCATCTCGCTAAATATGAAAAAGATATCGAGTTATTCTTCCATCAAGCTCGTTAAAATTTTTACAACGAAAGACTCGTCACCATGATGATGTTGAAAATAACAAGAAGAAATGCTAAAAATAGAAATGCTATAAATATCATTTCAGGTACCAATGATAGCAACAAGGAATGATAAAATAGAAATGCTAAAAATAGCATTGCTCTAAATAGCATTTTGGGATACATTTCAATTTTAGTTAGTCCCTAAACTAAAATTGAGAATTAAATTTCGAATTTGATCTTAGCAGCTATTTATAAAATAATTAATGAGTTCATCTGGAGTTAATTAGTTGTAGAAAATCAAACATGAAGTCTATGTGAAGACATGCAACAGTTTCCCCTTTGATTGAGGAAGTTATCCCTTGATTAAAGGTGAGCAAGATGAGTTGTACTTTGAGTTGTAATTAGTTAGCTCAGTTAATTGAGTTAAGTCCAACTACATTAGTTCCAACAGTTTGTGGAATTGATTGTGAGTTTAGTTAGTTAATGCATGCATGAATGTAACTAGTGTACTTCAGATAACTGAATATTCTCTCATAAATAACTCATTCATGTCAGTTCAGTTAGAGACCCAGTTGAGATCAGAGGAAGGGACAATGTACTATCAGTTGGAGGAATTTTTCCTATACAGGAAACTCATCCATGCAGAAGGAATCATCTCCTTCAGGATTGCACAGTTATTTATGAGTTTGGTGAGTTGTGTGAGAGGTGAATTCACACAGGTGGCAGCATTGGACCCCAGGAGAAAATGCGCAAGGAAATAAGAGGCTTGGAGGACTGAGGGAAGGCATATGTTGTGTCTATTTAGTTTGTGAGCTGTATTGACGGATTGTACTGAGAGTTGGATAGCTTGTGAGCTAAATATTTGTGTAATCCCGACATATTTCCACTTGTATGATAATACAGAGATTGGGGTTTTTAGTTGAGGCTTTCCCCAGAGTATTCTTCTGTGTTCATGTGTGATTGATTTCTCATTCTCTGTTATATGTATTCTATTTGATCTTGCTAGAAAATTGATTAATCTTCTGCAAGTTTGTTTGTAGAAGTAGATCAAGTACTTTTCTTTATTATATTGCATTATCTGGTGATCTACAGTGGGAATTTCTACATGGTATCGGAGCTAGCTAATCCATAGAGAAATTTCTACATGGTATCAGAGCAAATGTGATTGAAGTAGTGAATAGTGTACGAAGAAGAAAATTCGAAGTAAAAAAAAAATTGGGCTGCAAGTTTTCAGAGAAGATCTGAAAAATTTTGTGAAAAATTTTCAGAAACAAATAGTAGATCTAGATTCCTTGCAGGAAAATACCAAAATTAAAAAAAAAATTAGCTGAATCGGAGTTCGGATGAGGGAGATATCGCTGATTTAAAATCAACTCTTTTTCTAGAAAATTTCGTGATGGCGGGAAATATGAAACAGATTAGTGTGCTAGCCAAGAACCTGTATGCTCTTGAGGTTCAAGATGCATGCAAAGCCTTGAGGAGAAAGGCAAAGGTTAGAGACTTGGTGGTTGAGAGGGAGAGTAAATTACCTCTCAACATGCAGTCCGAGAAGAAGCCTTAGACAATTGTGGAGGAGCCACAATTGGAGATGCTGAGAGGAGACCAAGTGGAGGCATCCACTCATGCAGAGACCTCCAGTAGGGGGAAATTTCGAGCCAAGTGGGTAGAGGGATCACATGTAGCCATACCTCTAGGTGTGAGGTGGGGCGATGTGAAGTGATAGTGCGAAGAAGGCTGAAATAGGGGCAAGACCTTTGAGGTACCCAACCTCTTTGATTAGACCTTGCTATAGGAGTCTTGACGAGGAGTAGTAGGACTAGCTAAGTGGGTACAGACAAATGCGGATGGAGTGGCAGAGGAAGCTTCAGCATCAGAGGGTGTTTCTAGCCTAACAGGGAGGTCAATTAGGAGATCAGTTACTTACTTCTCAGTAATTGAGTTGCAGTGCAGTAGTGGGAAGCACGATGCAACATGATGAGAGGAGGTGCAGTGCGGATGTAGTGCTAGAAGACAGGACCAGCAGCAGCACGGATGCGGCAGGAGGAATCAGTGTGATTGATGTAGTCAGAGATCAAAGTGATAGAGGCTAGAGCAGTCAGATACTGAAGAGCATAGAGGTGCAGAGTTTTTCCATCGACATAGGCAACAACAGTTAGAGACTTTGATGACAGAGGCATCATTTTGATTCAGGTTGTATATTTTTTTGTTTCTAAAGTTGCTAGAACAACAACACTAGGGAGAAGTGTTGCATGTAGAAAATTCCAAAGGTTTAGGATCGGGTTCGAGTTGAATGCCTTTCTTGTTGAGAGGGAGTGTTGAAAATAGCAACAATAAATGCTAAAAATAGAAATGCTATAAATAGCATTTTAGGTACCAGTGTTGGAAATAGCAACAAGGAATGATAAAATAGAAATGATAAAAATAGCATTGCTATAAATAGCATTTCGGGATACATTCCAATTTTAGTTAGTCGCTAAACTAAAATTGAGAATTAAAATTCGAATTTGATCTTATCAGTTGTTTGTGAAATAATTAATTAATTCATCTTGAGTTAATTAGTTGTAGAAAATCAAACATGAAGTCTATGTGAAGGCATGCAACAGTTTCCCCTTTGATTGAGGAAGTTATCCCTTGATTAAAGGAGATCAGGATGAGTTGTAATTAGTTAGATCAGTTAACTGAGTTAAGTCCAGTTAGATTAGTTCCAACAATTTGTGGAACTGATTGTGAGTTCAGTTAGTTAATGCATGCATGCATGTAACTAGTGTACTTCAGATAACTGAATATTCTCTCATAAATAACTCATGCATGTCAGTTCAGTTAGAGACCCAGTTGAAATCAGAGGAAGGGATAGTGTACTATTAGTTGGAGGAATTTTTCCTATATAGGAAACTCATCCATGCAGAAGGAATCATCTCCTTCAGGATTGCGCAGTTATTTTTGAGTTTGGTGAGTTGTGTGAGAGGTGAATTCACACAGGTGGCAGCATTGGACCCCAGGAGAAACTGCGCAAGGAAATAAGAGACTTGGAGGACTGAGGGAAGGCATATGTTGCATCTATTCAGTTTGTGAGCTGTATTGAGGGATTGTACTGAGAGCTGGATAGCTTGTGAGCTAAAGCTTTGTGTAATCCCGACATATTTCCACTTGTATGATAATACAGAGATCAGGGTTTTTAGCTGAGGCTTTCCCCAGAGTATTCTTCTGAGTTCATGTGTGATTGATTTCTCATTCTCTGTTATATGTGTTCTATTTGATCTTTCTCAAAAATCGATTAAGCTTCTGCACATTTGTTTGTAGAAGTAGATCAACTATTTTGCTTTAGTATATTGCATTACCTGGTGATCTAAAGTGGGAATTTTTACAGATGAGACCGAGTTTCCCCTTCCTAGGACTCATAAAACTTACTAGGATGGATTCATTTGAAGAATGAACTTATATGACAAGCATATGCTATCCCCTTCAAGCTTGTGATTAAAAATATTGGGGTACTCACTAGAAATAGTGGGTAAAATGAAGGTTAAAGATCCATTGTATAGGCAACATGTTGCTCTTGAACATGAAACTTATCTGTTTATTGTGTCAGGTTTGGGATATCCTCGCTCAGTCACTTGTCTTTTTGGGTTTGGGTGATCCATTTTTCCTCTCTTCTAACTATTCCATTTCATCATCATGACCCTTTGTCTTATGTTGAGTAAAATGCTGCCACACTCTGGAGTCATGTTGTTGATGTTCAAGAGAAGTCCAATCTGTAGTTCATTACCTATACATTGTCTGACCCTTTTCTACAGTCTTGGATCCTATTCATTCATTCCACTTTATTCCTTGTTTCGTGTCGATGATGGGGGAATCATTATGGCCCTCCTTCGATGGGTCACTTCCTGTTGACTTCAACTCATTATCCAGGAAGATGACTTAGAAACTCCCTTTTAGTACCTTGGAGCTTGCATGCCTTAATGGAAAGTTCTTTGCATCTAATGATAGGTTTTCACTATTGACCTTTGATTGGGTGATTCCACGAGTGTTCGACATCAGCTTCATTTTCACATTCACAGATTGTACTGTTGTACCTTGAGGGCCATTGTCGCTATTGGTGGTTCCTCACGTACCTGTTAACGGTTCACATAATTGGATGATAATCAGGTGGTTTTCTAGCATGTTTGACTTTGACACATTCATTCGTATGTTAGAATTCATACGTTGATTAGGTTGGGATGGAGTGTAAGACCTTGAGTTTTGTCTAATATGACTCAGGCTGCGTGGAGCTATGTATTGTTCATGATTGTACACATGTTTCTTCTATACGGATGGTTGTGACCATACCATGGGACTTTATATTTATGATGATCCTTCTATATCGGGTGGCTACATCCATACCTTGGATCTTAGATTTACAGATGATCCTTCTCATTCGGATGGTTGCACCCATGCCGTGGATCTTTTCACATAGTACTCTTTTATCTAGATGGTTGTGTCCATACCATGGATTCATGTTTTGATATCATATATGTATATGTATATGCGTCCTTGATTTTCAGGTCTCTTGACAGTGTTTGTTCTCGTCCTTGCAAAATCTCATAAAGCATCTCAACCATCACTCCCTGTTCTACCTTCATGCTTTAGGGGGAATCTGTTGTACAATATTTTGTCACGCCTCCTGCACTTCCCTGTGTCATACCTTGAAGTGCCCAAAACTTGGCAATCATGTAGTGCACCCATCCTGATATGCAACTCAGATCCTCCGTAAAAAACCAATGAAAAATTCCATGAGCCTTCCTTGGAGAAAAGGGGCTCTAAAACCCTAATTTTGCATCATCATGACCATGAAACTAGAAATCCATGCTGATTGCTAGTTGCATTATACTAACCTCATGATTCTAGCACACTTTTGGCTTGGATACCCACAATGATCCATAAAAGGAAAATTTTCCCAAAGTGGACAAGAAGCTTTGTGATCTAGAGGCTTCCAGAATGACAAGCTGGAGGTTGTTCAGCATGGATGAGGTCAAGTTATCTCAACTTGGAACTTTGGTCTTATCCCTATGAGCTAACTTCTTGAGATGAGGGCCTTCTCCTATCTTTGGAGAGATCCTAACTTCCTTTCCTTTCCTATATATTCATCTTTTCCCATTCCCAAATGGTTGGCCTTTGGTTATTTGCACCCTTATGCTGAGATATGTCCTACATGCTACTCATTTGGCTTAGGGAAGGAGTGCTTGGAGAGCTTGAGCTTGGAATTGGACATTCACTCAAGGAGATATTATTGAAATCAAGGCCTGGTTGTATGCTTCCTCCTTTATTTCATTAATATATACAACCGTTGGTTCACTTTCCATAAACATTTGTGTTAATGCATCATTTATCTTAATGTTCCTTGATCTGTTAAGTGGATTAATTTTGGATATGTTATTTGTACTTGTATGCTTTGTTGTGTCTTTGATCCCTCATGCATGTATCCAAATGTTGTGAGAAGTAGAGATGATCTTGAGGCACAGGTGATCCAGGGTCTTCAACAAAGGAGTGTGTTATAGCATCAGAATGAGGTAGGCCATCTTCCTCTTCTCTCATTTCATTTGTAATTTAGGAAATTGTCCTTGTAGATTGTCACGTAGGTTGCTAGTTCCACTAATTGGGCTAGATGGATTGTCTCTGTATGCAAAGAAGATTTTCCTAGGCAACATAGGGGTAGTTACATGACTACACCAAACTGTCATATCTATAGGTTACTTTTCAAAAAATGAGTTAGTGTGCCATCTCTAATGAATTTCTTTGGAACAAATGTGAATATTTAATCCAACACGCTACAGTTTAAGTTGTGGAAACATGTGTTGAGTCCCAGGATCAAAGTCTCATTGCTCATTCAAATATTAAAAAGTGAAGACTTTTATTTTGTAATAATACATAAGTTTTAGTTAAAAAAATAGTTAAGAAGTTAGATAGATTAGATAATTGCTCATAATTGTTTTTGGATGTAATTTTCCCTAAATGAGATAGAGGAACCATAGAGAAGGGTTCAAAGTTTTTTCCTGAGAGACTTGTTGTAAGCAATTTTTGTGTAATGTGCTGAAATTTTCTTGGAAGATCAATACAAGTTTCAAGTGATTCCAGATATTTACTGGTTATAGTACGTGTTTATCTTATTTGTAACTCATTCATTGTGTTTTCTCTTCTTTTGAAATTCATGTATGAATTTGTTGGTTTCTTTATTTATAAACAAATTTATCAATGCTTTGAGAATAACAAAAGATACCCATTAATCTTTACATAAAGAAATCTTAACGAAGTGCTCCACAACTTCACCACTCCACCTTTCATTTCACATTTTCTGCTAAGATTTAGTTTATGGGATTCTATTTATACCCATGCATTAAATAGTTATTCTCAAAATTTCTATTTCTACACTACAACTTCAGAAAATACCGTAGCCATAGTCATACAGACCATCTTGAAGGGTTTGTTTATTTTTCCAAGAGTAAAATCACATTCTACCTCAAGGGTTCTCTCTGAGAAAAAATATTTAAACACTTTTTAAATTTCTTTATTTTACCTATTGGATGTCCTAGGAATTGACCTCTTACAACCAAAGGTTTCCTCGCGGGTTACAACAACATCAATTCTTAAGTAGTAGTGAAGGTGTCCCAAATCTATCATCTCAAATCCTTTCTTCAACTCTTCATTTATGGATGCAATATAGTTTTTTTGTTCCTTTTTATCAATAGATTATATATATATACCATAAAATGGATAACAATTTTTCCAATTTTCTTGACAAACATGATTGCATCGTCAAGTCTAAAGTGTTTGAAGTTTAATTTTACAAGATGCTTAGTCAATTTTCACATTGAGCTCACGGCTCTTGTTTTGGGCAATAAAAGGATAAGATAAGTGTGCATAGTTTTTGTTCCTGTCCCTTCACAACAAAACCTTCTGGACAAGACATGAAGATATATTCTTTCAAGCCTCCATTCAAGAAAACATTCTTCACATCCATTTGTTTACTTTCCATCCATTTTGAGTTTCCAAGGAAAAGAGAGTTCAGATAGTGAAAGGTATTATCATAATCACCACATTCTTTCTATGAAAATTCTTTTTCCATGAGCCTTTCTTTGTCCATATTAAGGAGGCATCTAGTTTGTACTTGTCCTTGTATATGCTCATGTAGTGAATTGGTATGGTTCCAAATGGAGGGTCCACTAGCTTCCATGTTCCTTTATTTATGAGAAAACTATATTCCTTCGGCATTGCTTATTTGCATTCATCATGAGAAGAAAATTATTTAAAGGAAGTTGGTTCAAAATTAGTAGACAAATTCAATTAAAAATCATATGAATCATCCACATCATCAATTGAATTTGAATTATCTACATCACCTCCATCTTATATGGTGAAACTTATGGTTCTTTTCTTTCCAACCTCATCAGGATAAACACTTTCAAGTGTATTTTTTATCCATCTTAGGGGACCTTTATGAGATGGTCTAGATTGTTCCATTGATTGAGATGGGGCTGCATCAATATTCAACCTTACAACTCTCTCAATCACATCACTTAAGGGGTATTCTTGTTTTTAAGAAGTGACTATAACTTCATGAGGGGGAGACAATGCTTCAGAAGGAAATTCCATATATCGATCCAAGATAGGGAACCCCCCTTTAAGAAGTGGAATCTAATTACCAAATTCATGATAATTTTTTTCATGATTGAATCTACCCAAATGATCAAGCTACCGCTTAAGATTGTTGTCAATCTTGGAAGATTCAAGAAAAATCACCCTTACGAAAAACAAACTTCTTATTTACCTCATCATATAGATGATATGCTTTGGTGGTATTTGAATAATCCAAGAAGATGCATTTTGGAATCCTTGCATCAATCTTTCTTCTTTGTTCCTTGCAAATCAAGGCATAGTAGGTGGAACCAAAGACCCTGAGATGCCTTAATGAAGGAATGTGACCATACCACAAGTTGGAATTTGGGGTAGCTTTAGGATGAATTTCCCTAAGATAAATCCAACTACCCCAAGGAGAACCGATATTTATGTTAGGTGGAAAAGTCACTTCTTGCAGACAAGAAGGATCCCCCTATATTTCCAACAAAACCTAGTAACAAACATCAAAAGAATTTCTACCTTTCCTTAGCCTATAACTGAAACATAAAACATGTAATACATGAATAATCACTTACCTATTAATGATGTTCTTGTAGAATTCCTTTCAGTGCTTTCCACAACCAAATTTTCCTCAATGCCTTAGATTCTTTCCCAATTCTTTCCACAACTTCTCCATGATGCTCCAAAAGAGATCTACATAGAAAAAAACATTCAAAGGGATCAAAGCATCTTAAATATAAAATAAAAGGAAATGAAATCCATAACTTAACATATAGTATATAGCTGAATCAATAATCAGTTATAAACAATGTGAGTGATCAAGGAATCTCAAAAATAACATCAAAATATACTATATTAGGAAATAGCAACTACTTTATATTAAATTCAAAGGAGAACAAGCTTACAACCTGATTGCCTTGATGTCACAAGCCTCTTCCAATGGTCTCCGTTCCTTACCTTGATGACAAGCTCTTCGGAACCAGAATCAGCAACATAAGTTTACAAATCCAAGTCTCCCCCATCCTCTAGTCTTGTGCTTAGTTTATAAGCAAGAGGAGGAGGCTTCTCAAGGGATATGATGCTTAAGAGAAGGATATTACTTCCATGAACCAAGGGATGAGGCACATGTATGTATTAGTTCGAGGTTTCTAATTTAGATAAGATTCCTTTATCAAAGATTCTAGAACTTGATTTTTTATTTTTACTTGCGTGAACACGACTGCACACTTTATAGTGGAAGACAGTGCATAGAATTGCACAAGCCACAATGGTAAAAACTGCACATGTGGAGGTAATGGTTAGGAAAACTGTGTAGATACTCAAAAATGGTTTTAAGTAGTGCAACCCAAAATTCCATTTGTCCTTGGTATTGTTTTACTTCAAGCTTCATAGGGGATTCACTTGAGACACTCATCATATGGCAGGAGATTCGAATTTACAGTCATGGTGACAAAATCTAATGTAACAAATTCCACCCTAAAGTGAAAATCCAGAAAAGATGTTTGATGATTGAAGTGATTTATCATGTGAAAGGTTCAGACCAGATACCAATTGGTTGAATACCTAAAACAAAAAATCAAGGATTACAATATCATGCTTTCATATAAACATCAATGAGGTAGGCATTCCCATAGTCAGAGTACAAGTATCTCAAAGAATCAATATGGAAATACATCTGAAGATCCATGTCAACAGAAGACACAATATGGATGCATCCATCAATGGATCTATGTTTACAATCATGAATATTTAATAACTCCATGCAACTTGGATGGATGAAACTAGATCTAGGGTCTTGATCTCCATCTCTCGATGTACGAATCTAACCATGTGAGTAAATGTCTTGAAGTCAAACATGGTAGAAACCACCTGATGATCGGTTAATGATGTAAAATGTTAACAAGTGCGAGAGAAACCACCAATAATGAAAATGGCGCTCAATGCACTCCAATACAATTTATGAAGCGCAATTAAATGTTTTGAAGTCTAATACTCATAGAATCATTTGATCGGAGGCCAATGATGAGAACTTGTTGTTGAAAGCGAGAAACCTGCCACTGAGGCATGTAAACTCTAATGTATTGAAAGGGGGTTTCTAAGTCAACTTCTGACAAGAAGTGACCAATCACAGGAGGGCTTTGATGTATCTCCCATCAACAAAATGAAACATGTATTAAGTTTTGAAGAAAAAAATGGAGTGATTCAGGACTGACTCAGGGATGACCAACACTATTGAAGGTTATGATTTACAAGGTAATTTTTATTGAGGTTGAAATTCTCTTTAACGTATTCGTGACAAGACATTTTTACTTGGCATACTTTGACTCAAACATAAGACCCAAAACCAATCTGAAGAATTTAAATAAGGTGTGGTTAATTGAGAGAAAAATGGATTTCCAAACCCAAATGATGGAGTGTCATGTTCAAGAGAGACATATTGCCTTCTTACAATACAAAAACAAATGTTTCTTTCCCATTTTCCCCCACCATTACTAGCGAGTACCTCTTTATTTTTACACAAGCTTGAGGAAGATAACATATGCTTGTCATATAAGCTCATCCTTTAGATGAGTCCTTCAAAGTATTTTTAACAAACCCTAAGGAGTGGTTTGGTCTCATCATGATTAATGATTCCTAAATTTTTTACATTTTACAAGTCCAGTGAAGGGGTAACTCGATGTTGTTTTCATATTTAAAGAGTTTGAATATACATGAAAAGAAAACTCATTCAGCTCTTTCAACATAAATTTTAAAGAGCTCAGAGAAAGTAAAGCTTGGTATTTTTCTTTTTCAGGGAGTTGGGAGAAAAACATAAGTAAACTCCAAAAATGCCCTTTTTCGTAAATTTAGTCTCTTAGGCCCTTAAAAGGGTAAAATAATGCAAGAGAGAACTCTTTTGACCATGATTAGTCAAAGTATACATTTTTCGTAAATAGTCCACATGATCAGTAAAAGGGATAAACTTATATCAAGTAGAAAATTTTCGTTTACTTTAACGAGTTCGAAATAAACAGGCATACTCAACAATCTTTTCATATTTTGGGAGTCAGAAAAAAGCCTAAAGGTAACTCTAGGGTTTTTCTTTTTCGTAGGTTTTAACGAGTCCAAAAAAGTGATAAAAATTTACTCATATCATCGACTTTAAATTTATTTAATGAGCAAGAAAATATTGAAAGAAATCGACATTTTCATGTACGTTTTACGAGCATGAAAATATAGAGAAAGACGCACGAGATTTTCATGAGTTTAACAAGTCGTGAAAATAATAACCAAAATAGACTCTAAATAGTTTTCATTTTTACACAAGCTAGAAACAAAAAAAAAACTATGCTTGAAAGTAGTAAAAGACACTTGAGATTTTCACGAGTTTAACGAGTCTTGAAAATAATAACCAAATTGGATTCTAAATAGTTTTCATTTTTACACAAGCTTGAAGTAGAGAAAAACTATGCTTGGAAGTAGTTTCATTTTTACACAAGCTTGAAACAATATAAAAGTATGCTTGAGATAAGTTTCATTTTTACAGAAGCTTGAAACAAAGAAAAATTGTGCTTGACATAAGTTTTAATGCCCCCCCAAGCATAACCTGTAGAGGTACATGCCCCCCAATATTAATTTGATCTGCCTAGGTAGACTACTGGTTACTAATAGGTGGATGAAATGAAGGTTCGTTCACGAGATCATATGAAAGACTCGACTCAATTAGGGGAGGATTTGTTTCATTTTTTAAATGAGTTTGACACAAGAAAATGAAATATGCTCATGGGAGTTGTTTCATTTTTTAACGAGGTTGACACAGTAAAAGAACCATCCTGTTAAGGCCCTATTTCAATTTTTTTAATGAGGTTGACACCGTAAAAGAACTACCCTCATAGGGAACTATTTCATTTTTTAAATATGTTGACACAGTAAAATAACTATCCTTATAATGACCTGTTTCATTTTTTAACGAGGTTGACACAGTAAAAGAACCATCCTCATACAGACATGTTTTATTTTTTAATGATGTTGACACAATAAAAGAACCATCCTCATAAGGCCATGTTTCATTTTTTTAACGAGGTTGACACAGTAAAAGAACTATCCCCATAGGGACCTGTTTCATTTTATTAAAAAGGTTGACACAATAAAAGAACTGTGCTCATAATGACTTGTTTCATTTTTTAACAAGGTTAACACAATAAAAGAACCATCCTCATGGAACATTGTTTCATTTTTTAATGAGGTTGACATAGTAAAATAACTATGCTCATAAGGCCATGTTTCATTTTTTAACAAGGTTGACATAGTAAAAGAACCATCTTCGTGGGCACTTTGATCATGGATTCCATTTGGAAGAAACAAATGCCAAAGGATACTCCCCGATCATGGATTCCAAGAGGTCTTCATCAGAAGGAATAATAGTTCTTTGAAAGGGACACATGTTAAGGGAACCAATGGGGATAAGAAAATCGGGTTCAAATGTCCCAATTGAAGGGTTCATCATGTCAATTACCAAATATGAGTAAAAAAAAGTCGAGCAAATAGTGAGAGGCTCGCTTACATCGGTAGCTAAAAACGTGGCACTGATTGCCACATAATTAACCCATGGCGGGGTAGATACCACTTGCATATAAGGAACATTAAGGGATGTCGTATGACTGGTAGTCGAATCGGGACCAATGAAGGAAAGCTGGTTAATAGTCACAATGTTTCAATTCTAAGGGAAATATATCACTCGAAATAGTTTGAACGCGACAGCTTTCATGGAATAAACGTAGTCTCACCCAAGGAGAAAATTGAAATTCAAGGGGCCTTGGACTACCATAAAATCAATACAGACAATTTTTCCTTCCAAAGTAATATGTAACTTAGGAAGGATCCCTAAAGGTTCACTAATGGTTCTGTTAAAAGATATTAGATTCTGTGTAAGAGGCACAAGGTGAGGGGAACCCAAAGCTAGCCAAGAAGTTGAGGATAAAATACTCATAGAAGCTGACATTCGTGTGACACACATTCTTATCATATGCTTTCACAATGATTTGGAAAGGGGTGGAAGAAGCAAGACAAGGCTTTGTTAGTCTACTCCAATCAAAGGAAATGACCTCAGTACTTGGAGGGGGTTCCGTGGAAATGGGTGAAATGGCCCCTTGTGTAGAAGATTATGAAGTAACAAGAAGAACTTGAGTGGTATTAAGTTCAGTCTCTATAGGGAGAGTGGGATCGACCAAAAATGGAATTGATTCGACCACTTGAGCAAACAATGGTTCATCAACTTGAGTGATATGTGTTTAAATCTCCAATGGAAGAGTGGGATTGAATGCACTTGGAATTATATCAATCACTTTGTCAACTAACGGTAGGTTGGGAGAAACTTTATGGTAATTTTTTGTAAGTTGTTGCTGTGAAATAGTAAGTTTTTCCAAAATTTTTGAGGCTTCATCCATATGAGGGAAAATTTGACTATGATGAGTCCCTTTACATAACCTACAAGGAAACCTAACTTTACCCTTTTTCCCAAGAACCTGAAAATCATTGGTCGATGGATCAATTGTAACTTGATAAGAATTTTTAGACCACACTTCTAACACCTTTGGAATACTAGGACAATCAATAAGAAGGTGGTCACCCTTACAAAGTTTGCAAGGGAATTTGAACTTGTGGTTTCTTTTGGACAATTACTCAACATTTTCCGTACTCAAAGCTAGTTGGTTGACTTCTTTCTTACCTTTCTTGTCTTCCTTGTTCTCCCCTTTGTTCTTCTTTTATCCACCTGGTTACTAACATCACGACTTTTACCAAGTGAAGAAGAAGAAAGGGAGGAAGACATTCCGGGTGACGAAGGTAAAGGGTTAAACAATGGTTGGTGTTATTGAGACATGGAACTTGGTTGAGGTGGTACAGTTTGAATATTTGGGACTAAATAATTTGAAAACAACCACACCGATAAACCTATCATGAATCTAGGAAGTGACAACGTAGCCATATAAGGAGGACCGACATTTCCAAGGTTAGGAAAAGGACTAGGATTCTTGTTAATGGGGATTCCTTGATCGGTAACTTCTGGAATTATTGCCATTAGATTTAACTTAAATAATTTTTATTAAGAATTGAAATAATATTCACAATCAACACCTAAGGTCTGTAAAAAGTAAAAACATCAAAATAAAACACGCTAGTAATGTTGAAATATGGCAACAAGAATATTTCAATTTAATTTGTCCTTGAATTAAATTGTGAATTAAAATCAAATTTAGTCTTAACAACTACTTGGAAATAATTAATTAATTTATTTTAAATTAATTAGCTGGAGAAATTCAAGTTAGAAGTCTTTCTAAAGTCATGCAAGAGTTATCCCTTAAATTAAGGAGATAAGATTGAGTTATATTTGAGTTGTAATTAGTTAACTCAGTTTACTGAGTTAATTCCAGTTAAATTAGTTCCAAACTGTTTGAGGAACTAATAGTGAGTTAACAGTTAGTTGATGCAATAATGCACTTAACTAGTGCTACTCCAGTTAACTGAAAATTCCCTCATCAAAAACTCATGCATGTTTATTTTGAGAAAGACCTAGTTGAGATAAGTGTTCAAGGATAGTGTACTATCAGTTGCATGTGTTTTCTCATGGAGAAAACTCATGCATGTAGTCAAGGATTCATCCTTGAGTATTGCACAGTTTTGAAGGATTAGTTTTCCACTTGGTAAAGGAAAATCATCCCCAAGGAACAACGCAAGGAAATAGGAGCTTGGAGGGCAGAGAGGAAGGTTGGAGAGAAGCTAAGATTTCATGTGAGCATCTGTGAGGATTGTACTGAGAGTTGGCTAGCTATGAGAGCTAAGGATTTGTATAATTCCTATGTATTTCCACCATGTATGATAATACAATAGTGTGGGGTTTTTAGCTGAGGTTTTCCCCAAAGTATTTTCATGTGTATTGTGCCATTGCTTCTTCTTCTTCTAGTTATATTGTTCAGCTCGATCTTTAAGCTTTCGTAAATTGATAGTAGAAGTAGGTTATAGTATTATACTTTGATTTATATTGCATTATCAGGTTAACCTATCACATATTTTCTACATGGTCTTAGAGCTATGAACAATATACTGAGAAGAGAATTCAAAGTTTGAAGTTCGGGGTTGCAAGTACAAATAAAATTCATATCATACTTCAAGGTTGGCCAATGGAATTCTATGGCTTGAGACTCGAGTATGCCTTGGAAGGTAGCTCGAATTATAGATCATGGAAAGATAGAATGGAGGCTATATTAGAAGAAAATGGCTTTAAGGAATTCATTTATCAAGAAATCCCAAAGCCAACTTCCACTAATGCACAAGAGTTGGTTGAGTGGAAGAAGTGTGTGGCAAAGGCGAGATGGATCATCCTTGAGGGAGTTCGAGGCCATATTGTCTCGAGTCTCCATGGGAAGGATACTCCATTTTCAATGTGGAAGACATTGAAGGAACTCTACTAGAACAGTGGCAACCAGAGGAAATTTGCGCTCAAGGATAAGCTTCGAAGAATCAAGATGGAGAAGGGCGATAATATTTCCACATATCTGAACAAGCTCACCACCTGTAGAGATGAGCTTGGAAGTGTGGGAATAACTACTGCCAATGATGATATGGTGAGCCTCGCTCTCCTTGGCCTTCCAAAGAGTTGGAATAGCTACCAGGACTTTGTGAATGGAAGGGAGAAACTATTGGATTCGGAACGACTGTGATCGGATCTTATGCAAGAGGAGATTAGGAGGAGCACATGAGATGGTTCTTCATCTCAGAATGATGATGAAGAAAATTTGGCCTTAACAAGTAAGGCAAGGAAAGGGAAGTGGAAGACTTCCCATTTCAAATCGAATTCTTCTCATGGAGGGAAGAAGGGTGACATGTCTAAAGTAAGATGCTTTAATTGTCACAAGATGGGACATTATGTGACTAATTTCGCATCAAAGAAGTCCAAGAAGGGATCCTCAGAAGGATCGGAAGGTGAGGCATTAGCCTCTTAGTTCAAAATGGACTTTACTCTCATCACATGCATGGTGTCATCGATGATGGGTTGTGTTTGGTATCTTAACAGTGGAGCCTCATTCCACACGATCGGTGATAAAAATTTATTTAGTGCTTTGGAGGAGAAAGACCTCAAGATGCGCATAGAGATGGGTGACAACGGATAGTATAGTGTTTTAGGAGGGGGCACGGTTGTTTTTTAGAGGGAGCATGGAGCTCTTCTCACCTTGATAGATGTGATGTATGTGCCTAGACTGAAGAAGAACTTGGTATCAGTCATGATGTTGGAGGAAAAAGGCTACGATGTTGTCTTCAGTAAAGGAAAGGCATTCCTAAGACACATAGCCACAGTTTAGGCCAAGAGGATAGGGATTCGGGTGAAGAAAATCTATAAACTAGAGGTAGATGATTGTGCAGCATTGAGTACGAAAGCAGAATTTGTGCAAAGCCAAGACAATGGTGAGTTGTGGCATAGGTGGTTGGGCCATTTGCATCATGGGGCTTTGAAGATAATGTGGCAGATATGTACATGACTTCCCAAAGGTAAACTTAAGCAAGTTGACACATGCAAGGTTGTACCTTGGGAAAGTACACCAAGTCTTCCTTTCATGATTGAGACATTCGAGCAGAGGCTATCTTAGAGTGAGTTCATACTGATTTGTGTGGACCATTCTCGATGGCATCCATAGTGAAGCAAAGGTATTATGTGATTTTCATTGATGACTATTCTCGTAAATGCTGGATTTATTTCATGCAGAAGAAGGACCAAACTTTCACAAAGTTTTATGAGTTCAAAGCTTTGTAGGGGCAACATGGGCAATGTTGCATGACCAAGGCCTACCACTTCACTTGTGGGCTAAGGCATGCAACACAACGGCCTATTTGTAGAATAGAAGCTCGCATCACATACTTGGGATGAAGACAGTAGAGGAAGCTTTCTCCGGTAAGAGACTAGATGTGGGTCACTTCGGGATATTTGGCTCATTGGTATATTTCCATGTGACAAAGGATGCATGGAAGAAGTTTGAGCTGATAACAACGTTGGGGATATTTTTGGGGTACATTGATACAGCTCACAACTATCGAGTGTACTTGCCTACCAGTCGTAGGATAGTGGTTGTAGAGATCTCAAGTTTGATGAGCACAAGGCCATGCGAGTTTCCCTTGAGAGGGATCTCCAACTATAGGCTATGGAGGAACTATTGGTTCCTAAGGAGGAGGAGCCTCAGACTGATGTAGAGCATCCACATGTAGACGTTCCAGGAGTGGAGACATCCACTCAAGCAGAGTCTTCCAAAGATGGAAAAAAGCGCACAAGAGAAGCTGACAGATTGTTGGAGGATGCGAGAGAGAATGTGGGAGCACCATCTTCTCAGTGCAGACAGAGGAGGTCACCTGAGAGGTACACTGGATACATGGCCCTTGCTTGGAAATGTGTTGAGACTGAGCCATCTTCCTTTGAGGAAGTGGGGTAGCAACCGATTTGGGTTGATGCTATGGTGGAGGAGTATGACTTCATCATTCATAATAGTGTTTGGGACATGGTTCCAAGACCAGAGAACAAGTCAGTTGTGAGTTCCCGTTGGATTTACAAGGTAAAGCAAGCTGCTGATGGTAGTGTGGAGAAGCATAATGCAAGATTTGTTTCTCGTGGCTTTTCACAGGTCGAGAGGATCATGTTGCTGCAACATATTTCGGCAGAGGAGCAAGATGCTGACATTTTGACAGAGTCATTGTCAAAGTGTAAATTCGAGTTCCATAGAGATAGGATCAGCGTGGCAGATAATCCTTTTCTTGTTGAGAGGGATTGTTGAAATATGGCAACAATAATATTCCAATTTAACTTGTCATTGAATTAAATTTTCTATTAAAATTGAATTTATTCTTAACAACTACTTGGAATTAGTTAATTAATTTATTTTAAATTAATTAGTTGGAGAAATTCAAGTTAGAAGTCTTTATGAAGTCATGCAAGAGTTATCCCTTAAATTAAGGAGATAAGATTGAGTTATATTTGAGTTGTAATTAGTTAACTCATTTTACTGAGTTAAGTCCAGTTAAATTAGTTCCAAAATGTTTGAGGAACTAATAGTGAGTTAACAATCATTTGATGCATTAATGCACTCAACTAGTGCTACTCTAGTTAACTGAAGATTCCCTCATCAGAAACTCATGCATGTCTATTCTCAGAAACACCCAGTTGAGATAAATGTTCAAGGACAATGTACTATCAGTTGCATGTGTTTTCTCATGGAGAAAACTCATGCATGTAGTTAAGGATTCATCCTTGAGGATTGTGCAGTTTTGAAGGATTGGTTTTCCACTTGGTAAAGGAAAATCATCCACAAGGAACAGTACAAGGTAATAGGAGCTTGGAGGGTGTTGTGACCACCAACAACCCCCCTCCTTCTTTAGTATTAGCAATAACGCTAAAGAAGTGGGGACCCTTAGTAATAAAAAATCCAAAAAGATTTTATAATTTTTTTTTGTATTATACTCCCCAAAGATACATCGCACGGAGAAGAGTCAAGCATTCCTTTATGAGCACATTAAAACAACTGTGAAGAAGCGGCGCGAAATTCATCACATCGCATACATTGAGAAGCGTCCATAAATGACTAATCTTAAGAAAATCTCCGATGGCCGATATGCGATATCGCATATCGCAATGTCGCATAAGCAGCACACGAATAACTTGACAAATTGCAGCGATCTGCGATCTGCGATCTGCGATCTGCGATGCCGCGATCAATGCAATCAATGCAATCTACGATGCCGTGATGCCGCGATAACTGCGATCTGCGATGCCGTGATGCCGCGATAACTGCGATCTGTGATGCCGCGATAACTGCGATCTGCGATAACTGCGATCTGCGATCAATGCGATCTGCAATCTGTGAGTCGCAAAAATCACCCATCGCAAGTTTTCCTCGGCTCAGCACCCAAGAAAAGTTGTCCCTAAACCAAAAATTGAGTGCGCGACTTAAAGAAGATTAATGAATGTACGCCAAGGTATTCATGAAGGACAGTTTTGTGTTTTTCAAAGAGTCAGTTCACTGTGGTTGTCATGATTTTACACATTCGTAGAACTTGAAGCTTTCATGTCAAAATTTATTATTATTACTTTTTCCTTTGCGTGAATTGCAGGAAACATCTAAGGAAAAAGGGGAAAGCGCCAATGCTCGGAGAACAAAGAAGAGATGCCCTCATACACGGATGCCGCATACAACAGAAACGTAGATTTTAGAGTGTTACTGAACATATACTGATATCAATAGGCGATTCGACACTCAAGGTCAAGAAACTCACAAAAGAAGCATGTTTACAAAATTCTGAAGCTCATGCCCGGTAAAGGAAAAAGCGCTAAAGGCGGAAAACGCACCAGAAAGGCCCAGATCAAAGAACGGAGGCAGTTTTTGATGCATCGCTAAGAAAATTGTTCAGAAAGCAAAGTCCCTAACTTGCTTAGTCATCCACGAGTCCGGAAGCCTAAATAGCAAAAGCAGAGGCAGCTAAGAGGAATCTGGGTTGTTACCAAGCATACACGCAGTAAATTCGCTCAACCAGAAGATAATTCTCAAAAATATCTTCCAGTTTACTAAAAAGAGGTGCCAACGCTTGTCATTTCTATTTTCGTAGCTCAAACAAAAGTAGAAGACGACCAGCCGACTCTTCCCAGGCAAATGTTGCATACTCACAACACTAAGGAGCAAATGCAGAAATAGTTAGAAATTAGATTCAATTTTTAGAAATAAGTTTACTTAGATAAAGGGCGGTCATTTTGAACCGTATCCAAAATTTATGTAATTAAGTTGTTTAGTTAGCAGTATTTATACCCTTCTCATGCATTTAGAGAAGGGTCCGAAAATTTGTCAAAACTTGTCCTCAGAACATGCACTTCTGCACCCTCAGAGGAGGTTTTAATGAACGAATGGATCAAGGTTTATTAATTTTTGCATTTGATGTCTGCTACTGATGTTGCACTTCTGTACTTTTAGTAGATATCAGAACAATGAGAGATAAATCATTATTACTTGAAGCTTATGAGTAGGACCAGTCATAAATGGTACTTTTATCTCTTGGCCATTTCTGCTTATATTCTTGAAGTGATATACAGTTTTTAGTTGTTTATATGTTATTGCATGAATGTTTGAATTACCATTTGGCACTTTTGTACGGTGGAGTCATTTATTTATGTTTGATATATGAATAACTTATTATGCGATATGCTGTTCGCAACTGTTTTGCCTAACTTTTTATGCAAAGTGGTTCATCTTAATTGATTTCCATTCTTATGATAGCTGAATGATCTTTATTACCAGTTATTGTTTGAAATCCCTTTAGATCGCATAATAGAAGAAATACACCCCGGGTTAGCATAGATTAGATGTGATGTTTTCATTAGATTACAATAGCATAGAATTAGATTAAAGTAGCTTAGATCAGAACTCTTAGATCAGCATAATCCAACTCTGCACACACACACACCCTTAGATTGGGAAACTGGTCCCATTATCCCCAGTCGGACCCGCTATACCAAACGGATAAGGAGCTGCCAACCAAGGTCCGGACCGGGTGGGTATCCCCCTTGTTGTCAACCCGATTTTCGGGGCTTCAACATATTTGGCGCTAGAAGGAGGGCCCGAAATATGAATGGCACTTAAATCAAAATCTAAATACCATTTTGAGAGTAAATGACCCTTATCATCTCCCCTGACTTCTCCAGTATATTTGAATCCAGAATCGGAAGTCGCTCGAGTATCAATCGCTGCTGCACACCTCGATATTTCAGACCAATTTACCATTAAACCTCCCGAAGTTGAATCTCTGATTCACAAACTTCAGGGATTTTCCATTTCTCCTCAGAGGTCTGATAAATCTCAAAGCAGTGTGACTTCGTAGTACAATCCTGCTCATCCCCTAACCAGATTGAAAAGTGAAAAATTTGGCATCTAGCCGACTGAGTTGCCTCTTCCCACCAGGAAAAGAGCAAGGAAATCACCACAAGAGTCTGACAGTGAGATTCTTTCGTCTACATCACCCATTTCAACTACCTCACTGCGAAGTCAACCACCCACACCTCCATTCCAAACCATCATTCATCCGTCTACCACAATCCCTCTTCAATCATCCGCGATCATAGTATCCTCATCTTCCCAACCGCAGAGATCATCTCCTGCACTTTTCTCTACTAGCAACTCAACGATGGTCCAATCTCCATGGAACAACCCTAGGGCAGTCTTGATGCCTGCACCCTTGAGCCCAATACCGGCCCATCTTGAGAAATGGCTGCCTAAATTCAATCCAGAAGCAGGCATGCTAGCAGAAGAACACATAAACAATTTCATGCTTTCTATCAATCTCAACGGAGTTACTAATGAAGATGTTGTTGTTCGGCTTTTCCCCTACACACTGCAAGGAACAGCCGGGTCATGGTATTTTTCATTACCTTCCGGGTCTATCACAAGTTGGGATATCTTCCACAATCAATTCCTTATCAAGTTTGGTGATGACAGATCAACAACAACATTAATCAATGACCTATCCAATCTCAAGGCCCAAGCTAAAGAACCTATCAAAGATTTCGATTTACGGTTCAATAAAATTCTCAACAAAATTCCTACTGCTTCCCAACCCAGCGAAGAAGTACGATGTGAATGGTATATTACTGCTTTACCATCAAACATAGCAATCTTCGTGGATAGAGCAAATAAAACAACTTTAGTTGAAAACATGACAGAGGCGATAGCAGTAGAGAAATGCGTAATAGCCCTGGAAAAGAGATCCGTGATAGAGGAACGAAAGTCTAAAAAAGTCACCTTCAAGGAAGACCCCAAGAAGAAACAAACAAAAGACCCTTTCGATTTGGAAGGATTGCAGAAAGTATTAAAGACCATGTCTAATGAGATGATTGACATAAAAAAACAAGTAGCAGAAACTTCTTTAAAAAAGCCCTACAGAACTTTTAAAAGAGGTCCTTCAACGGATACAAAACCACCCAATGCCATCTCCAATGCTGAAACTGAGGAAGAGGAAGAAGAAGAAAGTGCCACTGAAGGGCAAACCGATGACGAAGAAGTTGTGGAATTACAAGGAATGTGGGATTTCATCCTCCCACAAGAAGAGGATCAAGAAATATTTCCGGTTAGCACACGAAGCAAAAATCAACTTGATCCTCCCCAAACTACCCCTAAGCAGAAGGGCGCAAGCCCTACAACAAAAGATAAAGTCGAAAAAAAGAAAGCAACAACTAAAGCGACTCAGTCTAGCCCAGTCCGAGCAGATCAAACAACTCCATCAAAAACACTGATAGTGTCGGATGAAATGGAGTACAATATTGTTGATGACATGAAAAAGACTAGGGCTAATATTACCCTTTATGAATTGAGCAAATTGAAGCATCAACAAAAGATAATGATGAAAGAATTACATGTTGTGCCTATTGTACCTTTGCCTGCCGCTGTACTCTCTCAAGCTTCCCATAACATGGGAAGACCTCCAACTAACGCGATCAATAAGATTGATCCAAATGATATCGCCTTAATTGGAGGAAGATCAAGATCTCACACTCCCCCGTTTCTTCTCACTTACGAGATTTTCAACAAAAATGTGCACAATTGTTTGGTAGATTCCGGTGCTTCTTCAAATATTTTACCCAGATCAATATGTGCTAAGCTAAATGTTTAACCACAAAAATCCGCAGTGCGTATAGTTCAGCTTGATCGATCTCAAGTCGAAGTGATTGGCGAAATTAATCAAGTAACCATAAGATTGTCATCTAACCCGAAGGTATGTCAGGTTATTGACATTCTAGTGGCCGATATCCCAGAATTCTATGGATTAATTCTTAGCAGGGATTGGTCCGAGAAACTCCATGGATACTTTGCAACCGACTGGTCGCACATGTGGTTACCCTATAACGGTAAACCGAATCAGATAAAGGTTGAACGAGAATTACACCAGAAGTACATAGTAACGGAATTAGAGGGAGAAAATGAAGCAGTATCATATAACAGAAGTATCATAGGCAATTACTCAGTAGATTATTTTCTCGGTAATTTCAATTCTCACCCATCACCTTACTTAGAAAATTCAGTTTTGTCCCAAGTTGAAATTTTTTCCCAAACTGATAGTTCAAAGTGTGTTAATTTTGTAGATGAACCTATAAATACATCTTTGTTTTGGAAATTATATTTCGATGGCTCTAAATCTAACGAAGGAGCAGGAGCAGGATGCGTTCTGATTAGTCCAGAAGGAAACAAGACCATGCTTACATGCAGACTCGAATTCAATTGCACAAACAACACAACAGAATATGAGGCCTTGGTGCAAGGCCTATACAAAGCAATCGGGTTAAACGTCAAGTATCTTCAGGTCTTTGGAGACTCTAAGATTATCGTCAAACAGGTACGTAACACTATACATTGCCTATCAGGTCATTTAAAACACTATCAATCTTTAGTACAAGATCTGACTGAGCATTTCATAGCATTTAATATCTCTTCAATCCCGAGACTCCAAAACGCGAGTGCAGACCTTTTGGCTAACGTAGCCTCTAGGCTTATTCCCTCCGAAGATTTTAGTCCAGATAGATTCTCAATAGAATTAATCTTTAGACCATCCATCCATGACAACATTACAAATTGGAGAGTATTCAATGACGATCCTGATAATTGTAAATTTCCTCACTTCTGAAGGATCCTACTCCAATCAGATAATTGACGAAGACCATCACGATCGACAAACACAATGAAATCGCACTGATAATGCTATACCTAAATCGGTGGTTAAGTTAGAAGATTTGTATGATTTGAAAAATCGGTTTAAAAGGTCTACCAATTCAAAGCTCTACAGTTCAACTCTGAACTACAAATTAGTAAACCTAGGAACCGATGATAAACCACAAAACATTAATCTAGGCATAGGCCTGGCCCCTGAAGAAAAACTAGCGTATATTCGTCTTTTGAGACAATATAAAAATGTTTTTTCCTGGAATTACGATGAGCTGAAGACATACGACACTTCTATCATTCAACACACTATTCTTATGATTGACAACGAAAAACCTATCCAACAGAAACTGAGAAAGATCCACCCCAATTTAGAAAATCAGATAAAGACTGAGCTAAATAAGTTATTAAAAGCCAGAATAATTTTCCCTGTCAGACATTCCAAATGGGTCTCCAATATGGTACCCATTAGAAAGAAAAACGGAGATATTAGAATCTGTATCGATTTTCGGAATCTTAACAAAGCCTGTCAAAAAGACAATTTTCCTCTTCCACCTATGGAACAGATATTACAGGCAGTAGCAGGCTCAGAACTAATGTCTTTCTTGGACAGATTTTCAGGATATAATCAAGTGCTGGTGCATCCCAATGATCAGTTGAAAACCACATTCAGAACTAAATGGGGCACATATGCATATCGGAAGATGCCATTTGGTTTGATTAATGTCGGCGCTACATTTCAAAGAGCCATGGACATCGCATTTAAGGGTTTAGTCAACAAATCTGTAGTGATTTATTTGGATGATATAACAGTGTATTTCAAGAAGCGAAGCGACCATCTCAGAGATTTAAAGCAAATTTTTCAACAATGTTTAAGGTATGGGATTTCACTTAACCTGAAGAAATCTTTTTTCGCATTAAGTGAAGGAAAACTTCTAGGATTCATAGTGTCAAAGTCCGGTATTCACATTGATCCTGATAGAATCAAAGAAATCTCAGAAATATCCCTACCTCATAATAAAAAAGCCATGCAATCTTTCCTTGGTCAAATCAATTTTGTAAAGAGATTTGTCCTAGATTTTTCACGAATTGTGTCTCCTTTGCAAACCATGATTAAAAAGAATTCAACTTTGAAATGGGGTCAAGATGAAAATGAAGCATTCAACCTGATCAAACAAGCTATTATTAATGCTCCATCTTTAGCAACCCCGAATTTTTCAGAATCTTTTGTTTTATACACATTTTCCTCAGAAAAATCATATGCTGTGATTCTAACCCAAGAAAATCAAGAAAAAACAGAAGCTCCAATTGCGTTTTTTAGCTCGAATCTACAAGGTGTTGAACTCAATTATTCAGACGTAGAGAAACAGGCCTATGCCGTTTTCAAAGCGGTTAAATATTTCAGACCTTTCTTACTCAAAACCCATATTAAGATCATAGTACCGTTTCCAGCGGTAAGAAATCTTCTAGTACAGAAGGATATGGGCGAGAAAAGAGCGAATTGGATCACTGCTTTACAGGAATATGATCTTGAGATCAAACCAGCAAACATTGTAAGAGGTCAAGGCTTCTGCAAGATGTTAGTTGGAGCATCGCAAATCCCTGAAATTTCATCCGAAGAGGTACAAATGTATGAGGTAAGCCTGAATGATGCAGAATCATTATATGCTGATATCATTTATTATCTTAAGAACGGGTATGCTCCATCACACCTGGATCACACTAATAAAAGAGCTCTGAGATTGAAAGCTAAACAATATCAGCTCATATATGATATTCTCTTTAGAAAGAATTATGATTATGTTCTTCTTAGATGTCTTGAAAAAACTGAAGCTGAAAAAGTTTTGCAGGAACTCCACGATGGACCAGCAGGCGGACACTATGCTGGAGATGCTACTGCACATAAAATTTTACGTGTAGGATATTACTGGCCTACACTGTTCAAAGATTCACACAGTTACGTGAGGAAATGTCAAGTCTGCCAAACTACTGCTGGAAAACAAAAGAAGTCGTTCCTGCCACTACAACCGGTAAACATCGAGCAACCATTCAGCCAGTGGGGCTTGGACATAATAGGTGAGATCATTCCTCACTCTTCTAAGCAGCATAGGTACATCCTCAAGGCAACAGATTATTTTACTAAATGGGTAGAGGAAGTTCCTCTCAAGACAACAAATTCTGAAAATATTATCGAATTCATAGATCAATTTATAATCACTAGGTTTGGATTGCCAACGGATTTAATATTTGATAATGCATCATAATTTTCTGGAAATGCAATGACTGAGTTCGCACTTAAAAGGGGATTCAAACTAAAATATTCGACCAATTACTATCCGCAAGGTAATGGGTTAACTGAGTAAACAAATAAAACCCTAATCAGGATTATTAAAAGAACAGTTGACCAGAACCAAAAGAATTGGCATAAAGCTTTGATAAACGCTTTATGGGCAGATAGAATAACAAAAAAAGCTTCGATCGACACTTACCCCTTTAATTTAGTTTATGGGAAAGAAGCGGTTCTTCCAACTCACTTAGTCATTCCCTCTTTGTCTTTAATACAATACATTGATGAAGTACCTACTTCCTCCATACAACTAAGACAAATGGAAATAATCAAATTAGAAGAATAGCGAGAACAAGCTAAAAGAACCCATGCTCATCATCAAGTGCTATTAAAATCCTCTTTTGATTCAAACAAAATGACCAGAAAAATTTTTCAGATGGGAGATTTAGTTTTAAAATGGGATAAAGCTCATGAAGAAAAGGGCAAACATACAAAATTTCAAAAGATGTGGCTTGGTCCTTTTCAGATTGTTGAAGTCATAGGTCCATCAACGTTTGTCTTACAGGATCTAGCAGGTAGAAGGGATTCTTTGCCTGTGAATGGTCAAATCCTTAAAATATATTTTCCATAGAAGATTATTCTTCTATTTTGTAGAATAGTTTCGTTTTTTCTTTTTCTTTCTTTCATAATAAAACCGGCTGTTAATGGTTACTATCGGTATTCGCGAAAAAGGCACCAATTCTCTTTCAGATTTTGAGCTTTTCACTTGTATAAATAGAAAATTTTTGAAAATCTGATCTTTATTATCGACAGACACAGTTAAAAAACTTTAGCCTAGATATGATATTAGTTTCGACTTCAAAAAATTTGACGAAAGCAACCTTTAGTGAAGGAATTGTTTTATATCAGCACAATGAAAGGTATCAATAACAAAATAAAGATTCTCTGTAAAAATGCTATTTGCAAACTCTATTGTTGTCATCCAGAGCTTTCTTAAGGAAAACAATGATATCCTCCCTGTTAAAGAAAATCGCAGCATTCAGAGGGACAATCCAAGAAACACTATATCTCAAAGAATAAGAGGTCTCATCACGAGCCGGCTTATCATGATCACAGATATTATAACTTTGCTGACTTTGCCAAACACTGTCTATCAAAACAGGGCAATGACTCAAGATTATTGAAATCAAAAGACAAGGGGTCTCATCACGAGCCAGCTTGTTCAGCAAAAGTGTAAATCAAGTGAATGACTGTGTCATAATTTGGCTACCAAACCAAGACATTGTTCTTTAAGAATAAAAAAGGAAAAAGTGTCAAAATGGATTTTTATTTGAGGGTTGTAGGTAACCTTAAACAGGATAAAGGATCATTGTTGGGTAACAGGTAACCCTGTCGAGGCTATGGACGCCTGCTGGCAGCAGAGGCTCTACCTACGGCAAACGAGCATATTTTAAGGCTAGCACACAGAGAAAACTTTATTTTTCTTTACATGACCAAGTAATGGCTGATGTAGATACAAGGACAAGACTGAGGAAGCAAACAATTAGAAAAGAAAGAAGTTGAAACAAAATATCATTGATAGAATAAGGCATAATATACTCTATCTGTCCATAACAAAGTTTAGATTTATGAAAATTTTTCTGTTTTGGAAGTTTAAAGAATTTAATAGAAAAGCAAAGATAACTGGTTCTTCCAAGTGAATCGCCATTGTTGTGACCACCAACAACCCCCCTCCTTCTTTAGTATTAGCAATAACGCTAAAGAAGTGGGAACCCTTAGTAATAAAAAATCCAAAAATATTTTATAATTTTTTTTTTGTATTATACTCCTCAACGATACATCGCACGGAGAAGAGTCAAGCATTCCTTTATGAGCACATTAAAACAACTGCGAAGAAGCGGCACGAAATTCATCACATCCCATACATTGAGAAGCATCCATAAATGACTAATCTTAAGAAAATCTCCGATGGCCGATATGCGATATCGCATATCACAACGTCACATAAGAAGCACACGAATAACTTGACAAATTGCAGCGATCTGCGATCTGCGATAAATTCGATAAATGCAATTTGCGATGCCGCGATAACTGCGATCTGCGATGCCACGATAACTGTGATCTACGATCAATGTGATCTGTGATCTATGAGTCGCAGAAATCACCCATCGCAAGTTTTCCTCGGCTCAGCACCCAAGAAAAGCTGTCCCTAAACCAAAAATTGAGCGCACGGCTTAAAGAAGATTAATGAATGTACGCCAAGGTATTCATGAAGGACAGTTTTGTGTTTTTCAAAGAGTCAGTTCACTGTGGGTGTCATGATTTTACACATTCGCAGAACTTGAAGCTTTCATGTCAAAATTTATTATCATTACTTTTTCCTTTGCGTGAACTGCAGGAAACATCTAAGGAAAAAGGGGAAAGCGCCAATGCTCGGAGAACAGAGAAGAGATGCTCTCATACACGGATGCCTCATACAACAGAAATGTTGATTTCAGAGTGTTACTAAATAGATACTGATATCAATAGGCGATTCGACACTCAAGGTCAAGAAACTCACAAAAGCAGCATGTTTACAAAATTCTGAAGCTCATGCCCGGTAAAGGAAAAAGCGCTAAAGGCAGAAAACGCACCAGAAAGGCCTGGATCAAAGAACGGAGGCAGTTTTTGATGCGCGTTTAGCGGCATCGCTAAGAAAATTGTTCAAAAAGCAAAGTCCCTAACTTGCTTAGTCATCCACGAGTTCGGAAGCCTAAATAGCAAAAGCAGAGGCAGCTAAGAGGAATCTGGGTTGTTACCAAGCATACACGCAGTAAATTCGCTCAACCAGAAGATAATTCTCAAAAATATCTTCCAGTTTACTAAAAATAGGTGCCAACGCTTGTCATTTCTATTTTCGTAGCTCAAACAAAAGCAGAAGACGACCAGCCGACTCTTCCCAAGCAAATGTTGCATTCTCACAACACTAAGGAGCAAATGCAGAAATAGTTAGAAATTAGATTCAATTTTTAGAAATAAGTTTACTTAGATAAAGGGCGGTCATTTTGAACCATATCCGAAATTTATGTAATTAAGTTGTTTAGTTAGTAGTATTTATACCCTTCTCATGCATTTAGAGAAGGGTCTAGAAATTTGTCAAAAACTTGTCCTCAGAACATGCACTTCTGCACCCTCAGAGGAGGTTTTGATGAATGAATGGATCAAGGTTTATTAATTTTTGCATTTGATGTCTGCTACTGATGTTGCACTTCTGTACTCTTAGTAGATATCAGAACAAGGAGAGATAAATCATTATTACTTGAAGCTTATGAGTAGGACCAGTCATAAATGGTACTTTTATCTCTTGGCCATTTCTGCTTATATTCTTGAAGTGATATACAGTTTTTAGTTGTTTATATGTTATTGCATGAATGTGTGAATTACCATTTGGCACTTTTGTACGGTGGAGTCATTTATTTATGTTTGATATATGAATAACTTATTATGCGATATGCTGTTCACAACTGTTTTGCCTAACTTTTTATGCAAAGTGGTTCATCTTAATTGATTTCCATTCTTATGATAGCTGAATGATCTTTATTACCAGTTATTGTTTGAAATCCCTTTAGATCGCATAATAGAAGAAATACACCCCGGGTTAGCATAGATTAGATGTGTTGTTTTCATTAGATTACAATAGCATAGAATTAGATTAAAGTAGCTTAGATCAGAACTCTTAGATCAGCATAATCCAACTCTGCACACACACACCCTTAGATTGGGAAACTGGTCCCATTATCCCCAGTCGGACCTGCTATACCAAACGGATAAGGAGCTACCAACCAAGGTCTGGACTGGGTGGGTATCCCCCTTGTTGTCGACCCGATTTTCGGGGCTTCAACAGAGGGCAAAGAGGAAGGCTGGAGAGAAGCCAAGATTACCTATGAGCATCTGTGAGGATTGTACTGAGAGCTGGCTAGCTGTGAGAGCTAAGGATTTGCATAATTCCTATGTATTTCCACCATATATGATAATACAATAGTGTGGGGTTTTTAGCTGAGGCTTTCCCCAAAGTATTTTCATGTGTATTGTGCCATTGATTCTTCTTCTTCTGGTTATATTGTTCAGCTTGATCTTCAAGCTTCCGCAAATTGATAGTAGAAGTAGGTTATAGTATTCTGCTTTGATTTATATTGCATTATCGAGTTAACCTATCACAAATTTTCTACAAGTAAATCTAAGGACTCAAATGATGCAAAAAAACTTTTCACAGTGAAATCACTAGTTGGTAATGAAATCGAATGACACAGAGATCAATGTGAAAAGTGAATAAACATAGAGCAGGTGGAACTAGTTACATTGACAACCTGCTTAATGAATACGATCTCATGCAAGTAACTTCACTTATGCCATCGCGAGTGAGAATACCCTCCAAAAAGGTCCAACTGAGTCTAGCCAATGTCTTTTCAAGTTACAATAGAGACTTCCCCTCCACTATCATCTTGGATAATAGCCCTAAGATTACGGTCTCTAAGGTTATTACTTATGACAATATAACTTGGGGGGACAGTCGCAGATCGAACGTACATGCAAGGGAATCATAACAAAGCTCAATCCCCTTCAAAGTTCCTCAACATGGTTAATATGAGGTTTACCTTCAACTGGATCCCAATCACCTTTCGATATTATTTGTAATACATGTAAATCACTCTACCCTAACTAATGAAGTGGGGTTGATCTCTCCACTAGGTCCGATATGATATGATGCTTAACTCCCTTGTTAGAGGAGCTTCCTAGAGCCAAACTATAATAAATGGATTTAATCCCTATCGCAAGATTTTGGTGTTTTTTTGCAACTTTGGAAGTTAACTCACTTCCCTATTCTACAACCCTACTATCTGATCTAATGTAGGTGTGATGAGCCCTAAGATAATAAAAATTCTAATTGATTTTATTAGCACTTTTTTTTTTTAAAGCTGTTACTTATTCAATGGGTAAATAGATGTGAAAATGATGGTGTTATGACCCGAATCAAACTTTAATGCAATTGAACATGATATTGTGATCTTTTCATTTCAATGAATTCTAGCTAAAGTAAGGAGAGAGGCTCTTTTTTAAAATATTAACTCCAGAATGCACCACTTCTAATTTTCCAGTGCAATTCAAAGCCCTAAATGCCCAACCATGCAATGTAATATATGCACAATTTTATTGAAAACTATGCAGATGTAATCTATGCAAAATTTCCATTCATGTTATGAAAATGAGAATTTTAACTATGCAAATGTAATTTATGCAAGAAAATTCTTCAAAAAAAACACAAGATGATTCCAAATCAGTGAAATAACAACAAGACTATTTTCCTTCACCAATCTAACTAAAGAACCAATCGAGTGTAAGTAAAGGAAATTGGGTGAAAATTCCAAAGATCAAAAGTGATAACACTCAGAGGCAATTAACACTCAGACACATTTCAGCCCCCCTTGCAATTGAGGGGGGAATTTTTGTTAATAAATTGAGACAAACCTTTGAGTAACGACCAAAGGAAATCAAATTAAGAATTTCTCAAAAAGATAATTCAAAACACCCAATCAAATTGAAAGAGACTCTATAAGACTATAAATAAGCTTACGAAATCATAAAAGAAAAAAGATGGACTTAAATCAGAGAAACCCTATCTTTTTCAGAAAAATCATTAGGTAGTAGAGGTCACTAGTTCACATTCGTGCACATATGCACTGGTGCTAAGGACTGAGTGCACAAATATGAGCTCTATTTCTAAAGTTAAAATGCGTAGTCCGAGAAAATTTAAAAAAAAAGGCCTAAAACCATAAATTTCAATTATTAAAAGGGTATAAAGGTGTCAAGGGTCACATCAGGACACATTGGAGCCCTCGCATTCCCCAGTATGGTCACCAATTTTTTAGGTGAACAAATCACTTCTTGCAGACAAGAAGGATCTCCATAGATTTCCAACAAAACCTAGTAACAAACATCAAAAGAATTGCTACCTTTCCTTAGCCTATAACTAAAACATGAAACATGTAGTACATGAAAAATCACTTACCTATTAGTTATGTTCTTGAAGAAGTCCTTTCAGTGCTTTCCATAGCTAAATTTTCCTCGATGCCTTAGATTCTTTCCCAATTCTTTCCACAACTTCTCATGATGCTCCAAAAGAGATCTGCATAGACAAAAAAATTCAAAGGGATAAAATCATCTCGCATATAAAATCAAAGGTGAATCAAATCCCTAAATTAACATACAACATATAGTTGAATCAATAATCAATTATAAACCATGCGAGCAATCAAGTAATCTCACAAATAACATCAAATTAGACGCAATTAGGAAAGAACAACTAGTTTGTATTAAATTCAAAGGAGAACAAGATTACAACCTGGTTTCCTTAATGTCATAAGTCTCTTCCAATGGTCTCTATTTGTTCCCTTGATGAAAAACTCTTCAAACCCACAATCAACAACATACATTTAAAATTCCATGTATCCCCCATCCTCTAGTCTTGTGCTTAATTTATAAGCAAGAGGAGGAGGTTTCTAGTTCCTCTTCTCAAGGGATATGATTCTTAAGAGGAGGAGATTAGTTCCATGAATGAAGGGATGAGGTTCAAATATGTAGTAGTTCGAGGTTTCTAATTTGGATAAGATTCCTCCTGTTAGTGCGTAGATTTACCTCAGGCTGAAAAGGTAGGATCCAGGGCCAACATCAAACCATGCTCAGCCTCGTAGCTAGACCTACAAGGACAAGAGAGGGCTCTCTCTGGGTCAATCTCAACAAAATATGATCTATGGGGTTTGAGATGACAGAAATATAAACTAATTTTAGGCTAGGTATGAAGTACAAGGATTTGATGTGATTTTTTGGGGGTTTTGTTGGAATCAAGGGAAAGGCAGATTTTGGGGTGCGGGGATTGAGGCTCAGTTCTGCAGAGATCTCGATGGGGCAAGGTAGGCGATCATTTTGGCACTTAAATTTTAATGATATGGAGGGAAAATACAGGTGAGGTGTTGAAGAGGGCAAGGGCAATCATGAATCCTCCCCAAACAGCTGAAAACATCAAACAACTAAAGCAAACTTCAAGTAGATAATTGCACTTTCAATGAATTCTACTTACACTCTTGTTTGTTTAGCTCAGAAGAAATAAGATAGTTGATGGCATACATAAACAAAATTCACAATTACAAAGAGAAGCACTGAACCAATACAAATTGCCACATGAATCCCAAAGAGTGCTGCAAATCCTGGTCTTAATTCCTTAGCCAAAACACTGAAAATGAATGTACAATGAAGCTCAAGGCTTTCCAAGAGTCCAACCTTCTACCGAAATCCAACCCCTACACTATGAAATTCATAAAAAATATACATTTTCTCATCCTTGTACTAAGGGATTGAGCTCAACCATTTTCTTCAAAATAGAATCAGTTACATTAAACTTGGGCCGAATTTCTGAAAATAGGTGTTGAAGATGAACTCGTATCTCCTAAACCATAGCACCTGTTACAAAAATGAAAGAGGTTTTTGTAGATAAGCTCATTTTGGAGAAAACCTCTCTCAAATTTGGGAAATTAGTTTCCATTTGCTCGCAATCTGTTCCACAAAATCATCTCTAAAACAGAAAATCATTAAAAATTTAAATCTGTGAAAATGAGCTGTAAATATCTAGTCACATATCCCAATTCATGACACTTGTGAATAATATGAAAGAGGTTTTTGTTATATGGCTCGTGATTAACAAAAAAATCATTTGGTTTTCCAAAATTACTTTCCATCTGTTGTAAAATAGCCCCGCACTAAAATGACTAAAACAGTAAAAAATATGAAAAATTTGCTTTGTTTTAATGTAAGCTCCAAATATCACTATATATCTCCCACATAGTAGCACCTGTGAAAAAACTGAAGGAGGTTTTTGTTATTTGGTATTTGATTAACAAAAAATTCTTTCACTTTTGAAAAATTCCTTACCATTCTTTCAAAAACTGATTTTGTACTAAACTTGTCATTGTGCATAGCAACTGACCTCAAAACATGCATAACCAAGAATCATTCATTCATTTCGATCATATCTTCTAATCTAGAAACCGGTTATGGAAGCATGATATACCGCTGGAAATATTTTTCTGATCTTCTTCTAATGGACACACTTGTGATATGTTTTGTGCAGAACATCATGTGCAAAACATCTAACAAAACCAGACATAGTAAGAGCTCATGTTGATCTCTGGTGACAGGCAGCAAAGACTGGAACTAACACCTCCATCAAAGCTTCTAGAACTTGCTCATTTATTTTTACTTTCATCAACAATATTGCACAGTTTATAGTGGAATACGATGCGGAAAATTGCGCAGGCCACAATGGTAAAAACTGCATATGCACAGGTAATGGCTAGGAAAACTATGCAGATACTCAAAAACAGTTTTTAAGTAGTGCAACCAAAAATTCCTTTTGTCCCTTGATAGATTTACTTCAAGCTTCATAGGGAATTCACTTGAGACACTCATCAGATGGTGAGAGATCCGAATCGATAGTCACGGTGAAAAAATTTAGTGTAACATGCCCCAACGAGAATTCAAAGTTTGATAAATGGAGATCATTATTTGACACTCCTCTCATTAGTATTTGATGTGACAAATTTTATTTGGGCAAGCACTCTCCGATTGCACTTATTATAAAATTCATTTTATGTTTTCCCTCCATATTTACAAGTTGGGTTTCCCTAAAGGATGTGACACTTCAGATGGAGAAAAAATATAAAATAACACTTATCCTCCATCATTTGCATTTAATTTAGACTTCTTTGTGGCATCTATCCGCAACATATCTGAGGCATCTTTGTAGCCTTGTGTGGCATTCTTATGTGGCCTATTGGAGGCATCTTCTATGACTTATTGGTGGCATTTTTTTGCGTCCTATTGGAGGCATCTTCTGTGGCATGGAGTCATATTCTACAACCTATTAGAGGAATATTCTGTGTCCTTTCTTTATTATTTATATGCGGCCTAACATCAGTTTTAATGTGGCCTTATTGTGTGTATGTTTTGTGGTGTGTTTCTCTTTATTACAGGCCTATTTTGGGAAGGCCGTAAGGCCTAATGAATAAATGATGCACGACCTAGTTTATATTAAGGATAACATAATGAATAAAGAACTAAAGTGCAAAGAATGCAAAGGTTTTGGAAGTAAATGAGGCCATAGATAATAGGGAAAAATTGAGAATCTACATGCCCTAACCAAGGGCTAAAAATATTAGACCTGAAGCATTCACATGATTGGGTATTAAGGAAAATCATGACACCCTAAAGAGAGGCATGTTTTCCTTTCAAGATAGGTGATGAGGTCTGCTCTTGTATGTGTTTAATCAATCTATGTATTGTGAATTTGGAAGCCTTTTAGAGGCTTCTTGGTGTACCCTAATACGGTGGACTAGGGTAGACTTGTTACAATAAAGTGGGCAACATATTGCGCCCTAATACTTGTGCCTTTAACATTAATTAATGATAGTAACTCCTATGCTTATGAGATTGATACATATGGAAATGACATCTATGATATATGACAATGACCTATGGAAGTAATTCCTATGCTTATGAGAGTGATACATATGGAAGTGACATCTATGATATATGTCAGTGGCCTATGAAAGTAACACTTATGCTTATGAGAATACATATGGTAGTAATACCTATGATGTTTGACAATTATGTTTGGCATAATTTTCTCATGAATCAGTTGTATGAAAACAATATATAGTAGAGTGTTCTCATAACAATGATGTAAATCATTTTCCTTATGAAAATAAGATATATGATAGTGATATCTTCAATTTGATGTATGTTGGTGCTACTTGTGCTCTTGATAGTGATATGACAGTGACACATATATGCTACTTGAGACAAAGATATATAATACTTACAATTATTTGGAGGTAGCCCTATTAGAGGCCTTGTGAATGCCTCCTTGATTGAATTGTATATTGTCATCCTATGAGGATCTTGTATGATCCGGGGTTGGCCCTAGGAGGCCTAAAGTGATGAATCTCATTATTAATGTACTTTGTATCTCAATTGAACATTTGATAAATTAATAAGAATAAGAAGAATTGTTTTCTAGGTTTTCCTCCTTGTGGGGTTTTGTCTTAGTCTCTAAACTAAATCTTGGTGTCTCTATTATGTATGTTGTTCTTCTAATTCTCTTTACTATTCCGCTACATAGTTGATGTTATTGTTCTCTCTATATAATTTATTATGATGATATGGGGTGAATGTAATGTGAAATTGTTGAAAAAGTTAAAAAATGCAATCATCTACATTACAAAATAATCTAGTCCTAAAATTAACATGGTATCAGAGTTGGGTTGAAGAAATTTCATTGATATCACCCTCGTGTTGACACCTATGATGGATTTATTGATCAAACATAGTACAAGAAATGAAGACGTTAGAGACCTAAAATAATGCTAAGGTTTGAAGGAAACTCTAGGGAGCCTTTATTCCTAAAAATAAAGGTTAAGGTTTGGGAGAAACCCTAGGAGTGGCATTGGATACGGAAAATGCCTAGGTCCTATAACATTAGAACCCTAGTGTGATTTAAAACCTTCATGATATGATATGATTAGTGAGAAACTATTGAGTTATTCAAGCACCTAGAATAGATTCAAAATAACCCTAGTTGGGAATGTCTCCTACCAATAGGAGATGGTATGATAAAAATCCAGTAGTGCATCTTGGACAAGAAAGATGCAAGATCAAGAAGGAGCTGATAACTTCCTACAATCCTCATTAAAGATAAGTACTTTTAAGACTTCTGTTATTTCTTTGTGACATTGTTCTTATTGTTTTGTTTGCTCTTCCTGCATGAGTAATTGACTAATCAAATGATTCTTTCCTTGATTTTGTAAATGAGAATGTGATCAAGGAAAACATATCCATATTGAGTGCCATCAAGATGAGGAGTAATGTAGGAAGATTCAAATACAAGAGGGAGCTAGTATAGAAAAATGAAGGAGGCACTCTCATATATAGAGAAGAAAGATAATTCTGCCTCATCATTAGGTACACTTATTATGTTTATTTACTTAGATATTATTGCTCTTGCTCTTATTCTAGGGTCAATAGGTACATCAAATGGATGTAAGGACCAAGTAATCAATATTAAGATTGAGGAGGATGTAGGGCCATCCCTTGATTAGTAAGAGCCCAAACCTCATAGCACGGGGTACAGTCTCCCATGTTGATAAATATGATTATAAAGGGGATTCCTATTCATAGCTAGTGGACTATCATGTAACAGTCAAATGATATGTTTTGAGATAAAACGATTCTAAGAGAAATATTTCCTTAATTCAACAACCCTTATAGATGACAAATATGTTGAAGTGTCAGAGAATTCAATAGTTATATTCTCTCTAAGAAAGAGGATTATGATGAGATCTTAGATCCTATTGCCATATACACTATTATGAGATGCATGTGAAGTTGGATTCCTACATGATGTACTTAAGGGATAAGCATACTTGGAGCTATCTCATGGCACATGAGAAATATACTCATGATTACAAATTGAAGAAAGCCCCATATGGACTCTAGCGAGTACGCTAGGCTTCGCATACTTGGATTGATGGACATCTGATACAGACTCCAACCTGTCATCAAAATTGAAGGTATGTCTTTGATATTTGGTTTTATTATTCTAATAATTTATTTATGACAGGATCAAATCATTTCAACATTCAATACCAAAGGGAGTTGACCTCTAAGCCTAGGTGATCAACTTCTTGAAATTAGAAGTGTAACAGAGAGATGACGAGGACTTCCTTGTTAAGGGAAGTATGTTTTAAGAGACTTGGAATGATGGATTACACTAAATTAGTTGAGATACTCCTCTTGAGATTTGGTGGATCCCACGATAAGAAAAAATCTAGATGAATCCTTTATTTGCAGTGTGTTCCCTGAGACAAATAATGCGCAATCATACATATTAGAATGCTGCAAAGATGGTATTGAGATATGTACATGATATAGTCAGTCATGGATTGAGACAATATTGTGACTATGGAGATATTCCAATACCAAGTGAACCAGGAGTGTTGTTAATAGGAATAACACATTGAGCTTTTGCTTCAGTATGGGTCTTGCCTTAATTTTATGGATGAGTAGGTAGCATACTTCCGTTGCAATAATTCCAAGCAATGGTCGATCACATTGCAATGTTGATTTTGATGGAGCATTGAGGCTCCAACATAGAGGGAGCATTGAGGCTCTATCAGAGAGGGAGTAGTAAGGATCTAATAGTGACTTGTTGTAAAATTGAAGCAGTGGGGCTTCAACAAATGAGCAAATTGCATACATTCTCTCCAAGCCCTTGTTGAAAGAAAAGTTCATATTCTTCAGAGAGAATCTTGGAGTGCAAGAGAATGTATCCATACCATTGAGGAAACATTGCTGATCGAGAACACTGAGCTATGCTCAGGCCCATAGTCTTTTGACTAGACATGGACTTCATGGGTGGGGAAGAGAAATAGAGCTTCTGGGTGTGAGGGTACTCTTCGAAGCCATGGACTTGGATGAGCACATGCCTTAGTATGCATCCTATCCACGAGTCACCTTCATGTATTTATTAACCAAGGGCCATGGTGAGGTGGTTAAGATTAATAATCTTAGCCACATGGGAGAGAAGAGTTAGGTGTGTGTGATATTTACCTATTGGAAGAAACACCTACCATGGAATTGGTTATGGCAAAATTGATCTCCCCTAAGTTTTAAATGCAGTTCTTTTACCACTTGATTACCGAGGATCAAGTTGGGAGAGGGTTAGTGAGTGAACATAGGGCAAGTGATCTTTACCAAGATCATTTATGACTTCCATGGACTTGGTTATGGTAGATTGATATCCCCTATTGTCATTGTGGAAAATTCTTCTTCTTTTATGGATAAAGTCATCATTATTTAGTTGAGATGAGGTCATGGATCTTGAAATGGAAACCGGTAGGGTGTGTATGATGTTTACCAAGGTAATTTCTAGCTACCATGGACTTGGTTGTGGTAAATACATCTCCCTTACCATTGGTTGTGTATTATTCTTCTTTTATGAGATGAGATGAGCTTCTCTTATGATGAGACATGTACATTCCATATGAGACACATGGTACAACTAGAAATTCCTCCCTGGATGAGAGGGAGTATTGAAATTTGGGGTAGCTTCAGGATGAATTTTCCCAAGATAAATCCAATTACCCCAAGGAGAATCCATATTTCCCTGAAGAGAATTCAAAAATTGATAAATGGAAATCATTATTTGGTACTCCTCTCATTATTATTTGACATGTCATATTTTATTTGGGCAAGAAATATCCAACGAATTTATTAGAAAATTCAATTAATGTTTTTCCTCCATATTTACAATTCAGCCTCATAAATTTCAAGTCAACTTGCCCCCAAGGATTTTACCACTTGCATGGAGAAACAACTATAAAATAATAGTTATCCTCCACCATTTTCCACTTTAATTCAAACTTTTCTGTGGAATTTATCTAAAACATATCTAAGGAAGCTTTGCAACCTTGTGTGGCATTCTTCTATGGCCTATTGGAGGCATCTTTTGTAGCCTATTGGTGGCATTCATATATGGCCTATTGGAGGCATCTTCTACGGCCTATTGGAGACGTCTTATATAGCCTATTAGAGGCATATTCTGTGGCCTTTATTTGTGATTTATAGGTGGCCTAACCTCAGTTTTAATGAGACATTCTTCTATGTATGTTTTGTAGTGTATTTCTATTTATTATATGATAAATTTCTTCTATATTTTGAAAGGAGGATCGAACCCTTGAAGCACTAGATCAAATCGTCTTAAAGGCTTGTTTTGGGAAGGATGTAAGGCTTAACGAATAACTGATGCCAAGATGAGTTTATCTTAAGGATAATGTGGGGAATAAGGACTAAAGTGGAAATAATGTGAAAGTTTTGGAAGGAAATGAGGCCATAGAGAAGAGGGCATACGTGAGAAGTTAGGTGCCCTAACCAGGGGCTGAAAATATTAGACTTGAAGCGTGCATAGAACCAAGTATTGAGGAAAATGATGACACCCTAAACAAAGGTAATTTGTCCTTCCAAGATAGGCGATGATGTTTGATCTTGTATGTGTTTTATCAATCGATGTACGATGAATCTGGAGGCCTTTTAGAGTCTGCTTGGTGTGCCCTAATACTATGGAATAGGGTAGAATTGTTACAATTAAATGGGAAACATATTGTGCTCTAATACTTGTGTCTTTGACAATTATGAATGTCAGTAATTCCTTTCTTATGAGATTGATACATATTGCAATGACATCTATGATATATGACAATGAACTATGGCAGTAATTACTATGCTTATGAGAGTGATACATATGGCATTGAAATCTATGATATGTGATAGGACCAATGGTAGTAATTCCTATGCTTATGAGAGTGATACATATGGCAGTAATTCATGTGATGTATGATAGTGATGTATGGCATAATGTTCTCATGGCTAAAATGTATGACAATGATGTCTAGTAGAGTGTTCTCATAACAATGATTATGAAAATAAGAAATATGGCAGTGATATATTCAATGTGATTTATGGCATTGATACTTGTGATCTTGATAGTGATATGATAGTGACACACATATGCTACTTGAGAAAAGATGTATTCTACTTACAGTGATTTGGAGGAATCCCTCTAAGAGGCCTTGTGAATGCCTCCTTGAATGACTTGTCTTATACCATCTTATGAAGATCTTATATGATCCAAGGTTGGCCCTAGGAGGCCTAATGTGTAGAATCTCATTATTAATGTAATTTGTATCTCAACTAAAAATTTGATGAATTCATAAGGAAGAATAATTTATTTTTGGGTTCCCCCCCGTGTGGGGTTTTACCCAGATCTCTGACCTAAATCCCAATGTCTCTATTATGTATGATTTTCTTCTAATGTTATTTATTGTTCCATTGCATAGTTGATGTTATTGTTATCTCTATATAATTTCTTACACTACAAGGAAAATACCTTCTAGAAGAGGTTTTTGTGGAAGCCCCTATAAAAATAGCCCAAAAATTTGTTTGTAGTGGAGGTCACTAGCAGAGGTGGGTGGGAAGATGTTTTAGCGGATGTTTTTTGGATGGTGCATATAAAATATACAAATGCACCAGTGCTTTACTAAACATACAAGCACCGATGCTTCATATAACATGGTGCACCATGGAAAATTTCTTTTTATAAAATAAAAAAATGTGATACACTAAACAACACAATGCATCGATACTTTAACAGTAGACAACGCCTGTTCCCTTCATCTATAAAAATGACTCGGTGCATACCATTAAGGAGCATCACTATAGTTTTAAATTTAATAAAAATGCAGTGATATTTTCCAATGATTCTTTGGTGTAGTAAATGTGCTAAAACACCCCGGGGCTACTTCTAAAGAGAACCCCTAGGCATTTTTTAATTTATAAAAATAGAGATGTGCAATAGTAAAACCACAACACCAGTGCAGTACATGTATAGAAACTTCTAGGGGCGTCTTGCGAAATGTACCGCAATATTTTTTAATTAAAAATAAAGTGTTGTGCTTTTGGATATATTCTTCCCCGTGGTGGTTAGCTAAACGCACTGAAGGAGGGTTAAATAAAAAAACCCTCTCGGTCATAATTTTCATTTTTACCATCTACAGTGCGGGAGAGAACTGAAGCATCGGTTCCACTCTTGCCACATGCAAGTGCCATGATGTTGGTGCTTCTCTTTCTCACCATCTTTCCGTACCGTTCTCACTATTTGAGTTTCCATTTTTTTCAAACAACATTAAAATTTGCTTTTCTCCATTATGTGTCCACAATTCCTCCCCAACAACCAAATGTACAGGTAATATGTATGTTTATATATAATAAGTTTTTAGCGAATTAGAATTGAAATTTAGGTTAATTTTTCCACAGTTTTTGAAAAGAAAATAAATTCACTGTGTGGTGCGCTCGATATGTTCAACTTGTACAGACGCGGTGCACCTTGTAAATTTACAGGGTGCACCACATGTCAATGCGTGAACATAATGCACCACAGTTGTTGTAGTGCGTTTTGTAATTAAAAATGCACTGAGAAGGATACGGAAAATTGTAGTTTGTGTGTCACACTTGATGTCTTTATATTTACCAAATGCACTACAAAAATAATATTTAAAAATATAGTTGTAACTTGGTGCATTTGATAACTTGAACATTCCAAACCAGTGTGAAAAGGTTGTACATGCACATCGGTGACAAGTGTGTCGCACCACTATAAAAATTTAAATTTGTGAACCAACACCAATGCATCATACTTATTTGTGCACCGATAGTGACACAATTATAGCTGAAAGGACACCGATGTCGGTGCATGACTGTGTTTCGTTCACACCAATGATTTTTTTTAATTGAAAGTTATGTTTCCATATTTATAAATACATGTTTCATATATATATATATATGTATATATATATATATATACATATATGTATATATATATGTATATATATATATATATGTATATATATATATATATATATATATATATATGTATATATATATATATATATATATATATATATATATATATATATATATATATATATATATATATATATATATATATATATCTATATCTATATCTATATCTATATCTATATCTATATATATAGATATATATTAATTATGTATGAGGTTGATATGTTTTATATGTCAATCATGTAACAAAGGCGTCAGTAGAGGGAGCAACAACAGGAGCAGGAGCAACAGTCAGACCCATACAATATGGTCTGAACATGGCATGCCAGAGAGAGGGAGAGGGATTTATACCTTCACCCTATTATTGCAGTGACCCAAATTCCCTTGAGGAATGTAGGCCTCCTCAAATACAATGAAGAGGCTACATCCCTAAAGGTGCATTTTGTTTTATTGGTGCATTTGATCCACTTATGGAGTTCCCAGGAGCAGGCTTTCCATGTCAGTCATACAACATGGTATATTCCCACTGAGGAGGACATATAATTTATCACTGGCCTATCCATGAGAGGGGAGGATTTTCCCTAGTTCCCTGATGTCCCCCATGGTGTTGCAATTGAGAGTCAACTTTCATACACTTAGTGATATTTAGGACTTCACGCGGTCTATCCATCATATTTTTAGGTCCGTAGTGGACAACTAAAGATTTCTTTTTTTGTTGTAGATAGGGATAGGTTCATCTCATTATTAGTCACGACCATTTCACACTCTAGTAGTGATGGAAGGCACATTACCTGCCCTCTTTTATATTATGTTGATTCTTTGATTCAGATGAAACATTAAATCAAATGGTTTGATAGTTTTTGAGGTAGTTTTGTATGAATTTAGATAGCTGTCATGCATTGAGACATGTAGGGAGACCTTCCCTTTCACTTCCAAGATTTTTTGTTTATTTTTTGAGAGGTTTCCAGATATGAGGCATACATTTTAACGTCACCCTCCTAGGCTGATCATTGAGATTCAAATGCGTATGTGGGCACAAATGATACCCAAGAGGGGCTTGCTCGAGTTTTCGGCTAGGATTTCTCCCGAGGCACTATAACTATTAGGAAGTGAGGATGACCATGCATTTGTCATGTTGGTGTTTTTGTACGCAGGGATTGATTGGAGAGGGTGTCCAAACATCTTCTTCACAGCATCTAAGCCTTCAAATGATAAAGGTAATATTAATTTTTTCTTTGAATTAATCTAGTTTTATTTTCTTGTTTTAATGAATTAGAATAAAATTTATCCTAGCACATTATTTAACTTATTTTATTAAATTGTTTAATGGAATTGTCTAATTATTTTTCTATATTATATATTTTGTATATATCGACAAATTCGATGGGGATATGCATCCTCTGCCACCAGATGTCAGAGGAGATGAGGAGATGGGCAATTCCCAAGAGGGTGAGGCACATCCTATGGGGGGCATGGGCTTCCAGAGCCATAGGGTTGGTCTGTGAGTTCAGATGGACTACTACGACAGATTGGCCAAAGTTTTGTTTGATACAGGATTCCGCCTTGCGAGGGCTGAGATATCACTATGGATCCTAGTTTCGTGGGTTTGTATAGGGACTGTCCATGGGAGGTGATGTCTCTTATGTGGCATATCATCAGAGCTAGTAGGGTACTGACAATGATGAGGGATGTAGGCTAACATCATGCAGCGATAGAGACATCAAATGAGGGTGGTTATGATCATGTTCATGATGATGAGGGTGGCGATCTTGATGATTCTGGTAGTACCACCCCATCAGATCATGGCTGTTAGGGTGTTGATGATCCATTTGGTAGTACACCTCCTCAGTCGCCTGATGATGAGATGCTAGATCTAGAGGACGTACCTCATATTTCTCCCAATAGAGCAGACCAGCCACCTCCTCCTCCACCTCAGAGTTCGCCAGACTGCATTGAGGCTACGGACGTAGTTGACCACCTATCGTCTTCTACTCATGCAGACTAGCCAGCTCCTCATCCACCTGAGTTGAGTTCGAAAGACATTGATCATGCAATAGTTGACCATCCATCGTCTTCTATTATAGACCATCCTGGCACTGTGTCTGTTATATCGGATATTTGATTGCACTTATTTGACTTGATGTAGTTATTTGACTTGTTTGTATATATATATGGTTCATTTTTTTTGTTCATGTTTATGTACTTAATTTATATGCTGGTGTTGAGGTGTATATTGTTAGGTCATGTTAGATATGTTCATTTAATGTGCTTGCAGATAGATGTGTATGTGATAACAATTATTTTACATGAGATTTATATTAATTTGATGATGTGTGTGATGTTGTTGTTAGATTAGAATGTTTATGTTTTGTTAGATGTGATCACGATGATGATTCCCTATGAGATTATTAGATTTGTGTGCTAGCTAATGACGTTTACATGTGATAGAGGTGTATATAATTAGATGATGGTAGCAAATTTGGATGTTTATTTTAGATAATGTTTATGGTTGTTAGATGATTATCATCATGATGTTTATTTTTATGAAATAATATTTATTATAGATTATGTATTGGTGAATTTACTTTAAAAATAATGAAAAGATATTTTTATAAATTACAAAGTTTAGTATGGTTGAAACTATGATTGTAAAATTAGGCTGATATGGATTTAGCTCGCTGGTATAATATATATGTAGTTGACATTGAAATATTTTATTTCTAATTCACGTTCTCAACACTAAAATGTTAAAATATGCCCCCTCATAATATTTTCATGCATGTATACATTTAATTATTTTTATTATTAATATTTTGCAAAATATTACATATCAAATCCATATTAAACATTCAAAAATTTACAAATATTCCTCATACATTGAATTAGAAAGAAACTACTAATGGAATAAGAATTCTCTCAATCTTTCTCACTAAAGTGAAAATATAAGAAATTTTTCAATTTAAATTACTTTACTTTTCTCTATATGAAGTATCTATAAAATTATGTTATTTAATACGGACATTGAAATATTTTACTTATGGTTGTAAAATATTTTTTGTTATAAATATATTTTTGTTTTAAATATCACATGTAAGTGGAACATAGAATGAATTACACATATGTAATATCAATAATACTATTTCTTGTCATGCGAAAAAAGTTACATTTTTTCTTTGTAGTAAAAAGTAAATTATATTTTTTTACTCATTACATTTCTTCCTCATAATAAAAGCTATTTTTTTTTTTACTTTCGGTTACTTTATATCTTTATATAAAGTTATATAAGATTAATGTGTAAATTGAAGTATTGTAATTATGGTCGACATTAATTTATTTTGTTATTACTATTTTTAATTTGTTAATTTAAATTATTATTTTACTATTTTTAAATGTAACGTTACGTGACAACATCTCTTCCATGTTGAGTTGTAGAGTGCCTCTTGACGCAATTAATTTAGATTTAGTATAACTTAAAAAAAATTATTTTTATAGAATTTAATTTATTGCTAAAGTTATGAGATTTTCAAGAAATTTAAATTTAATATTTATTGCAACTCTTACCAATTTAAATTAGAAATTTCTCTCTCTAAAGATGAGGATAAAGAAATGTAACATGATAAGGCTTCATGTGAAGTTACTTGTAGTTGGAGATTTCCTCTATTGGAAGTTCTCCCTTAAAGAGGCAAGTGAATTTTTTTCTAGTAATAAAGATATAACAATTTGATGCTATTTTGGTTCTTTATTTGCTACAGTACCGATTTAAATTTAACTCTTTTTAATAATAGATATGAGTTAAATAATACAAAAATGATAATGAATTAGATTTAAAATTTTGACAAATAATATATTTGATCATTTCTTAATGAAAAAATATGAAATTATTATTTTTTCCACATGCTTATCACGATATAGTCACTAAAATAAATGTTTTTCACAATTCTCCTAGCTAATCAATAGAAACATAAAACAATAGTATAAATGATGAACTAGCACAAGTACATATCACTTTCCATTGTCATCAACCTGATTATCTTCCTCGCTTGGCACGATATCACTGTTGTTCTCAAAAATTGTAGAAATTTTGAATAATAAACACTTATTCACAGAGATTATCCCAATTATACACTATTGTGGAATACATGCACAATACATAACCTCCTCTACGTTGATCATCAATTTAGCAGCATCAAAAACAATGAAACATCAATCGCATGCACACATTAACACAGTATGTAACTCGGGGAAAGTTTACAGCTGAAAACCCCACACTATCTGTATATTAATGATTGAGGACATGTAACAATACATAGTACAATACTCTTGTCAAGTATCTAGCACTATCTCCACCTGTTACACACAAAACTAGCTCAGATCCGAACAAGTCACAGGTTCAAATCTCCACCGCTGCTTTGCCTGCCTCTATTGCACAATGCCTGCTGAGAATCACGCACACTGGAAATCACGTGAGCACAGGCTATTCTACTAGGAATATACTGGGAAATTATCATGGGAATACTCAATACATTGCTTGTGCAAGATCTCATGCACAACTATAGTCACAACTGATAGCAATCTCAACCTCTAACACCTGTCTCCACTGAACTGTACATGCACTGAGTTAAATGATGTATCCTTCAGTTGCATTATGAGTTTATAATTAGTTCACATAACTCATCATTAGTCTATTTGCAGTTAGACTAATTACAACTAGTTTAACCAAGTCAAATTGAACACAACTCCATCAACTCCACATCCAACTCCACAGAACTCACATGCATGAGTTCTAACTAATGTCCTGCATGCAATAGCTCAAATGACTCATAAGAAAAGCGTATTTCCTTCTGACAGCTGCATGTGCCACATTTGTAGCTCAAACTGAAGTGCTCCAAGAGGAAAAGATAAAGTTTATAGTCTAAATATTATTATGAGACAATAATATTTGACTTTTCTATTTTTGACTCGTAGTCTAAAAATAGAATCTAATCATTCTTGCTGTGATCCAAAAATATAAGTCCATCTATTTTTCCCAACATGACCAATCATCCATAAATAGCATCCTACAACTCATAGACCATGATCCATATGTCTAAAAATAGACATAGTCTAAAAATAGACTTTGTGCCATAATTTGCCTGCGGGCCCACTTAGTGAAGGCGACTCCTTTCCCCTAAGCTCCATCATCTTGTTGCATTCTCAATACTCCCTCTCAACAAGATATGGATTATCAGCAACCCCTATCCTACCTCGGTGATATTCGAATTTGCTCCTGGTGAGCGCCTTCGTCAAGATATCAGCATCCTGATCCTCTGTTGGAATGTATGAAAGTAACATGATTCTCCGCTACACACAATCTCTGATATGATGGTACCTGATGTGGTCCGTTGAGCTCCCTACCCAATCTGCATCCTCATGTCTGTACCAAGATCCATATCCCGATGTGCCTCTCTTGAGCCTGCACACATGGGACTCCACCAACTATCGATAAACAGTGGCATCCACTACCTCCGTTGAGGTAGCATCCTCCTTCCTCCAACCTCCAGGAAGGAACGCAGTATTCACATCCATCTGATGAATGTGCAACCCCATCTACATCACTTTGTAGATCCATCTTGAACCCACCATTGATTTCCCTTCTGGTCTAGGAACAATCTCCCATGCACTGTTTCTGACAATCAAATCATACTCTTCCACCATGGCATCTACCCATGTGGGATCCTCCACAGCTTCCTTGAAAGAGGATGGCTCAGACACAACACATTTGCTCACAAGAGCCATGTATCTAGTGTACCGATCAGATGACTGTCTCTGCTTGCGTTGGGCTATAGGTGGTCCTACAACGTTCTCTGCATCTTGAGCCAGTCGCTCAACTTCTGTCAAGCGCTTTCGCCCTCTGATGGTTGGCGCTGCATGAGTGGTCTCTTCCACTCCATGAACTTCATCTTGTGGCTGATCCACGTCCTGAAGCTCATCCTTAGGAACTAATAGCTCCTCATCTGCATGAAAGTGTGGCTCCCTCTCAAGCGAACACTTCATGGCTTTCTCCTCCTGAAATTTTATATCCCGTTGCACAACAGTCTTACCATTGTCTGGCAAATACACACGATAGTTGTGGGGCGTATCAGTGTACCCCAAAAATATCCCAACCTATGCAGTTGGCTCCAACTTCTTCCTGGCATCCTTCGTCACATGCATTTAAACGTTAGCACCAAAAATCATCAAATGAGAAAGATCAGGCTTCTTACCAAAATAAGCCTCCTCGGGTGTACTCATCCCAAGTATCCTGTGAAGACAACGGTTCTGCACATAAACTGTTGTATTGCATGCTTCCGTCCACAAGTGAAGGGGTAGGTCCTAATCATGCAACATCGCCCGTGCAGCACCCATGATCGTTCTGTTCTTCCGCTCAGCAACCTCATTCTACTATGGGTTATGGGGAGCTATGAGCTCTCTTCGAATCCCTTCTGCACTGCAGAAATCCTTGAACTCGCCAGAGATGTATTCACCACGATTGTCGCTCCTAAGAGCCTTCACCTTCTTCCCCGACTCCTTCTCGACTACTGCTTTGAACTCACAGAACTTTGAGTATGTCTAACTCTTCTTCTGCATGAAGAAGACCCAACACTTACGAGATAAATCATCAACAAAAATCACATAATACCTGTGTTTTGTTGTCGAAGATACTGAGAAAGGTCCACACACGTCTGTGTAAATTCTCTCAAGGATCGTCATGGCACGACTATCCTTCTCGTGAAAGGTGGCTTTCACAAACTTTCCCAAAGTACACCCCTTGCACTGATTTGACTGCGCAAGAGTGCCTTTAGGAAGCCCTGTAGTGATTTGCTGTAGTATCTTCAAGGCTCCATGGTGAAGGTGACCCAATCTCCTGTGCCACGGCTTGCCATCATCCCGGCTCACCAATCCTTCTGCCTTGCATGCCATTACTATGCATCCATCTACATGCAACTGATAAAGTTTCCTCACTCGAACCCCTATCTTCCGGGTTTCTCCAGTTGTCTTACTGCGCAAGAAAGCCTTTCCCTCGCTGAAAACAACATCATATACCTTGTCTTCTAACATCGCCACAGAGATAAGATTCTTCTTCAATTCTGGAACATGCATCACTTCCTTCAATACGAAGGGTTTGCCATACTCCCTCTCAAAGAAAATGGTACCGATACCGGTCGCACTGTATCTACCATCATCGCCCATCTCGATGTGCATTCCAAGATCTTTGTCCTCCAGATTAGAAAACAAATCTCGATCTCCTGTCATGTGAAAAGACGCACCGCTGTCCAAGAACCACACCGATCCCATCACACTTGAAACCAAACATGCGATCAATGAAAAATCAAGCTCAAACTGTGAGGCTAGAGCCTCTCCTGCTGCAGATCCAACAGCTTGCTTGTTCTTCTTCTTCTGCAAACAATTAGTAGCATAGTGTCCGTGCTGGTGACAGTGAAAGCACTTCACCTTGGACATGTCCTGCTTCTTGCCTTTCGCACTAGACTGAGAAGCTTTCTTTCTCTTCCCCTTCTTTGCTTTGGCAGCCAAAGCGCAATTTTCTTCATCAGGTCCCTTTGATGAAGATTCATCCCTGGTATTCCGCCTAATCTCCTCCTGCACAAGATCTGACCAAAGTCTCTCCCATCCTGGCAATTTCTCCCGACCATTGACAGAGTCCTGATAGGAATGCCAACCCTTTAGAAGACCAAGGAGAGCCAAGCTCACCAAGTCCTCATCATCGACAGTTACCCCCACACTTCTCAGCTCATCCCGGCACTGAGTGAACTTCGTGAGATACTTGGGGATACTGTCTCCCTTCTCACATTTGATGTTTGTGAGTTTATCTTTGAGCGCCAGCTTCCTCTGATCGCTCTTGCTTTGGAATAGATCTGTCAACGCTTTCCACATCAAGTATGGAGAAGCCTTACCATGCAGGCTGGACACAATGTGATCCTTCACACCCTCCAATAAAATCCTTTGACACTTTGCTGTCTTCTTTTGCCAAGCATTAAATTGAGTAGCATCGATAGGCTTTGGGACATTAGCCTCTATGAAATCCTTTAGCCCATTATCATCTAACACCGCCTCCATCCTGTCCTTCCATGCAATATAGTTTGAGCTACCCTCAAGAGCATTCTCCAATCGCAATCTGTTGAAAGACATTGCCACATTGATACCAAGAAAACACTGCTGCAAATTTGAATTCCACCAGCTCCAAACTCAACTGCCTTTGATCTAGAATTCATGAGAACAAAGTATTTCTCGTACAGAGATTGACTGTATGGGCTTTTACCGAATATCTCACCTTCCAAAGAAAGGATGAATCCAGAGGCTACCTGGCGCGATTATAGACTCTGCCTAAAGAAATAGAATGTAAACACTTTCTGAATAGTAGATCTGAGGATCAACACCTCTGATACCATGTAGAAATCCTTCTACAATTCAGATAGCTCTGATACCATGTAGAAATTTTGAATATTAAACACTTATTCACAGAGATTATCCCGATTATACACTATTGTGGAATACATGCACAATACATAACCTCCTCTACGTTGATCATCAATTTAGCAGCATCAAAAACAATGAAACATCAATCGCATGCACACATTAACACAGTATGTAACCCAAGGAAAGCTTACAGCTGAAAACCCCACACTATCTGTATCTTAATGATTGAAAACATGTAACAATAAATAGTACAATACTCCTCTCAAGTATCTAGCACTATCTCCACATGTTACACACAAAACTAGCTCAGATCCAAACAAGTCACAGGTTCAAATCTCCTCCGATGCTTTGCCTGCCTCTATTGCACAATGCTTGCTAAGAATCACTCACACTGGAAATCACGTGAGCACAGGCTATTCTACTGGGCATATACTGGGAAATTATCATGGGCATACTCAATACATTGCTTGTGCAAGATCTCATGCACAACTATAGTCACAACTGATAGCAATCTCAACCTCTAACACCTGTCTCCACTGAACTGTACATGCACTGAGTTAACTGATGTATTCTTCAGTTGCATTATGAGTTTATAATTAGTTCACATAACTCATCATTAGTCTACTTACAATTAGACTAATTACAACTAGTTTAACCAAGTCAAATTGAACATAACTCCATCAACTCCACATCCAACTCCATAGAACTCACATGCATGAGTTCTAAGTGATGTCCTGCATGCAATAGCTCAATTGACTCATAAGAAAAGCACATTTCCTTCTGACAGCTGCATGTGCCACATCTGTAGCTCAAATTGAAGTGCTCCAAGAGGATAAGATAAAGTTTATAGTCTAAATATTATTATGAGACAATAATATTTGACTTTTCTATTTTTGACTAGCAGTCTAAAAATAGACTTTGATCACTCCTGCTGTGATCCAAAAATAGAAGTCCATCTATTTTTCCCAACATGACCAATCATCCATAAATAGCATCCTGCAACTCATAGACCATGATCCATATGTCTAAAAATAGACATAGTCTAAAAATAGACTTTGCACCATAATTTGCCTGCGGGCCCACTAAGTGAAGGCGACTCCTTTCCACTAAGCTCCATCATATTGTTGCATTCTCAACAAAAATATGTTTTGATCTAAGGCAGTGTCTTAATAGAAAACACCAATCCCTATCGAACACATCTGGGTTAACAAAAACCTAGTTGTAGTGTTTTTGGAAAACATAAGGCTCCTTATATTTATGCACATCTTTCTAGAGTTGACAAATATTATCCCACTATCGCAATCTTCCTTTACATTATTTCGATCAAAGGTGCACCACCACTTTCACCTAAAAATAACACATTGGAATGAAGAGAAATCCACTTGAACGATCTCTTGTCTCTTTCAATAATAACCTAATGTCCCCTACCTTAGGTTTTGATCATGGTGGCTAGAAAGACTAGATTGGTTGAACTCAACTTCCACTCCATAGTCTTGTGTCATGCATCCATCATCAACATTCTCCATGTAAAAATGATGTCCATATGCCCACATTGATGGCAACAAATGCACATATAAAAAAGTGGAAAAATCATAGTGTTATGTGTCTAATAACCCGAACATAATTAAAAATAAAATATATATAGATGTTATAATTCAAAGGTACATTATGAAGTTAAAACTATATAGAAAGAGAATATAATTACTGAGTTGTTGCACCCAATCCCTATGTTTAGTGCATCCTCTTCAGCACGTGGGAAATAACCAGATGCACCATATTTCTCTATGACTTGAACAATATCATCATTTTCCCCAACTGAGTAGACTTTGACTTGCCGTCAGGTCCAAAGAGAGTGGTGGTGGAAGAAGATTTTAGGCTTTCGAATAAGGTATCAGTGATATGAGCATCATCCCCTATCTCATCATTCTGGAATGCATCTAACAACATTTCCTCCATAGAAGTCGTATCCCATAAGTAATCATCCATACCAACATCCATTTGATTTCCTCCATTGTCGTGTGGTGAAGAACTACTATTGTTGTAGTCATTCATAATTGGTGAATATGGACGTAGTGAGAATTGAATAGGTGGTTTATTCAACCATTCTTGTATGATTTCTCTCATATTCTTGCTCTTAATGCAACCTTGTCTCAAGTTGAAATTGTAGTGGGGTGCTCTTGAAGATGGTAGGTGGGTCGCTCATCATCACTAGAATCTTAATTTCAAAAAGTATTGAATGTCATTAATATAATATCAATGATATTAGTAAGCACATCAATGCAATTGGTTTATTGAAATTAAATTATACCAAACAATTATTACCATCGTTGATCCAAGATTGTGGCTAGAAGACGCCATGTTCTAATTAACAGGGTGAAGAGGCTGTCCATTTCAATCTACCAACTCCTTGCAATATGCTGCTCCTAATAAGAACTTGTGACGTTTTTGAAAATATGGAATAATATTTTCTGCATCTCAACTCGATTCTAAATTAGGTTCCTGCAAATTTGGATATATTTTTATTCAAATTTACATGGATTAAAAATAAATAAATTCAATTAGATAATCAAAATATAAATAAAATATGAACTTACTAGAGATGGAAAGGGAGAACTTCGTGAAGGAATTTGATCAACAGTATGGAACGAGATGGAATTTGAAGAATTGGCCATTTGATATTATTGAGATTTTGTCCTTGCATTTGAGAAAAATCAGAAATAAATATTTGTATTCATTTCCACAATTATTCTTGACAACCATATAACCACAATCTAAATTTCAATATAGTTTTCAAACCATTTGACAAGAATAAGGTGACTTTAAGTGGAAAATGTATACTATGAATTATTGTAATTCACGTGGATGCATTCTAAAGGAAAATTTGAGATTAATATGCCATTTTATGTGAAATTAAAATTTCACATACCTTTTAAACCAAATTTGTGCACTTATTAGAACAAAGCACATCGATGCATTTAAAACATTAATAACACCAGGGAGTTCAAATAATAATTGCACCAGTTTCCAACATTCCAAAAAAAATAGGTTATCATATAGGTTCTCTTCTACAAAAATGCACCGATGCATTTAAAAAAAATTAGCACTGCTATGCACCTATTTCCCAATTTTAAAAGGTAAAAATGAATTCAACCAAATTGGTGCTATTATAACAATTAGAGCACCGATGGTTTTAAATAGAAACTACACCGTTAAGTTAAAAAAATTAATCGCATCATTTCGAGATTTTGAAAAAAAAAATGTATCATTTTAGAGCGTTAAAAAAAATTGGCGTCCAGGAAATGTTGGTGCACTTTTTTTTATAAATGCACATGTGCACTTGACTATTGAACACATCTATGCGTGAATAAATTGAAAAAAAAACAATATTATTTTTCTCTTTTAAAATTTAAAAACAAGTGACAATTGATTTTTCAAAATCTAATTTCATAAAATCTTTTAAATAGTAAAATGTTATTCACCATTTCATTATTTTATGAAAAATTTCAAGTGAGTGATTTGCAAGAGAGACATACTAGGAACATTGTGCAACAACAAATTTTTTTGGAGCACTAGAACTATTTAGAATATTGGAAGTTGAAAGGTATGGTGATTCACTCAAAAACCTGCACAGTAAAAAATTTAAATTTTATTGTTTTTTTTTTAAGTAATACTATTCTATTAGAAGGAAGCGAAGTAAAAATACATTGAGGCTTCGGCCTCTGCGGTGCAGAACAGAGTTATATCAAGATTCTCAAAAAAAATAAAATAACTGATCTCGTTTGCCCAACGAGAGGAAACCGGCCAGAGTAAGTCTCAAAACTCAACTTAAAATACCCACACAGGGGTCCTGATTCAGAATAACTAGAAAACATGCTAGACAATTTGACAATGAATAGAATAAAAACCTTAGACAACATGGTCATGAAACCGCCAACGAACGACAATGCGACAACTGGCAATTGGATCATAGGTCTGGTTGGACCCCCTGGAAGTCCTCAGGGGCGGGCTCTTCAACAATGCGACATGCGTATTCATACTAGTCGTCATCTTCTACAGACGTGCCACATGGTATGCCACTGGTTGCTTGTATGCCTGTTGAGCTGCCTACGGCTGCATGTTTTCCTGACGTGTCGTCCTGAATTCTTTCAACAGCCTTCATGCCACCTTCTCGACCTGTAGTATCATGCTTGATTCCAGTCGTCTTCACTTCCTGCTAAACACTTGTTTGCCCTGCCATCTATTGCTTGCCTGGTTCATGATCATCCCTATTGCTCTTAAGAGCCTTCTGCTGATCGTCGCTGGTCCTTTTCTCTGGTTCACTGAAATGGGTCTAAGTTCCCTGCTTAGTTTGCGGACTCATTTTCTTAGTGAAGGTAACAGAGATTGTGGCTATGATAATTGGATGAGTCAGAGTACTCTGGAAGCGAAATTGAGTTGAATGGTAAGAGGGGTGAGGGGGAATGGGGAGATTTTTAGTTTGGGTAGCAGTGTTTGCTCTCTGGAATCCATGTGCCGATGACCTGCCTCTACCACTGCAGATATCAAGGTATCTTCCCAAGAGAGGACTATGGGAATGAATGGTAGAGGGGGAAGAAGAATTAGGGCTAGGTGCTACGGGGCGGGTGAATGTTGCCACCTTGACTACCTCCTCTTCGACTACGCATGCAATGTCGAGTGCGCGCTATGACGGAATGGATTTCCGAGTTTTCAGTTGAGGAGACAGAGATATCTCGTGGATTGAATTGGCTGTTTAGAAGAAGAGAGGAGGAATCTTGAGCTTGATTTGGCACACAATGGGGAATTTGGGAGAAGTGGAAGCCATTGCCTAGATCGATACAGCTTAAGATCCAGCAGCACCTTCCAGAGAGGGTGCGCAAGCTTGGCTCTGTAGCTTGAGGCAGGGGGGGAAGAGAAATTTAGCAGGGGGGATAAATGAATTGGGATTAACTAGGTCCATCGCCTTATTCTTGCTGCAATTTTCTCGACTGGAGCACTAGAGTAATTGTGCTTGCAATTTGACAGGAACATGCCATAAATTGGCATGGAAGGGGACGTGGGTGGCCATGTGGCCAAGCCGCCTACTTTCCTTCTGTCTAATCATCCTTAACTGTGTCATTAACACCCGCATCAAGGTAATTTTCTTGTTTATTTTACTAATAAAAGGTTTTAGAATTTATGTTATGGGTTTAATTAAAAGAGAGATCATTTGCAAAAGAGACATAGTAAAAGCACCGTGGAGTTGCAAAATATTTTGGATCCACCAAAAGATTAGAAGTTGAAAGGTATGGTGGTTCACTCAAAACCCTAGATAGCAAAAATCTTAAATTTTACGATTAAAATATTTTACAGTTTCTGTTAGATTTATTCACAATTTAGAGAAAAAAATTAAAAACTTTGTATAATAAAAAATTTACTATATATTTTACTAGTAAATTTTTTTACATTCTTCTTTCGTATTTAAATTTAATTAAAATTCAGACAAAAAAAAAAAAATCAATACTTACCTTAAAACGTTGCTTCTTCCTGCAAAATTTAACCTCAGGGTTTACTTCCTCTACCACTTCACAATTAGGGTTTTTCAATTTAAGGATTTTAGATTTAATGGGTTTTTGTACTTACTATATATAGGGCATTTGACATGTAAAGTAGGGGAATTAATTATTGAATTAGATCTAAACCCTAACAGTCATCTCCATTTTATTTTAAAATGACTATATATTCCATGGTGTGCCCTCTGTAATATAATGCACCAGTGCTCCTTGTGTAATACAACACATCGACATATTACAACACTCTCTATTCTATCTAGTTTGCTAATCATTTCTCCTGGTGTAATATAATGCACTAGCTCGCCTCTTCCAAATAACATTGTTAAATCATTTAAGTACATTTATCCCTACAAATCACACTGTAATAATTTAAAAGTATTTTTAAAATTAATTTTCCATGACGCTGTTGACCAATTAAACTCCCGGTGCATCTAATGTTCTAAACGCACCGATGCATTTATTTAGATAAATGCATGAGTTACGAGAGCTTTTTTGGATGAAAATTATTTGATTTATTTGTAAACTATATTTAATGACTTCTATATTGAATGCTACAGGTTGTATAAAGATAAAAAATGTCTCAGAAGATCTCAAGTAACAAAAATACTGATCGACATAATGATAACACATAATTTTTTTTACAGAAGGTAAGTTCTTTGTAAATTCTTTACAAAATTAATATGTTTGAGCTATATGTAAGTATAACTAATATGTATTGGTTGGTGTGTGTCATGTAAAGCCGCAAAATGAACAAGGTTGATAAGTTTATTTCTAATCTAAGTGAAAAAGAGCGTAATAGCCTGATAGAAAAATTGCAGAATGATGAATCGGGTGAAGGAAAAAATAATATTCAATATGAGTATTTTTTTTTTAAATTTTCATTAATAATATACTTAAGAATATTAGATAACATGTTTCAAACAATCTATTAATTGATATATTTTTAATGTTCTACAGGGAGCAACAATGAAGGAAAAGATCAGTGTCCTTTTAAGAAAAGTAAAATTATAGAACATGTAAATGATGATGAATTGCTCCTTAGCTCATTTAGAGTGGTGTTGGAGGTTAATGAAAGGGGGGGAATTTTTTTACAGAACTCTGAGGGGTATAGTGGAATGAACGTATAGACGTAATTTCGAATTATAATACAAAAATCAATCCAATGATTCTAAGAACCAAATTATATCTAAATTACAAGGTGTGTTTCCAAAGAAATGGCCAATGAGAGATGTCAGACTGTTGTGGCCAGCAACAACCCCCCCCCCCCCCCCTTTGTTCAAACTAGTATCTACCACGATGCTAGAATGAATGGGGACCCTTAGTTTCATTTCAAAAAAGAAAAATAATAATAAATAAAGATTTCTTTTGAAATTGCAAGCATCAGCTTAGGAAAAGCTTCTTGGACAACTTAAGCCCAAACCTGTGTTCATAAAAGCAAATCTTCAAGGTCGCAGCACGAAAAGGGTGAGAAACGCCCGCATTTCCCTTCTGAAGGCCAATATGCACATCATCTCGGCATTAATAAACCACGTCGCATCGCAATATGTTAACATCCATAGACAAAAGCTTACGAGTCCGCTGATTTGCGATATTGCGATGGAGCGATCGCACATCGCAGAAATGAGACAGGGTACGTTAGCAAACATTGAACCATTGCGATCCGCGATGTTGCGATGCTGCGATATGCGATATTGCGATCACTACCGTTTGCGATCGCGCGGCATGCAGGATGCGTTGGCAGTTCATAAAAGCACCTTGATACGACTCCTTCGGGCACACCACCCAAAGAAAATCCACTTACTATAACCTGACTTGGAAATTATTGCGCTTTTAATGTTAGTAATGAATTAGTTGTCAGTTATTAAGTGGCATAAAGACGCGTGCCTTAATGCGGATTTACTTCACGTAAGGTGGCGTATCTGATTTATCTCCTGCATTCAAAACTCTCCCATCACCTTTTTTAATCAATCTTTCCATTTCTCTCATAACCTGCAGGAGCGAAGTGCGAAGGCAAAAATCAAACAGAAACGATAAGCAAGATGGGGAAGAAGAACAAAGCTCAGAGCTCAGAAACAAGAGAAAAGACCAAGGAGATGGCGCCCCTTTACACAGATACCGCATGCAATAAAGATGCAGGAATTTCCACATGGGAAAGCATGTATAGACTGTTGGAGGAAGAGAACCCTAGAATAATCAAGGCAACTGCTGCTGTCGCAGATGCACCACGCTCTTCAGAAGCATCCCTGGAAGATCTAGCGTGCTCTTTCCTCCACAGAATAACATCAAGGCCGAAGATCCTACCGTATATGGACATGATCAAGTGGGTTTTAGATGACGCAGAACTGCATCATAGGCAATTCAAAGTCAAAGGACATGGTCTCGTAGGATCGTTCACGGCTCAAGACCTGAAGCTCATGTATCACCTTCCCGAACCTCAAACGACCTACAATGCAGATTTTGTTAGGAAGTTCGCAGCAGAGAATCCGGACCTATCAGACACTACCAAAGAATGGTCGAAAAGGGATGAACCACTGAAGAAAGATAAGAACGGTATGTATAGCACCGGTTCCCTTACTTCTCCGTATTGTTTTGCTGCAGCCATGCTCTGTAGGCTATTCGGTAAGCCTGATATCAATAAATTTCCATCTGAATGGCTACCGTTAATTGATGCTGCGACTAATTCCGAGGTAATAGATTGGGCCAAAATCCTTTCTGACACTCTATACACGGCCATTCTTCACTATCATTCTAAAAGATCCTTCTCCCAAAGGTTTTATCCCCCTTTTTATATGTCTGCCTACATAATGGACTCTATCTGTTATGTGTCTAAATTCCCCACTATGGGCAGGCAATGGACTACCCAGGACCCATTGCCCATTCATGTCTACCATAAAGTCTTGTGGGATTCTCAGTTTGCCCCTCATTTTTACCAGATTTGCCACGGGCTCATACTGTCCATCCATAGAATGATATATTGTAAAGACCCTCCGAGATGCTCTCCCAAAGCACAAAACGACATCACCTCCGTAGCAAGATGGTTTGGAGAAGAATGGTTTACCTACATTCGAGTTTTTGGAAGCACAGTACCTCCTCATGTCCTACCCTTGTACATCCCAGATAAATTGTTGGCTCGAGAAATCGCTTATCAGACTTGTTCTGAAGGTGGTTTAACTAAGGACCTAAAGAACAAAAAGAAGGCCATTTGGCCTCCATTCCCCGTCACATGTGGGGCCTTCTCTTTATTCGATGTGGGACACGCTTTTGGTGAGGTGGAGAATGTGACGTGTCTCCAACTATTTAAACTCCCACCAAGGCCATTCGACCCAAATAAAGTCGCCCAGGAATTTACAACTAGCGTCAGGATAAGTGTGTTCTCTGGACAGAAAGATCCGTTTGACGACCTCTTTCAGAGTAAGAGCTCGATCAAAGAAGTTTTGCAAGAAGCTCAGTCAAGGTTGTCCCCAGACAACCTCCGGAAATTCAAGTTGTATAGAGAAAGAAGGCTGGCTAACATTCCACTGGAAGTGCTACGGATAACTGCCAGAGAACCGACTCCAAGCGTCAGCCTCAGTGAACACTCCAACGCCTCCAAATCTGATTCCAGTGCCGTAAAAGAAATATCTCCAGATCCTGAAGAGTCTGTCCACAAAGAAGACATGAACGCAGAAACAATCAAAGACACGGCTCAGTCAAGTTCGATGGCTCAGCAGCAAGTTGTCGTCTCGCCACCAAGAGGAATCCCCCCTCCCGTCACTAAAGCACCTCTGGTTACAGCAGAACTAGATAAAGAATGGGAGACCTTCAATGAACTGATAAATCTTGAAGGCCAAGTCCCGCAAACACCTGTGAGCAATACTCAGGTGTTGCAAGAGGTCTTCTCAACCATAGTCAGTGGTACCGTAGAGACGGAGCATCTCCCTATAGCTCCATCCTCAGAACTTCTACTCGACGTAGAAGAAATCCCTCCACTGGACGTATTTTACAGTCCACAGCACAAGGCAGTTCTGAGAAGACAAAGAAAGAAAAGGAAGCTTGAAAATGCACTGGCTCAGAATGCTGAACACCTAGATGTCTTGTGGAAAGACCCGAATAACAATCCAACAGAAAATCTCACGAAATTGTCTCAAATTGCGGGAGCATATGCTTCTGCAACTATCGACAAGGTCTCTGAAGTTCAACAGCTTCTAAAGCAACGTGAAAGTCAAATACAACTGCTGCAACAACAGTTGCGACAAGCCAATGAGAATGCTGAAGCCTCCAAGCAGCTTGAAGAGCTACAAGAAAGCTTTCGCCAGATGCAGGTGAGCCACCAAAGAAGTATTGAAGAGAAAGAAAAACAACTGCAGACGGTGCAAGAAATGCATAAGGATGAACCCAAGCTGACAGAGTTTATTTCAGAATCCATTGGCTTGAACGACCAATTGTCACAGCAACAGGAGGAAGTGGTGCGCAAAATATCACAGTGGAGGGAGTTTTGTGAAATAAGCGACAAGATCACCAGCCAAGTAGTGGAACTACGGAATGACTATGACCAGGCCAACAAAAGAATAATAGAATACCTGGCTTGGGAAAATGACGAGGAAGGGAAAAGAGCAGGAGCGCCCAAGATTAATGAAAATCATAAAGAACTGCTCTTTAACAAGTGGGACGAGCAAAAAACACAGGCGGAGCAGGCGGCAGAGTCAGCGGCAACACAGGCGACCATACTTATCGATTGTGTAAATGAAAATTTACACAGGGCCAACTTAGTTTCAGAATCCACTCCGGGGTACCTACCAATCGCATCGCAACTGGAGGCTGAATGGAAGCAGAAAACACAGGCAAACGGGGAGACAATCCGAGCATTATCGAGGCTAAACTGGGAAAGTTACTGGACTTACTTAGTTAAGCCCCACAGCCAATGCATGACAGTAAGGTGCATCATGAACGCAGCTGAGAAAGTAGCGCCAGCTCTTATGGACGCTGTTTTCGCAGCCCAACTAAGCACGGAAGTCGGCCAACCGACTCTTCTCAAGCCCATGCTTGAAAACTGCAATTTCAGAGACCAGATTAAGAAGTAATTTCAATTTAGAATGCTGTTTTTCTTTTTGTTTTACAGAATTAGAAAAAGGACGGTCATTTGAGAGCCGTATCCTAAAATTTTGTAATAATACTATTATTAGGATTAGATAGTAGTATTTTAACCCTTCTCATTGCATTGGAGAAGGGTCCAGATATTTGTCAAAAACTTGTCCTCAGAACATGCACTTCTGCACCCTCAGAGGAGGTTTTGATGAATGGAAGGATCGTGATTTATTTATGTTTGCATTCTTATGTCTGCTACTGATGTTGCACTTCTGTACTCTTGGTAGATGTTAGAAGCAAGTAGAAGTAGATCGTTATTGTTTGAAGTCTATGGGTAAGAATTAGTCATCAATGGTACTTTTATCTCTTGATTAATTTCTGCTTGTATTCTTAAAACAATATACAGTTGATATTGTTTGCATGTTAATGTATGAATATATAAGTTATCATTTGGCACTTCTGTACGGTGGATTTGTCTATTCATGTTTAATATGTGAATGATTTGATTATGCGATGTGTTGTTCACAACCGCTCTGCCTAACTTCTTATGCAGAATGGTTTATCTTTACTGATTTATATTCTGATATCGGTTGAATGATCTTTATCACCAGCTGTTGTTAGAAATCTTTATAGATCGCATGATAAAAGAAACACCCCGGGTTAATGTAAATTCTGTGTGTTGTTTTCATTTGATTATAGTAATTTAGGCTCAAGTTTGTAAGATAAATTTACAGTAGTCTTTAGAACGTTTCTCAGAAGTAACCTAACCAAAATTCCACACACACACACACACATACACATCCCATGCATCGAGAAGCTGGTCCCGTTATCCCCAGTCGGACCCGCTACTCCAAACGGGCAAGGAGCCGCTAACCAGGTTCCGGACCGGGTGGGTATCCCCCTTGTTGTTGACCCGACCTCGGGCCACTCAACATTTCTGGCGCTAGAAGGAGGGCCTGAGCATATTGTCTGTTGGGATATGTTTAAAACTAGAAGTCCTGGAAAAGGATGTCTACTCACAGAATTCCCATTTGGAGTTGCATCCAGGTTCCTACATCTTCCAACACTCCACCAGACGTGGTAAGACTATTATCTCAGGTAAAATTTAATGGTGAGAATAATTCTTCTGCATTTCATCACGCCTTACAGTTCATTCACAGAGTCTCTAGTGCTGATATTCAGAGAATTGACGAAGGCGTTCTGTGCAGGATTTTTACTCTCACATTCACAGCAGAAGCTCGGAGATGGTGCAGGAGCCTCCCAACTGCATCAGTCCACAGCTGGGACCAACTTGTTCGAGCTTTCATCTTGGAATTTGATTGCTATGAATACGACCAGGTATACGATGAGATCGACCATCTGCGGAAACAAGACGAGCCCGTAAGGGATTTCAATATACGATTTCATCTTAAATGTCTACAATATGATCTTGAAGATGAACTCACAGATGAAGAATCTTCGGATTATGATGAGCGTTTCTCACCTCCTGCACCTGATCAGACGGAATTTAGCCTAGGAGTTTTGCATGCTCTAACATCAGAAAACGCAAGCGAAAGTACTGAAGGGGAAGGTGCCCTGACATCAGAAGTTGACTTTAATGTAAAATCAGACAACATCATTTCAAATCAACAACTCCTGGTGCCAAGGTTAGATCCACCTACTGTTTCTCTTTCGAAAAGTATCGACGCGAAAAGGTACGATCTAAAGCCCGATGCCTATTGTGAATCTGATGAACGAGATTTATTTGATGATTTTAAATACATTGTTCTAGATCGACATTTTTCTCTTTACCCCGATGTTTTTTGTAATAACAATCTTCTCCCTCATAGTATCAAGTCTATTCCAATAGAGGGCTATTCAAACGAAACATCACTGGGTTTCCAAAATAAAGAGACCACTATATCACAGTCTACGATTCATATCAAACAAGAGCTGCCTCATCTCCCTTGTCTAAAAACATATAATGAAAAAGAGGAACCTAGGGAAAATTGTGAAATCTTTCATGATAGTTGCTTTGATATTTGTGATGATATTGAATTGCCGCAGGTAACTCAACTAGGGTCTGGTTATAAGAAACATCTTAGATCAGAAACTGCTTTATCTGACCCTCATCTCAAAGCAAAATCTCATTTGAATAATTTCACTCTCCGAAGCGATACTCCTATCTACGATTCATATCCAGAGGAGATCTCCATCCCTGATCGCAATCATGATTCAATTCCTGATTCACAGAACCCGGCCAGTTCTCGTGAAAAACACAGAGTTTCAAATAACTCCCAGATGTGCGACACCACTGTATATACAGCTACCCAATCTTTTCTTTCTCACTTATTTTCTTTGTGTACGAAATCGAATCTCTCTTTAAAACTCCAAAATTTTGATAGATTAGATTTTGGTGATTTATGTATAAAAGCTTTCATCCCAAACGAGATCGCTAAACACTCAGAATTAACAATCGACGGGTCACAAGCCACCCAAATCGAAGAACATATCTCACGGATTGGCTTGTTGTCCTTTCCATCGAAAGATCACCCATTCACAAAAGAAATTCATCCCAATTTCTGCGATCCAATAGGTATTCAGTTGGAAGAAACCTATCACAAGAAAATAAAATCAAACAAGATTCCAACTGGATTCATGATTCCCTATCCCCTAAACAACAAGTTCTATCCATGGGGAATTCGATTCATTTTTTTTATCCTGAGGCAATCTATGCGACTAGGAATAATAATGAATCGTTGGTTCCACTGGAAATACCATTTCTCTTAGCTATTTCCTGCACATAATTAGAATAGGAGTAGGAGTAGTTTAGCTAAAGTTATTAGTTTTGCTTCCAATAATTGATAGGCAAAGTTAGTTATATTCTCTATATAACCCCAGAGAATAGTTGCCTCTCCCAAATAAAAGTTTGTTCTGGCAAAGCAATATTTGACGTTTGCGAAAGAAACCCTGTCTCTGTTAAAGATTTTGGAATTTCGGCTCTTATGAACAACTAAGCTTGTGGGAATTCGGTCTTTATTGTCAATAGATCTTTAACCCGGAAGATGGTGTTAGAATTCAAACCCAGAAAATTTTAAAGAAAGCTATCTCAGTGAGGAATTCGTGTTAGATCAGCACAATAAAAGGTATCAATATTAGAATAAAGGTTCTCTGTGAAAACAGCCATTATCAAAAGTAGCCCTATCATTGTCATCCAGAACTTTCTTAAGGAAAGAGAATTTGACTTCCTCCCTGCTGAAGAAGAATGCAACGATTCAGGAGAATGACCTGAAAGGATGCTATATCTCGAAGAATAAGAGGTCTCATCACGAGCCGACTTATCATGATCACAGATATTATAACTTGCTGACTTTGCCAAAACTGTCTACCAAAACAGGGCAACGACTCAAGATTGTTGCGATCAAAAGACAAGGGGTCTCATCACGAGCCAGCTTGTTCAGCAAAAGTATAAATCAAGTGAATGACTGTGTCATAATTTTGGCCACCAAACCAAGACATTGTTCTTTTGAGGTTTGCAAAAAAAAAAAAAAAAAAAAACATCAAGAAAGGTATAATTCTTCTGAAAAAGTTGCAAGAAACTGAGGCAGGATAAAGGATCATTCCTGGATAATAGGTAACCCTGTCGAGGCTATGGACGCCTGCTGGCAGCAGTGGCTCTACCTGCGACAAAGGGACATTCTTTAAAAAGGGGCTGATACATAGAGAACACTTTATTTTTATGTTCTACAAGACCAAGTAATAACTGATCTAAACTCGAAAACAGCCTGGGAATGCAAGTAATTGGAATAGAATGGGGCGAAGACAAAACATCATTGACGCTTTAAAGTATTATTTCTCTTATCCTTTTATAATAAAGTTCGAATTCCCTGAGAGATTTTTTCGAAAAAGGGTCTGAAAACGTCAATAGAAAAAGAGCAGAGATAACTGGTTCTCCCAAGTGAATCGCCAATTGTTGTGGCCAGCAACAACCCCCCCCCCCCCCCCCCCTTTGTTCAAACTAGTATCTACCACGATGCTAGAATGAATGGGGACCCTTAGTTTCATTTCAAAAAAGAAAAATAATAATAAATAAAGATTTCTTTTGAAATTGCAAGCATCAGCTTAGGAAAAGCTTCTTGGACAACTTAAGCCCAAACCTGTGTTCATAAAAGCAAATCTTCAAGGTCGCAGCACGAAAAGGGTGAGAAACGCCCGCATTTCCCTTCTGAAGGCCAATATGCACATCATCTCGGCATTAATAAACCATGTCGCATCGCAATATGTTAACATCCATAGACAAAAGCTTACGAGTCCGCTGATTTGCGATATTGCGATGGAGCGATCGCACATCACAGAGATGAGACAGGGTACGTTAGCAAACATTGAACCATTGCGATCCGCGATGTTGCGATGCTGCGATATGCGATATTGTGATCACTACCGTTTGCGATCGCGCGACATGCAGGATGCATTGGCAGTTCATAAAAGCACCTTGATACGACTCCTTCGGGCACACCACCCAAAGAAAATCCACTTACTATAACCTGACTTGGAAATTATTGCGCTTTTAATGTTAGTAATGAATTAGTTGTCAGTTATTAAGTGGCATAAAGATGCGTGCCTTAATGCGGATTTACTTCACGTAAGGTGGCGTATCTGATTTAGCTCCTGCATTCAAAACTCTCCCATCACCTTTTTTAATCAATCTTTCCATTTCTCTCATAACCTGCAGGAGCGAAGTGCGAAGGCAAAAATCAAACAGAAACGATAAGCAAGATGGGGAAGAAGAACAAAGCTCAGAGCTCAGAAACAAGAGAAAAGACCAAGGAGATGGCGCCCCTTTACACAGATACCGCATGCAATAAAGATGCAGGAATTTCCACATGGGAAAGCATGTATAGACTGTTGGAGGAAGAGAACCCTAGAATAATCAAGGAAACTGCTGCTGTCGCAGATGCACCACGCTCTTCAGAAGCATCCCTGGAAGATCTAGCGTGCTCTTTCCTCCACAGAATAGCATCAAGGCCGAAGATCCTACCGTATACGGACATGATCAAGTGGGTTTTAGATGACGCAGAACTGCATCATAGGCAATTCAAAGTCAAAGGACATGGTCTCGTAGGATCGTTCGCGGCTCAAGACCTGAAGCTCATGTATCACCTTCCCGAACCTCAAATGACCTACAATGCAGATTTTGTTAGGAAGTTCGCAGCAGAGAATCCAGACCTATCAGACACTACCAAAGAATGATCGAAAAGGGATGAACCACTGAAGAAAGATAAGAACGGTATGTATAGCACCGGTTCCCTTACTTCTCCGTATTGTTTTGCTGCAGCCATGCTCTGTAGGCTATTCGGTAAGCCTGATATCAATAAATTTCCATCTGAATGGCTACCGTTAATTGATGCTGCGACTAATTCCGAGGTAATAGATTGGGCCAAAATCCTTTCTGACACTCTATACACGGCCATTCTTCACTATCGTTCTAAAAGATCCTTCTCCCAAAGGTTTTATCCCCCTTTTTATATGTCTGCCTACATAATGGACTCTATCTGTTATGTGTCTAAATTCCCCACTATGGGCGGGCAATGGACTACCCAGGACCCATTGCCCATTCATGTCTACCATAAAGTCTTGTGGGATTCTCAGTTTGCCCCTCATTTTTACCAGATTTTCCACGGGCTCATACTGCCCATCCATAGAATGATATATGATAAAGACCCTCCGAGATGCTCTCCCGAAGCACAAAACGACATCACCTCCATAGCAAGATGGTTTGGAGAAGAATGGTTTACCTACATTCGAGTTGTTGGAAGCACAGTACCTCCTCATGTCCTACCCTTGTACATCCCAGATAAATTGTTGGCTCGAGAAATCGCTTATCAGACTTGTTCTGAAGGTGGTTTAACTAAGGACCTAAAGAACAAAAAGAAGGCCATTTGGCCTCCATTCCCCGTCACATGTGGGGCCTTCTCTTTATTCGATGTGGGACACTCTTTTGGTGAGGTGGAGAATGTGACGTGTATCCAACTATTTAAACTCCCACCAAGGCCATTCGACCCAAATAAAGTCACCCAGGAATTTACAACTAGCGTCAGGATAAGTGTGTTCTCTGGACAGAAAGATCCGTTTGACGACCTCTTTCAGAGTAAGAGCTCGATCAAAGAAGTTTTACAAGAAGCTCAGTCAAGGTTGTCCCCAGACAACCTCCGGAAATTCAAGTTGTATAGAGAAAGAAGGCTGGCTAACATTCCACTGGAAGTGCTGCGGATAGCTGCCAGAGAACCGATTCCAAGCGTCAGCCTCAATGAACACTCCAACGCCTCCAAATCTGATTCCAGTGCCGTAAAAGAAATATCTCCAGATCCTGAAGAGTCTGTCCACAAAGAAGACATGAACGCAGAAACAATCAAAGACACGGCTCAGTCAAGTTCGATGGCTCAGCAGCAAGCTGTCGTCTCGCCACCAAGAGGAATCCCCCCTCCCGTCACTAAAGCACCTCTGGTTACAGCAGAACTAGATAAAGAATGGGAGACCTTCAATGAACTGATAAATCTTGAAGGCCAAGTCCCGAAAACACCTGTGAGCAATACTCAGGTGTTGCAAGAGGTCTTCTCAACCATACTCAGTGGTACCGTAGAGACGGAGCATCTCCCTATAGCTCCATCCTCAGAAATTCTACTCGGCGTAGAAGAAATCCCTCCATTGGACGTATTTTACAGTCCACAGCACAAGGCAGTTCTGAGAAGACAAAGAAAGAAAAGGAAGCTTGAAAATGCACTGGCTCAGAATGCTGAACACCTAGATGTCTCGTGGAAAGACCCGAATAACAATCCAACAGAAAATCTCACGAAATTGTCTCAAATTGCGGGAGCATATGCTTCTGCAACTATCGACAAGGCCTCTGAAGTTCAACAGCTTCTAAAGCAACATGAAAGTCAAATACAACTGCTTCAACAACAGTTGCGACAAGCCAATGAGAACGCTGAAGCCTCCAAGCAGCTTGAAGAGCTACAAGAAAGCTTTCGCCAGATGCAGGTGAGCCACCAAAGAAGTATTGAAGAGAAAGAAAAACAACTGCAGACGGTGCAAGAAATGCATAAGGATGAACCCAAGCTGACAGAGTTTATTTCAGAATCCATTGGCTTGAACGACCAATTGTCACAGCAACAGGAGGAAGTGGTGCGCAAAATATCACAGTGGAGGGAGTTTTGTGAAATAAGCGACAAGATCACCAGCCAAGTAGTGGAACTACGGAATGACTATGACCAGGCCAACAAAAGAATAACAGAATACCTGGCTTGGCAAAATGACGAGGAAGGGAAAAGAGCAGGGGCGCCCAAGATTAATGAAAATCATAAAGAACTGCTCTTTAACAAGTGGGACGAGCAAATAACACAGGCGGAGCAGGCGGCAGAGTCAGCGGCAACACAGGCGACCATACTTATCGATTGTGTAAATGAAAATTTACACAGGGCCAACTTAGTTTCAAAATCCACTCCGGGGTACCTACCAATCGCATCGCAACTGGAGGCTGAATGGAAGCAGAAAACACAGGCAAACGGGGAGACAATCCGAGCATTATCGAGGCTAAACTGGTAAAGTTACTGGACTTACTTAGTTAAGCCCCACAGCCAATGCATGACAGTAAGGTGCATCATGAACGCGGCCGAGAAAGTAGCGCCAGCTCTTATGGACGCTGTTTTCGCAGCCCAACTAAGCACGGAAGTCGGCCAACCGACTCTTCTCAAGCCCATGCTTGAAAACTGCAATTTCAGAGACCAGATTAAGAAGTAATTTCAATTTAGAAAGTTGTTTTTCTTTTTGTTTTACAGAATTAGAAAAAGGACGGTCATTTGAGAGCCGTATCCTAAAATTTTGTAATAATACTATTATTAGGATTAGATAGTAGTATTTTAACCCTTCTCATTGCATTGGAGAAGGGTCCAGATATTTGTCAAAAACTTGTCCTCAGAACATGCACTTCTGCACCCTCAGAGGAGGTTTTGATGAATGGAAGGATCGTGATTTATTTATGTTTGCATTCTTATGTCTGCTACTGATGTTGCACTTCTGTACTCTTGGTAGATGTTAGAAGCAAGTAGAAGTAGATCGTTATTGTTTGAAGTCTATGGGTAAGAATTAGTCATCAATGGTACTTTTATCTCTTGATTAATTTCTGCTTGTATTCTTAAAACGATATACAGCTGATATTGTTTGCATGTTAATGTATGAATATATAAGTTATCATTTGGCACTTCTGTACGGTGGATTTGTCTATTCATGTTTAATATGCGAATGATTTGATTATGCGATGTGTTGTTCACAACCGCTCTGCCTAACTTCTTATGCAGAATGGTTTATCTTTACTGATTTATATTCTGATATCGGTTGAATGATCTTTATCACCAGCTGTTGTTAGAAATCTTTCTAGATCGCATGATAAAAGAAACATCCCGGGTTAATGTAAATTCTGTGTGTTGTTTTCATTTGATTATAGTAATTTAGGCTCAAGTTTGTAAGATAAATTTACAGTAGTCTTTAGAACGTTTCTTAGAAGTAACCTAACCAAAATTCCACACACACACACACATACACATCCCATGCATCGGGAAGCTGGTCCCGTTATCCCCAGTCGGACCCGCTACTCCAAACGGGCAAGGAGCCGCTAACCAGGTTCCGGACCGGGTGGGTATCCCCCTTGTTGTTGACCCGACCTCGGGCCACTCAACACAGACTTGCAATAGAAAAAATATACAACAACAAAAAAGAATCATTCAAAAGGTAATATTCCTAATTGTATAAAATGATTTTCTATAATTATATGTATATATTACAACAAACCATTAATTTATTAATATTGATTTTGTTAGATTTAGTTTTCATAAATCATTAAAAAAATAGTTTATTACTTTTTTAAGGAATATTATGAAAATCAGAAATGATTAATGTGCTGATATGTGAAACATGCCAGTAGGACTGTGCAAAAGGAAATGGTCAAAGACATGGACATAACTGCATCATACGAGGAGCCATCTCAACAACAATGTGCTTCAAATGTATGTAATCATGATTAACTTTGTACATATAAAATAATAATTTAGCATTAAATATTAATTTTCAAGGATTTTCTTATAGAAAAGAAAACAAGATGGAACTCATTCAACACATAAAACTAGACGACAAGGAAGAAAAGGGTTGACTTTAAAGTTTTGAGTAATTGTTAATATTTCCTTATAACAACTCAAAGTTTCATTTTTTTTTATATTTTAAGTTGTTTTAAAGCAACCATCCTTGAATGTCTTCAAATAGGTGCTAACTGCATACAAACAAGAGTCATCGGAAGAATTGATTGACATTGGGTTAAATAAGGGTTATGAGTATATGTTGACATATAAAAGTTTAATTGTGGAATTTGTAAGTATCTATGTTGTTTTACTTCTCTCAGTTTATACTAATAGAACAAAAAAACCCTTTATATTAAATCTATGATTTATAATGGTGTTTAAAACATGTAGGAAACAAAGTAGGGAACTATTTCTAGCAGAAGACTTGTTGCAACAAGGAATGAGACTTGGTTTTGAAACCATGTGCACAATTATGAGTCAATTCTTGCTACAGTACATTGCTATTTGATTTACATTGATGTATATTTTTTATTTCAATTTTCATTATTCTCACCAATGTAGATACACTAATTATACTTTACTATTAGGTTTGTAGATGGAACTACAAGATCAAGAAGACAAAAACAATCAATGCAATAAAAAAACATCCCTCCAAATAACCCAAGTCATGGAAGTAGCTCGAGTAATGACAATAGTTCCAACGAAGAATGATGATCAAATTAGATATCAATGCAACCTGTTGCATGTTTTGAAATAACTGTCTATAAAAATCATACATTTTATTAAATGTAATGGACATAGTGTCCTAATTGAAAGGCAAAGGGTTACCAATAACAATCCCATTTTGTATGACAAAGAGACTCTTAATGATATATAATAAAATACATTTTAATTTATTCTACTATGTTATGCAATGTCACTATGAAATGTTACACCACTGATTAAATATATGCATTAGAGGAAACTTTAGCCTAAAAGTGCCCATGAATTTTTCACATAATTTCCATGTCATAATATGTAAACCAATTAGAATCCTTTAAATTTAAAAAGAGGTACATGTAAATATTTTGCAGGGAAAAGAAGAAAAACTACTTTTTTAATTATATTTTTGACTTATCGCCTTATAGGTTTACTCAAATTTCAAGTGTAGAAATGAATTGGACGCATAATTAAATTCCGCATCCAACGATTACCCATTATGCATACTTTTTAGAAGATCCACATTGCTCAAAATTGAAGATATATTAAAAATCTTGTTTAACACGTTTTTTAATGTATCTTCAATTTTTAGCAAAGTGGGTCTTCTCAAAAGTATGCATAATGGGTACTCGTTGGATGTGGATTTTAATTCCCCATCCAACATGTGTCTACACTTGAAGTTTGATTAAACCTATAATGAGATCAGCCAAAAATACAATTAAAAAATTAGTTTTCTTCTTTTCCTCCAAACTGCATAACACTTATTTTATTATTTTAACTATTATTTTATTATGTTTCCTTAGGAGGCCACTTTTGATCTAGGTGGATGTTGGTGGCCACCCACCTATCCCATTTGGACCCCCGCAACTGTCTCTTTCAGTCTTTTCAATTTCCTAAATTGTAGCACAATTTACTATTTTTAGCAGTTTTTCGAGTCCTGAACTTCCGGAGCTGTTTTGAGGCTCTAAATGACGTTTTTTTCGGGATAGATCTTTCTAACGAGCTATCGAACGTGTCAAACGGAGATCGTATGCCAAAGTTACGTCCCCGGGAAATTGATGTACCAATTTACCCAAACGGGGCCCACAATTTGGCGTTTCATCTGTTAGGGTTAGGTTTCGGGATGTGAAAGGTTTTCCATTGTTTCTCAACAATAAATAGGCCTTCGAGCCTCATTGTAACACATTTTTAGAACAGTTCAGAGGCATGTAGCCGCCACATCTCTTCTCAGAGATAAGCTACCATCGCCCTAGCTGGTTTCTTTCCATTTCTGTTTGTAAGCATATTTCAGTATTTCACAGTAATGAAATGAAGTATTATTTCCGCTGCATCTCAGTATTTATGGTTATCTCATCTGTGTATTTATGGTTATCTCTGTAATTTGTTGCGTTCTTGTTTAAATCCGGATCAGTGGTATCAGAGCGGTCTGCTTTTTCTCTGTTTTTCTTTGCATGTCCCCAACGAGGTCGAGATATAAGGAGTTAGGGCTTGAACTGGTCGAACCTTTGCAAGACCAGCCTCGCAAATCCCGACAGCCTCCCATGGCGGATGAGAAGAAAGACGAGGGGGCAGGAGATCCTATCAAAATCTTGCTCGAAGAAGCACTCGAGCGGCAAAGGAACGCGATGATGGATAGCTTTGCGCAGATCCTTCAGCGGCTACCTAGAGGCGACGCATTGGCTTCCAACAGCGACTCTGGAAATGCCACACCATTTAAGGTACAAGTTAAATTTGAAATCCCCATCTTCGAGGGTCAAATAGACGCAGATGCCGTAGATAAATGGTTAAATCTGCTAGATGGGTATTTTTCTGTTCATGAATTTTCAAGTCGGGAAAAGATCATTTTCGCTCTTCTCAAAGCAGCCCCCCACGTCAAGGACTAGTGGGAAACCTACTGCGAGCAGAAGCATGAAAGTACAGGCTCACTATTTTCAGACACACCCACTTGGAATGACTTCCAGGATGCCATCAAGGAGCAGTACTACCCTGTCGGAAGCTATGAGGACAAATACATCAAATGGACCACACTGTGGCAGGGACGAGACCAAGATGTGCCGGAGTTCACAAACATTTTTCATACCCTTCGCACACAGTTGGGTATTAAAGATTATGAGCTGCATCTAGTACCAAATACTGTGGCTGCCTACACAGATACATCAAGGAAGAGATGGTGTTTTGGAACATCCCCTCACTCGGCACAGCATACCGATACGCTGTCAAAATCGAGCAAAAGTTCAAACAGAAGAAGCGAGACTTTGGATCTGCAAATCCAAAGCCCAAAGGACAAAGCCAAGGTGGGGTGACCCAAGACAACCCGTCGAAGCCGCAAGAAAAGAACAACACCACGAAGCCGAAGAAGGACACAGGGAAGTGGTGTGAGTTCCACAAGAGTCCCACTCATAACACAAGTGAGTTTAGGACCAAGCAGTCGCTAGTGGCCGAGTTGAAGGTTTCTGAATCAGATGCATGTTCTGACCCTGAGCCAGAACCCGACAAGGGGAATGGAAAAGGGAAGCAGATCATCGATGCGGATCCCAGCGCCACTGTTTCCACTGCCAAGATCCAGAAAGATGAGCCCGAAAATCCAGAAGAGGGGGAGCGTCTTTTCCACTCACAGATGTGGGTGAAGGGTTCGCCGCTGCAATTCATTGTTGACAGTGGCAGCCAAAAGAACCTCATTTCAGCAGAGGTCGTGAAGCGGTTGTGCCTACCGACTACACCGCACCCATAGCCATACAGTATCGGGGGGCTTCACGAAGGACGAGATCTAAAAGTTCGCCAGTAGTGCCGCCTTCCCTACAGCATCAAACCCTTCACAGACGAGCTATTGTGTGATGTTACACCTCTGGAGGTTTGTGATGTATTATTAGGCCAGCCATACTTGTGGAGGCGACATGCTGTGTATGAGTCCAGGCCTCGTGCTGTCATTATTTCTTTGAATAATTCATTATACAGGATACCAGAGGTAGCCCCACCTACCGCCACATCTTTGATCACTACCAAGAAAGGCAACAAGCTCATATCACAAACCAGGAAATTCATCTGTCTGGTTCACTCCCAAAATAAGGGGAAGATCGTTGCTACATCCATGACCCCTGCAAAGGGTTCCTCCATGCAGCAGCAGCAGCAAAGGGATACGGTCATGACAAAACACAGGAACAACTTCTCCTCACCTACATGGGTACCACACAAGTTTCAGGTGGGCAACAAAGTCTGGTTGCATTGACAGAAAGAACGCCTTACCAGAACCCATCAGAAGCTCAGACCACTCCGACATGGTCCTTACAGCAGTACCAAGGTTATGGGGAACAATGCTTTGGAGCACATCATTCCTCCATTCCTTCGCCTGCACCAAATGTTCAATGTGGACCATCGTCGACCATGCTTCCCACCATCACTGGACACATCAGAGATTGCAGGACAAGTTCAGCAGATGGAGGAACTCAACGCAATGGGGACCATTGCTTCCTAAGGGGGGAGGAATGATCCAGGTGGATGTTGGTGGCCACCCACCTATCCCATTTGGACCCCCACAACTGTCTCTTTCAGTCTTTTCAGTTTCCTAAATTGTAGCACAGTTTACTATTTTTAGCAGTTTTTCGAGTCCTGAACTTCCGGAGCCGTTTTGAGGCCCTAAACGATGTTTTTTTGGGAATCTGGGGCAACATGGGTCCATGGACCCATGTTGCCTCCCAAAGTGGTAGTTCTCGGATAGATCTTTCTAACGAGCTATCGAACGCGTCAAACGGAGATCGTATGCCAAAGTTACGACCCCGGGAAATTGATGTACCAATTTACCAAAACGGGGCCCATAATTTGGCGTTTCATCTTCTAGGGTTAGGTTTCGGGATGTGAAAGGTTTTCCATTGTTTCTCAACAATAAATAGGCCTTCGAGCCTCATTGTAACACAGTTTTAGAATAGTTCAGATGCATGTAGCCGCCACATCTCTTCTCAGAGATAAGCTACCATCTCCCTAGCTGGTTTCTTTCCATTTTTGTTTGTAAGCATATTTTAGTATTTCACAGTAATGAAATGAAGTATTATTTCCGCTGCATCTCAATATTTATGTTTATCTCATCTCTGTATTTATGGTTATCTCTGTAATTTGTTGCGTTCTTGCTTAAATCCGGATCAACTTTTAAGTTGAAATTTCCTCTAATGGATGATTAAATACTATAATGAAGAGATGAGAAATATGATAATATAACAAATTAATCCAAATTTCATATAAAAATGGACTAATCAAATTTTAATTTGTATGAATACTATTATAATATATATGTCAATTTTTTGATGAATAATGAATTTAAAAAATTACAATAATTGCACTATCACAGGTCGATGTTTCCAAAAAAGATAAAATCTCATTCAAAAAACCAGTGCATCTATAAAATAAAAAAATATCGGTGCATTGTGTTATATAAAAGCACCGTGACGACATCTTTTTGCATGCCTGGTGCCTTTTAAGAAAATGAGAGCACCAATGTGTTTATCACTTAAAGCACCGCTCCTATTTGGGATTAACACTGAGATGCATTGTAATTCTTAACACACTAGTGCTTTCATATAAGTAACTTCTAGGTCCCGGAAAATATTATTTCCAGCCTGATGTTTTATGAAAACTAACAACACTGGTCCTTTTATATAACCAACACACCAGGGAATTTGTACTAACGATACGCATTAATGTTGCAAGTTTAAAAAGAAGCATCGACACAATAATTATTTTTTGCGTGCCTCGGTGTCATTCCTTAGAAGAACGCCCCAAGCCTTTTTTATCTCTTAGCACTTATGTGCTATATATTACACACTGGTATTCTTTGCATTCAATGCCTCGGTGATTTTAATTATGTATGCCGCTTGGTGATTTTATTGATGTAGCACACCAGTGCTACTTATTCCATTAAGCGCACCAGGAAAAAAAAAAAAAAAAAAACATTCGCTAGAACTTCATGTCGCCCATAATTTTTTTAGTTATGATGAAGTTCCATTAAAACCTCCACTATCCCAATTAGATGTTTTAGCGGATGTTTTTTTGACAATTTTTGCCAATTTTATAACACTAAAAACCTTTGTTATAACCTCCACTAGAAGGTATTTTCCTTGTAGTGTTATGATGATATGGGGTGAATCTAATGTGAAATTGTTGAAAAAGTTAAAAAATGTAATTATCTACAACAAAGAGCAATCTAGCCCTAAAATTAACACCACATTTCATAAGGAGTCTTATTTATGAAAAAATGATATGGAAATCTATTTTTGACATATATTACACATAGAATTTCATAAACCCAAAAACCAACTTCACATTTTTTTTATAGAACAAACCATATTTAAAATAGTCATGTTCATTATTTTAGCTACACCATTTTGTTGAGGATTGTATGGAATAATAGTTTCATGTTGAATCCCATGTTGGAGAAGATAGTTTTCAAATTCATTAGAAGTATATTATTTTCCATTGTTAGTATGAAGGAAGCTAATACGGGATTGTGCATCATTTTCAATCGATGCATGAAAATTTATGAAAGTTTCAAAAGATTTTGATTTACTTTTCAACATGTATTCCCAACACATCTTGGGGTAATCATGAATAAAACTCATCACACACACACACACACACATATGTATGTATGTGTAGTGATTTGCAAAAGGAATAGGCACAGGTCGACACAAATCAAAATGAATCAGTGTAATTTTTCTAAGTGCTCTATAAATAAAATTGTGAAATGGTTGTTTACAATGTTTTCCTAGGATACAAGCATCACATTGCTTCAATTTCCTTGGAATATATTGAAAACCAGAAACACCATTCCTTTCCAATAAAAAAATATTGTCATAATTAATATGTCCAAATATTGCATGCCATAGAAGAGTGGATGTCAATGCACCTTCATTGTAATAAGAAAGGCATGTAGATTTCTATGCACAAGCCACTGTTCCTTGCAACTTTAGCAGTCTTTCCTCCACTACTCCAGACATGACAAATATGTTGTTAGATGCTTTCCTTATTACTACTTTTCCATCAAACATATGAATGGAGTCACCTTGTTTGTTAATGTGAACAAGGGAAGACATATTTCATTGTAGTTCAAGAAGGTAGAGTACATCATGCAGAAGAAAATCAAGAAGTTCAAGAAGTTTAAGCCTCATGGTGCCTAGTCCCAATAGCTTGAGACTTGACTTGTTTGCAAAGTGCATCATCTACATTTTCATTAAAGTATTCAAAGAAGTATTTCTAAAAGCTCATATGGCAAGTTTCACATGTATCAAGTAAACATGCATCTCTCTAATAATCAAGTGAAGTATGATACAAATATTTAGTTACTCTAATATTACAATGAGAAACAATGTAATGGTCAAATTAAGGTTCTTTAGCTTTTGCTGGATCTGCTATTTTACCTTTGACTTATTTGAGGTCTTTCTTTACTCTCCCCTAGGGGATTCTTCATGCACATGCATCATGTCCATATATGTCACAATGAATGAAATGGAGATTATATCTTTCTCCTTGAGGGTGTTTACCCCCTTCCTCTCTAATTCTTCCTTTCACGTATTCTTCTGCTACCTCTTCTTTTAGGAGAATCATGTGACTAATTATTCTCTTTCTGAGAAAGGCACATTTATTCATTAGGGTACTGAGGCGTCGGATTCCTCTTTCTAAAATAATTCTCTCTTTCTACAAAATTCTCTACTAGAGAGTCAAAATTAATGGCCTTGAGTTGTGCACTAGCTTGTAGGGATTCAAGATATGTGGGATAGAGGGCCTTGAAAAAGGCTGTGAGAGGAATTTCCATATGAAATCTAGTGGAATTTACATAAGGCATGATGTGTTTAATCTCTAAAGCTAGGTCTAGGGTATCATCGTCTTTCAACTCAAGGTTCAAGAGTTTAACCAAAAATGAACAAATTATAATTTTGAGTTTGTCATATAAATCTTTCATATTTTTTAATGCACCATAAGAACTTTTATTTGAAACTATATGATGAATCATCTCTTCATTTACAAAAGAAACCATACAAGCATAGGATTTGTTGTCCTTTTTCTCCCAAAAGGAGAACCCTTTGTCTGATTTGGCTTGGTGGGTGCATTGTCTTCCTCTCCTTCATAGATGCCTTACCATGTCATTAAAGATGAGGGTATGCCTGATATTTCTTGACCATTATTTGTATTTCTCTTTGCCAATTAGTACTACTGTAACAATGGGAATGTGAGAGTGCATATTTTCCATCAATGTATAAGTTTAGGAATAAGAGTGAGATTTCATAGGCCAGATTAACGAATATTCCAAGAGAGGATTAACACACATTCCATAATACATATATGCTAATAATTGTTCTGAACAAATATATAAAAAAAATCATACCAATGATGAGAAAGACATGTCGACACTAAAGCATATGCAGTTGGATACTAAAAGTGGGTGATGAATACTTTTCAAAGCACATACAGTAAGAGGATGTAGTAAATTTTCTTCTACCAAAACTCTTAACATTTACCATCAAAGCAAAGGAATGGGGAAATTTTCTTCCACCAAACCTCTCAACATTTACCAACCAACTCCAAATAGGGAAAAAAGTAGAATATAAGCATCACACCTTTCTTGCTTTATAAGTAAATCAAATAGATACCTTAGCTTCATGGGTAAAATCAAAACCTTGTCAGTCGAATTAGAATCCTTTTTCGATAAATTCTATCTTAACTTATTTATAAATCCACCAATATGAAGACAGAAGACATACTTTCTAGTAATGGAATTGAAAGTAGGTGCCTGAAAACAAGAAAAATCCTAGACTAGTCACATTGCCTTGTGCTCAAATTCCCATGACATCATCACACAGACACATGTAGAAAACCTAATATTTTCCAAGTCAAGGAATGGAAAAAATTAAAAATATAAAATCAATCAATCTAGAAATGGAATAAATTGTAATGACCATTGAAACCTAATCTTAATGCTCTTTCTCCATGCTCATTTGGTTCTTTGTGGGTGATAAGTTTGGGAGATCCGTTTCACAATATGGCACTACCAATTTCCATTTCAGTAGCTCGAGCACTACATAATTTGTGTAGGTGATTTTTCAATATAGTTAAGCCTACAATGATTCAATGAATATAGTTATGACTACCCAAGGATTTTTCACCAGTTGAATAATAAATGATATTTTCTCACACATGACTAGACCTTAGTTTGAACCAACAAAGAATGTTAAAAACTAATAAAGAATACTATAACTTAACATGATAATGTTTCAACAGGACTATGACAAATCTAACAAGCCAAGGAGGAATGATTCAAACTATCAGCCTAAGGACTATGCGAGCACTAAGCACCCAGAATAGGCATATATAGTTTTTTATAAAGGGATAGGTTTTTTATAGGCATAGGAGTTACATTGAGTGGTAGATATGTTTAAAATTCCCTTTTGAAACCATGTCAAGCTAGTGAATAACTCCCAAATATGTGATTGAATTTATGATAATATAGTTATATAACATAAATGGGTGACATTTAGTTTTCATATTTCAAGGTCAATTCATATTCTAACTGTTCATAATTATTTTATTTACATCTTTACAAGACCTTCACCCAATACCCAAGAATTAGGTGTCTAACATATAAGTTATCAAATCCCATCCACTCTTGTAACGTTAGATGTGACCTTTACCTAATTATGTTTACCATATAAAATTGTTTACCATATAAATCAAAATCTAAGGAGAAATTTATTTAGGAAAGAAAAAAGACAAATACCTCCAGAAAACATTCACGCAACCAAATTAAAAATTACAACACCATCATTTTAACATGGTTTAAACCCACTAAGAGGGAAACACTCCACATAGTCAACCAATGTGGCTACTTGAGGCAATTTGATGAATACAAAACAAAATTGATATACAAGATGGTTTCTAATAATAAATCATTAGCAATGAACCTCCATGATATTTAAATAAATATCATGGACTAATTGGGTGTTAATCCATGATTAATAAATGTTAGTATCAAGAAGAATATGAGTTGTTGAATCACGCTATGCCTGGAACATATCGCGACCATTAGATTACAATGAAACTAATGCATACTAAATAAACACACTTTTAGCCAAAATATTATATCAAGTTGATCCTAACTAAATCCTAAATATCTAAATATCTTAACAAAATTATGTTCTTTTAGCCATACATTTAATGTGTGAATATCAAGGTCTTTTAACTCCAAAGTATCCAAATCTTTGATGTCAAAATATTTTCTTGTTTTCAAGAAACATAATATTGATTCTTCATGTTTGATTGCTTTTCTAAAGAGAAAGAGAACTATTGCATTCATTCATAATGTTTTCCTTTATATTCTACAATGTTCCAAACCAAACTCCTCTTACCAATTCCATTGCTCCTCAAATTATTGATTTGTAAGCTATAATGTATATTCCACTATAATAGTTCATCATGACAAATTTTACAATATTTTAAACATGCCTTATTATTTTGTATTTTACTTAGATTCCAAATTTAATGTTACTAGAGTTCATTGCATGATGTACTGAAAAAGGTAAGATTGAAATGAAAGAGACAAAAAATAACACAACATCCACACAATGAACACAAGATGCATCCTAGGAAAACCAAATATAGGAAAAGCCTATCTAGAATGTGAGGCTTATGATCTTCTTCTTTCTTCTTCATTATACTATGAAAAATAAAAGAAAGGGGCACTCACTATGGAGTTTCCATATTTGAAACTATTGTCAATATGGTCACTAAAGGATCTTCTACTTCTTTTTCTTTGCTTCAATATTCCACTCTCAATGATTTTCTATGCTATGGAACAATACTCAATATAATAAGAATGGAACTCCTTCCTTTCCTAGTGGCCTAATATTTAGCATAGCCTGAAAGCCATCTAGAATAAGCATTGAGGTATTTGCGTGCCTTAAACCCTAGTTAATGTTTTGCTTTTGGACCCTATAAAATCATCTTTAAAGAAAACATGTGACTAGCTCCACATGTGTGAGTAATGGAAGATAATGTTGTAGCTATTGGGTACCATGATGGTGAATAAAATAGTTAAACTATTAGGATGCCTAAATTCCACATATTAACTTTTTACTAAGGTGATCATTGGAAATATATTGTTTTATTAGGAGGTTATGAACTAAGATTACTAAGTTCTAACCCAAAAAATAGTCATTTAAGGGCTGGAATGGGCTTTTGAAAATTTTGAACCATAAAGCACCAAAGTGGGACCTACCCATTAAATGGAACCTACAATCTAGTAGATCCAATTTTCCCACCCAAAAACTACCAAAATAAATGAGACATTATATAATGATCTAGTCTAGATCATACCTCGTTCCCTCCAATTAGGGATCATTTTGGTTCCCAAAAGATCTTACAAAATGAGATTAGGAAAATATACCTCTAGCTTTTTCCTTATGGTACCATTTGACATTTTTTGGAATTTGTCATTTAAATCCAACCTACGATAGTTAATATTTCCCTCATTTAGTTTTTTACAACGTCTTCTATAAGGTTGTATCTTCTATGATCTCCACCTGTGCTTTTGAAGCAAAGTCATCAATGGTAGGTAAGAATTTCTCACCAGTCTCTTTGTCCAACATGTAAGGTTCATAAAGTTTCATATTTTCCACTTTCACTATATAGTGAATGCACATATATGGGGGTAAATTGAGTTAGTAGACATTTCACCTACCTTCTACAATAATTCAAAAAGACAGTACCATAAATTTTTGATTTTCTTACTAAGACCCTATAACATTTCTTTGTTTAGATATAACCTAAATATATCTCTCACACTGAAAGTTTTATCAATTATTTGTTGATAATGTCGAGCCTTGTACTTTTCTTGTGACCTATCCAATGGTTTCAAATGATATTATTAATAAAATTTTCATCCTTCAATGCTTCTTCTATTGATATGGATTTAAAAAGGAACACAATAAAGTACAAAAATAACCATAAATACAAAGATGAAGTGGAAATAATACTTCATTTCATTAATGTAAAATACTAAAATATGCTTACAAACAGAAATGGAAATAAACTAGCTAGGGTGATGGTAGCTTATCTTTGAGAAGAGATGTGGCCGCTACATGCCTCTGAACTCTGTTACAATGAGGCTCAATGTGGGCCCCGTTTCGGGTAAATTGGTACATCAACTTACTAGGGTCGTAATTTTGGCATACGATCTTCTTTTGATGTGCACAATAGCTCATTAGAAAGATTTATTCGAGGACTACAACTTTGAAAAGAGAAACATCAATCCATGGACCCATGTTGCTCCTAGATTTCCCAAAAAACGTCATTTAGGGCCTTAAAACGGCTTCAGAAGTTCATGACCCAAAAAACTGCTAAAAATAGTAAATTGTGCTACAATTAAGGAAACTACAAAACTAAAAGAGACAGTTGTGGGGGTCCAAGTGGGATAGGTGGGTGGCCACCAACATCCACTTGGATCATCTATGGTGTCTTCTCTTATTCATCTTCACTATTAATAAACAAAATCTGAGTGAAAAAATGAAAAATATTGAAAGAAAGTTTCAAAAGGGGGCCTATTAGTAGAAATATGAACTATTCTATTACAAGAGTGTTGAATATAGATCAATATTTCATTCCAAGTCCTTGGATGCTTCTGAATTAAATCCTTAATGGATGAACCGTTTTCCTACTTACCACTTTTGTCCACCTACCTATTTGTGGATGGAAAGATGTGTATCTTTTCAAATTGGAGTCCATACTCTACCATAGTCCAAAAGGCATTGAGAAAGCTAGGATATATATATCTGCAATGTTGCTCCTTGGTATCCCAAAGTGTACCCATACCTTTTTAAGGAGAATTATTTTTTAATATTGTCCCTTGGTGGTCTTTCATAGAATGCACATCTTATTAAACCTATCAACTACCACAAATAGATAGTCATGTATCTTCCTTGTTCTTGGAAAACCACACACAAAATCTATGTCAGATTCTCTCCTAAGGTTTAGTAGGTATAGGTATGGGATGGTATAAACTTTTGTTTCTATTACTAAGATTTTTGGTACACAAAATATGCATCTTTTAATAATTTTTTCTACATATTGTTGCATTCGAAGCCAATACAAATACCTTTGTAAGTTGGAAATTCTCTTCCCAATACCAAAACACCTTTTAACTTTAGAGGTGTGAGTATGGTTTCTACTAAGCTGCAATATTTCACATTTTGGAATACACATTTTATCTAGCTTATAGAGAAACCCATCTTAGAGATGATAGTCAAATTTATTATCACCTTTTTCTACATGAAATTGGCCCTATATCTATTGAAACACCTATTTAAATCCCCCATCCTTTGAGTATGCCTCTTTTTATGGATCATTGGTGAAAGGTTCCATGTACATAAGATTCCCAAGGTTGTGATATAAGATGAGGGTAGGATTGAAAGCATATATGAAACTTGTTAGTGTTTACCTTCTCATATTTGATAATTAAAAGAAAAGTTTACAAACACTCCATCCACTTGTGGTTTCTAGTTTGTTGAAGCTTATTTTGGGCCTACTAATATTGAATTGGTTGATAATAAATGTGGATGATGGTATTATTTTGTAACTAGCCTTCCCACACTTACCCACTTTTACAAGCTCTCCAGGGTAAACATGAGCTGAGTGTCACTATGATATGACCTGACCTCTAAGTTCCAGCTATGGAATTGGGCCTACAAACCAGAAGTAAATTGACATCCCTCAGGAACTACAAACCACTCAGGAGCCTGCCAACCACCCCAGGTGATCAATCCTCGAGTTGGAACTCTTTTTCACTAGGTTTACTCACCAACCACACCCATAACACTTCCTGCATGTGGTTGGGAAGCTATAATCACACCCATAGGCCTGTCTCCTTGCGGTTATGACCCAATTTACTTTGTTTTTTGCATGTGGTGGCAAAATCTATGCCACCTTTTCAGGCTAGCCTCCAGACCACTACCGAAACTGCCTGTAACTTCCTAAAATCATAAAAATGATGATAACAATGGTTAAAAACCAAAACTTGAGCAATATCTTGACCTAGAAATGCCTAATGCAAGATAGGCATTTCATTAAAAAAATAGTAAACATATAAGCTACAGGTCATTAATGCATATCTGATCACAAGCTTCTGAACTTCATCTAAATATCACCAAGAAGGCTCTATGCCCTCTTAATCTAGTTGAAACAACACCTGTTAGTCCATGAATTCATCCAGTAACTTATCAAATCATGAACAAGATCCATAGCTAGAAAACATCATAGAACCATGAATATAGTCAAAATATAACTAGAATAGAACCCATGAAAAATTAGCCATAGGTCACCGTAATAACTAGTACAAGTGCTCATAGATCACAATAGGAAAATATATTATATTAAAATATGAAAATTCCAACCAAGTTAGGGACTTCCACATACCACTCGACCATAGATTGGGCTAAACCAAATCTCTCTTTCATCCAATCACCCCCATGCTGTATTCCAAGCATGAATGTAGGATCATAAGGGTTAAACTAAAATAAAACCAACCATGGCTTCCAGAGGCCAAACCACCTCAACCCTCAAGCACAATGATCTCACCTATATGGTCTAGAAATCACTAACATCAACTAGATTGGTCTCTACCCAAGCTATCTAGGGCTCCAGGAACTAGTAACGCAACCCAGAGCCTCCAGGGAACCCGAGTTGTTTCAAGGCTCCAGGGACTAGTAACTCATCCCATATCCTCTAGAGAATCTAAGCTGTTTCAAGGCTCCAAAGAATTTATCCCAACCCACAACCATAGGAAACCTGAGAACCAATCAGAAAACCAAATCGGGAACCCACTACATCATGGCTCTCTAGGAAATGAAAAGGAAAGGATGAAACCAATTTCAATATACACAAATCTCCATGTCAATGACAACACATAACCAAGGAACCACATGTATATACGACACATCCAAAAACCAACAAGGATATCACACATGCAACTTGTTACCTGCAAGGTAAGCCTATTGTAGTTGTTGATTCAACTATCTCTTTGCACTCCCTTGCATTCCTTTGCTTGCTTGTACAAGTGTCTGCTCTCTCTTCTTTGATACACTTTCTCAAAAGCTGGGAAAAATCTACCAACTATTTCTCAAGTGCATTTTTATCATTGATGTCTAGTCTCTTCCTTTCCTTTCTCCTTTTTCTTTCATTTTCTTTCATTTTTCTATAATTTCCCTTGCATGCATATTTGTGTCTCTTCATCTTCCTTCTCTCCTATTTTCATTTTTTCATAATTAAATGCCAATTATTTCCTCTTTTCCTTTGCCAATTCTTTAACCAATTTCCATAGCCATTATAAACCATAAGTGATGCCCACTATAATGATTTCCCACCATTCAGCTTGGAATATGTGTCCCATGACCTTGGTCTTATTTTATTTACATGGAAAATCAACCAAGGGATGTTACAAACCCCTCCCCCTTAGGGGAACACAACCCTCGGTGTTCAATGACACTTATAAACAACTATTAAAAATGGCAACAAGAAAATCCTGATTTAATTTTCCCTTGAATTAAATTAGGAGAAAATTGTAATTCCACATCACAAGACAACAAGAATGAGTTAAATAAGTTAATTTCACTTATTTGGCTCAATTATTTTGATTTGAGGTCCTAACTTGAGTCATGTAGAGTTTTTTTCTAAATTTTAGGAGCCTAGGTTGAGTTTAATTTGAGTTATAATAGTTTAATTCAATTAAATTAAGTTAATGTCAGTTAAACTAGTTCCAATTGTTGGAGGAACTAGTAGGAGGTCTAGTGGTGGGGTGAAACTTCATGTGTTCAACCAATTAACTAATAAATCAGCCATAATTAACTCATGCATGCATGAAATTCAAGTTACCCAGTTGAGATTGGAGTTCAAGGGCAGTGTACTATCAATTGTATAATTTTCTAAGTTGTACAAGTGGTGCATGTAGTCAGAGAAGGGCCTATAGGGATTGCGGAATTTAGGATGGGAATTTCCCTAATTATAGGGGGATAATTCCTTGAGAAACAACACAAGGAAATAAGAGCTTGGTAGACATCATAATTGGCTAAGTATTGGCCAGAGTCAGCTTGTGAGTCAGTGAGATAGATTATACTTGTGCAAAGAGTGTTCAACATGAACAAGCATTGTATTTCTTTTCTATTTTTATGATCTAATGCAATATACCGATAGGAAGCGGTGTTGAGAAGCAAAATTTCCCCTTAGATAAATCTCTAAGCATATTTGATTTAATCTTGTCTCATGTTTTGTGATTTCTTGATCAATTAATTGTTTCCATTGATGAGTAGAGTAGATTCAAGTCTTTTGTTTTAGAAAATTACATAAGAAGTTTAAATCTACAAGGAATTTCTACATGGTATCATAGCAATAATCACAATAGAAAAGAATAATTTGAGTTAATCTTTCTAGGTAAATCGAATTTGCAGTATCATTCTTCAGAGCTAGCAAGATTTTTTTATATGGATTGAGACTCGAGTATGCCCTTGAGGGTAGCTAAAATTATATTGCTTGGAAGGATAGGATGAAGGCAGTTTTGGAAGATAACGGGTTGAAGGAATTCTTAGAAAATGATATTCCTAAACCTCCAACATTTGATGCTCAAGATATGGCATAGTGGAAGAAATGTGTGGCAAAGGCAAGGAGGATCATACTAGAAGGAGTTCAAGATCATATTTTCTCTAATATTCATGGGAAGGATACCCCATATGCAATGTGGCAAGCCTTGATAGACTTGTTTTAGAACAACAATTACCACATGAAGTTGGAACTGAAGGACAAGCTTCAAAAGATCAAGATGGAGAAGGGAGACACAATACCATAGTACTTGAGCAGTTTCACCCAATGCCGGGATGAACTTGGGAGTGTTAGTATTACAATTGTTGAAGATGATCTTGTAAGCTTAACACTTCTAGGCCTTCCCAAAAGATGGCACAACTAAAAGGATTCGGTAAATGGGAGGGAGAAGCTACCAAATTGGGAGCGATTGTGGTCTGACTTGGTGCAATAAGAGATAAGGTAGAACATGAGAGATGGAACCTCATCCAAGCATGATTATGAAGAGAAATGTGCCTTGGATGGAAAAGAAAAGAAAGGGAAAGGGAAGAAATCCCAATCCAAAGGAGAATTTGGTTAAGAAGGAAAGAAGAAAGACTTGTTGAAGCTTAAATGTTTTCACTATCATGAGTTGAGACACTATGCCATAAAGTGTCCACAGAAGAAGGTTGACAAGAAGCCCTCAGGAGGAGTGGTAGGTGAAGCTCTAGCTTCACAATTCGAGTTGGATTTCACACTCATTGCATGCATGATGACATCAATGATAGGTAGTGAGTGGTATCTGAATAGTGGAGCCTCATTCCATATGACGGGCAACAAATATCTCTTTAGTGATTTGGAGGAGAAGGACCTCAAAATGCACATTGAGATGGGAGATGATGGAAGGTATAGTGCGATCGATATCAGTACAATTATTTTTTAGAGGGATTTGGTTCTCCTCTCACATTAAAATATGTCATGTATGTTCCGGTTTTGAAGAATAATTTAGTTTCAATTGCTATATTGGAAGACCATGGATACGATGTGAAATTTAGTAAAGGAAAGGCTTTCCTTAGACATATTTCCACGAGAAAAGTGAAGTGGATTGGGTTTTGGGTGAAGAACCTCTACAAATTGGATGTAAAAGGTCGTATTTCTTTGAGAATGAAAGAAAAAAAGGTGTAGAGCCAAGACATTAGTGAATTATGGCATAGGAGACTTGCCCATTTGCACCATGGACCTTTGAAGATCATGCAACAGATTTCTACAAGACTTCATAAGGGTGCACTAGAGTAGCGAGATACATGCAAAGGGTGTACACTGGGGAAGTATACTAAAGGCACCTTTCATGATAAGGATAGTAGAGCATAAGCAGTCCTTGAAAGAGTTCACTCAGATGTGCTTGGACCTTTCTCGATAGCCTGCATGGACAAGCACATGTATTATGTTATATTTGTAGATTATTTCTCATGTAAGTGTTGGACCTTTTTTCATGCAGAAGAAGTACCAGACATTCTCCAAATTTCCTAAATTTGAATCACTTGTTGAGAAAGATACTAGTTGATGAGCACCAATATTACAACAAGGATGCTGCAGCTCCTGGGGCTACCGAATTTACTTCATCACCCAGGGTTCATAAAAACTTAGAGGTGACAGTGTTGTATACACAAATAGATGTAATTGGTCTACATTTTTTCATTGTTGAGTTGGGGTGATAGACCACTAGGGTTTCTCAAACCAGACTTCTATTGACTAGAAGAAGTCTAATTACCAATTGGAGAAGGGAAATTTACCCTATTTGGAAGAAAAGAAATGGTGTATATTGCATGAAGGAAAGAGGAAAAGAAATTCTTGCAAAACAACATGAAATCCTCTATCTACTTGCTAACATACTTTGCTTGCAAAATAACCCTAATTTAACACACATGAGGTTTTAACTAATCTGAGAATGAAATTTGATCTAGAGAGTGCTAACTATTGTTTGCAAGAATAAATATAAAAGAACTTTTTCTTTTTATCTTTTCACTTGAAAAATGTAAATACTAATCTTGCTTGGTTCTTTGGTAGGGGAGACAGGTGTGGAGGAAAAGGAGTACAATGGTTCATATGGTTTGGAGGGAAAGTAGGGGCCTAATATTGACTTTAGTGATGATTTTTCTCAAATTAGGCTCAAAATAGGCTACTACAAGTTTTCCTACGGGATGTCTACAGGAAGTATAGTTCACCTACAGGATCCCCTGTTTTACTAGAGGAACAGACCAAAAGCTTGGGGAATGGTCTAGAAGGTGGCATGGAGCTTACAAAAGGTGAATGAGGAGGGAATAAGGCATGGGAGTGGTAGGAACTTACTTAGAACTCAAACTAAAGCTTTAAGATGGTTGGATTTTCTCAATGGAGATGGCTAGTTTTCCTCATAAGACAAGAATTCGAATTGAGACCTTAGTGACTTTTGGAAATTATGGGTAGATATGGCTTGGTTGAGGCTGATGAGATGAGGTCTCCCTGCAATTTAGAAACTCCTGCAACAACACACATCATTCTTGGCATTTATACATGAATCCATAAAAAACAAGGAAGGTTTATTCAAGTAGAAGAAAACAGAGTTGTCACCATTTACTTGCTAAGCTCATGCATGGAAGTTCTTGAAACCAATATGAAAGCGAGATGAAATTAGTGCAAAAATTAAGAGATCAAAAACACCAATTAAAACTTACCCTATGAAACTGAAGGGTAATGACCTAATTAGCAAGAAAACCCTAGATTACACAAAAAGAAAAAATTCTGTCTTTTTGGGTTGTATGAGAAGTGTTCCTCAAACCATGAGCCCTAAAAGGGAGAAATGAGGTGAAAACCACTTGTTGTCAGTCTTTTTGGAATATATTATTATCATTACAATGCTACTGTTATAACTATCAAAAAATGGAAGAAAACTAATTAAATCTACCAATACTTTCAAATTAACAACACCAAAATCAGTTTAACAACTAACTATGAGTATAACCTAATAATACATATACAACAAGAGGATCATTTGTTGCTAGGGTTGGGCCCTAACCCAAGAGATTTAGCCCTCTAAGTCAACTCAGTGATGGATCAAAGGAATGTTGCTCATTTTCATTAAAGAAATTAGAAAAACATAAGAGTGCTTGGTTACAATGCTTCAACTCGAAAACTGCTTAGCTATCTTGAACAAAAAATCTGAATCCTAATGAGGCCATAGGCCTCTTGATTTATAAAAGTGAAGTTACCAACAACTTCCTTAAATTTAGTGAGGTTTGGCTCCAATATCGAGATCATTGGTATTCAACTGTCACTGGCTTGGTTACCAATGAACTTCATGACTCGGCTGCTTGCAACTTTGAGCTGATGAGATTTGATTGAGGAATCTTCGAGTGAGTGAGCATTTAAGGAGGGATATCCTGTCTCCTATAATCCCTCTTGCTTGTCTCCATTCGAGTTCCTACACTTTAATTAGCCAAAATTTTCTCCAAAACCTACAATCAATGCACATTAGACCACTAGACATGACATTTCATCTTTACCATCCTCATTAAGCAAAACATAATTAAAAAATGTAAAGAATGATGAGAAAAGTTGATTTTAGTAAGTCGGAGGTGCATTAAGGTCCATACAATTTACCCATTGATGAGCTTCATCATCACCCCCCTACTGAAAATGTTGCTCATCCTCTAAGAAACTCAATCTATGTCCATTTCTTTCATTGCTTCGGTGGCCTCCCTGATAGTCTAGGCTTCTGTTGTAGTCTCCTCCTCTTGTGGATAAAACCCTACAATTCTCTCTATTTCTTCCCATTGCTTTCTTTCTTCTTCTTCCTTTCTCCCCTCTAACATACCTAAAAGCAATGGTGGTCAGAGTTTTAATCCAATGCATTTGACTTTGAGTCTTTGTAATGTTTTCTTATATTGGCACTCTCTCTAGTGCATCCCTCATTCTATCAAGAGAATGATATTCTTTGATCTTTAGGCTATAGGGTAAGGTTTTCCATCTCCTTTGGTATCCTTGTTGGATATCATCTCCTAGCAAGCTTAGCATGTTCAAAATGAGTGATTTCTTGTTCTTGTACAACAAGGTATCATGGTGCAAGCTTGGGATCATTTGCAATGAGACTATGAGTGCTGATGACAGTCATTTGGTTAGATTGTTTTGCTCTAATGAAAAGGGGTTCTACTTCTTCTCTTGCTAATACCCTTTTCATTTCTGTAGCTCTGGATTCCTCATGACTCATCCAAGATGCCAAGGCCATTAGTTGTAAGTCCCCTAGCTTTGGATTTGGGTCCCACACATTTAAATTTGTTAGAGCTAAATTGTGTAGGTAGAACTCAGATATCTTTGCTCTATCCTCCAGGGTGCTTTGATCATAGAGGTCAATGAATTGCATTTAGTCTTGGAAAGGAATATTTCCTCTTCGTGCTAGGGTTTTTATATGAAACTGCAACCATTGTTCTTTGAGGTATAAGGCATATGACTTTGCTGGAATCCTGCATTGAATTGCTTCCATGGATAAACTTGCCATAGTTTCCAATTGGCCTTCCTTTTCCTGTAGCTACTTTCTTAGCCATGTGTTCTCAACCTCTAATTGAGACTTCATCATTGTTTCCCTATCTCTTATGCTACTTAATTCTTTGCCCATTTCTTGCTGCTTCTCTTCCATTTATCCTACATCCTCCACCCCTTTTGAATTAGCAATTTGCATCCACCGATGTGTTCTTTCTCTCGCTTTCTCAAGTTCAAAGAATAGAGGAATGGCGAATTTTTGTGGTATCACCCTACATCCTTCAATGAATCTATAGTAGGAGTTTAGGTTTGGATGTGGGCTAGGCTCCTTCAGCTCCTGGGCCTCTTCCTCTATTTTTTCTTGAGTAATTCCTTCCTCTTTTCCTTTCCTTTGCCCTTGCAACCTTTCTTGATATTTTTTTTGTGTTTCCTTTAGGTTTGACAGGGTTTCCTGCAGGATTGTTTATGCCTCCTGTAGGTCTAAAAGTTTTTCCTATAGGAGACATTTTCCTTTAGTTTAGATTGACATGGTGATAGATCTCCTAACATAGGTGATTGGTTACTTGGGAGAAGCTTGTTTTGATGTTTCTTCTCCTTCCTTCTTCCCTAGAGGGACTACTTTCTCTTGTTGTTTTGGTGAGTCCTCTATGATAATTGGAGTCTTGGTAGGGGTTTGAGGTCTCCCTTGTTTAATCTGAGTGCTCTTCCTTGTCTTGAAGTAAAGTGGAGTTTTCCTATGCCTATTTCCCTTTAATTTGATAGGTGTACTTAGGGCAGTTAGAGCAGCTGCTGCCTCCTTCTCTATAGGATCTAGAGACACCCTTGGTGATTCTTCTTCTTCCCTACTCTGTTTTTCATAATTTTTTTCATCCTTTGTTTCTTCTTCTTTTTCATCTTTTGTTTGTTCTTCTCCCTCACTAGAAGTAGGGCTTTTGTCATACTCAATGGCTCGAATTCCTCCTTCTTCCTGCATGTCTGAAAATGTTGACCATGCAATAGGGATTCTTAAATTGTTTAGAGCATCTTCCAGGATGAGTTTGATCAACCCATGATGTGCTAGTTGTTGATGTTTTCCTTCTTGTACCTTGATGCTCATGTCTATCATGGATTGTAACTTAAAATAATGTACACTAGGCCTATTATGAGGAGGTGTCTCCTTTCCAAATCTTAGCTCATGGGGGAGTCTAACATGTTACCCATACACTACATTGTATCTACCTTCACAGGAAATATACTTGATGATGTGGTAACTCACCTCATTCCAAGGATATAGAATGCTTTCCCTTATAAACCCATTTTTGTCTTCAATTGGTTCTTCTCTCTCCAAGAAAAAACCTTTCTTTGCAAGAGTGCTATTAGTCTTGTCCTCTTTTCTCTATTTCAACCCTAAGGGGAGTGTAGTTATACTACTAATGATTTCAGGGGTAATTGCTACTGACAAACCCTTCACTATAGCAGTGGCACTGGTTCTAGTGAGAGGTATGAGTGACATTGCAAATTCTCTAGCCACATCATCATCATATCCCCTCAGTAGCTCAAAGAACCCCATCCATTGATGCCTTGTAAAGATTTCTACCACAGGAGGATGCTAGTGTATTTTGAATGTGTTGGTGGGCTCTCTTTTGTTGAAACCTCCTATCATATTTTCTGGCAATTCTTGTCTGAGTGAGGTTTGGGTGGCTATAGTTTAAGAACTTTGGTAGGTGATGAGGTTTCAGAATTTATCCTTCATTAACCTTCACAAAATTCTCTCTACCTTTATGCGTATAGAAAATACTCAAAAGGAAGGAGGATTTATTTTTTAAATGAAAAACACAAAAGGTATGGCACCTACCTCCCTTTCCTATGCTCTGGTGATGAGAACTCTTGAATTGATTGCCCTTAGTGTCCACTTGCAACTCTGTGTGGAAATTCTCTCTGTATCCTGTAGCCTTCCTGTAGTTTCTTGTAGGTGCTCTTGTTTTCTATAGATGTTGATTGTTTCCTACAGGTTTCCATTGTATGGATGCCAAGAGTAACTTTTCTTTCAGTGACTCCTTGAAGTTTCCTCTGCCCTTAGCTTTTCGAAATAAATAATACTTCGCATGGGAGTCAGTGATTATTTCTATTTGTGGATGATTTCATTGGGGGATGTGTTGGTTGGCCAAGTACGAATACCTCCTTTCGGACTGTTGGTCCCACTACAAGTTCATCATATCACCTTTCCTCATATTCATCTCCTACTTTCATTCTCCTTAACTTAACCAAATTTTTTATTCATTCCCCTTTTTTGATGTGACCTTGCCACATGTGGAGTTGACTAACCCTTTCTCTTTTCGTTATCCGACCGAGGGTGGCCAAGTTAACTGGCCACCTTCGCTTATAAAATAAACTTCCTGCATTATTCCTATAGTTTAATCACATTCGTAACTATGAGGGAGTATTGGTGAGATGACATACCTATTGGTCCTTTGCTTTGCTAATGCATGCTGGAGATTGGTGCTAATTCATTGTTCTTTGACTTAGCTGCATATTCTTCAATTGTGCTTTTTTTCTTCTTATTTTGTTTATGAGTTGTTCCTTTGATGATGTACAGGTGTTGGCTTTTGTTGCTACTGAGCTCTGGAGGAGCTTCCTCATCACTATAATCCTTGTGCTAAAGGTGGATTGGAGTTGCTTTGGTCTTTTTTTTGGAATAGGCTGCTACATGAAGTCTTACAGGATGTCTACAAGATGTCTTTTAGCTGCCTTTTTCTTGAATGTTTGCATCTTTTCTCTACTTCTGAAGTTGCATGGGTATTGAAATGAGTGGAGGATGTGGTTATGGAGTGAAAGATGAGGTATGATGCTGTGGGAATGCCCCTTTTTTGATGTTTTTATTTTTATTTTTATTTTCCTAACTTGATTTTTTATTTTTATTTTTATGGATATAGGGGTGACATGGTCATGAAGGGTGTTGGCTAAGCTGTGGTGAGGTCAATGCCTCTTTTCCTATCCCAAAATAGGCTTGTGTCACTATTTTTCCACTAGACTGCCCTTCTTGTACTTTTTCAAGGCCTCCTGTAAAACCTATAGAAATTTCTATAGTATTACAGGGAATCCTATAGAAAACACTTAATTTATTGGAATTGGAATCTAGAGTTGAGTATGGATGGAAGAACATGGGGAGTATGGAGGAGATGATATGGATGGAGGAAAACATGGTTTGTGGTAGGGCATTTTGTCCTCTGTAACCTCTTCACATCATCTTATTACAAACCTGCAAAAACAAAACTGTTATTTTTGTATGTTTTTTCTCTTTTTTTTTTTTTGAAAAGACAACTAGGCTTCCTCGAAGGAGGTTTTCATCCTTGCTTCCTGCCCTGGCCACCTCAAAAGAGGTTTTCACCCAAAGATCCTTTTTTCTCTTTTTTCTTTTGTAATACTCTTGGGCTGCCTCAAGAAGCTTTCAACCCAAAAGTTGGACTCAGGTGCCTCATGGAGGTTTTCACCTAGGTCCCTTTATTTTATTCTATTTTATTTTTTTCTAAAAACTTGGTAAGGTGGAAACTGAGAATTCTCTAATCACCATCACTACCTTGCTGATGCTACTGATGAATTCTTGCTTTGATAAGGCCTTGTTGTAGACCTTTAACCTGTACCCATTAAGAAGCAAAGGGATACCTTCTACATCAATGGTTCTTATCTGAACAACACCATTGTCATGACACTTTTCTATCACATATGGGCCCAACCATCTAGCCATTAATTTTCCTTTGAAATCTTTGTACTGGGAGTCGTATAGCAAGGCCTAGTCACCTTCTTGAAAGAATTTGTCCTTGATATTTTTGTCATGCTAGATTTTCCTTTGTATTTGAGTCACTTTTGTGTGCAGGAGGGCCTGCATCCTAAATTCATCTAAGCTATTTAGTTGGATCAATCTTTCCTTTTATGCCCTTGTGATATCTAGATCCAGTTGTGTTTCCATCCTTAAGGTGTTGTATTCAAATTCAATGGACAATATGTCTTTCTTCCCATTGACCAGCTCATAAGGAGTGAAGTCAGTGGTGGTATTCTAGGTAGTATTGTAGGCCTAGGTGGCCTCCACCAATCTGTCTACCCAATCCTTTCTGCTACTGCTAATCACCTTGGTCAGAATTCTTTCCAATGCTCGGTTGGTGACTTCCACTTTCCCATTAGCCTGTGGGTGGTAAGAAGTGGATTTTATGTGCTTGATCTTATGTTGGCTTAATAGATTTTCAATCATGTGAGATGTAAATTTATTTCCTTGATCAATGACCAACTCTCTAGGGTATCCAAACTTATAAAACACATTCTCCCTCAAGAATTCAACCACCTTTTCTTTTGTTGCTACCTTGATAGCTTTGGCTTTAGCCCATTTTGTCAAGTAGTCAGTGCACACAATGATGTACTTCTTATGTCTAAATGGAGGGTCAATGGGCCCGATAAAATCCATGCCCCACTTGTCAAATGGCTCGAAAGTCACTTGAGGTTGTAGGGGCATTTCATCCCTGGGTGTAGGCTTCCCCATCCTTTGGCACCGATCACATTGGCTAGTATACCATTTTACATCCTGGTGGAGAGTGGGCCAATAATAGCCAACTTATAGTACCTTGAATGTTTTTCTTTTGGATGCAAAGTGACCTCCATAAGGCCCATCATGATAGGCTAGAAGGATGTCAAAGACTTCCTCCTCCCTGACACATCTTCTCAAAATTTGATTTGGACCTAGATTAAAGAGATTACCCCCAATCCAAGTGAATGGGGCACTTTTTCTTATGATTATTCTCTTTTCCTTGGAGGAAAAATTTGGAGGGAACTATGCATATACCAAGTAGTTTTCTATGTCAGCAAACCATGGAGAGAGAACTGAAATGGCGAATAAATGTTGATCTGGTAGTTGATCCTCAACCATTCCTTCCTCCCTTGCAGGCAAAGTCAATCTAGATAAAAAATTTGCAACTACATTCTCTTTTCCAGGCTTATCAGTAATTGTTATTGGGAAATCTAGTGTCCACTCAGATCTGCTAGTCCCACTAAGACTGGTAGCTATCTTAGAAACAAACAAACTAAAACCACTTTCATTTTCCTTTATGAGAAGTAGATAAGAGTGGAATGAAGGAAACCAACCTCAGTCTTGCGCTTGGTTCCTTGCTTGATTCCTCTCCTTTCTAACAGATCCTTGCCGCTTCTCCTTCATCTACCCAGCTTCAAAGAGCACCTGTGGGATCAAAGCAGCATAATACTATCGAAGAACAAAGATCTACAATCATAAACAATATAGGACCAGATATATATTGACCACACAAATGAATATATCATCAAACATACAAGAATGTGGAGGAAAACTTGAATAGCTTTATTAATAATCAAGAATAGAAAAGAGGATTACAACCAATTGTTCTGGCCCAGCGTCATCCTCCAACATGAAAGCCCTTCTTTCACCTCATGAAAAGCTTAGATCACCCAACACTATGATATTCCAACAAGAAACCAATAGCACTTCCTTACAAGATACAAAATTCCAGCCTCTAACCTCTGGATCTCTGTGATGAGGGATCCATATATAGATGTTTGTAGGGGGGTGAGTCAGCTTCTGGGATTTTGATTAGTGTCTTCTCTCTGATAGTTCTTGGTTCCACTTGGAGATTTCATTGATCTCTTACTCATCCCTGGGCGAATTCTGAGAGGCAAGTGTCATATGAGAAGTTTCTAGAAGATTCCTTGATCATCCACTTAGCAAATTGTCTCCACCACTTGTCTATTCTTGTCCATCGCACCCTAGAGAAGGACGTTTCAGTATACATCGCACCTCCCATGTGTACAAGGTGAGCTGCATCACACCTTGGCCATGGAGCAAGTGAGATGATCCAGTTTTGACCAGTTCTGAGTAGTTTTGCATGGAGAACTCCTGGGAGATGATGTAATCAGCTGACCTTGTTCCTTTAGGGTGTGAAAAAACATTTTTAGGGACTTAGAAGCCTTTGGTTTATGGACATATATGATTGGGGTTGCAGTGCCCAAAAATGTCTATAATAGTTGCCCCCTAAAGCATGAGGTTGTTAATCTTTTGATGTCAGGTGAAATGCTTTATCATGAGGATCTGAAGTTTTTTAGAGCTGGAAGGCGACCTGTAATAAGATACAATACAATACATTGTCTTCATAATATTTTTCATGATATAGCTGAGGCGGGCATTCCCATGCTCAGCTGTATAAATTCATTTTCATGTACATAAGACAGAAAACCGTCTGTGTGGCAGACTGATGATTCTGATAGAGCCATCATCCTTTCATTTGGATGATTATCTGTGCAGCAATGATGTACATTTGATGTCTTTATTTTCCTAAATATATCGTAGCCCGAATGGATGAAACTAGATCCGAGGTCTTCAAATTCGTCCAATCCTCACTCGGAGTACAAGTCGATCCATGTGAAAGATGTTCTGGAGTCGAACATGGAAAGACATCGCCTGATTACCAGCCAATGATGTAAGTTGTTAACAGGTGCGGGAGGAATCACCAATAATGATGATGACCCTCAAGGTACTACAATACAATTCACGTGGTGTGAAAAAGGGACTTGGCGTTGAAAACCATGCAAAATCTTTCGGTCGAAGGCCATTGATGTAAACCTGTTGCTGAAAGTGAGAAACTTGCCATTGAGGCATGCAAGCTTCAAAGTACTTAAAGGGTTGTTCCTAGGTCGACTTCTTGGATAATGAGCTGATGTCGACAAGAAGTGACCCATTGTAGGAGGGCCTTAATGAATCCCACATCTATGACACGGAATGGAGCAAATGACTTTTGGAGGTGAAAACGATTTGATGATACAAGGTTCAGGGTGGCGGTCATGAAAGAATGAAGCGTAAATGTATTGCAGTGGATGAGACACAGGTGAATTCTCTGAGCGACTTCTCTTGAACATACCGGTGACACTGACATGGATTGGTAGCATTAACCCCAAATATGGATGGTATGATGGACCAATGGTGATATGAATAGTGAACGGAATAACCCAACCCGACTCGGACGTGGAGTGAAAGTGTCATGTTCAAGAGCGACTTGCTACCAATATAGTTTCTTCAAGTTTTCTTCCCAATTTTTCCCCAGTCATTGCTGACCAAGACCTCTTTATTTTTGTCAAGCTTAAGGAGGATAACATATGCTTGTTCTATAATTTTCCCTTCAGGCAAACCCGTCGCTATGTTTTAACGAGTCTAGTGACAGTGAAACTCGTTCTTGTCTGTATGGACAAGTTTGTTGCTATTCAATTTTAACGAGTTGAACGACAAAGATAACTCGGTCCTTTTTAATTTTAGAGAGTCTGAAAGGGATGCAAAGGAAACTCCAATAATCCTTTTTCGTCATATAATCCCTTAAGTCCGAAAAAGTATAAAATAATATGAAAGGGATGAATTTTCGGTAATTTTAACGAGTCGAACAAAATAAGTGCTCGATCTTTTTGTGTAATAATCCCTCATGTCCAAAAATATTAAAATCTAGAGGAGGGATAGCACTTCTGGTAGCTTTAACGAGCTGGAGAGGCCAATTTCTCGGCAATCTTTTCATATTTTACAAGTCAGATGAAAAGAGCTTAAAGGAGACTCGTTTTTTGAGGAACGAGTGATAATTTCAGGTAGCAGTTGATTCCAGGTAAGGTTTGGAATTTTCCAATCATGGCAGTGTCACAAGGATGGCTAACAGGATCACTCTTCGCAGTTGTTCCTCAAAAGGGGTAAACAATCAAATGGAGGTGAATGATCGGCTAAAATAGAGTGGAGGTGATGGTAAGAACACGACCATGGCTCAAAAGCTGATGATAATGCATTCACAATGGTTATTTACCAGAAATTGGTTCATTTTTTAATGAGCTTAAACTCTGGAGGAACGTTTGCTCATTGCTAAGGTTTAATTTTTAACAAGCTTGAACTTCGCATAAAAATTGCTCATGGCGGGTTTATTTTTCAATGAGCTTGAACCCTGCGGTAACACTGCTCGTGATAAGTTTGCATGCCCCCAGCATGATAACACAAATCGAGGTGCATGCCCCCCAAGCTTCATTGCATTCAACACGGTTGTTGGAATGAAGGTTTACCTTCAAGATCTTTGAAAGACTCGACTTGGATTTTAAGAGATTGTTATCAAAGACTCGATTTGGAAAGGGAGTTGTTTCATTTTTTAATGAGGTTGACACAGTAAAAGAACTATCCTCATTACTCCTTGTTTCATTTTTTAACGAGGTTGACACGATATAAGAACCATCCTCTGAATCCACCGTATTTACAGTATATGATAGAAAATCAAAAACTGAAGGATGATTAAGGTCGCTGGAATAATCTTCGTGGTAATCTGGAAGATGGGAATGATGGTGGTAATCTTCCCATGGTGCCCCACCAATCATCATTGACTGAACAATTCCTTCGTCTGTAGAATATACATGCGATCAAGGATCTAAAGGGGTACCATATTCCTTAGACTTATCTATCCAAATGCTTGATGAGCATTAATTTGGGTTTGCCCCCCAGGCCAAGAAAATTGATTGCTACAATATTTCTATTAGGGCGATGAACCATGCTGACAAAATGTTCAGGAATCTTCTGAATCTAGAAGATATCATGTTGTAGGTTCCCACCATGGCCACTTCCGCCAGATTTTTTGGAGGCGGTAGGGAAAAATTCCACATCAATGTAAGGTCTTTTAGTAGGCCTACTCTGATATTTTGAAGTGAATGAGGGCTTTCGTGGATCATTAGAATGCTTCCCGTAACTTGTGAACTATTGGGGAGGAAGGTTTGTTGGTCGACGATTGTAATTCCTCCTTGGAAGGGAAATGCAATCTTCCTGAAGTACGTCGTCATAATGGAAGACATAGCATATATCCAGGACCTTCCCAGTAGGATGTTGTAATCGAGGTTTCCGTCGATAACTTCAACATCAATTTCTACTGTTTTGTCCCCAAGTTCGACTTGCAGGTTACTTAATATCCCATATGGGGTGTATGTTCGTCCATAAAATTCTTTTAATGTTGTCGAAGATCACGACAAGGGTGGAGATCCTAAAGTTTTCCAGCAACTCATCAACATAATGCATATATATGCCCCCTCATCAATAATTGTTCGATGAATAGTTTTGTTGAGGGCTTTCACTTGAATAAGGAAAGCTAGTTGAGCTGGTAACTGAGGGTCATATCCTTTGTGATTAAAGGACACAAGATTGGAATCCGTTGGGTCAATCCCACCTATTGTTGATAATAAAGCCTGCTTTTGGGAGGGGAAATTTTGCAGTACCTCAAGTGTCGACATAGCGGATGGCGATTGGGCCAAATCTTCCACTATATTATAATGTTGTGCTGCTCTGGCACGAGGATTAAATGTCGATTTGTGTACTACTCCCTTTGGCGGCTTTATTGTTAGTTCAGGAATGATGGGTGGCACAACTTTGGTTGAAGTTGTTGTCGAACTACTGGGTTGATCATTGGCCTTGTTGTCCGACAGTTGTGGATTCCCATAATCTTTATTCCTTGTCGATATCAAAGCATCGTTTTACTACTTTGAAACTGACAACATTAGCACTTGGGATGGGGAAGCATTGTCACTAGCAACTAGATTTGTTCCTGGATTTGGAAACGGATCAATCAATACTGCCGAGGTTTTTGAATTCTTGAAGAATTTTCTAAGCTCAGCTTGATACGAACACTCTCTTGTCCAATGATCCTCATCACATATTAGGCATGGAATTTTTGGTTTCCTATCTCTAGAAGGGTTTGCAGAAGATTTTTTAGGGGACGACTCCTCCTGTTTTTTCTTCTTCCCTTTCTTTTTCTTCTTGCCTCCTAGTTTCTTGGTTTCTTTGCCTTTGTCAGTCGACACGACACTTACTTTCTAGGTGAGAAGTTCTTCATTTTCATTTTGACCTGAAACCGTACGGGCCTTTTTTGACTTAGCCTTTACAGTTTTCATGTTGGTTGTTCCTATCACGCCATCCCCGGCATGAGAGTCTTTGTTTGATTTAGGAGATGGAGGAACGCAAAAAACCGGTCTAGGAGCATCAGGGATTTTATTGTAGAGCGTGCCAGACTGAGTATAGATCAAGTCTAGATATTGCGCACGAGCAATTACTTGCTCTTCAGTGACGACTCCTCCCTTTGCCACATCTTCAGTAATAGAAGGTAACAATGACTTAACAAACCATTCAACCAACAGTTGATCAAGAACATATGTTTTTACCATTCTATGACAATGTCGCCACTCATGAATATGATCGGATATGTGAGTGGCTGTCGTTTTCTTGAAATTGCTAAGAAGCTCTGTTCTCATTTCATACCTTATGGGTAACTGAAAATGGGTTAAAAAGGTTGTGGCTAGGGCACTGAAGTTATCAAATGAAGCTCTAGGCAATTCGATATACCATTTTTCTCCTAGACCAGTTAACGTTCGCTGAAAATGGCGAAGCCTGATCAAATCATCATTTAGAGTGCTAGATGAACACCACAAGTGAAAGGTCATCACATGATTCGATGGGTCTTCACCCGGATTTCTATTAAATTTAGGAATATCTGATGGAATTTTGTGAGGAATCGCTGGCCACCAAGGGGCGTAAGCGATTGGATTGTTCGTTAGCTGGTTTAGATCTGGTAACTCTAAAGTTGCCACGAAGGGCAACTGTTGATTCAGGTTTGGCAAAGCATACCCAGGATATGATGGAATTTCCTGAGTAGTGGGTATTTGCATACTAGCATAGTGCATTTGATGCTGATAACTTTGATAAGGTTGATGGGCATAACCATTATGAAATGGTTGATGAAGCCTGTTTTGAATATAGGGCTGCCCATTACTTGCAAAGACTTGGTGCTCAGATCCTTGGTAAACTTCTTGGAATTGTGGTTGTTGATATTGCACCAGCCATGGTTGTGAGACCATGTGCTGTTGCCCAATACTAGTTGTTTGACTGAGATGAGGGGTAATGGTACCTGTTTGAGCCTAGGTCACTCCAGTTAAGGAGCCACTAATCGATGATTGTGGTGGCATCGCAGGGACAAGGGGCTGTTGGATTGCGACCTGAGAGACTTGAGGTTAGCATACAACAGGTAACGCTTGTACTTGCGACACTGTCACAATAGCTGGTGTAGTGGGAATATTTAACATAGGCATATTTTGTTGCATTGAGTATACAACTCTTGGTTGTTAATGCAGTATAGGCATCCAACCACTGGATGTAATTCCAGCATAACCTGAATTTTGTTGTGAACTCTCGTATGTTTGACCTCCTGGAGGAGACAATGAAAGGGCATATTTCCCCCCATACGGCGGTAATCCGATGCTTAAGGGAATTATTTTCCTTTGAGGAACAGACTGCCCAAATTGACATTGTGAAAGATAAATTTGTTGAGACTCAACATAAGAGATTCCAGATATTATTCCAGACGAACAAACGGGAATAGACCATAACATCGAAGCAACCCCTGGATGGATCCCATCCAGTGATTGTGAGCTAGTTGCGACAGATGGTACGCCGACGAACATTGTCGGAGTAGCAGCAGGAAGTTCTGTCGTTGCTATGTAAAATGACACAGTCCTAGATGTCGATGGTTATTCAGACATATCTAGTGTATCCAAAAGGTTTCCTAGCGATTCTACAGGAACTTCCGATAATGGTAGACTAATTTCTGATGAAGAAGGATATAGAGTGACCCCTACTCCAAATTGCGATGGAGTACTAGATGGCGGATCCTCTACGATCTCTTCTATGGCAATCAAACCGGGTGGAAGAGGTAGACCGTCAGGTTCGTAAAATATTTCCGGTGCCGAAGAAGGTATAGATTCTGCAACAACTAATGTTTGGGGAACAACACCTTCCGAATCAGCTATGGATGTAGCCGGTTCAGGTATAGAAGTGTTTACCTTCACACTAGGATCATTTCTACTGTCCTCTTGTGGCTGCGAAACTTCTTCTATAAAGGCAGGGGTACTAGAAATGTTTGGAGTAACTGGAGTCTCCGATGGTGTTGGAACACTTGTTCCAACCTGACCAAGGGACTTTGAGCCGGTTAAACAAGTTCTCTTTGTTCGAAATAGTTTTGATTTTGGGGACAAAGACGACTGACTCGTAAGTCTTCGCAAATGACGGGGTTTCAATTGACTTTCTTCCACGATTGCGGATTACTCGATCAACTAAAAATAAAAGGGAAAATGTTTCCGAATTAAATGAATTTTAGACGCTTTGACACAACTTGTTTTTTCAATTTTTAAGAGTTGAGAAAAGAAAAAAGATGACACTAGTCACCTTCGATTTTTAATGAGCTTGAAGTGACAAGTGCTCAGATGGACCTTTTCTTTTAAGGAGTCTGAAAAGGAATGAAAGATACTACTCTAGAAATCTAGACAAAGGGATTACCAAACCAATCGCAAAACTGCAGAATACTTTTTACGGTATGGCAGTCAATCTTCCCGAATGTTGTGTTCAGTGCATTGCGATCGATAGGGCGGAAGACACGACTTCCTATGGATAAAGGATATAGCCTATTGTGGTCTCCCAATATATACTCGACGGTACGTGGGAGCACAAGTCCGTACTGGCACTTGTCGTCTCAAAGAGGAGGAATCACCCAACCAGCAGTGAAAGCGATAGTTACTAGGCTTTACGACGCCGGAATACGTCTCTAGCCTAGACTCTAGATGTTGTGCGTTAGGTTCCAAAGTGTTTTTAGGTTCATTAAATTTATTTTATAGTTGATCTTTCTTAAGAAATTTTCCTTTCAGGTTCACCGCGTGATGTAGATGTACAATTCCTAAAATGCAATCTAAGATGATAAACAATCGTTTAATCTTCTTTTTGTAATGAAAATCCTAGCTACTAAAGAAAGAGAGACGGTATTCTTTCAACATAGAGCAGAGAGCACACACTAGATGCATTGTCCTAAATCAAACCAAAAAGCAGTCTAAATGCAAATGCACATGCATGTATTTGTTTTCAGCTTTCTTAATGTGTGAATGACAAGAAGAATGCTAAGTACAAATCTGAATTATTTTTCAAAATGACAGTACTAACAAATTTCTCTTCAAAAACGAAAGGAAGATAATGATGACACTTTACTATTTTGCATTGAAAACTACTTTCGACACTTTCAAATCAAAAGACGACAGTTCGACTATGCTACTACTTTGTAAAAGAGAACTGAAAATGGCGGAAAATACATATAAAAACATTGAGAGTTATTTGCACAATGGAGGTGGAATGATGGAAAGGAAGGGGGTTTCGACAATGGTATACTGATCACAGAAAACAAAACTCCAGAATAGAGTTCAAAAGAGTGAAGAAAAACCAAGACCTGGAGGCAAAATTAGCCTTTTCTAATCATCGCACCTGTAACACAGGGAAACAGGGATGCATCCCACCTACTGCACATGGGAGGTGCGATGCATCTAGATTTCCTTGAAGAGAGGGTGCGATGGTACCAGGAGGAGACTTTACTTGGCTCTTGGTCACAGTTTGCAGCTCAGTTCAGGGATTTAGGCTGAGCAAACGATGTACAGTAAATAGAAATCATAGGGGCTGATCTAATGAGGTTACTAGAGCCACCACTAGGGAGATTAGAAAGTTTTTAAATTGATTGTTTAGTTCATAAACAAAACCCAGAGATAGACTGAAGCAGCATTGATCTACTTTGCACTTGCATAGAAAATGCAGTTCGAAGGCTAGCTGGCTTGACTTCAGGCTCTGTCTGTAAGTTTATAAAACAAACAAATATAGACAAACAAATGATCTATTCGCTCCCCAGTGGAGTCGCCATTTTGTTATCGGGAAATCTAGTGTCCACTCGGATCTTCTAGTCCCACTAAGATTGGTAGCTATCTTAGAAACAAACAAACTAAAACCACTTTCGTTTTCCTTTATGAGAAGTAGATAAGAGTGGAATGAAGGAAACCAACCTCAGTCTTGCGCTTGGTTCCTTGCTTGATTCCTCTCCTTTCTGATAGATCCTTGCCACTTCTCCTTCGTCTACCCAGCTTCAAGGAGCACCTGTGGGATTAAAGTAGCATAATACTATCGAAGAACAGAGATCTACAATCATAAACAATATAGGACCAGATATATATTGACCACACAAATTCATATATCATCAAACATACAAGAATGTGGAGAAAAACTTGAATAGCTTTATTAATAATCAAGAATAGCAAAGAGGATTACAACCAATTGTTCTGACCTAGCATCATCCTCCAGCATGAAAGCCCTTCTTTCACCTCATGAAAAGCTTAGATCACCCAACACTATGATATTCCAACAAGAAACCAACAACACTTCCTTACAAGATACAAAATTCCAGCCTCTAACCTCTGGATCTCTGTGATGAGGGATCCATATATAGATGTTTGCAGGGGGTGAGTCAGCTTCTGGGATTTTGATTAGTGTCCTCTCTCTGATAGTTCTTGGTTCCACTTGGAGATTTCATTGATCTCTTACTCATCCCTGGGCGAATTCTAAGAGGCAAGTGTCATATGAGAAGTTTCTAGAAGATTCCTTGATCATCCACTTAGAAAACTGTCTCCGCCACTTGTCTATTCTCGTTCATCGCACCCTATAGAAGGACTTTTCAGTATGCATCGCACCTCCCATGTGTACAAGGTGAGATGCATCGCACCCTGGCCATGGAGCAAGTGAGATGATCCAGTTTTGACCAGTTCTGAGTAGTTTTTCATGGAGAACTTCTGGGAGATGATGTAATCAGCTGACCTTGTTCCTTTAGGGTGTGAAACAACACTTTTAGGGACTTAGAAGCCCTTGTTTTATGGACATATATGATTGGGGTTGCAATTCCCAAAAATGTCTATAACAGTAATATTTAAATCAATTTTTTGCAATAAAAGTAAACATCTAATAACCCGAGCATTTACATCAGGTTTTTTATTGAGTATTTAATTGCAGCATGGTCAGTATGTATGAATGTCTGGTAACCAGTAATGTAATGTCTATATTTTTTCATTGAATGTATACTAGCTAGGAGCTCTTTTTCAGTTATTGTGTAGTTTAACCCAGCTTTTGATAGATTCTTACTGATGAAGTAAATGGCATAAGGTAGCTTGTCATTTATCTGGCCTAGAGTTTCTCCTATAGCTTTGTTAGAGGCATCAGCATGAATGTGAAAAAGAAGAGTCCAATTTGGGCCTCAGAGAATAGGTGTAGTAGTCAAATTGTCCTTTAGGGTGTCCAAGGCTTCTTGGTAGCTTTCTGACCATAAAAATTCAGAGTCTTTGGTTAATAACCCAAATAAGGGAGAAGATAACTTGTTGAAATATTTTATAAATCTCCTATATTATCCGGCTAAACCTAAGAAACTTTTGGCATCCGTATGCTTCTTTGGAGTTGGGACTCTTTTGATGATGGCTATCTTATTTGGGTCTACTTACAGTCCTTCCTGGGATATTGAGTGACCTAGAACAATCCCCGTAGTCATCAAGAATTCACATTTTTCAAGACTAAGGGATAAGTTCATTTCAATGCATTTGTTTAACACCTTTCCCAGGTTAGAGAGAGCCTCCTGGAAATCACATCCATATGGTTTGAATTCATCCATATAAATTTCTATTGCATCATGGACTAGTTCTGCAAAGATACTCAGGGCTACTCTTTGGAAAGTGGCAGGGGCATTACATAGACCAAAAGGAAGGACCCTATAAGAGAAAGTACCCCAAGGATAGGTGAAGGTAGTTTTATCCTGGTCCTCTGGTGATCTAGATTTGATTGTACCCACTGAATCCATCTAGGAAAGAGAAGAAGTTCTTTCTTGCCAGACCATCTAACAGTTGGTCAATGAAAGGTAGAGGAAAATGGTCCTTCTTTGTTGCTTTGTTTAGCACTCGGTAATCCACACAAATCCTTCAATTTCCATTTTTCTTCGGAACCAACACCAGAGGAGACACCCACTCACTGTCTGTGATAGGGTAAATGAATCCTGCATCCAACAAGTTTTGCAATTCTTCTTTGACTATATCCTTGAGAGCTGGATTAATTCTCCTTTGGGGTTGCAGACTGGTTTGCAACCTTCCTTGATGTAAATGTGATGAGTACACACCGAGGGGTGCACACTCTTCATTTATCTGTAATTCCAAGAAAAGGCATCCAAATGCTCTCTTATCATGTTACATAACTGTTCTTTTTGGTGTACAAAGAGAGAGGGGTTGATTTTCAATGCTCTTTCAAGGTTGAATTCTATTGTCTTGACACGAGTAGGGTTTGATTCAGCTAAGCATAGATCAATATGATGGTTGTACTTTGTTTCCTTCACTACTTCCTCAAGAGACATGGTGTTGGGAGTTTGATTTTGGAGGATGTGTTCAATCAAATCATCTTCATCAGGTTGTCCCCCTCCTATGGAAATTTCTAGGGTATAAGATTGGGAGGAGTAGACTTCAACTTCTTCCTCCTCTTCTAGCCATAAAGGTAAGTCATGTTCTAGGTATGGCTGATCAGGAGGGTACAAGACCAATTGTTTGGAAAGGTGCCCATTTTTTATAGTCATATTTCCAGCCCTGCAACTTACGTAGGCATTGACAGTGGCTAACTAAGGCCTCCCAAGGATGAGAGGATAACCATTGAATCTGGTCTTGGGATGGTGAACTAAAAATTCAGCAGGGTATTCCCATGAACAAATGGAGACCATCACATCCTCAACAATCCCCTCAAGAGCTACTGTTTATCGGTCTGCAAGCCGCAAGATTGTCATGGTCTTCCTTAATGATCCCTAAAGATTCAACTTGAGCATAGTGTCCTTAGTCATCACATTGATGGAAACCCCAAGATAAATTAAGGTATGGGGAACAATGGTGACATCGATGCGTACATCTACTACAAGACTTCTAAGATCTAAATACTTCGGAAAAATTACTTTCCCTAGCATTAAGTCAGACAACTATCCAATGACATTAATGGTAGGGGTGTCTCTCTTTCACCTCCCTGGATGTTTGAAACACTTCTCTTTGATCATATTTTTGTAAATGGGGACATCTTTGATAGCTTGGAGAAGTAGGATTTTGACACAGATTTTTCAACTCACCCAAAAGTTTAGTCTCTTCTCGGGTGTGCTAGACTGGATGGGTTAACCTTCCAAGAAAGGGGGGTGGATTCATTCTAGGCACACTTTCCTCTATTTCCTCCTCACTCTCCCTAGGTGGAGATGGAGGTTGGTTATCCTGGAGTACTCTCCTAGACCTAAGGTTAATTTCATGAATTTCCATAGCATAGGCAGGGTAGGATGCTTCTCCACTATAGACCTGTTGTTCCTATTTGTTCTTCGGGTTCAGGTTTGGTTGGGCAGGCATCTGAGGTTGTTTTGGTGGAGCAGGGTGTAGGAGATGTGGTTGAGATGGAGGTGAAGGCAATAAAGCTGTAGCTTGGTTGCATGGGGGCCTCCACCCTTGGGGTGGTGCATTCCACTGAGGTTGTGGAAGAGTATATGGATGATATGGTTGGTTGGCCGATTGGGAATGGTATTGAGGTCCAAAAGACCAGGGAGAAGGTGTAGACCAGGAAGGATGAGTTGGGGGCCACCAAGGGGGAGTGGATGTATTTTGATTAGGGTTGTAATATGAATAGGATGACTCTTGCATGCCCTATTGGTATGGTCGAGGTCCATGAGGCCTCCTTTGATTTATGTAGCATAGTTTTTCAGTCACCCCTTCGTTTCCCTAATACACAAATTTTAATCCAGGCAGAGAAGGGCACTTGTCTATGGAGTGGGTTTCTTCACAAACCGAGAAGATTTCTATAAGGTTCAATGGACATTCATTCCTAGGGTGACTCCTTGTGCATCTAGGGTAGAAGATGGCTAATGCTCTCTCTCCTTCCTCCTACTTATGTTTGATTTGCATAGTGTTTATTTGTAGAGCAAGGGTTTGCAACATTTCACTCTTAAAGTCTTCTAACATGTTCCCAATTTCACTTTTTATGGATGTATTGGAAGAGGGTGAACCAACCATTGCTTGACTAGCCCTACCCTTCTTTCTAGTTGCCCTATAATGATTCTTGAAAACTATCTTGATATCATCATAGGGTAACTGGTAGATGTCCCCTCCTGATAGTAGGTTTAGGGTTTCTAGAAGGTCTTCCCTGATCCCCCTGAGAAGGACTAACTTAAGTGACTCAGGATCAAGTGTGCACCTGGCCCTTTTATAGCTAAGTTGGAATCTTTCCTCATAATCCTCTAAGGACTCATCATGTCCCAAGGTCATTCTAAAAATTTCCTCTTTGGTATCTTTGGACCTGCAGTAGTCCCTATAATTTTTGTTGAAATATTGTTGCATATGAGCCCAAGTGGTGATAATATCCCCAGGTAAACCCATGAACAAGTGCAGGGATGCATCCTTAAGAGTGGATGGGAATAATTTCAAATTCTTATCATCAGAGGTGTAATCATAAGTTATGCATATAACAACAAATTCAAACAAAAAAGTATTTGGGTCTTCTAGGGTTAGGCCATGGAAGTGAGGAAGAGCAGAGGGGATTATGTTTTTCATCTTGGCATCCCCATTAGTTTCTTTGATGGGAAAAGCACCCTCAACCCTTTCCCTGTCTCCCCTTTCATTTTTATTTTCATCCATTGTGTTAGTTGGAATGTTCTCTTCTTCTTCCCCTACAGGCTCTTCAAAAATATTTGGTTGTTCGGCTAAGGGATCCTCTAACTCATAACCACCGAAGAAGAGGGAAGGTTGGCTGTTTGAAGTGGCAGGGGTATTTGGAAGAAATTTTCCTTAGTTGTCCCTATTCCTACGAGCCATGAAAGGAGTGTTTTTTTCTTTGAATTTTAAACTACTTACAGAATTGAAAGAAAACATAACTGAATTGCAACTATTTACTGACTGAAACTAATTGCAGAATGAAAGAGATAAGAAAAGGAAGACAAAAAGAAGAAATCAAGTCTACTCAGAAACCTCCCCAGAAATGGTGCCAAAAAGTGATGAGCACTAGTATTGCAGCAAGGATGTTGCAACTCCTAGGGCTACCGACTTTAGTTCATCAACTCGGGGTTTGTACAAACTTGGAGGTGATAGTGTTGTATACACAAATAGATGTAATTGGTCTACTCTTTGTCACTGCTGAGTTGGGGCGATAGACCACTAGGGTTTCTCAAACCAACTTTCTATTGACTAGAAGAAGTCTGATTACCAACCTGGAGAAGGGAAATTTACCCTAATTGGATGAAAATAAATGTTGTCTATTACATGAAGGAAAGACTAAAAGAAATGCTTCAAAAACAACATGAAATCCTCTATCTACTTGCTAACATACTTTTCTTACAAAAAAACCTTACTTTAACACATGTGAGGTTTTAACTAATCTAAGCATGGAATCTGATCTAGAGAGTGCTAACTTTTGTGTGCAATAATAAATATAAAAGAACTTTTTTTGATTGAAAAATGTAAATGCTAATCTTGCTTGGTTCTTTGGCAGGGGAGATAGGTCTGGAGGAAAAGGAGTACAATGGTTTATATGGTTTGGAGGGAAAGTAGGGGCCTAATCCTGAATTTAGTGATGTTTTTTCTCAAATTAGGCTCAAAACAGGTTACTACAGGTTTTCCTACAGGATGTCTACAGGAAGTACTAGTTCACCTATAAGACCCCTTGTTTTACTACAGGAACAGACTGAAAGCTTGGGGAATGGTCTAGAAGTTGGGACGGAGCTTGGAAAAGGTGAATGATGAGGGAATAAGGCATGGGAGTGGTAGGCACTTACTTAGAACTCAAGCCAAACCTTTAAGATGGTTGGATTTTCTCAACGGAGATGGCCAGTTTTCCGCATAAGACAACACTTCGAATTGAGACCTTAGTGACTTTTGGAAATAATGGGTGGATATGGCTTGGCTGAGGCTGATGAGATGAGGTCTCCCTTCAATTTAGAAACTCCTACAACAACACACATCATTCTTGACATTTATACATGAAATCATAAAAAACATGAAAGGTTTATTCAAGTAAAAGAAAACAGAGTTGTCACTATTTACTTGCTAAGCTCATGCATGGTAGTGGTTGAAACCAATATGAAAGTGCAATGAAATTAGTGCAAAACTTAAGACATCAAAAAATACCAATTGCAACTTACCCTATGAAACTAAAAGGTAATGACCTAATTAGCAAGAAAACCCTAGATTACACAAAAAGCAAAAATTCTGTCTTTTTGGGCTGTATGAGAAGTGTTCCTCAAACCATGATCCCTGAAAGGGAGAAGTGAGTTGAAAACCACTTTTTGTCAGCCTTTTTGGAATATATTCTTATCACTACAATGCTACTGTTAGAACTATCCACAAATGGAAGCAAACTAATTAAATCTACCAATACTTTTAAATTAATAACACCAAAATCAGTTTAACAACTAACTATGAGTATAACCTAAGCATACATATACAACAAGAGGAACCTTTGATGCTAGGTTTGGGCCCTAACCCAAGAGCTTCAACCCTTTGAGTCAACTAGGTGTTGGATCAAGGGAATATTTCTCATTTTCATTAAAGAAATCAGAAATACATAAGAGTGCTTGGTTACAATGCCTCAACTCGAAAATGGCTTAGATATCTTGAGCAAAAAATGTGAATCCTAATAAGGCCCTAGGCCTCTTGATTTATACAATTTAGGTTACCAAAAAATTCCTTAAATTTAGGGAGGCTTGGCTCCAATCTCGAGATCAACTGGTCTTCAACTGTCACTGGATTGTCTACCAATGAACTTCATGACTTGGTTGCTTGCAACTCTGAGCTGATGAGATTTAATTGAGGAATTTTTGAGTGAGTGAGGAGTTAAGGAGGGAGATCTTGTCTCTTCTCCATTCGAGTTCCTGCACTTTAATTAGCCAAAATTTTCTCCAAAACCTGCAATCAATGCACATTAGACCACTAGACAAGACATCTCATCTTTACCCTCCTCATTAATAAAAACATAATTAAAACATGTAAAGAGTGATGAGAAAAGTTGATTTTAGTAAGCTAAAGGTGCATTAAGGTCCATATGATTTACCCATTTATGAGCCTCATCACTAGCAGGAAAGTGAAGGCTCTCAGGAGTGATAATGGTGGTGAATATGTGTCTTATGAGTTCAAGAACTTTTGTGCATCAGAAGGCATTAGATGGGAGTTAATAGCACCCCATAAACCAAAACTGAATGGGGTGGCTGAGAGGAAGAACACAAGTATTGTGTGAGTTGTACGAGTGATGTTGCATGGTTAGGGCCTATCGTTGCAATTTTGGGCTGAAGCGTGCAACACAACGATATATGTGCGGAACAGGAGTCCTCATTGGATTCTCGGGATGAGTACACCAGAAGAAGATTTTTAGGGAAGAAACCAGATGTGTCATACTTCAACATATTTGGTTCACCAGTTTACTGTCATGTTTCCAAGTATGTAGGGAAAAAGCTAGAGCCAACATCTAAGTTGGGCATATTTGTGGGGTAAACTAATACACCTCAAAACTATCAGTTGAACCTTCTATATCATGAGATGAGAGTTGTTTGTAGAGATGTAAAGTTCAATGAAGATAAGGCCATGAGATGTTCCCTTGAGAGGGAGCTTCAATTGCATGCAGATGAAGAGGTTTTTGCTCCAAAGGAAGAACCTCATGATGTTGTGGAGAAACCACAAGTAGAGAAGCAGAGAGTGGAAGCACCCACTCATGTAGAGACATCCAAAGATGGAATGAAGTGCACCAGGGAAGCTGACATATTATTTCATGATGCTAGAGAGATTATGGGAGAAACCACATCTCAACGTGGGCAGAGGAGGTCACTAGATTGGTACACTAGGTACACGGATCTAATGACTGAGCTAGTTGAGACAGAACCATCCTCATTCGAGGAAGCAGTGCATAAGATAGTATGGATTGATGCCATGGCCAAAAAAAGTCTTTGGGAAGTTGTCCAAAGACCAGCAAAAAATTCAATGGTAGGTTCGAGGTGGATCTACAAGGTGAAACAAGAAGCAGACAAAAGCATCAAGAAACACAATGCTAAATTTCTGACCAAGGGGTTATCTCAGGTGGAGGGAATTGATTATGAGGATAACTTTTCTCTAGTAGCAAGGTACTCTTCTATCAGATCAATTCTAGCACTTGCAGTGCAGATGGGATGGAAGATACATCAGATGGATGTGAAGACAACATTCCTCAATGGAATGATTGAGGAGGAGGTGTACATTAAGTAGATAAAAGGATTTGAGGCCTTCGACAGAAAGTCACATGTGTGAATACTCAAGTGATCACTTGATGGATTGAAACAAGCACCCCTTGCTTGGTACACCAAGATCAACAATTATTTCACTAGGTTGGGCTTCACCAAAAGTGAAGCAGATCCAAACCTTTACCATATTTTGGTTGAAGGTAAATTATTGATTAGGGTATTATATGTCAATGATTTAATTCTAACCAGTGATGAGAAGCTAATCAAGTATTGTAGAGAGGATTTTGTAAGAGAATTTGAGATGAAGGAATTGGGTTTCATGCATTATTTCCTCAATATGGAAGTATGGCAAGGATATGGGGAATTGTTTGTCTCTCAGGGAAAGTATGCAGATGAGATATTGAAGAAGTTCCACATGGAGTTTAGCAAACCCATGGAGACTCCTCTAGCAGGGAATTAGAGGAAGGAATATGCTACTTCAGGTGAGGTAGTGGAGGCTACCATATAAAGGTAGCTTGTGGGTTCACTTATGTATTTGGTGAACACACGACTGAACATGTGTTATGTAGTTAACCAAATTAGTTAAGCAATGGTTAATCCAACCAAACTTTATTGGAAGGTAACAAAGCATGTGTTGAGATACCTTAGAGGCATTACTTAGTATGGTATTTGGTATAGGTGGACATAGGGAGTGATGTTACAAGGCTTCATAGATGCAGATTGGGCTGGTAGTCCATCATACAAGAATAGAACATCAGGAGGCATCTTCACTATTGGGTCAAAAATAATTTCTTGGTATAGCAGGAAGCAGAGATCAGTTGCACTCATTCAATAGAAGCAGAGTACATGGCTGCTAATCAAGAAAATTATGAATTTATCTGGATGAGGAATATCCTTGTTGGGTTATTTGGTTAGATGACGGATCCCACCACGATTTACTGTGATAATATGAGTTGTATCAAACTCTCTGAAAATCTAGTTTTTCATGATCGATCCAAGCATATCGACATGTGATATCACTATCTACAATATTGTGTGTAGAGGAGAATCATGTTATTGGAGTACATTCCTACAGAGAAACAAGATGTAGATAGTTTTTTGAGAATATTTTTCGGCGTAAATCACATTTACGTCGAAAATCTTCTCAAAAAACTTGATATGGATCATAGAAGCCTAAATTCAACAAGATGTAGATATTTTGACAAAGCATTGTCAATATGCAAGTTTGAGTTCCATAGAGGTAGGATCATGGTAGTAGATAATCCCTTTCTTGTTGAGAGGGAGTTTTGAAAATGGAAACAAGAAAATCCAGATTTAATTTTCCTTTGAATTAAATTAGGAGAAAATTGTAATTCCACATCACAAGACAACAAGAATGAGTTAAATAAGTTAATTTCACTTAGCTGGCTTAGTTAATTTGAGTTGTGGGCCTAACTTGAGTCATGTAGAGTTGTTCATAAATTTTGGGAGTGTAGGTTGAGTTTAATTTGAGTTGTAATAGTTTAATTCAGTTAAACTGAGTTAATGTCAGTTAAACTAGTTCCAACTGTTGGAGGAACTAGTAGGAGGTCTAGCAATGGGGCGCAACTTCATGTGTTCAATTAGTTAAATGATAAATCAGCCATAATTAACTCATACATGCATGAAATTCGAGTCACCCAGTTGAGATTAGAGTTCAAGGGCAGTGTACTATCAATTGTATAATTTTCCAAGTTGTACAGGTGGTGCATGCAGTTTTCGGATGGGGTGCTTGGGGTCAATTTTGTTAATTTTTGAGTCAATTTGGCATTATCTTTTGTAGCGAATGTAAAGTTTCCATGAAATGTGGGAAAGCAAAGCTAGGAGAAGTTAAAGGGGATTTAGTCCCTTAGTTGGGTAGGTGATAGAGTTGTTTTCAGACCTGCCCATGGTTTGTGGACCATGGTATCGTAAAGAAAAGGCTATATAAAGTTGAGTCATAACGAGTCTAGAGAGACATCAGATTAAGAAGAACCTTTGTAAGGGAAAGGTGTTGAGGCAGGAAAGGTCTATTTCCTGTACTTAGGTGAAAGGGGAAGGCTCCTATAGCTAAGTGCACAGAGACCTTGGTAAATTGACAGACTGAGTGCTCAAGCTCCCTGCAGCTGAGTGCATAGGGATAAGAAGTATGTATCTGAACATTTATATATAATAAAGACTATTTTGAGATAAAATTGAAGCATCTGTGTTCTTTTATTTACTTATGCTAAGTTTATGTATCTTTGCTCTATAATTTGTATTATATGAATGAATTATTATTTATTGTGCAAACATGGTAGATCTATAATATTTATGCATGATAAGTATAATTAAGTACCTTCACGAAGATCTAAAGGTCATTTATATAGAGTTGCATTAGTTGTCTAATGGAAGGATTAGATCTAAGCAAAAGTAGATCTAAGTTGTAAGAACTTTAGGAAACCATCACACAAGCCTCTCGATATAGAAACCTCGTTCTAGCATCCCCCAATATTGCTTCGAGTGAGACTACAGCCTGCACTATGCAAGTTGTTGCGAAAAGGGCCAGCAGTTGAGGTTTTGTTGGTTGGAACAATTAAATGTGAACTTGGGTCAGGCCCCATCAAGCCAACAAATGGTTCTATTGCCAAGACCGAGATCTATTTGAGGAATGTGTGATGTTGAATAAGTGGTTCCCTACTAAGAAAGAAATTGAGAAGTGGCTCGATTGAAAGATACATGCATTTGCAGCTCAAGAGAACAGAAACCCATGATAATCCAAGGAACATTGGTTGAATAGATACCTATACACAGGTGAAACCAAAGCCTTTTTGTGTTTCTTCCCTTGTGAATTGCATGAGTGGCTATTTAGATTGGTAGACAGTAAGGGTATGTGGAGGCTTGATGGTCCTATTGTGTGGAATCCATAGTTTGTGAGGCACTTGGAAGCTTTAGAAAATAACATTGCGTGGGCTGTTGATCACTGAATTGATCGTATGATAGGAGGATTCATCACTGAGCTCACGATTGATACGACTATAAACTATAGTGAAGCAGAGTGCAGGCTCTTCAAAGGACCATGAGGTAAGTATTTAAAAGCTTTGAAAACTTGGATTAAGATGTTGTTGTGTGAAAAATGGGTTATGCCATTACCTTGATGTTTGGGACTACACGAAGTGGAAAACCCTTCAAAAGGAATGGAGAAATGGGCTCTGAATATAGTTTGCTATTGGGATCCTCTTCAAACGATGAAAAAGGAACTATTCTAGATACACCCCAAAGTGTAATGCATCTAGTAAGTTAGGGTATCTTGAGGATACCTCATCCATCCACTCCACCTCTACTTCCACCTTCACCTCCACCTCTACTGCATACACCTCCACCTCCACCTAAACCATTCAACATGGAAAACACAATGAAGATGTTGATCTTTAAAGGGGTATGGAGCGAAGACCCCTAACAATTCTAGTTTGTTGCAAATGCTATGTAGATAGTGCAGCAGATCGCTGATGATAACCTAAAGAAAGAATAGCCGGTCACAACACTGCAGGATAGGACATTAGCTTGGTATATCAAGTTATGTCAAGATAGACCTGGAGCGACATTGGCAGAGACTCAGCAAGTGTTGAATAATGAGTTTAAGAAGCCTAAGTCTCAGGCGTAGTCTATCACATAGTTTAAGGAGATACAACAAAGGGTAAATGAATCCTTGTGGGATTTCGATCAGAGGCTAAAATGCTTGATCCAATAGGCTAATATGAATATCACAGACGATCAACATAGAGATTGGTACATTGCTTCATTGTTGCTTCACCTAAGATTACCATTATCACAGCAAAATATAAGAACGCAAGTAGAGGTTGTGGAGATCGCGATGAGGTTAGAAGCCTCACTAGTAAAAGATACGAACATTGGAGTACAATAGATTTAGTCACAACTGACAAGTTTGCACATGGAGTTGCAGAGCTTGAAAATAGGGAAGGAAGCTCAGCTAGATGTGCGCGCTGAAGTCTGGTGTATAAAATGCAAAGAAAAAGGGCATGATAAGGACCACTTCCTTGTGTATCAAAATTACCTTATTGGAGGAGGTCTTGTGCCTATGAAGCCCAAAAATATCGTGGGACCGAGCACGAGAGTACCATTATGGTGCACTATCTATCAAATAGCTGGGAAGCATGCAACTAATAATTGTCATCTTGTTAATGGTGCTAGACTCGCCAACATGTCAGGGGATCTCCCCAATAAGAAGACCCAATTAGACCTCAGACCATTTGGTGTAGGAGTCTTAGTAGTGGGTTGTATGGTAATGCCTTAACCGCAATTTCGCACAGAGGCAACTAAGATAACTCTGTTTTTAGCAAAGGGTGTGCCAATTGCAGTGAGTCAAGGAAGGTGCATGAGAGGTTCTAACACACGGGGGTTGAGATGAGTGCACCCCTTAGCAACTTGTAATAGTACTCGTCTTGGAAGGGAACACACAAGCAAAGATGCATAACAAGCTAGAAAGCAAGTTAGCGAGCAATCCACAGTGATGGTTAAACCAACAAAACATTTCAGAAAGATTCATACATGCTTATACAGAATAGTCCATACATGCATGCATAAGAAAACAATACATATATCATTTAGAGTAAACCAGATAACATAGAATACAATACAACATATGCATGAAACATATTGTCTCATATTATATAAAGAAGTGTAAGTTCCAATCATACAATACATCCATGTCCAACCACTAGTTCTGATAGTGGCACGTTACAACCACATCTGCTTGCTCCTCCAAATAGACGTACTAGCTCTGCGTAGTGGAGAAGCCAAGGCTCATTACAATACTATCTAATCTCTCTCCAAGATAGTCTTATCGGAAGCTTGGTTGACCAAAAGCCTTTACAATGAGTTATGAGGGGCTATTTATAGCAAAGGGTGGGGTGACTCTTGACATTCCCCTTTGTGACAGTTCAACTACCCTCATGACTCTTCACCTACTCTATGACTGTTACATCTAACTATCACAACTTGACTTACACTTGACATGACTTTACATTACAATGCGCATGTACCCATGTGAAACAAAATGGCTTGAGCAAGCCAAGCTAGACATCACCTTGACTTAGATAACCATGGAAGTCCAAATCCTCAAAATATTCATGCTGATCAACAGTAACATATTGATGCCAAGATCGGTAGTCCTTGATGATGTCTGTGTGTTCCGTGGTGACATCCATTTGAAACTTGACTGTTGCCTCCATAGCATCCAGGTATACTACTTAGGCTCCTCTGTCCAACTCATCTAAAAGCTTGCGCATCATTGTATTTAATGTGGATGGACCAACAACATACTTGTGCATGATATCTGCACTGATAGGCAAGTCTGGGCTGGTGGCAATGTGCATCAACTCATTGAAGTACAAGTCAAGCTCTAGTCGGACCTGTTCTTTTGTCTTCGCCTGGGTGAGAGTCCCAAAAGCTGGAATCATGTGTTTGCGCACCACAACATGCATACTCCTAAATACTTGTGCATGGGAAGCCTGTATGATAGTGATGAGCTGCAAGATCTCTTCATAGTTTCGAATCTGACTCCGGATATGTGCTTTCAGCTTGGCCGCATTGGCCCTCATCATCTTGGGAAAGTGAAGCGGGGCTCCCTTATATTTCATCGTCCATGTTTGAATGTCATCAACAACAACATGCAAGTTCGTTAAGATATGTGCTCTTCTAGCACATTGCTGCTACCATCCATTAAGATGGACGATTGCCTTGTGCACGGTACCAAACTTGGAGTACAACGCTCTCATAATTGTGTCAAGGGAAAATACTTCATCTAGTATTTCCTTCTTCAGCTCAACTCGGGTGGACATTGTCACCAAGTCTCCTCCTTTCTTGGTCATCTGTAGTTCCTTCACTCTCAATCTCATTCTCAGCTATGAGAAAGCGAACAGTTGAGATAGTGGCTTTGGCATACACTCCGGTTGCATCGTCCAAGGCTACTGGATGTTTTTGCACATCAGTCACGATCACTTGTTCTTCAAATTGCGCAGGAAGTGTATGATCCTTTGGAGTTGACACTTTGCGAGATTGCACAACTCTATGTTGATATTTGTCGAATGAGATGTTGTGCATCTCTCCTTCTAGTTGATCACCAAGGATCTCAATGCCTCCTTGATCACTTCAGACTTTCTCACCACTTGGATGTGGTGAAGCAGGTAAGTCAACCTCTTGGTGATGAGGCATAAGGTCGGTATCATGTTCCAAATCTTGTTTCTCCATGTCTGCATCCAACTGTTGAAGTGCTTGTTCTATCTCATGAGAAAAGTATTTCTCCTGCGATGGTTCACCCTTTTTTCTTGATGACAGCTGTTTTGATGAATCAACTACTCGTATTGATGATGCTTCATCTGTTTGCACTTGTTGTGCCCCTTACTATATCTGCAGTCATTGCTCTTCCCTCTCCTGTCTACACAGCTCTTGTTCTTTTCAGAGTTGCTCCCTTAGCTCATACAAATCCTTCTCTGCTTCTTCCATCCTTCTCTTATCCCTCTGCCTCTGCACGATTCGCATGTCGCACTGGTGCCTTTTTGCCTCTATAGCCATAGTTTCTTTCTCTAACAATGGATCTGCTTGGAACTTGGAACTTTGCTCCTCCTCCATGCGATCGACAATCTTCCTCTTACCTTTGTCATGCACTGGTATGCTTGCCTCTGTTACCATTGCTGTTGCTGGTGCTTCCTGTGATGCTGCTTCATGTTACTTCACTAACTACTCCACAGTGAAGCCGACCGGTTCATTAGGTTTGGAGAAACTGTAGCAATATCTCCATGGTTCCTCCTCAGCCTAATGACATGCCCCGCCGATCCATTTGAACTGAAATCTCGTGCAGTGGTCTTTCACAATGGAATGTGGGTCATACGGATTGTAGCTTCAAAGGTCAAATGGGTATTTCTTCATTAGTTCTTCTTTGATATCTGCTTTCTTGATGCTTCGTATCTCATATATCCCAATCCGCAATGGAAGAGCAGGCCAAGGTGCCTTCTTCTTCCGGTGCAGTCTAGCTATCACTCCTACCGAGATGTGATATGCTACTTCCTGCATGACAAGTATGTCCAAGGAAAAATTCGGTAGAACATGTGGAGGCTTCTCCATGTTGAACATTTGGATGAAGGTGCCAGACGATGAGGCATACCAATCAGCAATGCCTATCAGTGCCTCCATTGCTTCCTTCGACATGTAGGGTGGATCCTGTTTGATTATCATCTTGTACATTGGGGTGAAAAAATGGTCAAACAACCATGTGATTACTCCTCTAAAGCAGCATTCGAACAACAACTTGAAATATGTGTTCGCAGCAGTCTCTGTTGGTGAGCATGCCCACTCGAAGCTTGGGAACTCCTATTGGGCACAGATTACATCTAAGATGTAGGTGGACATGTAAATCTCTACATCCATACCTCCGGGTGACTGTCGAGCCTTTGTTACTTATTCCTTCAGCTGATGAGCCAACATATCGGACCAGTTACATGGTTTTCCTTCTCTGGCCAGTTGGTCCAGTGCAATCACCCAAATTTGTGGGAAGGCTTCCATGCTTGCTTGGCCATACAACTGATGTGAAAATATGACCAAGTATTGATACGCCTTCCGAAATATCTTTGTCTTGTAGATCTGGTTGGGTGTCAACCCGAATCGAGCCAGCTCCTTTACTCAGTGCTTCAGAATGTCTCTGGAGTTAGCATTGTTGTTGGGTAAGTTGAATGGAGTCTTCATGATAGTCATGGGCTCTAACATTTGATGCATCTCATCATAATCCCATGCCTATAAGGTTGCAAGCTTCATCCCGCTGACACTACTCAAGGTCATCATCTCGGGATTAGTGTGAGAGACGATCCAGTGTATCATGTCTGCGCATGGGAATGCGGGGTATCTGCATGCAATCCAATACAAGCTGGACTTGCAAATGTTCATGTACACCTGACGATCTTCAAGGCTATTGTTTTGAGGCTTCTGCGATTTGTATTCAGTGATGAGTTGCAGGATCTCTTCATAGTTCTAGATCTAACTCCGGATACGTGCTGTCAGCTCGATCGCAATGGCCCTCTTCATATTAGGCAAGTGAAGTAGGTCTCCCTTGTATTTCATCATCCATGTTTGCATGTCATCAACAACAACATGCAAGTTCATTAAGATACATGCTCTTCTAGCACATCATTGCTGCCATCCATTGAGATGGATGACTGCCTTATGCACGGTACCAAACTTGGAGTACAACGCTCGCATAACTGTGTCAAGGGACAATACTTCATCTAGTATTGCCTTCTTCAGTTCAGCTTGGGCAAAAATTGTCACCAAGTTTCCTCCTTGCTTGGTCGTCTATAGTTCCTTCACCATTTTCTCATTCTTAGCTATCAGAAAGCGAACACTTGAGCTAGTGGATTTGGCATACACTCTGGTTGCATCGGCCAAGGCTATTGGATGTTTGTGCACATTATTCATGATCACCCATTCTTCAACTTGTGCAGGAGATGTATGATCCTCCAGAGTTGACACTCTACAAGATTGCACAACTCTATGTTGAGATTTGTCGAATGAGATGTTGTGCATCTCTCTTTTTGGTTGATCACCAAGAATCTCAGTGCCCCCTTGGTCACTTGAGACTTGCTCACCACTTGGATGCAGTGAAGTGGGTAAGTTGACCTCTTGGTGATGAGGCATGAGGTTGGTTTCCTATTCCAACTCTTGTTTCTCTATGTCTGCATCCAACTATTGAAGTGCTTGTTCTATCTCATGAGTGAAGTATTTCTCCTATGATGGTTCACCCTTTTTTCTTGATGCCAGCTGTTTTGATGAATCAACTACTTGTACAGATGTTGCTTCTTCTATTTTCACATGTTGTGCCCCCTACTATATCTGCTACCATTGCGCTTCCCTCGTCTGCACAGCTCTTGTTCTTTTCAAAGTTGCTGCCTTAGCTCATGCAACTCCTTCTCTGCTTCTTCCATCCTTCTCTTATACCTCTGCCTCTGCATGATTCGCATGTCACACTGGTGCCTCTTTGCCTTTATAGCCATAGTTTCTTTCTCTACCAATGGATTTGCTTGGAACTTGGAGCTTTGCTCCTCCTCCATGCAATCGACAATCTCCCTCTTACCTTTGTCGCGCACTGGTATGCTTGCATCTACTACCACTGTTCCTACTGCTGGTGCTGGTGCTTTCCATGATGTTTCTTCATGTTGTTTTGCTAACCACTCCACAGTGAAGTCAACCAGTTCATTGGCTTTGGAGAAACTATAGTAATATCTCCATGGGTCCTCCTCGGCCCAATGACATGCTCCGGGGATCCATGTGAATTGAAATCTCATGCAGTGATATTTCACAATGGAATGTGGTTCATACAGATTGTAGCTTCAAAGGTCAAATGGGTACTTCTTCATCAGTTCTGATTCAATATCTGCTTTCTTGATGCTCCATATCTCATATATCCCAATCCACAACGGAAGAGCAGGCCAAGGTGCCTTCTTCTTTTGGTGCAGTCTAGCTATCAATCCAGCTGAGATGTGATATGCTACTTATTGCACGACAAGTACGTCCAAGGTAAACTTCGGTAGAGCATGCAGAGGCTTCTCCGTGCTAAACATTGGGATGAAGGTGTTGGACGGTGAGGCATACTAATTAGCAATGCCTATCAGTGCCTCCATTGCTTCCTTCGACATGCAGGGTGGATCTTGTTCAAATATCATATTGTACACGGGAGTGACAAAATGGTTGGACAACTGTGTGATTACTCCTGTGAAGCTACATTCAAATAACAACTTGAAATATGTGCTCACAGAAGTCTCCATCGATGACCATGCGCACTCCAAGCCTGGGAACTCCTGTCGGGCACAGACTACATCTAAGATGTAGGCAGACATGTAAATATCTGCATGCATACCTCCGGGTGACTGCCGAGCCTTTGTTACTTGTTCCTTCAGCTGATGAGCCAACATGCCAGACTAGTTACATGGTTTTCCTTCTCTGGCTAGTTGGTCCAGTGCGATCACCCAACTCTGTGGGAAGGCTTTCGTGTTTGCATAGCCATACAATCGACATGAAAATATGACCAAGTATTGATACAACTTCCGCAGTATCTTCATCTTGCATATCTGGTTGGGTGTCAACCTGAATCGAGACGGCTCCTTTACTTAGTTCTTCAGAATGTCTCTAGAGTTAGAACTATTGTTGGGTAAGTTGAATGGAGTCTTCATGACAGTCATGGGCTCTAACATCTGATACATCTCATCATAATCTCATGCCCAAAAGGTTGCAAGCTTCGTTCCACTGACATTGCTCAAGGTCATCATCTCGGGATCAGTGTGAGAGATGATCCAGTGTATCATGTTCGTGCATGGGAATGCGGGGTATTTGCATGCAATCTGGTACAAGCCGGACTTGTGAATGTTCACGTACACCTGACAATCTTTGAGGTCTTCCTCAAAAGTGCCTGCAAATGCTTCATTGACCTCTTGCCACTTCAATTTGATGTCCTTTTCTAGAAATAACTTTGTATCTTCATAGATCAGTAGACTAGAGGACACTTGCTCAACTACTGGTCCAACTACATTTCTGTCAATGTCCTATGATCCCTCTCTCTTGGAAGCCATTGATCCTGTAATGCTAAGAGGTGGATGAACACTTGAAAGACTTGGAGACATGAAACATCCATGGTAAGAAATTTGTCAGCAAAAACCAAAGAAAATTCGGGGAATGACACAGCACATACCTAGGGAACTGATAAGCAAGATTGTGCAATTTATTCTGGGAGGCTGGGTGACTGGCTACCAGAACTATGCAAAAGGAAGTCTAGGTTGTCTAGGAGGCAAGACTGGTTTCTAGATTTGTTTAATGCGCAATCTAGACTAGTTGTTGGCTACTGGGATTGTGCAATGCACAAATCCAACTGGGGGTGACTGCAGGCTCAAGGATTGCATTACGCAATTTTCTAGGCCAGCAGTCACTATCCCTCAGAAATGCACAAAATAGTCCTGGAGGATAGTGCTAGGTAGTAATGTGCATTCTGGAGAGGAAAACAAAGCCTTCCTTCCCGAGACTGTGTAATGCTATCTTGGTGAAGGCAGAGTCCGGGCCAAGGTTGGCTACACTCATTAACAGGCAACTTAAAGCAAATATGAAAGTGAATGCATGGTGACACTAAGTGAAAAAAGAAGTGGTTGGCAGTGCATGCAAACATGAATGAAATATTTAGTAAATAGATCAACATGCATGTGGGTGAAGCGAGTCGCTGAATCAGTGACCATTCGTGCAAAATAGTTTCATGCATGCGATAGTAGTGAGATAGCAATGAAAATTGAAACAATGCTACGACAAGATAGTATACATGTAAATGAAAAAAAGAGTTCAAATAAATCAAGCAACCAACACTCACACAAGCGAATATAAAAAAAGCTACATAAATGTTGAAAAAGACAAGTTGAGGTCACTTACCTGTGAATAGCTGAGTTGGATGTGTCGAAGAGTCCTGGATGTGCTATGGGATGTCAGAGCTCCAAGATCGATGTGAAAGAATGAGATTTAATGTGTCGAATAAATAATTCTTGAGCTCATGATGCACATGCCACAAATCTAGGAAAAAGCGACACTTGGAGGAAAGTTCCTAAACTAACTTTGCATGTAACCTCTAGTTGCTAAAAATAGATCCCTGAATCATGGGATGCCTTTTGCATGTTTCCTTTTGCTATTCTGGGAAAAAGAAAACCATGCATGCAAGTCAAGTTTCCTTGGTCCCGGATAGAACTGGTCAACCCAACTACTCATGCATGAAGCTACTCAACTGCTTGAAGGAAATGCACATTTTTGCTGGGAGTTGGGCTGGATGCCTAGGAGATTTGCACAATTTCTGGTCAGAGCAGCTAACTGCTGCCCAAATTTGCACAAATTCTGGGCTTAGTAGCCTTGCTGGGGAAAATTTCAAAATTTTCACAGTGAGTGTTGATTGCCAGAATTGTGCAATTCTAGAGCCCAATAGGCTTCCAAACAGGATTACACAATTTCTGGATGGAAAACTGGTTGCCCTCCATAAATGTGCAATTTCTTGGGGGAGCTTCTCAGCCTCCAACTAGACCAAGCTCAGATGAACAACCTGTGAGGGGATGCATCAAGCTGTGATCAACAGGCTGCATTTGTGCAAGAAAAACATTGAATCTTACGTACTTGATGAAGCAAGACAAGGTACTGTGAAAAGTTGGTAGGGAGGCTCCAAAACGAAGCTAAAGAAAATTTTTGGAGGGTGGTTGTACCCACTACAACACACCTCTTGCAGAAGTTTATTCAGACACTGCAACAATTGTTTTGTACTTTTTGTAAATCGGTTGGACATGATGAGTGAAACTATCAAAATTACGAATTGATGATGGAAAGGACCCCTACCTATCAAATGCAGGTGGAAAATTGGCCTCAGGATCAGGGTGTGGGTGCAGTGCACAAAGGATTCCAATGTCGTGGAAGAGGAAGAGGAAGAGGAGGGGTTGGCAGAGGTCGCAGACAAGTTATTTGTTATATCTATGGTGAAGCTGGACATTTTTCATGCGACTTCCATAACCCAACACATCCATCTTGTCACTACTGCAAACAGTTCCATCATGTTATAGAAGATTTCCTAGTGCTGATTGCCAAAATGTAGGAGAAAAAGACACAACAGCCTACGTAGAACATCCAGATGATGAGGGTAGAGCCTCACGAAGAGGATCATAGCATAAATATCATAATGCACAGTGTATGGCTACATGAGAAGATAAAGGAAAGAATCTAGAAACCGAGGGATGGGTGCGCAAGGCTGAAGAAAAGGAAGTAGGGTTTGACCTCAACTGAGCTAAAGAAACATTCATGGAAGCTAAGAAGAACTTTGCCAAAAACTTGTATGAATTTGTTGTGGGATAAGAAGGTAGTGGAAGGGCTTGAGGAGCTAATCGACAATTTCATGAGAAAAATTAAGATTCCTTCAAAACAACATGTTGTAAGGAAGCTAGGTAAACATAAGAAGTGAACAGGGTGTGAGATGAGGTTGACTGCGCAGATTGGAGAATATGAAATGGATCAAGTCATCTTAGATCTGGGATCTGATGCAAACATGCTACCGAAGCAGATGTGGGAAAGGATGGGGAGACCTATGCTACAATGGTCTCCTATATAGCTACACATGACCAATCAGCAGAAGATCATTCCTATGGGGCACCTGTATGGGGTAACAGTGGACATTGAAGGAGCAAGTGCATTGGCTAACTTTGAGGCAATTGAAATAGTGGATGACAACAATCCTTACCCTGTGCTATTAGGAATTGATTAGGCCTTCGTCATGGATATGGTGATTAATCTGAAGAAGTGAAGGATGACATTTGAAAAGAAGGCACTTAGGGTTATTGTACCATTGGATCCCACTGAAGGAGCACGACACACTACATTGGTCCGCAATTATGAGGAGGACGATGATTTGATCAAATATAAAAGAGTATTGCGTGTGATGAATATTGGATCAATCCCACTGTAGATGGGCAGATCACGTGGGATAGAGATAGATCATGTACCTCAGACTCAGAGGAAGAGCTCAAACACTGGCAAAATAGGTTGCATGAGGTCACTATGCTACGTTGCAATATAATGACCAAATCATTGTAGTGCGTATCTACGAGGTACCAAAAAATTCTGCATTATGATGGATTAAATGATGTTAATCTATTTTTGGATGAGTTTGAAAGGGAGGTGCCCAAGGAACATCGATTCTAGGCACTTGAATTGGCACTACGCGTTATGCCTACCCATTGGTGGGGTACGCATAAGGAAAGCTTCGCTGACTGGAAGGAATACAAACGAATGATGAAGCTGAGGTTTGGATACGCTAATACCCGGATGACTGAGAAATATAGCAAAAGGATGATCCATGCAAGCACTTGGCATGGTGGACTAAAGTCTAGGGAGAAGAGCCACAACTAGAATGGGTACATATCTTCTGTCATACCCTCGATACTATCCCAATGAATTGGTATTTGGAAATAGAGCTACGCCATGGGACAGTTGAATGGGATATCTTGAGGGAGAGTTTCTTATTAACTTTCAGCTTTGAGGATGGATTTGAGTGCATTGATGAAGCGCTCCAAGAAATTAAGGCCACTATCTTTAGAACGCCTGAAGAGCCAGTAGAATGGGTTCAACTGGATTGGAGTACACAGCTGTGCCATGCACTGGAATGCTACAATGTGACTGCAGAAGAAGAAGAAGATGATCTGCGAAAAATAAATATTCCAGAGACTAAAGGACAATGCGAGGTTGAAGGACCTAAAGCAGAGAACCTTGATATATCAGAACCTTTGAAGACCAGGCAAGTAAACATTAGATCCGATGCACAACCTAAGTTTGCAAAGATAGGAGATTATTGGGATGAAGATATAGTTGATAAAGTTGTGGATCTGTTGTGCGAATACCAGGACTTGTTTCCTACCAAGTTCTTGGACTTGAAGGGAATAATAGGGGATCTGGGAGTGATGAAGATCACTTTAAAGCCCAACGTGAAGCCCGTGAAATAGAGACCTTACCAGCTGAATCCCAAGTATAAGGAAAAGGTGCGCAAAGAGTTAGACAAAATTTTTGGAAGCAGGAATTATTGAGTGAGTAGAATAATTTGATTGGGTGAGCCCTATGGTAGTTCAATAGAAGAAGTAGCAGGGTGAAATTAGAATATGCGTAGACCTGAGGAAGCTCAATGATGCATGTGTTCATGACCTATTTCCAGCACCATTTACGGATGAAATTTTGGAGAATTTTGGAGGGAAGGAAGCTTATTCGTTCACTGATGGGTTCTCAAGGTATCATCGGATTAAGATCATGCCAGAGGATCATAGTAAGGCAACCTTCACAATGGAGTGGGGATGCTTCCAGTACACAACGATTGCATTCGGTCTGAAGAATGTGCCCGCGATCTTTTCAAGAGTTGTAATTGCAGTTTTCAAAGAATTCATCCATAAATTCTTAGAAGTATATTTTGATGACTGGACTGTGTTTTGATTGGTAAAATACCATGTTACAAGTCCGCGCCTCATGTGGGATACTTGTCATAGATACCAGTTTCTCTAAATTTGAAGAAGTGTATATTTTGCATGGCTTATGGGATATTGTTAGGTCATGTGGTCTGCAAGCAAAGACTAATGGTAGATCCTATGAAGATAGCAGTGATTGTCAATTTATAAGCTCCAAAGAATGTAAAGCAGTTGCACACAACATTGGGGCACACTGGTTACTATAGAAAGTTCATCAAAGTTTATGCATAGATAACCACGCTGATGGAAAAATTACTAAGAAGGATGCGACCTTCTACTAGGATGAAGAGTGTCAGTGCAGTCTAGATGTATTAAAGGAAAAGATGGTGACTGTGCCTATTTTGGTGTTTCCTGACTAGAAGAAAGAATTTCATGTGCATGTGGATGCCTCTTATATTGTGTTGGGTGTGGTATTGACCCAATTAAGTGAAGGTGAGATAGATCAACCTATAGCCTTCATGATTAGGAAATTGTCAAAGGTTGAGAAGAATTATGCAACTATAGAGCACGAAGGATTGACGAAGGTATACTCGCTGCAGAAGTTTCAACATTATTTGTTAGGTGCACATTTCAAAATGTATACAGATCACTCTGCTCTCAAGTACTTGGTCAACAAGCTTGTGTTGGGGGCGAAGATCTATGGGTGGTTATTATTGTTTCAGGAGTATGATTTTGAGGTGATTGTGAAGCCTGGGCGGTTGAATGCGTGACCAGATCATCTATCCAGAATTGAGATCAACTAGTTTGGAAGAAGGGTTTTGCAGGAGGACCCAAACCTGTAGAAAGTTGGAATAGATATCCAGGAGATGCAATAAAAGTTTGATGAAATCAGGGTGACTATGTGCACTTTGGTGCTAGTCTAGTGCCTTGCTCGATTGTAGGAAGGAAAAAAACTACAATCACAAATTGAAGAGCTACATAGAAAAGAGGTCGTTTTAAAGGCCAAAATACAACCATGGATAGAGGAAGCAAGTCAGGTTACTTTGTCTGTCTAGGAAAATTTGAAGGCACTCCAGTAGACTCAAAGGATGATGTGCCTCGCAATGGGGCGGCCAACTACAGAAAATCTGGTAGAGGAAGTGCAGCAGGTCATGGTGCAAGGATCTTCTCACATAGTTGTGTTGTAGATGGAGTTCAGTGACCTCCGCAACAAGATAGAGGCGACAGTTGAGTGACTCGAGGGTGAGTCACCCAATTTGTGTTAGGGGCCTATTGGGATGGGATCCCTGGGGTCAATTTTGTTAAGTTCTAAGTCAATTTAGCATTATATTTTGTAGCAAATGTAAATTCTTCATGAAATGTGGAAAAGTAGAGGGTGAAGCTAATAGAAGTCAAAGGGGATTTAGTCCCTTAGTTGGGTAGGTGATAGAGTTGTTTTGAGACCCACCCATGGTTCACAGACCATGGTATTGTAAAGCAAAGGCTATATAAAGTTGAGTCATAATGAGTCTAGAGAGACATCTGATTAAGAAGAATCATTGTAAGGGCAAGGTGCTGAGACAGGAAAGGTATGTTTCCTGTACTTAGGAGAAAGGGGAAGGTTCATGCAGTTGAGTGTGTAGAGGCCTTGGTAAGTCCGCAAGATGAGTACGTGGGCCCTTGCAGCTGAGTACGCAAGGATAAGAAGTCTGTATCTAAACGTTTATATCTAATAAAGACTATTTTGAGTCGAAGTTGAAGCATCTATGTTCTTTTATTCACTTTTGCTAAGTTTATGTATCTTCGCTCTGTAATCTATTTTATATGAATGAATGCTTATTTACTAGGCGAACTTGGTAGATCTATCATCTTTATGCATGATAAGTACAATTAAGTACCTTCACAAAGATATGAAGGTCATTTAGATAAAGTTGTAGTAGTTGTCTGTCGGAAGGATTAGATCTGCACAAAGGTAGATCTAAGTCATAAGAACTTTAGGAAACCATCATATAGGCCTCTGGATGTAGAAAATTGGTTCTAGCATCCCCCAACACTACTTTAGGTGAGACAACAACCTGCACTACATAGGTTGTTGCGAAAAGGGCCAATAATCAGGGTTTTTTGGTTGGCACAGTTAAAGCTAAACTTGGGTTAGGCCCCATCAAGCCAACATGAAGTCAGAGAAGGTCCTATAGGGATTGCACAATTCAGGATGGGGATTTCCATAATTAAAGGGGGTTAATTCCTTGAGAAACAATGCAAAGAAATTGGAGCTTGGAAGGCAACAAAATTGGCTAAGTATTGGCCAAAGTCAGCTTGTGAGGCAGCGAGATATATTATACTTGTACAAAGATTGTTTAACATGAACACACATTGTATTTCTTCTCTACTTTTTTGATATAATGCAATATACATATAGGAAGGTGTTTTGAGCAACAAGATTTCCCCTTAGATAATTCTCTGAGCATATGTGGTTGAATCTTGTCTCATGTTTTGTGATTTCCCGATAGATTAATTGTTTCCACTTATGAGTAGAGTAGATTCAAGTCTTTTGTTTTAGAATATTACATAAGAAATTTGAATCTACAAGGAATTTCTACACGAACAAAACATGTTTTCCATGGAGATTTATAACACAACTAAATGTAATATTTACATCATACCAAACTGTTGAAACCATGAACACCATACTACTTATTGGAGAATTATAACACAACTTGATGCAATATTTACAATGTCAACACATATACTTATACACATTTTCTTCAACCAACAAATAATCATACTGAAAATGGAGCTTTATAAACAAAACTCGATACAATATATATAGTAACATACACATATATACATATTCACATTTGCTTCAACTAGTAAATAAAAGGATACAATGCCTATATCAACAAGAAGGGAATCCAAAGGTTCACACCTCTACCCTCAAAGTAGTACCAGGATTCACCTCCTTCCCAGGAAGTCTAGAATCCACTGCCAAAATAAAAGTCCACATCCAATGTCTAGCACTACAATCCTTCTGCTATTTGTTCTCTCAATGAAGAGTTACCAAATTATTGTTCTAGGGCACAATCCCAATGTGATTTTGATTCCATTTGGCGATGCTAATGACCAAAACAAATTTATTCCCTAAGCTTCCCTTCTTTGCTTCCTAATCCCTTAGGCAATCTGATCACCCCCTTCCATGCAATCACTCACCTTCCAAGTTCCCTGACATCCCCTTCTCTGCTACACAATCCCTCTGACGATCCATCCCTTAGAAAGGTTTCCTCGCATCGGAAGGTCCAAAAACCATGGCATATCCATGCCTCAAAACCATCATACCAGTCATAGCATGCTCATGGAAATTAATGGACACTATTGGGTACTAGTGTCCCACAAATGCCCTGCTCCTGAATGCTTTACCAAGATATTGTTGCATGTTCCAATTCGTTTTATTGTTTCTTCTAATTCTCTTGTAGCTAGTTCCAACCACCCAAACTAGGTATTTCCACCATTTCCTGTATAAGCACATAATTTCCATTAGACTAAAAAGAATTAAAATAAATAAAAATCATACCTCATTGGTAGCTCATTAATAAGGTACACTAGAAATTTCATTTAATTCCTGTAACATCAAGTCAAATTAGCTCTTTGATAAAATCATTGTGTATAAACATATCACATCTGGTTAGCTCAAAATAAACCATCATACATCAGAATCATAGATTATGTGCAGAATTAAAACTAAAATAAAACACTAATACTTAACTTTCAAATGGTTCTTTGCTTCTGCCTTCGTGTTTTTTCCTTTCCATACACACACTGAATCGGTTTCCAAACCTGACAAGAACCCAGTGCCTTCTCTTCCATTGACCACATGCACACACTGGATTAGTTTCCAGCCTGGAAAGCACATAGTTCCTTCTCCTCTTTGACCACTTGCAAACACTGGATCAGTTTCTAACCTGAAAAACACCCAATGCCTTCTCTTCTCTTCTCGACCAAAGCAACAAGGGAATCCATAGAATATTCCACTTCCTCCCTCGGTATCAGCAACAAGGGAATCCAGAGACTATAAGACCTCTACCATAAATATCAACAACTCAAGATTGGTCTCATCCCAAACTGTCTAGGGATCTTGTGACTACTATCTCAACCCACAACCTCCATAGAATCCCAAGTTGTTACAGGGCTCCACCGATAGGCTCTAGGGGACCCAAGCTGATATAAGGCTCCAACCCATAGCCTCCAGGGCATCCATGTTGTTACAGGGCTCAAACCCATAGCTTCTAGGGAAACCAAGCTATTATTGGGCTTTAAGCCACAACCTCCAAGGATTTAGAGAACTAATCCCCAACACGTACATCACAACACATACACCCACACACGATGTATGACACAACACATACACATACACAGTGTATAACATAACACATATACATACACACAATACAACACAATTAATACACATGTCATAATACAATGACTACACAATACACATGACACAGTACCCGGTGTACACAACACACCATGTAAGACATGTACTTAACACCACATGTACAACATGTACACAAAAAACATATACAACATGTACACAACAACAATACTGCATATCTAGAGACCACACTGTCTCTACCAAACATTCTTGCCTCTAGTGTCTTTCCCACACCTTACTGTGTGCATACATAACCCACATCCCAGGTCTATGGTTCTTTCCACTATCCATGCTTATCCCAACATACTTCATATCACATTACTTTCATTCCACTGATGTATCCTTCAACATTGCTTGTCCATAACATAAACATAGGCATAATTATAAACACAAATATCAAAATCATATCCACATGATACTAATCTCATAGATATTTCAAGGCTACTCCGCCCACTTGATTCCTCATAAACCAGGAACATTTTCATGCCATTCACCTACATAAAGCAATCATTCTTCCACAAGAATTGTCCCTGACAAAGTTATCAAACAATTTCACACACACACACACATAAACATTAGCATAATTATGATCACACCACAATTACCAGTGATCATAAGGTCAAGGTTAAGATAACTTCTGTTATCCATGCATAAATGTACAACATTTAGAACAATAGTTCCCAACATATCCAAGGCATCTGATGCCTCAAATCCATATACTTTACATTTCCTTGATTACCTTTCTCATGACTATCCTGCCACTATCAAATTACCCCAATGGACCCAATCAACCCAACTGGATATCATATTCTTGCCTTTATCTTCCCTTTATTCATGCATTGAGCTTCATCCATGTATTATATTACCTATTGGCTTTCATTCATCTCTCCCTGAGGTCCATTAAATTTCCTCTTTCCCAACCAATTCCTAGCACCCTCAAGACATAAAAGTAAATAACAAGAATGAAAGATAAAGAAAACAAGGAAAACCAAACAAAAATACAACACCACAAACAAAGTGGCATGGCCATGCACCAGACACAATCAAAACCAAAAATAAAGCATAAACAAATAAAAAAATACCGAAAGAATAAGACTCTCAATAGACACCATGACTCAACCCCCATGGTTCCTAGTGCTTCCAAAGGAAAACTCAACCTGAGCCTTCTTCAAGATCTATGGAAGTCTCTTTTGCCATGCAATTCCTTGCATCATACTACCATAAACACATAATTGTCAGTGCATAAATAAATATAACAATATACCAGTTACCTTGCCCTACTGTACCCAACATGCTTCACATATTTCCACCAGATATCTACTTTTCCCTTACGACTGAAAATAGTTATTTTAACTTTCATATTCTCTGAATAATCATGCAATCCTAAGAAATTCTTCATCCCAAGTAGCCATGCTTTTAAATCTTTTGATTTCTTCACATCCCCATCAAAATTAGGAGGCTTGGATTTCCTTAACTCCTTTGGAGAATATTGCTTCTCACTCCTCTTATAAAGATGCTGGCAGTAATGATGATGATATCTCTTAAAACCAAAACTAGAATAAAAGCCATGAGTGATAACCTACCTGTTAGGTGTATCCAAAGATTTCAACCTCTAACTTTGTCATCCCTATCCAACCTATGTCCTCTAACATACTTGCTGCGATATACCCCATTAGTTTTCTCCTCCTATCCATAAACGATCCCCGTCTATCCATGCTTGTGGATATATAAAATACTTTGAAGGATGACTGCATTAACTTTGACTTTCTTTTCTTAAGTTCTTGTAAGTCTTTCCTGTGTCTCAATCAACTTTTTATTGTCTATCTTGCAACCTTCAGATCCCTGCCTTCAAACTTCTTAGCGTATCTTATAAATCAAGATAGTACTCTTATCCTTGTTTCCCAACTGACCTTTCCCATTCCATAGAATTCACATCAGGCTTGTAAGGGGAGTCATGTGAACTGTAGTCCACCATTTTGATCTTCATCTATGATATTCTGTTTTCTACAAACATACCATTTTAGATAAACCAAATAGAGACATAATCAAATGTTGGAATTATGGCTAATGTGTTGTCCTTGATGGAAACCTACTTGAAAAATATGTCCTTGATGTAAAATTGCTTATAATATGATGGTTATGGAACTAATGCAAATATCAAGAATATTAGTACATATGTTACAGAGGATATGGAAAGAAAAAATCACTTTAGTTACAGAATGCATGTAAATTGTGAAGATTGAAAAACATATGTGACCCTTATGAAGCAAAGTCGTGTACACACGTAGGTAGTGTGAACGAAAGTCGTGTACATAATCCAAACCATGGAAAACTGGATACCAAGGGCCATTACCATGGTAATTTCCCATAGTATTGTGTCGACAATGTCTATTTGATCTCGTCAACAAATACTAACAACATTACCAAGGGATTTACTTGAGGTATTGGCTAAGGAAAAATCTATATAAGGAGATTGAGATCAAGGTGTTATGTGTGCAAGTGAATGGTTTTTTCATGTGTGATTTGATATGGAACATGTATGCACCAGGAAGCAAGGAGATGTTTCAGATCTGATAGATCTGAAAGTGCAGTGAAGACTAATGAATATACTTTCTTAATCTATTTATGTTTGTGTAGCTAACAATGCTAGATTTGTGGTTATAGTGATGGTATGATCTAATTACACAATTAATATGTGAAAATTGACAGTATGTGCATAGAGATATGGTTTTTTCATGGGTTATGATTTGCAGCGAAGAAGTCGATTCAGTAATTTAAGATCTGTATGAAGGTTTACTTTTCGATAGTCGCGTACATATGCAGATATGCTTCACAGTAGTTGCTTTTATATTTTGAGATAATTTTCATTTAGATTTCCGCTTGATTTGATTTGTTTAGAAATGCTTGGATGTCAATTAAATTTATTAAGTATGTATTATTTTATGTTGTCTTTCAGTGAAGTATTGATATGTTTATTTGTGGATTGATATATTGATTAGTTATAATGTTGCAAAAATGTGACTGGGTATGGTTCAATGATCAATGATTCATTTAGTCAAATGGTTTGATGTTTAGTAATATAATATTTGTACACAGGTTGTATGTAGAGGAAAAACATATATACACACGTTTTCATCAGAATAATCGTGTATACATTCTGGAGTAAATTTGATTAGGGTTTTCACTAAGTGTGTTGATGACAAACTAGTTACTATAATTATTCATGACTGGTTACTTAGTGGATTGATTTATGGTTTGGCATATTGATGACTGGTTGTGCATTCATATGATCTGGTTATGGTGATTCAATATTCTATGATTATTTTTTTTTAAGTGATTGAATGATTTGATTCAGTATTTGGTTTCAGTGTGGTTAATTGGTATTGAGCATAATGTTGGGTGTGGGTCCAATTTGAAAATTTGATGAAATGCGGCCTATAAGTTTTGATGTTTATTTGAGACAGGTGGATCTAGTGTGAAACATTTTGAAACAAGTTCCACAAGGTGTTGAGGGTTGCAGCCTTCAATGAGGGGGTAGAACCTCCCTTTCGGTAGGAACCAATAAATGAGATCAGGGGGTTGTAGCTCCCTTCTAGTGGGTGATGGAGAACGAGTGGATGTTGTAGCCTCTTGCAAGTGGGTGCCTATGTGCTAGTAAGAGTTTGTGCTAATACAATATGTAATGAAGTTTTTATTTATAATAAAAGAAGAAGATAAAGATGAAAACAACAGTGCTTTTCTCCCACATTAGGTTTCCACCTAAAATCCTAGTGTTCACATGTGTTGATATGTTTCTTGTGTGCTTATGATCTATCTGCTCTTTCTTTATCATGATTACTAATTAATAAATGGATAATGAAATAATGATGCACCAGTAAAATATGAACAACTGAAGGAACATATGAAAAAATAGTTATCTGAATATATGTGGTTTGCATTCACTAGAGTCACGTGCACATGGAGGTTACATGAAGAAAATTTGTATACAAAATTTCGAATGTGAAATTGAAATTTAAAGTGAATTAAAATTATTGATTCACCCCCCCCCCCCCCCCCCCCCCCCCAAAAAGTATTTTCCTTAACAATTGGTATCAGAGCAAGTCCCTCAGAAGAATCTTGATCAATTAAAGGGAGATCTATGAAAATGAGTAGTCAAGAGGGAGTATATTATAACAATCCACCTTTGTTTAATGGAACTAACTTTATGTTCTAGAAATTTTGAATGAGATCATATTTGCAGGCACTAGGAGTTGATTTATGGGTAATTGTTGCAGGTGGATGTCAATACCCAGCCTCCATGATGCAGGAAAGAAATGGCATGAGAACAGTGCAAAGGTTGTAAATTCTATATTGGGAGGTTTGGCTAAATCTGAGTTTGTGAAAGTCATTTTGTTCAGCACCGCAAAAGTAATTTGGGATAAACTTGTTCAAAGATGTGAAGGTGACTCTAAGGTAAAAAGTGCCAAAATTCAAACATATAGAATATGAAGCTCTTAGAATGCATCATAATGAAATCATTGCAATATTTTTCCTTAGATTAGATGGTATTGTTAACACATTGAAAGGTCTTGGTGACAAAATAAAGGATACTATTTTTGTTGAGAATATTTTGAGATCACTAACCACAAAATTCGATTCCAAAGTCTCCTCCATCGAAGAAATGCAGGATTTGAAGAATCTTGCCCTTGAGCAACTCCATGGGATCCTGAAAGCTTATGATATGAGAAAAGGGAATACATCAGGTATGAGAGAAGTAACTGTCAAAGCCACATACAAATGGAAAGAAAAATAAAAGCCTAAAGATACAAGCTACATTTCATATGAGGAAGAAGCAAATTTCGCAAGAAAGTTGCAAGTGGGAACTAGTAAATTCAAAGGTAAGATTCCCTTTAAATCTTTTTCTTGTGTAAGGGTAGGTCACTATGCATACAAATGTCCATATAAACAAAATCATGATAAGAAAGAAAAATGAAAGGATGTTGACAAGAAAAATGCCAAAAACAAGTTTTCTGCCAAGAAAAGTTTTTATTCTAATGAAGATAGTCAAAGCACATCTGATGATCAAGAATATTCAGATTCATATTCTAACACTTGATACCAAATACTTATGGCTCTTGAAGATCATTCAACTGGTGAATTAGATAGTTGTGAAGAAGATAATTGAATGAAAGCAATGAAATAAAATTATAGACTTAGGAATGCAAACAAAGATTTGGAAACAAAATAAAGTAGTATGATCAAGGAAATAAACATGTTAAGAATGCATTTGGAAGCAACCAATATAAGAACATAAGTATTAGCAAAACAACTTCAAGAAAAAGAAAGGCATTGTGAAAAATTAGAATAAGAAGTTGTGACTCTAAGGAAAGATTATGAGAAAATCAACAAATGGGTAAAGGCATCTGAATCACTAGAGAATATTATCAATGAAAAACACTCTCATCTAATTAAGACAAACATTAGATACAACCATATGGCTTCAAATTCATAGTTTAATGAAAAGAAAAACCAACATAAGTTTTTTCAAAAGAAAATTGAATCAAGTCACTCATCTGAAAAGAAATCACCCAAATGAGAGTCAAGATTGGTCCCTAAGCATAAAAGATGGTTTCATGGATATTGTTTTTCTTGTAACTCATTTGGGCATAAGGTCACTAATTTCAAGTGAAGAATTTGGAATGGAAGCAAAGGATGGGATTAGCTCCACAAGTTTGAGCACATGATTAGAAATTGCAAGCAAATTTGGAGGAAGAAGGGACATCAGTTAGATACATGGGGAATATTTTCCCTACTGTAGTCCATTGTTCTTAAAATTATACTTCTAACAATGACTACAAAAGTGAATGCAAGGCACATAACATAATGAATAACAAATGATGACTACCAGGTCCACAAGATCAATGGTCTATGACCTCAGGGAGATCTATGCATATGTATCTAGATAATGATTCCCTATGTTTTTTTGATATTCTTTTGGTTATGTTTATATTGTTGGCATTGCATCAGATGAAGTAACAGTGATAAGGAACATACATGATATGTTCAGGGGGAGTTGTGGCTATAAAAATCAACAGTTTATATTATGTATGTGGTTATTATGAAAGACAGTCGCATGTATACACGATTTTTTATCTAGACAGTTGCATATGCTTCTCTGCGATGAACAAGGAGTGGCACAAATTCAGGGGGAGCTTCTCATATGTTTCATCAGTCCATTGTTAGCTTTCTGGTTCTAACATTGGATTGTTGCAATCCATTGGTGATGTTCTTATGCTACTTAGGGTATTGGCTCATGATGAATATTGAGATGTTGCAAGATCTTTGATATGTCTCTTTGATTGATAAGAAATATATGATGCAATCAAAATTGATAATGAACGGTTAGTATAGGTTTAGGGGGAGCATCTTCTATGCTTTTAATAATTCATTGTTGGCATTATGGACTTTTGAGCACTCCTTATTTGCATTGTGTTTCCTATGATGAGTACATAGTTATTATTGTTGTCATCAATCTTATTTAATTACTCACTATTAAAAATACATGTTGTTGTCTCTATGTCATGGATTCTTGGATTGCATGTGGTGAAGTTATGGATGATGCCTATATGCTACTTGAGTTGCATTTGGCGAAGTTATTAATGGTGTCCTAACCCTTCTTGATACACTTGATAAGGAATATATGTATGCTATGTTCTCTAAAGATGTTGGTTGATGATGCTACCAGTTAGTTCTATTCTACTTAATGGTTTGTGATACTAGAGGTACTCTTGGTTTTCACATATGTTATTGATGCATGTATATGCTACCTATGGTGTTGTGGCTCAAGATATTAATATTTGTAGTTGAGGATTGTGGCTCTTCCTATGTACAGAGAGAGTGTGCTGACCTTGATGACATGAGGTCAAGAGTATGAGTTGCTGAAAAAGCTTTATTGCTCAATCTTATGCTTCTACTATATTTGCTTGGTGATGCTTGGAAGCATTACATATTTGGTCACGTGTTGATGTTATTGGAGAGATTGATGCTACATTTCCTTATATTACATAGCTTCTTGATGATGAGGATGTTCATGCTACTATCAGATGATTATGTTGCAAATTCCTAAATGGAGCATGATGGTTGATGATGATTATCATGGTTTTGCTACAAAAATACTTCATAGTTGAAATCCTTGTTTATGATTATGAATTTCATGTATGTCTCTTGATGTAAAGGTCATGAAAATACCAATGTTGTAATCATTTTAAAATTCAATCATGTATGGGATACTCGGACTGAGTCATGTCATATATGTAACTCCATTATTTTGGGTAATTGATGTAAAATTGGGACCAATATGTAAATCCGATTTGTTGGGTGATTGATATAATCATGGGAGCATAGAGTCATTATTGATAGGAAAGGTCATATATTTCAAGCCTTGTACTTTATTTCATATCTTCATAAGGTCCACATAGGCTCAGGAGGAGCATGGTCAGTATGCAGATTTCATAGTTCATATCAACAGATATGAATTACATCAATGAGCTCTACAAGTGAAGTACTTCATTCAGCGTAGTACAATAATTTTCCCTTGATATCAAAAGGGGAGAGAATACTTGGTGTTTGCAAGTGTATGTGTTTACAGGTGGTTTCCAAACACCAAATTGATTACCATCAAGTCCAAAGGGGGAGATTGTTGGTATTATGGCTAATGTGTTTTCCTTGATGGAAACTTGCTTGAAAAATATGTCCTTGATGTCAACTTGATTATAATATGATTGTTATGGAACTAATGCAGATATTAGGAATATTGGTACAAATGTTACAGAGGATATGGAAAGAAAAATTCAATTCAGTTACATAATGCATGGAAATTGTCAAGATCAAAAAAACATACATGACCCTTATGAAGGAGAGTCATGTACATACACATGTGCTATGAATAAAAGTCACATACATAATCAGAACCATGGAAAAATGGATACCAAGGTCCATTACCATGGTAATTTATCATAGTATTGTGTTGACAACATCTATTTGATCCCATCAACAAATACTAACAACATTACCAATGGATTTACCTGAGGTATTGACTAAGGAAAAAAATATAAAAGGAGATGGAGATCAACGTGTTATGTTTGCAAGTGAATGGTTCGTTCATGTGTGATTTAATCTGTAATAGGTATGCACCAGGAAGCAAGGAGATGGCTCAAATATGATAGATATGAAAGTGCAGTGAAGACTAATGAATATACTTGCTTAATCTATTCATGTTTGTGTAGCTAACAATGCTATATATGTGGTTATAATGATGGTATGATCTGATTATGCAAGTAATATGTGACAATTGACTGTATGTGCACAAATATTTGGTTTGGTTATGGGTTATGATTTACAAAAAGGAAGTTGATTCAGTAATTTAAGATATGTACACATGTTTTCTTCTTGATAGTTGCGTACATACACAAATTTTCTTCACAATAGTTGCATATATATTATGAGATAATTTTCCTTTAGATTGCTACTTGATCTAGGTTGCTTAAATATGTTTGGATGCAGACTAAATTTATGAAGTCTGTATCATTTGTTGCTATCTGTCAATGAAGTGTTAATATTTTTGGTTGTGGATTGGTTTATTGATCAGTTATAATGCTGCAAAAGTGTGACTGGGTATGGTTCAATGATCTGTGATTGACTCAGTGTTACATTGATTCAATTATTTAAATGGTTCATTGTTCAATAATCTAATATTTGTACATAGGTTGTATGCATAGGAAACACATATATACACAAGTTTCTTCAAAATAGTCCTGTATACATTATGGAGTAAATTTGATCAGGGTTTGCACTAACTATGTCGATGACATAGTGGCTATTATCTTTATTCATGATTACTTGCTTAGTGGATTGATTTATGGCTTCATATATTGTTGTGTGGTTGTGCATTGGTATGATTTAGTTATGGTGATTCAGTATTGATTCAATATTCTATTATTCTTGGTTTGTTTAATGATTGAATGAATTGTTTCAATAATTTGTTTCAAAGTGGCTAATTAGTATTGATCATAATGTTGGGCATGGGTCCAGTTTGAAAATTTGATGAAAGGTGGCCTAAAAGTTTTGATGTTTATTTAAGACAAGTGGATCTAGTGTGAAACATTCTGAAACGAGGTCCACAAGGTGTTGAGGATTGCAGCCTTTAGGGATGAGGTAGAAGATCCCTTCTGGTAGGAGCCGGTAGACAATATCAGGGGGTTGTATCTCCCTTATAGTGGGTGTTGGAGAATGAGTGGAGGTTGTAGCCTCCTGCAGGTGGGTGCCTACATGATGGTAAAAGTCTATGCTAGTACAAGATGTAATGAAGTTTTTATTTATAATAAAATAAGAAGACAAATACGAAAACAATGGTGGTTTTCTCACACATTTAGTTTCCACCTAAAATCCTTATGTTCACATGTGTTGATATGTTTCTTGTGTATTGATGATCAATATATTCTTTACTACTCATGATCATTGCTTAATAATTGGATAATGAAATGATGATGTACTGGAAAACATAAACATCTGAAGGAACATATGAAAAATTAGTTATCTAAATATATGTGATTTGCATTCACTAGAGTCACATACACATGTGGGTTACATGAAGAACATTAGCATACATAATTTTGAATGTGAAATTGAAAGTTAAAGTGAATAAAAAATGCTTATTCACAACCCCCCCCGCGCCCCTCCTCCTCTTAGTATTTTTCCTAACATCAAAATCATACCTAAGTGTGTTTCAGGGGAGGCTATCTCATCTGCAAAATCAATCCATATTAGCATGATATAGATATATAAAGAAATCAACATATCAACATCACGCATGATAACAAAAAACTACAATAATGACCACCACAATGAATGCATAGTAGACACATATACAATTAGCATGCATGCATAACAACATGCAGTTAGCCCATCCAATCTAAGCTTTGATACCAATTTGTAACTACCCCTACCACATTTACCCACTTTTACAAGTTATCCAAGGTAAACATGAGCTGAGTGTCACTATGATATAGCCTAACCTCCAAGTTCCAATTATGGAAGTGGGGCCTACAAACCGAAAGTAAATTGACATTCCTTAGGAAATACATATCACTCAGGAGCCTTGCCAACCACCCCAGGTGATAAACCCCTGAATTGGAACCCTTTTTTCACTAGGTTTACTCCCCAACCACACCCATAACACTTCATGCATGTGGTTGGGATGCTATAACCACACCCATAGGCCCATCTCCATGCAATTATGACCCAATTTCCTCTGTTATGTGTATGTGGTCATGAGATCTATGCCACTTTTTTAGGCTAGACTCCATACCACTGCCCATAATTTCTTGTAACTATCGAGAATCATAATAAAAAATCAAAACTTTTGTAAGATCTTGACCTCGACATGCCTAATGCAAGATAGACATTGTGTGAAATAAATAGTAAACATATGAGCTATAGGTCATGAATGCATATATGATCATAAGCTTATAAACTTCATCTGAGAATCACCAAGAAGGATCTATGCCCTCTTAATCTAGATGCAACAACACTTTTTAGTCCATGCATTCATCAGCAATACAATAACTTATCAAATCATGAAAAAGAGCCATATCTAGAGCACATGATAGAACCATGCATATAACCAACATAGAACTAGAATATAACCCATGAAAAATAAACCATAAGATCACCATAATAATCACTACAAGTTTTCATACATCATAATAGAAAAATAGATCTATTAGCATATGAAAATGCCAACCAAGTCAGGGAATTCCATGTAACACTCGACCATAGATTGGGTTGAACCAAATCTCTCTTTCAATCAATTACCCTCATGCCATATTCCAATCATGAATGTGGGATAATAAGGGTTAAACCAAAATAAAACCAACTAGGGCTTCTAGAGGAAAAACCACCTCAGCCATCATGCATAATGATCTCACCTATATGATCCATAAATTACTAACATCAACGAGATTGGTCTTTACCCAAACTGTCCAGGGCTCCAGGAACTAGTAACTTTACCCATAGCCTCTAGGTAACCCAAGTTGTTACAAGGCTCCAAAGAATTTGTCCCAACCCGTAGGCTCCAGGGACTAGTAACTCAATCCATAGCCTCCAAGGAACCTAAGTTGTTTCAGGGCTCTAGAAAATTTGCCCCAACCCACAAACATAGGAAACCTAAGCACCAATAAGAAAACCAGATGGGGAACCCACTATATCATGGTTATCTAGGAAACTGAAAGGAAAGGCTGAAACCACTGTCAATCGAGGAAAATATCCATGCCAATGACACCACATAACCATGGAACCACATGCATATACTTGGATCCAAAAACCAACAAGGAGATCATACATGAAACCTATTATCTACAAGGTAAACCTATTGTAGTTTTTGATCCAACTGTCTCCTTGCACTCCCTTGCTTTTGTTTGCTTTCTTGTCCAAGTGCTTGCTCTCTCTTGTTTTCTACACCTACTCAAAATCTAGGCAAAATATGTCAACTGTTTCTTAGGTTCCTTTTTAGCATTGATGTATAGTCTCTTCTTTTCTAGATTCCTTTTTCTTTCACTTTCCTTCATTTTTATCTAATTTCCATTGCATGTATATTTGTGTCTCTTCATCTTCCTTTCCTCCTATTTTCCTTTATTTTCATAATTAAATGACAATGATTGCCTCTTTTCCTTTGCCAATTTCAATAGCCATTATTAAACCACAATTGATGCCCACTATAATATTTTCCAACCATTCAACTTGGAATATGTGTTTGATGACCTTGGTCTTATTTTATTTACATGGAAAATCAACCATGGGCTGTTAGAAGTTTCCCATTAGATAATGCTTCCTTTCTTAACATCTTGAGCCAAAGCATAGATTTCCTTGTCATATGTTGTTGGAAATAATACTGAGAGGGGGGGGGTGAATCAGTATTATCACATTAATAAAACTTTTTCATTTCCATAATCAGATTCATATATGCTACTTCCACAACTTCTTATGATTAAGTTAATCGATCTTCAATGAGTGCATTAGAACATTATCCACCATATTATCAGTTAACAGATGCAGTAACATAAAGTAGATCATCACACATAAGGCACACACATGAACACAATGATATAAGGTGGAAACCCAATGCGGGAGAAAACCACCTGCTGCAAGTCATCTCAATCTTCTTCTTAATAAGAAAATCCTTTTACAATATTTGTACTGGTGCAGTCTTATACCAGTACGGGAGCTACAACCCCCTTTGCTCTTGTACTAGCCGATCCATTTACTAGTACGCAGGCTACTACCTGCTACAATGCTCCAAAGATTTCCTTTAGCTCTTGTACTAGCTTGGATACTAGTACGTAGGCGCCGGCCTACAATCTTCTCTCCTCCAAGTACCACGTTTCATCAATTTTCATACTGGATACACTGAAGCACAACCCATAATCTGAAAGGCCACATTTCATCCAATTTTCATACTGGACCCAATAACAACATTGAAGCTCATAATCAAACAACCTTCTGAAACACCCAATCACTAGATCAATACATATACAATGAGAGTCATCAATCAGATCTAGTCCATCAGATCATTAAGAACCTGATCCATCAATTCTGAAGCTAATCATAATCATTTACTCAATCACTGCTGTTGTCAGAACATAATACCAGAAACCAGACATCACTTCAAAACTCAGAACACAGCGATGATAAACATGAACAGCTAAATTGATTTCAAGAGAAGTACGCAGCTTCACCCATGTAAAGCCTGCGTCCAGCACGCACTGTTCTGAACTGTGCACCTGCGTACCCACGCACTGTGCCAAATAGACTTCCTGCGTACCTCCGCAACTGCAGTGCTTCTGCGCCTGCGTACCGACGCACCTGCAGTGCTTCTGCGCCTGCGTCCCGGCGCACCTGCAGCGCTTCTGAGCCTGCGTACCGGCGCACTTGTCTTTCATTGTACCTGCGTACCTTCGGCCATAAATGATTTCAAGACTTCAAGAATAACCCAGACAATCAGATCTACAGATCTGATCATGCGCCAAAGAGATGTCAGTCCATTAGTAGATTCGCCTTCTTTAGATCTAGACCAGATCTAGCCCACATAAGATATTCAACCAAAAACATGCTCAAGCCAAATGATCTCCTTTGCTTTATATAGGCAAGCTCCTCCTAAAATCATGGAACAATACCACGAGCCGACACCATAATAACCCAATACCGTCGGCTAAATACCAAGAGTAAAACATAAGAAAACCCCACATGTGTTTTTCTCTGCCTTGAAATGTGTGCACTGGGGGGACGCACCTCCTGAATGGCTGGCCTGCGTATCTGGACGTGGTCCCTACACGGTGTACCTGCGTACCCCTTATTTTCTTCAATATTTGATAGCTGATCATCCACCTCTGCTGCTGACTTGAAGTACAGTGATCTATCACCTGAATGGGTTGCCATCAAGGACAACACTTTAGCCATAATGCCAACAATCTCCCCCTTTGGACTTGATGGAAAAGCTTACTAAGAACTTTCCATTTGATTCCTTTGAGCTATCCTGCATCTATGTATTATGTCACGTCTGATATTTCTTCTGTAGATTCATCTGAATGTATATAAGTGAGATGATCTTCTATGAGAAGGTTGTCATCAAGTACAATACATGCATCATAATGCCAACAATCTCCCCCTTTGGACTTGATGGCAACAACACCAAATCACTCTCCCCCTTTGACATCAAGGGCAAAGGGGTATGCTCCCCCTAAGAACATGCTCCCCTTGACTATAAACTAGATCTGCTGAAGTCTCTGAATGAGCTCCCCCTTTGTATATGTCATGGTGCTCCAATCTGATAATGGTCTTTCTGAGAACATGCTGAGATGTTTGCTCTGCTATATAGTGCTGTTCATGCTCAAGCTCCCCCTGACTGTAAGCAAGGTCTGCAAAAAGATGTTCTACAAGAAGAACATGACTTTATATATCATAAATGACCTTCCTATCACCAAAAGACTCAATACATACATCCATCACCCATCACAATAAGGATCATCCATCCAACCAAGTGGGAATACATCAGAAATATGAAAGCCAAATACATTACATCTTCATCCCATGCATAGTGAGGGGACATAGGCCATTACATGACCTGAAGAGATGACTACAATAGATAGACCATTACAACATGAGTCTTGCTATGACCTTTACATCAAACATCTAAAGATCATGACAAACATCATCAACAGCACTGTATAATCTGCTCCATAGTATCTGTCAACATCAAGGACTTCTGCATCAACTCATAACCATCCAGATCTACATGAATCAAGAGCCATCAAATGAAAGCATCTGCATCAATCAACATATGTATGAATAATCATCCTTGTATCCAGCCAACAATCCTCATCCATTTGTGCCAAGAAAGAAATCATGCATCATGAACATGTCAACAGCAACATATGAGTGACTCATCATCATCATGTCTCCAATAATGCAACTTTGAATAATCATCCACGAAATCAGCCAACCTCATCCATATATGTGCCAAGAACAATAAAGACTCCATGCAAGCATCATTAGAGAATCAACCATAAATCTGATCATGTGACCAACTCATAACCATAGCAAGATGAATCATAAGCATTGTCACCGAGGACCATAATGCCAACAATGCATTCAGGACATATGCTCCCCCTGAACCAGTGCCATCTGTCAAATCTGATCAAGTATATCAATAAGAAGAATCAGCCAATAAATGCCTTAAGACAGGTACGCACTTCATCTTCTGCTCCCCTGCGTACACCCGCAGAAATCCCTCTGTTGTACTGCGTATATACGCAGACAGTCTTCTATTACAGAGCGTACCCACGCACCTGTTCCATCAGTTGCACCGCGTACTGCTACTGCAGGGACGCACCTGAACCTTAGTCGCTCTGCGTACCCACGCAGTTCTCCTTCTTCTGCTATGTGTACCCACGCAGGTCTCCTGTTACGGCATTGCGTCCCCACGCAGATCTCCTGTTACTGAACTGCGTCCCCACGCAGATCTCCTGTTACTGCACTGCGTCCCCATGCAGATCTCTTGTTACTGCACTGCGTCCCCACGCAGATCTTCTGTTAAACACCTGCGGCCTTCTGATTAGGGCCGAATTAACAGTCCTCCTTTGTGCTACTGACAGTCAGATTCCCAGATCTGATAGATTCATTTCCAACTTCACTTGCCTACTGCCTTCAAACAAGCATATACGCGATTGTGCAGTATCCAACTCGCGTATATATGCAACTTGCCTTTATGAAGTTTGTATATGAGATTCAGGAACCTGAAGTTTTTTACTTTCAGCTTCCTTTGATTCTGGTATGTCTGTACATTGTGCTGTGCCATCCTTTTCTGACTGTACTTCCTTTTTCCTCCATATCTTCAAGCGTGATGATGACATTTTCTCCTTTTGATATGGTGCCCACACTTTGTTCCTGCATTCCTTAGCTATATGTCCAGGCTTGTTACATGCATAACATCTTACATGTTTCATATTCCTCCTGTAACAATCAGCAGCTTTGTGACCAAACGTATTACAAGCAAAGCAATATCCATAAAAATACCTTGATTGAGATGACTTGTCTGCATAATGGTCTTGAACTCTTCTTCTTCTACATCTAGCTGCAACATGTCCAAGATTATGACATACATAACATTCAACATTATTCATAGGAGGAGTAAAGGATTTTCTTTGAGGAATCTCTTTTCTTGGTTGATGATGAGATTGATCTTTCATTTCTTCGTTGATCACTTTAGATTTCTCTTTAGAGTTCCTTGCCTCACCTTGTGAACTAGATTCACCTTCAACAGATTCATGGAAACCAAGACCAGTCTTTATAGTAGGAGACCTTTGACTACTAAGAATATCATCCAAGACTTTAGAACTATCCTGAAATCGTAAAAGCTTATCCTTTTCTTCTAGTTTACCTTTCAAGATATTTACCTCAACCTGAAGCTGTTCTTCCTTTTCAAGAGATTGCCTTTTCAAATCTTCTTCAGCTTTCCTTCCTTCTTCCATTTGTTTCCTTAGTTTGAGAATCTCCTTTTCTTGTTCTTCATTTAGATCCTGCTGCATTTGACGAATTCTGAAAGCACATTCTAGCTGAGATTTTAGGCTGATAACTTCGTTTCCCTGTTTTTCAATATCTTGGACTAGATCTTTATTCTGCTTCTTTGATTCTTCAAGGTCTTCCTTTAGTGAGCGGATTGTGGCTTCAAGACTTTCATAATAGCTGGATCTATCTCTGAGTTTCATGATGGTTATGTTCTTTTCATTGACTTCATTTCTTAGTAATGTTACTTCATCCTGCAGCTTGTGATATTTATCCTTGAATAACTCTCGTTGGGCCTTAGCAGTATCATCCTTTATGTTCATAAGTTCTTCTTGAGTTCTAATTTTGTTTGTCAGTCTTCTAAATTCTGCTTCTATCTCATTTCTTTCTTGTTCACCCATGAGAGCTAATTCAGTAGTTTCGCTTTCACTTTCATCTCTTTCATAAGGAAATATAGCTGGAACATCAGAGGATAACACATTCTTACCTGATAATGATTCTGAATCTGATTCTGAGTCTGAAGAGCTTCTTATGCCTAATCCCCAATCGATTCTCCCACTGTCATAGTTTTTCTGAGATGACTTCTTTTTCTTATGAGCTTTCTTTTTAAGCTTCTTTCCCATTGTTCCACGGATCTCCTTCAAGCGATCAAGCTTCTATCAAAGGACCTGCTCTGATACCAATTGTTGGAAATAATACTGAGAGGGGGGGGTGAATCAGTATTATCACATTAATAAAACTTTTTCATTTCCATAATCAGATTCATATATGCTACTTCCACAACTTCTTATGATTAAGTTAATCGATCTTCAATGAGTGCATTAGAACATTATCCACCATATTATCAGTTAACAGATGCAGTAACATAAAGTAGATCATCACACATAAGGCACACACATGAACACAATGATATAAGGTGGAAACCCAATGCGGGAGAAAACCACCTGCTGCAAGTCATCTCAATCTTCTTCTTAATAAGAAAATCCTTTTACAATATTTGTACTGGTGCAGTCTTATACCAGTACGGGAGCTACAACCCCCTTTGCTCTTGTACTAGCCGATCCATTTACTAGTACGCAGGCTACTACCTGCTACAATGCTCCAAAGATTTCCTTTAGCTCTTGTACTAGCTTAGATACTAGTACGTAGGCGCCGGTCTACAATCTTCTCTCCTCCAAGTACCATGTTTCATCAATTTTCATACTGGATACACTGAAGCACAACCCATAATCTGAAAGGCCACATTTCATCCAATTTTCATACTGGACCCAATAACAACATTGAAGCTCATAATCAAACAACCTTCTGAAACACCCAATCACTAGATCAATACATATACAATGAGAGTCATCAATCAGATCTAGTCCATCAGATCATTAAGAACCTGATCCATCAATTCTGAAGCTAATCATAATCATTTACTCAATCACTGCTGTTATCAGAACATAATACCAGAAACCAGACATCACTTCAAAACTCAAAACATAGCAATGATAAACATGAACAGCTAAATTGATTTCAAGAGAAGTACGCAGCTTCACCCATGTAAAGCCTGCATCCAGCACGCACTGTTCTGAACTGTGCACCTGCGTACCCACACACTGTGCCAAATAGACTTCCTGCGTACCTCCGCAACTGCAGTGCTTCTGCGCCTGCGTACCGACGCACCTGCAGTGCTTCTGCGCCTGCGTCCCGGCGCACCTGCAGCACTTCTGAGCCTGCGTACCGACGTACTTGTCTTTCACTGTACCTGCGTACCTTCGGCCATAAATGATTTCAAGACTTCAAGAATAACCCAGACAGTCAGATCTACAGATATGATCATGCGCCAAAGAGATGTCAGTCCATTAGTAGATTCGCCTTCTTTAGATCTAGACCAGATCTAGCCCACATAAGATATTCAACCAAAAACATGCTCAAGCCAAATGATCTCCTTTGCTTTATATAGGCAAGCTCCTCCTAAAATCATGGAACAATACCACGAGCCGACACCATAATAACCCAATACCGTCGGCTAAATACCAAGAGTAAAACATAAGAAAACCCCACATGTGTTTTTCTCTGCCTTGAAATGTGTGCACTGGGGGGACGCACCTCCTGAACGGCTGGCCTGCGTATCTGGACGCGGTCCCTGCACGGTGTACCTGCGGGTACGCACTTTCTGTAAGGTGTACCTGCGTACCCCTTATTTTCTTCAATATTTGATAGCTGATCATCCACCTCTGCTGCTGACTTGAAGTACAGTGATCTATCACCTGAATGGGTTGCCATCAAGGACAACACTTTAGCCATAATGCCAACATATGTACAATGTTTTAAGACTTCACCATTAAACATTTTAGAATGATAGCATGTTTTATTACCTCCTACATCAATATCAATCCCATAACATACCCACTACACATCCATCTCCACCTCAAAAGGATTTTACAAATTAGGAAATACAAGAACTAGTGTACTAAAGATATTTATTCTCATTTAAACAAAATATTTTTGTTGAGGATTTACCTAATGGAAACTGTTATTGCTAGCTATTATGGCATTGAGTGGTGCAACCGTAATTGAAAAGGATGGAATAAGTTTCCATAACTACTATGATTCCCAACAAAGATATTAACTTCGGTGATATTATTAGGAGTTGGCCACTCAAGGATGGTTCTTTATGGGATATATCTTGAGTTCTCCTCCACCAACCACATAACCTATATATACCAATGACTACCAAGTAAATGCACATTTCTTAATATTTTCTAATAGTTTATGTTTTTTCAAAGTCTCTAACACCTACATGACATGTGATATATGCTCTTCTGGGGTGGATCTATAAGTCAATATAACATCTAATTACAATATTAAAAATGAATTCAAAAAGGGATGCAATACATCATTAATTCAATTAATAAATGTGTATAGTGCATTATATAAGCCAAAATTAATTACCAACCATTCTTATGAACCTTTCTTTTTCTTGAGGGTAACCTTTTGGGTGTCTTCTTTAACTTGTAATGGCTGGTATCTTTATTTGAGATCCAACTTAGTGAAATACTTCACATGTTGCAACATACCTAAAATGTCATCAATATTAGGCAAATGATATCAATTATTCAGGGTAATCTTATTAAAAAATATATAGTTGATAAACATTCTCCGAGTTTTATGTACTTTGGGTATTATGATGATAAATGACCCACAAGGTTGGGTTCTTGGAAAAAATTCTTCCTAATTTAATAGCTACTAAAATTCTTTCTTCACTTCATTCGCATCTAAGATGAATTTCCTGTACAACTTAATGTTTGGAAAAAGGAATTTAGAAAACAAATGCATCTTGTTCTCCTCTTCCTCCTTAGGTGGTAACCCTTTAGGATCTTAGAGCACTTCTTTGTTTGCCTACAAAAGCTTCCCCAATCAATGTTTCTATTGTTTAGCACATCCTCTAATTATACCTTTACTTTCACCCATTCATATTTTCTTTAATTCTCTCTTAGGAAGAGTAATACAAACTTCTTATTAGAACTAATCAATTTCTTTTCCTGGTTACCACTTATCAAAGATATTTTGGATTTATATTTTTGTACATTAATTAAAAATGACTTCCCATCCTTGATGAAATAGTATTGGTTTTTTCTCCTCGTGAAGATTGCATCCCTCATCTACATGTAGGGGGTTCCAAAAACTATACCACACACATCAAGTTGTACTATGTGTAGCTCAATTTCATCAATATAGTTCACACTTATAAAAAAATTTAATCTTACATTAGTAATGAGTCATGAAAGTTGTATCCCTCATGTACATGTAGGCGCGTATAAATGAAAATAAAATAGAACATTTACCTTTGTCTTCTTGAATTGGTTCTTGATATGGAAGACTTTATTTATCTCCTTCTATTCCTTGGGATGGAGGTTACTGAATTCACCTCCTTTTGCAATAAAATATTTTTTTCATGTACATTTGAGGTACTCTCTACTTAGTTGCCTAATTCCATGGATAACATATTATGCTTCTCAGCATCCTTCTTATAATTCCTTGAATTTAGCTTTAGATGTAGCTTCCAACACTTATAATTAGTGTGATAATTGATATTATAATGGTTATAATGGATTTTCGGAAACTTACATTGATATGTAATGATTGTGTTCTTCGTGTATTTTCCTTTCCACTTCTTCCTTCCCTCTGTACTGTCTTGTTTGTATTTCCACTTGAAACCACTTAGTTGTCATTTATTCTTACCTACACTACCTCGATACTATAATTTCACATAAGCCTCATTAATTGTCCTAGGTTTAAAGATATATAATTTAATCCTCAAATGAATTTATATGACTCCCAAATACTTGAGTACTAGATATAGGTTCTTAGGATACACACACAACATAATCACCATTTTTTTGAACTCAGTGGCATACTCATGTGCACTCTATCCTTGCTTCTTCCAAAAGTAATATTTATAAATCCATTGATCCTCTCCAAACTTGATAAGGTAGAACTAAAATACACCTCCTAATTAGTCACTAGGGTATCACTATTTAGCCCAAGTTTCTTTGTGTGACACTCCCACCAAGTTTAGGCATGGCCCTCTAACTTTAATTATGGAAATGAATTTTTCTCTTCTATGTTATGAACACTAAAATACAATTTTAATTGTTACAACCATTGATTCAACTTAACAATATCAATATCACCTTGGTAGAATTTAATGTTCTCTTTCACTTCCACTTTAAATAAAGATTGGAAAGAACCATTGTCAGTTGAACTTGGTGTCTCCTTCTCTATCCATGTTTGACTAGTTTCTAAGTCTTTTTTATGTCTAATTTTTTTTGTTCAATCAATTTCTAAGTTAAAGCCATCAAAGTTCTTGAGAGACCCAAACTTGTTCTTTGCAACTTTCATAGGAATACCATGTTGTAAGATATCTTAATGACTTGTGCTTCCATTTTTGGAAAATTTTATTCCATCTCATCCTATGGAATGTTACTATACTTATCCACCATGGCCTGAGTTTTTTTAAACTTTATGGAAATTCCTAGATTTTTCAAATTCCCATAAAATCCCTAAATAAATACACTTAGATAACAATATGATTTATAAAATGTTATGTATATTCCATTAGAATAGTTTGTCACAATAGATCTTACAATATTCTACAATTATTTTATTATATTGTGTTCTACTTGGATCCTATATTTAGTCTTACTAGCTTAATGCATGGAAATACTAAATATATTGAAATTTAAATAAAAGATACAAGGAAATAACACACCTTAGACATAATGAAAACAAGATGTGCCTTGGGAAAACCTAGTATACAAGAAACCTAGCTAGAAAATGAGGCCTATGATTTTCTCTTTTCTTATTAGCTATGAAATACAAATAAAATGAAAAGGGGTATCATTATTGAGTTTCCATGGACATTATGGACAATATGGCTACTACAGGATATTCCAATTCCTCAATTTTTCTTCAATTTCCCACTCTTAATGCTATACTCTCCATGGAACAATACTCAATTAATAAGAATTGAACCCCTTTATTTATTAAGGGCCTAGTATTTAACATATATTAATAGTCATATTGGGTTAGGGTTAGGGTTTTTGCATGACTCAACCCCTAATTAATGCTAAGGTTTTTGACCCTCTGTGACATTCTTGAAATTATACATGTGACTAGGTCCACATGTCTAAGGAATGGAATATGACATAACATCCACTTAGTACAAGGTTCACTAACAAGAATACGTTAACTTATGGGAGGCATAGCTTATGCATACAAATTTCAATTGAGGTGATGTTCATGCCATTGTGAATATATCAAAGTGTAGAAAAATGTTGAAACATTTCCAACTAATATTGCAAATTTTGACCCTAAAATCAATTATTTATGGCCTCAAACAAGCTCTAGAATGTTTTGTACCCCAAATCAACAAAGTGGGACCTACCCATAAAATAGGCATTACAAGACAATAAGTCCAACTTTTCCATTAGAAATTACCAAAATAGATGATAAATTACATATGATCCATTTTGGATTAATCATCTTGCAACTTTCATTTTCAATAATCACCTACGCATCTCCATCACTAATATTACTTTCAACCATAAGAGTTATTGAAAAACATAAAATATACACATTGAAAACTGCTATGGAGGGTTTTAACCCTATCATATTTAAGTATCATATTAACCCTTCCATGTCATACAATCTTAATTTTTAAGTCATCACCTAGTAAGACATCAACTCCATCACATTTATTGTATTTTCAAAACCATTCCTTCAAGGGAATTATATAAAAAGAAACACTTGAGTCAATCAACCATTCAATATGATCCTTGTGTGTAACTAAAGATTCCATGAACACATACCATCCATCTATGGAGATATTTGTTTCTATGAAGGGGGAATTTCCATGTTCCTTGTCTCTATCAACATTTCTAAAGATGAGGAAGCTCATGCTTCTTTGCCTCATGGTTCTTTTTTAGCTAATTAGATTTCTCCTAAGAAAGGCACAATTATGAAAAGGGTGAAAGCCATCACTAATATTGTCTTGGGGCCCTCTATGGCAAAGAAGAACATCATTATTGGTGGGCTCCAGTATTGCAGCAATAATGTTGCAACTCCTGGGACTCCCTTCTTTACTTTTATCAACCTGGTAGTTCATAACAAACTTGGAAACAGCGGTGCTATATGCACAAGTACTAGCTCTTGCCACAAGTTGTCACTTGATCAGCTAGCACAAGTCCACTAGGAGCTTAAGCCAACTTCTATGAGCTCTTAGAAGAAGCTTTTAACTGTGATGGATGAAAGCTAACTCAAGGGAGGCTAGTCTACTTGCAGAAAGAAGTTGAAAGCTGGAAAAGAAATGCAAACCCTAGCAAAACCTAGTTTTACCAACTAACCCTACTGGTGCAAGAAAAGAGATGAAAGCTGCTGAAATGGATGCCATTGACTCTTGGAAAGGTAAAATGCATGTGTCTAAGCTACTTCTGAAGTAAAATCTGAAAAAAAAAAATCTTTTTGTATTTTTGAGTAATTTTGCAGAATTATTATGCATGTGCTTTAACTGTTTTTGACTGTGCAGAGTTTGATTGATGAAAGGAGATGGGGTAGGCACTTGCAGGTGGTTGGGAAGGTGAGAAGAGGGCCTAAGGGGTCCCTAGCACCCTTCCAGAGAGTTTCACAGTGATCAGATCTCGAGAAACTACCCACGTGATCTTCTACAAGAAGTCTACAAGGGTTCTACAGGATGTTCTATAGGAAGAGCCGAGAGAGGATTTTTGAGGGTTGATGGAGGAAAATAGGTGGGAAAGTGGAAATGGAGGTTGGATGAGGCTGTGAAGAGGTCTAGGACCTAGTAAATGAGGCTACGGAGTGATGAAGATGGTTGGATTTGTTCAAGGATGGAGGGAGCAATGTTGCACAAAAATGTAGAAATTAGGTCAAATTGGAGAAGTGTGGAAAATGAAGGGAAGGAATCTAGAAGTTGGGGTTGGAGCAGGTTGTATGATGAAGTAAGGATAGGCAGGGATGTATTACAGGTGATCTGCACACTATTTCTCAAACTAATCAAACAAAGACTATGCAAACCAAAGATCTAGCTATCTTGACCTAATTTGACCTAGAAACCCAACAATCATGATGAAGAGAACTTTATTGGTAGAAAATCATGTAAGATAGATATGAAAACTAAACAAGAACAGATCTACGCATGTAATCACAACTGGTATCAACTTTTGCAACTGAGAATCTAACACTAGCAATTGCATGAAGAAGCAAGAACAACGTTTTTGTGGCAGCAAGGACACCTTGGTCTCAGCTGATGGCCTCGAGGAGGGAGAGGTGAGATCAAGGGTTTCTTGATGGCCTTTTTCGAAGATATTTTCTATTACCAACATATCAAATCAACCTGAACATGAAAATCTATTTCAATCATCAAAAATGACCTAAGTAACAAAGCAATATGTTAATCTAAGTAGCAAAAATTATTCTAGGAATGCAGCAAAAACATATAAAAGTACACTAAAGGAGGTACTGGAACTTGGGTTGGGCCCAAACCCAAGAGCTACATCATCCTGAGAAAAAGCTCAGAGTTGATGAAAAATGAAACTGATCTCCATTACCCAAAAAAATAACCATGTCACAAAAAGTTTTACAGCAAAAGCTCCAAAATGGGCTTGAAGGCAAAGCAGCACTAAAGTATGAAAATAGAACTGTTCAAAAGCTAACCTACAAAGGCTAGAAGCCTTCCTATTTATGCACTATGAGGACCTCCAACAACCCTCCTTAACTCAAGGGGCTTGCCTACTCAAAACTGCAGGTAATCAGCCACTTCATAAAAGCTGCTCGGCTGCCCTTGGGGATCATCTTCAGTGGGCTGCTGAACTCCGAGATGATGGTGGAGAACTCGAGGAAGGGGCCATTTAGTGTAGGAGACACCCTTCCTACAAATCATTAGCCTTGTTCCCTCGTATTTGGCTGTCAAATGGCTCATAAATGCTTGACCTTGGTCCAAAAGACGTCCAAAAATCTGCAATAAGCACGTATTAGACTTCATGGTCAAGTGACTATTCTCATTCATTCAATTAACATCAATATACTCAAAAGCATGCATAAATTGTGAAGAATGGTGGATTAATGGAGAAAAATAGGCAAAATGAGCCCAATAAGTTACCCATTTTTGGGGCTCATCATCACCCCCATGCTAAATGTGTTGCTCATCCTCTGAGAAACTAATCCCGCTCGTCATCTTTGATTTCCTTGACTACCTCTCTAACATCCCAGGCTTCTGAGGTGACGTCCTCTTCTCGGTCATGAAACCCTGCTTTTCTCTCTACTTCCTCCCATTGCCTGTGCTCTTCTTCTTCTTTGACCCCTTCCAACAATCCTAAAAGCAATGGAGGACTAAAATTTAGGCTGATCCAATTGGCCTGCAGATTTTGCATTAACTGTTTATAGAGTGGTACTCTTGCCAAGGCCTCCCTCATCCTTCTTGGGGAGTGATATTCTCTAATTTTCAGACTATGGGACATTGTGTTCCATCTCCTTGTGCAAGCATGAATGCAGTTATCCCCCAGTAGTCTTTCCATGTCCTCAAAGTGAGCAATGGCCTGAGCTTGTCTTTCATTGTAATATGGGTGAACCTAGGGGTTGTTGGCAAGTTGCTGATGGGCATACACTAAAGCTAAGGGATCTTCTGGTTCTGCTATGATCATGAGTGGCTCCTGTAGCTCCCTATCCATAACATTCTGAATTTCTGCTGCCCTCTTTTCCTCATGGTTTAACCAAGAGGCCATGGCCATGAGTTGCACATCCCCCAATGAAGCATTGGGGTCCCACAGATTCATGTTTGGAAGGGCCAAATTGTCTAAATAGAATTATGATAACTTGGCCTTATCTTCTGCTGAGCTACTATCACACAAAGCCATGAATTGATGGTAATTCTAAAATGGAATGGTGCCCCTTTGGGCCAAGGTGTTAATCTGGAACTACAACCATTGAGATTTAAAATATAAGGCATATGACTTGGTAGGTTGCCTACATTGCAATGCTTCTACTACCCAGCTGGCCATGCAAGCTAGTTGGGCTTCTTTCTCTTGCACCTGTTGCTTTAGAAACTGTATTTCCTTTGCTGCTTGTGACTCCTTTTCCTATAGCAGTTTTGTTAGTGCCTCAATCTCAACTTGTAGCTTGTCCTTTTTCTGCTGTTAATCAGATGTTTCCTTGTCTGCTGGAGGCTCTTCTCGCTATTGCTATTCTCCCAAAATGGAGGGCCTATCTTCCCTATGACTTCCCTGTAGCTGTAGCTGTTGTTTCAGCAGCTCATTCTCTTCCTGCAGCTGGGCTCTTTTGCAGCTTTCTACATGTCTGACCATGGCTAGTTCTCCCCTTAACTCTTTTAACTTCTCCTCCATGTGGCCTATGTCCTCAATTCCCTTAGATTTGGAAATTTTCATCCATGTGTGTGTTCTGATCCTCTCCTGTTCCAATGCAAGGAAGAGTGGCACAGCAAATTTTTGTGGGATGATTTTCCCACCCTCTAACAGGTTGTAGTATGAGCCCAAGCTAGGCTGAGGGCTTGGTTCCAGTATCTTCTTGGTCTCTCCCTCTCCCTGTGATGATTTGGCTGTCTTTTCCTCCAATTTCTCGGTCTCTTTTAACTTAGCCAGAGTTTCCTATAGAGCTGTCTTTGAGTCCATCATCTTAATTCTCTCTCTCCAGGTGGAGGTTTTTGGCCTTCCTTGTTCATAGGTGATAGACATGTTTGAAGGAGACTCTTCTTTTGGTTTATTTGTTGTGTCCTGAATGACAATTGGCTCTTTTGACCGTGGCTAGGGTCTGCCCACTTTTATCCCTGTGCTCGTCCTTGCTTTAAAGTACATGGAGGTTTGCCTCTTTCTCTTCCATTTTTTTTGGAGGTGTGCTTAAGATAGCAAACACAGTTGCTGCCTCCCTGACTAATATCTCAGGTGATTTCTCCTCTTGTTGTTCTTTTTCCCTACTTCCTGTAGAAATCCCTGTGTCAACTATTTCTGTCTGTGTTGCTGCTATTTCAGGATGTGTCTTTTCCTTTTGTTTCTGTGTGCCTGCTTTGGCTGTGACAGCCTTCATTTGGGGTTTTTCAACCCTCTCTGCTCTACTCTGCATTCTCTTTTCCCTTGGTGTTTGTGCTGTTGTTTCTTCCTCTATTTTAGGCTCAGCAATCTGGCCCATTTCCCCTTTTTCTTTCTATTCTTGTTGTGCTTGAATGTCTTGTGTTCCTTCACCATTGGTTTTCTCACCTTCTTCAGTGTGTTCTCCCTCCTCACTGCTGGATGAGGTGATGTTTTCAGCCAAAATTCTAATATTGTCATCCCTAGACATGTTTCAGAAGATTTCCCAAGATATGGGGACAGTGTAGGTGTGCAAGGCATCTTCCACCAATAGTTTGATGAGCCCATGATGGGCCAATTGATCTGGGATCCCTTCATTTAACTTTTTTCCACATTCAATTAGTGAATGAAGAAGAAAATAGGGGATGCTCAGTTTCTTGTATGGAGGTGAGTCAATTCCATATCTTAGTTCACACAGTAACCTGAAATGATAACCATAGACGATGCTAAATCTTCCTTCACATGTAATGTACTTCATGATTTGGAAACTGACTTCACTCCAGAGAGGATGCAAGTTGGTTCTTCTAACCCCGTTTTTCTCTTCTACAGGATGCTCTGTGGGAAGAAAGAATGCTTTCTTGGCAGCTTGGCCCAATGACCTCTCTTCTTTGCTCCAAGGGAGCCCTAATGGTAGACCAGTAACTCGACTGATGAGCTCAGGGGTAAGTTCTAGGGTCAAACCCCTAAAACTAACTGTGGCATGTGTCTTTGATTGAGGTCTCAGGGACATTAAAAATTCCTCAGTTATCTCCTCGTCATGACCGTGAATTTTGTCAAAGAAGGACATCCAGTTGGCTAGGGTGAAAAGGTCCACCACCTTAGGATGCTTGTGCAATTTGCTGGAGTCTGAGGGTTCTTTCCTTATGAATCCCCCTGGCATGGTGAGAGTGCTCTTTTTATGCTTTGATTAGAAAAGGGAATGTTGTTTATGGTTTCCCCCTGAACTCAAGAAGGAATTTCTTGGGTGTCCAATATCAATTAGCAACAATTCCTTGGTTTTAAGACTGTTGTTACCTAGAACTCGGCTGTCTAGTTATGAAAGGAAGAATTTCGTTTCTACAGACAGAGTACAGAGATCAAATTTTCTTCTCAGCACACATATAGATATGAAAATTCAAAATTTTTCATACACAGGCTGGCCCCCACAGCTGCATATATCTTCCCTACAAGAGAATTTAAAAAAAAAAAAGAGGAAACGTGGAGGAGAATCTTGATGTAGAAACAACTGGGAAACCCAATGCAATACATAGGAAAACGTTTTACTTCCAATTCACAGGCAGATTTTCCTCTGATTTCCCAACCTGATGCCGTTCAATTCACCACCTTTGCAAAAAATACCATTCATAGAGGATTTTTTTTGAGCCTACCTCGTTTGGAGCTCCAAATTCAACGAAGAAAAATCTTAGGCTTCCCTGCTCTAGAATGTTGTGCAATCTTTCCTGTAGAACTCTTCCTATAGAAGACCCCCCCAGTTCCTGTAGAATGTCACTGTGCCTCTGAGCGAGCTCGCTACGCTGGAGATTTTTGAAAACAGGTAGAAAAACCAATGGAGGGCGACTAGTTAACAGTTTTTGGAAGCGGAGGATGCGTACTCTAGTCGAGGACGTTGCAAGTGCAAAATGAACAGAAGGTGGTGTGAGTTTCATCTGAGCATCTTTTAACTGCGGTGTGATTCGTGGTGAGGGAATGAGGTGGCTAGACCAAACCATTGATCCAACATCACGGCCATAATTTCTCTGTGTGTTTCTGACTGCCATCACCTCCCCTCTGTCGTTAACCGCCGCCACCACTACCAGTCCCGACGATTTCTCCCTGAATGGACACTCCACACGTGCTGGCTGCACATCTCGTCGGCAATTTTGAATGTAACTGGGCTCGTTCAGATCCCACGAGGCTATGTAACTGGCCGAGGGTGGCCAGTTGACTGGCCACCGATTCCACTCAATCTGAACCATTCCCATAGGCATGCAGCTTTTAAAATATAGTTTATGCAATTGAAGAATGAGTTTAAGCACTTACCTATGTGGTCACGGCCGCGTTATGTAGACTTCGAGTCTTCGAACCACTCCTTCGTTTACTGCTGCTTTATGCATGGGTTTTGGAACCCATTCCTTCATTCGTTGATGTTGCATGCACGGGTTTGGAACCTATTCCTTGTTTTCTATTGCTGCATGCCCAGGTTTTGCTTGGCTTCGGCTGCTGATGATATTCTCATGTTCAAGATGAGCCCTTTGCATTTCTCCTTTGTTGTTTTTGGCTGCCCCTGTCTCCAGAGTATGTCTTCCAGAGGGATCAGCTGCTACAGGATTCCTGTAGGATGTCCTGTAGCTGCTTCTCCTCCTGGAATGCAAGCTAAAATGAGCAGGGCTATACTGCTAATGAGGGATTCGGCTAGTGAGGATTCTAGATGGAGATTGACAGGTATGGAGAGTGAGACACTACTGCTTGGTTTGTCATTAAAATTTCTTGCTAGCAGTATGAGGAAAACAGGGTTTTTTTTTGTGTGACTGTGCAGGAACAAATAATAGGATGGGTGCAATGGAGGTGTAAAGAGATGAAACAGGGTGACATATGGTGATGGATAGAAACAGGGGTGTTTGCAGGCCTAACAGGCAGATTCCAACCTTCGGATTCCCTCCCAAGATCAATTCTGGCATGTCTGAAGGTTCTACAGGATCTTCCTGTAGAAGGCATAGAACTTCCTATAGAAGGCCCAGAACTTCCTGTAGAAGGTGAAATCTTAACCTGAATGTGATCAAATCTTAGGAAAGGGGAGTGGTCATGGAGGAAGTGTTTGTGAGGGATGCTCGTAGCCTGGTGCTAACCTCTGTCCTTGTTTTGCGCAACCCTCCTAACCTGCAATGTCTTCCCTGCAACCTGCAATTATTCAACAGAAATTTGGTCTATTTATTGTTTTTTTTTTTTTGAGAGAGAGATAGTTGGGGCACCTCCAGGAGGTTTTCACCCTCACTGTCTACCCCGGGCGCCTCTAAGAGGTTTTCACCCAAGGATCTTTTTATTCTTTTTTTTTTTTTATGATCAAGGTGTGGGTGGAGTAGAGACAGGGCCCTACTCCACTACCAGCACTGATTTATCCAGCGTTTCAATGAACTCCTGCTTAGAAAGGGGCTTCCTGTAGATTTTCAATCGATGCCCATTGACGAGCATGGGATGGCTTCTTCATCAATGGTCCTAATAAGGACTGAACCATTTTCATTACATTTCTCCACTGTATATGGTCCCAGCCATCTTGTCCTCAGCTTCCCTTTGAAATCCTTGTATCTTGAATAATATAATAGTGCCCAATCTCCTGGCTAAAATTGCTTCTCTTTAAGGTGTCGATCATGCCATACTTTTCTTTGAAGTTGGACTACCTCTGAGTGGAGGAGGGCCTTCATTCTTTGTTCATCTAGTCCATTCAGTTGAAGTAATCTTTCCCATTGTGCATGGCTGAGATCTAGGTATAGCTGAGCTGCCACCCTTAATGTGTTGTATTCAAATTCTATGGACAGCAAAGCCTTCTTCCCATAGACCAGCTCATAAGGTGTTAAACCTGTTGTAGTTTTCCAAGTGGTGTTATAGGCCCAGGTGGCCTCAACCAAGTGATCCACCCAATCTTTTCTGTTGCTGCTCACCACTTTAGTCAAAATCTCCTCCAAAGCTCTGTTAGTGACTTCCACCTGTCCATTTGCTTGCAGATGATAAGGGGTGGAAGTTTTGTGCTTAATCTTGTGAAGAGCGAGAAGGTCTTCAATCAGGTTAGAGATAAAATGGCTCCCTTGATCTGTGACCTCTTGGGTAGCCAAATTTATAGAAGATATTTTCCCTCAAAAACTCAACCACTTTTTCTTTTGTTGTTGCCTTTATTGCCTTCATTTCTGCCTACTTTGTCAGGTAGTCTGTGCACATAATGATATAAGACTTTTGTCTTGAAGGAGGGTTGATAGGACCCAAAAAGTCCATGCCCTACTTCTCAAATGGCTCGAAAGTCACCTGAGGTTGGAGGGGAATTTCATCCCTTGGAGTCGGTTTCCCCATCCTTTGACATCGGTCACATTGGCTGATGTATCTTCTGACATCTTGATGAAGAGTGGGCTAATAGTAGCCTACTTGTAGAATTTTGAAAGCGGTTCTCTTTGCTACAAAGTGGCCTCCACAGGGTCCATCATGATAGGTCAAGAGGATGTCAAAAACTTCCTTCTCCTTGACACAACGCCTCAGAATCTGATCCGGGCCAAGTTTGAACAAGTTGCCCCCAATCCAAGTGAATGGGGTGCTTTTCCTCATGATCTTGCTCTTCTCTTTTGAGGATAGGTGTGGCAGGAATTGTGTTGAAACCAAGTAATTTTCTATATCAGCAAACCATGGCAAGAGTACTGAAATAGCAAATAGGTGTTCATCTAGTAGTTGATCATCCACCACCCCTTCTTCTCCTGCAGGCAAGTCTAGTCTAGATAGAAAATCAGCAACAACGGTTTCCTTACCTGGCTTGTCAACAATGGTCAAATCAAATTGCTGCAATAAAAGTAACCATCTAATGATACGAGCATTTACATTAGGTTTATTCATCAAATACCTAATTGCAGCATGATCAATTTGTATGAATGTTTGATAACCAGTGATGTAGTATCTGAACTTGTTTAGGGAATGGACTACAGCTAGGAGCTCTTTCTCGGTTATAGTATATTTTAATTCCGCCTTGGACAGGTTTTTTCTGACAAAGTATATGGCATATAATAGCTTCTCTTCAACTTGTCCTAAGGCCACTCCTATGGCATTGTTCGAGGCATCTGTGTGAATGTGGAAAGGTAGGGCCCAGTTTGGACCTCTCAAGATTGGGGCAGTTACCAGCTTATCCTTCAACACATCTAGAGCTTCTTGACAACTTACAGTCCATATAAACTCAACGTCTTTCCCCAAAATACTAAACAATGGAGAGGCTAGCTTACTAAATTCTTTAATGAACCTTCTATAATACCCCGCCAAGCCTAAAAAACTCTGAACATCCTTTACCTTTTGAGGAGATGGAACCCTTTGGATGATAGCAATCTTGTTGGGATCCACCTGTAAGCCTTGCTGAGAAATTGTATGACCTATCATGGTCCCTTCAGTCATCAGGAACTCACATTTTTTAGGATTGAGGGACAGGTTCATCTCAATACACTTGGTTAAAACTTTTCCCAGGTTAGTCAATGCTTCTTGGAAGTTGGACCCATAAGGGGTAAAGTCATCCATATAGATTTCCACCGAGTCATGAACCAACTCAGCGAATATGCTCAGTACTGCTCTCTGGAATGTGGCGGGGGCATTGCATAACTCAAAGGGAAGGACCCGGTAGGCGAAGGTACCCCATGAACAAGTGAAAGTGGTCTTATCTTGGTCTTCCAAGCTGATTTGGATCTGATTATACCCATTGAACCCATCTAGGAAAGAGAAGAACTTCTTCCCTGCCAGACCATATAACACTTGATCTATGAAAGGAAAAGGGAAATGGTCCTTCTTGGTGGCTTTGTTAATTTCTTGATAATCTACATAGATTCTCCACTTCCCGTTTTTCTTGGGTACAAGCACCAGAGGAGAAACCCACTTGCTGTCAGAGATGGGGTAGATGAATCCTGCATCCAACAACTTTTGCAGTTCTTCTTTGACAATGTCTTTAAGGGCCAGATTCATTCTCCTCTGAGGCTGCTTGACTGGTTTACAATCATCTTTAATGTAAATGTGATGGGTACAGATTGAAGGGTGGACTCCCTTCATCTCCTTGTAGCTCCAAGAAAAAGCATTTAAATGGCGGTTCAACAAGCTACACATCTCCTTCTCTTGAGAGGGCGATAGGGACAAGTTGATCTTCAAGGTTCTTTTAGGGCCAAATTCCACATTCTTAACTCGGGAAGAGGTCAGATTAGCCACACAGAGATCCCCTAAAGCACTAGCTTGGGTGTCTCCTACCAACTCTTCTAATGGCAGCACACTGGGAGGTGGATTTTGGATTAAATTCTCAATAAGGTCATCCTATGTTTGAGGACCTCCCCGGGTGGCTTCCACTGTGCACACTGGTGCAGAGTAGACTTCATCCTCATCTTCCTCCTCCAACCAAAGAGGTAAGTCATGCTTGAGCAAAGGCTAGGCAGGAGCATATAGGACTAGCTATTTGGACATTGGCCCATTCTTAATGGTCATGCTCCCAGCTCGACAACTGATGTAAGCATCTGCAGTAGCTAACCAAGGCCTCCCCAAAATGAGGGGGTATCCAGTGAGTTTTGCCTTTGGCTGAAGGACCAAAAAGTCCATAGGGTACTCCCAAGAATCAACATAGACTAGGACATCTTCCACAATCCCTTCGAGAGTCACGGTGGAGCGGTCTGCTAATTGTAGTACTATCGAGGTCTTTCTCAGGGAACCCTGAAGGTTAAGTTTGAGCATAGTGTCCCTGGTCATCACATTTATGGCAGCCCCTAGATCAATCAGGGTGTGGGGGATTATGGTGCCATTGATGTGGACATCCACTACAAGACTCCTAGGGTCCAAATATTTTGGACAGGTTACTTGTCCCAACATTAGGTTGGACAGTTGTCCTAAGACATTGATAGTTGGGGCATCTCTCTTGTGCCTGCCTGGGTGCCTGAAACACTTCTCTTTGATCAATTTGTTGTAGATTGGTACATCTTTGATGGCTTGGAGAAGTGGTATTCTTACACACAGCTGTTTAAGTTCTCCTAGAATTTTAGTCTCTTCTGGGTTTGGTTGCATGTTTCCAGTTAGTCTCTCAGGAAAGGGTGGAATGGCTTTGGGTTCACTTTCCTGTTTCTCTTCTTCATTCTTTAGAGAAGGTTGATGATCTGGAAGGACCTTCCTAGATCATAGGTTGATCTCCTCAATCTCCACAACATAGGTAGGACATGTTGTCTCTTCAGTATACACCTATTGGGCTTGTCTATTGTTGGGGTTCGAGTTTGGTTGAGCAGGTATCTGGGGTTGTCTTGGAGGAGCAAGAGGTAATGGTTGTGGTTGAGAAGGTGGTGGAGGCAGAATAGCGGGAGGAGAGTTGTACTAGGGCCTCCACCCCTGTTGCGGTGCATTCCAGTGAGGTTGTGGCTAGACATGAGAATGAAACGAATGAGTAGCAGGTTGAGTATGGTATTGAGGTGGATATGACCAGGGGGGTTGAGGACCAGGAAGGATGAGCGGGGGGACCCCAAGAAGGTATGTGAGTGGATTGTTTGGGGTTGTAATATGTTTGGGATGTCCCTTGCATCCCCTGCTGGTAAGGTCTGGATCCATGTGGCCTCCTTTGTTTGAGGAAGTAGAGTGATTTAGTGGCTCCTTTAGCCCCTTGGTACATAGCTTTAAGTCCAATTAAGGTTGGGCACTGGTTTGTAGGGTGGTCTTCCTCACAAACGAAACATACCTCTACTGAGTGCAATGGGCACTCATTCTTAGGATGCTTCCTTGTGCATCTGGGACAAAATATGGCCAAAGCCCTCTCAGCTTCCTCTTTCTTCTATTAGATTCGGAAAATATCCAGTTGCATGGCAATAATCTGTCTCACCTCGCTTTTAAGGTCTTCCATCTGATTTGTAAACTCGTGTTTAGAGAAGGTTGCACTAGTTGAAAGTGGATTCCCCCTACCTCTTTTCTGGGCTGCCCTAGAATGGTTTCTAAACACAGTCTTTATGTCCTCATAAGGTAGTTGGTAGATGTCTCCTCCAGCTAGCAAATGGAGGGTATCTAGAAGGTCTTCAGGGACTCCTCGTAGTAGAACCAGGTTCAAAGATTCGGGGTCAAGTGTGCACCTGACCCTTTTATAACTGAGTTGGAACCTTTCTTCATAGTCTTCCAGAGACTCATCACTTCCCATGGTCATTCGAAAGATTTCTCCCTTCGTTTCCTTTGACCTACAGTAGTCCCGGTATTTGTTGTTAAAGGCTTGCTGCATTTGAGCCCAAGTTGTGATACTGTTTCCAGGTAACCCCATGAACCAGTGTAGTGTTTCATCCTTGAGGGTCAAAGAAAAGAGTTTCAACTTTTGCTTGTCTTCTGCATAGTCATAAGTTTGACAAAGGACAGCAAACTCAAACAAGAAGGTATCATGGTCTTTAGTGATCAATCCATGGAAATGAGGTAAGGCTGAGGGACTTATGTTTTTCATTTTTGTGTCCCCATTTGTCTCTCGGATGGGAAAGGAACCTTCTATTCTTTCCTCATTCCCTATACCGTTCCTGTGTTCAGCCATGGTCTCAAGAGGAACGTTTTCTTGCTCTTCTTCTGTTATAGGGTCTTCGTATATCTCTGGAGGTTCACCTATAGGTTCTTCTGGATCACCACCACCGAAGAAGAGAGAAGGGTGACTCAGTGATGTGGTGGGGGTGTTGGGTAAGAATTTTCCTATATGGTCTCTGTTCCTACGAGGCATGAAAATGAAATATTTTTGGTTGATTTTTGCTTTTTCTGCTTGTACCTGCAAAACTAAAATGGATTGAACTGAAACTAACTAAAATCTATCTTGCTAAAATGAAAATGCAGAATTGAATGAAAGCAGGAAAGGACTAATCTATGCTACTGAAATGAAATTGCAGAAAGCAAATGCTAAGCTACGCTTGCAGAATTGATATTGCTGAATTGAAATGCTAATTTATTCTTACGGAATTGAAATTGCAGAATGGAAATGCTAATCTATGCTTGCAGAATGGAAATGCTAATCTATGCTTGCAGAATTGAAATGCTAGTCTAGGAAAGCAGGAAATGTCTAATCTACTTTTGCAGAAATAAAATTGCAGAATGGAAATGAAACAACTACTCTACGCTTGCTAAAATAAACTACTGAGCAGAAGGTTGTAGTAGAAAATAGAAGAAAAGTAGTAATCACAAATACTTTGACGCTTCCCCAGCAATGGCACCAAAAAGATGGTGGGCTCCAGTATTGCAGCAATAATGTTGCAACTCCTGGGACTCCCTTATTTACTTTTATCAACCCGGTAGTTCGTAACAAACTTGGAAGCGACGGTGCTATATGCACAAGTACTAGCTCTTGTCACAGACTGTCACTTGATCAACTGGTACAAGTCCACTAGGAGCTTAAGGCAACTTCTATGAGCTCTTAGAAGAAACTTTTAACTGTGATGGATGAAAGCTAACTCAAAGGAGGCTAGTCTACTTGTAGAAAGAAGTTGAAAGCTGGAAAAGAAATGCAAACCCTAGAAAACCCTAGTTTTACCGACTAACCCTACTGGTGCAAGAAAAGAGATGAAAGCTGCTGAAATGGATGCCATTGACTCTTGGAAAGGTAAAATTCATGTGTCTAAGCTACTTCTGAAGTAAAATATGAAAAAAAAGCATCCTTTTGTATTTTTGAGTAATTTTGCAGAATTATTATGCATGTGCTTTAACTGTTTTTGACTGTGCAGAGTTTGATTGACGAAAGGATATGGGGGTAGTCGCTTTCAGGTGGTTGGGAAGGTGAGAAGAGGGCCTAAGGGATCCCTAGCACCCTTCCAGAGAGTTCCACAACAATTAGATCTCGAGAAACTGCCCACGTGCTCTTCTACATGAAGTCTGCATGGGTTCTATAGGATGTTCTACAAGAAGAGCCGAGAGAGGATTTTTGAGGGTTGATGGAGGAAAACAGGTGGGAAAGTGGAAATGGAGATTGGATGAGGATGTGAAGAGGTCTATGACCTGGTAAATGAGGCTACGGAGTGATGAAGATGGTTGGATTTGTTCAAGGATGGAGGGAGAAATGTTGCACAAAATGTAGAAATTAGGTCGAATTGGAGAAGTGTGGCAAATGAAGGGAAGGAATCTGGAAGTTGGGGTTGGAGCGGGTTGTATGATGAATTAAGGATAGGCAGGGATGTATTACAGGTGATCTGCACACTATTTCTCAAACTAATCAAACAAAGACTATGCAAACCAAAGATCTAGCTATCTTGACCTAATTTGACCTAGAAACCCAGCAATCATGATGAACAGAACTTTATTGGTAGAAAATCATGTAAGATAGCTATGAAAACTAAACAAGAATAGATCTACGCATGTAATCACAACTGGTATCAACTTTTGCAACTGAGAATCTAACACTAGCAATTGCATGAAGAAGCAAGAACAACGTTTTTGTGGCAGCAAGGACACCTTGGTCTCAGCTCATGGTCCCGAGGAGGGAGAGGTGAGATCAAGGGTTGCTTGATGGCCTTTTTCGAAGATATTTTCTGTTACCAACCTATCAAATCAACCTGAACATGAAAAGCTATTTCAATCATCAAAAATGACCTAAGTAACAAAGCAATATGTTAATCTAAGTAGCAGAAATTATTCTAGGAATGCAACAAAAACATATAAAAGTACACAAAAGGAGGTACTGGCACTTGGGTTGGGCCCAAACCCAAGAGCTACAGCCTCCTAAGAAAAAGCTCAGAGCTGATGCAAAATGAAACTGATCTCCATTACTCAAAAAAATAACCATGTCACAAAAATGTTTACAGCAAAAGCTCCAAAATGGGCTGGAAGGCAAAGTAGCACTAAAGTGTGAAAATACAACTATTCAAAAGCTAACCTACAAAGGCTGGAAGCCTTCCTATTTATGCACTACGAGGACCTCCAATAACCCTCCTTAACTCAAGGGGCTTGACTGCTCAAGACTGCAAGTAATCAACCACTTCACAAAAGTTGCTCGGCTGCCCTTGGGGATCATCTTCGGTGGGCTGCTGAACTCTGAGTTGATGGTGGAGAACTCGAGGAAGGGGCCATTTAGTGCAGGAGACACCCTTCCTACAAATCCTCAGCCTTGTTCCCTCGTATTTGGCTATCAATTGGCTCATAAATGCTTGACTTTGGTCCAAAATATGTATAAAAATCTACAATAAGCACGTATTAGACTTCATGGTCAAGTGACTATTCTCATTCATTCAATTAACATAAATATACTCAAAAGCATGCATAAACCATGAAGAATGGTGGATTAATGGAGAACAATAGGCAAAATGAGCCCAATAAGTAACCCATTTTTGGGGCTCATCAATTATTATTTAGGAAAGAGGCTTAGTTGGTAGGTTTACAGGCCTTTGGCCTAGTCCTAACTCTCTGCTAGATTGAATTTTTAAAAAATGGGGAGATCACGCACTGGTTGCTACATGGTACAGTGGAAAATGATTTCATATTTTTTTTTTTTTTTTTTTTTTTTTTTTATCTTTGAAAATAGAGAGGAGAAGGATTTGATCTTCAAATCTGGGCACTACTTCATGGGCTCCAGGGGAATGTTTTTGTCCCACTAGACTCTAGATTTCAACCCTAAAATGGAAATTCTATTTTCTTATATTTAGATTAGATTGTTGCATCTAGCCATTAATTTCTAGGGTGATGGTATTTTTAAAGTTATAATATACAAGTTGGATCAATCTATTACTCATGTAGATACTAAGGGTAATACTTCCACATGTGTCAGAATTTGTGTGGAAATGGGTTTTCAAAGAAAGTGTCTGAGGCCATTCAACTCAACCTAGAGGGCTATTTTCATCTTGTTGCATTTTCAACAAAAAGTTTCATGTACTCATGGAAAAAGTTGCACTACTATTTTTGGCGTAAAGTCTATTTTTAGATGTATGGATCATGGTCTATGAGTTGTAGGATGCTATTTATGGATGATTTTTCATGTTGGTAAAAATAGATGGACCTCTATTTTTAGACATATGGGCGGAGTCTATTTTTAGATTGCCAGTCAAAAAATAGAACAGTTGAATATTATTAGCTCTTAATAATATTTGGACTATAAACATTATCTTATCCTCTTACAGCACTTCAATTCAAGCTACGGATGTGGCACATGCAACTGCCAGAAGGAAATATGCTTTTCCTATGGGTTAGTTGAGCTATTGCATGATGGACTTCAGTTAGAACTCAAGTGATTGAGTTTGGTGGAGTTGATTGAGGAGTTGATGGAGTTGTGTTCAGTTTGACTTAGTTGAACTAGTTGTATTTAGTATAACTGCCAAATACACTAGTGATGAGTGATGTGAATTAATTATTAATTAATTAACTAATTATTAACTCATAAATCAACTAAATAATACATCAGTTAACTCAATGCATGGACAGTTCAGTGGAGACAAGTGTTAGAGGTGGGTGAAAGGGTGAGACTACTATTAGTTGTGACTATAGCTGTGCATGAGATTTGCACAATCATTGATTAAGATTGCGAATGGGGATTGTGCAGTACAAGCAAAAGGGAATTCGAACTTGGATTGCGCAGTAGAGGCAGGCAAACAGTGGAGGAGATTTGAACCCGTGACTTGTTCAGATCTGAGCTAGTTTTGTGTGTAGCATGTGGAGATAGTATTGAGTACTTGTGAAGAGTATTGTACTATGTATTGTTACATGTTCTCTATCATTATAATATACAGATAGTTGGGGGTTTTTAGTTGTATGCTTTCCCCATTACATACTGTGTTGATATGTGTGATTGATGTTTCAATGTGCGCATGGGATTGTTTTTTTTTTAATTCCACAAATTGATGATCAATGGTAGAGGAGGTTATGTATTATGCATGCATTCCGAAAATAGTGTATAATCAAGATAATCTCTGTGAATAAGTGTTATATTATTCAAATTTCTACATGGTATCAAAGCGAAGTTGATCATCAGATCTATTATTCAGAAAGTGATTACATTTTATTTCTTCAGGCAGAGTCTGTAATCGGGCCAGGTAGCCTCTGGATTCATCCTTCTTTTGGAAGGTGAGATATCCGGTAAATTCCCATACAGTCAATCTCTGTATGAGAAATACTTTGTTCTCACGAATTTTAGATCAGAAGTGGTTGAGTTTTTAGCTGGTGGAATTCGAATTTGTAGCAGTGTTTTCTTGGTGTCGAAGTTGAAATGTCTTTCAAAGGATTGCGATTGGAGTATGCCCTTGAAGGCAGTTCAAATTATATTGCATGGAAAGACAGGATGGAGGCAGTGTTAGATGATAATGGGTTGAAGGAGTTCATAGATGCTGAGGTCCCAAAGCCTACTGATGCTGCTCAAGTTGAGGCTTGGCAAAAGAAGACAGCAAAGTGTCGAAGGATTTTGTTGGAGGGCGTGAAGGATCACATTGTATCCAGCCTACATGGAAAGGCTTCTCCATACTTGATGTGGAAAGTGTTGACAGATTTATTACAAAGAAAGAGTGACCAGAGGAAGTTGGTGCTCAAGGATAAACTTAGAAACATTAAGTGTGAGAAAGGAGATAGTATGCCCAAGTATCTCATGAAGTTCACCCAATGCCAGGATGAGCTGGGAAGTGTGGGGGTGACTGTCGATGATGAGGACTTGGTGAGCTTGGCTCTCCTTGGTCTTCTGAAGAGTTGGCATTCCTATCAGGACTCTGTTAATGGTCGGGAGAAATTGCCAGGATGGGAGAGACTTTGGTCTGATCTTGTGCAAGAGGAGATCAAGCGGAATACTAGGGATGGATCTTCATCAAAGGCATCTGATGAAGAAAATTGTGCTTTGGCTGCCAAAGCAAAGAAGGGGAAGAACAAGAAAGCTTCTCATTCTAGTGCAAAAGGCAAGAAGCAGGACGTGTCCAAGGTGAAGTGCTTTCACTATCACCAGCACAGACGTTATGCCACAAATTGTCCGCAGAAGAAGAAAAATAAGCAAGCTGCTGGATCTGCAGTGGGAGAGGCCTTAGCCTCGTAGTTTAAGTTGGATTTTTCGCTGATCGCATGCTTGGTATCAAGTGTGATGGGATCGGTATGGTTCTTGGACAGTGGTGCGTCTTTTCACATGAAAGGAGATTGAGATTTGTTTTCTGATCTGGATGAGAAAGATCTTGGAGTGCACATCGAGATGGGCAATGATGGTAGATACAATGCAACCGGTATTAAAGGAAGTGATGCATGTTCTAGGATTGAATAAGAATCTTATCTCTGTTGTGATGTTAGAAGACAAGGGATATGATGTTGTCTTCAGCGAGGGAAAGGCTTTCCTGCGCAGTAAGACAACTGGAGAAACCCGGAAGATAGGGGTTCGAGTCAAGAACCTTTATCAATTGCATGTAGATGGCTGCATAGCAATGGCATGCAAGGTAGAAGGATTGGTGAGCCAGGATGATGGCGAGATGTGGCACCGGAGATTGGGCCACCTTCACCATGGAGCCTTGAAGATACTGCAACAGATTTCTACTGGGCTTCCTAAAGGCACTCTTACGCAGTCAAATCAGTGCAAGGGGTGTACTTTGGGAAAATTTGTGAAAGCCACCTTTCACGAGAAGGATAGTCGTGCCACGACGATCCTTGAGAGAATTCACATAGATGTGTGTGGACCTTTCTTAGTAGCTTCGACAGCAAAGGACAAGTACTATGTGATCTTTGTTGATGATTTCTCTCGAAAGTGCTGGATCTTCTTCATGCAGAAGAAGAGCAAGACATACTCAAAGTTCTGTGAGTTCAAAGCACTGGTTGAGAAGGAATCGAGGAAGAAGTTGAAGGCTCTTAGGAGCGACAATGGTGGTGAATTCATCTCTGGCAAGTTCAAGGACTTCTGCAGCGCAGAAGGGATTCGAAGAGAGCTCATATCTCCCCGTAACCCATAGCAGAACGGGGTTGCTGAGCGGAAGAACAAAATGATCGTGGGTGCTGCACGGGTGATGTTGCATGATTAGGGCCTACCCCTTCACTTGTGGGCAGAGGCATGTAATACTGCAGTATATGTGCAGAACCGTTGTCCTCACAAGATACTTGGCATGAGTACACCCGAGGAGGCTTATTCTGGTAAGAGGCCTGATATTTCCCATTTGAGGATTTTTGGTTCTCCTGTTTACATGCATGTGACGAAGGATGGCAGGAAGAAGCTGGAGCCGACCGCAGAGGTTGGGATATTTGTGGGGTACACTGATATGCCCCACAACTATTGTGTGTATTTGTCAGACAGTCACAAGACTATTGTGCGACGGGATATCAAATTTCAGGAGGAGAAAGCCATGAAGTGTTCGCTTGAGAGGGAGCCACACTTGCATGCAGATGAGGAGCTATTATTTCCTAAGGATGAGCTTCAGGATGTGGATCAGCCACAAGATGAAGTTCATGGAGTGGAAGAGACCACTCATGCAGCACCAACCATCAGAGGGCGAAAGCGCACTACAAAAGGTGAGTGACTGGCTCAAGATGCAGAGAAGGTTGTAGGATCACCTACAGCAGAGCGCAGACAGAGAAAGTCACCTAATTGGTACACTGGATACATGGCTCTTGTGAGCAGATGTGTTGTGACTGAGCCATCCTCTTTCGAGGAAGTTGTGGAGGATCCCACATGGGTAGATGCCATGGTGGAAGAGTATGATTCGATTGTCAGAAACAGTGCATGGGAGATTATCCCAAGATTGGAGGGGAAATTAGTGGTGGGTTCGAGATGGATCTACAAAGTGAAGCAGGTAGCTGACGGGAATGTGGAGAAGTACAAGGCAAGATTTGTTGCCTAAGGCTTCTCACAGATAGAGGGGATCAATTATGAGGAGACCTTTGCACCTGTCGCAAGGTATTCTTCCATACGGACGATTATTGCTCTCTCAGCACAGATGGGGTGGCACATCCATCAGATGGAAGTGAAGACTACGTTCCTCAATGGAGTCATTGAGGAGGAGGTGTACATAGAGTAGCCCGAAGGTTTCGAGATCTTCAGCAGCGAGTCAGATGTGTGCAAAATCAAGAGAGCGTTGTATGGGTTGAAACAAGCACCTCGTGCTTGGTACACACAAATAGACAATTATTTCACCAGACTTGGATTCTCCAAGAATGAGGTGGATCTTAACCTATACCAGATTATGGTGGAGGGTAAGTTCCTGATCATTGTACTTTATGTAGATGATTTGATTTTGATGGGAGATGAGCTGTTGATACTTTCATGCAAGGAGGATCTTGATAGAGAGTTTGAGATAAAGGGCTTGGGCCTCCTTCATTATTTCCTGGGATTGGAAATTTGGCAGCGCAGTGATGGACTATTTGTTTCTCAGGGTAAGTATTCCTGGGAGATACTGGAGAAGTTCAACATGCATGGCTGCAAGCTTTTTGATACTCCTCTTCCTAGAGGTTGGAGGAAGGAGGATGCTACTTCAGCGGAGGTAGTGGATGCCACTGTTTATCGACAGTTGGTGGGGTCGCTTATGTATCTGGTCAATACAAGACTCGATATTTGCTATGCAGTTAACCAACTTTCACAAGCTATGGTTAAGCCAACCAAGCTCTTCTAGAAGGTAGGCAAGCATGTATTGCGTTATCTCAGAGGCACATCGGGATATGGATTGCGGTACAGACAGGAGGATGAGGTGAAGCTATGTGGCTTTACGGATTTAGATTGGGCAGGGAGCCCAACGGACAGAAAGAACACATCTGGAGGGATCTTCAGTATTGGTTTGATAGCAGTTTCTTGGTACAACAGGAAGCAGAGATCTGTGGCACTTAGTTCAGCAGAGGCCGAGTATATGGCAGCAAGTTTGGCTGCATGCAAGGCTATATGGATGAGAAAGATCTTGGTCGGGTTGTTCGGGTCACACTTGGAGCCTACTATGATTTATTGTGATAACTAGAGTTGCATTAAACTCTCGGATAATCCAGTATTTCATGATAGATCCAAGCACATCGACATCAGATACCATCATATCAGAGATTGTGTGCAGCGGAGAACCATGTTACTTTCATACATTCCCACGGAGGATCAAGATGCTAATATCTTGACGAAGGCGCTCACCAGGAGCAAATTTGAATACCACAGAGGCAGGATAGGGGTTGCAGATAATCCATATCTTGTTGAGAGGGAGTGTTGAAAATGCAACAAGATGATGGAGCTTAGTGAAGAGAAGTCGCCTTCACTAAGTGGGCCCGCAGGCTATTTTTGGCGCAAAGTCTATTTTTAGACGATGTCTATTTTTGACATATGGATCATGGTCTATGAGTTGTAGGATGCTATTTATGGATGATTGTTCATATTGGTAAAAATAGATGGACCTCTATTTTTAGACATATGGGCAGAGTCTATTTTTAGACTGCCAGTCAAAAAATAGAACAGTGGAATATTATTAGCTCTTAATAATATTTGGACTATAAACATTATCTTATTCTCTTGCAGCACTTCAGTTTGAGCTACAGATGTGGCACATGCAACTGCCAGAAGGAAATATGCTTTTCCTATGGGTTAGTTGAGCTATTGAATGATGGACTTCAGTTAGAACTCAAGTGATTGAGTTTGGTGGAGTTGATTGAGGAGATGATGGAGTTGTGTTTAGTTTGACTCAGTTGAACTAGTTCTATTTAGTCTAACTGCCAAATACACTAGTGATGAGTGATGTGAATTAATTATTAATTAATTCACTAATTATTAACTCGTAAATCAACTAAAGAATACATCAGTTAACTCAGTGCATGGACAGTTCAGTGGAGATAAGTGTTAGAGGTGGGTGAAAGGGTGAGACTACTATCAGTTGTGACTATAGATGTGCATGAGATTTGCACAATCATTGATTAAGACTGCCAATGAGGATTGCGGAGTACAAGCAAAAGGGAATTCGAACTTTGATTGCGCAGTAGAGGCAGGCAAACAGTGGAGGAGATTTGAACTCGTGACTTGTTTAGATCTGAGCTAGTTTTGTGTGTAGCATGTGGAGATAGTACTGAGTACTTGTGAGGAGTATTGTACTATGTATTGTTAGACGTTCTCTATCATTATAATATACAGATAGTTGAGGGTTTTCAGCTGTATGCTTTCCCCATTACATACTGTGTTGATATGTGTGATTGATGTTTCAATGTGCGCATGCGATTGTTTTTTTTTAATTCTGCAAATTGATGATCAATGGTAGAGGAGGTTATGTATTATGCATGCATTCCACAAACACTGTATAATCAAGATAATCTTTGTGAATAAGTGTTATATTATTCAAATTTCTACATTTTTAAAAAAAAATCCTAATGCTCAAACAACTCACCCATTTTCTAAGCTAACTCCAACTTCTCTAAATAATGACAAGTAAGGATCATCCATTCAAGTTTCAAGAAAGAAAAATAAGCCACAAACTAGGAGGACTCAACCCATCATCAATCCTAAGTCATGCCCACTTACTCCCTCCAGTAACATATTTGGAGAAACAAAATCCCCAGAGGAAGAAATTAAGGATCTGGCCAAGAAAGATTCTTAAGAAAACAACTCAAAGAATCAACCTGGATTCCATCTAGTGCCCCCATTTGACCCATCAATATCAAATCAACTGAAAATAGAGAACATCACTCCCCATAATGAGGATGAGATCCCAATTGGGGATAATATTTAAACTTCACAAGAAAAGGAGTCGGTCTTAGAATAAAGGATTTATAAGTTGGAAAGGAGAAAGAGGAGAGAAATCATCCTTCTACCTCTCTTTCTTCTACTGTTGTTTAAAAAGAAATCATATTCCTCCCCTCTATTAACAAGAGGAAGAAAATATCGCAAAAAAAAATCTCCAAAATTTTGCTCCCAACAATCTCTGGACACCCTTGGATCTAATGGGGGTTGGTTCCACTCTAATCTTAGACATGTTTTGTTTTACATTATTTTGTGCACAATTTGTAAGAATATACTCTTGTACTTAGGAAGCAATAAGATTAAGTTATATAAATTTTAGTGTTGGATCCATCCCTTTATCATTTTGATGGGAGGAGGGTTTCTTTTTGTGTTTTGATACGCTTTCTTTTTAGAATCTTTGAAGTAAAAATTCCTTGTGTCATTCTCTCTAATGTATCTTAGTTATCTGCTCCAACTGCATATTTTTTATTAACATAAATTCTCAAGTTATTGTTTAAAAAAAGGATTTCGACAACAACAAATCTAAAAGGTATAGTCAAATCTTACTTTTTAAGTTCCCATCCATCTTCCTCTAGTCTTATTTCTTTATAAATTTATCTTCTTTAGACATTTAATATCAACAAAGGTTAATTGAGTTATCGAGGTGTTGAATGCATTAAGACAATTTCTCTTGGAGTCACACGAATTCATCCTAAAAGGGTACAAATTCTTTCAAATGAATGGTTTTTTTACCAACTGGACTTTCATTCATACAAATATCCCTTAGCTCCTTAGTATTTTCTTCTCTTAAGGTATTAAAAAATACTAAATCTTAAAGCTAAAGTTAGATCTTACTCTTTTTTTTCCTATCCATCTTTCCTAGTCTTCCTTCTCCACATTATTTGCAACACACAACAATCCCCTAACCTTTTTCCACAATAAGATCTCCCATTATAAGCTTACATAACTAAAAGTTATAGCCATTAATTTTTCTATCTCTATTCTTGAAGTGTGTCCCCATTTTCTTTCACACATAAGAATTATTGGTGTAGAGCTCCTACTCAAGATACATTTTCCAATCATAGAAATTTTGAGGTATGAATGGGTCTCCTAAAGAAAATAATATAGAGATCATGATTTTTCAAAGGGAAAAAAATGAAACTATTTTTCTTTTCAATCATATCGCTGACTTATTTCCTTACAAATTTACTCAAATTTCAAGTGTAGGCACTTATTGGATGTGGAATTAAATTCTTCATCCAACGAGTACTGATACTACATACTTTTAATAAACTTATAGAGACACATTAGAAATACATGAAAAAATGTGTTTCTTTTCAAAATTCATTTTCTCTTCACAAAATGAAGTAAACCATAACTATAAACGAAAACCATTGAATAGAAAAAATTATAAATGGTAAAAATATGCAAGCGAAGCAATGTAAACATATTAAGAAACATATGAAAATAATATCACATATAAGGTACACAAGAGTGATTTACTCTAAAATCCCTTAACCAAGAAAATCATAAGACTTAAATTCATACTTCTTTCTCATTATATTGACAAAACAATGCAAAATATAATTACACCAACATGCGTGTTTATTTTGGAATAGGGCTTCCAAAATATTAATTTAATTTTTAATAATTATTAGATGGATGGTAGCGATTTAATCTCCATGAATCTTCTAGAATATTTTTAGTAGTAGTCACCAATGAAAGGTTGAAATTTATCTCAAAAGTAGTTATGTCATTTTTGTCATTTTATTATTGATTAATTAAAAAAAATGATATGAACATGTGTAATCTGAACATGAGTTATGGTTTTTTGGGCATATAGTATTATTAAGCCATGGTATTGGGGTGAATCTCCATGGTTAAGAATCTTGTTACATGTTTTATGTTTAAGTGATATATTAATTCTTTTTATAATTAATAATAATAGTAATTTAAAATAAATTTATAATTTAATTAATTTTACGAGTTTTTTAATCTTGGCATTGTGAGATGCATTATTAGGTAAGTGTTTTGATGCTATTAATTTTTACCTATCATTTAATTTTTATATCTACACTAATATTATGTATTTCATAACATTATTTGAAACCTTAATTTACTCATTAAGTTTAGATTACAATGAATATAAAACTATAGGTCACAAACCACTTGAATGGAGATTCCTAATCCCCCAACCCAAACCACCAACTAGAATTGATAGAACTTCAACCTCTTAATTGTTTCCAAAACACAATCTAACTGGATGCGAAGAATAGAAGACATTTCTGACATATTAATACTCTTTACCAATAATAATGACATATGTCATTGATTCAAGCTTCTAGGCGATGCCAAATTATTTTATAGAAATAAGTAGATTAAGTTTAATAGTATTTATTAATTTTACAAGTTTCAAAATATAGTCTTATTGAAATTTACAAATACAAATCTTAACCATACAAAATAGCAATTTAAAAAAGAAAAAAGGAAAATTAATATTATTATAATATTATAACATTACAAATCTATGGGGTGTTGTGTGTGGAGCATGATTGTTCAGAGGTCTTTGTTTCAGCCAGATGTATACCCCAGGAAGTTTGTACACCCCTCCACGCGGGGGGGTGCAGGGGGGACTTGTCCCCCCCGCGGGGATCCAGGGGGGGGGCAATCCCCCCCGGCTAGGGGGTCCGGGGGCCAGCGGTCCCCCGGCGGGGGCTCGGGGGCAGCGCCCCCAAAGCTAAAAACAAATGTAAAATTGCCTTGTAAAAGTATAGTAATTTCTAGTCAATCTGGGCCGTTCATTAGGCAGATGATCTGACGATAGAACTTATGTTTAGTTTAGGTTTTTTTGCCCTAGAAGGCACCCCATCTCTTTGTATGAGGGCATTGTATTGGAGGCTGAGATATAGATGTGTATTCTGTGAGCGATAAACTGAGAGGTGAGACTGTGAGAGAAAACAAAGGATATTACAGCGGATTTGCTGTAGGTTGTGTTTCTTCATTTTGCTAGATAATAGAAAGGAAGGACTGGCTGTTCGGGGTGGACGTAGCCCAAACTGGGTGAACCACGTATATCTGTGTCTCTCTTGTTTTATGCGTTCTCTGTGTTTATATTTCTGCAATATTTTATGTGTTCCATTGCTCCGTAATATATAATTTTCTAACATGGGGCAACTCAATTAGCAATTGTCTTCATACGAAGTACTATGTAAATCAAAAGATTCAAAATTTGAATCCCTCATGGATCAAACTAACAAAACAAACTAAAAAAATAAATTAAATTAAATTTCACTTTAAAAGATATTTGCATTTTAAGAGATTTGATCCCTCTAAACTAATTTTAATTATTCAATATTATATAATTTTATTAAATAAAATAACACTATATTACATCATTATTTTTCATATTTTTATAACAATCATTTTTTATATTTATTTTCTCGCATTATAGATAAAATATTTATCAACATTTCATAACATAATTTTTTTTCCCTGAAGAAAAATCGTAATTTTATTCAACCTGAGAAACAAGGAAAAAATTACTTTCTTAGATACCCAGTAACATTAAAACATATTAGCCAAAAGCCTTACAAAAAATTGAGCACAAGTCTCCAATAAGCACTTCCAAAAATCAGAGGTCCCCATAAAAAAAATAAACCAGGACGAAAGCCCAAAAAAACACAAAATAAAAACAATTACATTTTGGGGCTAACTGTAAGGACACTTAACTACCCTTTTCTACCTTTCCTTTTCTCTACTTTTCTCTAAAGTCCTTGATTAGGAGTGAGATTTACAATTGCTATTTAATTCTCTTCCAAAGTTTCTATTTGTTTCTTTGTTGCCTGAGGCCTCTTTTACAGAGTCTGATCTCTCAAATGCATGGGGGTCTCTTAATTCCTCCCATCCATAGGAGGCACTTTGATCTATTGTATTGGAACTATGGATGTTTCGAATTCCATCATTTGCGTTCTTTGAGGAATTGATCCCTTCTTCTCAACCCCTCCATCCAAGGGTGCTCCTTGTGGATTCTGAGCATCTGTAAGATTATTCGTTAATCCATCATCCTCTTTAACTGAGGGAATTTTCTCTTGAAACTGCTAACCATTTGGGTTTTGGGGTTGTTTCTTTTTTCTTTTTTGGGTATTTCTTTTCTTTTAGAAACAAATTTTGTAGATGTCTAGTTTGAAGACAGATACAACATTGGAAAGTCCTATTTTCAAAATATAAATGTCAGGTCCACTGAATACTATCATGAATCAAGTGGATTTGATCTTGTAAACCCTTACTTTGGTATACTTCCACACAGATCCTAGCAAAGGTAAAAATTCCCTTTGACGGTCTATCCATATCTTCCTTTACATAGTTCCCCAAGTAAATTCCAATTCCTTCTAAAACTTGGTGGTGCCAAGAAGGAAGAGGAAGGTTGTGTAATCTGATCCAAAATGACATTTTGGAGATCATCTTTGTGTTGGCATCAAACCCAAGAAACCAGTGGTTATAAAGAGAACTGTGTTGCCCCAGGACCACTGACTCTCATTTAGGGCATAATGCACATCCTTCTCAGTAGCAAATTGTACAACAACAAGATACCCTTGGAGAATAAATGGAATTCACAATTGGAGAACCAATATGTGCATATCCATTGATGTAGATCTTATGGTTTTGGACAAAAACTATTAAATCTACAAAATGAATGCTTGGGATTGGAGGGTAGAGAACCATTCTGTAACTTGTGGAATATTTACTGGCATTACTAGAGCCTGTTTCATTTGTGCCGCATTATAAGGTCCAGGAATATTGATATTTGGATCAGATTTATTTTGTCATTCAACCTTTTTCTACACCTGGTAGCCTCAAATTAATTATAATAGAGGAGCTTCATTTAATGCAGTAATCTTGTAACATGAGGTCATCTTGCAGAGATATACCTACATAAATTATATTTTGAAACTCCTTCCTGATACCCAGTCTCTACTGGATTTTCTGCTTCAGATTAAGTACCAAATTCAGAGACGAGACCATTATGAGGATCCATTCCCCCTCTAGGGTTTTCACAAAAAATTGAAAAAATCCCCTTCTTTCATATTATAAAAAAAAACCATCACAAGCGATCTCTTAACCCAAATTGATCCTCTTACCACTACCCATGAGGGACAAAGGATTTGAGGGACTGCAAGAAGTCCCTTGAGAATTTGTGGCATAGATATCCATTGCGTTGACAGCCTACAATAAAAAGAAAAGCAAAGACATAATACAATGGATCTACACGTTCCACAGTGATCCCAACCAAAAGATACCAAACTACCCTCATGGGAATACTGTTGTTATGAATATAATTATGTAAAAGTAATAAATATAAGTTATAAATAATATGTAAATAAGTAATAATTAGTTAAACAAAGAGGCATGTCTAAGGATATATGATTGTTCATAAAGGGTACTTACCTGGCTATATATACAGGACCCTCACTTTCATTTATATAATCATTTTTATTCATACATATTAATATACATTCTTGTATCCTAAATGGAAGTTTACATATTCCAAGTCTTCTGGAGTATTTAACATGAAGAACGAACTTTTTTCATACCATTTGGTATTAGAGTAGTTCTATTCTCTAACCGCCCCACTGTTGCATAGAGCCACGCTCTTCGATCCAGGATTTTGGCCAACTTTGTTTCCGTTGAAGTGTTTCACTACAAGATTTTGGAGGTTCTCCATTTTCACTATTAGGCCCTTGGACGCTTTATATATATATATAGCATGCTTGAGTCAGAGGCAATCTAGGATGGGTGACCTCTCGGGAAGTACTGGTTACTAGGTGCAAGCTCTGAAAGTGATGATTGATGCTATGTGATTCATTTCACTAAATTCAATCTCACTTCTTCACCTTTGTGAGCATCACCCGATGTAATGAGTGCTAAGTGGACTATTCAAAAATCTTGAGAAATTAGTTAGTTACGACTACCTTTCATGGAAATGGTCATAGATGAATGACTTTCTTAATGCAATTGAATCCCAAAAATGATATCTAATATAATGCACTATGAAATCCCCTCAATACTTAAATACAAAAGAGTGAAGGGAGCTCTACTTAAATGGTTCATGAGGCACAATACTTGCTAAGGTTTTGTAAATGGGGTAGCAAGCTAAGTGGACTTGATTGTGGGGAAAATTCCATAGTTAAGCATGCTTGAGCCAGAGGCAATTTGGGATGGGTGACCTCCCAGGAAGTCCTGGTTACTGGGTGCAAACCCTAGAAGTGATGATTGATGCTATGTGATTCATTGCACTAGTTTCAATCCCACTTCTTCACCCTTGTGAGCATCACCTAATGCAATGAGTGCTAAGTGGACTATTCAAAAACCATGATAAATTAGTTAGTTACGACTACCTCTCATGGAAATGGTCATAGATGAATGACTTTCTTAACGCGGCTGAATCCCAAAAATGATATCTAATATAATGCACTGCGAAAGCCCCTCAATATATATATATATATATATATATATATATATATATATATATATATATATATATATATATATATATATATATATATATATATATATATATATATAGATATAGATATAGATATAGATATAGATATAGATATATAAACCAAAGTAAAAAAAATTATAAAAAATTAAGGTATTAGAAAAAGAAACAAAAATCGAAAGTTAAAAGAAAAAAAAGTAAAAAAAAAAAACGATTATACAAAAAAACTATAGGGAAAATTATATAGCCAATATATATTTATAAAAAATATATATAAAAAAAACTTACCTCCACAACGAAAGCACCAACATAGCACCACAGTCGACCAGCACTCTGTAGCACCAATGTAGCACCACAGTTGACTAACAGCCGCATGTATAGCCATCATCCAACCATTATTTCGTTGTTTTGTCCATCCCTGCACTAGCATGCTGCAAACTAATTGTTCCGTCACTGGCTCACGTTCATAGTCACCTTACCGGTTCTTAGCACACTACACCGCAACATAATCTACAACCATTCCCTTCGACCAACACGCTCCGCCAACACTACAATCCAATTCATCTGATAGTCCCTGTTGCCAATTGTGCAATCATCCAACAACAATTGCCCCCTCATATGCTTAGCCATCACTTCATTATCTATTCCAGCGACCATCATTATCACAGTTGTCATATGCTCCTGTAACCCCACCCGCACATATGCCAATGTATTTTCACTCTGATGTACTAGTCATGTGGCCTTCACCACATACCACCACATTTGTCTCTGCAAACATCCACCTACTTTTAGCGTCAATGTCATCTTGTTCTCTTATCACCGACCCTGTTGTCCCCTCCAACCATCACACTAGTCTCTAACGTCTGATCCTGGCCATTGCAGATGTCAAATACTTATTATATAATTTATAATTTATATAATAGTTTATGATATAATTATTACATACATATATTAAAATTAAAAAATCAACAGTCTGAAAAAAGGAGGGTTATATTCATAAGAATTACAAGTGGATGCAATAGAAATAAAAGAAAAAGATTTGTTTCATAAAAAATTGAGAAGTTATAAAAGTTTATAGACATATATACATACATAGATATATATATATATATATGTATGTATGTATGTATGTATGTATGTATGTATGTATGTATGTATGTATGTGATATTTTATAAAGGTAGTTGATTAAAAAGTTTGAGATATATTATTAAATCACTAAAAAAGAGATATATTATTATTTAAAAAATAATAATAATAATTAAAAGTTTTGAATATATATATATATATATATATTATTCTAAATAATAAAAAAGGGGTATCTTTAAAAACCTAAGGTCGAGAGAAATGGAGTCTAGATCGGAAATGAAGGCTGAAAGATTCCCAGAAACTTTATATAATAATTGTGCTTTAGTGTTATTTAAAGTAAAAGGAACTTTTGCAGGAAAAGATGTTAGTATCTCTATTTCGCATGCTGAAAATAAAATTTATATAAGACCTAAAATCACAAACCAATTGGTGATTCCTGAGTTAAATATAATCGAAAAACTAGACTTCTTGGACAAAAAACAATACGAAATAATTGATTTATAGTGAAATAGTGGAGATTATACATTTATATCGCAATTTTCTATTCAATCTCTATGGAATGATCAAGGTGATATTTTCTAGGATCACCATGGATGGAAACTCTAGGTTCCTTCATCCCAAATACAAAAAAAGAAGTTTTTAACATTTTCCTACAGGAAGAAAAAATAACACTCTATGATGTTACACTAAAAACAAATTCAGTAACACCAGAAGACATACAAGATATTTCAAAAATAAATTTTCAAGAAGAAAAAAATTACTACAAAATATGCAAGGAGAATTTGATAGGATCATCACTGACAAAAATGAAGAAGTTTCTTGGCTTAAAGACCATAGTGAAAAATTATTGACACAAATTAAGAAGCTTAAGAAGGACAAAAAGTCATTAGAAAACAAGGTACAACAACTTATCGAGAAGGAAACATCAAATGTAGAAATTCAAGTTGACGAAAAGATAACAAATACCGATCCAATCAATATCACAACTCAAGAAGAGGACAAACTAGTTGAAGTGAACATGTACTCAGAAGTTGTAGTTCCAACAACAAAAGAATCAAGTGAAGATCTAGAAATTAATCGTTCAACTTCCATAATTAAAGGAAATTAGGTGCTTCAAATAAATCAAGAAAACTACACAAACAAGATAAGGGAAAATCAATTCATTAGAATTCCTTACCGACATCCGAATCACAAGAGTAGATAATCAATCAAGCTACATATTTAGAACAGAAACAACAAACTAATGTTCCAAAGAATACGAATGTAAGTGCAATCCACTCATGTGATAACAATTCATCAAAAGTTTCCAGTTACTGCAAGATTCGACAAAAGATTAATTTAGGATGGTCCAATCTCTTCTTAGTGTGACAGTTTTGTTTGTCACTTATAGGATCATATCAACTTTTATTAAAAAAGATGGCTATTCTGAGACAAGAAGACATTCATAGTAGAAAAAGAGATCAAGTCCTTTCATCAACAAGCTTTGAGGACAAATATTTTTAAAGAGGAAAGCAATGTTATGAATATAATTATGTAAAAGTAATAGATATAGATAATAAATAATATGTAAAAAAGTAATAATTAGTTAAACAAAGAGACATGTCTAAGCAGACATGACTGTTCATAAAGGGTACTTACCTAGCTATATATACAGGGCCCTCACTCTCATTTGTATCATCATTCTTATTCATACATATTAATATATATTCTTTTATCCTAAATGGAGATCTACATATTCCAAGTCTTCTGGAGTATTTATTGTGAAGAATGAACTTTAATCGTTCCAAATGTTCTCGAGATTTGAGTAGATATGTAGCACAACTATTTTCAGATTGGCTTTTCTGTCAATGCCTGACTAAAACTCACCAACATCATAATTGTTTCCTGCATGGAACCTATCAGAAAACACCTTTAGGCCAAACAGATTTGGCTTGTAGGCTCGACAAATGTACAAATCAACACCATTGTGGTTGCTCAGAGAAAAAAAATAGAATGGATCTTGACGACGACAACCAAATCCCTACATGCATAAACCGTATACATTGAAGATCCAATTGGAACAAAAATCACCTTCCAAGTCCCTCCTCTTAATTCTATAACTTAAGTTTGTTATATAGTAATTTGCTTTATTATTTTTAAAACTACTATTTTGTATCTTTTAAATTTTTTAAATTTTGTATATTTAAATTATTTAAATTAAATAATGTAAAAAATACTAATTTCAATATTTTTTCTTTTCAATACAATAATTTTTAAAATTTAAATTATTATTTTCTTCTCGAGGAATTATTATTAACAGAGCTTAACTCGGAGAGTGTCAAAGAAAATTGACCTCATAACCTCCCATTAAAGAAGTGTTTTTGAAACTATTTATTATTATTATTATTTACATTCTAATAATTAAATATTTATTTAAACATACACACACACAGATATATATATATATATATATATAATTTAAATTATTAATATATATTTTAACCAAACCATTCACCTTATATAAATTTATTGTACATGGAAAATATTAAATCCAAAATAGTGAAACAATATAACAATTATTACTATTTATTAATCACTATTTTTATGATTTATAGTAATTGAATATTTAATATAAATAATAAATAATATGAAAATAAAATAATTTAAAAAATCAATATCAAATTATTATTAATTATTATTATTATGATGAAAGACATTAACATTATATATATATATATATATATATATATATATATATATATATATATATAAATAAAAGAAATGATTTTTTTTCACGATTATTTTTATGGTTAATTTTAATCAAAATTCAACTGATATTTTTAAAAACTTGAGTTTAAATTGTTTAATCTGCATAATTCGAGTGTCCCACGGTGCTGAATCGATTTATGCATTCAAAAATGTATTTTAAATAACAAAAAAAAATTGAAATTGTATTGCTCGATTTTGGTGAATTTCGGTGGAAAAGGTTATTTTGTGTATATTATTATTATTATCCAATTTTAAGGCCACGACCAAGCCAAACACCACATTGGTGTATGAGACCCCCTTATTTGTGGGACAAGGGACCCACCTCCATTTAAATTGTTTAATATGCATAATTCGAGTGCCCCACGGGTTTTTCAAGATGTTGAATCGATTTATGCATTCAAAAATGTATTTTAAACAACAAAAAATCTTGAAATTGTATTGTCGGATTTTGGTGAATTTAAGTGAAAAATACTATTTCATGTATATTATTATTATTATTATCCAATTTTAAGGTCATGACCAAGCGAGACACCACATTGGTGTATGAGACTCCCTTGTTTGTGGGACAATAGACCCACCTTCGCACAATGATTTGACTCCTAAGTCTACAAAGACATACATACTTTACCCCCTCTAGTTTTGACCCTCTGACCTCTTAGGAGGAAACACATGCTCTTATGTAGATATATAATCAATGGATATTTCTCTCATACTCACTTTTATTAATAATTAATAATAAGCCAACCAAACCATGTTACAACTCACTTAGTCCATCCTCCTCATTTATCTATGAAACATCCTCTAAATCCATATATCATTATGTTGCTTAACCTTTCTAATACTTTGATACCACGTGAGTGTGCCTAATTGTTAAGATCATGTGTTTCCTCATAAGAGGTCACAAGTTCAAAACCAAAAAGGGTAGAGTATGTATTCTTTCATAAACTTAGTAGGCAAATCATTGTGCGGATACACCAATTTGGTATCTGGCTTGGCCGTGACCTTAAAATTAGAAAATAATAATAATAATATCATATTGGCTTTTTAACTTTTTGAGATATTTTAGATAAAAATTAAAAATATATTACTAAACACCTTCTTAAGAGGGAACATAAAAACCTCTCATTTAAAACAACTTACCATTCATAAAACATTTCACGATTCTAGGGAAAATGTCAAAGACATACACAAATCATGTTGATATTGATTAATGTTTTATCTAAATATTAAAATATAAAATTATTATTTATTAAAAATATTATACATTGAATTTAAAACCATTTATTATTACAATAAATTTATAGAGTAAGAAATTCCTAAAATTATTATTTATTAAAAATATTAATATAAATATTATATTGAATTTAAAACCATTTATTATTACAATAAATTTAAAAATAAGAAATTTCTAAGGGATAGCTCAATTTGTTGAGTTATTGTTGTTAAATATGTGGCCTATCAAAAGGTTATGGGTCAAATTTCTTTATTAAGAAGTCATGGGTCAAATCTCTTTGACACCTTTAAACACCTTCTTAAGAAGGAACATAAAAACCTCTCATTTTACAAAACTTACCATTCATAAAACATTTCACTAAATGCCAATTCTAATGATATGAAAATGTCAAAAGCATACCCCAAAATTATTATTTATTAATTTAAAACCATTTATTATTACAATAAATATATAGAGTAAGAAATCTCAAAAGGATAGTTATTGAAATATATACATGATCTATATTTTTTTAAAATTTAAAAATATTTTCTTTAAATAATAAAATTATTCACCTTATTTTTAAGTTATAATGTATCATTTTAAAATATTAAAATCCATATACATAATAGTTGTTTTTAAATTTAATAAGAAAATTATATATGATCTAAGAATTTTTATTTTCTTTTATGGTTAAATTATTTAGCAACTAACTAGGCCATTTAAGTTGTCAAAATCACTTAGGAATAACATTTTGCATTTAAGTTGTCAAAATCACTTAGAAATAACATCTAGCATGGACCACACCAACACTTAGCATGAGTAAGTTTTTAAACCCACTAACTTTTTAAACCCACTAACTTTTTAACCACATATCCAGTAAATTGTAAAAATAAAATTATTAAAACTATAAAACAATTTAATTTTAAAACTTTCACCCACATAAAATATAATTCTTTTATTTAAAAATAATAATTAAAAAACCAAATAATTTTTAAAAAAATTATAAAACATAAATTATAAATTATACGATACATTAATCTGCGATGTAAAATACCATACAAAATACCATACATTAATATCCAAAAATGATATAAGAACTGCGCATAATCTTGAAACAGCATCCTTTTCCATCTTAGCTTCAAACTAAACTTCCTTCTAGGAAAAAAAACAATATTATTACAAAATATCACATCCTTGACGAGCTTCTTATCTTGCTAAGACATAGCTTTCCTTAATCTCTTCTCTATAGAATTACCTTCAAGATCGTCACATGTCCACAAAATTAGATACCTTATTGTTTTCGTTGACATTCGATTTCACTATCTCTAGGCTTCAAATTTTTACCGAAACCAGAGATATATCTGGATGAATGCTCTTTCTTAAAGTTGGTGGACATTGGTTTACAAACCTATCTGATACGTTCAGCATGGCACTCCGAATTTGGCATTTGGCTTGTGATGTTTACTTTGAGGCTGGCATTCGGAATTGGCATATAGCTAGTTACGTTTGCTTTGTTCAGGTTGGTTGATATATGGTTTGTGCTGTTTGCTTTGTTAAATCTGGTTGACATTGGTTGACAGAAAATACGTATGTTACTAATTTGTTATTTCTTTCAATGGTGATATGTTATTTCTTTCAATGATTATAATAACAAAAATAACATTGCCATATTGAATTGTGAAATTAGTTAGTAATTAGGTCAACTAGGCCGGGCTAGCTTGGACCCTTACACAAGGCTAAGTAGAAATTTGAACCAACAAAGTAAAGTAGTAAGAAATGTTTTAACAGTAAAATCTATAACCATATGGCCAACTAAACTATACCTTTAAATATATATATAACTAACAAAGCAGTAAGAAATGTTTAAGGGCAAACTCAATTACTATATGGCCAACTAAACACATACATATATAAATAATAAAAAGAGAAACGATTATATATAATAAGAAAAGAGACGAAGACTTAGATATATGGAGATAAAGAAATCTAAATATTTTGACATTTAAATGTGCAGACTGTTGTATTGTAACCCATCACGTCTTCTGGGAAAGTGGAAAAATATAGCAGAAATGGTAAAACTAGACGCCCTTTCCACATGTATATTCAAGCAAGGAAATAATTGTCTCTTAACTGGAAATAAAACTCTGCAATAGCAGATATTTAACAGGCAAGAAGTAAGCAAATATTTTGCTAAATTTTTCATGGATCGAATATTTATTGCTTCACAAAACATGCTTTGGTATTTATTATATCCGCAAAAATCAAACATGCTTTGGTTTTGTTGGTGTGACTTACAGCAAATTCCACTGAAATGTGTAAAGGTCTAATTCTTAAGCATGGTATTTATTATATCCGCAAAAATTGAAGTTTTGTTGTTGTGATTTACAGCAAATTCCACTGAAATGTGTAAAGGTCTAATTCTTGGGAATAGATTCCGATAAAAAAAAAGTACTCATTTGGAAACGTGTTCCTTTCCTTCCAAGCTTAGACCGTGGTCATATGCTAAGCGCGGGTTTTAGCCTTTCTGCGCTTGAATGCAGTAGCAGTAGACTGGAGGTCTTGGTTGGCTATTATCTCAGAAACAGATCGAGAACGGGGCTTGCTCCTTTCGTCTATTTCCACATTTATTTTTTTCCTGGAGTTCCTCTTCTCCCACGAAACCCTATCCGGCGACGGAGTAGGATCGGAAGATCGCTTGCTATCTGACGCACTGGAGAATTCACGGAGACTATATACAGCATCATACAAGGAATTTGTTAGCATTTCCTCTACTAAATCGAGGCTTCGGCTGCTTAACTCCATCAGCTGCGCTGCAACATCCTTCTCTTCGTCTGTCAAATGTTCCTTATTTTTCTCAAGCTGTGAGCATCCGCCATCACCATACCCCTCGGATTCACGCGGCAACCTTGAATACATAGAAAAAAATTAAAAAAAACATTTAATAGGGAAAAATCTTAAATTGGAAGAGTTCGGAGACCGGATTGTATGAAGTTTAAAGAATGGAGCTTAAACTAAAGGGAAAAGGTAAGGAACACGCGGATTATCATAAAACTAAACATAACACTCAATTTTGGTATTTATTTCAAAAAATTATGCTAGTTCTCAAATTTTACATCTGCGCGAAAGAAACAAGCAAAATGCACAACTGTTTAAATTTTATGAAGAGAAAGCAAATTTTTTTTAAACTTTCGGTTAAATCACAGAAAAACTAAGTGAAGCAGGCTAAAAATTAAGATGAAGGAAAATATTAATTGACCTGTGATCGCTTTGATGAACATGAGGACAAAGATCGCATGGAAGCACGACCTTTAAATGAATATCGTCTTCAATTCGAGGAAAACTACAAAGATTTTGAAATTCAGAAACTTTAACACATATGCCATGGCGGATTTCTTCCTGCAGTTCGCTTGTTATCCACGGCATCTTCTAATTGATATTTTGTCCTCTAAACCAATGATTTATTCACCGGAACCGAAACTTTTCCGTGAAGCGTCCAACACTGTTTTTTTCAGATGCGGAATCCACTCCGATCTTTGAAAGGCGCCTTTTTTCTATCCCTCACACTGACGAGGTCGATGTTACCATTTCAGGTATCTCTACCTGCACATAGGTGACTGAAATTCAAGATATTTCTGATGAATTTATTTATTTATTGATGCCTGGAATATTTGTTTATTGTTTTTCAAAATATTCATGATTACAGCTGTCGATTCAAATTTAAAATGGATGTTGGAATGACTTTTGTTGAATGAGTCATCGGCTTACTTTTATAATTACAAATATAATTTCCGGCTCTTTAATTAAATCAAAGATTGATATTAAGGGTCTAAGTGATTCTCTCAAGACTGCGAAATGGCTCAGTGAACACTCGAACGGGTAAAATCACAATTTCTGTCAGAAATCATGAGCACAAATCTGATTTAACCATAATTATCAGCAAAATACTAGATATATTTTTAAAATTATATATATATATATATATAGATATATAGATATATATATATATATATATATATATATATAATTATTGCACAATAATTATCAACTTTACATTTTTTATATATATTTTTCATTATTTGCACCTTTTCAGAGAATTTTACCACCACCTCTAGTGGGCAATGATAATGAAAGAACAGAAGAATTTAGGAGTCATACCTGCTATCGATTATGGATAAGAGAATTTAGGAAAGTGATATTTTTTTAATTAAAAAAAATAAGAACCCTTCAAAATATATTATTAAGTACATATTTTTATGAGGTATATACTTTTATATGTACTTTATATTTATATATAAAAAGTACATATTTTTATTAAATATATTTTTATATACACTTTATATTTATATGAAAATTATAAACATGAAGTACACATTAAAAGCGAGTAATAATTCTTCATCAGATTCATATATATATATATATGAAAATTATGAATATGATATATACTTCAAAAGCAATTTATAATCCCTTTTCAGATTCATAATTCTTTAATCTCAATAATTTTATTTTTATTAAACATTTAAAGAATTTCCTATAACATTTTTTTAATATTTATATGGAAAATGGCTTTTTCCAATTGGGTGTAATGTACATTATGAGAGAGTATTGTTAACTTATTTTTAAGAAGTAATTAGTTCAAACCTCATTTTAAATAGCAAATGTACACTTGAATGTTATGTGTAGAGTTGCGATAATTGACCTCAAATTTATCATGTTAGTATTTTATTAGACACCCGTTTTAATCTAAGTAGTTGCTAAATGGTTTATTATTCTCTTCTCGTGATTTCATTTCAATTCTGGTAAAGGGGTATGTTGGTCTTTTGTGATAAGACTAGAAGGGTAGGCACCCATAGGTCGAGACATCTCAACTATTGACAAGGCATAAGTTATATATATCTAGCTTGAGGGAAATTAGATATACTCTGAGTCATAGTGGTAGACGAAAGGTTTGAGGCCTTATCTAGATAAGTCCAATGAGTTACTGTGCTTGTGGGCTACAGTCCACTTTGATGGTTGATGGGGTTGATACATCTCAACTCTTACTAAGTATTAAGTTATTGCTATATCTAGCTTGTGGGTTGTTGGATATACTCTTGGTGTTATATTGACATACGAAAGGTTTGATAGGTTTGATCTTGGGCCTTATCTAGATTACTTCAGCGAGTTATTGCACCACTGAGCTACAGTCCACTCCAATGCAGTTGAGACGTCTCAACTCTTACTAGGTCATAAGTTATTAGTATATTTGGCTTGTGGGTTGTTACATATATTCTTGGTGTCATAATGGTGGGATGATGGATATATTCTTGGTGTTATTGTGGCAAACGAAAGGTTTTATCTTGGGCCTTGTCCATATTACTCCAGTGAGTTATTGTGCCGCCCCTGGAATAAAGCCACTTCAATGGGGTCGAGATGTCTCGACTTTTGCCAAGTCATAAGTGATTGGTATATCTAGCTTGTGGGTCATTAGATATACTCTTGGTGTTATAGTGGTAAATGAAAGGTTTAGTCTTGGACATTGTCTAGATTACTCCAATGAGTTATCGATTCACTATGATTAAAAAAATGAAAAATACTTATATATATATATATATATATATATATATATATATATATATATATATATATATATATATGCCAAGTTATCCATTTGATTTATATGGCTGATTTTTTTATATAATAAAAAATCATAAAATAAAAATAAAAATATATGAAATCAATTATTGTATTTATGGGTGGTTTTTATAATATTGAGAGGTGTAATTCATTCAATTTTTAACATGGAATATATATATATATATATATATATATATATATATATATATATATATATATAATGGTTTAATATCTACATTAAATAAAATATTTTTGTAAAAAGAATAATTAAAATTAAACATTTTCTTATTCTGTCATATAAATGCTTTCCACATCTTTTTGTGCTTAGTATGAAATTGATACATGACATTTAAAAAAATATTAATAATAAAAAAATTCAATATCTACAATAAATACATATTTCAATATCAACTCGAGAAGTATTCCAAGATCGCCAAAGATATGTTGAGTTAGAAAGTTAGGAAGGTTGATATGCTACACATTCTAAGAGAAAATGCTTCTCATCTTCAACCCTCTTAATATCACAAAGATGTCATGTATTTTCATCCAACTTCATTATGGGAATCCTCCAATACCTAGTTTCACTATGGAGCTCTTAAGAATGTGCTTTTATTCTATCCATGTTGATTTTCTTCTTCACACTGGCCATAACAAAGAGATGCTTTTGACTTTTGATCTTCTAGATTAGGGTTGATCACCTCCTTATAATATGTTAATCTTGTTTTTCCCTCTAAGTCTTTCTCATATAAAAAACTCTCCTTAAATTTTGATGTAATAATATTTTTAATATTATCCTTGTTCTACAATATGATATCTTCCTTTATTCCATAATGATTTAGCTAAGATTGGGCATGTTTGTGTTATCCTCTCTTGAGCACATGGAGGTTTTTGATGGAGTTTGAAGCAATTTTGGAAAGCATCTTGTTTTCCATGTTGGTTAACTTGTTCTTATACATTACATACCTAGTTATAGTGGTTCTCTCCATGGGGCAAATGCTTGCTTCTATGATGAGGATGAGATAGGGTGCATGTCTTTTAATTTTGATATTATAAGTCATACAATTCTTTTGGATCCCCTCTTTCTCCATGAATCTATAGAGAGATTGCATTCCCAATTTTCTTATCCATATAATATAACAAGAGTGAAAAAAGTATCGAAGATGATTTTTCCTTTATCTGATATCTAAAGGTCCTTTGATTTACAATTGTTTCCAAGCCCATAATAAGCTTTCCACTTCCATTTATCTTTTTATCAATACTGCAGTTCAAATTGAGAATGTGATGAATATTAATTCAAAGACATCTAGATAAAGGCACTTCCATCGAGTTGTTTCTGTCATATACAAAAGTATTGTGAGTGATTTTTTTGGACTTAACTATCATACCATTCATTTTGTCATTTTTAATAGTCATACTCATACTCGAGTAGAAATCATGGACCCCTTTCAATAAGAATAATATCATCATCATAAAGATAATGATGACTATACTAGCCAGAATTTGATCGATACAACCTCCTTCTTTGAAAAATTCTTCTGACTTATCAATGGATATGATAAAAATGATAATGAACAATGGAAAACCTTTATTGACTCCTTTATTATAATAATTTCTTCCAACCATTTATACCAACCATTTAAATTGGTTTTATTATTGAGACACTACTCCATAGTGATCCTAAGTGTTATGAGGTGGTCCATAATTGAATGATAGCTCCAAAACTCGACCTAGACATTAAATCTTTTTCCATGGATTTACAACTATATACTAATCTTATTTTCCAAAATAATTCCATACAACTTAGTTAAAGCATGGGCAATCATAATGGTCTTATAATTAGAGGGATTTTTTTTAACCCTACTTTCAGAAATAACTACAATGATGCTTTGTTTTTAAGGTTCAGGGAAGCCTTGCTTGATTGTTAAATTGAAGAACTTGTGTATGTACAAGGGATGATGATATGACCTCCAACTTTTAAGATTTCAACTTGCTAACCTTTTACGTTCTTATCTTTCTCATTTGCAAGCTTCTTAACCCCAAACTCTATGTCATGTATAGAAAAATTTCATCCTTTGTAGAAACTTCACAATGATATTCATAATGCTAAGGGATTCACAAAGATTTTAAGATGGTGATTTTAGTCCTTCAAGGGAATCATATTACTTTCTTTATTTCATGAGTTTAAATTTTCCTCCAATTTTTTTTACTTTGGTGAAAACTTTGTTCTTTCTTTCTATTTATATATCAACTTTTCTTTCATTTTAATTAGGGATTTGTATATATTTATCTCATCAAGTTTTAAAGACTGATTAGAAGCATCCCAAACGGATTTCCTAATAATTTTGCACTTATTATTGTACCAAGGGTGGGTTGTTCTATTCTGCTTTTTACATAACACCTCAATAGAGAGCTTGTCAATGGAACTAGAAAGGGTTGTCACAAAATTATGATAAAAGTCTTCGATGTTTCCTTGTAAGATGGGAGGTTCAATTCACTATTTAAATCCTTTAATAAAAGATAAAAAAAATTGTGAAAAAGTGGGCACCTTTTGTTATAATTTTTTTTTTCAATGGGGCTTTTATGCATGGAAAATTTTAGAGGTAGGGTTAAAGGTCTATGATCATAGTTGGGTTCATGGTTGTTTAAGCGATCAAAATTGTAACAGCCTTGATGAAAATTTTCATGTAATAAAAGTTAATAAAGGCAAAATAATACCACGTTTAAGGGACACTTATTCCAAGCTGAATGTTGGGAAAAGATATCCTAGTGGAAATCACTAGATGTGTGTTTTGGCTAAGGAAAATTGGCAAAGGCTAAGGCAAAGGCATTAAAAAGAAAAAAAGGCATTTTGGCACATTTATTTATGAAAATAAAGGAAATTAGGAGAAAAGTAAGGTGAAAGGTCACAGGTTGCATGTGAGGAGGAAATGAAGGAAAATAATGGACAATGAAGAAATTAGAGGCCTCATTCATAAAAAGGCTTTTGAGGACCAATTCATGGCTTTTGTCAAGTTCAAGTTTGGATCTCTCTCATTATTCTCTCTCTCTCACTCTCTTGGTGGTCGCTTAGATTTTTCTTGGAGCACTCTAATTTTGGATCAAGGAAGGAAAAGCAAGGGAAAGAAATGAAAACAAGGATCAAGGAAAGGAAAGTTAGATCAAGTAGCTTCAGCAAGAATACTTGCAAGTAACATTTTGCATGTGTGATTTCCTAGTTGGTTTGGACATGCATGGATTTGCATGTTGGTATATGATTCTCTTGTTGTTGGTGGCATGGTTTTGCCAAGTTATGACAGTGGTTTTTAGCCTAGCCTTGCATTTTCCTGGATGCCATGGTATGTTGTGATGTTTATTTCGGATTTTGAGCTTTGGTTTGCCGAATGGATTTTGGAATCCAAGGTGGAGGTGGTATCAAGTTCCATTCCCAAAGGCCTAGGAATCCCTTGACCGGTTTTGGCGGGATACACGGTAAAGCCTAAGGGAGATGTATTGGTTTAGGGCCTAGTGATCCATGACTGGATTGTGGTAAAGCTTGAGAGACAAGGAGACGAAAATTCCTCAAGGATAGTGATGGATTCCGAATGACATTCCAAGTTATGTTCGGTTGTGATTGGAGTATTGGTATTCGTGTGATCACAACTTGATGAGGGTGGAGGTGGTTTAACCTCTGGATTCCCTTCATTATTCTTGGATTGGTTGTTCTATAAGATCCCACATTCATGCTTGGAATATGGCACGAGGGTGACTGGCTAAAAGATGTATTTGGTTCAACCATGTCTATGGTCAAGTGGTATGTGGAAGTCCTGAACCTGGTTGGATTTTCCAATGATTAATAAAAGCTAAGTTCTCTTACTTTTACACTGATTTATATGTGGATTTAATGGTTGTCTTATCTCTGATATTTACATGGTTTTATGATGGTTATAAGCATGGTTAAATGACTGGTTCATGTCATGGTTATTTCATGTATTTACTTGTAATTGTTAAATGGATGGATGCAAGACATAATTAATGATGTAGTAATTCAATGGAGAAGGAGGTGATCCTTCTAGTTATGTTTCATACGTTTTTTTAGTCATTTATGCTCTGCCTTGTATCCTAGACCTGTAGGTTACATTGATACCAAGTGTTTGGCATAATGTCAGTTCCGGTTGGGGATGCTCAGCTCTAGTCCTGAGGTTGATTTTGATTGATCAACATTGTTATCATGTCTTTAATGAATTCTGAAGGTTGTAGCAAGTTTTGGGCAGAGGTCGGGATTCTGGGCTAGAAAAGTGGCTTAAATCTCATGGTTGCTGGCACAAAAGTGGAAATTTTGGTTCATAGTCGCTGGCAGGCAGGCCTATGAGAGCGAATCTAGGTTGTTGGTCACTCCCTTTTCCATAGCATGAGAGCGACTATGGCCTAAGAGATCCATAATAAGAGTTGGACCTAGGGACATGTTGTTTGAGAAGCTGACTTATCTCCTGAGAGTTTTGTTGATGATGTTGGATGACTGTGCGTGATGTTCCATCGATTCCACTTCCTTAAGGTCACAAAGGAGGTCGAATCTAATCATAGTAGCCTCTCATCTCATGTTTACCCTGTCATGGTTACTTTAGGTAGACCTAAGAGGGGGTGCTACAGATTGGTATTAGAGTGTGGTTAACCCCTTAGATTGGATGGGGGGTGTGCATTGGTCATGCATGCATGTCATTTGCATGTGTGTATCTTACACTTGTGTTCCATGTGTGTGTTGCATTGCATCATGTTGATCATGCTTGTAGTAAGGTTATCATGAGGAACTTGATGTGATTTTGTTGAATGTAACCGTCAGAAGTATATCATTGGTTACCTGATTATATGAAGCATTTAAGCAACGTGATTATATGCAGCTTGATTACATCCTTGTATGTTGGGTTGCACTCTTGATTATTTTATTACATGTATCAGTCTTGTAGGTTGGTTATAAGAATTGATTGCTTATGCTTGACTACATGCAGTTATGAGTATGTGTAGTTGATTATGCATTGTGTATGCATGTTGATAGTTGCATGTGGCAATGTGTACAATGGAGTAATGGTTGTTGTCATGCATGAGGTCATAGCATGCATTGTTGATATGGCCTTGCATTGATCACTGGACCCTAACTAGAATTATGTTTATGCGTAGATGCACTTATTCGATATATCTCTATATGATGTTATGATTATGTTATACATGTATCATGCTGATTTGATGATCTTGCAGACAAGGTATCATCCCTGGATTATGATAAGGTATGTTGGTTCATTGTGATTTGGTTTAGCTGACATAATATGGCTTGTAGGAAAGGGACCAAATGGCTAGCAAGGTGGTAGACTACATAGAATCTCCCTATGCATCAGATGAGAAGCGTGGTGTGGAGAATTCTTCTGAATTGGCAGACACATTGAGAAGCTTGCAGGAAGAAATAAGGAGTTTAAAAGTGGACAATGATAAAATCATGCAGGCACAAGAGAAACAAGAAGAAGTGAATGCAATACTACTTCAGAGTTTGTTAGAATTGCAGCGACAAGGGTCACTTCAGATCAACCATGGGAAAGAGGATAGAACTAATGGGCCATATGGCAGTAGGTATCCTAGTAGACATAGGTCTTATGGTGGTCATAGGTTGGATATATCTTACATGATCAGAGACAGAAGGTTGTTGGACACTCCAGATAGGATAGGTATTGGACAAAGGTATTATTCTAGTTCTGGTTCTGACAGGTATCATGATCGTCATCGTTATCATCCTTACCGAAGGAGTGATAGGGGATACTTGCTGGATGAGTTCAAGAAGGTGAAGCCACCTACCTTTGATGGAGAGATGAAGAAATCATAGGATGCAGAGGCATGGTTGCTTGGCATGAGGAAATTATTTAGATTGCATGATTATTCAGAGAACATAAAAGAAAGGATAATGCTTTTCAGTCTCAAAGGTAAAGTGGATATTTGGTGGGAATATGTGAAGAATGTTAAAGGTATTGATGAAGAAGATTTGACTTGGCATGCATTTGAAAGGCTCTTCAAGAAGAATTAATTGTCATAGAGGTACTATGATGATAGAGCTGAGGAGTTTTATGAGTTGCAGATGAGTTCCATGACATACAAGGAGTGTACTAGCAATTTTTTAGAACTGTTGAGATATGTGCCTTACCTCAAGAAGGAGAAGGCCAAGGTTCAAAGATTCATCAGTGGAATGAGTAGCATACAAAGATCGGATTGAGTTTGATGAGCCTACATCGTTAGAGGAGGCCATCCGAAAGTTGAAGCATTGTTATGAGCAATGAAAGCACAAAGTTGAGCTGAAGTGTGACTTGAAATGAAAAGAGAAAGCTAAAGGAAAATGGCCACAAAAGTGAGGAATACCTCAAGATGTAGGTGAGAAAGAAAATGCAGTCCCTTACAAGAGATTCAATACAACTAAGAAAGGACACATATAGCAGCAGACTAGAGGCAGTAGTAGAGAACCATTGTAGTGTGGATATGTGGTAAGGATCATCGTAAGAAGGATTGCCCGCGGTATCAGAGTGGTGCTAGACCCCAAATTCACAGTGCTTAGGAGGTGCATACTATTGGTGATGTTGGTCATAGAATTCCTCGAATCTATGCAGTTGTGTACAATAGGTAGGCAGATCATAAAACATTGATAATTGAGATGGAAGGTAAGGTTTGTGATCAAGTTGTTTCTATTTTGATTGATCCTGGATCTAACTATAGTTATATTAATCCTGACCTGGTGGATAAGTGTGGTTTGAGAAAAGAAGTGCATGTAAAATATTGGTTGGTACAGTTGCCTATAGGTACAAAGAAGTGAGTTCACCATTGGGTAAGAGCTTGTGCTTTTGAGTTAATTGGTATGCCTACAACAACACATTTGAATGAATTTCCATTGGGTTCATATAGTATTCTTTTGGGTATGGACTGACTATACCTTCATAGAACCAAAGTGGATTGCTTTGACAAGGCCATTGAGTGTGTGGATGATAGTGGGGAAAAGAGGACTTTGCAGGGAAAGAAGAAGCCTACATCAGTGAGGATGGTTAACACTATGCAGACTAAGCATAGTCACAAAAAATGTTGTGTGATGTTTATAGTGCACATTTCTAGTGACAAGGGTAAGGAGGTTGAGGATGCAGATGTGTTGAGAAGGTACTGAGTTTTGTTGCAGTTTCAAGATGTATTGCTTGAGGACACTACAGAGTTGTAAACTCACGGGGAGGTATATTTCTCTATTGAGTTAGTGCCAGGGGCAACTCCAGCATCAAAAGCACTTTATAGGATGAGCACACCTGAGTTGGTAGAGTTGAAGTTGCAGTTAAAGGAGATGTTTGACAAGGGATACATTAGGCCAAGTGTATCACCTTGGGGTGCACTAGTTTTGTTCGTAAAGAATAAATATGATACTCTTAGATTGTGCATTGATTACAGGCAGCTGAACAAAGTAACGATCAAGAGAAGATACCCTTTCCCAAGGATTGATGATTTTTTTGATAAGCTAAAGGGAGAAACAATGTTCTCTAAGATCGACTTGAGATTGGGATACCATTAGTTATGCATCAAGGAAGCGAATATCTTCAAGACTGTGTTCAAGACTAGGTATGTGCATTATGAGTTTGTTGTTGTTCCATTCGGTTTGAGTAATGCTATAGCTACATTTATGTATTTGAAGTATAGTGTGTTGCATCCTTATCTGGACACGTTTGTTATTGTATCCATTGGTGCCATACTGGTATATTCTAAAAATGAGGAAGAGCATGCCAAAAATTTAGAAGCAATGTTGAGGTTTCTAAGAGAGCATCAATTGTATGCTAAGCTTAGCAAGTGCAACTTCTTTTAGACTGAGGTACACTACTTGGGACATGTTGTCTCCAAGGAAGGCATTGTAGTAAATCTAGAAAAGATAAGGGCCATCATGGAGTGGGAAACTCCTAAGAATGTAGATGAGGTGAGATCATTTATGGGATTGGAGGGTTAATACAGGAGGTTCATCAAGAACTTCTCATTCATTGCATATCCTATCACATCATTTCAGAGGAAAGGTAAGAAATTTGAATGGACAGAGGAATATGAGGCTAGTTTTGAGTAGTTTAAGCAGTTTTTGACACATGCACCAGTGCTAAAGATTGCAGATCTAGACAAGGAGTTTGTAGTGTGTACATATGCTTGCAAGAGAGGACTTGGTGGAGTTCTCATGCAAGAAGGATAGGTAGTGTGCTATGAGTCATGAAAACTGAATGAGCACGAGCATAACTACCCAACACATGATCTTGAGTTGGCATCGATCATACATGCATTGAATATGTGGAGACACTATCTTCTAGGCATACGATTTGTATTGATGAGAGATCACATTGGGTTGAGATATTTTTTTGATCAACCGAATCTGAATGCCAGATAAGCTAGATGGTTGGGTATGCTTAGAAAGTTCAACTTTGAGATCATATATATCAAAGGGAAGGAGAATTGGGTTGCAGATACTCTTAGCAGGAAGGTACAAGTAAACCATATGGCTGCTATGAGATATTATGGGACAAAGTTACAGGATATGATCTTGCAAGTCGGACAATGGGAAGACAAATACATGGAGATTATGAACAAGTTACAACAGAGTACAGGTGCAGGTACAAGTACAGGTGATCAAGATGTAGACTGTTGTCTCACGGTAGATGGCTTGGTGAGGTTTAGAGATAGGATCTATGTGCCGAATTGTAGTGAGCTCAAAAAGCTTATATTGAGGGAGTTTCATGTCAAGCCATACTTGGGTCATCTAAGATATCAAAATATGTTGATGACAGCGAAGAGGTTATACTATTTTCCTAATCTAAAGAAGGAAGTGGCAGAGTTCGTGGCTAGATGCCTATATTGTCAACAGGTAAAGGCAGAATGTAAGCATCCAAGTGGTTTACTACAACCGAAAGCGATTCTAAAATGGAAATGGGAGGTCATTTCCATGGATTTCATTACAGGTCTTTCGAGGACAATGAAGCAACATGATTCCATCATGGTTACTGTGGAAAAATTAACAAAGGTTGCACGCTTCATTCCAGTGAAGTCTACATTCTCATCTAGTGATGTGCCATAGTTATTCATCAAATATGTAGTTAGATTTCATGGTGTTATAAAGAATATTGTGTCTGACAGGGATGTGAAGTTCACTTCCAAGTTTTGGAAGGAGTTATTTGCAAGTTTGGGCACAAAGTTGGCCTTTAGTACACCTTATCATCTATAGACAAATGGATAGACAAAGAGGATCAACATGATATTAGAGTACATGTTGAGGGTGTATGTGATGCACCAACAAAAGAAATGGGAGGAGTATATCCCATTGGTTGAGTTTTCATACACCAATGTTTATCATGAGTCATTGAGGATGAGTCCTTTTGAGGCGTTATATGGGTGGAGTTGTAATACTCCTATCACTTGGAGTGATCCAGTGAACGGGGTACTTATTGGACCGGATATGCTAGAAGACATGGAGTAGGAAATGAAGGTTATAAAGAGGAATCTAAAGGCAATGCAAGATAGGCAAAAGAACTATGCAGATAGGAACAATTTGTTCAAGGAGTTTTAGGTTGGGGAGAACGTGTATTTGTGCATCAAGCCCAAGACAATCACATTGAGGATTGGTTCATGTGCCAAATTCGCACCACTGTATTGAAGGCCTTTTGAGATCCTTGAGAGGATTGTACTAGTGGCATATCAACTTACACTACCTCCAACAATGAAATTCCATGATGTTTTCCATATTTCATTGCTTAAGAAGTATATAAAGGATGTTGATCATGTTATTGATTGGTCTGTATTGTAGGTGGAGCAAGAAGGAGAGTTCCAGCCAGAGCTTCAATGCATATTGCAGTGGAAACATCTCATGCTCAGGAACAGAGCCATAGAGAAAGTTAAAGTGCAATGGAGGCACTTTGGGCTTGAAGAAGCTACATGAGAGATGATAGATCAGATGTGGTTCCTATATCCTTCATTGTTTGTCGGTTGAGGCAAAGAAATTTTGGCTTGATGTTGGTATATGTTTGGCATATGTCTTGTTGATGTTTTGATATACATATTTATATGTATATGGATGTAAATACCACCATGAGATAAGTTATAAAGCTCCAATAAGTGGCATGGGTGTCATATTATTATGGTTGTTATATTATCATGTTGTCATGGTGTTTTTCTTTTGAGAAGGTATTTCATTGTAAATATTGCAACGAGCTAAGTTATAAAGCTCCATGGGCAATATGTTTGCTTTTTAGTGGTTTTGCTGAGGTCATGGTCTAGTTTAACACCGATGACATCGTTCCCTAAGGGGGGGAGTTCTGTAACAATCCCGATGAAAATTTCATGTAATAAAAGTTAATAAAGAAAAATAAGACCGCGGTTATGGGAAACTCATTCCAAGCTGAATTTTGGGCAAAGATATCCTAGTGGGCATCACTGGATGTGTGTTTTGGCTAAGGAAAATTAGCAAAGGCTAAGGCAAAGGCATTAAAAGGAAAAACGAAATTTTGGCACATCTTATGAAAATAAAGGAAATTAGGAGAAAAGTAAGGTGAAAGGTCACAGGTTGCATGTGAAGAGGAATTTGAAAGAAAAAAATGGAAAATGAAGAATTAGATGGCGCATGCATAAAAAGGATTCTTAGGACCAGTTCATGGATTTTGTCAAGGTCAAGTTTGGAGCTCTCTCATTATTCTCTCTCTCTCACTCTCTTGGCCACTTAGAGTTTTCTTGGAGCACTCTAACTTTGGATCAAGGAAGGAAAAACAAGAAAAGGGAAGGAAGGCAATAAAGGATCAAGGAAAGGAAAGCAGGATCAAGCAGCTTCAGTGGGAATTCTTGTAGTTAACCTTTTTCATGTGTAATTTCCTAGATGGTTTGGACATGCATGGCTTTGAATGTTGGTGTATGGTTCTCTTGCTGTCGGTGGCATGGTTTTTCTCGGTTATGATAGTGGTTTTTGGCTTAGCCTTGCCCTTTTCCAGATGCCATGGTATGTTGGGATATTTATTTCGTGTTTTGAGCTTTGGTTTGCTGGATGGATTTCAGAATCTGAGGCGGAGGTGGTCTCAATTTCCATTCCCAAAGGCCTATGAATCCCTTGATCTGTTTTGGTGAGATACATGGTAAAGCCTGAGGGAAATGTCTCCATTTAGGGCCTAGTGATCCAGGTTTGGATTGCGGTAAAGCCTGAGAGACAAGGGGATGGAAAATTCCTCGAGGATAGTGATGGATTGTGGATGGCATTCCAAGTTTTGCTCGGTTGTGATCAGAGCACCGGTTTTGGTGTGATCACGGTTTGATAAGGGTGGAGGTGGCTTAACCTATGGATTCCCTTGGTTGTTCATGGATTGGTTGTTCTATGAGATCCCATATTCATGCTTGGAATATGGCATGGGAGTGACTGACTGAAAGAGAGAATTGGTTCAACCATGTCTATGGTCGGGTGGTACGTGGAAGTCCCAAACCTGGTCAGATTTTCCTATGATTAATAAAAGCTAAGTTCTCTTACTTTTTCACTGATTTATATGTGGATTTAATGGTTATCTTATATTTTATATTTACATGGTTTTATGCTGGTCATAAGAATGGTTAAATGACTAGTTCATGTCATGGTTATTTCAAGTATTTACTTGTAATTATTAAATGGATGGATGCAAGACCTAATTGATGATGTAGTAGTTCAATGGAGAAGGAGCTATTCCTTTTGGTTATGTTTCATAAGTTGTTTTATTCATTTATGCTCTGTCTTGTATCGTAAACTTGTAGGTTGCATTGATGCCAAGTGTTTGACAGAATGTCAATCCCGATTAGGGATGCTAAGGTCTAGTTCTAAGGTTGATTTTGATTGATCAACATTGTTATCATGTCTTTAATGAATTCTAAAGGTTGTAGCAAGTTCTGAGTATATTTCAGGATTCTAGGCTACAAAAGTGGTTTAAATCCCGGGGTCATTGGCACATGAAAATTTTGGTTCACATTCATTGGCAGGCAAGCCTGTGAGAGTGAATTTAGGTTGTTGTTCACTCCCTTTCCCATAGCATGAGAGAAAATTTGGCCTAAGATATCCAAAACAACAGTGGGACCTAGGGAGAGGCTGTCTGAGTCACTGACTTGTCTCTTGAGGGTTCTGTTGATGATGTTGGATGACTGTGCATGATGTTCGATTGATTCCACTTCATTAAGGTCACATAGGAGGTCGAATATGATTATAGTAGCCTCTCGTCTCATGTTTACCCAATTGCCATGGTTACTTTGGGTAGACATGGGAGGGGGTGTTACAAATTTTTTATGTTTGGCTGTATACGAAGATATCATATATGCCATAATACATGACACTACTTCCTAGCCCATGAATGCAAGTGATTTAGTTGAATTTTTGTAACTTTAGTAGACCATTACAAATTATAAGATCCTGGGGACTATAGAGCTTGACTAGCTTGGTATCAAACACATTTTCAATTAGGGATTCAAAGTTTTATTTGTATTTGTTAGTTAAAATGAGGTCCTTATCTGGCCTTAAATAATTAGGGTTGGAATCATTGCTAAAAAATAGATTAATTGGTTGCAATTCTAGCATTGGAACCTCCTAGCAAGAGGATATTATCTTGATTTCTCATACGATAAATATCTTTCTTTAAGCTATTAGAGGGAATTTTTTTTATTATTATCTAGATTGTTCTATTATAAAGTATATGATTAATATGCATGAAATATCATATTTTGATATAGATATACATAACATTAATTTTTCAAATCTATATCCAAATGTACTGATTGAAAGGGTCTCTCTTATGATGTTGAATGGTAGGAGAAATGTTCATTATTATCTAATAATCTATGCCTCCAACCCCTCTCTGATAGGATATCTTATTCCATGTTGACCACAAGAAAAATCCTTCTATGTTAGGGACCTTAAATTATTCATGCTTCTAATTTTTAATTAGAAAAATAATATCAATTTCACTTAGGATCTAACTTAACATTAAACCTTCACACCATTGAAAGCCATGGAAATTCTAAGAGAGGATTTGGATTGTCCCACATTCCTATTTATTATTGTCATTTTGGTTTCCATCCCTTATAATATATTTTTAATTTCTAATTATTGCATTTTTTCCTTCCTTCCTAACTTCTTTTACCTTTTAAACTTATTTTCTTAATTTAGCTTGGTCTTTGGAATGATGTCTTCATTTATAAATACTCCCACCCCTTGTAAGCATGAAGATTTACTGAGTATGCCACATTTATGGTCATTATATATTACCTTGAAATTAATAAACTTATCTTTATGTTTGATTTTTTTTCCAACCTCTTTACTTCTATGAGGTAAGTTATTTCAATTTGTGACTTATTTTTTAGTTTTTCTTTTACTATTGCTCACATGTACTCATATTTATACTCTTTTATACCATAATTTATGAGGTTCAAAGCTCTTTTGTTACACTTATGATTCATTGTAATTAGCTTATTCATATCCTTTTTCATGGTTCTGATATATAGTTTATTTTCCAAACTATTTAGGGCCAAATCGTTACTTATCTTTTCTTCTAGTTGTTTAATCTTGTTTCTTATATTACAATCTTATTCAACCTCTCTTTCGTGGGTTATTATATCTTTTCTTGGATTTGTTTTTCCATTATTTGTAATCTATCCTCTATTATCTATATCTGAGTCTCAAACTCTAATATGATGTTGTCTATCCATGTATGAATCTCATATTCAAAGGATTTAAATTTGTTAGCAAGCATTGCCTCTAACATTGTGTAAATTTTGGCTTCTCTTTCTTCTATCTATTTTTCTAATTAATCTATATATCATAAATAATATATGAGGCTACTTTTTTAGTCCTGGTTTTGAGATGTTTTGGTATTAGAGTGAATTTCTCATTATGGAAAAAAAAAAATCTATATATATATCAAAAGGAACTTATGCACTTGATTTAAAATAAGGTTTGAATAACAACAAAATCAGCAAGAATGGAACTCAAATATATTTCATCACAAGCCCAATATAAGTTGTATGATAGTTGCCATTTCAACGATGGAAACCATTTACGGGTTATTCTTCATGTCTCTAGCTTTACAAAAAGCACTCATTTGCTTAATTTTGTCTTTGAAACTCAAGTCATAGCCTATGGAAAATAGGGACTCGGCAAATGTTAATCTATTATCTACATGAAACTTGGCCTTTTATTTGAAAATCTACCCTATTTATCCCACATGCATTATGGGAGGGGATTAATAACATGGTTTTAAATAAATGGCGTCACATAGTGTTTGTGTGTGAAGTAAAGAGAGTTGTGGAACCTTGAATAGCTTCTACATAAGGTAGAGTAATTTCACGTAAGTATGGATAATTAAAGAGTAATTTCACATTTCGAAAAAAAAACCGTAAAATGGATAAGTGAATAAAATTAAGGTACTTATAAATGGATAAAGAGGTAAAGAAATTCACCAAGTAAAACTAAGCTAAGGTAAGTATGGATAATTAAAGAGTAATTTCACATTTCGAAAAAAAAAACCATAAAATGGATAAGTGGTGAATAAAATTAAGGTACTTAACCATAAAATGGATAAGTGGTGAATAAAATTAAGGTACTTAACCATAAAATGGATAAGTGGTGAATAAAATTAAGGTACTTATAAATGGATAAAGAGGTAAAGAAATTCACCAAGTAAAACTAAGGTAAGGTAAGGATGGATAATTAAAGAGTAATTTCACATTTCGAAAAAAAAAACCATAAAATGGATAAGTGGATAATTAAAGAGGTAAAGAAATTCACTAAGTAAAACTAAGGTAAGGTAAGTATGGATAATTAAAGAGTAATTTCACATTTCGAAAAAAAAAACCATAAAATGGATAAGTGGATAAAATTAAGGTACTTATAAATGGATAATTAAAGAGGTAAAGAAATTCACTAAGTAAAACTAAGGTAAGGTAAGTATGGATAATTAAAGAGTAATTTCACATTTCGAAAAAAAAAACCATAAAATGGATAAGTGGATAAAATTAAGGTACTTATAAATGGATAATTAAAGAGGTAAAGAAATTCACTAAGTAAAACTAAGGTAAGGTAAGTAGTGTGGAGGTAGAGTAATTTCACATTTCGAAAAAAAAAACTATAAAATGGATAAGTGGATGAGACCATAAAATGGATAATTAAAGAGGTAAAGAAATTCACTAAGTAAAACTAAGGTAAGGTAAGTATGGATAATTAAAGAGTAATTTCACATTTTGAAAAAAAAAAACCATAAAATGGATAAGTGGATAAAATTAAGGTACTTATAAATGGATAATTAAAGAGGTAAAGAAATTCACTAAGTAAAACTAAGGTAAGGTAAGTATGGATAATTAAAGAGGTAAAGAAATTCACTAAGTAAAACTAAGGTAAGGTAAGTAGTGTGGAGGTAGAGTAATTTCACATTTCGAAAAAAAAAAACCATAAAATGGATAAGTGGATGAGACCATAAAATGGATAATTAAAGAGGTAAAGAAATTCACTAAGTAAAACTAAGGTAACGTAAGTAGTGTGGAGGTAGAGTAATTTCACATTTCAAAAAAAAAAAACCATAAAATGGATAAGTGGATGAGACCATAAAATGGATAACGGAAATAATGATAATTGGAAACCATAAAATGGAAATGGATAACGTAAAGAAATTCACTAATGGATAACGTAAAGAAATTCACTAAGTAAAACTAACGTAAGGTAAGTAGTGTGGAGGTAGAGTAATTTCACATTTCAAAAAAAAAAAAAACCATAAAATGGATAAGTGGATGAGACCATAAAATGGATAACAGAAATAATGATAGTTGGAAACCATAAAATGGAAATGGATAACGGAAATAATGATAAAATGAAAATAATGATAATTGGAAACCATAAAATGGATAAGTGGATGAGACCATAAAATGGATAACGGAAATAATGATAAAATGAAAATAATGATAATTGGAAATGGATAAAAATGGATGTGGGGTAAATGGTGATCTCTTAGGCATATGAACACTATTTTTTTATTTAGTACAATGCTGAATTAGGCTGTCACATATGGATATATATTGAGAAGATGATCACATAGCTTTTTATATTTTTTATTGTAATTCTGATCCATTTAATCTCAATAAATTTAAAAAGGAAGATACACACACAATCTCTCTTCTCTCTCTCACACAAATAAAACAATTATTGGCATAATACTGGAGATTGCTTCTAAGTGAGATTGCTTCTAAGTGAGTTCACTAGAGTTGAGTACATAGTCAATTACTTAAATATATTTTTCAATGAATGATCATTATTATCTATGAAATATATTTTACGTATTGGTATTTCTTAACTAGATGAATCCAAATATTTAACGGTCACAAGTATTCATGGATACTACATTATATAGAGATCACATGTAATGTTAAGTTTTCTTAATTCATATAATTTATGCCTTGAATATTTCGTTTCATCTACTTTTTTTCTATTAAGGGAAAAATGGATTTTTTATTAAATATTTGGAATAATATTAGAAAATATATGTTCATTTTCCACTTTTAAAGCTTAGCTCCAACAATGTTTCTGGGTCATCATTTTCTTCTACTCATTGAGAGCTTTTCGATGATATAATTTATCAAAATTTGGGCTTTGGACACAAAGTTATGGCAATTAGAGGATTCCCAATTTGGAGCCATATTAGCATATGCATGATTGGTGCATGGCTTCACATGGTAGTCCTATCCACATGCAATCACAACTATATGCTAACTTGCTAACTCCTTAACTAGATCCAGGAGTAATTTGCTTGTCCCCACAACTATTTATTTATTTTTGAATTCCCAATATCTAAATTTTGGATTATATAGATTTAGGAATTTTATTTTTCTACTATATATTCCAATTCTTTTTTATTTCTAGAGTTCCACTACATCAATAGTCAACTTCCTAGATATATGGATTCAAATATTTTCAAAATTCCCCTTTATGAAAATCTAGATTCTAGATTCCAAATCACCTACACCACAACAACTATAGCCTAGCATCCACCTTAGCATTAACAATTCCATCTCATATCCATCAAGATAGTAAAATTTCTAGATATCTATGACAGTGCTGTAAATTTATCAACCAAAGGGGTCTCCCTGGTATGAAGTCCCAATTAGAACTCACACCCTTTGGAGTAGGAGCCCCAACTGGAAAATAAAGACGGTTTCCATAATCTTAGGAATTTTCCTTGGCTGCAATTATCAACATAAGAGATTATGCAAAGAATCTTTGAAACAAGCAAGTTAACCCTGTGAGGCATATAATTGCAATGAATATATGGTGCTTTCATGAAAGGGAAAAGAGAGAGTGAGCCTCTAGAAGAAAAGTAATAGTACTATCTAAAAGAGACACACTAGAGAATGAAAGAATCGTTGATTAACCACAAATTAGTTCACAAGATAACAATGATAATAAAATCAAGTAACAATGCACATTCAATAAAATGCATACCAAAGCCAATGAAATAGTTCATTTTCATTAGTATTTTTTAACATAAACATACACCACAAATAATGAAAGAATAGTCTTACAATCATTCACGACATATGCTTGAAGGTGCATCGAGTCAAAGAGCTTCATATATTAAGTGAAAGTCCTAAGATACACAATTACAATACTACCACACTAGCCCCATTAGTGGAACATTACGTACTACTTACTCCTCCAAAGAAAGATCTTCTTTCCTATTCCAAACTAGAGAATCCAAGGTGAAAAGTCCAAAGTCCTCTCTCTTGATCTATGAGGGTGTATTTATAATTACTGGGGTGACTCTCCACCTCCCATGTGGTTCTTGAACTCCCTAATTGTTGAGAAAGCAATGCTTATTGCAATTAGGGTTTGATTCCTCTTTCTTGATAATTAGTTGTGAATTATGTTGGTTTATTTTACTTCTTAATTAGTTTATATTTCAGCAAGAAATTACTGAATTATATGTATATGAAGACCACAAAAACAAGAGACACAAGATGTAGGTGCTTAACAAGGGAAAACCCCTACAAGGGGAAAACCCAATAAAAAACTCTTCCTTCAATAGATTGAAATCAAGATCAGACACTTCTAGACTTCTTAGACCTAGATAAAGACCTCCTCCAATCACCATGTCAACCCTTCCCTTCAATAAATGATCCCTAATAAAATCTCCAAGTGACAACTCCCTAGCAACAACTTTAGTCCAGAATTTCAAGCCCCCATGAGCAGCACTTTGACCACCAAGAAAAAAATTTCGAACCTACAGTAGACACAGAATTTCAGCCCCAGCAACTGCTCAAAAACTTTTCACATGCGAGAGATAGATATCTTAGAAACTTGACTTAGGTATTCCCGATAAATTTCGTCCTTCTCCAGCTACTTCACTCCCTTTTATTCCTCTCTTCCTTAAATATCAAACTTGTTGAGTGAATGCTCTCAATATGTCAAAAATCCTCTCTTTATATAGCCTTATGCTGGGTCAAATTTCCCTAATGTAGGTCGACTTCATGGGGATAAGGTCAAATAAGTGTGGAGGTGACAAATAAACATTTTGACTAAAAAATAATTCATTTTACATGTTATAAAAGCCCAAGAAGGGTCTAATAAAAATGAAAATGACTCTAATGAGTCAAGGTGAAACCTAGAAGCCTTCAATGGAGGCTTTGACCTAGAAAACATTGACCCAAGCATGAAACCCGTGCTTTAATAAGTCATTTTGTTTAATAATAAAATTTCTTTTGACAAGTATAATTATGAAGACCGAAACCAGTTACAGTCTTCAACACTCCCTCTTAACTAGGGAGCTATTCATAATTACATACATAAAAGAGTACATGAAATATTTCAAAATGAAATGAACTGTGAAGTGTTTTTGCACACTCAGTACTATTGCAGACTAGATACCTGACCAGGGTATTCTATCCAGGTTGGATTAAAGGAACTCAAGCTTTAGCGATTCTAGGTACAATAAGGGTTTTAAGCTCTACCACTAACCTAGAGGTCTAGGTGCATATCCAAGGTCAGAGCTCCATGACCAATACTACCCTCCCTCTTTGGGATCTAGACATAAACACATAGGTTGACCAGATTTCCTCCCAAGCATCTTCTCACAAGATTCTTCATCTCTCCCTATCAACTAAATCTGTAACATCAACCAACCCAAAAATTCTCCTAAACTATTCAAACTTCTTATTCATAAGAGATTTTGTTAGCACATCAACTACCTGTTCATCTCTCGGGATATATTGTAGCTTCACGACCCCATATTGTATCAAACTCCTAATGTAGTGGTACTTTTTATTGATATGCTTTGTCCTAGCATGGAATACAGGGTTTTCAGACATCTTGATGCTACTTTTATTATCACAATTTATCATTGTAGGATTCAGAGGCTTTCTAAACAAATCTGATAGGAGTTTTCGTAACCAAACAAATTCCTTTCTTACTTCACATGCAACAACATATTCTGTTTCAACACTACTTAACAAAAAAAGATCTTGTTTTCTACTCATCCATGAAACCATTTGAGATCCTAAATTGAAACATCCATTAGCATTGCTTCTTCCATCGGTCTTACTTAAACCCATGCTTGGAAGCTATCTAATGGTCATAATGAGGCTCCAACTAAAATTGACTTAGAAAATTTACAAAAAAAAAATATATCAGGTCTTGTATTTACCAAGTACATCAGAGAACCCATCAACTTACGATAACTAGTAGGATCAACGAGACTAAAGTTGAAGCTTGTCAACTTCTTGAGATTAGTAATCATGGGAGTGGTCATAGGCTTGGAATCCATCATACTAAATTTCTACAATATCTTGATTATGTATTTACCTTGACCCAAATATATATCGCCAGGTTTTTGCCAGAATTCCAAGCCCAAGTAATAGTGCATGAGTCCCAGATCTTTCATTTCAAATTCAGTGACCATCATTTTCTTGCATTCTAGTATTCTATGCACCACACCCATAATAAATAAATTATCCATATATAGTATTATAATCATTGGTTCATTTTTCACCACTTTGATGTGGAGGTTTGCATCTGCATAAATTTTAACAAACTTAATTCTTAAGAGATATGCATCCATCCTTGCATACCATGCCATATGTGCTTGCTTTAAGACATATAGGGATTTCCTGTGTTTTCAAACATGTGTATCTCTGCTATTTATTTCGAAGCCTTCCAATTGTTCAATGTATACTTATTCACCAATGGTTTCATTTAGAAATTCTATTTTGACATCCTTTTGATGGATATTCCATCCCATAGTAGCAACTAGCAAAACCAAAGGTATTATAGTAGTATACCATGCAATAGGAGCAAAGGTTTCTTCATAGTCTATACCTTCCTTTTGTGAGAAACTCCTTTCAACGAATCTAGCTTTATATTGTGTATGCTTCCATCAACAACATGCTTGATTTTGTAGATCCATTTTGAGGTGAAAACCAATTTGTCACTTGGTCTAGGAACGATTTCCCATACTCCATTCTTCATGATGGATTGATATTCTTCTTGCATTTCCTTTTTCCATTCCTCTTTAGTGAGCATCTTCTTCAAATGTAGTTGGTTCAACTTCTATTAATTTTGTCATGTATGTTACATAACCTGAATATCTCTTTGGTATTTTTATTTCTCTAAAAGTTCATTTAGTAGCTCCATGTCCTTTTGAATCTTCAAGTGCAACTTTTAACCAATCTTGCCTCTTCTTTATTTCAGGAATGATTACAGTTTGAATAGGTTCACTTGGTCCTTTTTCTTCTTCTTCTTCTTGGTTTGTAGTTTGTTTTCATGATGCTCTTCTTCTTCAAATAATGGTACATCTTCATCATCAGATTTGATTGGTATATCCTTGGATCTTCTGTAGGCATGATTTTCATCAATTATAACATCCATGCTCATTTCAATTTGTCTTCCTTCCTTGATGTAGATTCTATATGCCTTTGAAGAAAGACTATAACCAACAAAGATCTCTTTTATACTTATAGAATCCAATTTATTTCACTTGTATTTTGGAACATGGATGTATGAGGGACACCAAAATATTCAGAGATGGTCTATACATGGCTTCTTTCCTGTGAATGCTTCTTCTAGTATCATATTATCAAGGATTCTACCAAGACTTTTATTTTGTATAGATACTACTGTCATTGCTACTTCTCCCCATAGAAACTTGGTATATCTTGATCAAATATCATAGTTCATGTTTTATTTTTCCTTTCTACAACTCCATTCTGCTTCAAGTTGTAGCGAAAAATTAACTTCCTCTTAATGCCTACTTATTTACAATACACAATTAAGTATTTAGACGTGTATTCCCCACCCTTGTCAGATCTCAAAGTCTTTATCTTTCTTTTAGTTAAGGTCTACACTTCAGATCCAAATTCCTTTAACTTTTCAAATACTTTGTCCTTTACCTTGAGAACATAGAGCCATGTCTTTCTAGAATATAACATAACCCGACCCCTTCAATTACATTTGAGGAATGGGGTAAATATTTTAGGCAAACTTTCTTTCCCTTGTTTATGTAATATGATACTATTTTTTTTTTTTCCATTTTCATATATCTATATACATTTTTCGCATATATAGACACACACACACATACATACATATACACATATGTACATACATACATATACATATACATATACATATACATATACATATACATATACATATACATATACATATACATATACATATACATATATATATTTTGCAGCAACTCTAGGGCCTCTTGATTCCCAACGTATGGCTTCCCTCTGGAAATGATCCGCTTGACTAATGTGTCAAGTCTCCAAGATCTCATGGTATTTCGAGTTATCCAGTTGTACCTCCTCCGCGAAACCTGACCTGTCAGATGATGATCGCTACCTTGACGACAACTTCCACATAATTTCTTCACACTATTTGTCGTGATTTCTTCCCTGGAATTTTCCATCCATATAGGGTTCTAGCCTTCGGGGTCTGACCTTGCCCATATGAAGTCAACTTGTTGAAGGCTCAAAAATCTCTGCCTACAACATTATAAGGGAGACCACCGAGTCGGGAACTTAGAGAAACTTCTTTTCTATTGAAATGGTGGTTCCGACGGGTTAAACTTGGTCCAATTACCTTCTCTCTATCTCCACTGGCTTAAAATATGACTTTCACCCACCAATAGAGAAGAGACATTAGATCGACCCTCTTGTTGATTAGGTAAGAAAGTGATCCTTAAGCTGGTTTAGGGCTCAACCAAGCCACAACTAAAGTTTTCCTCTTTGGGAAGAGGACTTCTAAGATGTAGAAAAAATAATTAAAATGCAAAAATTAACCTATGATGCACTTATCCTATCTCGTTTGAAGGAAATACTAGTCTTTCTCTCAATCGAGATCAAGCTAAAATGATGGGAAAAGAAGCATGTAGGAATTGGAATTGGAATGAAGGAAATAGTTCAGGAGATCTAATCCTTGTTAAAACAAATACAAACAGCTAAATGCCTAATAAATAGTTACCAGACACTTAATTGTAAATAGCTCCAACTCCTAATAAAAATATGTATAAGAACGAGAAATTCATGTCATAGTACTGAAGTAGTTCAAATAAAATGCCATGTAGAAAAGAAAAACATCTATAACTCTAAATTGTTAGATAGCTAGCCATCCTAAAGAAATAAATGTTTGTTCTTATACAATTTCCAGTTTTCAAGATGCATTTCTGATTAATTCTACAAGGTAGCTTGATCAAAATTTTAAATGGGCTAACAATTAACATTTAACAATAGTTTGTTTGTTTGCTTGCTTTGTTTTGTTTTCTTTTTCAGCCATATATCAGAAACCCTATGTCAAAACCGAAATTAAAATTAGCCATTATATACTAAAAATAGAGTAAAACAAACTTTGAACAAACTCTCATTAAACCCAAAATCAATATATATCATGACTTTTCTATTAATAAGACCATGGCCCCCTGGAGGTGACAAATGGTAAGCATTGACAAGCATCAGATAAATGCATATCAGAGGTTTAAACATAGTCACATAGGAAAGCTTACAATATATGGGTGTTATGGAGCGGACGCGATAACAATCCTTAAACCGTCATTTATATTCCTAAATTTATAAATAAGTGGTTATAACAGTGGCCAGAGGATGATACACGTGGAAAGAGATGAGTGGTATTAGAGGTAAGCCCATCAGAACTTTTTATAATGTTCGCAAATAAAAAACGCCGATATTGGGAGGTTCTGATATGGAGCGAATGCGATTTCACATTTTTTTTTAAACTGTATCAGGTCTAAATATCGAAGGTGAATGGATTATCAAGGGTTTTACAAATGTTACCATTTAAAAGTTATGATATAAAGGCGGATGCGATATTCTGATTAGACCATCGTTAACACGCATATTGGGTCCGACATATCAGAGGTGAATGGATTATCAGGGGTTTTACGAATGTTACCATTTAAAAGTTTCAATATACAGGTAGATTTGATATTCTGATTAGACCATTGTTAATACACATATCAGGTCCCACATATCGAAGCCTAGTAGATATTGGAAGTCAGAGGGGGAGGCGCATTGGGATATCAATGATGGAGAGATTATCAAAGATCAGAGTGGGAGGTTATATCGCTATCGAAATATCAGTGAGATTGGCATATCGAAATATCGGTGATCAAAGATGTTGTTATATCAGAGTTTTTTTAAAAGCTTTCTTAGTTGAAAATCTTCGATAAGTGTTGACCCTGATGGGAACGAGAGTAATGATGTGGCAGGTGGGTTATCCCGTTGGCTATATTGAATTTGAATATATGCCATAAGCCATATAAATATGAGTTCAGACTTTGAATATTTTTAATAGAGCTCGGACTTTGTTTTATGATTTAGGCGTAAAGCCTATGTACGATTCTTGGTCTCAGGGGATATGAAATGCATGATATAAAATAAAAAAAATAATATTTGCAAATATAAAAATTTCCAAAAAGATAATTATTTACAAAGAGACAAATTTATGAAATAAAAGGTAAAATACATTATATAAGGCCAAAGTAGTAAAAAAAACATCCAATCTTCAATTAGGCGCTATTTGCTAACCAAATTTCTAAATGAGATCAAACAAGTTATGATAGGAAGATATGAACATATTGAATTCATTGAAGCCATCCAAATACTCAAAATCAAATAGTAATATAACCAATCATTCAATCAAAGGGTCCCCATAATTAGAATTAAGTGAATAATGGGGAAGTTGTGTTTTTACCACAACAATGGTGAAACACTGGGAATGAACATTTATCTCCGGTTAAAGATGAAGAAGTTTAATTTACTTAAAGGTTAAAAATAATGGAGCTTACAAAGCCGTTTAACAGTAAAACATTTCCATGGGTCCCACATAAATATATTAAGCAATATGAGTTTGAAAATATAAGTACTCAAAAGCAGACTTGAGTAAAAATCATGGATCCAAATTTTGGGAAAAAAATGTTTTAGAATTACCTCTTATGAGAAATAGAAGAAGGTAGAGATAAGAGTTTTTTGATAAAGCATATATCTATTGTTATGAATGGTCTCTGGCATTGCTTTGCTACCAGCGAGCTTGAACAGTACCCCGACGAAGTTGTCTTTTATTCCAAACAAGCCTAACCTCATTAGCAGTGAGTGTTCATAGACCCAACGAGTTTACTTATATTTCCCATGCTTCCTCTTTTAATCACCCTTTTGATAAGTGCATTTGTAAGATTTAGTTTATGATGTATTTTAGTGAAAGAGGTGGGATGGTAATAGATACTTATGTTAATGGATACAATAATTTCATAATGTTGAATCCAAATTCTTTTCCCGTGACTGTCAATCATAGGTTCTATAAAGTGGAGGAGTGGCAGGGATCCATTGAGTTAAACTAAAATCAGTTATGTTCTTTGAAAATGTAAACCTTATCACTTAGAAAGGATGTGTGTTCCTCTACAAAAAAATTTAAAGCAAGAGGGCTTTATGGTTCCATACAGATATACCTTTAATGATAAATGAAATTCATTGAAATAGATAGAGTAAAGATTCCTATGTATGCCAACCATTGTTAGGTGAGGAAAAGGCCTTTCACATGAATCATGGTGGAGTTACCAAAATCAAACCAAAACTAAAAGCAAAAGGAAAAGAAATCCAAATTGAAGTAGAAAAGAATTAAGAAAACTCTCAAAATGTAAAATGAAGAAAGTGAAAGCTAAAAGAAAGATCTAAAATTTAAAAGATAAACCCCAACAAGACTGCTTATACAAATATCTCAACAAAAGAAGTAATAGAAGAAAATCATGTGAACATTTATCTTTTGTTGAGAATCTAGTAAATTTTATTCTCGGGAGTTATAAGCGATTAGGTTTATGAAATTAAATGGTGAATAGAAGTGACAAGAGATAATAAAATACTGAGAAGTCTTTCACTATTGCAAATTTTCCCATTTCAAAGTAAAACCTACATAAAATCATCTCAACCATTTTATAATAAAACAAATGCTTAAGAAATAGATTAAAGGTTCAGAAACTCCCCAGTTTCGTTGATTTAAAAAACATTGTAACTGTTATTCCAAAATTCAGAGGCAAACAACAAAGAGAATGAGCTCCAAATCTAAGTCATCGGGGATGTGAAAAAGGATTATGATGTCTTGCAAAACATAGTTTTATATCAGCAAAAACTAAAAACAAAACTAAAACCAAAAGTAAAGAAATGAAAATTAATGAAAGTGAGCATATGAAGCTTACCATTGGATAATTTCATTTAATCTTACCTGGGAGATATCATTTTCGCCAAAAAAATATAACTTCTTCTTTTGATTAGAATTAAAAGCATGAATAAGTTGAATTTTCTGAAATCTTATCGACCCAAAATCATCATTTATTAAATCTAAACTAAAGCAAGTAGTCAACTAAAAGAAAACAAAATTTCATGTTCACGGAATCGGAAGTAAATCAAATTCATTAGAAATGAAATGAAAATATGCTTCTTTATAAATTGCAACGATGATTGTTCTCTTTGCTTTTTCCATCCCGAATTTATATAAATCCCAAAATATTGAAATTGATTCAAAATCCTAAATAATGTAGCAATTATGTATATGAAGAGGACTTGAATCTTTATATGATAAGTATGGAGTGATATATCAAAAATTCAAATAAAAGAGAATTCAAACATGATTTAAACATGATCGATTATCTTTCCCTATTCTAAATTCTTTGTCAATTGTTGCATTATCATAGTGATTGCTCAAGAGTTCCTTGAAAAGTAAATACAGATGCTCACTAAAAGATGTTTGAGATAATAAAATGTGAATCTAGTAATGAGTCAAAGGCAAAAATGTAAACGAACCATAGGTGATGACATTTCTCATTAGCCATGCAGATTGTCGAAAAGAGTAATAGAGGCCCAAGTGCATACACTATGAAGAATGTATATCCCTATAGTCACAAAGTCATCCCGTTGAATGAATACTTGGATTTGCTGAAATTATGATTAAAATATATCCAAGATTTTAACCACCATGATAACATGAAGGTAATATATATATATATATATATATATATATATATATATATATATATATATATATATATATATATATATATATATATATATATATATATATATATATATATATATATATATATATATAAAATAAAGCAAGACTTCATGTGAGCATAGTGAAAGATCATAATGAATTGATCAAAGATCCACAAAGATTCTTAACCCGATATTCTAAAGTTACGAGTTTCCTAGAGAATCAAAGTGAAAGGTAAGAGATAAAGTGTTCCAAAAATCTTAATGAGCAAAACTCCGATAATTAGACTTTGCTTCATAATTCTTCCAACAATGTTTATTTTCAAAAGTTTAATTAAATTTCACCTCCAATACAAGAAGTCTCAATATTTAGAATATTAAAGGGAAGAAAGATCTTAGAACAAAATTTTTTGTGTAACTTTTACAAACAAAACTTATGATAATAATCATGCTCGATAATGAATGCTTGTTAAATGTATAATCTGGGAACATTGCCTTTCTAGTATATCAAACATTTATGCATTAGAGGTAAACGTTTTGTAAGAGTTTATAAAGTAGTTCTGACGACTTTCATTTTGATAATGGTATAATTTGAAGTTCTGTAAAAATTATTGCAAGAGGACTTACATTTACCTTTAAAATAAGCTTCCAATGAAACACGTATGAGATTTAATAAATATGAGACTAAATCAGGAATCAAATATCTTGAAAACCTTTTCTGAAGCCAAAATCAACCTACAAAACTCTGAGAATACGAGATTCCAGTGAAGATAGTGAAATAGAGGCCATTTCCCTGGCTAAGTTTAATGGACATGATAGTGAAGGAAAAGGAAATGTGGATCTCGGAGAGGTAAATCTCAGAATTCGTTTTAAATGCTTCCGATATAATACAAACCCAAGAGTCTAATAAGCCAACAAATCTGAAATTCTAAGGAAAGATCTCGAAAAAATGAAAAGCAAAGGACCGAGATTCCAAAATTCACCAATTTAGAGTCTCTGAGTCCCTTCAAAATAAAGGAATATGAATCAAGAGAAAAAAGATGAACAAATGCGATGCAATGGTTTAACTCAACTCGACGATTGTAATATTTGGAAAATGCAAAGACAAAATTGTGGATAAGATCATTCACTGGAAGCATTTTGTGTGATTTTTCCTTTGTTTCTAGCAAATCTGAACAATAAAGAGTGTAAGCGTTTCATTTTAGCTGCATTGATGAGAGACATAATATGATTATTTACTCAATATTTCTAAATTTAAATTCACGTGGGTCTGCACACATGAGCGTATCAAAAGAAAAATATCAGATAAATCTTATGGTTGTATTTTATTATTAAAACGTAATGACTGAAAATATAAGCGGGAAGGGATATTGGAGGTCTTTTATTAGAGATTTTTTATCGAGATATTTTGAGTGATGTTTATATGAAAAGTTTCGATATTCAGAAGCTCTGATAATGCTACGTGGAAATTCTATGGGGTTAGTCCTTTTAAAGTATTTAATTCAAAAGAAATCACCCAACTCAACTTCACCTTTTAACCAAAAGCCCTTTTAATAATTATATTAATTATTAGAAATATTTGAGCGGAGAATGATTTTATCAGAACTTTCTTATGATGAGGGTTATGATATCATAATGATCCAATATGAATCTTCCAATATTGTATTAAATACCTATTAGGGTTCTAATAGAAGAAAAATTAAAGAATCCTCAAATTTTGACGAAACAACAAATACTTCCCTAAATATGTTGCATATTTAGAAAAAGGTTGGATGCTTGCTTATTTCAAGTCTCCAAAATCAAGCCAATAAAGACTTACAAAAAGAAACAAAATAGAAATAAGAAATAAATTATGAAAAAAGAGAAAATCAAACAACAGATGAAAATGAACTTGATAATACATACCTGGAAGACTATTGGCTGTAGGTTTACCTCATGAATCTTCAAGTTCTCCCATGTATTTCTCAAAACAATGTAAACTTTGAAATGAGAACTGTAAACTCAAAATGCGAACTCTAGCACAAAAAACCCCCCCAAAACATGAAAAATCAATTCGAAAATGAAATTGTTGATGTTGAAATAGCGTCTAATTTTTTTTTTATTTTCAGCATTTTAAAACAATGGCGTAAAAGATTTTATCATGACTCCAAAAAACATTAAAATTTCAAACAAATAATGAAAACATAAATTTAAAAATAAAAGAAAAAATAAAAACAAAAACAAAAAAAAAGATCAAAAAATAATAAAAAGTAAACAAAAAATATATAAAAAAAAAAACATAAAAAAAAATAAAAATGAAATATATAAAAAAGAACAAAAAAAAAAATCTAAAAAAGACAAAAAAAACTAATCATAAAAATGTTAAAAAAGAAAAACAAAATTAACCTATAAAAATAAGAATTAAAAAAATAAAAAAATACAAAGAAATAAATAATAACAAAAACATATTTTCCAAAAAAAACATAAAAAATGTATTTTTTTTTTAAGATAAAGGGTTGGAATTTTGTTTTTATAGAAATTACAAAAATAAATAAATAAAAATACAAATAATCTTATAAGCTATTAAAAAAACTATATATATATATATATATATATATATATATATATATATATATATATATATATATAAAGTTTAAAACAAATGTGATTTAAAAAAAATTAAGGAAAAAAACAATTTTAAATAATTTAAAAACAAAAATAAAACCAAAATAACAAAACTTAAAAAACTATTAAAAGTAAATTTATAAATTTATAAAAACATAAAAATTTATAATAAACATAAAAGAAAACAAAAAATTCAAATTAAAAAAAAAAACATAATTACTTAAAATTTTTAGAATGTTAATATTAAAATTTTAGAAAGATAAAAATTATTAAAAAAATGTAAAAATAAATAAATAAGTTGGAGGGTCGGGCTTAAATCTAGTTATCAGAATCAAATTTCAGCCTCGCCCATTTAAAAAAAAAATTATTAACAAAAAAAAATTAGTTAATAATTTTTTATTTTATTTTATTTTTTAAGTGGGCAGGGCTGAAATCCAATTCTAAGAATTGGAATTCAGCCCCACCCACTTAAAAAAAATAGAAGAAAAATAATAATAATTAATTTTTTTCTAATAATAATTCTTTTTACAGGGCAGGGTTGAAATCCGATTCTGAGAATCAGATTATAGCCCTGCGCAGGGGCTTGTGGGGTGCGGCCCTGTGCAACGCTAAAATATGGTTCTCATAATTGGATTTCAGCCCCGCCCATTAAAAAAGAAAAATTATTAACAAAAAAAATAATTGTTACTCATATATATATATATATATATATATATATATATATATATATATATATATATAGTTTGAAGTGGGCAGCGCTAAAATTCGATTCTTAGAATTAGATTTCAGCCCCACCATACAATTGTTTATTATTTGTTTGTAAGTTTTTCATAAATTTTTTTAATATTTTAACATTATTGTTAATTTATGAAGTTTTTTGGAAAAAAATCACATTGCCAATATTTGGTCAACGCTTTTCAAACCAACCAGTGTGGTTCATTCACAGGACAAGATGAAGAGACAAATCTCAGAAGAAGGTTAAATAGGAAGATAGGTCATCCTAACGGTTAGAGGAAAACGACTAAATTTGACTAGGGAGGGAAAATTATATTGTTTATTAATTAATTAATTTAATTAATTTATATATTATTATAATTTAACCAAACGGCTATATTTGACTAGGGTAGGGAATTATTTAATTTGTTTAAATAGTTAACATTTATTTATTTAATTTATTCATTCCCTTATTTAATTACTTATTATTCTTATTTAATTATTTATTTGGTATCCGATTTGGAAAAAATAATAAGGATTAAAAATTGTTAAAAAATAAAAATAAAAAATGATAAAGAATAAATAAATAATAATACTAATAGAAATTAAAGTAGAATGGTTATAGTAGGCAGCAGGGAGTTAAAGCTTTCCTCAAAGCTAGTAAGGGTCCTAAGGTTAAGACTGACACTACTGATTGTTGTGGAGGAGTTCACTTCCCCTTCATCCAAGGGATAACTGACAAGATTGTGAGAATCCTGAAGAAGCATAATGTTCCCTCAACTTTTAGACCCCTCAACACCATTAAGAACTCCCTATAGTCTCTTAAAGACCAAGTGCTCCCTATTGTCACGCCCCTACACCTGCGGTAGTCTTCCAACCGCTTATAGCGAGGTGTGGCACCACCGAACACGTTCTTTCCACCAATACTAACATTCGTGGACTACGCCTACTTTCACATTAACATACTTAGCTTGTGTTTCGCAACTAAGTAAAAGAAATAATCCTTTATACTTAATGAAGCCCATACTCATTCATTATCATCATGCAATTAAACCGAGAACAACAATTGCAACAAGTATAAAGGGGAGGGGCAACTCCCCGTAATGTGAGTCTGCCCGACAATATATTATATCAGTTTTTCAATAATACAATCATCAAGTATACTTGGCAAAACTCCAAGTCTATACTTAGAATATTTTACAACCAAGGCATAGAACAACCTTTACAATACTTGTGCCAACTTTACACGGTAGGAGGGTGCTCACCCGAGACACCTAGAACTCCTCCTTAGCTTCTGCACGAATCTGCACTCACACCGTACCCCGGGCACGCCTTTCCCATTCTACGACTGCCTCACAGCAACCTTGAGCACGCCTACAAGTGGAGCGCATGAGTTATGCACAGCTCCTCTTGTATCTGCGCACTACCATTTACCCCTGTGTACTTGTGCGTAGAAGAGATGCAAGTTGTTGTTGTTTGAATGAGCCTCATGCCCTTCCATTTATACGCATGCTACCTTGGAATTACATGGGGTGTGCAGCCCATGGCCACCCCAAAAACCTTCAACAATGCGCCCATAATACATTCCTTGCAAGTTGGCTTGCAAGTCTTCATTCCATCGCATATATACTTAGTCGCATTTCAAGTGTTGTCGCATGTTCTGCCTTTCGTCGCACATCGTCACAAGTCCGTCGTATGTCCGTCGCATCGTGCGCCCGAGCGCCAGCCCACGCGCCCCCGTGCCTACCCGCACGCCCTCGTGCACGACCTCGCCCGCGCTCGCAACTCGAAGGTCTTACATCCTCCTCCACTTGAAATTGTTGTCGTCCTCGACAACATATCATCCCGGTAGCCATCCACCAAGATCATCACTCATCCATGATGTGAACTCCTCTTCGCAAGGCAAACATCCTTGCAACATATGTAGAGACTCTTCCCCACTATGTCCTGGCTCAATGACCACTGCCACCAAGCTCACCATACCAAGGAATGCACCTCCACGGTATGCTCTCCATAAGATGTCATCTCGATCCAAATGTCACCATGTGAACCTCGTCATGATACTCCAGCATAATGCCAACACATCTCTGCCCACTGCATGCCCTCATGTCTTGAACTAGTTGGGTAGCTAATCCAACCATCACGCTCAATCCATGAGAGTGAACATCCTCATGCCATCATCAGCTGTTCCTCAAACATCTGCCACATCCTTGACTCATCAAGAATCTATCTCCATAATCCATGCTCAGGTCCATGGAAACTCCATCCATCTCATCTGCAACATGTCATGATGCTTGATGCCAAGCCATCCCTGCACCATCAATCATACCTGCTCAAACATGCTTAAGGACTCACTGCCATGAGTAGCTAACAATGAGCCCCATCTCCTTTATCCATCTAAGAAGATGTAGAGGGAGTAGATCCTGAAGGCTCTCCCTCACTAATCAACTCGATCCACCTATCAGGATCCTCAATCTCCATCCTTTGTAGATAAGCAACCCAGTCTTCCCTCTGAACATCCGGCCTCACATATACCTCCTCCTCCTCATCATTATCCTCCACCAACTCTAGCCTTCTTGTCAAATCCAAGATGCTATCTGAAAGTGATCTAATGACCAATGACTGCTCCACAAGCTTTGCCTCAACACTAGACAATCGCTTGTTTACCTTCTCCTTATCCTCCATTTGCATCACTCCCAATTTACAATCAGGCCTTGTCACACCAATGGTTGGCACACCAATGGGTACATCTTCCCTTCCATCATAAATGTAGAGCTTCTTCAAATGTGGAATGATCATAGCATCGAATTGTTTCATGAACTACATCCCCAATACAGATTCATAGTCATCAATCTGCACTATAGTGAAGTCCACCTTCCCGGTCCATTCACCAAGTGTAGTGTCCACCCTCTCAGCTATACCAAGAATCTCAATAGGAGGAGAATCCACTGTCTTCATTTGTGCCTTTGCCGGTACAAACTTCAGCCCAATTCTTCTCGCAGTATCTTCGCCCATGAAGTTGTGAGAAGCCCCACTATCCACCATAGTGAGCACATCAGTACCTCCAACCTTCATTCAAACATACTCCAACTTGTTCCTTTCAAGATCCCTCCTAGAGGCCACTTCAGTAGTAGCAGAAGCACCAAGTACCTGCATCATCCCCACAGAAGCATCTTCATTCTTTCCATCAGACTCAACCTTCTTCTTTTCCTTCGACTTGTCGGACTTCTTTTTCTCGTCAGAAGTCTCATCATAATGATCCACCAACCTATCAACCGCAGCAAAAGCCTCCTCAAGTGTCCTAAGCTTCTGCCTCTTCACCTCATTGTGTGCCCAAGGCTTCAACCCAATAATGAAGTTGAACACCTTGTCCCTTTCCGCCATGTCGGGAAGTTCCAGAGCTGCACTTGCAAACTCTCGCTGGTATGCTTGTAGGCTTCCGTTTTGCTTGATGTACTTAATCTTCATCCTTGCTTCCCACATTTCATCCTGAGGACTGAAATGGGTCTGCAAAGCCTTATTCATGTCATCCCACGAAGTGATGTCATCAGCACTGCCATTGACAAACTGATCCACCCTCCTTCGCCACCACATCTTAACATCCTTTGTTAAGAACTGAGCAGCCACCTTGACTTATGTCTCACCATCAGGTAGACTCAACCGTTCCAAGTACTGTTCCATGTCCCATAGAAAGTTGCCAAGAGTCTTCGCATTCCTTGTGCCATCATAAGATTCCGGTTTCTTGACCTTCACATGAGGCACTCCTCCACCTGACTTATGCCTCCCGACCTTCTTCAACACTGCGATCTCATCCTTGGCTTCATCAAGAGATTTGTTTACCCTATCAAGAGATCCCTTCAAGTTCACGATCTTTGCAAGACCCTGATCCCTTGCTTCTTCGACCTCTTTGACCCTCATCTCTAGTTGTGTACATAGAAGATCCATGTACTCATGCTGTGTTCGGAGCTCATCAAGTTCTTCCCTTAGCTTCGAGCTGGTCTCTTGCTCTTTAGTGAACAAGTCCTCCCTCATTTCCCAAGAAGACTCCATGGGTTCCATCCTTTGCAGTATTCGTTCCATAAGTGATAAAGTTCTGGCTGCATGGCTAGACCCAACTTGAGACTCGGCTACCATCTCCAACAACTTCTTCTTCCTTTTCGATCTAGTCTCCACCATCCAACAACTTCAATCTTCATGAGCAAACCTTTGCTCTGATACCAACTGTCACGCCCCTACACCTGCGGTAGTCTTCCAACCGCTTATAGCGAGGTGCGGCACCACCGAATGCGTTCTTTCCACCAATACTAACATTCATGGACTACGCCTACTTTCACATTAACATACTTAGCTTGTGTTTCACAACTAAGTAAAAGCAATTATCCTTTATACTTAATGAAGCCCATACTCATTCATTATCATCATGCAATTAAACCGAGAACAACAATTGCAACAAGTATAAAGGGGAGGGGCAACTCCTCGTAATGTGAGTCTGCCCGACAATATATTATATCAGTTTTTCAATAATACAATCATCAAGTATACTTGGAAAAACTCCAAGTCTATACTTAGAATATTTTACAACCAAGGCATAGAACAGCCTTTACAATACTTGTGCCAACTTCACACAGTAGGAGGGTGCTCACCCGAGACACCTAGAACTCCTCCTTAACTTCTGCACGAATCTGCACTCACACCGTACCTCGGGCATGCCTTGCCCATTCTACGACTGCCTCACAGCAACCTTGAGCACGCCTACAAGTGGAGCGCATGAGTTATGCGCAGCTCCTCTTGTATCTGTGCACTGCCGTTTACCCCTATGTACTTGTGCGTAGAAGAGATGTGAGTTGTTGTTGTTTGAATGAGCCTCATGCCCTTCCATTTATACGCATGCTACCTTGGAATTACATGGGGTGTGCAACCCATGGCCAACCCCAAAACCTTCAACAATGCGCCCATAATACATTCCTTGCAAGTCGGCTTGCAAGTCTTCATCCCATCGCATATATACTTAGTCGCATTTCAAGTGTTGTCGCATGTTCTGCCTTTCGTCGCACATCGTCGCAAGTCCGTCGTATGTCCGTCGCATCGTGTGCCCGAGCGCCGGTCCACGCGCCCGCGTGCCTACCCGCGTGCCCTCGTGCACGACCTCGCCCGCGCCCGCAACTCGAAGGTCTTACACCTATGGATTTGAAAGGTGTTTATGTTATTCGGTGTTCATGTGGGATCTCATACATTGGCGAAAAAGGTCGGTCTATTAACCAAAGGATTAAGGAATACGCTGCTGATATCAAGCATGGGAGGACCAAATCTTCTACTTTGACGGAACATGCAGCGAAGACCAAGCATCATATATGCATTGAGAAGGCTAAGGTCGTTGCAAAGATCTCTCATTTTCATCACCGTAAGTTTAGGGAAGCCATTGAAATTGAGAGGTCTTTTAATAATATTAATAGGGATGACCACTGGAAAATTAGTAGATGTTGGATTTCCGCCCTATCCTCCTAGTTTTTCTCCTCTTTGTCTGGCCTTTTTCATTTTTATGTTCTATTCCCCTTTTTTATTCTTCCTTTTATTAACTAGAGAGGATTAGCCTCTCTGTTTATTTATTTATTAATTTTTATTAGTAATATTATTTATGTATTCATTATTAGAATTTGTTTATTTATCTTTATTACTATTATCATTTTTTTTTTTAGGTTCACTCTTAATGTTTATTTATTTATTTATTTTTGTACCTTTGCCATTTAATTTCTATTAGTATTATTATTTATTTATTCCTTATCATTTTATTTTTTATTTTTTATTTTTTTAACAATTTTTAATCCTTATTATTTTTTCCAAATCAGATACCAAATAAATAATTAAATAAGAATAATAAGTAATTAAATAAGGGAATGAATAAATTAATTAATTAATTAATTAATTAATTATTAACTAGTTAAATGAATTAAATAATTCCCTACCCTAGTCAAATATAGCTGTTTGGTTAAATTATAATAATATATAAATAAATAAAATTAATTAATTAATAAACAATATAATTTTCCCTCCCTGGTCAAATTTCGTCGTTTTCATCTAGCTGTTAGGATGACCTATCTTCCTATTTAACCTTCTTCTGAGATCTGTCTCTTCATCTTGTCCTGAAGATGAACCACACTAGCTGGTTCAAAATGTGTCGACCAAATATTGGCAATGTGATTTTTTCTGAAAATCTTCATAAATTAACAAATTATGGATCACAGAAGCTTGAATTCGAATAGCATTAATGTTCTAAAACTTTTATTTAATTATGTTTTTTTTTTCAAATTTGTTTTTTTTTTTTTTTAATATTTTCTTTGTTTCTTTGTTTTTATTTATTTTTAAATTTAATTTTAATATTTTTTAACTTACTTAGTTTGTTTTTATTTTTGTTTTTAAATTATTTAAAATTGTTTTAATTTTTTTGGTTTTTTTGATTTTTTTTGTTTTTTTGTTTTCAAGTTTTTTTTAATAGTTTTTTTAAAATGGTTGTATTTTTATTTATTTAGTTTTATAGTTAAAAAAAAAATCATTTTTTTTATCGTTTCAAAATATATTTTTTACATTTATTATTTTTTTTTGATCTTTTTTATATTTATTTTTTCAAGTAGTCAACATTTAAAAAAAGAGAAATAAGACAAGTAGAAAATTGTTAAGTAATCAACATTTAAAAAACAATTGGACATAAAAAAAATTTAAAGTGTCAAAATATGTAACATTAAAAAAAATATCCATAGTTAATACATTATAAAATATAAAGTGTAAAAAATAAGCCCTATAAAAAAAGGGGTTGATGTTGCATCAACACGTTTCCAAATCAGCATGAAAATTAGTAACATTTAAAAAAAATATATTTATATTTGATACATAAGAAAATTTAAAGTGTCAAAAGTATGCTTTGAAAAAATATATATATGTATTCTGCATCACCATTTTTCAAAATCGATTGACATTTTTTTTATCTCAACGAAACACGTAATCGTATCCATTCTCGTTCCAAAATTTACATTGTTTCAAAATTCACATATGTTTAATAGAATTTATTTATTTAATCTAAAATGCTAAGTAATGAACTTTTAGATTGCATCCACTTCAAATTTACATTGAAGGACAAGAGTGGTGATTATGAGCTTTTCAGAAATATTCGTGAAACAAAGATTGCCAAGCCATATTGATTCTTTAAAAAAATTTCATGTATGATTAAAAACATTTTTGTTGGTTCGAAACGCGTCGGCCAAAAAATTCTCTCATGTGATTTCTACCAAAAGACTTTGTTTAATTTATTATGGATCACAAAAGCTTGAATACATAAACATTTTTGTTATCAATGTGACGAAATTTTGCAAAAAACAAGATAATCAAGTGATTCACAAGTGTTTATGATATGACTACATAAGAGCTTCTGATATGTTCTAAGCCACTTTACCAGCAAATGAAAGGGGATGCCAAAAACTTGGATTCATTACTTGCTTATTAAAAATTTGCAATAATGAAATGAAGACAGAAAAATAATCTAATCTAAATGAATCTATCCCTAATTCTAACTGAATGAAGAGGAAACATGACTAGGTATAGTCGTACTTCCAATGTAACCATTATCTCATTTTAATTCCTGCATGTATGTACAAACAATAAGAGTAAAATAAAAACTAAATTATAAAAAGAAAATTTCAGCGTATTATGCACAATTAACAAATTTAGTGAAATAAATTTATTTATAAAATTATTACTTTGAAATTATTCCAACCAAATTTTTACATGATCATAAAAAATAACATGAATTTTAGTGAATGATTGGAAGAAGTTCGAAGGAAGAGGAAACATCATGTCAGGCTTGAATGAGACACTTTTAATTATTGAAGCCTGCCAAACACTAGAAAAGTCAGAAAAATTCTTGAGCACTGGAACTTCCAGATATTTTTCAAATGGATCAATAAAGAATGGATGGACATGTAAAAGGTTTCTAGAAGTGTCCCATTATTAGTTAGAATGAAATGGTGCATTCTCAGGTGCCAAAATTTGTGATGAACTTATTTGAAAATCATAAATAAATTGGTCAAGAATGAACAAATAGAATTTCAAAATAAAAAGTAGTCAATGTCCTTGCTTGAAACTCTTGAATTGATTCTCATATATGCTTATTAATTCACCTGATGAGTGTCTAGAGTTTAAATGTTCAAAATACCAGTACAATGTGCTCCAAAATTAAAAAATGAGATTCAAAAGAAAAATAAATTCAAACCGAGGGAACTGAAAATGGAACAGATTCAAGTTTACATTAATGTTACAAGTAATGGTACAACATGGCTGAGATTCATTTGCAAAGATTTCTTTCCCACGAGCATCAATAGAAATTATAAAATTAAACTCATTGTTTGTTTTCTCTTGCAGGAATGGGAAGGTTTCAAGCTTATGATCGAAAAATGCCATTTCATCATCATAGGAATAAAAAACTAGTATAGGTTCTTGAATTAAAAAATTAATAGGATGATTGAATATTTGAACATTAGAATGAACTGGAATAAATCCTTGATTAAAATTATCTTTATCTTCAAAAATAGATTCACCAAAGGAATTAGACAAAATCATTTCCGAAGAGAAAAGAGGTTGAGCATTTCCATTTTCCAAGTCATCATCATAAGTAACTTCATAAGTGTTCTTTTCCTCCAAATTAAATAAATCAGAATCAAGCAAGTGATTTAATACGAAATCAAGGGGATCTTTAGGATTAATGATTGAATTACCAATTAAATTTTCTCTACCAATATCAGAAATTAATAATTCATTATTAAAATCAGTTCCTCTGTTTTCTAATATTAAATCTTTATTCAAAGGAACTGTTGATTGATTATAAATTATATTAATATTGTTAAAGATATCAGGGTAGAGAGAAAAGTAGAAAGTTGAAGATATATACCTAAAGGTTTATCTATGCATAGATGATTTTTGATTTTCCAAAATAGACAATTCATATTTTTAATGTACTTGATCGATTTGCAAATTGTTGCTGAGCTACTCCATCATTATTATGAGCATATTGTCAATTAATTTCAATAGTAGACTATGCATTGTCGACATTCTCTAGTTGATTTAATTGCTACTGATTTAGTTTTTGTTGATTGCTACTAATAGATTGTGCATTTTGTTGAAATTCTACTTGAGCAACATTATGTAAATTTGGAGCATTTCTGGCATTATCAATTGGAATTTCAATTTGCAAAGAATCGAAATTTTCATTTTGAGCAAGTGTATCACTATCAACAAAGGATATACTTTTTGGTTCTTGATAGTTATCATAGGACAAAGACACTAAATGCCTAAACCATCCAATCAATTGGAATTGAGGAGGAAAATCTTTGGACCATTAAATTTAATTTAAATCTAACATAAAACATGTGCAAAGTCTCACCTTCCATCCTACACAATTATTCTAACTAATCACACACCTTTTCATAGTCATTTTCTTGAAATGCGTGAAGGAAAATATTTGAAAATTCGTCCCAGCTACGTATATAGGTAACTGGAAGTGATTTTCCTCTCAAAGTTAGAGTAAATATTATGAAAATAATATCTTTGTCAATATTGAAATTATTGCAACTTAAGATAAATTGAATGAGATTGTTAAAAGTAGATGTATTACATTTATATTTTACTTGAGACAGGATCTTGACTGCCTTTACTAGAGTGGCTTTTGGACGGGGTCCAATAAAGCAACTCCAAAGAAGCCTTTTACATGGGGCCATATTAAATAGAAAAAATATTCAAAGAATACAATTCACTGGCCCTCCTTATAGCACCAAAAAAGTTGAAATCTTGAAACAATCTCCCTACAACATTATAAGGGAGACCACCTGGTCAGGAACTTAGAGCAGCTCCTTTTCCATTGAAATGGTCGTTCCAACTAGTTAAACTAGCTTCAGTTACCTTCTCTCTATCTCCACTGGCTTAAAATATGACTTTCACCCACCAATAGAGAAGAGACATCAAAACGGTCGTCTTACTGATTAGGAAATAAAGTGATCCTTAAGCTGATCTAGGGCTCAACCAAGCCACAACTAAAGTTTCCCTCTTTGGGAAGAAGAATTATAAGATGTAGAAACAAGAATTAAAATACAAAAATTGACCTATGTTGCACTTATCCTATCTCGTTTGAAGGAAAGAATAGTTTTTCTATCAATCGAGAGCAAGCTAAAATAATGGGAAAAGAAGCATGTAGGAATTAGAATTGGAATGAAGGAAATAGATCAAGGAAATATTTCATGAGATCTAATCCTTGTTAAAATAAATACAAACAACTAAATGCCTAATAAATAGTTACCAGACACTTAAGTGTAAATAGCTTCAACTCCTAATAAAAATATGTATAAAAATGAGAAATTCATGTCATAGTTCAAATAAAATGCCATGTATAAAAGAAAAACATCTAAAACTTTAAATTGTTAGATAGATAGCCAACCTAAAGAAATAAATGTTTGTTCTTATACAATTTCCAGTTTTCAAGATGCATTTCTGATTAATTCTGCAAGGTCACTTGATCATAATTTTAAATGGGCTAACAAATAACATTTAACAATAGTGCTAAAGCCAACAAATAAACAGAATGTAATTGAAAACTAAAAAAATTTATTTCAATAATCGATGCAAACAATAGTGCCATACAACAATTATAGAAATAAACTTTATTATGAATATGAATCAAGTTACAAAACCTCAAAAGATTGCATTAGTGCAAATCTCTTGCTTCCAGCAACTCAATCTCTATCTGCAAAGAATAATTCAAGCCCACTATAATAGTGCAAATGAGCCTTGAAACTTCTCTATAAAAAAACTGAAAGCTCCTAAATTATTCTGCCTCTTCTCCTGGATTCAAATCCTCCCTAAGTCAGCCCAGCGATGGGTTTTTATACATGATTTAGAAATAATAACCATTTCCCCGAATCTCTCAACAATAGAGTTATTAAAAATACAATTAAACAAAAGGATTTATTTGATTGGGATCTGGAAAAACACCGATGGAACAATTAAGAATGAATTCCTGAATTTAGTCCTCGTAGTGCTAAAATTAACCCAGTGGTTTTTGATAGCTTTCTGCTAATAAATGATTCATTTTCTACGTGGAGGAATTTCATTGGATTGCTTTCGTTTTTAGCCATATATCAGAAGCCCTCTGTCAAAACCAAAATCAAAATTAGCCATTATATACTAAAAGTAGAGTAAAACAAACTTTGAACAAACTCTCATTAAACTTGAAATCAATATATATATCTTGACTTTTCTATTAATAAGACATTGGCCCCCTCGAGGTGAAAAATGGTAATCATTGATAAGCATTAGAGAAATACATACCGGAGGTTTAAACATAGTCACACAACAAATATTACGATATATGGTTGCTACATAGCAGATGGGATAACAATCCTTAAACAATCATTTATATACCCAACTTTATAACTAAGTTTCTTTTTAAAATTTAGTGGGTATAATAGTGGCCAGAGGATGATACACATGGCAAGAGCTGAGTGGTATTGTAGGTAAGCCCATTGGAACTTTTTATAATGTGCACAAAAAAAAACGTTGGTATTGGGAGGCTCCAATATGGAGCGGATGTGATTTCACATTCATTTTTTTAACTGTATCGGGTTCAAATATCAGAGGTCAATGGATTATCGAGGGTTTTACGAATGTTACCATTTAAAATTTCTGATATACAGATGGATGTGATATTCCAATTAGACCATCATTAATATGCATATCAGGTCTGACATATCAGAGTTGAATGGATTATTGGGGGTTTTATGAATGTTACTGTTTAAAAGTTATGATATACAGGAGGATGTGATATTCTTATTAGACCATCGTTAATATGCATATAGGGTCTGACATATCGGAGCCTGGTAGATATCGGAAGTTGGAGGGGGAGGCGCATTGGGATATCAATGATGGAGATATGATCAGAGATTAGAGGGAGAGGTTGTATCACTATCGAAATATTGGTGGGATTGGCATATCAGAATATCGGTGAATGGAGGGAGTGTTATATCAGAGTTTTCTTAAAAGCTTGCTCAGTTGAAAATCTCTCATAAGTGCTGACCCTGATGGGAACATGAGTAATGATGTGGCAGGTGGTTTCTCTCGTTGGATATGTTAAATTTAACTATATGCCATAAGCCATATAAATATGAGTTCGGAATTTGAATATTTTTAATATAGCTCCAATACTATATATATATATATATATATGCCACTTGTTTTATGATTTAGGCTTAAAGCCTAGGTATGATTCTTGGTCTCGGGGGCTATTAAATGCATGATATAAAATAAAAAAAAAATATTTGCAAATATAAACATTTACAAAAAGCTAATTATTTACAAAGAGAAAAATTTATAAAATAAAAGGTAAAATATATTATATAAGGCAAAAGCAGTAAAAAAAAACATCCAATCTTTAATTAGCCACTATTTGCAAACCAAATGTCCAAATGAGATCAAATGAGTTATGATAGGAAGATAGGAACATATTGAACTCATTGAAGCCATCCAAAAACTCAAAATTAAATAGTAATATAATCAATCATTCAATCAAATGGTCCCCATAATGAGAATTAAGTGAATAATGGGGGGTTGTGTTTTTACCATGACACAACCATACCCTAATACTGTCTAAGAATAATTCCACATGTCACCCATAAGTAGCCCACTAGACACCTAAGATGTCGCACTCCTGACCATGTGCCCCCAAGGCATCATGCCAATATGGTCTCCACATGAAATGAAAAAGGAATCCATGGGAAGTTGATTTCATTCTCGTTCCCCACAAGTGGTCAGACCTTCTGGTTTCATGGGGTGGCCCTTCCTCATGGCAGTTTTTCCTCATCCAATGGACCAGGTAATAGAAGAACTTCCATCACTGTCTCTTGACATAACCCTGGTGCTCTCCCACTGTTAGGTCCCCGATTCATAATTCAATTTACCTTCTGGCTTCTGTCCTATGACCTTCTTCCCTGTCATTCTAACCAATCCCGTGAACAGAATCTCTTTCCACCAATCAGGGGTCTCCTTTGACTTGGTTTTTGACCATTCTGAGGATAAGGTTGGAAAAAATTTTCCTATAAGTTCATGACCTCATACCCTTAAGCGAAAAAAATGATTTCCTACTCCTTCCCACCATGACTCGATGGAAGGCTCCCGACTCTACACTTCACGGTGAGGACTTAGAAACCCTCCTATCTGCTAGCTCTGCTGCTGCACAGAATTTCCTGAACTAGCCTTGCCATATTCTTGGTATATTCTTGTGCCATATTCTTGGAATATTCATAGGCTTGGTGGCATCATTCTATTGGTCACAAGTTTTTGTTTCTGGCCAATAAGGAGGTGACATGTGGCTAAGCTTAAGGTTGCCATATGTCCTCCTAATGGCATATCAAAATTTGTTATGGCGGATAGGGTGGAGGCTGGGCTCAACCCTGCGACATCCAATAGCATAGATGAGGTACTAACTATTATGCCCGCATGGTGTTTCTTAACTATATGGGGAAGGTAGGTTAATTTAAAGTGATATGGTTTGCGAGTTGGGGGGATGGGACCGTGGTTAACCCCCTACCTCGGTCCATGGACCATGGTTAGAGGCTAACCATGGCCCCAAAACTGTAACTACGCTAATAACCATAACCAAAAAACTAGCCATGTGAAGAAAATGCGGGTGGTGAGTGAGGGGCCCGGCTGGCGCGGGTGGGTCGTTGGCCTTAGCCCCTGGGCACATGGCCCCCCCACATGGCCAAAGATTTCAGAACTTAAGCGTTAGAGGATGTTTTAAAGTTCCAACAATTTTGCTCGATTCTCAACAAAAATTTTGCTCAGTTAGAGTGCTTGGCTAGCAAAATTGTAGAATGATGCCGGATTTTGTGCAATTTGTACAGCGAATAGTGGAGAAGCTAGGAGAGGTCATAACTTCTCCATTTTTCGATCAAATTGGGTGCAAAAAGAGGCTATATAGACACTTTTTAACATTCTGGACTCAATGGAGTAGGTCTCAAAATCAAAGGAGCACTTTTAGAGAGGATGTTTTCAAGTTGAAGTCTATGGTTGCCATGGTCAACCAAAGTGTTGAATCAATTTATGGAGGAGTTTGAAGATGGAGATGACCTCCAAATGAGGATAATGGGTTCATTGTGATGCTCTTGGTTGCCTAAGGTGATTTATGAAATTATCCCTCTTGAGCTTGAGTGATTGGTTCTCCAATGAGTTCCTTGCTTACTAGTCTACTCACTCCATGAGGAGGAAATGCCCCCATGGGAGGCGTAGGCACTGTTGCATGGATTACCTAACACGGAATTGGCATAGATTCCAGGGAGGATCTAACCTTGCCTACCACATGTCGATGGTGCTAGACCTTGTGTCAGGTCTACGAATAGCTCCATGCCAATAAGAAGAGCCTTCAGTGACTTGAATGTGGAATATTAATTTTCTATGTTAAGATCCTCATCAGAATACAAAAATGTGCTTGAGGTTTGTGCTCCAAAATAGCAAGTAAAAACATGAGTTTTTATGTGTGTTTTCTTATGTTAATTTCATGAAAAAATTTAAACATGAAATCAAAATACTGAATGGAATCATGCATCAATCAGTAATACACCAGCCATTGTTAAAGGAGTTCACCACTCGTAGGTTACATCTCCTTTGATCAGCTCTAATGGCATTAGGGAAAATTTTAAGAACCCCCCCAAATTTATATGTATAATAAATGGGCGAATCTCCATGGTATATAGGAAAAATGGAAGCCGATTTTATGAATAATATAATATGTATATATAATTTTTTGGCGAATCTCTCACTAGGCATGGCAAATATTTTACTCAATTATAAAATCTTGTAAGATCTTGGTGAGTCTTTCACTAAATAATAAAACTTTGTAAGGTCCTAGTGAATCTTAGCATTTTGAACTCTTAGAGAATTTTTTGAAAAAGTATAAAACCATATATGACAAGAGCCACAGTGGCAATATCACTGTTTTTTTCACATTTCCACGAAATGGAACTTGTTTATAAAATTATAAAAAGCCAACCAAGTCCCTTATAATATGCAGGTAAGCTTATAACAGAGTCTGATACATCTACTATGCTTGTCTTCATTCAAGTGTCATAGCTGCTATACTTAACACTGTGAATCACAACTCTCTCAGAACTCAACTCTATAGTGTAATTAAAACCTTTGGAAATTGAATCCGACAACTCTATAAAAAGGATTAGTGAAATAGAAGCTTTTGTGAATGATCCTACTAATTATCACTGCTAAACAATCAATCTAGACTATGAAGTCTTCCATCTTGATCACAATCGTGCTCACGATCAAGGGAGTGCAACCACCTAGCCTGACATAATGGCCATCATAGCTTCCAATAATCAACAACCACCTTGCAAGGACATCCTAGCTCATGTCTCATGAATTTTATTCATCAATCTTAACTAATATAAATCTTATAAAGATAATATTAGAATCCTCTCCGGATTCACTGTTAATACAAGGGTAAAGGAAATTTTCTAGCTCAAGGCACTAGCCAATACCAACTTTGGTATTTGTGACCCCTTTGTGGGGATGCACCTACCCTGCCCCATTGGGTTTCTGCCTTGTAACATAGTTCAAGGATCACAAGACTTTCCAATCTTCCTACTCCATTAGAAACACTTTATATGCTATACATAGTGAATGGAAAAGAAGCATTATAAAACACACAATTTCACAGAAGGAAGAAAAATCTTAGCCAGTTCAATATCAAAATCTTAACCACTGATTAATAAATAATAACAAGTAGTGTAATGAATTGTTCCGAGTTATTTATTTACAAGCTATAAAGAATGTAGTGGAATGGAAAATATTACTTAGGAAACCATTCAATATTTTCTACTAATATGTTTGTGCATGTACATATGAAATTAAGAGCATTGTTGAATACAAAGTTTCCTTTTCTCTTGCCTCCATTTTGACAAATCAGTGTGAAATCAGTGTCACTTTGAATCTCCTTTCCTGTGTGGATGTTTTGACAAATCAATGTGAAATCAAAGTCACTTTGAATTTCCTTTCCTGCGAGGGATCACATCCACAGTTGATTAGTAAAATATAATCTACTATATATTATGTTCAAGAAACTGACTGCAATCTACAGTGGAAACGAGACCTCAATTCTTATTCTGAATTTGAATATCTCAGGACAACATAAGAGATAAAAATGCATATGGCCTTAGTAGCTAGAAAACAATCACTCCATCATTACATGACCACCTAGATTTCGGCACTTAATCTAAATAATGGCACTAGTTGTAGTGCTTATTTGCATTAACACGATGGAAAAGCAACAACAATGTTTCAAAGTACACTTACTAGAAAAGTTGTAATGTTCTGAAAATATTTAATGATAGCATCTGAACCTCATAACTATGGTGGGGAAACTAGGGAACCCAAATATTGGAAGATATCTCATACCAAATCTGAGAAAAAAATAAAAAAGGGAAAAAATCAAAATCTACAAATCAAGCAATGAATTGTTTACAAATCAAATACAATTCCTTTAACTAACAGTTAAATTGTGGTGATATATTTAAATATTTAGTAAGAGGGTAACTTCAAACCATGGAATATTACCTTTGTCATTACTGTCATCCCTCAGTGACTGAGATTACAAATCAATACTTATGGAAAGATTGTAAGAAATTCTGTGAAATAGTAAAGCGTAACCTCTATTTTCAAGCAACAAAATCAAGACATTGTTACATCAAGAGCCATAATTGATACATAATCAATGAATCAAGTCCTTGTATGGCACAAGCTTGTTTCACAACCTCTATTTTCTCAATAACAAAATCAAGACATTGTATGTGGTTATTGCCAAAAGGAAACTGCGTTCTAATTTGGAAGAGGATCTTATCAAAAGACATGGATTTATTCAAAGCTACAAAGCCTAATGGGTTACTGAAAAAAAAAGTTGGAATATGGGATCATGATACTTAAATTGAAAAAATATGCTTTCCGTTTAGAAACATTACATTTATACAATGTTTTTTGAAAGCATTAGAATTTGAAATTGGGCCTTTCTATCAAGACAAATTTTCATTAACAGAATGTACTTTCCTACGTGAAACGTTGTAGATAGCCAAGAAAAACTTGAAAAGCATAAGAGAACTTAGCATAATGTACTTTCTTTCCTTCCTTAGCATTCTTAAAGAGTTGAGGTTCCCCAAGTCATCAGGTTACTTTCAAAGGAAATGACAGTTAGTAATAGTCCAATTCACAACTGAAGATGTGTCACAAATACGAGGGGGAATCTCCTCCAAATCACAAAAGTGCTCCAGGTTAAAATCTAGCATTATTGGAAGCTTAATGCTCGACTGGTTGTTATTGAACCCAGACATTTTTCCATTCTTCACTAAAATCTTAAAGATAGCTTCTCTAAGTTCTACATGACTTTACTATGCTCTTGAAGTGGGGGCACATGCAGGCTCTTCAAGTGAATAGTCTTAAACTAAGTTAAGATAAGGCTGATAGATCATTCAGTGTGGATCTCTTTAACCCATAATTGAATACTATGTCTCTCTTGAACCCATAATTGAATACTATTAGGACTTTCAAATTTTTCATTGAACTCAAAAATGTTGGAAGAAAGTATTTGCTTCCAAAAAGAGTAAATCTAAAGCCTCTGCTTGAGGACAATTGATGTCACACCACTAACACTTCTCCATGGAATCTATATAAGTAAACCACAAATGCAGAATTCCATTAGAATATTGTGTTTATTGAATACACAAATGAAATCATTGCATTTCTTTAAAATATCTTTTGAAATCAAAAATCATTGAAATTACATATCGATAACCTAGTGGATGTAGGATAAAATTCACCTGTGTGATTCACAGAAAGCATGAGAAAAAACCTAATACTATATATAAAACCAAGAAAAATTCAAATTCATCACTTCTAGGACCTCGTAACCACCCTGCCAATACACAAGTATGTTCCTGTTTGCAGTTAGAAAAATTACCCAAATTACAATCTGTTTACTCCAGCATATGTTGTAAAGTTATAGAAGGATGACTAGTGCAATCAATCTATTCCTTTTAGCCCTTGGATTTGTTTCAGTTTAAAACAGAAGTATACAAATATACTTGTCCAATGTATATGCTTTAACCATTCACCTTAAGATGTTTTTACAATATAATTTCCTAAGTCTATTTAATATCTTCATTATCATAAAAACCAACCTATATCCATCTTAACTACACATCTACCACTCTTAGGGGGACGAAATCTATTTATCCCTGTGAGCACTTGGTAGACCCAAAATTAAAATGGATCTAAGATGATAGAATTTCCCCTTTAAATAATCTATGCTCACATGAATACCATGGTATTACCATGGGTCAATACCATGGGTTATCAGAAGCCTGGAGCTTAAAAATTACTATTAGTATTTTATAAAAATTAATAAAATTAATAGTTGAATTTTATTTTATTTTTTATTTTAACCAAGCTAAAATGTTTAACAAACATTAAATTACAACATCCATTTTTGTTGTTGATCCACCAAGCCCCGAGAGGGATCAAATATTTTTTCACTCTATGCTAGTTTGCATATCACGATATTTGATACCTCTCGGGGGTTAGTAGATCCAGAGTAAAGATGGATCTAATTCCCCCATTTAAATAGGCTACATTCAATACCATGTGCCATTTTGGTGAATACCATGGATCAATACCCTGTGCCATTTTTATTTTTATTAATACTAATATTAGGGTTAATAATGTTTTTTTGCATGGTATTAATAACAATCTAGTCCATGGTATTTGTCCCATAGTATTTTGCCCATAGATTTCACCTAAAGATAACACATTTTTTTGAGTGTTTGTAAATATAAGGTGACTTATAGAGTAAATATAAAAAAATGTTTTATTTGTTTACCATACCTCTCGTTTATTTATATTTTTATTAATTTACCATACCTCTTTTACAAATATGGTATTTGGCCCATAGGATTCACTTAAATAAAACCTATTCTTGAAAATGGGCAAATGGAAGGTTGTAACTCCTAGTTTCAAGGGCTAAATTTACCTTTTTTACCCTCTCCCTTAAAATAAGGTGGGCTATTTGAGGTGATTTGTAAAAATGTGCTATGATACAAAATATTTGCCCACTAAAAATTTAAAACCCCTTAATTTCCCCAAAGGGAGAACATTCGCCCCTAAAATTTTCTATGAATGGCAGGGCCCCTTCTCATTATTCTCAATGTTTAGAAAAATAAGAGTACATAAAGTGTTGAGAAATGGAATGTTTAGTTTCTACTTCAAAGAAACAACTTCTGTAAGAGTTATCACTCCAAATACATGTTAACCTAGAGTTAGACATGTAAACTTTCATAAAATAAAGACATCTTACACCAAGACCCCATAATCCAACTTCATAGAGAATCAACAGTACCACAATCCCCTTGAAGTACATAAACAAGTCTCTTCTCCAAAACACATAGAGAAAAGATGAATAAAAGCTACATCATTGATGTAATAATTGTTGTAGAAAGCACATGGAGGCTAGAAAACCCTTTCAAGGTCATCTCCATCTTTAAACTCCTCCATGAAATGTTTCAACACTCTGGTTGACCATGGAAACCATAGAATTCAACTTGAAAACATCTTCTCTAAAAGTGCTCCTTTGATTTTGATACCTACTCCATTGAGTTCAGAATGTTAAAAAGTGGTTATCTAGCCTCTTTTTGCACCTAATTTGGTCGAAAAATGGAGAAGTTATGACCTCTCCTAGTTTCTCCACTATTTGCTCTACAAATTGCACTGTTGGGTATGGAATCCCCCCATAGCATGTTTTGGGGTTCAAAGCCCAAGTTTTGGTCAAATATGTTGTAAGACTCTGTGAATTGCGGGTATGGAGCACAAAATGTACATTGAGTCATAGGGTTGGCCGCCCTAAGTTTCATCATGTAATGTAATGTAATGTCATGTCGTCCTACCCATGGCCTGTGGACCATGGAATTGTATAAATAGAGAAAGGCTCTAAGTTGTAGAGGAGATAGAGAAAAATAGATGATCTAGTAGTGGATAGAGAAGAAGTGTAAGTGTCTTGGGTTGTAGTAGTAGGACTAGTCTCTGCAGCTGAGTGCATAGAGGCCTAGTAGAGTCCGCAGCTGAGTGCGTGAACCCCTGCAGCTGAGTGCACAGGGAAAAGCTGAGTTTGTAACCCAAAAAGAAGAATAATAAAGAGAAGTTTGATTCTAAATATTGTGTATCTGTTTTTGTATGATTTTCTATGCAATTATATTGTTTTGTTTATCGCGTGGACTTATATGAATATTGAACACTGTTAAGTATAGTTGGGCTCATACAGATAAGTTAAGTAATCGGATAATCTCAAGTTAATAGTAAGGAACTTTGGTAATAACACGGATCACACCTCGAACAGCGCTGCGCGAAGGCAGCATCACAAGCTGCGAGGTACTGATAGGTGCGCGTAGCAACATGCGCATAGGGTCAAACCGCAGACCACCGACAAACCATCAGACGTCTCTAGGGTGCGGAAACCTGGTTCTAGCACCCTCCCATACTACTTCAGGTGAGACCTCAGTCCGCCCTCTGCGGAATGTTTTTGAATTGGTGTTGGGTCCCTATAATACTAGTAATTACCCCATTACTATTGTAGTTTCATCCCTTATTAATATTGTTGTGCCCCTATTATCCCCATATTGTTATTACTGTGCCCCATAGAATCCCTCTATTGTTATTTTTGTGGCTTTATATTATTATTGTTAGGTCGGTTGGGTTATATTGTGACTCCTTAGACTCCTATATATAGAAAGGAGGTTTTGTCATTTGAATCATGGAAGAATTGTTCATTTATGTAATGTAAAGGAGGTTTCCCCCTTGAAGAGGCTAAATTCTAAGGCGTTGATCTATCTTTTCTTGAGCTGGTTTCATAACATTTGGTATCAGAGCTTTGGATTCTAGGGTTTCGCTACTCCAAACAGGTCATCGTGGAATTTTCGCTATAATTTTTTTCTGCGATGTTCCAGAAGTTGCAAAAAAAATCCATTTGAGAAGAAATCACGTTGAACCTCGGGTCCGAATTTTAGAGTTTTTCGCATTATATTTGCGGAGATATGATCTGAGGAAGTTGGCCTTTTTGCAGACTCCTGAATTACATTCCAAACAAGTGACATGGGGAGAATAGTCATAACTTTCTCTCTGGGGATCAGATTGAAATTTTGTAAGAAGGTACAGAAAAAGGACGGACTGTAGTTTCTTGTATGCATTTTTCAGATTCAAAGGTCGAAACAGTGACTCGTGGCACATCATACAAGTTCGCTCTACTGAACTAGTCTATAATCAAGTCACTGTGGGAGATTTCACATAAATCTTCCTTGAAGAATCCAATTTGGGTCAGACTTGTGGCATTGGAAAGAGGGCATAGAGGGATACTGCAGATCACAAATTTAGAACTAGATGATTGGAAAGTACAAAGATACATCAGAGGCAATATCAAGCTCCCACAAAGCAAAAAAAGGTGTGTAGATTTTCTTAAATTTTTGCTTAAGCTTGGTTTGAAAATTTATTTTGAAGGAATTCAAAGGGAATAGTAGAGCATTATTATCAGTAACTGATGCCCCGAGGAAAGAAAATGCAAACACCTAGTAAGGAACCTGAAAGCTCTAGCATGATTCATGAAGAAGAGGAAGAAATGCTACATGATATATCAAAATTACAAGAACAAGTGCAACAAATGTCACTATCACAAAAGCTAACAGAAGCTAAGATAAATGGCATGGAAGCTAAGATGGACAACTTGAAGATAGATTTGAACACAAATTTGAAGACAGGCATGGCAGATTTGAAGACAGATTTGACAAATTTTCTACAGGAAATACTTACCAATGGTGAAAAGGTAGTAAATGAAACTCATGATGCGAACAAAAGAAATGTTAATCATGATTTCTTAGACTCTAATGTGGGATCGAAAACCCACCATATTCCAAAAATCGATATGAGGAAGTTTGATGGCAAGGATCCCGCAACATGGATATTACAAATGGAGCAATTTTTCGATCTCAATAATGTGAAAAACACACAAAAGGTACGTATGGCAACTTTATATTTGGAACCAAATCAGTTTATATGGTATCAATGGCTTTGCTCTCGTAAACACTTTATCACTTGGGCAATTTTTATGGAAGAATTGATAGCACATTATGAGGATACAAAAATAAACACTTTTTTTAACCAATTGATAAGTCTCAAATAGAAGGGTTCAATAATGGAGCACATTGAGGAGTTCCAAAAATTGGACATAAGGGTAAAAGATATTCCAGAGGAGCATAGGATTGATGTGTTCATAGGGTCTTTAAAAGATAATATCCAACATGATGTTCACCTTTGGGAACCTGATTCATTAGAGAAGGCATTCAGGTTAGCAAGAAAAATGGAAAGCAAAATTATGGCAACCAAGAAGCATAACACTCTCAACTATAAAGATGGAAGTGTGGTTGCTCCTAGTCTTCCACAACCTATAAGGTTGACACCACAAAAATTGGAAGAAAAAAGAGAAAAAGGGCTTTGTTACAGTTGTGATAGAAAATACACTAAAGATCATAAGTGTGCTGAGAAGAAATTATTCTACATAGATTGTGAATAGGAAGAAGAAAAGGAGCAAGAAAGGTCAAAAGAAGAGGATATACTCCAGGAACAAAGCCTAGATAAAGAAGAAATGAATCCGACCATATCTTGTAATGCATTGGCGGGAATTACCACTCCTAGAACCATCAAGATAGAAGGACAAATCAAGAAGAAAAAGGTACTAGTGTTGATTGATTCAGGAAGTACCCACAATTTTATTCATTGTAAGGTAGCAAAAGAATTGAATTGCTTCTTATACCCAACACCAGAGTGTCAAGTGATGGTTGCAAATGGAGGAACAATAAATTTCTCTGGAAAGTGCCATAATATCAAGCTATCAATGGGAGAATATGTATTGACTAGCCCAATGCGTTCCATTCCAATGGGAGGTGTTGATGTTGTACTAGGAGTACAATGGCTACAATCCTTGGGTACAATAGCTTTCAATTTTCAAGAACTTTTCATGAAATTTTCCGTGGAAGGAAAGGAAGTTGAATTAAGGGGTATTGCAGGGAAACTGGGAAAGATAATTAGCTCTGATGGTATGACAAATCTTCTAAAAAAGGAACAAAGGTGTGTAATTACACAATTATGTTCGCTAGATGTTTCCACATTGCAATCATCTATTTCTCTAGATCTCCAAAAAGTATTGGACAATCATTCCAAGGTATTTGAGACTCCCAAAGGTCTCCCACCTATTTGTGATCATGATCATGCTATTCATTTGATTCCAGGAAGTGTTCCTCCAAACATCAAGCCGTACAATATCCCTATGCCCAAAAGAGTGAAATTGAACATATGGTTGCAGAAATGCTAGAGGCTGGTATAATTCAACCGAGTCAAAGTTCTTTCTCTGCTCTAGTAGTATTAGTGCACAAGAAGGATGGATCATGGTGCATGTGTCCGGATTATAGGGAGCTCAACAAGCTCACTATTAAAGATAAGTTTCCCATTCCTGTCATTGATGAATTACTGGATGAATTACATGGATCAATTTACTTCACCAAGTTGGATCTTCGTTCAGGATATCATCAAATTAGAATGAAGACTGAAGACATTCCGAAAATAGCATTTAGAACTCATGAGGGTCATTATGAATTTTTGGTCATGCCATTTGGCCTTACCAATGCACCTTCAACATTTCAAGGTTTGATGAATTCCATTTTCAAACCATTCCTTAGAAAATTTGTGTTAGTATTTTTTGATGATATACTAATCTACAGCAAGTCTTGGAAGGATCATGTTGAACATGTTGACAGGGTGCTACAACTATTGGAGGAGAAACAAATATATGCAAAAAGATACAAATGTTTCTTTGGAGTGCAAGAGGTGGAATATCTGGGTCATATTGTATCTCATGAAGGAGTTAAGGTAGACCCTAGAAAAATTAAAGCCATTAAGGAATGGAAAATCCCCACATCCATAAAGCATCTGCGAGGATTTCTCAGGTTGACAAGGTATTATCACAAGTTTGTTAAGAATCATGGGAGAATAGCAACACCTCTAACAACATTATTGAAGAAAGATGCATTTTCATGGACTCCAGAAGCAACAAAGGCCTTTGAACATCTTAAAGAGGCAATGTGCCAAGAACTGGTCTTAGCTACACCAGACTTCACAAAAACATTTATTGTGGAATGCGATGCTTCAAGAAATGGAATTGGTGCTGTTTTAATGCAAGATGAAAGACCCATTGCTTTTGAAAGTCATCCAATCAAGGGAAAGTTTTTACACAAAGCTATTTATGAGAAGGAAATGTTGTCAATACTCCATGCACTTAAGAAATGGCGACCCTACCTAATGGGAAGACACTTCAAGGTAAAAACGGATCATGATAGCCTTAAATACTTTTTAGAAAAAAGATTATCCTCTGAAGAGCAACAAAAGTGGGTCACAAAGATGTTGGGTTATGACTTTGAAATCATCTACAAAAAAGGGAAGCAAAATGTGGTGGCAGATGCACTCTCAAGAAAGGATGAGGATGTGGAAGCATTATTGTGCACCATTTCTATTATCCAACCAGATTGGATAAATGAAGCAAGGGAGGAATGGAAGAATGATGAAGAAGTATGGGAACTTATTCGAAAGTTACAACAAGATTCCAGTACGTATGATACATTTAGCTGGCAAAATGATTCTTTATGGTACAAAGATCGCTTATACCTTTGTAAGAATTCCCAACTAAAACAAAAGATTCTTATGGAATTGCACACTTCTCCCTTAGGAGGGCACTCAGGATTTTTGAAAACTTACCACAGGGTTAAGAAGGAATTTTTTTGGGATGGCCTTAAATCGGATATTCAAAAATTTGTTGCGAAATGTTTGGTTTGCCAACAAAATAAAGTTGAAAAAATTAAGACACCAGGTCTATTACAACCTCTATCCATTCCAAGCCAACGTTGGGAGGATGGTTCAATGGATTTTATCACAGGTTTACCCAAGTCTGAGGGAAAGAGTGTCATCATGGTGATAGTTGACAGACTTACCAAGTATGCACACTTTTGTGCATTATCACATCCATTTAAAGCCAGTACAATTTCTACTGCATTTATAGAAACAATTCAAAAGCTACATGGAAACCCAAAGATTATTGTAAGTGATAGAGATCCCATTTTCACTGGACATTTTTGGACAGAATTATTTTCTTGTCTTGGTACTTAGTTAGCTCAGAGTTCATCTTATCATCCTCAATCTGATGGGAAAGTTGAGATAGTAAACAAATGTTTGGAAGGATATCTTCGTTGCTTTGTATCTGATAAACAGACACAATGGGTCAAATGGTTGCCTCTGGCTGAATGGTGGTATAACACTTCCTTCCATACAACAACAAAAATGAACCCATTTATGGCACTTTATGGATATCAGCCACCATCCATCACATCATATTTAAGAGAAAATCCTAAGGCTCCAGCAGTGGAACATCACATCTAACATAAACAACAAGTCCTCCAACTCTTAAAGGATAACCTCGTATTGGCTTGCATAGAATGCAACAACAGGCATATCAACATCGCAGCGAAAGAAGTTTTGATGTAGGTGATTGGGTATTCCTATGGCTACAACCATATAAGCAAATGTCCCTCAAGCAAGCTAAGAAGGATAATAAATTATCACCAAAGTATTATGGTCCGTACAAGGTGTTGCAAAAGATTGGTACTATGGCATACAAATTGGAGCTTCGTGCAGCTTCTCGATTGCACCCAGTTTTCCATGTTTCATGTTTAAAGAAGGTTATACTCAACAAGCTCCCAGTTCAAACAATATTGTCAGAACTTGATGAGGAAGGAAAAATTATATTGGAACCAGAAGCAGTGACAGAAACAAGAACTCGACAGCTACGAAGCGATCAATTTCAGAGTATCTTATCAAGTGGAAGAACTTATCTGCCGAAGATTCCACATGGGAGGATGAGAATTTTATACAGAAGCATCCAGAACTACTCAAGTGTTGAGGACACCACTTTTTTTGAAGGAGAGGGGCATGTTGGGTCCCTATAATACTAGTAATTACCCCATTATTATTGTAGTTGCATCCCTTATTAATATTGTTGTGCCCCTATTATCCCCATATTGTTATTACTGTGCCCCATAGAATCCCTCTATTGTTATTTTTGTGGCTTTATATTATTATTGTTAGGTTGGCTGGGTTATATTGTGACTCCTTAGACTCCTATATATAGAAAGGAGGTTTTGTTATTTGAATCATGAAAGAATTGTTCATTTATGTAATGTAAAGGAGGTTGCCCCCTCGAAGAGGCTGAATTCTAAGGCGTTGATCTATCTTTTCTATCTTTTCTTGAGCTGGTTTCATAACAAAGGGCCAGTAGTACCAAAATTTGTTTGGCTAAACCATCTATGAATCTGGGTCAGACCAAGGATAATTTTAGGGGCGAATGTTCGCCCTTTGGCGAAATTAAGGGGTTTTAGATTTTTAGTGGGCGAATATTTTGTATCATAGTACATTTTTACAAATCACCTCAAATAGCCCACCTTATTTTAAGGGAGAGGGTAAAAAAGGTAAATTTAGCCCTTTAAATTAGGACTTACAACCTTCCATTCGCCCATTTTCAAGAATAGGTTTTATTTAAGTGAATCCATTCGCCCATTTTCAAGAATAGGTTTTATTTAAGTGAATCTTATGGACCAAATACCATATTTATAAAAGAGGTATGGTAAATTAATAAAAATATAAATAAATGAGAGGTATGGTAAATAAATAAAACATTTTTTATATTTACTCCATAAGTCACCTTATATACATGTAAGGGTGTAAACAAATAAAAATATAAGTAAAGTGGATGTATGGTAAATAAATAAAACGTTTTTTATATTTACTCCATAAGTCACCTTATATACATGTAAGGGTGTAAACAAATAAAAATATAAGTAAAGTGGAGGTATGGTAAATAAATAAAACGTCTTTTTATACTTACTCAAAAGGTATGGTAAATAAATAAAAATATAAATAAACTAGACGTATCGTAAATAAATAAAACCTCTTTTTATATTTAGTCCATAACCCTCATTCTATTTATGAAGGCTCAAGAAAGAGGTTTTATTTAAGTGAATCCTATGGGCCAAATACCATATTTGTAAAAGAGGTATGGTAAATTAATAAAAATATAAATAAACGAGAGGTATGGTAAACAAATAAAATATTTTTTTATATTTACTCCATAAGTCCCCTTATATTTACGAACACTCAAAAAAGGGGTTATATTTAGGTGAAACCTATGGCCAAAATACTATGGGACAAATACCATGGACTAGATTGTTATTAATACCATGCAAAAAACCATTATTAACCCTAATATTAGAATTAATAAAAACAAAAATGGCACATGGTATTGACCCATGGTATTCACCAAAATGGCACATGGTATTGACCCATGGTATTCACCTAGAATGTAGCCTATTTAAATGGGGGAATTAAACTAGCATGTAGCCTATGCTAAGATTCACTAGGAATTTACAAAGTTTTATTATTTAGTGAAAGACTCGCCAAGATCTTACAAGATTTTATAATTGAGTAAAATATTCGCCATGCCTGGTGAGAGATTCTCCAAAAAATTATATATACATATTATATTATTGATAAAATCGCCTTCCATTTTTCCTATATACCATGGAGATTCGCCCATTTATTATATTTATAAATTTAGGGGGGGTTCTTAAAATTTTCCCTGGGTCAGACCCATACAAGCCAACAAATGGTTCCATTGCTAGGATCTAGATCTGCATAAGGGATGTCTGATGTTGGGTTACTGGAATCCAACTAAGAAAGAAATTGAAGGGTGGTTGGACAAGAAGATTCATGAGTTCACGGCACAGGAAAACAGGAATACGCGAGTATATAAGGAACAATGGTTGGAGTGCTACTATACAGAAATCCATGAAATTTTCTTTGCATCCTTTCCTTCTGAGTTGTATGAGTGGATCACAAAGCTAGCAGACAGTTAGGGAAGGTGTAGGCTCGACAAACCAATCATGTGGACTCCGGAATTAGTGAGCGGACTAGAAGAGTTAAGGGATAAGATTGTGCGAGCTATGGACCATTGGCTCGATCAAACTATAGGAGGATTTATCACTAAGTTCATGGTAGATACGACTATCATCTACAGTGAGGTGGAGCGACGCTTCTTCAAAGGACTGTGAGGTAAGTATATTAAATCTTTGAACACTTGGATTAAGATGCTATTGTGTGAAAAATGGGTTATGCAAATAAATTAATGTTTAGGACTATGCAAAGTGGGAAGATCCACAGAAGCGGAGGTAGTGAAGAATTAGAAACCAGTCCCTTGATTTCACCCTCATGGGAAAGCAAGGATGAGCTCGCGAAAGTTTCTCCAAGAAGTGCGGTCAGTCTGATAAGGCAGCGAATTCCACGCTTACCACCTCCACCTACACCACCACCTATCTCACCCACCTCACCTCCATCTCCACCCACCCCACCTCCGCAACACCACAGTTCAGTATGGCAAGTGTGATCAAACTACTGGTATTCAGAGGAGTAGGGAATGAAGATATGGACCGATTCTAGTTCGTGGTAAGGGCTGCATGGGAAGTAGAAGGCGTCGTGGATGATAATATCAAAAAGGTTACGCTGGTAAGCACGTTGCAGGATTGTGCATTAACATGGTACATCAAGCATTCTAATGACCACCCAAACGTAGGAATCGCAGAAATCTAGATCGCGCTAAATAGGGAATTTAGCCAGCCAAAGTCAGAGACACAATCAATTATCAATTTTAAGGAGATCGCAATGCTCTCGAGTGAGACCCCCTAGGATCTAGATCAAAGACTGAAGGGTATGATTCGGGAAGCCAACATGACTTTGACAGATGGATAGCACCGCGCATCATTTGTAGCATCGCTAACACTGCATTTAACGACGATGCTGTCACAACAAAAACTTTCCACCCAGGCTGAAGTTTTGGAGATGGAAATGAGATTGCATGAGACCAAGGGTAAAAGACCTTGGTCTGGGCATCCAACAAATCCACGCGAAATTGCAAAATCTATTTATGGAGATGTAGAGTTTGAAATAGGACAGGACACCTTGTCTAGAGGTGCATGAGGAGGTATGGTGCGTAAAATACAAAGGCCAGGGGCATGACAAGGACCAATGTCTAGTGTTCATGAATTACTTGGTAGGAGGAGGGTCGATGCCATTAAGACCTGAGGCGCAAGCAGGATCGAGCACGACACCTGCATTATGGTGTGCGAACTTTCAGATAGGAGGAAAACACTCTATGGATAATTGTCATCTATTGCAGAAGTATATGCAGACGTCCCAACAATTGTTTTGTAATTTTTGCAGGTCGGTAGGCCATGATGAACGTACCTACAGAAGCTATGAACTAATGATGGATCAGACTCCTGCCTATAGGGTGCAGAACAAAGCATGAGCCCTCGACACAAATATAGGAATGGCGCGCGTTGGATTTCAAGGGCGCGGATGAGGTCGAGGTGGAATGGGACCAGGAAGGGGTTGCAGACAACTAATTTGTTACAATTACGGAGGGCCAGGGAACTATGCCCGCGATTGTACAAACATAACAAGGACATCATATTTGTACTGTACTCAGTTTGATCATGAGGCATAAGACTGCCCTACATTGATAGCGAGGTTGCGCGAAAAATGGGTACTCTAGCTTCCTCCGACTTAGAATTTGCAGATGATGAGGTCTGAGCCGTGCGAAGAAGACCCGAATGTAAACATGATGCTTAGGAGCAGTATGACCACTAGTGATGATAAAGGTAAGCAGTCGGAAGAAAGTGCGTGGGTTCATAAGGCTCCTACAAAGGAACCTAAGTTTGATCTAGAACATGCAAAGGAGACATTCATGGAAGCTAAGAAGAGCTTCACGGAGGCCTCCACTCTAGGTAGTAAGGATTAACTAGAACTAGGGATGGATCCTTCAATGCTCACTACCTTTTTGGAGACATGCATGAAACTGCTACGTGACCACAAGGTAGTAAAAGGACTACAGGAACTTATCACTAGGTGCGTGAGGTCAGGAGAACCGTGCGTGGTTTGGAAACTTGGAAAGCATGCACTGCGCATAGGAAAGGAAATGAGGTTGACGACACAAATCGGTGAGTATGGAATGGATTAGGTAATCCTAGATCTCAGATCGGATGCGAATGTACTACTGAAACAAACATGGGAATGCATAGGTAGACCCGTGCTACAATGGTCTCCTATTTAGTTATGAATGGAGAACCAACAGAGGATCTTGCCCATGGGAAGATTGCAAGGGGTAACAGTGGATATTAAAGGTGCGAGCGCACGGGCAGATTTTGAAGTGATAGAAATTTTCGATTACAACAATTCCTATCCTACGCTACTAGGAATAGATTGGGCCACTGGTATGAATGGAGTCATAAACCTGAAGAAGCGCAAAATGTTTTTTGAGAAAAAGTCACTATGTGTAGTAGTACCACTAGATCTAGCCAAAGGAGCGTGATACACTGAATCGGTGCGTGACGATGATAGTGATGATGATCTCGATTGCATCTACAAGATAATTGCATGAGAATAGGATTGGGTGAACTCAACTACAGATGGAAGGATTTTGTGGGAACGTGAAAGCTCCTGCATTTCGGAATTAGACGAAGAGATAGAGCGATGGCAGAATTGGCTGCACGAAGTAACAACGATTAACTGCAACATGATGGTTAGATCACTGCATTGCATGAGAATAGAGGTAAGGGATTTGCCTACATATGATGGGTTGATAGCGGTGGATGAATTCCTAAACAAATTTGAAAGCACAGTACCAGAACAATAGTGGTTCGATGCTCTGAAATGGGCACTGCGCATGATGCCCATAAGGTGGCGGGGTACACATTAGAGAAGTTTTGAGGACTGGTGCGGATGCAAGAGGATGATGTGCCTACGATTTGGAAAACCCAAACTTAGGATGAGAATTGATTATCAGGGGCAGAACAACTTGCATGCCCGCCTTTCCTGATGGGTGCAGACATATGACATGCAGCCCACACAAGCGCACACCACTCCCATAGTGGGGAATCCAAACAAATTGCAGTAGCAGGAAAGGCAAAGCACACCAAGGACTATCCACAAAGAAGCATTCGACAGGGTGTGCGAAGTGCTCAACAGGGTTCACCAGGTGAAACACATTGTTTGGGACCTGCACGTACTAGCGGTTCATGTTGGGTGTGGAGCCTGATTATCTTCTGTATTCAAAGGTTTCAACTAGATGTATACCCCAGGAAGACTGTACACCCGTCCACGCGTGTGGGTGTGGGAGGGGACTTGTCCCCCTTGTGGGGGTTTGGGAGGGCTAATCCCCCTTAGCTAGGGGGTCTGGGGGCCAGCGGTCCCCCGGCGGGGGTTCCGGGGCAGCGCCCCCGAAGCTAAAAATAGATGTAAAATTGCCTTGTAAAAGTCTAGAAATTTCTAGTCAACCTAGGCCATTCATTAGGCGAATGATTTAACGGTAGAGGTTATATTTAATTTAGGGTTTTTTTCCCTAGAAGGAAACCCCTCACTATATATGAGGAAATTGTATTGCGTCTATGTATATCTGGATTCTGAGTGAGGAAGAGAGACGAGATTGAGAGTGAAGAGGGTGTTACAGAGGATCTGCTATAGGTGGTATCTCTTCAGTTTGCTGGATAATATAAAAGGAAGGTCTGATTGTTTCTCCGTGGACATAGCCCAAACTAGGTGAACCACGTATATCTGTGTCTCTCTTGTTTTATGTGTTTTCTATGTTTATATTTCTGCAATATTTTATGTGTTCCATTGCTTTGTAATATATAATTTTCTAACAACTGGTATCAGAGCCGAAGGTCTATTTGGCTGATAAACTCGTAGGAGAGAAGGGTTCCTAGTTCGAGTGGGAGCAATGGCGGAAGATGGTAGGTTTAGGGTCGAAACATTCAACGACCAAAACTACCAGCTGTGGAAGATGCAGATGGAATATTATCTGTATCAGAGAGATCTGTACCTACCATTGAGCAGAAAGACAAAGAAGCCAATAAGTATGACAGACACAGAATGGGATATTCTGGAAATAAAGGCACTTGGAACAATATGGTTGTGCCTAGCGGCGTCGGTAGTGTTTAAAATTTCAAAGGAAACAACAACACAGGGTTTAATGTCGGCATTGGCCAAACTATATGAAAAACCCTCGACCTCAAATAAGGTATTTCTTATGAGGCATTTATTTAATATGAAGATGTCGGAAGGTGGATTTGTTGCAGATCATTTAAATGATTTTAATACAGTTACAAGTCAGTTAAGTTTTGTAGGGGTAAATTTTGATGATGAAGTTAGGGCTATGTTATTTCTGTGCTCATTGCTAGAAAGTTGGAATGGTTTAGTTATCGTTAGTAACTCTGTCTCTGGATCTAGTGCTTTAAAGTTTGATGATGTTGTTGGTGCAATCTTTAGCGAGGAAATGCAACAAAAAATCTCCGGTGAGACATCAGGTAATGATTTGACTATAGAGACTAGGGGAAGAAAAATGGAAAGAGGAAAAAACCCAGGATATCGCAGTAAGTCAAGAAAAGGTAGATCCAAGTCCAGATCGGGGATAGTGTGCTGGAAATGCAGGAAGAAAGGACACCTGAAGAAAGACTACAAGTCTCGGAAGGGAAAAGAAGGAGATACACAGCAAGAAACTAATCATGAAGTGAATGTAACAAGTGATGTGTTGCAAGATGCTTTGGTTCTTTCATTAGAAAATATTATTGATGCCTGGGTGATAGATTCAAGGGCCTCATTCCATGCCAAACCTGATAAGAAACCATTTCATGATTATGTTCAAGGAGATTTTGGACAAGTTCAATTGGGTGATGATAAACCCTGTATAATAGTTGGAATGGGTACAGTTTTCATAAAACAACAAAATGGAAATCAGTGGCTATTGAAGAAGGTAAGGCATGTTTCAGATCTGAAGAAAAGTATGATTTCAACAGGGCAGTTGGGAGGTGAAGGTTGCGTAACTACTTTCATAGATAAAATCTGGAAGGTCACTGAACGATCCCTGGTAATAGCAAAAGGAGGAAAGGTTGGTACATTGTATTTATGCAATGGTATTTCTAATTCTGTTAATGCTTTAACCTCTACAGGAGAAGATACGAAATTGTGGCATCATAGGCTTGGGCACATGGGTGATAAGGGGATGCAGATTCTTCACTCAAGAAATTTGTTGCCGGGTTTAAATCATGTTGATTTAAAATTCTGTGAGAATTGTGTTTATGGAAAACATAAGAGAGTCAAATTCCTTAGAGTTGGGAAAGAAAAGAAGAGCGAAAAATTAGATCTTGTGCATACAGATGTATGGGGACCTACTCAAGTATCATCTCTTGGTGGCTCTCATTATTATGTTACTTTTATTGATGATGCAACTAGAAAACTTGGATTTATTGTATTCGAAATAAATCTAATGTATTTGATACTTTCAAGAAATGGAAATCTTTGGTTGAAAATTAGACAGGGAAAAGGTTGAAGTGTCTCAGATCAAATAATGGAGGTGAATATTGCAACAAAGAGTTTGATAGGTACTGTTCAGAGTATGGAATTCACAGAGAGAAGATACTTCCAGGAACACCACAAGAAAATGGTGTGTAAGAAAGGATGAACAGGACAATCATGGAGCGTGAAAGGTGCATGAGATTGCATGCAGGATTGCCTTTACAATTTTGGGCAGTTGTTGTAGATACTGATGTTTATCTAATAAACGGAGGGCCTTCAGGTTCCTTGGATGGTGGTATTATAGAGGAGGAATTGACAAGTAAAAAGGTAAACTACTCATTTTTAAAGACTTTTGGTTGTGAAGCTTTTGTCCACATTAACAAAAAAAATAGAACTTGAGGCAAAGTCAAAGAAATGTACCTTTATTGGATATGGTGTTAATGATTTTGGTTATCGCTTATATGATTATGAAAATCACAAAATCATTAGGAGTAGAGATGTAATATTCAATGAAAAGGCCTTGTATAAGAATCAGTTGCAGGAAAAGAAACAAGAAAAAGAAAACAGAGAATACACAGTGCTTGACGATATCATAGGAAAAGTGATGGGGCTTGAAAATCATAATGATCAACAGCCAAAACAACAACCACAACAACAAAAATCACTTCAAACACTTGAAAGTGGTGTTAGAAGATCTACTAGGATAAGTAGACCCCTTGAACGATACTCTCCTTCATTATATTATGTATTGTTGACTGATTCTGGTGAACCAGAATGTTATGAAGAAGCAGTGCAGGTAGAAACCAGGAAGAAGTGGGAGCAAGCCATGAAAGAAGAGATGGACTCCTTAGGACATAGCCAGACTTGGGACTTAGTCAGGTTGCCTGCAGGTAAAACAACATTGCATAATAAATGGGTTTACAGGACGAAGGAAGAAGATGGAGGAAAACAGAGGTACAAAGCTAGACTTGTGGTGAAGGGATTTGCACAAAAGAAATATTTTCTCTTGTTGTTAAAATGACTTCAATCAGAACTATTTTAAGTCTAGTAGCAGCTGAAGATTTGTATCTTGAGCAGTTAGATGTAAAGACAACCTTTCTCCATGGGGATTTGGAGGAAGAGATATATATTCAGTAGCCACAAGGATATGAGGTAAAAGGGAAGGAGAAACTAGTGTGCAGGTTGAAGAAGAGCTTGTATGGCTTAAAACAGGCTCCAAGGCAGTGGTATCTAAAATTTGACAGGTTTATGTTTGAACAAGGTTATACTAGATGTCACTTTGATCATTGAGTTTATCTCAAAAGGAAAAATGATGGTAGCTATATTATATTGTTATTGTATGCAGATGACATGCTTGTTGTAGGTTCTAACATGCAGGAAATAAATGTGCTCAAAAGGAAATTGGCAAACTCATTTGCAATGAAGGATTTGGGTGCTGCAAAACAAATCCTTGGTATGAGAATAACTAGAGACAGGAAGAATTGCAAATTAACATTGTCTCAAAGTGAGTACATTGAAAAGGTGTTGAAAAGGTTTAATATGCAGAATGCAAAACTAGTTAGTATACCTTTGGCTAGCCATTTCAAATTAAGGAGGCATGTCCCAAGGCTCAGGAAGAAATGGCTCATATGTCTAAAGTTCCATATGCATCAGTAGTTGGAAGCTTAATGTATGCAATGGTATGCACAAGGCCTGATATTGCACATGCAGTGGGAGTTGTAAGCAGGTACATGAACAATCCAGGAAAAGAACATTGGATGGTAGTGAAGTGGATTCTCAAGTATTTGAGAGGTACCACAAATCAAGCATTATGCTTTGGTGGTTCAAACATTGCTCTATATGGATATGTTGATGCAGATATGGCAGGTGATAGAGATAACAGGAGGAGCACAATAGGGTATGTGTTTACTGTAGGTGGGACAGCTGCCAGTTGGGTTTCAAAAATCCAAAGTGTTGTTGCACTTTCAACAACAGAAGTAGAGTATGTTGCTGCTACAGAGGCTAGTAAAGAAATGATTTGGTTACAGAGGTTTTTGGATGAATTGGGCAAGAAGCAGGAGTTGGGCAGGTTATACAGTGACAACCAGAGTGCCATACATCTTGGAAAAAACTCTACATTTCATTCCAAGACTAAACATATACAGCTCAAGTACCATTTCATACGGTCAGCATTGGAAGACAGACAGTTGAAGCTAGAAAAGATACACACTAGCCAGAATCCTACAGATATGTTAACAAAAGTTGTAACGAGGGAGAAACTGAGAATCTGCTCAGTTTCAATTGGTCTTCAAGTATGATGAAGAAGATGAGAAACAGTCAGGTCCAAAGTGGATTTATTGTCTAGAAAATGAAGCAGCGGTGGAGTTGCTATAATCAGTCTCCAAGTGGGAGATTGTTGGGTGTGGAGCCTGGTTATCTTCTATATTCAAAGGTTTCAGCCGGAGGTATACCCCAGGAAGGCTGTACACCCCTCCACGTCGGGGGGTGTGGGGGGGACTTGTCCCTCCCGCAGGGGTTCAGGGGCAGCGCCCTTGAAGCTAAAAATAGATGTAAAATTGCCTTGTAAAAGTCTAGTAATTTCTAGTCAATCTGGGCCATTCATTAGGTGGATGATCTGACGGTAGAGGTTATATTTAATTTAGGGTTTTTTCCCTAGAAGGAAACCCCTCAATATATATGAGGAAATTGTATTGCGTCTATGTATATCTGGATTTTGAGTGAGGAAGAGAGAGGAGATTGAGAGCGAAGAGGGTGTTACAGCGGATTTGCTGTAGGTTGTATCTCTTCAGTTTACTGGATAATATAAAAGGAAGGACTGGTTGTTTCTCCGTGGATGTAGCCAAAATTGGGTGAACCACGTATATCTATGTCTCTCTTGTTTTATGTGTTTTTTGTGTTTATATTTCTGCAATATTTTATGTGTTCCATTGCTCTGTAATATATAATTTTCTAACAGTTCGATGGGCCTATAAGACCATGTACAAAACCCTGACCGTGAAAATTATTCTAAGGTTGAGGAATAGGATAGGGATCGTAATTTTTGAGCGGCATGCAACGATGAATCCACACATAATAACACCTACAGGTGTGACAGTGCGCGAAGCCCAGGACGAAGATATCACACAGTTACGCGAGGTAGAACACATAACGCTTTAGGAAGCCATTCAGCAAGGGAACCTTAGACTTCGCGAACTCAAAAAGGACTGGGTACGACTAAGAAAGAAAAACATTTTGATGGATGCAGAGGTCAAGAGGCTCGAAAACAAGATCAAGCAAGCATGTCTTGTTGATAAACCAAGGATGACAAGGCAAGGTGTGGATGAGCATACCAATGAATTAGAAGACTATCGCCAAGAATTTATTAGTCTTCTACCATGGCTCGGACAACATATCACCAAACGCAGTAACTAGGGGAATGCATTGCATGCAGTAGAGCACGCGGTGCCAACTGTCGCAAGAAAAATTGAGGGTTTTCTGTGGACTATCCTAAGGGGTGCAACGAGGCCCTGCACGGGTAGTGTGACCACCTGACTAGCTGTTGGAAGAACAGCCTTGGCACTTCAGGTAGTTGAAAGGGAGCGAGGGACTATAAAAGAAGTCTACTTGGGAGCTGCATGATAGGGGAGGTGCGCGTAGAGTCAGCATGTCACAAGGTTCACGCCCACGTGTGGAGGGCTATGCTGCCACGCGGGTAGGCTGGGAAGTGACCGTTGGTGTCACTGTTCATGACGGGATGTCTGGTTTGAGGCCAAATGGAGTGAGTGGCAGACATTTAAGACAATAGTTATGGGAAAGATTTTGGAAAATATTTTGCCAAGAAAGCATCGATGGCCCAAAATTGGGGGGAACGGTTGAATTTGAATTCAAAAGGCGCTATAAAACTCCATGGGCTAGCCACAAGACAACACTTGTTCACTTGAGACTTGAGCGGTTGAATAGAGCACAAAGTGTTGAGCACCGAGCGATATTCGAACCCCTAAGATCGCGAAGGACCGCATATAGTACAGACAAGATGACGGATACCAGGGCAGGTTTGGGCTTTAAAGGAACCGCCAGTGAGGCTGCGCTGACCCATATGGTACACGATGTTCCCGAAGATACAGGGGTCACGCCAGAAATCCCGAAATCACCTCGGACACCGAGACCAAAAAATGATAAGTAGACAATGGGACCAGTCCGCATGTCCCCGAGGAATTCATAGTTCGGTAAGCTATCAATGGAGGAAAAGGGCAAGGCTACTACAATTGAGTTAGATGAAGAATAGGAGGACTTATAGGCTCTGATTATCAAGGTAGAGGAAGAAGAAGACGTGGAGGTGGACATCCAACTGATGCATTCTGTAGCAAAATTTCCCGAGTATGTCCCTCCGTGAAAGGGCAAAGCAAAGGTACCAAAAGATCTGGATGCAACGAAGAGTGCACTCCAGACCCTGCTCCTCCCCGATGGAATTATCTTTGAGGATCTATTCCTAGGATGTGTGCCTACCCTAAAATTTGAAGACTGGGACCTTGCGGATAGCGAGAAGTTCCCACACTTAGAGACGGAGAGCCTAATGAAATAGAATACGAAGGGGCCGGTGATCACATTACAATCGAAAAAATGGCTGTGTGGTGTGGAGAAGGTTGAGTTGCTTCATCTGCTGTGGATACCACACTTTCATCATCAGGCAGTTGCTTTGCCTGGTGCAAGATGGGTACTTATGGCTGGAGGAGCCTATTCCCATCAGAGTAGATCTCATCCATAGAATTTCTCGGCTTCCCTATAAGGGAAAGGACCCTATGATGATAGCAAAAAAAAGTGGTGATTTGGATCTTGTGGAAGCCATGAAGAAAAAAATATAAGCTCGAGAAGAAAAAGAGGGGTTACGCCATCAGCAATATCAAGGATAAAGGGTGCACGTAGCCACCCAACTCTTGGCTAGTAAAGTAATGAGAAAATGTTGCGATGATGAAGTACCAGCGCTGGTAGTTGTGCTGGCCGAACAATGCACAGAGGGGGTCTAGTTCAACTGGGCCAAGTTCCTTTGTGAAGAATTTTTGCTCAACTGCAAGGAGGCCCAGAAGCAGGGTAAGACCTTCCACTATGTGTGGTTGCTCTTTTCCATCTTGCTGGTAGCGGGAGAACTGCCAGAGGACAGTTAGTTCTTTAGCATTGAGCGTGAATTACCAGAGGTCGTGACGTACGCTTCACTCTGGGCTACTAAGGACGCGAAGTGGATTGATGATAAAAATATCTTCTGGGTGTTCATGGAGGTGAGCATCCGGATGTGGATTAATAGGAGGCCGCCCTGTCTCCCACAGTGCACAACAGTCTACGGAGTTTTGCAGACATCAAGGCAGACATGCACAATATTTACATCAGGGTGTGAAAGGATTCGGTGTAGCAATGGACAAAGCGCCCATTAATAGCCACTGACGACGTGATCTTTATAGTGTTAGAGTCATGGCCTCCTGAGTGGCGTGCCCCAAATTTGGCGTAGTTGTAGAAGACAACAACACAGAAAAGGAAGGAGGATGCCAAGCTGCGTGTTGCCCAACTGGCTGAGGAATGACGTAATGAAAAAGTGGCAGCCCATGAAGTGGCACAGGTAGCCACAAAGCAAAATAAGGCCACCAAAGAAGTAGCGTAGACAGCAGAGGCCGAAACAACACAGGCAAAGGAGGGCTAGGAAGTGCTTGCAGGATAGGAGGCAGAGGACAAAGACCTTGTAGAAGAGGGTGCAGATCTAGGAAACACTTCGACCCAACTCAAACGGCTGCGTGTCCCACAAAGATAGAGTCCATGGAAAAAGGTCAAGGCCTCGAAGTTAGACATCGACCCGATCACATTGACTGAAGGAGACCTCTACGACATTGGCGAGACGGTTCATGATGTCACTAAGGAAGCGCTCCAAGAAGTTATGACAGAGCAGGAGACTGTGTTGGGGGCCCTAAGGGTGCAGTTGTAGGAACTACAGGTGTGGCCCCCGTAGGAAGGTACCTTGTCCACCTATGTCACAGCAGGTACATTAGCATTAGAACAGAGGTTATGCGCAAGGATGGCCAATACCATAGTGTTGCCAGAAGGAGCGCTAGTAGTAGCAAATGGTATCAACAGAGCTGTGGCTGGCAAGATCAAAGGACTTGGCCTTAATTTGGCTGCCCTTCTGCTAGAAACATTGTACTAGCTACAGGATGGAATAACATAAGAACTTCGTGCCAGGGAGTGACACACAATACAGGTTCTGAGTGAGAAAAAGATAAACATTGAACAACTCAGCCTGTAGTGTGATGAACTAGTATCATAGACTTAGCGGTTGGAATAGGTGGTAGACGACGCTTGCAAAGGCATCTTGGAGCTAGCCATCCCAGTAGCTCTACCAGCAATAAAGCGGATCCACAGGTTGGCGACCGGCATCTGCAAAGCCAGAGCAGAAATGACAAAGGTTCAGCTGAAGTTGAACCTTAAAATAGCTGAGTTTCGGTTGAAGGCGTAGCGTTCCACTCCCCCAGAAGTTAGAGAACAGTGCACTAGTGCTATCAAAATAGGGTTGGAAGAAATTGGACATGCAGTACAAGACTGTAATGGTATGTTGGAACAAGCATTTGCGGTCCTCACATCTTTGCAGGAGGAGCCCAACATACAGTGCCTGGAAATAGAGGCATGCGAACTTCAGGTGCAATATGAAAGTGTCCAAGGAACTACACAGATAGTAGTCCTCACTCAATGGCTTGCGAAGATGAAATAAGCTAAGGCATTGAAGGAGCAGGTGGAAGTGGCGCGGCAGAAAGAGGCAGTTCTCAAAGCGCGCATCCAGCCCTGGATTGAGGAGGTCTTCACCATCACGACATATATTGAAGGCAAGCTTGCACATATGCAAGGGATGTACACACTAAGGTAGGGATTTTCTCTTGATAAAGAGGCTTCAGAAGAGCACATGCAGCAGGTCCAACAAATTGCAGAGCAGCACGTTGCGGAACTCAGAGCAGTTTGGGACCAGTTGGAGGGACTCCGTGCCAAGATCACTGTGGTGACAAAGTGACTCAAGGGCGAGTCATGATGTTTGCGTTGGGGGCCTGTTGGGCATGGAATCCCCCCACAGCATGTTTTGGGGCTCAAAGCCCAAGTTTTGGTCAAATATATTGTAAGACTCTGCGAATTGTGGGCGCGAAGCGCGAAATGTACATTGAGTCATAGGGTTGTCTGCCCTAAGTTTTGTAATGTAATGTAACGTCATGTCAGCCTACCCATGGTCCACGGACCATGGGATTGTATAAATAGAGCAAGGCTCTAAGTTGTAGAGGAGATAGAGAAGAATAAATGATCTAGTAGCGGATAGAGAAGAAGTGTAAGTATCTTGGGTCGTAGTAGTAGGAAGAGGCTCTACAGCTGAGTGCGCAGAGGCCTATTATAGTCCGCAGCTGAGTGTGCAAGGCGAAGTTGAGTCTGTAACCCAAAAAGAAGAATAATAAAGAGAATTTTGATTCTAAATATTATGTATCTGTTTTTGTATGATTGTCTATGCAATTATACTGTTTTTTTTATCACGCACACTTATATGAATGCTGAACACTGTTAAGTATAATTGGGCTCATACAGATAAGTTAAGTAATCGGATAATCTCAAGTTAATTGTAAGGGACTTGGGTAATAACATGGATCGCACCTCAAACAGGGCTGCACGAAGGTAGCATTGCAGGGTGCGAGGTACTAATAGGTGCGCGTAGCAACGTGTGCACAGGTTCAAACTTTGGACCACCGACAAACCATCAGACATATTTAGGGTGCATAAACTTGGTTCTAGAACCCTCCCATACTACTTCTGGTGAGACCTCAGTCCAAACTCTGCGGACTATTGCTGAAAGGGCCAGTAGTACCAAGATTTGTTTGGCTAAACCATCTCTGAACCTGCGTTAGGCCCATACAAGCCAACATGGACAAAATCCGACATCATCCTACAATTTTTCTCACCAAGCACTCTAACTAAGGAATTCTTTTGTTGAGAACTCAACAAAATTGTTGGAACTTTAAAACATCCTCTAACGCTTAAGTTCTAAAAGTTTTGGCCACATGGGGGGGCCACGTGCCCTGGGGTTAAGGCCAATGACTCGCCCATGCTAGCCGAGTCCCCCACTCCGTCACACACATTCTGTTTACATGGCCGGTTTTGTGGTTATGGTTACTAGCATAGTTATGCTTTTGGGGCCATGGTTAGCCCCTAGCCATGGTCTGTGGACCGGGGTTGGGGGTTAACCATGGTCCCATCCCCCCAACTTGCAAACCATATCAATTTAAATTAACCTTCCTTCCCCATAGAGTTAAGAAACACCGTGCGAGCATAATGGTTAGTGCCTAGTCTATGCTATTGGATGTCATGGGTTTGAGCCCAAACTCCACCCTATATGCCATAACAAATTTTAATATGCCATTAGAAGGACACATGGCAACCTCAAGATTAGCCATGTGTCACCTCCTCATTGGCTAGAAACAAAAACTTGTGACAAATAGAATGATGCCACCAAGCCTGTGATATTCCAAGAATATGCCAAAGGAATATACCACAAGAATATACCAAGAATATTCCTTTTGATGACTAGGATGTATGGATGCCCAGTCAGCATCCCTGTCAGCACCTACAAAATTTTTTCCTATTTGAGCAAATGATCAACACGCGATATCTTGAGCATATGATATTGGTTTTTTGTGAAATGAGTTGTGCCAGAATCAACATGACGAGATCTACACATTCGTTCAGGTTCCAAACCATTCTGACAACTTTGAATTTTTGGCATATTTGAGCTCTTGATCACTCTTCCCCACTGAAAAATTTTGGTCCCCAAAAGTTCACTTTCAGTTCTTCAGCATTTGAAGGTACAATGCCTTCACTTTTCCAAACTCGATCCAATTGATGATTGTAGTTCCTTGACTTGTACGTTTCTTGGCTCTTTGTCAAGTTGAACTTGAAATATAACCTCACTAAAGAAGTTAAGTTGAATGTTCTTCTCGGCTTGTCCATGTCACTATGGCCATCCACAACAACATCCTTCCCAAGAAGAAATCCATGGTGCTCTTCCGCAAAATCCTTATCAAGGATAAGATCCCAAAAAGACTTTGACAAATGAATCAAAAAAAGTTTCACAAAGTGAATACTTGTATAACTGAGTGCTTAACACATTTGTAATATACTGAATGTGTTGCAACTACTCATACAACAATTTTAAAATGATTTCTTAAACTACAAATAGAAATCCATTTTACTAGAGGGACTAAACTTGACTCCCAAATTTTCCATTCAAATTGAGTATCAACAAGCCAAACTAGCATAATCAATGCCCAAAGAAGACATTGTTGCATATAAGTGATTTGTTTATGAACATCACTTTTACAAATTGCCCAACTATGGGGATATGCAACTAGTGAAAAAAAAAATATTTACAAACTTCAGCTGGACAAATATTTTGCCCATTTCTTACCCAACTAGGTAAATGAACCCTCTATTTGAAACTTTTCTCCTTCTGAAGCTACTTCAAGGATGGTCACATCTTGCACCATTTTTTCTTTTGTCGCTTCCTCTTTTGGTTCTTGCATAATTTGCTTGCCCTTGCCAGCATGAAGTTGTGGAAAACATTTCCAACACTTCTTGACCCAATTCCCAGTGATATTGCAGTGAGTGCAAAAGTTATTTTGAGCTTCTCTTGGCTCACATGTCTTTAACCTTGGATGAAATTTTCTCTTTTCAGTTTCAATTCCATTAGACATAAACAACTTCTTGATGATTACTTTCCTTTTATAGCACTTATATACACAACGATTAGATGAAAGGAAAAAGGTGCATGGAAACACATTCATCAACATGTTATTCAAATCAGTGTTTTGTTTTCCATTATGAAAAGCATTTGAATTAACAGGATGATTATACCTCTTTTTGTTGTCCTTTGGATTACGCTTCTTACATGAGGAACTTGCATGGCAAGAAGAAATTAGATTCGTTTCTTCTTCAACTTTTTCATCTCTCTTTGGAGATGTTTTTCACTTCAAGTCATCCTTATACTTAAGGAACCAAGCAGGTACCAATTCTGGATGTAAATCCCAGCATCTCGCCTCTTCATGTCCTCTCTTATGGTAAAAGGAACAGGATACCCATGAGCTATTGCTAGAAGACCATTATTCTTTTGTAACATATCCTAAGCCTTCATATTTAAGCCTCTAATTTTCCTCTATTGGATTTTTAATGCCTTGATGGTTCAATCCAAGGCCTCCTCCCTTGTAACCCATCTTGGTCGAGAGCTTGGATCTAATGCCTTTACTATGTTTTTCAAAGGCTGCAAATGAATTTACATAAACACTTTCATCTAAAGAAGAAGCATGTAAATGCTTACCATTTGCCTCATATTTTGATTGACATACAAAGATGTTTTCAAACTCTTATGATTTTGGATGTTTCCTCTTAGGCTCTTTGGCTCTCTTCTTTCAAATCCTTGAATTTGGGTGCTGATAGAAGCTCATCCTCCACATCATGTGGACAAAAGGTGCAAACTTGACCATCTTCTTTTTCTAAGGAACTTTCTACACTAGCATCTTGCATAAGAGTTGTAGAAAAACATGAAGATTATAGAGAATATGGTGGTTTATCACCATTCTTGTTACCTTATTCCCTTAGAGAACATTCTCCTCTTGGAGGTCTAGAGCTTTCACCTTGCAATTTGGTATTCCTCTCTTCATACAGGACTTTCATCATTTATGCCATGTCTAAGAAATATTTTATAAAATCTCTCACATCCTCTAACATTATTGTAGGCTCTCCTCCTTGGGACATGCTTTGCTTGAAGCATCTACTGCAACTTGAGGTAGAACTCATGGTAGAGATTGTAACAATCTTGCTCTCCTTTCTAGAACCTTCTCCTCACTTGAGCTTCAAAACACATTCACTTGCAAACAATAGTCAATTCCTCCTTGCACAAAGCAAATCAGTGCTCTGATAATGACTTGATCTGAATGTGGAATACTAATTTTCTATGCTAAGATCCTCATCAAAATACAAAAATGTGCTTGAGGTTTGTACTCCAAAATAGCAAGTAAAAACATGAGTTTTTATGTGTTTTTTCTTATGTTAATTTCATGAGAAAATTTAAACATGAAATCAAGACACTCAATGGAAGCATACATCAATCAGTAATCCACCAGCCATTATTAAAGGAGTTCACCCCTCCTGGGATACATCTCCTTGGATCAACTCTAATGGCATGACCCCTTCTCATTATGCTCAATGTTTAGAAAAAGAAGAGTACATAAAGTGCTGAGAAATGGAATGGTTAGTTTCTCCTTCAAAGAAAGAACTTCTCTAAGATTTATCACTCCAAATAAATGTTAACCTACAATAAAACATGTACACTTTTAGTAAATAAAGGCATCTTACACCAATACCCCATACTCCAACTTCATAGAGCATCAACAATACCACAATCCACTTGAAGTACATAAACAAGTATCTTCTCCAAAACGAATAGAAAAAAGAGGAATAAAAGCTACAGAACTGATGTAATAATTGTTGCAGAAAGCACATGGAGGCTGGAAAACCCCTGCAAGTTCATCTCCATCTTCAAACTCCTCCATAAACTGATTCAACACTTTTGTTGACCATGGCACCCATAGACTTTAACCTACAAAAATCCTATCTAAAAGTTCTCCTTTGATTTTGAGACCTACTCCAATAAGTCCAAAATGTAAAAAAATGGCTATCTAGCCTCTTTTTGCACCCAATTTGGTCGAAAACTGGAGACGTTATGATCTCTCCTAGTTTCTCCACTATTTTCTCTACAAATTGCACAAAATTTGATATCATCCTACAATTTTTCCTGCCAAGTGCTCTAACTGAGAAACATTTTCACCGAAAATCAAGCAAAATTGTCGGAACTTTAAAACATCCTCTAACTCTTAAGTTTTGAAAATTATGGCCATGTGGGGGGGCCATGTGCCTAGGGGCTAAGGCTAATGGCCTGCCCCCGCCGGTTGGGCCCCCTGCTCCACCACCCACATTCTGTTCAGATGGTCGATTTTGTGGTTACGGTTATTGGCACAGTTATGGTTTTGGGGCCATGGTTAGCCCCTAACCATGGTCCTTGGACTGGGGCCGAGGGTTAACCACGGTCTCATCCCCTCAACTTGCAAACCATATCACTTTAAATTAAACTGCCTTCCCCATATAGTTAAGAAACATCGTGTGGGCACAATGGTTAGTGCTTGCTCTGTGCTATGTGAGGTCATTGGGTCGAGCCCGACCTCCATCCTATTTGCCATAACAAATTTTAATATGCCATTAGGACACATGGTGGCCTCAGGCTTAGCCACATGTCACCTCCTCATTAGCTAGAAACAAAAACTCGTGACCAATAGAATAATGCCACCGAGCCTGTGTATATTCCAGGAATATGTCGAAGCAATATACCATAGGAATATACCAAGAATATTCCTTTTTCTGACTGAGCTATATGGATGCCCAGTCAGCATCCCTATCATCACCTGCAAAAAATTTGCCTATTTGAGCAAACGATCAACACACAATATCTTGAGCATATGATATCGGTTTTCCACGAAATGTGTTGCGACAGAATTAGGACGATGAGATATACACGGTCGTTGAGGTTCCAAACTATTCTCACAATTTTTAATTTTTGGAAAATGTTGAGCTCCTGATCATTCAGGTACTTCAGCCATCACTTTACGATGCCACAATGGATATACAACCTACTCAGAATGCAAGGCTAAAGGACATTTAGATAAAGCTGGTGGACATTACAGAAGGTTGTTTACCAGTGGATCAAGATTGGGTAGGTTCTGAGATGAGGTAAGATGAGTTTGTCCATCCTCTGCCCCATTTCAATGGATGGAGGCTTATGGGAGTGACTGAATGTCCCCATTGCTGGCTAACAATTTTGTGGGAGCAACTGTAGTCTAATATTCATAGGATTTTGCGTGTGACCGAAAGGAAATACAAAATTTACTCTGCATTCCTCGCACACATCGAGTGTTTATTTGTTTTTCTAGCTTGTCTTTTTCAGGACTCAGCACATAAAGGTCAGAAAAAGGTTATTAAACTCATAGAAGATGGTTAAAAGAGAATATTCATTGGTAAGTGAAGTTAGTGGCCAGATTGAGTCAAGAAGAAATGAACCAAACCTCTTCCAACATATGAATGAAGCTCCACTATAGAATTGGATTACAAATAGATGGAGAGCATGAGTTTATTGGTTGGTTCTCTAGAGTGAGAAAATTTTCATAGTGTTTTGGAGAGCCATTGGTGAGGAGCGTGAATTTGCTGTAGCAGCGTATGCATGGAAGTGTAGTTGTAGAAGAGACAAAAGTATGCATGGATGAATACTATTTGTATGTAGAGGAAAAGTGACAAGGTTATTAAGGAGTTTGCTAATGTGTTTGTGATTGTAGGGGAGTAATTTTATTTTAGTTTATATGTGCTGATGATATGATTATGATAGATTAGCTACAATAATGTCTCATTTTTCTATATGGCGATCTTGTATTGCATCATTGAGATTTTGCATCTAGATTATTTGTAGCTAATGTATTGAGGCTATGTGAGTTGAGGATGGTGTGTGGATATGAGAGAGATCTATGATTTGAGTTTGATTCAGTGATTGATGTTTGAATATGCTATGCTGATATTGTTGTTGTGATGTTCATGTTGAGAAGCTCTAGGGTTCCAGTTTGAAAATTCATGAAAGGTGAACCACATATATAAGAGGGGTGGGTGCTTCAGAAAAACAAGTATTGAGAACATATTTCTTCATAAGTTCAATTGGAGTTGGACAAGGTTCGATGGTCATGGAGGCTTCCAGAAGATGGTGGTCCATAGAGTCATGAGATAGAGATCAAAGTTCCTTTCAGATAGTTGCCATATTGTATTCTCTATGTAATTATTTTCTTGACAGATAATAAAATCTATTTGAGCATCGTAACAACAACAAGGGTGGATTTTGACCCAAAGGGGGTTTTCCACTAGATATCATGTGTTCCTATGTGATGTGATGATTTGTGTCTAATTATGCATGTTTATGTCATATGTTATGGCTCTCATGTGTTTATTCTAGTTGAAGTTACATGTCTAGATCTAATTTTTATTTGTTAAGTGATGAATTGATTAATATACAGAATATTTTATTATTATTATTGTGAAATTGTTATCACTACTGGTTCACCCCCGCCAGCAGTGACTGGTTCCATTGGTATCAAAGAACAGTTCCTTCTAGTGCAACTTCACTACTAGAAGGTATATCATGAACAACTAGGGAAGATTTGCAGCAGATGGAGTTCCTTTTCTACATGGATCATATTATATGCTTTGGAAGGTGAAATTTGAAGCATATCTTTTAACTCTTGATGTGAATATTTTTCTCTCAATTGAATATGGTACACATGATGAATTTAATGAGGAAGCCAAGAAGATCATTTTGAAGGGATTGTTAAATCATGATGTAGCTAAAGTAAGACACTGCAAGACTACAAAATAATCATGGACAAGCTGCACAGTTTGTATGGAACATAAATGTAACAACCCTGGTCAAAAATCCATGTAATAAGGTTATTAAAGGAAAAATAATAACCATGGTCATGGGACACGTATTCCCAGTTGAATTTTTGGAAAAGAATAGTGATGGGGATCACTTGTGATTAATTAATGGCTATGGAAATTGGAAAAGGAAATTGAAAAGACTTTGGAAAAGCAAAGTGACATTAATTAGCATTTTATATATGAAAATAATGGAAATTAGGAGAAAAGGTAGGTGAAAGGTCACAGGTTGCATGTGAGGAGAAAAATGAAGGAAAATAATGGAAAATGAAGAAAATAGAGGCCTCATTAATAGAAACGCTTATGAGGATCAATTTGTACCTTTTTGTGAGTTCAGTTTTGGATCTCTCATTTTATACTCTCTCTCTCTCTCTCTCTCTCTCTCTCTCTCTCTCTCTCTCTCGTACACTTGGAAACTTAGAGTTTTCTTGGAGCACTCTTAGAGGAGTGTGGCATATTTGGGATTTGGATGAATAAGGAAAAGGAAGAGTAGGAAAGCGCAAGGGGACATCAGGATCAACAACTACAATGGGTTTTTCTTGTAGGTACCGAGTTGCATGTATGATTTCCTTGCTAGTTTTGGCATGCATGTGGTTTCTTGGTTATGATATGTCATTGGCATGGAGGATTTCCTAGATTGATCGTGAATTTACCTAGCCTTGCGATTTCCTAGATATCCATGGAGTTTTGGGTGTATTTCCCTTTGTTTTTTGGTTGGCTCTCATGTTCCTTATGGTTGTGGGTTGAGTTATTATTTCCTGGAAGCCTTCATTGGACAAATGCTCTAGAAGCCCTATAACAACTTGGGTTGATTTACTAGTCCTAGAAGAATTGGTTGGAAAAATTCTATGAAATCCCTTGGTGGGTTGAGTTACTAGTCCTAGAAGCCCTGATTGGACAAACACTCTGGAATCCTGACAACTGTGGGTTGAGTTACTAGCCTTGGAAGACATGGTTGGAACAAATGCTCTGGAGCCATAGACAACTTGGGTAGAGACCAATATGATAATGGTTAGTGATGTATGACCGTGAGGTGGAATAACTAGTTGAGGGTTGAGGTGGTTTGGCCTCTGGAATCCCTAGTTTGGTTGTGTTTGATTTGTTCCAAGAGATCCCACATTCATGCTTGGAATATGGCACGGGGGTGATTGACTGAAAGAAATATTTGGTTAAGCCAATATATGGTCAGATAGTATGTGGAAGTCCCAAACCTTGTTGCATTTTGCATATTTTAATAAGATCTCCTCTCCTCTTGTATTTCATGGGTAAATATACTTGTTTTTATGTGGTTTTTATGGTTGTTATATCTTTGTATTTTTGTTGAATGTATGCTGGTTAAGAGGATGTTTTATGATAACCTTGATGTATGGATCTCATCATGTTTTTATTATCAAATGAATGAAAAATTAATATATGGCCTAATAGATGATAATACATCCATTGTGACAAGGCATTAATGCTTCCTTACAAATCTCAGATAAGTGTAAGACCCCTATGCTTAGATCGGTTGTTATGACCTATAGATTACATATTTGTGATATGTTTGACGAAATGCTTGTCATGGCTAATAGGGGTGTAGTCAATTCATTGACCAAATTTTTGCATTAGTAATCTTGTTCCAATGGTATTTATCATTTCTAAAGCTTTCATGAAGTTTTGAGCAGTGGCCTCAGTCATGGCCGTGAAAAAGTGGCACAGAATCTAGGGTTGCTAGCTCAGAACTAGCTGAAAAAGTCCACAGTCATTGGCATGCCTTGATATGGGAGTGACTAGAAGGCCTCAATCACATGCATGGCTTGTCATGGGAGCGGTTGGGGGTCGAGATCAGTGAAATGTCAAGTTTTCTCAGGGGTTGGTCATTTGGAAGGTTTTCTTGGCTCTTGAAGGTTCTGTAGCATGAGTGGAAGGTCATAATGGTTTTGTTTTGTTGGTTCTAGTTCCTTAAATATACATGGTGAGTTGAATCACATCATAGTAGCATATCGCCACATGTTTACCCTAGTCAATTGGTTAACTTGGGTAAATTTGGGAGGAGGGTGTTATAGAGTGGTATCAGAGCATGGTTCACCCCTTGGACAAGATGGGCGATGTATGTTGGTCATGTTTACATGTCGATTACATATTTGTTCCTTATGCTTTTGGTCTATGTGCTTATTGCATATGTATGACATTGATCATAGTTGCAGTGGTGTTTCTGTGTGAAAAGTTGATGGTGTTGTTGGATGTGGTCGTCATGAGTGCATGTTGGTTGTGAATGGGTCATGCATGTCAATGTTTATATGTTGTTATGAATACATTGGCATGGTGATAGTTGTTGTGCATGAGGTCATGGTATGTGGTTGGTATGGTCATGCATTGATGACTAGATAATGATTGAAATGATGATTACATATTGATATGATTATGCTTATATATGTATTGTGCTAATATGGTTAGTCTTGTAGATGAGATATCGTCCACTGAACTAAATTGAGGTACGTAGGTTTTTTTATGATTTGGTTTAGCTGACATGATGTACCTTGTAGGAAGAGAAGATCAAAGATGACTAGCAAGATGCTAGACTACAACTCACAAGATTCTACCTATAGATCAGATGAGTAGCATGGTGAGGGATATTCTCTTGACATAATAGACACTTTGATAAGTTTGAAGGAAAAAATAGGGAGTTTCAAAGAAGATAATGACTGAATCATTCAACCACAAGAGAGACTCACTAGGCAATAAGAGAAACAAGCATAGGTCAATGCGATGATTCTTCATAGCTTGTCAGACTTGTAGAGATAGGGACCACTTAGAATCAATCATGGATAGGAGGATAGAACTAATGGAGCATATGGTAGAAGGTCACATGGTGGGCATAGGTTGGATACAGATGACACAATTATAGATGGAAAATTCTTGGATACACTGGATAAACAAGACAGTGGACATGGGCTTTACTCTAGTTTTGGTTCAGACATGTATCATGGTCATCATCATTATCGCCCTTATAGGAGGAGTAACAGGGGATATTTTCCAAATGAGTTGAAGAAAGAAAAGTTACCTACCTTTGATGGGGAAATGAAGAAGTCATAGGATACCAAAGCATGGTTGCTTGGGATGAATAAATTCTTCAGGTTACATGATTACTCAATGAATATGGAGGCTAGGATAATGACATTTAGTCTTAAAGGTAAATAATGTATCTGGTGGGAATATCTAAAGAATGTCAAAGGTATTCATGAAGAGGAGTTGACTTGGAGTGAGTTCAAGAGACTATTCAGGAAGAAGTATCTATCAGAGAGATACTATGATGACAGGTCAAAGGAATTCTATGAGCTGAAGATGGTATCTATGACCAATGACGAGTACACTAGCATATTTTTGGTGTTATTGAGATATGTTCCTTACCTGAAGGAGGAGAAGGCCATGATTCAAAGATTCATTAGTGGGTTGCCAGTAGCATTCAAGGACAAGATTGAGTTTGATGAGCCTAGATCATTTGAGGAGGGCATTCAAAAGCTAAATCATTGTTTTGAGCAATTGAAATGCAGATGTGAGACAAAGCCGAACTGGAAACGTAATGAAAAAGATAAAGTAAAATAGGACAAGAAGCAAAAAAGCCCTCATATACAAGTAAAAACGAGAATGTGGCACCATATAAGAAGTTGAATGCATATGATAGAAGACAATGATTTTAGTCTGAGGAGAAGAACGAGGGTTTAGGTTGGAAGCCTTTATAGTGTTGGACTTGTGGTGGAGAGAATCATAGTAGAGATTTTCCATAGCATCAGAGTAGTAGACCACTAATCTACAGTGTGCAAGAGGCACAAATAATGGGGGATGTTGGATAGAGTATTCCATAGATCTATGTAGCATTGGAGAATAGGAGGCCAAATCACTAGGTGTCTATTTTTTTGTTGTTGACAAGATTGGATTTTGGTATTAATTTCAAAAATATCAAGGAGCAATCTCCCATTACGAAATTTCTAGAACTAGCCAGGGAGAGGAAGAGAGCGAGATAATTGCTCCACCATAATTAGTTTTTATCCTATTAACATAGATTATGAGCTTCCCTACTACATAAATATAAAAAGCTGCTTTAATAAAAGCTTACATTTTCATTTCAAGATAAAAAATATTACTTAGATAAGGGACAGATAAAGTTGGTGTTGAGACAAAGTGTACTACATTGAGGAATGATCTAAAGAAAAGAAAGAGTAGGTAACTTCTACTGCTGGTTCACTGTAGTCTCCTCTTTGTCTTTATTCCCGCTGCTTCAATCCACTATGACTAAGTTTTCTCCAATTTTTTTGGTGGTGACTTCTCTTAGGAAAGTGACAGAATTTTCCAAATGAGTGCACCTATTGCTTAGAGTGTCAATTTCTGAGCGCTGATTAGTGAGTTGCTTCATAAGACATGCATTCTCTGTTCTTGTCTAGAAACGAATTTGCCTAACTGTCTCCCTTAGCTAGTCTATTACAAATTTGTGTGCTCTGTAGTGAATGCATGAGTCATTCTTGGAAGAGTTCTCGAGAGGATCCATTTGTGAAATGAGGCAATGAAGAACCTTTGCTGAAGGACTACATAATGCGGAGATGGGAGACTTTGATTCAGTCAGAAGAAGACACCAATGACTACTCATAGGGACACTAAGAAACACAAGAGGTGTGCAGGACATAGGAAGACCAATCAGAAGGGTTTCTGCCTAGTCCTGAACAGAAGGGAGAGTAGTAAGGATCAGTAGGAGAGAACACTGCAACACACTGAGAGGAGATCAAAAAACTGATGGGAGGCACTAAGAGATGAGAGGAGTTATAAAGGGAAGAGGGTTGGTAACTTTGGAAAATTGATGAGCAGGAAGGATAACATCACAAGGAGAATGAGAGACAAAAATCCAAAAAATCAGCTTGGAGATGGATGGTAAGCTTTGTGATCAAGTTGTTTCTATTTTGATTAACCTTGGATCTAATTATAGTTATGTTAATCCTGACTTGGTATATAAGTGTGTTTTGAATAAATAAGTGCACACAAAATATTGGTTAGTGTAGTTGGATACAGGTAGAAATAAGAGAGTTCAACACTGGGTAAGAGCTTGTGCATTTGAGTTGAATGGTATGCGTACATCAACAAATTTGAATTTATTGCTATTGTGATCATATAGTACATTGCTAGGCATGGACTAGTTGCATCTTTATAGAACCAAGGTGGATTGTTATGAAAAGGCTATTGAGTGCCTGGATGACAATGGGGAACAAAGAATCTTGTAGGGTAAGAAGAAGGCAACATCAGTTAGAATGGTGACAACTATGTAGGCGAAGTGCAATGGTAAAAAAGGGTGTTTGTTATTCGCAGTGCATATTTCTAGTGACAAAGGTAAGGAAGTTAAGGATGCATATGTCTTGAGCAGGTACCCAGTTCTACAATAGTTTCAAGATGTGTTTCCGGTAGATATTTCAAAATTTCCGCCTCATAGGAAAGCTGAATTTTTTATTGAGTTGGTATCAGGGGAAACACCAACATCAAAGGTACCTTACATGATGAGCACACCAAAGTTGGTGGAGTTGAAGTTAAAGTTGAAGGAAATTTTTGACAAGGGATACATTAGGCTAAGTGTATTTCCTTGGGGTGCACCAATGTTGTTTGTGAAGAAGAAGGATGGTACTTTCAAGTTATGCATTGATTATGGGAAGTTGAACAAAGTGCCATCAAGAATAGGTATTCATTGTTGAGGATTGATGACTTGTTTTATCAGTTGAATGGAGTAACAGTATTATCAAAGATTGATATGAGATTAGGATACCATAAGGTACGCATTAAAGTAGAAGACATCTATAAGCATGCGTTCCAGACCAGTTATGGGAATTATGTGCTGCTTGTAGTTCCATTTTGTTTGAATAACGCTCCAACTAATTTTATGTGCTTGATGAATAGTGTGTTGTGTCCTTATCTAGACAAGTTTGTTATTGTATTAATTGATGATATATTGGTATATTCTAAGAATGAGGAAGAGCATGTCAAACATTTAGCAACAATATTGAGATTGCTAAGAGAGCATTAGTTGTATGCTAAGCTCAGTAAATGCAGTTTCTTTCAGACATAGATACATTAATTGGGACATCTGTTTTCCAAGGAAGGCATAGCAGTGGATCTAGAAAGGATAAAGGATATAATGGAGTAGGGAAAATTTTAAGGATGGAAGTTTATCTTAAAGTTTAGAAACATTGGCGAATTTTACTAGTCCCTAATATGAAAATTGTAAATTTTTTGTTGATATTTTTGTAGAAATATTTAGATTTCCAATGATTCTATATTAGTCAATAAAATATTTTGATGATTTTTAAGGTAAAATAATGGTGTACTATAAAATTTGGGCGAATCATTTTAGAAAAAAATGGAAATTGGCAAATCCTTTTTTTTTTTGCAAAAGCATGGAAAACTAGCCCACCTACGAATATTAGCCCCTAGATTTTTTCCTGTCATGGAGTGGGCATATCCAAGGAATGTGGATGAGGTAAGATCATTCATGGGGCTAGTAGGTTATTACAGGAGGTTCACCAGGAAATTCTCACATATTTCTTATCATATTACATCGTTGCAAAGGAAAGCTAATAAATTTGAATGGATATAAGAACATGAAGCTATTTTTGAGTAGTTGAAATAATTGTTGATAAATTCTCCAGTTCTAAATGTTTCAGATTCAGAAGAGTTTGTGGTATGCACAAATTCTTCCATGAGAGGGCTTGGTGGAGTCCTTATGTAGGAAGAACAGGTAGTATGCTATGAATCAAGGAAACTGAATGAGCACGAGAAAAGGGATGCACATGGCTGATGGGGGCTCTTCCATTGTGAATAGCATTCCAACTCGCAAAACTCACATTCTAAAATTCAATAATAGAAAAGAACTTTCTTTATTGATAAACTCACAACTCTACATAATGGAAATCTACACTCCTAATCTCATTACAACAATATCTCTTCACTTTACATCCCATTCCATCTCAAGCCTTGTTACAAAACATTCGATAATTCTTTCTCTTATTTTCCTCTTTTTTACCTCCCCTTGATAGGAGAAAACATCCCCTATTTATACAAAAAGATGAGAAGCTATCTCATTAATGAGAGTCCATGAATCTCTCCCTATATATCTAGAGTTACAATCAAAAGAGGAAATGATAAGACATGTCTTCTTAGAGTTTCAATACAAATAGGAAATGAGACACATATCCTTATGATCCCATGATCTTCTCCACTCAAAGTCGAATTTGGTTTTGGGAGGCCACATAAAGTATTTTGGAAGCTTCCTTTTGATCTACACATGTCAACAATCTCATCCCACTTGTTAGGTATAAGCATATGCACATTATTTTCTAATTTTAACCATAAATTCATTTAAAAATGCTAAGAATTAATAAAGTTTGGAAAAACATAAATGTGACTCAATAATGATAATGGTAAGGTAAATGTAATGAAATAGAGGTGGAGTGAAGGTGACAATATGAAAATATAAGTGAAAATGTAATGTAAGTGAATGAAAATTTGAAGGCCCAACATACCCCCCAACTAAAGCTATTGCATGTCCTCATACAATCTATTACATTAATTCTTTTTTATCCTTGAGCTTTGGCTTAACTTTGCATGATATCATTTGATAACTTCATACTTTTGCAAAGTCTTTTAGTTGAATTGCAACATGGTTGGTTCTTGTGTTACAACCATATTTTGTTGTTGCATTCATTTTTTATCTTTGAACTTTACATAATGATAATTTGATTATTGTTGCAAAGTATATCTTTATTGGATTGTATCATAGTTGGTTCTTGTGTGACAACCATGATTGTGTTTGTATCAAATTATCTTTTCAGTATTTTTGAAAAGCCTTTTAATGATAATAATAGTAATGTAATAGTTAATATCTTTTGAAAGTATGTGGGCTTTTGAATGTGATATGAATATGGAAAAATATAAATATGAATGTAACCACCCCCCCACACACACACACAATTGATGATATTGGCAATTTTATGAGATGAGGAAGAGAAATGTTTTTTTTCAAAAAATTATCATTCTAGCTTTTCAAGGAATTTTATGGTAAAAAGTTAGAAAATGACACACTTTAAGTTACCCTTTGGAAATGGATGAGCTGCATGTGTGGTGGCTGCAAAATTCTAATCATAATATTCTTCAAGTGGCTGGACAATTCATGGAGAAAAGAGTCAATATGACCTTTTATTTCTTTTATTAAAACTTGCTAAATTTACTGCGGAATAGTATTGATTCTATTGCTGCCATCTGATTCCGCAGCTACTATTTGATTTTGCAGCTGTCATCTGATTTCGCAGCTGCATGTCTTCTACATTTTCTCCAAAATTCTGAAAATGATAGTCTTAATGTCTTCAAAACTCATTGGCACAATTCCTGCTATGTGAATAGATGTTCTAATGTTGAACATAGTAGGAAATTGTTGACTTAGTGGCCATTAATGGATGCCACTAGTCAACATGAAAACTCTCACCATTGATCACAATGAGAGTCAAGATGTGCAAACACATCTTGCTAGGTACGAATAATTTTGCTGTTGTCGAGTACCTATAAGATCTGATGAACAAGGGACATTAATGTATTCCCATTGTTCATCAGCATGAGGACTTGTCATTAAGTCATGCAAGCCTCAAGGTGTTTTTGCAAGGATTTTAGATTCAAAGGAATATGGACTCAATAATTTGCATTGAAGCAGGGTTTAATTGCAAAATGAAAAGGATAGGAAAAAGAAAATGAAAATGGGATATGACAATGGAAAATAATAATGACAATGGGCAATAAACATGAAAGTAAGCTTCTTGATTTTATTTTCGGAGTTGACGAAAAGTCTATGTGAATGAAGGAAAATGAACAACTGACTCTTGCTAGGAAAAATAATTATGGCTTGCTTTAAATTGCTTGGTTGGATTTATAATTCAAAAGGGAGGAAGAGTAATGGTTTTGATGAATATGGACATGGACTTGTTCTTATGTTTCTCATGAGATTGGTCTTTTGAAGACCAATTGTCATCACAATTTAATCTCCTTATTGATCATTCAATCATTCTAAACCTGCAAAAAAAACTTGACACAAAGAACATAAGTGTGTTAAAAAAGAAATAGCTAATTTCTTTTTGATTCTTACACAAAAATTGAATGTCAAATGAAACAGAGTAAGGAAAATCAAAAGTGTTATATTTGGTTCAATTCATGATATCGATAACAATCCATTTTTAAGAAATAACCATGAAAAATAATTCAACTCCCTATTGTCGGATGACTTCATGCACTGTGCTCAGTAAAATGATTGGCATCACAAAGATTTGTTGTGTCCTGCAAGTTAAAACTTCATAGAAAAATACACAACAATAATATTAATGCCAAATGTTCAAAAATCATCTAAATAATTTTCCAATTGTTTTGCAAGTCATTATTGAATCGTCATCTGTGCTGCAAAAATAACATGCTGTCAAAAATATTTGAAGTGGCAAAAATATGAAAAAGTACTTGTACAAAAAAATTTATTTCAATCAAATTTTGCAAGTATTTTCATTTTTATAAATTGCTTCAAAAAATTGATTGCACGTTTCATTCTGTTAGACCAACTTTTTCCAGGTTTCATGATTCCATCTAGCGCTGCCTCTTCAAAATTGGAATGCCTTCATTAGTTGATAAAAAAAAATAAAAAAAAGTCCCTATAGATTTGTAACTGGAACTGGCGTAGATCAAGATCTTGAAATAACAATTTCAGAATTCATCTAGTGTTTCTCCCATCTTCTTATTTGCCATTGGTGGATCGATCCTGGAGATTCGCTCATCCTTCAGAACTGATTGCTGCAGGATCTTCCTGTTTCGATTTGACGAAATCATTTTGAGTAATCGTAGTTGGTACTCCCATGTGAATCACACCTACATGAATACGTGCTAAGGTTTGCCATATTGGGAGGGTAAATCTGTTGAAATTTTGCAGAGGATCAAGAGTCATTGTTTGACTAGAAGTCTTAGTGAATTAAATGTGTTATTTCCAGCACAACCTCATGCATAAAAAGAATCTATTTTACTCACATATTTTGGAAACTAAGGCTATGAAGAACCATATAATTCACTCAAACAGTTGTGAAATTCGGAAAACCATTTTTGAGTTACCTAACTCACCCTGTTCATGAAAAAACCCATGTCTTGGATTTTTCTAATTCACCTAGGTTTGCTCAGAATTTGCGTTTTAAAATTGTGTGTTTATGTTACTGCGTTTTCTGGGAATCGCTATGAATTCAATTGATGTGGTTTGATTTGTAGGTTTTGGAAGGTTGCTTCAATTCAGCGTGGAGGTGCCATGGTTGAGTGGCTAGACTAGCTCACTCTAGATATGGAACTGGATCATAAACTGGTGGATCTTCATCTCCATATCGAACGACTGCTTTTGAAACCACTGCTTTTGCCTCAACTATCAATTCTCACATAATAATCAATGCCTGGAAGTCCCTCCGATGCATCAACTCGAAGCTAATTGCATCTGGATTGCTCGAACTTCAAACATTGATTTTGCTCCTGGACCACTTTGTCTCTCACCAACACCACCTCGTCCAACCTTTCAAGAAAGAAAGATTTGTTGATGCCTCTTCCTCAGAAACCGGAATGAGGAACTTCAAGTTTTGGGAGAATGACTATATGTGCTTCAAGGATCAACTATCAACATCACACCTACACAATTCAATGGTGGGTAATGTAAGGATAGGATTCATTCAGTGGCATTTGGTTTTTAATGATTAACAGTCACGATTAAAATATATATTGGAGAGTGAACTGCTCTTTTAATTGAATTAAAACTCAACCTTGCTCATTAAACGCGAATTGTCTTTGTCTTTGCCACGAGTGAGTAGTCTCAGAAATTCACTGTAGCTGCATGGTGCTTGAAGGTTTGTATATTTGAAGGTTTTTTCTCTTTTTTTTTATTATGTTTAATTTTTGTTGTTGTTTTTTTTTTAATTTTCTTTATTGACATAAAAATTCTTTTTTTGATCCTCCAGATCACACAAAGCACAGGAGGAGAGCATACTCGAGAAATTATTATTTGTTTTTTTAGATGTAAGAAATAAGGTCTCCTAATTACACTTCCTTGGAAAAGGCGCCAAAATTTTCAATCAATTTAATGTCTTAAATTGCTAACATAAATTATCGACCAGGGTTAGTAAACTGATGAAGTGTGGTGCACAATATGTGCTTAGTTAACCTTGTTTCTTACTTTGTTGAGTATATTTTTGTTTTGTTTTGAGGGTTTTTTCTTTTATGCCTAATGATTTTAATGGATGTTAAGTGTCAATGATCAACTAAGTCTAATGGATGTTTAATATAAAAACTAATTTCTAAGAAGGAAGAAAAGGAAATGTACTTCAACTAACTTAATTTGCATAAAATCAAATCAAAAACTTGAATGGTTAGTCTAATCTAGGCCGACACTGTGTCTATGAAAAGTAGAGCATTATTCTAGATACAAGTGTATTAATTGATAAGATGAAAATGAAATCACTTCCTATCATATCCTTGAAAAATCTTGATCAAAAATAAAACTAATGCTATTCTATGAAATAAAAGCAAGAAATATAAAAAAAATTGTGATTTACTGCATGCTCAAATACTATTGTGAACATTCAATATAGGAAGATGTCAAAATCATCTTCTTGAAATGACTTAAGCAATTGAGTATACATTAGATGTGATATAAGAAAGCATAATAAAAGCATGGAAAGGAAAACTTGCAGCTATTATGTGATCTAATGCCTCCTAGGCAACCCAAATTGGAAGAAGTACCTTCTTGGACTTGCTGATCATGAGATTACACAATAGATGAAAGCTTAATCTAAAGAGCATGACAAAAACATAAGGAAAGAAACTAAACCACTGTTTATTCTTAATGCCTTAAGCAACTAATATTGGAAAATAGCTAAATGCTACCTTCTTGAGAAGCTCTTTGGAAAACATAGGCTTAAACAATGAATGAAAAGCTGAATCTAAGAAAGCATTGTAAAGACATGTGAAAGAAAACTAAGTCAATGTATGCTCTAATGCTTCAAGAAATCCAATTTTAGAAAATAGATAAAACACTACTTTGTTGAGATGCTCTTAGGAAACATAAAATTACACAGTGAGGTAAATCTACATTTGAAAAATAAAATAACATTTGCAATGGAAAGCTAAACTATTTGCATGAATCAAAGTAAAAAAAACTAATTAATCTTACAAATTTACAAAGGGATGCACATGGTTGATAGGGGCCCTTCTATTGTCCAATAGCATTCCAACTCACAAAACTCACATTCTAAAATTCAATAATAGAAAAGAACCTTCTTTATTGATAAACTCACAACTTTACACAATGGAAATCTATACTTATAATCTCATTACATCAATAGCTCTTTACTTTACATTCCATTCCATCTCAATCCTTGTTACAAAACATTCTATAATTCTTTCTCTTCTTTTCCTCCTTTTTAACCCCCTTGATAGGAGAAAAATTCCCCTATTTATACAAAAAGATGAGAAGTTATCTCATTAATGAGAGTCCATGAATCTCTCCCTATATCTCTAGAGTTACAATCAAAATAGGAAATGATAAGACACATGTCTTCCTAGAGTTTCAATACAAATGGGAAATGAGACACATATCCTTATGATACCATGATCTTCTCCACTCAAATTCGAATTTGGTTTTGGGAGGCCACATAAAGGTCTTTTAGAAGCTTCCTTTTGACCTACACATGTCAACAATCTCATCCTACTTGTTAGGTATAAGCATATGCACATTATTTTCTAATTTTTAACCATAAGTTCATTTAAAAATGCTAAAAATTAATAAAGTTTGCAAAAACATAAATGTGACCCAATAATGATAATGGTAAGGTAAATGTAATGAAATGGAGGTAAATGTAATGAAATAGAGGCGGAGTGAAGGTGACAATATGAAATATAAGTGAAAATGTAATGGAAGTGAATGAAAATTTCAAGGCCCAACAGTAACAACCCACTTCCAATCTGAACAAGAGTTCTCGGGATGAAATTCTTCATGGAAGGAACAATACTTAGGATCAACACATTGATCGAGTTGGAACATAGGATTTTGTACAAATTTGGAGCCAAACTGGATGTCCCTTGATGAGCCAGTTGATGAATTGCTTTCCTGTCTCTATCTGGGTGGATGATTGTTCGCGAATATGTCCATCTTCCATTGCTTGAGTTCGGACATTTTAGTGGTCAAGTTCTTGACAAGGTTAGTGAGGGTCTCAATGTAAGTTGCTTCCTTGTCTCTGCTTTTGCTCACCGTTTCTTGAGGCTTTCTACTCGCATCCTTGGAGTCTTTCGTTGATTCATCATCCTTGATGACTCCAATGACGTGCAAGTATTTCTCAACAACAATAGCCTCTTCACAACTTTCTAACAATGTTGGCTTCATAGCTCACTTGACGAACTGCACAATGGTGGTTGGCAGTGCAAATGTGTAATAGTCGACAGTGATGGAGTCATGAGGTTTTGTGTCTACTACAAACTTGTTCAAGATATGCATAAACCTTTGATTGAAATATTTTACTTTCTTTTTTCCCTCCATCTTGAGTCTTCCCAATTCTTTGAGTACCATGGTTGGGGTCTTGTCATCAGCAGACTTTTCAAGGAACATACGTTTGAAAGAACCCTAGTTCTATATAGATTTGGGTGGAAAGCTATGATACCAAGCAGTTGTCTAGCCATCCAAACGTATGTTGCTACGTCGTCATAACGTACCTCAAGGGCCTGCAGCTGTAGGTAGAAGTTGTCTAAGTGGTCTTCTACCTTCACCGCGCTATCAAGGTTAAACTTGATGTTCATTCTCTTTGCTTGCTTTGGCATCTTGTGCAAAACATCTGGGAGAGCCAATGGTCCAAGTCATCCATTCAAGATTTGGGTCAGCCATATCTTCATCCTCTTCGTCCTCTTCATCTTCTTCCTCTCCTTCGAAATCTGATGGTTCCAGATCTAAGTCTGTCGATTTGTCTCCGCCTCCACTTCCTCTGTTGTCTTCTCCTCTGGCCTCCTATATCAGAGTTTGATCCCAATACCACAAGAGTGCCTTTTTCGTCTTCAAAAAATATTGGATTTTCCTCTCTATCTTCAATAGCTTCTTCCAAACCTTCAAGAGTAGCAAGGACTGCTTCTTCCACCAATGATACAAGAACTCCTGTGGGAGTGACTTTTGGATTCTTAGATGCATGTGGAAGGTACTGTATGCCTAGGATCAGTTCAACTACTTTCGTGAACTGGTGAGTGATGGGACAGATGGAGTGAAGGTGTTGATATGAAATATCGTGTTCAATCCTGGGAGGTGAGGAGTAACCAACTACTGAGTCGTGAGAGAGGGAGTGCGAGTTACTACCTTGACCAGATGGTTGATAAGTGAGTAAGGGTAATTTCATCCATATACAACTGGCTACCCTCCTAGCACTAGAAATGTTGACGGTGTTGGACCCGCCAACATTCAGGGGATCGCCCAGGTATGAAGTGCCAATTAGACTTCACACCGTTTGGTGTGGGAGTCCCATCCAGTATGATGGCCCTGTTGCCATTGTCTTAAGGATTTGCCTCAATTCTTGCTTGCTAGCACATGAGAGTGGTCTGCTTTATTTTTGGGAAATGAGGTTCACGTGCCTGGTGAGTGTAAGTGTACTTGTGTCAATGGTTCTTTCACTATGAGGGGAAGAGAGTGAAGGTGAGTTCCAGGTTGAAAGGGATTAGTCCCAACTCGGCTAGGAACACACAACACAAAAGGATATGTACATATTTTGGTGGAGAAATCCACTCAGATGTGGCTGTCACAACATACAAGGTAAGATAACATGTACATCACTCACGTATCAGTTCGAGACAAGTGTGACAGTTGTTACAACAAGGTTCATGTGAAAGGTCTGTCTGATGTCCAATAGAGTAGTCGACATGGACAGGACAACATTAACAGCATATACAACACATTTCCATTAATAGATGATGCATTAAAACAAATGAATAAGTTCATATGTAGAACACACAGTTAAAGAAACATGAATTACAAGTGTTAAAGATCAGTCTTACAATAAATACAATACATGTGTGAAAATGTGTTGGCTTGTTAACAGGCTTCTAAATTAAGCAAAAGTTCCAAGACACTTCGTTACACCATACATCACTAACCCCATCAGTAGGGCGTTGGGGCCACTACTTACTCCTCAAAGAAAAGATTACAGACTCTCTTGGCTATCTGGGAGTAGTTGAGGTGAAAAGTCTTCCTATGTACAAATGAGGGGGTATTTATAACCAAGGGTGAAACTAACCCTGGTGGTTGTTCAACTACCCTAATGACTATTTGACTTCCATGACTTTTTGACCTACATGACTCTCTGTTCATAAGTGGGTCTCTTGGACGTCCACGTTACATCACATTGATTGACAACAAGCCCATAGTGGAGATGTGGGCGACATGACTTGATAAGACAATGCTAGTACATTCATGCTATTGCTGGAGTGCATGTCGAGATATAGTGCTGCTGAGTGATGGATGTTTTCATGTTTTATCATAGCTTCACCTCCGTATGGCGAAGTGCACGGAGTCTTCGATGGTCCTTGGTTCTCTGGATGAAGCTCTAACATGTTTTTCCTTCCCTTCATGTTGGAAGGCTTAACAGGTTCACTTGTTCGCAAAAGTGGATGTTCATCATGTTCGTCCACTTCGCATGCTTTGTCCATTCATTTGTTGATGAACCTATCCATCTGTATGTGCTCGCTTTGTTCATCATGTTCATCATTGTGATATGTTTGTTGCTGTACATGTACCTGCAGTCACTCATGATGAGACAACATTAAATCAAAAACCTCCTAGCCTACCATGACACATGATCATTCGGATGTGGGTGACCGGGAGAGGTAGCAAGGTTGTGATGTGGGATGATAGCTCTAGGAAACTGCTGATGAAACTTGCACAAGAGTCACTGAAGGATGGAGACGGACAATCTGAGTTGACTGTGACTGTCTATGAGGTCTGGCTTGACTAGGAGGAAAAATTGCGCAAATTTGGGGGGGGGGGGGGGGGAAGTCCAGGCTGTAGGAGGGTAGGGCAGGCATGCTCTGTGAATTTTTTGGAAAAAACAGTTATCAGAACTTGGACAACAAAATTTGCAAAATTTTCTAGAGGAATGGGTTGGGCTTGCATGAAGGGTCAGCAGGCAAGGATTGCGCAGTTTTTTTGGGGAACTTCCCAGGAGACTGGCAGCTAGAACTGTGTAATTCCCAGAGGAAACTACCAGTTGGCTGTTGGGGTCACTGGCAACCATAACTGTGCAAATCTGAGAGGGAACTACCAGTTGGCTGCTGGGGTCACTGGCAGACAGAACTATGCAATTCCTAGATGGAACTGCCAATTGGCTGCTAGGGTCACTAACAGCTAGAACTGCGCAATTCCCAGATGGAACTGCCAGTTGGCTACTGGGGTCACTAGAAACCAGAACTACGCAATTCCTAGAGGGAATTTCCAGTTGGTTGTTGGGGTCACTGGCAACCAGAACTGCACAATTCCTAGAGGGAACTACCAGTTGGTTGCTCAGTCATTGGCAACAGAAACTACGAAATTCCTGGAGGGAACAAGTAGTCTGATGTTGGGAGCTGCTGGCTGGGAAAAATGAACTAAGGCTGGGAGGTTGGCCTGTTGATAATATCTATGCAATTTTTGAGCTGAGCTCACTGATGCATAGCAGGAGGCCGACTCATGAGCACTGCGTAATTTCTGAGATGACCAGTCGTTCGGTTGTCCGGATGGGCAGCATGAGTGTTACTTGAGTTGCTTGTGGGCAGTGTAGCTTGAAAGAACTAGCTTGGTTCTTCTGCGCTATTCTGGTTGACAATCGAACAAGTCGAAAGTAGGGTGATGATCTGGCTATCAGTGAGGAGTTTGGTCATCAGAACTTCAGCAATAATGACTGTGTGTGAACAGTAGAAAGATGCACAGGTGATCATGCAGACACACACTCGCATGACTTGATGAAAAAACAACCAAACCATCAGGACACCCATGTTCAAATTGACTAACCAACGGTGCAAGTGACAAGCGCGACACTCGTGATTTATTTTTCATGATGGAGATGATGCTTGCATTACAGTGAATATGAATCCATGTGTGAGTGCAACAGATGCCTTCATGGCGAACACAACAAACACATACGAAGCAACAAATTCGAGCATAACCAGAAAACAGTCACAAGAATGACTTAGAAATTCAACATGCAGAGACTTGAGTGCAAAAAAAAAGCAAGGTAAATGTAAAGACTCACATGAGCTCACAGAGTGAACTCGAGTGTGTGTAGTCACCAAGTGAAACTCTCCAAGGGAGGCTTCGAAATTGGTGGAGGCCAAAATTTTGGAGGGTCGTTGTAGCCGCTACAATAGGACCCTATGCCTTTACACTACTGAAAAACAAAAATTAAAATGAGCATGCACCATGAAAAATTTTCAAACAAGGAACCTAATACATGCTCTTGAAATGACCACTGGTGCTGACTTAAGCATAGGCTCATGTACTCAGCCACAGGGTCATGGAATAGACAAGGAATATTTGTAGCAACCTCTTCTCCATATACAGTCTTCTGGCTAATGTATTTTTGGTCATGGAAGCCACCAACATTATCCAACTCTTCATCTTTGGCCTTTTCAAGAAAACCTTGTTGTTGGGAGTTTTTTCTCCACTTGTTGGTAAACAACTCCTTCTGCACCTCTATGGCCACTTCTTCCTCCTCTGGATATTTTGAATCATAAATTGGAAGGGGGGCTTGGTCTTTTTCTCCGGGTGAAGGATGAGCATTGTACACTGGAGCCTTTTTGCTGACCTCCTAATGGGCTTCCTCTTCTTGCGCAGCTTCCCATGACTGGAAGCATTGTGGTCATGCATCACTTGACTTTCCATCAGAGTTATATTCATCATAAGAAGGAGAAACATCATACTCAACTAAATAAGCCCTCTAAGAGTTTATTGGTAGCTCAATGGTGTTTCCTTCTTCTCTTTCTTGCTCATGGGGGGATGTTTCTTGATGTGAGTAGATATCTTCTTGGAATGAGCTCTCACATACATCTTCAACATGGTTATTTACCTTGGGAATATCTTCATCATTACAAAGTGTGCAACAATATTCAAATAGATCATTCGATGGATAAAATATTTTGAAATATTGATAGAATGTTGTATGAAAACATTTTAAAGAAGTTATGCTACCACAAGGTATCATTTTAAACCAAACTCTAGCATCCTCATCTAAAGACCACTTGAACAACTTCATTTGTACATCTTCAAGAAAAATACCTTATTGCTACATGCATTCATGAAAGTATTTGAGGTGTTGGTCAGGTCTTCTCTCTTTGTTCCCATTGAATCTAGGGAAATAGGAATTCCACTCATGACATACAAGGACATGATTGGGATAACCAGAAATAGAAGAGAAATCCAATGGGGCAAATTGGTTGGCTAGGAATGTAGGAAGGGCAATCTTGAAAACCTCCCTATGTGATTGATTTTAGCTTCAGAAGTAGAGAGAGTTTTGGGTCATTGTAGAATCTGAGTGAGTATGGGGCTGCTTGAAAGCGAGGATGATCAAAATAGAGATAGGGACAATGGAGTCACCCGGATGTTTACCATAAATTTGATAGTGGAGTCACCATGGTGAGAGATCTTCAACCCACACTTCCCTTGCTCACCTAATGGGGGGAATGTAAAACTTTGTCATACCTAGGGAAAAATATTCTAATATGTTCCCACGAAATGACACCAGAACGATGTTGTGGCTAAATCTAACACCATGTGGCACAAGTGCTGCAGGGGAGATAGAAAGCCTCCTAGAGACAACCTCTGGGTTGATTGCATACCAGTGCCTAGGACATCTTGAATAGAGGAGTGCAAGAAATATTTTATGTGAGGGGTTTGCATCACTCCAATTGTCATGCAATGAAAGATAATAAGGGGGCTTGGTTCATTCCTCCAAAGGTATGAGTTATGTATCTCTGGTGTTTCCTCACAAACACAGTTCCCGGAAATATAAAATAGAATAGCAGAGGTTGATTACTTCAAAGGGTCTTACAACTTAATAAGCTTGTAGAGTAAATGAGAGAGTATTAGTATAAAGAATAACTCGTCATATAGAACCCAAAGGATCCATAATTCTATATTGAACACATAGAGTTGCAAGCCATGGAAAATTATACACTTGTTTGAGTTACAAGCGGAGCTAATGGATTGAAGAGAGGATAGGTGCTATTATTCATATAGAGAAGTTTAAAGATATAACTTTAGCTCTTCATACATGAATTATGCATCAATAAATCAACACACATGGATCTATAAGGAAGCATGAAATAATTTCTAGCAGCTATTATAGCATGAATGCAGAGAGGAATATGAACACAATGGAATTAAATAGGAGGATAACATACTGTAATACTAAGAAGGGGGGATCACAACCATTTCTTTGATATTCTAAAATATCTGCCTATTTAAAGTAATATAGTCTAAAATACAAATCATTCTCTTATAGATGTACTAGCCAAATTGGTATCACAAAGTTTCGACCCATCAGGTGAGAAATTCCAAAACCCCCTTCTTATGAATTTCATCCCCCTATTTATAATCAGAGGGGGATATCTTGAGTTATAATAAAAAATATCTAAGCCACAACACCAGCTGTCTGCTAGACTAGTTGTCTCAGCTAGTGTAAGGCTCTGCTACCTAAAGATTACGATTGGGATAGAAACCCTTCTTGGAAATAGAAAACTACAGAAAGTAAACAAAAACATGAGGAAGAGTGGAGGAAGGGGTCCTTTGTTGTCCCCGTGAAAGCTTCAGATCAGGCCCTATCTTTGTTACAATGTGCTTCCCATGTTGCTTGGCCTGTTTACTATCCCCTCTCCCTTAAATGCCTGGAGGACTCGTTCTATGGAATAGGGAGTAGATTTGTTGTAAATGCATGTCACTGAGGTATTTTCTATGTGGAGGAGTGTGGTTTCGTGCTGGGCTATTGATTTGTCTGAGTCCCCCATATTGCTTTGTAGTTGCAACATGCTCTATTAACTATCACCGCTTCCAACCCATCTGTCCATTTAAATCTCTGCAAAACACTACCTAAGCACCATTACCACGTGACCTTATCCTTTAAGAATAATGTGAAACATGCGAGTTACAACCTCCCCTTAAGCCCCCTTTAGTATAGCCCTACTTATGTTGTTCTTTTCATGTAACCAAGGGATAAGACCAAGCGCTTAACATTTAGGTTTTAAGGCCTTTAGACTGGTGTCGAGGAGCCTTTACCTTTATAACACATAAAGCCCTTTGATTGTCCCTTACACTGCACCGACCGATATCCTGGACGTGAAACCCGTATATAATACACCTCAATAAATTATCGCATCTGGGGGGCATTTTCCTTAAGTTTCTCCCCTAGTAATCTATGATCACCGATATGTGGGATGACATCATATTTTCCACATGTTACCCTATGAGTGGTGACATGTGTCACCCGGAAATGGCCCCATAGGACCCCTCAAAATGCTGAAATTGAGTGACACGTGTCTGTTGCCACGTCAGCATCTGTACTACCACGTGTCCTCTATATTGCCACGTCATTGATGTCCTCAGATTTAATGTTAGCTCTGAGGACCAATAGTACTCCACCACGTGGCCCCATGGAGGAGAGAGAAAAATTCCTGCCTCGCCCTATTTTAGCGTGCATTCCTTTGTTAATGAATTTCAACCCTCCCCAAAACTTTTACACTGTATCGAAGAATCGTTCCTCGCGCGAACTTGGGATGAAAACCTCACTGATCCACCAATATTGTAGGATTGCGGGTTGTGGGATTTACCGTACCGTCATATCACCACGTGGAGGAGAGAGAAGGGGGTAGCCTGGCCTTGTTTTTTTCATGCATTTATTTGTTAGAAGTTTTCAGCCCTCCCTAGTGATTTCACATGATATCACAACATCACCCCCACAAGGTTTTGGAGTTTTTGGTGACTACGGGACTGCGGGGTCGCTTAGATACAGGATGCGAGGCCCAATGGTATTGTGGGACTATGGGACCTATGGGACTGTGGGATCGCGGGACTGTGGGATGTGGGAGTGCGGGACCTACGGGATTGCGTGATGTGATATCAACGCTCAACACTTTGAACCATCGATAACCTTAAGTATGTGCCCCGAGACCTCACCAATATGCAGGATGTAGGACTGCAAGTAGTGTGAAGTTGTGGGATTGTGAGGTGCGGGACTACGGGTAGTGTGCCACATGGCCCCCCTGGAGGAGAGAGAAACGGGGTCTGCCTTCCCTTGGTTTTTCAATGATTTTTAGTGTAAATTAGCCTATGCCCTTCCTCGACGCTTTAACACTATCAGCATGCTTCCCCCCACAATTCCTTAAGGATGGTTGATAAGGAACTGTGGGGGTCATGTGGGAATGTGGGATGTAGGACTTGTAGGAGTGTGGGGCCCTCCAATGTGATTTTCCTTAGTCCCTTTAATGTTTTTTTTTGGTTTTCTGGGATTTCCAAAGGCAACATTCAACAAGCTCTAACTTTTGATTCAGGAGTCCTTTTTTGGACTTCTATATACCATTGGAAAGATCTTTCCAAGTAATATGAAATGGGGAGGGTCTGATTTGGCCCTGATAGCTTCTGTGGCCTAAGAAATTGGCATCAAACTTTATTTCTTTTATGTACTAGAGGCAATTAAAGACTAATAAGGGAGTGAGTGACAACAGGTCCAATATTTATTCATGTCTTTATGATGGTTCTTCTAGTGCTTCTTCTCCACAAGTGCTCCATTGTAGCCTCTTCTTGATGACCTCACTTGTATCTTCATTATAATTATTTCATGTGTTTCATTATCATCCTCCCAGAGCTTGGATGATGTGGAGTCTTCCTTTTGATTTTGATCTTCAATCTTTCGTAGCGATCTAGTGTCCCTTCTTCTTTCTTGATAGTCTCTTTGTCTCTTCATCTTCACAAGTGTGTTCTTACATGATCTCCTTGGAATCATCCTTGAGAATGATCCTATGATGTCAAGATACAATACCTACAAAGGAAATTCACTCATGACAATATGACATCAATTCAGAACTTTCCTAGTCTAACTTCTTCATGTAATTCACTGATTGGATCCAGGACTGAATGTAGGACTAAGGAGGAGACTCTGGGATTGAACAATGTGTAGCTCCAAAAGGCAATGATGGAGGTATGATCACTGTGACTACATAATGCGTAATGGCTAAGGGACTGGGAAATATAACTACAAAGTTGAGGGAGACATCGACACAGTAAGGTAGGCTTGCTCACTATGATTATGTAGTGCATAGTTCAGGGAAGAATAAGCCACATGATTGATCAATTATGCAGGTTAGGGATGCAGTGAGGCTTGATTGATGACTAAAAATGCATAGTGCAGAGTGGAAGACTAATTGGGAGGGATAATTGTGCAGTTTCCAAGGACAAGATGTAGAGATTGAGCAATTTGATTTCACAATGCACAGTCCTTGGAGGCAGTGATTATTCAGTACACAATTTCAGAAGGAAAGGATTTTCATTGTGACTTTAGACTGTGTAATGCATAGTTATAGGAGGGATAAAAGTTTAGCAAGTTGTAGGGACAATGAAAGCTCTGGAAAAGACTAACAATGGGATTAGTCAGACAAGAGAGAGAAAGACATGAAAACAAGTCTCAAACCATGATATCTCACATTCAAATAACATCAATACATACAAAGGAATGCTCAATACCAAAAATCAACAAGCATACCTTGAAATGAAAGAAAAGCGACACTTATTTCTAAGTGTGATAGTCGGAACGTCACTTTGCGACACTTTGAGTACAAGTTATGACAAGAGTGTCGACTACAACCAGGAAGTACACTGGGCTATGGGAGAGTGTCTAGCACAATGTTGCATTAAGTGAGGACAAATTAGGGATGTTTTTTGGAAGCAGGGACACAGAAGCATCATTTCCCAAAAATCTAAGAAGCAAAGTGTCTCAGAAGCATCTACTATATATATATATATATATATATATAGATATATATATATATATATTTATTTATTTATATGATTTTATTGCATTTATATTAAAAAAAATTAAAAAATACCAAATTGGTTATAGAAAACATGAAAATATGCATATTTTTACATAAATCAAGATAGATATGGCATCCATTGTACATCAATGATTAATTATTCCAACATTGACCATCTAGAATCTAGATTACTCTCTTGTCTACCCTTTGCCTCTACTTCGATTCTCTAGGGATATCAGTCAACATTGCCCAATATTGATCCAACAACATAATCCAAGCCTTATAATATGGTAGATAAATATTAACAAGCTTGATCAATTATTTTGACTTGAGTGAAGATTACATTTTTGCTAAGGCTATTACAAAGGATTTCAACAATCAACAACACCAACACTAGGGTATGATATAGGGCTCAATGCTCTTGATTAAATTCGAATCAAATTCCCTCATACATGATATAATCCAATTAAATGTAGATTTTACTATAGATTCACAGCTCATGTAATGTACTAAAACACAAGACAAGAATATACTCTACTCTTTAAACAACGGAAACCAAGAATTGATGAAAACAATAATCGACAAGAGGAAGATAATCAAAGACACATAACACAATTATTTCTCTAGGGAAAGACACTGCTCAAAACCCCAACTATCTATTGCATTAATAAAAAATATGAGTGATAATACAAAATCTTGTTCTCACAAGAACAATTCCTCACAAGCATGATCAACTCTCTGCCTCACAAGCCCACACTAACCAACACTTATCCAATTTCTGCTTCTTGCTGAGCCCCTATTTCCTTGCACAATTCCTGTGAGGAATAAACCATATTTAATTGGTAATTCCTTCTTCCATAACTATGCAATCCAAATCTAGGTCCTCTTCTAGTTGCATTCAAGATTTGTACAACTATGATCATTCTACAACTGATAGTACATTGGCCCTGCACTCTAGTCTCAACTAGGTCTTTCTCTTAACTAACATGCATGCGTTTCTCATGAGAGAATCTTCAGTTAGGTGGAGTAGCATTGAGGATGGACCAGTGCACCAACTCACTACTAATCCTCTACTTATTCCATAAACAGTTAGAACTAGTTTAATTATCTATAACTCAATCAAACTGAGTTATCTATTTACAACTCAAATAAACTCAATCTGGACCCCTAAAAGTTAGGGAGAACATATACATTACTAGAGAAAGACTTTCAACTCAAAATTCCTAAGCTAATTAAGTCAATTAAACTGAATTAACTATTTACAAGTTGCTATGAGAATAAAATTCGATTTTATTTCATAATTTAATTCAAGGACAAATTAAACTGGAATTTCTTGTTTCCATTTCTCGACACTCCCTCTCAAAAAGAAAGTGATTATCAGCTACCCCAATCCTATGCCTTTGACACTCGAATTTACATCTTGACAATGCCTTTGTCAAAATGTCACCGTCTTGCTCCTCCATGGGAATGTACTCCAACAACATAATCTGCCTCAATACACAATCTCAGAGATAATGATATCGGATATCAATATGCTTTGACCGATCATGAAAAACTGGATTTTCAGAGAGTTTGATATAACTCTAATTATCGTAGTAAATCACAATTGGATCCATTTGCTAACTAAACAAACCAACCAGAATCTTCCTCATTTAGATGGCATCACATGCTTCCTGACTTGCAGCCATGTACTCTGCCTCTACCGAACTAAGTGCAACCAATCTCTATTTCCCGTTGTACCAAGAAAGTGTTGCTGACCCAATACTGAAGATCCCTCCTGACATGATTTTCCTATCAGATGGACTCCCTACCCAATCTGCATTGGTGAATCCTTGAAGCTTCACTCCCTCTATCTATCTGTACCATAATCCATACTGACTAGTGCCCTTGACCTATCTCAACACATGCTTTGCCACCTTCCAATACAGCTTGGTAGGCCTAAACATCGCTTGACTAAGCTAGTTAACTGCATAGCACATATCCAATCATGTGTTGACCAAATACATGAGTGAACCCACAAGTTTCCTATAAACAATACCTTCCACTACTTCCCCTGAAGTAGCATCCTCCTTCCTCTAGTTACCTACTAGAGGAGTCTCCATGGATTTGATGCTCTCCATGTGGAATCTTTTGAGTATCTCGTTAGCATACTTTCCCTAAGACACAAACAATTCCCTATCAACCTTCCATACTCCCATGCCCATAAACTAATTCATGAGCCCCATGTCCTTCATCTCAAACTATCTTGCAAGGTCCTCCTTGAAAGACTTGATCAATTAATTGTCACCTGTCACAACACAATGATAAACAATTTACCTTCCACCATTATGTGGTACATGTCCGCATCTGCTTCACTTTTGGTGAATCCAAACCCACTGAAGTAGCTATTAATCCTGGTGTACCAAGCACGGGGTCCTTGCTTCAGCCCATACAACACCCTCTTGAGCCGACACACATGCGACTCACCGTCAAAGGTCTCAAAACCTTCAAGATGCTCTAAGTATACCTCAACCTGAATCGTTCCATTAATGAAGGTTGTCTTACTCTAGTGTCTTCCTCACCCACCGCTCCTCTTAAGGACTTCTTCTTGGACTTCTTTAGTGGACAATTTGTAGAAAAATGGCCCATCTCGTGACAATGAAAGCACTTAACTTTCGTCATGTCTTTCTTCTTACCTCCATGGAAAGAATCCAATTTGTAATGGTACGCCTTCCCTTTCCGTTTCCTTTCTTTAATCGCTAAGGCACAATTTTCCTCATCATCAGTATTCAATGAGGAACCATCTCTGGTGTTCCTTTTGATCACCTCTTGCATCAAATCCAACCACAGTCATTCCCAATATGGCAGCTTCTCCCTCCCACTGAGAAAGTCCTGATAGTTATTCCAACTCTTGGGAAGGATAGGAGATCTAGGCTCCCCATATCATCCTTGGCAATCGTTATTCCAACACTTCCGAGATCATCACAATAATGAGTGAACTTGGTCAAGTAATTTTGAATGGTCTCACCTTTCTCCATCTTGATTTTTTGAAGTTTGTCTTTGAGTGCCAGCTTCCTATGGTCATGGCTGTTATGGAATAGGTATGTCAATGATTTCCACATTGCATACGGGGTTTCCTTCCCATATAGACTCGAGAAATTGCGGTCTCGAAATCCCTCAAGACTTATTCGCCTCACCTTCGCCACACACTTCTTCCATGCGGCCAAATTCTGTGCATCTGATGCTATTGGCTTAGGAATGTATTGATCAACAAATTCCTTCAAGCCATTATCCTTCAACACTACCTCCATTATGTCCTTCCAGGCTATATAATTCGATCTACCTTCCAAGGCATACTCGAGCCTCAAACCGTAGAACGCCATCTGTCGATCTTGAAGTATGTATTGCAAATTCGAATTTCACCCATAACCCAAAACTCAAAACTTTGAAATCTCCTCTAGTATACTATCTTCAGCTCTGGTACCATGTAGATTCTCCGATATATTCACAACTTATGTAATGTACTAAATCACAAGACAAGAATCTACTCTACTCTTTAAACAACGGAAACCAAGAATCGATGAAAACAATAAGCAACAAGAGGAAGATAATCAAAGACACATAACATGATTGTTTCTCTCGAGAAAGACATTGATCAAAACCCTGACTATCTATTACATTAATAAAAATATGAGTGATAATACAAAATATTTTTCTCATAAGAACAATTCTGCACAAGTATGATCAACTCTTTGCCCCACAAGCTCGCACTAACCAACCCTTAGCCAATTTTTGCTGCTTGCTAAGCCCCTATTTCCTTGTGCAATCCCTATGAGGAATAACCCATATTTAATTGAGAATTCCTTCTTCCATAACTGCGAAATCCAAATCTAGATCCTCTTCTGATTGCATGCATGATTTGTACAACTCAAATCATTCTACAACTGATAGTACACTGTCCCTGCACTCTAGTTTCAATTGGATTTTTCTCTCAATAAACATGCATGAGTTTCTCATGAGGGAAATATTCAGTTAGCTAGAGTAGCACTGAGGATGCACCGGTGCACCAACTCACTACTAATCCTCTACTAGTTCCACAAACAGTTAGAACTATTTTAAATGTCTATAACTCAGTCAAACTGAGTTATCTAATTACAAATCAAATAAACTTAATCTGGACACCTGAAATTTATGGAGAACATATACATGACTACATAAATAATTCTAACTCGGAATTCCTAAGCTAATTAAATCAATTAAACTTAATTAACTATTTACAAGCTGTTATGAGAATAGAATTCGATTTTAATTCACAGTTTAATTCAAGGATAAATTGAACTGGAATATCTTGTTTCCATTTCTCAACATGAAATGCAACATTCCCATTGATCCTGAAAATTGTTAAGTCTGCTGAATTTTGAATGGGATATGAAATTATACTTTCTCCATATAAAGTCTAATGAGGTTGGTACCACTCTCAAACATCCCAAGTCATTTCATGGTAATATAAAAACTTTAAGTAAAAGGATGGAAATGAAAGCTAAAGGAGAATGTCACTTTTACTTTAAAAAAATAACATTACCATTAGGGAGCATCAAAGGCCACCTTGGGAGTATTAGGAAAGCGTAATTCCTCAAATATAAGTTCAAAATTTCCAAAAAAAGAAACAAAAAAAGCCCTGTGGAATCGTGTGAACTGTCCAACTTCTATAAGATCCGCTCGTGATCCGTGGTGGATACACTCCCAAGACTCCATGAATCTGCACCTAATCCTTTCTAGATCCACATATCAGGTATCCAGAACCGCATATCAGGCCCCCATGGATCCGATTTCCCAGGAATTGCCAAAAAATTGTGGAATTATGGATCTGATTTTCGAATCAGCGGTTCCACCAAAGGATCGGTGACGAATCTCTATGGGATGTGGTTTCGCCTCTGGATCCTTGGGGGGGGTATATATCTTGCAACTATGGTCTAGCACATATTCTTATGATATATATGATCAACTAATATAGAAGAGTGTACTAGAGTTGCCTATAGTGGCACGCTAAAGTGCGACACATGCAGGAGTGCAAATAGTTAAAAGCAACACTTGTGATAGTAGGAAAAGGTGAAAAAGACACTTGAAAAATCTAAATAAAGTGAAATTGAAACATGCTACCATGAAGAGAATGTAAAAGCACCACTTGTGAAAGTGAAAGCAAGAAAAATGATGGTCACAAAAGTGCAAGTGACACTAATGAAAACCAAAGCGCATAAAAGCGGTAGTTGAGAAAACTCATTGGGGAGATGATACAATTGCAACTAACAGTGAGAGAGATGTCAATTTGGAATTGTGCACTAACTTTCCACGGGGATTGAACAGTCTCTGTATCCAGGAACTGCACAATCACTATCACCAGAGGCTATGCAATGCATTGTCTTTTGGGACTATGTAGTCATCATCCACAAATAATTGCGCAATCATTGTCCTTAAACACTATGCAATCATTGTCCTCAAAATCTACACAATGAATATCAAAAGGGATTTCACATTTATTGACTATTTAAGGTACTCATTGATTTCTAGGCTTGGTGGAAAGAAGAGTGCTTGTAAATGCATTTAAGTCTAAGAATGTGTAAGAAAGTGACTTCAATAGTTAGAATCTCACAAGAAAGGTATCAACCAATCAAGAAGTGAATATGAACAACTTGAGGTGATGGGTAATGAGATCATAAGTAGGCTCAAAAACTCAAGTGGAGGCAAACTTTTGGAGGGTGTTTGCAACAACGAACACAATATCCAAATCCAAAAAAACAATAAAATCCTTTTTCATAATTTTCCATATTTCTGGATTTCTATACTCCATGTTACTGGCACAACATGTGCCACATCGTATGTCATGTAAACCTATTACCATGTCAATTTAACACATTGGATAGCCACATCATCTTGATCTATCCTCCTTTCCATGTCAAGATGACACATCGTTCTACCACATCATCATTATATGTCATCCTTGTGACATCAACATGACACATCATCCTACATCATCATACTATGTTAACACCTACTCACATGGGCTATGTAGGGTTTCCTACATGAATTCCATTTGTTTTCCATGTAGTATTCCCCTCTAGCATCTAGATATAGGTTTTTCCAGAAAGCCAATTTAAGAAGTTTCATATTTTTGGACTTCCAAATGCAGATAAATAAGATCCTCTAGATCCTCCAAATATCTAGATTTTGTTAATTTACGAAAAGATTCTTTCTTATCACCAAATTTTGAATCTTATAAATATTCATATACTATCAAGTGTCAGTAAAGTGTTTTGCAAGTTAAAAGATTATAAATTAAGGGTTCCATAATGTTGTTTCATCATTTAAGTTTTCTTAAGTGGCACACAAAGGAGCAAAGAGGTGAATTGATTTTTTTGAATAATAAAAAAATTTCCAGTAACTAATGAAATGGGAAAAATATCAAATGTTGATGTTAGAGTCCTTCGCATGAGGTTCCAAGATTTTACAGTTCCATTCAACCAACTGATATTTTCTAAAGATATACTTTAATTGGTTTTCCTCTATGCCAATCATATAGATACCCATTTAAAGGAACATTTGGAATTTTAAAAATATATATCAGTAGACAACAAGGTTTCGAGGTAAAATGGAAAGTAAAACCTCTAAAGTTATGCCTTTCTTAAAATCCTACAAGTAGGATAATTCAAATGACTTGACTTCAAGATATCTAAAATCATGAGTACATTAGTGGAGATGGCTCTATCTTGTTATGAAAGGGGCTTTCATTTTTAGACATTAAGCATATAAATTAGAAACAATGTAACTATTGGGTATTAATTATAGACAAGGTATAGCTAAGAGTCATTATTTGAACTATTGATGTTTAGAATCCAATATATAATTCATAATACATGATTTAGGGTAAGCATTCTACTAGTTTTACCTATAATGTGATTAGAAATTATCTCCTAGTTATGAATGATAAAATATAAAGCAGAAGAAATAGAAGACAAGAGACAAGAATTTAGGTGAAAAAGGTTGTTGAAAATATAACCAATACAGAGAGGGGTAGTGAATTAGTATTGGAAACTTTTAACAATTGTTTAAAACTCCAAAGATAACATGAAAATAATACTTATCGAAGACACATTAATTTATGCACGAAACTTATTTGAAATAGTTTCAAATTTTACAAGTACCAACTTGAAGGAGGCTACAACCCCCAAGTTTACCATCACATAATAGAAGGATTCACCAACCTTATAATTTATAGGCTTCAACCTAAAGGAAGCTACAACTCCCTTTCCTTGAACCACCCTACCACCCTTGCTTTAATAAAGAGAAATAAGGACTCCCGTGCCAAGGATATTGGCCCTCTCACATACACTTCAATATGGATTTGCCTTGCTCCTAAAAGTTGTGCCCTTTAAGAGAAAAAACTCATCCTACATCATACTAATGAAAGAATCCAATACAAACTACTTTAAGGCTATTTTTCTACACCAAGAAATCAACTCCACAAGACAATCCTCAAAGCAATATAAAACAAGCCTCAAAACCCTTAAACATGTGCCAAAAATGTTTCCCAAACAAATCAATTCAAATCAACTCTTCTTGAAGTCTGGTTCATGAGCTATGAACTTTAGAAACCCTTCTTTTTTGTGCTTCCTTAAACATATCATGCTCCTTCTCATGCCTATTAATAGTGCATTCAGGGTCTAGATTGGACTGACTTGTCCACTATTTGGGACGACTTTTCTAGTGGTTGGATTGGCCCTTGTGTTATTGGCAGAATGTATAGTGAATATTTGAAAAATAATTTCTCCTCAACCGTGAGGATTTGGAGGGAGTGTCATATACCATTGGAAAGCTATCAAAATTTGATTTCCAACCATATATGTTATTCTTCCATTTGATCTAGATAAACTAAAAAAAAAAATGAATTCAAAGATAGGGTATCCAAATGGGGGATCAAAAATCCAAAATCATTTCTCCTCAATTGTAAGGAGTTAGAGGGAGTGACATATACCACTGGAAAGGTATAAGAATAATCTTTCCAACCATATATGTCATTCTTCCATGTGAACTACATGAGTAGAGTAAAAATAAATTCTCATTTTCTTGGACACACTTTGACATCAATGGCAACTTCTTTCAACAATATCCTCCTTTGTCATTGATGACAACCAATCAAATCCCCCTATGATCATGCACCCCCTGTCTCCATGATTCCTAGTCTTTCTCTCCCCATTTAAAATCAATGGAAAAGGGCAATTCTTCTCGTTGGAGATTATCCTTCTTAACTTATGGTGCTTAATAATACTTCACCTTTGTTTTCTATCTTGTTATCCTTGGAGCTCTTTTGCATAGCTTGAATCTTATTTCTCTCCTTTTTGTATATGATGTATATGTTATTTATATTATTATTGTTGTTGGAACTAATATTCCTGATTATTCTTCTCTGATTTCACATCTTCGAGAATCAAACATGAGATCGTATCCTTAATTGCATATTTTTCTAACACTAAGGAGATTATGCTTCAAATCTTCAACCAATAAAATAATTGTTGCTTTTAGATTTTCACTTCCAAGGCTTATTACACCCTTTCCAAGTATGTTGACATAGGATTTCCAAATGCAACATTGCCACTTTCTCTTTTCTCCAAATTGATAAGTTGTTTTTGTCCCCAATCATGTGTGTCAAGAACCCCCGTCTATGTACCATTCATCTTCTTTATTTTCATAAAGTAATTCTAGTATGCAATCTTCCTTCCTTTTCTTTTCCCATATTTTAGCTAGTTTCACTTTCTTTATGATAGGAGCATCTTCTTTTATATCTTTGCAATCTTGTGCCTTGTGACAAAAATCATTGCATTTTTAGCATACAATGTTTTGATCCATTACATGATCAAACAAATTGTAATTTTTTTTTAAAAACCCATGAGCATTTTTAGTTTTGTGGTCATGCTTTATATATCCATAATCATTTATGTTCCTTCTATAGTTGTTTCTTACATTTATTTTACAATGAATTTCATCATGTCCAAAGTTTCTACAAGAATAACAATGACCAAGAAAAATATACCTGGTAGGAACAAACCTTTTTGGTGGCATTCTTGAATTTTGTTTTTCTATTCTAGCTGGTGCTAGCATGTTCCTATTGTTCTTTATCTCCTTTTTGGTTTTTTTTTCACCTCTCAATGCATTGGCATAACTTCTACACTTTCCTTCATCTTCCCTTACTGGTAGTTTTGTATATGCTTTATCTATGATTTATGTTTTTAAACCATTATCGTAAACAAGTCCTGTCTTATCAATAGGTGGTCTCTATTTCCTGATCATTTCATCTAATATTTCAACACTTATTTCAAATTTCAAGTAATCATTCAACTTTTCTGTTGTCAACATCAACTCCTTTCTTGTGTGATCCAATTATGCTTTCAATTCCTCATAATCTTTCGCTTTATTTCAAGCTCTTAATTTTCTTTTCAAGCTCATGATTATCTTCCTCACACCTTTTCAGTTGACATTTCAATTCTCTCTCTCTCTCTCTCTCTCTGTTTTTTTTTTTTTTTTTTTTTTCTGAGGTTGATATTTTATTCTATAACATACTTCAATTTTTCTTTAGGATTCTATTCATATTCTTGTTCAAGTTTTGTATTATCTTTGATTTTGCAAAATGTGTTTAGTTCCATATTTGTTTCTTTTGCATTTGACTTAATTGTATTTTTTATGAGCTCTTCTTCATAATCGATATCATTTGCTTCATAAATTTAATGGTTTCCATTATGGGTTTCTTGAGTTATGAAGAGAACTTCTCCTACATTTCCTTCTTCTCCATCACTTTCATCTGAAGAACTGCTTTCCTCTTTGGAGTAAAGACTCTTTCTATTGTAGAAGGTTTTCTTTTTTTCAAAAGGAAATATCTTAGAAAAATGTATTCTTTTACCACAATTTAAACATTTAAAGGGTAACTCATCTTTGTATCTTCCAGTTTTCCTTTTGATCTTCCTTACAATATTTTCTTCTTCTTCCTTCTACCTTGTGTTATTTGTTCTTTGTCTTCTTTGAGGCTTTAAAGGTTGCTTGTCTATTTATTTATTTGTTGTTAGGTCCCTATACTACTAGTGTAACCCCTTATTGTTATTAGTACAACCCCCTTATTATATTTTTGTGCCCATGTAGTCCCCATATTGTTATTATTGTGCCCCATAGAAGCCCACTATTGTTATTATTGTGCCCTTACATTATTATTGTTATGTCAGCTCTGATTATATTATGACCCCTTAGACTCCTATATAAAGAAAGGAGGTCTTGTCATTTGTATCATCCAAGAATTGTTAATTTGTGTAATGTAAAGGAGGTTTCCCCCTCGAAGAGGCTGATTTTGAAGGCATTCATTTATCTTTTCTTCTATTTTGTGAGCTGGTTGCATAACATTTGATATCAGAGCTTTTGATTCTAGGGCTTCGCTGCTCCAAAAGGGTCATCATGGAATTTTCACCATAACTTTGTTTCTGTGACATTTCAGAAGCTAAAAACAAAACCAATTTGAGAAGAAATCTCTCTGACCCTTGGGTTGAAATTTCAGGTCTTGTTATGCTATATTTTCAGAGATATGATCTGAGGAAGTTAGGGTTTTTGCAAGCTCCTGAATTTCATCTAAAACAAGTCATTGTGGAATTTTTCCTATAACTTTTTCTATACAAAGTTTCAGAAGCTAAAACAAAAACCCATTTGATATGAAATCGATTAAACCTTGGGTCTGAATTTCAAATCTTGTATCGCTATATTTTAGGATATATGATCTGAGGATGTTAGGGTTTTTCTAGACTCCCGAATTACATCCTAAACAACTGACCTGGGGAAAATCATCATAACGTTTTCTTTGAGCACCAGATTGAAATTTTGTAAGAATTTATAGAAAGAGGACAGACTTTAGTTTTCTGTGTATTGGTTTCAGGTCCCAAGGTGGAAACTCTGACATGTGGAACTTCGCACAAGTTCATGCTACTGAACCAGTCTATAATTAGGACATCGTGGGAGATTTGACATAACTCTTCCTTGCAAAATCCAATCTTGATCAGACTTGTGGGGTTAGAAAGAGGAATCAGAGGGATATTGTATGACGCAAGTTCAGAACTTAGATATCTAAAATTATAGAGTTATAGTTGTTTCAAGATCGAACTCCTAAAATCAAGAAAAGGCGATATGAGGAAGTTTGATGGCAAGGATCCGTTAAATTAGATACTACAAATGGAGCAATATTTTGATTCACATGAGGTGAAACTGTTACAAAAGGTATGTATTGCATCTTTATATTCAGAACCAAACCAATTTTTATGGCATGAAGGGATTTGTTCGCATAAACCACTTGTCACGTGGTCAATTTCACGAAGGAAAATATAGCACATTATGAGGATACAAAGAGAAACACCTTCTTCAGCCAATTGATAAATCTCAAACAAAAGGGTTCGATGGTAGAACACATTGAGGACTTTAAAAATTTGAATATAAGGGTAAATGATTTTCCAGAGAAGCAAAGAATTGATGTCTTCATAGTGACTTTAAAGGATAACATTCAGCATGAGGTTCATCTTTGGGAAAATGATTCATTGGAGAAGGCATTCAGGTTGGCAAGAAAAAATGAAAGCGAAATTATGGAAACAAGGAATCCCACCACTCATGACTATAATTATGGAAGTGTTTTTTCTCCTAGCCTTCCACAACCTACAAGATTTACACCACAACAATTGGAAGAAAAAAGGGAAAAATGACTTTGTTACAATTGTGATAGAAAATACACTAAAGGTCATAAGTGTGTTGAGAAGAAATTATTTTACATAGATTATGAATAAGAGGAAGAAAAGGACCAAGAAACATCAAAAGAAGAGGATATACACCAGGAACCAACCCCAAAGAAAGAAGAAATGAATCCGACCATATCTTGTAAAGCAGTGGAAATAATTATCACTCCTCAAACTCTCAAGATAGAAGGACATATCAAGAAGAAAAAGGTTCAAGAAGTGAAAGATCACACCGAGCATCAAGAAATGAATCCGACCATATCTTGTAATGCATTGGCCAGAATTATCACTCCTCAAACTATCAATATAGAAGGACATATCAAGAAGAAAAATGTTCAAGAAGTGAAAGATCACATCAAGCATCAAGAAATGAATCTGACCATATCTTGTAATGCATTGGAAGAAATTACCATTCCTCAAAATCTCAAGATAGAAGGACATATCAAGAAGAAAAAGATTCAAGCAGTGAAAGATCACATCGAGCATCAACAACAACTTCTCCAAATTTTAAAGAATAATGCCACTTTGGTGCATAATCAAATGAAACAACAGGAAAATCAACATCGCAGTGAAAGAAGTTTTGGTGTAGGTGATTGGGTATTTTTACAGCTACATCTCAAGAAAGCTATTTATGAGAAGGAAATGTTGGCAATACTACATGCACTTAAGAAATAGTGACCTTACCTAATGGGAAGACACTTCAAGGTAAAAATGGATCATGATAGTCTTAAAGACTTTTAGAACAAATATTATCTTTAGAAGAACAAAAAAAATGGGTCACAAATATGTTGGGTTATGACTTTGAAATCATCTACAAAAAAGGGATGCAAAATGTTGTTGCAGATGCAATCCCAAGAAAGGATGAGGATGTGGAAGCATTGTTTTGTGTTATTTCTATTATCCAAGCAGATTGGATAAATGAAGCAAGGGATGAATGGAAGAAGGACGAATAAGTGCAGCCACTCATTCAAAAGTTGTAGAAGATCCCAATTCAAAAAATATTGGAAGAACTTGACTAGGAAGGAAAAATCATATTGGAACCTGGAGAAATCATAGAAACAAGAACCTGACAGTTACAAAATCGATCAATTTCAGAGTATCTCATCAAGTGGAAGAACTTACCCACCGAAGATTCCACATGGGAGGACAATAATTTTATACAGAAGCATCAAGAACTACTCAAGCATTGAGGAAAACACTTTTTGAAGGAGAGGGACATGTTAGGTCACTATACTACTAGTGTAACCCTTTATTGTTATTAGTACAACCCCTTATTATATTGTTGTGCCCATGTAGTCCCATATTGTTATTATTGTACCCCATAGAAGCCCACTATTGTTATTATTGTGCCCTTACATTATTATTGTTATGTCAGCTTTGATTATGTTATGACCCCTTAGACTCCTATATATAGAAAGGAGGTCTTGTCATTTGTATCATCCAAGAATTTTTCATTTGTGTAATGTAAAGGAGGCTGCCCCCTTAAAGAGGTTGATTTTGAAGGCATTCAACTATCTTTTCTTCTATTTTGTGAGCTCGTTGCATAACATCTGTATTTTTTATTTGTTCTCATTTCATATTTTTTGAGGGTTCCATGTAATTCATCCATTGTCATTTAGGTAAAATCCATGTTTTCTTCTATGGTAGATACCTTGGCATCATATCTGGAGGGAATCAATCTCAACACTCTCTATACGATCAAGTATCCTTGGAATTATTCTCCTAATCATTTGATAGCATTGATAATTCATCTACTCTAAGTAAATAGGCTTCAATCTCTTTTGATTCATTCATTCTCATATTTTCACATTATTCCCTGTGTCGTTGAAGCTTGACCTATTTGACCTTTTGATCTCCTTCATAAATTCTTTTGAGTTTGTCCCAAAAATATTTAACTATGTTGCACCTCATCACCTTGATCCTAACAATTTTTTATAATCCACATGTGATAACATGATGAGGCTTTGAATTACAGCTAAACAATTTCTTCTAATCATGATCAATTAGAGGCTTGTTTGGAGCTTTGGAGCCATTAAATACAGATCTGAACATCCAATCCTAAAGTGTTCAAGTAAATTTCCATGTTATTGCTCCATATTGCATAATCCATCAAATACCAGAATTGCATTTAGAGAGAGGATTTTTAGTTAGTCCATATTTTTTTATGAACTTCCTTCCAATGATTAGAATGTTTTGGAGGTAACCTGCTCTGATACCAATTATTGAAAATATAACAAAGACTGAGAGGGGGGGGCGGTGAATTAGTATTGGAAACTTTTAACAATTGTTTAAGACTTAAAATACAACATGCAAATAATACTTATCAACAACACATTAATTTATGGATGAAAATGATCTCAAATAGTTTCAATGTCTACAAGTACCAACTTGAAGGAGGCTACAATTCCCTAGTTTAACAACACCTATTGGAAGCAGGCACCAACCTCTTAATTTATAGGTTTCAAACTGAAGGAAGCTACAACTCCCTTGGATTGTACCAACCTACCACCCTTTATTTAATAAATAAAAATAAGGACTCTCATACCAGGGATATTGGCCCTCTCACATACACTTCAATACGGATGTTCCTTGCTCCTAAAATTTGTCCCTTTAAGAGAAACAAATCAAATTGCAATATAGTGATGAAATACTCCAATCCAAGCTACTTTAAGGCTTCCATTATCCTCCAAGAAATCATCTCCAAAATATGGTCCTCAAAGAAGTCTAAAACAAGCATAAAAACCCTTAAACATGTGTGAAAAATGTTCCTCAATAAAATCACTTCAAATCAAGTCTTTTTGACTTTTGGTTCATGATTTATGAACCTTAGAAACCCTTGTTTTTTTCTCTTCCTTGAAAATATCTGAATTTATTTAGTGAATGAGTTGAAATGATTCTTCTCGTGCCTATTTATAGTTAATTGACTGACTTGTCCACTGGTTAGATTGACTTGCGTAAGTAGAAGAACGTATAGTTAATATTTGAAAAATAATTTCTCCTCAATATTGAGGAGCTAGAGGGAGTTCCATATACCATTGAAAAGTTATTAGAATGAGTTTTCCAACAATATATTCCTTTTTCTATTTTATCTAGATAAATGAACTAAAAATTCTTTCAAATATAGGGTGCCCAAATGGGGCATCAAAAATCCAAAAATGGTTTCTCCTTAATTGAGAGGAGTTAGATTCAGTGCCATATACCATTAAAAATGTATTGGAATAAGATTTCCAACCATCTATGTCATGCTTCCATGTGAAATAGGTGAGTGGAGTAAAAATGCATTATATTTTTCTTGGAAAACCTTCTACATCAATGACAACTTCTTTCAACAAAGGCCTCAAGACATATTCTCTATTCTCACACATTTTATTAGTCATTCAATGTTAGAATACATAATACAACTATACCACCTCAATTTTTCTCGTCTCAAAACCTCATCAAGAGATAAAGTGGGATGAAGCAAAATAAGAATCTATAAACACACTTAGGATAACAACTATATTCCAAGATGTGAAAAATATAAAGTTGGTATATTAGGAGTTCATGATTGTATATAAGCAAGAGCTTAACATTCCCCTCCCCCCTTGAAATTCTTGAAAAAATTACAAAATTGGATGCTAAAATGATGAAAGTGAACGGAGAGAATTGAATTGACTGCAAGTCTAACACATCCCTAAAAATTCCTGACAACTCAATCAAATGGAAATCAGTGTAATGAAAAATGATATAGCTATCCTCTATAGGTAAAATGACCATCCAATTGAACATAATGTCCACAATATTTATCTCAATCGACATCCCAATCATGTATCCCATGAATAATTCAATTGCAAGGCATTAAACCATCACTTTTGAGTATTAAACTAGGTTTCCCTCTAGAAATGTTGAAATATCGAATCTTGAAGTCTGTCATCTAAAGATTATAGATGCCCATCTAGCATATTGTTTTCTTTTGTTGTCAAAAAATTTAGTCTCACAACCTTCATCATTTCATCCTCACTTCCATCTTTTGTTATCAAAAAATTTAGTCTCACAACCTTCATCATTTCATCCTCACTTCCATCTTTTGTTAGTCGAAAGGGGAGACAACATGGGTTTTCATGTGGATAACCTTAATCAATTTTCATTAGGTGTTTTTCGGTTGACCACAAACCATCTTCACTCCATTTCATGATTTCTGACCATTTTCCAATCGATTTGTGAACTACCATTTTCCACCCACCTTAAGATGTGGGAGAGTTTCATACTTGTAATCCCTCCTTTAAGTCACATGAGAATACCATTTTCTTGTCACTTTCCACTTTAAGAGGTGTCTTTATTCAATTTTTTTTTATAAGACTTACATAATTGCTTAGCTATTGATAACCACTACCAAGGATCAGTCCACTCATAAACAATCTTTAATATTGTAATTTTTTTCTCTTTGAACATATTTCTGATGAGTGATAATTCTTGTTATAAGACTAACATGGATGAATATCATAAAATTGATCTTTCATATGACCAATGAAATCTTAATGTTTTCAAAGCAATTTTTCTTTATTGATTTTTGATGTTTCTTTATCCGAATTCCTCCACTCACATAATTAAGTGGTTTTGTACAATATAGGATATGAATTTTTCTATCATCTTTCACATAGCCTAACATGTGACAACTTTTGTTACATTGGATTTATTCCCATGGTATGATGATTGAATTGGAAAGGAAAGGTTGAAGTTGATCATATACTACTTCATCATCAACTAAAATTGAAGTTATTTTTCTAAGTGGTTCATGAGTGGATTTTTGAATTGAATCACCATTGTTTTTCTCTTCTTTATCATATTCATCATTAACATCATATTATTCATTTTTATCATCATCATCATTATCTTTGCATTCTTCATTATCCTAAAAATGATGGTTGTTATGGAATACTACTAGTTCAAAATTCTTTCATTGAAATTCCTCTTGAAGAAGCTAATATTGAGTTTGAAGAAGACTCAACTTGATGTTTCTTTACTTGCAAACAAGCTTCCACAAATTGGATAGTAGTTTTATGAATAATGATTGTGTTGTCTTCAACTAAGAATAGTAGAGTATTGCACAACTATAACAATTCAATACTCTGCTCCATTAACATTCACTTGCTTGATTTGTTTTATTTGAACTTTCTAGATTGCACCGCACACTTTTACTCTTGAACACTCACTTTATTTTTATCTGGAAGTTAAGGGTGTCAGATACCACTAAAAATGTACCCAAACTAGTGAGTTTTACATTAATTTGAGTTTCCACTACTTAATTTTGTCAAACATTAACATAACTATTTTAATGTGGAATTTATGACTCAATCAATCTTTGGGTATCAGGTTCAACCGAGAGTGCATCCAATTTGAAACTTACAAAAAAAATTGTTGTAAGTATAATTCAACTTAAGCTTACTTACCAGCCTAGATCCATCTTAACTCTGGATCTACCAAGCGCCAAGAGGGATCGAATCTCTTTTCACTCTAAAAGAGGTTTGCACCTCAAGACTTTTGATCCCTCTCAACACTTGGTATATTCTGAGTTAAGAAGGATTTAGGCTAGTTTTATTATAATTGTAAAATTATAGAAAATATACTATATTATTTTAATTCAATAGCATAAATTATTTTTATATAAAACAATATAAATACCATCTTACAAACATCTTAACTTTGGATCTACAATCAAATCTCTTTTCACTCTAAAATAGGTTTGTATATCAAGAAATTTGATCCCTCTAGGGGCTTGGTAGATTCGAAGTTAAGATGACTCCAGGCTGGTTTAATTTCCCCCTTTAAATAGAATATATTCCACATGAATGCCATAGGTTATTAATACCACGGGTCAATACCATGGACCACTTTTATTTTTATTTTTATTTTATTCTTATAAGGTTATTTTATTTCGTTATTTTTATTTTTATTTATTTATTTTATTTTGACATAGTTAAAATGTTTACATTACATTTTTTATTTAATTTAATTCTTTTAATTTAATTTAGAAAATATAAGATAAAAATAATATATATATATATATATATATATATATATATATATATATATATATATTGAAATGAGTTACGATTTTTGGGCATGTGGTATTAATAAGCCATGATATTGACCCATGGTATCATAAAAAAAACCTATTTGCAAGTTAATAATATCCATATACATGGTTAAGAATCTTTTTATATTTCAATTTTATTGTAAGTATTATGTTTCTATGTGCTTATTAATTAAAATTAAATATGGCTACATAATTATTTTTTTAAACCACTACATCTCCCCGATACCTTTTTTCTTTTTGGTTTAGTTTAAGAAGTGTTATAAAATTAAATTAAAATAAAATATTTAAAAAGTATTTAAAATTTTTTTGACATACAATCTTTCTTACATTATACCTAATTCCTACAAATCTCCCTAATACTAGGTTGTAGAGAGCCTCTTGACACAATAAAGGAATTATTGCAAGTAAAATTTTCAAACTTTATATTGATTTAGAAGCTCAGTCGATTTTAATTGATGTCAAGCAAAATGAATGTTTATGTAAACTCTCGATTTGGTTAGAAATTTGAATTTTTGATTATGTGTTATAGTTGCTTGATTACATGTACTTGATTTTGTGTGCTTGTTGGCACAAGTGTGGCTGGTGGGGGGGAACCCAGGGTTTAGGAATTTTCCAGTAAAACCCCCAAGGATACCAGCATTGGCAACACCCACAAGTAGGTGAGGTCTCACCCAAGGTATCCAATGGGATTGCAGAACTTGTGTAGATTGTGTAGGGATATGAGGAGATATGAGGCCATCTTGGCTTACGAAGACCCAACCCAAAATGTTGTAGATATTCCCATGGATTAAACATGGATATTCTTGGCCTTTCATGTGTGCAATTCCATAATCAAAATTATTTATACATTAATAGTTACACTTGTCCTACAAGTTATTTGAGGATCCAATCCTTCAATATGAAGTAGAAAAATTTGGGTTCATTCTTTATACATTGGTCTAAAGATTCACAGTAACAAAAATAGCTATAGTAACAAAAAAGTATATACAAACTTGAATTCATTCCTTGATATTCACCATTAGACTCAACTTTTATGCAAAAAACATACAGTTGGGACCGAAACTCCCGTCGAGTTATTATATTCATATTAATCAACAAAGAACTATATATAGTACATAAGTTCAACAACGGATTTTAGAAAACTAATGCTTAGTTAATACCTTTTGCAAACACCATAGAGTTTAGACCCATACAAGGTTTTCACAAGACAACATCTCAGAGCTCACCATAATATTCCTCAATAGACTCAAAATGTACAATACTGAGATGGAGTATACTTAGACAGAGTATTGAGATAAATAAAACAAAAACCCAACAAAGCACTAGAACAGAATTGGGAATAGAATTTAGAACCCTTGATTAGCAACAATAATCCTTTTTATCATGGAGGATGCTAAGATCCAACAGTATAAATATTTTGCTAGCACAACCTGCCAACTCACCCAACTATGCCATTATCGCGTGTTCCCTCCTCAACTATCAGCCACTCCATCCTGGACCAAATCTGCCACCTAACTCCCTATCTAACTACCATGAAATTCTGACAGATACTTTTTCAGCTATGGTATGAAACAATTATTGTGTATTATTCTTTGAAACCTCCATCTATCGAGCCTTCGTGTGGTACATCAAGCACAAACTTATTGAACCTCTATGCATTCTTCTGCTCATGATATTGTCTGCTTCATTTGTAGTGCTTCCATAATTCAAAAAAAAAAAAATGTTCTCTAGGCCCCCATATTCTACACTAAAATTCCTCCACCCCTTCTATGCCCCAAAAGTCCCCCAACACAATTTGTGGCTCATCCCTATGTCACTTTGTTTCTATTGGAGAGAAGTAGAATGGAGGAATTCTGTTTTCTTGGCCTTGAATTTCTCAAATGTGTCCTTGGTATGATGCGTAGTAGCCTCAAGATTGGTTACCATGATTAGAATGTTATTAGTTGCATTTAATTGTATCGAGGGAGCTTGGAAAGGTGGATCACTCCCAGTTATTATATTATGTGCCAAGCTCTGGGAAACAATAAGATCATTGGTAACATGTATAACTTCTTCCTGCAGTTGTTCAACTTGTTGCACCAATTGCTATTGTTTTGAATCTCACTAATTGATCTATTCACTCAATGTTAAACTTTCTAACATTATGGTGTGGCATTGCAATGGTGGCAAGGAAAACATGCCCCACTAATGGTTTCATTTCGTTATTGGGAATGGAATAATTTTTACATCAATATCCTTCAATTCGATGCTTTATTGCAATGTTTTCCATATCTCTACCCCTAAATCATACAACTAAGCACATTCCTTCGTGTTGACAGTGCTAGATACTATCAAGATATAAGGGGTGTCCCTGATGTGAAGTCCCAATTAGACCTCACACTGTTTGGAGTAGGAGCCCATCTAGAGTATAGGCCTGACCACCATAACCTAAGGTTTTCCTTGGTTTCAATGGATAACATAAGAGATTATACTCATAACCTTCGAATAAACAAGTAAGTTGACATTGTGAACCACCAATTGTAATGTGTAAAAGGAGTCCTTCATGAGAGGGGAGACAAGAGTGAGCATCTAGAAGGAAAGTAATAGTATTATCCTAAGAGAGGCACACGAGAGCAAGGAAATATTCATTAGTTATCTAGAAAAATAGCTCAAATAGACATAAATATCATTAAAGAAAATACAACACATTCAACAAGATAAGCACCAAAGCCAATGAAGTAGTTCAATTTATTTAGTACATATTAACAAAACATATACAACAAACATCTGAAGGATAACCTTACAATATTCACGATACATGCATGAAATGTGTTGACCTAATTAGATTATGATTATTAGGTGAAATATATAAGTACATAGTTACAAAGATGATATACTAGCTCCAGTAGTGGAACATTAAGTCACTTCTCACTTCTCCAAAGAACAGTCATCTCTCCAATGTCAAGTTAGAGAAGCCAAGGATAGGTCTCTAAAGCCTAAGCCTCCAAAATCCTTTTGATTGAGTTATGAGGTTGTATTTGTAATAAGAGGAATGAGCTTTCCTTCCCCTTATGAATCTTGAGTTACCCTCATGACTCTTGGACTTCCAAATGAACTTTAAACTTTTATTGACTCTTAGGCCCACATGTGACTTTTCATATTCTGCATGTGACTCTTGGAATTCCACACATTTACATTTTTTACTTTTCTTGAAAATACATCATTACATCCACAAATGATGTGGAAAGACACATTGACACTGTTTTACACTGTGATGAAACTTGTACAATCCATGACTTGGCATTGATAACATAGAAATTCATGATGATGTGGCCATGACAAGTTGTTCTCCTTGCTTCTATGTCTTGTATTCTTGATGATATATTTGATCAACACTTCATATTCACCCTCCAAAGGGTCTTGGATAAATATCAATACCTTCTGAAATATCATGTAATGTCTTCAATCTGTCATGGTCCAAGAAATACTTCATGTCTTCATGGTGGTTCTTTTTTGGGGCTTTTTCTCTGTAAGTGTCCTTTGTTCCTTCTCCTTGACATCTTCCTTGAGAATAATCTTGCCATTTTGAGGCAGTATACCTTCCAATGAATAACACTCATAACAAGGAAAAATTAGTCTTGAAATCATCTATTTTATCTCTACTTTTCTCATGGAAGAATTTTCTTGTGATGGACCTGTGTAAGGACTGAGAGAGGAAGACTTGATAAGGATGGCACAATTGAGCTCAAAAATGGTTGAGGAAGGTACCACTACTCACTAAAACTGTTCCATGAGCTATGAGGAGGGGCTCTTTAGGGTTTAGCGTATTAGGAAAGTGCCAGGGACAGTGTGATGAGATTTTTTACAAATACTACGCCATGCAGTAGGTTTAATGGTGAAAAACATAGTGATAGTCAATTTGAGCTTCATAGTGACTAAGGGAGGCCCTGACTATGGTATAAAAGTTCACCATCTACCTAATAGGTAGGGCATAACTCAATGTTGGAGTAGTGAGAGAATCTAGTGGACAAAGTTGGATGGCTTGATGACTATAACTTTGCAATTTCCTATAACTATGAGGAAATATTAAGGGAGGGCACAATTTTATTAAAAAATTATTGGATGTCTACTAGTAGTACACTTTGTACCAAGGGAGTAAAGCAGATCAAACCTTGGTTGCAGTGAGGGGTTGCAGACAATAGTGGGAGCAAGTGTAGGCACTAAAAGTGTGCCATGGATTGTTCTTGTGAGGGAGGCTTCAATTCCTGTGAAAATTTCTTCCACTGTGGATGAATTTTCATTAGAAGTGCACCCTAAAACCTAGGCTAGTGCAATTTTCTTCAATAGTGGTTTACTATTCATTAGAAGTGTGCCCAACACTTAGGAAGGCTCACTGAAAGAGGAAATTACGCAATTGGTTAAGGAAAGAAACATAATTCAAGTTAATTTTCCCAAGGAGAGTCTTAATTCCCTATGAGAGGGGAGAAATTTTGTATGGCATAATTTTATTTTGCACAAGGACACTAGAAATTCTCCATGCACTATACAAGGCATAATTACTCAAAACTTAGTGCAGTGAGTCAGTACAAGCAACAAGGGTTAGGTGACTATAATTTTAAGGTTTTGACCTTGAATAGGATTCAATGCATAATTATAGGATGGAGAGATATCATTAATAAGGCTAATGAATTGGTAGTTCTCATCACCTAGTGAAGGATTGAAGCTTTCATAACTTGCACTAGGAAGTAGGCCCAAGAAGAGCTCCAAAATGGCTAAGTGTGGGACTAGTAGAGTAATCAAGGGAAAATCATTTGATCAAGGCTCAAAAAAATATCACACACTTGGAAGCAACTAATACAATCTAGGGGAATGCACAAGAATCATAGACATCAATCACACCTTGAAATGATTGCAAACTGACACGTTTTTCTAACTGTGATAATTGAAAGGCCATATTGCAACACTTAGGATACAAGTTGTGACATAATTGTCGATTGTGACCAAAACGTGTGCTAAGATATAGGTATGTGTCTAGCACATATTCTTATGATATATAGGACCATATAATGAATAAGAGTGCAATATAACTACCTCTTGTGATGTGCAGAGGTGTGACACCTATAGGAGTGAAAATAGTTAGAAATGACACCTGTAACAGTAAGAAAAAGTGAAAAAAATGCTTGAAAAAACTTAAGAAATTGAATGCCACACAAGCCAAAGTGAAGATAACATGAGAACAACACTTGTTAAAGTGAAAAAAATAAAAAAACAACTATCGTGAACATGAAAATGACACTTGTGAAAAAATAGGTGCGCAAAAGAGACATTTGGTAAAACTCACAGAATTAGAAGTATAATTTTATATGAAGTGAGGGAGACTGTCAATGAAGACTATGTATTGACTCTCAACATAGGTTGGATAATGCACATTCCTTATGGACTACACAATACAGGGCTAATCTTGAAGAAGAAATGTGTGCTCGTGAATATATCAAATGCTGAACATGTGTGAGAAAGTGAGTTTGGTAGTTAGAAAATGGGAAGAAGACTTAAACATTTAGAAAAACATCAATCAACCATGAAGTGACTATGGAACGAAAAATCGTAAGATCCTCAGTAGGCTACAAAATTCAAGAGTAGAAAATATTTTAGAGGGTGTTGATCACAACGTCAACACTTCTCCATCTCATAGGCATTGTCCAAAGGCTTGATTGCTTTCTTCTCATTTTTTCTTCTCTCAAGTTCCTCAGGTGGGGTAGCAAGTTGAATATCTATCTATGAGTTTGGTACTATTGTATCTAGTACTGATGCCTTTGGCACTAGAACTCTCCATTATAGTGCCCAGTCACTGATGAATTGTGAAACACAGTCCTTGAAAATATTGTACCTGCATTATATCCAAGCTCCATCAGTGTCTACTTTATATTGGACATACATAGAGTGGAAAGTGGCACAAAAGTGATCCACTGGGATATATGCTATTATAGTCTAAATTAGTACCCATATTTCCTTCTGGATCACATGGGCGATAACTTCTTTACAAACATAATAAAAAAAATATTACTATTTTACTACTACAATTTATTAGATGTATACCATAAACCTACAAACCTTTATGCGATAAGTTCGAGCCTATTAGGGTCAGGGAAGGTGGTACTTGTAATTCTCCCTCCCACCCCCTCATACTTCTCATACTGACGGGAGGTGTTACTTTTAATTATTATAACCTCCATGGTATCATTATGGAAATGGGATTATAAAATTTCCTTTCTTCCCAAGGCTAAATAAATTAACCTTAGATGACACCATCACATCTAGATTGGTAAGAGATTTATGGAAATATAAAACTTACCTCAATGTGACTCTTGGATTGAAAGTTATTCTCTTTTAAATATTAACCAATTAGGTAGTGCCACATGGCATCTCGCTTCATAACTAGATCAACCACCCTTCAGGTCAAAATTTTAGTTCGATTTAATAGTAGGACCCCCTACCTCCCTGATAGTTAATGAAGTCCAATACTACAATTTAGCTAATAGACAATACTCTTGTCATAGATTCTATTAACTGCACACACAACTAGGGATGATTCAATTGTACTCAATGCCAGATTGAAGGTGGAAACAAAAAAATATCTCATATGTGGACACCTTTATTAAGATCATTCCCTTTATTACCTGTGCTAAGAGACAAGGAAAAAACCCACGAATCTTCCAATGGCGCAGTCTAAGATGATGAGGCACATCATGTTGCACCACTAGGGCATTCGTGTGTTCACATAGAGTCCACATTCTTTGAATCCACACCACCCTACCTTCACAACATCTTGCTAATGTCACATTGACATCAGGTTGAAATTACCCTGTCATGTGGCATCCATTGTCGATGCCAAATGTTATTTAAAAATAAGCCACTTGGCCTCCAAAAATGGTTGTTTCTACTTGCCATGTGTCACACTGAAAACATGCCATGTTGTCAACCTTACCACCCATTCCACCTATGTGGCATGCACATAGACTTACCTAGCCTTCATGGCGTCTGGCACCTCAAATTTCTTTGGTAGCCAAAATGCCAAGCCCTTCAGGAAATTCCTTTCTTTTCCATTTATAAATGGAAGGGATCTCCATCATGCTCTCTTTCTACATACCTAGGTCCAAAAGATTTCAAATGATCCTGACACTAACGGAAGGTGCGATGTGAACTTTACCATCGTTTTATGCTAGCCCCTAACACTATGCTTTCTATCTACTGTACCCATTCCAAAGGGTTATCATGTGGTAATGGGGTGTGACACGATATTAAAATATAATCCACTAGATTAATAGTAAACCTTTCATTAATCTAATAATGATGATTAGCTCTAATGCAAGCCCCCGACCAACATACAAGTTTGTTCTCTATAACATTTAGGATTAGAACATTAAGGGTTTCAAGGAATTTCCCCCAAGCCTCCTTAGAGACCTAGTGTTGCGCAAAACATTAGAGTTCCATAGGGAGAAAATATTTATCCCAAACCAATCATTTTAAGCATTATATGCATCCTAACCTTATATAATAAAACCATCAATGTGCTTGCTAACCGACACCCAAGTGATCCTAACCATGGCTATCACTTCTCTATAATTTCAACTACAATGGCATCATATTAACCAAAAAATGAAACCTAGATACTCCATTAGATCTATTGATAAGTCATATATTACAACATGAATACATGCAATAGCCTTACCTAGTTAAATATTAATGGCCATGTCAAACAAGAAATTGACACATTGGAACAATTAACTATGTACATAAAGGATTCATTCACATCATGTAGAAAACTTTGTAACTCAACTAAATAATAGCAAGAATAGTGTCCTCCCAACCCCTCATAACCATGAGAACATATAAATAACATCTCATTAGAGCCAACCAGGAATATCACATTTCTCCACAAACATTATCGTTACATGCATTTCCATAATACATAACAATATCATTTACCATTCACAGTGCAACATATGTCAAGTGAATATACTTATTTTATTAACTTAGATGACTGAAAACTAAGGGAGGGAATTCTACTCTACACCCAACCATAGGCCAACTAGACTACAACCTATTGTAGTTGCTACAACCCCTCCAAATTTTTTGACCTCATCAAATTTTGGGGCCCCTTTTGACCATGTTTTCTATTTTTTTTTCTTTAAGGTCATATTAAGTTTGTTTGAAAACATCCTCCATGTTTCAAGTCAGTCAAGTTCATTTTCAAAAGGTCTTTAAGAAATGACACACTTATAATCACAAACCAAGTGCTCTTCTCTTTCAATTGCATCTTGTTCGACAAGCTAGAACACTTTCCAAACACAGTGCCAACACACTTTCTAGAAGCATCTCCAACACATATTGAAATGCTAGTTGACCCTCCTTGTCGCAAGAACATATTCCAAGTGCACTTCTTTGATCTATCGCTAGTGTACTTTCTAGTAGCAGGTTGTCACTCTTGTTGCAAAGATCTATGCTAGGTGCACTTCTAACCTCTGTCCTAGTTGCACGTGTGGCCATCTTATATAAAGAGCTTAGCCCTAAGAGCTCATTACACACTCATTTATTTCATTGGAGCTCTATGCACATTTGTAGCACAAGGTGAGCCCCTCACCCTTGGTTGCGTGTGTGCTATCTTTTGGGTAAGTCCCTCCTCTATTGCACTTGGTGATTGCGCTTGTTATGTGTCATTTTTGTTCTTGTGTTTTGGATTTAGCATCACTTCAAATTCCTATACCATTGTTATTCCATCATGTTTTTAGTCATATACACATATATATGCATATATAATTAACCTCATCCCATTTCTATGTGTCCTCTTTCTCACCTTACCCCACACTTAATCAGTTTTGATTATCCCTTGTTATCATGAATCGCACCAGATTTAAACACATGGACCCTTCAATCTAATTATATGCTCATTATGCTCTCTTAGCCAGTAGGCCATCAAACTCTTGACTTTGGTACTTGCGTCATGTGCCCATCTCATAGAGTCTCTCCTCATTTGTGCATAACACACTTTGAGAGCCTAGTTCCAACCTCCCTTTCTTCTTAAGCATGTGCTATGTGCCCATTACTTGAAACCTAGCCTTGATAGCACACTACACATTTTTAGTGGAAAATCATGCCAATCCTTGGCCCTTATGGATGTGCCATGCACCCAACCTATGGACCCTTTTTTAGTGTTTGTGCGCTTCACACTCCAAGTGTCTATCCCTCTAACCTCTATGTTTAGACTTATGCCTCGCACCAAGGCTAATATTTTTTGATAGTGCCAGTGCATTGTTCCCTCACAGTGACTAGTCCGATCAATCTTGTGTCTATTTTTTGCACTTTCTCCCAAAGCGAGTGCACTATTCCCCCACAATTAATACCTTTCATAAATAAACTAATTAGAGTAGGTTTTTATTTTAAACTCATTGTGTGCTTTTACATGAGTGAATTTTAGTTCCATGCACTATAGATCCGAATCCCATTAGTCTATCATCTTCTATTGACACCATGCCTCCAGTTACACTCAAAAGACCTGCAGGAGAGGCCATTGAAAATAGTATTGAAGGTGTTGTTAATAATCCAAAAACCAAAGCACTAATCCTAATAGACATAAGATGCTTCATAGAAAATTCCTCCACCATGACATGGTATATTATACTTAAATACTTCGTCAAGAAGGAGGTCCTAGAAGATCTAGTGGGTAGGGAAGTGTTTATTAATGTTAAAAGGTCCAGATTCCAGAGGGTCACTTGTTGATACCTAGTGTTACCATGTGCATATATTGATCCCAAAACTATGATTGTTAGGAGCACAAATGGAGAAGAGATGGCCACATATCTTCCCCATGACCTTCATTCATATTGCAAGTTTTCAAAGCTGAAGGAATACCTAAATTCAAAATTCTATGCTTCTTTCTCTCTTCAACATTCCACGAAGGACATTCTCAAGACCTGGTGGCAAGAGCCAAGAAAATTTCGTTAGAATATTGATGGGATTCACAGAATTAAGGCATTGAATAAAGTATATCAATATCTGATGGCCATGTGTTGTAGGATGTATGGGCGCTAAAATGCATAATTATTTGAAGAAGGATGGGTTGATATAGTCTACCCATGAACCATTGAAGGGAATGTTTTCAATTGGTCTGACCTTATAGTCAACCAATTACTAAAAAAGTGTCAAAAAGGAAAAAAATGTCTTACAAGGTGAGCAACCCGAGCCTTATATGCCAACCTACTTGCTAGATTGAGTTTGTGCCAAGAACAAATTTGAGGGTCTAGAATGGAAGTGGAATAAAAAGCAACATGTCATCCACATCTACCACAAGATATTTTTAGAGACTAGCTATAGGGGGATGTATGTAAATATAACTAAGTATTTCATTACGGTATTGTATTAGATGATATTTGGTATCAAGACATATTACATAAAAAACAAGGCTAAGGAAGCTATAATAGATTTTGCAGAATAGTTTGCATCACTCGAGAGTAATTTCATTAGAGTATTTGGAGGTTATAATAGTCCACATCGTTTTCTGTTATTTGTAACATATAATGTAGTGATGCAAGAGATCTGCTATCATCTTTGCACAATATTGTCCCAACAATTGCATTGGTTGAAGAAGTCACCATGGCCTATTTTCCCTCTATAAATTGGGTCATATGAGATGAAGAGTTTAAAGGTATTAGAGGCAGTATTCAAATAACTTAATTGAATTAGATAAAGTGAGATGGGTTATCACCTATATGACCCTATAATTATATGAAAGCAACATTGTGCAAAGTTGAGGTATACTTTGTGATACGCTTCTGTCTCCCAGGAGGACAAAGAAAGGATCAAGAACCACTATAATACCTCTATAGCAATTGGACCAAGTGAATAAGTAGACCCTTATAACACAACAAATGTGCCAGATACACTTCAAGAAGGGACCCAACAATGAATGGACAATCAGGATATTGCCAAGCTGAAGAGGAAGAAGGAACAAGATGTCGAGGAGGTGAGGAGTAAGAAGTTTAAAGTTGACTTAAACACCAAGGGGCTATTTCAGGAAGAAAAGAGAAAGAAATAAATTGAAGAGGTTACGAAATGGAAACAAGAAGTAGAGCACAAAAAAAAGAAGAGAAGGAAAAGAAGAAGCAAGAGGATATGCAAAAGATAAATGGGGATCTAAAGAAAATGAAAGAGGAGGAAGCTCTTAAGAAGCAACAAGAGGAGATCCTCCAAAAGAAAAAGGAAGAAGAAGAACAAACAAGGTTACATCTAGAGGAGGAAAAGAGTAGGAAACAAGAAGAGGATGAAATGTTAAAGAAGATGGAGGAGGACCTTATCGGAGATGATGAACATGTGGAGGAGAACCAAACAATATAAAATGAGTGAATCATATATCCCTTGGAAAGTCATCCTCCAACCCCTCTGACCGATGGCCACCTTCCTTTCAGTGATATGGGGATTACACCTCCAGATGATGATAGAATTATAGACATATCCAATTTCACATTTAATGAGCTACAAAACAAAATTATCTAAGAAAGAAGGAAGTACTTGTCAAACGAGCTAGATAAACCAATTTCTATTCATAAAAAAAGAGTTATTGTGTCAAATACAAAGAATATTTCCAAGGAAGTTGCTTCAATAGGTGCAACATTTGCAGTAACGACAGAGAGGAACATTGATTTTATTATGCACAAGAATGAACAATTGAAGAAAGAATTGGTTGACGCAAAGCAACATATCGATCATCTCTTCGAAGAAAATCAAAATATCTTTTGCACATGTTCTAGCAGAGAAGGTCTAGAGTCAGCTATACTTGAAGAACTCAAGTAATTTAAATCCATATAAAGATAGGTTTATGATGAGATGACCACCTTGCACAAGGAATTGGCTCCTCTATATTAAATTCAAAAGGAAGTGAAAGAAAAATTAAGAGTTGCAATATGGTCACATACAATTGTTGTAGGTTTTAACCCTGTACAGAGATTACCTACATACGAATTCTGAAACACAGAAAATAAACAATGCGAGATCATAACACATAAAACACATATACACAGAGATTTTCCCCTGGATACCAAAACCAGGACTACCAACTTGATTTTTCATTATATTCCTTTCAATGTTACAATACATATTTATACATGTCGAAGCATCCAATACCGTGAATTGAAAACCATCGCGTCCAATACCATGGACCGAAAACCATCGCATCCAAAAAACATGTGCGAAAATAATGCACAAAACCATAGGTGGGTCCACCCAACCTAACATAGGGTCCAAAACCAAAATTTTCTGGGGTGCTGTCCTGGACCCCATAAAGTGGGGTTACGGGTGGCCTTCAAACCCCCTATTAACTACATGGAAAGAATAACACAACCCAACATTCTCCCACTTGTTGTTTTCTTTCCACAGGGGGCCACAAGAGAGCTTAGTCATTTTTCCAGCCCTGAAATGCCCATTGTCTCTCTACACCAAGAGAACTTCTTAGAGCTCACAGATTTTGTCAATTCATATAAAGTATTCTTCAAAGTGTCCACCTTTACCAGAAACACCTTTTTGTCTTCTATCATATCCCTCAAAAAGTGATACTGAACATCAATGTGCTTTGTCTTTGAATGATATGCAGGGTTCTTTGCCAAGAAAATTTCACTTTGGCTGTCATAGTCTATCCTTATAGCTTCCTGTACTAACCGCATACTTGAACACTTTCTCTGCAACCAAATTGCTTCCTTGCTTGCATGAGTGGCTACCATGTATTCTGCCTCTATAGTTGATAATGCCACTACAGATTGTTTCTTACTCATCCAACTGATTGCACCTCCAAATAGGTTAAACACATACCCACTTGTAGATTTTCTCTGATCCATATCTCTAGCCCTGTCTGCATCAACGAAGCCATGAATATCCAACACTCTGTCTGATCCTGGTCTTCCTTGGTAGCACAAACCATAATCACTAGTGCCACGCAAATATCTGAAAACCTGCTTCACTGCTGTCTAGTGCTCCTTCCCTAGTTTTGACATAAACTTGCTCAATACTCCCATTGCATGTGCAATGTCTGGTCTAGTATAGGCCATTGCATACATCAGGCTACCGACTGCACTTGCATATGGAACATGGGACATGTCCTCTTCCTCTTCTTGTGTCTTTGGACATTGTTCAACAGATAAACTCACACCTACAGGAATAGGAACCTTCACCGGTTTACTATCCTACATATTAAACCTCTGCAATATTGTCTCAACATACTTCCTATGTTTTAATTAGAGCTTCCTCTTTTCCTAATCTCTTTTAATTTCCATGCCCAAAATATAGTTTGCAGCACCAAGATCTTTCATGTCGAATTTGGAGGACAATTGGGTCTTCAAATACTGGATAACTTCTTCCATTCTTCATCGAACACTCTCGTTGGTTTAGTACTGGGATCTACCATGATCCACTGATCTTTATCCACCAACAGATCCTCCATCTTGAGTTTCCACAACTCAAAAATTTGACCATTAAATTTCTCGATCTCTATCTTTCCACTGCTCACCATCTTCTTTCACCGCCAGAATCGATGTCACAGATCTCCCACTGAATAGGGTCTACCACAGGCCCGAGCGAAACCCCTCAGCAACAAAGGCATCCCCTTGAAGACAAATATGCTCTGATACCAAATGTAGGTTTTAACCCTGTACAAAAATTACCTGCATACAAATTCTGAAACACAGAAAATAAACAATGCGAGATCATAACACTACCAAAATAAGAGGACCCCAAAATCGGACTACCAACTTGATTTTTCATTATATTCATTTCAATGTTACAATAAATATTTATACATGCTGAAGCATCCAATACCATGGACCGAAAACCATCGCGTCCAAAAAACATGTGTGAAAATCATGCACAAAACCATAGGTGGGTCCACCCAACCTAACATAGGGTCCAAAACCAAAATTTTCCAGGGTGTTGTCCCGGACCACATAAAGTGGGGTTACGGGTGGCCTTCAAACCCCCTATTAACTATGTGGAAAGAATATAACACAACCCAACATTTGTAGATATGATCCAGGAATGGAATGACAAATATATAAATGCACCTACAATGTTGGCTAGGAAGAGAAGAATGGGCGCTGAAATGGATAGAGTGGAGATGAAAATGCATGTGCATGCCTATGAACAAATAAAAAATTACATAGCCAATACTATAAAAAATTACATGCAACTGCATAATGGGTTGTGGTTAGACTACACAAGGCACCCCTTGTGGGTGCACCCAAAGAATCAAGTATGGAGATGCAATTAGATAGGATTTAAAAGAGTTTTTGGACACTGCAAGGCATGTAGATACCCAAGATGGCATAGAAGTAACCAAAGAGAGTATTTTGCAATATATCGTTGAATCAATAAAGATACACATGAAATTGGCCATGTTGTGGAACAATATATATGTAGCCTCCAAAACCATATTTCTAAATGATTTGTAGGGAAAGTTGAGATACATGTTAGAGCTACCACAGGTAGTTAAGAAAATAAAAGTGGAGTATAAATCTTGGCATCAATACATTATAACAAAGCTTCAAATCACAATTGCTGAGTTACAATTCCCCCAAATATGAACATGAACATGCTTATTTTGTTTTTGTGGATTTTAGCCACAATTTTGTGAAATGTACTTTTTTATTATTAAAAAATAAAATATGTAAAATATATGTGGGAGCCCAATAGCCACATGTGTAATGTGAAGATTCACAAGGATGTCCAAAGGACATATGGGAACTCAAGAGTGATGAGGGATCTCAATAGTCACATGGGAGGTGAAAGGTGACATGATTTGTTATATATAGACCCTCATGGCTCAAAAAAAAGGAATTTTAGCCTTGGATTCTCTTGCTAGCATAGGAGAGAGGGATCATTATTTTAGGAAGCAAGTTGTGGCGTCATGCTCCACTCTTGGAGAAAGTGAGATGACATTATAATTGTGTATTTTAACACTTCCATATAATCATTTAAAGCTCATTAGAGCTAGAAAATATTTTCATGCATGTATCATACACATTGTAGGATTTTTCTTTTGATGGTTGTGTTGAAGCCCCGAAAATCGGGTCGAAAACAAGGGGGATACCCGCCCGGTCCGGACCTTGGTTGGCAGCTCCTTATCCGTTTGGTATAGTGGGTCCGACTGGGGATAATGGGACCAGTTTCCCAATCTAAGGGGTATGTGTGTGTGTAGAGTTGGATGATACCGATCTAGGAGTATTTTAAGCTAATTTAATTCAAACTTCTAAACTAACTCTATGCTATTGTAATCTAATAAGAAACAACACATCTAATCTACGCTAACCCGGGGTGTATTTCTTCTATTATGCGATCTAAAAAGATTTCGAACAATAACTGGTAATAAAGATCATTCAGCTATCATAAGAATAGAAATCAATTAAGATAAACCACTTTGCATAAAAAGTTAAGCAAAACAGTTGTGAACAACATATTGCATAATAAGTTATTCATATATCAAGCACAAATAAATGACTCCACCGTACAGAAGTGCCAAATGGTAACCCACACATTCATGCATTAACATATAAACAACTGAAACTGCATATCACTCTAAGAATATAAGCAGAAATTGATCAAGAGATAAAAGTACCATTTATGACTGATTTCACTCATAAGCTTCAAGCAATAACGATTTACCTATACTTGTTCTAACATCTACTAAGAGTACAAAAGTGCAACATCAGTAGCAGACATTAAAATGCAAACATTAATAAATCTCGATCCATCCATTCATCAAAACCTCCTCTGAGGGTGCAGAAGTGCATGTTCCGAGGACAAGTTTTTGACAAATTTCTAGACCCTTCTCCAAATGCAATGAGAAGGGTTAAAATACTACTTCCTAATTCTAATAATAGTATTATTACAAAATTTAGGATGTGGTTTTCAAATGACATCCTTTTTCTAATCTAGTTAAAAGAAAAAACAACATTCTAAATAAAATTACTTATGAACTTGGTCCTTATAGTTGCAAGTGTTCAGCATGGGCTTGAGGAGAGTCGACTGACTGATTTCTGCGCTGAGTTGGGCTGCGAAAACGGCATATACGAGAGCTGGCGCTACTTTTTCGGCCGCGTTTGTGATGCATTTCATCGTCATCCATTGGCTATGCGGCTTGACCAAGTACGTCCAATAACATTCCCAATTCAACCTGGCTAATGCTTGGATTTCTCTCCCCTTTGCCTACGCTTTCTGCCTCCATTCTGTTTCCAGTTGTAACTTATTTGGTAGGTACCCCAGGGTGGTCTCTACAATTAAATTGGCCCTGTGTAAATTCTCATTTACACAGTCGATAAGAATGCTTGCCTGTGTTGCCGTTGTCTCTGCTGCTCGCTCCGCCTGCCTGATTTGATCGTCCCATTTATTAAAGAGCAATTCTTTATGATTTTTGTTTATCCTGGGTGCACCTGCTCTTTTCCCTTCATCATCATCCTACCAAGTCAAATATTCTGTCACCCTTTTGTTACTCTGATCATAGTCACTCCGCAAGTCCACCACTTGATTGGTAATTTTATCGCTCAGCTCGCAATAGTGACTCCACTGTGATATTTTACGTCCCAACTCTTCCTGTTGCTGCAGTAGTTGCTCGTTCAAGCCAATAGATTCTGAAATAAATTCTGTCAGCTTAGGCTCATCTTTATGCATTTCTTGTAAAGTCTGCAATTGCTTTTCTTTCTCGTCGAGACTTCTTTGATAGCCTATCTGCATCTGTTGAAAGTCTTCCTGTAGTTTCTCGAGCTGTTTGGAAGCTTCAATGTTAGCGTTGGCTTGTTGCAACCGTTGTTGTAGCAGCTGTATTTGGTCTTCTTGTTCTTTCAATAGTTGTTGAACTTCCGATGCCTTATCAATAGTTGCAGAAGCATATGCTCCTGCGATCTGCGACAGCTTCGTGAGATTTTCAGTCGGGTTATTATTGGGGTCTTTCCATAAGACGTCCAAATGTTCAGCATCTTGTGACAGTGTATTTTCGAGTTTTCTTTTCTTCCTCTGTCTCCTTACAACTGCTTTGTGTTGGGGACTATAGAATACATCCAGTGGGGGAATTTCTTCTACATTAAGTAGAAGCTCAGAGGGTGGAGCGATAGGAACGTGTTCTGCTTCTGTGACACTGTTGATTATGGTCTAAACCACTTCTGCATTACCTGTGTATTGTTCACGAGTGTTTTCGGGGCTTTCCCTTCAAGATTGATCAATTCATTGAAGGTTTCCCATTCTTTGTCTAGCTCTGTTGTGACAAGTGGTGCTTCGATGACAAGAGGGGGGACATCTCTTGGTGGGGAGGCGATAACTAGCTGCTGAGACATTGCACTTGACTGAGCTGTATCTTTAGTTATTTCTTCATTTTTTCCTTGGTTGTATCTGGACTCTTTAGGATGCTCAGGTACTCCTTGCACGGCGTTGGACTTAGATCTAGAAGTGCTAGAGTTTTTGCTGAGGCTAATGCTCGGAGTCGGTTCTCTAGCAGGCAGTCGCAGCTTCTCTAGGGGAATACTGGCGAGCCTTCTTTCTCTGTATAACAAGAATCTTTGGAGGTCATCTGGAGACAACCTTGACCGAGCTTCCGGAAAAATTTCTTGGAGCGAACTTCTATTCTGAAACTGATCATCAAACAAATCTTTCTTTCTAGAGAACACTCTTATTTTGACGTTCGTTGTGAACTCTTGGGCAACATCATTTGGGTCAAATGGCCTTGCTGGGAATTTAAATAATTGAAGACACGTCACATTCTCCACTTCGCCAAAAGCGTGTCCTACATCGAACAATGAGAAGGCACCACAAGCTACAGGAAGTTGAGGCCATATGGCCTTCTTCTTGTCCTTTAGGTCTTTGGTCCGACTGCCTTCTGAACAGGTTTGATAAGCAATTTCCCGAGCCAAAAGTTTATTAGGGACATATAGGGGTTCGACATGTGGAGGTACAGTGCTTCCAAAAACTCTAATGTAAGTAAACCATTCTTCCCCGAACCATCTCACGATGGGGATGATGTCAATTTGTGCCTCGGGAGAGCACCTCGGGGGTCTTTATCATACATTATTCTATATAGGGGCAAAATAAACCCGTGGCAAATCTGGTAGAAGTGAGGGGCAAACTGGGAATCCCATAATACCTTATGATAAACATGGATGGGCAATGGGTCTTGGGTAGTCCATTTCCAACCCATAGTAGGGAATTTAGACACAAGACAAACAGAATCCATAACATATGCAGACAGATAAAAAGGAGGATAGACCCTTTGAGACAAGGATCTTTTAAACCGGTAATTGATAACAGCCGTGTATAGATTATCAGAAAGGATTTTGGCCCAATCTATAATGTCGGCATTTGTGGCAGCATCAATTAATGGTAGCCATTCAGACGAAAACTTGTTGATATCCGGCATCCCAAATAACCTACAGAGCATGGCCGCAGCAAAACAATATGGAGAGGTGAGGGAACCAGTGCTGTACATACCGTTTTTGTCCTTTTTGAGCGGCTCCTCTTTTCTAGACCATTCTTTGGTGGTGTCTGATAGATCTGGGTTCTCCGCCGCGAACTTCTTAACGAATTGTGCATTATAGGTCGCTTACGGTTCAGGAAGATGATACATAAGCTTCAAATCTTGCGCAGCAAACGATCCGATGAGCCCGTGTCCTTGAACTTTGAATTGTCTGTTGTTCAAGTCTGCATCATCCAGTATCCACTTGATCATATCCGTATATGGTAGAATTTTGGGTCTTGCCGCTATTCTGTGAAGAAATGAACATGCTAGGTCCTCTAAGGACGCCTCAGAAGAGCGCGGTGCACCCGCGACAACAGCAACCTTCATTATTCTAGGTTTTTCCTCCTCTAGCAGCCTGTACATGCTTTCCCATGTTGATATCCCTGCATCTCTATTACAGGCTGTGTCTGTATACAGAGGCGCCATCTCCTTAGTCTTCTCCTTCGCTTCGGAGCTTTGAGCTTTATTTTTCTTTCCCATTTCTCTCTGCGTTTGTGTCTGAATCATCTTAGCTCTTCGTTCCTGCAGATTACAAGTGAAATGGAAATGAATGATCTAGAAAGGTGTTGGGAGAGTTTTAAATGCAGCAGATGAATCAAATATGCCACCTTATGTGAATTAAATATCTACCAAGGCACGCGTATTTAATCCATTTAATAACTGACAACTAATTCATTTACTATCATTAAAAGCGCATGATTTTGAGTCAGATTATGGTAAGTGGCTTTTCTTTGAATGGCGTGCCCGAAGGATTCGTAATGAAGTGATTAATGATTTTCTTACGTAACCTCGTATATCACGCGATCGCAAATCGCACCATCGCAGATCATACCATCACAAATCGCAAGGATGTAGCATCGCAGCGATCGCAACATCGCAGATCGCAGAAGTTTGATGTTTGCCAAATCTTGCCGGCTCATTTCTGCGATATGCGATCTTGCTATCGGCGTTATCGCAGATCGGTGAATCTTTAAGTTTTTCTTTATGGGTATTGCTTTGCTGTGATGCGATGTTATTCTTAACACGAGGATCTTGCGCATACCACTTTTTAAAGAGAAATGAAGGTATTTCCTATCTTTTTGCAATGCGACTTGAAATATTTTCTCCTTATCATAGACTTAGGTTTAAAATATTCAAGAGGCTTTACCTAAGCATATGATGGTAACCTTATTTTGAAGAAAAGAAATTCTTGCTTTTCCTAAAAATTAACTAAGGGTCCCCATTCATTTAGTATTTTGGTCAACACTTAAATGAACTCAGGGGGGGGTGTTGCTGGCCACAACAATTGGCGATTCACTTGGGAGAACCAGTTATCTCTGATCTTCTATTGACATTTTCAAACTCCTGAAAAAAAAAATTTCTCAGAAAACTTAAACTTTATTATAAAAAGATAAAGCATATCATACTTCAAACTGTCAATGATGTTTTGTTTCAACCTCTTTCTATTTTAATTACTTGCATCCTCAGTTTGTCCTTGCATTTAAATCAGTCATTACTTGGTCTTGTAAAACATAAAATAAAGTCTTCCCTATGTAGCAACCTTTTAAATATGCTCCTTTGTCGCAGGTAGAGCCTCTGCTGCCAGCAGGCGTCCATAGCCTCGACAGGGTTACCTATTACCCAGTAATGATCCTTTATCCTGCTTAAGGCTATTTACAACATTTCAGAGAAAAATCCATGACACTTTTTCCTTTTTATTCTCTAAATAACAATGTCTTGGTTTGGTGGCCAAATTATGACACATTCATTCACTTGATTTATACTTTTGCTGAACAAGCTGGCTCGTGATGAGACCCCTTGTCTTTTGATTGCAACAATCTTGAGTCGTTGCCCTATTTTGGTGGACAGTATTGGCAATGTCAGCAAGTTATAATATCTGTGATCATGATAAGTTGGCTCGTGATGAGACCTCTTATTCTTTGAGATATAGTGTTTTCTCGGATTGTTCCTCTGAATGTTGCAATTTCCTTTAGCAGGGAGGAAGTCATTGTTTTTCCTTAAGAAAGCTCTGGACGACAATGACAGAGTTGTTTGGTTATGGTTGTTTCTACAGAGAATCTTTATTTCATTATTGATACCTTTCATTGTACTGACCTAAAATAATTTCTTCACAAAGATAGCTTTCTTCAAATTTCTTGGAGTTGAAACTAGCATCATATCTGGGTTAAAGTTCTATTGATAATAAAGATCAAGTTTCCAAAAGATTTGCTGTTCATAGAAGCAAAAGTTCAAAATCTTTGATAGAGAAAAGGTGTCTTTAGCAAATGTCAAATGTTGTTAACCATAGCAAATTTTATTATGGAGAAAAATATTTAACTTTTATGAGAGGTAGACATTTTCTAGGGTTATGTACAGAATAGGTATAATTTCTTTTCTTATTTTGCCTACCAATTATTAAAAGTAAAACTAACAACCTAGCTAAATTACTCCTACTCCTATTCTAACTATATACAGAAAATTAGCTAGGTGAAATGATATTTCCAATGGAACCATCTCTTCATTTTTATTCCTAGCCGCTTGTAACTTCCAAACATCAGTATTAAGAACCAAATTTTCCTTGGGCTGTAAATGTTGGATGTGGAATAAGAATATATAACCTCAGTTGGAATTCTGTCTGATCTCCCTTTCTCATGAAAACTTCTTTCCAACTAGATACCTATTGGATCATAAAAATTAGGATGAATTTCTGTTATGGATTGATGATCTCGTAATAGGAAGGATAACAAGCCAGGTTGTGAATATGATTTTTTAGTTTCAATGGTTTGTAACCTAATGTTTGTTAAAGCTGAGCTTTTAGTGATTTCGTTCGAAATGAAAGTTTCCATATATAAATCGCTAAATAAATCGATGCAAAATAGATGGAAATTCCTAAAAAGAATCTTATCAATTGGCGTGAATTGCCAACCAGTTTCGGAAGGTTCTTTCCTTGGTTGATGATGTTTTGGATGCCAAAGAAGTTTCTTAAGAAAATCTGATATCGATTGGTCTTGGAATTGAGAAAGTTCTATACTTGCTTGACACAATTTAGCTTTCCAAAATGGTGGCACATCTTTCGAATGTTCTTTGATAAGATGCTCAACGTGCCACAATAATCTATCAAAAGTCTGAAAATTTAAAATGAAATCCGATTTTATACAAAATGAGTGCAAGTGAAAAAGAAAGGAATGACTATTTGTACAAATAGTGTTACAACACAACTGGGATTTACTTGTAACATCTTGCTTCTCACAAGAACTGGCCAGGTCTTGTGAATCAGAAGATAAGTTATGATCGTGAACAGGCATGGAGGTTTCCTCATGATATGAATCATAGATCGGGGCATTGTCTTGGATAGTAAAATCATGCAAATGATCTTTTACTTTGAAATGAGGGTTGACTGATATGATTTATGAATTAGGATATTTCTCATTATCTGAACTTAGTTGAGTTACTTGGGATAACTCAACAACATCATCGTTGTCAAAGTAACTATCACAAATGATTTTATAGGTTTCCCTAGATTTCTCTTTTTCATTACATATTTTCAAACAAGGAAGGTCAAGTGGCTCTTGTTTGACATTGGTCAAAGGATATGTTATAGCTGTCTCTTTATCTTGAAAATCTAATGATGAGTCGTTTGAATAACCCTCTGTGTTTTTTGAGATATCTTTAATATTAAGAGGGGAGAAGTTATTATCACTAAAAACATCAGGATAAAGAGAGAAATGCGAATCTGGAACAATGCATTTGAAAACGTCATGGAAAAAACTTTGTTCATCAGATTCATTATATACATCGGGCTTTATATCATACCTTTGTGTACTGATACTTTTTGAAAGAGAAATAGTTTGCTGTTCTAACCTTGGCATCTGCATTTGTTGATTTGTAATGATATTGTCTGACCTTGTATCATAGCCATCTCCTGGTTCCAAGGTAGTTTCTCCTTTAGCATTCTCTTTTTTGTCTTCTTGCATTAGAGCATGCATGACTCCTAGGCTTTTTGGACTTTCTTCATCATGGATGATTTGTGTATTCAACTTGGAATCCTCATTCACATTAGAAGAAAATGAAACAAAGGTTGAACTAATTTCTGCTTGATCAGACATAGGAGGTAGGGAATACTCAGCATAATCTGAAGATTCTTCATCCGTGAGCTCACTTTCAACATCATACTTTAGACAATCAAGATGAAATCGCATATTAAAATCCCTAACAGATTCATCTTGTTTCCGTAGGTAATCAATTTCATCATATACCTGGTCATAGTCATAATAATCAAATTCAAAAATGAAAGTCTTGACGAATTGGTCCCAGCTGTGAATTGATGCAACTGGGAGGGTTCTGCACCATTTTCTAGCTTCCGCTGTGAATGTAAGAGTAAAAATCTTGCACAAAACGCCTTCATCAATTCTTTGGATATCAGAATTTGAAACCTTTTGAATAAACTGAAGAGCATGATTAAAAGCAGAAGAATTATTCTTACCGTTGAATTTTACCTGAGACAAGAGTCTTACCACTTCTGGTGGAGTGTTGGAAGAGGTAGGAACATGGATGCAACTCCAAATAGGAATTTTATGAGCAGCCATCCTGATTCGAATTTTACAATTGGAAAACATTCCAACAGACACTTGTTCAGGCCCTCCTTCTAGCGCCAAATATGTTCAAGCCCCGAAAATCGCGTCGACAACAAGGGGGATACCCGCCCAGTTCGGACCTTGGTTGGCAGCTCCTTATCCGTTTCGTATAGAGGGTCCGACTGGGGATAATGGGACCAGTTTCCCAATCTAAGGGGTGTGTGTGTGTGTAGAGTTGGATGATGCTGATCTAGGAGTATTTTAAGCTAATTTAATTCAAACTTCTAAACTAACTCTATGCTATTGTAATCTAATAAGAAACAACACATCTAATCTACGCTAACCCGGGGTGTATTTCTTCTATTATGCGATCTAAAAAGATTTCGAACAATAACTGGTAATAAAGATCATTCAGCTATCATAAGAATAGAAATCAATTAAGATAAACCACTTTGCATAAAAAGTTAAGCAAAACAGTTGTGAACAGCATATCGCATAATAAGTTATTCATATATCAAGCACAAATAAATGACTCCACCGTACAGAAGTGCCAAATGGTAACCCATACATTCATGCATTAACATATAAACAACTGAAACTGCATATCACTCTAAGAATATAAGAAGAAATCGATCAAGAGATAAAAGTACCATTTATGAATGATTTCACTCATAAGTTTTTGACAAATTTCTGGACCCTTCTCCAAATGCAATGAGAAGGGTTAAAATACTACTTCCTAATTCTAATAATAGTATTATTACAAAATTTAGGATGCGGTTTTCAAATGACCGTCCTTTTTCTAATCTAGTTAAAAGAAAAAACAACATTCTAAATAAGGTTACTTATGAACTTGGTCCTTAAAGTTGCAAGTGTTCAACATGGGCTTGAGGAGAGTCGGCTGACTGATTTCTGCGCTGAGCTGGGCTGCGAAAACAACATCTACGAGAGCTGGCACTACTTTTTCAGCCGCGTTTGTGATGCATTTCACCGTCATCCATTGGCTGTGCGGCTTGACCAAGTACGTCCAGTAACACTCCCAATTCAACCTAGCTAATGCTTGGATTGCTCTCCCCTTTGCCTGCGCTTTATGCCTCCATTCTGTTTCCAGTTGTAACTTATTTGGTAGGTACCCCGGGGTGGTCTCTGCAATTAAATTAGCCCTGTGTAAATTCTCATTTACACAGTCGATAAGAATGCTTGCCTGTGTTGCCGCTGTCTTTGCTGCTCGCTCTGCCTACCTGATTTGATCATCCCATTTATTAAAGAGAAATTCTTTATGATTTTCATTTATCCTGGGTGCACCTTCTCTTTTCCCTTCATCATCATCCTGCCAAGTCAAATATTCTGTCACCCCTTTGTCACTCTGATCATAGTCACTCTGCAAGTCCACCACTTGATTGGTAATTTTATCGCTCATCTCGCAATAGTGACTCCACTGTGATATTTTACGTCCCAACTCTTCTTGTTGCTGCAGTAGTTGCTCGTTCAAGCCAATAGATTCTGAAATAAATTCTGTCAGCTTAGGCTCATCTTTATGCATTTCTTGTAAAGTCTGCAATTGCTTTTCTTTCTCGTCGAGACTTCTTTGATAGCCTATCTGCATCTGTTGAAAGTCTTCCTGTAGTTTCTCGAGCTGTTTGGAAGCTTCAATGTTAGCGTTGGCTTGTTGCAACTGTTGTTGTAGTAGCTGTATCTGGTCTTCTTGTTCTTTCAATAGTTGCTGAACTTCCGATGCCTTATCAATAGTTGCAGAAGCATATGCTCCTGCGATCTGCGACAGCTTCGTGAGATTTTCAGTCGGGTTATTATTGGGGTCTTTCCATAAGACGTCCAAATGTTCAGCATCTTGTGACAGTGTATTTTTGAGTTTTCTTTTCTTCCTCTGTCTCCTTACAACTGCTTTGTGTTGGGGACTATAGAATACATCCAGTGGGGGAATTTCTTCTACATTAAGTAGAAGCTCAGAAGGTGGAGCGATAGGAACGTGTTCTGCTTCTGTGACACTGCTGATTATGTTCTAAACCACTTCTGCATTACCTGTGTATTGTTCACCGGTGTTTTCGGGGCTTGCCCTTCAAGATTGATCAATTCATTGAAGGTTTCCCATTCTTTGTCTAGCTCTGTTGTGACGAGTGGTGCTTCGATGACAGGAGGGGGGACATCTCTTGGTGGGGAGGCGATAACTTGCTGTTGAGACATTGCACTTGACTGAGCTGTATCTTTAGTTGTTTCTTCGTTTTTTCCTTGGTCGTATCCGGACTCTTTAGGATGCTCAGGTACTCCTTGCGTGGCGTTGGACTTAGATCTGGAAGTGCTAGAGTTTTCACTGAGGCTAATGCTCGGAGTTGGTTCTCTAGCAGGCAGTCGCAGCTTCTCTAGGGGAATACTGGCGAGCCTTCTTTCTCTGTATAACAAGAATCTTTGGAGGTCATCTGGAAACAACCTTGATTGAGCTTCCTGCAAAATTTCTTGGAGCGAACTTCTATTCCGAAACAGATCATCAAACAAATCTTTCTTTCTAGAGAACACTCTTATTTTGACGTTCGTTGTGAACTCTTGGGCAACATAATTTGGGTCAAATGGCCTTGCTGGGAATTTAAATAATTGAAGACACGTCACATTCCCACTTCGCCGAAAGCGTGTCCTACATCGAACAATGATAAGGCCCCACAAGCTACAGGAAATTGAGGCCATATGGCCTTCTTCTTGTCCTTTAGGTCTTTGGTCAGGCCGCCTTCTGAACAGGTTTGATAAGCAATTTCCCGAGCCAAAAGTTTATCAGGGACATATAGGGGTAGGACATGTGGAGGTACAGTGCTTCCAAAAACTCTAATGTAAGTAAGCCATTCTTCCCCGAACCATCTCGCGATGGGGATGATGTCAATTTGTGCCTCGGGAGAGCACCTCGGGGGGTCTTTATCATACATTATTCTATATAGGGGCAAAATAAGCCCGTGGCAAATCTGGTAGAAGTGAGGGGCAAACTGGGAATCCCATAATACCTTATGATAAACATGGATGGGCAATGGGTCTTGGGTAGTCCATTTCCAACCCATAGTAGGGAATTTAGACACAAGACAAACAGAATCCATAACATATGCAGACAGATAAAAAGGAGGATAGACCCTTTGAGACAAGGATCTTTTAGACCGGTAATTGATAACAGCCGTGTATAGATTATTAGAAAGGATTTTGGCCCAATCTATAATGTCGGCGTTTGTGGCAGCATCAATTAATGGTAGCCATTCAGAAAAAAACTTGTTGATATCCGACATCCCAAATAACCTACAGAGCATGGCTGCAACAAAACAATATGGAGAGGTGAGGGAACCAGTGCTGTACATACCGTTTTTGTCCTTTTTGAGCGGCTCCTCTTTTCTAGACCATTCTTTGGTGGTGTCTGATAGATCTGGGTTCTCCTCCGCAAACTTCTTAACGAATTGTGCGTTATAGGTCGCTTGCGGTTCAGGAAGATGATACATAAGCTTCAAATCTTGCGCAGAAAATGATCCGATGAGCCCGTGTCCTTGAACTTTGAATTGTCTGTTGTTCAAGTCTGCATCATCCAGTATCCACTTGATCATATCCGTATATGGTATAATTTTGGGTCTTGCCGCTATTCTGTGAAGAAATGAACATGCTAGGTCCTCTAAGGACGCCTCAGAAGAGCGCGGTGCACCCGCGACAGCAGCGACCTTCATTATTCTAGGTTTTTCCTCCTCTAGCAGCCTGTACATGCTTTCCCATGTTGATATCCCTGCATCTCTGTTACAGGATGTGTTTGTATACAGAGGCACCATCTTTCTCCTTCGCTTCAGAGCTTTGAGCTTTATTTTTCTTTCCCATTTCTCTCTGCGTTTGTGTCTGAATCGTCTTAGCTCTTCATTCGTGTGGATTACGAGTGAAATGGAAATGACTGATCTAGAAAGGTGATGGGAGAGTTTTAAATGCATCAGATGAATCAAATATGCCTCCTTACGTGAAGTAAATCTCTACCAAGGCACGCGTCTTTAATCCATTTAATAACTGACAACTAATTCATTTACTATCATTAAAAGTGCATGATTTTGAGTCAGATTATGGTAAGTGGCTTTTCTTTGAATGGCGTGCCCGAAGGATTCGTAATGAAGTGATTAATGATTTTCTTACGTAACCTCGCATATCGCGCGATCGCAAATCGCACCATCGCAGATCATACCATCGCAAATCTTAAGGATGTAGCATCGCAGCGATCGCAACATCGCAGATCGCAGAAGTTTGATGTTTGCCAAATCTTGCCGGCTCATTTCTGCGATATGCGATCTTGTGTTCGGCGTTATCGCAGATCGGTGAATCTTTAAGTTTTTCTTTATGGGTATTACTTTGCTGCGATGCGATGTTATTCTTAACACGAGGATCTTGCGCATACCTCTTTTTAAAGAGAAATGAAGGTATTTCCTATCTTTTTGCAACGCGACTTGAAGATTTTCTCCTTATCATAGACTTAGGTTTAAAATATTCAAGAGGCTTTACCTAAGCATATGATGGTAACCTTATTTTGAAGAAAATAAATTCTTTCTTTTCCTAAAAATTAACTAAGGGTCCCCATTCATTTAGTATTTTGGTCAACACTTAAATGAACTCAGGGGGGGGGTGTTGCTGGCCACAACAGGTTGCAGTATATGTTTGTGTCAACATGTATTAAGAAGAATGAACTACTTTATTGTCTTTAGTACATATCTTTATTGAAGCTACATGTCCTATCTGTTATCATGATCATGGTTATTTGAAAACTACTTTTCAAATACATTAACAATTCTTTCCATTTATGTGTGTCTTTATTGGATTAATGCTATTAGTGTTCTTCTAAAGGGTCACCTTATTTACTTTGTGTGTGGAATTATATATGTTATAATTGTATGTCTCACAAATCTAACATTTCTTGCTTTCCCCAAAAGTAATATGAGTTTTATCCTATGTTGCAATTCCTCACTAAGGCATATATTTAAGTTCATCATAATGGTAGCGAAGCCGGTTTCCTGGATGATGATCCTATCCCAAATGGTGTGAGGTCTGCTTGGGACTTAATACTAGGTAGACCTCCTCATGTTGACATATTTTCAGCATCATCAACACTTTTGACGCTAGAAGGAGGGAAGCCAGTGTATGGCTGATCATTCAACACATTCACATCTTGAATCTTTGCAACAAGGAAGTAATTGTCTACGTCCTTGGATAGATATTTCTAACAAGGTATTGTGCACATCAAATGAAGATCGTATGCCAAGTTACAACTTCGGGAATTTGATGTAACAAATTACCCAAACTGGGCCCATAGTTTTGGCACTTCATCTCCCAGGGTTAGGTTTTTGGATGTTTACAGTTTTCCATTGTTTCTCAATAATAAATAGGACTCTGAGCTTCGTTGCAACATAGTTCAAAGGCATGTAGCTGCCACATCTCTTCTAATAGATAAGCTACCATCATCCGAGTTAGTATTATTTCCATTATGTTTGTAACCATATTTCAGTATTTGATATTAATGAAATGAAGTATTATTTCTGCTGCATCTTTGTATTTATGGTTATATATGTAATTTGTAGCATTCATGTTTAATTTTGAATCAGTGGTATCAGAATGGTCTACTCTTTCTCAATTTTTCTTTGCATGTCCCCAACAAGGTTGGGATATAAGGAGTTAGGGTTTAAACTGGTCAAACCGTTGTAAGACCAGCCTCACAAATCCCAACGACCTCCCATGGCGGAAGAGAAGAAAGACGAGGGGGAAAGAAATCCTTTCAAAATATTGCTTGAATAATCCCTTGAGGGACAAAGGAATGCAATGATGGACAACTTTTCCCAGATCCTTCAGCGACAACCCAAAGGTGACGCATCTCCTTCTAGTAGCTACTTTAGAAGCACCACACCCTTTAAGGTACAAGTTAACTTTGACATACCCATATTTGAAAGTGAAATAGATGCAGACATTGTAAATAAATTGTTAAATATGCTAGAAGGATATTTTTATGTTCATGATTTTTCCATTTGGGAAAAGATTACTTTTTCACTTCTCAAAGCACCCCCCATGTCAAGGACTGGTGCGAAACCTACTATGAGAAGAAGGATGAAAGTACACCCTCACTATTTTCACCTGCACCCACTTGGAATTTGTTCTGGGACACCATAAAGGAGCCATACTACCCTATTGGGAGCTATGAGGATAAATACTAAAGTGGACCACGCTCTAGCAGGGAAGGGACCAAGACGTGCTAGAGTTTACCAATGTTTTTCATACCCTTCATACAAATTTGGGTACAAGGGTTGTGAGAAACATTTAGTACTCAAGTACCACGACTACCTACACAGGTACATCCAGGATGAGATGGAGTTCCTGGACATCTTCTCGCTTGGCTCGATGTACCAATACGCTCTCAAGATTGAGCAAAATTTTAAACATAAAAAGTGAGACTTTGGATTTGTGAATCCAAAGTAAGGGAAATGCACCCCCAAACCGCAGAGCAAAGGAAAAATCCAAGGCTGGGTGACCCAAGACAACCCATCGAACCCGTAATAAAAGAACAACACCACAAAGTCAAAGAAGGACACAGGAAAGTGGTGTGATTTCCATAAGAGCCCCACTCACAACACAAGTGAGTGTCAGGCCAAACAGTTGTTGGTGGCCAAGTTGAAGTTTTAAGAATCAAATGCATGTTCCAATTCTGAGTCAGAACCCAAAAAGAGGAATGACAAAGGGAAGTAGATTATTGATGCAGAGCCCAATGCCATTGTTGCCACCACCAAGATCCAGAAGAATGAGCTCGAAGATCCAAAGGAGGGGGAGCGTCTCTTCCACTCACAAATGTGTGTGAAGGGTTCACCGCTGCAATTAATAGTCGATAGTGGAAGCCAAAAGAACCTCATTTCAGTAGAGGTCATGAAGCAGTTAGGCCTACCGACCACACCACACCTGCAGGAATACAACATCAAGTGGCTTCACCAAGGATGATATCTCCAATTCGGCCAGCATTGTTATGTTCCCTTATGTTCCCTACAACATCAAGCCCTTCATAGATGACGTATTGTGTGATGTTGCTCCTCTTGAAATTTATGATGTATTATTAAGAAAAACATACTTGAGGAAGTGACATGTTGTATATGAATCAAGACCTCGCTCTGTTATTATTTCTTTGGGTTGTACATTGTACAGGATACCGGAGGTTGCTCTGCCTACCGCCATCTCTTTGATCTCTGCTAAGAAATGCAATAAGATCATCTCCCATACTAGGAAATTTGTTATCTTTTTTATTCACTTGCAAATTAAGGGGAAGAGCGTAGCCACATCCATGGCCCCTGTGAAGGGTTCCTCCATGCTACAGAAGCAAGTGGATATGGTTGTGAAAGAATACAAGGACATCTTCTCCTCACCCATAGGGGTACCCTTGCGCTGTCAGGTCAAGCATTTGTTCAATATGAATCCCAGAGAACCTCTACCCAATAGGATAATATATCACCGCTCCATTATGGAAAATTCCAAGTACAAGAGGTGACATGACCAACATCGGGTGCCACACAAGTTTCAGGGGGGTGACAAAATTTGGTTGCATTTTCAGAAAGAATGCCTTATCAGAGCCCATCAGAAGCTCAGACCAATTTGATATGGTCCTTACACCATTACCATGGCCATGGGAGAAAATTCTTTTGAGCTCAACATTCCCCTGTTCCTTGGCCTACACCCAGTGTTCAATATGGATCACCTTCGACTATACTTCCCACCATGACTGGACACATTAGACATTGTATAATAGCTCACACCAATAGAGTTAAACCCAAACTACTTGGAGCAGGCCACAACTGATCAGATTATGGACACACAAGTCAAGAACACTCGCCAAAAGAAGATCCAACTATATCAGGTTGTCAAAGCTATCCAAATCTTCCACCAAGACAAGTGGCTCACTAGGGATAAAGTTTAGCAGAAGTTTCCCCTTCTCATGGAGGCACTCAACGCAATGGGGACCATTTCTTCCTAAGGGGGGAGGACTGGTCCAGGTGGATGTTGGTGGCCACCCACCTTTCCACTTAGACCTACACTACCATCTCTTTCATTTATTCAATTTCCTTAATTGTAGCACAATTTACTATTTTTGGCAATATTTCGGGTCCTGAACTTCTGGAGCCATTTTGAGGCCCTAAACGACATTTTTTGGAAAAATCATGGCCAACATTGGTGTATAATTAATGTTTGCCACTTGGAAGTTGTATTCGTTAGATAGATATTTCTAACGAGGTATTGTGCACGTCAAACGAAGATCGTATGCCAAAGTTACGACCTCGGGAAGTTGATGTACCAATTTACTCCAACAGGGCTCATAGTTTTGGTGCTTCATCTCCTAGGGTTAGATTTTTGGATGTTTATGGTTTTCCATTGTTTCTCAATAATAAATAGGCCTTTGAGCCTCATTGTAACATAGTTTAGAGGCATGTAGCTATCACATCTCTTCTCAGAGATAAGTTACCATCGCCTGAGCTAGTATTATTTCCATTATGTTTGTAAGCATGTTTTATTATTTGATATTAATGAAATGAAGTATTATTTCTGTTGCATTTCTGCATTTATGGTTATATCTATAATTTTTTGCATTCCTGTTTAAGTTCAGTCAAATAAGGATCACCCCCTCGTAATATCTAATGTGCATATGAGGTTACATACGATCAACTCTAAGAGTTAGGTCCAATAACTCACGAGTACGCCAAATACCATAGATTGCTTCTTGTTGCATTGATTCTCCCACACAAATGATCAACTAGAGGAACAAGTCTTCGTGGTGTGTTGGTTTATAGAATTCAAGAGTTGGTGACAACCTCTCTAGATGACCTTGTTGATTCAATTGATAAATGTTTAAATCAAGGAAATTCCATACCACCTGGTATTCAAAATCTAGAGGGAGATGAGGAGAACATTCATATTTCAGACAACGAAGAACTTACTGATAATGAGAATTTCAATAGTGAGGTGGAGGAGTCTTCAAAAGAATATTGTGATGAGGAGGATAATAATGAATATATGGCTAACAAGCAATTGGATTAGATGGATCAATGTTGGGTTGTGTTATATTCTTTCCAAGTAGTTAACAGGGGGTTTGAGGGGCACCCGTAACCCCACCTTATAGGGTCCTGGGCAGCGCCCCAGAAAATTTTGGTTTTGGACCCTATGTTAGGTTGGGCGGACCCACCTATGGTTTTTTGCATGATTTTCGCACATGTTTTTTGGACGGATGGTTTTCGGTCCATGGTATTGGATGCTTCGACATGTATAAATATGTATTATAACATTGAAAGGAACATAATGAAAAATCAAGCTGGTAGTCCCCGTTTTGGGATCTAGGGGAAAATCTCTGTGTATATGTGTTTCATGTGTTCTGCTCTCACATTATTTATTTTCTGTGTTTTAGAATTCATATGCAAGTAATTTCTGTACGGGGTTAAAACCTATATTTGGTATCGAAGCAGATTTGGCTTCAAAGAGATGCCTTTGTTGCTGAGGGGTTTCGCTCGAGCTTGTGGGAGACCATGTTCCGTGGGAGATCTGTGAGATTGATTCTGGTGGTGAAAGAAGATGGCGAGTAGTGGAAAGATAGAGATCGAGAAACTTAATGGTAAGAGTTTTGAGTTGTGGAAACTCAAGATGGAGGATCTGTTGGTGGATAAAGATCAGTGGATCGTAGTAGATCCAGGTACTAAACCAACGAGAGTGTCCGATGAAGAATGGAAGAAGTTGGATCAGAAGGAAAAGAGCACAATACGATTGTGTGTCTCAGATTTAGTATTGCTGAATGTATTAGGGGAAACTACAGCAAAGGCTTTATGGGACAAGTTAGGGACTTTGTACCAATCTAAGTCTCTGGTGAATAAACTGTTCCTGCGGAAAAAGCTGTATAACCTGAGGATGAAAGATGTAGACTCGGTGACAGAGCATCTAAATGCATTTAATACTGTGGGAAGTCAGTTATCATCTGTTGATATTAAAATTTCAGATGAAGATAAGTGCATCAGTTTGTTGTGTTCTCTACCAGATTCGTGGGATAGTCTGGTTATTGCAATAGGTAGTAATGCAACTGCCTTGCAGTTTGATGAAATAGTCTCAGCCTTGCTGACGGAGGAGATGAGATGGAAAAATATGGAGAGCCAAAATGGTGATGCCTTGTCTGTACGAGGACGGTCCCATAACAAAAACAAAAATAAGTCATTGAGTGGGAGATCTAAATCTAGAGGGATATCTAAATCTCCAGGAAAACCTGTAAATGTGGTGTGCTGGAAATGTAGAAAGGAAGGCCACTTCAAAAGGGACTGTAAATCTAAAGCTCCTAACAAAGGAAAGGGATCTGATGAGGTTCCTTCTGCAGAGGTAAAAGCCACCTCAGATGAAGGTGGGGATGTGTATTTGGCTTCTTCAAGTACACATGTAGATCATGAGGCATGGTTGATTGACTCAGGTGCATCCTTTCACTTCACTCCCCATAAAGAGTGGTTCTGTGAGTATGAGAAATATGATGGTGGCAATTTATTCTCGGGGGATGATAGGAAGGCTAGAATCATTGGTCGTGGAAAAGTAAAGTTGAAGCTGCAAGGTGGAAGGGTTAGAACACTTTCGGGTGTTCTGCATATTCCTGCATTAGCCAGAAATCTGATTTATGTTAGTAAGCTGGATGATGCAGGTGTAAAAACAGTGTTCGAGAAGGATACCTGCAAGATGGTTCAGGAGAACTAGTATTGATGCAGGGAGTTCAGATTGGAACTCTGTACAAGCTACAAGGTAGCACTGTTGTTGATCGGTGCAACAGTTCCGTGGTTCCTGAAAGTGGAGCAGAAAATCTAGTGGTCTCTGGAGAAAAGACCATGCTGTGGCATCAAAGGCTTGGACATATTGGAGAGAAGGGCCTTCAAATACTTCATGGTAAAGGTATGGTAGAAGGTATGAGTAATAGCTCTCTGGATTTTGATTTTTGTGAAAATTGTGTATACGGGAAGTAGAATCGGGTGAGTTTCCCCTCTGGTGGTAAGAGGGTGAAACATATATTAGAGCTTGTGCACAGTGATGTGTTGGGACCTATGAAGGTTCCATCACTGGGTAAGTTTGTGTACTATGTATCATTTATAGATGACTTCTCAAGGAATACATGGATATATTTCCTTAAGAAGAAATCTGAAGTCTTTGATAAGTTTAAAGAATTTAAGGCTCTAGTGGAAAACCAAACAGAGAAGATAAAGGTGTTGAGGACAGATAATGGTGGAGAGTTTTGCAGCGAGGAATTTAAAGAATTCTGCAAGAATTGTGGTATAGCATGGTAGAAGACTACTCTATATACACCTCAGCAAAATGAAGTTACAGAAAGAATGAACAAGACATTGATGGAAAGGGCAAGAAGCATGCTCAGTGGTGCCAAGTTAGGACAGGAATTCTGGGCAGAGGCAGTGGATACTGCATGTTACCTGGTCAACAAGTCACCTTCATCAGCGTTGGAGGATAAGACTCCACAAGAGGTATGGATGGGTAAGGAACCCTCTCTTTCACATCTGAGGGTATTTGGATGTGATGCATATGTACATGTTCCAAAGGAGAAAAGAACAAAGTTGGATAGTAAATCTGAAAAGTGCATCTTTATTGGGTATAGGGATGGTTTAAAGGGTTATAAGCTTTGGAACCCAATAACAAGGAAGGTTATGTACAGCCGACATGTGGTGTTCAGAGAGGTGAAAGATGTTATTAAACATGAAGTCCAACCAAAGGAACCAGAGAAGATAGAGTTTGAGCTAAAGGAGGAAGAATTAGACTCTACAATAGAGGAGGAATTAGAAGATGAAGAGCCAGAAACTCTGGCTGTGAGAAGATCAGTTCGAGAAAGAAGGCAGCCAGAAAGGTATAGTCCATCTGCTTTCTATTCAAATTTTTCTTTGTCTGTTACTGTTGATAATCCCAAAACTGTGAAGGAAGCAGTGGATTCAGAGGATGGAAAACTCTAGAAAGAGGCCATGGTTGATGAAATGGCATCTTTGCACAAAAATGAGGCTAGGGATCTGGTGGAGTTGACAGCTGGAAGGAAACCCATTGGTAGCAAATGGGTGTTCAAAAAGAAGACAAATGTAGAAGGAAAAGTGGAGAAATACAAAGTTCAGTTGGTGGAAAAAGGTGATTCCCAGGTGCCAGGAATTGATTTTGGTGATATTTTTTCTCTTGTTACCAAGGTAACTTTTATTAGATTACTTTTATCTGTTGCTGCTTCTTTTGATTTTGAGGTAGAATAGATGGATGTGAAGACAACATTTCTTCACGGGGATTTGGAAGAGGAGATCTACATGAAGCAACCTGAAGGCTTTGCAGTGAAGGGTAAGAAAGAGCTGGTATGTAAGTTAAAGAAGTCTCTATATGGGTTAAAACAGTCACCAAGGATGTGGTATCAGAAACTTGATACATTTATACTGGGACTTGGCTTCACCAGAAGCAAAGTAGATCACTGTGTGTATTTTAAATTAATTTGTGACCATGTTATTTATCTGGTCTTGTATGCGGATGATATGTTGTTGGTTGGAAATGACAAAGAAGTTATCCAGGATTTGAAGACCCAATTGTCCTCCAAATTAGACATGAAAGATCTTGGTGCTGCAAACTATATTTTGGCCATGGAAATTAAAAGAGATCGGGAAAAGAGGAAGCTCTGGTTAAACCAGAGGAAGTATGTCGAGACAATATTGCAGAGGTTTAATATGCAAGATAGTAAATCGGTGAAGGTTCCTATTGTTGGAAATAATACTGAGAGGGGGGGGTGAATCAGTATTATCACATTAATAAAACTTTTTCATTTCCATATTCAGATTCATATATGCTACTTCCACAACTTCTTATGATTCAGTTAGTTGATCCTTAATGAGTGCATTAGAACATTATCAACCATATTAACAGTAAACTGGTGCAGTAAAATAGAACAGATCATCACACATAAGTCACACACATGAACACCATGATATAAGGTGGAAACCCAATGTGGGAGAAAACCACCTGCTGCAAGTCATCTCAATCTTCTTCTTAATAAGAAAATCCTTTTACAATATTTTGTACTGGTGCAGTCTTATAACAGTACAGGAGCTACAACCCCTTTTGCTCTTGTACTAGCCGATCCATTTACTAGTACGCAGGCTACTACCTGCTACAATGCTCCTAAGATTCCCCTTAGCTTTTGTACTAGCTTATATACTAGTACGTAGGCGTTGGCCTACAATCTTCTCTCTTCCGGGTACCATGTTTCATACATTTTCATACTGGATACACCTGAAGCACAATACAAAATCTGAAAGGCCACGTTTCATCCAATTTTCATACTGGACCCTTTAATATCATTGAAGCACAGAATTCTTTTGAATCACCCAATCACCATATCAATACACTTTACAAGGATAGTATGTATGATCACAATCAGATCTAGTTACCCAAGCATCAGATCCATATACATGACAGTTATCACCCGATTTAGTCAACAGAGGCTGATATTAAGACCCAAACAGAGGATTTACATACTGCTGCACACCCGGAGGCTAAACAAGAAAAAACTTAATATTGCACACTTAGAACCCTTTAGTAAACAGCAGAAGCGGCTAGAGCATATATAAGAAATGATTGCAGCTTTGTTAAAAAGAACATGTGGGTTACCGCTCCCACATCACCTCCTGAATAGCAATTCTCCACACCTGAAGAGACTTCTGTCTTTTGCGTGTCTGCGGCTGCACAGTTTCCTTAAGATCTTCAATTCATAATCGATACCTTGCCACTAGATGCCCTTTTTCTTTATATAGTCATGCTTTTGATAATACCATGAATCGAAACCAAAGGATCCGAAACCTGGGGCGCAACTATTTTGACCAATTCTCTTAAGAGAAGGCTTAAGCGGGAAAACTGTGATAGCAGTCCAAAACCACAAAAGGTGGGCTTTTAACTTAATACATCCAAACTAATAATATATTGGGTCCAATCCTTATTGCTATCGGCGCCTTCCCATCTCATGGTTTATTCCTGACGTCCGATCCGATGGATCGGATGCGACATGCCCCATTAACCAGCCTTTATTTATATATCGAGTCTGCTCCTCATCGCTAACAATACATGCCCGAAGTCCGATCCGATGGATCGGATGCGATATGCCCCATTAACCAGCCTTTATTTATATATTGGGTCCGCTCCTCATCGCTAACAATACATGCCCGTATCATGGCCTATTTCGACATCTGATCCGATGGATCGGATGTGACATGCCCCATTAACTAGCCTTTATTAATATATCGGGTCCGCTCCTTTCATCGCTATCGGCGATTTGAAATGGGAGGCTATTATAAGATGGGCGAACACCGCGGATGCGATTTACTATGAAATGCTTTTAATTCCTTCATCGGGTCCGACCCCTCTTATCGCAATCGGAGGATTGGGGTGGGCGACCCTTTATGTATTCCGATATACTATGGACACGATATTTTTATAAACCATGTTTTGATGCCTTCATCGGGTCTGCTCACAATCGGAGGTTTCAACGAAGTCCGACGCGCATATATGCCGAACTGCGGATGCGATATTATTATAGATTTCCTTTAATTCTCCCATCGGGTCCACTACCTCTTTATCGCAATCGGCATTCAGGGCTTTTAAGCATCGGACACGATATTATTATACGTCAAGTTTAATTCCACCATCGGGTCCGCTGAGTTATCGCAATCGGAGGATTTGAGGTGGGCGACCCTTTATGTATTGCGATACTGCGGATGCGATATTGTTATAAACCATGATTGATGCCTTCATTGGGTCCGCTCCCAATCAGAGGTTTCAACGAAGTCACTTAGCTGGACCCTCGACGCGCATGGATGCGATATTAATATAAACCAAAGTTAATGCCACCATCAAGTCCATTGCGATATGCTTCCGGGTCACACAGCCGAAACACCATTGCGCCGATATGCCGAAACATATATATATATATATATATATATATATATATATAATTGATATGCGATATGCCGAAACTTCGATGCCGCAATTATATTATTCATGTAACCGCCGAAAGGGGATATAATGCATATATATGGGTTTTAGTAAGCCCGATAGCTCCCGATAGTGATAATGAATACATATATGGGTTTTAAGCACCCAAACACCTCCCGATAACGTTAATACATGCATATGTGGCCTGATCACTCCCGATAATGATTTAGCATGCATATATATGAGAAAAAGCCTCTATTGCTCTGATAAGCTCCCAATGGCTCAATGGCTCCCAATAACTGCTTCTTTTTTATATAAACATATGTAAATGGCTCCTCTTGTCTCCTCTTGGCTCTTCTTGTCCGATATGCCCTGTTTTCTCTATTTATCTCTTCTGTAGATGTATATAAGTGAGATGTTCTTCTATGAGTGGGTTGCCATCAAGTACAACACATGCATCATAATGCCAACAATCTCCCCCTTTGGACTTGATGGCAACAATACCAAATCACTCTCCCCCTTTGACATCAAGGGCAAAGGGCGAACCAAGATATTCTCTTTCCTAGAAAAGCATTCTGTTTTTCATACTCCCGCTGAGTACCTGCTGAAATCTCTGAATGAGCTCCCCCTTTGTATATGCCAAGGTGTACCAGTCTGTCCATGCTACATGCTGAAAGCTCTGCTCTTGCTGAATTGTGCTATGCATGCTCCCCCTAAAATGTATGATCTGATCCATATCTGTCAACAACATCTAGGCCAACAATCATGTTTTCCTTCTGTTCTCCTTTCTGCAGCTAACCCACCTGAAACCAACAACAACTAGAACCAAAAGCTTCTAAGATAATGCCAACAATGCATCACTGGAAGTTTATCTGCTCCCCCTGAACCTGTGCCAGATGGTCTCTGACAGACCCATATCAGAATCTTCTCATTCTGAGATTGACCCACTGATTTCCTTCAAATTATCATATACGCAACTGTATCCGGATAGTCCTTATGAAACTCGCGTACAACCATTTCCATATCAGCAACCTGAAAAAAAAATCTTGGAAACATCTGCATCAATCAACATATGTAAGTATCAACCTATCATCATGTCTCCAACAAAGCGACTTTGAGTAGTCATCCATGTATCAGCACTATGTATCTCGAGTTCAAGCTCAGTAACAATCCTTATCCACATGAGTGCCTGTATCATAACTGTATGATCTTTATGTATAGGATGACAACAGCATATGAGTGACTCATTATCAAGAGAGGAAGATGTGTATTCAAGCTTTGTACTTCTCCTTATCCTTATGAAGATCACCATGTAAGAACCATAAAGAATCAACCATAAATCTGATCAGAGCGCCAACTATGTAAACCTAAGAAACATATGAGATGGAAAACTTATAACCATATCACATCATTTAGCCATATAAGCATCATCACCAAGGACTATTAACCATAATGCCAACAATGCATTAAAAGCATATGCTCCCCCTAAACCTGTGCCATCTTGTTTACCATCAGATCTGATTAGCATAACAGTAAGAAGTATCAAGATATCATCAATATCACCACATCAAATCATCATCAGCAAAATACAAGCAAATCATAACTGATCCTTTTCCTGAACCTGTCCCTACTACCTTTCCTCAATCATATACGCGACTGTGCAGTAACAAATTTGCGTATATATGCAACTTCCCTTTATCAAGCTTGCGTAGGAGATTGAAGTTTTACACTTCCGGCTCCCTCTGTTATGTCTATATGATGTGTTGTGTCGCCACTTTCTGACTGAACTTCCTTTTTCTTCCATATCTTCAAGTGTTATGATGTTTTCTCCTTTTGGTGTGATGTCCGTGCTTTGTTCCTGCATTCCTTTGTTATATGTCCAAGCTTGTTACATGCATAACATCTTACATGTTTCATATTCCTTTTGTAGCAATCAGCAGCTTTGTGACCAAACATATTGCAAGCAAAGCAATATCCATTAAAGTACCTTGACTGAGATGATCTGTTTGTTTGATGACCTTGAACCCTTCTTCTTCTACATCTGGTTGCAACATGTCCAAGGTTATGACATACATAACATTCAACATTATTCATAGGAGGAGTAAAAGATTTTCTTTGAAGAATTTCTTTCCTTGGTTGATGATGAGATTGACCTTTCATCTCTCTTATCTCCTTGTTGATCATTTTAGATTTCTCTTTAGAGTTCCTTGCCTCACCTTGTGAACTAGATTCACCTTCAACAGATTCATGAAAACAAAGACCAGTTTTGATAGCAGGAGATCTTTGACTATTAAGAATATCATCCAAGACTTTAGTACTATCTTGAAAACGTAAGAGCTTATCCTTTTCTGCTAATTTACTTTTCAAGATATTTACCTCAACCTGAAGTTGTTCTTCTTTTTCTAGATATTGCTTCTTCATGTCTTCTTTAGCTTTCCTTTCTTCTTCCAACTGATGCTTTAGCTTGAGAATCTCCTTTTCTTGTTCTTCATTCAGATCCTGTTGCATTTGACGAATTCTGAAGGCACATTCTAGCTGAGATTTTACGCTGATAACTTCGTTTCCCTGTTTTTCAATATCTTGGACTAGATCTTTATTCTGCTTCTTTGATTCTTCAAGATCTTCCTTTAGAGAGCGGATCGTGGCTTCAAGACTTTCATAGTAACTGGATCTATTTCTGAGTTTCTTGATGGTCGTGTTATTTTCATTGACTTCATCTCTTAGAGATGTTGCTTCAACCTGCAACTTTTGATATTTCTCCTTGAATAACTCTCGTTGAGCCTTTTGTCTAGTAACAACTTCTTTTAGGGCACCACTCTTTATGTTCAGAAGTCTTTCTTGTTCACTAATTTTGTTTGTCAGCCTGTTAAATTCTGCTTCTCTTTGATATCCTTCTTCCTCACCCATAAGAGCACATTCAGTTGTTTCGTTATCACTTCCATCTTTTCCAAATGGATAGATAGCTGGAACATCAGAGGATAGCAAATTCATACCTGATAGTTCATCTTCATTCTAAAATGATTCTGAATCTGAATCTGAATCTGAAGAGCTTCTTATACCTAATCCCCAATCGATTCTCCCACTGTCATAGTTCTTCTGAGATGTCTTCTTCTTCTTATGAGCTTTCTTCTTAAGCTTATTTCCCATTGTTCTACGGATCTTCTTCAAGCGATCAAGCTTCTACCAAAGGACCTGCTCTGATACCAATTGTTGGAAATAATACTGAGAAGGGGGGGGGGGGGGTGAATCAGTATTATCACATTAATAAAACTTTTTCATTTCCATATTCAGATTCATATATGCTACTTCCACAACTTCTTATGATTCAGTTAGTTGATCCTTAATGAGTGCATTAGAACATTCTCAACCATATTAACAGTAACTGGTGCAGTAAAATAGAACAGATCATCACACATAAGTCACACACATGAACACCATGATATAAGGTGGAAACCCAATGTGGGAGAAAACCACCTGCTGCAAGTCATCTCAATCTTCTTCTTAATAAGAAAATCCTTTTACAATATTTTGTACTGGTGCAGTCTTATACCAGTACAGGAGCTACAACCCCTTTTTCTCTTGTACTAGCCGATCCATTTACTAATACGCAGGTTACCACCTGCTACAATGCTCCTAAGATTCCCCTTAGCTTTTGTACTAGCTTATATACTAGTACGTAGGCGCTGACCTACAATCTTCTCTCTTCCGGGTACCATGTTTCATACATTTTCAGACTGGATACACCTGAAGCACAATACATAATCTGAAAGGCCACGTTTCATCCAATTTTCATACTGGACCCTTTAATATCATTGAAGCACATAATTCTTTTGAATCACCCAATCACCAGATCAATACACTTTACAAGGATAGTATGTATGATCGCAATCAGATCTAGTTACCCAAGCATCAGATCCATATACATGACAGTTATCACCCGATTTAGTCAACAGAGGCTGATATTAAGACCCAAACAGAGGATTTACATACTGTTGCACACCCGGAGGCTAAACAAGAAGAAACTTAATATTGCACACTTAGAACCCTTTAGTAAACAGCAGAAGTGGCTAGAGCATATATAAGAAATGATTGCATCTTTGTTAAAAAGAACCTGTGGGTGACTTCTCCCACATCACCTCCTGAATAGCAATTCTCCACACTCGAAGAGACTTTTGTCTTTTGCGTGTCTGCGGCTGCACAGTTTCCTTAATATCTTCAATTCATAATCGATACCTTGCCACCAGATCCCCTTTTTCTTTATGTAGTCATGCTTTTGATAATACCATGAAACTAGAGGATCCGAAACCTGAGGCACAACTGTTTTGACCAATTCTCTTAAGAGAAGGCTTAAGCGGGAAAACTATGATAGCGGTCCAAAACCACAAAAGGCGGGCTTTTAACTTAATGCATCCAAAGTAATAATATATTGGGTCCAATCCTTATTGCTATCGGCGCCTGCCCATCTCATGGTTTATTCCTGACGTCCGATCCAATGGATCGGATGCGACATGCCCCATTAACCAGCCTTTATTTATATATCGGGTCTGCTCCTCATCGCTAACAATACATGCTCGACATCCGATCCAATGGATTGGATGCGATATGCCCCATTAACCAGCCTTTATTTATATATCGGGTCCGCTCCTCATCGCTAACAATACTTGCCCGTATCATGGCCTATTCTGACATCTGATCCGATGGATCGGATGCGACATGCCCCATTAACCAGCCTTTATTAATATATCGGGTCCGCTCCTTTCATCGCTATCGGCGATTTGAAGTGGGAGGCTATTATAAGATGGGCGAACACTGCGGATGCGATTTAATATGAAATTCTTTTAATTCCTTCATCGGGTCTGACCCCTCTTATCGCAATCGAAGGATTGGGGTGGGCGACCCTTTATGTATTCCGATATACTGTGGACACGATATTTTTATAAACCATGTTTTGATGCCTTCATCGGGTCCGCTCGCAATCGGAGGTTTCAACGAAGTCCGACGCGCATATATGCCGAACTGCGGATGCGATATTATTATATATTGCCTTTAATGCTCCCATCGGGTCCACTACCTCTTTATCGCAATCGGCATTCAGGGCTTTTAAGCATCAGATGCGATATTATTATACGTCAAGTTTAATTCCACCATCGGGTCTGCTGAGTTATCGCAATCGGAGGATTTGAGGTGGGCAACCCTTTATGTATTGCGATACTGCGGATGCGATCTTGTTATAAACCATGATTGATGCCTTCATCGGGTCCATTGTGATATGCTTCCGGGTCACACAACCGAAACACCATTGCGCCGATATGCTGAAACACACACACACACACACACACACACACACACACACACATATATATATATATATATATATATATATATATATATATATATATATATATATATATATATATATATATATATATATATATATATATATATATATATATATATATATATATATATATAATTGATATGCGATATGCCGAAACTTCGATGCCGCAATTATATTATTCATGTAACCGCTAAAAGGGGATATAATGCATATATATGGGTTTTAGTAAGCCCGATAGCTCCTGATAGTGATAATGAATACATATATGGGTTTTAAGCACCCAAACGCCTCCCGATAACGTTAATACATGCATATGTGGCCTGATCACTCCCGATAATGATTTAGCATGCATATATATGAGAAAAAGCCTCTATTGCTCTGATAAGCTCCCAATGGCTCAATGGCTCCCAATAACTGCTTCTTTTTTATATAAACATATGTAAATGGCTCCTCTTGTCTCCTCTTGGCTCTTCTTGTCCGATATGCCCTGTTTTCTCTATTTATCTCTTCTGTAGATGTATATAAGAGTGATGTTCTTCTATGAGTGGGTTTCCATCAAGTACAACACATGCATCATAATGCCAACACCTATTCCTATAGGTGTGAGGTTATCTGCTGAATAGTGTCCTAAGACACAAGAAGAGGAAGAAGACATGTCCTGTGTTCCATATGCAAGTGCATTTGGTAGCCTGATGTATGCAATGGTCTATACTAGACTAGACATTGCACATGCAGTGGGAGTATTGAGCAGGTTTATGTCAAAACCAGGGAAGGAGCACTGGATAGCAGTGAAGCGGGTTTTCAGGTATTTGCATGGAAATAGTGATTATGGTTTGTGCTACCAAGGAAGACCGGGATTGGACAGAGTGTTGGATATTCATGGCTTTGTTGGTGCAGACTGGGCTGGAGATCTGGATCAGAGAAGATCTACAAGTGGGTATGTGTTTAACCTATTTGGAGGTGCAGTCAGTTGGATGAGTAAGAAACAATCTGTAGTGGCACTGTCAACTACAGAGGCAGAATACATGGAAGCCACTCATGCAAGTAAGGAAGCAGTTTGGTTGCAGAGATTATGTTCAAGTATGGGGTTAGTACAGGAAGCTATAAGGATAGACTGTGACAGCCAAAGTGCAATTTTCTTGGCAAAGAACCCCGCATATCATTCAAAGACAAAGCACATTGATGTTCAGTATCATTTTGTGAGGGATATGATAGAAGACAAAAAGGTGTTGCTGGTAAAGGTGGACACTTTGAAGAATACTGCAGATGCATTAACAAAATCTGTGAGCTCTAAGAATTTCTCTTGGTGTAGAGAGACAATGGTCATTTCAGGGCTGGAAAAATGACTAAGCTCTCTTGTGGCCCCCTATGGAAAGAAAACAACAAGTGGGAGAATGTTGGGTTGTGTTATATTCTTTCCACATGGTTAATAGTGGGTTTGAGGGGCACCTGTAACCCCAATTTATGGGGTCCGGGGCAGCGCCTTGAAAAATTTTGGTTTTGGACCCTATGTTAGGTTGGGCAGACCCACCTATGGTTTTGTGCATGATTTTCGCACATGTTTTTTGGACGCGATGGTTTTCGATCCATGGTATTGGACGCAATGGTTTTCGGTCCATGGTAATGGATGCTTCAGTATGTATAAATATGTATTATAACATTGAAAGGAACATAATGAAAAATCAATCTGGTAGTCCCGGTGTTGGGATCCAGGGGAAAATCTCTGTGTATATGTGTTTTATGTGTTCTGCTCTTGCATTATTTATTTTCAATGTTTTAGAATTCATATGCAGGTAATTTCTGTACAGGGTTAAAACCTACAATCAAGGGCCTCTTTCTCTTCTGGGTGCACTTCATCATTTACCCAGACACTCGATGAAGCTTTTAAAAAATTATGATCTCGATAAGAAAATGAAGGATGAGGACCATATCGACAACTTTTATTTTCACTTATGAATGTTAGAGGTCTATTTTGATGATGTCACCTGCAGGTTGTTCCCCTACACTCTTGAAGGAAGGGTATTGATGTGGTATCACTACCTTCCATCCAATTCAATCCACAACTGGAGAGAGTTTAAGAAGTTTTTCTTAGATAAATTCACTGATGAAAATACTCCTGCCATGTTACTAGAGGAACTTGGAAATCTCAAGATGTGGAACAAAGCAAAGGTAAAATGCTTTAATTTCTACATAAATGTGCAACCACACAACTGCATCACAAAGGACTATTACACATCTACCTTGCCAACAAACATTTTCACATTTTTTAAGAGACCTGCAAATGACACATTGGCTGAAAAGTTTAAATAATCTATTACTATTGAAAAGGACTTGAGATCTATTGGATTTATTACTGATCATAAAGACTCGAAATATATTGGAAAGAAGCCTCAAGCATCTTCTAGAAAAGCTAAGGAAAATGATTCATTTGACATGTAGAGCTTAACTAGTGAAGTTTCTGAATTGAAAAGAAAATATAGCGAGGCATCATCTAGTAACACATCCTTTAAGCCTTTTTTCAAGAGAAATACCAATCAACTAACTAAATCAGCTCAAATTTCTAATATGGCATTTAATGTCAAAGACGTGGGCATGGAGAATCAGTGTACATTTCATCAGGAAGCTCATTCCAAAAATATGTGCCCAAAACGAAGACACAATATGATTGCTATGATCACTAATGTTTTGGAAAGCCAAGCTACAGAGGAACAAACTGAGTAGTCAAATGAAGCTAATGAAGAAGCTCCATCAGAAGATAACACAAGGGTTGGTGAATCAATTCTTTCTTTTGATCTCATCATGAATAATGAGGAAGAAGTTGTTGATAAAGCCACAATTGGTGAAGCTCCTCCAAAACAATAGGCTAGGCCATGCAATCCTAGGAGAAAAGGACCAACTTGTTAGAAATGTAGCAAGAAAAGGCTCAATTTTGACTTGTGCCTTGGTCAAATTGAGTATTTCGATTTTCCACATCAGCTAGATGACTTAGATGGCAACTAGCCAGAGTGACATTCCCTTGTATCCTAGTTAGATGGGTAAATTTGAGTTGTAGGCTAAGAATAAAGTTGTGCATGTAAGATTGCTAAGATTTAGCAATCTAGTTGAGTTATTGTTAGTTGAACTTAGCTAACTGAGCTCTAGCAATAAGTTGAGTCAGTTGAAGGTTAGTTGAGTAGTTATGACTATTCTTAACTTATTGATCCATTAGTTAACTATTCAATCAGCTAAAAATAGACCTAGTCATGCATGGAATTAAAATTTCCTAGTTGAGTGGATGGAAAATGCACATTTGTATTTATAATTGTATATTGTTGAGTGTACAATTATTTTCCACTAAGAAGGTGAATCATTACTTGGGAATTGCGCAAGAAAATAAGAGGAAATTTCCCTATTATTTAGGAGCTTAATTCCTCCACGGTTGTGCAAGGAACTATGAGGAATATGGGGCCTTGAATTGGCTAAGTGTTGGCTAGAGTGAGACAATCAATAGGACAAAAAATTTATTATGTAGGGTGTGCTACAATATTGAAGGAAGACATTGCAATTGTTTTTCTTTTTAATCTGAATTAATGCAAAGCAGTGAAGGGGTTTTTCCCAGTTGGGATTCCCTGTAAATCATTGTGATCTTGTAGTTTTGATGGTTGCATGTCATTACATGTGTTTCTAAATTGTAATTTCCATTCCGCAAAATAGTACAGGAAATTTGTAATATCTTGATGTCAGTTCAATTTCATCATTAGTAGAAAATTTCTATTAATGTCTACGTGGTATTAGAGTAGAAAGAACACCAGAAACTAGTCAATAGAGCCTCTCTTTTAGAGATTTTGATTTGCAGATTCAATGAAGCATTTTTCTTCCGTGTGGGAAATTGTCTTTCAATGGGTTGCAATTGGAGTATTCACTTGAGGGAACCTCGAATTTCATAGGTTGGAAGGTTGGGATGGAAGTTGTACTAGATTATAATGGAGTGTTGGACTACACCAAAACTAACATTCTGAAACCAGTAGCATTAGATGCACAACAATTAGCCCAGTGGAAGAAGGATACCACAAAATCTAGGAGGATCATCCTGAAGAGTGTGAGAGACCACATAGTGTTGAATTTACATGGAAAGAAAACTCCATTTTGTATGTGGAAGACCCTCACTGAGATATTTGAAAATGGTAGTGAAACTAGGAAATTTGCATGAGGGACAAGCTCGTAAACATCTGAATGCAGAAAAATGAAACCATTCCACATTACCTCTCTAGATTCACTCAATGTCGAGATGATCTTGGATGAGTTGGAGAAAATATACCATCTCTAGTATCGGTGAGCCTAGCTCTCCTAGGCCTTCCAAAATGCTAGCACAACTACTAGGATTTTGTAAATGGAAGGGACAAACTGCCAAATTTGGAGAGACTTTGGTCTAATTTGGTGCAAGAAGAAATTATAACGAACACCGGAGATGGAGTAACATCCAAAGCTGAAGAGGAAGAGGAATTTTATCTAGTTGGAAAAGGAAAGAATTCCAAGGGAAAGAAGGCCCAAGATGAACCAGAGTCTAGCCATAACAATGGCAAGCAGAAGGGCCTAATAAAAATAAAATGTTTTCGTGGCCATGAATATGGACATTATGTAACAAATTTTTTGCATAGGAAATCCAGCAAGGAGCCCATAACAGGAGCAGGAGGAGATTCCCTGACATCTTAATTCAAGTTAGATTTCAACCTTCTTGCTTACATGGAAAGCACAATAAGAGGAAGTGATTGGTACCTAGATTATGGTGCCTCATACCATATGACAGGAAACAAAGAATTCTTCAGTAGCCTAAAGGAGAAGGATCTCCGGATGCAAATAGAACTTGGAGATGATCGGAGGTACAATACTCAAGGAATTGGTACTATCATCTTTAAGAGGGAGTCAAGCTCCCATCTTCATCTGAAAAAGGTTTTGTGTTTGCCGGGGCTAAAGAAGAATTTGATATTTGTAGCTGTATTGGAGGATATAGGTTATGGTGTTGTATTTAGTAAGGGTAAATCCTTTCTGAAGCTTGTGCCTATCAGGAAAGTGGAACAAATTGGATTTAGAGTGAAAAATATCTACAAGCTAAGGGTAGACTTCGCCATTCGTGCAACTATACCTAAGGAGTGAGATGGGGCGATCTAGAGCCTTAGTTCCAAAGTTGAAAAAATTGGATAGGATCCATAGGAGATCAGTAGTAGTTGCATTATACTTACGTCATGGATCATTACCTTGTTATAGGTGCCCACAATATTCAGTAGTAAAAGGATCAGTTTTAGTTTGTGTAGTCAAATGCTGAGGAGCACAGAGTAATGTTGATAGCAGTGTAGGAGACATAGTGCAAAATCAACAACAATGCATTTTTCCCAGTAGACAGTTGCAAAGATAGAGGAGATTCAATATATCTTTTGGATGCTTCTCAATTCTAATTGTTGTAGTAGCAACAACAGTAGTGAGATGTAGTGCTACAATGAATTCCATAAGAGATGGATTGGGGTTGTGCAGAGCCATTTTATTTCTAAGGGGAAGTGTTTGAAATGTGGAAAGAAAAGGATCAATTTTGACTTGTGCCTTATTCAAATTGCGCAATTTGATTTTCCACATCAACAGGATGACTTAGATGGTCGTTAGCTGGAGTGACATGGCCTTCTCTTCTAGTTAGATGAGTAAGTTCGAGTTGTAGTCTAAGAATAATGTTGTGCATGTAAATATTGTTAATATTTATCAATCAAATTGAGTTATTGTTAGTTGAACTCAACTAAATGAGCTCTAGTCATTAGTTGAGTCTGTTGAGTAGTTATGATTGTTGTTAACTGATTGATCTCTCAATTAACTAGTTAATCAACGAAAAATAGAACCAGTCATGCATGGAATTTGGATTTCCAAGTTGAGTGGATGGAAAAGGAAAATTTTAATTTATAATTGTATGATGTTGAGTATAGAGTGATTTTTCACTAAGCAGATGAATCATTCCTTGGGAATTATGCAAGCAAAAAGGAGGAAATTTCCCTATTATTTAGGAGCTTAATTCTTCCAAGATTGCGCAAGGAAATAGGAGGAAGATAGGGCCTTGAATTGGCTAAGTGTTGTCTACAACATTAATGTCAGTAGGAGAACATGTTTATAGTGCAAGGTGTGCTTCAATATTGGAGCAAGACATTGTAATTGTTTCTTTTTTTCATCTGAATTAATGCAAAGCAGCGGGTGGGGTTTCCCCGTTGGCTTCCCCTTTAAATCATTATGTTCTTGTTTTTTTGATGGTTTCATGTAATTGCATGTGTTTCTAAATTTTGATTTCCATTTCGCATAATAGTAGAGGAAATTTGTAATCTCTTGATTTCAGTTCAATTTCATCAGTGATAGAAAATTTCTATTAATTTCTACACAACTCTTGAGCTAGAAGTGGATAAGAAGAGAAAGACATTCCTGAGGAATATTTTACCTCCCAATAATCCATCTTAGAGTTGAAAGGATAAATTTGGAAGTGCTCAACCATCCGAGAACACTTCTGGGAATACTAAGAGTAAGTCCACCACACTTAAAGGATCAAATAAGGCTTCCCCGCATTCTTCTATAGTGCAACCATCTATTGAAGGACATATAACATGTGATGTCAAGTAAAATATCATTGAAGATATGAAGAATGATCACACTAACATATCCATCTACGAGCTAGCTAAACTGGCAGGCCAACAATAATTGATCATTAAATATTTTTCGTTGATGCCTTCATTAGATGAAACAACCGTTGTTTCCAAGACTTCATCTGGTAAGTCTAAAACAATCCTTGAATCTATTGTTAATGATGCAAACATAAATTCAAGATCTTGATCTTGTCCTAATTTTCTTTTAATGTTTGAAATATTTAACTATAATTTCAATAATTGTCTTGTAAATTCTGAGGCATTTATGAATGTAATGCCTCTATTAGTCGCTAAAAAAATTAACTAAAATTGGGAAAAGATGGATGCTAGAATCATACAACTTGATAGGTCACATGTCCAAGTAATTGGTGAACTTAATAATGTTATAATTCAATTATCTTCTGATCATAGAGTTCGTCAATGCATTGGTATTGTTGTTGTTCGCATCCCAGAGGCCTATGGTTTACTATTAAGTAGGGATTGGTTGAGTAAGTTGCAAGGCTACTTTACCATAGACTAATCCCACGTATTGATTCCTTACAAGGGGAAGAAAAACCAGATTTGAGTTGATATTGAGCCTTTAATGAAGTATACCATCACGGAGTTAGAAGCACATAAGGATAACTACCCCGCGTCTTCCATGGAACAGTTTATGGAGCAGAGATGTTCTCGCTACTAGACAAATTTTTGGGCTATAATCAAGTTCTAGTAGCAGAACCAGACAGACTGAAAACTACATTTAGAACCAAATGGGGTATGTTCACATTCAAATGAATGCCCTTTGGGTTGATCAATGCCAAAGCCGTATTTCAATGAGAAATTGATATTGAATTAGAGTTCTTCTTGATCAAAGCATAGAACACATATTTCATTAAAATTGGAAAACTTCCATTACAAGGACATCACTAGAATTGAGTTTTTTTGTTATTTTTAAATTCTAGATCCACTATTTAATTCCAAATTTAATGAAATAAGTGCTATAGTAGTATATCTTAACAACATTACAGTTTTCTCTAAACAAATATATGATCATTTTCAACATCTCAAACAAACTTCAAAAGGTGCCAAAAGTATGATAATCTTTGAACCCAAAAAAAGCATCTTTGTGGTGTCTAAAGGAAGCCTCCTAGGGCACATTGTAACAAATAAAAACATTAAGATGGACCCTAAAAGGGTTAAAACTATCGTTGAAATCCCATATCACATGAGCAAGAAGGCCATACAATCCTTCCTTAGGAAAATAATTTTCCTTAGGAAATTCAAATATGATTAATGTCAAACCTTTATACGATATGATTAAAAATGATACAACATTCAAATGGGATCAAAAGGAGAAAGATATTTTTTCTCGAATAAAACAAGGCATAGATGACACACCTGCATTGTACAACTCAAATTTTGAAAAATACTTCTTCTTGTATATTTTTTATTTAGATTCTTCAATTGTGGACGTATTAACTCATATTGATAACCAAGATAATGAACGAATAATTTTATTTATGGGCATTGGGTTGCAAGGATCTGTGTTGAACTACCCTTCCATGGAGAAATAAGCTTATGTTTTTTACAACCCGATTAAACACTTCATGCACTATATCTTAAAAAGTCATGTTATAGTATTTTTGCCACACCCAATTGTTCATTCATTCTTTGTACAAAAAGAGCTATGTGAGTGGAGAGTGAAGTGGATGATGTGCTTACAAGAGTATGATTTTGAATTTAAACCAATTCACAATATCAAGGGTCACAATCTTTCTCAACTCGTTGTAGAAGCAATAGGTTCATAGGAAGAAGACACATTTCACTAGCAACATGGGATTGAGATGTACAATGCCAATTTTGTTCCTCCACCCTATATACCATCGTCGAGATATGCTTAGATATGAGAATATCTTGAACGAGGTACTTTTCTCTCCCATCTTCCAACAAAACAAAATAGGGCGATCCGACTGAAGGTACTTTCATACCAACTGGTTCACAATGTGATTTTTTGAAAACATCACAACGGTGTCTTACTAAAGTGCTTAAAATATCTAGATTCAGAGAAGGTTTTCAGAAAGAATCACACGATGGACTAGTCAGTGGGAATTATGGAGGGGACATAACCACACATAAAATTATGCGTTTAGGTATTATTGGCCAACATTATTCAAGGACACACATCCTTACACTCACAGGTGTCCCATCTGTCATAAATGTGCTGGTCATGATAAAAGGTCAACTTCCACACTACAACCAATCATTTTTGAATAACCTTATCAACAATGGGGATTAGATGTTATTGGAGATTTTTTCTGCACTTGTCAAAATAACATTGGTACATATTAATTGCTACATATTATTTCACTCGATGGGTGGAATTCATTATGCTCAAGCAAGTCAGCGATAAGGAGGTCATCCACTTTATCAAAGAAGGTTTTTGATCCTGGTAATTGAAATGCCATGGAAGAAATTATTAAGAAAAAGAATGCTGACATAGCATCCCTGAAGAAACAATTCAAGATGCTTGCGACTGAAGATCACCAAGTAAACGAGTTAGGAGAAACAGAGTTACAGAAAGAAGAAATGCTGAAGCTACTGGTGGAGCAGAGTGCATAGATCAAGGAAATGGAGGCACAGATGGACAAGATTTTCAAAGAGAAGGAGAAAAGTTCACAACTTTAAGTGGTTCCTCTTGATGCAGTACCTATTTCATCCCTACTTCAAACAGGTATCCCTCCAGCCGCTAAAACACCAGGAACATCTTCCTCTACAATACCTCCTTCTTCAATTGCAGATGATTTAATTAATTTGGCCCAATCCCTGGAGAATATGTCTATACAGGGAGAAGAAATAAAGAAATTGAGACAAGATGTGAAAAACCTAAAGGAGCAGAGAAATAGATATGAAAATTCCCTTATGACAGGAATTTGGATTGTGCTTATATCCATAACTATAGGAATTGGGTCCGAAGTTTACTTTTTCCAGTCTCTTTTCATCAATGGACCCCTTATGAAGGGAAGAAGTGCGATTATGCATAAATCCCATAAATTTTCCTAGAGATTGCAAGAAATGGAAAAAGACACTATCATGGGTAATACGTTGGCCCGGGTGAAAGAAAATATTTGGAAAAGGATCAATAAAGATATGATAGATATTTGACCTTCAATACAAATCATATTTGATCAACATGAACTGATTGAAATATCTAACGAAGCCATTGAAGCAGTCAGAAAACAGTTGGGTGACAAACCCAGTGAAACTATTGAGCTCATCAAGTTCCTCAACTCTAAAAACAAATAGGAATTAGAAGAGTTTGAGATTGAAGATAGAACAAAAACTATACTAGAGGTCAAAAAGGTGTTGACTAAGAGAAATTTGATGAGGCAACTTCAAGAAAAGTGTTAGATTATGGACATTGGTGTACAGAGATTGTTCAAAAATATGGAAGCCCTCCACAAAAAGGGACTTCCTAATTTATTAGTGATAAATGGTAAGCTTAGTACATGGTCCGATTATAGTGCAAAATTAATGACCAAGGCCAAAAACAGTTCCAGATTTATAGGAGGAAGAATCATCATAACAGGAAAAGCATTCTTGGAAGCGTTGACATATGACCTGGACATTTAGTACGAAATTAAAGACATATTCATTTCCAAATGACTTGTGCTAAATATACTGAAGTGGACAAGGTTTATAGAAAGTTACTGAAGACAACTATCCCTAGTGAGTAGCATTGGGATAAATTATGTGAATTACTGGAGTAATCAAAGGATTCTCTTGTATAACTCAGTATCAACAACATAGCAGAATTCAAAGGGCCAGATTGTCAGCGATTCCACAATTTAATTCTAACACTTCAAAGAGTTCAAATTTTCCTAATTTTTTGTAAAAATTTAGATAGATTCAGTTTAGGAATTCCTAAATACATCCTAGTTGGTTTTGACAAGATTTTTTGTAAATATCTTATAAATACTTTTGTTTAGAAGTATCAAGGGTTGATTTTTGCGTGGATTTTTGCATTCCAGAATGCTATTGTACTATTTTCATTTGATGGGTTGATCAGTAATAAAAAGGACATTCTTCACAGGATTCATGTGTTAAACTATCTGGTGATGTGCTTCTTACACTGTTAATGTTTTATTACTTTGTTTCCATACTTATGTTTTTTGAAATATGAATTATTTTACAGAGAATTTATGAACATAATTTGTTGAAAAATACACTTTGCTTCTAGTTGTAGATAATTTCTATGCTTTCTTCTAATGTCATGTTAAGGAATTCTTAATTCTTCTTTAACTTCTATTGAACTTATATCTTTTATTCCACTCCATTTCACTTAAATATAAATGATCCATTTAGTTTAACTACCTTTCCCTATGACTTCTTTCTAAAAGTTGAAACAGACCCCCTTTAAACTATAGACTCCATAGCCCAATGGAAGGTTCAGACACTTAATCAACCAATCAATTTAAAACTAAACTTTGAACACTCATAACTAGCCTAATATCCAATACAACAAAGTTAAATCTCATAGATAAAGCCGTCTCTGAAGCTGGTAGGGCTAGATCCCAACTTCTAAAGTGGTTTATGGTTACCTTTGTGATTTTCTTCTACAACCTCAGAAAATTATAGAGTGCTAACATTCTGGCGACCATACTAGGGAATTAAAACAATTCTTCATTTCATTTTCATAAGATTAACTTCCCTAGTTCATCAAACTTTATTCCAGGAAGAACAATGATTCAAAATTCTAGAAATAGAGGATTAGAGGTTGTTCTTCACATTTGAGATCTGGCTCCAAAAATAATTCATACTAAATCTAATCCTGATTCAGAACCACTTGAAATTTTAGATGACCTTGAAAGGATACTAAGGAAAAGAAGCTTAGCTGAAAGTCAAGGAAGTAACAACCCCCTTTCAAGGGAAAATTCTCTTCCTGAGAACCTCGATACTATACAAGATATTCAATTTGACTTACCATTTGAAAACAGTCTATTTAGGACCAAATATGAAAGTTTTGTTAATAAGGCGGTAATTGATGAATCTATTCTTCAGTCTTATAAACCTGTAAGACCATTTGTTGAACTTGATTTGGATCCTCAAGCCCTCCAAGACTTTGACAAATTGCAAGATCTTGTATCAGCACTTGATCAAGTTGTACATCAAGCCTATATTCAACAATTTGTTGAACTTTCTACTCTTACTATTGCAACATCAACTCACTCTTCCCAATCTGTTCATCCTACATCAATTGGCCCCACCCCTTCTATAATTTCTACTACTCATCCAGTAGTATCACAAATCGTAACCCAACCTATTCCCACAAATCCTATATTTAGACCTCCATTAAGACCATACATTGTTCCACCCAACATGGCTGCTTGTTATGCCCCCCTGGTTTTACTCGCCTAGTTGCATGATATGCCCCAAGATTATTAAACCATAATTCCCCAATTCTATAGCACTAGTGCTATCAATGCATAGTAGCACATAGATAAAATAAATGACTTCTTTGATCTTCATGAAGTAGATGAGAATGATGTAAAACTGAGGCTTTTTTCCCATAGTTTAGGTGGAGAGTGTTGGAAATAATACTGAGAGGGGGGGAGGGGTGAATCAATATTAGCAATTTAACAATCTTTCATTTTCATAAACAAATTGATATGCTCTACTTCTGTTAATTAAACCTGTGTATATACACAACTGTGTTTAGAGTAACCCGTGTATATCTTGCAGCCTTCTAATTTAGTTAGCTAATCTTAATCTGTGTTTTAGAACCATAAAAACAGTTATCAAGTGTAGTAAACAGTACAGGAAATCACACACATGAACACAAGATATAAGGTGGAAACCCAATGTGGGTGAAAACCACCTGCTGCAATTCGTCTCTATCTCCTTTTTAATAAGAAACTTCTTTTTACAATATTTCTGTACTGGGGCAGTCTTATACCAGTACGCAGGCTTCTACTTGCAGAAGGCTACAACCTTCTCTATTCTCCAGCTTCTCCTGGAAGGGAGATACAACCCCCTTAGCTCTTGTACTAGCTGATGTACTAGTTCGTAGGTGCTGACCTACAGAAGACTACAACCTTCTCTTTTTCTTCCAGGGACCACGTTTCATAAATTTTCAGATTGGATCCATCAATAACTTCAATCAAGCATCAAATATATCTGCATCAAACAATCTCCTTTGCACCCACCAAAACTGAATCAAATAAACACTTCTCTGGATGTTGTAACCAGAATACAGTAACAGTAACTAGAAACTAATCCTGAACCCTGAACACTGCAGCAATAAACAGAAGTAGCTAAAATATATTTCACGAGACGTACGCTACTTCAATATGTGTAACTTGCGTGCATACGCTATTATATTAAGGCAAACCTGTGTATATGCAGTTTTGATATGCCGAACCAGCGTGCATACATGCCTTTTCTATGCGGAACCTGCGTACAGATCAATAAAAGATAATTTACCCTTTTTCACATATTCAGACATCGGTTAATACCCAGATCATCAAATTTATAGATCAAGTCATGCGCCAAATATAACATATCAAAATCACACAAAGATACTTCTTTTCAAGTCTATAGATCTTGACCCATCAATAGAACTTATCCTACTTCTAGCACTCAGGTTCCTCCTTGATTCAGATCCAGCTATGCACCATAACCCAAAGACCAGTATTCTAGATCTTTCTCTTCATAAGATATTCAATCCCTTAAGAGTGTCTTTGCCTAATGATCACCTTCCCCTTTTATAGTCTTAGGCCTTACTCAATACCATGGTCCAAAACCACTTAGATCCAATACTTGGGACCCAATACCTGGGTTCAACATTTTGGACGACATACCATGGTCCAAATACCAAGGACTAAATACCATGGACTAAAAAATAAGTTTTCCCATATGTATGCGCTTTGCCTTGCATAAAAGTGCATGCATACGTATACGCGACTTTTGATCAACTATCCTACGTGTATGTGTGACTTGGTTAAGTTGAACCAACGTATATCTCTTTTTCCTTCATTCCGAGAGCTTGAACTGTGATCTGTCATCTGAGTGAGTTGCCATCAAGGACAACACCTGTGTCACAGTGCCAAACCTGTGTCATAATGCCAACGGAGAGGTAAGAAAATGGTTCAAAAACTTAGTAGAAGGTAGTATAGCTGACCTTTCTATTTTTCACCAATATTTCCTAAATAGGTGGGAAACCAAAAAGAGTCCTCTATAAATTGTGAACGAATACAAAACCCTTAAAAGAGGACCTATTGAAACTGTAGAAGAATATTGTGACAAGTTTAATAAGGTTTACAATGCAATACTAGATGCCATTAAACCTCCCTTAGGCTTGGCCATGATACATTTCCTAGAAGGATTCGATGTTGATATGGCATATCAACTAAGAGAAAGATATCCCACTACTTTAGAGGAAATGCATGCTAATGCACTCAAAGTTGAGGCTAATTTATTAGCCAAAAAAGCAAAATTAAAATCTAAAAAAAGGGTAACTATCAAAGAAGAACCTTAATCTTCTTGTACCACTAATTATAAAATAAACAATCTACTTAGAACTATGGAGAAAATGATGGATAGAGTAAGCATAACTTATAGGGCTCCTCCTAGAGAAAACCAAACTATTCAAATCATAAATCCAAATTTTAGAAGAAACCAACCCAGATTAAAAAGAGGTACCCAAAAGGTAAAGATCAGCAAGTAAGACCTCCTTTCCAAGAGAACTATAGAGATGAGGAGGCAGAGATAGTTGATGACATAGATGATACTCAAATTAATTTGATGGGAGTAAATGATAATGATTCTACTTTTCTTACTCAAGGAGAATAAGACATTCTTCTGCTATCCCATGATGAAATAGAACCTGAAGAATCAAGAGATTATAAGAAAGGTTTTGAAAATGAAATCATGGAAGTCCATAAGAAATACAATATGAGGAGTAGGAAGACACCTAATGCTCCAACTAAAAGGTCAGTCGATACATCTGCTAAGAAAAACATTGAGATTCTTGCTAGAAAGAATATTGATACTCCAATCCAAAAAAGACTTGATACTACATCCAAATCAATTCAAACTAATGATCCCTCTACTAGCCAACAAAGAGACATATCCCAACAGGATTTGGTTGATAAACAAGAGGCTATCAATTTAAAAAAACAAAAAAAAACATTCAGTATTGAACATGAATTGGAAAAGCTCAAAATACCCATTCCCCTAACTGAATTGATGAACAAAATTGCATATAGATCACATGTAATGAAAGATTTAAGCATAGGAGAAAATACTGATACAGTCAATATATACAATGATCAACCAGAAATATTTTTTGGCCCAGAAGCCGATGGTAAACTCCAATATGGAGATGTACCTCCATTTGACATTAGCTTAAACATTCATGATAAAATCTTACACAACACTATGCTTGACTCAGGGGCCTCTCACAATCTCATGCCTAAGGTAATCATGGAAAAATTGGGGATCTATATTCATTTGATTCTAGTCAAGTAAAGTGCCTTGGACTTATTAAGGATTTATGTGTCAACTTAGTGCAAATACCAGCCAAAAGTGTGGTAATGGATATACTTGTTGCTGACATACCTCTTAAATATGGCATGATGCTTTCTCGTTCATGGGGAGCTAAACTACATGGGACACTCCAAATGGATATGACCTACACTACAATTCCAGTATTTGGTCAAAATAGGAGACTATATAGGGAAAAAATCATGAAATTCATGGTCACAACTCAAGAGAGACCTCATAATTATCCCTTATATTCTTTCCATTTGGACCTTGATTACTTTATTTTGTATAACGATGGGAATACATAGGAACAAGTTCCTAATCAAAACACTGTGTTATGTCACACTGAGGAATGCCCAACATTAGTCAGTGAACATGATAAAACATATGAAACCTTATGGAATTTAAGTTTTGATGGATCTGTTAGCAAAGGAGGATCAGGAGCTGGCTTATGGGTTTCCGATTCGAAAACTAATCACGGAGAGGGTCATTCCTATAAATTTAGTTTTCAATGTTCTAATAATGTAGGAGAGTACAAAGCCTTAATCTTAGGGTTACAACTTTTAAATAAGTTGGGTGCTAAACAAATTTCCATTCATGGAGATTCTGAATTGGTAATAAAACAAATTAAAGGAGAATATTCTGCTAAACATCCAAGGATGGAGAACCTATAGGAATGTTGTGCTCAATTTTATGGAATCTTTCATTGAATATAGTATGTCTCTAGTCCTTAGAGATCAAAAAATCTTGCCTGATGGTCTTGCTACATCGACAATTACCTGTAAATTTCCATTTCATCCTGCTCACAAGTATACTATCGAAGTAAGGAACAAACCTATTGTACTTGATAATATTAGATACTGGCAGGTTTTTGGAAATGATGCCCAGATTAAGAGTTTTTTGCAGTCCAACGATGAGTTTGAAGATGTTAATGTAGATACAGAATTTGACATAGAAGATATTGTACATAATGGTGTGAATAAATTAGAATTGAGAGAAATAGATAAAGACAAACAAGAAAAAGAAAATTTACAGCTGAAAGACAATGTTTTTCCTAGAGGATTAGTTCCATTAGAAGATTTGTTTGATTTTAATGATGTAGCTAAGAAGCCCAACATTGAATCTACTGGAGCCAGTGTTGAGGAATGTAACATTGGAATTGAACTAGAACCCAAGATAATCGAACTGTGCAAATCTATACCACCAGCTAAAAAGCTAAAGTACATTGAGTTGTTCAAAGAATTCATAGATGTCTTCACCTGGAGTTATGAGGATCTGAAATCCTATGACACCAGCATTATACAACATAATATTCCCTTAAAACAAGATCATAAACCTTTTAAACAGAAATTAAGGAGAATCAACCCAATGCTTATGACTCTAATTGAAAAGGAGGTTAAAATAATGTGTGATGCCAAGATCATAGTGCCATTAAGATATTCTAAATGGGTGTCTAATTTGGTTTCGATTAGAAAAAATATTGGGGAAATTAGGCTCTGTATTGATTTCCAGAATCTGAATAAAGCCTCTTTAAAAGACAATTACCCTTTTCCCAAGATGGACCACATTCTGCAGAAGGTGGTTGAATCTAGTAGGATTTCCCTCTTAGATGGATTTTCTGGTTATAATCAAGTCTTAGTACACCCTGAGGACCAAGAAAAGACAACATTTACTACACCCTAGGGCACTTTCATGTATGTGAATATGCCTTTTGGTCTAATGAATGTTGGTGGCACTTTCTAGAGAGCAATGGAATTTACCTTTAAATGGGTCATTTTATAGTCATATATCTTGATGACATCACTTTTTTTTTAAAACAGATGAGGAACACTTAAATCACCTAAGAAGAGTCTTTGAAAAATGTAGGTGATTTGGTATTTCCCTCAACCCAAAGAAAACATTGTTTGGTTTGCAAGAAGGAAAACAGTTGCGACACATCATTTCAAAGGAAGGAATCTAATCAATCCTAGTAGAATTGAAGCTATATTAAAAATCAATCTCCCTAGAAATGTAAAGAAAGTTCAATCTTTCATTGGCTAGATCAATTTTCTAAGGAGATTTATTCCTAATCTAGCAGAGATTTTAAAGAATATAACAAACATGTTGAGAAAAGATATAGAGGTAAAGTAGAACATTGAAGCTAAAAAATCATTTGACAAGGTAAAACAAGCTTTAAGTCAGGCTCCTGTGTCGATTAGTCCATATTTTACAAAAGATTTTCTAATTTTTTCATTTTCTTTTGAGCACACTATTGTTGCAGTCCTCTTATAGAAAAATAACGAAGGCCTTGAACAACCAATTGTTTTATTTAGAAAATATTTAAGAGATGTTGCATAAGTATGATATCATGGAAAAGCAGGCTTTTGCCTTGGTAAAAACAATAAAATATTTTAGAGTGTATATCCTCCATTCACATACAATTTCCTTTGTTCCAAATGCAGTGGTAAAAGAAATAAAAGATTTTAGAGTGTATATCCTCCATTCACATATAATTTCCTTTGTTCCAAATGCAGTGGTAAAAGACATTCTAACCCAAAATGATCCTCATGGGGAAAGGGGTAAGTGGATAGCCATTCTGTTAGAATATGACATTGAAATTAATGGTTGAATCTAATTTACATGCTTTGGATATAAGTTTTCTAGCAATATTCAATGAACTAGATGAGCAGGCGACTCCACAGGTAGTAGAAGCTTTTTCTACCTCTCCCTGGTATGCAGACATTATTTTTGTTCTACATCATTTACAAGCTCCTCCTGGTTTGACTAAAATGAAAACTATATTTATTAAACTCAAAGCTATTAAATTTTGTATTTTGGATAAAAATATGTATTGGAAAGTTGCTGGTGGAGTTTTACTAAATTTCTTGTTGAAAGATGAAGAAGATAAAGTGATCCAGGAATTTCACACAGGAGACTGCGGTGGACACCTGTACTGGAAGATTATTGCCAACAAGATCCTAAGAGCATGATTTTATTGGCCCACCTTATTTTTTGATTTCCAAAAGAAAGTCACCTCATGCCACAAATGCCAAATATTCGAAGGAAAAAGGAAACTATTTCCTTTACCCTTAAATCCCATATCTATTGAAACACCTTTCCAGCAATGGGACCTTGACTTCATAGGATAAATTCACCCTTCCTCTTCTGCCCAACATAAGTGGATTCTTACAACCACTAATTACTTTACAAGATGGATAGAATCCATATCTACTAGACAAGCCTCTGATGTAGTAATCATTAAATTCATAGAGAACAATATCCTTTCAAGATTTGGATGCCCTAGGAAAATCGTTACAAATAACGCTGTAGCATTCAGATCAAAGAGGATGGTAGATTTTTGCAAAAAATGTCAGATAACTTGGGGACATTCTACACCCTATTACCCTCAGGGAAATGGAGTGGCAGAATATTCCAATAAAAGATTGGTTAATATTATTAAAACTATCTTGTAGGATAACAAGAAATCTAAGCTCATAAATGCACTATGGGCAGACAAACTTACTACCAAAAAGTCAATTGGCATGTCTCCATACCAACTAGTTTATGTAATAGATGTTGTTTTTCCAACCTCATTGGGAATTCTTGTTTTGAAAATGCTTCAAGAATTGGAGGTTGAACCAAATGATCTACAAAGAATAATAAATCAAAAAATTCACCTGCAGCAATCAGGAGAGTAAGTTCACAATAGAACTTAGTTGATCTAGGAAAGTATAAAGAAAATATATGATAGGCAAACTAAATCTAATGATTTTCAGATAGGTAATCATGTTCTAAAATGGGATTCTAGAAAATAAGAGAAAGGAAAGCATGGTAAGTTTGATAATTTATGGATGGGACCTTACATTATTCATTCTTACCGGGGTAATAGTGCATTTTTTCTAAAGGACATGGATGGAACAGAGCTACGTGGAGGACGTGTCAGTGGTAGGATGCTAAAAAATTATGGTTTTTAGGAATAAAAGCAGTTTTCATCACACCCATTGTAGATACCATTTACTTTTTACTGTCTCTATTAGGTAGCTTATGTCTGAAATTTGAAGCCCATGGAGAAGGCCCTAAGCTTTTAGTAATTTTGCCACCATAACTACAATAACCATACAAAAAATCAGATGCAACAAAACGTTGAAGACAAGGATTCAAGGCTACTAGTCTACTATTTTTGACACCTCACAAGGAGAGTTCCATCCCCAATTGGAGCCACTGTTAGGGTCCTATAATTTATAGGATCAAATGATGATTGAATTATTTCTTTTAGTATTTCATATCGTAAATAATATTTCATACTTCAAATGATTTCCAAAAAAAGAGATAAAAAAATGAAAATGAAAAATGAAATGAGGGTATATAAATAGAAAAAATAGAAAAAGAAAAAGAAATGACAAAATAATCCCACAAAAAATGAATAAATGTGAAAGTGATGCTAGTTGAAGTGCCACTGATAGTCCAATAATTTTGTAGAGAATAAATTCATGAAATTGTGTGCAGCTTGTCTAAAATGCCATGATATTTCTTTTTGTTTGAAACATACAGTTTAATCATGTTCAAACAAATTTTCAATGTATGTCAATTTGATTAGAGTGAATAACTTAACCAAACAGTGTAATCTTGGCTGAGATTAGATAGGTAGAATAGGTGAATAATTAACCCAACAGTTTAATCTGGATTAATGTAGTTGTTAGATTAGATTAGTTGTTTAAATAGATGTCTTTAGCCCTTTAAATGGAAAAATAAAATAGGGTTTGCACTTCTAATGCACCCTAATTAGTTTAAGTTAGATTAGTTTAGTAAAAAGTGAAATTTATCGCATAAAGAGCTTTTTGTAATATGTTGATTTATCCAAAGTCGGAGCTTATTGTAAAGAGATATCTGCCCGAGATATGATGTGGGACCATTGGCATTAAACACTACATGATTTCACCTCTCTAATCATGAGCCTATTTTAATCCAACGACTCTAAAGCCTTTTCATGCCCACCCCCCCCCAACTATGATTCTCTTTACAAAGAGACAGGGGGGGGGTCCGAAAAGTAGTTTTCCCTACCGCTACATGTCCTTCCCTTGTGATTTCAGACCCCCCCTCTAATACCATAAACTACAATGACCCCCCTTCGAAAGTGGTTTTCCCGGCTCACGCCTTAACTCGCATTTCGCTTCACGTCACGCTCCACTTTCATTCAACCACCACTCCCCTATCACCATGTATCCCTTCTGCCTATCGCTTCCCACCAACGGCCCCACACCTCCCTCTACCTATCACTTGCCGCCACGTTGATGACTGCTACCCTTTCCTTTGCGGCTCCCTCATGTTGCCTCCATCCCATCGTTGAGTAAATTCCCTCGAACATCCATTTATGCAACGGTCCCACTCCTGTTGAACTATAAAGCTCCTCTTTTTCCCATGATCATGTCCCTTCTGCACTTTCCTAATGTTACACTGCTCCCAAACCCTTTTCTTTCTTGCCTATCAATGACTGTTCACAGAGGAAGTCCCTCTAAGATTTTTCCCACAAAATTCACAGTGACCCTCTGCGAATTCTCGCCCGTCACCCTCTCCAATTTTATTTTTTTACCACGATGGCCCCCAAAACTGCCACTATGGTAAACCCCATGCTCACTCCCCTTGTGGATTTAGACCACATCCCCCTAGCTGACCGATATTACAAAATGGCTGAGACATAGTGTGAATTCGACCTCTTTAAATTATGCTATTGGTTTCGTGACACTTACCTTGACAAGTCTGATGAGATTAACCTCTGGCAGTCTAGACTACCCCTGTTCGTCTTCCCCCAGTGCTACTATTTCCCCAAATTCTTCCTCAAATTTCATGCCTCTTATGTAATGTCCCTTAATAATAATAATAAATAATAATAATAATAATAATAATAATAATAAGAAAATAAATAATATAATACAAGAAAATAAATAATAAATAATAAATAGTGATAATAAATAAAAATAAAATAGTAAATAACAATACTAAAGCTCTAGATAAATATAAATAGAAATAAAGCAAGAAGGTAATAAAATTCAGTAAAGCTATCAAAAAGTAAAAAAAAAAGAAATAAAACAAGAAATCAATAAAGTTGCATGTGGACACATGGAGTGTGTGCATGTGGTTCCCCTTCCAATGTTTGCTCTATTTAATAGATGATGAGGAAGATGAGAGGCATTCGAGCATTCCATCATTCCATGATTTCATCATCCATTCTCTTGGGAGAATAGTGTTATAAGACAAGGATACCCTGGCAGTAGTACGTTGATTGAGGGCTCGAGGGTGGCCAGTGTAGAAAGATTTTGTGCCACTGAGCCTGTAGTTGGGTGGAGAGTCATCCCCAAGACTTTGTTGCAGGTAGCAGAATTCAACTAGCGTTCCACAAGTAAGTTGTCCATCTTCACTCACATTTTCTTTTTGTAATTTAATGTTAACTAGTTGATAAATTGCTTGTTTATTATAAATTGCTTGATTAGTCTAATTAATTATGTATTGTTAATTCGAGGCTGTTACATATGGTAAGAGAGCGCCCAGAATGCCCTTTGAAGTGGGAGGGTGCAACACTAGGACTTCCCGGGAGGCATTCCATCATTCCAAGATCCTATCATTCATTCTCTTTGGAGAATAGTGTTCTAAGACAAAGGATTTCCTGGTAGTAGTACGTTGATTGAGGGCTCGAGGGTGGCTAGTTGTAGCAAGAGTTTGCGGAATTGAGCCTACGGTTGGGTGGAGAGTCGTCCCCAAAACCTTATTGCAGTTAGCAGACTTCAACTGAAATCATAGGACTCCACAAATGGGCCGAGAGGGTCGGTTTATTTGATGATCTCGTGCGAGCCCATACGCATGAGGGAGAATAAGTAACGCCATATGGGCTGGGGACAAACTCAATCAACACTACATATGCCAGTGGTTCCTTTGTCTTGTATAGCTCTTGATGGATAGCTCTTGAAGGGCTATGGGACCATCTTGAGGAGGCCAAGTGCCTAATGTTCTAGGCTAGGTGCCTATTATTGGATTTGGATGCCAAAGTCTGGTGGGGGTGTAAGGACTTCGATGCTTGGGTTTGTGCACCTTAGTAGTTGTGGAGGGAGTGGGCAAGCCTTGTGAGATGCTCAGAGTCATTGAGTACCATACCGGATGCCTGCTTTGGGGTAGATGAGGTTTGAGTCAGGCGCGAGCCTTGGGGACAGCCTTCGACTAGGATACAGACTGGGGTAGGCTTATGCCTGGTTCCGAAAGTGGGAAAAAGGACAAAGATTCCTTGAGATTTCTCGGGTGTTGTGAAAACTTTCGATGCCTGCTGGTTATACTAGTTCAACAGAGGGTGTCGGGCAAACATGAAGTAATAAATAACAAAATAAAATGTTAAATAATTCAACTTAATAATAAATAATAAATAATAAAAATAATAAGTAATAAATAATAATAATAATAAATAATATAATACAAGAAAATAAATAATAAATAGTAAATAGTAATAATAAATAAAAATAAAATAATAAATAACAATACTAAAGCTCTAAATAAATATAAATAGAAATAAAACAAGAAAGCAGTAAAAATCAGTAAAGCTATCAAAAAGTAAAAACAAAAGAAATAAAACAAGAAAGCAATAAAGTTGCATTTGGACACATGGAGTGTGTGCATGTGGTTCCCCTTCCAATGTTTGCTCTATTTAATAGATGACGAGGAATATGAGAGAAATTCGAGCATTCCATCATTCCATGATTTCATCATCCATTCGCTTGGGAGAATAGTGTTATAAGACAAGGATACCCTGGCAGTAGTATGTTGATTGAGGGCTTGGGGGTGGCCAGTGTAGCAAGATTTTGTGCCACTGAGCCTATGGTTGGGTGGAGAGTTCTCCCCAAGACTTTGTTGCAGGTAGCAGAATTCAACTGGTGTTCCACAGCTAAGTTTTCTATCTTCACTTACATTTTCTTTTTGTAATTTAATGTTAACTAGTTGATAAATTGCTTGTTGATTACAAATAGCTTGATTAATCTAATTAATTACGTATTGTTAATTCAGGGCTATTACATCTTATCTTTCAAGTAAGAGGGCTATCATCTCCCCTAATGGTGAAATCCTTTTGACCATTACCTCTGAAAGTATAAACCAAATGTTGCAAGTCCCCTACAGTGATTCCCTCACTCCCTTTCCCTTGAGGCTCTCAAATAAATCTATCAGAAACTCACCTTCCTCCAGAGAGCCATAATTTTTGAGGTCTTCCTACCAGAAGATTATCAACTCCCTAAGAAAAAACCCCTTATCCCTCTTCTATTTTCCCTCAAAGAACTAGATAGATTATCTCTGTCTTGTCATGCCTACTTGGTTACTTTTCATATGAACGGTTAGATGAGCCTATTTTAGGCTTTCTACCCACCCTTTCTACTGAGGAAGGACTATGAGTCACCTTTGACTATGGTCACTTCCTTGCAGATGTAATTCATGAACAATTCCTTTAGTTTTTAACTAAAGGAATGTTCAAATATTCTTCCATTATTATGTACATGTTCATTTTTTGCCAAACATATAGGTTTCCCTCTGCAGTGCAGAAGCCTAATCAGCAAGGAGAGCCTCAGTCCATTATTTTCTGGACCTCCATGATTAGAAAAAAGTCATAGGAATTCAGTTTTAAAGAGTTTATTAATCAATTTTTGTATCTAGAAACTTGTTTTTTGAGTGGCCAGCAGGTTCCAAGAATCAGTGAGGATATTCAGAAAGTGTTACAGCTCAATGAACAAGTGAAGGTAGGTGATTGGTATCTATACCAGTAATTTACAGAAATCATATTTTATGGCTCCGATATGCCACCATATAAGCTTCCCAGGTACCTTCCAATGAGGATATTTGCATTGGAGTACATCAGGCAAATAATCCACTCAGAAAACATCCATTTTGTGGCAGCTAAAAAGAAGTCCCAATTCAAAATTAAGACATAGATCAGACCTTTTATCTGTAACATTAGAGCAACAGGAGAGGAAGCAAACCTCCTACTAAAACAAATGACCCCTCTTAGCTTTACATGGTCTTATGACCCCTTTGGGTAATTTCGAAGCTAAGATTGGAACATAAGACAAGTTCCTATGTGCATACCCAAAGACCAGAAATAGAGAAGAACATGAACCAACAAAATTGGGTAGAGAAGACATTGCAGGAGTTCAAAGAGCGGGTGCTTTCTAGGGCTACCTCAGAGACTCCTATACCGAGAGAAAAGACCGAGAAGATACCGAGAGAGGAGGACTCTCCTTCAGTTCCAGAAGTCTTAGCCAAATAATTCAAGATCTACACAAAGAAGATTAAGACATGATCTAAGATAGACTTCCCACTACTGGAGGAAACACAGGGTACCATTGTACTATCTGGCCTTCAAACTTTTAATTTTGACAGAAATACTACCGATTCTCCATTATGCTCGACTACTAAAGAGATTCCAGCTACAATACCTCACACACCAGAGTCATCTACAAAATAGAGGTAGTTGGATATTTTTCAAAGATATAAAGAAATTAAACAAAAGAATGAAGCCCTTCATGAAAACATCTCTGCTCAATTCATGAAGCAGTCTTCCTCAATCCAGCATAGATTCATTTTAGCCTATGATAGAGAGAAGGGAATAATGCATATGGAATTCTTACATGCACAAGTTCCACAACCAAAATTAATAGTTGAATTCAAGCAAACTACCTTTGAGTTTGAGGCGAAGGAAGTTCATCCTTTGGATCAAATGGACATGCATAAGAAAACAGGAGAAATGGTCTACTCAACCTTTACACAAACTTCCCTCACTGCTTCCAAAATACAGCTTTCTTTAAACAATGTTCAATCTCAGGTTAAACTGGAGAAAGTTTCATCTCTTTCTAAAGACAACAGAATTAAACATTTGGAGGGAATTTTGATCAGAGAATTATTTTATCCTGGTAATTCAAAGGCCATGGAAGAAATTATTAAGAAGAAGAATGCTGACATAGCAGCCTTGAAGAAACAATTGAAGATGCCTGTGACTGAAGATCCCCAAGAAAAAGAGTTAGGAGAGACAAAGTTATAGAAAGAAGATATTTTGAAGCTACTAGTGGAGGAGAGTGCACAAATCAAGGAAATGGAGGTAGAGATAGGGAATATTATCAAATAGAAGGAGAAAAGTTCGCAACTTGTAGTGGTTCCTCTTGATTGAGTACGTATTGAATCTCTACTTCAAACAAGTATCCCTCTAGCAGCTACAACACTAGGAACATCTTCCTCTATAGTACCTCCTTCTTTAACTAGATATGATTCAATTATGTTAACCCAATCCCTAGAGAACATGTCTAGATAGGGAGAAGAAAGAAATAAATTGAGAAAGGATGTGGAAACCTTGCAGGAGTAGAGCAATAGATATGAAATCCCTTATGACAGAGATGCATAAATCCCAAATATTGTCACATAGATTGTAGCAGATGGAAAAAGACACTGCCATGGGTAATACCTTGGCCCAGGTCAAATAAAATATTTGGAAACAGATCAATGAATATATGATAGATATTTTGCCTTCAATACAAATCATATTTGAGTAACAGGAATTGATTGAAAAATCTAATGAAGCCATTGAATAAGTTAGAAAATAATTGAGTGACAAACCAATTTAAGCTATTGAGCTCATCAAGTTCCTCAACTCTAAAAAAATACAGGAATTAGAAGAGTTGGATATTAAATATAGAACAAAGACTATAATGGAGGTCAAAAAGGTGTTGACTAGGAAAAATTTGACGAGGCAGGTTGAAGAAAAGTGTCATATTCTGAACAATGGTGTATAGAGATTCTTCAAAAAGCTGGAATCCCTCTACAAAAAGGGACTTCCTAATTTATTAGTGATAAATGATTATCTTAGTACATGGTCTAATTATAGTGAGAAATTAATGACCAAAGCCAAAGACAGTTCCAATGTTACAGGAGGAAGAATCAGCATGACAGGAAAAGAATTCTTGGAAGCATTAGCATATGACCTAGACATTCAGTATGAAATTAAACACATATTCATTTCCAAATTGACTTTTTCTAAATATACTGAAGTGGGTGAGGTTTATAGAAAGTAATTGAAGACAAATATCCCTAGTGAGCAATGTTGGTATAAATTATGCAAATTAATGGAGTAATCTATGGATTTTCTTGTACAACATAGTATCAACAACACAACAGAATTCAAAGGGATGGACAGTCAACAATTCCACGAATTTAGTGCCAGCACTCCAAAGAGTTCAAATTTTCCTAAATTTTTGTAAAAAGTTAGATAGATTCAGTTTAGGAATTCCTAAATACATCCTAGTTGGTTTTGACAGGATTTTTTGTAAATATCTTATAAATACTTCTCTTTAGAAGTATGAAGGGTTGATTGCTGTGTGGATTTTTTCATTCCAGAACGCAATTGTATTTTTTTTCATTTGATGGGCTTATAAGTAATAAGAAGGACATTCTTCATAGGATTCATGTGTTAGACTATCTGGTGATGTGCTTCTTACACTGTTAATGTTTTATTACTTTGTTTCCATGCTTATATTTTCTGAAATCTAAATTATCTTACATAGAATTTGTGAAAAAAATTTGTTGAAAAATACCCTCTGCTTCTGGCTGTAGATAATTTCTATGTTTTCTTCTGATATCATGTTAAGGAATTCTCAATTTCTCTTTAACTTATATTGAACTTATATCTTTTCTTCCATTCCATTTCACTTAAATATAAAGGATCCATTTAGTTTAGCTACCTTTCCCTGTGAAACTCCTTTCTAAAAGCTGAAACAAACCCCCTTTAAACTATAGAATCCAAGCCCAATGGAAGGTTCAGGCACTTAATCAACCAATAAATTTAAAACCAAGCTTTTAACACTCATAACTAGCCTACTATCCAATACAACAAAGTTAAATCTCACAGTGAGAGCCCTCTCTTAAGCTCGTAGGGCTGGATCCTAGCTTCCAAAGTGGTTTTTGATTACCTTTGTGATTTTCTTCTGCAACCTTGGAAAATTACAGAGTGCTAACAGGATGAAGAAAGGGATAAAACCGAAGAAAAAATTGTTGTCCATCAAAAGCGTATTAAACGCTGGTTTGATAAGAAATCCACGGGGAAGAAGGAATTAAGAGTGGGAGATCTAGTCCTTAAGTGGGATAAAGCTCGTGAGGACAAAGGAAAGCACTATAAATTCCAATCCTTGTGGATTGTTCCATTCACCATCCATGAGAAGCTTGGCCCACACAGTTATCATTTGCAATCTCTTGACGGAAAGATTGAATCTCTTCCCATAAATGGCCAAGACTTGAAACAATACTTCTAGTAGTAGCCTTGGGCTATGTTTCTTGTTTGTACATATTAATTTACTTTTGTATTTCCTTATTGTCTTTGGTTTTATGTCATGTTGTGTCACTTCTCATTTGTTTGTGTGCATTTTATTTCTAGATATTTCTATATGAATAAGATATTATGTGAAAAGTGTCTCGTTTAGCTCAAAGGTAGTGTGGAAAAAGTTTGAAAGGGCATTGTGATGACTAGAAACGCTTGGCTAACCTTCAATCCTCTTCTTTGATTAGGCTTAAATATCTTTCAAAGTCGATGATGTCTGGACAGAAAATAAGACCCTCTCAAATGGAAAGATTTGGTGGAACTATGATGGCCATATCTATTTTAGGATCTTCATTTCTTGAATCGATGTTTGTATCTAATGGTGTTCTAAGTTCCAACCCAATCGAGTAGAGAAGGGAAAGGAAACACTTAAGTGAGAAAACTAATTTCAGATGTATCTACATGAGAGTCTCTGTAAAATAAGGAACAACCTCTCTTGCCAGTAAAATAAGTAGGGATCCCTCTTCTAACTTAGCGAAATATTTGCCCATAAAATTCCAATGTGCATAACATAATAAAATAAATAAAGGGTGAAAGAAGAGAAAGGATTCTTGTGTAGAGAGGTGAAGGGAACACCTTTACTAAGGTATTAAACAAGCCTGCTGGCAATGAAGAAATTCTTTTGATTCCTTGAAGTAACTCCATAGTGGTACTGAATAGGCCTGATGGTAACAGAGAAACAATACCATAGATGGTGCTAAAAATCTAAACATATTAAACTCATGAAACTCATATGATCCTCGCTCCTAATTGAAACAATTGGATTTTGACTAGTTTTATGAAGTGTGTTAAGCTAACAAGAGGAATAGGAGAGATGACATCAATAACTGGGCTAAGTGGGGAAACTAGGGTAATATATAGGATGAATCAATACTTCCAGAAGGCAATGTTTCATGTGTAAAGTAATACCCAAACAAAGAAGTTGAGGTCCTATCAGTTAATCTCCAAGTGTTGTAGCTACTACAACCCCTCCAAAATTTTTGACCTCATCACTTTTTGGGGCCCCTTTTAATGATGTATTTTATTTGTTTTTATATTTAACGTCACCTTAACTTTGTTTGGATACCTCCTAAGTGTTTCAAGTCAGTTGGGTTCATTTAAGTAGGTCTATAACCAATGTCACACATATCCTCGCAAACTAAGTGCTCTTCTCTTTCAAGTGAAACTTTGTTTGATAGGATAGAAAAATTTCCAAACACAACACCAACACATTTTCTAGAAGTAGATGCAATGCATATTAAAATTCTAGCTAGCCCTCCTTGTCACAAGAACATGCACTAGGCACACTTTTTTGATCCAGTGATAACACACTTTCTAGTGGCAGGATGTCACTCTTGTTGCAAATATCTGCGGTAGTCACATTTCTAACCTCTGCCCTAGTCGCACATGTGGACATATTATATAAAGATGTCACACCCAAGGGCTCCTTACACACTCATTTCTTTCATTAGAGCTCCAAGAAATTTTTTAGGACAAGGATAGCCTCTCACCCTTAGTTGCACACACATTACTGTTTGGGTAATTCCCTCCTCTGTCATACTTGGAGATTGTGCTTGTTATGTGTTGTTTCATTTCTTGTGTTTTGGCTTTAGTGCCCCTTCTCATCCCTAGACTATTGTTATTTTGTCATGTGTTTAATCATATTATATGTGTGTTTGTGTGTGTGTATACATATATAATAAACCTCATCCCATTTCCATGCACCATCTTACTCGACTTACCCCACACTTATTCGATTTTGATAATTTGTTGTTATCATAACTTGCACCAAATCTAAACACATGGACCCTTCAATATAGGTATCAGTGCATTTCCCTCTCTTAACCGATAGAACATCAAACCCTTATCTTCGACACTCACACCATGCGCCCATCTCATAGAGCCTCTCCTCATTGGCACATACAGTACTTCCAGATCCTAGTACCAACCTCCCTTACTCCTTGAGCATGCGCCATGTGCCCATCACTTGCAGCCTGACCTTGATAGAACACTGTGATTTTAGTGGAAAATCATACCAACCCTTGTCCCTTACGGATGCAACATGCACCCAACCCATGAACCCTATTTTAGTATTGGCACACTGCACTCTCTGAGTGCCTAGGCCTCTAACCTCTACATTTAGACCTTGCGCCTTGCACCAAAGCTAATATTTCTTGATAGTGCTAGTTCATTGTGCCCTCTTAGTGACCAATCCAATAAGTCCTACTTCTATCTTGTGCACTTTCACCCAAATATAGTGTACTATTACCCCATAGTTCATATCTTGGATAAATAAACTAGGTAGAGTAGATGTTTTTTGTGAGACCGATTGTGTGCTTTTCCATGAGTAAATTTTAGTTCCCAGGTACTACAAATCTGGATCCCATCAGTCTATCATATTCTACTGACACCATGCCTATAGTTACATGAAAATGAACTACAATAGAGGCCACTAAAAGCAATATCGAAGGCATTGTGGACAATCTAAAAACAAAGCACTAAGCCTAACAAACACAAGATGCTTCATAGAAAAGTCCACCAACTTGACATGGAAAATGATGCTTGAAGACTTCATCAAGAAGGAGGTTGCGGAATATCTAAAGGATAGGAAGTGTATATTAATGTTAAAAGGTCCAAATTCCACGGAGCCACTTACTGATACCCAATGTTACCATGTGTAGAAGTAATTGGATGGATATTGCAGCATATTGATCCTAAAATTATGATTGTTAGGGGTGAAAATGGGGAGGATATGGGCACATATTGTCCCCATGGCCTTCATTCACACTACAAGTTTACAAAGATGGAGGAATACCTAAATTCAAAATTATAAGCTACTTTCTCTCTTCAACATTCGATGAAGGACATTCTCAAGACCTTGTGGCAAGAGTTGTGCAAATTTCGTGAGAAGCTTGATGAGATTTACAAAACTAAGGAATGTTGGCATTATGACAATAGGTTTGGCACTTTGGCACAGGTTTTGTCCTTGATGGTAACTCACTCAGATGGAATATCTTAGTTCAGGCTCTCAGAATGGAAGAAAAAGTGATATACGTCAGTTCCTCTTAACCAAGTCACGTATACACGCGAGTTCGACGATAAAAAGGCGTGTATATGTATGCACACACTTTCATGCACGTAAAAGCACGTACATGTGGGAAAACTTATTTTTAGTCCATGGTATTTGGTCCTTGGTATTTGGACCTATGGTGTTGGACCTTGGTATTGCGTCCGAAGTGTTGAACCCAGGTATTGGGTCCCTAGTATTGGTTCTAAATGGTTTTGGACCATGGTATTGAGTAAGGCCTAAGACTATAAAAGGGGAAGGAGATCATTAGGAAAAGGCATTCACTCAAGCATTGAATATCTTTTGAAGAGAAAGATCTAGAATTGGGTTATGATGCATTGTTGGATCTGAACCAAGGAGGAACCTAAGCGCTAAAAGATGGATAAGTTCTATTGATGGATCAAGATCTTAAGGCTTGAACAGTAGTATCTTTTTGTGATTTTGATATGTTATATTTGGCGCATGATTTTGATAATCTAGGTATAACTGATGTCTGAATAAGTGAAAAGGGTAAATTATCTTTTATAGATCTGTACGCAGGTTCGACACATCAGAGGCGCGTATACACGCTGGTTAAGTAAGTCAAAACAACGTATATGCTGGTTGGCCTTAATAAGAAGCATATGCACACAGGTTTCTACATATTGAAGTAGCGTACGTCTCATGAAATATGTTTTAGCTGCTTCTATTTATTGCTGCAGTGTTCTAGGTTCAGGATTGGTTTCTGATTACTGTTAATGTATTCTGGTTACAGCATTCAAAGAAGTAATTATTTGATTCAGTTTTGATTAAAGAAAAGGAGATTAGTTAATGTAGATATATTTGATGTTTGATTAACATGGATCCAGTCTGAAAATGTATGAAACGTGGTCCCTGGAAGAAAAGAGAAGGTTGTAGCCTTCTATAGGTTAGCACCTACATACTAGTACATCAGCTAGTACAAGAGAAAAGGGGGTTGTAGCTCCCTTCCAAGAGAAGCTGGAGAAAGAGAGAAGGTTGTAGTCTTCTACAGGTAGCAGTTTGTGTACTGGTATAAGACTGCACTAGTATAGAAACATTGTAAAAAGAAGTTTCTAATTAAAGGAAGATAGAGACGAATTGCAGCAGGTGGTTTTCACCCACATTGGGTTTCCACCTTATATCTTGTGTTCTCATGTGTGATTGCCTGTTCTGTTTTACTTTCCTGGTTACTGTTTATATGGTTTGATGCATAGATTAATGATCAACATCTGAAGAATAATTTAAATTACAAGTCTGCTGGTTATACCGTAGTTTCCTTAACTGCAGTTGCGTACATATGCGGTTTTTACTAACTGAAGTAGCGTATACAAATTTGATTGTAACATGAAAAATAATTGACCTGATAATACTGATTCACCCCCCCCTCTCAGTATTATTTCCAACAATTGGTATCAGAGCCAAGTCCTTCAGAAGAAGCTTGATCACTTGGAGGAAGATCTATCATCATGAGAAACTACGAAAAAGAGGCATCTATCAGGCCACCAATTTTTTATGGGAGCAACTTCCTCTATTGGAAGGTAAGAATCACAGCCTATCTTCAATCTCTTGGTACAGAAGTTTGGGATATCATGGAAGCAGGATACACATTTCCATCAACAACTCCTACAGATACGGCTGGTAAGAAGCAGTATGAAACAAATGCAAAGGCTGTCAATACTCTATTAACGAGTTTATCTCAATCAGAATTCATCAAGGTTATGCATCTCAAAACCGCAAAAGAGAAATGGGACAAGATTGTTCTGAGCTATGAAGGAGACGATCAGGTAAAATGTGCAAAACTACAAACTCTCAAAATTCAATATGAAAATCTCAGAATGCACAATGATGAAAGTGTGGCTAATTATTTCTTACGTATAGATGAGATTGTTAATCGTATGAAAAACTTGGGTGAAGAAATAAAAGAAGTTGCCTTGGTTGAAAAGGTTCTAAGATCTTTGTCTTCTAAGTTTGAATCAAAAGTTTCTACCATAAAAGAAAAGGAGAATCTACAAAGCATTACCATGTCACAACTGCACGGAATCCTAACTGCTTTCGAAATGAGAAAAGGGGGACCATCAGACAAGAGAGAAGTTGCATTCAAAGCTTCAGGAAAAGGATATTACAATGAGTCAGGACATATGTCAGAAGAAGAGGAAGAATCAAACTTTGTCAAGAACCTTCAATGGGGTTCTGGAAGATTCAGAGGCAAGCTACCTTTCAAATTCTTTGCTTGTGGAAGAGTCGGTCATTATGTAGCTAAGTGTCCTCATAAAGATAAGCTTGACAAAGGTAAGAAACCAATTAGATGGAACAGAAAACATAATGTAAGTAAGAAGAGCTATTATACACATAAGACAATGATGGATTTTCAATTAGTGATGAAGATGAACAATGTAATGATTATAGACTTTTGATGGCTTTTGGAGATGATGATTTCTTAGATGCTATGGATGAAGATGATCTCTATGAAGAAATTTCTAAACTTAAAATCTGTTTAGAAGAAAAGAGTATGATCATAGATACTCTGACATTCCAACTTGCTGAAAAGGAAAAACACAATGAAAGTTAGAATGTTGTTAAAATTGGCAACTAGGGAAAAAATTCATGTGGGTCATCTTATTCATGGCTGATAATATTTTTATTAGATTCCTCTCGTTGAGAGGTGTAGGATTGATATAAAGATCATCCGATTCTGATAAGTATTCATGGAGATATGAATTTATTTTGATTATGGAATTATTATCAAGCCGACCTACAACTCATGTAGGCTCAGAAGCCCAACAGTCGCATCTATTCACCCACCAACGTTGTGTATAAATATAAGAGGAATTTTCCTCATTTGGACTCACTCATCTCATCACATCTCTCTCTCTCTCTCTACTACGCAGAAATGAGTCTCTTCTCTACTGCGTTGAAATGGGTCTCTTTCTCACACATGTGAAGCCGGAAGCTGTTGAATTTGACGCTGCAACTGCAGAAGTAAAGATTGAATTGCGTGGCCTAGAAGATATCCTCTTTGGAACTGCACTATAGGTTCATCTGAACCTCCTCTGAAAGCCGCAACTTTTGGTGGTGGAATGAAGTCAATCCGATGAACGGTTTGCAAGATATCGACTGCCCTAGTTTGAAGCCGGAAACTGCTGAAATTGAAGCTGCAACTGCAGAAGTAAAGATTGACTTGCGTGGCCTAGAATATCTCCTCTTTGGAACTACAATGTAGGTTCATCTGAACCTCCTCTAAACGCTGCAACTTTTGGTGGTGGAATGAAGTCAATCTGATGAACGGTTTGCAAGATATCGACTACCCTAGTTTGAAGCCGGAAACTGTTGAAACTGAAGTTGCAACTGTAGAAGTAAAGATTGACCTACGTGGCCTAGAAGATCTCCTCTTTGGAACTTCACTGTAGGTTCATCTGAACCTCCTCTGAAAGCTGCAACTTTTGGTGGTGGAATGAAGTCAATCCGACGAACGGTTTGCAAGATATCGTCTGCCCTAGTTTGATAATGAAGCTGCTAATGCTGATGCTATTGATCTAGGGTTTGCTACTGCTGATATGAATCAGATTTATTGTACTATTTCTCTCTACTGAATTATTGAAGATAAAATAAGATTTGATCAAAGGGTTTCCCCACACATTGTGGGGTTTGTCACTGGCTAGCCGCCACATCTTGTGTCTCTTGTCTTGGCTTGTTTTTTGTCGATCATTTAATGTTCTATCTGCACTTTACTTTATGTACGTATGATTGCTAATCTTTGGAATATAATAAGGAAAAGAAGTAAACTGTTATAAGCATAGAACATACCATATCTTAACATGGTATCAGAGCTGAGGTGAAGACAAAGCCCGTGCAAGAGCAAGAGAAATCATCGAAGAGAATATTGGCAAGGCTATCCTAAAAGAACCATGGGGTCCTCAACACTCTTTCCTGCTGAAGACAAGCTCCATGAGAAAGCTGACTATCATAGATGGAAGATGTCTATCGATCTAACCTTTGAGAATCAAGGATTGTTGGATCATGTGAGAGGCAATATTGTTGAGCCTCCATCAAATGCATCTATTGCTGCCTGGAACAAATGAAAAAATGGAGAAGTCAAAACAATAGAAGATCATCCGGGACTCTATCGACAAGAACTTGGTGGCCTACATCTCTGAACTGGACACCTCCAAGGAAATCTACGATAGACTGGTGATTTTATATAAAGTTAATGATGCAAATCAAGTTTTGTTTCTTAGAAATAAGCTAAGGGAAATCAAGAAGGGTAAAGATGAAAGTATGCAAGCATACTTCTTAAGAATCACCGAGATCAAGAACAATCTCCTATCTATTGGGGAAACTATTACTGACAGAGAAATGGAACTCACAACTCTTGGAGTATTGCCATTTGAATGGTATGTGTTCAGGACTACTCTTTTGAACTATAATGTAATTCCTGGTTTCGAGGAATTAATGGCTAGATGCATTCAAGAAGAAACAAGGGAAGAAGTGCAAGAAATGCCCATGCCTAAAGTTCCTCCTGCTGCCTTTTCTTCTCATGCAAAGAAAAGAAATAATTCCGAGACTAAATCAAAAGGAAAGGCTGGACCTAAGGCTAGAAGAAAATGACGATGTTACATTTGCGATAAAGCAAGTCACTATGTATGAGATCATGAGCATCATGATGAATGAGATCATGGACATAAAGGGCAACATGAGATCATGGACATACAGGATAGCATGATGATGATGCACACTAGTTTGAGCAACATTATGATGGATAAAATCATGGACATGGGTAGCATGATGATAATCATGATTAGAGAAGCATGGTACAGTATGCAATGGTGCAACTCGAAATCCCTCTGATGGCAATCAAAGGAATGACAAATTCAACAACAAAGGTAAGAGGAGAGCTGGGAATCAAGGAAGAGGACAAGCATTCAAGAAGGCTAGAAATTCTAGGATGTATTAAATGCACCTGACCTCAAAAGGAACCTAGTGTCCTTCTTGGCAATGGAAGACAGTGGCTACAAGGTAACCTTCAGCAATGGCAAGGTATGTATATGGAAAAATAATGTTAAAGATGCCTTTACTCTTGGGTTTAGTGTTGATTCATTATATCAGGTCGATGGAAGTCCGCTAGGTGTCATGTCTTGTGACACAACTCTTTAGTCCGAACTTTGGCATCGGAGGTTTGCCCACCTTCATTACAAAGCTCTACCCGATGTAAGACAGATGGTAACAAGGTTGGCCGAATTCCAAGTAAAGAAAGAAGGTGTATGTCCGGATGTGCCAAAGGAAAGCTCAAAAGGGGACAATTCCCCTCAAGCCAAAGCAAGACCTCCGATATATTACAATTGGTTTACTCAGGCATACCTGAGGTTGGCATTAAGAGGGAGACTACTACACCACATACTCCTGAGCAGAATGGTGTGGTGGGAAGGAAGAACCACACAATGATGGAAGCTGTCTGGGCCATGCTACATGATCAAAGGCTTCCAAAGTTTCTATGGGCTGAAACTACAATCACCGCCGTATATGTACAAAATCGATGCCCTCATCAAGCATTGGGTTCCTAAACTCCTGAAGAAATGTTCACCACCGGTCAAAGGGAAGTCGTGATTAGTCATGATGTCACCTTTGACAAAGATATGGCTCTCAGCAAGGTGGACAATCTGCTGACTTTGAGTAGCTCTCAAGAAGCCGACACCAGGGAACCGAAAGAAAAGGATGATGAATCAATGCTTGATGTAGAAGAACCCATGGATCCGATTGATCCTCATCCACATGAGCCTTCCACTTCTAGGAAGAGGCCTTCATGGCTTAGGGGATACTTGATGATGCTGAAGGACATGCTGCACCCTAAGGAACCTTCCATCAAAGTAAGAAACTTAACAGGTATCAGGGATACTTGACCATCATGAGCACGATCATACAAAATGAACCTTCATCATTCTCAGATGTCATCAAGCATTAACTATGGAAGGATGCTATGACCATAGAATATGAGTCTATTATTGAGAATGATGTCTGGGAAGTAGTTCCCAGACCCTAGACAAGACAATTGTTACTTCAAAATGGCTTTACAAGATAAAGCATGCAGCAAATGGAAGTATGGAAAAGTATAAGGTTCATTTTGTTGCTCGTGGTTTATCCCAGAAGGGAGGTATAGACTATGATATTTGCACCTGTTGCCAGATATATGACCATCCGCTTGATCATAGCCCTTGTGGCTTCACAAGGATGGAACCTACATCAGATGGATGTTAAGACCACGTTCTTGCATGGTTCTATCAAAGAAGAGGTCTATGTGGAGCAACCTGAAGGATTTGAGATTTATGATTGAAAATCTCATGTATGCAGGTTGAAGAAGGCTCTCTATGGGCTGAAGCAAGCACCCCGAGCATGGTATGAGAGGATCAATAGCTACTTGATGAAGCTGGGATTCACTAGGAGTGAAGCTGATCCTAACCTTTACTTTAAGGTTGAAGATGACAAGCCTCTCATATTGGTGTTGTATGTGGATGACCTCTTTCTAACAAGTGCAAACCCTCTCATTCACAAATGTAAGAGGGAGATGGCTTCTGAATTTGAAATGAAGGACCAAGGACTTGAAGTGTGGCAAAAGCCAAGGGAAATTTTCCTATCTCAAGGAAAATATGTGGTAAATATATTGGAAAGATTCGGTATGATGGACTGCAAGCCTGTGACTACCTCGAGGATCTTAACTTTTAGAAGTTATATGGTAGTGATGTCGGACCAGACTTGGGAAATGCCTCTAATTTTCAAAAACTCATTCGCATTGATGTTCTTGGTGAACCACTATCCGAACATATGTTTTGCATTGTGAGCTCATATTTGGTTGAGCCTCACTGGATTGATGCCAGGAATCTTCTGAGATGTCTTCAGGACACAATCTCTCATGGACTAAGATACACTACCGGAGATGTGAGACTACTTGGATATACTGATGTTGATTGGGCAGGCAGTGTGGTGGACCGTAAGAGCACTTCCGGGTACTGTTTCAACTTGGGATCTGCTTCAATATCCTGGATGAGCAGGGAGCAGAAGTCGGTGGCTTTGAGCACCGCCGAAGCAGGATATATTGTTGCTAGCATAACCTCGTGTGAGGCAGTATGGTTGCAAAATCTCTTCAGTGAGCTGCTTGGTTTTACATTGGATACCACTGTGATTCTCTGTAACAACCATAGGTGGGATTCAATTATTGAGGAATCCCATATTCGTCAATTGATCCAGCAGATAGACATCATCTGGGATATGGTAAGTCGATGAGCAAGGAAGCTCCATCACATTAAGATGATGTACAGGTTGATACACCTTGTCAACGCCTCGAGGAAGGATCTAATCTGTGATTTTCCCAAATGACTTGGAATCAGCAAGAAACCCTTGTACAAGGGTCTTGCATGTTGCATACATTGAGCTCTGGGAGCTCCGAGGGCTTGTGGTTCCTACTGGAGCAACATATGACCACAGGGTGACTCACCCTCCCCTGTTGGTGCACACTGAAACAAGATGATTCGCTCTATTGTGGGACAAGATGATTCGCTCTCTTGTGGAACAAGATGATTCGCTCTCCTGTGTAACAGGATGATTAGTTCTCCTGTGAGGCCTGAATTGATGTGTTCTCCATGGTAGCCTGGATTGATGTGTTCTCCACGGTGATTGTAGCAGGATTGATGTATTCTCCTGTGAGGACAGGATTGATTAGTTATCTTGTCGAGGCATCCTACCCATGCAGTATGGGACTCATGGGAAGTACCTCTCATCTGATCAATGAGCAGGGAAATGAAGTTAGGGACCATAGTAGTACCGATGGATGCATCACTGTATCTACCGTACTCCCTACGCTAGGATGACCTCCATTGATCTGGGATCAATGATACTGGTCTGGGACCAGTGGTAGGAGTTGTACCATACTATGACGCTGACTTCAGGTCGGTTGAGACTGGTCTGGGACCACTGGTACATACTCCGAGACTGACTTCGTGTCAGTGCAGTACTGGTCTGGGACCAGTGAGAGTGGTACATACTATGACGCTAACTTCGGGTCGGTTGAGACTGGTCTGGGACCAGTGGTACACTCTCTGAGACTACGATACTGGTCTGGGACTAGTGGTAGGAGTTATACCATACTATGACGCTGAATTCGGGTCGGTTGAGACTGGTCTGGGACCAGTGGTACATACTCTGAGACTGACTTCGTGTCAGTGCAGTACTGGTCTGGGACCAGTGAGAGTGGTATATACTATGACGCTGACTTCGGGTCGGTTGAGACTGGTCTGGGACTAGTGGTACACTCTCTGAGACTGCGATACTGGTCTGGGACCAGTGGTAGGAGTGGTACTTACTATGAAGCTGACTTTGGGTCGGTTGAGACTGGTCTGGGACCAGTGGTACACACTCTGAGACTGACTTTGAGTCAGTGGAGGATGATACTGGTCTAGGACCAGTGGAGTTGTACTCACTATAACGCTGATTTCGGGTTGGTTGAGACTGGTATGGGACCAGTGGTACATACTATGAGACTGAGTTTGAGTCAGTATGATACATCCTCGATCATTTCTTCTTCTTCATAATTCAGACAAAAGCAGAGCAGAACAGAACAATGCAAGAGCAGAGCAGAACAGAGCAAAACAGTACAGATCAGTGCAGGGCAGAACAAGACAAAGTAGAATAGGCAGAATAGAGCAGAGCAGGGCAAGGGTCAGGCTGTACAGGGCAGTGCATTTTATCGATGAATAGTAACGACGGATAGACAGATTGCAGATGAAGTTCTCCATGGTTGAGAGGGAGTGTTAAAATTGGAAACCAAGGCAAAACTTCATGTGGGTCATCTTATTCATGGCTGATAATATTTTTATTAGATTCCTCTAGTCGAGAGGTGTAGGATTGCTATAAATATCATCCGATTCTGATAAGTATTCATGGAGATATGAATTTATTTTGATTATGGAATTATTATCAAGCCGACCTACAACTCATGTAGGCTCAGAAGCCCAACAGTCGCATCTATTCACCCACCAACATTGTGTATAAATATAAGAGGAATTTTCCTCATTTGGACTCACTCATCTCATCACATCTCTCTCTCTCTCTACTACGCAGAAATGAGTCTCTTCTCTACTGCGCTGAAATGGGTCTCTCTCACACATGTGAAGCCAGAAGCTGTTGAATTTGAAGCTGCAACTGTAGAAGTAAATATTGACTTGCGTGGCCTAGAATATCTCCTATTCGGCACTACACTATAGGTTCATCTGAACCTCCTCTGAAAGCCACAACTTTTGGTGGTGGAATGAAGTCAATCCGATGAACGGTTTGCAAGATATCGACTGCCCTAGTTTGAAGCCGGAAACTACTGAAACTGAAGCTGCAACTGCAGAAGTAAAGATTGACTTGCGTGGCCTAGAAGATATCCTCTTTGGAACTACACTGTAGGTTCATCTGAACCTCCTCTGAAAGCCGCAACTTTTGGTGGTGGAATGAAGTAAATCCAATGAACAGTTTGCAAGATATCAACTGCCCTAGTTTGAAGCCAGAAACTGCTGAAACTGAAGCTGAAACTGCAGAAGTAAAGATTGACCTGCGTGGCCTAGAAGATCTCCTCTTTGGAACTGCGTTGTAGGTTCATCTGAACCTCCTCTGAAAGCTGCAACTTTTGGTGGTGGAATGAAGTCAATCCGATGAACGGTTTGCAAGATATCGTCTGCCCTAGTTTGATAATGAAGCCACTAATGCTGATGCTATTGATCTAGGGTTTACTACTGCTGATATGAATCAGATTTATTGTACTATTTCTCTCTGCTGAATTATTGAAGATAAAAGAAGATTTGATCAAAGGGTTTCCCCACACATTGTGGGGTTTGTCCCTGGCTAGCCGCCACATCTTGTGTCTCTTGTCTTGACTTGTTTTCTGTCGATCGTTTAATGTTCTATCTGCACTTTACTTTATGTACGTATGATTGCTAATCTTTGGAATATAATAAGGAAAAGAAGTAAACTATTATGAGCATAGAACATACCATAATTTAACAAATGTGAAATTGTGGGACTAAGGAAAGATATTGAGAAAACAAAAGCTCTTAATCTAAGATTTGCTAAAGGATCTGAAACTTTAGATGATATTATCAAAGTGCAGCATTCTCCTCTAATCAAGACAAGTCTTGGATATTTTGAAGAAGCATCACAAGCACAGAAGCCATCCACCTCAAAAAGTTATCTAGATGCAGCATGGAGAAGTGAACAGGCTGACAATCGACAACAAAGGAATAAAGCAGATCACCAGGTAAATCAAGGTCAATCTACTTCAAGGATGAACAAAGATCACCAAGTAAATTGGGGGAAATCTACTTCAAGGATGAATAGAAGTTACAACCAACCACAGGTAAATCACTCTCAATTTGCCTATGGAAAATACAATCACCTGGATGGTAGGTTTGATAATCGTAGGAATTTCTTCAATGGTCAATGTTTCTCTTGTCATAACTTTGGACACAAAGCTGCTCAATTTGTTGCCTACAAGACCATCATGACTAGAGAAGCATGAAATTAAAGGAGTGTGACTAGGATCATGAAGAGGGCTTACAATAAATTTTCTGCCCTTGAAAATGAAATAGAATGTTCTATTTGTAACAACTTCGGGCATGAAGACTCTGAATGCAGGAGTAGGTTTTGGCAAACAACTCAGAAGGAGTAAGTTTCATTGAGTCCCAAAACATGGAGAAAGAAAGAACCGCAACCAAAAATATGTGGTATAGCCTTATATACGGAAGGACTGGAAAATCAGTGGTACATCGACAATGGATGCTCGAAACATATGACAGTTGATAAAGAAAAACTTCAGTCATATAGTGCCTTAGAAAAGGAAAGGAAGGTCTCATTTGGAAATGACACCCTGCACTCATAAAAGGTAATAGTTCTATTCTTTTGAAAGAAAAGGTCAAAGTTGGAAATGTTATGTATGTTGATTGCTTAAAGCATAATCTATTGAGTGTCAGTCAAATGTGTGATCAAGGAAATGAGGTAATATTTCGATCAAATGGATATATTGTTCGTGAACTTGATACAGGATAAATAGTGATCAAAGGCATAAGAACTCCAAATAATTTATACATACTCAAGGGAGGACAACAACAATGCTATCTAAGCAAGAATGATGAACATTGGCTATGGCACAAAAGATTGGGGAATTTAAGCTTCTCTAAGATAAGGAAAGCATGCAAATATCAGGCGGTTCGTGATCTCCCTAACATCAGAATTCCAGACAATACAATATGCAAATCATGTCAGTTTGGCAAGCAAACTAGAACTAATTTCCCTGAGAAGGAAGGATCAGCTAGTAAGCCACTTAAACTTGTCCATAGTGACGTATGTCGTCCATCCAGGAAAATTTCACCTCGAGGAGAATAATACTTCATATTATTCATTGACAACTTTTCCAGGATGTGTTGGATAGGACTCCTAAAGCATAGAGATGAAGCTTTTGAAAAGTTCAAAGCATTCAAAGCCTTGGTTGAAAACGAATCAGATCGTAGAGTCAAATGCCTCAGGTCTGATCGAGGAGGGGAATTTACCTCAGATGAATTTTTTTATTTTTGTGAAGAACATGGAATAAGAAGGGAATTCTCTACTACAAGGACTCCTTAGCAAAATGGAGTAGTAGAAAGGATGAACAGAACGATTCAAAAAATGGCTCGTGCTATGCTTGATGAATCTGGAACTCCTGCAACCTTTTGGGGTGAAGCTGCATTTACTGCCGTTACTATTCTCAACAAGACAAACATCCAGGTAAACAACACTCAAACTCCTAATGAACTTTGGTATGGTAATACTTCTACGGTAAAATACTTCAAAATTTTTGGAAGCAAATGTTACATCAAAATGATTGATGAAAACTTGGCAAGTTTGAACCTAGAGCAGATGAAGGCATTCTCCTTGTTTACTCTCCCCACAACAAAGGATATAAATGTTACAATAAAAGACTTGGAAAAATTGTTGAAAATATTGATGTAGTGGTTGATGAAGAAGGAAATATTCCTAGGCAGGTAAAATCTGAAGATTTCGAAGATGATGAGGACTATCCTTCAACATCAAATCAGACTTATGATGAAGAAGAAACCCATGAGGCACCAGAAGAACAAATAAGGATAGAAGAAAAGACTCCATCCAGGTACGTTCAGAAGAATCATCCAGAAACTCAAATTTTGGGACAAAAAGAGGCAGGTGTACAAACAAGAAGAACTATTTCAGAAGCATCAAGCTATCTATCATTGCTCTCCTCCATTGAACCACGAAATGTAAGTGAAGCATGCAAAGATGAATGCTGGGTCAAGGGCATGAATGAAGAACTTGAGCAGATTGAAAAGAATAACACTTGGGAGTTGGTTCCTAGACCAAATGATAAGAATGTCATAGGGACAAAATGGATATTCAAAAATAAGTTGAATGAAAATGGAGATGTTATTAGAAACAAGGCTAGACTTTTTTGTAAAGGGTATGCTCAACAAGAAGGTATAGACTTTGAAGAAACGTTTGCACTGGTTGCTAGACTTGAAGCCATAAGAATGTTCCTTGCTCTTTCTAGCTTTTAGAAGTTCAAAGTATTTCAAATGGATGTGAAATTTGCCTTTTTAAATGGAGACTTGGAAGAAGAAATGTATATTGAGCAACCAGATGGATTCATCCTTGAAAATGATCCAAAACTTGTATGCAGACTTAAGAAGGCACTATATGGTCTTAAACAGGCTCCAAGGGCTTGGTATTATCGTCTGGACAAATACCTCCATCAATAAGGTTTTTCAAAAGGATCAACAGATATCAATCTATATGTAAAAATTGATAATGATAAATTGCTAATACTTTTCGTGTATGTTGGTGATATCATCTTTGGTAGCAATGAAGAAGCCATGAGTCAAAACTTTGCTTTGGTGATGCAGAAAGAATTTGAAATGTCCTTGCTTGGTGAGTTGACATATTTTCTTGGTCTACAAGTCCAACAAAATAAAGACGGTATCTTTTTATCACAAAACAAGTACCTCAAGGAGATCTTGAAGAAATATGGCATGGAAGATTCAAAACCAGTATGTACCCCTATGGTAACAGGATGCAGCCTCAGTGCAAATGATGATTCAACAATAGTACATCAACCAACCTATAGATCCATGATTGGTAGTCTGCTCTATCTGACAAGTACCCGACCAGACATCATGCATGCAGTAGGAATAGTTGGAAGATTCTAGGCAAATCCAAAATAAGCACACCTTTAGGCAGCTAAAAGAATTTTCAAATATCTTCAAGGAACACAAAACTATGGCTTATGGTATCCTAGAGATACAGATCTCGCACTTCATGCATATACAAATGCAGATTGGGTAGGAAGTGTGGATGACAGAAAAAGCACTAGTGGTGGAGCATTCTTTATGGGTCCCAGATTAGTATCTTGGTTCAGCAAGAAAAAAAGTTCAATTTCTTTATCTACAGCCGAAGCGGAATATGTGGTTGCTGCATCTTTCTGCACACAACTCCTTTGGATGATGCAAATTTTGCAAGATTTTCAAATAACTTGTACTCCACCTATCTCCATTTTATGTGATAATACAAGTGCAATCAGTATTTCAAAATATCTAGTCATGCATTCAAAGACCAAGCACATACCTATCAAGTATCATTTTCTCCGAGAACAAGTGCTTGAACAAAAGGTCAAATTGGAGAATGTTCCCTTCAAGGAACAAGTTGCTGATATACTCACCAAACCACTGCCTAGGGAGACATTTGAATACCTCAGGCAGAAGCTGGGAGTAGGTGATGCATCATCTTGTTGTTGAAACTTGTCTGTTTCATAGAAAAGTGGTTGTACATGAGTTTAATGAGGAGAATCCGCGTACATACGCCAGTTTATGTGGATACAGTCGCATATATGTTGGTTTGAAGACAAACAGTGGGCTAGGCTCAGGATGAAAAGAGTATGACAGAGACCATCTGGCACAGGTTCAGGGGGAGCATATATACTTCTAATAATGTGTTGTTGGCATTATCTTAGAAGATCTTGGTTCAAGTTCACATTGTTTTGGTTTCAGGTGGAACAGGTGCAGAAGGAGAACATGGCTGCTGGTTTGAATGATGATTGACAGATGCTGCTGATGATAGTTGTTAATAACTATCATAGTCTTGTTGTAGATATTTCGTCTCTATGTCATGTATTTCTTTTCTTATCAAGGTCATGTAACGGCCTACCTTGGTTTCCCCACTATGCCTGGGATGGATGTTGTAATTTTCTTGTTTTATCTTGTGTAAACTTTTGGTGTATCCCCACTTGTTTGGGTGGGTGAGTCAATTTTGGTATATCCCCACTTGATTGGGAGATGGATGTATGCATGATTCTTTGATGATAGGAAGGTCATTTATGATGTCTAAAGTCATGTTTCTACGTGTAGAACATCTTCTTGCAGACCTTGCCTACAATTAGGGGGAGCATGGACAACACAACAGAGCAGAGATTTCAGCATGCACTCAGGGGGAGCATAATCCTTTGCACTTGATGACAAAGGGGGAGAATGACCTTGAGTGACTTAGGGTTGCCATCAAGTCTAAAGGGGGAGAGTTTTGGCATTATGACAATAGGTTTGGCACTTTGGCATAGGTGTTGTCCTTGATGGCAACTCACTCAAATGGAAGATCTCAGTTTAGGCTCTCATAATGAAAGAAAAGGAGATATACGTCGGTTCCTCTTAACCAAGTCGCATATACACACGAGTTCGACGATCAAAAGGCGCGTATACCTATGCATGCACTTTAATGCACGTAAAAGTGCGTACATGTGGGAAAACTTATTTTTAGTCCATGGTATTTGGTCCTTGGTATTTGGACCTATGGTGTTGGAACTTGGTATTGTGTCCGAAGTGTTGAACCCAGGTATTGGGTCCCTAGTATTGGTTCTAAATGGTTTTGGACCATGGTATTGAGTAAGGCCTAAGACTATAATAGGGGAAGGAGATCATTAGGCAAAGGCATTCACTCAAGCATTGAATATCTTATGAAGATCAAGATATATAATTGGGTTATGATGCATTGTTGGATCTGAACCAAGGAGGAACCTGAGCGCCAAAAGATGGATAAGTTCTATTGATGGGTCAAGATCTTAAGGCTTGAACAGTAGTATCTTTGTGTGATTTTGATCTGTTATATTTGGCGCATGATTTTGATAATCTGGGTATAACTGATGTATGAATAAGTGAAAAGGGTAAATTATCTTTTATAGATTTGTACGCAGGTTCGGCACATCAGAGGCACGTATACACACTAGTTCAATAAGTCAAAACAACGTATACGTTGGTTGGCCTTAATATAGAAGTGTATGCACGTAGGTTTCTACATATTGAAGTAGTGTACGTCTCATGAAATATGTTTTAGCTGCTTCTATTTATTGCTGCAATGTTCTGGGTTCAGGATTGGCTTCTGGTTACTGTTAATGTATTCTGGTTACAACATTCAGAGAAGTAATTGTTTGATTCAGTTTTGATTGAAGAAAAAGAGATTGGTTAATGCAGATATATTTGATGTTTGATTAACATGGATCCAGTCTGAAAATGTATGAAACATGGTCCTTGGAAGAAAAGAGAAGGTTGTAGCCTTCTGTAGGTCAGCACCTACATACTAGTACATCAGCTAGAACAAGAGCAAAGGGGGTTGTAGCTCCCTTCCAGGAGAAGCTGGAGAACGAGAGAAGGTTGTAGCCTTCTGTAGGTAGCAGCCTATGTATTGGTATAAGACTGCACCAGTACAGAAACATTGTAAAAAGAAGTTTGTAATTAAAGGAAGATAGAGACGAATTGCAGCAGGTGGTTTTCACCCACATTAGGTTTCCACCTTATATCTTGTGTTCTCATGTGTGATTGCCTGTTTTGTTTTACTGTTCCTGGTTACTATTTATATGGTTTGATGCACAAATTAATGATCAACATTTGAAGAATAATTTAAATTACAATTCTGCTGGTTATACGTTAGTTTCCTTAACTGCAGTGGCGTACATATGCGGTTTTTACTAATTGAAGTAACGCATACAAATATAATTGTAAAATGAAAAATAATTGACCTGATAATACTGATTCACCACCCCCCCCCCCCCTCTCAGTATTATTTCCAACAAGGAATTGAAGAAAGTATAACAATATCTGATGGCCATGAGTTGCAAGATGTGTGGGAGGGAAAATGCAGAATTCTTTGAAGAAGGATGGGTTGTTGAGATTTGTAGCTTGGGAGGTACTCCAAGCCCTACGGTTTAGGGTTTTGGAGGAATGGGCTCCACAAAAGTGAGTTATGGGCTTAAAACCTAAGGTGAGGCTTTTGTACCGAAAGGTGTTGGGCCAAAACCATGTTGAATTTTGTTGGTTTAACTCTTGGAGATTGTAGAGGACCATAAAAGGATCTAAGGGCTACAAAGAATGCCAAGAGAGGAGGTATAGTTTGTGAGAAAATAGTTTTTTATTTATGTGTGGAAAAAAGTGGTGTAAGATGAAGGGTCAAATTGACTTAAGGAAGGCCCAAGGATGGGATAAATGTTTTCACTAGGAAACATATGAATATGTCACATTTGAGACTTCAAAGGAGCATCCAAAAAGTGAAAATATTCCTTAAGAAATACCTTGCACACCTTAAATTTCTGAGTTGATTATGAGTAGAACTAATGACAGGTTCGTGTCTTTGTTTTTGGTATTGGTTTGGCATAGGTAAAGAGGAGAAGAAATTGAGTTGAGAGCCTAACAACTGGACTATGAATCAAAATGTCATGTCCCTATTTTTATTCTTTTTTATAATACATCCAAGTTGGATTTCTAGGGTAGGAGATGGCCAGGTCAGTGGAGCAAGTTTATGTCATCAGGGGTCCTGATGGAGTTTTGAGGAGTTTTTATGGGATTTGATGGCATTCGCTTGGCATAATCCATCATCCACACAGTTTTCCTTTTTTTTTGTCACATTCCAAAAACTTTTAGAAATCAGCGTTATTATTGGGCATAACTTAATTAATTATGCCCAAGGTGGCATTCCGGGGAGATTAATTGATGGAACACCTCAGTGTAATAGCTCGTTAGAACTGAAACGAAAAGATCTACAGGATGGGATGTTGAGAAGAGACTTCCAGTGGCCAAAGAAAGTATGGTGGGTGATTTTCCATAGTTAAAAATGACTTTAATTAGTCATTTAATTAAGGAAAAATAATTAATGGAGAAAAAGGGCCAAAAGTGACTTAAGTGAAATAAAATAAAATTAAAGGTCACTTAAGATAAAGTCAATGGAGGAGATTCTAGAATAATAATAAAATAATAAAATAAGATGCTTCTAGAGGCTTGGAAATCTATCCATCATATCTATAAAAGGGGAGGAGATTATTTGGAGAAATGTTGGAGTTGATATTATTTCTTGTATGTGAGGTTGAGAACGTGGTTCTCTAAATTTTTGATAGCCCTAGGATGAAAACTCTCAGGTGATTAAGAGAGATTGGGTGAGCACCCATCTCCCCTCGGTGGATTCATTCAGAATCCTCAGGTGTAGTAATTATTTTTCTGTTTTGGTTTGGAGATCGGAGGGCCATTCCCAACAATATATATATATATATATATATATATATATATATATATATATATATATATATATATATATATATATATATATATATATATATATATATATATATAGATATATAATAATAATAATAAAGCTAGATTTTGGTTGCTGCAATTCTCATTGTTTCTCATGTTGTGATCTCTTAATGAGATTTTGTTTGATTTATAGATTTATGGTTTGGGTTCTGGTAAATGCATGATAGTTTTATATGAAGTGCCTGTTCCAATTTTTTTGATTTGGGACATTACACAAAATTTGTATCTTTGATCTAAAGTGGTGAAAATTCTCACAGGGCCGAGTTAATAGGCCATCCTTATCTTTGTTCCTTAGATAAAAACCAGGGTCAAGAATCTAAAGATGACGTTGTTCAAGACTGAGTTACAACAGGGTTGTTTGTAGGGATCTCGTGCTTGGTTTGAATGGAGGTTAGGAGGACGAATATATCCTTCGGAAGATTGAGGTAAGTTATGGAAGGATAAGGATTTTGTTGGATGTGTGAAAGAAACCATACTCTGAGGTTCGGATTAGTGGTTCCACAAAATTTTAGAGAGGGGTGACGGTAGATAAGAAGGTTGTTAATAAGGTTGCAAGGGTGTATTTCCTATGGAGGATGTTTTCTAGGTTGGAGGGATGCTCTAGAAGACCTATAACACTCGTTTATTATGGTTTGTATTGGGTACCATAAGGCTGTTAGGAGAGCAACAAAAAGGTTACCCAAGTAGCCCTAGATTAGTTTGTTAGAAGGACATTGATAGATATAACGAGGGTGAAGTTTGTAGAGCTTTGTGGCTAATCTTTGAAGGAATAAAGAAGGAGGTCAAGAGGAGCAGTTGTAGCCCTAGTTCATTGACAAAGAAGGACATTTATAGTGAGTAGAAGGGTGTCCCTCCATGCCCCATGTGTGTATTCATTGGGTATCATAGGAAAGCACTAGTGAGAAGAAAGTTCATAAGAGTTTTGTCCTTGAAGGACTAAGGAGTAGCTAGTGGGCAAGAAGTCCCAAAGGTGTTGACTTCTTGAAGGAAAAAGGAGAAACAAGTGGGCAGATGTGAATACCCAAGGTTTTGAGTCATTGATGGATGAATGATCAGCTAGAGGGTAGATTGGAGTTGTATTTAGTGACTTAAAGGACTTGGATCATTGATAAAGGTAGGGTATTCTTGTTGTAGATTTGGAGCCAAAGGACTAGGCAGGTGTGTTCAGGGTATGACCAAGGTAGTTGTGAGTGCATGTTACATCAGCTAGATGGTCAATGTATCTTGTTTAGGGTATATTTTTTGTCGAAGGAATGACACCAAACCCTATTTTTTTCTTGTACCAATGGATGTATGAGGGCTATTATCCCTGATATAGAAGCCCTAGACAATTATATTACAGTTTTTTAATATAACAAAGTTGGGTTATTGAAAATTGTAATAAGTTGTATATTTGTGCAAGTGTTGATTTATTTCCATTTGTTCCATTGTGAAAAGTAATTTGTTGTGGTATTTGGATTGGTAGTGTCAGTGATTCTAAGACCCTAACCTAGATTCTCCAGTACCATGGAAAAACAACATGGATTCAGAGCTACTTTGAAAGGTCAGTGAATCTGAGTGTGCACAACAAAGCAACTTAGAGGGATTTGAGATTGTCTAGATCATGGAGTAGAGGGTTCAATTGAAGACATGGAGATGTGGTATTGACTGGCTTGGCAACAAAATATGTTGGGAGTTCTGGAGGATTAGTGGTGAACAACAGTTTGTTGTAGGGCGGGTTGTTGATCACAGACTTCCTATGATTTACCATGGATAATTAAGACATATCAAGGATTGATTTGGCATGGATGAGTTTGGCTTGATTGAGATTGCTTCATGTGATGGACTAGGTGTTTGTGGGATAGTTTCCTCATTGGATCATGATGTTACACATTCAAGATGGGAGGTCATTTCCATGGATTTCATTACAGGTTTTCCGAGGACATCTAGACAACATGATTCTATTACAGTTGTGGCTGACATATTAACTAAGGTAGCACACTTCATTCCAGTGAAGTCTACTTATTTAGCTAGTGAGGTAGCACGAGTCTTCATCAAGGGGATAGTAGGGTTGCATGGTGTTCTGAAGAAGATTATGTCAGTTAAGGATGCTAAGTTCACTTCTATGTTTTGGAAAGAATTGTTTGCAGGTTTGGTTAAAAAGTTGGTCTTCCACGCAACTTATCTTCCATATATAGATGAACAGATAGAGAGGGTCAACAAGATCTTGGAGGACATGGTTATGATGTACGTCATGCATCAACAAAAAAAGTGGGATGAGTACCTTCCACTAGTTGATTTTTCTTACAACAATGGGTATCAGGAGTCACTAAGGATGAGTGGGTTTGAGGAACTCTATGGGCGAAGTTGTAATACTCCATCAATTGGAGTGATTCAGTGAATAGGGTGTTGATCAGACCGGATATGTTGGCAGACATGGAACATGAAATACAAGTTATGAAGCAGAATATAAAGGCAACACAAGACATGCATAAGAGTTATGCATACCAACATAGGGTATTTAAAGAGTTTGACGTTGGAGAATAGGTGTACTTACGCATCAAGCCCAAGAAGAGCTCCTTGAGGATTGGGTCATGGGTGAAGTTGCCACCTCGGTATTGCAGATGTTTCAAGATCCTTGAGAGAATTTGAAAACTAGCCTAAAAACTTTCACTACCTCTGACAGTGAAATTCCATGATGTTTTCCATGTTTCATTGCTTAAAAGATATGTAAAGGATGTTGATCATGTTATTGATTGGTTTATAATGGAGGTGGATCCAGAAGGAGAATTCTAGCGAGAACCTCAATGCATTTTGTAGAGAATATGCTCATTCTATGGAACTGAGAAATTGAGTAGGTTAAGGTGAAGTGGAAGCACTTTGGGCCTGATGAAGCTACATGAGAGATGGATGATTAGATGTGGGCTATGTATCCTTAATTGTTTCTGAGTGAAGGCAAATGAATTTTTGTCATATGTACATATTTATGTATGGTTGTTATTATAAATACCACCATGAGTTGTGTTATAAAGCTCCAATAGGTAGTATGATTTTCATTTTATTATGTTGTCATGTTGGTTTTCTTTTTAGCAGGTTGATCATTATAAATACTGCATTGAACTAAGTTATAAATCTCCATGGGTAGTATGTTTTGGTTTTCAGCAGTTTTGTTGGTTGTAGGTGTCATTGAATACTGGGGATGGTGTTCCCCTAAGGGAGAGGGGTCTATAATAGTACAGGGTTAAAAATCCATGTAATAAAGTTAATAAAGGAAAATAAGACCAAGGTCATGGGACACGTAATCCAAGATGAATGTTGGGAAAAACATCATAGTGGGTGTTCATTTGGTTTATTATGGCTAAGGGGAAATGAAAAGGATTTGGAAAGGAAAAAGACATTTATTGACATTTTATTTATGAAATTAAATGAAATTAGGAGAAAAGGAAGGTGAAAGGTCACAGGTTGCATGTGAGGAGTAAAATGGAAATTAAAGAAAATAAAGGCCTCATTAATAAAAAGGCTTATGAGTATCAGTTCACAACCTTTTTTCAGTTCAATTTTGGAGATCTCACTCTATTCTCTCTCTCATACTCTTGCACACTTACAAAATTCTTTGGGCACTCTAGGATTGGAGAAATGAAGATAAAGGAAGGACAAGGAGGGAAAAGGAAAGAAAATATCAAGCAAGGAGAGTTGGATCATTCTGCTACATTGGGATTATGTGTAGGTATTGAGTTGCATATATGATTTCCTTGCTATTTTTGGCATGCATGGTACATGCATGTGTGTATTTGGTTCTCTTCCTATCATTGGCATGGGTTTTGTAGGTGTGACAATGGTTTTCATCCTCTCCCTTCCATTTTTGAATAGCCATGGTGTGATGGGGTTCTTTTACTTGGTTGAGTTGGATTGTCGGATGGTTTCAAAACTAAGTGGGGTGGCCTTAGGAAAATTTCCAAAGGCCTATGAATCCCTTGACCAATAGATGGTGGGATACACGATAAAGCCTGAGGGTGGAGACAGGAAAATTCCTCATGGTTTAGGTTGAGAGATGTAGAGTCGTCCATGATTTTTTATGGCCTAGTGATCCCTTGACTAGTTTATGATGGGATTGCGGTAAATCCTGTCATGTATTTTCTTTGTTTGGGCCTAGGAATCCCTTGAACGGTATATGGAGGGATAAATGGTAAAGCCTAGTTGTATAAATGAGGGTTTCAAGCCTAGGAACCCCTTGACCGGTATACAAAGGGATATAGGGTAAATCCTGGTGGTACAAATGAGGGTTTTGGGCATAGGAATCCGTTTACTAGTAATGGTAGGATACATGGTAAATCCTGAGGAAGCCCTAGTTGTTTTGTTGTGAGTCCCACATTCAAGATCGTTATATGGAATGAGGGTGATTAGCTAAAAGAAAGAGTTGGTTCAGCCCAATCTATGGTTGGGTGGTATGTGGAAGTCCCTGACTTGGTTGGATTTTGCATATGTTAATAAGAGCTCTCTTTCCTTATATTTCATGAGTAAATTTACTTGTTATTATGTGGCTTTGATGGTTGTTCTATCATTGTTATTATTCTGGTTACACGCTGGCTATAAGCATGGTTTTATGATGAACTTGAGTTATGGTTCTCATCATGTTTTGATTAGTAGATGAAATGTTAATGAATGCATGACCTAATACATGATAATTTGACTATGGTAAGGGGTAATCATACCTTCTTGAGGAACCATAGATAAGTATGAGGCCCCTATGTTCAGATTCATATTTATGCCCTGTACATTACATGTTCATGATGTGTTTGACGAAATGTCTGTCATGGTTAGGATGGGTCGGGTCAGGTCCTTGTTCAAGTTTTGCATTAGAGGTCTTGTATTATCATTAATGATCACTTTTGCATGTTTCATCAAGTTCTAAGTAGAGGCCTGGGTCCTACCCCTGAAAAAGTGGCTTAAATCCCACAGTCACTGACACAAAATAGGTTGAAAACATCTGCAGTCGCATGCAGGCTTTATTATAGGTGTGACTGGAAGGTTTCATTTGCATGGAGGGCTTGTCATGTGAGCAAAGGAGGGTTTAATTTAGTTAAAAAGAAAGCTAACTCAGCGGTTGGGCACCTGGAGTGGTTGGCTAGCCTCTGGGGGTCCTGTAGCTCCTGAGGAAGGTCAATTTGGTTTTTGTTTTTTGATTCCACTTCCTTAACTGTACTTGGGAAGTTGAATCACATCATAGTAACTCTTCATCACACATTTACCCTGGTGGGCCAATAATATTGGGTAAGTGTGGGATGAGGGTGTTAGAAAGTTGTTATAAATATATGTTTTAGAAGACAAAGGGATGAGGGTTTCCTTCATCAAGGGAAAGGTTCTTATTTAACCTGTTGGAACTTCTATGAGAGATGCATTCACATTGGGATCAATATTTCAAGGACTCTATAGAGTCACTGGTAGACCACTTCTAGCATTGGTTCATGATACTAATCATCTAAGTGAGCTATGGCACTGAATATTGGCCCATCTCCATTAAGATTCTCTCCCGAGATTGAAGAAATTGGTGTATGGAATTCCTGATATTCAAGCCCATCATGATGGAGTATGTATAGGTTGTTCCAATGGAAACAAGACAAGAGGACCATTCCCTTCTAGTGAGAACAATATGAAATACATCCTCCAACTCATTCATTTTGACATATATGGTCTGATACCCATACATTCTATTGGTGGCCATATCTACTACATCACCTTCATTAATTACTTCTCAAGAAAGACGTGGACATATTACTTGAAGCACAATTATGAAGCCTTTTAAATGTTAAAAGAGTTTAAATATTTGGTTGAAAATCAAATAGGGTAGAAAGTTAAGATCTTCAGGCCCGACAATAGTGGAGAGTACATTTCGAATGAGTTCATTGATTTCTACAAGAAAGAAAGTATCAAGAAAGAGGTGATTATGCCATGTATTCCTGAAAAAAATGGAGTAGCTAAAAGAGAGAGAAGGTCTATTATAAAAGCTACTCGTACCATGCTCCTGGATCAAAATTTTGAAGTTACTTTGGGGAGAAGAGACAAATGCTACCATATATGTCCAAAATAGGGTGCCTCATCAAGCATTGGACAATAAGACCCCCAAATAAGTGTTCATAGGTGTCGAGCTCGATGTTGGACATCTCTTTATCTTTGGCTTCCCCATATATTTCCATGTGCCAAAGGAAAAAAGAAACAAGTTAGAAGCCACGGGAAGAAAAGGTACATTTGTTGGATATTATGAAAATAAAACATTTAGAATATATATTCTTGGTCAAAGGAAGGTTGAAATTAGTAGGGATGTAACGTTCAATGAAGATTCTTCCCTTGGAAAACCAAGGGACCTTCCTCCACCTCCTCCTCCAAAGAAGAAGAATGATGATATGGATATTTTAGATGGTCCAACTATGCTTGAATCCAAGAGAGACATTGTTTATGATCTCACGGAACTGATGGACCCCTTAGATCTTCCTCAATGTGATCCTCCTACCAGGAAGAAGCCACTTTGGCTTTGTGAAACATTATAGGATGAAGAGATGTGCATTCCCATTCAAAGATATTTTAGAGAAAGCAAGAAGCCATGTAGGTACCAGGGATATGTTGTAGCTATGAGTACTATGATTAAAGATGAACCTCTCACCTTTCAAGAAGCAGTGAAAGAACAAGTTTGGAAGGATGTTATGGATGAAGAATATAAATCAATTATGAAGAATGATGTATGGGAAATTGTGCTGAGACTAAAGGGGAAATATGTGGTGACTTGAAAATGGCTATTCAACATCAAACATGGAGTTGATGGAAGCAAGGATTCTTCCAGAAAGAGGGAGAAGATTATGAAAATATATTTACACCCGTGGCTCGATACATAACCATTCATTCAATATTTTCTCTTGATGCAAGTCAAGGATAGAACCTTCATCAAATGGATGTAAAGAAAACATTCCTCCATCCCATATTACAAGTACAAGTGTAAGTTTAGGAACCACAGGGGTTTGAAGTAGAGGATAGAAATACACATGGTTATAGGTTGAAGAAGGCATTGCATGGTTTGAAGCAATCTCCCAGAGCATGGTATGCCTATATAGATAATTATTTGGTGAAGCTTGTACTCACAAGAAGCAATGTCAATCCCAACCTCTATTTCAAGATAGTCCAAGGTGTGCCATTGATTTTGGTTTTATATGTTGATGATCTATTCTTGGCATGTAGTTATCCCCTGATGATTGAATGTAATAGGGAGTTAGCCTATGAATTAGAGATGAAGGACCTTGGAATCATGCACTACTTTATAGACCTTGAGGTGTGGAAAAGGCCCGATGAGATTTTCCTTTCACAAGGAAAATATGTTGTGAACTTGTTGGAGAGATTTAGAATGACAAAATGCAAGTAGCTACCCATGCCAATGGAAATGAATTTTAAGAAGCTATGTGGAGAAGCTGTAGGACCCAACTTGGTTTTCCATCCATGTATAGACAGTTGATTGGGGATTTTATTTTTCTATTTAATACTCGTCTAGACATATGCTATCCAGTGAACACATTGAGTTAATTCATGACCAAGCCTCTCCATGCACATTCGGTTGCTGCCAAACAAATTTTGAGATATTTTCATGGGATGATCATGCTTATTCTGAGATACTCTGCCAAAGATGTTTGACTTCATGGATATACCGATGTTGAATAGGAAGTAAATGTTGTTAATATAAAAAGTATGCCTGGATGTTGTTTTAACCTTGTATCTTTCATGATCTCTTGGATGAGCAGGAAGGAGAAGTCTGCAGCACTGAGTACCACCGAGGCAGAGTACATTTCCACTAGCATGGCTAGTTGTGAATCAATTTGGTTGAGAAAGATCTTTGGAGAGCTATTTGAGCAGGTACTAGAGACTATAGTAGTATATTACAACAATAAGAGTGGGATTTTTATAACAGAGAATCCCTCATTTCAGTACAATTCCAAGCACATAGAGATCCAATAACATTACATTCAAGACATGGTGTAAACAGGAGCCGTTAGATTCCATCATATATCGACACATGAGACGATTGCAAATATTCTCACCAACGATTTTCCAAAAGGAAATTTCTTGGTATTCAGAGAGTAGCTTAGACTAACGGATGTGACCCCTCCTGATAAGGGGCATCATTGATCTAGAACATTGAGTCGACTCTTTCCCCTTGTTTGAGCTCCTAGGGTGAGGAAGTGAGATCGAGGGCTTATGAGGTTGATTGATCTCTGGACAATAGTGTATTTCCCCTATATGTTACCCATAAGGTCAAAGATGTTTCTCCCCAATCTTGGTTTATGTATAGTATACCCTAGTTGGCATCATACCCATAAGATGGGCTTATTAGGATTATCGTTCCCTGTCTAGCCAACATGTCGAGAGAGAGTTTGGAGGTGTATAACTCAAGCTGAATATGATGCAGGTGTTCTACCACATGACTCTTGAGGTTCATTGTTGGGAAGATTAGGGAGCAACAGGATGGATGATATATTATATTGATCAACATAGGGTGGAAGATGTTGGATCCCCTATGCTATGACTCCTATTTCTCAACATAAGGTGGAATATGTTTGCTCCCCTATGAGATGAAATGAGGTGAAAATGTCCCAAAGGACCTTCCTCATTGTCCTAGGAGGGTGGTAGTTAATTCTCCTTAATGATTCTTCTTCTTTAGATTCGAGATATTTTCAGCAGATAGAGTTGAAGCAGAGATGGAACATGATATGACGACATGATACACATGATTATGACATGATGCAGTTGGAATTTCTCTCTAGATGAGGAGGAGTGTTAATTTGGCAGCTCAGTGAAAAATTCCAATAATGGGACTAGATTCCTCCCTTCATGAGGACCAATTTTTACTATTGAAGCACTCGATTTGGACAACGGAAAGTGTACTTTTGAAGAAAAGGCTACATATGCACAAAAGGACAGGTCAACCCTAACAGGAAAATGGACACCCTTGGAAGTTTATAAATGAAAGTGACCTCAAGCTCATTTGGAGATCACCAAGCATGTTTTTATTATCTTTTTCATTTATTGGTCCACACATCTATGAGTATTGGTCATGAATATTGGTTCGTATAGACCCGAGATTGCAAGGGCCAAAGCTCACATGCGTGCTAGGGTTTTAGTTTCCAACCGGAAGCTTGACACAATAAGTTTTCAGCTATACCTGCAAGTTCACATGCTTAGCTGTGCATTTGGAAGCTCTCAACCGCATGCATACCTCTTCCTCTATGTGGTTGGGGACCAGGGCTACAATTTGACATTTGGCCGCAGTTGACCATAGACAAAAGAAGTTGTCTCTTATCAGGATTGATGCTGGGAACATATTTTCTAATTTTGTTGGGTTAATTTTGCTGGATGATTTTGTATTGGATCATTGTACTCTCTACTAAACATTTTATGAAAATCTAATAAAATAAAAATTTAAAAGGGTTTTCCCCATAGTAAGTTTTTCCTTGGTCATTGACCGAATATATGGTCTCTCTTGTTGATGTGTTGATTGTCTTCTTTGTCATTGCATTTACTGTTATATCTTAAATTGATGTTGGTGATTGGAAATATTAACTATTTATGAAATATTTCTAATTAAAGAATTGAATTCGGCTAAAGTAATTGAACCAACATAGAGAAATGTAAAAGTTAACAGTTCATTCTACAGAGTATGTTGTAGTAATGGACACTGGATGGGCTAGTGTTGCTAGTGATGATGATGAAGAATTCCTAGTGTTGGAAGTACCTCCCTCGCTCTAAGGGAGTGTTGATATTTGTAACTTTGGAGGTGCTCCAAGCCCCAGGGTTAAGGGGTTTAGAAGAATTATCTCCACAAAAATGATTTGTGGGCTTAGAACCCAAGGTGGGGGTTTTGTATCCAAAGGAGTTGGGCCAAAACCATGATGAATTTTGTTGGTTTGAATCCTGGATATTGTAGAGGACCCTAAAAGGAGTAGTGGACACAAATAACTCCAAGATAGGAGGTCTATTTTGAAATAAAATAATTATTTATTTATGTGTGGACAAAAGGGGTACGAGATGAAGCGTCCACATGACTTAAGGAAGGCCCAAGGATGGGATGGATGTTGCCACTAGGAAACATATAAATATGCAACATGCGAGACCTCAAAGGAGCATCCAAAAAGTGCAAATATTCCTTAAGAAAGACCTCTCACACCTTAGATTTCCAAGCTTATCAGGAGAAAAATTAAGGACGGCTCTTGTATTTATTTTTGATATTGGTTTGGCATAGGTAAAGAGGAGAAGGAACCAAGTTGAGAGCCTAAAACCTATACTAAGAAGCTGAGTTTGTATCTTTTATATGAACTGGTGAAAATTCTCATAGGGCTAAGTTGATAATACATACTCATCTTCATTCCTTGGATAAAATCAGGGCCAAGAATATGAAGATGACATTTTACAGGATCAAGTTTCCAACATGGCCGTTTGTAGGGATATTGTGCTTAGTTTTAATGCGGGTTACTAGGACGAATATATCCCTGGGAAGAGTGAGGTAAGTTATGGAAGGATAAGGGTTCTGTTGGAAGTGTTAAAGAAACCACAGTGTAAGGTTCAAATCTGTGCATCCATGGAATTTTAGAGAGGGTCGAAGGCAGATAGCAATGTTGTTAGGAAGGTTTCAAGGACGCTTGATCTATGGATGAAGTTTGGTAGGTTGTAGGGTTGTTCTAGAGGACCTAGAACAACAATTTCTTATGGTTTGTATTGGGTACTTTAAGGCTATTAAGACGGAAACATGAAGGTGACCCACGTAGCCCTAGATTAGTTGGCGAGAAGAACACTAACAACTATAAAGAGGGTGAAGTTTGTAGAGCTCAATAACTAATATTTGAAGGACTAAAGAAGGAGGTAAAGTGAATAAGTTGTAGCCCTAGTTCATTGACAAAGGACATTTGCAGTGAGTATAAAGGAAACCCTCCATGCCCCAAGTGTGTCTTAATTAGGCAACCCTCAATGCCCTAAGTGTGTCTTAATTAGGCAACATAGAAAGGCACTAGTGGGAAGAAAGTCCCTAAGAGTTGTTTCCTTGAAGGACTAAGGAGAAAGAAGTCCCAAAGGTGCTGAATTCTTGAAGGAGAAAGGAGAAGCAAGTGGGAAGATGTTAGGACCTGAGGTGTTTAATCACTGATGGAAAAATGATCAAATAGAGGGCAGATTGGAGCCAAGTTCAGTGACCTCAAGGACATGGATCATTGATAGAGGAAGGGTAGTGTTGTTGTAGATCAAGAGCTAGGGTATGACCAAGGAAGTTGTGAGTGCATGCTACATTAGCTAGACGATCAATGTATCTTGTTCAGGGTAGATTGGTTGTTGAAGGACTCACACCAAAACCTAGTTTGTGTCTTGTATCGGTGGATGTATGAGGGCCATTATCCCTAGTATGGGAGCCCTAGATAGTTGTATTATAGTTTGTTAATATAACAAATTTGGGTAATTGAAAAATGTAAAAAGTTGTATATTTTTGCACGTGTTGATTTACTGCTATTTGTTTTGCTACACAAAGTAGGTTATTGTGGTATTTGGATTGGTAGTGTCAGTGATTCTAAGACCATAACCTAGATTCTCTAGTACTGTGAAAAAAACAACATGGGTCTATTGATGTAAAAAATAACAGCCATTGTAAAGGGGAAAAGCTAGAGGGCACAATAACATCTAGGTTAGAGGTCCACTATCACCACAACCTAAGTCCCTTACTCTTCTCAAATTTTCACCAACGGGAGGAGTCTAGTATGATTCACTTGTGATATATATGTATATATAGTAGTTTTGAAGTTGTTGTGTGTGCGTTATATTATTTCCACGACTAGTCACACATGGACCTTTCTTCCTATATATATGCGGACCCAAGGATGGGGGGCAGACCCAAAGATGGTTGGCGAACCTATCCATGGTTTTGTGCATTGGTTTTGCACATGGTTTTGGGCATGATGGTTTTCTACCCGTGGTATTTTGTAGATCTAGTCAAGGGAACTCAAATTATGTTCTAATACAGGGTTAATGGATTGGGGTTTATGAATGCCTCAACATGTATATATATTTTTATTGCTAATGGAAAACCTGTGAGCAATTTAGGAAACCGACGTTTCGGACTAGCTAGGTGAGTCCATCATCAGGGCAATGAGATTAGAATTATGAGAAGAGAGAGTCAAGACATTAAGTTATTAATAGAAAAATAAATGTATTGTAACATTGAAAGGAATATATTGAAAAATAAATCTCGTAGTCCCATTTTTCGGATCTAGGGGAAACTCTCTGTGTATATTTGTTTTATGTTATTGCCATTGTATATGTTTGTTTTAAGAATTTGTTTGCAAGTAATTTATGTACAAGGTTAAAACTTGCATTTGGTATGAAAGTTGTTTCAGATTCAAAGGGATGCCTGTGTTGCTAAGGGTTTTTTCTCGGGCTTGTGGTAGACCCTATTCAGTGGGAGATATGCAGGATCAATTCTTGTGGTGAAAGAATATGGTGAGCAATGGAAAGATAGAGATTGAGAAATTTAATGGTCAGAGCTTTGAGTTGTGGAAGCTCAAGCTGGAGGATCTACTAGGGGATAAATATCAATGGATCATGGTAGATCTAGGTACTAAATCAATGGAAATGTCAGTAGAAGACTGGGAAAAGTTGGATCAAAATGCAAAGAAAACAATATAGTTGTGTATCTCAGATGCAGTATTGTTGAATGTATAAGGGGAAGATATGATGAAGGATTTGTGGGTCAAATTAGGGATTCTGTACAAATATAAGTCTCTGGTGAACAAATTTTTCCTGCAGAAAAAAATGTATAACCTGAGGATGAAGGATGGATACTCGATGACCGAGCATCTAAATTCCTTTAATACTGTGGTAAGCCATTTGTTATCTGTTGATATAAAGATTTCAGATGAAGATAATTGCATCAATTTTTTGTGTTCTCTACTAGATTCGTGGGATACTCTGGTTGTTGCTATATGTAGTAATACAACTACCTTGAAGTTTGATGAAATAGTCTCATCCTTATTGTCAGAGGAGATGAGACGAAAAAATATGGAGAGCCAAAATGTATATGCCTTGTTTATACGAGGATGGTCGCAAAACAGAAACAAAAATAAGTCCTCGAGTGGGATATCTAAATCGAGAGGGAGATATAAATCTCCAGGAAAACCTATAAAGGTATGTTGGAAATGCGTAAAGGAAGGGCACTAAAAAAAGGACTGTAGATATAAATCTCATGAGAAAGGAAAGGTATCTGACGATGCTCCTTCTACAGAGGCAAAAACCACCTCAGATGAAGGTGGGGATGTGTACTTGGCTTCTTCTTAGATTACACATGTATATCATGAGGCATGGTTGATTGACTCAGGTGCATCCTTTCACATCACTCCCCATAGAGAGTGGTTCTATGAGTATAAGAAATATGATGGTGGTGATATATTCTTAGGGGATGATAGGAAGGCCAAAATAATTGGATGCGGAAAATTCAAGATGAATTTTCAAGGTGGAAGGATTAGAACACTTCTTAGTGTTCTGCATATTCCTTCATTGGCAAGAACGTTGATTTTTGTAAGCAAGATGGATGATGCATGTGTAAAAATAGTGTTCAAGACAGATACCTAGAAGATGGTTCGGGGAGAACTGGCATTGATGTGGGGAGTTAAAATTGGAAATATATACATGCTTCTAGGTAGCCCTATTATTGATGGGTACAATAGTTCTATGGTTCTTGAAAGTGGAGCAGCAAATCTAGTGGTCTCTGGAGAAAATACGACGTTATGGAATCAAAGGCTTTGACATATTGGAGAGAAGGGCCTTCGAATACTGCATGGTAATGGTATGGTAGAAAGTATCTCTAATTTCTCTCTGGATTTCGATTTTGTGAGCATTGTGTATATGGGAAGCAAAATCAGGTGATTTTCCCCTCTGGTTCTAAAAGGGCGAAAGGGATATTAGATATTTTGCCTAATGATGTGTTTGGACCTATGTCGGTTCCATCACTGGGTAAGTCTATGTGCTATTTTTCCTTTATATATGAATTCTCAAGGAATACATGGATATATTTCCACAAGAATAATTCTTAAGTATTTGACAGGTTTAAATAATTTACGGCTTTAGTGGAAAATCAAACAAAGAAGAAGATCAAGGTGCTAAGGACAGATAATTGTGGAGAGTTATGCAAGAAGGAATTTTAAGAGTTCTGTAAGAACTGTGGTATAAAAAGATAAAGGAATAATCCATACATTCCTCAGAAAAATTGACTTGCAGAAAGAATGAACAAGATGTTGATGGAAGAGGAAAGAATCATGCTCATTGTTTCCAGGTTAGTACAAGAATTCTGGGCAGAGGCAGTGGAGGCTTCATGTTACCTGGTTAACATATCACATTCATCAACGTTGGAGGATAAGACTCCACATGAGGTATGGACTAGTAAGAAACCATCTCTTTCACATCTGAGGGTATTTCGATGTGATGCATATGCATATGTTCCAAAGGAGAAAGGAACAAAGTTAGATAGTAAATCTAAAAGGTTCATCTTTATTGGGTTTAAGGATGGTTTAAAAGGTTATAAGATTTGGAACCCAGAAAAAAGGAAGGTTGTGTACAATTTATATGTGGTTTTTAGAAAGGTGAAACATGTTGTTAAACATGAAGTCCTACCTAAGGAACCTAAGAAGATAGAGTTTGAGCTAGAGGATGAAAAATCAGACTCTACAACAGATCTGGAATTAGAAGAGGAAGAACCATGAACTCTAGCTTTAAGAAGATTAGTTCAAGAAAGAAGGCAGGCATAAAGGTATAGTCCATTTGATTTTTATTCAAAATTTTCTTTATCTATTACTGATGATGATCCCATCTGTTAGGGAGGTAGTAGATTCAGAGGATGGAAAACAAAAGCTTGGTTGGTAGAAAAAGGTTATTCCTAGGTGTCGAGAATTGATTTCAGTGATATTTTTTCTCATGTTGCCAATTTAGCTTCTACTAGATTACTTTGATCTATTACTATCTCTTTTGATTTTGAGTTAGAATAGATGGATGTGAAGACAACATTTATTCATGAGGATATGGAAGAAGAGATATACATGAAGCAACCTAAAGGATTTGCTGTCAAGGGTATCAAATAACTAGTATGTAGGTTAAAAAAGTCTATGTATGGGTTAAAACAATCACCAACGATGTGGTATCAGAAATTTGATACACATATACGGGGACTTTGCTTCACCAAAAGAAAAGCGGATCACTATGTGTATTTTAAATTAAATGGTGACCATGTTATTTATTTGGTCCTTTATGTGGATGATATGTTGCTGATTAGATATGACAAAGAAATTATCTAGGATTTGAAGACCCAATTGTTCTCCAAATTCAACATGAAGGATCTTGGTGCTGCAAACTATATTTTGGGCATGGAAATTAAGCGAGATTGTGAAAAGAGGAAGCTATAGTTAAACCAGAGGAAGTATTTCAAGACAATATTGTAGAGGTTTAATATGTAGGATACTAAACTAATGAAGGTTCCTATTACTATAGGTATAAATTTATCTGTTGAACAGTCCCAAGACACAAGAAGAGGAAGAAGACATGTCTTGTGTTCCATATGTAAGTGTAGTTGGTAGCCTGATGTATGCAATGGTTTGTACTAGACCAAACATCGCACATTCAAAGGGAGTATTGAGCAGGTTCATGTGTAAACTAGGGAAGGAGAATTGGACAATTGTGAAGTGGGTTTTCAGGTATTTTCATGGCACTAGTGATTATGGTATGTGCTACCAAGGAAGATCAGTATTGGACAGAGTTTTGGACATCCATGGATTCATTGATGTTGAATGGGTTGGAGATCTAGATCAGAGAGATATACAAGTGCGTGTTTAACCTATTTGGAGGAGCAATTAGTTGGATGAGCAAGAGACAATCTATAGTGGCAATTTCAACTACAGAGGCAGAATACATGGCAACCACTCATGCAAGAAAGGAATATGTTTGGTTCCAAAGATTGTGTTCAAGTATGGGGTTAGTATAGTGAGCTATAAGGATAGATTTTGATAGCCAAAGTGTAATTTTCTTGGCAAAGAACCATGCTTATCATTCAAAGACAAAGCACATTGATGTTCAGTATCACTTTGTGAGGGATATGGTTGAGGAAAAAAGGTGTTGCTGGTAAAGGTGGACACTTTGAAGAATGTTGCAGATGCATTGACGAAGTCTATGAAAACTGAGAATTTTTCTTGGTGTAGAGAAACAATGGGTGTTGCAGAGATAAACCAATGACTAATTTTTCCTGTGACCCCCTGTGTTGAAAAGAAAACAACAAGTGGGAGAATGTTGGGCATGTGTTATATTATTTCAACAACTAGGTGCATGTGAATTTGTTTTTTCCTATATATATATATATATATATATATATATATATATATATATATATATATATATATATATATATAAACAATGGGTGTTGCAGGGATAAACCAATGACTAAGCTCTCCTGTGACCCCCTGTGTTGAAAAGAAAACAAAAAGTGGGAGAATGTTGGGCATTTGTTATATTCTTTGAACAACTAGGCGCATGCGGATTTTTTTTTATTTTTTTTTCTGCTAGATATATATATATATATATATATATATATATATATATATATATATATATATATATATATATATATATAGTTATATATGTATATATATATATGTGTACACACACACACACATATATATACATATATATATATATATATTTTGTGGACCCAGGGATGGGGTGCAGACCCAAAGATGGTGGGCAAACCTACCCATGGTTTTGTGCATGAGTTTTGCACATGGTTTTGGGCATTAAGGTTTTTTGCCCATGGTAATTTGTAGATCCGGTCAAGAGAACTACACTTATGTTCTAATCTAAGGTTAATGGATTGAGGTTTATGAATACTTCAACATGTATATATATGTATTATAAAATTGAAATGAGCATATTGAAGAATCAATCTGGTAGTCCCGGTTTTAGGACCTAGGGGAAAATCTTTATGTATATTTGTTTTATTTCCTCGCCATTGTATATTTCTGTTTTAAGAATTAGTTTGCAAGTAATTTTTGTACAAGGTTAAAAAAACCTACAGAAGTGAGGGAAGGTGGATCATTCAATGGAAAGGTTCAATGAATGTGAAAGCTTTGGGAGAATCTAGTAAGACTTTCCCTGAAAAACCCCCTAAAAGGAAGGCTACACAAGACCTAGGGTTTAGATATTTATCGAGATATAAGTTTATCCAAAGTTAAGGTAGACAAGAGAAAAGGATATGAATGATATACTTCAACAAGTACCAAAGAACAATCCTTCATAGAATCCCCAAGTTGAAGGATTAACTTCTAGGGTTCCCACTTGGTGTGAAATCTAGAGCATCAAATTTTTGGAGATTCCGCCATAGGAAATCCACCAAAACTTGAGGTTCACTAGAGGATACACTAAAGAAGAGGTCTATCCAAGTGAAATTCAAAACAAGCTCTTCTAATGGATTTCACAAAAATTCCTATAGAGGCCTTATCCTTAAAGGGACAAGGAAAAGAGGTGAAAATAAGTATGATTTATCAATTTAAGAGTGTTCACCAAGGATTTAAGACCATAGCCTAGCAATTGGGAGAATTGGAGTCAAATATAATATTGATATGGTGACTCTCTCTTCAAGGAGACCTAGAAGCATCTTTGATAGCCCTAATGAAGCAACTACATAATACTTCTAGATATATATACTTCGATGGAAATTATTAATGGAGTTTCAAGGATGAAAAATGCAATAGAACCTCTAGGAACATTCATTCATTCATTATCCATGAGTGACACATGAAAAATTTCCAAATAGCTTCAATTTTTAAAGCATTTTTCATTAATTAGGGCACATTAAAAACCATGAGACAATAATCCATGCATTATACACTAATAAAAATAAGAAAAGTAGCATTTAAATAGCACTTACAAGACAATGAAGAACATACACAACCATCACAATTCCAAAAATAAGCTCAAGTAGAGAACATAATTATTCAAACATCAAAATTCATTGAACTCATCCAAATTCATCCTCAAATTGGAGGTCTGAAATTCTCAAGAAGAGATATCGAAAATCCAAAGTGTGATGCTGGGAGGAGACTAGGTCTCTCCCATTTAAACAAGTGCTAAGAGTTCAAAATATGAAAATGAAGCCCCTCGAATGCCTAAAACGTCAAGTAAACCACCCATGGTTACAGGTCAACCATGATAGGTCATGAAATAAATTGAATTAACCCTCTTTTGGACATGCTAGGCTAACATGGAGGCCCCATGTGCTAAAATATGAGAGTGAGGACCTCAAAATTGATGATGAAGAGGAGGATGCTCTCCATATGCTACAAAACATCTCCAAACCCCTTTTTGGGATTTTTTTGCTCCATATGAGTCTCATGGGTCTACAAGTGGCTCAATATAAAGTTGATGCTCCATCAATAAGGGACAGAAGATGACACATTCCCTACCATGTATCCCTAGGAAAGACATAACCTCCTTTAGGCCTTGGATCAACTGCCAAATATCAAGTGCAATGTGTAGCTGACAAGGAAATGTGGTCCAAGTACATCATCATCTATGAATAATTTGGGCACGAGAAAGAAAATGTGGTGTTGAAGAAACCCATGGTGTGGCAATACATTCTCTACATGGACGGAGGCCCATGGCTCTCAATGCTCACCCTGCAAATGCCATTGTGATCCTCTGGATTTCTTGGATCCCATATAAGGAGGCCAAGTCCAAGATGAAAAACCACCTTCAATGTTGTATAATATCCAATCCGTCTCCTCACCTTCCAATACAATGATTCATTACTACAATTGAGTAAATAAGCTTACTAATCAAGGGTAGAAGTGGGCACTTCATAGTGGGTTTCCATTTCAAATTTGGGACTTTAGACATGCACGGGTGTTACCTACCTTGGCAAAAGAGGTTAATGAAGGAACCTATTAGGTGTTTTCAACCTCTAAGGGAGTGAAAAGTACAAGGTACGCCCTTCAAGAGACAGGTGTTGTGAAATGATGATGGAATGGAGTGGGGGAAATGGGAAGGCTCCAAGCCACATGCCATGGTACAAGGGTAACTATTATGAGGGAAACCCACACCTTGTGTATATGAATGTAGGAGGGAGGAATCATTGTACATGAGTTACCTTGACCTTTGTTTTCCACCCTTCTTCATTTTCCTTTTCCCTTTTGAATAATTTTCTTCATTTTACTACTCAGGGCTCAAGGGAATTAGAGCATGATGTGTAAGATATAACAATGATTACCCTCTTGAAGTGGTGCAGTTCATCGCTCACCAGGGGTTGGGACATTCATGGGTTCCTTAATGATGCAATGGTTACTCATATGGGCCCTAGGAACTAGGACGATGACCATAATGACTTGGGGTAGAGCTCATGTTTTGGATTTTTCCCACTTGCTAAATTTTATTGCCTTGACCATCTTTTGAATTTTTTGGTACATTTCATATTGTATGTGGCCATATTATGATTTTATCTTTCTTTTTTAGTCACATCAACCTCTGGGGCATCGTTCTAGGGCTGACCCAAGTTTTGGACAAGGGTAAGGGGAGCCTAACACCTTATGGACTCAATGAAAAAATGTAGACCTAGAAGAGGAAAATGTGAAGAGGGTTTGTAATGAGCAAAGGGAAGTGAGATATATGGTATAGGGAAGTGGGACCATGCAACCAAAATTAGGGTTTCTCGTGTAGTGCCACTTGTAGTTAATAAAGGAGATCCCACGAGGCTAGGATACAACATTAACCCCTAAGCTGAGGTAAGGGAACAAGAGTACAATAAAATCCCTTCATTATTCCAAGTCACCCAATAATCCATGCCCAAGTGTGCTAGATAAAAACAAGCATAAACACCTAATTACATAAAGAAAAAGCATACCTTTAGGATTGGATGACCCACCTTCAAACATACGATCATAACATATGAGCGAGGGAACATAATGACTTGCTTAGGTGGTGGAGAATAGTAGCACATTAGATCTATCAAGTGGCTGCAAGGGGTTGTTGGCTATTAGCTGAAGACAAATCTAGGAGAAAATTTCTCCTATAGGGGTTACCCACTGGTGGTGCATAACATTTGGCTCTAACGAGGACATGAGTGCTCAGTGAAGTGCATAAACCATGTACTTGAACAACGAGGTCATGAGAACACCAACAATTTCTTAGGATCTTAGACTTGTTACTTGCACATCATAAACAAGAAACCAAGGGCAACATGTGTTCAAGGCATACTTTTATCTTCCATGCTTTCATTAGACAATACAATAAAGCCAAATAGGAAATGAAATCTACTCTAAAATGTAATTATAATATAAATGCATATAACTAGCATGTGAATAAAATATGACATTACGTTCCAATGCAAAAAGTATTATTCAATGCATCCTACGCTAACATGCATATGATACAATGACAAGTGTCAAGTGTAATCATAGATCTAGTATAACCAACATATAAGTAAATCAATATAAGAATAGTTTCCCCTATGATTAATCACACAATAAATCCAAAAGAAAAGATGGGAAGAATAATATGGGATATCATCAGGGTAGAAGGAGGTAAAATATGAGATCCATACATCATAGAAAGGAGCAATGGGTAAAGGGAAAAAAACCAATTTGTATAATCAGATCCTTTTTTGTAAAATATAGAATGGATGATTGAATCATCAATATGATGAACTCCCTATCCAAATCCTTCACAAGATTACCATGCTTCATGGTTACCCTAAGGTTGTGATGAGATGGAAAGGGGGAATGATGACATAAAGGGTCACAACAAGTTAATTGATCGTATGGATAATTGTATTAGAAAGGCGATCACCATGTGCTCATTATATTCAAAGCATGGCTGGGAAGAAGTGATACATATAATGAGTTGATTTTTCTCAAGGTCACACTCAGAAGGGGGAAAGGCTCATCATCATGAGTGATTATATGAAAATGGGTGAGGCAATGGTTCACAGATGATTCAAATATATTCCTAGCATCATACATAAGGTAAGGAGAAGCACAACTCCTATTGATGTCATCATTAGTACCATGGATTGGATCTTTGTCAAAATGCCAATCAATCTCTTCCCACTGCCCCTCTTCCAATAGGGGAATATGATCATCCTCCCTTTTAGGGTTATCTATAGATACATCATGGTGAATAAGGCCCTCAATATAGGGGTGAATAACCTCATTCTCCTTGTCGATATCATAGATAGGGTCACTAACGAAATTATGGTTGTGGGTACCCAACTTTCCCTCTCCTGTGTGGAAGAAGCCATAAATGTCAAATTCAGGGGAAGAAACAATATCCTCATTCTTAATGTGTTCATGGAGCACATTATTCAACACCCTTTCTTGAATGAGATGCCTAAATTCATCTGGGTCATCCTTGCGTATCTAGGCTTCTATGGGGATTTCATTCTCACTATAATTGTACCTAATTCCCCAATAGACCAAAATTCATCGATAGACTCTTCATATGATTGGTTATCATGATATTCCTTAGAATCATCTCACCCTTCATTATTAAGCATGGATAGATCCTCCCCTTTCTCCCTTTCTTGAAGGATATAACCCAAAATATTCACTACATAATTCTGGTAATAAATCTCTAGGAGAAGGTCATCTGTAGGATTCTTTTCATATTCTCTTCAAATTTCGTAGAGCTTTCGTCCTTGCTCACAAAAATTAAATTTGATATATTTTCCTTTATATTTTTTTGCTAGCTCCTTACAAGACTTATTATACTCATTCATTCTTTCTTGCAACACTTGGAGGCTTTCTGGATCAAAATCCTCTTCATCATCCTGGAAGGACATACTTTCAAGTTCATAATCTTCTTATTGAATATATTCCTCGAGGTCTTCATCTATGTTCTCATCCCAATGATCTAGAAGGGGTTCTCCTCTTCCTCCCCTTTTTTTCCTTGGGTTTGAATTATTTCAAAACTTACTTGACCAGTCAAAATAACTCCTACTAGCTCGTTCCTCCTTTTAATGCTTGTCGTCTTCCTTGTGAACTTTTCCCAAGAACGTATGGGCTTGTCCTCCTTCTTGGAGAAGTCCATACTCTTCTTCCAACAACAATTAATTTCTCATTTTTCTTCATTAAAAGATTAAAAATAGTCACCCCATACCTTTCATTAAATGGGCTACTTCCTCCAAATTTCCCAAGTGACCTCTTCAACCCCAGGCTTTGAAATATATGTACCTTTTCCCTTAGCCAGTTCATTATGATGAAATTTCACAATAAATATAATTACAAGAATATTTACAAATTTTTTAAAAAGGGGAATCTAACAAAATGGGTTGTCACGAGAAATTTAGTAGCAGTCTATGCACTATAATCTGTGACCAATGCTATTTTGACCCACCTAGTTAAGTAATCTATGGTGGTAATGATGTATTGTGCTCCACTCCTTGCTAGTGGATTAGATGAACGTATGAATTAAACGTCCCATCTTTTGAATGGTTGTAAGGTTATTTATGGATTGAGAAGCATCTTGTATCACCATGAAGGTTTTCCTACCCTTTGACATATGTAGCATCTATGATAAAATTTCTTCGTGTCCCAGTGAATAGTTGACCACCATAACCGTTTGCGCAAAACCTTATATGCAATTTCCTTTATTATGTAGTGTCATCCAACCACACCTTCATGTGCCTCTACTATTATAACATCCCTCTCATGCTCTAGCACACATCATTGAAGTATTCTAGCTACTCCCAGTTTGTACAAACACCCCACGACGAGAACATAATTTATAGCTTTGACAACTAGTTTCTTTGTATGTGCCATTGTAATATTTTTTGTTGAGAAACTAGATGATATCATAAAAGTGATCATCTACCATGTCTACATAGACCAACTGCACATCTAGTAAGTTATCATTGTCATTACCTCCCCCCTCACTTGAACTTATGCATGACGAATGATCTGGCCTAAAATTCAGCTCACCGGGCTTAACAATAACTTCAAATCATACTCTTGGAATAACAACAACCATCTAAATATCCCCCCCCAACACTGGCTTGTTAACGAGGTACCTTAGTACAAAATAGTCGGTGTATAACTTACAATGAGATCTCGAGAGATAGTGTATGAAATTCTAAAGTGTGAATACCATAGCCAAACCCTCTCATTCCATATTAGTATATTTGTGTTCTACCATAGAAAAATTTCAGCTTTCAAAAGCAATAGGATGGTCCACCTTCACTTCACCTGGCTCTATCCACACTGCTCCTAGTGTTATTGTTGAGGCATTAACATGGATGTGGAACTCTTCTCTCCAGTCCAAGAACACTAGGATTGGTGTTGATACCAATTTTGGCAAATCCCGTTGGGATTATTCGGTACATTCAAACTTAACATCCTTCTCTTAAAGCACAATAATCTAGGCATAAGCACTCATGAACTTCTTGTAATATCTTATATGTTTGAGTGTTGCGTGAAGTTATCTTATTGATGATGGAAAGGGCGGGTTCACTATGACTGTAATATTTTTTGGGTAAATGAGCAATCCCTTCTTACAAACTAGATGTTCGAGTAGAATCCCCATAAGAAAACAAAAAATACACTTCTTCAGATTAAGGGAAGTATGCATCTGTTTGCATTGATCTAGCATAGGTTGTAGAACATTGACATGCTTCTATAGAAGTTTGAACATAGTCCAATCATCAAGGTACACCTATAGAAACTTATGAATAAAGTCTTTGAATGTCGCCGCTACCACATGGGAAAATATTGTAGGTGCATTCATTAACCTTAATTACATGACCATATACTGAAATGAGGCCCACTCTATCATGAATGTATTCTTGTGTCAATCCTCCTTTGCAATTATAATCTAATGATATCCTTAGAACCCATATGTGAATGAATATGATTCTTTCTCTCCAACATTATCCAAGACTTCATATATAAACGGGGCAGGGAACGGATCATGTACACAGGTGTCATTCAACTTAAGCAGACACATGTCTGAATTTCATCTATCTTTTTCTATTATATGAACATGGGACTAATCCACTATGACCCTTCAACTGGCTCAATGATACCTACTTTTAACATCCTATCAAGTTCCTCCCTCACTTTCTACTTGTAAATTGGATTAAGGTGGTAGGGCATTTTATGGATTGGATTTGCACTTAGCTTCAAAGTGATACTCATCTTTCCTATCTTTTCCATGATCCCCTTCATCTATTCAAAAGTGTTGGGATGATACTTGCACAGTAGTTTGGATATATTCTCCACAGTGGATTCATCCCAATAGTCCCTGATCACTACGAGCTTGGGGTTTTATTTAGCATATATATTTACTTTATGCATCTTAATAGGCTTGGTCTAGTCTGACACTATGGATTACAACTTTGGTCCATTCACTTATGTTTTTTCCCTCAGACTCCATAATATTAATATATCGAGGATCGTTGTCACTGTCAACATCTTCTACCACCATATAGTAGTTTTCCATCTTCCTAGTAGTCGGGAAGTTCTAGTGAAATATGCACAATGGCACTTTTCTTACCATGGGCTTTAGTTCTAGTATGAAGATCTTTTCTTTAATACAATACAGAGCCTCATCTATGAACAAATATCCTAATTAAAATTGAAAATTTAAAACAAATCTTTTTGTATTTCTACCTAGTTTGTTGTGCATCATCGTAACTCCAACTCTATATACCAATTTTGAGGTATGAAAACCAATGAATGCATAAAATGGTGCATTCGCTCCACCTCCAAAATACTCTCATCCTTCCATTCTACAAAGAACTTCTCGAAGTGAGTAGTAGAGGACTCTTTACCTATATATCATTCTGCATACTCCCCAACATCTAACCCAAACCTAATTTGTAGCAAGTGCCTGCATTATTGCCTTATATGTTTCCCACCAACTCATGGGAGTAGCCTTAAAATCAATATCAAGCATGGAAAATCTGGAACATGCATTTCAAACTCTTTTATAAAAATAACTATATCTATCAACTCATCAAATTGAGGAGGTTCCCTTACTTTAATGCCAATCGACCGCACCGAATTACTAATTCGAGCACATCGTCTAGTGGAAACCTCATGAATTCATTACAACCAATTCTCCAGTGCCTCATACGAGTTTGATGAACATGAATTAATAATTTTCCAAATCAATGTGCTGTCAACAATTAGATTAACATAGTCATCACATCGAGTTGTAATGTTATAGATATTGTCAAGGTCTGCTCTCACCAACTCAACATAGTGACACCCCTCTTTAGGGTCTAATGAGACAACGATCCATAAGTCTCCTATTTCAAAAATCATTTTCGTTTTTTTCAAATTGATGATATCCTAGTTATTGAATTCCTAGTTGATGCAAAGTAAGGTCAAGTAAGGATGCCTATCATTTCAAATAACTTCGAAATATGCTAGATTCTTTACCTTATCAATGTTCACATCTACATCTACTAACCATACAATTGGGAATATACAATATTGATTAGCAAGGTGCAATCACATTGGTGACCATACCAGCTTCAACTTTCCCATCAATTCCTAGGTCTTCTTTGGTAATATATTAACATCATTAACCAAATTTAGAATCGTATTATCCATGTCATAGTCATCTATTTGGACACTAAATTTGAATTCTTGGTTGGTGCACCTTTTGTGAAGCACTTGCTTCACTATCCTTGGAGGGAATAGTGAGGAATTAGTTCCCATGCCCTCTGCACAATGCTTGTTAGTTTCATTACGAGAATTTTGAAGTATAAAATGGGCCTCCTAAGGAAATAATAAAATAATAATTAAACCAATAAAATAATATTTATGAATTTCCAATTCACTTTTTGCACCACAATCCATGTAACCATGGTTAAATTCAATTGAAAAGTTGTACCAAAAGAAAATTAATAAAAAAATTGTGTTGATGTGACTATAAATAAAAATGGTTTTTTCAAGAAAAAGTCATTATCATTGAACAATTAATGCATTTTTCCTTTGTAGTTAAATAAATTAAAATAAATTATAAATATAAATTCTTAAATTCTTAATTGTATAATATACTATTAATTAAAATTTATATTATTTAAATTATAGAATTAAATTCTATAATAACATGTAATTAAGATATTATATAAAAATCAAATAATGTAATATATTATTTTATGCATTAATTTATATTACATATTGAATTGATTTTATTTATAACATAAGAAGAAATAATATATAATATAAAAAATAATATAATATATATTTTATTACAATTAGATCATTAAAGAATACAAAAATAATATATTTTTTCTTTAATTTTAATATGCTTGTATTGCTATTAATATTATAATAATATTATTCATAGATTTGATTTATTCTAAAATTACAAGATTACATTTTTATTTATTTTGATTTCATATGTGTAATATATATGTATAGATATTAACTTATAATTACTTTGAAATTGTAATATTAAATAAAATGATATGGATATATAATTTAAAAATAAATATATGGAAATATACAAATATAATATTTATTGAAAAGTGTGTAAAGACATGGAAATTGTATAAGGATATCCATTATTTCTTTCAAAAAATATGAAATGACAATAATAATATTTTATCCAAAAAGTGTGAAAAGACATTTATTATGAGTGCTTTACTTTATGACTTTAAAAGTACTTAGAGCACTACCATGGTTAACCATTAGTTTTTATCTACTATTGAGAATGTGACAAGTAAGTACCTTTAACTCAAGCATTGTCACCTCAACCATGGGGGATGATGTCATTCCCAAAAATGTGATTGGTTTTCATAAAGTGAATTTTGATTGTACATTTTCCTTAGGAGGCTCATTTTTTACCTCAAAACTCTTCTAATGCTTGCATGGAGTGGTCGATCATCCCACATAGTCTCTCCATCGCATGCTCATTTCTCACTAAATTTAAACAACTTCACAACAGATTTTGAATCAAGCTTACCTCCTCTAGCATCACCTCAGTCAAAGGCTTATCAAAAATCGGTAGTGCAACATATACTGGAAGCCCTTTTGATTGTCTTGTCAAGCTCATCTCTCCCAATTATATAGATACAAATTCCCTTCTTGATTCCTTATACATTTGCTTCTCCTTAGTGGGGTAAAAACTTGGAGGGGGTTCAATAGTTTTATGCACCCAGTAATGAGGCTACTCTGGTGGCTTCATCACATCCATGGCCATCCTAGTCCCACCTCTCGTCATTGTGCACACTTGTGGATGATATTATCGAGGCTCAACAACAACCACTTTCACATTTAGGCCTCTCTTCTCCTACCACTTCACCACTAATAATGGACAATCCTATGTCACATGGTCTAATGCTTTGCAATATGTACACATAGTACATGAATTTAGGAATTCCCTCACTAGATGTCTCATTCACCACAATTAAAATAGATTATTGGTCCTCTCCCTCACCCAAAACCTCTTTTCCCTCTTACGAGTAGACCATGTCCTTACCCTAGATCTCCTTGTCCTAGTGTTGGCATAAGATAGTCTTGTCCTTGATACTACTGTGCAGCCCCATTGCCCCTTTCTACCTCGTTAACATGATAGGTGTTTGACATTCAGTCACACATTAGGTTCAACGAACGAAAAGATAATTTCATGCCCAACTTATTTGCAAAAGTCCTAGAAAAGGGACATTTTCAAGCTTCGATACTTCTCCAACATTGGCCAATTTACTGGTGAGTTTCACTATATCTTGCAAATCTCAGACCAGAGGCCCTTGCCTTGGACAAGTAGATTTGTTGCCCCAGTAGTGACATATTCTATTTCTATTAGGCACTTGTTATGGTGATTTCCCTCCCTCCTGCAAATTTTACACCATAATTTCTCATGTTTGTCCTTATTCTTGGTGAGGTCCTATAGTTGTATTGTTAAGGCAGCTAATTGCAACTATACTTGAGCCATCCTAGCAACATTCTCTCCACTTGTCAGTGTAGCTTCTAGACACATTGTTATATCCAGTAAATTTGGTTATGAATTCACTTTCTGTTGTGTTAGTGGGATACAAATATGTGGTAGCATCCCATGTAATGAACCGCTCCTGATGTTGTGTGCCAAGGATCTGAAAAGTCAACCTATCCATTAGAATTTTGAACCTATGGTCGTAGTCTCACACCGATTCATTATTATAATGCTAAATTTATTTGATCTTCGTTATGCATTGCGACCCTGATTTAGGTTTATAAAACTCCTTCAATAACACTTTCTTAATCTCCGCTAGGGTGCAAGGTTGTCCTAGGGGTGCATTGGCTTTAAAGTTCATGTACCATGCAATTGTGTGGCCCAAAAAGGTAGTGTCTATTTGTGTGATATGTGCTCCTTAATTTAGAATCTACTTCACAATCCACACGGCTTCACACATGAACCAATGTTTCTCTGGGCTTTCGGCCTTAGTTTTTTGAAAAAATGGTAATCTCAATGTCAAATCAATGCCTACCATGGATGGACTCCTAGTGCCTACCATTTAGAATTCATGGTTGAATTACCCTATATTTCTCCCCTTGTTTCGGTTTCCTCATCTTCCACAACACTTGTACCTATACCTGTATTTCATCCTTCAGCTTTTATCTCCCCCTCCATACTATTATCACTATTAGAGTGGGTATGTTGTCCTGATACTGATAATCAGGAAAATTCAGCAAACAAAGATGAATTCACCTTTTGTTCGGAAGGGCACGTGGGGTCATTGGTTCAGTCCAGGGGATGGATATAGTTGAATCTCCTAGATACAACCACCAGGGTTCACTCAATGAACCTATGACATAGCATGTGCGTTTGTAGCATACTAAATAATACCCTTAATTTGAGTACATATTGGAAAATACCTTTAAAAATAATTTTATTTGACACCCTACCAATATAAACCCAATACACCTTCCCAATTTAAAAGACCCCTACTTTCACTAGATATTTTAGGTATCCATTTTTCATTAACATTTTTTATGCCCCTTTATATTTTTCATTATCTTTCAGCTCCATTGTTTACACAAAACATATAAAAACCCTTTACCCCCTATTATATGATCAATATATTATGTCATTTTCCCTTAATACATATCCCCCAATATGAATGCACATGGTATGATATTGCTCCTCTAGTGAAGCCCCCGTGGAGACAACCCCGGGTTGAGGAGAAGAGTTAGTTCCTAGGACATCTTAGTGTCTCTTGAAAGTAGATCAATGTTTCTCAAGAGATAAACGTAAATGAGTTAAGTTTTGTTCAATTACCATACTCAAAGGCAGATTCAATATACATATAAATAACATATCATTCCCAAGAGTAAATGTTCAGATATGGTGGCCTACACACAGAGAATGCAACTTGATTGGTCACTATAGTCAAGGCGGAAAGAAGAAATATAAGGAAGAAACCCAGTGTAGATGGTTGGACAGACACGAAATACTATGCACTAAATCCTAGTTAAATCATGAAAAGATAAAGGAAATTAAGTGCAGAAATTTTGGAGCTTGTTTCAAGACTTTCAACTCAATATCTCATAGGTACTCTTTGTTATATAATAACTTAGGTAAATCCACAATCTCATAGGTACCATTTTCTATCACATTACATAGGTAAATCTGCAATCTCACAGGTACCATCTGCTATCATATAACATATATAAATTTTCATTCTCACAGGTATCATCTGCTATGACATAACATAAGTAAATCTATGACCTAAGAGTGAATCCAATAGCTACAATTATGCAATTTATGAAGAAGAAAAACACATGAAATGATACACAGAGGTAGAACACATACTACATATCCCAATGCTTGGAATCACCATAAAAATCTTCATTAATCTTCAAGAATGAAATACATCTCATAGGCCAAAACTTGTGAAATTTCAAAACAAGTACAACCTCTAGAATCGGAAAATTGAACCCATACTACTAAGTTCCTCTTCCCTTTTATAGGGAGAGATTCCCAACAAATAGCTGTCTCAACTGCCCAGTTTTCTAAGCATGTGAATGGCCTAGTTTTCCTAAATATTACCTAACATATTTTGATTCCTTCTTGAAATGAAGTATTTACAAGACATGAAAAACATGAGGTGTCATAATTGACACAACAAAATATCTCCATTATCAATTCCTCTTATTTCCAAAGGTGAAATTAGGCTCCATTATCTGGGTTCTTGGTGGGTTGATGATTTGACCATGCCTCTGCCATTGTATTCCTCCCGTGGTTACTTTCCAATTATCTTGTCATTTTCTCCCTCTAATTGCTTAAATTGCCCCTTTTTTGGACCTAGCCCTTCTTCTATGTTGTTACCTTTCACCCAGCGGGATTAAAATCCATGGTGGGCAGACGTTATTTGGTGTGGTGCCATTGGAGGTGCTCTACACGGAATGATGGTTGAATGGGGTCAAGCATAGAATGGGTGACAAAGGACACCGTTGAAACAAATTAAAATTCGAACACTAACAACGAGCAGGTGGTGACTATATAGGCGGGGAGTATGGTGGCATGATGTCTGGATGGGAGACAGATGGAGAAGTTTGGGAAGGACATGTGGAGTCATGAGGTTTAATAGGAAGTGGAGGGGGGAGGCCCTTGGCCCCGAAAAAATCATACTCACTTGCTAACGAAGTTGTTGTGTTGGTGCGTTGGTGGCACGTGTGGTCCCCATACTTTGACGGGGTGAATGAAAAAGGTTGGGGGTGAGGCCTGACCCCCCCAAAATCAATATTGGTCATTTATTAGCTATTTCCTCCTACTGACTTTAAATTTTCGGGGGCTAACATTGGCTTATTTGACACACTAGTTTACCTCCCAGTCTTCCGAGACCTAGCGGCCTTAGATATGATGGTGATCCTCCTTCTAATTTCTCATTAGTTACTTGCTTTCACTTAATGCTATGGTGGACCCCTTATGTTTACCGTTTAGCAATTTTTCACCATAGGATTGATCACTGCGACCATGACCTAATCTATTGGGTGCTTAGCCATTTTGAGCCATGTTGTTTCTCAGATTTCTCGGGACGAGGGCTGTCACTTGGATCCCCGCTCACTCCATTCTAGTTTTATCCCAACAACAAGCTATGGGGTGTAGTCCCTATGGAAATGGGACAATCAAAGACTGGTTGGGAACCAAATTGTCTGGGAGACACAGTTGAGTGGCCTAGCTACTTGATTAAATTTAACAAGACTTAAGTATTTAATTAGATTTAGAAATGAGACCAGGCCTTATGGAGTCAAAATTATTTCTTATTAAAAATTAAGACCAAGTAACTGGATGGAAAACTGCTTCTTAAATGATTAACTAACCTATACGACATGAAAATCCTAAGATCTAGGTGTAATTCAAGGATCTTGGTTACTTTTAAATTATATGCCTAGTCTAAATGGAACCTCTCTCTTAACTGTTTTGAGACTAGTCTTTATAGTAAGTTGTGGGATGGAAGCCAATAGGAAGAAATCAAATACATGATTAACGATACCTTCCCCTATGTTCCAACCACCTAATGCCTCCAGTGCTATAGATATTGTGGTTTTGACGACTGCAAGGTCACTATGTTAATCACTATAAAGGTGATGTATCCCTCCAACTAGCTGAGAAAGGGTGACCCTAGAGGTCTATCCACCAAGCTTATACTTGGAGGTAAATTATTAGTGCAGGCTAAGCCTAGAATGCTTATGCAATGTTTATGAGTGGATCTTGAGTTAAGATTGTTTATGTTCTTTAAGCACTTGATGTTGATTACCTTATAGCAAAAGCAAATAAAGAATTGAAAGACAATCTTGAAACAAGACAAGTGCTTAATGATACAAGTGTCAATTTTAAACAATAGATCAATCCACAAGATACTAATTACTTAAGGTATTCTAATGGTGATTATTAGCAATCTTAAGCGAACAATAATTATCCAAGGTTATGCTCTTTAAACAATGCCAATATTGAAAGGTGCTCAAAACATAAGATGCCAATAAAATTACCAAAGCTTCTAAAGATTGTGAAAGAGCACAAGATTATGAATTTAACTTAGAGAAATTATGAAACAAATACACCAATTAGATATTAATTCCCAAATTATCAATATTCCAACACTTAAGATAGACAACACAAGGTGTTTAGTAATTATCAATGATTCTTTAACAATTCCAATTAGATCAATGAAACTTCAATGCTCAAAGTAACTTAAACAATTCCACAAGATTTTTGTTATGATGTGTGAGTGATTTTAGTGCCAAGTTAACAAGATTTTGGTAAAACACAAGACAAGTAAATGTTAGTATTTAATAGCATAAACCACAATGAGCCAACTTGATCATGAAAATCCACTTTTAATGATGTAGAGGACATCCACAAGTATATCACTTCAAATCAAGGAATTAACAAGCATATAAAAATGAAAATGACCAATGAAATTCCTAATGACTTTCCAATTGATAAAATAACTTTTCCAATGTAATTTTATGAACTTTTAGCACTCATAAAATTTTATATTCAAAAAACATGAGATCTGATAATGCCTTCTATGCAGAGATATCAACCACTAGAAATTAAAATTCAATCCCGAAACATTAATGTCCAATATATCTAGAAGCTATGATAATATGTTAGAGTCCACACCAATCAGTTCTATGTCCTTTAGAATGTTCTTTTAGATTTATATCATATCTAGTCTAGTGATTATGCAGAGATATTCCATCAAGCATGATATTCAATGCCCAAGTGGCAAAAACATTAGCAAAATTTTATCATTTAATTATTAGGGTGTTTAGACCACTTAGATGTTATTTTAGGGATTTTGATTCACTATTGTAAAATGAATATGGCAATTAAATCAAAATAGTTATAAAGTGGGGGTTTAAAGAGAAAACCCTAGGCCCAAGGCCTTGTAGCACACTTGCCCGAAATGCCAAAATTCCTCCAATGACTATGCCACCTAAAAATACAAAATTTGACCCAATTTTCTTTGCAAAAAAAATTCAGAGGTGCAAAGAGGTTAAAATAGGGTCGAGAAGGGTTGGAAAAATGGCTAGAAGGCCACATAAAAGGTAAAGGAGGAAGAGAAAGGTTAAGAAGTCCTAACGTTTCAAGTGATGGATCCATATAGGGTTATCGTGTAACCCACAAAGATCACGACCTAGGGTAAATAGGTCGAAAAGGGGAGCTGTAAGCCCATGGAGAGCTATGACTTGGAGGAAAAGGAAGAATAGAGGGAGGAGAAAGGAGAGAAGGGAGGATAGAGGGAGCCGAAAAGGGAAGGAGGCTAGAGAAGAAGGGAGGAGAGGAGAGGAGGAAGGCCGAGAGGAAGAGGAGGAGGGCCAAGGGTTAGGAGAGGCCCACAAGGCTTGCGACCAAGGGAAAGAGGTTAGGTCGAGGCCTTAGAGAATTGTGACCTAGCATAGGAGGGCAAAAACGATGATGTTGGACCCTGAAAGGGTGACACGGGGCTAGGAGAGGATGACCTTGGCCTTGGAGGGCGTGGATATGGGCCCGGGAGCCCTAAGACTTTGAAACCCTTGCTCCAAAAATTTAATTTGCTTCATATTTTCAATTTACTTCATATTTTCTTCAATAGTTGGCCTTTAAAAAAAATTGGAGACTAGATCTCACCCTTAAGGGCTTAGATCTAGCTCTAATCCAACTCTTCTCACTTGATTTCACCTGCACAAATGAATTTATAAATGTCCAAAACCCCAATATATATACAAAATATCACCCAAAACCCCAATTAGAAAAAAAAAATTACAAAATAATATTATACAAATTTATTTACAATTATACAAATATACAATGCTTTTAAAGGGAATTTTGAGAAATTATTTTTTTTTTGGTAATTTTTGATAAATGGCTAAGTATACTTTGGAACTTAAATTCAAGCTACATACATAGCGAAGTTAGATAAACCATAAAAATATTTGAAGTCCAAACAAGATCAGACTATGTCCACAGCTTGTGAACTTGGAGCCCAAGGACTCGGGATCCTACAACCACTATATATTTTTTTCAAGAAAGCTTGTTAGACATATGGTGAATCATATCACCTATAATAGACCAAAAATCTACCAATAGAATGTTCTTATCCCCATCTAATGAATAAATAAAATTTTAAGCACAATATAGGAAAGCCCATACCCATCACGTACCACAAATCAGTAGACAATAAACACCATGAACGACACCCCAAAATGTTTATTATGATTCAAAAAATGCTCCCAGCAGGACAAGAGCATTACATCAACTGTTATGCAGATTTTTCTTAGCCAAACATCAAATGGCTTGAGACACAAATGACTCCTAATTTATAGATAGGTCCTCCAAGTGCAAAAATAGTGGTTGATTGGCTTGATCCTTGTCAAAGTAATCTCGTTTGCTGAAAAATAATTGATCATATTTTAATCTCCACCATCATAAATTTTTTTTTTGAGGAACTTTCAAATTTCTTATTTAACCCATTTTTTATTAGCTCAAAATTAATTATTTTGAGCTAATTTCCAGAAAATTTGACTTTAACTTAACCACCAAGGTCTAAGGGCCCATTTTTTCTTGAAATTTCCAATATTCTCTTGGTGGGGCAATTCCAAAAATGTATCTCTTTGATACCCAAGAATTTTTCCACTTGGAGAATTTAATTTATCTAAGACTTTAATTTAGACTCTAATTAATTAAATTTTTGGCTTAGGAATTTAATTTATTTTTTACAGAAAATTTAATTAATTGACATTTGAGGTGATTAATAATTTTTTCCACCCTCAAATATTTTAGCCATGTTGTCTAAGTATGAGGGACCATGCACTAAAATATTTTTTACATAATATAATTACAATTCAATCGTCAAAGGGGGAATACCCATTTGGTATAGACCCTCAAAACACACACCCAATTCTGCGACACAATATGATCTAGTAGACAAGGTGATTTGTAATAAAATAATTTAGCCAATTAACTTAAATTATTCCCAAACCACTTTCACATAAGACTCGAATAAAATAATATGACTCACCTTAGACTTTGATGAAGAATTCCACACTAGCTTTGGGGTGAGGTTGGAGGGAAAAACTTTGTTGACCATCCGTGTTAAGAAGCACAAATGAGTCAGTGAGAAGAAAAACCTCCTAGGATGAAACTTTCACCAAAATAATAGGTTTACCTAGGTTGTTATATACATATATGGTCTTACTATCACCATTTACATTATAAATTTGCAGAATGGGTTTACACATACTCAATGAACTGATGATTGATGATCCGATCCTTTGAATTTTTTTTGGCATATTTTCTTCCTTGGAACTTTGACTAAAAGTTTGAAACATCTGGCTCCATATGGGGACACATTGCTTTCATGAAGTAAAATGAGAATCCTAGAATCATGCATCCAAGAAAATAGAAGTCCATCAAATAGATATCCATTCAAAATCGAAATCATCATGCATATATAGTAAATTTTGTTGGAATAGAAAAGAATTCTACTCTAACAAACTGGAAAGTATAAAACATAAATGCATGAAATATACAAGTTAATGACATAAAGTAGAAAAGAGTAGGGTTAGAGATATTATACAAATGATTCCCCATGAAATTAGATTTCATCGATGTGGAAAAATCTTGAACATCTTCTTTTTCACTGGTAGATCAATAGGCTTTTTATCAGATGTCCCTTTTTGGAACTTGACCCTCTTTGGTCAGTATAGCTATTCATCACTATGATGCATATCTTTGTCAAACTGAAACCTCCTTCTCTTTCTGTTTGGAGGAGGGGATGGGCGGTGGAGTGAAGAAAAGTGATATATTGGCTAGACAAAGTCTGATTCAAAATATGACAGATGACCCTGTGGCATAACTTCTTCACCGTTTTCAAATCTCTTTAGAACTTCCACGTGATATATTCTTTCCACTTCTCTATATATTCTGACCATGCCACTAGTTGTTGTGGGGACAGTGGCATAAGATAAATCCATCTAAATAGACCCACCTAAATCATTTTCTAGAAAGAAGAATTCCCCGCACATATGGTGCATCAATTACTATTATGTCCATGATGATGATCCTGTATGGGTAATAAGCCAAGGAGACCTATAGATATTTAACCACACCAAGGAATTCAACCTTTTTAGAATCCATTGAGAAAATTTTATGGCAAGATCTAGATATTCTTAAGTTTAATTTTTCCATAACTTTCTTATTCATAACATTTGTAGATGCATGGGAATCAAGCATTCAATTGTGGAGCAAATGGTCATTTATGTCCAAAGATAGGAAGAAGGTTGATGATATTCATTTGTCATGTAGTAGTTTAAATGTTTCAACTTAATTTCCTCATCCTTATAATCATTATCAACATTACCCTGCTGAACCATACCCAAAGCCTTGAAGAAAGATGCCCTTTGAGATGGAATTTTTAAAAGTTAAAGTACTGGGACAAACATCTTAATGCTATTAATCCATTCGGCCCAAGCCACTTTCAATCCTGACTTTTATCTTTCACAAGAAACTTGTTTGTACTGATTCTAATCTTTGATTTTACTCTGATAGGTGTATCCCTTACTTTTATCAATTTATAAAATTTTCTCCTAAGATGGCTTTTTACTGTATGTTTGAGTGTTGGGGTCCTTTTCTTCACTAGAATTATTTATGGTGAATGATGAAGAAATCATATCAACACACCGAATTTATTTAGGAGCATCCTATCCCGCATTATTTACTTGTTGATTTTCTCCTTCCTCTAAAATTCTTCTAGCAAAGGCACATGTAATTCCTCATGGAAGCTTTCCCAAGGTCTGTAGAAAGAGATAGGTTGGTTGACCATATTAGCAGACTCAAGCAGTGTAGGAGGCCTCTGATCATTAGGAGGATTTTTTCTTGGCCAAAGAATGTTGTTATCTTTGTTATTATTGTTATTCCTTGGAGGTACACTCTGAATTCAACTTCTCTCCATTTGAATTAATTGATTTTGCATATCACCAATTTGTCTGGCATGTTCGATATTCATTTCCATGATTACTTGAGTCAATTCCTTAACTGATTTTGGTTCCTCTTCTTTAATCTCCTTTCCCTTAAATTTAGTTGGACCTCTATCAAAACTTGGGATCTCTGACTTACTTGAAGCTTTCCTATCCTTTTCCAACTCTTCAGCTATATTATAGGCAACAACTAAAGTGTCAAGCTTAACACATCTAATCTCATACTGAGTGTCACCATTAAAAGCTTTGAGATATTGCTCCAAAAATATTTTGTCGAGAGGCTTATAATATTAAGTCATATCCCTTACAGGGCCATTAAACCTTTGGTTGAACTCTTTGAATGTTTCATTTTCTCTTTTCTTTATAGTATTAAATTCTTTTCTTAAGCAATTTCCTTCCCTCTTATCCCCATACTTGACTTTGAATGAATCAATGAGGGCTCTTAAAGAGTCAAAGGAATTATCTACTTTATCATGAAACCAATCAAGTTTATTATCTTCCAATGATGAAAAATTAATTTCATACTGACATCTTCATGGTTGTAGGTAGTGGAATGAGTGATTCTTTGCACAAACGTGTTGAAATTTTTAATATGAGCTTCAACATTGATGTCATTGTTTTCTTGAAATTTCGAGAACTTTCTCATGGTAGACTCATCTGGAAGGTTGTGAGGATACCCTTGGAAATTTTTGAAGTTGCAAGGCCTAATAGTCACCCATGATGTCTTGACTGATGGGACTAATGAAAAGAAAATGGAGATCAAGGAGAGCTTCCTATTTGAAAAAATTAACTCGAATATTAGAACCTTTTCAAGATTGGGACTGCAGTTAACCAAGCTACCAGGATTCCTTCTAGAGTAAGCTCTTGTGAATGGTTGAACAAGTGGAGTCGCCACCCAAACAAGAAACCAAACTAAATGTCTAGGTGCTAATAGTGTGGACAAACACGATAAAAGGATTAGTGAGAGGAAGAAAGATAAAGTGATGAAAATATGAAGAATGATGAAATATGAAAAATTGAAAAGATGTCGTTGAAGCGCCTAGAATAAGATATCCATAGCAATGGTGCCAAAAAATGTTGTCTTTCAAATTGCATAGGCAACACGACAACAACTTAGGGTAAGGGTTGTCACTTTGATCCCCACCCACCACATTCTAGTTGTCTCCCAACAGTAGGCCATGGAGGGTAGGCCCTATGGAAATGAGATGATGAAAGACCAGCTAAGAACCAACTTTTCTGGGAGACACAGTTGAGTGGCCTAGCTACTTGGTTAAATTTAGAAAATCTTAATGATTTAATTAGATTTAGAAATGGGACCAGTGCCTTATGAAGTCAAAATTATTTCTTATTACAAATTAATACCAAGTAACAAGATGGACAATTGTTGCTTAAATTATTAGCTATTATATATGCTATTCAAATCCTAAGATCTAGGTGTAATGCAGGGATCTTGGTTACTTTTAAATTATATGCCTAGTCTAAATGGAACCTCTCACTTAATTGTTTTGAGACCAGTATTAAAAGTAGGTTGTGGGATGGAAGCCAACAAGAAGAAAGCATAGGCTTGTTTATTGACATCTCCCCTTGTGTTCCAACCACCCAGTGCCTCCGGTGCTAGAGACAATGCGGCTCTGACGACTACAAGGTCACTATGTTAACCACTATAATGGTGTTGAATCCCTCAAGCTAGGTGTTATAGACATTTTTGTTCCTTACAGCATAGAGCATGAAATGTCAATAATCTAAGGGATCCAAAGTCCCTAAACATGTTGTTCTTACCCTTAGAAGAACAAGGTCAGCAAACCACAGCACTGCAAATCAGTTCTCCACTGAAAAACACTCAAAAACAGGTCAGTTTTGGATCATTGCAGTTGCTCCACTAGGCATCTGCGCTGCATAGCAGGTACAACAAAGGGTACCTGCGTTGCATAGCAAGTAGAACAAAGGCTACCTGCGTTGGGCGTACTTGGACATGTGGAGGAATCTTTTTCTCAAAGTGCCAGTGCCCAGGAAGCTTCTAAAAAGACACTTGATGATAAGATTCGCCTAATGATGAGTTAAGAGCTTCTAAAACTCCAAGTGGAAGACAAAAACTCCGAGTGAAGAACTGAAGAACAACTGGAGTTGAAGAGGACAACAAGTCACACATCAAGCTGACTTATCTTCACTCCAAAACTCTATATAAGGATCTCATCCCATGGGATCTAAAGGCCGGAATTTTGTGCAAAGAATTGCTGTTGGTTTACAGTTGTGAGCATTGGGTGATTGCTTGAGGGAGGTGAAGAAGAGATTTCTCTCCGTCGGGAAGGTGATGCTGGATTGGACCTCTCATGGTTGTATCACCGCCTGAACCTTACTTCCATATATTAATAAAGCATTTGAGGTTCTTCTATTCGCATGTGTTTCAATGGTGTATTGTCTTACTTGCGTCTTTGATTTATGCTAATCCTTGAATCGATTATGAATGCATGCCTCTTGTAGTTTCCTTTTCTTGTCTTATTTGCAGGATCTCGTGTAGCTGGGCCCGTGAAAAGACTTGGATCTGGGAGCAAGCGGCAAACGAAGGAGATTGGATCGACCATTTGCGCAAGACATCGGTAAGTGGATCTCTTCCTTCTATCTCTTGCATGTCATAAAGAAGAAACTTTAGATAGCTTTGCTTTCAGCTGTTGCTAAGGAACTGTCACCCTTAGAGTGGGTTAGGGTCATTCCGAGTTGGATACTTTCCCCCACAACAGACTGGCGACTTCGCTGGGGAACGTGTCTTGTTGGTAGCTTGTGTTTCTTGCTATTCATTTCTTAAACAAAAGAGTACCGAATCGAACTGCATGCGAGTCCTTCGAATGCAAAGTAGAGGGCAGCTACTCTAGCCCAGTTCTGGGCCTGTTTATGATTTGAAGAGCAGATCCACAAGGACTCTTTTTAGCTCTTTGTGATAGTGTTCATCTTCCTTTAATCATCCTCTAGTGTATACTTGACTGACAGCCTCTGATTTGGCCAAAAACCGCTCATTTTTGAGCAAACTGTGACCCGGAATCTGAGAGAGACGTGACTTGTCTCATCAGTGCAGCTGCCACAAAGGTTACATGCACTGCAACGCAGGTCTCGAAGGGGCTACCTGCGCTGCATCTCAGATTGACAGTGCAGCACCTGCGCTGATCCAGTTTTGCCTTGTGCAACTGGGATTCCCCACTGTCTGTTGCCCAGTTTTCAGTATTGTTTTTGCAGCCTGTTGTCAACCTGTATACCCAGCTGAAACCACTTCTCTTTGCCTTCATTCTGCCTCAGTTGTATGAAGAAACCGTGATTGTTCTTATTGTATTTCTTGCTGTCATTCACAATTTCCCATAGCGAAAGTGAACTAGTCTTGCTATGACCTCTTGAATCTAGACCTGTGAGAAAGTGTCGTTGTGATTCTAAGAGTTAGTTTATTGCTGTTCATAGCTGCTTGAGCATTTGCTTTCGTTATATGGTTCGAATTTCAGTATTTCTTGTGTTGAAACGAGTGAATCTTAAGGTGTTCTTTTGATTGTTGGACAAACACTTGTTGCGTTCGCTTGAAATTGAATTCGAAATTATACAACAGCTTTCTTTTTGTAATACATCAACATTAAGGAAGAAGAAAAGAAATACTTGCATTGTGCATGTGCATTTTGACAGTTTGCATGTCGATTTAGGAAAAGTGCATCAGTGTGTGCTCTATGATCTGTTTGAAAAGATGATGTCTTTCTTTTCCTTCAGTAGTTAAGGTTTTCATAAGTTGAAAGAATTGAAAAAGCTTGCTTATCATTCTTAGACTACATTTAGGAGTTGTATCATACATCACGTGGTGATCCGTAAAGGCAAACTGCTAAGCAAGATCAACCTAAAAAGAACTGAATTTATCTAACAACGCTTTGAAACATAACGAAACACGGTAGAGGTCTAGGTAGAGACGTGAACCGGCGTCGTTAAACATAGTGACTGTTGATCTCTACGAAGGTGGGTGATTCCTCATGAGGGACGATAGCACTAATACGGACTTGTGCCCCCGCGTACCGTCGCGTATATTGGGGGACCCCTATAGGAACAAAGCCTTTATCCATAGGAAGCCGTGTCGGCCACCCTACTGATCGCGATGCAGTGAACACAGCATTCACGAAGATCGACCACTCGTACCGTAAAACGTATTCTGTGGTTTCGCGAAAGGTTTGGCACACCCTTGCCTAGAACTCCAGAGTAGTTTCTTTTGGCCTTTTTCAAACTCTATAACTGAAAAAGTCCATCCGAGCATTTGTCACTTCGGGCTCGTTAATACATCGAAGGAGACTAGAGTCATCTTTAGCTTTTTCTCGACTCTTAAAAAGTGAAAAAGCAAGTTGTGTCTAAAAGCGTCGTCATATAAAATTCATCTTAAACGGAACATAATCACCCCTAATTCCTACGTTGATCTTAAGGTTGAGAACATGGAACACACCAATCAAGGGATTCCACAGCATGGGACCCCTAGCCCTTTCTCCTCTTGGGGAGAAGTTGGTGCGCCCCACATGGCCACATTGTCACTTCCAGGACTGACAATTGGCCTGCCAATTTGGCTATTCTCAACCGCTGTAGTTCAGACCACCACGGTTCCTGAACAGTCGATTCAACAGTTAGACCAGTCTAGAGCTACCCTCCAGCCTTCCACTTCTTATGAACCTTCCTCCGATCCTTCTTCTTCGAAAGGTCAAGCCGCCAAAAGCGCGGCTCCCATAGAAAAGAAGAAGGAAAAGAAGAAGAAAGAAAAGAAGCAAAAGGAGCCAAAGGCGCCTGGAGGCAAGCAAAAGGCATCTAACGAAAACCCACACACAGCACGGACCGGGCCCAAATCGCCATGTGTCATATGTAGAGGAGACCACCTCCACCGTGATTGTCCCAGTATTCCCCGGATACTAACGGACTGGTCCCCTCGTTTGCACGATTCGGAAGTGTCAACCTCTGACAACCAGGTTGAATGCTTACCGTCGACCAACGAAAGTGAAGGTCGCAGACGACGAAGAGGGATGAGATTCCCCTGCGAACTGTGTGAAGGCGATCAAACCCTTCGCTGTTGTCCCTTTTTAGACAAGGCAAAGAGAGTTTTGGAAGATCAACCAGTGGCACCGGTGCTACTTCCTCCTGGATATCAAAAACTCGCGCCAGGTCCTTCGTTGGTCGAAAATACAGCTGTCTTGCTCAGAGGGCCAGCTGAAGTGTCAGTCACTGAAAGTGAACCTACTGAATCCAGACCGGACGAAAGTCCAAAGGTCGAAACGGCAGTTGACCCGGTTCTCCCTTCAGAAGTTTCATCTTCAAACACCACAGTCACTGAGGATTCATCTTCAGTTGACACCCCCGCCGAAGAGAATAAGGATGACACCGTCCATATTCTTTTCATCAACTCCGATTCTGATGAGCATCTGGGCAAAGCGCCCACTCCTTTATCGCAGGAAGGAGCATCGTCAGGATCATATCCGGCCGTATATTCGGTCCCACCACCAAGCAACCTAGTTGCGTCCTTTGATTGGAACCAACTAGGCAGACCCCGGTTACCAGCCAGTATACCATTTAGAATTATAGTCCAAATATACAAAATGGTGATGGCTGGAACTATCATTGATGAAGGGGCGTCTGTGAGTATCCTGTCCTCTATTGCTTGGAAAGCACTGGGTGGCCCGGCGCTTTTGCCCGAGACAAGGCGTCTCTCGGGTTTTGACAGGGGAACCAGTCGACCATTAGGGATTCTACCTAATGTGCCTATTACTTTGAAAGGGAAGGCCGTCAAGATGAATTTGATGGTCGTCCAAGGACCCTTGGATTATAACCTACTCCTTGGACGGGACTACATATATTGCATGGAAGCAATAGTCTCCTCACTCTTTCGAATAATGTGTTTTCCATACGAAGGAAGAATGGTCAAGCTCGTAGACCAACTTTCATTTCCGGGATCACGCATCGCAAATAGTCACATACCTATCCTGAATGGTCTATTTGATCAAGAAAGGTCTCTACCTCCGGTGCTTCTTCCTGATGAGCGCGAGTGATTCGGGAAAGGAAGGCCGGAACCCAGGGGGCATGCGTCCTGGTCTGCTCTGGAGGCAGAAAAAACCTTGGGTGTAAAGTAGAATTTCCGCGGGAGAATATGACTAGTCCGTACCCCATCCCCCCCTTCATCTTTGAGAATCTTCCTCTGAGCCATCTTCATGGAGAAGAAGGACAAGAAGACAAAGAGAGAGATGGGCTCTCAGAAGGGGTAATTGGGATTGGGGTTGTTCTAGAATAAGATTCTTTTGTTAAAGTTATGTGGGAGGACGGGGGCCCGCTACTCACCTTTGTCTAAATAAGTAGGCTCTGCCAAAGAAGGGGATCCGTTTGCGGCAGCAAGTAGTAACCATCTTTGGATAAAAGGCAAGCCTCACCCATTAAAACAAATGTTTTAGAGGATAAGTAGGGGCAGCCTCCAAAGAAAGAGATTCTATTGCTGCAACAAATTGTAACCATCTTTGTGTATCCAAATGATAGACATCGCCGAAGAAAGAGTTTCCTTTGCGCCAGCAAATAAAACCAATCTTTGGGTAACCTGAAAGAGGTAAGCCTCCCTCAAACCCACCAATGTTTTGTCTATTGAGAAGTGTTATTCTCTTATCGCAAAGATCAGTTAAAAACTGGGCTGACGAGAAGACAAGTACCGCGTAAGACCCGCTAAAAATAACGAGAAGACAAGTATCGTTAACATTAGGACTGACAAGACGACAAGTAGATGAGAACACCCAAAGAAAAACAGAAGTGGAGGAGAGGAGGGGCAACCTTGAAATTATACTTTATACCTGGGGGCATGCAAACCTCTTGGAATGCAAGCACGGGCGGCTATTTTGTTTTTAGTTTTTTAGGTCCTCCCTTTAAACCTGTAGGTCTAACCCGTTAAACTCGTAGGATTAGCCGATACCCAGCTTGCATAAAAAGAGGGTATGGGGCAAAGCGCAGGAAGATGAAGCTCTTTAAAAAATAGGAATCTTCCATGAGACCTTACTACTTTATGACTGGTAAAAACGAGCAGTTTTGGCAAAGTTCATGCTCGTTAAAAAATAAACGCAAAACCGAGCAGTTTTCGCAAGAGTTCATGCTCGTTAAAAAATAAACACACATGTGAGCAGGCTTCCCCCCAGTGTTCAAGCTCATTCAAAAAAAATGAACCGGTAAATAACCATTTGAGACCGTAAATTCATTAGCCATAAAAGCCTTGGTCGTGTTTGTGCACCGTCACCTCCACTTTTCCTTTGGCCGATCATTCACATCCACTTGATTGTTTACCTATTTTGAGGAACAGCTGCGAAGAGTGATCCCATTTAGCCATCCTTGTAATACTGCCGTGATTGGAAAATTCCAACCTGTACCTGGAATCTGCTGCTATCCCTGTTTATCACTCGTTCCTCAAAATACGAGTCTTCTTTGAGCTCTTTTCACTGACTCGTAAAAAATGAAAAGTTTGCCGAGTTTTGTCCTTCCAGCTCGTTAAAAGGACCGGAAGAGCTATCCCTCCTCTAGATTTTAATCTTTTTGGACCTGAGGGATTATTGCACAAAAAGATCGAGCGCTTGTCTGGTTCGGCTCGATAAAGATATCGAACATTCATCCCTTCTGTATTGTTTTATACTTTTTCGGACTTAAGGGATTAGATGACGAAAAAGGACCCCTGGAGTCTACTTTATGTACCCTTTTCAGACTCTCTAAAAATGAAAAGGACCGAGTTGTCTTTGTCACTGGGCTCGTTAAAAATGTTAGATAGCGACAAACTTGTCTTTAGACAAGAACGAGTTTCCCTATCGCTAGGCTCGTTAAAACATAGCGATGGGTTTGCCCGAAGGGAAGGTTATAGATCAAGCATATGTTATCCTCCTCAAGCTTGACAAAAATAAAGAGGTACTGGTCAGAAATGACTAGGGAAAAATTGGGAAGAACCTCAAAGCTTAATGGTAGCAAGTCGCTCTTGAACATGACACTTTTGGCCTCCGTAAATATCGGGTTGGGTTATTATCATTCACCGGTCCCTTCACCATGGTCTCGCCATACCATCCATACATGGGGTAATGCTACCGATCCATCACATCAGTGTCGTTATATGTTCAAGAGATGTCATTCAGAAAGTGTCAACCGGGTCCCATCCACTACCATACATCATCTTTCATCCTTCCATGACCGCCACCCTGAATCATATTTCACAGATCGTTTTCACCATCATCACTAGCTCCGTTCCGTGTCACTGATGTGGGATTCATTAAGGCCCTCCTTTGACGGATCACTTCTTGTCAACATCAGCTCATTATCCAAGAAGTTGATCTAGGAACACCCCCTCAGTACTTTGAAGCTTGCATGCCTCAATGGCAAGTTTCTCACTTCCGGCGATAGGTATACATTAATGACCTTCGACCGGGAGACTTTGCGTGGTGTTCGACGTCAGATCCTATATTCACGCCACGTGAATTGTGCTGCAGTACCTTGAGGGTCATCATCATTATCGGTGATTCCTCTCGCGCTTGTTAACAGTTTACATTATTGACTGGTAATCAAGCGATGTCTTTCCATGTTCGACTTCAAGAAATTCTCACATGGATCGACTTGTACTAGAGTGAAGATCAGACAAGTTTGAAGACCCCGGATCTAGTTTCATCCATCCAGGCTGCGATATATATTCAGGAGATAAAAACATAGACATGTGCAGCAGATGAGCATCCTACTAAAAGGATGATAATTAAAAGCAGAGAATTATCCGTCTCTTATCAGACGATCGTCTGTTTATGTACGACAAATGTATTTATAAAGCTGATCATGGGAAATGCCCGCATCAGCTAGATCATGAAAAGAAAATATGAAAAGATAATGTATTGTATTGTATTTTGTTACAGGTCACCTCCCGGCGATTGAATGAACTTCGGATCCTCCTAATAAAGCATTTCACCCGATAAACGACCTCATACTTTAGGGGGCAACTGTTATAGACATTTTTGTGCCTTACAGCATAGAGCATGAAATGTCAATAATCTAAGGGATCCAAAGTCCCTAAACATGTTGTTCTTACCCTTAGAGGAACAAGGTCAGCAAACCACAGCACTGCAAATCAGTTCTCCACTGAAAAACACTCAAAAACAGGTCAGTTTTGGATCATTGCAGCTGCTCCACTAGGCATCTGCGCTGCATAGCAGGTACAACAAAGGCTACCTGCATTGCATAGCAAGTAGAACAAAGGCTACCTGCGTTGGGCGTACTTGGACATGTGGAGGAATCTTTTTCTCAAAGTGCCAGTGCCCAGGAAGCTTCTAAAAAGACACTTGATGATAAGATTCGCCTAATGATGAGTTAAGAGCTTCTAAAACTCCAAGTGGAAGACAAAAACTCCGAGTGAAGAACTGAAGAACAACTGGAGTTGAAGAGGACAACAAGTCACACATCAAGCTGACTTATCTTCACTCCAAAACTCTATATAAGGATCTCATCCCATGGGATCTAAAGGCCGAAATTTTGTGCAAAGAATTGTTGTTGGTTTACAGTTGTGAGCATTGGGTGATTGCTTGAGGGAGGTGAAGAAGAGATTTCTCTCCGTCGGGAAGGTGATGCTGGATTGGACCTCTCATGGTTGTATCACCGCCTGAACCTTACTTCCATATATTAATAAAGCATTTGAGGTTCTTCTATTCGCAAGTGTTTCAATGGTGTATTGTCTTACTTGCGTCTTTGATTTATGCTAATCCTTGAATCGATTATGAATGCATGCCTCTTGTAGTTTCCTTTTCTTGTCTTATTTGCAGGATCTCGTGTAGCTGGGCCCGTGAAAAGACTTGGATCTGGGAGCAAGCGGCAAACGAAGGAGATTGGATCGATCATTTGCGCAAGACATCGGTAAGTGGATCTCTTCCTTCTATCTCTTGCATGTCATAAAGAAGAAACTTTAGATAGCTTTGCTTTCAGCTGTTGCTAAGGAACTGTCACCCTTAGAGTGGGTTAGGGTCATTCCGAGTTGGATACTTTCCCCCACAACACTAGGTGAGAAAGGGTGGCCCTAGAGGTATATCAATCAATTTTATGCTTGGAGATAAATTATTAGTGCAGGCTAAGCCTAGAATGCCTATGCAATGGTTATGAGTGGATCTTGAGTTAAGATTGTTTATGATCATTAAGTACTTGATGTTGATTACCTTATAGAAAAATTGCTTAATAATTAATTGAAATACAAACTTGAAACAAGACAAGTGCTTAATGATACAAGTGTCAATGTTAAACAATAGATCAATCCACAAGATGCTAATTACTCATATTCCAATGGTGATTATAAAAAATATTATGCCAACAATAATTATCCTGTTAGACTCTCTCATAAAACAATAATCAATCCAAAAATAAATAAATTAATTAAATATTCCAAGTTAGGAATTTGTGCCTAACTCTTGGGTTGTTCCTCTAAGATAGGAGTTAGTTTAGGTAACTCCTATATTGGTGTGTCTGGTGAGAAATTATCTCAACCAAAGGAGAAATTATCTCAACCAAAAGTGTCCAAGATAGCACGCACTATCTTGAGACCAATATCTCTCATCTATTTATTTGTAACACTATTTCAATTATTTTGTGTAAGAATGAGAGAGAGAATACATGAGGCTTCAACCTTTTTCCTTCAATATTGTGTCTCTGGTTTTTATATGTGTGATTTATGTGTTTTTCTGTAATGTGTTTGAGTTAATCTCATTCTCATCATGTGGTATCAGAGCACACGGTTATAGATCTGAATTTACAGCTGTGTCACTTAAATTAAGCTTAGCACAATTCGATCGATCCTTGGCCTGGCCTGCCATGGCCCTCAGCATATATCCCTAGTGGCCCATCCAGCACTGGGGTGACAACATGCGTATAGCCACCAGTGTGTAGCCAGCATTGCAGTACCGTGCAGGAACCAACAAAAAAGGAGGAGCCAACCAGTGTTTGCATAAGAGTGAAAGCGTGGAAAACCACTGATGACAACCTGCGTGAAAGATAAGTCTCCATGAACATTCTGTGTGAAAAATAAAATCTGTGTCAATATTTATGCTGGTTGCGTTGATTTCATGAATTCCTATTTTTGTTATGGGAGTTTAAAAATGTTAAAAGTATGAATTAGATGTCTTCAAACTGGATTCAAGCCTGTTGAGGTATATCGAATGATGAAAATGAATCCGGGCATTCAGAGCTCCGGTAAGCTCCCCTTTTAAAGCCTCCAAGCCAATTTTTCGTCTGTAATTCTACAGATTTCAATCCACGCTCAATTTTCATAAATTCTTCAATTCGCAAGCTTTCCATCCGTGGTAGATTTTTGGATTTTGGTAAAGTGTGTGAATTTCTGTAAATTTTCAAAGTCATCACTGTCGTCCGTGGACTTTTGTGTGTATATACTAAGCCCTCTGTCCATTGAATATTTGAGCTGCTGTGTGGATTTGCGATTCAATATAAAACACAAAACATTCTGTTGAGATTTTATATTTTCCTTTCTTTTTCTCCTCTATATTTGGCAAGAGCTATATGAGCCTGTGAGGGAAATAGGAATGGCCGTGCGAGCGATTGAGTGTGGTTGCTGATTAACTGTGGCAGAATTTTTGAAGTTGTTCACTTGACAACTAATTTCTCGCTGCTCCCCTCCAAAATTTCTGGTCTGCGTGTATCATATTCTCATATTTATTGTTGACAATGCGTGGAAATGAACAGAGACACGGCTAAACCGCCTGACAGGTGGGCAACTCAACTGGCTTTATGAACAGAGACAAGCAGTTGCTGCACAGGTACCTAAGGATCCTCCTGTCGATACTACAATACCTGTAGCAGTTCTTGCTCCATATCTTCAGAATCTTTTGCAGCAAACTATCTCCCAGCAAGAGCAAATTGTTAATTTGATGACAAGCGTATATCAAGCTGAAGCAATCAATCCTGGTCAGCAATCAGGAAAATGGTCTACACAAATCAGAAACGGCATCAATGAGTCTGCAGTTGAGACAGCAACAGAAAGAGAGCGACTATTACTAGCAAAAATTGCGGAACTACAATCCAAGATCGTAAGTTTAACAGAGGAACTGCATGCAGTCAGACTAAAATCTACTCAGTTACAGTGGCAGTTGAGTTTTGTTTCCAGTCGAGAGGAAGAAGATAGGATTCAAAAAGAGCGATAAGAAAAAGTAGACACCTGATTCATTTGCAAATTCTTCATATTCCTGCCATTTGTGAAGATAAATAAGAAAACTAGAGGACGTGTTTTAAAAAGAAGAGGGTACTATTGACGTGGAGAAAGTTTTAAAGATGGTAGAGAACTCTTTGTGAACGCCAAAGTCAAGGTTTGAATGGTGAGAATTTACTTTATGCATTAAACTTAAAAGTTTAGTTCGGAACTAAACGTGAATTCACCTTTTATAAAGTGATATCATAAACGAATGAGTGGTGTAATATGAAATGGAGGTAAAAACGAATGAGTGGTGTAATGTGAAGTGGAGATTTTATTTGAGTGGGCATAAGTTAGTTAAAGTGTGTTTTGGAGAGATAAGGAGTGGAAAATATTTTTTTTAATTTTTGTAATGAGGTATGCCGTTTAAAGTGTAAATTTTTTTGAGTGCTTTTGGGAGATATAAGGAGTGACATAAGAAAGAAGATAAGTGGATTTCTTTGAGAGAAATTTTTTTTGTAATCCAAAGTAATATTTTTACTTTGAGAGTGAGTGATTGCAGATAGTTTTTTGAAGACATATTTTTTCAAAAGGTTCTAGAACTCTGATTCCATGAAGATGTTGTGAAGCTGAGCGATTATGTACTTCAATGTATAATAAAGATATCATTTTTTGTGGTGATTGTGTCCTAGATCCGCCCGAAATTGAATAAGGGGATCTTAGGTACACGAAGAGTGTGCTTGATGGTGCATGTGTTTTATGGCTTCATGTTGTTGCTTATGATTTGTGTCTAGTTGTGACACATAAATGATCGCATTTACCACACACCTAAATCGCAAGCAAGCACAACACTTGTAAAAGAATAGCGTCAAGGAAGGACAATTGAACTCAACACTTGCATCTGTGCAAATACAACTCATAATCCTAGATTGTCAACATCAGCATTCTACATCAACAAGCAAATTCACTTAATCAAGTTAAAGCATTTCAAAGCAAAGTCTACATCGACATTCTTGCAAAAAAATTTAAGAACTTGTAAATCAAATTCCAATCACATTGAATTGTAAAGGGTGCATTCTCGGTTGAAACCGACACCCAAGTCTTGAATTGAGTCATTGTAGTGAATCATTGAAATCATTGTAAGCTTTTTTGGGTGCATTTTCGACAGTGTTCGACACCCTTCCTTTAAAGCACAATCAAGTGAGTCCATGAGTTTTAACTCCTTGAAACAACCATCACAGCAACCACAACAAGTTCAACTCTAACACCAATCAAGCAAGTTGAGATCAACAAATCAAGCGAGCGTGCCAGTCAAATCCCATAGCAAGCGAGCCTGTCATTCAAGTAAAGTGAAACAAAATCAAGTGCACGACATCTACAACAAGAGAGCCTGATTTCAAGTGAGCAAGTTCAGATGGCGCAACATATTCAGTTGTTAAACATTCTTCACAGTTTGATGATCTCCAGTGATGAAGACATGGTGCACATCAGCAAAGAAACTCTTGCTGATCTTTCGCGGCATCTACAACAAACACATGAAACCATTGAGTTTCTTCAACTTGAGTCCCAACTTCAAAGGAATGAATTGCAAGAAAAGAGTGATACTTCCAAGTCTTTGAACCATCCAGATGATAAGTCATTCATCCCAACAACTTCAAGTGTCGAAGTTGTTCATGAGCAAATTTCTTCCAAACCCATCATCAAGCCCTGGGAAGAGATTCAAAATAACAAGAATAGACGTGGCTTAGGATATGTCCCTGATGACACCAACTTACAAATCCCAGATTATTCCAAGCCAATTAAGTTTGTGAGTGCAGGATTTCTTGAACCACTCACCTCAGCAGGTTCTGAGAAAGTTGTAGACAAACGAAATTGCATGCAACCTGAAGTTCATGTTCAACCGAAATGCTCTCATTGTCAAAGAGCCGGTCATTTGGAAGATCAGTGTTTTGATCTTCATCCGTGTTGCCATTGTGGCAAGCCCAATCATTCCTCAACAAAATGTCACAACCACCAAAAATCAGGCATATTGAAGATACATTATGACTGGATTGATCCTTGGGAATGGTCATCCACAGTCAAACGGTTGTCTCAGTTCTACAACCGACTACAATCTTACATAGTGCAGCCAGCAGTGAACAGATGATGGTACTCTCATGCAGTTGAATGAGGGAGTACAACAGTGAAACTCTCCTACACCTGAAGGGGGGGAGTTCAAATATATTTTGGAGAAGATTGTCTCTCCTTTCAGTTGACAAAGGGGGGGAAAATGTCAATGAAATTGACAAGTGGTTGTCAGACTGAAAGTCTCGACAACATCAGCGAAGCAGCCAATGGGCATCTTCATCAGCCAGTGGGAATCTTCATCAGCCAGTGGGCATTTGTCATCAGCAGTGAGCATCAGCAAATTCGCCAGTGGGCGATCGACAGCCAAAGCAGCAGTGAGCAGCTTTCATCATAGCAAAAGCAACATTGAGTTGTTTTTCGACATCTTCAGCCAGTGGGCAATCGTTCATCCAATTGTGTCAGTGGACACCGGATGCTGTTTTCAAGCAAAGGACAGTTGGATCCTTTTGCGGCTTGGCACATGATGGAGTTGTCAAGCATCCTTCAGAGATGAATCAAGCATGCAGCTGATTCATGTTCTCTTCAGATTTGAGTTTTTTCCAGCATCCAGTTTTGGTGGTTTTTTCAGGCAATGTTTTTGAGGATCAACATGAGAACGTGGAAGATGGTTCTCGTTTTTGGATTTATCATTGAGGGGGGGAATGTTAGACTCTCTCATAAAACAATAATCAATCCAAAAATAAATAAATAAATTAAATATTCCAAGTTAGGAATTTGTGCCTAACTCTTGGGTTGTTCCTCTAAGATAGGAGTTAGTTTAGGTAACTCCTATATTGGTGTGTCTGGTGAGAAATTATCTCAACCAAAGGAGAAATTATCTCAACCAAAAGTGTCCAAGATAGCACGCACTATCTTGAGACCAATATCTCTCATCTATTTATTTGTAACACTATTTCAATTATTTTGTGTAAGAATGAGAGAGAGAATACATGAGGCTTCAGCCTTTTTCCTTCAATATTGTGTCTCTGGTTTTTATATGTGTGATTTATGTGTTTTTCTGTAATGTGTTTGAGTTAATCTCATTCTCATCATATCCAGATTATTCTCTTTAAACAATGCCAATATTGAAAGATGTTCAAAACTTAAGATGCTAATAAAATTACCAAAGCTTCTATAGATTGTGAAATAGAAAGAGATTATGAATTTAACTTAGAGAAATTATGAAACAAATATGCCAATTAGATCTTGATGCCCAAATTATCAATATGCCAATGCTTAAGACAAACAACACAAGGTGTTTAACAATTATCAATGATTCCTTAGAAATGTCTATTAGATCAATGAAACTTCAATGTTCAAAGTAACTTCAATAATTCCACAAGGTTAGAGTTATGATGTGTGAGTGATTTTAGTGCCAAGATAAGAAAATTTTGATCTAACAAAATACAAGTAAATGTTAGTCTTTAATAGCATAAACCACAATGAGCCAACTATTGGGTGCGTGTTCTATTCTTTCCACGACTGGCGGACCTACCTACGATTTTGTGCATGGGTTTTGCACATGGTTTTGGGAATGATCATTTTTTCCCATGGTATCTTGTAGATTCGGTCAAGGGAACTATTGTTATGTTATAATCCAGGGTTAATGGATTAGGGTTTATGAATGCTTCGACATGTATATATATGTGTTGTAACATTGAAAGAAAAAATAATGAAAAATCAATATGGTAGTCCCGGTTTTGGGATCAAGGCAAAAATCTCTATGTATGTTTGTTTTATGTTTTATGTTTCTTTCCATTGTATATTTTCTATTTTTAAGAATTTGTTTGCATGTAATTTCTATACAGGGTTAAAACCTGCATTTGGTATCAGAGCTATTTCGACTTCAAGGGGATGACTTTGCTGTTGAGGGGTTTTGCTTGGGCCTGTGGTAGACCCTGTTTAGTGGGAGATTTGTGAGTTCGATTCTTGCAGTGAAAGAAGATGGAAAGTTGTGGAAAGATAGAGAACAAGAAATTTATTGGTTAGAGTTTGGAGTTGTGGAAGCTCAAGATGGAGGATTTGCTAGTGGATAAATATCAATGGATCGTGGTAGAAACAGGTACTAAACCAATGGAAATGTTAGCATAATAATGGGCAAAGTTGTATCAGAAAGAAAAGAGCACAATATGGTTGTGTATCTTAGATTCAGTATTGTTGAGTGTATCGAGGGAAGCTACAATGAAGGATTTTTGGGACAAGTTAGGGACTTTGTACCAATCGAAGTAGCTGGTGAACAAATTATTCCTACAGAAAAAGTATTATAACCTAAGGATACAATGTTCAGATTTCAGATGAAGATAAGTGCATCAAATTGTTGTGTTCTCTGCCAGATTTATGGGATAGTATGGCTATTGCAATAGGTAACAATACAAATACCTTGAAGTTTGATGAAAGAGTCTCATTCTTCTTGTTGGAGGATATGAGATAGAAAAATATGGAGGGCCAGACCGGAGATTCCTTGTATGTACGAGGATGGTCCTAGAACAGAAACAAAAATAAGTCCTCGAGTGAGAGATCTAAATCTAGAGGGATATCTAAATCTCTAGGAGAACCTGTAAAGTTGTGTTGAAAATGCGAAAAGGAAGTGAACTTCAAAAATAACTGTAGATCTAAAGCTCGTGAGAAAGGAAATGGATCTGATGATGCTCCTTCTATAGAGGTGAAACCACCTCAGATGATGGTGGGGATGTGTAGTTGGATTCTTCTTCAAGCACACATGTAGATCACGAGGCATGGTTGATTAACTTAGGTGCATCTGTTCACTTCAATCCTCACAGGGAGTGGTTCTACAAGTATGAGAAATATGATGATGGTGATGTCTTCTTAGGGGATGACAAGAATTGTAGAGTCATCAGACGCAAAAAATTCAAGTTGAATTTGCAAGGTGGAAGGATTAGAACACTTTTGGGTGTTCTGCATATTCCTTCCTTGGCCAAAAATTTGATTTATGTAAGAAAGATGAATGATGCAAGTGTAAAAACATTGTTCGAGAAAGATATGTTCAAGATGGTTTGGGGAGCACTATTATTGATGCGGGGAGTTTGGATTGGAACTCCATACAAGCTTCTAGGTAGTACTATTATTGATGGGTGCAATAGTTATGTGGTTCTTGAAAGTGGAGCAGAAAATCTAGTGGTCTCTAGAGAAAAGAGCATGCTATGGCATCAAAGGCTTGGACATATTGGAGAGAAGGGCCTTTGAGTACTTCATGGTAATGGTATGGTAGAAGGTATGTCTAATTTCTCTCTGGATTTTGATTTTTCTGAACATTGTGTATGTGGGAAGTAGAATCGGATGAGTTTCCGCTCTGGTGCTTAGAGGGTGAAAGGGATATTAGAGGTTGTGCATAGTGATGTGTTTGGACCTGTGTTAGTTCCATCATTGGGTAAGTCTATCTACTATGTATCATTTATAGATGAATTCTCAAGGAATACATGGATATATTTCCTCAGGAATAAATATGAAGTCTTTGACAAGTTTAAAGAATTGAAGGCTCTGGTGGAAAACCAGAAAGAGAAGAAAATAAAGGTGTTGAGGAAAGATAATGGTGGAGAGTTATGCAAGAAGGAATTTGAAGAGTTATATAAGAAGTGTGGTATAGCACGATAGAAGACTACTCTATACTCACCCACCAAAATGGAGTTTCAGAAATAATTGGCATGAAGTTGATGGAAAAGGTAAGAAGCATGCTCATTGGTGTCAGGTTAGGACAATAATTTTGGGCAGAGGTTGTGGAGACTACATGTTACTGAGTTAATAGATCACCTTCATCAGCGTTGGAGGATAAGTTTCCACAAGAGGTATGGAATGGTAAGAAACCCTCTCTTTCACATTTGAGGGTATTTGGATGTGATGCATATCTACATGTTCCAAAGGAGAAAAGAACCAAGTTGGATAGTAAATATGAAAGGTACATTTTATTAGGTATAAGAATGGTTTAAAAGGTTATAAGCTTTGGAATCTAGAAACAAGGAATATTGTGTACAATCGATATGTAGTGGTTAGAGAGGTGAAATATGTTGTTAAACATGAATTCCTACCAAAGGAACCTGAGAATATGGAGTTTGAACTAAAGGAGGAAGAAACATACTCTACAATAGAACATGAACTAGAAGATGAAGAGCCACAAACTCCAGTTGTGAGAAGATCAGTTTGACAAAGAAGGTAGTCAGAAAGGTATAGTCCATTTTCTTTCTATTCAAAATTTTATTTATGTATTACTAATGATGATCCCAAAACTATCATGGAGGCAATAGATTTAGAGGATGGAAAACTATGGAAAGAGACCATAGTTGATGAAATGGCATCTTTGGACAAAAATGAGGCTTGGGATCTAGTGGAGTTGTCGGCTGGAAGAAAACCCATTAGAAGCAAATGAGTGTTTAAGAAGAAGATGAATGTAGAAGGCAAGGTGGAGAAATACAAAGCTCGATTACTAGAAAATGGTTATTCCCAGGAGCTAGGAATTGATTTTGGTGATATTTTTTCTCGTGTTGCCAAGGTAGTCTCTATTAGATTACTTTTATTTGTTGTTGCTATTTTTTATTTTGAGGTATAAGAGATGGATGTGAAGACAACATTTTGTCACAGGGATCTGGAATAAGAGATCTACATGAAGCAACCTAAAGGCTTTGCAATGAAGGTAAAGAAAGAATCGGTATGCAAGTTAAAAAATTATTTGTATGGATTAAAACAATCACCAAGGATGTGGTATCATAAATTTGATACATTTGTGTGGGGAATTGACTTCACCATAAGAAAAGAGGATCATTATGTGTATTTTAAATTAATTGGTGACCTTGTTATTTATCTGGTCTTGTGTGTGGATGATATGTTTCTAATTGGAAATGACAAAGAAAATATCTAGGATTTGAAGACTCAATTGTCCTCGAATTTGACATGAAGGGTCTTGGTACTGAAAACTATATTTTGGGCATGGAAATTGAACAAGATCGAGCAAAGAGGAAGCTATGGTTAAACCAAAGGAAGTATGTTGAGACAATACCGCAGAGGTTTAATATGCAGGATAGTAAACCAGTGAAGCTTCATAATCCTGTAAGTGTAAAGTTATCTACTAAACAGTGTCCCAAGACACAAGAAGAGGATGAGGACATGTCGTGTTCCATACGCAAGTGAAGTTGGTAGCCTAATGTAAGAAATGGTATGTACTAGACCAAACATTGCACGTGCAGTGGGATTATTGAGCAAGTTTATGTCAAAACCAGGAAAGGAGCATTGGACAACATTGAAGCAGGTTTTCAAGTATTTGTGTGGCACTAGTAGTTATGGTCTGTGCTACCAAGGAAGACCAGAATTGGATAGAGTTTTGGACATTCGTGGCTTTATTGATATAGATTGGGCTGGAGATCTAGGTCATATAAGATCTACTAGTGGGTATGTGTTTAACCTATTTGGAGGCGCAGTCAATTGGATGAGAAAGAGACAGTCTGTAGTGGCATTTTCAACTACAGAGGCAGAATACATGGCAGCCACTCATGCAAACAAGGAAGCAGTTTGGTTAAAAATATTATGTGCAAGTATGGGGTTAGTACATCAAGCTAGAACGATAGACTGTGATAGCTAAAGTGAAATTTTCTTGGCAAAGAAATATGCTTATCATTTAAAGACAAAACACATTGATGTTTAGTATCACATTGTGAGGGATATGGTTGAGGACAAAAAGGTGTTGCTGATAAAGGTGGACACTTTGAAGAATGTTGCAAATGTGTTGAAAAATTTTCTAGGCACTGAGAAGTTTTCTTGGTGTAAGTAAGCAATGGGTGTTATAGGGTGTGTCATGCGGAAAGAGTCAATTTTGCGGACAAAACCGACCTCCCTAGAAGCTAAGGCTTTCTAGTGACAAACAAAACAATCAAGCACTATCTTTCCCTAAAACACATTTAGAATACAAGCAACCAGGTGTTTAAAACATACCTTTAGTCCAACGCTGTTTGTAGCAGTCCAGCCTCTCCGATCCATATGAGCTCCTCCTTCTCTTTGAAACCTGCATTCACTAACAAGCAAACGATTACATAGCACCTGAATAACTCATAAAATAAAACATATTCATCATAAAGACCAAGGAGTATATGAAACAAATTATATATAACAACTTGTTGAGAAAAATGAACTTAATTGTATTAATTGGAAACAAAAGAAACCATTACAACCAGTGCCTTGGTGTTGTGCAGGTCCCTCCTAGGGTCCAGCAAGAGTTCTCCTTTACTTTGATCAGCTCACCCACTTCCAAATGAAGCTAAGAAAGGATGGGAATCTCTCCTCTCAAGCTCTATAAGTGAGTCCTAATTTCAGCAGCATCTACCCTTAGGAATGTTCAGCTTTCAACCTCCCCTCCCTCTGGCCCAATGCCTATATTTATAATGCTTTGGAGGAAGTTAATCAGGTCCACCATCAATGGGATAAGCCCCTCTTTCAATGGGATAACTCCCCTCTTGATGGGATAAGTTCCTCTTTCTTTGGGATGCATGAACCATCTGGAGGCGCTCAATACACGTCAAACCATCTTCTAGAATGCTCTAGATTCGACCACAAGTAACTTTTTTGAAGTAAAACTCACGCCTTTTGACCTTTACAGGAGTACACACCCACCCCTTTACAGACAGAGCGTACAAGTACGCAGGTATTGTGAACTTGAGGTGCGTACACGCAGGTAAGGGTAAGAGAAACTGTGTAACCAGAGTTAATTGACTTTTTAAGGACTTTCTCTCTTTCTTGGAGTTTGACATGAGGAGCAGAGGTATAATACTTGCCAAGGAGGACAGTATGACAGTTGATGGAGCCATACCGACTGCAAATAGTCATGGTGACAAATTTTAGTGTAACAGATTGCCCCCTAAAGTGCGAAGCCTGTAGTAGATTAGGGTTTCATATCATCTAGGAAGGGTGAAGCACTTTATCATTTCAAGGATTATCTTGTGGAGAGCCTAGTCAGAACTTGCAAATATTCAACACAAAATACATATATAAGATCATGTCATCGCTGAGGTAGGAATTCCCATACTCAGATTGAAAACTTTAACTAACAAACTAACTACTACTCTGATATAGGAATGATTTCGCAGTACATCATAATCATAGACTCATGTAGACACAGTATGGACGTAGCCATCTGTTTATGATTAGTCTACTGTATAATGAATACAAAACTCCTCGCAGCCTGGATGGTGGAAACTAGATCCAGGGTCTTCATTTCTACTTCTCGAAATGGTATGATTCTATCCATGCGAATAAATGAGTTGATGTCGAACATGGTAGAAACCACTTGATTACCAGTCGATGATATAAACTGTTAACAAGTGTGAGAGAGACCACCAGTGATGTCAATGGTTCTCAAAGTACCCAGTACAATCCATGAGATGTGAATGAATGTGTTGATGTCGAACATGTCATGGAATCCTTCGATCGAAAGTCAATGATGTAAACTGTCGTCAAAGGCGAGAAACCTGCCATTGATGCATGTAGATTTCAAGGTACTGACGATTTCTAGGTCATCTTTCTAGATAATGTGCTGATGTCGATAGAAAGCGACCCGTTGTAGGCAAGCCCACAACACGAAATCATAGATCAAGTTGAAGAAATGTAGTTGTAAGGACTGACTCAGGGATGGTCAAAATGGATGACAGGTATTTTGCAGATGAATGGTTTATTTGCAGTGACCTCTTGAACACATAATGACACAACAGATGGCTTGGTAACAATTGACCCAAAGTTAATACCCAGTAACCGGCTGAAGATTTTCAATGTGGTTTGATCAACTATTAGGCAAAGGATTTCCCAACCCAGGTGAATGAAAAGTGTCGTGTTCAAGAGTGGTGATAAGGTTTTTCTGAGACAAAGGATAACAAATAGGCTCATTTTCCTCTCTTTTCCCCCACCATTTCTGGCAAGTACCTCTTTATTTTTTACAAGCTTGAGGAGGATAACATATGCTTGATTATAAGCTCATCCTTCGAATGAGTCCAACTTAGTTTAGATTCGAACCCTAAGAAGGAGTGGTCCATTCCTGTTTGTAATCGAACAGGTCCTTTACTGTGAAATTTTAACGAGTCCAGTATAGGAGAAACTTGGCGTTTTTCAATTTTAGAGAGTCTGAAAAAACTTAAGAAGACTCCAGGGTTGAACTTTTTCGTAAATTTGTGTCTCCCAAGCCCGAAAAAGTATAAAATAATACTTGAGAGAACCGCTTGATCTTTACGACCAAGGAGTACTTTTCATTATTAGTGTCACTGATCCGAAAAAGTAAAAAAGCGATCAACGACACGTCGTTTTATAACCAATATCGAATTCGAAATGACAAAAATCCGACAATCTTTTCATGTTTTTTACGGTCGGAAAAGAGCTGTAAGGGGACCGTCTTTTTAGTTCCGTTTTAACGAGTTTAAAAAGAAAAACTCGGCGATCTTTTCATGTTTTAGGAGTCAGAAAAGAGCTTAAAGGTGACTCTAAGGTTTCACTTTTTCGTAAGTTTTAACGAGTTCGAAAAAATGATAAAAATGTACTCATAGTTTTCATTTTTCGTAAGTTTTAATGAGTTCGAAAAAATGATAAAAGTGTACTCATATGGCCGACATTCAATTTAATTTACGAGCAGGAAAAGACGGAAAGAACTCAACATTTTCATTTGTTTTACGAGAATGAAAGATAGCAAAATAATCTCAAGATTTTCATGAGTTTAACGAGTCTTGAAAATAACTGAAATTGACTCGAGATAGGTTTCATTTTTACAAAAGCTTGAAACAGAGAAAAACTATGCTTTAAAGTAGTTTCATTTTTACACAAGCTTGAAACAGAGAGAAAACTGTGCTTGATGCCCCCTAAGCGTAACTACTAGAGCGCATGCCCCCCAGCTTCATTTCATTCAACTAAGTACAAGCTGGATGGAATGAAGGTTCATGTACGAGATCGTTTGAAAGACTCGACCTAAAACTGTAAGAAAATTATGCAAAACAATGAAATAACTAACCTAAATATACAACTTAACATTTATGAGATCTAGTCAAACTCTCGACTCAAGTAGAGGAGGATTTGTTTCATTTTTAACGAGCTTGACACAGGAAAAGAACTATGCTCGGATTCAGTTTCATGTTTACACAAGCTTGAAACGAAAAACTATGCTTGTTATAAGTTCACATGCCCCCAACATAATGACGCAAAACGAGGTACATGCCCCCCAAGCTTCATTGCATTCAATGAGGCGGATGGAATGAAGCTTTACTTTCAAGATCTTGGAAAGACTTGTGGGAGTTGTTTCATTTTTTAGTGAGGTTGACACAGGAAAAGAACTATCCTCAAAACCCTTGTTTCATTTTTTAAACGAGCTTGACACAAGATAAGGAACGATGCTCATAAATACTCTCTACAATCTACCTAACAAAAACTCTACTCTAAAAACCTTGATTCATTTTTTAATGAGCTTGACACAAGACAAGGAACTATGCTCAAGACTCCTTGTTTCATTTTTTAACGAGCTTGACACAAGACAAGAAACTATGCTCATGACTCCTTGTTTCATTTTTTAACGAGCTTGACACAAGACAAGGAACTATGCTCATGACTCCTTGTTTCATTTTTTAACGAGCTTGACACAAGACAAGGAATTATGCTCAAGACATCCGGTTTCATTTTTTAACGAGGTTGAGACAGGAACAAACTATCCTCGTACTCACCGATTCATTTTTTAACGAGGTCGACACAGTAAAAGGAACTTTCCTCGCAACTCACTGATCATGGCTTCCAACTGGAAGAAATACATGTCAATGGACACACCTTGATCATGGCTTCCAAGAGGTCTTCATCAGAAGGAAGAATAGTTCTCTGGAAGGAACACATGTCAAGGGACTCAAAAGGGATAAGAACATCGTGTTCAAGTAATCCCATAGAGTTTTCCATGTCAATTACCGGATCTAAATCAAAGGAAGATGAGCAAACAGTGAGAGGCTCACTTACATCGGTAACTGAAAACATGGGACCAATTGCCACATAATTAACCCGTGGCAGGGTAGATACCACTTTAGAATCAGGAACATTGAGGGGTGTCATATTATTGGTAGTTGAGACAAGACTAGGGAATGAAAGCTGGTCTACAGTCACAATACTTCCATTGTGAGGGAAAGACATCACACGAAAGAGTGTCGATACGACAGCTTTCATTGCATAAACATAGTCTCGCCCAAGGAGTAAATTGAAATCCAAGGGACCTCCAACTACCATAAGATCAATACATACAGTTTTACCTTCCAAGGTAATAGAAAACTTAGGAAGGATCCCTAAAGGTTCACTAATGGTTCTGTTAAAAGCTTTCAGATTCTGCGTAATAGGCGCAAGCTGAGGGGAACCCAAAGCTTTCCAAACAGTTGAGGATAAAATACTAACAGAAGCACCTTCATCTACCTGAGTACAATGTATGTCCCTACCACTAGCCTTGACAATGATTTGGAAAGGGATGGAGGAAGGAAGACGAGGTTCTGTCAGTCTATTCCAATCAAAGGAAAAGACCTCAGTACTTGGAGGGGGTTCTATAGAAACAGGTGAAATGCCCCCCGGCATAGAAGAATCTGATGTAACAAGAAGAACCTGAGCAGTATGAAGTTCACTCTCTATAGGGAAAGTGGGATCGATTGAATGTGAAATTGAATCGACCACTTGATCAACTAATGGATCATCAACCTGAGTGACATGAGTTTCACTCTCTAATGGAAGAGTGTGATCGACTGTACTTGAAATTAGATCAATCACTCCATCAATTGACGGTAGGTTGGGAGAAAGTTTACGGTAACCAGTTGGAAATTCTTGTTGTGGAACAGTAAGGTTTTCCAACAATTTTGAGGCTTCATCCATGTGAGGGCAAATGTGAGTTTGATGACTCGCTTTGCATAACTTACAAGGAAACCTAACTTTACCCTTTTTCCCAGGAACCTGAATATCATTGGTTGATGGATCAATGGAAAGTTGATGAGATTTTTCTGACCATACTTCCAAGACCTTTGGAATACCAGGACAATTGACAAGGAAGTGGTCACCCTTACAAAGCCTGCAAGGGTATTTGGGTTTACGATGCATGTCGTAGTTTTCCTCAACACAACTAACACTTACAGTCGTGGTTGGTTGGTTGACTTCTTTCTTATCTTGCTTCTTCTTCTTCTTCTTCTTCCCTTTCTTCTTCTTCTTAGACACCTGGTTACTAGCATCAAGGCTTTTACCAAGTGAAGAGGAAGAAATGGAGGAAGAAAAATTAGGCGAAGAAGGTAAAGGGTCAACAGAAGGTTGGTGATGTTGAGATGGTGAACTCTGTTGAGGTGAAGCATTCGGTTGAGGTGGAACAATTGGAGTATTTGGGGCCAACGAAGTTGAAAATAACCATATTGGTAATCCTATTGTAAATCCAGGTAATGACAAAGTAGCCATATAAGGAGGACCAACATTTCCAAAGAAAGGAAAAGTACTAGGATTCTCGTTAGGAGGGGTTCCCAGGTTGGTAAATTCCGGAACATTTGCCATTATATTCAACTTCAGTGAATTTTATTAACAATTTTAAAACTAAAATTAACAATTCACAATTCACACCTAACAATTAAAATTCACAATTCACACCTATGGTCTCTAAAAGGAAAAACAAACAAATTAACACACGCTATCAAATCTAGGAGTCAAACCACACACAAACAGTAACCTTCAGGACCGAAAACACTAGTTGGTGATGAAATCCAACATCGCAGAATTTAGTACAGAAGTGGCGGGTGGAATAGTTACCCCGACAACCTGCTTAATGAATAGACTAGACCAAGTTCCTCCACTTTAACCGTCTCGAGTGAAGTGAAACCCCCAGAAAATCCAAGTGAGTCTAGCCGACGTCTGCTCCAGGTACAGTGGGATCTTCCCTCCACCGTCACCTTGGGTAGAACCTTAAAGATAATAGTCACTAAGGTCACCAACAGCAACAAATATACCTGTGGGAACAGTCTACGATCCGATAGCACGCAAGGGCAGAGTAACAAGCTCAATCCCCTTGCTGGCTCCTTGACAATAATCCAAGGTTTACCGATAAGTGACCCCAGGCTCCTCGACAATGGTCAATCTGAGGTTTACCATTTGTAGTACGTGCATATCTGGTGTCGTTCCCAATGAAGGAGGATTGATCCCCTCACTGGTTCGGACACGATCTCGTGCTTCTCCTTTAAGAGGAGCTTTCCCAGAGTATAAATGTAACAGTTGGATTTATCCTACCACAAGATAAGCTACTTGTTTGGTTTTACTGTCTTGGAGAATTAATTACTCTCCTACTCCAAGACACTAGCCTAAGCTATGTTGGTGTATCAGAGCCCTAGAAAATAAAAATATTACTAGATGAATTTTAATTAAGCGCTGTGTTATTTAGGCTGTTATTACTCAAAGGGTAAATGGATATGAAACCAATGGTGTTATGACCCGACTCAACTGAATGCAATCGAATATGATAATGTAATCTTTTCAATTCGATGAATCCTAACTAAAGTAAGGAGAGAGTTTCCATTCACTTCCAACAATGCAAAAAATTGATCACTAAGAGAAAATATAACAAATTCTCTAATGCACTAATTTCATCAAGAAAAACTAATGCAAATCAATTCCAAAATAGTTTTTTTATTTTTAATTTTTTATTTTTGTGTAAATTCAAATCAAAGAAAACTGATCTAAATCTACGATTGATTTTTCAGAATGTAAACTATGCAATTGTAATCTATGCACAATTCACTTGAAAAGTATGCAAATGTAATCTATGCAATTTTTTCATTCATATTCTGAAAATGAGAATTCTAATTATGCAAATGTGATCTATGCAAGAGAATTCTCAAACACAAGACAATTCTAATGTAATCTAAGAACCAATCAAGTGCAAGTCGAGAAAATTGGGTGAGAGTTCCAAAGATCAAAAAATAAAAACACTCAAAGGCGATTAACACTCATACACAATTTAGCCCCCCCCTGGCGAATGAGGGGGAAATTTTTTTTGCAAAAACAAAAGCAAAAAGATGCAAAATTGTGAAAAGACTGAGAGAAACCTCCGAGTAATGACCAAAGGAAATCAAATTAAGAATTTCTCAAAAAAGAGACTCAAAACACCCAATTGATAAAAGCTTAAAGTAGGAATGCAAATGAAATTAACCAAGGAAAGTTTTTTGACAGGGAACAAGCAGGCTTGGGCAGTGACTAAAACTTATAAACAGATCCTAAACTGATAAAAAAGAGAAAAATTTAAAATTTCTCAAACTTTTGAGAGGGTACGCAGGCAGCCTGTTTACACAGGTGCGTCCACGCTTTGTGTACAAAGCAAAAGTGCATACAAGTACGCATTGTGCTTAACTCAGAGGGTGCGTACCTCTCTCAAAACTATGAAAAATAAAAACTAATTCAAAATCAAGTAAAGCTACCCAATCCCACAATCATCAAGTAAAAAACAGAAACGAAATCAACGTTTCTCAAATCAAAGTATCAATCAAAAGAGAAATCAATCAAATCCATGGATTCCCCAGCGGAGTCACCATTTTTTCATGCGGAAAGAGTCAATTTTGCGGACAAAACCGACCTCCCTAGAAGCTAAGGCTTTCTAGTGACAAACAAAACAATCAAGCACTATCTTTCCCTAAATACGCATTTAGAATACAAGCAACCAGGTGTTTAAAACATACCTTTAGTCCAACGCTGTTTGTAGCAGTCCAGCCTCTCCGATCCAGATGAGCTCCTCCTTCTCTTTGAAACCTGCATTCACGAACAAGCAAAAGATTACATAGCACCTGAATAACTCATAAAATAAAACATATTCATCATAAAGACCAAGGAGTATATGAAACAAATTATATATAACAACTTGTTGAGAAAAATGAACTTAATTGTATTAATTGGAAACAAAAGAAACCATTACAACCAGTGCCTTGGTGTTGTGCAGGTCCCTCCCAGGGTCCAGCAAGAGTTCTCCTTTACTTTGATCAGCTCACCCACTTCCAAATGAAGCTAAGAAAGGATGGGAATCTCTCCTCTCAAGCTCTATAAGTGAGTCCTAATTTCAGCAGCATCTACCCTTAGGAATGTTCAGCTTTCAACCTCCCCTCCCTCTGGCCCAATGCCTGTATTTATAATGCTTTGGAGGAAGTTAATCAGGTCCACCATCAATGGGATAAGCCCCACTTTCAATGGGATAGCTCCCCTCTTGATGGGATAAGTTCCTATTTCTTTGGGATGCATGAACCATCTGGAGGCGCTCAATACACGTCAAACCATCTTCTAGAATGCTCTAGATTCGACCACAAGTAACTTTTTTGAAGTAAAAATTGCGCCTTTTGACCTTTACAGGAGTACGCACCCACCCCTTTACAGACAGAGTGTACAAGTACGCAGGTATTGTGAACTTGAGGTGCGTACACACAGGTAAGGGTAAGAGAAACTGCGTAACCAGAGTTAATTGACTTTTTAAGGACTTTCTCTCTTTCGTGGAGTTTGACATGAGGAGCAGAGGTATAAGACTTGCCAAGGAGGACAGTATGACAGTTGATGGAGCCATACCGATTGCAAATAGTCATGGTGACAAATTTTATTGTAACAGGGTGGACCAATGACAAAGCTCTCTTGTGACCCCCTGTGTGGAAAATAAAACAACAAGAGGGAGAATTTTGGGTGTGTGTTATATTATTTCCATGACTAGCCCCATCCGTGGACCTACCTATGGTTTTGTGCATGGATTTTGCACATGGTGTCAGGCATGATGGTTTTCTGCCTATGGCATCTTGTAGATCCGGTCAAGGGAACTATGGTTATGTTATAATCCAAAGTTAATGGATTATGAATGCTTCGACATACATACATATATATGTGTGTGTGTGTGTGTGTGTGTGTGTGTGTGTGTGTGTGCGTGCGTGCGTGTGTATGTGTGTGTGTGTGTTGTAACATTGAAGAGAAAATAATGAAAAATCAATTTGGTAGTCCTGGTTACGGGATCCAAGGGAAAATTTCTATGTATATTAGTTTTATGTTTTATATTTGTCTCCATTATGTTAAAACCTACGCCATCTTTATCATGAAAATCCACTTTTAATGATGTATAGGACAAACACAAGTATATCACTTCAAATTAAGGAATGAAAAAGCATATAAAATTGAAAAAGACCAATGAAATGCCTAATGACTTTCCAATTGATAAAATAACTTTGCCAATGTAAATTTATGAAATTTTAGCCCTCTTAAGATGTTATATTAAGAAAATAGCATATCTAATAATGCCTTATATGCAAATATATCAACCACTAGAAATGAAGATTCAAGCCCCAAACATTAATGCCCAAGAGATCTAGAAGTTATGATAATATGTTGGAAGCCACACTAGTCAGTTCTATGCCCTTTAGAATGTTCTTTTCATATTTATATTAGATTTGATCTAATGATTATGTAGAGCTATTCTAGCAAGAAAATGACTATATCTAAGTTAGATATTCAATGCCCAAGTGGCCCGAAAACACTAGAAAATTTTTATCATGACATTATTATGGTGTTTAGACCACTTAGATGTGATTTTAGGGCTTTTGATTCACTGTCATAAAATGAATATGATTGTTGAAGAAAAATAGTGATAAAGTGAGGGTTTAGAGAGCAAACCCTAGGTTGAAGGCCTTGTAGCACACTTGCCCAAAATGCAAAAATTCCTCCAATGACTATGCCACTTGAAAATACAAAGTTTGCGCTAATTTTCTCTTGAAAACACACCAAGTATTCAGTTGAAAAAAATCTCAAAGGTGGAAATAGGTCAAACTAGGGCAGAGAAGGGCTAGAAAAATGGCTAGAAGTCCATAGAAAAGGAAAACGATGAAGAGAAAGGCCAAGAAGGCCTAACATCTCAAGGGATGGAGCCCTATAGGGTTGTCATGTACCCAAAAAAGGTCACGACCTAGGGTAAAGAGGTTGAAAAGGGGAGCCATAAGCCCTTGGAGGGATACAACTTGGAGGAAGAGGGAGAAAAGAGGAAGGAGAAGGGAGAGAAGCGAGGATGGAGGGAGTCGAGAAAGGGAAGGAGGCTAGCGGAGGAGGGAGGAGAGGAGAGAAGGAAGGCTAAGAGGAAGGGGAGGAGGGTCGAGGGTTAGGAGAGGTGAACAAATCTTGTAGCTAAGGGAAATATGGCAGGTCAAGGCCTTAGAGGCTTGCGACCTAGCCTAGGAGGGCCAAAAAACATGACGTTGGGCCCTCAAAGGGTGACACAGGGCTAGGAGAGGATGATGTTGGCCTTGGAGGGGGTGGATTTGGGCCCGAGAACCCTAAAAATTTGAAACCCTTCCTCCAAAAATTTAATTTGCTTCATATCTCCAATTTTCTTTAGATTATATTGAATAGTTGGCCCTGCAAAAAATTTGGAGACTAGATCTTACCCTTAAGGTCCTAAATCTAGCTCTAGTACAACTCTTCTCACTTGATTTAACCTACACAAAAGAATTTACAAATACCCAAACATCAATATATATAAAAAAAATTCAAAACCCCAATTAGAAAAAATAAAATTACAAAATAATATTATACAAATTTATTTACAATTGTACAAATATACAATGCTTTTAAATTGAATTTTCAGAAATAATATTTTTTAGAGATTTTTTGATAAATGGCTAAGTATACTTTGGAAAATAAAAGCACGCTACAGACTTAATGAATTTAAATAAATTATAAAAATATTTGAAGTCTAAACAAGGTCAACCTACATCTACAATTTGTGAATTTGGAGCCCAAGGAGTAGGGAACTTGCAAACACTATATATTTTATTCCAGAAAGTTTGCTAGACATATGGCGAATCATATCACCTAAGATAGACCCTATTCATGTCAGTCTTTGAAGCCTTCCTCCAGTGATCAAATATGCTCTTACAAAGTGGTCTTAGGGTGTAAAAGCCAAATTTTGTCATTTCAATGAGTTTTCATGTAAAATTTGGTCACTAGGTATTAGGTCTAGGGTTTGTTTTCACTCCTTCCAAAGTTTTCCAAATGTCGGTCCATGTCACCATTCAGCTTAGTGTACCATCATTCAGAGAGTGGTCATCATCATTTTAGGTTCCAATAGGTCATTTTACACCTTGTTCGTGCTTCAGTTGTGCTTAGGTAAGGCTCATTTCCCTCTCCTAGGGTTTTGAAGGTAATTTCTCTTGTATGGTCAAATCATCAACAAAACTTGTATCCTAATATTCATACACCCTCCCCTATCCTTAATGTACCTTATTAAACACTTCCCATCACTGATATCCCTCAAATTCCTCATTTTTCCACAAACCCTAGTTTCTTGCTTCAATTTGACAATTTTCTAAGCTAGGCCTATGTTTAGCCCTTTTGGACCCCTTCCCCTCACTCAATCTTTGAAATTACACTTTCCCCTATTTCCTAACATCCCTCCCTACTTCCCCAAATTTCCTAAAGAATTTAGAAGCTCCTTATCCCCTTCATTTCACTTCATTTCGACAAATCTCCTGTTGCACACATCGGGGTAGGTTTTACTCAAATGATAGTTATGAGCAAGAAAAAATTAATTTGGAAAAATTGAGAGATTTTTTTGTCCATAATAGTCCAAGGAAGAAAAACCTCCTTCACTTTTTAGATAGGTGTCATGGTTTTAGAGAAATGTCAAAAATATAGTTTCCTTAGGAGAATTGATGCACTTCTAGAGTGACCTTGGGAAAATCAAGATTTATCCAAGCTTGGTTGGCCAAATGACTTGCTTGATGAGTGAAATGATATTTAGACAGATTCATATTTCCAATGAGCTATCACATGCCCAATTTGGACATCGAAAGGCCTCCAAAAGTGTCCTGCAAAAAGCGCTACACACCTGTTAGCTGGCGCTACATACCTAGTGTAGGTTTTACACTGAGTTTTGTTCGGGTGCTACGCATACAAAGTGTGCTACGCACCTGGGTGAGTGCACTACGCACCTAGTATTTGGGCTACAAATTGTTGTAAATTTCACCATTTTGCCTCAAAACTTCAATTTCTCCCTCTAAACAAGTACATGAATCCTATCTTGTCTGTTAGGGTTTGTTTACTAAGATTAGTGTTTTGTGTTCTTCAAACTGAAACCATAGCTTCTAGGGTGAAACCCTAGTTTTCTTCATTGCACTAGTGGTTTTATATCCTATCCCCTTAATCCTATTCCCCTCATACATTTTCCCCTTAATCCCATTCTCCACATATAATTTCCCAAACTCTACAATCCCCAAACCCTACCCACTCTCCCTAAAACCCTACTCATCGCTAAGCTCTGTTCAGCATACATTTTCACACACACTCTGCCCATTTCATTCCTTCACCTTATTTCCACACTATTATCCATAAAACATCCATATACAGCCACATTTTTCAAAACCAAGGGAAAACAATGGAGATGGACAGTGAATATGAAATGGAGGAAAAAAACCCTTAGTGACAGTTCCATGGAAGGCCTTAAGGAGCAAAGAAAGAGCATGATAAACTCAATATCTTGGTTGAAGCATCATTGGCCTAGAAAAGCACCTAAAACGCATCACTCATGCCAAATTTCAAGGATTTTGGAGCGTTTTTTGTCATTTTGGAAATTTTTTATGTAAAAAGCAGGTTTTTCCAGTAGGTGCGCTTTTGATGGGCGCCTCCATTTGAAAAAAAAATTACATTTTTTTAATCACCATGAAAAGTTATGCATGCTCAGAAATGGCTAAGAAGTTTTGACAAGTTCTGGACCTCCAAAAGGGCCAAAAACACCCAAGAAGTGCCCTCTCTGCCACCTTTTTGCCACACAGGAAGCAGTCTTGGGAGATTGCATTTTTGGAGGGGCAAATGGACTCTAAATCAAAAAATTCAAGATTTTCTATAAAGAATACTCACCAATATTTCCAACGAGCTATCCCTCACCTGATTTGCACTTCGGGAAGCCTTCCAAAAGTGGCTTGGAAAAAGTTCTATGCATAGGATCACAGACGCTACACATAGGAGAAAAATTTGCCAATTTTGCCTGTTTGTTCAGAATTTTGTTTAGTTTGCTGTCACTTTGACTTTTTCTTCTCTCTTGGTCAATTAATGATGTAATTTGATGTAACTTGATGTACCATGATGTAAATATGATGAAAAAAAGACTTGAGGAGGTAGATACATCAGTTAGAGTTGGTTTAAAAATGAATGAATCAGTTTCCATAGTTTTAGAGGCAAGCTATTCCATTGCCTATTTTTCAATTCCTAGTTTAGATCTTGTTGAAACAACACCTTGACTCATGGATTCGACCCCTGATGGCTAGCATAGGTGGTTTTATGCCTATATCTTGTACTTTCTTAGTCATTTGTCAAGGTTCGACTCTTGTGGATGCATTGAGCTACTTTGTAAATCACTTCTGCAGTTTGGCAAGGAAATGAACTAGGGCTTTGCATCATTTTGTGGGATTCTTGTGTCAAGGTAAATTAGCATTGTTTTCTCCTCTGTTATTTAGTGTTTCTCTTATGTGCATATGTGCCATCATCTATATTTTTCTGCATAACTAAATAAATCAAGATTAAAGGGTGGAATCCATTGGTGTTTCAGTGCTCTGCCTTGGAGTTTATTTAGTTTTAAATGTTTTCTACTATTTGAAGAGGACTCACGAAACTTGCATGCCCTCTCCAACTCCTCACCAGTCTTTAGACTCACCATCACATTCATTTCAAAGTGCTAAAAAAGTTGTCTACCTCTCCCCACAGAAACCTCTGCAAATCTGAGTTGATTTCCCGGACCCAAAGCTGCCTCCCTCATCTGATCCAGTAACCAACCATTAAAATCAACCAAACTCCTCTGAGAAAATATACCTAGCCTAAAAACAACATTTACTTTTAGTCATCTGAAGCCTTAGCTGCCATATTCCAATTGAGATTGACAAGGAAAGAGCCCTCTCCCAATTTGGTAGGGCTAGCTACCTGGTTAAGCGTGGTTTGATGTTACCCTAGACCTGCCTTTCTTCAGCCTGAGGTAGATTTAGGCACTAACAGACCCAAAATCTACCAATAATTTTTTTTTATCACCATCTAATGAATAAAACAACTTTTAGTTTTTTAAGCACAATATAGGAAAGCCCGTACCCAACATGTACCACAAATCAATAGACATTAAACACCATGAATTTTAGCCAAAGTCTTTATTATGATTCAAAAAACATTCCCAACATGACAGTAGCATTACATCAAATTTTCTGTAGAATTTTCTTACCCAAACATTAGATAGCTTGAGACACAAACGACTCCTAATTTATAGATAAATCCTTGTCAAAATAATCTCAGCCATCGAAAAATATTTGATCATATTTTAATCTCTACCATTGAAAATATTTATTTTTGAGGCATTTCCGAATTTCTCATTTAACCCATTTTTATTAGCTCAAAATTAATTATTTTGAGCTAATTTCCTCAAAATTTTGACTTTTACTTAACCACCAAGGTCCAAGGGTCCATTTTTTTTTTATTTCCAATACTCCCTTAGTGGGAGACCTCCAAAATTTTATTTCTTTGATACCCACGAATTTGTCCACTTGGAGAATTTAATTTCTCTAAGACTTTAATTTTGACACTAATTAATTAAATTTTTGGCTTCGAAATTAAATTTAATTTTCCCTGAAAATTTAATTAATTGACACTTGACGGGAATAATAAGTTTTTCCACCCTCTAATATTTTAGCCATGGTGTCTAAGTATGAGGGACCATGCATTAAAATATTTTTTACATAAGATAATCATAATTCAACCCACAAAGGGGTAATACCCATTTGGTATAGACCCTCAAAATACACACCCAATTCTGTGAAAAAATATCATCTAGTAGGCCAAGTGATTTGTAATAAAATAATTTAGCCAATTAAATTAAACTATTTCCAAACCACTTTTACATAAAGCATGACTAAAACTATTGGAGGGAAAAACTTTTTTGACCATCCGTGTTTAGAAACACAGATGAGTCAGTGAGACGAAAAACCTCCTAGGATGAAACCTTCGCCAAAATAATAGGTTTACCTAGGTTTTTACATACATATACAATATTGCTAGCATCATATACATTATAAATTTGTAGAATGGGTTTACATAGACTCCTAATGATCTCGTCCTTTGATTTTTTTTTGGCGTATCTGCTTCCTTAGAAATTTGAAAAAAAGTGTGCAACAAGCCCCACCTGGGCCCTTATTGTTGTCGCACTCCTAGTCTCAATTGCTCCACTAGAACCTATGTCTGGAATTAAGTTCGAAGCCCCCTTTAACCAAGCACATCCTCTTTGCATTGTATTCCTAATCTTTTGGGCTTCACCCGCTAGGAAAAGCAGGGCAATAGGGTCCACCCTACCCTTTGTTTATGTGTTATCGCTCTGTGCACTACCACCATGTCTTGGAACTCTACAACTTGACACCTCTTCCAATTGAATTCTCCAGGATGATCCATCTAGGATGAGGTGTCCAGTAGCATCCACCCAACCCTCTATTTATTTGCTATCGCTCTGGCCACTACCATTGTGTCCTGACACTCTACAACCCAACACCGCCACCAATTGAATTCTCTAGGCATATCCCTACGAGATGAAGTCACCATGATGTCACTCATGCCACAAGTTGACCTCTGAGTGGTGACACTTTTCATTCTGAAAAGGGCTAATTGGGTGCCCAAAAATACCATATTTGCATGCAACGTGTCCACCTCTTATTGGATGGTGCTGACGTCACAATCCTTTATTGTTAGGGTCAATCATGAGCCACCACCTATTGTCTATTGGAGGAGAGAGATGGTCCTATGAAGCCTATTTTGCTACCTTTTCCTTTGTTAATTTGCTTTTGTGCTAACTAGCCTTTTTCTTTGTTTTTCAGCCAAAATCCTCTGGGTTGGCTCCCCTCTGTTGTGATGCCTCTTTCTTTTTTTTCTGGGCTATCACAGCCAGTTGGGCTCCACCTATTCTATTACATCCTGGTGCTACAACTCTTGCGTCATTATTGAAATCTCCAGGGTGAACCCTTCGGGGTACCATCGTTGGGATGACGTCATTTGATTATCCTCTCCCAATGCTTAACTTTATTCCCATTTAACATTTTATCGAGGTAATCCCATCAGGTGGTTCCACCTATGACCAATAGTAATTTTTTCCATTGTTAACATGTACACCACGTTTGCCCGAAGATTCGTGTAGAGTATTTTCCAACATTTCTGTCCAATTTGGCACTTAATCCAACTTTGGCTACATGCCAAAGACTCACTCAGATGCCTTTTTAGTTATGCAATCTTTGACTTGTGGTCAACATCTTTGACTTGCTCTATATCACGATTCGGGAGTCCATTTTCAAACTTCCTCATACCACTGGAAAGCTCTTTCAGTTCACTTTCTCACTCAATGAGTTCAATGTGGTTTTTGAGCTCATCTTATGCCAGAAAAATGGATTCAAAGTTTGTTATTCTTTGCATCAGTCCTTCTGATCTCCCCTCTAAATTCCCCTTTGAATATGCCTTGGCCTTGCTTTTCTTTTTAATCCCATTTTTTTTTGGAGTTTTAAATGTCTCCCTGCATACAAGAAGAAATATCCTTTGTTATATGAAAGTATAAAAGGGAGGATGATGAAGGTACAACATCGACTCCAATTGGGGACAGTGCCTTGCAGGAAAGGTGCTGAGAACCTGCAGACTAGTGTCATTCACCATTGGGTATGGAGGTTAAAATATATTGAATCTATAAAACCAAAAAATATTTGTGGAAATTTATTTGTTAAGAGTCCTTTCCTTATAAAAAAAATTAATGCAGAACTATAACTTCTAAAAATTGGAAATTAAATGTTCACCTAGTGAGCTTATTTATGTACAGTTCCTACTTATGTACAAGGCTCAATTTAGTCAAGTGAAATAAACCTTCCAATGATACTAGCCCAACATCTGAGTGTTGGACCCTATGCCTTTATGCTGCTAGAATTCAAAAATCAAAACAGACATGCACCATATGAAATTTTTATGTAAAAGATTTAGTACATACCCCATAATTGGGACTTGTTGCTGACCAAAGAAGGATGCCATATATTCAGCTACTGGATCATAAAATTGATGAGAAAAGTTTACAGTTTCCTCCCTTTCTTGAATAGTTTCCATGCAAGAATCATTATACAAAAGGCGGCCACAAAAAATACTTGGATCTTCAACTTTGGACTCTTCTTGAAAACGTTGTTGTTGGTATTATTCTCCCCACTTGCTTTTAAGAAAATCCTTTTGAAAATTTGCAACAATATCATCCTCCCTTGAATCATATCAATAATAAATCATAGAATCTTCATTAACTTTATTACCAGCTTCTTGAACTTCAAAAATAGAGATAGGTATAAATATGGGAAAGTAAAATTTATCGGAAGCTGCTAATATATACCAAGAAGAAGAAGTTATCCTTATTTGTTAGGAATCATTTTCTTCTTGTGGTTGTCTGTGGAATATGATAATATCTTGTTCTCCATCTAAAGGATGTAAATCATAAATTGGGGCCTCTTTTTCAACCCCATTTCCAACTTCCTCTTTTTGTGCAACTTCCCATGACTGGGACTTTTGTGGTTTTGCAGCACCCAACTTCCCATATGATTCATACAAATCATATAAAGGAGAACCATAAAAATCAAAAAATAAGTTCTCTGAAGGTTTTTTCGTAGCTTAACAATGTCTCCTTCTTCCTTCTCTTGATTGTTGGAAAATGCTTCTTGATGGAGGTTCATATTTTCTTGGAGTTGAGATCCAAAAATATCTTCAACATCATTATTAGTCTTGGAAATATTTTCAACATTAAAATGTTCACAAAATATTCAAACAGAGAACCTGGTGGATATAATCTTTAACAAAAATAAATAATGCTATGTGAAATCACTTCAAAGAAGATATGTACCATAAGGTAGGGTTTTGTACCAAACCCTAGTGTACTTTTCCAAAGAATACATGAACAACTTCATTTTCACATCTTCATGAACAATACTGTATTGCTCCATGCATTCATGAAAGTCCTTAAGGTGTTGGGTTGGGCTTCCATCTGCGCTTCCATTGAATCTAGGCAAATAGGAATGCCATTCTTGAAATGAGGGAACATGATGAGGGTAACCAACAATGGAAGAAAAATATAATGGGGAAAATTTGCTGGCCAAGAATGCAAGAAGAGCCATCTTGAAAACCCCTTTAGGTGAGATATCTCAACGTACATTTCCTTTTCTCACCCAACAAAAGAAGTGTTCAAAATATATACCCAGTGAAATATATTCAAATTTGATCCCCGACAACAGTGCCAGAAGATGTTGTCACTCCTAGAGACAATTCCTAGGTTGAGGAGAAGGGTTAGTGCCTAGGACATCTTAGTGTCCCTTGAAGATAGATCAATGTTTCTCAAGAGATAAATGTAAATGATTTTAGTATATTTCAATTACCATACTCATAGGTAGATTCACTATACATATATATAAGGAAGAAACCAAGTGTAGTAGGTTGGATAGACAGAAAATCCTATGCACTAAATCCTAGTAGAATCATGAAAAGATAAAGGAAATGAAGTGCAAAAATTATGTAGTGTGTTCTAAGGATTTCAAGTCAAGATCTTGTGGGTACTCATTGTTATATCATAACATAGGTAAATCTGTAATATCAAAGGTACCATTTGTTATCACATTACATAGGTAAATCTACAATCTCACACGTATCGTCTACTACAACATAACATAGATAAATCTTCAATATCACACGTACCATATAGTACAACATAACATAAGTAAATATGTGACCTAAGAGTGAATCTAGCAGCTATGATTACACAATTTACGAAGAAGAAAAACACATGAAATGACACATAGAGGTAGAACACATTCTACACAGCCCAATGATTTGAATCACCAGAAACGTCTTCATTAATATTCAAGAAGGAAATTCATCTCACAGACCCAAATTTGCGAAATTTTCAAAACAATTGTAGCCTCTGGAACCGAAAATTTGAACACCTACTACTGATTTCATGTTCCCTTTTATAGGGAGAGAGTCCCAAGAAAGAGTTACAAAAATATCCTAAATGCTACAATTTTCTAAAATTCCTAGTTGTCTGAGCATGCGAATGGCTTAATTTTCCTAATGATTACCTAACATATTTTGATTACTTGAAATGAAATATTTACAACACATGAAAAACATGAGTTGTCATAATTGACACAAAAAAATATCTCCATTGTCGAATCCTATGATTTCCTAAGGTGGACTCAAGCTCCATTATATGGGTTCATGGTGAGTTGATAATTTGACTATGCCATTTCCATTGTATTCCTCCCATGGTTACTTGTCAATTCACTTGTCATTTTCTCTATCTAACTACTTAATTTACCCCTTTCTTGGAGTTGGCCCTTTTTGTATGGCATCACCTTTCACCCATGAGGATTAAAATCCATGATGGGAAAACGTGATTTGGTGTGGTGGCATTAGAGGTGCTTTTCACTAGTTGATGGTTGAATGGGGTTGAGAATAGAATGGGTGACATAGGACACCATTGAAACAAATTAAAATTTGAACACTAATGACAATCAGGTGGTGACTATATAGGCAGGGAGTATAGTGGTGTAACAACCTTGGTGAAAATTCCATGTAATAAAAGTTAAAAAAAATAACCACGATCGATGGGACACTTATTCCAAGTTGAATGTTGGACAAGACATCCTAGGGTGTGTTCATTTGGTTGTTTATGGCTAAGGAAATGGCTAAAGCTTTGTAAAGGAAAAACAGAATTTTTGGCACATTTATTTATGAAAATAATGGAATTAGGAGAAAAGGGAGGTGAAAGGTCACTAGGTGCATGTGAGGAGGAAAATAAAAACAAATAATGGAAAATGAAGAAAATAGAGGCCTCATTCATATAAAGGCTTTTAAGGATTAGTTGGTAACCTTTTGTCAGTTCAGTGTTGGAGCTCTCTCAATATTCCCTCTCTCTCATATTCTTGCATACTTAGAGTTTTCTTGGACCACTCTTGGAGGGTGTGGCATACTTGGATTCTTAGAGTAAAAAGGTAGAGGAAGAGAAGGAAAGCACAAGAAGGCATCAACATTAGCAGCTACATCAGATGTTCTTACAAGTACCAAGTTTATTTGTTGCAGGTATTGATGTGTATATGGATTTTGATCGCTGATATGTTTATTGTATTTTTGTTCCTATTATGCTGGTTATATACGCACTTTATGAAAACATCTATGTATGGCTTTCAGCATGTTTTTACTTGTGTATGAATGGATGATGTGTCTATGACCTAATAGATGAATATGCAGCAAATGGCATGAGGGAACAATGGTTCATATCTATTCTCAGATAAGTATGAGATCCTTACACTTAATTATGTTGTTTACACCTGTAGGTTGCATGTTGATGATATGTTTGACGAAATGCCTGTCATGGCTAATAGGAGTCTGGTTAAGGTCTTGTTGAGCTTATTTCTTTTGCTTCATTGTTTCCTTGTACTTTTCTTGTTTTCAAGGTATCATTCCATTATGGGTAGTGGCCTGGGTTTTGGGCCTAAAAAAGTGGTTTAAATCTCAGGTCGCTGGCATAGAACTGGCAAATTTGGCCCATAGTCACTAGCATGCAGGACTATGAGAGTGACTTTAGGTCTCTGGTCACTCCCTTTCCCATAGCATGAGAGTGACTATGGCCTAATAGGTCCAAAACAACAGTGGGACCCAAGGACAGGTTGTTTGAGTGGCTGACTTGTCTCCTAAGGGTTCTATTGATGGTGTTAGATGAATGTATGTGATGTCTTGTCGATTCCACTTCCTTAAGGTCACATAGGAGGTTGAATTTTATCATAGTAGCCACTCGTCGCATGTTCACCCCTGTTGGCATGGTTACTTTGGGTAGGCTTAGGAGGAGGGTGTTACAGAGTGGTACCAGAGCACTGTTCAACTCTCAGATTGGATGGGTTGGATGTGTTAGTCATGCATGCATGTGTATCTCTTACATGTCTATACTTGTTGCATTTTCTTGATGATTGATTAGGGTTGTAGTATGGTTATCATGGAGAATTTGATATTGATTTCATGAAACATATTTTTTATGAGCATGTGACTGGTTGCATATGGTTATATGTCGCTTATATGTTGATTTTGTGTCTCCTACTTACATTCCTGTATGTTAGGTTAAATTTTGACTATTTTGATTACATGTATCATTCTTGTAGGTTGATTACAAGATTTGAATAGCTATTTTTGACTACATGTGTTTATGCATAGGTGTATTTGATTTGGAATTGCTTATTCATACTGTTGGTTGTATGTGGCAATGTGTACAATGGTGTGATGGTTGTTGTCATGCATGAGGTCATATCATGCATTGTTATATGGCCTTACATTGATGACTGGACCCTAGTTAGAGTGATGTTTATGAGTTGATACATTTACTTGCGTATGTTGATATGCTATTATGATTATCTTATACATGTATCACGGTGATTTGGTGATCTTGCAGACAAGGTATCCTCCCCAAGCTATACTAAGGTACATTGATTTATTATGATTTGGTCTATATGGCATATTATGCCTTGCACAAAGAAACATAAAATGGCTATCAAGATGGTTGACTACAGAGACTCTCCCTACGAATTTGAAGAGCAGTATGGTGCTAGGAACTCTTCCGATTTGGCAGTAACACTGAGAAGCTTAAAGGAAGAGATAAGGAGTTGCAAGGCAGATAATGACAGAATCATACAGACATAGGAAAAGCTAGCAGAGGTAAATGTAGTGATACTCCAAAGCTTGTTAGATTTTCAGCGGCATGGACCACTTTAGATTAGTCATGAGCATGAGGACAAGTATAATGGGGCATATGGTAGTAAATCACATGGAGGTCACTGATCAGATAAATATGACACAATTCGAGATGGTAGATTGTTGGACACTCCGGAAAGGAGAAGGGATAGGCATAGGTATGATTCTATTTTTTATTCAGATAGGCACTATGATCGTCACAGATATCATCCGTACAAGAGGATGATAGGGGATACTTGTCAGATGAGTTTAAGAAAGAAAATCCACCTACGTTCGATGGAGAGATAAAGAGAGCATAGGATGCAGAGGCATGGCTACTTGGTATGAAGAAGTTCTTCAGGTTTCATGACTTCTCAGAGAACATGAAAGATAGAGTGCCTACTTTTAGTCTTAAAGGTAAAGCAGACGTATGCTAGGAAGATGTGAAGAATGTCAAAGATATAGATGAGGAATATATGACTTGGAGTGAATTTGAGAGAGGGTATTCAAGAAGAAGTATCTGTTGGAGAGATACTTTGATGACAAGGAAAAAGAATTCTATGAACTAAAGATGGGATCCGTGATAGATGATGAGTACACCAGTAAGTTCTTGTAACTATTAAGGTATGTTCCTTACTTCAAGGAGGAGAAGGCTAAGGTTCAAAGATTCATTACTTGACTACCGATTGCATTCAAAGACATGATTGAATTTGATGTGCCTATATCATTGGAGGAGGCCATTTGAAATCTAAAGTATTGCTATGAACAATCAAAGCACAACACTGAAACTAAGATAAGCTTGAGAGGTAATGTAAATAACAAAGGAAAATGGGATAAAAAGCGAGCAAGGCCATAAGGTACAGATAAAAATGAGAATGTTTCACCATAGAAGAGGTTCAATGCATCAGATAGAGGACAGATACATCAATCTGAATAAAAGAATAAGGATGGAGGCTGAAGCCTATAGAATCTTGGGTTTATGGAAAATATCATCACGGGAGAGATTGTCCGCAGAATCAGGGTGGTAGACCTCATTTATACAGTGCACAGGAGGTGTAGACTGTTGAGATGTAGAACAGAGTATTCCTCATATCTATGCAATCGTGGACATCAGGAAAGCAGAACATCAAGAGTCTATCATTGAAATGGACGGTAATATTTTTGATCAAGTTATTTCTATTTTGATTGACCCTGGATCTAATGATAGCTATGTTAGTCCTGAGTTGGTGGATAAGTGTGGTTTGAGCAAGGAATTTCATGCAGAGTCTTGGTTAGTGCAGTTGTCTACAGGTACAAAGAAGTGAGTGCATCATTGGGTAAGAGCTTGCGCATTTGAATTAAATGGTATGCCTACAACAACACATTTAAATATATTACCGTTGGGTTCATACAGTATGTTATTGGGTATGGATTGGTTGTATCTACATAGAACCAAGGTAGACTAGTATGAGAACTCTATTGAGCATGTTGATGAAAATGGAGAACCAAGAGTCTTATAGGGTAAGAAGAAATCCACATCAGTTAGGATGGTGACAATTATGCAAACAAAGCGTAGCCGCAGGAAGGGGTGCAAGCTATTTGTAGTACACATTTCTAGACATAAGGGTAAGCAGGTTGAGGATTCAAATGTGTTGAATAGATACCCAGTGTTGCAGCAATTTTAGGATGTATTCCCTAAGGACATTACAGAGTTTCCACCTCACAGGGAAGTAGAATTTTCTATTGAGTTAGTGCTAGGGGCACCTCCTGCATCGAAGGCACCTTACAAGATGAGCACACCTAAGTTAGTTGAGTTAAAGTTGCAGATGAAGGAAATTTTGGACAAGGGATACATTAGGCCAAGTGTATCACCTTGGGGTGCACCGTTCTTATTTGTAAGGAGGAAATATGGTACTCTCAAATTATGCATTGATTACATGAATTTGAACAAAGTGACTATCAAGAATAGGTACCCTTTACCGAGGATTGATGACTTGTTTGATCACCTAAAGGGAGCAATAATGTTCTTGAAGATTGACTTGAGATCCAGATACCATCAAGTACGCATCAAAGAGGAAGACATTTACAAGATTGTGTTCAAGAGGAGGGATGGGAATTATGAGTTTGTTGTTGTTCCATTTGGCTTAAATAATGCTCCAGGTACATTCATGTGTTTGATGAATAGTGTGTTGCGCCCATATTTGGATAAGTTTGTTATTGTGTTCATTGATGATATACTATTATATTATAAAAATGAGGAAGAGCATGTCGAGAACTTAGAAACAATGTTGAGGTTGTTGAGGGAGCATCAGTTGTATGCTAAGCTTAGCAAGTGTAGTTTCTTTCAGACTGAGGTGCACTATTTGGGACATGTTGTCTCCAAGGAAGGCATTACAGTAGATCCAGAGAAGATAAGGGCCATCATGGAGTGGGTATCTCCTAAGAGTGTGAACAAGGTGAGATATTTCATGGGCTTGGTAGGATATTAGAGGAGGTTCATTAGGAACTTCTTGCAGATTGCTTATCCCATTACATCATTGCAAAGGAAAGGTAAGAAGTTCAAATGGATAGAGGAGTGTGAGGCTAGTTTTGAGCATCTTAAACAGTTGTTGACACATGCACTAGTGTTACAGATTTTAGATTTGGACAAGGAATTTGTGCTATGTACAAATGCTTGAAAGAGAGGGCTTGGTGGAGTCCTTATGTAGGATGGATAGGCAGTATGATATGAATCACGAAAACTAAACGAGCATGAGCAAAACTACCTGATTCATGATCTTGAGCTAGCAGAAGTTATACATGCATTGAAGATGTCGAGATACTATCTTCTTGGCAGGAAGTTTATAGTTATGAGTGATCACATTAAATTGAGGTATTTGTTTGACCATCTGAATCTAAATTCCAGGCAGGCTAGATAGTTGGCCATGATCAGTGAGTTTGATTTCGAGATCAAGTACATCAAAGGTAAAGAGGATAGGGTGACAAATGCTCTTAGTAGACGTATACAGGTACATCACTTAGAAGATATTGAATTACAGGATAGGATCTTTAAAGCAAGTTAGCATGATGTCAGGTATATGGATATTGTGCACAAGTTGCAGGGTGATAGTACAAGTACATGTACAGGTCATGGTATAGGTATAGGTACAAGTGAAAGTATAAATAAATGTAGTGGTATAGGTACATGTGCAAGTATAGGCATACGTACAGGTACAGGCGTAGGTGCATTGGGCATGGACTATTGTCATACAGTAGATGGATTGGTCAGATTCCGAGACAAGGTATATGTACCAGATAACAGTGAGCTCAACAAGGTGATCTTGATGGAGTTTCATACAAAACCATATTCGGGTCACCCAGGTTATCAGAAGTCATTGATTGCAGTGAAGAGATATTACTATTTTCCGAATTTGAAGAGGGATGTAGCAAAATTTTTGGCGAAGTGTTTTGATTATTGGCGAGTGAAAGTAGAGTGTAAGCACCAAGGTGGACTACTACAATCGATGGTGATTCCAGAATGGAAATGTGAAGTTATTTCCATAGATTGCATTACAGGGTTGCCAAGGACAGTGAAGCAGCATGATTCCATCATGGTCATTGTGAATAGGTTAACAAAGGTTACACACTTCATTCTGGTGAAGTCTACATTCTCGACTAGTGATGTGGCACATGTATTCATCTGAGATGTGGTTAGAATACATGGCGTTCCAAATAATATTATGTTAGACAGGGATGCAAAGTTCACTTCCAAGTTTTGGAAGGAGTTGTTTGCAGGTTTGGGCATAAATATGGCCTTTAACACCGCTTATCATCCGTAGACAGATGGACAGACAGAGAGGGTCAATAGGGTATCAGAGGATATGTTGAGGATGTATGTGATGCATCAACAACAAAAGTGGGAAGAGTATTTCCCCTTGGTAGAGTTTGTGTACAACAATGGTTATCAGGAGTCACTGAGGATGAGTCATTTTGAGGCATTCTATGGATAGAGTTGTAACACTCCCATTAGTTGCAGTGATTTGGTTAGCAGGGTATTGATTGGACCAAATATGTTGGCATACATGGAATAGGAGATGCAGGTGATCAACAAGAATCTAAAGGAAGCACATGATAGAAAGATGAGTTATGTAGATAGGAACTGGTTGTTCAAGGAGTTCCAGGTTGGTGAATAGGTGTATTTTCACATCAAACCAAAGAATAGCTCCTTGCAGATTGGATCATGTGCCAAGCTGGCAACACAGTTTTGTGGACCCTTTAGTATCATTGAGAGGATTGGGCTAATAGCCTATCAACTAGCACTGCTTCCGAAAATGAAATTCCATGATGTTTTTCATGTCTCGTTTCTTAAGAAGTATGTTAAATATGTTGATCATGTGATTGACAGGTTTGTATTGTAGGTGGAACCAGATGGAGAATTCCAGCTGGAGCCTCAGTGTATATTGGAGAAAATGGTGCTCATGCTCCAGAACCAAGAAATCGAGCAAGTTAAAGTGCAATGGAAGCCATTTGGGCTTGATGAATTTAAATGGGAGATGGTGGATCAGATGCAGGCCATGTATCCTTCCTTGTTTGTCGATTGAGGAAAAGCAACTTGATATGGTGGTTTGGTATTTTTCTTATGGTGGTTTGGTATTTTCTTATGGTGGTTTGGTATGTGCTTTATGATGGTTTGTTATATGCCTTATGATGGTTGATATATGCTATATGATGTTTTCATATATGCTTAGATAGTGCTTAGTATATGTTTTGATATATGTTTTGGTATATGATTTGGCATATGTTTTGCACATATCTATATATTTTGATGGTGTTGTTGTATGTACACCCATTTATGGATGTAAATACCATAACGAGATATGTTATAAAGCTCTACTATGCGGTATGGGTGTCATGTTATTATGCTATCATGTGGTTATGTTATCATGATGTTATGATGTCATATGAGTTGGCACTCATCAGGATTATCATTGTAAATACTGTAATGAGATGTGTTATAAAGCTCCACCATGTGGTATGTTGTCATGTTATCATGATGTTATGTCTTGAGCAAATATTTCATTGTAAATAACGAATCGAGCTGTGTTATAAATCTACATGAGAAGTATGTCTACTTTCAGTTGGTTGTTGAGGTATATGTGTGATTGAACACCGAGGACGGTGTCTCCCAAGGGGGAGGGTTCTATAACAACCCTGGTGAAAATTCCATGTAATAAAAGTTTAAAAAAATAACCATGGTCAATGGGACACTTATTCCAAGCTGAATGTTGGGAAAGACATCCTAGGGGGTGTTCATTTGGTTGTTTATGGCTAAGGCTTTGTAAAGGCAAAATGGCATTTTTGGCACATTTACTTATGAAAATAATGGAAATTAGGAGAAAAGGGAGGTGAAAGGTCATAGGTTGCATGTGAGGAGGAAAATAATGGAAAATGAAGAAAATAGAGACCTCATTCATAAAAAAGCTTATGAGAATCAGTTGGTAACCTTTTGTCAGTTCAATGTTGGAGCTCTCTCAATATTCTCTCTCTCTCTCTCATACTCTTGGATACTTAGAGTTTTCTTGGAGCACCCTTGAAGGGTGTGGCATACTTGGATTCTTGGAGAAAGAAGGTAGAGGAAGTGCAGGAAAACACAAGAAGGCATCGACATTAGCAACTACGTCGATTTTTCTTGTAGGTACTGAGTTGCACGTATGATTTCTTCACTAGTTTTGGCATGCATGGCATATGTATTGTTGAGAAATGAAACAAGAAATTCTAGTTTAATTTGTCCTTGTATTAAACTGAGAATTAAAATTGAATTCTATTCTCATAGCAACTTGTAAATAGTTAATTAAGTTTAATTAACTTAATTAGCTTAGGAATTTTGAGTTGGAAGTCTTTCTAAAGTCATGTATATGTTCTCCCTAAGTTTTAGGGGTCCAGTATAAGTTTAAATTGAGTTGGAAATTAGATCACTCAGTTTACTGAGTTATGTTCAGTTAAATTAGTTCCAAATTGTTTGAGGAACTAATAGAGAGTTAACATTTAGTTGGTGCACTATTGCATCCACAAGTGTCACTCTAGTTAACTAAAGATTCTCTCATAAAAAACTCATGCATGTTGATTCTGAGAAAGACCCAGTTGAGACCAGAGTGCAGGGACAATGTACTATCAGTGGTATTATTTACTGGAGTGTGAATATCGTACATGCATCAGATATTGATCCTATGTTTGGATTGCACAATTTTGGAAGAATGAATTCCCTTTAAATACATGTTATTCATCCTAGGAATTACACAAGATATTAGGGTCTTGGAGAGATGTTGAATAGGCTAAGGATTTGGCTTCAACTAGCTTGTGAGGTGAGAGAGTTGAGCATACTTTTGTGGAATTGTTATAGTGAGAACAAGATTTGTATCTTCACTCATATTTATGATATATGCAATACAGATAACAGAGTTTTGAGCAGTGGATTTCCCCAGATACACCTTTTCTTATGTGCCATTGATTTGTCATATTCTTGTTCAGTCGATGGTGATGGACCCACCAACATGTTCGAGGATCTCCCCAGTAAGAAGTCCCAACTAGACCTCATACCGTTCTTTGTAGGAGTCCCAGCAGTGGGTCGTATGCAAGGAAAATTTTAAGGATGGAAAATTTTCTTGAAGTTTAAAACATTGGCGAATCTCACTAATCCCTAATATGCAAATTATAAATGTTTATTGATATATTTGTAAAATTATTCAAATTTATAATTATTTTATATATAGTCTCTATATAATGTTGGCGATTTTTAAGGTAAAATAATTTTATATTCTAAAATTTGGGCGAATCGTCTTTTATAAAATTGGAAATTGGCGAATCTTTTTTGTGGAAAAATCATGGAAAATTAGCCCAGTGGGCGAACATTAGCCCCTAAAATTTTCCATGGTCGTATGGTATCGCCTTGACCACGGTTGTGTGGAAAGGAAAGTAAGATGTTCAAAGGCAAGTAAGATGTCCCTGTTTGTAGCAAGGGTGTGACTTATGCAATAAGCCAAGGAAGATGCATGAATGGTTCGAACACATGGAAAGTGGGGTGACTACGCCCCTTGGAAACCTGTGAAAGCACGCGGCTTAGAAGGGAACATACGAGTGAAGGTGCATCACAAATTGGAAAGAAAGTAAGCTAACAATACAAAGTGATGGTTAAACCTACATCACATCTCAATAAGATTCATACATACTTATACATAAAGAGTCCATACATGCATGCGTAAGCAAACAAATACATATATCATTAGAGTAACCAAGATAGATGAAATTAAATAACAGCATATGCATGAAACATGTTGGCTCTATTATATTAAGAAGTGAAAGTTCCAATCATAGAGTACAACCATGACCAACAACTAGTCCTGATAGCAGAACGTTATAGTCACTGCCACCAACTCCTTCAAAGAGATGTACAAGATCTGCATTATAGAGAAGCCAAGGATGGTTACAATACTCTCCAAGCTTTATCTAAGATACTCGTATCGGAAGCTTAGCTAACCAAAATCCTATACAATGAGTTATGAGGTACTATATATAGCAAAGGGTGGGGTGACCCTTGACATTCCCCTTTGTGACTGTTCATCTACCCTCATGACTCTTCAACTACTCTATGACTGTTATATTCATCTATCAACACTTGAACTTCCACTTCACAAGACATTACATACAATTTTCACATGTACCCATGTGAGAAAAAATATTCTTGAGAAAGCCATGCAAGACATCACTATGACTCAGAAAACTATGGGAAGACCAACTCTTCGACATCCTCATGATGGTCAATGGCGGCGCACTGATGCCAAGATCAGTAGTCCGTGATGGTGTTCGTGTACTCTGTGGTGACATCTTTATGGAAATGAACTCTTTCCTTTGTTTCATCTGGGTACACTTCTTTGGCTCCTCTTTCCAACTCTTTTGATAACATGCGCATCATTGTCTTGAGTGCGGGTAGACCAGCAACATATTGATCCATAGTGTCTCCATTGATTGCCAAGTCTGCATTGGTGGTTATGCGCATGAACTCATCAAAGTATGAGTCTAGATCCAATCAGACTTGTGCCTTTGTATTTGCCTTGGTGAGTGTCCCAATAGATGGGATTGCATGTGTGCTCATAACAAGATCCATGCTTATGAATACCCATGCATGGCAAGCCTACAAACTAGTGATGAGTTGCAGGAGTTCTTCATAGTTCCAGATCTGACGCTAGATGCATGCCTTCAACTCAAGTGCTCTGGGCTTCATCATCTTGGGAAAGTGTAATAGGGCTCCCTTGTATCTCATTGTCCATATTTTCATGTAATTGACAACAACATGCAAGTTTGACAAGATATGAGCTCTCCTAGCACAACATTGCTACCAACCATTGAGATGGAAAACTACCTTATGCATGGTACCAAACCTGGAATACAACACCCGCATGACCGTCTCAAGGGCTGATACTTCATCTTGTATCACCTTCTTCAACTCTACTCAGGAGCATGTTGTAACTAGCTCTCCTCCCTGCTTGTCCATCTGTAACTCCTTAGCCATTCGCTCGTTCTATTCTATCAATAAGCAAACACTCAAGCTAGTGGCTTCGGAATATGCTCTAGTAGCATCGGCCAATGTCGTTGGATGCTTGCACACGTCAAATACGATCACTCATTCCTCAAAATTCCCAAGATATGTGTGGTCATCTAGAGTAGACACTCTACGTGATTGCACAACTCTTTGCTACAACTCGTTGAATGATATGTTGTGCATCTCTTCTTCTGGATTGTCTCCAAGGATCTCAGTATCTCCTTGGTCTCTTGGGACTTGCTCTACTTTTGGATCTGGTGAATCTAGTGGATCAACCTCTTGATGGTAAGGCATGAGGTCGATGTCTTGCTCTAACTATGGATACTCCATCTCGGTATCCATCTACTCAAGTACTCGTTCAATCTCTTGAGTGAAGTCCTACGCCTATGACTGGTCACCCTGTCTGCTTTGCGGTAGTTGCTTGGATGAGTATACCACCTGTATGGGAGCAGTTTCATAAATCTGTGCATGTTGGGCCCCCTGATGTATTTTTCCTTCTTGTGCTTCCCTCTCATACCTGCATAGCTCCTATTCCTTCTAGAGTTTCTCCTTCAACTCATGCAACTCCTTCACTATTTCCTCCATCATCTGTTTTTCTCTCTACCTTTGCGTGGTTCTCTTGTTGCATTGTTGCATCTTCACCTCTATTGCCAAATATTATTTTTGCACAAGTGGGTCTACTATGAACTTGTAGCTTTGTTCTTCCTATGTGCTCTCAAAAATATTCCTCTTACCTTTGTCATGCGTTAGTATGTTTACCTATCCTATTGGTGCTCTCCTAGATGCTACTTTGCACTGCTTCACTAACCATTCCACAGTGATGCCAACCAGTTCATTGGGCCTAGAGAAGCTATGAAAATATCTCCATGGATCTTCCTCAGCCCAATGACATGCCTCGTGGATCCATAAATATTGAACTATCATGCAGTGATCCTTCACAAAGCAATGTGGGTCATATGGATTGAAGCTTCTGGTGCTGAAAGTAAATTTATTGAACTCTTTTGTTTTGGCATTTGTATGCTTGAGATTTTGTATCTCATACAACCCAATCCATAATGGAAGAGTGGGCCAAGGTGCCTTCTTCTTACGGTGTAGCCTAGCTGATATTCTTGCCGAGATGTGGTATGACACTTCTTACATGACGAGCTTGTCTGTGGAAAACTTAGAAAAAACATGCGAAGGTTTCTCTGCTCTGTATATCCATATGAAGGTGCCAAAAGTTGAGGCATACCAATCTTCTATGTCAATCAGTGCCTCAATTGTTTCCTTCGACATGTAAGGTGGATCCTATTCAAATATCATCTTGTACACTGGGGTGACAAAATGGTCTGACAACTATGTGATGACTCCGCGAAAGCTGCATTCAGAAAATAGTTTGCAATAAGTGTTCACAGAGGTTTCCACTAGTGTCCATGCCCACTTCAAGCTCGGGAACTCCTGATGGGCACATATTTCATCCAAAATGTATGCGGACATGTAGATTTTTTCTTGCTCACCTTTAGGTGGTTGTCGAGCTCCTGTTACCTGTTCCTTCAGCCTGTGAGCCAATATGTCGGGCTAGTTGCATGCTTTACCTTCACTAGCCAGTTGGTCCAACACGATCAACCAACTTTGTGGGAAGGTCTCAATGCTCTCTTGGCCATACAAGCGACATGTAAAGATGACCAAGTATTGATACACCTTCCATAGTATCCTCGTCTTCTGAATCTGGTTGCTGGTCATCCTAAATTTGGCTGGCTCCTTCACCCAGTTCTTCAAGATATCCCTGGAGTTGGCATTGCTACTGGGTATGCTGAAGGGTGTCTCCATGGTGATCACTAGATTTGGCAAGTGGTACATCTTCTGATAATCCTATGCCTTGAAGGTGCAATCTTTGTCCCTCTGACACTGCTTAACACCATCGTCTTGGGATCAGTGTGTGAGAAGATCCAATGTATCATGTATGTGCATGGGAACACGGGTGATCCAAGATATTTTGCTTATAGATGTGATAAATAATTACATGCATAAATTGTAGCTTAACCATAGAAATTTAATGTGCACATGAGAGAAGAGGGGAAACACATAAAAGCATGAAATAAGACAAGAGACTTGATAAGAGAGTTCGTCCAATTTGGACTATGTCTCTGGGCCCTGCTCAATCAATGGGGAGGCCTTCATTCATTAAGTGGCATGAAAAATAAGAGTATAATCATCATTTACAAAAAGGAGTCTTATACCTCCATTCTGGAAAATGGTCGAACAGTGGAGAGCTCTGTTGTAGAAACTGGCATCACCATTGATTTCCTATCACCAAGAGGTGCAAAATCGATATAAAACTTTCCCAATTCTGACACTAGACCAAAACTGACCCCCTGGAAAATTTGCTCAGGAAAGGTTCTACCCCCTGTCATAGGTCTACTCATGGTTCCACCACCTACAAATCATCTTCCTTGAAGTACGTGTGTGATCCTCCCCCTAGCGCACTGAGAAACTAGGTTCATATAATGTTTGTTGGGCAGATTAACCAAGAAAGTGGTTGGGCGCATTGGTTAACATTAGAAGTAGTTGAGGAGGGGTTGGGGGATCAAAAGCCACCCCTCCCATTTTTAAAACCATACATTTATTGTTTGACAGTTGGGGCGGGGGGTCCACTGCTTTGGTGGCAGGCGCCCCTTTTCCCCGTTGTTGGTTCGTTATATTGGAGAGGTGGAGGGGCGACGGGGTTGACAACCTGTGCCCCCCACTATATTTAAATGCACCGTTGTGTGGGCTCCAGGGTGGTAGGGTCATGGCCGCCCACCCCACTTAAAATATAGTTTTTTTTACAATGGTTCCGGGGGGGGGGGGGGGGGGTCATGGCCGCCCGCCCCATTTTTTAATATATATATTTTTTTAATCTTATTTTAAAAAAATACATAACCACCGCCCTTTTTTGGAAAATTTCCAAAACTTTAGGCGGTAGAAGACAAATTAATGGATCCACAATTTCACCCAGAAAACTGGCTGGATTCTGGTGTCGTGTTCTTACCAAATTGTGGCCTCCTTAAGCCTACCACATGGGTAAGTCAACCCACAACTTTGACTGCTTCTATCTTCTTCATACGGAATCGGATTGGAGTATCATTCACACTATTGGAATCAGGGTGACGAGCACTTCAATCTGATGTCAAGTTAATCGACTTTTTGCCACTTTGCATTTTGAGCCTTTTCCATGCCACTGGTTTCTGGAGATCCACCTAGATCAGCAAGATACCTGCATGCAATCTGGTACAAGCCGGACTTGTGAATGTTCACATACAATGTGGTATTGGGGATCTTCCCCAAATGTGCCTGAGAATGCATCATTTATCTCTTGCCATTTCAGCTTGATGTCTTTGTCTACGATCAGCTTGGTGTCTTCGTATATCGACAAACTCATAGACACTCGCTCAACTACTTCTCCAGTTGTGCTTCGATCAATGTCCTTTGACCCTGCTCTCTTGGCAGCCATTGATCTTGAATTGCTGAGAGACGGATGAACACCTCCTATATCTAGAGACATGTCGACATGCATGGTAAGAAATCTGCCAATTAAAACCAAAGCAAACTTGACGACTAACATGCAACATTCCCAAGTAACCGCTGGCAAGGATTGCATAATTTTCACTCGGAGGCTGGGAGATTGACTACCAGAACTACACAAAAGGCGGTCCAAACTGTTAGAAGGTTGGTTTAATGCTAGAATTGAGCAATGTGTAATCTAGACTGGCTTGCTGGATGTTGAGATTGCGTAATTCACAATTTCAGCTGGAAAGTCATGCAGGTCCAAGGACTGCATTGTGGAATTTTGTGGGCTAGTAGAAACTGCCTCTTAGAATTGCATAAAGCAAGAATAGAGGACACTGTCTTGCCATTTTTGCACATTTTCTGAGAGGAAGGCAAAGCCTTCCCTCTCAGATATGCGCAATGTTATCTGGGTAAGGTAGCATTCGGGCAAAGGTTACCCAGACCCGCCGACGAGCAACTGAAGAAATATGAAGATGTGAATGCATGGCGATACTAAGTGTAAGCAGAAGTGAATGACCATGCATGCAAAGAACGAATGCAAGATTTAGAAAATAGAAAAACATGCATGTGTGTGAAATGAGTTGCTGAATCGGCGATCGTTCGTGCAAAACAGTGTCATGCATGTGATAGCAGTGAGATGCAAAAGAAAACTTAAATGATGCTTCTACCGGCTAACATGCATGAAAGCAACACTCACAAAAGCCAAAACACAAAACGCGACAGAAATGCTGCGAAAGACAAGTAAAGCGGACTTACTCGGAAATAACTGAGCTAGATGTGTCAAAGATTCCTAGATGTGTTATGGGATGTCAGAGCTCCAAGATCGATGTGAAGAATGAGCTCTGAAAAATTGAATAAATAAGTTTCAAGCTTATGATGCACATGCCACAAATCTAGGAAAAAGCGACACTTGGAGGAAAGTTTCTAAAATGATCTTTGCATGTAACCTCCAGCTACTAAAAATAGCTCCCTAAAATCTAGGGATGCTTTTTGCATGTTTCTTTTTTTCTATTTTGGGAAAAAGTAGCCCATGCATGCAAGTCAAGTTTTCTGGGTCCCAGGTGGAACTGGTCAACCTGAAGGCACATGCAACAACCTGCTTGACTGAGAGGGATTTTTTCACAATTTCTGGGAGGAGTTGGGATGGCTGTCTAGAGGGATTGCATAATTTCTAGTAGGAGTATCTGACTCCTACCCAAAATTGCACAATTTCTGGGTTGAGCTACACCATTGGGCCAGATTATGCAGTTTTCCTAAGGAAGGTTGTTTGACTGCATTGTGAAATTTCTGAGCCCAACCTATTTATGCAATTTATGGAGGGAAGGTTGGTTCCCCTCCAGAATTGCACAATTTTCTGAGGGAGTTTCACAGCTAGCAGCTGGCCCAAGTCTAGGATGGTAGCCTATGTGGGGAGTGGAGAAAAATGACATGCATAGGCCGTCAAGCTACTGAAAAACCAATGAAGCCTATGTACTTGACTACGCAAGACATGCTACTAGGATGGTTGGTAGGGAGGCTCCAAAATTAAGCTAAGGAAAAATTTTGGAGGGTTTTTGTAGCTACTACAACACTTGGCAACACACTGGTAGAACTCCAGCTCTCTGAATGGACCTTGTTTGTGAAAAGAAAGTATAACTTCTCTAGAAGTATTGTTCAGTTCTCTATTCATCTTGGTTTCCACACTTTCTTGATTGTAAGATATAGCATCTGCCAAGCTCTTCGTCAGTCGACACACATTCCAAGCCAAGACAATGCAGTTGTTTTGATTGGGATGAGGGATATATTGGTGCAAAATCTTTATGGTCTTCATAGTTTTAGTTTCATATCTGGTGTTTCTCTGCTGCTAGTAGGCCTAGACAGTACCCTGGCGGAGTCACACAAGAACACAAGCATTGCTCCACTGCCAGCAAGCCTAGTCAGTACCTTGGTAGAGTTAATTGCATCATCTCTCTGCATAGGAAGCCTTTCTCTTCTTTCACCTTATTCACTTTTTGAATTTTTTTTACATTTTCAATTTTTCATTTTTCATTTTCGTAACTGTGCATATCACTTATTCATTTCAGAGGCAGAAGAGGGATCCCAACTTATTGAGAATAGAAGAGGTTTTTACTTCAGAGAAGTATTTTATATGTACCTCTGATGTACTTGTTAAGGTTTTCCCCCTCACCTTACTTCTACTTGACTAAGATGACAAGGATTAACCCAAAAACAACCGACCAAAGTAGGTGACACTAGTTAGTGTGCAAGCGTTGTGTTTTCACCAAGGTTCACTTCGAATAGTACATATTTTTCATCGATGTATCATGGACTGAAGATAACAATTTCTTCATACAGAGGCAAGAAAACAGATAACCAAGTATTGACAACTTCACAAGTCCATAACAAGTTTGTTTCAAGAGCCACACACAGTTCCATGAAAAACTAACCTACGAACATAAACAAGCAAACAAGCAACAACAAAAAAGAAAATGCAGAAGTAAATGCGTAAGAAAAGTGAGTAAGCAAACAAGCAAGAAAGCAAACAAACATGAAAAGTAAGAAGCAAACAAGCATGCAAGCAAACAAACTAGAAGCAAATACTACTCCTACTCCTAAGCTAACGGTGCATGGGTCTGCTCACATGAAGTGATACTTCCAATGCAGCCACTGGCGCATTGGTCAACCCATGTTGGTGAAGGCATGGTTCATGAAAAATATAGTTGTGTGAATCAACAAACAAGAAAGATATAACAATCAAGACAAACACACTCTGAGTTTCAATGTGTCCACAGAACATACGTGAGTGCAAGTGCATGAAATGCAATCCGTGGACTTACCATGAAGTTGTGTGACACTATCTACAGCCTTTAAGCATACGCATACTCTTGACTGTGACATGCAAGAAAACAAACGAAACAAATACAACTTGCGTCATTCATGTGTGCTTGTTATGTAAGATTCCTCCAATGCATGAGTGATGGGATCGTGTAATTCGAGTGGAGGAAGCATAAGTTGTGTGCGAGATTGGTCTTCAATGCATATAGATGAGTTAGGGGGAGCCTCAGGTGTTTCAACAATTTCTTGATTGGAAGTGAAACCAACCTTAGGACAGCGAGGACCTAACATAACCATCAGCTCAGACTGAAGTGCCTCGACATTCTGGGGGGTTTCAACTCGACAGATAGATCATCATAAACAAGTGTCTTGGAAAAATCAATTGCGACAGAATCATCATTGTGATCGAATATAGGGATAAATAGATCACGAAAACTATAATCAACAAAATCAATGATTTCACGGCATCCTCATGATCTGATGAATCAAAGAGCAGGGTAGATGAGAAGTAGAAAAATTCACCCTCCGTGTTTCCGAAAAATGTAGATAAAAAATCAAGTGGATTTTCAATGAATGATTTATCCTCTCTATTGATGGATGATGGACTGGAATCCAATGTATTCTACGAATGATCAACAATGGGTTCATCCATAGCTAGAGATACACATGAAAAATTAGGGATGGGTAGAATCACCAAAGATGTTAGGAAAAAATGGAGAAGGCTCTGGGAGAAGGGAGTCATCCTTCACCAAGGGTTGATGCTCAAACTCCCAGTCATACTCTTCATGAAAGATAGCGTAGTTTGGTTGTGCAATAGCAACTTCGTTGATAGCTTGATCCTCTTTCACAATAGGTGTAGAGTCCGGAATGGAAGAAGACATGACAGTGAAATCTGGAAGATCAACATAACACGAAGGCAGAGGTTAAGGTAAAATAGACATGTGACAACCCATGGGCTTTGCAACCAAATCTGTGTGAAAAATTAGAGAAGTGATGTTGAGAGGATGTGACAGTTGAATGGATGTGTGTGCTTGTTCTCCCACATCACTCTCCAGTGGTGGAGATGTTTGATGAGGGGACGACAAACAGTCACTTGTGACAGCGACCGTGTCCATCTGTGATTGCGCAGCTCCATCACCGAAGTATGCTGAGCGGGGCTTGGGCTTAAATTTTATTTTAGGATTAACACATTTGGTAAGGTAATACTCAAATCTGTCCATGAGATACTAGAATTTCATCTGACTTTTCGGAGCTTGAAACTATAACACACGGAAGCGGTCCCAAAATTCTATAAGCGATTCATGAAGGGCCTTCCATTGTTGTAACAGTTTTTGGTCAAGAGGTTCTGGATCAAAATGATGGAAAGTGGATTCAATGACATCATAGAACTTCTCAAGTGATGCACGCTACTGGGAGAAAAACTCCAGAACCACCGTAGTGGGGATGCATGAAGTGTGTATGAAATCAACAGACTAGCCTCTTCATCAGAACATTCATCTGCCTTATCAAGCATGGAAAAGAAGTCTTGTAAGTACACAGGCCATGCCACTCCGCCTTCACCATCATACGTGAATTCAAACAAGAGATCAGAAAACTCCCTTGTGATGACGGGAGGTTCGGCATGCAAAAAAAACCGTGGAGGGATGAGTGTAACAGAATCCATGATAGATGTGAAAAGGTTCAAAACAATATGAGAGGACACATCTTTTCATCTGGCCCTCCTTCTAGCACCAGAAATGTTGACAGTGCTGGACTTTCCAACATGTCATGGGATCTCCCTGTTAAGAAGTCCCAACTAGACCTCAAACCGTTAGGTGTAGGAGTCCCAGCAGTGGGTCGCATGGTATCGCCTTGACCACGGTTGCGCGTAGAGACAAGTAAGATGTCCCTATTGGTAGAAAGGGCGTGACTTATGCAGCAAGCCAAGGAAGGTGCATGAACAGTTCTAACACACGGAAAGTGGGGTGAGTGCGCCCCTTGGAAATTTGTAAAAGCACGCGGCTAGGAAGGGAACACACGAGCGAAAATTCATAACAAACTGGAAAGAACGTATGCTAACAATCCAAAGTGATGGTTAAACCAACAACACATATCATTAATATTCATACATACTTATATAGAAAGAGTCCATACATGCATGCATAAGAAAGCAGATACATATATCATTAGAGTAACCAAGATAGTTGAAATACAATAACAAGATATGCATGAAACGTGATGGCTTTGTTATATTAAGAAGCGAAAGTTCCAATAATATAGTACAACCATGACCAACCATGATCTAGGTGCATATTGGTGGTCACTCACCTATTCCACTTGGACCCCCACCATTATTTTTTTCAATTTTTCAGTTTCCTTATTTGTAGCACAATTTACTATTTTTGGCAGTTTTTCAGGTCCTGAACTTTCGGAGCCGTTTTGAGACCCTAAACGACGCTTTTTTGGAAAAACGGGGGTATATATTTCTAATGAGGTATTGTGCATGTCAAACAAAGATCATATGCCAAAGTTACGACCCCAAGAAGTTGATGTATGAATTTACCCAAACCGAACCCATAGTTTGGCGCTTCATCTCCTAGGGTTATATTTTTGGATGTTTAGGGTTTTCCATTGTTTCTCAACAATAAATAGGCCTTTGAGCCTCATTGTAACACAGTTTAGAGGTATGTAGCTGCCACATTTCTTCTCATAGATAACCTACCATCGCATGAGCTAGTATTATTTCCATTATATTTGTAAGCATATTTCAGTATTTGATATTAATGAAATGAAGTGTTATTTATACTGCATCTTTGTATTTATGGTTATATCTATAATTTTTTGTGTTCTTGTTTAAATCTGGGTTAGTGTTATCAAAGCAGTCTTCTCTTTCTCTTTTTTTCCTTGCATGTCCCCAATGAGGTCGGGATATAAGGAGTTAGGGATCAATCTGGTTGAACCTTTGCAATATCAGCCTTGCAAACCCCAACGACTGCCTATGGAGGAAGAAAAGAAATATGATGGGGTAGGAGATCCTATCAAAATATTTCTCGAGGAGGCCCTCGAGAAAGAATGGAATGCGATGATGGATAACTTTGCCTAGATCCTTCAACAGTTGCCCACCAGCAGTGCATCCACATCCAGCAGCCACTCTGGAGGCTCCACTTCTTTTAAGGTACAAGTAAACTTTGACATTCCCATAGTTGAGGGCCAAATAGATGCAAATGCCATAGATAAATGGTTAAATATGCTAGAAGGATATTTTTCTATTCATGATTTTTCCATCTGAGAAAATATTACTTTTTCTCTTCTCAAAGCCACCCCCCACGTCAAGGACTGGTGGGAAACCTATTGTGAGCAGAAGGATGAAAGTATGGCCTCATTGTTTTCAGCGACACCCACTTGGAACTCGTTCTAGGATGCCATCTGTTGGGCAATTTAATTGCTTAAATTGCTTTCATTAAATTATCAACCAGGGAAACTCGTAAGCTTGTGATGATGCCAGCAAAATATATGCAGGAGTAGGAAACTAACTCTATGTCTGACTAAATTATTTACGATTCAATATAATGTGCAATGCAAGAGGCTCCTAATTAAGGAGGTCCTGGTTCTCCTTCCCTACAGTATCATAGATTGAAAAGAAATCATTGATTACATAAAACTAGAAACTTGAAATGAAGACAAGAGAATGAACTTTAATTGTTGTTCAGATTCAAATAGAGAGAAAGACTAACTTAGTCTCTCGATTGTCCCCTCATATACTAATCCAAACTAAACTAAGATTCATTCATAAGCATAAGAAATGAAATAACTTGAAACATAAAAGCAAAAGAATGAATTTCAATTATCATGCAAATCAAATGGAGGGAGAGCCTAACTGAGACCCTTGGTTGTTACCTCATATGCTGATAAGATTTTAATTTAAAACTCATTCATCAATCACAAACAAATCCTCAAACATCTAAGCAATGAAATAATATCTATTATGAAATAAAATGTTCCTTTGATCCTTTTAGAGTGAGCTCAATTCTCCTAAGAACAAAGTGACAAGTTATTCCATAAATTCATATACTACATTAACACAATTTATATCTAAAACTATATAATGGAAATTTATGTAAAATGAAGCTTTATTCTATTCCACCATAAGTTGGATACATGCTCTAAGAGTCCTCTCTTTGCAATGGAGGAGGTACTCCTATTTATACAATGGGATGAGATAACAAACTCACAATGATGATCCACTAATCTCTCTTTAGTTCCATACATTTCTCAACCATCTAGACACATAACCCCCTTTTGTCCTTGATCTTCTCCATGAGATCATGATCTTCTCCATGACGTTTATCTTCTCAAATTCGAATTTGATCCTTCAAGGCCACATAAAGGTGTCCTGGAAGCTTCCTTGGAACCTACACATGTCACAAAAACAACCCACTTTCCATATATAAAGTAAAATATATTATTTTCTAATATTTAATCAAGAATTTCTCTCAAAAATGCTTAAAAATAAACAATATTTGGAAAATATAAATGAGACCCAATAATGGTCAATAGTAGGGAAAATGGAGTGACAAGGTGGTGAATAGTGAGAAGCATAGGTGAAAAATGTATGGTAATGAGTGATATTTGTATGACATTTTTGGAGCCCAACATACTCCCCAACTGAAGCTCTTGCATGTCCTCATGCAAGCTACTACAATGACTTATTTGATTTGATTCTTAAATGAGCTTCCTTTTACAAGATGTTTGGTTCTTGTGTAACAAACATCTTTCAATCATGGATTTCCTTTTAACTTTGCACATATTTGGATAAATTTTATTTGTTTGCAAAGCATTTACATATTTTAATGATTGGTTCTTGTGTTACAATCATTATTTACTTTGTTGAGATCTCTTTTTAATGATTGGTTCTTGTGTTTACAATCATTATTTACTTTGTTGAGATCAATCATATGCTCATCATTTTGTAGTAGTTTTTATTGTGGGAAGACTATGTGGGTTAAGATGTAATATGAATGAGGAAAATGAAGTGTGAAATTCCCCCCTCCCCAACTGATGGTTTTTTGCAATTTTTAATGAGAAAGGAAATAGTGAAATAGTTGAATATTTTCCAAATATCATCATTTTAGCATCTAAAAAGAATTTCAAGATTAAAGGTTAGAAAACATCATACCTTACTTACCTAAGGATGTGGATGAATCATGCATGTTCAGCTGCCACAATTCTGATCTGAAGCTTCTTCTTCAAGTTGTGGATGAAAGATGGATCTGTATTGTCGTATCAGCTGTTGGATGATGAATCTGAGGAGTCTACTGAACATGGCTGAAAGTCATATCTACTGCTGGATCCTCTGCTGCTGGATAATGAATCTGATGAATATGGCTGAAAATCTATAAGGCTTGGAAGGTATACAAAATATATATAAGTTACATTTCCCCCCAGCCTTATTTATTGACTTGTCCTCAAGTGATGACAAACTGAAAAACAATGAAAGGAAATTGGCTTCATCTGCTACAAAATATGGGTCTTCAAGTATTCAATGCTCGATGGCGCAAATCTTACTATGTGATTAAATGTGTCGATGTTGAACATAACAAGAAGTTATTGACTTAGTGGCCGTTAATGAATGCCCCTAGCCAACACAAGAGCTCCCACCATTGATTCCAATGGGAGTCAGGATGTCTAACACATCTTTGTAGGTACGAATAAATTTGTCGTGGTCGATTCACCTACTAGATCCATTGAACAAGGGATATTAATGTACTCCCACTGTTCACTGGCAAGAGTACTTGCCATTAAGGCATGAAAGCCTCTAGGTGTTTTTTACAATGATATTTAGACTCTAGGACTTTGACTCAAGCAGGGTTTTATTGGCGGAAATGAAGGGAAATGGTAATGACAAGGAAAATGGTAATAAACTTGTAAGGAATGGATGCATGGTGTATGAACAAGAACTCTTGCTGTGAAAATTGGATATGGAAATGTCATGATTTATGGATTTACAATTGGTGGAATTCAAAATCTTTTTCAAAAAGGAAGATGCATGGTAGTGGTTGTTGACATGGATTTGTCTTCAGAATTTTTCATGAATTTAGCCTTTGGAAGACTAATTGTCGTCACAATGAAATCTCCTTAATGATCACTTTATCATCCTGTATACTGTAAAAAAACTTGGCAGAAAGAAAACATAAGTCTGTTCAAGAAGAATTGCGCATTTCCTTCATGATTCTTACGCAAAAATTTCATACCAAATAAAACAGATTTAAGAAAAATCCAAGTGTTGAAAGTAACTCAATTCATGATATCAATTTCAATCCATTCTTAAAAACAACCATGAAAAATAATAATCCCTGTTTGTGTCAGATAACTCATGAAATGTACTTGGCAAAAAGATTGTCATTAGAAATATCTGTTGTGTTTTGCATATTAGTGCATCATAAAGCATACAACAGTATGAAGTTTCCAACTCTAAGCAAGTTAATCAACATTTAAATAATCCACCAAATGTTCTTGAGAATGACAATAGTGAATGATTTTCAATTTTTTTTTTTTTTTTTTTTATTATTATCCAAAATATTAAATAAATAAAAAGGAAATTTTTACTTATTTTTTTATTTTAATCAACACACAAAATATTCTTTATTTTTTATTTAAATAACAAATTAAAAACAATTTTTTTTTTTAATTTATTATTTATGTTGATTTTTTTATATTTTTTAGTTGTAAAAAAAAAACTAATTACTAATCAACAATCCGTAAGCAAAGTTATTTTTATTTTTATCAACACACTTTATTTTTATTTAAATAACAAATTAAAAACAATTTTTTTAATTTATTATTTATGTTGATTTTTTTAGATTTTTTTAGTTGTAAAAAAAAACTAATTAAAAAAAACAACAAACCGTAAGCAATAATGTTTGGGAGTAAGTGATTCCGTGGAAGATTAGTAGAGGAAATAATGGTATCGTCCATGAGTGTATTAGAGCTCACAACCGCCGGCAATAATGATGGAGATGTATTCCTCGTCAGCCCAGAAATGGCAGGCAATCTTCGTCCCACCGCTCGCAATATCTTGCCAATGATGCTGTGTCTCCAAAGCCTGATCGCCTCCTTGCCAGGATAATCATCAATGTTGATGTTGATAAATTTGAGGCCCTTTTGTCTGATAGATCTAGCTGCTTGGCACGGCTGACTCTCAGAAGATGAAAACAAAATGTTCCTACCCTTAAAGGCGGGCTATACAAATAAATCTTGTAATTGTTCACCCTGGCTCTGACTATTTTGTCTCTCTAAACTGTTATTAACCAAATTCAAGGGATTCCATGCACTCCAGTCCTTGAGAATTTTCCCATCATTATTTTCTTTCTTATCTTCTGCTGAGATTTTGCCTTCTTCGGTGGCATTTTTACCCTCAGTGACTTCTGTGTTTAGATCGACTTCATCTTCCTTCATAAGGGAAAGACGACAGATAACATCCGGAATACCGCTCTTCTCGGAAAACTTCCGGATCATGACGTCGTGCTCCATGAAGAAGTTCTTTTGAGCCGTAGCTTTTTCTGGCCAAGCAGCGCCTCTCACGCCGAAATCAGATCCTGGAGATCGTCCAATCTCAGCTTCAGGATTTTCAGTTCCGTAGAAAACACGCTCATTTTCTTTTTCTTCACCTGGAACATCGCATACATATAAGGTTCGATCGACGGTGGCTCCATCCTCTTTATCAGCTTCATTCTTCTCTACATCAGTGCTCTCTTTTTCAATATTTGAACTCTTTTCTTCGACACTGTTTTTCTTATGGTCTTCACTATCAACATGTTTTTCGGAAGTCAATTTCTCATCTGGAACTGAAATGTTTCCCATCCTTGAGTTTCTCAACGATATCAATGAAAGCGACTCGAAGGGCCTCATTCCGTTGCATTAGAAATGCAATATCACCGTCCTCTGGGTTACGGTCTTGCTTCTGTTTTCCATAGATTTGACAGGTTACAACATATGTGAACCTCAAATTTGCCTGTGCACGTGCTTCTCGCGATAACTCATACCCATGCTCATGACTAGAAACATTAATTCCATTAACTTCTCCATTTTTATGACTGTGAGATGTGAAGGGCAATTCCTTGGAGGACATCACTCCTTCATTAACTTCCACATTCCTGGATTTTGGAGAACTTTTCTTTCTACAAAGAACGCTTTCTTTGGCATTTTGGGAATTTGATAAAGCCACTGTATTCAGTGGTTCTGCACCATGTGACACTTCTTCAGAAACAGATCTCGGTACAACTGAGTCAAAACCTATGAGCAAGCTTTCAGAAATAGCCAATGTTGCATCCTGTGCAGAGACTCGATCACTCTCATATTCTGTTATGCTAGAATTAGTGTTGGTGAGCTTGTGAAGTGGAAGGAAACGCTTTTCAATCAATCTCTTCACTAGATCTTCGACTGGCACTAATGTCTTTTGCAGTAGATTGTGCAGTCGTAGTTTCTTCAAATCCTGGCTCAAACAGCTCTGTTGTCATATTCTCTGCAGATAGTCTTCCTTCTTCTCTTTCACCATCTTCAATTGTTCTCTCCACAACTGTTGACACGTCCTGGGGTATGTTCCCAATTCTGCCACCTGTTCTCTGTAGTGATTGTAAAGCTCTCCTAGAATTCTGGATCCATGGGTGCATCAATAGATTTTTTTTGCATTTGGTCTTAATTTTGCATCCTGCAAAGTAAAATACACAAACTTATGGAAGCACTGATGTAGAAAATCTGTTATATCAGGCGACAAATGCTCAGGTATGGGAGGATGCTCATCCTACACAATCTGGAAGAGAGCAAGCATAGGTGCAAGATCATAATATGGAGGAACACATGTGAGCAACTCTATCACTGTGCAACCTACACTCCAGATATCTGATGCAGCACTACCTCAGGTGCCATCCAATAAATTTCTACCAGATTTCTACACCTCAGGCTATCATTGCAAGTTTTTATTCAAACACATCATTTTGCCCATAATCCAAATTTGTTCAAGCAAAATTATCGAGATATGTTTTTATAGTTTAAAATTCGTATTGATTGAGAAAAACAGCTCTTAGGCATCCAAGAAGCCGAAGGCCGGTAACAACAGGGTTTTAGCGGGATCAAGTAAGAGGAAATGTGCAGAGGACGATTTTGTGAAGCCCTCTCAGTGAGCAGCTAAGAAGAACAGAAGAAAAAAATGAAATTGAACCTATCTCTAAAAACAAATGGTTAGTTTTGAAAGATTTTTTTTTTTTTTTTTTTTAATAATAATATATATATGATATATATTATTATTATGTGGGAAACTTTTTTATTTAAACCAAAATTAAAACTAAATTTTATTTAAACTTTTTAAGATGAATTTTATTTTTTTTTGTTCATTCACAAAATTTTTATTGTCATATCAGGGATCAATTTTCCAGCAAGAGTATTTTATTTGAACTAAATCAATGGATTTTTTGATCTTCCTGATCGCACGAAGCGCAGGAAGAGAGCATACTAATCGCTTGATTTGTTTTTATTTATGCAGGGGGGTTTTAAAAACACTGAATTTAAAACTAGCTAAATACTAAAACATCAGAAAACTCAAACTTGAACTCCTTTGTGAAGATCCTGCTGTCACCAGGTTTAACAAGTTAGTTTTTCTAAAGAAAAATACTAGTACTGAATTAAATTCCTAATGCCTGATCCCTTAGCACCATCCCGGAAATGGCGCCAAAATGTTGGACAATTTAATTGCTTAAATTGCTTTCATTAAATTATCAACCAGGGAAACTCGTAAGCTTGTGATGATGCCAACAAAATATATGCAGGAGTAGGCAACTAACTCTATGTCTAACTAAATTATTTACGATTCAATATAATATGCAAGGGAAGAGGCTCCTAATTAAGGAGGTCTTGGTTGTCCTTCCCTACAGTACCATAGATTGAAAAGAAATCATTGATTACATAAAACTAGAAACTTGAAATGAAGACAAGAGAATGAACTTTAATTGTTGTTCAGATTCAAATAGAGAGAAAGACTAACTTAGTCTCTCGATTGTCCCCTCATATACTAATCCAAACTAAACTAAGATTCATTCATAAGCATAAGAAATGAAATAACTTGAAACATAAAAGCAAAAGAATGAATTTCAATTATCATGCAAATCAAATGGAGGGAGAGCCTAACTGAGACCCTTGGTTGTTACCTCATATGCTGATAAGATTTTAATTTAAAACTCATTCATCAATCACAAACAAATCCTCAAACATCTAAGCAATGAAATAATATCTATTATGAAATAAAATGTTCCTTTGATCCTTTTAGAGTGAGCTCAATTCTCCTAAGAACAAAGTGACAAGTTATTCCATAAATTCATATACTACATTAACACAATTTATATCTAAAACTATATAATGGAAATTTATGTAAATGAAGCTTTATTCTATTCCACCATAAGTTGGATACATGCTCTAAGAGTCCTCTCTTTGCAATGGAGGAGGTACTCCTATTTATACAATGGGATGAGATAACAAACTCACAATGATGATCCACTAATCTCTCTTTAGTTCCATACATTTCTCAACCATCTAGACACATAACCCCCTTTTGTCCTTGATCTTCTCCATGACGTTTATCTTCTCAAATTCGAATTTGATCCTTCAAGGCCACATAAAGGTGTCTTGGAAGCTTCCGTGGAACCTACACATGTCACAAAAACAACCCATTTCCATATATAAAGTAAAATATATTATTTTCTAATATTTAATCAAGAATTTCTCTCAAAAATGCTTAAAAATAAACAATATTTGGAAAATATAAATGAGACCCATTAATGGTGAATAGTAGGGAAAATGGAGTGACAAGGTGGTGAATAGTGAGAAGCATAGGTGAAAAATGTATGGAATGAGTGATATTTGTATGACATTTTTGGAGCCCAACACCATCAAGGAGAAGTACTACCCTGTCGGGAACTACGAGGATAAATACATAAAGTGTACAATGGTGCGACATGGAAGGGACCAAGATGTGCCGAAGTTTACCAATGTTTTTCATACCCTTCGCACAAAGTTGGGTATCAAGGATTCTGAGAAACATTTGGTTCTCAACTACCGCAGCTACCTAAACAAGTACATCTAGGAAGAGATGGAGTTCCTAGACATATCGTCGCTCGACACAACATACCGATATGACGTCAAGATCGAGAAAAAGTTTAAACGGAAGAAGCGAGAGTTTGGATATGCGAATCCGAAGCAAGGGAAAGGTTCCTCTAAACCGTAGAACAAAAGACGAAGCCAAAGCGGGGTGGACCAGGATAACCCACCAAAGCCACAAGCAAAGAACAACACCGTGAAACTGAAGAAGGACATGGGAAAGTGGTGTGAGTTCCATAAGAGCTCCACTCACAACACAAGTGTGTGTCGAGCCAAGTAGTCACTAGTGGTCATGCTAAAGGCTTCGAAATCAGATGCATGTTCTAACTTTGAGTCAAAACCCGACAAGGGGAATGAAAAATGGAAGCGGATTATTGATGCAAATACCAACGCCACCTTTGCCACCATGAAGATCCAGAAGGAGGAACTCGAAGATCCAGAGGAGGAGGAGTGCCTCTTCCAATCCCATATGTGGGTAAAGGGTTGCCTGCTACAGTTGATTGTCGACAACGGGAGCCAAAAGAACCTAATTCGGTAGAGGTTGTGAAGCGGTTGGGTTTACCAACCATAACACACCCATAACTGTACACAATCGGGTGGCTTCACCAAGGACGAGATCTTCGCGTGAACCAGTAGTGCCACCTTCCATACAGCATCAAGCCCTTCACGGGTGAGGTATTATGTGACGTTGCTCCCCTTGAAGTGTGTGATGTATTATTAGGCCAACCATACTTGTGGAAGTGACATGTTGTGTATGAGTCAAGGCCTCATTTTATTATTGTTACTTTGGGAAATAAGTTGTACAGGATAACAGAGGTAGCACTGCCTACCGCTATGTCTTTGGTTACTGCAAAACAATGCAGTATCATCATTTCCAAAACCAGGAATTTTTTTTCCTGATGATATGCCCTCAAGGGAAGAAGAAGATGGTGGCCACGACCTCTAGACAGGGCCCATCTGCATGACAACAAAAAATGGACAAGGTCGTGGAGGAGTACAAGGACATCTTCACCTCCCCCGCAGGGGTGCCTCTGCACTGTCAGGCTAAGAACTCCATCAATCTGACCCCAGGTGTGGCACTGCCCAATGGACCAATCTATCAGCGCTTCGTTCTGGAGAATGATGAAATCAAGAGGCAGATTTAGGAGCTGCTACAGAAAGGTTAAATCTCGTCGAGTTCATTGCCCTGTGGGAGCTTGATTGTGTTGGTACAAAAGAAGGATGAGACTTGGAGACTCTGTATTGACTATCGGGCGTTGAACAAGATCACTATCCAGAATAGGTACCTGATCTCATGGATTGATGACCTTCTGGACCAACTCAGGTGGAAAAAATATTTCAGCAACATCGACTTGAAGTCCGGCTGTCACCAGGTACCAATCGAACCCTACGATGTGTGGAAGGCTGCCTTCAAAGCCAAGGAGGGCCTTTTCGAATGGTTGGTTATTTCTTTTAGGTTGAAGAATACTCTTGCAACCTTCATGAGGCTGATGGATGACATCTTGCGGTCATCACCAACTCATTTTTAGTGGTATACTTGGATGACATCCTGATATTCAGTTAGAGTTGGGAAGAGCACCTCCACCACATCCGAAAGGTTCTCCAAACACTACGGCAAGACAAGTTCTGTGCCAATTTGGAGAAATGCACTTTTGGCATGACCCAGGTTTAGTATCTGGGATACATTACTAATGAATGAGGGGCGAATGTGGATCCACCCAAGATCCAAGTCATTTAGGATTGGCTGACACCAACCACTCTAATAGAGCTCTGTAGCTTTCTGGTTCTTGCCAAGTTCTAGATTTTCACCTCCAGGATGCCCTGTTATGCTGTCTGGGACACCTTTGTGTTCCTTCAAGCGAGTGTGCCAAGATGATTTTGGAAGCGCACTACAGTCAAGCTGTTGGGCACTTCGGGGTCGAGAAAATGGTTTCAATACTACAAAAGTATTTCTATTGGCCGAATCTTCAACAGGATGTCAGGAAGTACATCAGATCCTGCATTGTTTGCACCATTGCCAAGCCAACCATGAAGAAGAAAGGCCTATATACTCAGCTTCTTACCTTTAGTCGACCTTCGGAATCCATCTCCATGGATTACATGTCGGGCCTTCCTTCTACTAAGCATGGCAATGACTATGTTTTTGTGGTCATCGACAAATTCTCAAAGATGGCCATTATGGTGGCATGTAAGAAGAATATCACAACAGAAGCCACTACTAAACTCTTATTTGAATGAGTGTGGGTACACTTTGGGATGACAACATGTTCCTCGGTACATGTTGGTCTAGTATTTGGTTGATGCTGGACACCAAGCTCACTAAGTCCACAACTATCCATCCCCAAACTGATGGCCAGTCAGAGGTCATCAATAGGATGATCGTACACATTCTGCGCATGTACAACTCAAAGAATCCATGAACATGGGATGAGAGCCTCGCCTATGTCTAGCACAACTATAACCGGTCTCTCCATAGCTCGACTGGCCACAACCCTTTTCAGGTGGGCTTGGGATTCCAGCCACTATGTCCCATTGATGTGGCCATGCCATTTGCAGCTACGCAGGAAGATTTGGCTTATGTCCAGTCTGAAACTGATAAGGCAAACAACTTCTTTGAGCACATTCAACATATCCACCAATAGTTCCATGACATTCTGGAGAAACAAAATTCCAAGTACAAGCAGCGACATGATCAACATTGGGTGCGACACAAGTTTCAGGTGGGCGACAAACTATTGTTCCATTTGCAAAAGGAACACCTTACCATAGCCTATCGGAAACTCAGACCACTCCAATATGGTCCTTACACCATTACCAAGACTATGGGAGATAATGCATTTGAGCTCAGCATTCCCCCATTCCTTGGCCTGCACCCAGTATTCAATGGGAACCGCTTCGACCATACTTCCTACCATTGCTAGACACATCAAACATTTCTAAACAACTCACACCTACAAAGTTAAATCCAGAGTGCATGGGATAAGCCACAAATGATCGAATCATGGATGCATAGATCAAGAACACCCGACAGCAAAGGATCCAACTATATCGAGTTGTCAAAGCATGCCAACTCCTTCACCAGGGTAAGTGGCTCACCAAGGACCAAGTTTAGTAGAAGTTTCCTCATCTCATGGAGGAACTCAACGAAATGGGGACGATTGCTTCCTAAAGGGGGAGGAATGATCCAAGTGGATATTGGTGACCACCCACCTATTCCACTTGCACCCCCACCATTGTTTCTTTCATTTTTTCAGTTTCCTTATTTGTATCACAATTTACTATTTTTGGCAGTTTTTCGGGTCTTGAACTTTCGAAGCTATTTTGAGGCCCTAAACGACGTTTTTTTGGAAAAATTGGGACTAACATGGGTCATGAACCAATTTTTGTCATTTAAAAGTTGTATTCCTCAGATAGATCTTTCTAACGAGGTATTGTGCGTGTCAAACGGAGATCGTAAGCGAAAGTTACGACCCCAGGAAGTTGATGTACCAATTTACCCAAACGAGGCCCATAGTTTGGCGCTTCATCTCCTAGGGTTAGGTTTTTGGATGTTTAGGGTTTTCCCTTGTTTCTCAACAATAAATAGGAATTTGAGCCTCATTATAACACAGTTCAGAGGCATGTAGCCACCATATCTCTTCTCAGAAATAAGCTACCATCACACGAGCTAGTTTTATTTCCATTATGTTTGTAAGCATATTTTAGTATTTGATATTAATGAAATGAAGTGTTATTTCTACTGCATCTTTGTATTTATGGTTATATCTATAATTTTTTGCGTTCTTGTTTAAATCTAGATCAAACCACTAGTCCCGATAGTAAAACGTTACAATCACTGTCGCCTGCTCCTCCACAATGTACTAGATCTCCACTATGGAGAAGCCAAGGCTCGTTACAATACTCTTCAAGATTTCTCAAAGATACTCCTATCAGAAGCTTGGCTAACCAAAATCCTATACAATGAGTTATGAGGTATTACATATAGAAAAGGGTGGGGTGACCCTTGACATTCCCCTTTGTGATTGTTCATCTACCCTCATGACTCTTCAACTACTCTATGACTGTTACATTCAGCTATCGACACTTGAACTTCCACTTGACAAGATGTTACATACAATCTTCACATGTACCCATGTGAGACAAAATAGGCTTGAGCAAGCCATGCAAGACATCACTATGACTCAAACAACTATGGGAAGACCAACTCTTCGACATCCTCATGATGGTCAACGATGGTGAACTGATGCCAAACTCAGTAGTCCGCGATGGTGTTTGTGTACTTTGTGGTGACATCTTTTTGGAAATCAACTCTTGCCTCTGTTGCATCTGGGTACACTAATTTGGCTCCTTTGTCCAACTCGTCTGATAGCATGCACATCATTTTCTTGTGTGCAGCCGGACCAACGACATACTGATGCATAGTGTTTGCACTGATTTCCAAATCTGTGTTGGTGGCTATGAGCATCAACTCGTCAAAGTACGAGTCTAGCTCCAATTAGACTTGTGCCTTTGTCTTTACCTCGATGAGTGTCCCAATAGATGGGATTGCATGTGCGTGCACAACAACATCTATGCTTCTGAATACCCATGCATGGCAAGCCTACAAACTAGTGATGAGCTGCGGGAGTTATTCATAGTTCTGAATCTGACTCCAGATGCGTACCTTCAACTCAACCACTCTGGGATTCATCATCTTGGGCAAGTGTAATGAGGCTCCCTTGTATCTCATTGTCCATGTTAAAATGTAATCGACAACAGCATACAAGTTTGAAAATATGCGTGCTATCATAGCACATCGTTACTGCCAACCATTGAGATGGACAACTACGTTATGCATGGTACCAAACTTGGAATACAATGCCCGCATGACCATCTCAAGGGTCGATACTTCATCCAATATCGCCTTTTTCAACTCTACTAGGGTGGATGTTGTAACCAATTCTCCTTCCTACTTGGCCGCCTATAACTCCTTAGCCATTTGCTCGTTCTCTGCTATAAAGAAGTGAAAACTCGAGTTAGTGGATTTGGCATATGCTCTGGTAGCATCGGTCAATGCTGCTGGATGCTTGTGCATGTGAGATACGATCACTCGTTCCTCAAACTACACAGGAGTTGTGTGGTCATCCGAAGTAGACACTCTGCGTGATTGCACAACTCTATGCTACGACTCGTAGAATGATATGTTATGCATATATTCTTCCGGATTGTCTCCAAGGATCTCAGTATCTCCTGGGTCACTTGGGACCTGCTCTACTTCTAGATCTGGGAAACTGGTGGATCGACCTCTTGGTGGTAAGGCATGAGGTTGATGTCTTGCTCTAACTCTGGTTTCTCCATCTCTGTATCCATCTAATCAAGTACTCGTTCAATCTCTTGAGTGAAGTTCTTCTCTTGTGACTACTCACCCTGTTTGCTTTGCGTCGACTGCTCGGATGAGGCTACCACCTATATTTTGTTATCAGGAAATCTAGTGTCCACTCAGAGCTGCTAGTCCCACTAAGACTGGTAGCCATCTTAGAAGCAAACAAACTAAACCTACTTTCATTTTCCTTTATGAGAAGTAGATAAGAGAGGAATGAAGGACGCCAACCTTAGTCTTGCGCTTGGTTCCTTGCTCGGTTCCTCTCCCTTCTGACAGATCCTTGCCACTTCTCCTTCGTCTACCCAGCTTCAAAGAGCACTTGTGGAATCAAAGCAACATAATACTATCGAAGAACAGAGATCTACAATCATAAAAAATATAGGACCAGATAGATATTGACCACACAAATGCATATATCATCAAACATAGAAGAATGTGGAGGAAAACTTGAATAGCTTTATTAATATCAAGAATAAGCAAAGAGGATTGCAACCAATTGTTCTGACCCGGTGTCATCCTCCAGCATGAAAGCCCTTCTTTCACCTCATGAAAAGCTTAGATCACCCAACACTATGATGTTCCACCAAGAAACCAACAGCACTTCCTTACAAAATACAAAATTCCAGCCTCTGGATCTCTGGGATGAGGGATCCATATATAGATGATTGTAGGGAGGTGAGTTAGCTTCTGGGATTTTGATTAGTGTCTTCTCTCTGATAGTTCTTGATTCCACTTGGAGATTGATGATCTCTTACTCATCCCTAGGCGAATTCAGAGAGACAAGTGTCCTGGGGAGGTTTCTGGAAGATTCGAAGATCATCCACTTAGCAAACTACTTCTGCCATTTGTCTACTCTCGTCCATTGCACCCTATAGAAGGAATTTTCAGTATGCATCACACCCCCTGTGTGTAATAGGTGCGATGCATCTCACCCTTAGCACTGAGCAATCAGTATGGTCCAGTTTTGACCATTTCTGAGTAGTTTTCTATGGATAACTTCTGGGAGATGATGTGATCAGTTGACTTTTTTCCTTTAGGGTGTGGAGCAACACTTTTAGGGACTTAGGAGCCCTTGGATTATGGACGTGTATGATTGGGGTTGTAGTGCCCAAAAATGTCTATAACAGTTTCCCCCTAAAGCATGAGGTCGTTAATCTTTTGATGTCGGGTGAAATGCTTTATCATGAGGATTCGAAGCTTTTTCAAGTTGGAAGGTGACCTGTAATAAGATACAATACAATACATTATCTTCATAATATTTTTCATGATCTAGCTGAGGCGGGCATTCCCATGCTCAACTTTATAAATTCATTTTCAAGTACATAAGATAGACATCCGTTTGTGTGGCAGAGTGATGATTCTGATAGAGCCATCATCTTTTGATTCAGATGATCATCTGTTCAGCAATGATGTACATTTGATGTCTTTATTTTCCTGAATATATCGCAGTCCGGATGGATGAAACTAGATCCGGGGTCTTCAAACTCATCCAATCTTCACTCGGAGTACAAGTCAATCCATGTGAAAGATGTTCTGGAATCGAACATGGAAAGACATCGCCTGATTACTAGCTAATGATGTAAGTTGTTAATAGGCGCGAGAGGAATCACTGATAATGATGATGACCCTCAAGGTACTACAGTACAATTCGCGTGGTGTGAAAAGGGACTTGGCGTCAAACACCATGCAAAATCTTTCGGTCGAAGGCCATTTATGTAAACCTGTCACTGGAAGTGAGAAACTTGTTGTTGAGGCATGCAAGCTTCAAAGAACTGAAAGGGTTGTTCCTAAGTCAACTTCTTGGATAATGAGCTGATGTCGACAAGAAGCGACCCGTTGTAGGAGGGCCTTAATGAATCCCAAATCTATGACACAGAACGGAGTAAATGATTTTGGAGGTGAAAACGATCTGATGATATAGGGTTCAGGGTGGCGGTCATGAAAGAATGGAGCGTGAATGTATTGCAGCGGATGAGACACAGGTGAATTCTCTGAGTGACTTCTCTTGAACATATCGGTGACACTAACATGGATTGGTAGCGTTAACCCCAAATATGGATGGTGCGATGGACCAATGGTGATATGACTGGTGAACAGAAAAACCCAACCCAACTCAGACATGGAGTGAATGTGTCATGTTCAAGAGCGACTTTTCTACCAATAAAGTTTCTTCAAGTTTTCTTCCCAATTTTTCCCCAGTCATTGCTGACTAGTACCTCTTTATTTTTATCAAGCTTGAGGAGGATAACATATGCTTGCTCTATAATTTTCCCTTCGGGCAAACCCGTCGCTATGTTTTAATGAGCCTAGCGACAGTGAAACTCGTTCTTGTCTATATGGACAAGTTTGTTGCTATTCGGTTTTAATGAGTTTAACGACAAAGATAACTCGGTCCTTTTCAATTTTAGAGGGTCTGAAAGGGACGTAAAGGAAGCTCCAATAATCCTTTTTTTCATATAATCCCTTAAGTCCGAAAATGTATAAAATAATACGAAAGGGATGAATTTTTGGTAATTTTAACGAGCCGAACAAAACAAGTGCTCGATCTTTTTGTGTAATAATCCCTCAGGTCCAAAAAGATTAAAATCTAGAGGAGGGATAGCACTTTTGGTCACTTTAACGAGCTGGAGAGGCCAATCGCTCAGCAATCTTTTCATATTTTACGAGTCAGATGAAAAGAGCTTAAAGGATACTCGTCTTTTGAGGAATGAGTGATAATTTCAGGTAGCAACTGATTCCAGGTAAGTTTTGGAATTTTCCATTCATGGCAGTGTCACAAAGATGGCTAACTGGATCACTCGTCACAGTTGTTCCTCAAAAGGGGTAAACAATCAAATGGAGGTGAATGATCGGGTAAAACAGAGTGGAGGTGATGGTAAGAACATGACCAGGGCTCAAAAGCTGATGATACTGCATTCACAATGGCTATTTACCGGGGATTGGTTCATTTTTTAATGAGCTTAAACTCTGGGGGAAACATTTGCTCATTGCTAAGGTTTAGTTTTTAACGAGCTTGAACTTCGCATAAAAACTGCTCGTGGCTAGGTTTATTTTTTAATGAGCTTGAACCCTGCGGTAACACTGCTCATGATAAGTTTGCATGCCCCCAGCATAATCATGAAAATCGAGGTGCATGCCCCCCAAGATTCATTGCATTCAACACAGTGGTTGGGATGAAGGTTTACCTTCGAGATCTTTGAAAGACTCGACTTGGATTTTACGAGATCGTAATCAAAGACTCGATTTGGAAAGGGAGTTGTTTCATTTTTTAATGAGGTTGACACAAGATAGTAACTGTCCTCAGAATCCACCATATTTACAGTATTTGATAGAAAATCAAAAAACTGAAGGATGATTAAGGTTGCCGGAATAATCTTCGTGGTAATCCGGAAGATGGGAACAATGGTGGTAATCTTCCCATGGTGCCTCTCCTGTCATCTTCGACTGAATGATTCCTTCGTCTGTAGAATGTACATGTGACCAAGGATCTAAAGAGGTGCCATATTCCGTAGACCTATCTATCCAAACACTCGTTGAGCATTGATTTGGTTTTTCCCCCAAGCCAAGAAAATTGATTGCTACAATATTTCTAAAATGGCGATGATCCATGTTGTCATAATGTTCAGGAATCTTCTAAATTTAGAAGATATCATATTGTAGGTTCCCACCGTGGCCACTTCCACCAGATTGTTTGGAGGTTATAGGGAAAAAGTACCCATCAATGTAGGGTCTTTTAGTAGGCCTACTCCGACATTTTGAAGTGCTTGAGAGCTTCCATGGATCATTGGAATGCTTCCCGTAACTTGTGAACTATTGGGGAGGAAGGTTTGTTGGTCAACGATTGTAATTCCTCCTTCGAAAGGAAATGCAATCTTTCTAAAATATGTTGACACAATAGCGGCCATGGCATAAATCCATGGCCTTCCTAGTAGGATGTTGTAATCGAGGTTTCCATCGATAGCTTCAACATCAATTTCTACTGTTTTGCTCCCCAGTTCAACTTGCAAGTTACTTAAAATCCCGTATGGGGTGTATGTTCTTCCATCAAATGCTTTAACATCGTTGACGATCGTGACAAGGGTGGTTAGCCTAAATTTTTCCAGAAACTCATCGACATAATACATGTAGATGCCCCCTCATCAATAATTGTTCGATGAACAGTTTTGTTGAGGGCTTTCACTTGAATAAGGAAAGCTAGTTGAGCTGGTAACTGAGGGTCATATCCTTTGTGATTAAAGGACACAAGATTTGAATCTGTTGGGTCAATTCCACCTATTGCTAATAATAAAGCCTGCTTCTGGGAGGGGCAATTTTGCAGTACCTCAAGTGTCGACATAGCATACGGCGATTGGGCCAATTCCTCTACTATATTATAATGTTGTGCTGCTCTGGCATGAGGATTAAATGTCGATTTGTGTACTACTCCCTTCGTTGGCTTTATCGTTAGCTCAGGAATGATGGGTGGCACAACTTCGGTCAAAGTTGTTGTCGAACTACTAGGTTGATCAGGAGCCTTGTTGTTTGATAGCTGTGGATTCCCATAATCTTTATTCCTTGTCGATATCAAAGCATCATTTTGGTGTTTTGAAATGGACAGCATAAGGACTTGGGATGGGGAAGCATTTTGATTAGCAACCAGTTTGGTTCCCGGGTGTGATGTAGGAAAGTGTTCCCTCTGTGGAAAAAGGCAACCCCTCTAGCCCTAGAGTGGGTCTAGTCACAAACAAGGACAAATCAACAAAAATTTTCCTTAAATAGTTCAAGTTGGAGGCCTACTGTTGTTGGGAAAAGTATCCAATACGGAATGACCCTATCCCACTCTAAGGGTGATAGTACCTCAGCAACAATCGAAGTAAAGCTATCTAAGATTTCTTCTTTATGAAAGTAAAATAGGGGAGAAAGAGATCCACTAACCGATGTCTTTCGCTAATGGTTGATCCAATCTTCTCTCCTTGCTGCTTGCTCCCAGCTCCTTGCTCTTTCACTGGCCTAGCTACACCAAGATCCTGCAAAATGGCAAGAGAGGGAAACTACAAGAAGCATACATTCATAATTGATTCAAGGATTAGAATAAATCAAATACACAAGTATAACAATACATCATTGAGACACATGCATATAGAAGAACCTCAAATGCTTTATTAATGGAAGAAGTAAAGTTCAGGAAGTGATACAACCATAAGAGGCCCAATCCAGCATCACCTTCCCAGCAGAAAGAAATCTCCTCTTCACCTCCTTCAAATAAAATCACCCAATAGTTCTAAACTCAAACCAACAACAATTCTTTACATTCACAAGATTCCAGCCTCCCTAGACCTCATGAGAGAGATCTATATATAGGATTTTTGGAGAAAGGATGAGTCAGCTTGAGACTAGCATGAAGCTGACTAGTGTCCTCTCTCACTTGAGTTATTCTTCAGTTCTTGAGTCCACTTGGAGGTTCTTGCTTCCACTTGGAGATCTAGAACCTCTTACTCATCACCAGTCGAATTCCCTGATCCAAGTGTCATTTTGGAAGCTTCCTGGGCATTGACACCTTGAGGAATGACTGTGCCACATGTCCAAACTCGCCCAGTGCAGGTAGCCTTCTTTGCAGTTGACATTCAACGTAGGTAGACAGTGGATCACTTGACATTCAGCGCAGATGCTCAGTGGAGCAGTTGACATGATCCAGAATTGCCTTGTTTTTGAGTGTTTTCAGGTGGAGAACTTTTATTCAGTGCTGTGGTTTGCTGACCTTGTTCCTCTAGGGGTAGGAACAACATGTTTAGGGACTTTGGATCCCTTAGATTATGGACATTTCATGCTTCATGCTGTAAGGCACAAAAATTTCTATAACGGTTGCCCCCTAAAGTATGAGGTCGTTTATCGGGTGAAATGCTTTATCAGGAGGATCCGAAGTTCATTCAATCGCTGAGAGGTGACCTGTAATAAAATACAATACAATACATTATTTTTTCATTCTGCTTTCATGATCTAGCTGAGGTGGGCATTCCCATGCTCAACTTTATAAATTCATTTTGGTACATAGAACAGACGATCGTCTGATGGTAGACTGATAATTCTCTGCTGAAATTATCATCCTTTGAGTAGGATGATCATCTGCTGCAATGATGTACATGTCAAATGTCTTTATATTTCCTGAATATATATCACAGCCCGGATGGATGAAACTAGATCCGGGGTCTTCAAACTCGTTCGATCTTCACTCTAAGTACAAGTCGATCCATGTGAGAATTGCGCTGAAGTCGAACATGGAAAGACATCGCTTGATTACCGGTCAATGATGTAAACCATTAACAAGCACGAGAGGAATCACCGATAATGATAATGACCCTCAAGGTACTGCAGTACAATTCACGTGGTGTGAATAAGGACTTGGCGTCGAACACCACGCAAAATCTTTCGGTCGAAGGTCATTGATGTATACCTGTCGCCGGAAGTGAGAAACTTGCCATTGAGGCATGCAAGCTTCAAAGTACTGAAAGGGTTGTTCCTAGATCAACTTCTTGGATAATGAGCTGAAGTCGACAAGAAGCGATCCGTCAAAGGAGGGTCTTAACGAATCCCACATCAGTGACACGGAATGGAGCTAATGATTTTAATGGAGGTGAAAACAATCTGTAACATATGATTCAGGGTGGCGGTCATGGATGGATGAAGGATAATGTATGGCAATGGATGGGACATGGTTGACTCTTTCTGAACAACATCTCTTGAACATATAACGACACTGATGCGATGGATCGGTAGCATTACCCCAAATGTGGATGGTTTGGCGAGACCATGGTGATGAGACCGGTGAATGAAACAACCCAACCCGATGTGGTACGGAGGAAAAGTGTCATGTTCAAGAGCGACTTGCTACCATTAAAGCTTTGAGGTTCTCCCAATTTTTCCCCAGTCATTTCTGACCAGTACCTCTTTATTTTTGTCAAGCTTGAGGAGGATAACATATGCTTGTTCTATAACCTGCCCTTTGGGCAAGCCCATCGCTATGTTTTAACGAGCCTAGCGATAGGGAAACTCGTTCTCGTCTAAAGACAAGTTTGTCGCTATTTAATCATTTTAACGAGTCTAACGACAAGTAAAACTCGGTCCTTTTCATTTTTAGAGAGTCTGAAAAGGTACGGAAAGTTAACTCCAAAATTCCTTTTTCGTCATCTAATCCCTTAAGTCCGAAAAAGTATAAAACAATACAGAAGGGATGAGTTTTCGATAACTTTAACGAGCCGAATAAAACAAGCGCTCGACCTTTTTGTGCAAAAATCCCTCAGGTCCAAAAAGATTAAAATCTAGATGAGGGATAGCTCTTCCGGTCCTTTTAACGAGCTGGAAGGCCAAAACTCGGCAAACTTTTCATATTTTACGAGTCAGTTGAAAAGAGCTTAAAGAAGACTCGTCTTTTGAGGAACGAGTGATAAACAGGGATAGCAACTGATTCCAGGTACAGGTTGGAATTTTCCAATCACGGCAGTGTCACAAGGATGGCTAGGTGAAATCACTTTTCGCAGCTGTTCCTCAAAATAGGTAAACAATCATATGGAGGTGAACGATCGGCCAAATGACGATGGAGGTGGTAGGTGCAAACATGACCAAGGCTTTTATGGCTGATAAATTTAAGATCACAGCGGTTATTTACCGGGGTAGGTTCATTTTTTATTTAAAAATGAGCTTAAACTCTGGAGGAAACATTGCTCACTGCTTTTATTTATTTTTTAACGAGCATGAAGACCACGTTAAAACTGCTCGGATCTTATGTTTATTTTTTAACGAGCATGAACTATGTGCTAAAACTTCTCGAATCTTATGTTTATTTTTAACGAGCATGAACTATGTGCTAAAACTGCTTGAATCTTATGTTTATTTTTTAACGAGCATGAACTATGTGCTAAAACTGCTCGAATCTTATGTTTGCATGCCCCCAGCATAATAATGCAAATCGAGGTGCACGCCCCCTAAGCTTCATTGCATTCAACTCGGTGGTTGGAATGAAGGTTTACCTCTGAGAAAGGGGATTTGTTTCATTTTTTAAATGAGGTTGACACAAGATAGGAACTATCCTCGTGACTCTTTATTTCATTTTTTAACGAGGTTGACATGAGATAGGAACTATCCTCAAAGTTTTAGATCCATTAGAAATAGAAGGTTTCATATTCCACTGTGGCCATTTCCGCTAGATTACTCGGAGGCGGTAGGGCCAAAGTACCCATTAAAGTGGGGTCTTTTAGGAAAATTACTCCGATATTTTGGAGAGAATGATTCCTTCCGTGGATCATTGGAATGCTTCCCGTAATAAATGGTGGCACAACTTCTGTCGAAGTTGTCGTCGAACTGCTTGGTTGATCTTTTTCCTTGCCGTTCGACAACTGCGGATTCTCGTAATCTTTGTTCCTTGTCGAAATCAAAGCATCATTATGTTGCTTGGAGGTCGACAACATTAGCACATGGCACGGGGAAGTACTTCCATTATCAACCAGATTTTGACCTGGATTTGGAAACGGATCAGTTAACACAACTGGGGTTTGTGAATTCTTTAAGAATCTTTTTAGCTCAGCTTTGTATGGACAGTTTGTTGTCCAATGATCCTCGTCACATATAAAACATGGACTTTTTGGTTTTCCTTTCCTAGGAGAGTTTGAAGAAGGTATTTTAGGAGATGATTCTCTTTGTTCTTTCTTCTTCCCTCTGTTTTGATTCTTCTTGCTTCCTGGTTGATTGGTTTCTTTGCCCTTATCTGCTGATACGACATTTACTTCCGAAGCAAGAATCTCTTCTTTTGCATTTTGATCCGAATTCGTACGGGCTTTCTTTGACGAAGCCTTTATCGATTTCGCGTTTGCCGTGCCAATCACGCCATCACCGGCATGAGAGTCACTATTGGATTTAGGAGGAGGAGGAATTGAAAATTTCGGTCTAGGAGCGTCAGGTATTTTGTCGTAGAGCGTGCCGGACTGAGTATAAACTAAGTCCAAATACTGTGCACGAGCGATAACTTGCTCCTCTGTTACGACTCCCCCTTTGGCCACATCTTCCGTTATAGCAGGAAGTAACGACTTTATAAACCATTCAGCTAACAGCTGATCGGGAACGTATGTTTTCACCATCCTACGACGACGACGCCACTCATGTATATGATCAGATATATGGGTGGCAGTTGTCTGCTTGAAGTTGGTTAATATTTCTGTTCCTGTTTCATACCTTATTGGTAATTGAAAATGGGTTAAGAAAGTCGTGGCTAGGGAGCTAAAATTGTCGAAAGAGGCTCTAGGTAATTCAATATACCATTTAGCCGCTGAACCTGTCAATGTCCTCTGAAAAAGGCGAAGTCTTATCGAATCGTCGTTTAGGGTGTTCAACGAACACCACAGATGAAAGGTCATCACGTGATTCGATGGGTCTTCACCTGGATTTCCATTGAATTTAGGAATGTCAGATGGAAGTTTATGAGGAATCGCTGGCCACCAAGGGGCATAAGCAATCGGATCGTTGGTTAACCGGTGTAGATCGGGTAACTCTAAAGTTGCCACGAATGGTAACTGTTGATTCAGGTTAGGTGAAGCATAACCAGGGTACGATGGAATCGCTTGAGCAGTGGGCCTTTGCATACCATCATAATGTAATTGATGTTGGTATGACTGATACGGTTGGTGGACTTGACCACTGTAAAGTGGTTGGTTTTGACCGTTTTGGATATACGGTTGTCCACTGTTCGCAAAGATCTGCTGCTCAGAACCTTGGTACACCTGCTGGAATTGTGGTTGTTGGTATTGCACTAACCACGGTTGTGAAGCCATGTTTTGTTGTGCTATGCTAACCGTTGGACCAAGGTGTGGGGTAATTGTACCCGTTTGGACCTGTGTCGCCCCACCAGTTGGCGATTGTGGTTGTGACCCATGTTCAAGGGGCTGTTGCATTACAACCTGAGATATCTGAGGTTGACATGCAACATGCATTGCTTGAACTTGTGACACTGTTACAATAGCCGGTGTGGTTGGGATGTTCGTCATAGCTACACACTGTTGCATAGAATATACAATCCTTGGTTGTTGAGATAGCATAGGTACCCAACTACTTGATGCAATTCTAGTATAACCTGAATACTGTTGTGAACTCCCGTATGGGTACCCTCCCGGAGGGGCTAATGAAAGGGCATACTGCCCCCCATACGGTAGCAATCCGGAACTCAGGGGGATTGATTGTCCTTGGGGACTGGATTGCCCCAATTGACCTCCAAATGGGTCAATTTGGCGAGTCTCAACATAAGAGTTGCCGGATATTACTCCGGATGAAAAAACTGGAACAGACCATACTGTCGAAATAGTCCCTTGGTGGACTCCTTCTAGCTGTTGTGAGCTAGTCGGGACAGCTGGTATGCCGGCAAACATTGTTGGAGTGACGGCAGGGGCTTCTGCTGTCGCTGTGTCGTTTGACACAGTCCTAGATGATGACGGTTGTTCAGACATTTTAAGTCTATCCAATAGATTGCCTAGCGATTCTACAGGAACCTCCACTTGTGGTGGATTAACTTCTGATGAAGGAAATAGAGTGACCCCGACTCCAAAATGGGTTGGAGTACTTGCTTGCGGATCCTCTGCAATTTCCTCTATCGCAATCAAACCCGGTGGAAGAGGAAGACCGTCAGGTCCGTAAAATATTTCTGGTGCCGAAGAAGTGGTTGTTCCGACCGTGACAGTTGTTTGAGGAACAAAACTCTCTGGACCGGTTATAGATGGAACTGGTTCAGTTATACAAGTATTTTCCCCCAGACGAGGATCAGTATCACTGTCCTTCTGTGGCTGTTGAACTTCTTCTATAGAGGCAGGGTTTCCAGAAATGTTTGGAGTAACCGGAACCTCAGATGTAGTTGGAACACTTGTTCTAACTTTTATAGGAGATTTTGAACCGGTTAAACGAGTTCGCTTTGTCCGTACTGTTTTCGATTCCGGAGACAAAGACGGTTGACTCGTAAGCCTTCGCGAACGACGGGGTTTCAATTGACTTTCTTCCACGATTGCGGATTACTCGATCAACCAAAATATTAAAAGGGGAAATTTGTGTTTCCGAATTGAATGAATTTTATTAGACGCTTTTAGACACAACTTGCTTTTTCAGTTTTAAAGAGTCGAGAAAAAGCTAAAGATGACTCTAGTCTCCTTCGATGTTTTAACGAGCCCGAAGTGACAAATGCTCGGGTGGACTTTTTCAGTTATAGAGTTTGAAGAAGGCCAAAAGAAACTGCTCTGGAGATCTAGGCAGAGGGTGTGCCAAACCTTTCGCAAAACCACAGAATACGTTTTACGGTATGGGTGGTCGATCTTCGTGAATGCTGTGTTCACTGCATTGCGATCAGTAGGGCGGCCGACACGGCTTCCTAAGGATAAAAGATATATGCCTATAGGGGTCTCCCAATATATACGCGACGGTACGTGGGAGCACAAGTCCGTATTAGTGCCACCGACTCTCAGGAGGAATCACCCACCTTCTTCGAGATCGACAGTCACTACGTTTAACGACGCCGGAACACGTCTCTAGCTTAGACCTCTATGTGTTTGCGTTATGTTTCAAAGCGTTGTTAGGTTCATTCAATATATTTTAAGTTGATCTTTTTAAAGTTTGACTTTCAAGGTTCACCATGAGATGTATGATACAAATTCCTAAATGCAGTCTAAGATGAGAAGCAAGCTTTTCCAATCTTTTAACTTTGAAAATCCTAACTACTGAGGGAAAAGAAAGACATCATCTTTTCACACAGATCATAGAGCACACACTAATGCACTTTTTCCTAAATCAACATGCAAACTTATCAAATGCAAAATGCACAATGCAGGTATTTCTTTTCTCTTTCTTAATGTTGGTGTACTACAAAAAGAAAGCTGTTGTATAACTTTGAATTCAATTTCAAGTGAAAGCAAACAAGCTTTTGTCCAAAATCAAAAGACACCTTAAGATTTACTTGTTTCAACACTAGAAATACATAAATTCAAACCATATGACGAAAGCAAAAGCTCAATCAGCTATGAAAAGCAAACAAACTAACTCTTAAGATCAGAACGACACTTATCACAGGTCTAGATCTAAGAGGCCACAGCAAGACTAGTTCACTTTCGTTATGGGAAACTGCAAACTATGTAAGAAATACACAAAGAACAAATACAGTTTCTTTATACAACCAAGGCGGAATAGTGGCAAAGAAAGGTGGTTTCAGATAGGTACATTGACTGATAACAGGCTGCAAAAACAAGGATGAAAACAGGGCAATAGGAAGCAGAGAACCCCAGTAGCACAAAGCAAAACTGGTTCAGCGCAGGTAGAACACTGTCAGTTTGACATTCAGCGCAGGTAGCCCCTTCGGGACCTGCGATGAAATGCAGACTGCCTTCACAGTGCCTGCAATGAAGAGAGAAACTCTCGTTTCTCTTGGTTTCCAGGTTACAGATTGCTCAAAAATCCACAGTTTTTGGCCAAATCAAAACCTATCAATCAAGTACACACTAAAGGGTAATTAGGAGGATGAAAAGATATCACTAAGAGCTGTTCAGAGTCCTTGTGGATCAGCTCTTCAAATCATAAACATGCCCTGAAACTGAGCTAGAGTAGCTGCCCTCTACTTTGCATTTGAAAGATACAAATGCAGTTCGATTCGGTACTCCCTGTGTTTAGGAAATGAATAGCAAAAAACACAAACAACCAACAAGATACGATCCCCAGCGGAGTCGCCAATTTGTTGTTAGGAAAAGTATCCAATACGGAATGACCCTATCCAACTCTAAGGGTGATAGTACCTCAGCAACAATCGAAGTAAAGCTATCTAAGATTTCTTCTTTATGAAAGTAAAATAGGGGAGAAAGAGATCCACTAACCGATGTCTTTCGCTAATGGTTGATCCAATCTTCTCTCCTTGCTGCTTGCTCCCAGCTCCTTGCTCTTTCACTGGCCTAGCTACACCAAGATCCTGCAAAATGGCAAGAGAGGGAAACTACAAGAAGCATACATTCATAATTGATTCAAGGATTAGAATAAATCAAATACACAAGTATAACAATACATCATTGAGACACATGCATATAGAAGAACCTCAAATGCTTTATTAATGGAAGAAGTAAAGTTCAGGAAGTGATACAACCATAAGAGGCCCAATCCAGCATCACCTTCCCAGCAGAAAGAAATCTCCTCTTCACCTCCTTCAAAGCAAATCACCCAATAGTTCTAAACTCAAACCAACATCAATTCTTTACATTCACAAGATTCCAGCCTCCCTAGACCTCATGAGAGAGATCTATATATAGGATTTTTGGAGAAAGGATGAGTCAGCTTGAGACTGGCATGAAGCTGACTAGTGTCCTCTCTCACTTCAGTTATTCTTCAGTTCTTGAGTCCACTTGGAGGTTCTTGCTTCCACTTGGAGATCTAGAACCTCTTACTCATCACCAGTCGAATTCCCTGATCCAAGTGTCATTTTGGAAGCTTCCTGGGCATTGACACCTTGAGGAATGACTGTGCCACATGTCCAAACTCGCCCAGCGTAGGTAGCCTTCTTTGCAGTTGACATTCAACGCAGGTAGACAGTGGAGCACTTGACATTCAGCGCAGATGCTCAGTGGAGCAGTTGACATGATCCAGAATTGCCTTGTTTTTGAGTGTTTTCAGGTGGAGAACTTTTATTCAGTGCTGTGGTTTGCTGACCTTGTTCCTCTAGGGGTAGGAACAACATGTTTAGGGACTTTGGATCCCTTAGATTATGGAAATTTCATGCTTCATGCTGTAAGGCACAAAAATGTCTATAACACCTACCTCAACTGGTGGTCGATGGAGTTCAGTTGCGCTGCTCCAGCTTCCGCTTCCTTCTCCTGATGAGTAATCAACCTGAAACAAAGCAAAGGAAATACAACAAAGCACGTAACCAGATACAACAATGATCTATTTACTCATAAATTCAAGAAGTCATGAGCTATCTAGTACATTACATACAAGACATAGGAAAACATCATTGATTGCATTAATTATGAAATAGAGTAAGCTTACAACCAAGGTCTTGACGTCACAAGCCTCCTCAGAAGGGTCCAGCCAACATGTTCCTCAAGCATTCACTCTTGAATATGGATTTCCCAATACAAGTCTCTCTCACTCACAAGTTTTACACAAGATCAAAGGCACTCCACAACCTTCCTCAAGCTATCAACAAATCCACACTTTTCACACTCACCCCAGCTATCTAACAAGCTCACAATATTATCAGCAACACTCTAAAGAATAAGAATCCCCAAACTACAAAAACTAGCATCCCATAGCAATGGTGAGAGTTTAAATAGGAGAAGGAGTCTCCATGAAAGGTGGGAGGATGAGCTTGTCTCCAAGGAAGGTAGCACAAATGACGTAACAGCCATGCCAGAGAAAGGAGGGCGACATAAACAAGGCCAACAACTAGGTCTGGAGTCATCTAGAAGGCCGACTGTTGGAACAAACTCGCCCAAACTGGATCATCGCGAGCACATAACTGGTCTTACGCGCTCACATCGCTATTGAATAACATAGCTAGTCATGTCATCACGGGAAAATACAAGATACAGTTGCGCTGGCACATGAAATTCGACCATCGTGGGAATCACGTGTACTTCTGCGATGGCAGCGCTTCTGGACAGTTTTGGAGCACCCATCAGCGTGTTTATTTGGCAAACAGACGCGATGATGCAGAAACCTTTGGAAAAGTGGGTCATTTGGAAACATCAGAGAGCACGAGCATGAATGATTTTGGACTCATGACACAGTAGGAAGACTGGGATGAAGGCAGTGACAAATTATTGTGTAATAGATGCCCCCTAAAGTATGAAGCCCGAGAGAGAGGGAGGGGTGAAATGCTTTACAAAACTGACTGGACTAGAACACCATCTGGAAGAACCTGCACGCAAGTACAACTGATATCTCTGATAATGAAGTACACGTAGTCTAGGCATGGGCGCAGCCATCCAAAAGACATACGAAATAGGCCTGTGGTATGGACGTAGCCATCCAGCTAATGAGACCACGATGATGATAAAGGTATGGTCGCAACCATCCATGAAGACTCAGACATGGTCGCAGCCATCCATCAGTGAGTCATGTAATCATAAAACCAATCCATGCAACCCGAACATGTGTAATCTGAGTTCGGGGTCTTGAACCCACCCGATCATAGTACAAATTCTAACATGTGAATAGATGTGCTGAGGTCGAGCATGATAGAACATCGCTTGATTACCGGTCAATGATGAAAACTATTAACAAGCGCGAGAGAAACCACCGATAATGCTAATGGCTCTCAAGGTACTGTCTAGCACAATCCACAAAGTGTGAAAAAGGAGCTGAAGTCGAACACTCGTGGAATCACCTAATCGACGACCAATGATGAAAGTCGACCGTCAGGTGCGAAGAACTTGCCATTGAGGCATGCAAGCTCTAAGGTACCAAAGGGGATCTCTAGATCAATCTCCTAGATAATGAGCTGATGTCGACAGGAGACAACCTATCGCAGGAGGGCCATAATGTTTCCCCCATCAACGACACGAGATAAGGAACAAGAGGCAGATGGCGAAACAGAGTACCAGAGGAAAAGGCGAGGGTGTAAACTGCAGAAGGATTATACTCTTGAACATATCGGCGACACGACTCCGGAGGGGGGTTGGCAGCATTCAGGCATCAATGGATCAGCAGCTCGAAGGAGACTGCATGAATCGAATGGAATGAGGCTAGAATGACAACCCAAACCCACGGAAGGCCAAATGACGATGTATGAATGTCCCATCCCGACAAGAAGCAAAAGTGTCGATGTTCAAGAGTGACTAGCTGCCATAGACAATCAATGATAAACTTGTTGTTAAGTCCAACCTAGTAATAGTTTAACGAGCCCTAGGAAGGAGAAGCTCGAGTCTCGTCATGGTGACCAGTCCCATGTCGTCAGGGTTTAACGAGTCTGACATAGGTAAAACTTGGAGTCTTTTTCATGTTTAGAGGGTTTGAAAAAGACATGGAAAAGAAAACTCCAGGGGGGTCCTTTTTCGTAGAGTTGTGTCTCTCGAGCCCGAAAAAGTATAAAACAATACTCGAAAGAACCACCTGACCATTATGATCGAGGAGTACTTTTCGTAACTAGTGACTTCGACCCGAAAAAGTAAAAAAGCAGTCGAAAGCATGTCGTTTTGTAACCAGTAACGAGCCTGAAACGACAAAAGCCTTGCAATCTTTTTGTGTTTAAATGGTCGAAAAAGAGCTTAAAGGCGACCGCCTCTCGTTTCTTGTAATGAGTCAAGAGGAAAACTCGGCAACCTTTTCATCTTTAAATGGTTAGAAAAGAGCTGAAAGCAGACCTCCATTTTTTATTTTCTTTAACGAGTCAAAAAGGGAAAAATACTCGGCATCTTTTCATCTTTTACGAGTCAGAAAAGAGCTTAAAGTAGACTTGTCCTAGAGGAACGAGTGGTATAAAGGGAAGCAACTGGTTCCGGCAATGGTGGAACTTCTCAAAACATGTAATGGTCAAGAGGCTGGCTAATAAAACCACTCATCGTTGCGGTTCCTCAGGAAGGGATAAACAATCAAGTGAAAGCATATGATCGGCCAAAGATATGGTGGCGATGGAATGAAACAACCAAGGCTTATCTAGCAAAGTTTAGTGGATACAAATGGCAATCACGAGATGTAAATCCAGTATGGGTTCATTTTTACACAAGCTTGAACCATGGAGAACTTTGCTTGGATTCGGTTTTATGCTTACACAAGCTTGAAACGAAAAACTATGTTTGTTATAAGTTCGTATGCCCCCAGCATAATGACGCAAATTGAGGTACATGCCCCCCAAGCTTCATTGCATTCAACGAGGTGGATGGAATGAAGGTTCACATTCGAGATCTTGGAAAGAATCGACTTGGATTTTACGAGATCTTAATCAAAGACTCGATTTGGAAAGGGAGTTGTTTCATTTTTTTAATGAGTTTGACATAGTAAAAGAACTATCCTCATAACCCTTGTTTCATTTTGAAGCGAGCTTGACACAATTTCAGGAACTATGCTCGGAACCCTTGTTTCATTGTTTAAATGAGCTTGACACAAGATCAGGAACTATGCTCGTACACCTGTTCATGGACCATCTAAGAACGTGGCTCCCAAGAGGCCTTCACAGGATGGAAGAAATGCATTTTGGGAGAAACCCAAGTCAGGATGTGTCAATGACAGATCTGGTTCCAATGCCCCCAGTACATCTTGTACGAGACCAGCTACATGGTTATCAGCAGAGGCAGAGATGGAACGGGTAGCCACATAATTGACCTATGGCAAGGAAGGTACTTCTTGAGAGCAAGAACCGAGAGGGGATGACTATTGCGCAGGAGGCACCGGGGGACTAAAGAACAATAACTGATCGATAGTCACTATTCTTCCCTCGTGTGGAAAACAAACCACATGAAAAAGGGAAGAGACAAGGGCCCCCATGGTATAAATATAATCATGGCCAAGGAGAAGACTAAAATTCGCACCTTGGAAAACCTTGACGTCGATATAGATGGTTTTCCCCCCAAAGTAACAGGAAACTTTGGGAGGATCTCTATAGGTTGACAGGGTTCTCCATAGAATTCTAACAGATTTTATGTGACCGGCACAAGCTGTGGGGAACCCAAAGCTTGCCAAGTAGTGGAAGGAATAAGACTGACAGACACACCCTCATCCAAGACAATGCTAGGTATGGCCTTATCGTAGGCGTATACGGTAATATCGAAAGGCATATAGGATGGAAGGCGGAAAGTAGTCAAATGACTCCAGTCGAAGGTGATGGCCAAACTGCTTGGTGGAGGAATCGTATGATTTCCCCCCTGCCCCCCAAGAACCGAAGAAGGACTCTCGGGATTAGCTGGGATAGGAGAGTCATTTTCAGACGCTGGAGAATCTGATGAGACGAGGAGAACATGAGAATGACGCTCTTCCGAAATAGAGTGATCAATAGGTGGTAAACCCAAGTTGACACTCTTTCCAACCAATGGTTGTCTGGAACAAGCTGAGCACAGCCAGGTTCGGAAGAAGGAGGATGGACAAGGGAAGAATCTGAGTCAATCTCTTTGTCGATGGAGGGAGAGCCTGGAGAGAGCCGCTGATAACCAACGGGGAGTTGGGGTAAAGAAGCTGTAAGACTTTCCAAAATGACAGAAGATTTATCCAGGAGCGGACAAAGGTGAAGGGGATGGATGCCTTCACATAGTCTATAGGGGAATCGAATCTTCCCTTTCTTCTTACCATTGCCAGTTGCTAGGATAGCATCGCCTTAAGCTTCAGAGGACGATGAGGGACGAACCGGATCGTGAGACCATGCTTCTAGGATCCTTGGAATTCCAAGACAATCATGAAGAAGATGGTCATCCTTGCATAATTTACAAGGAAACTTAACCTTCCGCGCAGGAGCAGAAGGTGGTTCGTCCTGGGGTGGACTCGGAGTGGTAACTGCACAGGTGGCCTTGGATTTATCAGACTTCTTCTTCTTCTTCGTCTTCTTCTTCTTCTTCTTAGGCTCCTGGTTACTTAATATGAAACTTTCACCAGGCGAAGGAGGAGAGGAGAAGGAGGAAACAGGGGAAGAAGGCATAGGCTCAACCTTAGAATCAACATGTCTTGGTTCGAACGAAGGAGACGGTGGAACAGGAGTCATAACACTCGAGATCACTGAGGTTGAAAACAACCATACGGGAAAACCGATGGTTATTCCAGGCAACGATAGGGTTGCCATATACGGAGCACCGACATTTCCAAATGAAGGAAACAGACTAGGATTTCCATCTGGGGGAAAACCTTGGCCGGTAGACTCGGGGAATGTTGACATTGAGAATGAGAAAGAACCCTACTCAAACTAACGCAAAACAAGATTTGACCGAGTAAATGTGAATCGTGGCCGAATAAATTTTAAGGCGTAGGAACACAACTTGACCTTTTCATTTTTAAAGAGTCGAGAAAAGGATGAAAGATGATTCTAGTCACCTTCGAATATTTAATGAGCCAGAAGTGACAAGTGCTTAGATGGACCTTTTCTTTTAGGGAGTCCGAAAAGGAACGAAAGTGACTACTTTGGAGAACTAGGCAAAAAGGTTTAACAAACAAATTTGTAAAACTGCATATACACCTTGGCAGTCATATGAAAACCAAGGACTTTCCATACGACAGTTAATCTTCTCGAATGTTGTGTTCAGTGCGTTACGGCTTATAAGGCGGCAGACACAGCTTCCTATGGATAAAGGATGATAACCTAGTGGGGTCTCCCCATATACTCGATGGTACGTGGGAGCACAATTCCGTACTAGACCACTATTGAGTCTCAGAAGGAGGAATCACCCAACCTTGAGTGGAAACAAAAGTGACTAGGTTTAACGACGCCGAAGCACGTCTCTAGCCTAGACCTCTAAATGTGTGCGTTATGTTCCAATGCGTTGTTAGATTTATTCAGTTCATTTTAAAGTTGATCTTGGATTATGTTTCAATTTTCAGGCCTTACCGTATGTATATAACAAAACCTAGGATGCAACTAGAATGAATGAAATATCCTTTTTCTTTGATGAACACCTACCTATGGGAGGGTAGAGAGGTCACTCCCAAACCAAGAAAACCAAGGCAACAAAACAGTCACTCAATGCAAGCAAACATCAATTCTTAAAGTGCACAGATACTACTAATGAGAGATCTAATCATTCGCTTTTAAATATGCAACTTGAAATACAAATTCACTTTCACTTTCACATGCCAAATTAAATGCAATATTTTTTATTTTGATGCCTTTAATCTAAAGAAACCAATAAGTGACAAACAAATGTGGAAAAATGGTTGATCCAAAAAGTTGTAATCTATGTCCGGGTAGTGAAGAGAAATCAAAACAATGCCACGATTGGTCCAATAAAATCACTAAACAATCAACCAAAAGTAAGCAAAGGGGAAGGCTCAATCAAACTAACGGCAAGCAGCAAATGAAACCTTGCAAACAAGCAACCAAGAAAAACTAATCCAAAGGACTTGAAACAATAAAACTAGGTCACGAAGCAAGAAAAACAAGATTCATTTAATGAAGCTAACAATAGAGTGCCTCAACCTTTAAACAGTGAAAAACAAGTCATCAAACAAGTGAGAACAGCAAGGGACTAGCAAGATTGACAGATTCAGGAGGCAGAATTGAAAAAATTCAATTCTATAGCAATTAGCGCAGGCAATATACTAGTAATAAAGCACTGATAGAGAACAATACGCAGCAACAAAGCGACGTTAGTGCGGAAGTACATGCCTTTTCCGCGATGGTCTGATTTACAGAACCGTCGCGACTATTAGGTGTAATAACGTGATGGACAGGATATTACAAAAAGGGTGACGCGATGACAGTGCGATTGTTAAATTAAAAAACGCGATGATGTTCAAAACAGCAACAGGCGAGCTAAAACTCCCAAATCAAAAACAATCAATCTTTAAGCAAAAAGGACATTTCCCAGATTAGGCTAGGAAACTCAGAAAACAGATAACTAGTTCCCAAAATCTCAAAAAGAGACCAAAACAAAAACTCAAGGCAAGAGTAAACAAGAAAAGAAACAAAGGCCAGCTCCCCAGTGGAGTCGCCAATTTGTGATGCAGGAAAGTGTTCCCTCTGCGGACAGAGGCAACCCCTCTAGCCCTAGAGTGGGTCTAGTCACAAACAAGGACAAATCAACAACAATTTTCCTTAAATAGTTCAAGTTGGAGGCCTACCTCAACCAGTGGTCGATGGAGTTCCGTTGCGCTGCTCCAGCTTCCACTTCCTTCTCCTGATGAGTAATCAACTTGAAACAAAGCAAAAGAAATACAACAAAGAACGTGACCAGATACAACAATGATCTATTTACTCATAAATTCAAGAAGTCATGATCTATCTAGTACATTACATACAAGACATAGGAAAACATCATTGATTGCATTAATTATGAAATAGAGTAAGCTTACAACCAACGTCTTGACGTCATAAGCCTCCTCAGAAGGGTCCAGCCAGCATGTTCCTCAAGCATTCACTCTTGAAGATGGATTTCCCAATACAAGTCTCTCTCACTCACAATTTTTACACAAGATCAAAGGCACTCCACAACCTTCCTCAAGCTATCAACAAATCCACACTTGTCACACTCACACCAACTATCCAACAAGCTCACAATACTATCAACAACTCTAAAGACTAAGAATCCCCAAACTACAAAAACTAGCAGCCCATAGCAATGGTGAGAGTTTAAATAGGAGAAGGAGTCTCCATGAAAGGTGGGAGGATGAGCTTATCTCCAAGGAAGGTAGAATAAATGACGGAACAGCCATGCCAGAGAAAGGAGGGAAACATAAACAAGGCCAACAACCAAGTCTGGAGTCATCTGGAAGGCCGACTGTTGGAACAAACTCACCCAAACTAGATCATCGCGAGCACATAACTGGTCTTACGCGCTGACATCGCTATTGAATAACATAGCTAGTCATGTCATCACGGGAAACTACAAGATACAGTTGCGTTGGCACATGAAATTCGACCATCGCGGGAATCACGTGTACTTCCGCGATGGCAGCACTTCTGGACAGTTTTGGAGCGCCCATCAGCGCATTTATTTCGCAAAAAGACGTGATGATGTAGAAACATTTGGAAAAGTGGGTCATTTGGCAACATCAAAGAGCACGAGCATGAATGATTTTGGACTCATGACACAGTAGGAACACTAGGATGAAAGCAGTGACAAATTACTGTGTAACACTAGGTTTGGAAATGGATCAATCAATACCACTGAGGTTTTTGAACTCTTAAAGAGTTTCTTAACTTCAGCTTTAGGTGGACAATCTCTCGTTTGATGATCCTCATCACATATCTGACACCCCGCAGGGGGTTTCCTCTGCCCAGAAGGGTTTGCAAAAGGTTTTTCAGGAGATGACTCATCCTTCTTCTTCTTTCTCCCTTTCTTTTTCTTCTTGCCCCCTGGTTGCTTCAGTTGTTTGCCCTTGTCGGTCGACATGGCATTTACCTCCGAGGCAATAAGTTCTTCATTTGCATTTTGATCATAAATCTTACGGGCTTTCTTAGATGTAGCCTTTGTCGATTTCGTGCTTGTCATACCTATCATGCCATTGCCGGCATGAGATTCTTTGTTTGATTTAGGAGGGGAAGGAACGGAAAATTCCGGTCTAGGAGCATCAGGTATTTTATCGTAGAGCATGCCAGACTAAGTATAGATCAAGTCTAGATATTGTGCATGAGCAATAACTTTCTCTTCAGTGACGACTCCTCCCTTTGCCACATCTTCTGTAATAGAAGGTAACAATGACTTAATAAACCATTCAGCCAACAGCTGATCAAGAACATATGTTTTTACCATTCTACGATGACGTCGCCACTCATGAATATGATCAAATATGTGAGTGGCCGTTGTCTGTTTGAAATTGGTAAGAAGCTCTGTTCCCGTTTCGTACCTTATAGGTAACTGAAAATGGGTTAAAAAGGTTGTGCCTAGGGTATTGAAGTTATCAAATGAAGTTCTAGGCAATTCAATATACCATTTTGCTGCTGGACCAGTTAACGTTCACTGAAAAAGGCGAAGCCTGATCGAATCATCGTTGAGAGTTTTGGATGAACACCACAGATGAAAGGTCATCACATGATTCGACGGGTCTTCACCTAGATTTCCATTAAATTTAGGAATATCTGTTGGAAGTTTATGCGGAATCACCGGCCACCAAGGGGCGTAAGCAATTGGATCATTCGTTAGCCGGTTTAGATCTGGTAATTGTAGAGTTGCTACAAAGGGCAACTGTTGATTTAGGTTAGGCGAAGCGTACCCAGGATAAGATGGGATTTCCTGAGTAGCGGGTCTTTGCATACCAGCATAGTGCATTTGATGCTGATAACTTTGATAAGGTTGATGGGCATAACCGTTATGGAATGGTTGATTTTGTCCGATTTGAATGTACGACTGCCCATTACTTGCAAAGACTTGGTGCTCAATTCCTTAGTAAACTTGTTGGAATTGTGGTTGTTGATATTGCACCAGCCATGGTTGTGAGATCATGTACTATTGTCCAATACTGGCTGTTTGACCAAGATGAGGGGTAATGGTACCCGTTTGAGCCTGGGTCACTCCAGTTAAGGAGCCACTAATCGATGATTGTGGTGGCGTCGCAGGGACAAGGGGCTGTTGGATTGCAACCTGAGAGACTTGAGGTTGGCATACAACAGGTAACGCTTGTACTTGCGACACCGTCACAATAGCCGGTGTAGTGGGGATATTTGACATAGGTAAACTTTGTTGCATTGAGTATACAACTCTTGGTTGTTGAGGCAGTATTGGCATCCAACCACTGGATGTAATTCCAGCATAACCTGAATTCTGTTGCAAACTCTCGTATGTTTGACCTCCCGAAGGAGACAATGAAAGGGCATATTTCCCCCCATACGGTGGTAATCCGGTGCTTAAGGGAATTATTTGCCTTTGAGGACCGGACTGCCCAAATTGACATTGTGGAGGATCAATTTGTTGAGACTCAACATAAGAGATTGCAGATATTATTCCAGACGAACAAACGGGAATAGACCATATCGTCGAAACAGCCCCTGGATGGATTCCATCCAGTGATTGAGAGCTAGTTGCGATAGATGGTACGTCAGCGAACATTGTTGGAGTGGCAGCAGGAACTTCTACCACTACTGTGTCAAATGACACAGTCCTAGATGTCGACGGTTGTTCAGAAATATCTAGTCTATCCAAAAGATTTCCTAGTGATTCTACAGGAACTTCCGATAACGGTAGACTAATTTCTGACGAAGAAGGATATAGGGTGATCCCAACTCCAAAATGCGATGGAGTACTAGATGGTGGATCCTCCACAATCTCTTCTATAGCAATCAAACCAGGTGGAAGAGGTAGACCGTCAGGTCCGTAAAATATTTCTAGTGCCGAAGAAGGTATAGATTTTGCAACGACTGATGTTTGGGGAACAACACCTTTCGAATCAGCTATAGATGGAGCCGGTTCAGGTATACTAGGATTAGTTCTACTGTCCTCTAGTGGCTGTGGAACTTCTTCTATAAAGGCAGGGGTACCAGAAATGTTTGGAGTAACCGGAGTCTCTGAGGGTGTCGGAACACTTGTTCCAACCTGACCAGGGCACTTTGAGCTAGTTAAATGAGTTCGCTTTGTCCAGAATAGTTTTGATTCTAGGGACAAAGATGGTTGACTCGTAAGTCTCCGTGAATGACGGGGTTTCAATTGACTTTCTTCCACGATTGTGGATTACTCGATCAACTAAAAATAAAGGGGAAAATGTTTCTGAATTAAATGAATTTTAGACACTTTGACACAACTTGTTTTTTCAATGTTTAAGAGTCGAGAAAAAACAAAAGATGACTCCAGTCACCTTCGATTTTTAATGAGCTTGAAGTGACAAGTGCTCAGATGGACCTTTTCCTTTAAGGAGTCTGAAAAGGAATGAAAGAGACTACTCTAGAAATCTAGATAGAGGGATTACCAAACCAATCACAAAACTGCAGAATACTTTTTACGGTACGGCAGTCAATCTTCCCGAATGCTGTGTTCAGTGCATTGCGATCGATAGGGTGGCAGACACGGCTTCCTATGGATAAAGGATATAGCCTATTGTGGTCTCCCAATATATACTCAATGGTACATGGGAGCACAAGTCCATACTGGCACTTGTCGTCTCAAAGAGGAGGAATCACCCAACCAGTAGTGAAAGCGATAGTTACCAGGCTTTACGACGCCGGAATACGTCTCTAGCCTAGACTTCTAGATGTTGTGCGTTAGGTTCCAAAACGTTTTTAGGTTCATTAAATTTATTTTACAGTTGATCTTTCTTAAGAAATTTTCCTTTCAGGTTCACCGTGTGATGTAGATATACAATTCCTAAAATGCAATGTAAGATGATAAACAATCGTTTAATCTTCTTTTTGCAATGAAAATCCTAGCTACTAAAGAAAGAGAGATGATATTCTTTCAACATAGAGTAGAGAGCACACACTAGATGCAGTGTCCTAAATCAAACCAACAATCAATATAAATGCAAATGCACATGCATGTATTTGTTTTTAGCTTCCTTAATGTGTGAATGACAAGAAGAATTCTAAGTACAAATATGATTTATCTTTTCAAAGCGACAATACTAACAAATTTCTTTTCAAAAATGAAAGGAAGATAATGACGACCCTTTGCTATTTTGAAGTGAAAACTACTTTCGACACTTGAAAAACTACTAATCCAAATCAAATACAAGAGTAACTGTATAATCGACTATCAAGAACAATAGAATTATTTTCTTTGACTGAAAATGACACTTGCGACACTTTCAAATCAAAAGACGACAGTTTGATTATGCTACTTCTTTGTAAAAGAGAACTAAAAATGGCACACAATACATAAAAACATTCATAGTTCTTTGCACAATGGAGGTGGAATGATGGAAAGGAATGGGTTTCCACAGTGGTATACTGATCATAGACAGCAAAACTCCTGAATAGAGCTGAAAAGAGTGAACACAAAAACCAAAAAACTGAGAGCGGAAGAGGTCTTGTTTGATCAGCGCACCTGTAACACAATGAAAGTGCGATGTAGTGCACCTACTGCACATGGGAGGTGTGATGCATCCAGATTCCCAAGAGTAGAAGGTGCGATGGTCCAAGGACAAGACTTCAACTGGGTTCTGAGTCACAGTTTGCAGCTCAGTTCAGGGATTTAGGCCGAGCAAGTGATGTACAGTAAATAGAAATCACAGGGACTGATCTAATGAGGTTACTAGAGCCACCACTAGGGCAATTAGAAGGTTTGTAAATCGATTGTTCAGTTTATAAACAAAACTGGGAGATAGACTGAAGTAGCATTGATCTACTTTGCACTTGCATAGCAAATGCAGTTCGAATAAAACAAAGAAATAATGTATTCGCTCCCCAGTGGAGTCGCCATTTTGTTATCTGGAAATCTAGTGTCCACTCGGAGTTGCTAGTCCCACTAAGACTGGTAGCTATCTTAGAAACAAACAAACTAAAACTAATTTCATTTTCCTTTATGAGAAGTAGATAAGAGAGGAATGAAGGACGCCAACCTCAGTCTTGTGCTTGGTTCCTTGCTCGGTTCCTCTCCCTTCTGACATATCCTTACCGCTTCTCCTTCGTCTACCCAGTTTCAAAGAGAACCTGTGGAATCAAAGTAGCATAATTCTATCGAAGAACATAGATCTACAATCATAAACAATATAGGACTAGATATATATTGACCACACAAATTCATATATCATCAAACATACAAGAATGTGGAGGTAAACTTGAATAGCTTTATTAATATCAAGAATAAGCAAAGAGGATTACAACCAATTGTTCTAACCCGGCGTCATCCTCCAGCATGAAAGCCCTTCTTTCACCTCATGAAAAGCTTAGATCACCCAACACTATGATGTTCCACCAAGAAACCAACAACACTTCCTTACAAAATACAAAAGTCTAGCCTCTGGATCTCTGGGATGAGGAATCCATATATAGATGATTGCAGGGAGGTGAGTCAGCTTCTGGGATTTTCATTAGTGTCTTCTCTCTGATAGTTCTTGATTCCACTTGGAGATTGATGATCTCTTACTCATCCCTGGGCAAATTTAGAGAGACAAGTGTCCTGGGAAAGTTTATGGAAGATTCCAAGATCATCCACTTAGCAAACTGCTTCCGCCATTTGTCTACTCTCGTCCATCGCACCCTATAGAAGGAATTTTCAGTATGCATCGCACCCCCCGTGTGTAATAGGTGCAATGCATCTCACCCTCAGCACTGAGCAATCAGTATGGTCTAGTTTTGACCATTTATGAGTAGTTTTCTGTGGAGAACTTCTAGGAGATGATGTAATTAGCTGACCTTGTTCCTTTAGGGTGTGAAGCAACACTTCTAGGGACTTAGGAGCCCTTGGTTTATGGACGTGTATGATTAGGGTTGCAGTGCCCAAAAATGTCTATAACATATGGGTTTAGTTTCATCAATCCGTGCATGTTGCACCCCTATTGTATATGTCCCTACTGCGCTTCCTTCTCCTATTTGCACAGCTCCTATTCCTTCCAGAGTTGCTCCTTCAACTCATGCAACTCCTTCACTGTTTCCTCCATCCTCTATTTTTCTCTCTGCCTTTTCAATGTCCTCTTGTTGTGCTATTGCCTCTTCACCTCTATTGCCAAAGGTTCTTTCTACACAAGTGGGTCTACTCTGAACTTGCAAATTTGTTCTGCCTCTGCGTTGTCAACAATCTTCCTCTTGCCTTTTTCATGCGTTGGTATGTTTACCTTTGTTGCTACTGCTAGCGGTGCTCTCCTGGATGTTGCTTCGCTAACCATTCCACATTGATGTCGACCAGTTCATTGGGCCTCAAGAAGTTGTGACAATATCTCCATGGGTCTTCCTCAGCCCAATGACATGCCCCGTGGATCCATGGAAATTTCACTCTTGCGCAGTGATCCTTCAAAAAGCAATGTGGGTCATATGGATTGAAGCTTCTGGTGCCAAAAGTAAATTTCTTTAACTCTTCTGTTTCGGCATCCACATGCTTGAGATTGTACATCTCATACAACTTGATCCACAATGGAAAAGTGGGCCAAGATACCTTCTTCTTCTGGTGTAGCCTAGATGATAGTCCTGTTGAGATGTGGTATGACACTTCTTGCATGATGAGCTTGCCCATGGCAAACTTCAGCAAAACATGCAGAGGCTTCTTCGTGCTGTACATATGTATGAAGGTGCCAAAAGGTGAGGCATACCAATCCACTATGTCAATCAATGCCTCCATTATTTCCTTCAACATGCGAGGTGGATCCTACTCAAATATCATCTTGTACACATTTGGGTGAAAAAATGTTCTGACAAATGTGTGATGACTCCGTGGAAGCTGCATTCGGAAAACAATTTGCAATAAATGTTTACAAATGTTTCCACTGGTGTTCATGCCCACTTCAAGCCCAAGAACTCCTGACTAGCACATATTGCATCCAATATGTATGCGGACATGTAGATTTCTGCTTACCAACCTTTGGATGGCTGCCAATCTCTTGATACCTGTTCCTTCAGCCTATGAGCCAACATGTGAGACCAGTTGCATGATTTTCCTCCACTAGCCAGTTTGTCCAACACAATCACCCAACTTTGCGAGAAGGTCTCTGTGCTCTCTTGGCCATACAAGCGACATGCAAAGATGACCAAGTACTGATACACCTTCCATAGTGTATCTTCGTCTTGTAAATCTGGGTAGGTGTCTCCCTAATTTGGCTGGCTCCTTCACCCAGTTATTCAATATATACTTGGAGTTGGCATTTCTACTGGGTATGCTGAAGGGTGTCTCCATGGTGATCAATGGCTTCAGAAAGTGGTACATCTACTGATAATCTTGTGCCCTGAAGGTAGAAATATTTTTCTCACTAACACTACTTAACACCATCATCTCGGGATCAGTGTGTGAGACGATCCAATGTATCATGTCCATGCATGGGAATGCGGCATACTTGCATGCAATCTGATACAAGTCGGTCTTGTGAATGTTCACATAGACTTTGTGTTCTTCGATATCTTCCCCAAATGTGCCTAAGAATGAATCATTAACCTCCTGCCATTTTAGCTTGATGTCATTGTCTATGATCAGCTTGGTGTCTTCGTATATCAACAAACTCATAGACACTTGCTCAACTACTTCTCTAGTTGCGCTTCCGTCGCTGTCCTTTGACCCTTCTCTCTTGGAGGCCATTAATACTGAAGTGTTGAGACACAGATGAACGCCTACTATATCTGGAGACATGGTGACATGCATGGCAAGAAATCTTTTAGTTATAACCAAAGAAAACTTGAGGATTAACATGCAACATACTCATGGAACTACTGGCAAGGATTATACAATTTTCACTGGGAGGCTAGGAGACTGACTGTTGGAACTCTGCAAAAGGTAGTCTAGACTATCAGGAGCCTAGTTGACTACTAGAGTTGTAGGATGTGCAATCTATACTAGCCTATTGGGTGCTAAGATTGTGCAATGCACAATTTCAGCTAGCAAGTCATGCAGACCCAGGGACTGCATTGTGCAATTTTCTGGGCCAACAGACACTACCTCTCGTAATTGCACAAAGAAAGATAGAGGAAATTGTCTGGCCAGTTTTGGGCATTTTTTGGGAGGAAGGCAGAGCCTTCCCTCTCAGAATTACACAATGTTGTCCAGGCAAAGCAAAGTCCGGGCCAAGGTTGCCTAGACCTGCCAATGGGCAACTAAAGTCATATGAAGATGTGAATGCATGGCGATACTGAGTATAATTAGGAGTGAATGATCATGCATGCAAACAATGAATGCAAGATTTAGAAAGTAGAAAAACATGCATGTAAGTGAAACGATTCGTCGAATCGGCGACCATTCGTGAAAAATAGTGTCATGCATACGACAACAGTGAGATGAAAATGAAAACTAAAATGGTGCTTGTAGACGCTAACATGCATGCAAAAAAAAGAAAGAATTCATAGAAATCAAGCAGACAACACTCACACAAGCCAAAACACAAAAAGAAACAGAAATGTTGCAAAAGACAAGTAAAGCGGACTTACCCAGAAATAGTTGAGATGGATTTGTCGAAGAATTCTAGATGTGTTGTGGGATGTCAGAGCTCTGAGATCGATGTGAAGAATGAGCTCTGAAGCATCGAATAAAGAATTTTTAGGTTTATGACATGCATGCCACAAATCTAGGAAAAAGCGACACTTGGAGGAAAGTTTCTAAAACGATCTTTGCATGTAACCTCCAGCTGCTAAAAATAGCTCCCTAAAATCTAGGGATGTTTTTTGCATGTTGCTTTTTTCTATTTCAAGAAAAAGCATCCCATGCATGCAAGTCAAGTTTTCTGGGTCCCGGGTGGAATCGGTTAACCTGAAGGCACATGCAACAACCTGCTTGACTGAGATGGATTTTTCAAAATTTTTGGGAGGAGATGGGTTGGCTGTCCATAGGGATTGTGCAATTTCTGGGAGGAGTAGGTGATTGCTACCCAGAATTGAGCAATTTCTGGGTTGAGTTGCACTGTTGGGCCAGATTGTGCAATTTTCTTGAGGAAGGTTGTTTGACTGCATTGTGTAATTTATAAGCCTAGCAGGCTGCCCAGTAGATTTGTGCAATTTCTAGAGGGAAGGTTGGTTCCCCTCCAGAATTATGCAATTTTATGAGGGAGTTTCTCAGCTAGCAGCTGGCCCAAGTCCAGGATGGCAGCTTGTGAGAGGAGTGGAGCAAACTGACATGCATAGGCTGGAAAGCTGCTGAAAAACCAATGAAACCTATGTACTTGACTGTGCAAGGCATGTTGCTAGGATGGTTGGTAGGGAGGCTCCAAAACGAAGCTAAGGAAAAATTTTGGAGTGTGGTTGTAGCTGCCACAACATGTTCATATTGTTTTCATCGATGTATTGGCTTCTGCTGGTTGAAAGTAGAAGTAGATTCTTGTCTAGTGATTTAGTAAATTACATGATCTTGTGAATCTATAGGTTTTTATGCATGGCATAAGAGTTGAGAAAAATATACTAGAGGATATTTTGAAGTTTTTAGTTTTGGGTTACCGATGAAATTCGAATTTGCAATACATACATTGGGATCGGAAAATGTTGTTCTACGGTTTGCGGCTCGAGTATGCATTGGAAGGCAGCTCAAATTTTATAGCCTAGAGGGACAAAATGGAGGCTATTCTAGAGGATAATGGCTTGAAGGAATTAGTTGATCAAGAAATTCCTAGGCCAACAACATCAGGTCCACAAAATTTGGACGAATGGAAGAAGTGTGTGGCAAAGGTGTTGGCTGTTTGTGGCCTGACCCAGGTTCAATGTTAGTTAGCCAAACAAATCCCTACACTACTGGCCCTTTTGGCATCAACCCACAGAGCGCGGACTGATGTCACCCAAAGCAATATGGGGGGATGCTAGAACCAAGTTTCTGCACCCTGAGATGGTCATGATGTCAGTTTATACCTTCTGTTCCTACTTTCACACAGGTCACTAAGATTTAGGGCTCTGTGAGCCTAGCCCTTTATTCTGCCCTTCAGTACCTCCGTGAAGGTGTACAGTTGACCTTCGCACAGAATTAACCTGCGGTTCAGGTACTTTCGCGCTGCTATGACAATGTCTTTTATAGGTTCCCAAGTTATTTGTGTTTTACTTATCTTACTAAACAATCACAGTTAGCCCCACGTAAACTAATATTCTTACTGGCATTCAATTAACCAATATAATCACATACATTCATGCATCACATAAACATTGTAAATGAAACCCAAAATGTAATATAACCAAGTGCCTTAACAGGAAATAAATACAAAGAATTTGTAGAATACTTCGCTTTATTGATATCTTTGGATTATTACAGACTCTATCCACCCTGCACACATAGCTACAGGGGTCCATGCACTCAACTGCGGACTTCCACCCTAGGCCTCTGTGCACTTAGTGGCAGAGCCTCTACCTACGCTAAGACCCAAAACACTTAGACTTCACTACCAAGACTCTTCACTCCATTCTTCACTAAAATACTTCTAACTACTTAGAGCTTACTTACTTAGCTCATTTTACAACTGAATTTACACTTTAAAACATAAGGGTAGACAAACCTTTATGAATCTTGACACCTTCACACTCCGCTACCACAAAATGTGGAGACTTTACAACTATATTACACAATTGACCCAAAACATGGGCTTTTAGCCCCCAAAACTCTCCTTGGGGGATCCCGTTCCCACAGGCCCCCAACACAAACATGGTGACTCGCCCTCGAGTCACTCTACGGGTGCGGAGATCTTGGCGTGAAGACCTCCCAGCTCAACCTGTATGACTGCAACTTCGGCAGTGCACTATGCGGTCACCTGCTTCACTTCTTTGACCAACTACTCAGTCACTGGTCCTGAACAGTCAGCCTGAAGATTCTGCTGAGTTTCTTTTAGGTTTGCAAGCTTTCCTTCAATAGAGGTTGTGACCACATAAGCCTCATCCAACTAGGGCTTCAAGCATGCCTTTAGCACTGCCTCCTTGTGCTTCATCGCATCTATCTGTTCTTTCAACTGCTTGGCCTCCTACATCTTCGCTAGTCTCTGCATGAGAGCGACAGTTCGCGTTGTACCTTTTACCTCGTCATAGCGCTATTGCAGTTCTCGCGCCTCTGTCTCCAGCCACTGTACATTAGGGTCCTCCTGTAGGCTCATCAAGACCTTGAACGACTATTCAAAAAGTTGTGTGTAGTCTGCTACTGCACTATCGACCACTGCTATCACCTCTATGACAGCAATTGCACACTGCTCCTTTACTTCTAGCAGAGTTAAAGGCTGGGCCTTCAACTATAATTCTGTAATCTATAGGTTCAGCTCTAGCTGAACCCTAGCCATCTTTGTTCGAGCATCACACACCCCTGTAGCAAGCTTGCGGACGTGTACCTTGACTGATTCTTCCTCAGGAATGGCCAACTTCGGGACCATTCGGTAGGCCTCCTCCATGACCTGAACTATCCGCTTCTTTCGGTCAGTTAACTCGGTCATGAAGATGATAGCAGAGTCTTACTGTAGGGCCATCTGTTCATTATTAATCCTCTTCTCACTGATTACCTATAAAGCGTGGTGTTCGCAAGCCTCAGCTCAGTGATCACTCCATCCTACAATAGGTGGAGTGCCTCGCCAGGGAGCACTGCCAAGTTCAACCCCACTCCCTTGAGGTTGTTGACAGTGGGCTTGTCAACTTCATTCTCTGTGGTCAGAGCTCCATCCAGCAGCACTATTGCACTGGAGACCTTTACGTGCAGCATCTCGTCAACTTATGAAGTGCTGATATTGAGGATGGTGGACACCGTGCCAACCTGGGATGCGCAGGTGTGCAGCTCCTACAAACCTATCTCAATGGCTCCCAATAGTAGCTTCTTCTGCTGTTCAAACTGTTGTAGTGTCTCTACGATGACATCCCACACCATGTCTCCAATGTCATGCAAATCACCCTCTGTGAGGGTAATTCGGTCCAACGATGCCTTAGTGGCCTTGGCTTTCTTCCTCAACCCCCCTTTCTCTTATTCCCTTGGACACTTGATACGGGCCAATGTCTCCTGTGGGTCCGCACTGTGCTGCTCTATCTGCTCATCCATTTCCTCCTTAGTGTCAGGCGAAGGTAACCTCACGCCTTTTTTAGAGCCCGCTTTGTCCCGCCTGTCTGCTTTTTGGTCTGCTGGGCAGTATTACACTCCACCTAGTCCTTGTCAGCAGCATCCTTCTTCCTCTTCTCGACCAGCTACGCAATCTTAAGCTTGGCCTCCTCCTTCTTGCACTGCACGACAAACTTTCTTGCCCCCACCGCCAAGTCTGATGCAGTGCGCTACTCTGCTGGCCAGTGATCAAGTACTGCATCAATGGCATCGTCTGTTGCCAAGTAAGGCAAGTCATACCATGTCTGTGCAGGGTCCTTCTGCGCCCTGATCAACACATGGTGAAAGTCTACCTTGAAGTCCATATAGCCCTACAGGTTGGAAAACGCAGTAGCTGACAACCGCGATTTGCGATTGATAGCCATGTGAATGTTCATCTCCATCAAGATCCAGAAGATCTTGTTGTCCTTGGTGCATTGCGCATCCTTGGTTGCCCACAGTGAAGCATACTTCGCTGCTTCTGGTAGGTCCAGCACAACTGAGGGGAATTGATTATTTTCCGACAGCTGCCATGCTACCAGCATAATAGACAGCAAGAGCCACGCATAGTGGAATTTCGTGCTAAGCTCCTGTGCCTCGCGACAGTTTGCAAGGCACTCACCACAGAGATAGTGCACCCAATTGAACTAGACTCCTTCGGTGCATTGGGCTGCAAGAGTAATGATTGGTGCCGTCACTTCATCTGCGTGACATTTCCTCATAACATTTCCTACCAAAATTTGTGTGGCCACCTTGAATGCAGGGTCACTGATACTTGAGATGGCATAACCTCGCGGTTTCTTCACAAGCTTGAATTTCTCCTTCATGGCCTCTGCGAGGGCCTGTTCTCCACCTTTTCCACAAACATCATGGCTAGATATTCTCCTATGTAGGGCAGCTGTGTGATCCTATGGATCAATCTGTCAGTGATGGGTATTGGCTCCTCCAGCCACAGACACCCATCGTGCACCAAGCATAGTAGCTGATTGATGACCAACACTATAATGGGGGTGCGGTTGTAGTGTGGAACCCATAGCAGGTTGAGTAGACCTGCCTTGTCTACTCCCCTAAGCCACTTCCATGGTTCAAATGCAGTCATCCCGGTGGTTGTGTCAATAATACGATGCATTAGCTACTCGGTCGCTAAGTGCGGGAACTTCTCATGGTCAGCTAAGTCCCAATCTTCTAGCTTTAACAGAGGAACCTACCCCAAGCGTGGTCCTTCAAAGACAATTACGTCCGGCAGCAGAAGGGTTTGCCAGGGGACCTTGCTCTCGTTAATGTCTTTTGGCACCTTGGTTTTGCCTTTGCATGGAGGGACGTACTCGACCAACTTAGTGATAGGTTCATCACTCTAGACTTAAACTTCCTCCACATCTACCCCCAAGTCCTCGTCGTCCATCGGGATGTCCTCCATTTCTTCCTCCTCCAGCTCCAGGTTGATGGCTTTGCCCTTTTCCTATGCACTGGGCTTGTCCTTTAGTGGGTTTCTTCTCGGCGATGTGTGCACCGGTATTGCAGGCTGCTTTCCCTTTTTGTCCTTCACACTCTCCTTGGTTGGGGTCGGCTTTGGTCTAGGTGTCTGTGGTGATTTGGGAACTTCAGCTAATAATTTTTCAACCTTCGAGGCAGCTTCCTCTACCTTGCTAACCACCTCCAGCATAGCCTCCTCGATTATCACTGTTTCTATGTCCATAGCTTCTATAGGTGCCTACTTGATGCTATGCAATAGATCCTATGTCTCCTTTGGAAATATCTCAAATACTAAGTTGGCTAGCAAAGCTTTGAAGTTCTCGCGGTTCATGTGCACCTGAGAGCTCAGCAACTCAATTATCAAAATGCCAAGTGTTTTTTACTGAGTAGCCACCTGTAATTTAAAGGGCATTTTGAATTCAAATCAGATCGTTCCCCCCACATTTGGTTCATTAATGCCAGATTGGCGGAAGATTTCCAAGGATGTTACCCATAAATTTTGTCTTCAATGCTAGCCGCCCACTCCATTTGGCCGCATTTGTATCATCAAATCATCAACAATGACTTTAATGGTCACTTTCCAACTGACCTGTGTTATTTATCCCTGGGTAACGCAGCTCCATTCATGTTGTCGCGAACCTTATGACATTTCCTCACTTTGCACAATCCTCCAATCACACATCTCCCCAACCTGAGTAGTGTAGTTTATAGTCCCGCACCTCCTTTCAGTTGCCTAGAGCGCTAAGACTATGCTACCCTCATAGAGTCACCTAGCCGTATCACTAGTGTATGGCTTCAATTGGCTGTCATTCACCTTTCCTTGGAAGGGATCTCCATTCAATTTAACCAACTGAACTACTCTGTCGTCGGCAATCTCCTTAATGACATAGGGCCCTAACCAGTGCATTTTTATTTTTTCTAGAAATTTATCAAACTTACTGTCATATAAAAAAACCAGGTCATTTACCTTAAAGGTGCATAGCTTAATGTGTCGATCCTGCCATGCCTTTTCATGCTGATTTTGGACTTGTTGGTAGAATATAACTAGAAATCTCTCTTCCTCAAGCTCAGCTAGCTGCGTGAAAGCCTCTCTTTTAGGGCTCCATAATCTGTCATACCCGTTAGTGCCGCTAAGTGTAGACTAGGCACAATGTATTCCATGGGCATTACTGCTTCAACGCCATATACAAGACTAAAGGGTGTTTGTCCAGTCAACGTTTTGCATGTCATCCAATAGGCCCATAGAAATACAGGTATGCATAGGTCCCAATCACTTCGCTAAGAATTGAAAATATTGGTCAGAATATTCTCCAACACCTTATTGAATGCTTCCACTGTCCCATTATCATGTGTGTGATAAGGCGTGCTCTTCTGGTGATATACCTGAAATTCCTCCGTTGGTGCACTGGTCGTCTCGTTCAGAAATTACGTACCACGATCGCTCATCAAAATCATTGGACACCCAAATCGTGCCAATACATACTCAAAGAGGAACTTCATAGCAGTCACGTCTGTTTAGTCCTTCACAGGCTATGACTTCACCCATCAAGTCAAATACTCAGTCGTGATGATAATGTACCGTGCTCCTGTTTTCTTTCCTTGGGGCTGAATGGGTCCCACAAAATCTATCACCCATTTCTCAAAGGCTTGTAACGTCATCTATGGATTCAAAGGCAGCTCATCCCTCTGTGATGGTCTGCCAGTCCTTTGGAACACATCACACACTTTGCAGTAAGATTTTGAATCCTGATGGAGGGTTGGCCACCACAACCCTGTGCGTAGAATCTTTTGTGCAGTCGCTTTCCCTGCATATTGACCTCCCGTGGCACCCCCATGAGCGTCTGTAAGGATACTACTCCTTTCAAACTCTAGTACATATTGTTGTAATACTTCATCAGACCCCATTTTGTACAGATGCCCGAAAATGAAAGAAATGCCTGTCGTGCACACCACTAACTCCTTCTTTTACTGGATGGTGTAACCTTCTGGGGGCAGTTCCTGTCATTAGTAACTGTATGATGTCTCCAAAGTGACCATATGTGATGTGCACTACAAATAGTTGCGCATCAGGCAATCCCTTTTCCAAATTAGTGGGCTCTTCCCCTATTCTGATGTGTGACAAATGGTCTGGTCTCACGTTCAGTTGTCCAAGCTTCACAATAACCTCAAAATCATACTCCTGGAACAATAAATACCACCTTCATATTCTCCCCCACAACACATGCTTATTGAACAGGTATTTCAACGCGGATTGATCCGTATACATATTAAAATGTCGACCCAGCAAATAGTGTCTAAACTTCTGGAGTGCGTATACCATGGCTAACCCTTCGCCCTCGGTGGTGGAATAGTTCTTCTCTGCCTTGGATAACCTCCTGCTTGTGAATGTTATAGGATGGTCCAATTCTCCTCCGCCAGCCTGTGTCAGTACTGCTCCCAGTGCTATACATGATGTGTCTACATGTACATGAAACTCCTTCTTCTAATCCGGGAAGACTAAAATCAACATAGTGACCATTTTCTCTTTCAATACATCTAAGATTTTCTTACAGTCCTCATTCCAATAGAACGTGACATCCTTTTTCAACAAATTCTCCATAGGCGTGGTGATCTGGGCATAGCCCTTGATAAACTTCCTGTAATACCCAATATGTCCTAAGTTTCCTTGTAGCTATTTCACACTCCTCGGTGCCTCCAAGTTGAGTGTCACTGCGATCTTCATGGGATCTACCATCAATCCCTGTCTATAAACCACATTACCCAGCAGGGTCCTAAAAGGAACACAAAACAAGCATTTCTTCAAATTGAGCGCAATCTGGTACCTTTGACAAGTATCTAGCATTAGGCACAAACTTGCCACATGGAGTTTCACCAGCCCAAACACAATCTAGTCATCAAAGTACACCTCCAGAAACTTATGAATAAATTCCCTGAATGTAGCAATGGCTACGCGCGAAAAAATTGCAGATGCATTCTTCAATCCGAAAGGCATTACAGTGTATTGAAAACATCCCCACTCAGTCACGAAGGTCATCTTGCTCCTATCCACCGGCGCGATTTTGATCTGATGGTACCGAGAGAACCCATCAGTCAAGGAGTTTGCTTCCTAGCCACCTACATTTTCCAATACCTCGTCAGTGAACGAAGTCAGGAAAGGATCATGTATGCAAGCATCATTGAACTTTCAGAGATCTACGCATATCCTTATTTCATCCTTCTACTTCTTTTCATGTACCACCATTGGGCTCACCCAATCAGATTCTTCTACATGCTCAATGATGCTTGCCACAAGCATCTTGTCTAGCTCTAAGCAGACCTTCTCCTTATACTTCGGATTGAGACAGTAAGGTCTTTGCTTAACTAGCTTTGCGTCGGGCTTTAACATGACCTTCATAACACCCAGGTCTCCTATTATCCCCTTTAGCTCTGTAAATTTGGTAGGGAACAAATCCTAGTATTCACATAGCAATTCAATTACCTTATGTACCATCGAGTCATCCCAATAATCTTTAATCTTCACGAATTTGGGCTCCGCCTCCGTACCAATATTTACCTTTTTCGTTTTTAGTGGCATTATTATATCAGGATTCTTAATCTTTGGTCCCTCAACCTCGTAGTGACCCTCTGTTTCAAGGATGTTAATCTTTCGTGGATCCTCGTCTTCTTCTTTAGCAGTCATGTTATAGCACTCCTGTGCGTGGTTCAGCTGAGTAGTCCAATCGGGTGGAATCAGATCCAAACGATCTTGCGGTATCCTAAAGATTGCTGCTTTAACTTCTTGCAGTGCTTTGTCAATATAGTCAAACCCATCTTCGAAGCTGAATGTCATTATGAATCCTTCGCGTAGAATATACCATTCACTTGTACGATGGCAAAGCTCTATCTCTAAGTACCAGTTCATCGGGATGACATCTAAGGTGTGACAGAACAAGTGCACCCATTCAGGTTGGGGCTTCACTCCATAAGCCTTAGCCCATTTGGCCAAGTGTGCACGCGAATCATCCTTATCATATTTTTTTGTCATTCATACCTTCAGCTTCCCAAAGCATGTTCTCATCATCCTCCTAACCTCATGCCAGTCATCAAATCTACCCTTGTGTGTACCCCACCATCTTGCGGGCATAGCATACAGTGCCCAATCCAAAGCCTGGAAGTGCTGTTTTTCTGGTACCTCCCTTTCAAATGTATCCAAAAATACATCTACATCATTCAGGACATTATAAGTGGGCATATTTCTTACCTCTGACGACACACAACACAATGACCGAGTCATCTTGTTGCAGTTCAACGTGATCACTTCATGTAGTCGATTCTACCAACACTCTAATTCTTCATCAGAGTCTGAGGTGAAGGAACTCTCACAATCCCATGTAATTCATCCATCCACTGTCATGTTCACCCAATTTTTGTCTTGCGTTGTTATCTTATATATGCATTTCAAATTGTCATCACTCTCATAATCGTGGACTAGTTCAGTATAGTGTGATCCTTCAGTAGGATCTAGGGGTACTATTACATGGAGTGATTTCTTTTCAAATATCATCTTTCACTTCTTTAGGTTGATTACCCCATTCATGTCAGTAGCCCAATCAATGCCAAGGAGCGTAGGGTAGGGGTTGCTGTCATCCATAATTTCTATTACTTCAAAGTCAACCAATGCACTCACACCTTCAATATCTATAGTCACTCCTTGCAGTTGTCCCAATGGGATGATCTTATGCTGATTTGCCATCCTTAACTGAATAGGAGACCACTGCAGTGCAGGTCTTCCCATCCGCTCCCAAGTCTGCTTTGATAAAACGTTCGCATCTGACCCTAGATCCAAAATAACCTGATCCATTTCATATTCTCCTATCTGCGCGGTCAGTCTCATCTCTCATCCTATCCTTGCTTTATGCTTACCAACCTTCCGTACCACGGTGGTTCACCCGGAGTGTTTCCGACACATCTATTTATAATCTCCTATAACCCCTTTATAGCTTTACTATCACGCAACAACTTCATGCAGGTTTCTAGAAAGGTCGTAAGCATAGAAGGGTCCATTTCATGATCAGTCTCATCCTTGCTCCCTGAGGTAGAGGCCTCAGCGAAGCTCTTCTTTTCTTCCATGAACGTTTCACGTGTGCACTCCAAATCAAATTTACCCTCCTTCGTCAGAGCTTTGCTAACCCATGCACTATCTTTAGGATGTTTCCCCTTATCATCACCTATTGCAATTCCACTTCAGAGCACTATCTTCACATTTGGATCCTCTTCACGAGGCTCAACCCTCATCATCTATAGGTTCTTATTCGGATAAGGTGGTAGTGCCCTTTTGTCGTGTATCCTTGCTATCAGTGTAGGACAGTCTTCTGTCTCATGATCAAACTGAGTACAATATTTGCACGATGATCACATCGGGTTAGTGCATTCGTGTGCATAGTGTCTAGGTCCTCCACGGTTGTAGTAGATTAGTTGTCCTCGACCTCTGCCAGGTCCTCCTCCACCTCGGCCTCATCTGTGCCCTTGAAATCTTATTCACGTCATCCCATTTTTTTGGTCAGGGGGCCGCGTTTCTGCCTGAACTCTATAGGCAGGTGTTTTGTCCATCATCAATTCATAACTTCTGTAGTTGTGCTCATTATGCCCTACCGACCAGCAAAAGTTGCAAAACAGTTGTTGCAGTGTTTGTACAAACTTTTGCAGTAAATGACAGTTATATGTCATATGCTTTCCAGCTACCTGACATATAGCGCACCACAACACAGGGCCCACGCTCAGTACTACTTGGGCTTCTGGCCTTAAAGGCATCGGTACCCCTCCTGCAATATAGTTCACAAAGACCGGGTAGTGGTCTTTGTCATGCCCTTGACCTTTACATTTTAGGCACCATACCTCTTCACACACCTCCGGTCGAACTGTTCTGTCTTGCTTCAAACTTTGCATTTCAAGGTAAAGATTTTCAACTGCGCATGGATCTACTGAACCCCAAAATTCAGATATTGCATCAGTGTTTCATGCATTCTCATTGCAATATCCAAGGCCTCTGACTGAGTCGTAATCTTCTATTGTGACAGTGCAATGCTTAGGTGTGACAGGAGCAAAGCCACAAACCATTCATGGTGTTGTCCATCTGTTAAGTTCATATTGGTTTCACAGATTTTGTACTTCAACCTCTGATCCAATTCCCAAGGTGTCTCGCCTCATTTCATCATGATTTCCTTGAACCCCACAATCGACTGTGCCTTGGATTTAGGCCTACTGGACTCTTTATTCAATGCAGTCTGAATGTCTACCACTCTAGCATTTGGGTTATCATTAGAGTACTTGATGTCCCAGGTTAGGCGCGATCCTGAAAAGCACTAACCAATGTTGCCTTCTTCATGTGATCATTTGTGGCACCCTGAGCTTCCCATACAGCCTTCATGATGAACCAAAACTGGTCTAGGTGCTCATTTCCCAAGCCTTTAAATGAAGGCAGCTTCATTGAGTTTGCCATGTTGAACTACAGTGGAGGTGGTGGTGGTATGGGTGAAGTCGCAGGTGATGGTGTTGAAGTTGGAGGTGGTGTGGGTGGAGGTGGTAATCATGGGAATCCCTATCTTATTAACTAAATTTTACTTCGCAGAGAAGCTTGCGCTACTCCCTCTTCATCACCCAATGGAGGTGAAATTAATGGACTATGTTCAAGACCTTTTATTCCTTTGTTTCTGTAAGTCTTTCCACTTTGCATAGCTCTGAACATTAAGGTAGCTGCATAACCCATGTTTTGCACAATAACATCTTAATATAGGTATTTAAAGACTATAAGTACTTACCTCGCGGACCTTTGAAAAAGTGTCTCTCCGCCTCATTGTAACTAACTGAGGTATCGACTACGAATTCAGTCACAAATCTTCCTATGATGCGATCGAGCCAATGATCGACAACATAGGTGATCTTATCCTCAGAGGCTTCTAATTTTTGTACTAACTCCGGGGTCCAAACAATAGGACCATCAAGTCTCCACCTTCCTTGTCTATCCGCTAGCTTCGTGATCCACTCGTATAACTCAACCGGAAAGGAACAGAAAAAAAATCTCGTGGATTTCTGTATACAGGTAGCTATCCAACCACTATTACTTTGTCAGTCGTGGATTTCTATTCTCTTGTGTTGTCAATTCATGGATCTTGATAACCAACCAGTATTCAACCTCCTTCATAGTTGGATTCCAGTGATACAACATCACACATCTCTTATTCAGATTTTGGTCCCAACAACAAAAACATTTGTTGGCTATGTGGGGCCTGACCTAGGTTCAGCATTAGTTAGCCAAACAAAGCCCTACACTACTGGCCCTTTCAGTATCAGCCCGCAGAGCGTGGACCGAAGTCTCACCCAAAGCAGTATGTGGGGATGATGGAACCAAGTTTCTACACCTTGAGATGGTCGTGATGTTGGTTTATACCCTCTTTTCCTACTTTTGTGCAGGTCACTAAGCTTTAGGGATTTGTTAATCTAGCCCTTTATTCTACCCTTTAGTACCTCCGCGAAGGTGTATGGTTGACCTTTGTGTAGTCTTAACCTGTGGTCCACGTACCTTCATGTTGCTATGACAACGTATTGTACATGTTCCCAAGTTATCTTAAGTGTTTTACTTATCTTACTAAACAATCACAATTAGCATCACGTAAACCGATATTCTTACTAGTGTTCAATTAACCAATATAATCACATACATTCATGCATCACATAAACATTGTAAATGAAACCCGAAATGTAATATAACCAGATGCATTAACAGGAAATAAATACACAAAATTTGCAGAATACTTCTCTTTATTGATATCTTCAGATTATTATAGACTCTATCCGCCATGCGCGTACAGGTGCAGGGGTCCACACACTCAGCTACAGACTTCCACCTCAGGCCTTTGTGTGCTTAGCTACAGAGCCTTTACCTACACTAAGACCCGAAACACTTAGACTTCACTACCAAGACTCTTCACTCCATTCTTTGCTAAAAGACTTCTAACTACTTAGAGATTACTTGCTTAGCTCCTTTTTATACCATCATGTTGAGCCTTTGTTTTGTCTCGATCTTATATGCTTTGTGTTAAACAACTTGTGTTTGCACCAGGTGCTTATAGCCATTACCATCCTTTTTATGCTAATATATAGTCACCCAGAGGTAATAAGTTGTGAATTCTTGAATTCTTCTTTATGTAATAATCTGAAGGTATTTTCATGTCAAATCACCACTCATATGAAGTTTCCATGATGGCAGATGTATAGATCAAGTTCCACTAGTCCACTTCCTATTCCGGCAGCCCAATTCCTGCACCAACGATGGAAATCCCATTCTCACTTCCATGATTTTCATACTTTAGACTATCATGGAGGAAAATGGCCATATGGGTTTTGAAGGGAAGGTGATCAATATGCTGATGTGTCCCTCTGATGAAGTCCGGGCCTTTCAAACAGCACGTGGAATTAAAGTCAAACATTTGGTCACACAACATTTAAACAACGTTGCGGCAATATCTACAATACTGTTTCTTTTTTCCTTTCTAGGGGAACTGCAGATCAGTTATCATATCTTTTATTTTTAGATGTTTAACTCTAAATTATGCATTATACCATCATAAAATATGGATTTTTGGTATACCAGCATGGTTATAAAACATGAAGCCATACTCTGTACATGGAGGTGCAGAGAGATGAATACACGCATGGAGGGGGCACATTTGGATCGATAACACAAGATGTATTGCATTTGATAGAGGTAGGGTATTTTTATAATGTATAAGATTAAGTTTTATCAGTGCTCAGTGGGATGACCGAGGGGACCACTGGAGTCCAGATATGTAATATCGATTTTAGAATTAATACAATCCGACATTAGTTTTATATATTTTTCTTTCCACTCATTTCTTGTTCTAGATTTCCTCACATGGTTTAAATGTCAGTTAGTATTTTTAGTTTTTTATTTCTTGGCTTAGATTGATATATCTTGGTTTGATATACTATGTGTTGGCATAGATTACCATTTGATTATGTGACAGTTTGTTTTGCGTAGTATGACAACATGCTTCTGGTCTAGACTGCAAGTCAATCATATTATTTAAATCATTTCCATTATTTTGAATGTTATTTAAACTTGACTAATGATGTTATATTAAAAAGAGTGAGGCAAAGTATATACTTTCATTTGCATCTCAACTGGTTTGCAGAATTAAAACATTATATTTACCTTGATCTCAACTTCTACATAATGGAAATTATCCTAAGATCCTAAAAAGGAAATTAGAGTGTTCATGGAGTTGATTTCTTATCATTCATTATTATCTCAACAAAATAATGCAAGGATCAATGAATATCAATAATCGTGATAATATTCCTTTCATCATAACTAATGTTGCATATATCATAGTATTTCTATGAGCCTGGAAGCAAGAGATGGATCTATCTTATTTCTACGATATACTTTGTGGTGAAGCAAAACATCATCGTATTGATTCCTTTAAAAGCATTCAACTATTTTTGTAAGTTAGTTAGAATTAATTGCTTATGATATATAGCTCAATTCATCTTTTTAGTATAGCAGTAGATCTTATGATTTCTAGCTTAGTTCATGCTATTTCATCTTTGAAGTGTAGTAGTAGATTTTAAGATGATTTTCATTGGTCGTGTCTTACATTTATTTATTTTCCTGAACGTGTTGTGAGTGTAAGTGGAACCTACATTCCTTTGTCCCCTGGACAACGGAGGAAGACTTACTGCAGGAGTCAACCCAACCCAGGAGGAGCCAGAGGTAGACTCCCAGTGTGTTTACTTTGCCTTGAAGAGTGTTGTTTCTTTACTTGATTGATGCCTTTTGATTTCTTGTAGGTTCTAGGGTTTTGATTTTGCTAGTCATTGAGGTTGTATTCTGGCATTACCTGTGCTACGCATTTGAGTCTTATGATCCTGGGTTGACAAAGTAAATGTTGGTATAAATGTTGGTGTCATCTTAGTTGCAGGGCAGCCCAAGGGTGGAAGTGACGGTAAGACGTGAGTGAATAGCCACGCATCTACTTTAGCTTGGGTCATTCCTAAGTCGAGTTACTCATTTAAAACCTAGCATTTATACCGCCCAACATATTGGTGCTGTTGCCGGGGAGGAATTATAGGATAAGGCCTCGTGATTTTTTTTTTTTTAGCAATTGAATTTTTAGATTAGCGAGATTCACCTTGCTTGCTGCAACATACTGGACAATATTGCCAGAAATATCACAAGCCAGGTTTTCCTTTCTACAATTGAGTGATTTTATTTAGTGCAAAGTGTGTTGCCTAATTTGTTTTGTTTTCTTTTCCAATTGCAATTGAGTTTTTAGGAATAATTTCTTAAGTAGCTTTATTTTCTGCAATCTAGATTATTTTGGTTTGTTCTTGATCTTTTGAGTTAATTTTTGCATCTACTAAAAGAACCCCCACTCTAAATCCGTGTGTTGACAATACCAGCTAGCAGGAAAATGATAGGAAATGTGATGCTATTAAAATACTTATCTCAAATTCTAGCAAAAGTTGGAGTCTTTGTTTCACAGAAAGATCACATTTTGGCCTCAATCAGAGAAAAGTTTATCCCTTTGGAAGAGAAGATTCATGAAGATCCAGAAGATCTTTCTAAGGAGACTGAGTAGTTATGGATCATGCTTGATGAGGAGAAGCCATCAGAAGCAGAGATTGAAGAACACCTACCTGATCTAGTCTGCACTTTAGAAGACAAGTAAAGAAATGTGGAGGATCTACATGCTGCACTAGAGGCTTCCCATGAATCAAATGACCAAGATTATATGGATCCCATAGAATCTTGGTTTGAAATGACTATCAATATCCTCGCTTATCATTTAAAAATTTGTAGCATCATTAAAGTAGCTAGTACCTCATGTTCTTGTATTTTCTTGTATATACTTTGCAAACTTGAACATGAGTATAATTGTCCTTCTATTACACACATGGATGCATTGGAAGTACTCCTATACGTAGAAGGGATTCTTCCACTTCTTAGGGTAGGGTAGGGTAGAAAGAATAAATTAGTGTCATGAATAAATCTATTAGGGTTTTGTTTTAGCCAATGAAACCGCTTTAGGATCTACATTGGTTGTTAACACACCTGTGTGACAAATCTTGTTGAGTATGATTCACACTAATACCTAATGATTTTGCAAAGGTAACCATGATTAATCACTCTAATGAGCTGTCATTTGAGATAAATGTTTTCGGTTTCCCTTAGAAGGTACTATTGAAAACCCCCTATGGTGGACCACTCTAGTAAAGATCACAATAAGTTATTCATGAGAACACTAGCATTCCTAATTCAAAGAATCTTTCAATCATTATCCATGTTATATTTAGTAATTCTTTAGGGTAGATAAACTAGCCAGTAATGATTATTCATTAAAACTTTTCATGCCATCCCATAACTATTAAGGAGTAGATCTGTCTCCCCACTTATTAAGTAGCCTCTAAAGTTAATAAAATTCATAGTTACAAAAGATTTAGGGGAGGATAGGAGGCCTCGTGATGAGCCAACCTACCACGATCATGGGACCTAACATGTATGACATTACTAGTCTTGGTCACCAAGCCAGAGTAATGGCTTTTAGCGAAAAGCTAGAAGACAGGAGGTATCATCACGAGCTGGCCTATTCATCCATGTTACTTCTTATCTGTGGTGCTGCCATCAACTAGCTACCAAGCCAGGACAATGGCCTTCATCTAAAAGTAAAATAATCTAGCTCTGAATCTATATCTAGTAAGTAGGACACATACATTTCGTTGGGTTAAAAGACATCCCTGCCAAGGTTATGAACACTTGCGGCCAACAGGGCTATGTCTGTGGTATTAAAGTTAATTGCAAACTATGATTTGCTTGGTTATCCTTCTCTTTCCCTGAAACTCATCCTTTTTCTTGGACAATGATTTTAAGACAATTTGAACATGATGCGTTGAGTTCTATCTTTCAAAAATTAAAGCTCTTCGATGATGTGGTACCCTTAGTGAAGGTAATCCTTTGTACTAGATTGAGGGGAAACTTATTTTTACATCCATATGACAACAAACATTTAGAGTGTTCAAAGTTATTGATTGATCTAGGAAAGTAATATCTTAACTTTATTCTTACTCTCTTCCAGGTATCATTGCTCGCTTTAATTTTCATAGGGATGAATTACTCAATAATGATTATTCACTAGGTGTTGTTCAACAACAATGTTTATTGTTTGCAGCTACCTCTGAATAAGCCCTATATGCCCTGGGAATATGATTTTCATAGTAAGAATGGGATTGCTATCATAAGTATAGGATTGTTAAAACAAATATAGCGGTATTTTGAATTGCACTCCTCTTTCAACAAAATTTTCATCACTAATCCTCATAAGACGTGGAATTATTGAAAGAAATCTATGTCGGATAGGGAAATTGTTCGAAACAGGATAGCAGGTACATATTTGAATTATTTTTATGATCTGTATATATACTGTTTCTTGACATTGATCATGTTAATCCTCTCTTCTTTAATAATTTGTGTCCTCGATGCTTTCGCAAGGGCTCATAGAATTCTAATGGGAAATGCAAAGATAAATTAGTCTTTACTGATGCAAAACCTTAAGTATTTTTCTGCACTAACTTTCATCATTTCGCCAATGGGTTTTTTAATGTTGTCAACTGAGGTAATCATAACTATTAATGTGTAGTCATACTCCTCTATGTCGTAAGATTGGATGTGAGTAATCATTATAGTTGATCAGCGATAGGAAATTTATATTCGGTTCGTGATACTTTTTATGATGATTACATTTTCATGGCCCTTTGATGCTTCCTGAGTCCTCCGCTATGCATATCCCATCGAATGTGCATTATGAACTGTTATATCACTTAGAGGTACCTAGACTAAAATTCATTCGGCTCTTTGCTTCAAAACATATTGAGTTAATTTTGTCAGTATCCCTCTAGAAGAACATATCATCCATCCAATCCATGATGAAGAAATATAACCGCCATGAACCCGCATCCATCAAAGAGCTAGAGAAAACTCCGAAGTACAATGCCTGCAAACAAAAATTAATAAGAGATGGGTGGCACAAATTCATGGCCAAATTCTAGGGCCATGAAGATGAGGCTGCATTTCAATTCGCTCAAGAATTCGATGGAAAAGTAGCTCAAATTAGGGATTTGCCTATGAATGTAAATGAAAATACCATTTCTCGAGCAACTAGATTACCCTTGGAGGGAGTTAAATGGTTTAAGAAAAAAAGTATAGATAAGCAATAGACTGTGTAATTTCTCAAAGAAGGGCATCAAGAGGTTAACTGGGCGAAGGGGATGCCACGTTCTCAGATCAAAGACGAATGGTACGCTCCTCTATTCATTCTCCAGAAGTATTTGACCTGTGAAGGCAAGTATGCAACCATTTTTCTCTATCATGTAGGTTTGCTGTTACATTTTACTGGTGATCAGAGAATCAATGTTCCATATTTCCTTCTCAGGAGCTTGCAAAAGATGTCACAGGGGGTCCGTAGGGCTGTTAAAAATCCTAGGGCAAGCCTTTACCATTACGGGCTCATCAAAATATTAATTGCAGATGAGTTAGGCTTCAGGAAAAATGATTGGGATGATTTTCTTTGGAGAAATTGGTTTATAACATTCGTTGAGAAGCCTGACACTGAACCTCTTGATGAATTGCATGAAGCAAACAAAAACCTAGAGGAAAAAGGAATAGATGCTCACCTCTCCTCACATCCTAGGAAATAGAGCCAGACAAGGGTAGAAATCGCTGAAATCCCTGCAACCCCTGTACACCCTATAACGCCCATAACATCACCATTGGAACATCAGACTCCTAATGTAGGATGATGGATTACACATAGTATGAAGAAAGCCATTTGACCTCCTTCCAAAAACTTGGATTTTCAAGCTATTGATTTGGATCCAGAGGAAGAAGAAATGGAAAAAGGATAGACGAGTGCCATTGAGGAAGATAAACTCTAGAAATTTTCTGAATTTACTGGAAAATTTATGTCCCAAATCAAGAATCCGGTATCTGAACTAGCCACTGAACTAGTTGTAGGAAAAAATCAACATTTTGAAAAGGAAAAGCCTCAGTTTGAAAGCCCCATGGACCAAGGATTTGAGTCCCAATTTGATCCCCCTAAGGTCGGAATGATGGGCATTCATTCCAGCAATCAACCAAGATCAAAAGGGCTTATTGACGATTATATATTGTATAAGAAAGATAGGGTGATTAGGAGATTGAAGGAAAAGGTGTGAGAGCTTGTTGCCCATGAAGAAATTGTAAAAGGAGAGAAGCAAAATTGGGAGGAACTGTACACCAAGATATATAATAAAAACGTCAGACTAGGTGTTAAGACAGAGAAATTGCAGAAGTTGGTCAAGGATTGGACCAGGCGAGCCAGGTCCTATGCTACCCATAATAGGATTTTGAAAAGAGAAATTGAAGTGGTCAAAAGAACATCAATAAATAACTTGAACATTTCAATTAAAACAACAGGGTTCTAGGCCACAACTCTACATCTTTTGCAATTTTTGAAGTTTTGAAGTCCATCTTTCAGTTTGGCTTGCACAAGGACATGCAAGAAGTTGAGCATGGGGGGATGTTGAGCCTCTATTATGTCTTGATCTTTTATGCTTTTTTTTAAACAACTTGTGTTTGCACCAGGTGTTTATAGCCATTACCATCCTTTTTATGCTAATATATGGTCACCCAGAGGTAATAAGTTGTGAATTCTTGAATTCTTATTTATGTCATAATCTAAAGGTATTTTCATGTCAAAGCACCACACATATCAAGTTTCCATGTTGGCAGATGTATAGATCTAGTTCCCCTAGTCCACTTCATGTTCCAGTAGCCCAATTCCTACACCAACAGTGGAAATCTTGTTCTCACTTCCACGATTTTCATACTTCAGACTATCATGGAGGAAAATGGCCATATGGGTTTTGAAGGGAAGGTGATCAATATGCTGATGTGTCCTTGTGATGAAGTCTAGGCCTTCCAAACAGTGTGTGGAATTAAAGTCAAACATTCGGTCACACGGAATTTAAACAACGTTCGGCAATATCTACAATACTGTTTCTTTTTTCCTTTCTAGGGGAACTACAGATCAGTTATCGTATCTTTTATTTTTAGATGTTGAAATCTAAATGATGCATTATACCATCATAAAATACGGATTTTTGGTGTACCAACATGGTTATAAAACATGAAGCCATACTCTGTACACGGAGGCGTAGAGAGATGGATACACGCACAGAGGGGGCACATCTGGATCGATAGCACAGGATGTATTGTGTTTGATAGAGGCAGGGTATTTTTATAATGTAGAAGATTAAGTTTTACAAGTGCTCAGTGGGATGACTGAGGGGACCACTAGAGTCTAGATATGTAATATCAATTTTAGAATTAATACAATCCGGCATTAGTTTTATATATTAATCTTTCCACTCAATTCTTGTTCCAAATTTCCTCGCATGGTTTAAATGTCGGTTAGTCTTTTTAGTTTCTGATTTCTTGGCTTAGATTGATATAGCTTGGTTTGATATACTGTGTTGGCATAGATTACCATTTGATTATGTGACAGTTTGTTTTGCGTAGTATGACAACATGCTTCTGGTCTAGACTGCAAGTCAAGCATATTATTTAAATCCTTTCCATTATTTTGAATGTTATTTAAACTTGACTAATGATGTTATATTAAAAAGAGTGAGGCAAAGTATATACTTTCATTTGCATCTCAACTGGTTTGCAGAATTAAAACATTATATTTACCTTGATCTCAACTGCTGCATAATGGAAATTACCCTAAGATTCTAAAAAGGAAATTAGAGCGTTCATGGAGTTGATTTCTTATCATTCATTATTATCTCAACGAAATAATGCAAGGATCAGTGAAGATCAATAATCATGATTAATATTCCTTTCATCATAACTAACACTGCATATATCATAGTATTTCTATGAGCTTGGAAGCAACAAATGGATCTGTCTTATTTCTATAATATACTTTGTGGTGAAGCAGAACATTATCATCTTGATTCCTCTAAAAACATTCAACTATTGTTGTAAGTTAGTTAGAATTAATTGCTTATGATAGTAGTAGATCTTATGATTTCTAGCTTAGTTCATTCTCTTTCATCTTTGTAGTGTAGTAGTAGATTTTAAGATGCTTTTCATTGGTCATGTCTTGCATTTATTTATTGTCCTGAACATGTTATGAGTGTGAGTGGAACCTACATTCCTTTGTACCCTAGACAACTGAGGAAGACTTACTCCAGGAGTCAACCCAACCTAGGAGGAGCCAAAAGTAGACTCCCAGTATGTTTACTTTGCCTTGAAGAGTGTTGTTTCTTTACTTGATTGATGCCTTTTGATTTCTTGTAGGTTCTAGGGTTTTGATTTCACAAGTCATTGAGGTCGTATTCTGGCATTACCTGTGCTATGCCTCTGAGTCTTACAACCTCGGGTTGACAAATTAAATGTCAGTATAAATATTGGTGTCATCTTAGTTGTAGGGCAGCCTGAGGGTGGAAGTGATGGTAAGATGTGAGTGAAGAGCCACGCATCTTCTTTAGCTTGGATCATTCCTAAGTCGAGTTACTCATATAAAACCTAGCATTTATATCGCCCAACACATCCCATGGTCTGCGGAGCATGGGTGGATCTTTACAGCTGAATTTACACTTTACAACATAAGGGAGGAAAACCCTTTATGACTCTTGACACCTTCATGCTCCATGACCACAAAATGCAGAGACTTTACAACTTTATTACGCAATTGACCAAAAACATGGACTTTTATCCCCCGAAACTGTCCTTGGGGGATCCCATTCCCAACAGAAGGCGAGGTTGATAATCCTGGAGGGAGTTCAAGACCACATTGTCTCGAGTCTCCATGGCAAGGAAAATCCATATGCTATGTGAAAAAAATTTATAGACTTGTATTAGAACATCAGTGACCAAAGGAAATTGGCACTCAAGGACAAACTTTGAAAAATCAAAATGGAGAAAGCGAGACTATTCCAAAATACTTGACAAAGTTCATTCAGTGTCGTGATGAACTTGGAAGTGTTGGAATCATGGTTTCCGAGGATGATATGGTGAGTCTTTCTCTTCTAGTACTCCCAAAGAGTTGGCATAGATATCAGGAATCTATTAATGGTTAGGAGAAGTTGCCAGATTGGGAAAGACTATGGTCAGATTTGATGCAGGAGGAGATCAAGAGGAACACCAGGGATGGCTCTTCATCAAAGACTGATGATGAAGAGAACTATGCCTTGGAAATTAAGGAAAATAAGGGGAAAGGGAAAGCTTCCCATTCCAAATCAGATTCTTATCATGGAGGTAATAATAAAGACATGATGAAAGTTAAGTTCTTTCATTGTCATGAGCCAAGATGTTTTGCTACAAATTGTCCACTCAAGAAGTTCGAGAAGATGTCCTCGGGAGGAATGGTGGGTGAGGCTTTGGCCTCTCAACTCGAATTGGAATTTTCCTGCATTGCATTCATGGTGTCATCAATGATGGGAAGTGTATGGTACTAAGATAGTGGAGCTTCACTGCATATGATTGGCAACAAGGATTTATTCAGTGACCTGGAGGAGAAATATCTCCAGATGCATATCGATATGGGTGACAATGAGAAGTATAATGTTACTGGATTGGGTGTGATTACTTGTTAGAGGGAGCATGGGGCTCCACTCAACTTGAATAATGTTATGTATGTGCCCGGGCTGAAGAAGAACTTAGTATCCATTTACATTCTTGAGGATAGAGGCTATGATGTGATATTCTAAAAAGGAAAGGATATTCTAGAGTGAGTCCACCCACACCAAGTCTTCCTTTCACGACATATATAGTCGAGAAGAGGCTATTCTAGAGCGATTCCAGTAGATGTGGGTGGACTATTTTCGATAGGATCCATGGCCAAACACAAGTATTATGTTATACTTTTTGATGACTATTCTTGTAAATATTGGATACTTTTCATGCAGAAAAATGATCAAACTTTCACAAAGTTTTGTGAGTTTAAAGAATTGGTGGAGAAAGAGTTGGGAAAGAAGGTTAAAGATCCATGAAGTGATAATGGTGGTGAGTATGTCTCAAATGAGTTTAAGAACTTTTTTGTAGCAGAAGGGATTAAACGGGAGTTGACGGCACCCCATAACCCTCAGCAGAATGGGGTGGCCGGAAGGAAGAAGAGAAGCATAGTAGGGGAGGTGAGGGCGATGTTGCATGATTAGGGCATACCACTACACTTGTGGGGGCTGAGGAATGCAACACAATGATTTATGTTCAGAACCATAGCCCAGATTAGATACTTGTAATGAAGACACCAGAGGAGGCTTATTCTGGTAAGAGGCCAAATATTGGTCACTCGGATTTTTTGGTCATTGGTATATTTCCATGTGACCAAAGATGCACAGAAGAAGCTTGAGGTAACAACAAAGTTGGGGATATTTTTGGGGTACACTGATACACCTCACAACTATCAGGTGTACTTTCCAATCGGCAGGATGACAGTGGTTCGTAGGGATGTCAGGTTCGATGAGGAAAAGGCCATGTGAGCTTCCCTTGAGAGGGAGATTGAGCTACATGCGGATTAAGAGCTTTTAGATCCTAAGATTGAGGAGACTCATATTGATTTGAAGCAGCCACATGCAAAGGATTCAGGAATGGAGAAATCCACTAAGGTATAGTCTTCTGAAGAGGGAATAAAGCACACTAGAGAGGCTCACATATTGTTGGATGATGCACGGGAGAATGTGGGAGCACCCACTTCTCAGCACAGGCAGAGGAGGTCACTTTAGAGGTACACTAGGTACATGGCTCTTATGGGTGAATGTGTTTTGATAGAGACATATTCCTTTAAGGAAGCAGTGTAGCAGCTGATTTGGGTTGATGCTATGGTGGAGGAGTATGACTCCATAGTTCGTAACAATGTTTGGTATGTGGTCTCGAGACCGAAGGACATGCTAAGGGGCACCAAAGTCTTATGAATGTAGGCCACCACCTAATATAGCCACTATTCTACCTTTCATACTATTTTCAAACTGAAAACAGGGGCAAATACATATATAAAGAAATACAAATTTGATTCACTGCAAATCTCCTATGAACTGTGCTCCTTGCCCCTCCTTCAGCTCTAATGACAACCCTTTGCAACACTATGTAAGAGGTTAACACTTGGGTCATTTGCAAAAATTTCTCATACTCCACTCCACATTATTCAACTTGCACCACAATACGGTATTCCCCCACTTTGCATAACTTCCCCATGGATTTGTTCCTATCCTGCGCTATGATTAATGTTGTCTTTATCATCCATCATTTTCCCATTCACACTACCCGAGTGTACTCCTGCACTTTGTTGGATTTAGGTTGGGCTGACCCAGGTTTGATCCTTTGCTACACACCAACAAAACCGTCAATCACTAGCCCTTTCGGAAACAACCTGCAAGCATATCGAAGTCTCACCCGAGGTGACTATGGGAGGATGCAGAACCATGTTTCTGTAGCCTTGAGGGATGATGTGATGTGGTATTTTTATATTTTCTGATACTTAACATGCATAGATTACTTTGAATTCATACATTACTTCTCCATATTGAATTCATCACTTAAAACATATCATATAAATCCTTAATCATTATTGCACTATAATAAAATGCAATTGTAATAAAACTACTATGCTACAATAGATAATAAGCAATGAAACACATGAAGACACATATTTTACCATGGTTCATCCGAATGTGGGACTACATTCACAAGATTTTTTTCTTATAATAAAGAATTTGTACAACAAATAGTTCTTGGACTACGCACTCAGTTATAGGTAGTCTGCACACTCAATTGCAGACTCAGGCCTCCGCCCACTTAGCGATGGATCCTCACCTTCCTTCCAAAGTACAGATCAATAAGATACAACCATAACATAGATTTGGATCATAAGATGATGATTATTCTCTTTATTATTTGACCCTATTATATACTATTACATCAAGGGTCCATCAATACAATACCATGGTCCATATACCATGGAATCCCCTAATACAAGCTACTATGGTCTCAAAACCATTCATCATATAAAAAATTACATTATTTTAGAAAAAGGGAGGGGCTTCAAACCACTCAGAAGCCCACATACAGCGTGGTATATCTATTGCACTGTCCTTTTTGGCACTCCGCTATTCTCTGCGTGGTCCACTCTGCTCTCCCCTACATCCTTTACTTCGCACTCTACTCCAAAAAATGTGGAGTCTTCATCAAAATTTAGGCCAACTTGGGTTGCACCCAACAGGCCCCCAACACTCACATGTGACTCGTCACGAGTCACTCTTTTTCTTTGCCTCCGTTTTTTGCTACGATGTTGTTGTAAGCTTGATTGAACTGTTGCAGAGTTTCTATCACCTACTTGTCCTTGTTGCATGCTTCTTCCAATAGTGCCTCTGTTACATGTTTTGTAGCCTTCTGCACCAACAATATTTCCCTTTGTTGAAGCTCCTGAAGCTTATCTTACACTACCTGTGATGGTGTTTCTACTACGAGCATCTGAGTTGATGTTATAGGCATACCAGCAGTTGTTGCAGCGACAGCTTCCATGACTCCTTCTATCCCTCTTTGATCAAATATACGCATAAATTCTTCAGTTGACAGAACGTTCATGAACAAATTCTCTACAATTTATTGACACTATGAACACTTGAGCACTCAATTCAACAAAATTCTTAATCTAGGCTTGAGGCAACTTATTTATAGCAATTTTGAAATTTGAACCTTGTCATTAGATTTTTTTTTGTCCAGATTGCATTTAGATTTACTCATTAATTGCATATCTATCCTTATATTTTGCCAATTTGTCCTCATACATGCAAGTTTCCATGTATTTTTCCCTTTTAACAATCATATTTATATTTTCTGGCAAACATCGATGCATTCCACACGGTAACGCACATCCCATCTTCTGTCGTGGCTTCCTGCAAACTTCGACATACTCCAAACTGTAGCGAAGTAGCTTCCTACTTTGAAGCTCTTTGCAACGTAGTTTATAGTCTAGTGCCCACTTTCAACTGCAAGTGGCACTAAGACCTTTCTTCTTTTTTCCTCAGGGTGAAGCTGTAGGGATAGGGTTGTCCTTGTATAACTTTAATCTACTACCATTTAATTTTCCTTGAATCACTTCTCCATTTAGCTTCACTAACTGAATTGTGCATTCATCATTAATATACTTGATAACATATGGGCCTAACCAATGCGTTTTGAATTTTCCTGGGAACTTCACTCTTGAAAATATAGTAGGGTAATTCTTCAATCAAAAAGGCATCATTGTGTATTGATATCAACCCCATTCTGTAGAAAATGTGGTCTTATGTCGATCTTCAGGTGCAATTCTAATCTGATGATGTCCTAAAAATCCATTTGTAAATGAATAAACTCCTTAACCTCGTACATTGTCTAACACTTAATTTGTGAAAGGGCAAGGAAAGGATCATGTAAGAATGCATCATTCAACTTCCTCAAATCCACAAAGATTGTGATTTCTCGAGATTTATTTTCTTGTACCACCATAGGACTTACCCACTCTGATTCTTCCACGGGTTCAATAACTCCTACTGTTATAATCTTATCCAACTAAACTTTTACCTTCTCCTTATATTTCAAATTCAATCTATAAGGTCTTTGCTTGACTGGATTCACATCAAACTTAAGGGGGATCTTCATAAATCCTAAATCTCCTACTATACCCTTCATTTCTGAAAACATAGTGGGAAACAACTCTTGATATTGATGAAGCAATTCTGTAATGTTGTTGACTGTCTCTTCATCCCAATAATCTCCTATAGTTGCAAAATTCGATTCCTCTTCTGATCCTATATTTACCTTCCTTGTCTTTACTGGATTTTTTATATCTGGTATCTCTGGGTCAATTCCATTTACTTCGCAGTGTCCTTCTAATTCTGATATGTCAATGTTGTGAGGATCCTCTTCTTCTTCTGCAATAAGGTTGTAGCATTCTAGTGCATGTTCTATCTGCACAACCCAATCAGGTTGCTGCCATGTCCTTGAAGCTGAATTCTCAAATATCTTCTTCTTAACTATCTAAAGGGATGAATCTATATATGGAAAATCATCTTCAAAGCTAAATGTCAATATAAACCCATCAACCATATCTTCACAACTCGCAGTACCATGTCAAAGCTTTGTTTCTAAGTATTAGTTTTGAGGAATTGTCTCCAATGTATGAATGAACCCATGTACCCATTCTTGTTTTGGAACCTCCTTCCATGTTGTAGTACATAACCGGATATGCTCCCTAGCACTAGTTTCACCATCGTATTTTGATGTAGGAGCATCTGGGCTTAGCCAATAATGTGATTGTTTGTTCACATGTTGTGGTTAAAAGAGTTGAATATCATGACCTGAGTCGTCAAAAAAAGAAAAGTCGATTTTAGTAGAGGGTTGGATCTCTTGAAGATGAGTTTTACTTCATTATTGTAATAGTTAGGAAATTGTCTTATTTTAGATTAAGGGTAAGTTGTTAGCATAGGTGTGTGATAGATCTTAATAATATAGATTTGATTTTTAGAGTGATCAAAATATAGATCGAGTTGTTAGTGAAGTTAGAATAGGATTTATTCATAAAAGAAAGAAGATGTAAGGGGAAAAGGGATTTTGGCCGAGTTGAGATCATAAAGGTCTAAGTGAGAGGTGAAAGTTTGAATATAGAGAGGGTTTGAGATTGAGACAAAGGTCAATCTATTGTTGTAATTGAGCCGAGAGGGCCAAGACTCTGTAACAGATATTATATCAAAGAAATTGATTATGTGTGTATTTGTATAGTAATCCTAGTGCGAACTCTCGTTTATTTCTACGTATCTGCATCTAGACAGTTAACCAGGTATTTTATTTATTTTCACACTTTAACGGAAATCTAGTGTTTATGGGTTTTATGTGTTTTAACACTAAATCACGGTCATTTAGTGTTAAGGGTTAATTTGGAAATTAAACACTAAAACCATTGAGTAAGCACTTTACTTAAGTATTGAGTTAATGCACATGGTTATATTCGAAAGGCGGGTTTTAAACAATGAAGGTGGTTATTGGGCAGACCAAGAGCTGTAAGTGCTATTTCAGGGTAGTCACCCAATTCCACTAACCATCTGACATGTAACACTCGGGTGGAGAGATAAAACTGCCTTATCGGGTGGGTATTCTCCATGTAAGTGGTTCACTCGATATCCTTGTGAATCATTGGATCTAGTGCAGTGTATCGATTGTGGAGGATCAACGGATTGTTTGTTGATCGGGTTGAGTATTAACCGTCGGCTTTGATAAAGAAGAGATCAATGGTGTGGATTAAAGCGCTATTTATAAAGTGAAAGTCAATGTGGGACCGAAGTTTTAAATAAAAAGTGGGGACCCTCCATGTAAAGCGAGCCACGAGTAGAATCTGCTGAAAGCACCCGATTGGTTCTAAAGTAACCAATATTCTATTTTGAAGACTTCACCTTGTTTTTATCAACCTCCTGCATCATTTTTGGTATCAGAGCACAGAGATTAAGGTTGATTGTAGTAAACATGCCACCAGGGAGAGGAGCTGGCATTGGTCGAGGACGACCTGAAACAAATGCAGTTCTACTGGAAGAGATCCAGAGTCTGTGCACGAGAATGGAAACAATTAAGACTGCTCAGAGAAGAACACCTAATGAAGGAGCCAATAGTGCTAAAGAAGAATCTTTTAAGGAAGAAGAAGAGGAGGAAAATGAAACCACCAGAGTTATCAAGATGTTGGTGAAAGTAGGAGGAAAACAAAAGGTGGAAATTCCTACGTATGAAGGGAGTCTCAATGCAAAAGAGCTAATGGATTGGATCAGTTCATTGGACAAATATTTTGACTATGAAGAGGAAGTTGACGACAAAAAGAAGGTGAAATTTGCAGTTACCAGATTGAAGGGTCATGCAGCTATTTGGTGGGATGAACTACAAACATCTAGAACAAGAAAAGGAAAGTCCAAGATCAAGCAATGGGATAAAATGGTGAGTAAAATGAAAGATAAATTTATGCCTAAATATTATCAGTTAAATCTTTTCAAACAATTGCAGAATTTAAGGCAAAAAGGAATGTCTGTTAAAGAATATACATAAGAGTTTTATATATTGAGTATTAGAGAAGGACATGTAGAGGATGACATGTAGAAGGTAGCCAGATATATCAATGGCTTAAGATATGACATCCAGGATGAGATCAACTTGCTGAGTCTGAAGACTATTGAAGATGCCTATCAAGCAGGTTTGAAGGCAGAAGAGAAGATGTTGAGGAAATAGAATCAGAGGAATAGAGGAAGAAGTTCAGTAAGAGGTAGAGGAACTACTAGACCAAGGGGTTAGCAAGACCAACACGAAGTAGGAAGTCCAAGTAGTAGACCACCACAGAGGGGATATTTTAATAGAGGAAGATTTGCACCTAGAGGAAGAGGTCGAGGAAGAGATATTCAGTGTTACATATGTGGAGAATGGGGACATGGATCATGGGATTGTCCTCATAATAAAACAACAAGTCAAAGGAATGTGAATGTAGCTCAGGCAAAGGAAGAAAATCCTCAAGTTGCAGAACCTGAAGTAGGAGAATCCCTGTTGCTGAAAAGGGCATTGCTTAAAGCTAAGAAAAATATTGGAGAACCAGCTCAGAGGAAGATTTTATTCAGAATTACATGCAAATCCAAAGGTAAATGTTGTAAAGTGATAATCGACCGTGGAAGCACCAATAACCTTGTTTCTACAGAGATGGTGGGCAAGCTAGGATTGATAAAGACATTACACCCTACTCCTTACAGAGTGTCATGGTTGCAAAAAGGACATCAGATCATTGTGACAAAAAAATGTAAGATGGAGATACAGATTGGTACTTATAAAGATGTGATATTGTGTGATGTAATGCCAATGGATGTATGCCATGTATTACTATGAAGACCTTGGCAGTTTGATCAGAGAGATATTCATGATGGGAGGAGAAATACTTATACTCTGGAGAAGGATGGAAATAAACATACACTATTGCCATTGAAGGATGAGGCTGACAAAGGAGCACCTGGAAACAGTGTTATGCTGATGAGTGGAAAGGAACTGTTGCAAGAGGTTGGAAAAGGTGAAGAAATGGATTTTTCTATCATAGGGAGACCTAAGGTAATTTTGACTTCCACAAACTTAGATGTTTTACCTAAAGAAATCAAAACTTTTTTGAATGATTTTGCTGATATTATTGTGGATGAGTGGCCAAATGCATTGCCACCAATCAGGAGTATTAGTCATCATATTGATCTAATACTAGGAGCAAGTTTTCCAAACAAAGCAGCAAATAGACTAACTCCTCAAGGGAATGAAGAAATTGGAAAAGAAGTGCAAGAATTGATGGATAAGGGACTAATCAGAGAGAGTCTTAGTCCACATGCTGTACCAATAGTACTCGGTCCAAAGAAAGGAGGTGAATGGCGAATGTGTACAGATTCCAGAGCCATAAACAAGATCACTATCAAGTATAGATTTCCTTTATCACGCATGGATGATTTGATGGATTGTTTGAGTGGATCAAAGTATTTTACTAAAATAGATCTGAAGAGTGGATATCATCAAATAAGAATAAGAGAAGGAGATGAATGGAAGACTGCATTTAAAACAAATAGTGGATTGTATGAGTGGTTAGCGATGCCTTTTGGACTAACTAATGCACCTAGCACATTCATGAGAATGATGAATGAAGTCTTGAAGCAATATGCAGGCAAGTTTGTTATTATTTATCTTGATGATATTCTAGTCTTTAGTAGAAGTAAAGAACATCTAGAGAAACTTAAGTTGGTTTTAAGAACTCTGCAGAAAGAGAAACTACTAATAAATCTGAAGAAATGTAGTTTCATCAAGGAATAATTAATTCACTTAGGATTTGTAGTTTCTAAAGAAGGATTGAAAATGGATCCAGAGAAAGTCCAAGCAATTTGGAACTAGCCTATTCCAAGGAATATATTTGAGGTAAGAAGCTTTCATGGTCTTGCAAGTTTTTATAGGAAATTTATTAGAGGTTTTAGTCAGATTTGTGCACCAATTCTTGAAATAATCAAGGACACTAATCAACCATTCAAGTGGAAAGAAGCAACAGACATGAATTTTAAGTTGTTGAAGAATAAAATCATTGAGAAACCAGTTTTGGCTTTACCTGATTTTGAAAAGGTATTTCAAGCTGAAACAGATGCTGGTGAAGTTGCAATTGGAGCAGTTTTGAGTCAGGAATAGAGACCAATAGCATACTTTAGTGAGAAACTAAATGAAGCTAGGAATAAGTATTCTTCTTATGATAAAGAATATTATGCTATTGTAAAAACCTTAAAGAAATGGAGACATATTTGCTACCAAAGGAGTTTATATTGTATTCTGACAATCATGCATTGCAGTTCATAAATAACTAGCCAAAATTGAACCAAAAACATGCGAAGTGGGTAGAGTTTTTGCAGAGCTTTACTTTTGTGATAAAGCACACAAGTGGTAAGTTGAACAAAGTTGTTGATGCTTTAAGCAGGGTAAGCTTTATTGTGAAAGAATTCAAAGTTGGTTTTGTAGGATTTGAAGAAATGGTTGAAATGTATAAAGATGATGCAAATTTCAAAGATATCTATATAGCAGTTCAAAATCCAATACTTCATAACAGAAGTCAGTGGTTAGATTATCTTATCCAAGGAGGTTTATTGTTTAAAGGTAATAAGTTATGCATTTCCAAATGTTCTATAAGGGAAAACATAATAAAGGAGAAACATAGTGGAGGATTATCTGGTCACTTTGGACAAGACAAAACCTTTGCACAAGTAAATGCTTTCTACTATTGGCCAATGATGCAGACTGATGTTAAGAGATTTGTTGAGAAGTGTTGGATATGTCAGCATGCTAAAGGGAGAAGCTAGAATACAGGATTGTACCAGCCATTGCCAATACCAAACCGACCATGGGATGCAGTTAGCATGGATTTTGTTTTTGGGTTACCTAAAACTCAAAGGGGGAATGATTCTATTTATGCTGTGGTAGACAGATTTTCTAAGATGGCACATTTCATTGCATGTAAGAAGACTAGTGATGCAACACATATTGCTAATCTATTTTTTTTAGAAATTGTAAGATTACATGGATTGCCTGTAAGTATTGTGTCTGATAGAGATACAAAGTTTGTAGGGCATTTTTGGAGAACTCTTTGGAAGAAACTAGGAGCTAATCTTAGTTTCAATTCAGCAGACCATCCTCAAACAGATGGACAAACCAAAGTAGTAAACTGAAGCTTGGGGAACATATTGAGAAGTTTAGTGTATCAAAGTCATAAACAGTGGGATTTAGCAATACCTCAAGCTAAGTTTTCTTATAATGACACTCCAAACCGAAGTACTGGAATGAGTCCATTTGAGATTGTTTTTGGGATGAATCCAAGAGGCGTATATGGGCTCAGAGATTTGGGTAAATAGGAGATCAGAAGTGCAAAAGCTGAAGAGTTTGCAGAGCAGATGCAAAGACTACAAGAAGATGTCAAAGGTAGATTGCAAGAAAGTAGTGGAAAATACAAACAGAGAGTAGATATGAAAAGAAGAGAGAAGGAATTCCAAGTGGGAGATTTACTAATGGTGTATTTGAGAAAAGAAAGAATTCCTTATAAGACTTACAATAAATTGAAAATGAGAAAGATAGGACCATGTAGAATTATAAGAAAGTTTTCAAGTAATGCTTATGAAACTAAATTGCCAGAAGGGATTGGGATATCACCTATCTTCAATGTTTCATATTTGTATCCATAAAAAGAGACAGAGATAGAGCTCCAGGAGGAGACTACAGAAGATGATATTCAAACTTTGAACTGGGAAGAACAAATACCAAAGATAGTTATGAAAGAGGTGGAAGCTGTTTTCGAGAAAAGAGTAACCGAAAGAACCAGAGGATAGGTTTATTTTCAATATCTAATCAAAAGGAAAGAATAGCCAGTGGAGGATGCTAGTTGGTTGACAGCAGCAGAATTGCAGAAGTATGGAGTAAACCCTGAAAGTCTGAGGGATGATTATTTTCTTCCCCGGGAGTCTGATGCGGGAGCATATGGACTTAGCCAACAATGTGATTGTTTGTTCACATGTTGTGCTTAAAAGAGTTGAATTTCATGACCTGAGTGGTAAAAAAAAAAGGTTAGTTTTAGTAGAGAGGGTTGGATCTCTCAAAGATGAGTTTTACTTCATTATTGTAATAGTTAGGAAATTGTCTTATTTTAGATTAAGGCTAAGTTGTTAGCATATATGTGTGATAGAGCTTAATAATAGATATTTGATTGTTAGAGCGATCAAAATATAGATCGAGTTGTTAGTGCAGTTAGAATAGGATTGATTCATAAAATAAAGAAGATGTAATGGAAAAATGGATTTTGGCCGAGCTGAGATGATAAAGGTCTAAGCGAGAGGTGAGAGTTTGAGTATAGAGAGGGTTTGAGATTGAGACAAAGGTCAATCTATCACTGTAATTGAGACGAGAGGGCCAAGACTTTGTAATAGATATTATATCAATGAAATTGATTCTGTGTGTATTTGTATAGTAATCCTGGTGTGAACTCTCATTTATTTCTGTGTATCCGTGTCCAGACAGTTAACCGGGTATTTTCTTTATTTTCACATTTCAATGCAAATATCAGTGTTTATGGGTTTTATGTGTTTTAACACTAAATCATGGTCATTTAGTGTTAAGGGTTAGTTTGGCATTTAAATACTAAAACCATTGAGTAAGAGCTTTAATTAAGTATTGAGTTAATGCATGTGGTTATATTCGAAAGGCGGGTTTTAAACAGTGAAGGTGGTTATCGGGTGGACCAAGAGCTATAAGTGGTATTTTAGGGTAGTCACCCAATTCCACCAACCAATTGACACATAACACTCGGGTGGAGAGAGAAAATTGCCTTATCGGGCAGGTATTCTCTGTGCAAGTGGTTCACCCAATATCCTTGTGAACTGTTGGATCTAGTGTAGTGGATCAACGGTAGAGGATCAACAGACTGTTTGTTGATCAGGTTGAGTATTGACCATCAGATCTGATAAAGAAGAGATCAACGGTGTGGATTGAAGCATTGTTTGTAAAGCGAAAGTCAACATGGGACCGAAGTTTTAAATAAAAAGAGGGGACCCTCCGTGTAAAGCGAGCCATGAGTAGAATCTGGTGAAAGCACCCCATTGGGTCTAAAGTAACCAATATTCTATTCTGAAGACTTCACCTTGTTTTTATCAACCTCCTGCATCATATTTCAACTCCATTTTGGTGTTTATCTGACCAAACCTTATCCACATCAACCTTCGACATTCCTGCCAACATTCTATATTCTTCTTATGTGTACCCCACCATTTAGCAGGAGTAGATTTTAGGGCTATATCCAAAGATAACAATATTTGAATTTCTAGAACCTGGTCCTCATAATCATCGAGAAAAACATTTACATCACCCAAGCCATTATAAGAAGGCAGGATACATACCTCAGATGTCATGCAGTGAACTGATTTAGTAACTCTTGCACAATGCCTTGTAGATAGTTCATGTAGTCTATTTCACGAGGGGAATTTTGAGGTATAAAATGGGACTCCTAATGAAATTATAAAATAATATTGGAAATAAAAAATAATAATATTAGATTACATCATCAAATTTTAGAGGGAAAAAAAGAAAAAACTATTTTTTCAACTCGTATTTTCAACTTATTTCCCTATGGGTTTACTCAAATTTCGAGCAAAAACACTCGTTGGATGCAAAATTTGATTCTGCATCCAAGGAGTACCCCATTTTCATACTTTCAATGGACTCGACTACACCAAAAATGAGAGATGCATGAAAAACATGATTGCAATCATGTTTTTCATGTATTTCTCATTTTTCATGTAGCAAGATCCATCAAAAGTATGCAACCTGGGTACTCCTTAGATGAGGAATTAAATTTTGCATCCAATGAGTACTCTCGCTCAAAATTTGAGTAAAAACTTAGGGAGATAAGTTGAAAATACAAGTTGAAAAACAAGTTTTATTATTTTATTATTTTTAATCGTCTTACCATTTTACCCTAAAAATGGTGAATCATCCCCCATGGTTGACATCATCTTCTTGTATCCTATTGGTTCTTATAAATTTTATTTTGGTTATACACTTTTCTTTAGGAGGCCCATTTTAGACTTCAAAGTCAGCAATAGTGCAAACTCCTTCAATGTCTACTGTCACACCTGATAGTCTTCCTAAGGGGAAGATCTTCTGTTGATTTGTTATCCTCATATGAATAGATGACCACTGTAGCTTTGCCTTACCCATTAACTCCCATGTTTTCTTCATCACAACATCAGCCTCAAATCCCATATCTGAAATAACGTGATCCATCTCATAGTCTCCTATCTTCTCATTAAGCCTCATTTCTCTTCTTGTTCTCTTCTGTTGATGCAAATTGTTAACTGCACGTAACTCACTTCGCAGTATTTATTTAGAAGCACATGAATCTATCAATTCCTAAAGTCCTTCTACAACCTTTTGATCTCTTAATAAATTCATACAAATTTGTAGAAAAGACTTTAAAATGCCTTCTTGGTTTGTTGACTCCTGATCTTTTTTCAAAGCTTTTTTCTACATTGAAGCTGATGCTATGTCACAGTTACTTTTTTGTTTCAGCGGTGCACTAGATGTCAAAGATCCAACATCCATAAAGCTTGGATTATCTTCCATAAACACTTAATTTCCTTCTGAATATCAAATACAGGAGCTTTTTCAGCAATATTTCTAACCCATGCAGTTTCATATTGCTTCTTTTCATTTACTTTGTCATCACCAATCACAACTCCACTTCTAGTAACAATATTGATTCGGGGATCATCATTTATTCTTTCAGAAGTCATCATTTGGATATTCTGTGTCAGTTGTTGGTTTCTCCTTTCTTGTGTTTTTTCCATAAGTACCGAGCATTCTTCAATTACATGATCAAAAGCTTTACAATAATTACATGTCATAGTGGGATTCTAACAATCTGTCATAACGTGTCCTAACTAGCCACAATTATAGAAAATAATTTGTACACATCCTCGACCAGCTTCACCACCTCATCCTCTTCCTTGATAACATCCTTGACCGGCGTTTTACATTTTCCTCACATCCATGTTCTTCTACCTGAATTCTATAAGTGTCAGCACTGCGCTCCATCATTAGTTCATAAGCTTGACAATGATTCTCATCATGTCCTACTGATTTGAAAAACTTGAAATATAAGTTCCTGGGAGTCTGCACATATTTTTGTAACAAATAACAATATTCTAATCGATTTTTGCCTCTAGTTTTTGATATCTCGCACCATAGGTTGGATCTGACATTCAAAGGATTCAATGCTCCACTAGCCATGTAATCTATGAAGAGAGGGAATTATTCTTTACAGTGGCCTTCTTATTTTCACTTCAAACACCACACTTCTTCTCTGATTTCTTTGCTTTTCTTCATATCTTCTAACTGCAGAGTCAAATTTTCTAACTGACTCTGAATATGTTGCATTCCTGCATTGGTATCTCCTATAGGCAAAGCTTCTAATTTCATCACCATCTCTAGAGCTTCAGCATGAATTTATATCTTTTGTCACGTCAAAGGAAATCTAATATGTCGCAGCAATGTAGCTATGAACCATTCCTTATGTTACTACTGAGCTATGTCAAATCTCACCTGATCCAATAATACCTTGAATCTCTCGTCAAATTCCCAAACATACTCAGTAGGCCTTTGTTTGATTTCTTTTAACTCTCTAATACACTACGATTCAAACTTCGGTTTCTTAAATTATTTTACCAATGTTGTTTTAATGTCTGCGAATGATCTATTCTAATTGCTTGAATACTTCATGTAGCATGTCAACACTCAATCTTAGATTTTCATGACAAGTTGTTCCTTCTTTATATTTTCATCATGGATTTTCTTCATTGTCCATACTACTTCGCATAAAAACCAGAATTGTTATGGATCTTCCGATCCAGTTCCTTTAAAAATAGGTAGCTTAATATCATTGGCAATATTTATTCTCGGAGGGGGAGGGAGAGGGGGGTGGGGATTCGTAAAGGGAGGGGGGTGGGGGGTAGGGCAGTCAGGGGGGGTAGGGGGATAGGGAAAACCATAGTTACGCTGACTATTGCTAGATTCTTTCTTCGGTGGACTTTCAGGCTGAAAGGGTGAATACTGAAGAGTTACCTCAAGGTTCTTAGGAATGATTTCTTCACTTTCAGATTCACTTAAAAGAGGGTTATAATTAGTTTCTATGAAATTCTTTAGATCTTGTCCACGAGATCTCTTTCTAGTGTCTATTCTATAAATTTTTCCACTTCTCTTTGTTCCATTCTCTTCTTTGGATCTTCTCCCAAACATAAGTAAACTAATAATTTGCCTGCATTCATAAAACTCCCTTTTCACACAAAAGCATCTTAATATAGAGTTTCATAGATCTCAAGTACTTACCTCATGGTCCTTTGAAAAAATGGCGTTCTGCTTCACTGTAGGACATTGTGAAGTCTACCACAAACTCAATAATGAATCCTCTCAAGATTCTATCAATCTAGAAATCAACAACCCTTGAAATTATATTTTTGGTGTTCTTGAGTTGTTGTATCAATTCAGGGGTTGACTCCTTAGGTTCGTTTCCTTTAAAATAGTCCTTTCTTTCGGTCAACCTTGATATCCACTTGTACAGTTCAACATGAAATGAACTGAAGAAAAATTTGTATTGATCTTCGAAAATATGTGTATGTAACCACCTTTCAGATGACAAACAAAGGCTTATAATCTCTTGATATCAAAATTCTTGTTTGTTTTGTTCTACCCAATCTTGAATTTCTTTCTTCGATGGAAGCCACATAAACATATGCCTCAAACACATCCCGGTCCTGGAAATGGAACCATTTGTTGGCTTTAGTTTGGGCTGACCTAGGTTCAACGCTTTACTGCGCACCAACAAAACCCTCAATCACTATCCCTTTCAGTAATAACCTATAAGTAGATCACAGTCTCACCCGAAGTGACTATGGGAGGATGTAGAACCAGGTTTCTGCAACCTTGATGGATGATGCAATCTAGTATTTTTATTTTTTCTTATACATAACGTGCATATATTACTTCACGTTCATACATTACTTTGCCACATTAAATTCATCACTTAAAGCATATGATATAAACCCTTAATCATACTGCGATGTAATAAAATGAAACTGTAATAAAACTACTATGCTACAACAGATAATAAGCAGAGATACACATGAAGACACAAATTTTACTGTGGTTCATCCAAATGTGGGACTATGTCCACAAGAAATTTTTCTTATAATAGAGAATTTGTACAACAAACAATTCTTGGCCTACGCACTCAACTGTAGGAAGTCCATGCACTCAGTTGAAGAGCCTTGGCTTCCTTTGAAAGTATAGATCAACAAGATACAACCATAACATAGATCTAGATCATAAGATGATGATTCTTCTCTTTATTATTTGACCCTATTATATACTATTACATCGAGGGTCCAACATTACAATACCATGATCCATATACCATGGAATCCCCAAATACAATCTACTATGGTCCAAAAACCATTCATCATATGAAAAATTACATTATTTTAACAAAAGGGAGGGTCTTCGACCCACTCCGAAGCCCATATACCGTGTGCTAAATCCACTGTGTGGTCCCTTTTGGTGTTCTGTTTTTCTACTGAGCAGTCCACTATTCGCTTTGTTGCATCCTTTACTTTGCACTTTGCTACCCAAAATGTGGAGTCTTCATCAAAATCTAGGCCAACTTAGGCTATGCCCAACACACTTGGGACTCCTTCTTGATGTTGCATCTGATACATTTCTACTACAGTCATATTAAACATGGAGCATGGGATTTTGAGCATTTTCTCCTACTCATCCACTCAACAACTATATTTGCAGATTAATCGATGCAAGCAATTTCCACCTGAGTGTCTTTCAACCTACAGAGAAATAAATCGCAGTCACACTATAGACTCAAGGAGCTCAACCATTAAAGCCTACTTGTAATGACAGCATGGCTCTTTACTTCTCAGGAAATACTTCTGAATTGTCTTTCAGAGACTCACATGTTCCTCAGACATGGCTCTCCTTCATGTAATCAAAAATTTCATTCTAGGGCTCTGTTCTTCATTTAATTCCTTGTAGTGTGCACAGGAGATCAAAGATGGATTATTTCAACTCAAGACAGACCCAACACTCTTCTCTGAAAATCATGGTCCATGTTTCCCTTGACTCAGCAATCTTGACAGTCACTATTTATTCTAGTGACCAACTCTTCTGCATGCATTTACTCTTAGCTTCTGACTCATTCATCCTTCATAAAACTGTGTTGTAATCTCAGAGCCCCACATTTCGTAACTTTTTTAAGGAAGGATATTATGAGATTGTAAGATTCTGATATTGGCCTTTAGCCCCTTTTTTTCACCTATTATGTTTTTACACCATAAGATCGGGTGTTGTGACCATCGGTATAGAACTTAGGTGCTAAGCCCTTCATGATCCTGTCAGGGGTCTATCTCCTAATTTTCTTTCTCTACCCCCTTGGTTCTTTAGCCTCCATGACCAAATTCCAACAACATCAGAAGTTTCCCAGTATTAGAACTTTTTAGAAATGAAATTACAGAGTAGTTATGAAATCTCCGATCTCCAATATACTTCTAGGATGACATCATGCTCTTGTCATACACCCGACATGGTGTTTCCATAGCACTTAGGTGATAATCCCTTCAGGATCCTGTCGGAGGCCTATCTCCTTGTGTTCTTGCTCTACGCCCTTGGTTATTTGGGCTCCATTACCAAGTGCCAATCAACATCAGAAGTTCCCTAGTACCATAACTTTCTCAAAACTACAATCACAGAGTATCATGGTAGCAGTTCACATGATGACGATAAATGATGAGTTAACACAATATATGTTGTAATGATAGCATGTAGCTTGAGTTGGAGGGACCAACCTTCTAACGAGGCTGAATGATTACGTTTGACACAAACTTTATAGCTTGGTTTTGCAAACGTTGTGTCTGACACACATATGTCCACACAACCTATAATATCAAAATACATGTAGATAAAACATGGTTGAAAATCCTCTTAGGTGGCTAATGCCTATGATGCTATTAATAGCATACAATCACCCAAGAAACCTTGTAGAGAAAATTACTAATGTGTTTTGGCACTCCAATAGTGTACCATTTCAGACGAATGGGGATGTCATTAATCCCTATGTCTGATATACTACAGGTCAAAACCCTTAATATGATGCTCGAACTCAGTGAGTATCTCCATGGCATTAGGATCAACCATATCCTCCTCTATCATACAACCTTAGCCTATACAAGATGTGGTTGTGCTTGAAAATGAATAGGCGACATGCCTAATAGTTGTGTAGGTACAATATCTTCATCTAAAAACCAATAGTTAGTCTTTAATGCATAAAAAACATTAAAAAAAAAAAATTGTGAAACCCAAAACACCAAAAATATTTAAAATGACTTTGTTTACCTGCATCATCCCATTGCTCGCCTTCGGGTAAGACAAGCTCTGGGTCTCTGCGGAAACTAGCTCTAGCATGTGGGTAGTCCTTGATCATAATTAGTTTCTTTCACAGCCATCTAAATAATGTAGGGGTAAAACTCATTATAGGTGTGCCCCCATGACGAGACATCAAATCTACTTATTGCCTCATACGAGGCTCTATAGGTCTCTAAAACTCACAAGATATCTGTTGAGGATGAAGTAATGGTATCCTCTCCAAGGAAAAGGATACAATGATAGAACCATATCCAAAGTTCTTTAGTCATCCTATCTTTTCCCTATTGATTTATTCCTTCAGGTTGGCTAGAACCCCTTCACACAAGTTAAATACTATAGGTTCCAAGCACTCTAAGGTGTATTGCATCTGGTACTTTGGGGCTAAATGCAAAGCAACACTACCAACCAACTATGTAATAGTGGAAAGGATCGTCCTAAGAGGAAGATGCACCACATCCTTTATCTCAAGTTTCCCATCCTTGGTTATTTCAACACGAGGTCGACAATGAACAAAAATGTAATATTTCATTGTCTCCCCACCTCTTCTAAAACTAGATAGCGAAATGGGAGCTCCTCTCTGTGACAACCTTGTCATGAAATATATGTCCTCAACATATATCATGACATTGCATACCCTGAACCTGAATTATTGTCCCTGCACATCCCAACACCTAACCAAATACTCCAGTAACTCTAAATAGGCCCTCATGCCCGGAATTATAAAAAACTTGAGAACCTCACAGTTTCTCAAACCCTAAATTGTTGCTAGGCCATTGGTAGAAACCATATATTGAGCTTCATGCTCTCTTTCTATCGCGGTCAAAGTCATTTCTCTCCAATGAATCTATACAAATAACATGGAAGAATACATAGAATCAACCATTTGAAATTTTTTGGGAGGAAAAACACTCAAAAACCAAATTTTTGAAAACCCTTTGTGCCCATCACATTGTCTCTTATGGGAAAGAGCGACCCGTCACACTCACACCCACTGTTGAGTGTGTTGGGCCACCCTTTCTAGTGTTATTTTTCTTTACCCATCATACGTCATGATATAGGAGGGGTGTGATGGGACAAGAGTGATTTTCTAAACCTAAAAACTAAAAATTCTCATAAAAATGCATGAAATGAGAAATGGAAACTATAGAAATGAAGAGAAAGATAGATCTCTTACCAGGAACTAATGGTACTATAAATGATCCACTGGATTGGCCGCAATCAACCATTGAAGATTAAAGGTAAGAACCCACTCAAAGCTCACCCAACTTTGTAAAAGTGGAAATGGGAAGAAATGAATTGATTTTTCATTTTTTATGGTCAAAATTAGTTATTATATTAATATATTTTAAATAATTTTAAATATTTTGACCTAATATTTACCATGTATCATGTATTTTTAATCTTTTTGTGGTGTTCTTTGTAGGTTAAATGTTAATTGAATGATGTAATGTAGATTAAAAGTCAAATACAAGTAATTTTGATGAATGAGTACACTTTTATCACTTTTTCGAGCTTGTTAAACCTACAAAAAAGGAACCACTTGGAGTCCTCTTTCAACTCTTTTTAGAATCCCAAAACATGAAAAGATTGTCAAGCACTTCTTCTTTTTTAATTGTTAAAGTAAATGAAAAGACGTGTGCCCAATATAAAGTCAACCATTTTCCAGACTAGGATGGAATATTTATGAAAAATGAATACTTTAATCAAACATGACTAAAAGGTTTTCCTAAGTATCATTTTATACTTTTTTGGACTTAAGAGACTAAATTTACGAAAATGAACCTTTGGAGTTTTCTTTCTGGCCTCTTTTTAAAAATCTCTAAATATGAAAAAGAAGTTGAGTTACATCTTTGTTGGGCTCATAAAACTATTAAACAACATTTGACTTGTTGAGCACGATGGGATCGAACCACTGCTTCTCAGGGTTTGTTAAAAATACTCTGAGGGATTCATCAAAAGGATGAAATCATAGATCAAGCACATGTTATCCTCCTCAAGCTTGTCAAAAATAAAGAGGTACTAGCTAGAAATGGTTGGGAAATTGGGAAAACAGGGCTTCATACCTATTAATGGCAGTGAGTCACTCTTGTACATGACACTCTTTCACTTCATCTCCGTGACTACTTTGGGTTGGGGAATCCACTTTCCTCCCTATTGATTACACTTCCATTATGGGTTTTTGATTCAATGTTGCCAACTTCGTTTAATGTCACCGATATGTTAAATAGAATTCCCTTAGTTGACATCTGCTACAATACCCTTGAGCCTTATTTCATGTATGCCACGCCTAAACTGGCTCTGCATCATTACATTATGTCCCAAATCTTGATACCCATTTCATGTTGTTGATGGGGAATACATCAAGGTCCTCCTACGATGGGTGATTTCATGTTGAAATCAACACCTTATCCAGTAAGTTGACTTAGAAAATCCCTTCAGTTCGTTGGAGCTTGCATACGCCAATGGAAAGTTTCCTTTCTTTTGGTGGCAGGTTTTCACCATTGGCCTTCGACTGAGAGATTCTGTGTGTTGTTTGATTTCATCTCACTCATTCACACCACATGGATTACTTTAGTTCCTTGTGATCCATTATCATTATCAGTGGTTTCTCTCACGTCTGTTAGAGACTCGCATCATTGGTCGGTAATCAGATGTTGTCTACCATGTTCGACTCCAACTCATTTTTTTGCATGGTTAGACTCATACTAATGATTGACAAGGCATAATACATCAAATATAATTTCATCCATCCAGGATGCGCTTTTAGGATTTATATAAGATCACAAAGTATGATGGCTATGATCATTCAGAAAGTCATCCAAACATGGGTCCACCATTTGTCATCAATGGACGAGACTTTGATCATTGTACATGTAATATTAATTTATAGCTTGAGTATGGGTATGCCTACCCCAATGATGATATCATGATGATTATGTATTGTAACAGATGATGATCTCAACCAACCTTTTCTTGATCTGGACTTGTCACAAAGTAAAGCACTTCAGTCCTCAGCCACTGCTTCTAACTTTGTACTTTAGGGGGGAATCTGTTATAGGTCATTTTGTCACATATTCTCAGATGGTATGGAAACCATATCAATCAACATCCTTAACACCTTGTGATCATCCCTTTTCAAATCATCGAGCATTACCTCTCCAAAAAGTCCAAGAATTCTAGTTTTTTAGCTTAAAAGCTCATATTTGGGCCCATTGCACCCTTCCTTCTATGCAACTTGCAATGTTGCATGTTGCATAACTAAGAAATTGCGCTGACCATCATAGGATGCCTTTGATACTAGTGTGATGGTTCTAGAATTTCAGGAATTTTTTTTTATGAAACTTCTCTTTCCAGAAGCTTCTAAATTAGTTTTAACCATTTACTATTGATTGGGATCTTGAATTCCTATCCTAGAGGTTTTATCTCTTATCCCTAGACCTTATCCTTCCTCATATGTAGATCTAATTCCTAGATTGGTAAAACCAAAACTAACCTCTTTACCCTATAAATTCACTGCCTCCCATAGAGTCTGGGTTGGCTTTTGGAGACTCGTAGCTATGCCTTGATGCTGCTAATTTTTACCTAAGGATCCATTACCATCCTTGAGTTGAGATTCAGAGCTCGCTTTATGGATAAGGAAAGACAAGTTTTGGTGGGATACATCTACATTGTCAACAACTGAAAAACGGTTGTAATATTCTCCTACATTTTATTAATATAAAATCTTTTTTCCCCTATACTTGTGACTAATTGATGCTTATGTATTTCATTTCCCTCTTGACTCATTGATTATAGATATTGGTCTATGCTATGTAAATCCTGTAGTTCTCTTGCTTGTTGTAATTGTGTTTCAAGTCCCATTTATAGAATTGGAGTTGAAGATAAAGTTTACAATCCAAGAGAAGAGGACTTACGTTGGATTCTAGGTAGGATTTCTCCTTCATTTTCTAATTTCTTTAAGGAAAACACAAGTGTTTTTTTTATTTTATTGTTTCTATATCTAACTACTATATCTAGAGGATTCACTTCTATCCGCAAAATATAATTTTCCATATAACACTACTGCTCAAAAACATAATTACTTACAATGCTCACTATGTTTAGAAACTCAGACATCCACTAACAAGGTCTTATTTGCGGTTCTAATACTCAACGCTATGCTTGAAATTTCAGCCAATCCCACATTATAACCAAGAATTCCACTTATAAAATATCATGGACCTCACCACATAGGTATCTTTGCACCGAGGCTTTCGAAGAAATACAAAAACCTATAGATTTCTCTACTATGAACTCATATATCTTTTGCTCGAACCATTGCCCAATCTCAACATTCAAAAAACCTGCAAGAAGCTTAGGTATCACCTAAGGTATGCAATGGGATTGAAAAATTTATGTATGTTATGTAGGGAATCAGGGATATAGGAGATCATCTTGGTTTATGAAGACCCAACCTAAAATTTTTCAAATATTCCTATGGCTTAAACATGCATATTCCTAACCTTTACCATGTGCAATTCCATAATCAAAATTATTTATACACTAATAGTTACATGTATCCTATAATTTATATGAGGAGCCCATCTTTGGACAAGAAGCAACAAAAAATAGTTTCATTCTTTATACATTGGTCTAAAGATTCACAACAAAAAAAATAGCTATAGTAACAAAAAAATCAATACAAACTTGAATTCCATCCATGATATTCATGGTTAGACTCAACATTACACATGAAAAAGATACAACTAGGACAAAAACTCCAGTTGAACTCTTATATTCATATTAATCAATAGAGAACTATATATGGTACATAAGTTCACTAACATAACTCAGAAAACTCATGCCTAGTTAATGCCTCTGGATAATGCCATAGAGTTCAAACCCATACAAATTTTGTACAAGAGATCATCTCATAGTTCGCCATCATATTCCTCAACAAACTCAAAATGTACATTAACTAAGAAAAAGTATACTCAGACGGAGTATTTAGACAGACATAACAAGAACCCAACAAAGCACTAGAAGGGAATGGACTTCAAAACCCTTGATTAAAAGCAATCATCCTTTTTGTCATGGATGTTGCCCAGATCTAACATTGGGAATCTTTTTCCAGCTCATTATTCCATCTCACCCAACTATGTCATTCTCTCACGTTCCCTCCTCAATTGTTCGTTGCTCCATCCCAAACTGAATTTCCCACCTTACCCCTTATCTAATTGCCCTAAAGTGCTAGCATATACTCTGTCAATTGTGGTACCAAACAATTACCATGCATTATTTTGTCAAACCTCCATCCTTCAATCCTCCATATGGTATGTCGAGCACATACATTTTGAGCCTCTTCAAATTCTTCTGCTAGTAATAACTTCTCCTTCATGCATAACATTTCGGTACTTTGGAAAAAATCTCTAGCCCGCCGCCGCACCCCCCCCCCCCCCCACCGCCTCTCTCCTTCACCAAAATTCCTTCTTTGTCCCTTTTATGCCCCAATAGTGTTTTAGTTTCATTAAATGTGTTGTACTCCATGCCTATATGGTTTAAATCATAAATCAACCATGAAACTATTAACCATCACACACAACTAAAGGTGTACTTAAGATCCCCTTATTCAATTTCAAGCAAATCTAGGACATGAAACAAAACAACTCGATTATTAAGCATATAAGCATGCAACACAACACAATTTAATGAAACTCAAGAACTATTGGGGTGTAGAAGGGATGATATCCTTCTCATGATTACAAGTGTGCCCAAATATAATGAGAAGTATGTACTAACCAATATCACCTTCTCCTTCACAACAATTTAACCGATATAATTTTCTCCTTATAAACCCGTTGCAAATTTTCAAATGGTTTTATCCAACATCATAAATGTGCAACCCTTCATTTCAAGATGTGAGATAACTATTTTTTCATGCTTATGAGTCTCTAATTTTCATTCTTGGTCATCAAACAATATGGCCCAACCACTTCAACCTCATTTCACATGATTTTTATTTCATTTTTATTAACGAAGCACAAATTTTAATATAAAATGAAGAACCATGGACCCTCATTGATTATTGTAACATTCTAAATAATAGTGTCAGGATTAGCTTCTTAATGAATGGTATGAGAGTTTGGAATATAAAGAAAATTGTGATCATGTATGGATCTGCATGTGAGGTTGGTAAATGAAAAAACCACATGTTAACTTCTATTTTTTCAGGTGCATGGGCACTAAATGAATTTTCAAGTAATTATGGGATTCGAGGAAATTTATGACCAAATATATGGTGGTTGAATGAGAAAGAAACAAGGAAATCATAGATGCAGATATGCTCTTCCAATCTATCCAACATTGAAATTATGTTATGAACGTCACTACATAATATTATTTGGCTTAGAGTGGACTCCATGGAGGCATAGTGGGGATTGACAAGGGAAGAAAAAATTGTTAAAACAATGATCAAAATTCTATTATAAAAGGAGAAGTGTGTGAAAACCTTAGAATGTTGGATATGCAAGGCCAAAAACAGTCTATGGATCATTGCCTAGGATTTTCTAAATATGGATGTCTCTTGCAAGAATGTGTAAAGAAAAATTATTTATTTGAGCGAAAACAAGTGCAAAAATTCTAGAGAAAATATATGCATATAGTGACTTTTAAAATTTAATTCCTTTAAAGAAAAATAGAAAACCATGTAACCATTTCGAGCTCAACACTAAAGTCTATGAAAATTACGTCATTTTTTTTTAAATGCACATGGCTACTTCTCATTGTTGGCACATGGTTGTGGTCATTTACCTAACTAATTTCCTTGATCAGTTTGATGCTATAGAGGTCCCGTTGACCACTTTTCCTGCCAAAGGAAAATGACTAACATTGTGAGAAAATCTTGTGGGGAGCAAGAAAGACTCCTCATTTTTATAAAAAAAGTATACTCCTCTCTTGTTTGATTGAATATTCTTCCTTTGTCTTCAAATGAATGTTGTGGGTGAGTGTTACCTCAACAAATATTCCAATAAAGTTCTCATATAGTAAATTTACTTGCAAAGCATACCATCCTAGTCATAGATACAAAAGAGAACAATATGATTACAAAAAAATTTATCTACAACTTTTCATGTGAAAACTAAAAGGACTCTTTTCATGGAAATTGTATTAACAATTATATTTACATCATAGGACTTTTAAAGAGTAAAATAAATAATGTGAAAAGATTGGATTCTATAATATAAGTAAGTTGAACACACCATGTCATTGATCAAGAGGAAAAGAAACATAACATATTTGCAAAGAATGTAAGATGTATTTCCATTAAAATCATAGAGATGAAAGGAGTTATGCACTTGCAATCTTAAGCTTAAAGTTAAAAGCTAAAAGATCACACTATCCTATGAACTCCTGAGAATTCTCCTAAATATAAATATTCAGAAATAGCTCAATGCTCAGAAAATTAAAATGCATTTCTCCAAAATGGACTGAATTGGGATCCCATGGACTACGTAAATGAAAATACTTGGAAGAGAAATATTTAAATAGTTAGAATCAACTCTTTTCATTCAAAGTGACTTTGAAATGAAAGGTTGGATGATTTTCCATTGACAATAATATATCATAAAATTCAACTAGGAGGTTTCCTTACTTACTATGCTGGAAGGGTCACTCTCTTTTTTAATGTTCTTCCATCTTTTTTTTCTATAATAATCCTTTCTTCATATTCTTGGAAGTATTTTATTAGGGTTTTTGCCCCTTTCTTCTAACTAAATTAATTCCCTTTTGTAAATATAAACTTTAATATTCATTCCATAAGGAAGGAGCTACTTTAAACAACCTAAAAATTCATTTAAATCAATCATTTAAAAAGAAGTAATATGTTGCCTAATAACAAATGGTCATGACTATAATTTATTTATTTAGGTATGATAAATTAAATTTCATCCAGTAAACCATTTCCAAGTTGTTATTCACATCATTAACTTTCTAATGATCTCTCTTTTTCCCAATTTGGACATCAGGAACTCAAGTTATGGCTTCCAAAAGTTATTGACTCAATAATTGTTGATTTTCTTCTCATAAATATTACCCTTTTATTTATAAACCCACTCTATTTATCCCGCATGCATTATGGCAGGGAGTTTATAACAATTTTATAGGGAAGTAGGCTCCCCAACTTACTTGTATGAAGTGTAGCTTGTGTGTAGTGTAAAATCTTTGTCACCATATTGATGCCTAGTCATGATACCAAGTCACATGTGTCCAACCAATACATTCCAAGTATCACCTAGAGATACTACAATGTGTCATTGGGACTTGTGCCTAAGAAAATTTGGGAGAAATTTAGGATATGAGAATGCATGAAAAATAATCAAAGTTTGGAGAATGCATTAAAATATGTGGGTTTGTAAGGTAAACTAATGTGGGAGGAAAACATGGGGGAGTGGTAAAACAATTTGGAAGGCATGAATAACAAAGGGCTGAGTAAAAATTCTAGAGGAAATCATGGGTGGGTGGTAAAGCAATTCAGAAGGCATGAATAACAAAGGGTTGAGTGAAAATTTTCAAATGACTAAGTAATTTTTTTTAACTAATTATAGGATAAGGAGAAAGATTAAGTGAAAATGGTTAAGTAATGAGAGGAGAAACAATAGTCCCACATGGAAATAATTACTTAGTAAAAATTCATGGGGGAGTGGTAAAGAAATTTGGGGGCATAAATAACAAAGGGTTGAGTAAAATGGTAAAATGACTAAGCAAAAATATTAAGTAATGAAAGGAGAAGAAGAAATATTGAGTGAAAATGGTTAAGTAATGAGGGGAGAAAGAGTAATCCATTAAGATGAAAATGGATAATGAAAATAATAAAGATAAATAGAAAATGGATGAAAAGTGGAGAAAATGGATAAAAATGGATAATTGATTAAGATATAAGGAATAAGATGTGGGTAAATTTAACTCCATGGGTTCTTTGATCAAATGGGAACATCTCAATCATATAACCTCTATTTTTTATTTCATAAAATGCTTGTTGAAGTTGACACACATGGCTATCGAATGAAAGTATTATTAGAAGAAATTTACTTCCTTATTAGTATCCTTTTAAAAGGAGGTCATATCCATTGAACTTGTGTGAGGAAGCACTATAAAATTGAAATTGATTGAATAATTAAGGACCTACCAGGTCATCACGATCAATAAGTAGAGGTAATTTGTCACTTTCAAGATTTTAATATTGAGAATCCATGGAGGACTGTATGGTTGGATTTTGTTGTCTACCAACATATACCATACATCCATATTGTTGCAAATTCCCTTTTTTTTCTATTCTAGGAAGACCTCTTCTTTAGAATATACTCAAAACAAGAAATCAATAACTTGAAAGTTTACTACAAAGTGGAAATATTTAACGTTACATTTTTTTTATCCTATATGGACATCCTTCTTGTGGCTTTGTACAAACTAGCTTTGGCCATTGGGAATCCATTGTAACATATTTTCCATATTCATATGCATCTAACGAATATTCATCAGATTCATCTTTAAACTCATTGTCAACATTACTTTCAAAATGAACATATGAGATATCAAAATTTCCCTCCCATATTTAATGTGGTGAATGATGTTCTTCTTGATTTGAGAAATTAGGGTCTTCTCTTTTAGCTTCAAGGACATAATATGACGTATAAAAAATTTCACATTTATTATTATATTTCTCTTTTATATCCTTTCCTCTGTGTTTTTGGAACAATATTGAAACGTTCAAGAGATCAACACCACTTTCATGAATATTTTCTTCAATGACTTGAGCTTGGTACGTTAACTCTTTCTAGTTGCACTTTCTCTCTTACTTCAATAAAAATATCAAATTAGTGGAAAAAGAAATTTCACAATAGAAAAAATGTTGAAATCATTTAGAAACATTTCTTGAGGAATCTCATGAAGGACCTTTATAAATTTTATAGCAAAAATTTGAATGATCTTTTCCTTATTCATCCAAATTTCAACCAACTTCAAGAAAATATAATATGGGTCTTTCCTTGAGAAGTAGTTCTTAACAAAAAATCTTCAAAATTCATCCCAAATAGTGATGCTTCTAGGTGGTAATGAAGTAAACCATTCATGGGAAATTCCTTGTAAAAGTGGATGAAAAGTCGGCAAGAAACATTATATTCAACCACATTATAAATATAATAGGCACTATGAAGCTTAACCAAATGCTTATTTTCATTTTACTAAAGTAAATCCAAAGAAAATGGGAAATTTTCCATGGAAATATTTGGCAACGGATGAAATTCTCCTTGCAAATTGAGAGGATCCATCTTCGCTTACCATATATTGAAGAACTTTTGTTGGGATTAGTGGAGAAGACATAATTTCACTGTTGGGCATGGAATCCCCCCACAACATGTTTTGGTGCTCAAAGCCCAAGTTTTGAGAGATATTATTGTAAAGCTCCACAAATTGTGGGCACAAAATGTATGTTAGAGCCATAGGGCTGTCCGCCCTAAGTTTGAATGTAATGTCGGCCTACCCATGGTTCGTGGACCATGGGATTGTATAAATAGAGCGAGGCTCTAAGTTCTAAAGAGATGATAATAGAATATAATGGATAGAATGAGATAGTGAAGCATAGAAGAAGAATCTAAGTGTGTCTTGGGTCATAGTAGTAGGAAGAGGCTCTACAGTTGAGTGCACAGAGGCCTAGTAGAATCTGCAGGTGAGTGCGCGGACCCCTGCTTCTGAGTGTGTAGGGTAGAGTTGAGTCTATAACTAGAGAAGAGATTAATAAAGAAAGGTTTTGTTACCAATTATGTGCATCTGTTCTGAGTTATTGCATGTTTTATATCATTTTCAATTATATTGTTTATTTACTACGCGCACTCGTATGAATTGAGAATATTGTTAAGTATAATTGAAGGCATACAAATAAGCTAAGTTAATCAACTAATATTGGATGATTAGTAAGGACTTGGGTAATAACATTGTTCAGCCCCTGAGTAGGGTTGCGCGAAGGCAGTATCTCAGGTTGCAAGGTACAGAGAAGTGCGCGTAGGGTCAAACTGTGGACCACTTGAACCCATCAAACATCCCCAACGTGCAGAAACCTGGTTCTAGCACCCTCCCATACTACTTTGGGTGAGACCTTAGTCCACGCTCTGCGGACTGTTGCCGAAAGGTCCAGTAGTACTGGGATTTGTTTGGCTAAATCACCTTTGAACCTGGGTCAGGCCCCAATAAGCCAATAAATGGTTCTGTTGCTGGGACCGGGATTTGCATAAGGGATGTCTGATGTCATGTCACTGGAATACAATGAAGAAATAAATTGAAGGGTGGTTGGATAGAAAGATTCACAAGTTTTTGGCATAGGAAATAGGAACCGTGAGTATCAAAGGAACAATGGTTAGAGCGCTACTTATATATGGAAATCCACGAAATTTTCTTTGCATCCTTCCCCTCTATGTTGTATGAGTGGACTTCGAAGTTAGCAGACAGTTAGGGAAGGTGTAGGCTCGAAAAACTAATTGTGTGGACTCCAGAATTAGTGTGCATACTATAAGTGGTTCTATGGGCTTATAGGAGCATGTGCAAGACCCTATCTACTTGTGCAATTCCGAAGCTGAAATATGAAGCAGGGGCTATAATCCTTGGGAAGCATGTGAAGCCTAGTTCGTGAATAGCAGCACCCATAGATACGACAGTTCACGAAGCACGGAACAAAGGAATCACACAACCGCGAGAAACAGAACACATAAGACATGAGGAAGAAATCAAATGGGGAAACCTTAGACATTACGAAATTGAAGAAGATCAGGTACGGATAAGTGAGAAAAGTGCTTTGATGGACGCAGAGGTCAAGAAGCTAGAAAATGAAATAAAGGAATCATTTCTCGTCGAAAACCAAGAATGGTAAGGCAAGGTGCATATAATCGTACTAACAAGTTGGAGGACTATCGTCATGAACTGGTTAGTCTTTTGCCATGGCTTGGACCACATATCGTCAAACAAAGTGACCAGGGTAGCACGTTGCAAGTACTAAAGTGCACAGTGCCGATCACCACAATGGAAGATGAGGATTCTCCGCGAACCATGGTGGGGGACAGGATGGAGCCCTGCACACATCGTGTGACCACCTATCTAGCCATAGGAATAACAGTCTTAGTGCTCCAGGTAGCTGGAAGGGAGCATGAGACTATAAAATATTCTACCTCAGAGCTGCATGATATTGGAGATGCGCGCAGAATTAGAACGTCATAGGGTCCGCGACCACGCACAGTGGGTTGCGCTATTGCACAAGTTGGCTGGGAAGTGGTCGTTGAGGTCACTATTCATGATGGGATGTGCGATTTGAAGCCAAATGAAGTGGACGACGGGCATTTAAGATGCAAGTTATGGGCAAGATTTGGGAAAATATACTGCCAAGAAAGCATTAATGGCCTGAAATTAGGGGGAACAGTCGAATTCGAATTCGAAAGGCACTATAAAACACAAAGGGCTAGCCAACAAACAACACTTGATAATTTGAGAATTGAGCGCTTGAGCAGAGCACTGAGCATTGAGAGCCGAGCAACATTTGAGCCCCTAAGTTCGCAAGAGACAATATATAGCTTAGATATGATGACAACCGCTAAGGATGGTTTGGGAATTGAAGAGGTAACTTTCAGCGAGGCCGCATAGACCCAAAGGGTGGAGGATGCTCCAGAAGGTGCCGGGGTGGTGGCAGAAATCCCCAAATCACCGCGAAACACCGAGGCCCAAGAAGGATAAATAGGCAATTGGTCTAGTACACCTGTCCCCGAGGAATCTGCAGCACAACAAACTAACCATGGAAGAGAAGGGGAAAACGGTCACAATAGAAATGGATGAGGAAGAAGAAGAAGACGAATACATGGAGGAGGATATCCAGCCATTACGCTCTGCAACAAAACTGCCCACGTATATCCCTCCATGGAAGGGGAAAACCAAAGTGTCGAAGGATCTGGACGAAACAAAGAGTTCACTCCATACCCCACTCCTCCCATATGTCATTGTATTTGATGGCACACACCTAGGCCGCGTAACAACCATGAAATTCGAAGACTAGGACCTTGCTGACCACGAGAAGTTCCCTCATCTAGAGACTGCGACTCTGATGAAGCAGAATACTGAGGGGGCGATGATAACGTTAGAGCCGCAGAAATGGCTACGCGGTGTGGAAAAGGCCGGGTTGCTGCACATATTATGGATACCACATTTCCACCATGTGCCCATCACCATTTTCGTCATCAGACAGCTACTCTGCCTAGTGCATAATGGGTATCTATGGCTAGAGGAGCCTATTCCCATCACGGCAAACCTCATTCGCTATATTTCTCAACTCCCCTGTAAAGGAAAGGACCCTATGACTATAGCTGGAAAGGGTAGCGATTTGTCTCTCATAGAAGCCATGAAGGCAAAATATAAGCTGGAGAAGAAGAAGAGGGGCTACGCTATCTCTAGCATCAAGGACAAAGGGGTGTGCGTAGCAACCCAACTCCTGGTCAGCAAAGTTATGAGGAAATGTTGCACCAATGAGGTATGGGTGTCGATTGTCACACTGGCCGAGCAGTGCATGGAGGGGGTCCAGTTCAACTGGTACGAATTCCTCTGCGTGGAATTTTTGACAAACTATCGTGAAGCCCGAGAATAGGGTAAAACCTTCCACTACACGTGGTTTCTCTTATCCATATTGCTAGTAGCGGGAGAATTGATAGAGGACAATCAATTCCCCAACATTGACAAAGAGTTACTAGAGGCGGCGAAGTACACTTCGCTCTGGGCAACAAAAGACGCAAAATGGATTCGTGACACCAAAAAATTTTGGGTGCTCATAGAGGCAAGCATCCAGATGTGGATCAATCGAAGGTCGTGCCTGTCACCTATGGTGCACAATAGTCTGTAGATTTTTGCAAACTCCAAATCTGATCTACACAACATTTATATAAGGGCACGAAAGGATTTGGAAAAGCAGTGGACGAAGCTACCATTTATATCCACGAACAACGTAATTTTTACTGTCTCGAAGACATGCCCACCCGAATGGCACACCCTGAATCTGGAAGAACTAGAGAAGGTGGCAACACAGAAGAAAAAGGATGATGCCAAGTTGCGCATCACTCAATTGGCAGAGAAAAGGTGGAATTAAAAAGCAGTAGCTGAGGTTAGGGAAATGCGAGAAGCGGCACAGAAAGCCACAGAGAAGAAAAAGGCTGCAGAAGCAGCATCAACAACGCAGACAATAGAGGCAGAAACAACATAGGTAGTCAAGGGCCAAGCAACATCCTTAGGGCAAGAGGTAGAGGAAACAGAAATAGTAGAAGGGAGCACAGAGGGGCCCATCCACATAGTTAAAGTGCCTGCTCATCACTGAGAGATCAGGCCCAAGGAAGAGGTTCAAGGCCTCGAAGTTGGCCATCGACACGATCACCTTAACTGAAGGTGATCTCCATGACATTGGTGAGATGGTCCACGATGTCACAAGTGAAGCACTTCAGGAGTTCATGCAGGATCATTAGACTGTGTTGGGGGCCCTCAGGGCACAGCTACAGGAGTTACAGGTGCGAGCCCCTCAGGAAGGTACCCTACCAACACACATCGCAACAGAACTTAACAAGAACTTCAGCAGTAGAATAGATGTTGCGCGCAAGGATGGAAAATACAATAGTGTTGCCAAAGGGAGCTCTAGTGTCATCCAATGCGATGGATCGGTTGTTGATTATCATGATGAAAGGCCTTAACTTTAATCTGGTTTCCCTTCCCTGTGAAACGATGTATTAGTTACAGGATGGGATAACGACAGAGCTGCGGGCTAGGGAGAGGCACGCGATCCAGGTTCTTAGTGAGTAGAAAATAAACATAGAACAACTTAGCTTGCAACACGACAAATTAGTGTCGCAGAATCAACAGTTGGTGCATATGTTAAATGATGCTTGTCGATGCGTCCCGGAGCTAGCCATCGTAGCACATCTACCGGTAGAAGTGCAATCCATAGTTTGGCAACTGGAGTCCGCGAGGCCAGAGAAGAGGCGATAAAGGTTCAGCTAGAGCTGAATCTTTAGATCACCGAGTTGTGGTTGAAGGCACAGCCTTCCACTCCCTTGAAAGTGCGAGAACAATGCGCTAGCACTATCACAGTAGGGTTGGAAGAAATGGGAGGTGCAGTGCGTGACTGTACCAACATGTTGGAACAGGCACTTGAGGTCCTCACGACTTTGCAGGAGGACCCCAACATCCAATAGCTGGAGATAGAGGCGCATGAACTCCAGTAATAGTATGACAGTATAAGAAGAACTATGCAAATAGTAGTCCTCACTAAGTAGCTTGCGAGAATGTAGCAAGCCAAGGCATTAAAGGAGCAAGTGGATGCAGTGCACCATAAGGAAGCAATTCTCAAAGCGTGTGTTCAGACATGGATTGACAAGGCCTTCACAATCACGATGAATATTGAAGGGAAGCTCATGCACATTCAAGGGATGCATGCGCAGATGCAGGGCAGCACGCTAGACACAGTGGTTTCAGAAGAATGGATGTAGCAAGTTCAACAAGCAGCAGCTCAGTGAGTTGCGAACATCAAGACCGTTTGAGACCTGTTGGAGGGACTCCACACCAAGATCGTTGAACTGACAGAGTGACTCGAGGGTGAGTCACGATGTTTGTGTTGGGGGCCTATTAGGCATGGAATCCCCCCACAACATGTTTTGGGGCTCAAAGCCCAAGTTTTGAGAGATATTATTATAAATCTCCATGAATTGCAGGCGTGAAATGTATGTTATAGTCATAGGGCTATCCGCCCTAAGTTTGAATGTAATGTCGACCTACCCATGGTCCACAGACCATGGGATTGTATAAATAGAGCGAGGCTCTAAGTTGTAAAGAGATGATAATAGAATCTAATGGATAGAATGAGATAGTGAAGCATAGAAAAGGAATCTAAGTGTGTCTTGGGTCGTAGTAGTAGGAAGAGGCTCTGCAACTAAGTGTGAAAAGGCATAGTCGAATCCGCAGCTGAGTGCGCAGACCCCTGTAATTGAGTGTGCATGGTAGAGATAAGTCTATAACCAGAGAAGAGATTAATAAAGAAAGGTTCTATTACCAATTATGTGCATTTGTTCTGAGTTATTACATGTTTGATATCATTTGCAATTATATTATTTATTTACTACGCGCACTTGTATGAATTGAGAATATTTTTAAGTATAACTAAAGGCATACAAATAAGCTAAGTTAATAAAATAATATTGGATGATTAGCAAGGACATGGGTAATAACATTGTTCAGCCCTCGAGTAGGGCTACACGAAGGCAATATCTCACACTGCGAGGTACAGGGAAGTGCACATAGCGACGTGTGCATAGGGTCGAACCGCAGACCACTTGAACCCATCATACATCCCCACGGTGCGGAAACCTAGTTCTAGCACCCTCCCATACTACTTCGGGTGAGACCTAAATCCGCGCTCTTCGGACTGTTGCCAAAAGGGATAGTAGTACCGGGATTTGTTTGGCTAAATCACCTTCGAACCTGGGTCAAGCCCCAACAACAACATTCATCATACTATGAAAAAAACTCTTTGGTGGAGTCTTAATCTAAATATTCTTGCAATTTCAGAATCCTTTTAGTGAAGTCACTAAGACATATTTCTCAAAAATATACCAAATTATTTATAAAGTGTTAATTTTTCATCGGGCTATATTATTCTTTGCTTTGATAATTACATTTCCTCATTAACACATTAAATTTACCCCATAAAATAGTAACATTATTCATATTTACATCATTATCCATTATCATATGAAACTATGTAGAAAGAACAATATCATCATCATCAATGCAGCGGAACATAAAATAACAATAGAAGAAAGTCATTCACACATAGAGACACCAGGATTGGTCGGAGATCGGGACAAAACCCACTATGGGGAAAACCCTTGCAAATTCTTCTTCTTAGATTGTCATCATATAATTCAGCAAAAGAGAGTACAATGATCCATATCTTCATCTATGAAACTAACTAGCAAAACAACTACAACATTCATGAAATGAAACCAATAATGTATATGCTCAAAACTTTGATTTTGAATACTGTAATGAACTATCACTATCTGTAGTCAACTATCGAACCTTGCATCATTGAGAAAAATCTTCGGAATACTGAGATTTCATCTTTTAGATCTTGTTCACATGGGGGAGGTGACATGCAAGTCACTATAGTTTTTTCAATCACTCCCTTAAGCCTGGCATGCAAGAAATAGTGGTTAGATCTGGACTATGGAAACCCTAAATCCCTAGTCGCATGGATGGAGATTTTTCCATGCGACTGGAAGGCTCTAGTCACATGGATGATCTTATATGCATGCAACTACAATTGAATCGTTTATGTTATGTGCCTACGGCTGGGGCCCAAAACCGTAAATCATAGATGCGAGCTTCAGACCATGCAATTTCACCTCAGAGCAAACCATATCCTCCGTGGATGAGCCTTAGACCTATGCAATACAAAAAAGGATAGAAGAGTGTCTCATCATTATGTCCAAATGAGGTAGAGGGAACTTGTATTTATTGTATTTATAGCCTTTCAAGGTGGACCACTTTTCTTTAGGGCTGACCTTATCAAATGTTCACATGTGGCCTTTTCTTCATAAGTACACTTTCCCTTATCTGATTTGAGTGATATTTATGTTGATTTTGGTCCTTTTGAAAAGAGGAATTCAATGCAATCATTATCTCTATCAGGTGATCTATGAAAAGTGGAATTTGACCATAGTTGCATATTTTTAACACTCCCTCTCAACTAGGGAGAATTCCACCTGCATCATGTCATGTGTATCATGTCATCAAATCATGGCCCATATCAAGTATCCCATCATTTCGTACCATCACTAATCATCTCAATTCATCTCTCGCTCATTCCTACTTATCTCTTGATTGTACCTGCTCATATGATGAATATTCTTGAATCTAGAAGAAGAATTTTTCATTGGAGGGGAGCCTAATCTACCACCCTCTATTCATCAAGCTACTACCGAGAATCTCTACCAACAGGCTACTACCTTGAATATCTATCAGCACGCTACTACCCAGAAATATCAGTAGGGATTCAGATCTACAACTTGCATCATCATTGAAGAGCCTATCATGAGGGAGCACTTCTCAACCTAGAACTACATCGAGGAGCTACTACTCAACCCAAAATCTCATGGGGGAACTACTACTATGACCCCATATCGAGCAATAGGTGATATAGGGGAGATACTATTCAGCCCATCCTATTTCCTAATGATCTTCCCAACAATGAACCTCAATAGTCATGTGGTAGAACACCTACATCATAATCTGAGGTTGAACGAGATACCAAACTTACCAAGAGGTAAGCATCACATGCCTCCAAGCATCCTCAATGTGTTGGCCAAACGAGGAGGGGTAGTCCCAACAAGCCATGCTTGTGGGTATGATGCCAACTGGGGTATACTCCACAAAGACCAAGATAGGGTGAGCTACAACTCCAACCCTATGATTAATAGATAGGGGTGATACCATATTTTCCAATGTTTCCTCAACCCTAGAAGCCCTCTATATCAATTCCACACCCTGGGAGATCATATAGGGGAGGAAGAGTTAGCCTAGTGTTCTCAATCAGTCCTACTCTTTGCAGATCAGAAACATATCATCATGCTCATATATGGTAATCATCATGTCTCAATAGAAGTTGTCTCCTATTCATACATGACATCAAATCAAATATCATATTAGAACATAAATAATCATATATATCACAAAAAGGATACCATATTCGTCCTCCCTCTCAATGAGGTGTTAATCACAAGCCTAAGCTTGTCTCATACAGTAGCACTATCTCAATATATGAAGCTATCTCATTCCCATCTATATGTGAGATTCTCTACAAATCGGTTCCCACTTTTTCTCATCATAATGTATCCATGTCATATCCAGATCTTGCACAAACAACTCTCGAAAGAGCTTCTTCATCCTACCACATGGTTAGTCATGCTAGTAACATCGTACTCAACCTTAATTGTGCTATGGTCCTCTCATCCAAGATATCATGACAAATCTCATACTAAGGCAGCATCCAAATGTGCTCATCTCATTCTCTACAAATCGGTTCCCACTTTTTCTCATCATAATGTATCCATGTCATATCCAGATCTTGCACAAACAACTCCCCAAGGAGCTTCTTCATCCTACCACATGGTTAGCCATGCTAGTAACATCGTACTCAACCTTAATTGTGCTATGGTCCTCCCATCCCAGATATCATGACAAATCTCATACTAAGGTAGCATCCAAATGTGCTCATCTCATCAATAATGATCCTAATCATCATCAGTGTACTTAGGTAGTCACATATCACAGGAGTATCGTCTCATGCAAGTAATTTTAAGGATGTTAGGCAGAAACTCAATGTGAATGAAGTGGCTCAATCATGTACCAACTCGGGTTCTATGCACGTGATTTCATGTTCAAAACGAAACATCAATGCTTCAATCAACTGTTAGTTGCCAAGTCAATTTCAACAATATCCCTTCACAATCGGAGTGTCCAAGGATTTTAATTTCCACTTTTCAATACTTCTTTAATAGCTTCACAATATAGATTTTCTTTTCCCAACATTAGAAATTGATTCATTGTGCCATGATTCAGTATTTCAAGCTTTAAAATCCATCTCACTCTTACTTAGATCATCAAAAGCTCATTTCCTCTCAAGAGTAGACCATTAGGATATAAAACCAAATTCAAAAACAAAGTTGTACCTTAGAACACTTATGAAGTAGAGGTTTGGATCAACACGTCATCGTGGTTTCACCAGATAACTATCAATGTGGACATATTTAGATCGAGGAGATTGCTTCATATAATGCTCTTTGCAAACATAATACTTTTCCAAACCAATATTCTTAGAATCACAATATTATATAATCAAATCAACTAAGCCAACTTATCAAAGTTTAGATGTCAGATCATAACCAATATCAAGATCATCACAATATCACAATCTCAGATTTAGGTGACAGGTAGAGCTCATCAAGTCATGAATTCATCTATTATCATGCCAACAAGTTGTCATAAGGCATAACAATCCAAATTTCATCAAGTTATTCTCATGATCATAATATAAGTAACTAGATGCAAATTCATACACTAAGAATAAGTCATGCAGGTTCCATCCATTCATGGAGATAGCTTCATGTTGAATCACAACTATCAATACTTCAACCAATGTGCTAAGAACGAGGAGGCCAATACAAAACCATTATCAAATAACAATATTGGTCATTGGAAGTTCATATATCATTCTCATCAAGGAAAATCATCAGTTATCAAATCAAATCATTAGTCATTAGGTCAAATCCCAAATTTTCTATCATAGAGAGATCTATAGTCCATAAAATATATCAACATTAAGTCAAAGTTCTAAGTCATTAACAAGCATCATGTCAAAACACCAAACACTTCTCAGCTATATCAATCATCCAAATCATGTCAAACTCTTGTAGCACAAACTTTAAACATAATGAAATATTTGTATGCATGTCCTGGTCACCTGCAAAGAAAATTTCAGTATATATATTCATATTATAGTAAGCCATTCAAACTTTCCATCTTACAGATATTTCTTATGTCTACTCCACATTTGTAGGACTGACATCCTTAAGGTGAACATCTGTTCTCATGCACAAAACTTTATTTTTTTGTTTCTTGTAGGCATAGTCGCACCCATAGGCCTTTTCTATGAAAGGTTAGGAGAGTATAGTCACACCCTTGACCTTAATTCCGTGTGGGTAAAAGGCTACAGTCGCACCTATGAACCTTATTCCATGCAACTAGGTTTAGGGTCAGGGGAAAATCTCTCTTCATAGATCAGAACTTTGTTGCAGATCAATAATGTTAGATATTTGTATATTCATGCCCATAAATCATACTTCAACAGTAAAGAATATACATAAAATGTAAATGACAATAGGATAAGAGATTTTATGTAGATATTCTCCCTCTGAATGGGAATCCACTTCAGTCATCTTCATTCATGCCATCAACTTGTCTATAATATTGTCATACATCATAAAATCTATTAGATCATAAACTCAGACACAATTATCATGGTCATATATGTTAACATTAGCTACCTCACTATTACATGATGACATCAATATTTCATCAAGGGTTGGTGTCAAATAGCTAATAGGAGCATACTTAAAGAGACATGATCACAACATTACTTCTTTCTCAAATAACTAAATCCATCAATTTAGGATATTCAATTTTACCATACGCCATAATTACTAAGCACATCAAAGCATAACCATGGTCAACAAAAGGATCCTGAATATCAATCTCATTGTTATATTTTTATCATCATGAATACCATGCATTTTACAAACAAATAGTGTCAAGTTACCATCTACTAGAATCAAGGTGCTAACCTTATTTATGGGATCAATATATCCAAAATGGTAGATGTTAGCCAAACATCAAGTATGCCACTATATCAATGATCAATATTAAGTAGCCTCATAGAATCAAGAAGTTCATCATGATCAAGAAGTAAGATACTTGTTCAATATCAAGTGCACCATTCCATCATAAGAACTATGAATTCAAATCACTTTCATATGCATGCATGAACCATTTGAGAAGGAAGCATTCTCATCATAACTTAGGGCTTACCTTGCCATCCAATATTGCAGCTGAAACATAAGATTGAAACAATATACCATGCATACCTTGTAGTATTCAAATACTTGTGCATCATTTCATTTGACAAAGGAAACTTGTAGCACTTAGTCATCTTTTCAGTAGGTGCCTCCTTACCTTTTCCACCTCTAGATTTTATTTCTTGCATCTCAAATGATCCTCAAGAAGGTTCCTCCTATTAATATTATCAAAGAGGTTAGATATACATGTAGGAATTATAAGTAATGATAAAAACAATAATCAGATCTATAATTCTAAACAAAAGTAAAGACATAAAGGAGCATCATAAGTCAAGATATACTTATCTTCAATGAGAGGTGATACTCTCCCTCTTGAACCAGCCTTCAATATTTCAACCAACTTTATCAACAACCAGACCTACTAAAGGCTATCCCATCTAGGGCTTCATCAAATTTGTCACAAGTGCTTGAGCATATTCAAATTGACCATGCTAGATTTCATATCTCATATATTTTCCATAAACCAGGGTTTCTCTCAAATCCTAATACACAAATTGCCTAAGATTATCTTCAAACCCTAGAATTCTCTTAGGTCTCCTCCATCTTATCTTTCTTTCATTAAAGGTGTCTCCATGGGGGTGATCTCTATGATTTTTCTTCAACCCAACTCTGGTTCCATGTTATTTTTTCATAGGGCTATATTGTTCTTTTCTTTGATAATTGAATTTCTTCATTAACACATTAAGTTCACCCCATAACATCATACCAATATTCATATTTACATAATTATTCATTATCATATGGAACTATGTAGAAATAAAAATATAATCATCATCAATGCATCAAAACATAAAGGAACAATAGAAGAAAATCATTCACACATAGAGAAACCAGGATTGGTCAGAGACCAGGACAAAACCTATGGGGAAGCCCTTGCAAATTCTTCTTCTTAGATTGTCATCAAATAATTCAGAAAAAGTGATTACAATTATCCATATCTTCATCTATGCAACTAAATATAAAAATAAACTACAACATCCATGAAATGAACCCAACAATGTATATACTCAAAACTCTAATTCGGAAGAATGTAATGAATTGTCATTTTCTGCAGTCAATTGTTGAACCCTATGATCACTGAGTGAAATATTAGAAAGACTGAGATTTTATCTTTTAGATCCTGGTCACATGGAAGAGGTGACATGTGAATTAATATAGTTTTTTTAGTCTCTCCCTTAAGCCCGACATGCAAGCGACTGGGGTCAGATCTGAACTGCGAAAACCCTAAATACCCAGTCACATGGACAGAAAGTTGTTCGTACAATTGGAAGGATCCAGTCACATAGATGATATTTTGTGTGTGTGACTACAGTTGATTCCTTCATGTTCTATGCTTACGACTGGGGCCCAAAACCCTAAATCAGAGATGTGAGCCTCAAACCCTACAATTTCACCTTAGAGTGAACCTAATCCTCCTTGGATGAGCCTCAGACTTGTGTGAGCCAAAAACAAGATAGAAGAGTGTGTCATCATCATGTCCAAATGAGGTAGAGGGAACTTGTATTTATAACCTTTCAAGGTGGACCACTGTGCTTTATGGCCGACCTTATCAAATGTGGACATGTGGGATTTTTTTTCATAAGTACACTTTCCCTTATTTTATTTGAGTGATATTTGGGTCAATTTTGGTCCTCTAGAAAATATGAATTCAATGAAATAACTATCTCTATTAGGTGAGCTATCAAAAGTGGAATTTTACAGAAGTTGCATATTTTTAACACAAAGAAAATGGGAAAATTTTCCATGGAAATCTTTTGCAAGGTATGAACTTCACCTTGCAAATTGAGAGTACTTCTATACAACTGCTTACTTATTTAGGAGCCTTATTCCTTTACCATATCTTGAAGAACTTTTGTTTTGATTGGAAGACAAGACATAATATCATCACAACATGAAAGAAACTCTTTGGTGGAGTCTTCATATAAATATTCTTACAATTTTAAAATATTTTTAGTGAATTCACCACGACATCTTTCCTTAAAAGATATAGTTTCAGTAATGGAGTCACTTGGGATTTCATCCTCTATAATCTTGGATGGATTTTGGTTCTCTAAAAATTTCCATATTTGATTTTTCCTAAAGCTTCAATAACATAATATTTAAGTCCATTTGATGCTCATTGAACAAGGATTTTAAGAGCTCAATTAATCTTTAACAATTTATCTAGACAATTACCATAGCTTAATCCACACCCTAAGAACTATAGGAGCTCTAATACCAATTGATAAAATATAGAGTGCAAGAAATACAAGAGAAAAGAAAAGAAGTTTGGTGAAAAAGACTTCAAGCCATATTCTCTATTCTCACACATATTAATCAAAATCAATGTTACAAATATACAGTACAAGTATGAAACCACCTAAATTGCTCTCACCTTGACACCTCATCAAGAGATAAAGTAGGATGAGGAAAAATAGGAATCTAGAAACACACAGGATAACAACTATATCCCAAAATGTGAAATACATAAAGGTGGTATATTGGGACATCATGATTGTAAATGAGTAAGAGGCTAACACTAAAATGCATAGATAAATTATATTCAAAGAGATAGATGTATAAAAATTTATCTAAATACAACTAGTATACTTAAATAACAATGATTATCATCATTCAACAATAGTAAAACCATGGACATACTACAATTTTTAATTTATATCATATAATTTATTATAATTATATCAACTCCTAACTTTGTTCAATAATATGAAATCAAACCAAATTACATTATATCTATTGCCAAATGTTTCTATATGTACAATTTATACATAGCATAGTAATTCAATGAAATTACAAGAGTTATCCTTCACCAAGGATTATTGTATAAATTTATAATTGAGCCCTAATGCGTCAATGGTTAAATTATGAAATATAGATGTTAATATCCTTAAAAGCTTCCTGATCATTGGTGACTCACTGTTTGATCTTCCTACCTATTATGTGTTGCATATGTTGTCACTGATGTCAACTGCAGTGACATTGATGTCAGAGTCTAGTAACATGAGAGATTAATGTCAAGTTCAAGGGGAGTTTGTTGAGTTGTCATGCATGATTCTTATCGTGTTCGTAACACCCTCCTCCCACACTTACCCAAGTTAACCAATCCACCGGGATAAATATGTGACGAAGAGTAACTATGATATGATTCAGAGCTACAAAACCCTCACGGGCTAACCAACCACTCCAGGTGCCCAAACCCTAAGTTAACTTGTCTTTTAACTGAACTAGACCCCCATCGCTCCCATGACAATCCATCCATGTGATTGTAACCCTCCAGTTTCTCCCACAAAAAGGCATCCATGTGACTGTAGTCCTTTTCAGGCAGTTCTGTGATGGTGACCCCAAATTCTGGGCCACATTTCTAGGGCTAGGACTCAAGCCTCTGCCCATAACTTGAAGAAATTCTCATAAGTGATAAGTAACAATAGCACAAGACCTTTAATACAAAACTTGAACAAGGACCTGACCTGACTCATCCTGACCATGACAGGAATTTTTTCAAACACATCATGAACATATAACATACAGGTCATAAAAACACATATTAACATAGGGACCCGTTGAAAGGCTCAAAAATCATTGCCTCAACAAGGGGGATAACCACCCGGTCCAGACCTTGGGACAACTCTTTTTCCATTTGGAATTGTAGCTCCGACTGGGGATGATGGGACCAGTTTCCCAATCTATTTTATGCTTGTGCTAACAAGATGATGTTTTTGAGATTTTTGGAGTAATACTTAACCTCAAACTAATCTAATTTAACTAATAATCACATGTAGTTTGTCCTAATCAAAAATATTTATCTAACTATAACTACCCCGGGAGTAACATGACATATACGATCTAAAATGATATATGAAAGTAATTGATAATAAAGATAATTAAATTACGATAAGAAGTGAATCCGTTTAACAATGATCGTTTCATATAAAAGGTTAGCCAAAATGATATGAGAGATATATCGCCTAAAAATCATTCATGTATTTAGCATAAACTATAAATCATCATCATACAATAGTGCAATAATGGCAATCTAAAATTCAAACTTTCATACATAAATAACTTGAAGATAATGTATTGCTTGATGCATAAGTAAAAAGAATTAAGAGATAAAAGTACCATTTATAATACGTTCTATTCATGTCTTTTAGCAATATTGATCTACTTTCAAATCATCCAACGTCATCTAAGAGTACAAAAGTGCAATTTCAGTAGCAGATGTCAAATTCAAGTAGAAAATAAATCTTGTTCCATTAATTTCACCAGAACTTCCTCAAAGGGACAGAAGTGCATGTATTGAAGAATGTTTCTGATAAAATTTCTGGACTACTCTTTAAATGCGTGAGAGGGGTTTAAATACTAACTTATGAAACTAAAAATAGATTATTACAAAAAAAATTGAGGAGGTTTAAATGACCTTCCTCAATTTAAGCAAAATAAAACAAAAATAGAAATGTGCATAATGACTAAAAATGTCTAGCATGATCTTGAGGAGTGTAGGTTGGCCGACTTCAGCTTTCAGTTGTCTTGTAAACACGACATTGATGAGCGCTGGCACCATTTTCTCGGTAGAAACAATTAGACATTTCAGGGTCATACACTGGCTGTGCGAATTTACCAGATATTGCCAATATGCCTCCCAGTTTAACTTGGTCACTTACCTAATTGCTTCTGTTCTTCCTTCTGCTGCCTGTTTCCATTGTAATTCAAGTTCTTTTGCATTCGGAAGGAAACCAGGGGTGGTTTCTGCCACAAGATTAGCACTATGCAAATTTTCATTTACACTTTCAATGACATTGTTTGTCGTTGCTGCTACATCCTCTGTTGCCTGTTCTACCTCTTTGAGTCAAGAACCAGTTGTGGTGAAACACAAGCCCCCCATTTTTCACTTATAAATGAAAAATGGGGACCCTTTTAACCGATTACTTGATAGTACTATTTTTGGAATTTGAAAATGAGGAAAGGCATAAATGAGTTTGATTTCTCCTTATCTGTCTATATTAATTTGTTTTGACCTCATTTTGGATTAGTTGTTGTGAAATACAATTGTTTGAAGATTGGATGTGTTTTAGTCGCTTTGGTCTTTTATTTTGTATATTACCCCATTTGTTTGATTTTAGATTTTTGTGAATATTTATCACAAGGAACCCTTCATTTCCCAACTCCCTTCTTTATTGGCATTTAAAAAAAATTCTCGACTTTTTGAATCTTTACCACTTGCCTCACGGTTGTACGATCATGTTGGTTTTGATCATATTTTGCACCTCCTTGTTGCCTTGTGCATTCATAGAAATATTTTCATAAATGATCAATTGAAGACAAAGTGGCACCTTCGGTTGCCACATCACCTCGCATTTGGTATTTGATTTTATTGGTTGGCATTTCCTCCACATGACTTGGCACATCATTTCGCATTCCACGTTTAGGTATATTGATTGTTTATCTCCTTCACTTGGTTTGACATATCCATTAATAAAGGAGTGAACCATTAATTTACCATATTATCCATTTTTATACCTTGTACATAAATGAATATAACTTCATTATTTTAATAATTTATAAAATCATTAGATTAATTTAAAACTATATTTGTTTTCTTTATTTAAAACATCAAAATTCAAAAAATAAAACAGCTTATTTTGAATATTGTAAATAAACCTTCTAAATATATTATATATTGTAGTTAGTTGTAATTTTAAAATTATTATAAATAAAATACAAAAAACATTGTGTAAATAAAAACATATATGGTAGATATTTATATATTGAATCCATATTAATAATATTATGTATTAAAATATATTGTGAATAATAAAATATTGAAAACGTACATAAATTGTATATTTTGTAATAAAATTATTATATAAAATTAACCTTTTCACCGCATTCAACACAGCAACGAATGTAAAAGTAGTGGCTGGAGACGTTGCATATAATTAGAACTTTGCACATTGGGTATTTACGTGCTCACATGGCTACAAAAAAGTGATAACATGAATTTATATGTAATTATTTCCTGAAATAGGCAATGGAATTTGCCAAAGCGTGAAGAGGACAAATATAACCATGATTTTCGTAGCAAAATTGTGATTGTAATTATACCAAAAAACAATTTTTTCTAATCCAATATTTAGTCAAGCATATCATTACTATTTAATTTCCCTTAAATTCTGGACTGAAGATCTTGACATTCGAACAGTGGTTCCAGATAGAAATTTTATGAAGTTTCGATATGTTGTTGCAACGGAAAAAGGAAAGAAGCCACTCGACGGAATCCATGTAATCATAATGATATGAAATAAATCAAACAAGATTTGATTGTTGAATTGAGGCTTCTGTGATCCATAATAGTTGTAAGCAGAGCTTCAGCGAAAATCACATGAGGAAAGACCTTTGTCGACGCGTTTCGAACCAACCAGTGTGGTTCATCGTCAGGACAAGTTGGTTTGAAACGCGTCGAACCAACCAGTCCTGACGATGAACCACACTGGTTGGTTCGAAACGCGTCGACAAAGGTCTTTCCTCATGTGATTTTCGCCGAAGCTCTGCTTACAAAGATTTGATTGAAGAAATACAATACGAAATTTGAAGCATCATATTAAATATGAAAATCTAGTTAGAGAACTTGCGGCGAGTGAATACCAAATCCAAGAATAAATGCTGCAAACAATCCAAGAATAAATGCTGCAAACAAACTATTGATGATCTGTCTCGTTATGTTGTTTGCAAGCGAGCAAATTGCGAAGAAGGAATATAAAGATCACATGGTGATCGCCATGCATTGGACCATAGCAACTTAATGTAGAAATCAATGCTGAGAAATAGAAGGGATTCACCAGCGCTTGGAATGGAGAAAGATACCACCAATCTTAGATAATCTGAAGAATTCATCAACGAATTGGTTGCAGGACTCTCGAGGAAATGGTTGTATTAATTGAGAAGACTTATGAATAGAGAAGAGAGCGGGAAGAGATGGGTCTTCACATTATAAATTTGGCCATAGCACAACACCACAAGGGACTGGTGGTTGGCCCCAGTATTGTATTGTAGTAATAATGCTGCAACTCCTAGGACTCCCTTCTTTACTTTTATCAACCCAGTAGTTCGTAACAAACTTGGAAGCGACGGTGCTATATGCACAAGTACTAGCTCTTGCTCGACTGCCACTGTTCCTCCTATTCTGCTTGTTTGAAATCTTGTGCTTTTCCTGACCTTAAAATACATGGAGGTTTGGCTTTCTCTCTTTCCTTTTTGTATTGCAGTTGTGCTTAATGTAGTAAGCACAGTTGCTACCTTCTTTACCAATATCTCAGGTGATTTCTCCTCTTGCTGTTCTTTTTCCTTGCTCCCTGTAGAAAGCCCTGTGTCAACTGTTTTTGTCTATGGTGCTGCCATTTCAGGGTGTGTCTGTTCTTTCTTTTACTGGGTGCCTGCCTTGATTGTTGCAACCTTCTTTTGGGCTTTTTTTGCCTTTTTCTTGCCAACCTTTGTCCTTTTTTCCTTTTTCTGTTTCTGCAGTGGTTTCTTTCTCTGTTTTAGGCTCGGCAATTTGGCCCATTTCCCCTTTTTCTTTCTGTTCTTTCTGTGCTTGAATGTCCTGTGTTCCTTCACCATTGGTTTTCTCACCTTCTTCAGTGTGTTCTCCCCTTATGAATCCTCTTGACATGGTGAGAGTGCTCTTTTTATGTTTTAATCAGAAAAGGAAATGCTCAGGCAACCAAACAGTCAATCTGAAATAGAGGATAGTTGAATTCGGTTTTTTTCTTTTTTCTAGATCAAAGATAGAATTCCTCGTGTGCTCCTTATAATATCAAATAGCAATAATTCTTCTATTTTAAGACTACTGCCACCCAAAATTTGACTGTGCTTATGAAAAGAAATTTTTTTACAGAACAGAGTATAGGGGCACAGGTTCTTTTCTCAGCACATAGATAGATAGACACAGTCATTTTTTTCACACACTCACACAGGCTGACCCGTATTGCTACATGTATCCTTCTTACAGGGCAATTTTGAAGAAGGATGGGGAGATTTCAAATGTAGAAAGGGAAGGAAATTGTGTAAACTCAGGGAAATTTGCAGGCAGACTTTCACTTTTTCAATACACAGGCAGACTTCCACTTTCTTTTTTCCCAATCTACTGCCGTGTTCAATTTACCCTCTTACTCAAACAAATCATGCATAGAGGAGTGTTCTCGAGCCTACCTCGTTTGGAGCTTGAAGTTCGACGAAAATTCTGGGTTTTCCTTCCGCAGAGCTGTTCTCTGCCTTTCCTGTAGAAGCCTTCCTGTAGAAGGCTCTCGTTTCCTGTAGAACGAAACTGCGCTTCCTGTAGAGTTTTAAAAAACAGTAGAAATCTCGAAAAATCAGGGAGGAATCTTGCAGAGAACCACTGGTTCGCTGATCTGGAAGTGGTGGACGCGTGCTTCAGTTGTGAATGTCGTGAAGATGCAGTGAACAAAGAGTGGTGAGAGTTTTAGCCGAGCATCGTTTAACTACAATGTAATTCGTGTGAGAAGATGAGGTGGCAGAAATGTGCATTTTCATTATTCGGACCATTGGTCCCTACTGCAGTGTCATCATGGGACTGGATGTTTTCTGTCTGTGATCCCTTACCATCAGTTGCGCTAGAGTTCAACATCTGCCACCACCTGTTTTTTTTTAATTTCCCGTGAATGACTATACATGTGTGTTGGGTGACCTCCGGATGAGTGCAATCGAACTGGCTGAGGATGTCGGGTTAACTTGCTAGCTTCATGGCTTAATCCCACCATTTCATTCGTTTATGCACTTTTGAATCATACATATACAAAATAGAGGAACTGGTTTAGACACTTACCTGTAAGTCGACGTGTTGCTTGGTCCTTTTCACTGTTGCATGCTCATACTCTGTGGATGCATGTTGGTCTGTTTGCCGATACATGACTTATTTTCTGGTGCAGGTATCCTCTAGCTAGATCTACGCTGCAGGAGCCTCGTTCAACGTTCAAATTTTCACCCTTATGTTGTTAATGATGAATTTTTACAAGACAACAACTTGTTTTCTCCATAGATCCCAAACGATAGATCGGATTGACCTGAAACTTTCTGAGCATGCTTCTATCATCATTATGCACCTCCCATAGAAAAATTGTGGTCAATGGATATACAAATTTCGAGAAAAACAGAAAATGGCTGAAGATTACAAAGGTCAATTTCTCAGAAACCGTGCATCGGAATTGGCTGAAACTGCTTGGGTAGGTTACTATCACCTATATGCATCTCCCCATGAAACAAGTTTTGAAATGGATGCACGGATATGGAGAAAATTCAAAAATGGCTAAAAGTGATGGAGGTTAATTTCTTGGAAACCGTGCACTAGAATTGGCTGAAATTGCTTGAGCATGTTGCCATCATCCCTATACAACTCCCCATAAAACGGTTTTGTAAATGGATGCACGGTTTTCATGTGAGGGACAAAACAAATTCCAGCACTATGTATTTTTATTTCAAATCATTTTGTAGTTTTTTGCATAGTAAGAAAAAAAGAGCTGGGGCTATAATGCAGACTTGGAATTGATGGGAGAGGTTTGAGGATTGTAGGAGGACTTATGAACCCTTTAGGAAGGTATCATGTTCGCCAAAATGCCTTTTAAAATCCATTTCTAGCTTCCTGTAATTTCTACAGGAACTTCCTGTAGAACACACAATTTTTAGGAAAGAAGCACAATGAGATGGAAAAAATAATGGAAAAGGGTGAGGGATGGAAACATGGATGTTTGTAGGCCTCATGGACAGATTCCCAGCCTTCGGGTCCTCTTCGGAGATCAATTTCTGCTTGTTTGTAGGCTTCCTATTGAAGACACAAAACTTCCTGTAGAAGGCACAAAATTTCCTCTGTCTTTGTTTTGAGCGATCGTCCTAACCTGCAATTATTCAATGGAAATTAAGTTTATTTTTATTTTTCTTTTTCTCTTTTTTTTTTTGAAAACAACTAGGGCGCCTCATGGAGACTTTCACCCTAATTGCCAACCCTGAGCGCCTCCAAGGGAGGTTTTCACCCATGGATCTTATTCTTTTTTCTTTTTTCTTTTTTTTCCAACCCATTGACCACCTCATGGAGGTTTTCAATCAATGAGCCAATCTGAGGCACCTTCGAGGAGGTTTTCACCTTAGATTTTTATTTTCCTCTCATTTTCAATTTTTTCTTTTTTTATACCCTACCCTACTTGAAAAACAAAATCATTTTCAAGTATAAGAATACTTCCAATGGAGCCATTTGCACATCGATATTAGAGACAAAATGATGTGGAGGCTTGAAATGCATGCTTTGACAGATATCCGGATTTCAGAGATCAAATGATTTGACTTTAAAGGGATCAAACATAGCTGAGGAAGAGAATACTGCTGTAACTTAGTGACCGTCTGGAACCATATCTCAATATAGCTTTGATATCCTTGGTCCTTTTGCTGATCTGGATCATTCTTCATGTCACCTTCTACCATGACCTTCTCATCTTCCTCTTTTTGCTGAGTTTTCTCTTGAATACATGGAGGATTTGATGGTAACCATGAGGGAACTCTCTCGATCTTGGATTTTGATGCCTTCTCTTCATCAAGTGCAACCCATGGTTCTTTGATCTTTTCTTTTGAATCTTCTTCTGCTGGATGTGGTCCTTCAATGCTTTCAATATAGTCTCTTTTTTGCAATACTCTTCCTGAGCTACATTGAATATCATTGAGCTCAAGAGGAGTCATTTGGACCTATTGTGCCTCAGCTTTGCAATTGAGTTGAGCTATTCCAATGTGCAGGTTTGGAAATGGTGGTACGGGTAGTTGAGTGGGGGTGTATATTTGAGATGGATGTGGATGGGGTTGTGGTTGGGTAGGTGGTGGAGGCAAAGGAGCAGGAGGAGAGTTGCACTGGGGCCTCCACCCCTAATAAGGTGCATTCCACTGAGGCTGTGGCTGAGCATAGGGGTGAAATGGATGAGTAGCTAGTTGAGCAAGATATTGAGGAGTATATGACCAAAGAGGGGGTGTGGACCAGGAAGGATGAGTAGGGGGACCCCAAGAAGGCATGGAAGTGGTTTGATAGGGGTCGTAATAGGTTTGGGATGTCCCTTGCATTCCTTGCTGGTAAAGTATGGGTCCATTTGGCCTCCTTTGGTTCATATGATAGAGTGATTGAGTGACTCCTTTGGCCCTTTGATATGTAGCTTTAAGTCCAAGCAAGGAAGGGCACTGATTCGTAGGGTGGTATTCTTCATGGACAAAACACACTTTTATGGAGTGCAATGGACATTTGTTCCTAGTATGCTTTCTAGTGCACCTATGACAAAAGATGGCCAAAGCCCTGTCAACTTTCTCTTGCTTCTTTTGGATCCACAAGGTATCCATTTGCATGGCAAGAAACTGCCTCATCTCGCTCTTGACATCTTCCCACATGTTTCCAATTTCACCTTCAATGGATGAGTTGGAAGAAAAAGTATTGCTCCCAACATTTATGTTTCCAGCCATTTTCTTAAGAGGAATGTTTTCTTCTTCTTCTCCCCTAGAGGTTATTCAAATATGTCTTGTTGTCCACCTAGGGGTTCTTCTTAATCACAACCATCGAAGAAGAGAAGGTTGGCTGTGTGAAGCAGTGGGGGTGTTGTGCAAACATTTTTCTGACTTATCTCTACTCCTACAAGGCATGAAATGAAATCTTTTTTGTTGATTTTTTTATATTTTTTTTTTATCTTTTTTTTTTTTTTTCTGCTTGTACCTGCAAAAACTAAAATAGATTGAACTACAACTAACTATCTTGCTGAAATGAAAATGCGGAATTGAAATGAAAGCAGGAAATGACTAATATATTTTGCTGAAATGAAATTGCAGGAATGAAATGCTAATCTATGCTTGCAGAAATGAAATTGCAGAATTGAAATGCTAATATATGAAAGCTGGAAACGTCTAATCTACGTTTGCGGAAATGAAATTGCAGAATGGAAATGACATAAACTACTTAGGAAAAGGTTGTAGTAAAAAATAGAAGAAAAGCAACAATCACCAATACTCTGACGCTTCCCTGGCAACGACGCCAAAAAGATGGTGGGCCCTAGTATTGCAGCAATAATGCTGCAACTCCTAGGACTCCCTTCTTTACTTTTATCAACCCAGTAGTTCGTAACAAACTTGGAGGCGACGGTGCTATATGCACAAGTACTAGCTCTTGCTGGGCTGCTCTTGTGATAATCGATGTGGTGGCCCTTGAACTCCGAGCTGCTGGTGGAGAATTGGAGGTAAGGGCTCATAAAGGAAGGGGACACCTTCCTACAAATCCTCTTCACGAATTTGGCTGCCAAGTGCTCATTTAAACCTTTGATTTTGTTTCCAAATTGACCAAAAAGACTGCATAAAGCACACATTAGACTTGTTGGCATAATGACTAACCCAATTCACTCTATTAGCATAAATATAATAAAAAACATGAAATAAACTAATGAGAATGGTGGATTAATTCGAATTAGGAGGCTGAATGAGCCCATATAATTACTCATTTTTGGGGCTCATCAACTGGTACACAACACAGAGGAGAGGGCGATTGAGATTCAAGCACAAGAGGAATTGCATTCCAGTCGAGGGGATTTTCTACTCTTAATTCAATTTGTGCTTAAGAAATTTTGTTTTGCATAGCGAGAATGATTGTAGAGAATGAAATTGAGTTTTGTGCCTTGTCTAATTTCTTAGCATTATTGTAGATAGTAAGAGCATAGGTCTCAAATTCTCAAGGACTGCGTATTTTGTAAAAGCTTTGGCATTGTCTAAATGAATTTCCATTCATGTGTAGTATTACCGGAATGCTAAATTTTTATTTTTATTTTTGTCCAAGTTTTGTAATTGATTTCGATCTTTATTCTAAATAGTATTTCTTGTTGATGTCTAACACTATTGTTGGTTCAATTTTGATATGTTATTAAAGCTTTACAGGAGCTATCTCCAAGAGGCAGAGCGAGATCGAATCTATAATGAATTCATTAAAGTATATATGAGATAAATGATAACTATTTATCATTTAATCGCAAATGTATTTTGATTTTTATTCCATTAATTAATATGAACTATTTCTTTTGGTTAATGGAAATCACATGGTGAATTCGGTCATAAACTAGTCCTTCTCCTTGTTTTATTTCATTTGCTCTCGGATTAGGAGAGGGCTATCCAGTTCTAGTTCGAGATAGGATTTTCGTTTTAAATTAGTTTTGCATTTGTAAATTAATTCTACATAAAGTCCTCTTTCTTTAGAGGCAAACATCCTAGTCCTTAGTGGCATGATTGAGCCTTTATATCAATCAAACTTCTTGACTGATTTTAATCTTTATTCAAAACATTTAAAAATTCAATCATGAGGATTAATGTAATATATTGTATATTAATTTATTTATTTTTAATCAATAACGTTTAACATTAGAAATTACTTTTCTCATTTTTTTAGAGTTAATTTTAGCATACTAAATTACTAATTAGTTTTCTAACATTAACTTTCAATAAATAATAATAACTTAAGGGAATTAGAATAATTTTAATTTTACTTAGGTAGTGTATTTAACTAGATCTTATTTTAATTAAATGTTTCCTTAGAATAATAATAACATTATTTAGTTTAATTAACATTCATTTTACAGTTTATCATAGATATATTATAATCTTATAATAAACTAGATTAAATATTTAGTATTATTGTTAGAACTATATTAGTAATATTTAGGAATATATTATAATATAAGTGATTTTACTATAGAATAGTATTAATATAGTACAAGGTATATTTCTTTATATAGTATAATTAGTTAATTAGTATAATATCATATGATATATTAGTTTAGATTTGGTATATGAGATAAATAGGAGTACTTTAGTACTTAACAAGACTTTAATGATAGTGTAGTATTAACATTGTGTTACTTTAGGATTAATAAATAGTATTAAACTAACAAGTTTCATAGAGGTAACATTATCATAGTATCATATATGATTAACAATTAATATTAACTTAATACCATAGAGTTAGTTAGGTTAATTTTAAGTCATAACTTAGTCGTGGCTTGGTTGAGCCCCAGATCAGCTTAAGGATCACTTTCTTGCCTAATCAGCAAGAGGGCTGATTTGATGTCTCTTCTCCATTGATGAATGAAAGTCATATTTTAAGTCATCGGAGATCAAGAGAAGGTAATTGGACCTAGTTAAACCAGTCAAAGCCACTAATCCAAATGGATAAGGGACGGTATTCAAGTCCCTGACCGGGTCGTTATCCCCCAATGTTGAGGTAGACATTTTTGGCCCTCAACAGAACCCAAACTTGCAAATAAGATCTCCTTATGTGATTCATCCAGTTTGGGCATGTTGGCTCTTCTTCCATTCTCAGAATTTTGCCAAGTTATGAAATCTGAAACCTTTTTAAGAATTTCATCATATTCAAGTTGCATTTCCATAACTTGGCTTGTTAACTCATCGCTTATTTCACAGTGAGAGTTCCACTGTGAGATTTTTTGGCATAGAAATTCTTTTTGGTGTGTGAGCTGGGAGTTGAGGTTGAGTGCTTCGATGACAAACTGATCGATCTTTGGGTCGTCCTTATGCAGATCTATTATGCTCTGTATCTGTGCCTCCTTACCTTCCAAGGTGTTTTAATGTTCTATTTGCATTTGTTGGAACTCCTGTTGTAGCTTAGCCAATTGTATTGCTACTTGTTGGTCGGTTTTGGCTTGTTGTAACTGTTGTTCTAGTGACAAAATTTTGCTTTCTTTTTCTTTAAAAAACATTTGTACTTCTATTTCTTTGTCAATAGTTGCCATAGTGTATGCACCTGCAAACTGTGAGAGCCTAGTGAAGTTGGCCGATGGGTTCGTGGATGAGTCTTTCCAGAGGACATCCATCGGCTCATTGTCTGGAGTGGTAGTTGTTGTAGATTCCAATTTTCTTTTCTTTCTTTGTCTCTTAACAACGACCTTGTGATGTGGGCTGTAAAATACATCAAGAAGGGGAATTTCTTATATTCTTAAAACAATCTCAGAGGTGGGGGTGATAGGAATATGTTCTATTCCCTGAGTATTCACAATTCCCCCTGGTATAATCTCTAGAGTTGTTTCCTGATGTGTCATTTGCGTCTGCAGTGCTTGTTCCTCTATGTTGAGTTTTTTGTTGAAATTATCCCACTCCTCTTCCAAATTAAACTTGAGGATTTATCAGTTATATAGAGGGAGTATGGGTTTCAGTCTACTTGATGGTCGAAGTCTATTCATCTGTCTTTGCTGCAGACTCGGTTGTATCCTGCATTGATTCCTTGCTCCTGCTTTTTTTATTTTCTGATGACTTCTCGGATCCCTTTCTAGAATTGGTTTTATATTTTTTCTTAGAATCACCATATATTCTTACACTGGGAGTGGGCTCCCTTATTGGTTCAATTAACAATTGGTCCAATCAGACCTTTGATAATCTCTTTTCTATGTAGCTATAAAATGTTTCAAGACCCTCTGGATCAAAAAGTATCTATGCCATATGCTTCACTTCTTTGAAGGTATTTTTCTGTAATAAAGCATCATCAAATGGGTCCTTCTCATGGTTGAATATTTTTACTTTGACCATAGTGGTAAAATCCTTGACAATACTGAATGGGTTGTATTGTCTTCCGAGAAACTTAGGTAATCGTAGAGAAAACATATTATCTACTTCCTTGAACGCATCTCCAAGGTAATGTAATGGAAACACTCCACATGATATAAGAAATGGAGGCCAAATGGCCTTCTTTGACTCCTTCAATGCTTTTCTCATCCCTCCTTCACTGCATGTCTGATAGGCTATTTCTCTAGCCATTAATTTATCGGGGAAATAAAAAGGGAGAACATGGGGAGAGGCGATGCTGCCAAATACTCTGATATATGTAAATGTCTCTTCCCCGAACCATCGGGCTACTGGGAGGATGTCTATCTCAGCTTCTTGGCAGAATCTGGGAGCATCTAAGTTATAAATTTGTTTATGGACAGGAAGCATAACCCCATCACAAATCTTGAAAAAATGTGGTCCAAAATTGGATTCCAACATGTCTTTATGGTGGATGTGAATAGGAAGTGGATCTTGAATAGTCCACTTCCATCCCATAAGAGGTAATTTAGAACCAAAACAAATATCATCCATACCATAAGCACACATGAAAAATGGAGGGTAAACCCTTGAAGTAATACTCCTTTTCCTTCTATACTCTATAATTTTTTTAGATAAATTATCAGATAGGATTTCTGCCCAATCTATTATTGTTGCATTAACAGCGGCATCTATTAAGGGCAACCATTCTGAGGAAAATTTTTTATTATCAGGTTTTCCAAATAGTCTACAAAGCATAGCCGCAACAAAACAGAAAGGGGAACAAACAGATGTGGTGGCATACATACCGTTTTTGTCTTTCTTGATTCATTCTTCATTATTTGACCAATTCTTTGTGCAGTCCACTGGGTCCTCATTTTCTTTAACGAATTTCTCAACAATTTTATGTTGAAGGTAACCTGTGGCTCCAGTAGGTGGTACAGAAGCCTTAGGTTATCTGGACCGGAAGGTCCTATAACTTCCTGGCCTCCCGTTTTGAATTCTATGTCAGATATATTAGGGTCATCAATGATTCACTTAACCATGTCAGTATAGGGGATTATTTTCAGTCGCGCAGCTATTCGGTGCACAAATGAGCATGCAAACTTTGTTATGGTAGCATCAGAGGAATCGCGCCCATCAACTATAATTGTTGTCTCAAGAATCCTTGGTTGTTCTTCCTCCAGTAACTGATACATAACCTCCCATGTAGACGTCCATGCTTCCCTATTACATGTGGTATCTGTGAACAGAGGAGTCATTTTCAACTTCTGAGAGGCGACCGCTTTCCCTTTCTTCACCATTGCTTTTGGCTCCCTGTTCTGCGGCGTTTTCCTGAAAGTTTCAAGAGGAACAATTTATCAGATAAAAGTGATATTGAATGTAGGAATGAATCAATGAAGAAGATCAATAAAGGTGATAAAGGTGTTTTATTTGAAATCATGTAAGAAGATATCAAATCACTCTAAATGGTCTTTCACACATAAATGCAGTTACTTATTTATAGATGCCCACTAATGATTTGTTATCTTTTAACTTGAATGTCCATAAATATTCACATCATAAATCGGGAAACAATCTCCTAGGGTGGTGAGCCTTTAAACTATGATAATAGCGATTTTGCAATTTGCAAATCAATATCGCAGATCGCTATATCGCATAATTTGTTTCCATTTAACTTACCACTTTTTGAGTTTGTGTGAGATGTGAGATGCGAAAAACAAATGTCATTACTTATCGGGCTTCGTTTTAACAAATAATGGACCTTCGCATGTGTTGGTGGAAAGATTAAGAGGTGGGTCCAATATGTGATTGCATTTCGCAATATTGGTTTATGATAGGTTGAGGCTTGTGCCATATGATTGAAATGTGATGCGAGAAGGCTGTCATACCATCGCAATTTCGCAGATTGCAATCTCACAGACCGCAATATTTCAGGGTAACCTCCTAAGAGAATTCTTTTATAAACATCGATGTTGCAATGTGAGACTTTTAGCTTTTTAAAGAAGCTTTAAGGAATTTCTAACATTATGACTGTTTTTCGAATATAGATTTACTTTTTTTATTGTTTCATCGTAGATCATGGTGGGTTAAAGTTACGTTTATGATGAATCTCATGCTAAAGAAAACGTAGCATTTTAATGGTTTTATAAATCTTGTTTGATATCTTGATTTATTCTAAAAAATAAAAGAAATACTTACATGCTAGGATTGATTTTTTGGGTATATACATTTTTTTTGAAAGGGTCCCCATTTATTAAAGTAATATTTTACTACTAACGTTAATAAATGGGAGGTTGTTGACAAGCACAACAATTGGCGATTCACTTGGAAGAACCAATTATCTTTGAGAGTTTTTTGAAATTTCTAAAACTTCTAAAATAAAGATAGTTTTGAAAATAAAACTAAATTGCATGGAATACAAGGTAAGTAGTACTGCTCATTTATCAATAAACAACATCTTCTCTATCTTTCTTCTAATTTCCCTTTTCTCACAGATAATCCTTTTACCTACATCATTCATTACTTGGTTATAAAGATAAAATCAAAAGAATCTTGTTACACCAGTTTTGGTATACTCATTTGTCGTAGGTAGAGCCTCTGCTGCCAGCAGGCATTCATAGCCTTGACAGGGTTACCTGTTACCTAGCAATGATTCAGTATCCCACTTAAGTAAGAATGCAACTTTAAAGATAAATTTTTCAGTATACTTGACGCTTTATTTATTTTATTGAAGCAATTCATTCTTCTTTTATTTCTTAAAGGACAATGTCTTGGTTTGGTGGCAAAAATTGACAATGCCATTCACTTGATTTGTAACTGAACTAAACAAGCTAGCTCTTGATGAGACCCCTTTTTTTTATCGATCAATCTCAATCCATTACCATGTTTTGATATTAAGTGTTGGTAATGTGAGTTAGTTTTAATCTTATGATCTTGGTAAGTTGGCTCTTGATGAGACCTCTTATCCTTTAAGTTTAATGTATATTTTATAATTACACTCTAAAATTGAAAGCTACTTAAGTGGGGGGATTGGATCCTCAAGAGTTTTTGGATGACAATTGTAGAGTTTAAAGATGCTTTTCTGCAAAGAAACTTTGCTTTTTTATTGATACTTTTCCTTACTGATGTAAAGAAAATTTATTTCTGAAGCTAAGTTTTATCAATGATCGGATTATTTAGCGAAAAAAATAGGTAGTTTTGGAGTTGTAGCACTCAACTATTTATTTCATGAATTAATATTAATTTTCATAACCATTTCTACTTATGCAAGTGAAAAACAAGATTAAAAAGAGAAACTATCCTTCAGTAAAACTGAACATAAATGTTTTCAACTTGTATTATTATTTCAAAAGAAAATTAACTAAAGAGTATACTATACAGTGATCAGAAGAGATCATCTTCTATGGAAAATATTTCTTTAGTACATGCCCATTAACGGGTAGATGTTCTCTCTTACCTGCTAAATATTGTAACAGAAAAGTTGATGGGCCTATTAGCTCGACAATCTGAAATGGGCCAAGCGACATCCATTGGAACTTAGTATGCTTGCCTTTCTCTTCATGGGATTTATCCCATTTTAACACTAATCTCCGAGTTGGAAATTTTTTGAAGATACAAAATTTGAATCAAAGGATGCTTTGACTAACTGTTGATGATGTGCATGGGTAATTCTAGCCTTTTCTCGTTCCTCTTCAAGTTTAAGGATTTGTAATTGTCTAAGTTGCATAGATGAGGAAGGAGTTTCTTCGATGAATTGAACTAAGTCAAATGAGGGAATAGCTATGTTTTTTGGTAAGACAACTTCTTTTCCATAAACCGGATTAAAACGAGAAGTGTCGATGGAGGTTTCCTGAGTTATTCAATCTGCCCATAGAGCAAACACTAAAGATTTATGCCAGTTCTTTTGACTTTGATCAATAGTTCATTTGATAATCCATATAAGGTTCTTATTTGTGGATTCGGCTAACCCATTTCCTTGTGGATAATAATTAGCAGAATATTTAAGTTTAAAGCCTATTTTAAGAGAAAACTCTATCATAGCATTTCCTAAAAAGTAGGATGCATTATCAAACATTAAGGCAGAAGGTAAACCAAACTTGGTGATGATAAATTGATCTATAAATTCGATAATGTTCTCAGAGTTGGCTACCTTGAGTGGAATTGTTTCAACCCATTTGGTGAAGTAATCAGTGGTTGTAAGGATATATTTATCCTGCTTAGAAGAATGAGGAACGATCTCACCTATTATGTCCAATCCCCACTGTTCAAATGGTTGATCAATGTTGACTGGTTGTAACGGTAATGCTAGTTTCTTCTGTCTTCCAGTAGCTGTTTGACATATCTTACATTTCCTTACATAACTGTGTGCATCTTTGAATAGGGTTGGCTAGTAATAGCCTGCATGTAGGATTTTATGTGCTGTAGCATCTCCTGCAAAGTGTCTGCCAGCTAGTCCATTGTGAAGTTCCTACAATACTTTCTCTACTTCAGATTTCTCGAGACATCTAAGAAAAAAAGAATCATAATTCATTCTAAACAACACATTGTTGACAATTTGATACTATTTAGCTTTCAACTTCAAGGATATTTTCTTTGTGTAATTCAAATGTGGAGGTGCATATCCATTTTTTAAATAGAATATTATATCAGTATATGTTGACTCAGTGTCGTTAAGGCTTACCTCATAGATTTTTACCTTGTCACCTGAATGTTGTGATTCTGATATATTTGATGCTCTTGCCAACATCCTACAAAAACCTTGTCCTTTCACAATGTTTGCTGGTTTGATGTCAATTTCATATTAGTACAGAGCCATAACCCAATTTTCTCTTTTTTCACCCACATCCCTTTGTACTAGAATATTTCTTACTGCTGGGAATGGTACTATCACCTTGGTGTGGGTTTTGAGAAGAAAAGGTCTAAAGTGTTTTATTGATTTAAAAACAACGTAAGCTTTTTTTTCAGCATCTGAGTAATTCAATTCAGCTCCCTGTAAATTAAAGCTAAAGAAAGAAATCGGGGCTTCGACTTTGTCTTGATTTGCTTGAGTCAATATGGCTGCATATGATTTCTCAGAAGCGAAAGTGTAAAAAGTGAAATGATTGGAAAAATTCAGTGTTGCTAAAGACGAGGCGTTTATGATTACTTATTTTATCAATTTAAAAGCTTCATGTTCCAACTGACCCCATTTAAATAGGGAATTTTTCTTTAACATGGCCTGAGGGGGTAATGTAATTCTTGAGAAGTCAGAGATAAATCGTTTGACAAAATTTATTTGACCAAGGAAAGATTGCATCGATTTTTTGTTATGTGGTAAAGGTATTTATGAAATTTCTTTAGTCCTCTCTGGGTCAATATGAATTCCTATTTTGGACACAATAAATCCAAGGAGTTTTCCTTCCCTTAGCACAAAAAAAGACTTCTTTGGGTTAAGGGAAATCCCATACTTTTGACAACGTTCAAAGATTTGTTTTAGATCTCTCAGATGATTACTACATTTTTTGGAATATACAGTTATATCATCTAAGTAGATTACCACTGACCTGTTTATTAAACCCTTGAAGGTGATGTCCATGGCTCTTTGGAAAGTGGCACCAGCATTAATTAGTCCGAACGACATCTTTTTATAGGCATAAGTGCCCCATTTTGTTCTGAACGTAGTTTTCAGTTGATCATCTGGATGGACTAAGATTTTATTATAACCTAAGAAACCATCTAGAAAGGACATTAGTTATGGGCCTGCAACTGATTGCAATATCTGCTCCATAGGAGGCAACAGAAAATTGTCCTTTTGGTAAGCTTTATTGAGATTGCGAAAGTCTATACAAATCCGAATATCACCATTTTTCTTTCCGACTGGGACGAGATTGGAGACCCAATTGGAATGTCTGACAGGAAAAGTAATTTTTTATTTTTGTAGTTTATTTAACTCAGATTTAATCTGGCTTTCTAAATTAGGATGAATTTTCCTCAATTTCTGTTGAACACGTTTTTCATCAGAGGTCATAGGAATAGTATGTTGAATAATAGAAGTGTCATAGGTTTTAAGATCGTCGTAATTCTAAGCAAAGACATTCTTATATTGTTTCAACAGACGTATAAAAGCTGATTTTTCTTCCGATGTGAGTCTGAGACCTAGATTGATGTTTTGTGGTTTCGTGTCAGTTCCAATATTGATTAATTCATACCTCAAAGTTGAACTCTGAAGTTTTGAATTAGTAGATCTTTTGAATCTATCTTTGAGGTCATATAAATCTTCCAATTTAAACACAGATTTTGGTATAGCGTTGTTGTTGGTTTCTTGCTTCAGTTGGTTGTCATGCTGGTCTTCATCAACTATCTGGTCATCATAAGAGCCTTCTGAAGTTAGGAATATTATGATATCGGGATCGTTGTTAAAGACTCTCCAGTTGGTGATATTATCAGGAATAGATGGCCTAAAAATCAATTCAATGGAGAATCGATCTGGGTTGTAATATTTCGGTGGAATAAGCTTGGAAGCTACATTAGCTAGGAGATCGACGCTAGCATTTTGGAGTCTTGGGATAGAGGAAATATTGAACACTGTAAAATGTGAGGTCAGGTCTTGGACTAACAATTAATAGTGTTTCAAATGTCTTGAAAGACAATGTACAATATTTATTACTTGTCTAATGACAATTTCGGAATCTCCAAACACTTGGAGGTATTTGATATTAAGACCAATTTCTTTGTACAAACTTTGAACCAACGCTTAATATTTAGCAATGTTGTTTGTGCAATCAAATTCAAGTCTACATGCTAGCATAGTATTTTCCCCTTTTGGTCTAACTAATATGCATCCTGCCCCTGCTCTATCATTATATCTAGATCCATCAAAAAATAATTTCCAAAATAAAGATTTATGTACAGGTTTATCTACAAAATTCACACATTTAGAGTTGTCTATCTGGGAATAATTTTTGATTTGAGATACAACAGATTTTTTTAAGAAAGGAAAAGTATGCACATTGAAATTCCCTAGGAATGACTCAACAAAATAGTTTCCGATTATATTATTTCTATATGGTACCAGCTCATTTTCTCCTTCCAGTTCTGTCACTATATATTTTTGATGTTTCTCTTGATCAACCCTTATCTAATTTGGCTTGCCATTATAGGGAAGCCACATGTGAGACCAGTTGGTTGCGAAGTAACCATGGAACTTTTCTGACTAGTTCCTACTGAGGATAAGCCATAGAATTTAGGATGTCAGCTACAAGTATATCAATGACTTGACAAACTTTTGGGTTTGATGAAAGTCTAATGGTTACTTGACTAATTTCTTCGACAACTTCGACTTGAGACTGATCTAATTGTACTATTCGTACTGCAGATTTCTGAGGTTGGACGTTTAACTTAGCGCAAATTTTTCTAGGTAAAATGTTAGATGAAGCACCAAAATCAAGTAAACAGTTGTGCAAGTTTTTATTAAAGACTTAAAAAGTAAGGAGAAATGGTGGAGTATGAGATTTAGATCTTCCTCCAATTAGAGCGATGTCAGTTGGATCAATTTTGTTTGAAGAAATACTAGGGAGTCTTCCCATTTCCTGAGCGGCCTATGATATTACTACAACAAGAAGCGGGGTAGTGGGAATTGCTTTGAGTTATTTCAAAAGTAGCTTTTGTTGTTGTTTTAATTTACTAAGCTCATGAAAGGTGATGTTTGCCCTAGTTTTCTTCATATCCTCAATAATATTGTATTCCATTTCATCGGGAATTATCAGAGTTTTGGATGAAGGTGAAGAATCTAATTAGGTAGGGTTTGTTTGAGTAGATTTCAGTGAAGATTTCTTACCTACGACTTTATCTCTGGGAGGTGGCATTGAAGTTTTCTATTTTGAACTTGATTGAGGTGGATCAAGTTGATTTCTACTTCTAGTGGAAACATGTAGTGCTTCCTGATCCTCTTCATTTGGAAGGATAAAATCCCACATTCCTTCTAATTCCACTATTTTTTCATCATCAGTTTGTCATTCACTTGAGGCTTCCTCCTCATCTCCATCTGATTTAGCATTTGATATAGCATTTGGATGTTTAGAATCGGTTGGGGCATTACTTTATATGGTCTAAAAGGTTTCTTAGAAGAAGATTCTACTACTTATTTTTTTATGTCAACCATTTTGTTAGGCATGGTCTTGAGGACTTTTTGTAACCCTTCCAGATCAAAAGGATCCTTTGGTAGATTTTTCCTAGAATCATCTCTAGAGGTTACTTTCTTGGATTTTCTTTCCTCTAATGTGTTTTTCTTTTCTATGGCCAAGATACATTTTTCAAAAGCTATTGCTTCTTTCATATTTTCTGCTAACGTTGGTTTGGCAGCTCTATCAACGAAGATGGCTATGTTTGAAGGTAAAGCAGAAATGTACCACTCATTTTGGACCTCCTCGCTAGGCTTGGACACCATAGGTATTTTATTCAATAATGTATTTAAACGTGAGTTGAAGTCCTTAATGGGTTCTTTTGGTTCGGCTTTCAAATTGGAGAGGTCATTTATCAAAGTTGTTGTAGACCTATCATCTCCAAATTTAGTTAAAAATTTCTCTTGAAAAGCATCCCAGCTATTAATAGAGCCTGATGGTAATGAAAAGTACCATGATCCTACTAGTCCTTGTAGAGTATATGGGAATAATATTACAATTGTGTCTTCTTCTGCTACTCCATTCAAATTAATGGACAACATGAAATTATTTATATGTTCTTAAGCTAACAGGCCATTATCAGGGTTAAATTTAGGTAACCATTTTTCTAGATGTGCTAGAAATTGGGTCAAAGGTCCAGCCATTCTAATAGCTCCTGGGTTGGTCCATGGCCTTGGTTGAGGTTGATTATGTGCCATTGTTGGAATATTAGTAGAATAGGGTGAAGCAGTGGTTGAAGGTGATTGGGTAGAGGATGGTGCAACTCTTGTACCTGTCTGAATCACGATCTGGAGTCGGGAAGCGGGTGTGTGACCTTGAAATGATATGGATGGAATGGACGATGATGATGAAAGAACCTCGTTGTGAGATTCTGATGGTATCTTCTTAGCCCTTTTACGACTTGGTAGAGGGAATTCAAATGGTGGGATTCCAATTTTTTCATTCTGTGCTCTAGTTAGCGGTTGTGATGGGGTATATTGAGAAGTGACAATACCTTGAGATAACTCAGATTCTTCTTAAGATATTGAAATCCCCTACAATTTGTGGATGAGAGATTTTACTTCAGGGGGTTCAGAAGAAGAACTGCCTGGCTTGTTTAGGATTTCAGCAGTGGGCTCTGTATCTTTCTTTTCAACTTTTCACTTGGGAATAGGAGATTTGGAATGCGAACGAGAAGTTGGAGGTGATGGTGAGGGAGTTTTACTCTTATAATGGCCTGTAGATTTAGATTTACTTGCCATTCACAGTTAGGCCCTCCTTCTAGTGCCAAATATGTTGAAAGGCTCGAAAATCGTTGCCTCAACAAGGGGGATAACCACCCCGTCCGGACCTTGGGAAAACTCTTGTTCTGTTTGGAATAGTGGCTTCGACTGGGGATGATGGGACTAGTTTCCCAATCTATTTTATGCTTGTGCTAGTGGGATGATGTTTTTGAGATTTTTGGAGTAATACTTAACCTCAAACTAATCTAATTTAACTAATAATCACGTGCAATTTGTCCTAATAAAAAATATTTATCTAACTATAACTATCCTAGGAGTAACATGATATATGCGATCTAAAATGATATCTGAAAGTAATTGATAATAAAGATCATTCAATTACGATAAGAAGTGAATCCGTTTAACAATGATCATTTCATATAAAAAGTTAGCCGAAACGATATGAGAGATATATCGCATAAAAATCATTCATGTATTTAGCATAAACTATAAATCATCATCATACAATAGTGCAATAATGGCAATCTAAAATTCAAACTTTCATACATAAATAACTTAAAGATAATGTATTGCTTGACGCATAAGTAAAAATAATTAAGAGAGAAAAGTACTATTTATAATACGTTCTATTCATGTGCTCCAGCAATATTGATCTACTTTCAAATCATCCAACATCATCTAAGAGTACAGAAGTGCTATTTCAGTAGAAGATGTCAAATTCAAGTAGAAAATAAATCTCATTCCATTAATTTCATCAGAACTTCCTCAAAAGGGATAAAAGTGCATGTTCTAAAGAATGTTTCTGATAAAAATTTTGGACCCCTCTCTAAATGCATGAGAGGGGTTTAAATACTAACTTATGAAACTAAAAATAGATTATTACAAAAAAAGTTGAGGAGGTTTAAACGCCCTACCTCAATTTAAGAAAAATAAAACAAAAACAGAAATGTGCATAATGACTAATCCTGCATTTGATATTTCAAATCGCAAATATCTAGCATGGTCCTTAGGAGTGTATGTTGGCTGACTTCGGTTTTCAGTTGTCCTGTAAACACGACATTGATGAGTACTGGCACCATTTTCTGGGTAGAAAAAAATTAGGCATTTCAGGGGGGAGGAATGATCTAGGTGGATGTTGGTGGCCACCCACCTATCCCATTTGGACCCCCACAACTGTCTCTTTTAGTTTTTTCAGTTTCCGTAATTATAGCACAATTTACTATTTTTATCAGTTTTTCAGGTCTCGATCTTTCAGAGCCATTTTGAGGCCCATTTTGAATAGATATTTCTAACGAGATACTGTATTTGTCAAATAGAGATCGTATGCCAAAGTTATGACCTCGAGAAGTTGATGTACCAATTTACCCAAACGAGGTCCACTGTTTGGAATTTCATCTTCTATAGTTAGGTATTTGGATGTTTAGGGTTTTCCATTGTTTCTCAACAATAAATAGGCCTTTGAGCCTCATTGTAACACAATTTAGAGGCATGTAGCTGCCACATCTCTTCTCAGGGATAAGCTACCGTTGCCCTAGCTGGTTTATTTCCATTTCTGTTTGTAAGCATATTTTAGTATTTTACACTAATGAAATGAAGTATTATTTCCGATGCATCTTTGTGTTTATGGTTATCTTTGTAATTTGTTGCGTTCCTGTTTAAATCTGGATCAGTGGTATCAGAGCGATCTGCTTTTTCTCTATTTTTCTTTGCATGTCCCCAATGAGGTCGAGATATCAGGAGTTAGGGCTTGAACTGGTCGAACCTTTGCAAGACCAGCCTCGCAAATCCCAACGGCCTCCCATGGCAGATGAAAAGAAAGAGGAGGGGGCAGGAGATCCTATCAAAATATTGTTCGAAGAAGCCCTCAAGTGACAAAGGAACGCGATGATGGACATCTTTGTGTAAATCCTTTAGCAGCTACCCAGAGGCGACGCATCGACTTCCACCAACTACTCTGGAAATGCCACACCCTTTAAGGTACAAGTTAATTTTGAAATCCCCATCTTCGAGGGTCAAATAGATGCAGATGCCGTAGATAAATGGTTAAATATGCTAGAATGGTATTTTTATGTTCATGAATTTTCGAGTAGGGAAAAGATTGTTTTCGATCTTCTCAAATCAACCCCCCACGTCAAGGACTAGTGGGAAACCTACAGCGAGCAAAAAGATGAAAGCACGAGCTCACTATTTTCAGCTGCACCCACTTGGAATTCCTTCCGGGATGCCATCAAGGAGCAGTACCATCCTGTCAGAAGCTATGAGGAAAAATACATAAAGTGGACCACGCTACGGCAGGGATGGGACCAACATGTGCCGGAGTTTACAAAATTTTTTCATACCCTTCGCATACAGTTGGGTATCAAAGATTCTGAGCTACATCTGGTACTCAAATACCGTGGTTGCCTACACAGATACATCCAAGAAGAGATGGTGTTCCTGAACATCTCCTCACTTGGCACAGCATACTGATATGCTGTCAAAATTGAGCAAAAGTTCAAACAGAAGAAAAGAGACTTTGGATCTACGAATCCAAAGACCAAAGGACAAAGCCAATGTGGGCTAACCCAAGACAACCAATTGAAGCCACAAGAAAAAAACAACACCATGAAGTTGAAGAAGGACATAGGAAAGTGGTGTGCATTCCATAAGAGCCCCACTCACAACATAAGTGAGTGTCGGACTGAGTAGTTTTTGGTGGCAGAGTTGAAGGCTTCAGAATCAGATGCATGTTCTGACCCTGAGTCAAAACCCAACAAGGGGAATGGCAAAGGGAAGCAGATCATTGATGCAGAGCCCAGCGCCACTGTTGCCACCACCAAGATCCAGAAGAATGAGCCTAAAGATCCAGAGGAGGGGGAGCGTCTTTTCCACTCACAGATGTGGGTGAAGGGTTCATCGCTACAATTCATTGTTGACAGTGGTAGCCAAAAGAACCTCATTTCAGTAGAGGTCGTGAAGCAGTTGGGCCTACTGACTACACCACACCCATAGTCATGGCTTCACCAAGGACGAGATCTCTGAGTTCACTAGTAGTGTCGCCTCCCCTACAACATCAAGCCCTTCACAGACGAGGTATTGTGTGATGTTGCACCTCTGGATGTTTGTGATGTACTATTTGGCCAACCATACTTGTGGAGGCGACATGCTGTGTATGAGTCAAGGCCTCACACTGTTATTATTACTTTGGTTAATTCATTATACAGGATACCAGAGGTAGCCCCACCTACTGCCACCTCTTTGATCTCTGCTAAGAAATGCAGCAAGATCGTCTCCCAGACTAGGAAATTCATTTTTGTCTGGTTTGCTCCTAAAGTAAGGGGAAGATCGTAGCCACATCCATGACCCCCGCAAAGGGTTCCTCCACGCAGCAGCAACAACAAAGGGACAAAACACAGGAAAAACTTCTCCTCACCCATAGGGGTATGACACAAGCTTCAGATGGGCAACAAAGTCTAGTTACATCTGCAGAAAGAAAGCCTTACAAGAGCCCATTAGAAGCTCCGACCACGCCGACATGGTCCTTACACCATTACCAAGGTTGTGGGAAATAATGCTTTTGAGCACGAAATTCCTCCATTCCTTTGCTTGCACTGAGTGTTCAATGTGGAACTCCCTCGACCATGCTTCCCACCATTACTGGAGACATCAAAGATTGCAGAACAGCTCACCAAGGACCAAGTTCAGCAGATGGAGGAACTCAACAAAATGGGGATCATTGCTTACTAAGGGGGGAGGAATGATCCAAGTGGATGTTTGTGGCCACCCACCTATCCCATTTGGACCCCCACAACTATCTCTTTCAGTTTTTCAGTTTCCGTAATTATAGCACAACTTACTATCTTTAGTAGTTTTTCGGGTCCTGAACTTCCGGAGCCGTTTTGAGGCCCTAAATGACGTCTTTTGGGAAAACTTGGAGCAACATGTGTCCATGGACCGATTTTTCTCTTCCCAAAGTTGTAGTTCTCAGATAGATATTTCTAATGAGCTACTGTGTGCATCAAACGAAGATCGTATGCCAAAGTTACGACCCCGGGAAGTTGATGTACCAATTTACCCAAACGGGGCCAACAATTTGGAGTTTCATCTTCTAGGGTTAGGTTTTTGGATGTTTAGGGTTTTCCATTGTTTCTAACAATAAATAGACCTTCGAGCCTCATTGTAACACAATTTAGAGGCATGTAGCCACCACATCTCTTCTCAGAGAGAAGCTACCATTGCCCTAGCTGGTTTATTTCCATTTCTGTTTGTAAGCATATTTCAGTATTTTACACTAACGAAATGAAGTATTATTTCCACTGCATCTCTGTGTTTATGGTTATCTCTGTAATTTTTTGTGTTCCTGTTTAAATCCGGATCAATACACTGGCTGTGCGGTTTTACTAGATATTGCCAATATGCCTCCCAGTTTAACCTCGTCACTTTCCTAATTGCTTCTGTTCTTTCTTCTGCTGCCTATTTCCACTATAATTCAAGTTGCTTTGCATTCGGAAGGAAACCAGGGGTGGTTTCTACCATAAGATTAGCAATATGAAAATTTTCATTTACACTTTCAATGACGTTGTTTGCTGCTACTACCGCATCCTCTGTTGCCTATTCTACCTCTTTGAGCCGAGAACCCCAACTCGCAAATAAGATCTCCTTTTCTGATTCATCCAGTTTGGGCATGTCACCTCTTCTCCCATTTTGTCTTTGAAGTTTCTGCGAGTTTCATGAGTATGTAGCATCTCTTCTAGATACATCGCAATAGGTTTGTTTATAACCGATGTTTCGAACCAGCAACGGTGGTTCATCTTCAGGATGTGAAAATTGTTGAAAGACTGATCTCATTTATTAAATATATAGAGATGTGTGAGATGTTTAGCCGAAATTTAAAATATAATTGTTCAATCTCTGCAGCTCTTCAAGAATGTGAGGCCAGTCTTCTTTTTCGTTAAGAGCAATCTGTGTCGTTCAAATTTGTGAACTTCTTTCAATATCTCCCTTTCGTATTGGGTGAGTATTTTGTCTTTGAGGTTTCTGTGAGTTTCATGATTATGTAGCATCTCTTCTGGATACATCGCATTAGGTTTGTTTATAATCAACGTTTCGAACCAGCAACGGTGGTTCATCTTCAGGATGTGAAAGTTGTTGAATGAGTGATCTCATTTATTAAATATATAGAGATGTGTGAGATGTTTAGCCAACTTTTAAAATATAATTGTTGAATCTCTGCATCTCTTCAAGAATGTGAGGCCAGTCTTCTTTTTTGTTAAGAGCAATATGTGTCGTTCAAATCTGCGAACTTCTTTCAATATCTCCCTTCCGTATTGGGTGAGTATTTTGTCTTTGAGGTTCCTGCGAGTTTCATGATTATGTAGCATCTCTTTCGGATACATCGCATTAGGTTTGTTTATAATCAACGTTTCGAACCAGCAATGGTGGTTCATCTTCAAGATGTGAAAATTGTTCAATGACTGATCTCATTTATTAAATATATAGAGATGTGTGAGATGTTTAGCCAAATTTTAAAATATAATTGTTGAATCTCTACATATCTTCAAGAATGTGAGGCCAGTCTTCTTTTTCGTTAAGAGCAATCTGTGTCATTCAAATCTGTGAACTTCTTTCAATATCTCCCTTCTGTATTGGGTGATTATTTTGTCTTTGAGGTTTCTGCGAGTTTCATAATTATGTAGCATCTCTTTCGGATACATCGCATTAGGTTTGTTTATAATCAACGTTTCGAACCAGCAATGGTGGTTCATCTTCAGGATGTGAAAATTGTTGAAAGACTGATCTCATTTATTAAATATATAGAGATGTGTGAGATGTTTAGTCGAGTTTTAAAATATAATTGCTGAATCTCTGCATCTCTTCAAGAATGTGAGGTCAGTCTTCTTTTTCGTTAAGTGCAATTTGTGTCATTAAAATCTGCGAACTTCTTTCAATATCTCCCTTCTGTATTGGGTGAGTATGAGATCAGTCTTTCAACAATTTTCACATCCTGAAGATGAACCACCATTGCTGGTTCCAAATGTCGATTATAAACAAACCTAATGTGATGTATCCAGAAGAGATGCTACATCTTCTCCCATTCTCATAATTTTTCCAAGTTATAAAATCTGAAACCCTTTTAATAATTTTATCATATTTAAGTTGCATTTCCACAACTTGGCTTGTTAACTTGTCGCTTATTTCGCAGTGAGAGTTCCACTGCAAGATTTTTTGGCTACTATGGAGTAAAATGCACAGTGTATGGAGAATGAAAACTACCCTCAAAGGCCTTCCCGGTACCTTCGACAGAATGTAGGATTATCTACAGAAGCTACCAATTTATACACATGTTCATCTATCAAATATCAATTAACAAAGTATGGAAAGAGGATTACCTCAAGTCTCCTAGATTTGTTTGGAGATCTCAATGTAGCCAAAAAGAACTCCTTCAAAGTTGGCTCCAAATCAATTCCTACACAAAGGAAAGGCAAACACAAACACAACATACAATCTTGAAAACTAATATAAGAATGCATAATGAACATCTATTTGCATACAACTAAACTACTCATCTAAACAAGTATCGAATGAACAACTTAATGAACAAGGTTACCGACACCATGGTGTAGGGAACACAACTGCAGTTCTATATTAATAACAGAAGAATGATTACAACCATCCCTTGTATCAATCTTCCTTTTCCCCTTCCACTTCTCTCTCTCTCTCTCTTCTAGCTCACTTCTCCAAGTATGTGATAGTTCACAATAGCTTAGTAGGCTATCCTTTCAAATGCTCTGACCCCTTTTATAATGACCCTCTCACTGCTTATATAGTAATCAGTTTAGGGTTGCCAAGTTCCTCATAGAGTTCTCTAGGGAAAAAGAAATGAACTTGCCCTGATTTCTAGCTCTTCCCCATTTTCCTTCTTTTTCAGATTGGAATTTCCCAAACTAGTTTGATTTTGGGGAATTTCCTTTCTTTTCTTGAGCAAATTTAGGGATAAATATCTAGATATTTGGGAGTCAATTCGTTGGTTTGACCCACTAAACTTCCCTTAGTTTCACTAACGTTGCCCTTGGTCTAACAACTTGAGTTAGTAGGGTCACTAATGCACCCTTAGGCTTGGTAACAAGCTTTATAAAGCAGGTTTTCAATGTGTAACTAGTGTTAGTGTGGAATCAAGGCTTGCAATTGTGGTCTTTGCTTCAGTCATCATGTCTTTCACCTCTGAGTTGATGAGGAGGTCATTTTGTTGTATAACAGATGCCCCCTAAAGTATGAGATCAGAGGCAGAGACAATGGCCGAAATAATTTACTGAAACTGTAATTTTTCCTATCAAAATGTAGAGAGAGAGAAGCTTCGGGTGGTAAGGGAAACCTGATACAACACATATATATAAAACAACTAAAATCATGTCCTCAGTCAGGCATTCCCATGCTCAGTAGCTATGTCAGAGTAATCTTCTCAGAAGAGATATGACGATACCGGCCGCCGATAAGCACAATGCAGGTCCAGTGTCATAATAGAATCATCCTGAAACAATTGTCTCCAAAAGACAATATCCGCAACTTAGGAGAGGAAACAAGGCTAAATGATGCAAGCCTCCACCCAAGGTCTTGATTTCCGCTTCACCGAATAGCATAGATCGATACTTGTGAATATATGCATTGATGTCAAACATGCACGAAATCATCTGATTACCAGCCAATAATGGAGACCGTTAACAGACGTGAGGAAGGCCACTGATAATGGTGATGGTCTCCAATATGCACAGTACAAACTAGTGAGTGTGAAAGATGTCTTTGTCGTCGAACACCTATAGAATCGCTTAATCAGGAGCCAATAATGAGAACCCCTGACCAAGCACAAGGCAACTTGCCACTAATGTCTGCAAGTACCAAGGCACTGAATGTGTTTCTGGGTTATCTTCCTAGATAGAGTGTTGAAGTCGATAGGAAGAAACCTGTCGAAAGGTAGGCAATAATGTGTCCTACATCAATTGACATGAAACGGGACAAGAATGATTTTGTTTTTTGAGGAGTATTTTGAGCATTTGGTTCTAAACAACAGAGGGCATGATGAAAGGATATGTTTGATCGGTTGATGGAGGAAACAAATGGGTAACCCTTGAAGAATAGAAGGCACAACAACGATTTTAACCAGACAACACTAGACTCATGAACATTACAGAGTGTTAGGATAAAGAGACACAATTACATCAGGGTATATAGGCTAAAACTCATAGGATGGTAGGGTGCATATTGAGAGGCCATCCAAAGGAGGTTTATCTGAGGGATTGCCAAGTTCAAGGGAACGACTGCTGCCAAACCACACTTTCTAATATGGAATACAGTTGTATTGTCCACTTTCATCGTCTGATCAATTTTATGAGTCCATATGGGTAAACTCATCGATCTCTTCATATTTAAAGAGTCCGAAAAGGACCGCAAAAAGAGCTACTCTTTGCCCTATCTGATTAGTTTAATGAGTCTAGACAGGAAAACTCGTCAATTTTTCATGTTTTAAGAGTCTGAAAAGTATCGTAAAAAGAACGACTCTATATGTTGTCTGTGTAATTTAAGGAGTCCAGACTAGACAACTCAGTGGTCTTTTGATATTTAGAGAGTCTGAAAAGATCGTAAAGAGAGACTCCATGGTGGTCCCTTTGTCATAGTTGTTAACTAGGTGCGACAAAAGGTTAATAGTATACTCGGATCAGTTACTTTTATGTTAATTAATCTATTGAACCTGGATAAAGAGAAACCTATTTTCAATAGATGTCAACCTCATTTTGTTATGAGTACGAGGCAACGGACTAAACTCATTTTTCGTCATGAATTTTTAATGAGTCATGTGACAACAAACTCAATACCTTCAAAATTTTTAATGAGTCAAATGAAGAAACCTTAGGGTACCTTTTTCATTTTAGTGAGTGAGAAAAAGAGGGAAAAGAACGGCTCATCCCTTCTTCATAGTTTTACGAGCTCAAAGGAGGGGAAAAACTCGGGGATTTTTCGATTTAAGAGCGAGAAATGGTCCCAAAAAAGAACATGCTCTTGCTACTGTCATATATTTTTAACAAGCCCAGTAACAAAAACTCAGGAATTTTCAGTTTAACGAGAGAGAAAAGTACGTAAAAGAATGCTTGGGTCATTTTATAAAGTTTAACGAGCCTAAAGCCAAAGCTCGGGATTTTTTTGGTTTAAAGAGTGAGAAAAAGGTGCCTAAAAAGAATGCTCTCTTGGTATTTTTCAGTTTAATGAGCTGGAAAAAGATCAAAAAAAAAATTGCTCAGAGCATCATTGTATAGGTTTAACGAGCACAACAATTAAAACTCGGAGATGTTTCTTATTTTTTAAAGAGTAATAAAATATCACAAAAAGTGCTCTAACCATCATCGCATAGATTCAATGAGTTCAACGATGAAAACTCAGAGATGTTTATATTTTTTAAAGAGCAATAAAATATCTCAAAAAGTACTCTATTGAGAATTGCATGCAGCTTTTACTGCTTTTCATTCCTATAGGTGCTTTCATAAAAAAGCGGTAAAAAGTAAAAAAAAGGGAGCAAATCCTATCATATGGGTTCATGCATGATAAAAAATCATGGAGAATGGACTATTTCCTCTTTAATGATTTCAGAAAATCATGTCTCCAAACATAATATAAGGAAATGCTTTGAGCTTTCACATGCATCATTTTCACTATTTTGAGATTTATGAGAGCATTCTAGAGCTAAAGAGGAGTACATATTCCGCAGACCATTGTAGGAGATCCGAGCAACCATTCAACATGCCTTCAATCCCAGGTGAAATCTAAAACCTTGCTCTATGCATTACTTGACCTTTCTTGACAGTTTTATGGGTGGAATTTTGCAGATCTGAGGTGCCCTAAAGCCCTATTTCCACACTTACACCCTCTAGATGGCCAGTAGGGAGCATTAAACGCTCTGTACGAGCTACTCAAGGGCGTTAATCATCCCTGTGCAGCACTAGGGGTAGTATTAGAGCTAAAGGACACAGCGAAAACCCTCATCCATGGATTCCTTAAGTGTTTTTGCCCCATTTTAATTGTTTTTAGGGTTATTTTGTGCAGGTTTCAGGTCGAAATGACTCACCTATGGAGAGAACGGGCCCATGATAATGAGGAATTGCTGATGCGAAACGATCCCGCATGCATACTTGCATTACGCCGCTACGGCTTACTGAAGTATGCAAAGCTAGAGCTAATGAAAGGGCAGGAGGATTTACTGAGATGGATTATCCAGCGTTGGGATGAACACGAGCAAGTGTTCAGGATTGGAGATCAGGTGCTGGCTATCGACCGTGATGACATATATTTTTTGACTGGTTTGTTGTGCCATGGCGCACGGGAAAACCTCACCAGTGGTATGCCAAATCCATAATCTGCCTCAGAGCTGGTGCAATCCTACTGCATCCCTGAGAGTGGACTAGTCAGCAATAGAGTCCCCATAGAGAGGATAAGATCCCAGTATATGAGGGTAGTTTTATGGTTGATTGTGCGATTGGTGGGGTCAAAGAGTCCCCACGTTATGACAAAGGCCCAATTGTTTCTTGTAGTTGACTGCGTCCAGCCACAGATGTTCAACTGGTGTGAAGCAGTGCTTCACCAGTTGAAGGTAGAATTAACAGCATGCAAGACTCATACCCAACATAGTTTTGGGTACGGTACTATCATAGTCTCATTTTTCCTTGAGAGGGTACCTGCCATGCGCCCAAGGATGAGCTTAGGTCTCATTGATCCGAGGGAGCCAAGGCAGGGTCACTGGTCATCACTTGATCCTCGCATAGGAGGAAGACCAATCTGACATTTCTTCGACAAAGATTTCTTCCAGGGGCTTCATAACCAAATTGTGATTATTGATGACTATGATTATGAAGGCATGGACTTTACTGGTGACCCAGACTTGCTGCTACTACCTAGGACCAACTGAGGTCCTCAAGGTGAGAATAATTTTTGACAGTACATTTAAGTATTTTTTAGCTTTTTAATGTTTATCTAATGTTTTTATAGGAAAAATAAGTATTGACATGAAACTCTTATGCTTAACACAGATGTGGTGCCATTACGAGCTGCAGGCGAACCTTGCCATGTGCGATGAGGAGGCCAACTACTTGCTAGAGGGGGTGATGCCGATAGTGTCCGTGAGGTTCTGAGGAACCTGAAGGGTTTGACCATGGGTGTCCCCCCCCCTCCTATGAGGGAGATTGCCGCTCATATGCAATGGCACACAGTTGGTGTACCTGAGCATTTTCTTGTTCCTCTTCAGAGGGTAACTAGAGCGGTTTTAGCTTTCTGGAGCAATAGGCTCTTTTTAGCAAGTGTTTTGGCGTAGCCACATGAGTGTTTGTAGTTGGGATTTTATAGCCATTTTGTACTTAAAACATCCAAGTTTTTGAATATCTTGGTATAAAAGACTGGATGTAGATTTATATATATATTTACAGACATTTTTGATATTTTGGTGGTGTAAATGTGTTTTTAAATGTTTTTTGTAACAAATTTTTAACTTAGTAAATGTTTTACTTTTCATGCATGCTTATATAAAGAATGAGACAAATGCCAATCTAATAAATAGTTAGATAATGAATCAACAACTGTATTTAATTCTCGAGGAACATGTTCATATGTGATTATTTCAAATCGACGTTCCAGGAGTCACACCCTTAGATAATGATGCAACAAGGTTAGATTATGAATGTGATAACAGTTAGTCAAATGCATAACGACTAGCTAGGAGTCTAACCTGACCACTAGATTGGAGATGTCCCTTGACGATGCTTCTGTGAGAAGTGAAATGACAGACATGTACTCAGCAATATTGTTAGTGGCGGTACCAAGAAAGACCACCCTGGAGCAAAGTAGTTCCGACTCAGGTGTGTAAATGACCTAAGCAGCTAATGCAATGTGCCATGTGTGATGACTGGCACCATCCATGTATCCTACATATGCTAAAGGTAACAATGGCATCTGCATTGCGAGAAGAATGCATGAGACAAGTACTCCACTAAATAAAAAAACAATCCAATCACACCAAAAAGGGAAGAAAAACTTATGAATACATAAAATTACAAAGCATATGCCTAGTGCAATACTAGGCATACTACTTTTTCAGATAGAGCCCATATGTGGGCTCCTTGAGCGGGACTCCTTCCCGGTCCTGTAGTTCATATGCCCCCATGGGGAGGACTTTCTCTACGACATAGGGACCTAAGCCTTTTGGGCTGAAGCATGCATGCCTCCAAGAGGTCATCTTTTGGATGATAGAGCAACACAAGGTTGTCCTCTTGGTAAGGAGGAAACTTAAGCTCTTTTGCAAATAGGGATTGTACTTGGCTCTTGTGAGCCTTGAGTGCCAAGTCGACATCTCGACGGGTTTTATCCATTTTTTTAAGGTATAGTAAGCATTCTTCTTCAGTCGTAGTACCAAGCATGGGTTCAATGACTATTTCCAGGGAAGGGATCTGATACTCAATGGGTTTTTCATTGTCGTAAAACTGGATCTCATGCGTGACAGTCGACGGATTAATGTCAGGCATTTCCTCATGAGACCCATTGAGTACATCATGGAATTCCTAAAATAGGCAGGTGGAGCTCGCAATTTCCTCAGGATTGAAATCTGCTCTCATCTGGATGTTTTCCACGATGCCTGTCTTGATAGAAATATCAATGGGAAATGACCTAGAAGTGTCGCCCATGTTTCCTTCTACATCCAAAGTTTGGATGGTCGTATATGGATAGGAAACGATTTTTGGTATGTCAGGGGACAAGATTTGAAGAGGTATCTGTCCGAATAAGATATCAGAAGATGATGGTGCCAATCATCCCAATGTTGCTCTCCAAAACCCATGATTTCCTGAACAACTTCATCTGTAGGAAGGAGTTGATTGAATGGATCTAAAGGAGGAGCGGTTATGCGAAGGGCGGTGGTACCGTCAGCAGTAACCAACATGATCGGAGATGCGGATGCAGATTGAATGGCTTGGTAGGCCAATTTAGCTAGTGACAGTGGCATCTAGTCTTCGAATGTGTCAAGGTCAGAAGGAACTGGTAGGATCCATGGATCGGTCAATTCATGAGGAATAGATGAAAGCATGTTGACCATCTGTGAAACCTTGGGCAGTTGAAGAGGAAAAAATCCCATGAGGGAAGAAGCCTTCAGTAGACTGGTACCTAAACTGACATAGCAGTCAGTTCCACCTCCTACTAGGGGTATGGAGCCACTTGGTAATGGTGAATAATCAGGGGTGTAGAAAGACAATTGATTTACTGTAATAACCTTTCCATCCAATGGAAATAGGATGATGTGAAGGATAGTAGATATGACGGCCGTCATGGCATATGTCCAACTGTGACCCAGCAAGAGATTATAGTCGAGTTGCTTGTTTATGACTTCTATGTCCACCATTACTATTTTCCCATACAATGTGATGGGGAAATTGGCTAGGTATCCTTTTGGGATAAAGGTGGTAATCAAAAGCTTTCAAGGAGTTCAACAGTGGGGATAGGGTTGGGGAACCCGGGTTGAGCCAACATGAAGTTGACATGATACAAGTAGAAGCACCTTCGTCGATGACAGTTCTGTGTATACCTTTACCTTTCGAAGTTATATGCACCTGGAATGCAAGCTGGTTAGAAAGGGTAGGTTTACACTTATCCATGTCAAAAATAGCATGCATGGAATCCTTTGGATCAATACCTCCAATAGCTGAAAGCAAAGCTTTCTATTGCATTGGGCATGTTTGTAATACTTCGAGCGTCGACATAGCCGACGACGCTTGCGCCAAATCCTCTACATTGTTGTAGTGTTGGGCGGCACGTGCAGATGTATTGTGAATTGTGCATCGAAGTGCCCCTTTTGGGGGTCAAATTACAAAGTCCTCAACTAGCCTTTCGATATACAAATCATTAGGTGGCAGTGGGTTTTGACCTGAGGATGGTTCTGCTGTAGGAGCGACAGGAGCTCCATATGATTTGGCTCTTGTGGAAAGTTGCACCATTTCCAATGTGTAAATGGTAGAATATCCTTCACCAGTTGAAGGATGTTGCGAACCATCGTTGCCCCCTTGTGGGGGTTGTGGTTGGTTTGCAATAAGATTTTGCTGTTGTTGAGTGGGAAAAGGATTTTTAAGAACAACAGGGGGCCTTACCAGAATCCATTTTGGCAAGGTATTCTGTGCATTCCTAAAGCCACAGACAATGCCAGTTGTATGGTCTTCAACACAAAGTTTGCACAGATATCTGGTGGGTTTATCCTTTTCCCCGTCAGTAGGTGCAACTGCCTTCTATTTTAGATTTGGCTGCTTTGGTGACTGCTCTTCAAAAGGAGTGGTCTTTTTCTTATTCTTCTTGTTCTTGCCACCGAATTTTTGCGTAGACTACATAGAGTTTATCGTAGTGGTAGGAATATTAGTCGTATTGGTAGAGGGGTCCACTTCTAGCTTGGCAATGGAACCACTGAGTTGTTTTACAGCAGCCCTAGAGGTTGCACCGACAATCCCATTGGCATGCACTTCAGGGTGCTGAGTGGCGGAAGCATTAGGGTTACCAGGAGCATTGGGGATTATGTCGTAAAGAGTTCCAGACGGTGAATATATCAGATCTAAGAGTTGGGCATGACATATGGATTGATCTTCTATGACCGCACCACCTAGAGTGACATCTCTAGCGATTTGTGGGAGTAAGGACTTGCAGAATCAGTCCGTTAAGAGAAAGTCTAGGATGGGAGCTTTGGCTAAACTCTGCCTACGTCTCCATTCAAGAATATGATTGGATATTTGGGTGGAGGTATCCTGATGAAATGAAGTGAGGAGCTATGTTCTAGTCTCATAACAAATATGTTACTAGAAGTGCTTTAGGAATTCCATCACTAAAGTGTCAAAGGTGTTTATTAATGTGTGTGGTAACTCAATATACCATTTCGCTACGTTGCTAGTGAGGGTGCAGGAAAAAAGACGTAACCAGACACTATCATCCACCATAGAGTTTGAAACACACCAGAGATGGCGGGTGGTGATATGGGTGCCTGGATCCTCCCCTTGTTTTCCATTGAACTTTGGGATGTCCGTTGGTATTTTATGTGAGATCGGCAGCCATTGTAAGTTGTGATAGATGGGGTTGTTTGTCAACTTGTATAAGTCAGGTATATCCAACGTTGCCAAGAAAGGTAGAGAGTTAGGTGCCCCCAACTCGGACCATGGTGATGACGGATGACTTGAGGAGCTTTGCGCTCCTCCCATCATTTGGTTTCCCATATTATACATGGGTTGCATGGTGTAGCAGTTGCTTTAAGGTATGGTGTTGTAAAGTGGATTTCCATGAGGATTTTGATACTGGGGTATGGAATTTCCCCTAGTATAAGCGGTGCCCCCTTGACTCATTTGAAGATGTGAGTAGGGTTCCCCCATGGACTGGTTGGGAACCCCTTGAGGATTCCTGCCCGACACAGAACTAACCATTTGTCCTTGATTGATAGAGGGAACACTCATGTCAATTAGCGAATGACCATGCATGCCTGAGAATGGAGGGGGAACTGTTACGTTCCCTACCAGCATGTGCATATTAGGAACCCCCCCAGGTATATGAATCTGTGGGTTTGAACTGTACATTGGTGGTCGACCATGTTGTTGGTAAATGGGAACCGCACCCATAGTGCTGCATTGAGTGTTATAGGGAGCACTATATGTGGCACTTGTCAAAGGTATGCAGTTTGGCACCATAGGGGTGGAACCTAGCATCTGTTGGGTTCCACTCATAGAGGGTGTCATGTGAGTGGTTGTACCTAGGACAAACGGGACAGCGAGATTCCACATTATTGGTGTTGTGATGACTGGCGACTAGGAGAGTGGTGAAGGACCAAAAGTGTCCCTAAAGTTCCACAACCCATTAGTCGTCAGTTGGATAGATGGAAATGTTCCAACCACCGAAGCAGGAAGTACAGGAAACATAGGAGCCAAGACAGGTTCTAATGGATTCGTTAGCAGAGGGTTAAAGAGGGGAAGAAATCCCTTGGTAAAGAAATCCTCTGGCAAACTTGAATCATCGGTTGTCCAAACAGATTCGATGTGAGATCTAGGAAACTGATCTCGCGAAGATGGGGAATCTAGTTCAGTGGAACTCAATAGATCTTCCACAATGAGTGGAGGAAGTCCTAACAATCGTCTGGAGTGACGACGAGGGTCGGATGTATGCACGGTGACCGTTAATTTTTATCAATAAATTTTATCGTGATATTCTTTAAAGTGCCAAATGATAGCACTCAGGTACCTAATATATATATATATATAATACACTAAATGGATCAATCAACAAAAAGAGGGAAATTACCTCGTCTAATAAGCACCGATCACCAAATATGAAACCCAGTATCTCAATGAATAACAGAGAATAATGGCCAAATGTATGGTTACGGTTACTCTAGAGCTTCGCCCGAACCTTAGATTGAGGGTCCAAGTATTCTTGTGAAGACAAGCACCCTCCCTAAAACTGAAGACAGAGTAGATCCGTCCATGCTAGGTACCAAGATAGCTCGTCCCAGTCACCTTGTGTAAGTCCCTATAAGTTTAGCCACTAGAGATACCTCAGATCACAGACACCACTTGGGGGGACATAGTCATAGACAGCATGCTGTGTGAACAGGATACCTGAGTCCCCGACTCAGTTCCGAAAATCCCGAAGGGACCCCCAATACACAGAATGCCCAAAGGATTTGTAAGAGAAGGCGGGCTACTTTCAATTACAGTCCGATGTTGTCTCGTATTTCGCTCCACTTTTACTGGAGTGGTCCCGGTAGTATGAGTGCAGAAGAAATTTTTTGCTCATTAACGACACTAGTTTGGTTTTCGACCTTGGGCAGTTCACTCACATGCTTATCCCAAGATCTTAGCCTAGCTAATCTTAGTTTGCTCAAAAGAGTAACTGATTGATTTTAATGTAAATTATATGTGTACTTGATTATTGTTTTCGGTAGGGGTGTTGACGTATGAAATATGGTGAGACTCTTGACTCAATAAATCATGCAGAAGCAATGCTCTAAAAAAAAATCAATTTAATGCAAACAAGTTGTATTCCACATATTCATATTTTTCACATATTCATAGTTTCGTCTGTGCATCTATAGTCTTTCAACACATGCATAACCAAAAGATTATTTTCCAATATTTCCTAACAACTACTTGAAACCAAAATGAAGCAACTCACAACTATTTAAACAAAAGGATGAATATAAATTGTCAATCTTTCTTTCAGAAAAAATGTTTTTAAGAGAGAAAAACCAAAACGTTTTCCTCAAAACAAATTTCTAGGACACCAATTTTGCTGACATAATACAGTTACAAATCTTATTTTAGCCCATGAGAAGATTTTCCATCCCTTTTGGTCCACTAACGCTCCCTGTACACAGGCACAGTGCTTTATAAAGCTCTGTGTAGCCTGGTAACCTGCGTTAGTGTGGGAAATATATCAAAAAGAGGGTTTCCAAGATCGGTTTCTGAGATGAATGTATACTAGTAGGATGTAGCAAGATATTTGGTGGATCAGAAAAAGGATTGCTGAAGAATAGGGAGCTCTTGGAAGGAAGAGAGAATAGAGAAGAGTCTGGGTAAACCAGGAACTAGATGTATAGTCCCCAGCGGAGTCGCCAATTCTGCTATGGGGTAAAATGCACAGTGTATGGAGAATGAAAACTACCCTCAAAGGCCTTCTCGGGACCTTCGACAGACTGTAAGATTATCTGTAGAAGCTACCAAGTTATACACATGTTCATCTATCAAATATCAATTAACAAAGTATGGAAAGAGGATTACCTCAAGTCTCCTTCTAGATTTGTTTGGAGATCTCAATGCAGCCAAGAAGAACTCCTTCAAAGCCAGCTCCAAATCAATTCCTGCACAAAGGAAAGGCAAACACAATCACAACATACAATCTTGAAAACTAATATAAGAATGCACAATGAACATCTATTTGCATACAACTAAACTACTCATCTAAACAAGTATCGAATGAACAACTTAATGAACAAGGTTACCGACACCATGGAGTAGGGAACACAACTGTAGTTCTGTATTAATAATGGAAGAGTGATTACAAACATCCGTTGTATTAGTATTCCTTTTCTCCTTCTGCTCTCTCTCTCTCTCTCTCTCTCTCTCTCTCTCTCTCTCTCTCTCTCTCTCTTCTAGCTCACTTCTTCAAGTATATAATAGTTCACAACAACTTCGTAGGCTATCCTTTCAAATGCTCTGACCCCTTTCACAATGACCCTCTCACTGCTTATATAGAAATCAGTTTAGGGTTTCCAAGTTCCTCATAGAGTTCTCTAGGGCAAAAGCAATGAACTTGCCCTATTTTCCAGCTCTTTCCCATTTGTCTTCTTTTTCAGATTGGAATTTCCCCAAATAGTTTGATTTTTGGGAATTTCCTTGCTTTTCTTGAGAAAATTTAGGGATAAATATCTAGAAATTTGTGAGTCAATTCATTGGTTTGACCCACTGAACTTCCCTTAGTTTCACTAACGCTACCCCTGGTCTAGCAACTTGAGTTAGTAGGGTAACTAACGCACCCTCAAGCTTTGTAACAAGATTTATAAAGAAATTTTTCAGTGTGTAACTAGCATTAGTGTGGAATCAAGGTTTGAAATTGTGGTCTTTGCTTCAGTCATCATGTCTTTCACCTCTGACTTGATGAGGTGGTCATTTTGTTGTATAACATTGGCATAGCAATTCTTTTTGGTGTGTGAGCTGGGAGTTGAGGTTGAGTGCTTCGGTGACAATTTGATCAATATTTGGGTCATCCTTATGAAGATCTATTATGTTATGTATGTGTTCCTCCTTACCTCCCAATATGCTTTGACGTTCTATTTTCATTTGTTGGAACTCCTGTTGTAGCTTAGCCAATTGTATTTCTGCTTGTTGGTTGGTTTTGGCTTGCTGTAATTACTGTTCTAGTGACAAATTTTTTTTTTCTTTTTCTTTAAGCAACAATCGTACTTCTGTTGCTTTGTCAATAGTTGTCATAGCGTATGCACCTGCGAACTGTGAGAGCCTTGGTAGGTTGGCCAATGGGTCGATGGATGAGTCTTTCCAGAGGACATCCATCGGCTCATTGTCTGGAGTGGTAGTAGTTGTAGATTCCAATTTTCTTTTCTTTCTTTGTCTCTTACCAATGGCTTTGTGATGTGGGTTGTAAAATACATCAAGAGGGGGAATTTCTTCTATTCTTAAAATAATCTCATAGGTGGGGGTGACAGGAATATGTTCTATTTCTTGAGTTTTCACAGTTCCCCCTGTTATAATCTTTGGAGTTGTTTCCTGATGTGTCATTTGAATCTCTGGTGCTTGTTCCTCCGTGTTGAATTTTTTGTTGAAATTATCCGACTCCTCTTCCAAATTAATTACCTGAGGCTTTATCAATTATATAGAGGGAGTATGGGTTTCAGTCTGCTTGATGGTCGAAGTCTGTTCATCTGTCTTTGTTGCAGACTGGGTTGTATCCTGGATTGATTCCCTGCTCCTGCTTTTCTTATTTTCTGATGACTTCTCAGATCCCTTTCCATAATTGGTTTTAAATTTTTCCTTAGTCACCATCTATGCTTACACTGGGAGTGGGATCCCTTATTGGTTCAATTAACAATTGGTCCAATGGGACCTTTGATAATATCTTTTCTCTGTAGCTATAAAATGTTTCAAGACCCTCTCAATCAAAACGTATATGTGCCATATGCTTCACTTCTCTGAAGGTATATTTCTGTAAGAAAACATTATCAAATGGGTCCTTCTCATGGCTGAATATTTTTACTTTGACCATAGTGGTAAAATCCTTGACAATACCGAATGGGTCGTATTGTCTTCTAGAAAAGTTAGGTAATCGTAGAGACACAATATTATCTACTTCCCTGAATGCATGTCCAAGGTCATGTAATGCAAACACTCCACATGATACAGGAAATTGAGGCCAAATGGCCTTCTTTGACTCCTTCAATGCTTTTCTCATCCCTCCTTCATTGCATGTCTGATAGGTTATTTCTCTAGCCATTAATTTATCCAAGACATAAAAAGGGAGAACATGGGGAGAGGTGATGATGCCAAATACTCTGATATATGTAAATTTCTCTTCCCCGAACCATCAGGCTACTGGGAGGATGTCTGTCTCAGCTTCTTGGGAGAATCTGGGGGCATCTCAGTTATAAATTTGTTTATGGATAGGAAACATAACCCCATCACAAATCTTGAAAAAATGTGGTTCAAAATTGGATTCCAACATGTCTTTGTGGTGGATGTGAATAGGAATTAGATCTTGAATAGTCCACTTCCATCCCATAAGAGGGAATTTAGAACCAAAACAAATAGCGTCCATAACATAAGAACACATGAAAAACGGAGGGTAAACCCTCGAAGCAATACTCCTTTTCCTTCTATACTCTATAATTTATTTTGCTAAATTATCAAACATGATTTGTGCCCAATCTATTATTGTTGCATTAATGGCTACATCTATTAAGGAAACCATTCTGAGGAGAATTTGTTACTGTTGGGTTTGCCAAATAGTCTACAAAGAATAGTCACAGTAAAACAGAAATGGGAACAAATAGATGCGGTGGCATACATACCGTTTTTGTCTTTCTTGATTCTTTCTTCATTATTTGACCAATTCTCTATGCAGTCTACCGAGTCCTCATTTTCTTTGACGAATTTCTCGACAAATTGCCTGTTGTAGGTAACCTGTGGCTCCGGTAGGTGGTACATAACCCTTAGTTTATTTGGAGTGAAAGATCCTATAACTTCCTGGTCTCTCATTTTGAATTCTCTGTCAGATATATCAGCATCCTCAATGATCCACTTAACCATGTCGGTATAGGGGATTATTTTTTGTCACGCAGCTATTCGGTGCAGAAATGAGCACGCCAGCTCAGTTATGGAAGCATCAAAGGAATTGTGCCCATCAACTGTAATCGTTGTCTCAAGAATCCTTGGTTGTTCTTCCTCTAGTAACGGATACATAGCCTCCCATGTAGACGTCCCTGCTTCCCTATTACATGTGGTATCCATGAATAGAGGAGTCATTTCCGACTTCTCATAGGAGACTACTTTCCCTTTCTTCACCATTTCTTTCGGCTCCCATCATTTTCCTAAAAGTTTCAAGAGGAACAGTTTATCGGATAAAAATGATTTTGAACGTAGGAAATGAATAGATGAAGAAGACTAGTAAAGGTGATAAAGGTGTTTTATTTGAAATCACATAAGAAGATATCAAATCACTCTAAATTTCCTTTCACACATAAATGCAGTTACTTCTTTATAAATGCCTACTAATGATCCGTTATCTTTTAACTTGAATGTCCATAAATATTCACATCGTAAATTTGGAAACAATCTCCTAGGGTGGTGAGCCTTTAAACTGTGATAATAGCGATTTTGTGATTTGCAAAGCAATATCGTAGATTGCTATATCGCATAATTTGTTTTCGTTTAACTTACCACTTTTTGAGTTTTTGTGAGATGCGAGATGCGAGAAACAAATGTCATTACTTATCAGGATTCTTTTTAACAAATAAAGGACCACTGCATGTGTTGGTGGAAAGATTAAGATGTGGGTCCAAGATGTGATTGCATTTCACAATATTGGTTTATGATAGGTTGAGGCTTGTACCGTATGATTGAAATGCGATGCAAAAAGGCTATTATACCATCACAATTTTGCTGATCACAATATTTTGGGGTAACCTCCTAAGAGAAGTCTTTTATAAACATCAATGTTGCGATGTGAGACTTTTAGCTTTTTAAAGAAGCTTTAAGGACTTTCTAACATTATGACCGTTTTTTGAATATAGATTTACTTTTTTGATTGTTTCATCATAGATCGTCGTGGGTTAAAAAGGTATCGTTTGTGATGCATTTCATGCTAAATAAGAAAAAGTAGCATTTTAATGGTTTTATAAGTTTTGTTTGATATCTTGATTTATTCTAAAAAATAAAAGTACCTACATGCTAGGATTGATTTTTTGGGTATATACATTTTTTTTGAAAGGGTCCACATTTATTAAAGTAATATTTTACTACTAACGTTAATAAATGGGGGGTTGTTGACAAGCACAACAAGACCTCATACTTATCTTAGATTCGTTAAGAAGGTATGATGGACTATAATATTAGTTGAATTATTATCTATTAGGTCATTCATTCATTAATATTTCACCTACTAACCAAAACATGATGAGAGGAATGACTTAATACTATCATAAAACCATATTTGTAACCAGCATATAACCATATAAATAACAAAAATAGAAGAAACGTCATAGCCACATAATAACGAGTACATTTACATATAGAGAATAAGAGGAAAGGAGCTCCTGTTAAAATATGAAAATCCAAGCATGAATGTGGGATCTCATGAAATAAACCAAGAAAACCAGACCAGGACTTCTAGAGGCCAAACCACCTCGACCCTCAACTAGTGATTCTACCTCACGGTTGGACATCACTAACCATGACCATATTGGTCTTTATCCAAGGTGTCTATGGCTTCGTAGCAATTGTTCCAACCTAGTTTTCAGGACTAGTAACTCAACCCATAGCTGTCATCGAGCTCTAGAGCATTTTTCCAACAAGGACTTTGAGGACTAGTAACTCAACCAACCAAGGGCTCGAGAGAATTTTTCCAACCAAGGCTTCTGGGACTAGTAACTCAACCCAAGTTGTTACAAGGATTCCAAATTGTTTTTCCAACCAAGGCCCCAGGAAATAATAAATCAACCCACAGCCATAAGGAACATGAGAACCAACCATAAAATAAAAGGGTAAAACCCATAACACCATGGCCATCTAGGAAATGGAAAGGCTATGAAAAACCACTATCAATCCAAGAAATCATCCATGCCAATGAGATATCATAACCAAACAACCACATGCATATACCATGCATGCCAAAACTAGCAAGGAAATCATACATGTAACTAGGTTCCTGTAAATAAAACTTGTTGCATTTGCTGACCTCATTGTCCTCTTGCACTTTTTAGCTTTTCCTTTGCCTTCTTGCTAAAAATCCCAGGTATGCCACAATGCTCCAAAATTTCTCCAAGAAAACTCTAAGTGTCCAAGAGTATGAGAGAGAGAGAGAATAAAATGAGAGTGTGAAAGACTGAACTGACAAAAGCTGTGAACTAATCCTCAGAAGCCTTTTTATCATTGAGGCCTCTATTTTCTTCAATTTCCATTATTTTCCCTTTATTTTCCACCTCACATGCAACCTATGACCTTTCACCTTCTTTTTCTCCTATTTTCTATTATTTTTAAAAATAAAATGCCAATAAATGCCTCATGCATTTCCAAGGCCTTTTCCATTTCCTTTGCCATTTTCCATAATCATTAATTAATCACAATTGATCCACATCACTATGTTTTTGCCCAACATTCATCTTGGAATACGTGTCCCATGACCTTGGTTATTATTTTTCCTTTATTAACTTCATTACATGGATTTTTAACCCGGGGTTGTTATAAACCCCTCCCCCATAGGGGAACACCATCCTCAGTGTTCAATGACACCTATAACCAACAAGGCCATTGAAAAGAAAAAAATACTACCCATGGAGCCTTATAACTTAGCTCATTGCAGTATTTACAATGATCAACCTACTGAAAGGCAAACCAACATGACAACATGACACCCATACTTCTTATTGGAGCATTATATCACAACTCATTGTGGTATTTACATCCATATCCATATATACATATGCCAAAACTACTTTGCCTCAATCAGAAAATAATGAAGGATACATATCCCACATCTGATCAACCATCTCCCATATAGCTTCATCGGACCCAAAGTGCTTCCATTGCACTTTAACCTGTTCAGTTGCATGGTTTCATAGCATGAGCATCATTCTCTACAAAATGCACTGAGGTTTCGGTTGGAATTCTCCTTCAGGTTCCACCTACAATACAGACTAGTCAATCACATGATCAACATATTTAACATGCTTATGAAGTAATGACACATGGAAAACATCATGGAATTTCACTGTCGAAGGCAGTGAAATTTTGTAGGCCATTAGTCCAATCCTCTCAAGGATCTCAAAAGACCCGCAATACCAATGCACTAGCTTTACACATGACCCAATCCTCAAGGATATCTTCTTAGGATTGACGTGCAAATACACATGTTCCCCAACCTGAAACTCCTTAAATTCCCTATGAGATATGCATAAATTTTCTGGATGTCTTGTGTTGCCTTTAAATTCTTCTTGATAACCTACATTTCTTGTTCCATTTATGCCAACATGTTCAGTCATATCAACACCCTATTCACTAGATCACTCCAACTTATAGGAGTGTTACAACTTCGCCCATAGAGTGCCACAAATAGACGCGTCCTCAAAGATTATTGATACTCATTGTTATAAGCAAACTCAACTAGTGTGTTAGTGTTTGTCATTCCTGGCAGTCAACAGTGATCAAATGTACTCTTTCAAAGTTGATGATAGGGATATTAGGTTAAATTGTTATCTTTTCAAATAAAATTTGATCATTGGTTAGTTCTAAGTCATTACTACTCCCTACATTTCATGGTCAAAATTCCATTTTGGTCATGTCATCACTCATTATGATAAGTCATCAGTAAAGTGCCTTGATCACCATCTCAGTCATCATCTCATGGTTAGTCATGTTTCAAGGTTCAAATCATCAGTTCCATAATCCATTAGGTATCATTATTAGGACAAGTCATCAAAATGGTCAAAAAAGAGTCATGACATCACTTATGGTCATGTTGATGGTGTTGGACCTGCCAACATTAAAGGGATCACCTTGGTATGAAGTCCCAACTAGACCTCACACCATTTGGTGTGGGAGTCCCATCCGATATGATGGCCTGGTTGCCATTGTCTTAAGGATTTGGCTCAACTCTTGCTTGTCAGCACATGAGAGTGGTATGCTTTGCCTTCAAGAAGTGAGGTTTGCATGCCTAGTGAATGCTAGTGTACTTGTGTCAATGGTTCTTTCACTGTAATGGGAGAGGGTGAGAGTGAGTCCTAAGTTGGTTGGGATGAAGTCCCAACTCGGCTAGGAACACGCAACACAACAGGACATGCACAACTTCCAGAGGAGCATTCCACACGGATGTGGTAGTCACAACACATAAGGTAATATAACACGTACAATGCTCAACGGATGAGTCTGAATGAGTGCAAAGGTTGTTAAAGAAAGCTTTATGTGAAAGTTATTTCTAATGTCCAGGGACATAGCCACCACAAGTGAGACAATGTTAACAACATATACAACACATTTCCATTAATAGATTATGTATTACAACAAGTGAAATAGTTAAAGTGTTCAACATAGGTTAAAACAACATGCATTACAAGTGTTCAATATTAGTCTTACAATAGTTACAATACATGTGTGAAAATGTGATGGTCTGTTAGCAGGCTTCTGAATTAAGAAAAAGTTCCAAGACACATCGTTACACCATACATCACTAACCCCATGAGCGGGGCATTGGAGCCACTACTTACTCCTCAAAGAAAATATTATAGACTCTCTTAGCTATGTGGGAGGAGCTAAGGTGAAAATTCTTTTGCATGTACAAATGAGGGGGTATTTATAGCCAAGGGTGAAATTGGCCCTTGTGACTGTTTGAATACCCTCATTATTGTTTGACTTCCATGACTTTTCAACTTTTACATGAATCTTAGTACAACAAGTGGGTCTCTTGGACTTCCATGTTACATTACATTGATTGACAACATAGCCTATAGTAGAGATGTGGGTGACATGACTCGAAATGGTAGTGCAGGTACATTCATGTTGCTGCTGGAGTGCATGTCAAGCTACAGTGCTTCTAGGTGATGGATATCTTCATGGTGTAACACAACTTCACCTCTGCATGGCAAAGTGTGTGGAGTCTTCGATGGTGATTGGTTTGCTTGATGATGCTTTGGTACATTGTTCCTTGCTTGCTTGTTGGAAGTCTTGACAAACTCATTTGTTCACGAAAGGTGCATGTTCATCCATTCATCCATCCGTGAGCACGTGTTGCATGTTTATCCATTAACGAGCACATCTCTTCGCATGCATCGTGCATTCATCTATTGGTGAACCTATCCTTTTGTATGTGCTCCTTTCTTTCATCCCTTTCATTGTCACACCATGTTTGTTAGTGTACCTGTGCCTGCAGTCACTCATGACAAGACAACATCAATTACAAAAACCTCCTAATCTACCATGACACATGATCATTTCGAATGCAGGTGACTGAGAGAGGTGGCAACATTGCAAAGCAAGATGATGGCCCCGGTCAATGCTGATGAAAACTACGCAAGAGTCACTGAGTGATGAATATGGTCAATCCAAGTCGACAGTGACTATCCATGAGGTCTGGCTCAGCTGGAAGGAAAAATTGCACAAATTTTTAGAGGGATAGTTTGGCATGTAGGAAGGCAAGGTAGGAAAAATCTACGCAGTTTCTAGAAAGAGTGGGCAGTATGGGTTGGAAGGAAAAAATTGCGCAATTTTTTGGAGGAACGGGCCGGGCTGCAAGGAGGATCAGCAGGCAAAAATTGTACAGTTTTTGGGATGAACTGACTGGGAGCCTAGCAGTCAAAACTACGCAATTCCCAGAGGAAACTGGCAGTTGGCTGCTAGGTTGCTGGCAACAGAAACTACATAATTCCCAAGGGGAACTGGTTGTTAGCTACTAGGTGCTTGGCAACAGAAACTGCGCAATTCCTAGAGGGAACTAGCAGTTTGCTGCTTGGAGCTGCTGGTGAGGAAAACTACACTTAGCTTGAAAGATTGGCCTGCTGATCATCTGTACGCAGTTTCTGAGCTGAGTGGACTACTGTCTAGAAGAAGTCCTGCTCATGAAAACTGGGCAGTTTCCTAGGTGAGCAGTCAGTCAGCTGTCGGGAGGACTAACTGGGAAAACTGCACAATTTTCTATGGAGACAGGGACGGGAACTTGGTGTCTATCTAGCCTATCTGTGCAATTTCCTCAGTTAGTAGAGCGAGAAAGTTTATTAGCCTCTATGCAATTTTTTAGGGGAGTCAGTCCCAGGGTGGCTATTGGGTCCGACTGTCCGGGTGGTCAGCATGAAAGTTGATTGGATTTCTTGTGTTCAGCACAACTTGGAAATAATTTCTTGGTGCTTTTGCATTGTTCTGGGGGACATTCGATCAAGTCGATGATGGGGTGATGGTCCGACTATCAAAGGGGAGTCTGAATGTCAGAACTTCAGCAAAATGACTAACTGTATGAACGATTTAAATATGCATAGGTGATCATGCAAACACACACTCATATGACTCGATGACAAAGTGACTCAAAACATCTAGACACACATGTTCAACATGACTAACCGATAGTGCAAGTGACAAGCATGACAATCATGACTGATCGTTGATTGACTGTGATGACGCTTGCACGACAGTGAATGTGACTCTGTGTGTGAGTGTGACAGATGATTTCATAGCGAACACAACAAGTAAACATGAAGCAAACACTTTAAGCATGACCAAAACATGGTCGCAAGCATGACTTAGACACCATGTAGAAACTTGGGTGAAATGAACAAGCAAGGCAGATGCAAAGACTCCCAAGGTCTCATGGAGTGAACTTGAGCATGTGCATTCATCAAGAAAAACTCCCAATGGAGGCTCCAAAATTAGGTGTAGGCCAAAATTTTGGAGGGTGATTGTAGCCGCTACAACAAGTCAATCATTATGGGAGTAGTAATTAGGGGAAAAAATGTTCAAGGAGATTTCAGCTTGTTTCGATATCCTCATTCATACTTCATATAACTCCCTCAACCCTCCCTCATAAATCCCCTCATTTCATCTAAAACCCCTTTTTCCTTGAGAAAATCCTTAAATCCTAATTAAAAACCCATTTTCTCCTTTGGAAAAACTTATATTTAAACTCTACCCAAAATCCATTTGATATACCAACTTTGCCGCATTTCCATTTCCCTTTCAAATATTTTTAAGAAAATTACAAACCATGACTACAAGTCCATTTTATTATATATATTGCATTATATATAGCCCACCACTCTTGATGCAATAAACTGGGCCCACAGGGCACGTGTCTCCATATCGCACAATCCTGCTATCGCGTATCGCATGAACTAGTAAAATGACCGCTCGTCTCCCCTTCTAGATTGCGATTATGATATCACATATCACACACTCCTCCACCGATAAGTCCCACTTGCTGATAAAGTCCTACAAGGTCCTTCTCCCGGTTGTGATTGCGATGTGGTAAGACCCCTCCAGATGCAATATTTTTATGTTGCAATTTGTTACAACTTCAAGTCCTATCCATAAAAAATGTACTATGGAATGGGGTAAATGTCCCTCTTCTTGATGGAATTGTGATCAAGTGAAAGCCCCGACAGATGCGATAATTTATATAATGAATTTGAAAGGATTTCCAGGTTCGGGTTTATAGTTCCACTCCCGTGTACCCTCTCCGATTATGATGCGAGAAATCCCAGTGGATGCGATAAGTTATAGAGTTGTGTTTAAAGAGGTTGTTGGGTCCACCCAATGGAAAGTCCCATTTAAATGGCATGCATCTCCCTACTCCAATCGCATTACCTTTTTCATCGGACAAATGGACCCCCCCCACTATGTTTCCCTTTACCAGTGAGGGGGGATCCAAAAGGCGTTTTCCCCGCTACTACATGTCCTCCCCTCATCATTTCGCACCGTGCCCCCCTCATAATACTATATACCACTCCCACCCCCTCTGAAAACTACTCATCCTCACACTCTCTTCCACCAAAACCATTCCCACTCCTCGATGGTGATGTCTGATTTCCTTTGGATGTGATATGTTATATATTGCGATTTTTAGATTTCCAAGTCTGTCTTCTTTGTGAAACAAGAAAAATCCATGTAAAAGCTCCTCAATGTATTGTGATTGCAATACAATACAAGTCTATCTCGGATGCCATTGTGATAAGGATCAATAGCCTAGATTTGGTTAGCCCAGATCAAACAGCTCAGATTGATGGTTCATAATTCTCCCGATGGTCAATATCAGTTCATTTTTTCATGGCCCCGACCCTGATTTCTCGATATTTTCATACGACTTTCCATATTTTCTAAACTGAAATACCACGGTCTCCATTCATAGAAAACTAGATCACTCATTTCGTGGCTGCTCAAAGGAAAACGAGGACACTTTCAGCGCATTTTAAGCAGCGAGAAGAAAAATTACAAAGGAGATAGCATTGCACATTCATTACAACAAATTTCATAACTAAATGCAGTAAAAAGTGGAACATCAGTGCAATTCATTAGCCAGCAGGATTAACAATAATGTTTATTCTAGGCCTCCGTCGCACCAGAATGCCCAGAAAAGCACCAAAGCTTAGCTAAATGATATTTTTACCAGTTTTGATCTATTTTTATAATTTTTGTAACAAATCTTGAATTATGTTTCAAGATATTTTTTCTGTAAATAATTGTATAAACACTTCAGATTTCGAAGTATTGTGGGTTGGCTATTTGTGAATCATAGCTTGCAGCTAGTGTACATTTTGTAGTAATATAACAGACAGTTGCAGTTATTATCTTGGGATTCTTGTGGTATGTTTCTGTGATAGTGTTTTTCTTTGATATTTATTTTCCTACCATCTCTATTCTTTTCTTGTGATCATCTCATGATTTTTAAACAAAATTCATAAGTTATATGCATTGTTTTGTTGAGATTTTCATGCTAGTGTTCTTTCTTCTTTATGAATGAATTCATGGTTACATGCTCATTCTGGTCTTCTATATTTTTATCTCTTCACCACCGTGACAACCTATTTCTGTCACTGATCATGCCTACCTTTCCCCATTATATCTCTGCAATAGATCACTAGAAACCTTAGCCTAGTTCCTAGATCTATGAGCTTCATCTAGGAAACCATAAAATAAAACACCATTGAGCTTAATATCTAGCCTAACATTTGAAATCCATTTCCAGACACTTCATTGGCTGTGAGACCTTTGAGAGAGCCCTCTCTAATTTGGTAGGGATAGCTTCCAAGTCTAAATATTGCTTTGAGGTTACCACCTTGGCTTCCTTTCTTAGCCTTGGAACACTGAGGAGTGCTAACATTTTTGGCAACCATACTGGGGAAGTGAACAATTTCATATTCCTCGAGAAATATTGTTCATGTTGTAGACTAATGGCTAATGATGGACAATGATGAGACATAGAAAGGATGAAATAATTCAGCTAGAGACTCCAACCTAATTCAAAGACTCCACTGGCATCGAGATCTAGAAATTAGGGTTTTATTGGTGATTTCACTGGCAGAAGTATCAGTAGCCGAAAGGATGCTTTAGTTTATATATTTTTCTCAAGATGGATTCAATTTCTATAAGGTATGCTCCTATAAATCGTTCTCACATTCCTAGTTTCCAAATTGAATTCCTTGCATAGATTGGCCAACTAATCTGCCCAAATTTATAGATGGAAATGAGGATGAGGCTATTCTGCATCTAATAAAATTGCATTGGCATATACATAAGCTTGGGATTAGTTTTCATGAGGATTGTTTGATGAAAATATTTATGGATACCCTGGAAGGGAAAGAAAGATCATGGTATGAAGGGTTAAATCTAGGTAGCTTATTCTGTCTAAAGATTTCCACGCAACATTCTTTGAGTTTTATGGAAAACCTCATCATTCATTCTTATTGTTTGAAGATTGTTGTGAATCCTATGAAGATTTCATTCAATACCTTGAAGAGGCTTTTGGTGATGAAGAGTGTATGGATTATGAGATCATAGAGGCCCTTTATGAATTTTCTTCCCAACTGAAAATAATAGAGATTAGCTTCTTTGATACAAAGGATCATTCACACCACATGAAAACTCCTTTGATTGAAGATGAAACATATTTACATCCTAACAGTCAGGAAGAAATTGGTCCAAGTAAGAATTCTGAAATTTCATATACAGGAAACTTAAGCAATGAAAATCAACAGGTTATTTCAGATCCTGTGGATGAACACATCAACACTGTGGTTGTCTCAAATGCAGAAGATCCAATTGAAGAAAAAATTTCTCTTCTAATCAATAAATAAACGTAATTGAGAATATTATTGAAAATTCATTTGTTGATTTACAACAGTCTTGTGATCCAAATGGGAAACCAACAAAGCTCAATTGTCTTGATCCACAAGAAAATTTTCAACAAGCAGTGTTTTTTTCCATGATTAAAGAGCAATCGGATTTTCATAATGAAAACCATGTCTTCAATTCTCTTTCATATTATATCTTATCTCAATCTACATCCCTTGAAGAAAATCGTAAAAGTTCTCAATCATTAATTTCTTCGTTGGATGTTAATGAAGTAAGACAACATATTATTGCAAGTCATGTTCCTTCACCTGAAATTAATGAGAGCTTGCAATTACCTTACAAGATTTTGTGTGACCAAGTGAATGATAAGGGTAATCAAACACCTCTTTCTTCTTTTCATTCATTCTTTAACTCGATCATTAAAAGAGTAAAGGCTATCTCAGATCCTTTTGAAGAACAACATGAAGAATATGTTGAATTAAATGAAGGTTCCTTTCTAGACTTCCCAGTTGAACATGATATTGTTGTTATACTTGATGAGATTCAAGAGTATTCAGAGCACTTGACTATAATGGGTAAAACAAAGAAAAATAGTTTTCTCCCATTCTGTTTGAAGAGAATCAGTTTCAACACATAAAATAACAACAATTTGGAATGAGATTTTTTTTCCTATTTTTCTTATGTTGCATGTTTTCCATGATCCTTTGGTTAGTTTATTGCAGTCATCGGTGAAGGGATAATTTTCCAAGTTCATCAATATAGCTATTGGATTCAATGGATACTTGGAGTCGCCTATATTTTGTTTTTTCTGCCTGCTCAAGGAAAGTGTGAGCAAGATTCAAGTAAGTAGCAGGTGGGTGGTTATCATGAGGATTTGAATCTCGAGGTGAAGGCCCTAAGATCTCGATGGTTTGCTGCCATAAGTAAGTCAATGTTTTTGTAGTTTAAGACAGTTTTAGTGTCCTATGTTTTGTCAGTCAGTCATTTTCAGTGTTGAGTTTTGGGTCTGTTTATTCTTCTTGACTCCATTGTCCAATGGATCAGGCTACCTAGTCTACGGTGTTCCTGACACCTCCTAAAGGAGCTGTCATCCCCAACTAGAGACAATGTTAGTGTCTATCAGTCCTGTCAGTCACCAGTGATCAAATGTACTCTTTCAAAGTTGTTAATTTTGTTATTAGGTCAAATTGTTATATTTTCAAATAAAATTTGATCATTGTCAGTTCTAGGCCATTACTACTCCCTACATTTCATGGTCAGAATGTCATTTTGGTCATGTCATCACTCATTATGATAAGTCATTAGTAAAGTGCCTTGATCACCATCTCATTCACTATCTCATTCATCATCTCATGGTCAGTCATGTTTCAAGGTTCAAATCATCAGTTTCATAATCCATTAGGTATCATAATTAGGTTAAGTCATCAAAATGCTCAAGAAAGAGTCATGACATCACTTATGGTCAATCATTATGGGAGTAGTAATTAGGGGAAAAATGTTCTAGGAGATTTCAACTTGTTTCAATATCCTCGTTCATACTTCATATACCTCCCTCAACCCTCCCTCATAAATCCCCTCATTTCATCTAAAACCCCTTTTTCCCTTAGAAAATCCTTAAATCCTAATTCAAAACCCATTTTCTCCTTTGGAGAAACTTATATTTAAACTCTAGCTGAAATACATTTGATATACCAACTCTAGCTGCATTTCCATTTCCCTTTGAAATATTTAAAAAAGAAAATCACAAATCATGGTCGCAAGTCTATTTTATTATATATATTGAATTATATATAACTCACCATTTCCGATGAAATAAACTAGGTCCGCAAGCCATGTGTCACAATATTGCATGATCTTGCTATCGCATATCACATGAAATAATAAAATGGCCACCTGTCTCCCCTTCCCGATGGCGATTATGATATCGCATATTGCACACTCCTCCACTGATAAGTCTCTCTCACTGATAAATTCTCGCAAGGTCCTTCTCTTGATTGCAAATGCGATGTGGTAACACCCCTCCAGATGTGATATTTTTATGTTGCAATGTGTTACAGCTTCGAGTCCGGTATATCAACAAAGTACTATAGAACAGGGTAAAGGTCCCTCTCTTCAATGCAATTGTGATCAAGTGAAAGACCCGGTGAATGCAATAATTCATATAATCAATTTGAAAGGATTTTCAAGTCTGAGTTTATAGTTCCACTCTCATGTATCCTCTCTGATTGTAATGCGAGAAATCCCGGTGGATGCGATAAGTTATAGAGTTGTATTTAAAGAGGTTGTCGAGTCCACCCAATGGAAAGTCCTATTTAAATGGCGTGCATCTCCCCACTCCGATCGCATTACCTTTTTCATTGGACAGTTGCCAAGCCTTTTCATCTCCCCCCCCCATGTTTCCCCTTATTGGCGTGGGGGGATCCGAAAAGCAATTTCCCCGCCGCTAGATGTCCTCCCCTCATCATTTCGCACCCCCCCTCTCAATATCGTATACCACTCCTACCCCCCTCTGAAAACTACTTATTCTCACACTGTCTCCTACCAAAACCCTTCCCACTCCCCAATGGCTATGTGTGATTTCCTTTGGAAGCAACATGTTATATATTGCGATTTTCAAATTTTCAAGTCTGTCTTCTTTGTGAAAGAGGAAAAAACCATGTAAACGCTCCTCTCTGTATTGTGATTGCGATATGATATAGGTTCATCCAGGATGTGATTTCAATAAGAATCAACAACCTAGATTTTATCAGCCCAGATCAAACAGCTCACATCGACAGTTCATCATTCTTCCTGATGGTCGATATCAGTTCATTTTTTCACACCCCCGGTCGCAATTTCTAGCTATTTTCATAGAACATTTCTTATTTTATCAACTGAAAGACCATAACCTCCATTCATAGAACACCAAATCACTCATTTCATCGCTACTCAGGGGAAAACGAGGACACGTTCAACACATTTTAAGCAACAAGCAACAAAGGAAAAAGGATATAACATTACATATTCATTACAATGGTTTTCATAATCGAATGCAGTAAAAAGTGGAACAACAATGCAATTCATTAGCCAGCATAATTAACAAGTGTTTATGCGAGGTCCGAGTCACACTAGAATGCCCAGAAAAGCACCAAAGCTAAGCTAAATGATATTTTTAGTAGTTTTTATCTATTTTTATAGTTTTTGTAACAAATCTTGAATTTTGTTTCAAGATATTTTTTCCGTAAATAATTATATAAATACTTTAGATATTGAAGTATTTTGGGTTGGATGTTTGTGAATCATAGCTTGGAGCTAGTGTACATTTTGTAGTAATATAACAAATGGTTAAAGTTATTATCTTGGGATTCTTGTGGTATGTTTCTGTGAAATTCTTTTTCTTTGATATTTCTTTTCCTACCATCTCTATGTTTCTTGTGATCACCTCATGAGTTTTAAACAAAATTCATAAGTTATATGCTCTGTTTTGTTGCGATTTTCATGCTAGTGTTCTTTATTCTTGATGAATGAATTCATGGTTACATGCTCATTCAAATATTCTATCTTTTCACCTCTGCACCACCCCGAAAACCTATTTTTATCACTGATCATGCCTACCTTTCCCCATTATATCTCTACAATTGATCGTTAGAAACCTTAGCCTTGTTCATAGATCTATGAGCTTCATCCAGCAAACCATAAAATCAAACACCATTGAGCTTAATATCTAGCCTAACATCTGAAATCCCTCTCCAATCACTTCATTGTTTGTGAGACCTTTGAGAGAGCCCTCTTTGATTTGGTAGGGATAGCTTCCAAGTCTAAAGATTGTTTTGAGGTTACCTGCTTGGCTTCCTTTCTTAGCCTTGGGACACTGAGGAGTGCTAACAAAATGAAAGATACTCTTTCGACTTCCATTATTGATGCATAACATGCATTCTCAATATGTCCTCTAAAATCCTGCTGACCCTCTCTGTCTATCCATCAGGCCACAAACCCTACCACTTCCTTCTCCAAATTCGGCCAATAACAAAACATTTTCACCGCCATCAATGTCTTTTGATCTCCTAGGTGACCTGAATATGACTTAGCATGAAATTCCCTCAAGATAAGCTTCTTGAGCTCACTGTTGTCTCGCACATAGTTCTTGTCCCTAAATTTGACCAAACCATCTATTGTGAGGTGATAGTCCACATCCTCATCACCTATATCCTGTTGTAACCTATGCCTAAGATCCCTATACCTATCATCCTATTTTCCTTCCTGCAAGATACGATCATGTAGATCTATCCCATATGGACTCATAATTTTTATATGATTCACCTGTATTCTTCTGCTAAGAGCATCTACAACCATGTTCTCTTTCCCTTTAATGTACCTAATCTCAAAGTCAAACTCACTAATCGTGGTCAACCGTCTAATTTGTCTGGATTCAGATTCGATTGGTCAAAATAGTATCTCAAGGGCCACTATGATCACTCATCAATACAAACCTCTTGCCAAGAATATAGTGCCTCCACATCTTCAAATCATGGATGATCGTTTCTAACTCAAGATCATGTGTAACATAATTTTGTTCATTCTCATTGAGTTTCCTTGGTTCATAGCACACTATCTATCCATCCTGCATCAGGACTCCACCAAGTCCTCTCTTCCAAGCATATGTACACACCATGAACTCTTTGTCTAGATCTCTGATCATTATAACTCGAGAATTTGTAAGAAATTGTAGGAATTTACAGGGTAAGTTCCTCAGACAGAACACCAAAGGACACCGCTCACAAACAGATCGCAGATCAATACACCAGTACTTTTGACGTGGTTAAAACCCTCAAAGAGGGAAATAGTCCACGGCCTGAGCCAACGCGGCCACTTCAGGAAATTTATTAATAAAAGAATGAAAATTTACATAAGCTTCTCTCATGAACAGTTAACCTACAAATGACCCTCCATGCTCTTTAAATAGAGATCATGGACCAATCGGGTGTTAAGCCACGGATCAAGTGTCGGATTGTAAGTTACAAAATGTACATAGTAAAGAAACACACTTTACCTAACTCTATACTAGACCAAGTTATACATAACTATTTCCTATGTGTCGGAATATCCTAACATCCCCCCTTAAGAACAACTTGGGATAGGATTGAAGGATTTACAAATATGACACAATAGGAGAAGGAAGGAGGCACTAGAGCCTATCCCCCCTTAGTGACAACTTCCTGAACTCCAACCATAAATCGAAGTTTAGTGAACTTCGCCTCTGTGAGAGCCTTTGTAAAGATGTCTGCAACTTGATCATCTGTTGAACAATATTGCACTTCAAGAACATGATCGTGGATGAGCTTTCTGATGAAGTGCATGTGTAGTTCAATGTGTTTGCTGCGTTGATGTTGGACTGGATCTTTGCATAGTTGAATGGCACTTTGATTATCACACCAAAGTGTAGTCGGATGTTGCTACTGAAAGCCAAACTCTGACAGGATCTGACGAAGCCACAAGGCTTCCTTACTAGCTTCTACGGCACCACGATACTCTGCTTCTGCTAAAGAAAGAGAAATGGAACCTTGTTTCTTGCAAGCCCATGTAATAGGTCCTGAACCAAGAGTGAACACATAACCTGCAGTAGACTTCCAATCATCAGGGTCACCAGCCCAATCGGAATCAGTGAAACCAACCAATAGAGGAGATGCTTCGGCACTGTAATGAATCCCAAACTGAACTTTACCTCGAACATAACGAAGTATTCTTTTAGCTGCTTTCCAATGACTTTCACATGGGTTTTGCATAAACCGAGCAACAAGGCCAACAACAAAGGAAAGGTCAGGACGAGTATGGGTTAGATACAAAAGTTTTCCTACAAGTTGATGGTATAAGGTAGCATCAACTTCAGGAGAAATACAAGTGGCTGAAAGTTTGACTCCAGACTGAAAGGGAGAAGGGGATGGCTTATAGTCTTCCATGTGAAAATGGCGTAGAATATCACAGGCATACTTGGACTGGGAAAGGGAAATACCTCCTTGGATTGCAAGACTTGAAGACCAAGAAAATAATGTAAGTGTCCTAAGTCTATCATTTCGAACTTCCTTTTAAGGCTAGACTTCACATGGTTTATAAGGTTGGGATCACTACCAGTTAGGATAAGATCATCAACATAAAGAACAAGAATGATAAGAGACTTGCCCACTTTCTTGGTGTAGACAGTATTGTCAGAATGACACCTAGAAAAGCCATTTTCTAAAAGAAAATTATCCATTTTGGCATACCAAGCTCGAGGAGCTTGCTTGAGACCATAAAGGGATTTATTAAGCCGACATACAAGGCTGGAGTCTGTTTGTATAAAGCCAATAGGTTGTTCCATATAGATTTCTTCATGCAAGTCCCCATGAAAGAAGGCAGATTTAACATCCATCTGATGGACTTCCCATTTGAAAGAGGCAGTAAGGGAAAGAACAAGGCGAATAGAGTTCATTTTGGCAACAGGGGAGAAGGTTTCAGTGTAGTCAATGCCTTCAACTTGTGAAAAACCCTTAGCAACAAGACGAGCTTTATGTTTATCAACTTTCCCATCTGGTCCATACTTGGATCTATAAACCCATTTGCATCTAACAAGTTTTCGTCCCTTTGGTAGAGGAACAAGATCCCATGTATCATTTGCCAATAATGAATGATATTCTTCATTCATAGCTGCTTCCCAATCTGGATGGCCTGAAGCTTTTGCAAAGGTGTCAGGATCATAATTCACTGAAGCTTGAGCCAGTAAAGAAGAGGCTCTCTCAAACTGAGAACGTGTACGTCGCTGATCTATAGGATCACGGCAAGATCACCTGCTGCATCCCGAGTAGCACAGACCCATTTTGGAAGTTGAGGAGCTGAAGGAGGATCCTGAGAAGGTGGGGGAGGATTGTCATCCTCGCTTTCATCATCTGAAGAAGAAATATTTTCAAAAGTAGAAGAGATAGGAAGAGGTGGCACATCCGCTGAACTAGGATCGTAGGCCGATATATTTTCAGCAAACTTTACATCTCTTCTAATGATAACATTCTTGGACTTAAGTGGAATAAGTCTATATCCTTTGACATCTTCAGGATATCCAACAAAAATACATTTTTCACTCTTAGGTTCTAAAGCTTTATGTTTCTCATCTGGAATATGGGCCCATGCTTCACTTCCAAAAACACGAAAGTGACTTACATCTGGTTTAGTTGAGCTCCATGCTTCTTCTGGAGTGATATTCTTTAAAACCTTAGTAGGAGTGCGATTTATTATGTAATTTGCACAGTTAATTGCTTATGCCCAATAATTAAGACTAAGTCCTTTAGATTGAAGCATACAATTAGCCATTTCCTTTAAGGTGTGATTCTTCCTTTCAGCTACACCATTTTGTTATGGAGTATATGGAACAGTATGTTGCATTTGAATTCCATTCTCAGTGCAAAAGTTGATGAATTTGTTGTTAACATATTCTCCGCCATTATCAGATCTTAGCTTAAGAATTTGATGTCCAGATTGTTTTTCAACAAAGGCCTTAAAGGCCAAGAACATGTTAAATACTTCACTCTTGAGTTTTAAGAAGTGTACCCAAGTGCGTCTGGAGAAATCATCAATGAAAGTTAAGAAATACTTATAGCCAGAGAATGAAACAACTGGAAGTGGACCACATAAATCACTACGCATGAGTTGTAAAGGGGCTGAGGTGTGCCAAGAGGCACATTTTTCAAAACTATCTCGATGATGTTTTCTGAGTACACATCCGGAACAAACACCATCTCTACAAGATACCATTGGAAGACCTGTCACCATATTTTCTTTACATAGATTCTGAAGAGAGCGATAGTTTAAGTGACCAAATCGCTCATGCCAAAGTTTGCTCACTTCATCATTATGAGCAAAAAATACCGCGGGAAGATTTTATGACCCAAAGTTGTGAAACTTATACAACCTTGTAGAATCATCAGCAATTCTAGTAGCTAAAATCTATCTAGGATCTCTTAGGTCCTTAATTACAACATCGTGAGGTGAAAATTCAACGATTTTACCTTCACCTGAATGAGTTATCTGATATACAGATAGAAGGTTGCAGGATAAGGTTGGAACACATAATACATCATTAAACTGACCATTGTCTATATGAACAGTTCCAGTCCCTACAACACTAAGATATCTATCATCACCAACATATATATATTTTTCGTGTTACAATAATTTAAAGAAGAAAACATGGCTTTGTTTTTGGCCATGTGATAAGAAGCTCCAGAATCAATGAGCCACTCATGAGAATGCGAAGAAGAAGATACATTTAGTGCATAGCCAGATCGAGATGCTTGACAACCACATGCAGAAAGTGCCATTCCTGAAGATGAAGTTGAAGTTTAAGAGTGCTCCAAATGGATGTTATGCTTCTTCATTGCTGCTTCCAAGGCTTCCATCTTCTTAAAGCATTTGGATTCTAAGTGGCCATCTCGATTAAAAAAGTTGCAATGTCTATTAGTCTTCTTCCCTTTGTTTTTATTTGTCTTATCATTTTGTTGAAATGATTTTTCATTTTGAGGCTGAGATTGCTTAGGACCCTTGTTTGGTTTAGGACCATTTATTTTAGGATACAACTTCTTAGGATTCTTTGGATTTGGTTGCTGCTGGGCGGCTAACGCTTTCTCAGAAGAGTTTCCAAGATTAAGAAGACCAAGGTGTAAGAGTTTTTCTTGTTCTCTTATTAAAGAATCACAAAAAGAATCAAAGGAAGGGGACTTGTAGTCTTGTCCTTGAGAAATGAAGGCTTATCTTGTAGAATGGAAGGTGGAAACAAACACAGAGTAGGCTGGTCCCAACTTAGTAAGAATGGAATAGATAAGGTTACTATCTTCTTTCTTAACCTTAACACCTTCCAAGAGAAGTCTAAGGGTATTGAACTTGAACAAAAAATCTTCAATGCAAGAAAAATTATTGGGGTCCAATGTAAGCAACTCATTTTCAAGTTGATGGGCTCTAAGTTCATTTTTTATTCCAAAAACTTTAGTAATCTGTTTCAATGCTTCATCAGGAGTATCAAGTTCTGCAATATGGAATCTAAGATCTGGAGAAATAGACATCCCTATCAACCCACGTGCTTGATCTTGCCTATTTTCCCATTTAGCTGCCTTATCTTCATCTTTCAGTTTGGTTTCTTGGTCTGTGGCTATTCTGTAGAGACCTTTACTTCTAAGTAAATCCACAATGTAGGACCACCATTGGAAGTAGTTGGTGCTGTCAAGAATAACTTGGCATGGACTTTCCATTTTAACAGAAACTGAAGCTATAGATGCTGAAACTAAGTGTTCCAATGGAAAGAGCTTGAAAAATTAGGTTGTTTAAAAAAAAACGGCTCTGAAAATGGCTTCCAGATGAAGAAGTTATGGCTTTTTGAAAAAACATTGATGAAGATGCCGACGAAGTGCAGGAATGTGCAGAAATGAAAAATCCGCCCCCACAAAAAGGAGACTTGAACTCAAGACCTCTATTCTCATAAATTAGCTTTGGACCAAGTGAGCTATACAAAAAGTTTGAGAGAGAGAGAGAGAGAGAGAGAGAGAGCGGGGGGGGGGGGGTTGAAGCTTTGGGTTGCGTGCTTGCTTTGAGAAAGCTCTTTTTCCCTACAAAACAAAAAACACAAAACCCAACACGAACATACAAAAAAATGAACCTTTCAGCTCGAATTTAGCTTTAGCGGGAAACTAAATATTTTCCTCAATGTTTTTGATTTTCCGAGATCACACTAAGGTGCAGTGGAAAAGAGCATACGCATGAAAAAAATCCTTCCTTTCTGTTTCTGATTTTCCTAGATCGCACAGAGTCGCGGGGCAAAGAGCATACGTAGAAATGAAAGGTATAGATACGGTAACAAAAAAAAGCGAAATAAAGCGAAACTGAAATAAACAGAGAGAAAATCACTGTAAACTGCAAATAAACACCGTATACCTCCAGATCTTAAAAATGACGCAGCTAGGGCTACCGGAAACCTTTTCGCGTGAAACGAAAGGGGTTCCTCACTGGAACAGATGCTCCCAACACAATAGAGCAGTCCTCTCGGCTCGAAAGCAGTCAGAAACAGTAGATCTAGGAAACGACAGTCGGATGCAGTTCTACCGGCTTTAGATTTGGATCACCAACGAGCGCGGCCCTCAAATAGCTCTGATACCATGTAGGAATTTATAGGGTAAGTTCCTCAGACAGAACACCAAAGGACACCGCTCACAAATAGATCGCAGATCAATACACCAGTACTTTTGACGTGGTTAAAACCCTCAAAGAGGGAAACAGTCCACGGCCTGAGCCAACGCGGCCACTTCAGGCAATTTATTAATAAAAGAATGAAAATTTACATAAGCTTCTCTCATGAACGGTTAACCTACAAATGACCCTCCATGCTCTTTAAAAAGAGATCATGGACCAATCGGGTGTTAAGCCATGGATCAAGTGTCGATAATACCGAGGAGAGAATGAACCGTTGGATCACTACATATCCTGACCATCGGATTGTAAGTTACAAAATGTACATAGTAAAGAAACACACTTTACCTAACTCTATACTAGGCCAAGTTATACTTAACTATTTCCTATGTGTCGGAATATCCGAACAGAAATTGCTTCAACTGCTCGAAACTTGCTGCACATTTTTCTGTGCATTCAAATTTCTTACCTTTCCTTTGCAATGATTTAATAAGATAAGAAATTTGTGAGAAATTACTTATGAACCTCCTATAATAACCTCCTAACCCCATGAATGATCTAACCTCATCTACATTCCTAGGAGCTTCCCATTCCATAATGGATTTTATCTTTTATGGATCCACTCTTATGCCTTCCTTGGAGATAACATGCCTGAATTAATGTACCTTTGTATAAAATAAATTTCATTTGCTAAGCTTGGCATACAACTAATGCTATCTTAGAAATCTTAATACTGATACTAATTGTTCGACATTCTCTTCTTCATTCTTAGAATATGTTTATATATTATCAATGAAAATAATAAAAAACTTGTCCAAATAAGTACACAACACACTATTCATCAAACACATAAAATTGGCTCACTTATTAGTCAAACCAAAAGGAACTACAACAAACTCATAATACCCATTCCTGGTCCGGAAAGAAGTCTTGTATATGTCCTCTTTTTTAATTCATACCTGATGGTATCTTGATCTCAAATCAATCTTTGAGAACACCTTTGCTCCCTTAAAGTGATTAAAAAAGTCATCAATCCTCGATAACGAATACCTGTTCTTGATGGTCACCTTGTTCAACTGCTTGTAATCAATGAACAATCTAAGAGTACCATCCTTCTTCTTCATAAACAACATTGGTGCACCTAAAGGTGACACAATTGGCCAAATGTATCCTTTGTTAAGCATTTCCTTCAACTGTAGCTTTGATTCTACTAACTCTGATGTGCTCATCTGGTATGGTGCCTTTGATGATGGTTCTACCCCTAGTTCTAACTCAATAGAAAAGTCCACTTCCCTCTAAGCTGGAAAATTTGAAATCTCTATGGGAAATACATCCTAAAAATGTTGTAGAACTGGATACCTCTTCAAAAAAATTTCATCTTCAACATCCTTACCTTTATCACTGGAAATATGTACTGCAAATAATACACATCCTTTTTTGTGACTACGCTTTTCCTGCATAGCTGTCACCATTCTAACTGTTGTTGCCTTCTTCTTTCCCTGCAAGATCATTTGTTCTCCATTGGCATCCAAGCACTCAATATCCTTGTCATAAAAATCCACCTTGGTCCTATCAAGATACAACTAGTCCATACCCAACAACATACTTTATTATCCCAATGGAAGGACATTCAAATGCACTGATGTAGGCAACTCAAATGCACAAGCTCTTACCCAGTGATGAACTATTTTCTTAGTATAACATATTTACCAATCAAATGAGAAAATTACCTAGTACCCGTTTTTTTGAGGTAGCAAAAAATCACTCGATTTTGAAAAGTGGTGATTCAGAATACACTTTTTTTTGGAGCATATTTTTGGCACTTTAAATTTTCTTATGTATCAAGTATGAACATTTTTTTTTAAATGTTAGTGATTTTCATGTTGATTTTGAAAAGTGTTGATGCAACATCAACACATTTTTTTAGAAGGCTTATTTTTGACACTTTAAATTTTTTTTATGTATCAAGTATGAACATTTTTTTTTAGTGATTTTCATCTTGATTTTGAAAAGTGTTGATGCAATATCAAACTTTTTTGTTTAGAGGGCTTATTTTTTACGCTTTAAATTTTCTAACGTGTTAAGTATATATATTTGTTTTTAAATGTTGGTGATTTTCATGATAATAATAATAATAATAATAATAATAATAATAACATGGCAAAAAAAAATCAAATATAAAAATATATATATAAAAAATAAAAGAAAAAAACAATAAAAAAGTAAAAGAAAAACAAAATTATCTTGTAAAAATAAAACACACACACATATATATCAAAAAATTCAGATATTAAAAAAAACAATAAATAAATAATTAACAAAAGAAAAAAGAAACAAATTATTTTGAAGTTAAAAAAATAAAATAAAAAAAAAAAAAAAAAATAAATTAATATAAAATAAATATTAGAACAAAAAATATCAAAAAGTTAAAATAAAACATTATAAGAAAAATCATGTAAAAAAATAAAATTTAAATTTAAAAGGAAAAATTGAAAAAAACCGAAAAACAAGGCCGTAGTGTAGGGGGCAATTCCGGGAATTGGGCCCTGCTACTCCGCAACATTTTTTTTGTTTTTGTTTTTATTTATTTTTGTTATAATGTTTTATTTTTACTTGTAATTGTTTTTTAAATGGTTTTTATTTTAATGTTTATTTTTTTATTTAGTTTTAATTTTAATTTTTTAAGCTTTTTTTTAATTATTTTATTTTTGTCATTTTTTTAATTTTTTTGAAGTTTTTAATTTTTAAATTTTTTCTTTTAATTATTGTGTTTTCGTTTTTTTCATTAATTTTTTATTTCTTTTTTCTTAAATTATGCATATTATTGAAATAGTTTCCCTTTTTTTATTTTTTATTTTTATTATTTTTTTTTTTATAAGTTAATTTTGATTTTTTTTTTTTAACATTTGATCTTCTTTATATATATATATATATATATATATATATATATTTTTTTTGATTTTTTAGTTTTTACGTTTTGTTATTTGTTATTATTTTTTAAAGTTTTTGTGTTTTTCTAATTGTTTTTATTTTCTTTTCAATATTTGATTTTTTTTTTCTTTTGTGTTTTTCATTTTTATTTATTTATTATTTTTAATTTTTTTTTCTTCTACAAGGTCCGTGTCGATGCTCGTCTAACTACCCGATCCCATTATGTGCAATTTGGTAGTTGATTTTAAAATTTTCGTTGTAATGAATCAAGTTTGTATCCACAATTTGTCAATTTCATAGTTGGTCTCTAAGTTTTCATTACAATGGGTCTAGTTCACCTACACTGCATGTCAATTTGATGGTTGATTTTTAAATTTTTGTTGCAATGTATCAAGTTGTCTTAGGCTGAGATTTTAAAATTGATATACATTTGGCATTTTAAAAATAAATTACTCTTGGTATAATAACTATTTCATTCAGTTGTTTATTTTTAAAGGTTTTTTAGTCATAAAATTTTTCCATAATGTCATGTTTGAAATATTTTGAAAACTTAGTTTTTTTGTAGTCATAATCTTTGGTTTTAATTCCATGGTTGAAAAATTATCAAGATTTTAATGTTTTTCTAAGTCATGATGTTTTATCTTTAGTGCTATGGTTGAAAACAATTATAAGTATTTTTCTAAAGTTCATGCTTGAAAATTGTTGGAAATTTAAAAATTTTTGGACTCATGATATTTTATTTTTAACATCCTTATTAAAAAATGTTGGAAATTAACCCTAAAAAAAGACGTTATTCCAGCATCAACAAATTTTTTTAGGGCTTTTTTTGCACACAAAAATTTCGTTTTTACTGTCATTTTTAAAAAATGTTGAAAATGTACACTGAAAAAAATGTTATTCCAGCATCAACACTTTTCCTTTTCAGCTTGTTTTTTCATATTTGTTTTGGGTTTTTGGGCTAGAGTACTCGCTTTGAGGTAATAGTTTTCGTTTGATCGGTAACTATGTTATATCTATCTCCAACTGCACTAACCAAGATTCTACATGTACTTGTTTATTCAAATCACACTTATCCACTAGGTCAAGATTACCATAACTATAATTAGATCCAGGGTCAATCAAAATAGAACAACTTGATCACAAAGCTTACAGTCCATCTCGATAATAGATTCTTGGTGATCTGCCTACCTATTATCCAATGTTGCATAGATCTAAGGAATTCTCTGTCCAACATCCTCAAAAGTTTGCACCTCCTTAGCACTGTAGATTTTCGGTCTACCACCCTGATGCTATGGAAAATATCTCCTACGATGATCTTTGCCACAAGTCCATCAGTGAAAAGGATTCCTTCCATCACCATTGTTCAGATCCTCAGATTGAAATCCTTGTCCTCTGTCAGATTCATTGAACTTCTTGTGCGATGTTGCATTCTCTTTGTTACCTATGTCCCAAGGTATTGTTCACTTCTTATCCCATTTTCCTTTATTATTCTCATTAACTTTCCAATCCTTCCTGGTCTCAAATATATGCTTCAATTTCTCATAACAATGCTTTAGCTTTCTGATATCTTCCTCTAGCAACCTAGGCTCATCAAATTCAATTATGTCCTTGAATGCTACTAGAAACCCACTAATGAATCTTTGAATCTTAGCTTTCTCCTCCTTAAGATAAGGCACATACCTCAATAACTCCAAGAAACTGCTAATGTACTCCTAATCGGTCATGGATCCCATCTTTATCTAATATAATTCTTTTGCCTAGTCATCATAGTATCTCTCTGATAGATACTTCTTCCTAAAAATTCTCTCAAACTCACACCAAGTCAACTCCTCTTTGTGAATCCCTGATATTATTTACATATTCCCACTAAATGTTTGCTTTACCTTTAAGACTAAACGTAGTTATTCTGACCTACATGTTCTCTGAGTAATCAAGCAACCTCAAGAACTTATTCATCCCAAGAAATTGAACTTCTGCATCATGTGACTTCTTCATCTCTCCATCAAATATAGGTGGTTTTTCTTTCTTGAAATAATAAAAAAATATCCCCTATCACTCCTCCTATAAGGATGATAGCGAGGATGACCATGGTACATGTCTGAACTAGAACTAGAGTAAAGCACATGTCCACTGCCTCATCTATGAGGTGTATCCAAGAATCTTCCATCTCTAATGGTATCATCTCTATCCAACTTGTGCCCACCATGAGACCTACTACCATATGCTCCATTAAACCTGTCCTTCATCCCATAACTGATCTTTGGTTTTACGTATCTCTATAAGTCTGACATTGATCTCTTCTTGTTTCTCTTCTGCACTGGAAAGTCTCTCTTGTGATTGAATGATTATGTCAATATCTACTTTGAAACTCCTTATCTATGCCTTCAAACTTATCAAAGTTTATGCTACGTGAGGGGAGTACTCATCACCATGCTTCTCATCTGATCTATAGGGAGAATCTTGTGAACTATAATACATCATTTTTCTAGTCATCTTTGATCTTCTTATTCATGAAAGTATATCATGTCATCTAAACCAAAACATAAGCATAACCAACATACCTCAGTATAGTTCAGGGGAGGATATCGCATCTATAAGATCAACCAAATTAGCACAATACATTTATAAACATAGTCATAGAAGAATATAGACATCATTTCAATCATCATCGTAGTTATCATGCATGATGCCATAAACTATAACAACGATTAGACACAATGCATGCACACCAACATATAGACACTAACATGCATAACAAATGCATATAAAACCAACATGCTTTCACAACAAACACATCCTAACAACAACACCTTCAAATTATAGATGACCACACAACTGCAACAATGATAATCACCATGCATACACATCAAGCACATATATAACCTACATTAATGCATGAGAAACACATTCCACCCATCAAGTCCAAGGGGTAAACCATGCTCTGATACCACTCTGTGGTATCAGATAACACCCAAAGAGAACAAAAACTAGACACCACCCAAAGATACCACTCTGTAACACTGTCCTCCCATACTTACCAAAGTTAACCAATCAACTGGGGTAAATATGTGACAAAGAGTTACTATGATATGATTCAACTCCCTAAGTACAGTTAAGGAAGTGGAATCGACAAACCAAAACTGAAATGACCTTCCTCAGGAGCTACAGGACCCCCAAGGGCTATCTAATCACTCCAGATGCCAAACCCATAAGTTAAATTTCCTTTCAACTGAACTAGACACCCAGTTTCTCCATGGAAATCATTCCATGTAATTGTAACCCTCTATTTATTCCCACAACAAGGCATCCATGTGACTGTAGTATTTTTTAGGCATTTCTGTGCCAGCAACCCTAAATTCTAAGCCACTTTTTAAGGTCTAGGACTTAGGCCTCTACCCAGATCTTGGTGAAATTCTAAAAAATTATAGGTAAAAGGAAGACAATACCTCTAATGCAAAACTTGAATAAGGACCTGGCCTATCTCATCCTAACCATGACAAGCATTTCATCAAACACATCATGAAGATGTAATGTATAGGTCATAAAAACACATCTAAACATAGGGACCTCATACTTATCTGAGATTCGTTAAGAAGGTCTAATGCCATCTCACATTAGAGGCATTATCATCTATTAAGTCATTCATTCATTAAAATTTCATCTACTAACCAAAACATGATGAGAGTCATAACTCAAGACTATCATAAAACCATACTTGTAACCAACATATAACCAAATAAATAACAACAATAGAACAACCATCATAGCCACATAATAACAAGTACATTTACACATAGAGCATAAGAGGAAAGGATCTCTTATTAACATATGAAAATCCAACCAAGTCAGGGACTTCCATGTACCACCGGACCATAGATTGGGCTGAACCAAATCTTTCTTTCAAAAAATCACCCCCTTGCCATATTCCAAGTATTAATGTGGGATTGTAAGAATTTACAGGGTAAGTTCCTTAGAAAGAACACCAAAAGGACACCGCTCACAACCAAATCATAGATCAATACACCAGTATTTTTGACGTGGTTAAAACCCTCAAAGAGGGAAACAGTCCATGGCCTGCGCCAACGTGGCTACTACAGGCAATTTATTAATCAAAGAATGAAAATTTACATAAGCTTCTCTCATGCACGGATTACTCGAACAATGACCCTCCATGCGCTTTAAATAGAACTCATGGACCAATCGGGTGTCAAGCCACGGATCAAGTGTCGGTAATACCGAGGAGAGAGTGAACCGTCGGATCACTACATATCATGACCGTCGGATTGTAAGTTACAAAATGTACAACGGTAAAGAAACACACTTTACCTAACTCTATACCTAACTCTATACTAGACCAAGTTGAACTTAACTATTTCTTATGTGTCGGAATATCCTAACATCCCCCCTTAAGAACAACTTGGGATAGGATTGAAGGATTTACAAATATGACACAATAGGAGAAGGAAGGAGGCACTAGAGCCTATCCCCCCTTAGTGACAACTTCCTGAACTCCAAGCATATATCGAAGTTTAGTGAACTTCGCCTCTGTGAGAGCCTTTGTGAAGATGTCTGCAACCTGATCATCTGTTGAACAATATTGCACTTCAAGAACATGGTCATGAATGAGCTTTCTGATGAAGTGCATGTGTAGTTCAATGTGTTTGCTGCGCTGATGCTGGACTGGATCTTTGCATAGCTGAATGGCACTTTGATTATCACACCAAACTGTGGTTGGATGCTGCTGCTCAAAGCCAAACTCTGATAGGATCTGACGAAGCCACAAGGCTTCCTTACTAGCTTCCACAGCACCACGATAGTCTACTTCTGCTGACGAAAGAGAAATGGCAGCATGTTTCTTACAAGCCCATGTAATAGGTCCTGAACCAAGAGTGAAGACATAACCGACAGTAGACTTCCGATCATCAGGGTCACCAGCCCAATCAGAATCAGTGAAACCGACTAATAGAGGAGCTGCTTTGGCACTGTAATGAATCCCAAACTGTACTGTACCTTTAACATAACGAAGTATTCTTTTAGCTGCTTTCCAATGACTTTCACAGGGGTTTTGCATAAAACGAGCAACAAGGGCAACAACAAAGGAAAGGTCAGGACGAGTATGGGTTAAATACAAGAGTTTTCTTACAAGTTGACGGTATAAGGTAGCATCAACTTCAGGAGAAGTACAAGAGACTGAAAGTTTGACTCCATACTGAAAGGGAGAAGGGGTTGGCTTACAGTCTTCCACGTGAAAATGACGAAGAATATCACAAGCATACTTGGACTGGGAAAGGGAAATACCCTCCTTGGATTGCAAGACTTGAAGACCGAGAAAATAGTGTAAGTGTCCTAAGTCTGTCATTTCAAATTTCTTTTTAAGGCTGGACTTCACATGGTTTATAAGGTTGGGATCACTACCAGTAAGAATAAGATCATCAACATAAAGAACAAGGATGATAAGAGAGTTGCCCACTTTCTTGGTGTAGACAGTATTGTCAGAATAACACCTAGAAAAGCCAGATTCTAAAAGAAAGCTATCCATTTTGGCATAACAAGCCCGAGGAGCTTGCTTGATACCATAAAGGGATTTCTTAAGTCGACATACAAGGTTGGAGTCTGTTTGGATGAAGCCAATGGGTTGTTCCATATAGATTTCTTCATGCAAGTCCCCATGCAAGAAGGCAGATTTAACATCCATCTGATGGACTTCCCATTTTAAAGAGGCAGCAAGGGAAAGAACAAGGCGGATAGAGTTCATTTTGGAAACAGGGGAGAAGGTTTCAGTGTAGTCAATGCCTTCAACCTGTGAAAAGCCCTTAGCAACAAGACGAGCTTTATGTTTATCTACTTTCCCATCTGGTCCATACTTGGTTCTGTAAACCCATTTACATCTAACAAGTTTGCGTCCCTTTGGTAGAGGAACAAGATCCCATGTATCATTTGCCAACAATGAATGATATTCTTCATTCATAGCTACTTCCCAATGTGGATGGCCTGAAGCTTCTGCAAAAGTGTCAGGATCATGATTTACTGGAGCTTGAGCCAGTAAAGAAGAGGCTCTTTCAAACTGAGAACGTGTACGTCGCTGATCTGTAGGATCACCGGCAAGATCACCTGCTGCATCCCGAGTAGCACGGACCCATCTTGGAAGTTGAGGATCCTGAGAAGGTGGGGGAGGATTGTCATCCTCACTTTCATCATCTGAAGAAGAAATGTTTTCAAAAGTAGAAGAGATAGGAAGAGGTGGCACATCCGCCGGACTAGGCTCGCAGGCCGATTTATTTTCATCAAATTTTACATCTCTTCTAATGATAACATTTTTGGACTTAAATGGAATAAGTCTATAACCTTTTACATCTTCAGAATATCCAACAAAAGTACATTTCTCACTCTTAGGTTCTAAAGCTTTATGCTTTTCATCTGGAATATGGGCCCATGCTTCACTTCCAAAAACACGAAAGTGACTTACATCTGGTTTAATGGAACTCCAAGCTTCTTCTGGAGTGATATTCTTTAGAACCTTAGTAGGAGTGCGATTGATTATATAATTTGCACAATTAATTGCTTCGGCCCAAAAACTAAGACTGAGTCCTTTAGATTGCAGCATACAATTAGCCATTTCCTTTAAGGTGCGAATTTTCCTTTCAGCTACACCATTTTGTTGTGGAGTGTATGGAACAGTATGTTGCATTTGAATTCCATTTTCGGTGCAAAAGTTGATGAATGTGTTTTTAACATATTCTCCACCATTATCAGTTCTTAGCTTAAGAATTTGATGTCCAGATTGTTTTTCAACAAAGGTTTTGAAGGCCAAAAATGTGTTAAATACTTCGCTCTTGAGTTTTAAGAAGTATACCCAAGTGCGTCTGGAGAAATCATCAATGAAAGTTAAGAAATACTTGCAGCCAAAGAATGAAGCAACAAGAAGTGGACCACATAAATCACTGTGCACAAGCTGTAAAGGGGCTGAGGCGTGCCAAGAGGCACGTTTTTCAAAATTGTCCCGATGATGTTTTCTGAGTACACATCCGAAACAAACACCATCTCTGCAAGATACCATAGGAAGACCTGTAACCATATTTTCTTTACATAGATGCTGAAGGGAGCGATAGTTTAAGTGATCAAATCGCTCATGCCAAATTTTCCCTGGTTGAATATTGAGGTGGTAAAATTTTCCATTATTTTCAAAAATAAAATGAGAATAAATGCCTCATGCCTTTCCAAATCCTTTTCCAATTTCCATAGCCATTAATTAATCATAAGCGATCCCCATCACTATGTTTTTTCCCAACATTCAACTTGGAATACGTGTCCCATGAACTGGGTTATTATTTTTCCTTTATTAACTTTATCACATGCATTTTTAAGCTGGGGTTATTATAGTGTCATTTTGTTGGTAGCCTATATTGTTGAATTGTCTGTAGGTAACTTTCTCAAAAGCACATGAAAATTGTTTTGTTTGATAGCACTCTCAAAGAGATTTCCAACAATATATGGAACTTTTCTAACTCAAAAGGAATAAAGAGAAAACTTTGTTTGAAATGTCGTAAGAGAATGTAGGCTTTCACATATATTCATATTGTTGGAAGATGTCAAAACAAAATTGTGTATGATATTATGCTTCTCCAATGTTGGAAGTGTCATAATTCAAGTAATGTTTCGATTGGTTATGGTTCTAGTGTGGGCTCCCCCATTGGACTGATTTCATAGTTGAAATAAGCCCAAGAGGAAGCATGAATTCCAACATGCAGTGGAGCAATAAGTCATTGATCCTAGCCCTTGATCACATGGAGCTAGGCTAAAGTACCCATGTGCTTATTAGACTACCTCGTCCATTTGATATGCAAACAACAACAATGGGTGCTGAGAAGTAGGTAGTGGGGTGGAAAGGCCCTTGGTCACATCCTCTAGTAATAGGGTGCTTGGCCGAAGCACCCAAGTGTTATCGAACCACCAACTCCAAATTATGTGCACACAAAGGCACGAGTGACGAGCTATAGGTGACACAACATGGAAATATAGGTGGCACCTCCATGTAGGAGGAGACAATGATATGAAGACAATTAGTAGGTACACATGTACAAGATAATACATGGCACTCTATGGATGTGACACATGGAAGACATAATTAGACTTTTTGGGTGGCCAAGTGGTCACTTTCTAAGTGACACATGGTAGTGACATGGCACAAAAAGTGGCAAAGAGATGATGTGGTTGCTTGAGGAAAAGACACATGGTAGTGACGTGGTATGACACATGATGAATAATGACATGGCAGATGAGGTGGAAAAAACTTATGATTCATTCCATGAAGCTATATGGTGGTTTTTCTCAATTTTAGTAGACTTGGAATAGCTATGGGTCTTGTAGCCATCAACCACTTCCCATAGCCAATAGGTAGGGGAATACGCATTACTATCTAGCAGCAAGTAATGAGTGGAAAAATAAGATTTTTGTATCGATTACCATATATTGTAAATGATGAATTGCAAAAACACCCCTTCATTAAAGTGTGAGTAGTTTGGGGGCGAGTTTGCCTATGGTAAATCATTCATTGTCAAATGTGATCGAGGCATAAGATCTCCTATTACACTCTAGAAAAGTGGTAGATAACTAATTATGCATACAACAAAAAGAAGACCCCCCCATTTGTTAAAGTTCAGATAGTTAGAGGGGTCCGAAGTGAATTATTTTCCATTGGATTTGGTTGGAACATGAGATCACTTGGTGCACTCTGATAAGTGAAATTTTTTTTAACCTGGGCACTTGGGTGGCCTTTAGGGTTAATCACTCGGTCCCAACCTTGGGTCATGAAGTGAGATGTGCTAAAGTCAAAATAAATGTTATCTAGGCATTTGGTGGTCCAGGGGTGTGCGTAAATTAACACAAGCATAAGGATTGAATCTAGATACAATAAAATAGCCTAGTCAGAGTTCCATTTATTGGAAACAATGTTAATACTGAGAGGGACATGAATTAGTATTAATGCTAATTTTAAATTTATGCCAATTTATATTTCTTCACTCAAACTTGGAATCCATTATATGTGAGAAACCATTAATAAACCATAATATTAGCCATATCAACCCATACAAGCATACACATCATGAGCAACAACCACATGAGACAACGAGGTTTTACATGGAAACCCTTTCGGGAAAAAACCACCAATGCTTGTGTATTATTGATGTAAAATAAGAGAACCTACTCTATTACATCAATATTTTTGTGAGCCACCACTCATAGGAAGCACCAACTCCCTTTGATTGTTTGCTAGCACCCACTAGTAGGGAGCACCAATTCCCCCTTTTCTAAACACATGTCCATCTTATGAGAAGCACCATGTAAAGCACCAACTTCAATGATTTGTTGCAAGCACCAATTTGTAGGAGGCACCAATCCCAAAGCCTTCTCAAGAACCCACTAGAGATGGAAGCACAAACTTCCTATATGTAGGCTCCAACCCACACTCAAATAGGAACTAATGTTCACTATCCATGGCAGCCACTCTTCCTAATATTAGTTATGTTCTTTGCTCACTCTATAACAACCCACTGCTCTGCTCAACAATAGTCACTTATAACAACCCACACAACACTTTGTTCTCTTCTCTTCATCAGCATACACTCAATTCTGGGACTTCTTCTCTCAACAACATGCCATCATCACTCAACCCCTTCTGTCCACATGCTCTCTCGACTTCTCACATAGCACGGGCTCACTTATCCTACTTCCTCTGCACATGAACCTTTGGCATCTTCTCATACAACAACACAACCTCTCATAGGGTCTCTTTCTCTACTTAGGCAGTCTCAACCTTCTCCCAGTAGAATAGGATCACTTGGACTTACGCAACATCACACACACACACTAAGCTCTATAGGCATCTATCTCACAACAATGTTTCTCCCCCCCCCTTTTCTCAATTATGCTCCTATGTTTTATTCCTCTGCTGCACATTGGTCGATGTTGCTTCTTCTACCCATCACTCTACCATTCACGCTTCCCAAGTGTGTACTCCTACAATGCTCTCCATCCTGTTGTTGCGTATGACTTGGCCACTGTATTAAATCATGAGAATGGGCTCCTCAACATTCTCCATATTGAGCATTAAATTCTCTGTCCACCTGCACACTCCATGAGGCTCTCCATGGTTATGCATGGCTCATAGAGCTGGATAGTATTTTAGGATGGCTTCTCTGCACTTAATTTTGATTCACTAAGGCTTGCACAAGAAGATTAGGGATGTATTTCTTTCAACTCAATACATGCCTGATGCTCTTCCCTACAAGGTGTGGTCCTCATTGCCTTGACCTGGCGATCTCTATCTCTGTCTCCTGCCTTCAATAATCACCATTAACTCCATCGACCAACTCCTCTGCAAGATTTTGGTCCTTGCTACCAACTCATCCATCTTCCATACACCATTGTGCTGCCATTTCAGATCTTTTACATCATAGTGTGATTTCAGAGCCACAACTTATCATAACTTTTATTCAAGAGATGTTAACAAAATCACAATATTCTAAAGTGCCTTTAGCACATCTTATGCTTAGCTTTTTATTTCATTTCCTCCATAGGAGCGGATGTCATTACCGCGGCATAACAATCAAGTGCTAAGGCCTTCAGGCTCCTGTTGGGGGCCTATCTCCCTATGTTATAACTGTCACCCTTGGTTCTTTGGAACTCCCTCAACAAAGCGCCACCAATCATCGAAATCTTCCTCCATCATAAATTTTTCAAACTGCTTTTATCACTGAGTTATGATGTCTCCTTCCTCTAAAATACTCCATAACACTTGGGTACTTGGTATTTTCTGCACCCTTGGTTCTATTAGTCTCCTCAACCAAGCGCCAACACAACGAAGCCCCTTTCATTGTAATTTCTCTCCAAATTACAATTACACAGGAGTTACGAAAACTCAACCCTCTTAAATTCCAACATATGAGATGACATCATGTTGCTTTTATCAACTCCACGTTGCACCTCCTTAGGGGTGACACGTGTCACATGGATTTTCCCCATTAGGCCACCCAAAATTTCAAATCTGATTGCCATGTGTGCTCCATACTTCCATGTCATGCTGACATCATCAGCCTCATTAGCTTCTTAGGGCCAATCACCTGTCTCCATGTTTCTTATTGGAGGAGAGAGAAAGGGGTCACTCAGTCCTTTGCTTTTCAACGAATACCTTTGTATTTCCTTTTCCTCGCAAACCTCGGTGCTTTCAAAGAATTGAAATTTACAAGGACTTACGAGGTTCCGAGGTTCCGAAATCTCTAGGCTTTTATATCTGCCTTCTTCTTATTTCAGCTTCTCCGAGGTTCCGAATTGACTAGCCTTCTGAAATTCTAAGTCCATTTTGATATTCCAATATGTTGAGGTTCTCGTCTACTTCAACATTCTGACCTTTGATATTTTGGCCTTCCGATATTCTGACCTCCAATTTTTCAGGTTCTGATATTTTGACTACCTACTTATCCCTTCTGATATCGGGTTCTGATGATCTGAGCCTTTTGTTATTAGGTTCTGATAATCTTCCTATTCATCTCTTCTGATATCAGGTCCTGAAATCTTAAGACTTCTCCAATGTCCAACATTTCGAGAATCAGCTCTTGATGGTCAGCCTTCTCCTTTTAGGTTTCTTATAAATAAACCATTGAGATCTGATATTCTAGCCTCTTCGATCTTGGGTTCCAAGAATCAGCTCCTGAGACTCAAAAACTCAAAAATTATATCCTCTCGAGGTCTTGAAATGATAGCTTCCTCCAATTTTTTGGCCCTTCAATATGTTGCCTACTCATCCCTTCCGATATCAGGTCTCGAAATTCGAGATTTGAAATTTGACCCTACTGCCCTGGTTCTAAGGTCCCGAAATTTTGAGCCTTCCAAAGTTCTGAGGATTTCCTTCTTCACATAGAGGCTCCACCATCATCTTCGTTGAGTTTGGAAGTGTTTCCAACTTTTGTTATGCGCCAAGACTCGTCCAATCACCTTTTAACTTTGATTTCATGGCGTAAGTCACCAAAATTTGATTGGGAATAACTCCTGATCCATGAGGCCATTTGCAGACTTCCACATACCATTGGAAATATTATTCAAAGAACTTTCCACTGGAGAAGGTATGATGCAGTATTTACACCCATTTTCTACCTAGAAAATGGCTGAAAATGCTTTGCCATTCTTTCCACCTTGGCCCTTCTTTTGTGCCTGGAATCCTGGACTCTGAACCACCATAGTCATCATTTTATGGCTTCTCCAATAAGAATGCTACTATGGTGATTCTCTACCAAATATTTCAGCAACCATAGGACTCCCTCTAAGCTTAACACATCAAACATAACAAACTAGCCAAATTACCATCACAACTAGGCTAGGGAGCATCAAAGCCAACATATGCTTCCACAAACATCCATGCTATTTGGTTGAATTCAATTCCAACAATCTTTCCAATAGTTAGACAATTCCAATTTCCCAATACATCTCCTAGCATGATTTTTGACATCAATGCCAACATACTTATAGCCACTAGTGATCCAGATAATGCCAATTTCTTAACAATCTCCCCTTTTGGCATTGATGGCAACTCCTCATCCTTATCACCACTTTGATGGCCAATCATCATGTTCCTTCCTCACTTATCCTATTATGAGGCACCAATGGCTTTCTCTCCTCTGCATGGGCCATCACAACTTCTCCAATAATTATCTCCCCTATTGAAATCAATGGAAAAGGGCTTACAATCCGCTTCTTCTCCCCGATGCAATAAATCAACTTCCAATTACTGAGGATCTAGTTGACGATATGCATTTTCTCTGCAGACTTCTCTTCAAGGGATGATCATCATTATTGTTAATACTCTATAAAATGGACATATGTCATATTCTTCCCCTGAACATATACTTCCTCCTTTTTAATAAACCTCCAACTTTGAAACCTTATGGTTGTTGGCTGAATACTCTCTTTCCAATGCATCTTTTTGTATCATTCAAACAGAAACTGATACCAATTAAACTACTCATGGTATTTTTGCTACTACAAATACCAATAATTAGTGATGTATTTTAGCTTTCTCTTCACTATTTTTGTTGCTTCATCCTCTATGTTCACTCATTTTGAGCATCTACATCACTTCTTCTTGCCCTAATATCAAGCTACTCCAAATATGGATTGTTGCTTAAATAGTATCAATTGTATTAATAAATAGATACAAATTGGACAATGTACTAAGAAAACTCTTTATAGCTCATTCTCAAAAAGAAATATCCATTTACACAAAAAGGCTACTTCATAGGAACCTAGACCATCAATTGACATAGCAATACCAACTGAAGACTAAGGGTCGTTGAAAGTGTAACAACCCTTGTGAAAATTCTATGTAATAAAGGTTAATAAAGGAAAAATAATAACCACAGTTGATGGGACACTTATTCCAAGATGAATGTTGGACAATACATCCTAGTGTGGGTTTTCATTTAGTTTATTATGGCTAAGGAAATTGGCAAAGGCAGTAGCTAAGGCTTTTGAAAGGAAAAATGACATTTTTGGCACATTTGTTTATGAAAATAATGGAAATTAGGAGAAAAGGAAGGTGAAAGGTCACAGGTTGCATGTGAGGAGGAAAATGAAGGAAAATAATGGAAAATGAATCAAATAGAGGCCTAATTGATAAAAATGCTTATGAGGGTCAGTTGGTACCTTTTGTTAGTTTAGTTTTAGAGCTCTCTCAATATTCTCTCTCTCTCTCTCAGACACTTAAGAGTTTTCTTGGAGAACTTTGGCATTGGATCAGGAAAGGCAAAGAAGAAAGCAAGTGAGGAAGAGTAGGACCAAGCAGCTACAGTATGAATATTTGCAAGTATCGATTTGCATGTGTGTTTTCCTTACTAGATTTAGCATGCATGGTATTGCATGTGGTTCTTTGTTGTTATGGCATGGGTTCTTCTAGGTGTGACAAAGTTTTCAGCCTAGACTTGCCATTTTTGGATAGCCATGGTGTGATGGGGTTCTCATGTTTTGGTTGAGATGGACTATTGGATGGATTTGAAGTTGAGTGAAGTGCATCTCTGAATAATAGAACACATGGCCTGATAACCTATGAACCAGACTGTGGGTTGCGGTAAAGCCGGATTTTATGTTTCCTCGATGGGCCTAGGAATCCTTGACTAGTGAATGGCACGATATATAGTATATCCTAGAGGTGGTTTCCCTTGATGAGGCCTAGTATTCCTTGTCAGTGAATGGCAAGATATATAGTAAAGCCTAGAGGGTGGAGTCTCGGTTTAGGGCCCAATGGTCACTGGATTAGACTGTGGATTGCGGTAAAGCCTGAGAAACTAGGAGACAATAAAATTCCTCACAGTGTAGGTGGAGAAATATGGTGGAATACATGCTTGTTTTGGCCTAGTGATCTAGTGGAGAACAAGGTAAAGCATGTTCTTACATGTTCAGTGTGTTGGCCTAGTGATCCAGTGTGGATTGTGGTAAAGTCTGGTTTTTATTGATGGGGGTGAGGTGGTTTAGTCTTAGGATTCCCTGGTTGGTTTTTTGGTTTGAGTCCCACATTCATGCTTGGAATATAGCATGGGGGTGAATGGTTGAAGAGAGAATTGGCTCAGCCATTCTATGGTCAAGTGGAACATGGTAGTCCCATCCTGAGTTGGCTTTTTCATTCATTAATAAGAGGTTATTTCCTTGATAACTTATGTGTAAATGTATTGTTTTATATTTGAATTATATGGTTGATGTATCCTTGATATTTTTGTGGTTATTATGTTGGTTATAAGCATGTTTTATGATAGTGACGATGTATGGCTCTCCTCATGTTTTGATTTCTAAATAAATGAATAATGTATCTATGAACTAATAGATGATAATGTAGTTAATGATATAAGGGAGCAATGCTTCTTAGTGATTCTTAGATAAGTATGAGACCTCTATGCTCAAATATGTTGTTTGCACAGGTAGATTGCGTTATTGGTGACATGTTTGATGAAATTCATGTCATGGCTAGTAGGGATCTAGTCTATACCTTTTCCTTATTTTTGTAAATGCATCATTTTTATGTTGTGTAAATTCATTTCTGAAAGTGTCATTGAGTTCTGGACAGTGACTTGGGCTCTAGGCCTAAAAAAGTGGCTAAAATCCTAGAGACGTAGTCATAGCATTGGGAAGAAAACTCCCTAGATGCATGTATACCCATTTTGTGGGAGCATTTGGAGCCTCATGGATGCATGTTTTTCCATATCAACTGAGAGTCCAGGGGTTCAGTGGTCTAAAACTTGAGACGGTCCCAAGGGTTGGTTTCCTGAGTGGTTGGGTTTGCTCCTGGGAGTTTTGTTGCTGATGTGGAAGTTTCTTGTGGTGTGTTTATGTCAATTCCGCTTCCTTAAGGTAACCTAGGAGGTTGAATCCCATTATAGTGACCTCTCATCGCATATTTACCATGATTGGTTGGTCACTTGAGTAGATGTGGGATGAGGGTGTTATATAGTGGTATTAAAGTGTGGCTTCATTCTCTTTGGTTGGTATCTAGTTTTTGGTCTCTTTGTGTGATATTTGATATGTGATATCTGTGTGTTGGTCATGCATTCATGTCTGTTGCACATGTGTTAATCATCCTTGTGGTCTATGTGCTTCTTGCATATGCATGGTGTTCATCATGGCTGTACTGATGTCTCCATGTGAAAGAGGATGTTGTTTTTGTAAAGTGTGTCATCATGAGTGTCTGAATGGTTACATGTTATTTATGCTTCCACATTGTCAGTGTACATTGGTATGGTTGTTGTCACCATGCATGAGGTCATGGTATGTGTAGTTGTTATGGTCATGCATTGATGATTGGAATTTAGCTAAATGATGGTTACATGATTATATTCTTATGTATTATATGTATATATGCTATCATGATTATGTTATACATGTACTACATTGATTGGTTGATCTTGCAGATGTGATATCCTCCCCGAATTTTTCTAAGGAGCGTTGGTTTATTGTGATTTGGTTTAGCTAAAATAGTATGCCTTATAGGAAAGAGATCAAAATAACTAGTAACATACTAGACTACCAAAATTCCCCCTATGAATCAAATGATAAACGTGATGTTGGGAACTCTTTGTACTTAGTAGACAGATTGAGAAGCTTGAAGGAAGAAATAAGGCATTGTAAAGCAGAAAATGACAAAATCGCATCGGAACAAGAGAAAAAAAGTAGAGGTTAATGTAATACTCCTTCAGATTTTGTCAGAATCATAGCAATAGGGGCCACTTTGGATTAGTGATGGACAGGAGGAAAGACCTAATGGGGCATATGGCAGTAGGTCTCATGGTAAGTATGGGTTAGATAAAGATGACACAGTTAGAGATGATATGATTTTGGACACCCCAGATAAGAGACATGATGGGCACAGGTACTACTCTAATTCTAGTTTTGATAGGCATCATTATCGTCATCGTTATCATCCTTACAAGAGGAGTGATAGGGGATACTTTCCAAATGAATTTAAGAAATAAATCCACCTACTTTTGATGGAGACTTGAATAAACCAGAAGATGTGGAGGCTTGGACACTTGGGATGAACATTTTCTTTGAGTTGCATGAGTACATAGAAAACATGAAGGCCATAATTTATATTTTAATCCTAAAAGATAAAGCAAATATTTTGTGGGAAGATGTGAAGCGGGTTAGAGACATCAGGATGGAGGACTTGAGTTGGCATGAGTTCAAAAGGATTTTCAGGAAGAAGTACTTGTCAAAAAGTTACTACAATAGTAAGGCCAAAGAATTATATGAGATAAATATGGGATCAATAACAGATGAAGAGTACACGATTAAGTTCTTGGAGCTATTGAGGTATGTGTCGCATCTTAATGATGATAAGGATAAAATTCAACGATTTTTCAATGGTTTTCCATTATAATTTAGAGATCGGATTGAGTCTGATGAGCCTCGGTCACTTGAGGAGGTTACTGGGAAATTGAAGCATTGCTATGAATAGTCAAAGTGTAAGAATGAATCTCAGCAAGGATGGAAAGAGATAGATAAGGATAAAGGTGAGGGAAATGGCAGCTGAAAAGAACAAGGTTGTTAGGTCCCTATAATACTAGTGTATCCCCCTTATTTTTATTGTTATTATACCCCTATTATTGTTATTTTTGTGCCCATGTAACCCCCACGTTGTTATTGTGGTGCCCCATAGAAGCTCACTATTTTTATTTTTGTTCCCTTACATTATTATTGTTATGTAGGCTATGATTATATTGTGACCCCTTAGACTCCTATATATACCAAGGAGGTTGTTTCATTGTATCATACAAGATTTTTTTATTCATGTAATGTAAAGGAGGTTTTTCCTTCGAAGAGGATAATTTTTAAGTTTTTGATCTATCTTTTTGTGAGCTGGTTGCATAACATTTGGTATGAGAGCTTTGGATTCTAAGGTTTTGCTACTTCAAATAGGTCATCATGGAATTTTCACTATAACTTCTTTTCTACAAAGATTCAGAAGTTGAAATTACAATAGTGTAGAGCCGAAATCGTGGTGAACTTCGTGTATGCATTTGAGATCTTGTATCGCTATATTTTGGGAGATATCCGAGGAATTTAGGTTTTTTGCAAGCTCCAAAAATCCATCTCAAACAGGTGACCTAGAGAAAATCGTCATAAATTTCTCTCTAAGAATCGGATTTGAATTTCGTAAAATGTGATGGAAATATAACAGGATTTAGTTTTTTGGGTATCATTTTCAAGGCTGAAGGTTGAAACAGTGACACATACCACTCTATACAATTTTTATCTACTAAACCAGTCTATAATAAGGTCATCGTGGAAGATTGGGCATACCACTTTCTTGAAGAATTCAATCTTGGTCTAACTTATTGTGTTGGAAAGAACACACATAGGGATACTACAAGACAAAATTTCAGATCTGGGAGATTCGTAATTATAGAGATATAGAAATTGCAATATCTAGCTCCTAAAAAGCAAGAAAAAGGTGTGTATTTTTTAAATTTTGCATAACTTTTGTTTGAAAAATAAATTTGAAGTGATTCAAAGGGAATATTGAAGCATATTTAGTAGTGTTTGGATATAAAATGCCTCCAAAACAAAATAATTCTACACCCATTAATCCCTCAGAAGGCTCTACTATCATGCATGAAGAGGAAGAATTGCAGCGTGATATATCAAAATTGCCGGACCAAGTGCAACAAATTTCACTCTCATAAAGACCAACCAAAGATGACATGGATGGCTGAAAATTGGACATGGATGGATTAAAAGGTGACATGTATGGTTTAAAAATAGAAATAAAATGTGATAGGAATGGTTTAAAAGAAGACATGGAAGCAATGATGAATGCCAAGATGGAAGGATTGACAAAGTTGTTGCAAGAAAGGTTTCCATGTGGTGACAATGTAATCCATGAAAATCATGATGACAAAAAAAGGAATATGACTTATGATTTTAGAGACTCCAATGTGGGGTTTCAGAACCACCACATTCCAAATATAGATATGAGGAATTTTGATGGAAAGGATCCGGTAACAGGGAGACTACAGATGGAGCAATATTTTGATCTACAGGATGTGCAACCCTCACAAAAGGCACGTATTGCATCTCTATATTTAGAACCCAATCAGTTTGTATGGTATATATTCCTTTTTTCTTGTAAACCACTTTTCTAATGGTCAATTTTTACGGAGGAAATGATAGCACATTATGAATATACAAAGAGCAACACCTTCTTTAGCCAATTGATAAATCTCAAACAAAAGGGTTCAATGGTGGAGCACATTGAAGACTTACAAAAATTGAATATTAGGGTAGACAATATTCTGGAGGAGCATAGGATTAATGTCTTCATAGGGACTTTAAAAGATAACATCCAATATGAGGTTCACCTTTGGGATCTTGATTCATTGGAGAAGAAATTTAGGATGGAAAGAAAAACTAAAAGCAAAATTATGGCAACAAGGAAGTCTACCACTCATAACTATAAAGATGGAAGTGTTGCTACTCCTAATCTTCCACAACCTACAATGTTGACACCACAAGAATTGGAGGAAAAAAGAGAAAAAGGATTTTGTTATAGTTGTGCTAGAAAATACACTAAAGGTCATAAGTGTGCCGAGAAGAAATTATTCAACATACATTGTGAAGAGGAGGAAGAAAAGGAACAAGAAACATCAAAAGAGGAGGAAATACGCCGGGAACTAACCCCATACAAATAAGAAATGAATATGATAATATCTTGTAATGCATTGGAAGGAATTACCACTCCTCAAACTCTCAAGATAGGAGGATATATAAAGAAGGAAAATGTAATAATGTTGATTGATTCAGGCAGTCCCCATAATTTTATTCATTGTAAGATAGCCAAGGAATTGAATTGATTCCTATATCCAGCACCAGAGTGTCATGTGATGGTTGCAAATGGAGGAAATATAAATTTCTCTAGAAAGTGACATAATATAAATATAACCATGGGGGGATATGTATTGAATATTCCAATGCTTTCCATTCCAATGGGTGGTGTTGATGTTATAATAGGAGTCCAATTGTTACCTTCTTTGGGGATGATAGCTTTCAATTTTCAAAAAAAAATCTTCAATTTTTTTTGGGAAGGAAAGGAAGTTGAATTAAGGGGTATCATAGGGAAACCAAGAAATATAATCAACTTTAATGGCATGACAAATCTTTTGAAGAAAAAAATTGGGTGTGATTGCACAATTATGCTCACTAGGGGTTTAAACATTGAAATCATTTATTTCTCCAGATCTCCAAAATGTCTTGGACAATCATTCCAAGGTGTTTGAGACTCCTAAAGGCCTCCCACCTATTCATGATCATGATCATGCTATTGATTTAACTATAGGAATTGTTCCTCCAAACATCAAGCCTTACAGATATCCTTATGCCCAAAAGAGTGAAGTTGAATGTATGGTTGCAGAAATGCTAGAGGCTAGTATAATTCTACCTAGTCAAAGTTCTTTCTCAGCTTTAGTAGTATTGGTGCACAAGAAGGATGGAACATGGCGTATGCGTCTGGAATATAGGGATCTCAACAAAATAACTATTAAATATAAATTTATCATTCAACGCATATTTCATTAAATTTGGAAGTATTTTATTACAAGGCCTTCAAAAACAATCATTCTTTTGTAAATCGCCATATTAACTTGATTCAACATTAAAATAATTTGCAAGTAATTTCAAACCAATTAGAGATCATGAATAGGTCAAACATGGGGTTGTTATGTACAATAGTATCAATACACAATAGGAGTGTGAAATCAAACTCTTAGAAGAAATTGATTTAAGCTAAATCATATTAGTATGTCAAACATCCAATAAAGATATTATAGTTATGGATAACATGCTAGATTCCTCAATGTTTAAATTTTATGTCTAGCAACTCTAACCCCCTTTCCCCCAACCTATGGGGGATTTGTTGATTGAATGATGGTGATGTGAGGATGTTATTGTAAATGACAAGGATAGGTGTCCCTTGCATTGTATTGAGACTAGTCTACTAAAACATTAGTAAAATGTTCTTGTGCTCAATTTCCTACAGTCCCTTTGTGCCTTTATGAAGCACTAATGAGGCGGTCATCATTCATCTTCATAGCATGCAGGCATCCACTATAAAAGTTATACATTGTTGATCTAGGTATTTCAAGAAGGTTAGGTACCATTGATCTATCTCCACTCAAATCCAAGTACATCAAATGAGATTTCTTAAATGGGTATTCAAGTCATTCCATTATGATGGACAGTGTCACAAATTAAAGTAAACAAGAAACTTTAGTGGTGACTTCTTGTAAGTAGTGGAGGCAAGGGTTTTCAAATATTAGCACAGTTGATGGTAGTGTGGATATTGATCTCTCCTTGTAAACATTGTCAAAACCAATAATAGTCTCGATGTAAATTTAGTGTCAACCAATTGTATGGAAAATCATGTTTGACCATTACTTTCACTAAGAAGAGAAAATGATAAGCATTTTTAATGGGGGAGAAATAAATGTGAAACATAACTCATGTATTTTAGTTGAAATTTATATAAGTCCCCGTGTTCTTTAATTATTAAATACTTAATGTAAATACAAATAAATTATCATTAAGATATTGTTTTTGAAGATTAAATATGTATTAAAAGGCATTCATCTATGACACTTGATTTTTCATGTAGCCTGAATAAACCACTTAAAGCTGATTATCAATTAATCCTAAATAGTTTTGTATAAGATAAATCTTTACTTGCATTAATAGCTTTATTTCAAAAATAAATTACATTTATAAACTTATATGAATACATATAACTAAATGAAATTAAATAAATAACTTCTGAGTCTTGTTGGATTCTATGAGATTATTTTAAGTACAAATAGTTTATTTAATAATTCAAATTTACAAAATGTTAATATTGATGGGAAAAGCATGTCATATGGTGTAAAAATTTTAAAGGCATCCATTTATGGCCCATCTCTTGAATGAGCTTAAATAGTCTACTTAATGCTCATGGTGAATTTATTAATCCATGTTTTATTAGAAAATTCATTTTCTTTACATGGTTTTTTATTCTAGAAATAGCAATTTCACATTTATATATTCATATTAAACCACATGATAGTTAAATAAAAATCAATTAATGCTTTCTTGACTTATTGACTTATATGACATGATTACATATAGGAATAATTGATTTAATAATGCATAGTCAGAAAAAGTTGTCAATTCAAAATAGAATAAACCAGTTAGAACTCATAAATAATTAATTTTAAATTATTAATTTTCTAAAAAATATATTTTTTACTTACATTGAGATCTTTATTTCAAAAATAAATTCCATTTATACATACATACATTCTAAATATAATTTAATACATACTTGTCTTGTTGGTTTCTATGAGATTATTTCAATTACAAATAATTTATTTAAGAATTGAAATTTACCAAATGTTAATAAAGGTGGGAAAATCAAATGCCATATGTTGCATAAAGTTTAAGTACACTAATTTATGACCCGTACCTTGAAATAACTTTAGCAATCTACTTAACATTCATTACCAATTAATTATTCCATGTGTTGTTAGGAAAAACATTTCATATTACATGGAGTTTTTTTTTTTTTAAAAGTGCCACATTTATACACTTAGATTAAACTTCATGATATGAAAATAAAAGTCGATAAATGGATTTATATAGACCACTTAAAACTCATTATCAATTAATTATAATTTTTTTTGTAAAATATATATATTTACTTACATTAAGAGTTACATTTAAAAATTGCATCACATTTATGAACTTCTATCAATGCATATAGCCAAATAGAATTCTTCAAGTCCTATTGGATTCTATGAAATTATTTAAACCACAAATAAACCATTTAGGAATTGAAAATGACAAAATGCTAATATGGATTGGAAAATCAATGTCTTATGGTGCAAAAAGTTTAAATACAACCATTTTTTACCCATCTCTTTAATGAGTCTATATGGTCCACTTAACACATTGTTAATTAATTATTCCATGTTTTATTAAGAACAGAATTTTGTTTTTCACAGAGTTTTGTTTCAAAACAATACAATATGAGATTAATACAATCTTAATAGATTATGTGATAGACAAATAAAAGTCAATAAATGGATTCCTTATTAAATTAAATGAGATGAGATGATTGCATATACAAATAATTGATTCAAGAATATATGAAAAAAAAAATATGGGTTAAAAATTGAATGCCCTACAATTTAACGAGTAGTATTCACTTATGAGTCATCACTCGTTAGCCTAAATAGTCCACTTAATACTTATTATCAAGAAATTAAAAGACTTATTTTTCTAAAAAATGCATCATAGTATATGGCTATTATAAATCACATTTATACACTCATGTTAATGGACATAACTAGGTACAAGTCAATAATATAATTATAGCTCAAGTGATATGATTTCAGCTTATTTAAAATATAAATTTACAAAAAAATGACTTTAAATAATGAAATTAGATGCCTTATGATTCAAAAAGTTCAATGACATAATTCATCCATGATAGTATGTAATCAAACCTTGATAATCCACTTATCAATCATTATCATCATATATATGTTTTTTTAAGGAATGCAAAATTATTTACAATATATTTTTATCTAAAAAATTACATATCACATTTATGCATTCGTATTAGTGCATTTTATATGTAAACAATGAATAACTAACTTTGTGCCTTGTTGATTTCAATATGATATGATTGCAGTTACAACCATTAATTGATTTTAGCATATAAATTTATGAAAACTATCGATTGAGAAATCACATACCTTATGCTTCAAAAAGATTGAATCATTTACTTATGACACATTTATCACTAGCCTTAATAATGAATAATGCATTGTGAATAGTGAATAATGCACATAACATTTATCAAGTAAATTATTATAATTTCTTTAGTAAGAATAGCACCTTTGTTTGCAAGGAGTTCTATTTCAAAACTTATATTTCACATTTATATATGATTATTGATACATATAAGTAAACATAAGTCATTAAAAATAACATGCCTCGATGGTTCATGTAAGATAATTTGAATGGCAAACAATTCATTTAAGAACACACGCGCGCGTGCACACACATCTTAGAAAAAAAATCGATACAACAAAGTCATTGCAAAAACATTTATAAATAATAAAAAAATATACATATTAATATAATTGGCAATTCCCATATATTTCAAAAATTATAAAATCATACAAATTGATTCAACAAAAACTATGTCCAAAATGTATTGAAAAATTGGAATGTACTTTTCAACAAATTTATAAAAGAAATTATCTCCATGAATTACAATGAAGTACATGTTCTATTGAACATTCGAATGTACTCATGTTTTTTTTTGATACGATGAAGTGTCTTAAGAAAGGGGAATAAAACTTGCATAAGCCACGTATCTTACTCTTTTCCTATATATGATTTTATCAAGATGTGGTTTGATCGATATCTGATGAATTGAGAAGTATGCTTTTCTATATCTATTAGCAATACATTTGATTCTTCATAATTATCTCCATATTGGGACCACACATCAATCAACTTTTTCTCATAAAATTGTCTTGCTCTCCCTACTTCCAATTTTGTTTGCAAATGACAATGAGACCTGCCCCATGCAAATTTAAAGCCCTTATATCAATATTTGATTTTTCAAGTACTTTTTGGATGTAATTGTCAGTGACATTTAATGTCCGTATTGCGACATCATAATTTCTTAAGCAATATTTTAATACTTCTAACTGAAAAGGCCTTAAAAAATAGGACCTATCACCAAACTGCCAATCTGGTTCTCTTTGAATATGAAAATTTTGTTCATCTTTGGTGTATGATTGGAAGAATACTCTTCCATTTCAAATATCAACAACATCTTTTGACTTGTAGTAATTCCCATCTGCATCTGCACTGCAACCACATGTATGATATTAATATATCTCCACTTCAACACTTCATTGCTTAAGGACATAAAAACCTATCATTTTAAAAATGATGTCAACATTTATTATGAACTATTTCCATTTGTATGCAAACGTAATTTTACAATGAGTTCAAAGTATCACAAAATACAAATACAATTGCCCCATTAAAATGAACAAACAAATAATATGTTTACTTTATACATAGAGCCTAATACCTTTATTTAATTTGTATGGAATAAAAGTCTTATAAGTATGCATTGACCCACCATTTAAATCGTTGATTTTAAGACTTGTAACGATTTATTTAATTGCAATTGAAAAATATAATTACAAAGGTCTAGTACAAGTAAACAAACTAATTATATATTAATTTTCACATACAATATAATACAATTTTTAAATTTCAAACCTAATTAATTATATGTTAATTTATAGAGTTTCTACCTTAGTTTTTTTTTTTTTTTCTTTTAGTACAAATTGTATGTTTATTGTTGGTGCTACATACAACTTAATATAATTTTCCAACTTATATGGAATAAAAAGGGTTATAAGAATGCAATGGGTCATCCTTCACATTACTAATTTCTAAGAGGTATAACGATAACTTAAACCACATTTAAGGCAAATAATTGTAATGGTCTAATTAAAAAAAAATAGACTAGTTATCTATTAATTTTACATACAATGTAATCCATTGTTATATATATATATATATATATATATATATATATATATATATATATATATATATATAGCATGGGAAATTTTGATATGAAAACATTAAATGACCATTCATCTCACCAAAAATAAAAATAAAAATAAAAATATTTTATTTTTAGTAATGAAAAACCAAATCAACAATTCTTTTATTAGTGTTATGAAATAAAAGTAATAACTCATGATGTCATACATATAATAACATGATATAAACATTTGTAATCTTAAGGTACTTCTAAATGTAATTGAACATCCTTCAAAATAGCTCGCACATCCGTAGCCTTGTTGAGTTTTTGCAATATTCTCCATAGCTCATTGATCAACCAATTATCCCCTTGATTTGCTCCAATGAATGGAGGGGCAAGAATCACATTTTCTTTTGGATTCGCTGTCACTCTCTCAATTAAACAAACAACTATAATAGTATTGGTTGCATCATATTGGGTATGCATTTCCCACACTTTTTTCAATGATGTAGTGTGTATAACTTTCGTTGGATTGTCAATGACCTTATGTTCCTTTTGTGGCTTACAGTCTGAAGCAATCCACTTAAACACAAGTTTATCTTGTAATGTTTTTGAAACCAACTTTTTTAGAAAGCTTGTTGTGCTTTGTTTCAAAGTTGTCATCCAAATTGCAATGTCAAGAGATTCATTTTTGAAACACGTTTCATAAAATGATTTTGCATGTGCATGAATCCAAAATAATTTTTTCTCTATTGTGTAATCAACATCAGCTCCCATTTTCTCAATATGCCCTTTGTTTGTTGCTTCATCATCGATGCTATGATAAAAAATGTCCTTTAGTTCAAAAATAACTAGTTTCTTTTCAGTTATTTTGGCTACAACACAATGGAAAATAATATAGTCAAACCATTTTATTCATGTTACAAAAATTACTAAAAAAATTGTTGAAACGATACACTTACCTTGAGTGGTTTTTGCACTATTTATAGATGAAACAACAATTTCTTTTATCATCTTGATAGGACTTGGAGTAAACATATTAAACCTTCAATCAAATATCAATACCAAGAAAAACATTAGTAATGCAACCTTTAAAAAGAAACACACACACACACACACACACCTTTGACATTACTTTGATTGTTAATTTTATCCTTTTTATTTGTTCCTATAAAAAAAATATATACAAAGTTATGGTAGTTACAAGCATTTGAGTTTGAAGAATAATAAGATAAACAAGAAGACACGTTATAAGAATCTGATATGACATTATCTTCACATTTGTAGCGTTGCACCTCATCATCATCTTAGTTACCTTTATTTGTTTCCAAAATAAACATATAAAATATTTTGAATTGTGAAAATGAATAGAATCATTAAATAACAAGGAAAACAAGTGGACAAATTATAAGTACCTGATGTTATATTTTGTTCTTGATTAAAGTTTTGTTTAACTTTCATTTGATCAATGTCTTGGTTCTCTTTGCTTGTCATTATAATAAACATTAAAAAAATGTTATAAATTGTGACATCGAACAAAATTCATTAAACAACTATACAAAAAAAGAATCATCAATAGTCATCCATAATAATATTTTGGTCTTGATTGTAGTTTTGTGAGACAGTACCTTGGTCATTATATGCATTCTCTTTATTTCCAACTATAATCAACATATGAAATGATATGAATCACAATAATTTGGAATAATAATAAAATAAAAAAAGATATAGTTACAATGATTAATACCCATTTCTATCTCCATCGTTCCATGGTTATTGTCTTGATTAATTTCATTCATCTCATAATTCCCTATAATAGTCAACCAAAAATGTTATGAATATGGAAATTAAATAAATTGAAAAATTATCAAGAGAAAAAACCAAACAAATTATGTACCTAGTATGATAACTTCTTCCTCTCCTCCTCCTCCTATTTCCATCTCCATACTTTTTTCAACAACATAAGCACTATGTTGATTAATTTTTTTCTTCCCACTTTCATCCTTCTCTATTTTAGAATCTCCGTCATTAGTCATTTTAGTAAACACTTTGACAATTAAGAAATATGAAAAAAATAGTATCCAAAGTATTATAAGAAAAAAAAATGAATTGTAGTACCTAAATTTTCCAAGAAGTTAATGGATACCGGATTTGATAGTTGAAAAGATTTGTAATTCTTTAACATGATTGTCCTTTGTGACCCTGTTTGCACAACACATGAAATTCTTCTTCCATATGTACAACAAGCCTTGATTAAATTTTTCTCTGCATAAAGAGAAATAACCACTTTTGCATCACTACATTGTTGGTGTTTTTCCACTAAATCCATCCAGAAATCATAATCTCTCTCATTTTCATCAAATGTGTGAAAGTATTTTATAGCCTCCAAAATTTTTAATTTTGAAGTATAGAAATGTATAATAAGAACTATATCATAACTATAATTGTTTTGGGACTTATATTCATAAATGCCACTAATCATTTTATAGTTGAACTTGGAGTTCTTTATGGGAATTTCCAAAGACGGACGTACATCATTACAAAACCAAAGTTTTACTAAGAGAACTGTAGTAAAGTCATTCAACTCCTTTTTTTCGATAAGAAATCGAAAAAAATCAATGTAATATCCCTTGTGGAATTGTTCTTTTTTCAAAGCGAGTGTATCCAAAGCAACAAGGTCAGTATGTAAAATTGGTTGCAACTGACATGGAAAAGAGTGAAAAAGTGTTGACAAAAGATGAGGGCCCCAAAAATGACAACCAAATTCAAAATTGTTATCAGCCTGTTGAACACTTGTTGATCCATTTATCATTCTGTCAAGGACTCCACATGCTTGCTGAGAAAGGGACTCTATCTGTGTATTACGTGTTCCTTTGACATAATTAGACCCCTCCACCGTGTTGCAAAAATTGGTAAATATGATATCATTAATTTCATAATGCTCAAGAATGTCGAATGTGGTAAGAGTCATCTCATTCAAGTTTTGATCAAGACTTTGACAATATGTAACCATTGCATCCAATATTGCTCTGTTGGTTTTCAATTTAGAACAATAATATTTTAATTTTATGGCATTTGATGATGATTAATTGGAATAAAAAACCAAATGGTTCCATCCAATAGCTTATATGCTACTGAAGCAATTTCTTCCATGGTTAATCCCTGAAGGGGCCGAAGAGTAGCTGATGTCAAACTATGTAGACTATTTCTCTTGTAGTTCTCAAAATCAGGTTGGCTTGGAGAACACTTTAAGGTGCCTAGTTGGTAACAGTTAAAAACAGAGTCCCATTTATCCCAAATAGGTTCATCAAGATATAAGAGAATTTTTTTATGAGAAAAAATTGTAATTGGTCAGTCAAAGAATAAGCACAACATTTCATCATCAACCTAATAAAATAATAAATATAAACTAATAAGAATTCAACGTAAAAATGAAACTAAATAATGTGTTATAATCTAATGAGAAATCATTATAAATATAAAAAAATATGACTTATTTTATCAGCTTTAGTCATTTATCTACAATAAAAATAGATACAATAATAAAATGTTAAATGTAAAAATAATCAAAATTACATACCTTGTCTTCAGCTGTCTTAGAACATCCAATCCTCCTTTTCTTTAATTTGTCATTGGCAATTAAGAAATGTCTTGCCAAGCGCACACAATCAATAAATGGAGTTTTGAAGAATACCTTATTTGCATAATTTAATTGACAACAAATGCGGATCACCTCAATGGGTTCAACTGATGGATGCAACAATCGAGCATTACGTTTTTTATATTTTTTTTTGCTTCTCTCGATACATTATATTTAGGATTTGTTAAAATTTCTTTTGCTGCTTGAATGGTATGTTGACCATCAACTATCGAAAAATTGATATTCTTAGAATTTAGATCTGTCTCATTTATAATTTTGATAGATTTGACCAATGGATCAGGCTCATTGATGTCAAATGGAATTAGAAGAGCATCGGGTAATGAGGTTTGAAATTTTTCTAGGGATGATTTCACTAATACTTGAACATTTAAATCATCTCGTGATCTTAATTTGAACACTTTGGGGGCTTCTTTACATCTTTCAACAGCCACTTTTCTATTAAAGGAGTTTGAAAATAGATAACAATGCTTGAAGGCTTCATGAATCTCATCACATTGATTTGCAAGGTTAGTTGTCTCAAATTCAACTTTCCTAGTTTTTTGAATTTCTATAGTGAGCTTGAAATCACTTTTTGTTATGTTCTCCTCCAAATCAGATAAATATACTCTTTTCAAAGCAAGTAATTGAGAATCAATTTTATCATCTCGTATTTTATTAAGAAATTTACCTTTTTGTTGTAAATGAAGAAGTACAAATGATGTTTTTTTACTTCTTACATAGCGATATCTCAGAACGGTGGCGATGCGTTTTAAAAGATCTGCACAACTATTTAGTCCAGATTTAGAGAAGCTCTCAAAGTTATCCAACTTGAACATTGAATTCTTTATCGTATTTGTTGAATCAGTACTTGAAGCTTCAATCAGATCTGGTCTAAAATTTGTATACTGCACTTGACATGAAATTAATATTACCTCATTTTCTTTAATCATTTCCTCTTGAAAGTCGATGTCATTTTCATTGTAAGCATAAAAATTAATTATTATTCCTAATATCTCTGGTTCGTTTCCATCTATTGATCCAAATAGATACATATCAGGAAACATATTCATGGGAGCTTCTATTTGGATGTACCAATCTTGCACAAACTCATATTTATTATATGTATTGTATTTTTTAATCATTTCAAAAGTAGAAGTAGAAGGTGTTATTGATACTGCCTTTTGAGTTGAATAACTTTTCTTTTTCTTAAGTGATGGTTGTAACATTTCATTTGCTTTTGGACCAACCAATTCTGCAAATAACAACAAAAAAATATTTGCATTAATCAAAATGAAAATATAATTTCAAATATTGTCACATAATGTTCTTATAAATATTGAAAAACCACCTAATCTAACCATTTCTAAGAGAGTGTACATAAAATATAAAACCACCATACGAGTTGGAGGCAATGTTTGTATATCACTTTTTTTTTTGTTTCTTCTTCACTACTTTACTTCGAATTTCAGGCACACCAAATTCCGTAGTTTCTAGAAAAAAAATTATGGAATACATGAAATACCAAATATTATTAAACAACCTTATAATACATGATTTCTATTTACATGCACAATAATAAATGAGTACATATGCTATGCAAGTTTTACTATATGACACCAAAAGTTATCACGTGGGTAAAATTGCTAAGAAAAGAAACCACCGAATCCAACCATTTCTAAAAGAGTACATAAAATATAAAACCCCCATACCAGTTGAAGGGGGCATCATTTGTATATCACTTGTTTTTCTTTTTCTCTTTGCTACTTTACTTCGAATTACACACCCAACAATTTCCATGGTTTCTAGAAAGAAAAATATTATGGAAGACATGAAATAACAAATAGTATTAAACAACCTTATAATACATGATTTCCATTTACACACACAATAATAAATGAGTACATATGTTATGCAAGTTTAGTGTATGACACCAAAAGTTATCACATAGTTAAAATTTCTTGGAAAAAAATACCCATGTTAGCATGGGTTGTCCTCATTAAAACCCCACTCCTAATGCTATTTCCATAGGTTTTATTAATCAACAACGAGCTATTAACAAAATGTATAACGATTGTAACAAAGTATAAACTAAAATTGTCATACCATTTAAAGAATTTGATGTTGTGTTTCTTGAACTTCCTTTTTCCTTGGATGCTTCCTTTGAATTCTCACTAGCTTCATAGTCGATGGTATCTGAAAATAAAGTAAAAAATTGTTATCACAGTTTCGAATTATTGAAGAAAATATGAATTTATAAATACTATAACTAGTCGCATCATTATATGTGTAACAAAATGAACAAGAACAATAACAAGTGTAAAACTCACAATAATAGCTAATCAAAGTTAGAAAAAGGGCGCCCCCAAATAATTTATTATGTTCTTTTCATCATGAATATAGGAAAGCAAACATGTACTAGGTTTCCTTCTAGCATGAGCATAAGAACATTTCCAAAAGACATTACATTGTGAATAAATAAAAACAATTGTAGAGACTACAACAACATCATATATACACAAAATTTATCTCTTATAGTCATGTATATTCTTAGTTTGCTTTAGAAAAAATAAAAGCAAAACACAATGAAAGAACATTAACTATGGTGATCATTATATTTTCTTCTAGATCTTCGTCTAGCACAAAGACAAACACATAACGACTTTGCAAGGTGAAAGAAATATAAATGTGATATAATTACTTCTAACACGAACAAAATCATATTGCCAACAAGAATCTTGCAAAGCAAAAGAAATATTCGCATCCTAGATTTATTTCTATTACAAACGCATGGATATTGTTAAAAAAAAACATTGTAAGGTGAAAGAAATCTAGCACATGCTAGAATTATTTTTAGTACAAACACATTCATATTTCCAAGAAAAACATTGCAAAACAAAATAAATATAGCACAAGCTAGATTTCCTTCTACCACAAACACAAACACATTGTCATTAAAAATATTGCAAGGCAAAGAAAATGTAACCCATGCTAGACTATATTCTATCGCATACAAGAAGATTGCCAACAACAACATTGTATTGTAAAGCAAATCTAGTGGATGCTAAATTTCCTTCTAGAAAAAACATAAACACAATGTCAATAAAAACATTGCAATAATAATATTTCCTGGGACATTTGACCTTGCCTTTTAGAGACGATGAGGTTTTAGTCCATGCCTACATAGATTGTTGTTACAATATAAAAAATGTTAAACCCTGGAATGATTAGAAGGCCCTTCATATGGAATATGTGGTCTAAGAATGGGATAATGTACAAAGATTTCCTCCTATAAAAAACACAAGAACGTTGCAAATAACAACATTACAAGGTGAAAGAAATATAATGCATACTATATTTCCTTCTAATGGAAACATAATCACATAACAACATTGTAGGGTGAGAAAATTTAGTCTGTGTTACATTTACTTATAACACAAACATATAAATATTTCCAATGACAACATTACACGACAAAAAAATATAGCATAAGCTAGATTTTCTTTTAGCCTAAACAGAAACATGTTAGCATTCACAACATTGCAATGTAAAATAAAATCTAACATGTGTTGGATTTCCTTTTAGCGCAAACTTGAGCACATAGAAACATTGTAGAGTGAGAAATCTATCAAGTGCTAGATTTATGTCTACCACAAATACAAGCATGTTGCCAACAACAACATTGTAGAGTATAAGAATTCTAGATTGTGTTAAATTTTCTTCCAACACAAACAGAAGCACATTTTAATTTGAAAGAAATTTAACACATGTTATATTTCCTTTGAGCACAAACACAAGAACATAACAACATTGTAGGACTAAATAAGTTTAATGTGTGCTAGATTAACAACATTGCAATTTAAAATAAAATCTAACATGTGTTAGATTTCCTTTTAGCGCAAACTCTAGCACATACAAACATTTTTAGAGTGAGAAATCTAACAAGTGCTAGATTTATGTCTACCACAAATACAAGCACGTTGCCAACAATAACATTGTAGAGTATAAGGAATCTAGCTTGTGTTAAATTTTCTTCCAACACAAACACAAGCACATTCAATTTTGAAAGAAATCTAATACATGCTATATTTCCTTCTAACACAAACACAAGAACATAACAACATTTTAGGACTAAATACGTCTAATGTGTGCCAGATTAACAGCATTGCAATGTAAAAGAAAATCTAACATGTGTTAGATTTACTTTTAGTGCAAACTCAAGCACATAGAAACATTGTAGAGTGAGAAATCTAGCAAGTGCTAGATTTATGTCTACCACAAATACAAGCATGTTGCCAACAACAACATTGTAGAGTATAAGAAATATGGCTTGTGTTAAATTTTCTTCCAACACAAACACAAGAAAAATTAAATTTGAAATAAATATAACACATGTTATATTTCCTTCTAGCACAAACACAAGAACATAACAACATTTTAGGACTAAATAAGTCTAATGTGTGCTAGATTAACAACATTGCAATGTAAAAGAAAATCTAACATGTGTTAGATTTCCTTTTAGCGCAAACTCAAGCACATAGAAACATTCAAGAGTGAGAAATCTAGAAACTGCTAGATTTATGTCTACCACCAATACAAGCACGTTGCCAACAACAACATTGTACAGTATAAAAATTCTAGATTGTGTTAAATTTCTTCCAACACAAACACAAGCACATTTTAATTTGAAATAAATCTAACACATGCTATATTTCCTTCTAGCACAGACGCAGAAACATAACAACATTGTAGGACTAAATAAGTCTAATGTGTGCTAGATTAACAACACTGCAATGTAAAAGAAAATCTAACATGTGTTAGATTTCCTTTTAGCTCAAAGTCAAGCACATAGAAACATTGTAGATTGAGAATTCTAGCAAGTGCTAGATTTATGTCTACCACAAATACAACACGTTGCCAACAACAACATTGTAGAGTATAAGAAATCTAACTTGTGTTAAATTTTCTTCCAACACAAAAACAAGCACATTTAAATTTGAAAGAAATCTAACACATGCTATATTTCCTTCTAGCACAAACACAAGAACATAACAACATTTTAGGACTAAATAAGTCTAATGTGTGCTAGTTTAACAACATTGCAATGTAAAAGAAAATCTAACATGTGTTAGATTTCCTTTTAGCGCAAAGTCAAGCACATAGAAACATTGTAGATTGAGAAATCTAGCAAGTGCTAGATTTTTGTCTACCACAAATACAAGCATGTTGCCAACAACAACATTGTAGAGTATAAGAAATCTAGCTTGTGTTAAATTTTCTTCCAACACAAACCCAAGCAAATTTAAATTTGAAAGAAATTTAACACATGTTATATTTCCTTCTAGCACAAACGCAAGAACATAACAACATTTTAGGACTAAATAAGTCTAATGTGTGCTATATTAACAACATTGCAATGTAAAAGAAAATCTAACATGTGTTAGATTTCCTTTCAGCGCAAACTCGATCACATAGAAACATTGTAGAGTGAGAAATATAGCAAGTTCTAGATTTATGTCTACCACAAATACAAGCACGTTGCCAACAACAACATTGTAGAGTATAAGAAATCTAGCTTGTGTTAAATTTTCTTCCAACCCAAACACAAGCACATTTAAATTTGAAATAAATCTAACACATGCTATATTTTCTTCGAGCACAAACACAAGAACATAACAACATTGTAGGACTAAATAGGTCTAATGTGTGCTAGATTAACAACATTACAATGTAAAATAAAATCTAACATGTGTTAGATTTCTTTTTAGCGCAAACTCGAGCACATAGAAACATTCTAGAGTGAGAAATCTAGCAAGTACTAGATCTATGTCTACCACAAATACATGCACGTTGCCAACAACATTGTAGAGTATAAGAAATCTAGCTTGTGTTAAATTTTCTTCCAACACAAACACAAGCATATTTAAATTTGAAAGAAACCTAGCACACGCTATATTTCCTTCTAGCACAAACACAAGAAAATAACAACATTTTAGGACTAAATAAGTCTAATGTGTGCTAGATTAACAACATTTGAATGTAAAAGAAAATCTAACATGTGTTAAATTTCCTTTTAGCACAAACTCAAGCACATAAAAACATTGTAGAGTGAGAAACCTAACAAGTTGTGATGGATTTCTGACACAAAACAATCTCATACTCACCTCCATATCCCTCCACATGCTCCTTCCCATCTAGGAGATGCATATACATGTTCATAAACCACATCAAGTAAATTGTCTCTCTCACTCATGTGAAATCCTAGGTCTTTGTAAGATTTCCCAAACCATGCAAATAGAACAAACTCTAACATTATCATCAAGAAAAAAATTCCCTCCCTATGTTGGCTAAATCTAGAGTTGAGATGGATCTAAAGGAAAAGCTTGCACCTTGAGAAATTTGATCCCTTTGTAAGCTATCTAAATCTAGAGTTAAGATGAACCTAAAATGGTTTAATTATTAATAATTATAATTCTTATTTTATTTTATTTTATATTTATGTAATTTGACTAAATTAACAAGTTTAAGTAACATTACATAACCTTAGAACATCTCATTCACTTTGGGATAAAGTCTCCCATGTAATCATTCATGTTGGACTAAAGCCTCTCCATGCAATTATTTAAATTTGTAGATATTTATTTTTATCTTAATCAATAATATTTAATATAAAGTAGAAATTATAAACTTGGAAAAGCCCATAAATATTATAAATATCAAGTGAATTACAATGAAATTTGAACCATTTAAAATCATAGTTTTATATTTTTATTTTGGAAAAATTTCAAACCATAAAATTGATAATAATAAAAAATTTATTAAATATATGGGTATTTTATTTAATTTTATAAATATCATATACAATAATACATGAAAAATGTAATATAATTTCAAAAATTGTAATTTATAATTTTAAAATCACTAATAAAAAATATTAACATACCAAATTCTTTGTTATTATTAAAATTTGTAGATATTTATTTTCATTTTAATGGATAATATTTAATATATGATGGAAAGTATAAATTTGGAAAGGGCTACCCATATTATAAATATTAAGTGCATTATAATGTAATTTGAACCATTTAAATTTATGATTTTATATTTTTAATTTAAAAATAAAATAAAATTAAAACATATAATTAATTAAATTTATGATTTTACATTTCTAATTAAAAAAAATTCAAAACATAGAATTGAAAACATATTGAAAAGAGGGTCCTCTACATGGAGTTGGTAGAAATGTTCACTGCAAATGAGATAAGGTGTCCTTGAAATCACATTATACACTTGTCTGATTCATCACTGCAATGAGCCAAGGTATACAAATTTTAGGGATACCCAAAGAGCAACCAGTAGCTAAAATTCTTTATGCCAACACTATGGAACTAGAGGGAATGGATTCAATGGAGATCAAGACCTTGCGTTGTGTTTTGCTAAGTGGAAGAGGTCCCTATAAATTAAAATTTTCCTAGAGATAGGGACAAGCAACTAATAACAAGCGGAAGCACTAACAATGTATCAAGGAGTTAGGTTCCTCAAGGACATTGTGCAAAGGGATGTAGTTATTGTTGAGGACTCCAACATAATCACAAAATTTACTTTAAGGGAAATACCATTGTACTATGAGGAGCATACAAGAGTATGCTTACATATTACTACTATATTCAATGCTAACCCTAAAATTCATGAATGGTATATGTTGAACTAGTCTTATGATTTATTATCTATGTTGTTTATAATCAAGGTAATAATGAGAACCAACACCTTGCACAAAAAAGAACAATTATCATGAAGTATATGGAAAGTGAACCAAATGGTAGCATACCCTCCTAGTGGAATTATGTCTTTCATAGTTGAATATTACCTTGTAATTGAGTCACAAGTGTAATCACTCAATCAAATGTTGTAAACATACCAATGTCATTTTGGAACTAGATTGGTAAGCCTAATAATAAATGTTATGTTAATTTATAAATAAGATTAAATACTTGTTGAGTAGCAATGACATGGTACACTAATTAGAACCAATCTAGATCCATCTTAATTCTGAATTTATTAAATGCTAAGGGATCAAATTTTTTGGCATGCAAACATTTCTTCAGGTTTTGCACTAAAAAAGAGGTTTTCACTTCAAAAGATTTGACCTCTCTCAATAATTGATAAATGATTTAGGCTAATATGTTAAATGATTTAAATAGCTGAAATTCACATTGTATTAATATAAAAAGTTATTAAATCATTTATAATTCAACTTTATATTTCTTTTAATTTAAAATATATTGATAAATTATACTTGTTAAATAATTTATAATTAAATATATCATTTATATTAAATTTTAAATCTATTTTTTTTAGATTTAATGATAATTTTGTCTAACTTATATTAGTTTCATTATTTTTATTAAATATTAAAATTTAATTATTTTTTAAAAAGTTTACTAAAATCACTATTGAAATTTCAAAACTTTAAAGATATTAACATTTATACACAATTTAATTAAAAAAATCAAACTTATATGACTTAGAAGGCTCTCTTATATATAATTTATTTAGTTAAAAAGCATTTAATTTAAACAATTTGTAAAATTGTCTATCACTAATACCAATCTAGATCCATTTTAACTCTTTATCTACTCAAAAGGAATTAAATCACCATGGACAATACCATGGGTTCTCATAAACTCAGAGCTCAAAAATTGACTTGACCAAGTCAAATTTACCATAACTACCCAATAAAAATTAATTAAAAAAATAATAACTTTTTATTTTAATATAGGGTTATTTTTATTTTATTTTAAGTAACCAAAATTATAATATAATATATCAAACATTTCACCCAAAAATAATGAAAAAAATGTAATTAAATTAATTACATTTTACACCATTAATATTATTAAACATTTACCTAATCCATTAATATTATTAAACATTTACCTAATTACATTGTACACCATTGAACATTTGAAAAAAACTAAGGAGAAAGAAGAGTATCAACATGAACATTAAGGACCAGAGCCAACTCTAAATAAAGCCACTCCAGATTTAGTGACATATGTGCAGGTGTGTCGTAGCTTTTATTACTCTGCCATATAGTGCATACATCTCGCTCAATGTTGGGAATTGATATGTAATTTGCAACCACCTTGTCTCTTTCATGATAAGCTCCGGGGCAGATATTGTCACAATAGTATAGTTTCAGACACAGGAAAATATTAAAAGACTCGCTGTAGTAAACAAATGGAAAAAAAATCTAAGTTATTTTACACTGGTTATTTTTATTTTAATTAGATTTCGAAACTATTTTAAAATTTGACGGACAAAATATTAAATAATTGACATCATTTTTATCAATCAAATTTAAAAATATTCTATATGCAAAAAAATGTACAATCACATTAAATTCAACCACTGTAAATACTTTGCAAGAGAAGTTTCATTATTTGTTTAAACACTTATATTGGACTTTGACGGAAGAAATGAGAACATAAGGAGTCACGATAGGTTCTATGGTGGATGTGCAATACCCATCAAAGTTGGCATCCTTTTCATTGTGCAATTTGTTTATCAAAAATCGAAGTAAGATGTTGTAGAGCTTGATATCCATTGTTTAGGCATTGAACCATAGAGCTCTCTATTTGATTTCTATTGTTGATGTTTTTAATAAACAGTTAGTTAATACAACATCAACTGCTAGAACAAAGATAAGGAGTGGTGAGATTTTTTTATCAAATGAGTGAAAAAAGTACCTGGCCTCTTTCTTATTATTATACCTGCCCACTGCTAGGTATATAGCGATCGATAAATCGTTGAAAGCCTATTATTTTCTTTCGACTTTTTCCAAATGGCTTGATTTAAGCCAATGTTTTCTAGAAATTTTTATTTAAAATTATTTTCATTTTATTTTTAATTTTTTTTTATTGGACAAGCAACTTAGGAGTCTTATTGCAGTTTATTACAAGCTTTTCACTTTTAGATTGGGTTAAAGAGTCAAGTTTAGATATAATATATAGAATATGATGGAAACATTTAATTTCAAAAAACTAATCCTAAGTCTCACGTAGCATTAATCTAATAACATTTTTTGTTTGGAATTTTTTAGCCTAATTACATAGCTTAATATTACATAGCCATCTGGCTCTTTTCGTGTTAATTACATACTATTGCATTGCTTAATATTACATAGCCATCTGGTTCTTTCGTGTCAGTGAGCACTAACTTTCTCTGTCCAACAAACTTCTTGTTTTAAGTCCTCTGCACCCAAACCTGGTCATGCACATTCTCTGTCCTGCAGACTTCTGGTTTTAAGTCCTCTACAAGGATACACATTCTCAACGAATTGCTATGTTTCGAGCACCCTAATTTGTCCCTGCTTCATACGCCTGTGGCCTGCATAATAACTCGCCAAACACTAGTTAATTAAGGCATAATTTTTCAAGTACTAGATCTTCAGGTACTAGATGACGATTATTACTGTTTCGTTCGTTCAGTTCCTCAGCGCTTCAGGCCTCGCACTATTCTTATTACAACAGCATATCAATGCTCTCTTCCTCTTCATACATGTTGGGTACATATAACAGGCTGCCCCATATACAATTTGATGGCATAGCTCTGTGGTTTCCTGACATTACCTCTTCGACAACGGGGGTTCAGAATCTCGGCTTCCTTCATTATCAAGAAGCAGACAGTTTAGTAGGCTAAAGATTCAATCAGGATTGTCTTACAGTTCTCGGTGATAGATTCTTACTTATGAAAAGTAGTTTCATGTTCTAACTCTAACCAGGGCACTATGCTTTGCTAATCATAGCACTATGCTTTTATACACCTATAGGGTGTTATAATATATTCTTTAGGTTCTTTGGACTTCTTTGGAGAGAAAACCCCGTCTAAAGTTCTTTAGTGCAGTGTGTTACTATCCCCGGTCTACTCTCAACATACGGATGGAAACTTCCCTTCTGTAGATTTGCAACTTGAGGTCACATTGTTCTTTATGGGTTTGAGGTGTGATGGCCTTGCCTTTGAGACAAACTGCGCCAAGATATAGAGTGTAGAGACCCATATGCTTCCGCATGATCGAGAGAAATAAAACAATTCCACATGCCATTGTTCAGGTAGAGTTTGTCACCCATTCATTCTGGCTTGAGACCATTTTTAGATTGGTCTAGTTGTCGCATCATATTTGCTATATCTTTGACACAATATTTAGTAGGGAGTGTTATCCATACTTCGCTTTTTATGCCTATTAGGCCATAGCCTCGAATAGAGACCCATTGATTGGCTTCATCATTGAAAGCAGACTCGAATAGACCCATTGATTGGCTTCATCATTGATGCTTTCAGAGGTTTCAGACCATCGTCAGTCAATTGGCATCTTGGTGGATAGCTTCCACATATACAGGTAGGATGTGTAGGCCTGACTTGACCTACCAAGTAGGTTAAAGGCCAAAATGGACTTTTTTGTAGAGATTTTTCCCTCATATGGTATGAGGTATTCAACCTAGATTCTCGATGGATCTTCCAGTCACAGTGTATGGTCTTCCATTTGAGCTACAAGGTCTGAGTCTTTGTTCCGTTGGTAGTTCAAGGGCTGCCCTCCAAAGTTCGCCATGCCAAAAGGAAGCAGTCAGATAGTTTATGCCCCTTTTATCATCGTTTAAAATCCTTGAAGCATCTTTTAAGGGATTGTAGATTTTATAGATCATGCTGGAGGTTGGTGCAGGACTGGCATTTTGTTCTGCTTCATGGGCAGCTTGATTCGTGCACACAGCTTCATTGGTATGGTCAACCTACAACATTTCTTTGAGGAGAGACATTGAACATTGCTATCATCCCATTGTATAGAAGTTACGCTGGCATCACCCCTGATCAAGGCTCACTGTAAAAAGAGTTGTCTACATCAGCAATCAATGGATGTGTCACAACTACTAGTGCTAGTTACACATAATTGGTGGTCTTCCCCGCAAGTCTTAGCAAGTTGCCAATCTAGAGGCCACATTACCCCACAACACGACGTACTTTGCACTGATCATAGAGCAGCTACCAACTACCAAATGATCATGATCCATATCCATAATAGGCAGACCAGGAAGGAACTCTATGGTCATAACTCAATCTCAAGTTTTAACATACAAAGTGTTGTGGGTATGGTTTAAAGGAAAATGCAACACGTTGATGTATTGGCAAGAACCCATAACTAATCTAAATCCCTCACACAATCACAATGTGATTATCCGAGAGCCCCGGCTCCATTACCAATGTTGACTAACTGAACCATCTCTAGAATCTAACCTACGAGCCTTATAATTACAAAAGGATTAAATTCCCGCTAGTATGAAGAAACAATGGCATATGCATCCATTGTTGTTTCCTTCCTAGTTCAAATTTGAAAAACATAAAATTAAAATGACTACAATGCAATACCTGTTGTTTCGCATCTTGCTCTATCAACTTGTTTGCCTGCTTTCTCAGAGCATCCATTGTTTTCCTGTTATCAATCATAAAGAGCCCACATTTCAAAAATCTCTATACAAATACACATCCATATCCAAGAGCAAACAATCCTTAAAAAATTTGGAATTTGAGGAACAATGTGCCTCTCAATAATTCAAAAATATTGTGGATTCAAATATTCACAGATCCACTGTCAAACATGATCAGGTGGGTAAACACAACTAAATGTTGGTTTCAAATCAAGACCTTAATATTAGTCAAACCTTCTGGCTGAGATCCCCCAAGAGCCAATAATGCAATGCAAGTTGCGAAGGGGCTCCGTCAATCATTTAAAATGATTAAATGGATAACTGACATTTATGTTTCGATCACAGCAAATCAATCGCAACAAAAGCCTAAAGGCAATTCACAATCTGCAAGGACATCAAATCCGCTCAGTTCTCTCGGAGCCAAGCGAAGGCCAGAAAGGATATGAATGAATAAAAATTCATGCAGGAAGTAAATCATTCAAACACATAAGGAATTCAAAAGCCTCGATGCTTCTGTTTCATCCGTCGAACTCCCATGCCACTGTGCAAAACTTGGTATGCCCATAAAGAGCAGATAATCAAGAAGGAAACGCTTCAATCACAGACTGGAAATCAGGGATGGTGATTATTTTATAACGACTAAATCCACCTTCTAATAAAATCTTCTTCCATTCTTTCTCTGTTCTTTCCTTCCCACCAGAGCAGTGTGCCACCATTACCAGATCAAATCCACCCAACCACCCAAAATAACCCCAATTGACTCATATGCTGTGTTTAGTTAAGGGTTTTTTTCAAATATTAAAACATGAAAGGCCTTATATTTCATCAATATTATGTACTCGTGCCAAGAGCATATAAAGAATGTATTTCCATTCTTTCTACTGAATAAAAATTAAGATTTTTTCCATGGAAAAAGGAAAGTTTCATGTCGAAAAGTTTAACTAATGAAAACAATAAATTATGTATGGCAACTTCCCACTGAGAGTGCAGTGTGCACTACATAGCTGGGTATTAGAGAGAGAAACAATCATATGGCCACTAGCAAATCAACTTACAGACCATAGCAAAGGATTTTTAGTATCAGAATTTTTTTTATTGAAGTAACCTAAACAATCTTGCTCTGGCATCTTGCAAGTTATACTCAAAATATTTAAAGAAAAAAGAAAATATTAATGAAAAAATTAATTGCAATATTCAAAAGGAGGCCATTCTCATGTCACCCAGTAGACACGATGTAAAGGAAGATAAGCATAGTCACCGGACAGTCATCAACGAGGTAGACTCTGCCTATTCAAGGTAGACGTCCTCTGGAATTTGAATATAGCTAACGGGCAAAGAAATATTGAAACTAGCAGGTTCTTAGTCAATGATGTTCACATTACAAGGGAAAGTCTTGCTGAAAGACAAGGGGAAAAATGCCCATTTTTTACTCGATGGCTCCAAAACTCAATATAACATCAATTTCATTAGGTAAAGAGACCTGTCAATCTAGTAGTCAATAAAATGACTGGAAAATACTAAATAGAGATCATTGGTGCAAATTACACTGAATCATACATCGCCTGGATGGCATAGACTCTAATACAAATAGCTCTCCATGCACTTGAGCTAGCTATAGTGCCTTTCTTGGTTATTTAGTGTAGTTGCTATAGTAAACTAAAGAGGATACGTAAAGTTCCTTTGCATCAATTATTATCCCCAAATCCTACATTTCTTTGAGGAGAGACATTGAACATTGCTATCATCCCATTGTATAGAAGTTACGCTGGCATCACCCCTTATCAAGGCTTACTGTAAAAAGAGCTATCTACATCAGCAATCAATGGATGTGTCACAACTACTAGTGCTAGTTACACATAATTTGTGGTCTTCCCCGAAAGTCTTAGCAGGCTGCCAATCTAGAGGCCACATTACCCCACAACACGACGTACTTTGCACTGATCATAAAGCAGCTGCCAACTACCAAATGATCATGATCCATGTCCATAATAGGCAGACCAGGAAGGAACTCTATGTTCATAACTCAATCTCAAGTTTTAACATACAAAGTGAAGTGGGTATGGTTTAAAGGCAAATGCAACACGTTGATGTATTGGCAAGAACCCATAACTAATCTAAATCCCTCACACAATCACAATGTGATTATCTGGGAGCCCCAGCTCCATTACCAATGTTGACTAACTAAACCGTCTCTAGAATCTAACCTAAGAGCCTTATAATTACAAAAGGATTAAATTCCGGCTAGTATGAAGGAACAGTGGCATATGCATCCATTGTTGTTTCCTTCCTAGTTCAAATTTGAAAAACATAAAATTAAAATGACTACAATGCAATATCTGCTGCTGTTTTGCAACCTGCTCTATCAACTTGTTTTCCTGCTTTCTCAGAGCATCCATTGTTTTCCTGTTATCAATCATAAAGAGCCCACATTTCAAAAATCTCTATACAAATCCACATCCATATCCAAGAGCAAATAATCCTTAAAAATTTGGAAATTTGAGGAACAGTGTGCCTCTCAATAATTCAAAAATATTGCAGATTCAGATATTCACAGATCCACTGTCAAACATGATCAGGTGGGTAAACACAACTAAATGCTGGTTTCAAATCAAGACCTTAATATTAGTTAGACCTTCTAGCTGAGATCCCCAATGAGCCAATAATGCAATGAAAGTTGCGAAGGGGCTCCGTCAATCATTTAAAATGATTAAATAGATAACTAACATTTATGTTTCGATCACAGCAAATCGATCGCAACAAAAGACTAAAGGCAATTCACAATCTACAGGGAAATTAGGGATGGTGATTATTTTATAACGACTGAATCCACCTTCTAATAAAATCTTCTTCCATTCTTTCTCTATTCTTTCCTTCCCACCAGAGCAGTGCGCCACCCTTACCAGATCAAATCCACCCAACCACCCAAAATAACCCCAATTGACTCATATGTTGTGTTTAGTTAAGGTTTTTTTTTTCAAATATTAAAACATGAAAGGCCTTATATTTCATCTCATTATGTACTCATGCCAAGAGCATATAAAGAATGTATTTCCATTCTTTCTACTGAATAGAAATTAAGATTTTTTCCATGGAAAAAGGAAAGTTTCATGTCGAAAAGTTTAACTAATGAAAACAATAAATTATGTATGGCAACTTCCCACTGAGAGTGCAGTGTGCACTACATAGCTAGGTATTAGAGAGAGAGAAACAATCATATGGCCATTGGCAAATCAACTTACAGACCATAGCAGAGGATTTTTAGTATCATAATTTTTTTTTATTGAAGTAACCTAAACAATATTGCTCTGGCATCTTGCAAGTTATACTCAAAATATTTAAAGAAAAAAGAAAATATTAACGAAAAAATTAATTGCAATATTCAAAAGGAGGCCATTCTCATGTCACCCAGTAGACACGATGTAAAGGAAGATAAGCATAGTCACCCGACAGTCATCAGCGAGGTAGACTCTGCCTATTCAAGATAGACGTCCTCTAGAATTTGAATATAGCTAATGGGCAAAGAAATATTGAAACTGGCAGGTTCTTAGTCAGTGATGTTCACATTACAAGGGAAAGTCTTGCTGAAAGACAAGGGGCAGAATGCCCATTTTTTACTCGATGGCTCCAAAACTCAATATAACATCAATTTCATCAGGTAAAGAGACTTGTCAGTCCAATAGTCAATAAAATGACTGGAAAATACTAAATAGAGATCATTGGTGCAAATTACACTGAATCATACATCACCTGGATGGCATAGACTCTAATACGAATAGCTCTCCATGCACTTGAGCTAGCCACAGTGCCTTTCTTGGTTATTTAGTGTAGTTGTTATAGTAAACTAAAGAGGATACGTAAAGTTCCTTTGCATCAATTATTATCCTCAAATCCCACATTTCTTTGAGGAGAGACATTGAACATTGCTATCATCCCATTGTATAGAAGTTACGCTGGCATCACCCCTGATCAAGGCTCACTGTAAAAAGAGTTGTCTACATCAACAATCAATGGATGTGTCACAACTACTAGTGCTAGTTACACATAATTGGTGGTCTTACTTGCAAGTCTTAGTAGGCTGCCAACCTAGAGGCCACATTACCCCACAACACGACGTACTTTGCACTGATCATAGAGCAGCTACCAACTACCAAATGATAATGATCCATATCCATAATAGGCAAATGAGGAAGGAACTCTATGGTCATAACTCAATCTCAAGTTTTAACATACAGTGGGTATGGTTTAAAGGCAAATGCAACACGTTGATGTATTGGCAAGAACCCATATCTAATCTAAATCCCTCACACAATCACAATGTGATTATCTGGGAGCCCCAACTCCATTACCTACGAGACTTATAATTACAAAAGGATTAAATTCCCGCTAGTATGAAGGAACAGTGGCATATGCATCCATTGTTGTTTCCTTCCTAGTCAAATTTGAAAAACATAAAATTAAAATGACTACAATGCAATACCTGCTGCTGTTTCGCAACCTGCTCTATCAACTTGTTTGCCTTCTTTCTCAGAGCATCCATTATTTTCCTGTTATCAATCATAAAGAGCCCACATTTCAGAAATCTCTATACAAATCCACATCCATATCTAAGAGCAAACAATCCTTATAAAATTGGGAATTTGAGGAACAGTGTGCCTCTCAATAATTCAAAAATATTGTGGATTCAGATATTCACAGATCCACGAAACTGGAAGTAAGGTATAGCCTTTTTTTAAAAAACAAAGATTAAGGTTTCATAATTATAAGAAAAATATTATTAGGTCAAGCGAAGAAAAAAGAAAAAAGAGATTGTAAAGTAGAGAACCTGCATGAACTTACTCGGCAGGGCTGAGGTTTTTCCATATATGTAAAATAGTAAAAAAAGATTCGATAACATAATTTTAAGAAAAATCGAATCAAAATATTTGGATTTTCACCCAAAACGATTACGGCTATACCAACATCAAAGACGATTTTTCTATTTGAACATTTCATGACCTACTCAAGTCCTGTGCATTACTTTGCCTTATATTTATAGGAAATTTGTTATGGCATTATTAAAATATCAATCCACAGTCCAAGCATATTTTACCAAAAAGGGTAAAACATAAACAAAACAAGAGACATGACTACATGGTGAATAGAACAAGAAATAGGACTCAAGGTTTCTGGCGAATAATAAGCGTAAATCACCTCCATGACAGCGTACATTACCACTATAAAATTGAGTTTTGGAGATACAAAACCTACTTTACTAGAAATAGGAAACATAAACATAACCAGAAACAAAACAAAACTAGAATCGTGACTATAGAATTTTGACGGATAAGCAACTTGAACCCACCCATCTCCCTGAATATATCATGCACTTAAAAACTGGTGGTGTTGTAGAAGTGTAATCCCAACAGAGGAATGGAAATGATAATAGGAACAAGAACTGAATGGAAAAGAGGTATACTAGTCACGCCTCTACTGACATTGATCTGAATAATGTTGCCTGTCATCAAATGGGTATGTAGCACAGGGTAGAGAAGTCCATCGGTCAGGGGTAGATCTAATCTTCCATTCATTGCCCATCGTAGTTTTAACAAAAATTTACTTGGGAATATCGACCTCCAACCTAAACCGTTCTATTGAATGACATATGGCAAGCTATTAGTTATTTCAAAAGTGAAAATCTCTACATAAGCCACCAATAAGGCATTGGTTCACTAGTGAGGTCAGTAGAGTTTAACCCAACCACCAGGCTTCACTATCACTGTTGTCCACGCCACCTAAATGGCATAACAGGAAAGCACCGGGGGATTTTGGTAGAAAAATTACCATCCAGACTTATCACCTAAACCAACGGAAGTCACTCATGGAAAAGTTTATTGCATTAATTCTTATAATTAAACAATAAAAATAAAATGTAGTTACCTACCTCTTGAGTGGGTTTAGTATCCTCTAGAAACCTCTCCTCTGGCACAGAGCCTCGATCCTGCTTGTCTCAGTTCACATACATTTCCTCGGCATCTGATTTCATTGCTTCGGAACTCTCGGAACCCTGTGGTGCAGGCAAATCCGAGGCCTTTTTTGTGTCTCTGAAATTTATAGGGACGACTGGATCATCACAATCCACCTGTGGCAGAGCATCTAGATGGTGACCTCCTACAGTCTTGGGACATTTTATTTCCTTGTCTTAATCAACGCATTTTTTCTCTCTTTTCTGCTTAATTTCTTCACTGATTTCAGGGTCAGAAAGACAACTGTCGTCTTCTTTGGCACATAACCCATACCTTCGGCTCCATCTTCCTCTGTGGAATCTTGTACATACAGCCTCTTGAGTGCCTCTTGCACTTGTCTAGAAGTGTTTTAAAGTTGCAAAGAGTGATGGAGGCTTGGGGATGGGCCATCGCACAGGAGTGTGGGCAACCTTGTGCAAATCCCTTCATAGAATGAAACCACCACGATTGGAGGCACCTAGAATCCAATTTCTTGTATTCAAACAAATGTATCAAATCAAACCTGCGACAACATGGCCGCGACCTTCCTCTTTCTTCCCTGGAAAAACCTTGCAACATGAGGAAAATGAATAGATTTTGATATTTGAGAAACAGAATGGGATGACATGGCGACCTTCCTCCCTGGAACGCGAGGGAAATGAACAAATTTTGATATTTGAAAAACCCTGGAACGCGAGGGAAATGAACAAATTTTGATATTTGAAAAGCAGAAATGCCGTGAAACTTTGAATGGAACTTAAATGAAATGATTTTGTGTTTTTCAATTGGAATTAAATTCCATTAAATGAAATGTGTAAGTGTTTTATTTGGCTTAATAGGGAGGTATTGCTTATGGTAAAGAATTATTAATCATATGACGCTTGTTTCTATGTAGGAAAATTTATTTGAGGGGATTTTGGTTGATTTTTCAATGTAATCATGTTACATTAAAGGTGAATTATGGTGACATAAAAATAAGTTGTGTGTGGTTAAAAAGTGCAGTGAAGTCGTAATGTTATAAGATTAATGATTATTTCTAATAAAATGTTTGGTTTAGTAAGGCTAACTAATCTATGGAGATGCTCCAATATTAAATAAGAAATTGCAGATAGAACAGAAAGCAAATGGAAATAAAGAATTTGTCTAGAGAAGATCATATGGAAGAATCCAAGAGGAATTTCCATGGTAGTCTAACCCTAGGGTTTTTTCTAGTGTGAAGATGGGTTTTCACCTGCACCCGGGAGCGATAACAACATGAGGGAATGGTCACAACACTAGCCAACAAGGGTCAGTGCACCTGGTTTATATTTATCTGTGGCGGTTTGGCAGCTTATGGTCTTGCGGGTTTTCTCAGTCAACTAGTAAGGGGATCGAACGGTGGAGGTGAACGTTTTGTTCAGTTGGGCCAATGTCTCTCAGAGGGTGCCGTGCACAACATCACATAGGGATAGTATAACGGAGTACATGTGAACATCATTTTGTATCGACGAGGAACTTGTGGATTATTCTTCTCATTCTATGGAGGCTTCCCAAATTTGGGTTGAGGGGCCACATCAACACCAAACTGGGGTTTCACCGGCGACACACCATGAACCAGAAGTCCAAGTCAACGCATTTACCTCAGAGATGGATGATGTGAAGGTTTCCCTAAATGCCTTAGGGTTTTCCCACCCAGGCTCGACGATAAATCCGAACTTTCTTCAACTACAAGAGGACCAGGCTCAGTCGAACCTGAATATCCCATCACCATCGGAGTTACAGTACTGGGAACTCAAACAACAGGGTCTCGCGACAAATGTACAAGGGGCGTCTTATGTGGTGGTTGGGGGCACGAGCGTTCATGGGACTGATACATATGGCGTCATAAATACTGAGAATAATGTACCATGCTCATCAGGAGTAGACCCCCAAGGCTAGCGACTTGCTCATGCAGCTCGCACTTCAGGACATTTTGATGGCATCACTCGTCAGGAACCTGGTATTGAGGATATTAGAGCATCGGATTTGGATGAGTATGAGTCAGCAGAGGACGAACAACACCCGATAGACCACGCACAGAGAACGGGGGGGGAAGAAAAAAACAAAATGCACCAAGGTGCATGAGAAGGGGCGTCTGTTGGTATTCGGAGAAGGTATCAGTATGGCCCAAGATGCATTTACTGAGAGTATTGTGCTTGTTGGAAGGGTTCATGGTCGAAATTATACCCTTGGGCGATTGAAGCATTGGACTGTGGAAATTTGGGGACATTTATTGGACCAGTTGCTGGCGATTATTACCATGACAAGAAGTTGGTTTGCACTCATCTTCACGCAACTAGACCAAGGAGGAACCATTTTGGTGGAACTTGGCCATAAAAGGGACATCTATATTTGCATAGTTTTTTAAGAGAAAATACACCTAGTGGATTATGATTGTAGGCACATCATTTTAGTATCTAGACTGATGTGTAAACACTAACCAAAGGGTATTTAGCTAAACCCACAAAATTATTATAGGTGCTTCTAGAGAAGTAGGTGTTCTTGTGCTCTCATTAGTTAGGTATGGACAATGAAGGTAAAGTAAGTGAAGGACTTGGCCACTATTCTTTCCTATAATTTTGGTCCAATTTTTCAACATCACCATTTTTAAGGTAGTTGTACATTTAGAATTGAGAAGGCCAACGTGAAATTGAGATAAGCTTTGATGGATCCTTTTAGTTGAAAAATACAATTGGGAGGAGATATCAAACATATTTTGGGAAGAGTATCTAGTAATGTGGCTAAGATGAGGGTTATGATTGCCTAAAGTAGCTATGTTGCACGTGTATATATTTCCCCATGGTTATTCTAGTTATCATTATGTGCAATTGTAATAAAAAATCCACAGGGATATTAGAGATCTACCTATGTATGCTAGTCCTACCATAATAAAGTTACACATGTAAAGGCTTCATAAAGAAAGTTACCTACTTGTGATCATCATAATCCAATATTTAGATAAGGGGAGTTATCATAGGTACAAGCCATACTTACTAGGGGAAAGTTTAATATGTGCCACGCGATTCAAATATTAGTCATAAGAGGAGGACATATATGAAGCATAGAACCCAACTCAACAATGAGTTGGAAGGCATGACCGAGGCATTTTTTTGTATCATCTTTTACTAGGTTTTGGCACAGAGAGAAGCTCAACAAAACTTGAAAAATTATGAATTTATAGAAGTAAACATGTAGAAGGTTGGATATGTGGATTTATATAAGGCAAAGTACATAAGGTTAATGAGTCATCTCATATATTCTTTGCACCTACTTTTATGGATAATTTGTGTATCTCTCTAAAGAAATAAACTCTTTTGTACTCTTTTTTTTTTTGTTAAGTGGCTTATGGTTGGTTGATTCTCTATTATAACTTTGAATCTTTTGGAGCTACTCTAGTTTCCTATATATACGAGGTTTGTAAGGTACTTAAATAGATTCAATATTAGGGATAATTTGTAAGAGGGGTTACATTTTTTTATCAATTTTTGGTGTTCACTCTACATTAGAGTTATGTAATACCATGCATGTTATTAGTATAACGAAATACTGTTCTACTGATGTGTTTGTATTTGTACTATATTTGGGTGATATATGCATGTTTTTATTCATTTGAATGATGTTAGTTCTAATGGTTTAAATTGGCACCAATAATATCATAATGAATGTGATCCCCGCTAAAATATTTGACATTTTGCACATTACTTAATGGGAATTATTATATGTGCCTCAAGTGAGACCTTCTTGCTCCTAGAAGATGGAATATTTTAGGAGATTAGACAATAATAGGCCATGTTTGGAAACATTCCATTAACCTTGAGTGTATCATAGAGCCAACATAAAATAATGGGAAATAATTGTCTAAAATCTTTGAACTATGGTAACTAAGTTAAATTAGGGTTTAGTGATCGAGGGGGTAGGATTAACCTACAAAATGGCTTCAAGTGATTTAAATGATTTTAACCATGGCCCTAAATTTCCCCTAATCTTATTTAGGGATGCTAAATTACTTGGAAATGGGTTGGGAAAGGTAGAAGGTGACTTTAGGGAGAGGTGCTTCAAGAAAAAATCTATTTTAATGGCTTTGGGAAAAAATCGAAAAGAAATATTACTTCTAGGAAATTTTTTGGCTATGTTAGTGTACAATTTTTACCTCGGAAAAGATGATTTTTTCACTAAGCCATGATGGTAATTGGAGTAGTTAAAGATCTCAAGTATTGTCTAAGTGGATAGAGGAAGATATGGTGTACTTAGTCATAGTGGGGTACTAAGCTTGGCATTTTATTTTGAGATGAAGGTGGTGTTGTAAGCCAAATACCTTATAATTACAAAAGTATTAGCCTTACTTTGATATTAGAACAATTGATGACATTGTAGTGTAGAGTATATTGCTTGAGTGAATCTTTAGGGAGTTAAAACCCTATGTACTAATTGTAAAAAAATTGTTTCTTGGATTGAATTGGTCGCTCGGGGTATGGGAGCTACTACAATGTAGTTGTCCAATCTGCCCAGTTACTTCCCAAACCTGCAAGTTCTTTGGTTGCTCGCAAAGTGTTTGAAGAAACACCTGAATGAGCTAAGTGGGGCAGCGCTTGGGGCATTTGGGATATGTTTGTCAAAATGTTTCGCCATGATGAAGAGGGTAGGCATGAATCTATCCCTCACTTCTCACGGAAAAAACTAGTAAAGCATGGATCTTCAAATTCATAACCACCCCTTTTCATAATATTTGTAAAACCTCTCTCACAAGGGACTTCCTATATCACGATGTTAGTAGCTAACTTGGTAGTCATGCTTGCTACCAAACTCCATGAACGTACAAGAATTCCAGTTGCGCTTTCGATGCTTATGTAGAAAGGCAGGATGCTACAAGAGGGATTCCGTCTAAGCAACTATGGCATTCAAAATGAGGCTTTAATCTCCCTCGTTGCAGAGATGAAAGGGGGAGCTAAGGGAGAGGAGGCTCCTTCTACCACCAAGTCAGAAAGGCCGCAAGCCTGGTCCCAACTCTTTAAATTTTAAGGATTATTCAGGCTTGGTCTTTGTGGTTGAGCACTCTCTAGCCACTCCTAGCCTGGAACTAATAGAGGTTGGCATCAATTTGAGGGCTGCATAGTAACTCAATCAAGCAATCATATGTCGTTTCAATGGTTTTTGACCCTCATCATCTACCCTTAGGGATTGGATCTATCAAAACTAGGCTTATAACCTAGAATTGATATTTTTCTCAAAGTTTTTTTTGTGGTGATCTTCAAATGTCTTGAGGATAAGCAAAAAATACTTGACCAAGGTCCATGGTTTTGGGGATGAGTTGGTCTTCCAATGAAGCCATGGTTTCCCAACTACAGTCTTCTCACTAAGTCGTCAATGACTACTCCAGTATGGGTAAGATTGCCTAGTTTTCCCATTCACTTTACCCATCCAGGTCTCTTAGAAAAAGTGGGCAATTTAATTGGAAGATTCGTCAAAGTAGACGGGGAAAGACTTTTGAAAGGAATTTTCAGCTATGTTTGCATATGTGTTTAGGTAGATCTCAATGAAGGTCTACCAGATAAAATAGAGCTCAAGTGGATGGGCATTGTGTATTCCCAACCCTTGGACTACGAAAATACAACTTTTTTGATGTAGGAATTACCAACAAGCTAGACACCTTCAAACTGTATGTCCCTCTCCGAAAGGGGCTTCCTCCTTACAGTCATCTAAGAACTCTAACCACAGTTGGAGGGATCTTAAGGAAAGAAGGGGATCCAAAAATTCAACTAGACAGGGAAGAGACAACCCACAACATCCTAATACATTGAACAATAAATCTTAACGCATTCAGAGCATATTCTTTTGGATTAAATATTCCTCTACACGTTTCACTATAGAAGTAGATATGTCCCTCTAAAGTTGATCGAGTGTCTACTAGTAGATCTGTGCTTAAGGTTGATTGCTACCTTGTTCCGTGAATTAGGATAAACTTTGGGTCCTCTTTTAGTAGACACTCAAGCAACTTTGGAGGGACATGTCTGCTTCTATAATGAAATGCATAGAGGAATCTTTAATCCAAAACAATATAATCCCAATGCATTAGGATTTATTTCTTAATGCATTTATCTATGCTCAATATCATCTTTCTATTCGTCGTGGTACTCACAACTTTGAGCCCAAGAATTAGCATGAGGATAGGGGATATCGGTTGAGCCATATATAGGGGATATTGGCCCACAACGTGGATAGCATAGGAGGAAGACACCTAGCTATTAGGTCAATTTTGAATAATGGTTTTGGCTTATGACCATTATTAGCTTAGTGAGAATAAATTAGATGATGTGGGAAATGTGTGGGTTAACCCAATGCATTGTGGGCACTAATAAGTCTTGATTGTGGTTTGATGATTTGTCATCATGGTTAAGTAGAGATCTATGCTTAAACACAATTGTGGAGCTCAATGCTAGTGTATGAATTATGGTGCATGTACTAAAATAACTCTGGATAGAGAGATAGAAAGAGGGAGTGAGAGGGATAAGGATATGTATAGAGGGAGGGAGAGAGATAAAGATATAAAGAGAGAGTGGGCATGAAAGAGTAGGAGATAAAGAGAGAAGCAGAGGAAGAGATAGAGAGGGAGGAAGAGAGAAGGAGAGAGGGAGTGAGGGAGAGAGAGGGAGAGGGAGGTAGCGAGAGATCTAGAGAGTGGGAAAGCGTGGGAGAGAGAGGGAGAGTGAGAAGGATATGGTTCTCAGATATATTTGAGGTCATTAGGTCATATTAGATATATCATATTCTTTAGGCCACTCACATAAGTGTACCTTCCATCTTTGTTTTGCCTCCAATACCTCCATCTTTGTTAGGGTTTTTATTAAATATATTTTTCTTTCAATCTTAGCTTTAAAAGGCTTGTTAAGCTGAAGTGGGTATCAAAAGACCGAAAAATTATTAGATTTAGTTATAAGTCGTTGTTCCCAGACCCCATCTTGTTCGAGGTATCCAGTGATGTTTTTTCCTATGGGAGGAAGAGGGCAGCTGAAACAAGGGGCTAGTAGCAATAATACTCATCGCAGTAATAGCAATCACAATGCGAAGGTGCATTAGTCCTGGGAATTTCATGGACCGAGCAATCGGTCCATCAGGCAGACATCCTCAAATATGGGGAGTGAGTGCATGGCCTAGATAGGGCAAAAATGGGACAACAACAAATTTTCTGGAATGGGAGGTAGTGGAAGCGGCCATAATTTTCATCTCAGAAGCCCCCACCAAGCGGCAGTCTCCAGGTAAGAAAAATTTAGAGCCTATCCACATTTGTTAGGATCTTATATGGCGTTCCATATATTTTTTATTTCAATATCTATTTATTTTTGGTTGTTACTAAGTGAATGAAATTTGCTGCCCAATTATTCAGATTTTGCTATATTGAAAGTTATTTTGATTGCTATATCAACGAGCATAATATATCAATTTATACAAAGGCGAGAATCAGTGTAAAACCCTTGAGAACCAACAGATAGAAGAGACATAACAGATAGAAGAGACCCAAAAGACGATCTGAACTATTGCTAACCTAAATATTGACCCTGGCCCAGCAAAAGATCTAAACAATAACTAGCCTAGTTTCTAGCCTTTTGAAAATTTGCAATCACCTAGCCCGCATTCTGTCAATGCAGTAAACAAGAAATTGTAATAGCGCTCTTATACATCCCCGCTGACAAGAAAATGTTGTTTATCAGCTAATAGGTAATAAATCATCAAGTGCCTCTAAGGTGAATGGTTGGCCTAGTGGTGCTCATCGCCAACATCAAGGTTTCTTGTTGGTGGCTAGTGTCCTACTTACTAATGTCTACTACCCAATTTGTGACATTTTGATAGGTCGATGTACCAACAACTAATACATTTCATTAGTGTTGGTTGACCTTGAGGTGTCCTTGATACAATTAGCCCGAAATTTGACCTAGACTTGATGGACTATAGTCCCCAACCATGGAGTGAGAGTCCTTGAACCCCCTATCTAGATGAGCTAATGGATAATGTAGGATGATATGCTAATATCGAGGACAAGTTTGACATGGCATGTAGGTTAGTTGGGGCTTTTTGCACAATTAGGTGATGGGGACCACTATTTGCCATCATTATAAACCAAAGGAATATAGATGTTGTATGGGTGTTAGTGTGAGGATAATTTTGCCCCTGGACAAGGATGGCTTTGTTTGGGGCCTTGGACTTCATCTAAGGAGAAACACCATTATCATCCTGGGGCAATGAGTGGTTTTGGTTGGTTTAGTAATAATAGAGATTGTGCACATGGTGCAAAACCAACTCCCAGTGCCTCTAAGGTGAATGGTTGGCCTAGTGGTGCTCATTGCCAACATCAAGGTTTCTTATTGGTGGCTAGTGTCCTACTTACTAATGTCTACTAGCCAATATTGTGACATTTTGATAGGTTGATGTACCAACAACTAATACATTGCATTAGTGTTGGTTGACCTTGAGGTGTCCTTGATACAATTAGCCCGAAATTTGACCTAGACTTGATGGACTATAGTCCCCAACCATGGAGTGAGAATCCTTGATCCCTCTATGTCGATGAGCTAATGGATAATGTAAGATGATATGCTAATATCGAGGACAAGTTTGACATGGCATGTAGGTTAGTTGGGGCTTTTTGCACAATTAGGTGATGGGGAGCACTATTTGCTATCATTATAAACCATAGGTATATAGATGTTGTATGGGTGTTAATGTGAGGATAATTTTGTCCCTGGATAAGGATGGCTTTGTTTGGGGCCTGGGACATCATCTAAGGAGAAACACCATTATCATCCCAAGGCCTACGAGTGGTTTTGGTTGGTTTAGTAATAATACAAACTATGCACATGGTACAAAACCACCTCTATGTTGGCATTATGATTCTGGTATGGCTTTATGATACATATGTTGTACTTGATGGAAACCCACTCATCTCAGATAATAAATTATAGTGTAGAGAAAAGTTCACGCACTTATATGCAGAGAAAAGTTTATTTCATGTAGAGAAAAGTTCACGCACTTTTATGCAGAGAAAAGTTTATTTCATGTAGAGAAAAGTTCACGCACTTTTATGCAGAGAAAAGTTTATTTCATGAAGAGAAAAAGTTCACGCACTTTCATGCAAGGAAAAGCGCGTATATGTTGGAGAACTTACCTTTGGTCCATGGTAGTTAGTCCTTGGTATTTGAACCTATGAGGAAAAGCGCATATATGTTGGAGAACTTACCTTTGGTCCATGGTAGTTAGTCCTTGGTATTTGAACCTATGAGGAAAAGTGCGTATATGTTGGAGAACTTACCTTTGGTCCATGGTAGTTAGTCCTTGGTATTTGAACCTATGGTTTTGGACCATGGTACACACTTTCATGCAAGGAAAATCGCGTATATGTTGGAGAACTTACCTTTGGTCCATGGTGGTTAGTCCTTGGTATTATTGAGCCCCATGTTTTTGGGCCCCTTGTATTGGTTATCTATGGTATTGATCCATGATTTTAGGAAGAATCTTGCCTATATAAAGCAAAGGAGATCACTTGGCTAATTCATTCTTGCAAATCGAATATCTTAAGATCTGAAATATTGGGTTATTGTTTTAAAAGTTTGATCTATGAAAGGGAAGTTGAAAGCGAATCTGTGAAGGGTGATCTCTCGAGTGCTGCAGCTGCGGGAGTGTAGAGGCGCCACAGAAGACGCAGTGCGGAGATGCCACAGAGGCACCACAGAAGGCGCAGTGCGGAGGTGCCACAGAAGGCGCAGTGCGGAGACGCCACAGAGGTGCCACAGAAGGTGCAGTGCGGAGGCGCCACAGAAGGCGCAGTGCGGAGGCGCCATAGAAGGCGCAGTGCAGAGGCACCACAGAAGGCGCAGTGCAGAGGCGCCACAGAAGGCGCAATGCGGAGGCGCCACAGAAGGTGCAATGCAGAGGCACCACAGAAGGTGCAGTGCGGAGACGCCACAGAGGCGCCACAGAAGGCACAGTGCGGAGGCGCCACAGAAGGCGCAGGTGCGGTGGTCGCGGCGCCACAGAACGCGCAGTGCGGAGATGCCACAGAGGCGCCACAAAAGGTGCAGTGTGGAGGCGCCACAGAAGGCGCAGTGCGAAGACGCCACAGAGGCGCCATAGAAGGCGCAGTGTGGAGGCGCCACAGAAGGTGCAGTTCGGAGGCGCTACAGAAGGCGCAGTGCAGAGGCGCCACAGAAGGCGCAGTGCGGAGGTGCCACAGAAGGCGCAGTGCAGAGGCGCCACAGAAGGTGCAGTGCGGAGGTGCCACAGAAGGCGCAGTGCAGAGGCGCCACAGAAGGCGCAATGCGAAGACGCCACAGAGGCACTACAGAAGGTGCAGTGCGGAGGCGCCACAGAAGGCGCAGTGCGGAGGCGCCACAGAAGGCGCAGTGCGGAGATGCCACAGAGGCGCCATAGAAGGCGCAGTGCGGAGGCGCCACAGAAGGCGCAGGTGCGGTGGTCGCAGCGCCACAAAAGGCGCAGGTGCGGAGCTACTACAGATATCCGCAGATCTATACCAGTGAAGTTGCGATCCCTGCTTAAAAATTTTTTTAACTGCCTTTGACTATTCTGCAGGGTTTTGGGTGCATAACTGATGTTTGGTTACTGGTATTGAGTTCAGATAACAACATGATTAATGACTTATCTTTATGTACTAGATCTGGTTGATAACTCTCATAATATCATTGTATATGTATGGATCTAGTGATTGGGTGATTCAGAAGGTTGTTTGATTATGAGCTTCAATGTTGTTGTTGGGTCCAGTATGAAAATTGGATGAAAAGTGGCCTTTCAGATTATGTGTTGTGCTTCAGTGTATCCAGTCTGAAAATTGATGAAACGTGGTACCTGGAGGAGAGAAGATTGTAGGCCAGCGCCTATGTACTAGTATCTAAGCTAGTACAAAAGATAAGGGATATCTTTGGAGCATTGTAGCAGGTAGCAGCCTGCGTACTAGTAAATGGATCGGCTAGTACAAGAGCAAAGGGGGTTGTAGCTCCCATACTAGTATAAGACTGCACCAGTACAAATATTGTAAAAGGATTTTCTTATTAAGAAGAAGATTGAGATGACTTGCAGCAGGTGGTTTTTCTCCCGCATTGGGTTTCCACCTTATATCATGGTGTTCATGTGTGTGCCTTATGTGTGATGATCTATTCTCTATTACAGCATCTGTTATCTGATAATGCACTCATTGAAGATCAATTAACTTAATCATAAGAAGTTGTGGAAGTAGCATATATGCATCTGATTATGGAAATGAAAAAGTTTTATTAATGTGATAATACTGATTCACCCCCCCCTCTCAGTATTATTTCCAACACTCTAAGTGCCTCTAAGGTGAATGGTTAGCCTAGTGGTGCTCATTGCAAACATCAAGGTTTCTTGTTGGTGGCTAGTGTCCTACTTACTAATGTCTACTACTCAATAGTGTCACATTTTGATAGGTCGATGTACCAACAACTAATACATTGCATTAGTGTTGGTTGACCTTTGAGGTGTCCTTGATACAGTTAGCCCGAAATTTGACCTAGACTTGATGGACTATAGTGTTACAGGGAAAAGTGTCTATATAGAACTGCGCTATCCCACTAAGGTGTGACAGCTGCCTTAGAAACAAATAGAGAAAAGCTACTTATGTTTTTCCTTTATGAATTATAGATAGAGAGGAACAGAAAGACCAACCTTTGTCTTGCGCTAATCCCTTGATCTGATCCCTCTCTTCTTTGATAGTCCTCATCTACTTGCTCCCTTGCACGCCCAGCTTCACAAAGTACCTGTAAGATCATAGAAGCATAGCACTATACAAAGACATGGATCTATAATCATAAACAATCTAGGATCAGATGTAAATTGACCATAAAATTGTAACAAGCATCAATGATAAAAAAGCATGGAGGAAAACTCAAATAGCTTTTATTGATAAACAAGAAAAGAGCCAGGAGGAGTTACAACCAGTTGTTCCGACCCAGCATCAACCTCCCGGCAAAGAAGCCCCTCTTCACCTCAAACAAAGCTTAGATCACCCAACAATCTGATGTTTGTCTCAAGAAACCAACAACAATTCCTTACAATATGCAAAATTCCAGCCTCTGGATCTCTGGGATGAGGGATCCATATATAGATATCTGTAAGGGGGATGAGTCAGCTTGTAATTTGATTAGTGTCTTCTCTCTGATAGTTCTTGCTTCCACTTGGAGACTGAGGGCCTCTTACTCATCCTTGGTCGAATTCAGTGAGGCAAGTGTCACAGGAGAAGATTCTGGAAGCTTCCATTGCCTCTCCACCTCGCGGAATGACACTACCATTTGTCATTTCTCGCCCATCGCACCCCACAGAAGGGACTTTTGAAATGCAACGCACCGTCACAGTGTATTTAGGTGAGATGCAACGCACTTAGCCAGTGGAGCAACTGCAATGATCCTGTTTTGACCAATTCTGAGTAGTTTTTCATGGAGAACTTCTGGGAGAAGCTGTAATCTGTTGACCTTGTTCCTTTAGGGGTTAGAACAACACTTTTAGGGACTTAGGGGCCCTTGGTTTATGGACATTTCATTCTTGGGGTTGTAGGGCACAAAAATGTCTATAACAGTTTCCCCCTAAAGTATGAGGTCGTTAACCTTTTGGTGTCGGGTGAAATGCTTTATTATGAGGATCTGAAGTTCTTTCAATGCTGGGAGGAGACCTGTAATAGGATACAATACAATGCATTATCTTCATAATATTTTCATGATCTAGCTGAGGTGGGCATTCCCATGCTCAGCTTTATAAATTCATTTTCATGTACATAGGACAGACAATCGTCTGAGTGTAGACTGATGATTCTGATAGAGCCATCATCCTTTTGAGTGGATGATTATCTGTGCAGCAATGATGTACATTTAATGTCCTTATTTCCCCTGAATATATATCGCAGCCCGGATGGATGAAACTAGATCTGGGGTCTTCAATCTCGTCTGATCTTCACTCAAAGTACAAGTCGATCCATGTGAGAAATGTTCTGAAGTCGAACATGGAAAGGCATCGCTTGATTACCAGTCAATGATGTAAACTGTTAACAAGCGCGAGAGGAATCACCGATAATGATAATGATCCTCAAGGTACTGCAGTACAATTCACGTGGTGTGAATAAAGGACTTGGCGTCGAACACCACGCAAAATCTTTCAGTCGAAGGCCATTGATGTAAACCTGTCGCCGGAAGTGAGAAACTTGCCATTGAGGCATGCAAGCTTCAAAGTACTGAACGGGGTGTTCCTAGATCAAAATTCTTGGATAATGAGCTGATGTCGACAAGAAGTGATCCATCACAGGAGGGCCTTAATGAATCCCACATCAATGACATGGAATGGAGCAAATGATTTTAATGGAGGTGAAAACAATCTGGTGATATAAGGTTCAGGGTGGCGGTCATGAAAGAATGGAGTATAATGTATGGTAGTGGGTGAGACACAGGTGAATTCTCTGAATGACTTCTCTTGAACATATCGGCGACACTGATGTGATGGATTGGTAGCATTAACCCAAAATGTGGATGGTATGGAATGACCATGGTGATGTGACCAGTGAATGAAACAACCCAACTCGACTCGGACACGGAGCGGAAGTGTCATGTTCAAGAGCGACTTGCTACCAACAAAGTTTCTTTGAGTTTTCTTCCCAATTTTTCCCTAGTCATTGCTGACCTGTACCTCTTTATTTTTGTCAAGCTTGAGGAGGATAACATATGCTTGTTCTATAATTTTCCCTTTGGGCAAACCCATCGCTATGTTTTAACGAGCCTAGTGATAGTGAAGCTCGTTCTTGTCTATAGACAAGTTTGTCGCTATTAATCTTTTTAACGAGTTTAACGACAAAGATAAATTGGTCCTTTTCAATTTTAGAGAGTCTGAAAAGGAACGTAAAGGTAACTCCAAAATTCCTTTTTCGTCATCTAATCCCTTAAGTCCAAAAAAGTATAAAACAATACAGAAGGGATGGATTTTCGATACTTTTAACGAGCCGAACAAAACAAGCGCTCGATCTTTTTGTGTAATAATCCCTCAGGTCCAAAAAGATTAAAATCTAGAGGAGGGATAGCACTTCCTGTCCCTTTAACGAGCTGGAGAGGCCAATGGCTCGACAATCTTTTCATATTTTACGAGTCAGTTGAAAATAGCTTAAAGGAGACTCGTCTTTTGAGGAACGAGTGATAAAACGGGTAGCAGCTGATTCCAGGTAAGGTTTGGAATTTTCCAATCACGGCAGTGTCACAAGGATGGCTAGTGAAATCACTCTTCGCAACTGTTCCTCAAAAGGGTAAACAATCAAATGGAGGTGAATGATCGGCCAATGAAAAAGTGGAGGTGACGGTGCAAACACGACCAAGGCTTTAATGGCTGAAGTACTACCTTCACGATGGTTATTTACCGGGGAATAGTTCATTTTTTAACGAGCTTAAACGCGGGTGGAAACATTTGCTCATGTCTTATGTTTATTTTTTAACGAGCTTGAACTATGTGCTAAAACTACTTGATCAATCCAGTCGTGTGATAAGAATGTCTCATATAAAAACGACAACTTTTAGAGATTTTCCCCACATCCTTTCTTTATGCAAGTTAGGAAACGACCAATCCTACGAGTTTAAAGGGTTAGAGGTCCTAAAAATTTAAAAAATAAATAGTCGCTCTTCGCTTGCACGCCAAAAGGTTTGCATGCCCCCAGGTATAAAATAGAGTTTCAAGGTCACCTTCTATTCGAGCTGACAAAACATTTGTTTTATCAGGAAAGGTATACCTCTTTCAGGCTACCCAAAGATTGTTCTATTTAGCTCGTAAACAAAACACTTCTCCGGCAATGTCTACCGAAATAAACAAAGGTGAGCGGCGATGCCCGCGAAACCACATAACTTTGACAAGAGGATCTTATTCCAGTCCAACTCCCTCTTCCAATCACGGACAGGAGTACGGAGGTCATATTCTCTCGTGGAAATCTACCCTATACCCGAAGTTTTCCTGCCGAAGCAGACCAGGGTGCATGCCCCCTGGGTTTCAGTCATGTCCCCCCGAATTACTCACGCTCATCGGGTGGATGGACTGGGGATTGAGACATTTCTTGCGTGAAAAGACCATTCAAGGATGGTATATGACTATTTGCTATGCGTGATCCGGGAAATGAAAGCTGGTCTACGAGATTGACCACTCTTCCTTCGTGCGGAAAACACATCACTCTAAAGAGTGATGAGACAATGGATCTCATGCAATAAATATAGTCTCATCCAAGGAGTAGATTGTAATCCAGGGGTCCTTGAACTACCATTACGATCATGTGAATGGTTTTCCCTCTCAATGTTATGGGTACATTGGGAAGGATCCCTAACGGTCGACTGGTTCCTTTATCAAAACCTGTTAGATTTCTCATCTCAGGCAAAAGCGATGGTGAACCAAGCGCTTTCCAAGTAGTTGAGGAAAGGATACTCACAGAAGCCCCCTCATCTATGATGGTACCAGCCATAACCATTCTATATATTTGAACAATAATCCGGAACGGTATACTAGCTGGTAAACGGGGTCTGCCTAGTTGATTCTAGTCGAAGGAGACAACTAGGTTGCTTGGAGGTGGGACCGAATAGACGGCCGGGTACGACTCTGACAAACTTCCTTCCTGCGGTAAAGGAACGGGTAAATTGCCCCCATGTTCGTTGGAGTCTGTGCTTATGAAAAGAATTTGGACGGTGTCATCCTTGTTCTCTTCAGTGACTGTATCATCTGAAGATGGAACCTCTGAAGGAAAGACTGGGTCAACTGCTGCCTCGACCTTTTGAGTTTCGTCTGGTATGGATTCAGATGGTTTATCTTCAATGATAGATGCTTCGTCCGACCACCTGAGTGGGCCAGCCGGATTTTCAACTAATGATGGACTCGGTAAGAGTTTTTTGTATCCAGGAGGAAGTCATAACGGTGAAACCGGACGATCGTCCAGAACTATTTTAGCTTCGTCTAAGAAGGGACAATAGTGGATGGCATGATTGCCTTCGCACAGTTTACAAGGAAATCTATATTTTCCTTTTTGTCTTGGGGCTTCACTTTCACTAGTTGACGGTGTGTTTTCAACATGATCATCAGAGGTTGATGACACCGGGTTGTGCAAACGAGGAGACCAGTCCCTTAAGATCCGAGGGATGCAAGGACAATCTCTGTGATAGTGGTCTCCTTTACAAATGACACATGGCGATTTAGGCCTGGTCAGTGCAGTGTGTGGATTTTCGCTAGACGACACTCGTTTGCCCCCATTCACTTTTGGCTCCTTCTTCTTCTTCTCTTTCTTCTTCTTTTCCTTCTTCTCCTTAGGTACTTGACTTTTGGCTTTACCAGCCCCATCAAGCGAAGAGGAAGGAGGAGAGGAAGAATTAGAGGAAGTAGAAGGTTGGTGGGTAACTCTGGATTCGTCTAATTGTTGATTCGATTGTTCAGGAATTGTGGTGTTCTGAACGACAGAGGTTGAGAAGAGCCATACAAGAAAACCAATTGTCAGTCCTGGAAGTGACAATGTGGCCATATGGGGTGCACCAACATCTCCCCAAGAGGAGAAGGGACTAGGATTTCCTCCAAGGGGAATTCCTTGGTTGGTGGATTCCATTTTCTCAACCCAAGATCAACGTAGGAAAGGGGTAATGAATATTCCGTTTAAAATAAATTTTAGACGCTTTGACACAACTTGTTTTTTCAGTTTTTAAGAGTTGAGAAAAAACAAAAGATGACTCTAGTCGCCTTCGATTTTTAATGAGCCTGAAGTGACAAGTGCTCAGATGGACCTTTTCCGTTAAAGAGTCTGAAAAGGAATGAAAGGGACTGCTCTGGAAATCTAGGTAGAGGGAGTACCAAACCAATAGCAAAACTGCAGAATACTTTTTACGGTACGGCAGTCAATCTTCCCGAATGCTGTGTTCAGTGCATTGCGATCAATAGGGCGGCAGACACGGCTTCCTATGGATAAAGGATTTAAGCCTATTGGGGTCTCCCAAAATATACTCGACGGTACGTGGGAGCACAAGTCCATACTGGCACTTATCGTCTCAAAGCGGAGGAATCACCCAACCATCAGTGAGAACAACAGTTACCAGGTTTTACGACGCCGAAATACGTCTCTAGCCTAGACTTCTAAATGTTGTGCGTTAAGTTCCAAAGCGTTGTTAGACTCATTGAATTTATTTTAAGTTGATCTTGTTTATGAAGTTTGCCTTTCGGGTTCACCACGGGATGTAGATGTAATTTCTAAAATGCAATCTAAGATGATAAACAAACTTTTTATCTCTTTTATGCAATGAAAATCCTAGCTACTAGGGAAAAGAAAGACATAATCTTTTCACAAGGAGCAAAGAGCACACTCTAAATGCACTTTCCTAAATCAAGCCAATCAGACTGTCTATATGCAAATGCACATGCATGTATTTGTTTTCCACTTTCTTAGTATATGGATGCTAAAAAGAAAGTTGATGCACAAATCTAAATTTCTTTTTAAGCGACAAATATAAACAATTTTCTTTTCGAAATCAAAAATGGAGACGATCACAACACCTTACGATTTTGAAATGAATACTCGTTCTTGACACTAGAAAATTACAAATTCAGACCAAAAGCAATAGTAACAGGATAATCAACCATCAACAGCAATCAAACTCTTTCCTACGATTGAAATCGACACTTGCGACAGTTTCAAATCAAAGGGCGACAGTACGATTATGCTACTTTTGCAAAGGAGAACTGTAAACGACTCAACAAACACACAAAAACATCTGCAGTTCTTTTGTACAAAGGAGGCAGAATAACAACAAGGAAAAGGGGTTTCAAACAGACATATACTGATCACAGGCAGCAAAATTCAGGAATAGAACTGGAAAGAATGATCCACAAAAACCACAACTGCACAGAGCTAGTCTGATTAGCGCACCTGTAACACAGAGAATCTGAAATGCAACGCAGGTTGTCCACTCAGGAAGTGCACTGAAATTTATAATCTCTGAACAGTACCTGCGCTAGGCCAGAAACGAGACTCTGTTCGGTCTCCGGGTCACAGTTTGCAGTTCAGTTCTTGGTTTTTGGTCGAGTAAAAAGCAATCAGTAATGCAACAATCAGGGGTAGATCTAAGGAGGATCTAAGAGCTATCACAAGGGCAATCAGGTAGTTTGTAAATCAGTTGTTTAAATCATAAGCAGATCTAGTAGATGGATTGAAGTAGCAGCTATCTACTTTGCATTTGTTATGGCAAATGCAGTTCGAATGCTACTTGTAAGTTTATGAAATAGACAACAAAGAATGATAAACAAACAAACTAATTAGCTCCCCATCAGAGTCGCCATTTTGTTACAGGGAAAAGTGTCTATATAGAACTGCTCTATCCCACTAAGGTGTGACGGCTGCCTTAGAAACAAATAGAGAAAAGCTACTTATGTTTTTCCTTTATGAATTATAGATAGAGAGGAATAGAAAGACCAACCTCTGTCTTGCGCTAATCCCTTGATCCGATCCCTCTCTTCTTTGATAGTCCTCAGCTACCTGCTCCCTTGCACGCCCAGCATCACAAAGTACCTGTAAGATCATAGAAGCATAGCACTATACAAAGACATGGATCTATAATCATAAACAATCTAGGATCAGATGTAAATTGACCATACAAATGTAACAAGCATCAATGATACAAAAGCATGGAGGAAAACTCAAATAGCTTTTATTGATAAACAAGAAAAGATCCAGGAGGAGTTACAACCAGTTGTTCCGACCCAGCATCAACCTCCCAGCAAAGAAGCCCCTCTTCACCTCAAACAAAGCTTAGATCACCCAACAATCTGATGTTTGTCTCAAGAAACCAACAACAATTCCTTACAATATGCAAAATTCCAGCCTCTGGATCTCTGGGATGAGGGATCCATATATAGATATTTGTAAGGGGGATGAGTCAGCTTGTGATTTGATTAGTGTCTTCTCTCTGATAGTTCTTGCTTCCACTTGGAGACTGAGGGCCTCTTACTCATCCTTGGTCGAATTCAGTGAGGCAAGTGTCACAGGAGAAGATTCTAGAAGCTTCCATTGCCTCTCCACCTCGCGGAATGACACTGCCATTTGTCATTTCTCGGCACCCCACAGAAGGGAATTTTGAAATGCAACACACCCTCACAGTGTATTTAGGTGAGATGCAACGCACTTAGCCATTGGAGCAGCTACAATGATCCTGTTTTGACCAATTCTGAGTAGTTTTTCGTGGAGAACTTCTGGGAGAAGCTGTAATCTGTTGACCTTGTTCCTTTAGGGGTTATAACAACACTTTTAGGGACTTAAGGGCCCTTGGTTTATGGACATTTCATGCTTGGGGTTGTAGGGCACAAAAATGTCTATAACATATAGTCCCCAACCATGGAGTGAGAGTCCTTGGTCCCTCTATGTCGATGAGCTAATAGATAATGTAGGATGATATGCTAATACCTATGACAAGTTTGACATGGCATGTAGGTTAGTTGGGGCTTTTTGCACAATTAGGTGATGGGGAGCACTATTTGCCATCATTATAAACCATAGGTATATAGATTTTGTATGGGTGTTCATGTGAGGATAATTTTGCCCCTGGACAAGGATGGATTTGTTTAGGGCCTTGGACTTCATCTAAGGAGAAACACCATTATCATCCCAAGGCCTACGAGTGGTTTTGGTTGGTTTAGTAATAATACAGACTATGCACATGGTACAAAACCACCTTCGAGTGCCTCTAAGGTGAATGGTTGGCCTAGTGGTGCTCATCGCCAACATCAAAGTTTCTTGTTGGTGGCTAGTGTCCTACTTACTAATGTCTACTACCCAATATTTTGACATTTTGATAGGTCGATGTAACAACAACTAATACATTGCATTAGTGTTGGTTGACCTTTAGGTGTCCTTGATACATTTAGCCCAAAATTTGACCTAGACTTGATGGACTATAGTCCCCAACCATGGAGTGAGAGTCCTTGATCCCTCTATCTCGATGAGCTAATGGATAATGTAGGATGATATGCTAATATCGAGGACAAGTTTGACATGGCATCTAGGTTAGTTGGGGATTTTTGCACAATTAGGTGATGGGGACCACTATTTGCCATCATTATAAACCATAGGTATATAGATGTTGTATGGATGTTATGTGAGGATAATTTTGCCCCACAAGGATGTCTTTGTTTGGGGCCTTGGACTTCATCTAAGGAGAAACACCATTATCATCCCAGGGTGTACGAATTTTTTTGGTTGGTTTAGTAATAATACAGACTATGCACATGGTACAAAACCACCTCCTAGTGCCTCTAAGGTGAATGGTTGGCCTAATGGTTCTCATTGCCAACATCCAGGTTTCTTGTTGGTGGCTAGTGTCCTACTTACTAATGTCTACTACCCAATATTGTGACATTTTGATAGGTCAATGTACCAACAACTAATACATTGCATTAGTGTTGGTTGACCTTGAGGTGTCCTTGATACAATTAGCCTGAAATTTGACCTAGACTTGATGGACTATAGTCCCCAACCATGGAGTGAGAGTCCTTAATCCCTCTATCTCGATGAGCTAATGGATAATGTAGGATGATATGCTAATATCGAGGACAAGCTTGACATGGCATGTAGGTTAGTTGGGGATTTTTGCACAATTAGGTGATGGGGAGCACTATTTGCCATCATTATAAACCATAGGTATATAGATGTTGCATGGGTGTTAATGTGAGGATAATTTTGCCCCACAAGGATGGCTTTGTTTGGGGCCTTGGACATCATCTAAGGAGAAACACCATTATCATCCCAAGGCGTACGAGTGGTTTTGGTTGGTTTAGTAATAAACCCAACACAACTTCCTAAGAATAGTAAATCCTCCTTACTACTGCTGCGTGGTGATCCAAGAAACAAGATCTGAGTTTTTATTGCTTTTTGGAGGGAAATCATTTCTCCACTCAAGGAGTTTCCGTCCTATCCACTTGTACAAACAATAGGCTTGATTAGGATAATAGGATTAGAAGAAAATCATAGGAAAACATGTGAATAATACGAGAGGTTTAGATTCCAAGCATTTTTTGTAACTTTGTCATGTACAAAGTTACAAACAACATGTTTGTTAATCGAAGTGATATTTGATTTCAGCTCTTAGTTTAGCTTTCTTATAAGGTTTTTATGTTTCCTTGTGTTAACTTGGCCCATTGACCTAGGTGGTCAATATCCCTCTTGTATCATTTATGTTCACATATTTGTTTATGAGCAATTTTTTATTACAACTTATCTTAACATTTGCTGATTATAGTTGTAGCACTCTTACATTAGTTATATAGAATTTTTACTTTGAATTTAGTTCATTTCCATTACTATTTTTAATTTTTTTGTTCATTATATGTTATTTATTGTTACTTACACTCTACTCTATTTTGCAATTACACTCTACTTTATTTTGCAACTACAAGAAACACTACAACCTTGCATTTTGGTAGATTAACCCTACCACAAGTTGTTTTAATGCATTGGATATGTTCACTTTCCAATTTTCCAACTTCTCATTAGCATCATTGCCATCCAATATCACATTTAGCATATTCACCTTCACTTTAGACTGTTTCTTGTAGAAAAATAAGGACACCTGTAGCAGTTTGCAACCCGACTTCTAAGCTTGCCCAAATTCACACGAAACACATGATAATCCATGATTCAACAATTTGGGAAACTTTTGAACAGACAGATAATAAGTGATCCGTGTACTTTCATAATCCGTGATCCGTGTGCTTTGAGGAGTGGATGCACACATTATCTCCAATATGTTCGGGGAGTATCCTGTAGCATTAACAGGTGAGGTGCATCTGTCAACAACCCTTTCGGACGGCCAAGACAGTTTTATAAGCTCTGCATTTGATACCATTTTTTTCTGTGAGGCCGATCTTCCATAGTTTTTGCCTAAAACAGGTATCTGTTTAGGATTTCTGTTTGTTTTATTAAAAAATAGCTATTTGAATAAATTATTATCATATCCTGTTTCTTGTTCAGATTGTTGGGGCTACCTTTAGATTATATCTTTTTGATTGTACAGACTTTAAACACATATCCAACCCATTTCCTTGTAAGCTCTACTAAGCATAGGATTATAATACGTTGCATTTTCTTGGATCGGATTCCAGCTTAGTTATTTCCTCTGCTTTTGGAATATGTAAAGTTAAGTGCATTTTAATGGAATTTGATTTCTTGTTTCTTTAGGTTAAGATATTTGCAAATTTCCTTGCTGACACTCTGATATCAATGTAAGTTCATCCATATGGCACCAATAGGATGTTCATCAAACTGAGTCGAACATGGTCAACCCTTGATCTAATAAAGCTCCCAAAAACATTGATAACTACTTGCTGCACTAGCTGTAAGTGCTTTATGAGATATGGTGTCAACATTCAATCCTCTTCCTTCACACAGTTACCGATCCATGACTTAGAGGTGTAGCTCCACCATTATCATGCTTTCAAGTCAATACCTTTGCTGCTAGCTATGGCCTGTGGTCTAGCCTAGCAGCAAGTTTGGCCTCTCATCTTCAGTCAACAAATAATATCAATGTAGTAGTATAATTCGTACAAGGACTTGACTCAATCTGAGTGTACTGAATTGAACTTTGGTCTAGGACAGATTTCATTAATATAATATGACTGTAGGTTACCAACCTTATAAACAGTCCTCATGAATAGTTTCAATCACAATGTTGTCATCATCATGTTGCCACTGAAATACTAAGACATGCTAGGTCTCCTTACTTGAACAACACCTAAAACACATCCTTTAGGAATGTGTGTTGAGTCTCTTTCTTACTGTGGATTAGGGGTTCATTTAGGCTCCCTTTGATTGTGTCTTAGCTGTGAATAGAAGACTCCAACTAGGGCTCTTTTGGAGCTTCCTTTGATAGCATATGGAAGCCTCCTTGCTCTGATGAAGTACCTTCTTTTGGGACAGCGAAGGAGCCTCTCTTCATTGTGATTTAATCCCTGTGAGAGCACCTTTTCTAGGCCCCAAAATTGTCCCTCAGCATTGAATTCATGTGGATTTGTTAGAGGTTTTTTGTCTACATTTCCTTTTAAAAATCTAGTGCGTGAATGATTTTCCACATGTTCATGGAGAAGAGAACATATTTGCATTTGATGTGGTCCAGAGAGAAATTTTTTATTTGGTCAAGCCTGTACTCTTCATCAATGATTTTCTTGACATTGTTTTCATTCTCAGCACTGTAGTTGTATATGTCATTGAGGGTTTCATTACAGGTTTAATCAATTTTCTGGGGCTGTCCAACTTTGTTATTGTCAACAATAGAGCTATCTATAGGTGGAAATGGATTTGTATGACTTAAAGCTTCAATAATTGTGTGTTTATAACATACTCTTTGTTTGTCTACCAAGGAATATCCATCACATATGTCAATAACTTTGTCTTCCAAATGAGTATTGACAGTAAAAGGATGAGACTTCCTTATCCTATCTGGCTTGAGGAATAAATTCAGATCGTAGGCATAAAAAATAGCAGGACTGTCAGATTCCATGATATAGGATCTTTTAGGATTGAACTATAAAATCTTTTAGGATTGAACTAGCAAATCTTCCCACAATCGTATTTAGGGAGTGCTAACCAAATCCATTTGAGTAGTGAATTTCCTTTAAAGCAGTCAAGGTAGTGATTGTACCGTGATTCAAAAAGTTGAAAGACATTTATTTATCATAAGATGTGAATGGAAATGCCTCAGAAATCACTAAAATAATACTAGTATTCATGCTATCATAAAGGTGAATCCAATTTACCTCATTGGCCAAGAAAATAATTGTTCTTCTGACAACTAAGTTGAGCCATCTTCACCCAAGCTTGTAAGGGCACAGTCTATGGATTCCTATACTTACAACCATGACATGAGCTTTGCATGAATCTGCACAATGAGAAGCAGGAGAGCCAACCAATCAGAGCACAACCAGTTACAAGTTACAACCATGACATGAGCTTTGCATGAATCTGCACAATGAGAAGCAGGAGAGCCAACCATTCAGAGCATAGACAGTTACAACCATGACATGAGCTTTGCATGAATCTGCACTGAGAGAACAATGTCTTAAGAGCACTTTTTTGCAATCCAAGTTATATGATAGGAATAAAATAAATGTACAAGATTGAAAAATACAAGATACTTGACATATCATTCTGATAGGAATAAAATGAATGTACATTTTGTTGTTTCCATATCCCCGTCCTCTTTAAGATTGTTCCATCTACTTGACATCATTTTGTCTTGCCTTGAAGTTCTTTGAAGTACATTGATAAGCAGAAAAGCCTTTATCGCTTTTGAAACATTTTCACCATGCACTTTTTAGGTAGAAACGTTAGGACGTCTTATTATTTTCAATGGCGTATTACCACAAGAACGCTTGAGATGAGGGATACCCAGATTATGTCCATAAAAGATATAAATTGGTGTATTTTCAATGGCATATTACCACAAGAACGCTTGAGATGAGAGATACCCAGATTACGTCCAGAAAAGATACAAATTGGTGGTTCTTTCAGTGACCTATCCCTAGCCAGTTTCTCAACAATAACTTTCACATTTTTCTCAGGAAGACTAATTTTAGAGGCTTCCATCTTTATATGAAACCCTCCTCTTTCTTTTTCATGAATAGAAGATTTTGATATCATTGGGCATGGACTATCTGTTGTAACAAGTCCCAACATAAGTCGTCAAAATGGTCATAGATTTTGTTCAATAGCACAATGCCTGACCTGCAAAACATAAACCCCGTTTGTTAATAACATCTGGAGCATTAAAAAACACATTTTCCTTCACAATGAAGCAACATATAAACCCTCAAAATTGAAAATATCCATGCTTACAAGTAGTGGAAAGACTGAACTGTAAGTCCCATCATAAGTCGTCAAAATGGTCATAGATTTTGTTCAATAGCACAATGCCTGACCTGCAAAACATAAATCCCATTTGTTAATAACATCTGGAGCATTAAAAAACACATTTTCCTTCACAATGAAGCAACATATAAACCCTCAAAATTGAAAATATCCATGCTTACAAGTAGTGGAAAGACTGAACTGTAAGTCCCATCATAAGTCGTCAAAATGGTCATAGATTTTGTTCAATAGCACAATGCCTGACCTGCAAAACATAAACCCCGTTTGTTAATAACATCTGGAGCATTAAAAAACACATTTTCCAACCCTCAAAATTGAAAATATCCATGTTTACAAGTAGTGGAAAGACTGACCTGTAAGTTGAAATTTAGTCTAATCATTCTTGGGAGGGCCATCATAATAGCATTTTTATCGACATCATGTTGAAATTGGGGTAGGGCTCACTACGAAATTATTGTTGCATTCTGACTTGCAAAAGTCATCTTGATCATGTGAATGTATTGACTTTGAATTATGAAGGCTTTTGTCAAGAAATTTCAGGCCCCGTCCCCTGGTTTCTTTCAAACAGTGTCTTTGTCAGTTCCACTTTTCATAGTTTGTCTCTATGACCATTGTAGCTATCATGAGATAGACAAAGCTCAGCATCTGAGATACCCTTACTACCCTAGTTCTCCACACAAACTGCATTTCCATTTACAAATCGAGACATAAGACTGGAATGAAAGAATTCACTGTGTCTTTGTTGTGAAGGTTGATTCAACCATAAGTCCAGCATTTTGTTCTTGATGACCTGTTTAGTTGAGGCCACATAGCTTAGGACAAAACTAACTAGTATTTTCGGCAATTGGACTATATGATGTTATTGATATAGAACAAAAATCCCCACAGTTTTTGTATGGAATACTCGTATGGTCTGACTGATCAGGAAATAGAATGTTATTTTCTGTTGAACATGTTTGTCTTGTAGGACTCTCTTTGAAGGCTATCATAGCTAATTCTAGGTGCCCATGCAGTAGTTGCATGAATAGTTAAAGAATTCCTCTTCCTCTTTGATCTGCTCCCTATTGATAGTCCATGAAACAACGATGTTGATCATTTAATTGCTGCAAGGTGGAAGAAACAAAATACCAAACCCAGGTAGTGGAATTACTTCCTTGCCATTCTAATTTTTTTCTTGGAGGCCTTTGAGAGATGACATGGTTCCTTTATTGAGACTATCGAAAGCAGAAGAGGTAGACTCTTCTTGACATCATTAACAACATGTGCTATCTATTTTCTAGACTGTAAGTTATCATAGACATTCTCCTGTCTCCCCTCTACCTCCTGGCCAGAAGGTTTTCTTGCTTCTCATAAAGAGACATACACATATAACTAGATAGACAGATAGTTCGAACAGAAACTGCCTTAATGTATTTTGTAAAGTTTAAAGCGAGTTTTCCCATATCTAGCCTTTAGTTTTTACTAGAGATGCATGAAGCATTAAATAAACACAATGCAATGTTTTGGGAAGTCCATTCAAATGTGGAACATTGCTATGGAAGAAACAAAATCCCATAGCAATTTAGGAAGAAACAAAATCCATAGCAATTTAGGAAGAAACATATCCATGCTTACAAGTAGTGGAAAGACTGAACTGTAAGTCCCATCATAAGTCGTCAAAATGGTCATAGATTTTGTTCAATAGCACAATGCTTGACCTGCAAAACATAAACCCCATTTGTTAATAACATCTGGAGCATTAAAAAACACATTTTCCAACCCTCAAAATTGAAAATATCTGTGTTTACAAGTAGTGGAAAGACTGAACTGTAAGTTGAAATTCAGTCCAATCATTCTTGGGAGGGCCATCATAATAGCATTTTTATCGACATCATGTTGAAATTGGGGTAGGGCTCACTGCAAAATTATTGTTGCATTCTGACTTGCAAAAGTCATCTTGATCATGTGAATGTATTGACTTTGAATTATGAAGGCTTTTGTCAAGAAATTTTAGGCCCCATCCCCGGGTTTCTTTCAAACAATGTCTTTGTCAGTTCCACTGTTCATAGTTTGTCTCTATGACCATTGTAGCTATCATGAGATAGACAAAGCTCAGCATCTGAGATACCTTTACTACCCTAGTTCTCCACACAAACTGCATTTCCATCTACAAATCGAGACATAAGACTGGAATGAAAGAATTCACTGTGTCTTTGTTGTGAAGGTTGATTCAACCATAAGTCCAACATTTTGTTCTTGATGACCTGTTTAGTTGAGGCCACATAGCTTAGGACAAAACTAACTAGTATTTTCGGCAATTTGACTAGACGATGTTATTGATATAGAACAAAAATCCCCAAAGTTTTTGTTTGGAATACTCGTATGGTCCGACTGATCAGGAAATAGAATGTTATTTTCTGTTGAACATGTTTGTCTTGTAGGACTCTCTTTGAAGGCTATCATAGCTAATTCTAGGTGCCCATGCAGTAGTTGCATGAATAGTTATATGATAGGAATAAAATAAATGTACAGGATTGAAAAATATCCATGCTTACAAGTAGTGGAAAGACTGAACTGTAAGTCCCATCATAAGTCGTCAAAATGGTCATAGATTTTGTTCAATAGCACAATGCCTGACCTGCAAAACATAAACCCTATTTGTTAATAACATCTGGAGCATTAAAAAACACATTTTCCAACCCTCAAAATTGAAAATATCCATGTTTACAAGTAGTGGAAAGACTGAACTGTAAGTTGAAATTCAATCCAATCATTCTTGGGAGGGCCATCATAATAGCATTTTTATCGACATCATGTTGAAATTGGGGTAGGGCTCACTGTGAAATTATTGTTGCATTCTGACTTGCAAAGGTCATCTTGATCATGTGAATGTATTGACTTTGAATTATGAAGGCTTTTGTCAAGAAATTTCAGGCCCCGTCCCCTGGTTTCTTTCAAATAGTGTCTTTGTCAGTTCCACCGTACATAGTTTGTCTCTATGACCATTGTAGCTATCATGAGATAGACAAAGCTCGGCATCTGAGATACCCTTACTACCCTAGTTCTCCACACAAACTGCATTTCCATCTACAAATCGAGACATAAGACTGGAATGAAAGAATTCACTATGTCTTTGTTGTGAAGGTTGATTCAACCATAAGTCCAACATTTTGTTCTTGATGACCTGTTTAGTTGAGGCCACATAGCTTAGGACAAAACTAACTAGTATTTTCGGCAATTGGACTAGATGATGTTATTGATATAGAACAAAAATCCCCACAGTTTTTGTTTGGAATACTCGTATGGTCTGACTGATCAGGAAATAGAATGTTATTTTCTGTTGAACATGTTTGTCTTGTAGGACTCTCTTTGAAGGCTATCATAGCTAATTCTAGGTGCCCATGCAGTAGTTGCATGAATAGTTAAAGAATTCCTCTTCCTCTTTGATCTGCTCCCTATTGACAGTCCATGAAACAACGATGCTGATCATTTAATTGTTGCAAGGTGGAAGAAACAAAATACCAAACCCAGGTAGTGGAATCATTTCCTTGCCATTCTAATTTTTTTTCTTGGAGGCCTTTGAGAGATGACATGGTTCCTTTATTGAGACTACCAAATGCAGAAGAGGTAGACTCTTCTTGACATCATTAACAACATGTGCTATCTATTTTCTAGACTGTAAGTTATCATAGACATTCTCTTGTCTCCCCTCTACCTCCTGGCCAAAAGGTTTTCTTGCTTCTCATAAAGAGACATACACATATAACTAGATAGACAGATAGTTCGAACAAAAACTACCTTAATGTATTTTGTAAAGTTTAAAGCGAGTTTTCCCATATCTAGCCTTTAGTTTTTACTAGAGATGCATGAAACATTATATAAACACAATGCAATGTTTTGGGAAGTCCATTCAAATGTGGAACATTGCTATGGAAGAAACAAAATCCCATAGCAATTTAGGAAGAAACAAAATCCATAGCAATTTAGGAAGAAACAAAATCCCATCTAAATCCCATCTTGCAAATTTAGGGTGCATCTTTATGTGCATTTGTGGCTTCTTCAGCACAAGCGTACAACATAGAGATGATTCAGTTTTGTGCTTGTGCTGAGGTGAGAAATGGCATTTTATGAACAATGATGTTCAGTGTTCCTTGAACAGATTTTACATTGTTATAATCCTTATGCAATTCAATACTAGTTTGGAGAATTGATGGCTATTTCATATTTGTACAGGTCATGCTCGGAGGCTATTTTGATTTGAAATGAGTTGAATATCCATATACAGATTTATTGTATCCATTTCCATTTGGAATCAATAAACCATTAAAAAAAAATTTCACCCATTGATATTCATTTTTATCTCTAGTATATCAGCATTATTTATGGAGGAACAGAAAAAGGGACTGATGTAGTATGGTCGGATGTGTGCCAGCATTTGCTTAATTATAATTTATCATTTATATTCCCAGAATGACAGTCTGCAACTTGGTAAAACCCTGAAGTTGGATCTCTGAACTAATTAGGCTGGTGAATTGGGGTCTCTGAATTATTTTTGTTGTCTTCAGAAGCAATTAGCAATCTATTTATTTCAATATTTATCTCTATTATATGAACATCGTATATAGAAAGACAGAAAAATAGGACCCGTCTAATATGTTTGTGGCAGTTTTCAGTTATAATTTAGTTTTCAGCATGGCACTACTACTGTGTGTAATTCAGTACTAGTTTGGAGAATTGATGGCTTGGACTTCCTTGATTGGATATGCTATGCCAATAGCAATTTGGCATGTTCTGTGATTATTAAGGCTAGATATATGAATTATTAATTAACCCTATTTCATGCCAAGCAAATCTTCCCACAATCATATTTAGGGAGGGCTAACCAAATCCATTTGAGTAGTGAATTTCCTTTAAAGCAGTCAAGGTAGTGATTGTACCGTGATTCAAATAGTTGAAAGTCATTTATTTATCATAAGATGTGAATGGAAATGCCTCAGAAATCACTAAAATAATACTAGTATTCATGCTATCATAAAGGTGAATCCAATTTACCTCATTGGCAGAGAAAATAATTGTTCTTTTGACAACTAAGTTGAGCCATCTTCACCCAGGCTTGTAAGGGCATAGTCTATGGATATCTATCATAGCTAATTCTAGGTGCCCATGTAGGAGTTTCATGAATAGTTAAAGAATTCCTCTTCTTCTTTGATCTGCTCCCTATTGACAGTCCATGAAACAACGATGCTGATCATTTAATTGCTGCAAGGTGGAAGAAACAAAATACCAAACCCAGGTAATGGAATTACTTCCTTTCCATTCTCATTTTTTTCTTGGAGGCCTTTGAGAGATGACATGGTTCCTTTATTGAGACTACCGAATGCAGAAGAGGTAGACTCTTCTTGACATCATTAACAACATGTGCTATCTATTTTCTAGACTGTAAGTCATCATAGACATTCTCCTGTCTCCCCTCTACCTCCTGGCCAAAAGGTTTTCTTGCTTCTCATAAAGAGACATACACATATAACTAGATAGACAGAGAGTTCGAACAGAAACTGCCTTAATGTATTTTGTAAAGTTTAAAGCGAGTTTTCCCATATCTAGCCTTTAGTTTTTACTAGAGATGCATGAAGCATTATATAAACACAATGCAATGTTTTGGGAAGTCCATTCAAATGTGGAACATTGCTATGGAAGCCAAGTTAAGCATTGATTTTAGATCTTGCATGCACATTTCATGGATTGTTGTAGTAGTGACATAAAAATAGACTAGGTCAGTTATATCACACATGTCAAAGATAGTTTAACTCAAAGAATGAAACTGCCATTTAAGCTATAAACCTGACTAAATGGTCCAAACCTGAAACTGTGACCCTTCCTTGCAAATTGTATGTGCTACCAATTAATCATAGTTAAATGGTTTTAGATTCAATACGAGAGTAATCTTATGGAGGAGCTATTGGGTTTGGAAAGTCACCATAGAACAAAGGCCAGTGGGTTAATCTCCTAAAACAAGGTGTTAAAATAGTCTGCTGAGATGTACATTTTGCATCAGGATATCCCCTAGACTGATATCTTTTTATGAGGAAGCAAAAACATGGAAAATGTTTGGTTAGGTAGGAATACAGCTTGTCAATTTGGTCTAGCTTGAGTGATTAAAAGAGAAGGTTGTTAGGCTCTCCACCATTTCATGGATTGATATAGAGATGAGACAAAGGAGGCTCTCTCTTGAGAATATATGAAATACACCAATCTTATCTATGCATTCATAAGCAACATCTAACAAACACATTTGGCATCTAGCCTTTAGTTTTCACTAGAGATGCATGAAGCATTATATAAACACAATGCAATGTTTTGGGAAGTCCATTCAAATGTGGAACATTACTATGGAAGCCAAGTTAAGCATTGATTTTAGACCTTGCATGCACATTTCATGGATTGTTGTAGTAGTGACATAAAAATAGACTAGGTCAGTTATATCATATATGTCGAAGATAGTTTAACTCAAAGAATGAAACTGCCATTTAAGCTATAAACCTTACTAAATGGTCCAAACCTGAAACTGTGACCCTTCCTTGCAAATTGTATGTGCTACCAATTAATCATAGTTAAATGGTTTTAGATTCAATACGAGAGTAATCTTATGGAGGAGCTATTGGGTTTGGAAAGTCACCATAGAACAAAGGCCAGTGGGTTAATCTCCTAAAACAAGGTGTTAAAATAGTCTGTTGAGATGTACATTTTGCATCAGGATATCCCCTAGACTGATATCTTTTCATGAGGAAGAAAAAACATAGAAAATGTTTGGTTAGGTAGGAATACAGCTTGTCAAACAAACACATTTGGCATCTAGCCTTTAGTTTTCACTAGAGATGCATGAAGCATTATATAAACACAATGCAATGTTTTGGGAAGTCCATTCAAATGTGGAACATTACTATGGAAGCCAAGTTAAGCATTGATTTTAGACCTTGCATGCACATTTCATGGATTGTTTTAGTAGTGACATAAAAATAAACTAGGTCAGTTATATCATATATGTCAAAGATAGTTTAACTCAAAAAATGAAACTGCCATTTAAGCTATAAACCTGACTAAATGGTCGAAACCTGAAACTGTGACCCTTCCTTGCAAATTGTATGTGCTACCAATTAATCATAGTTAAATGGTTTTAGATTCAATACGAGAGTAATCTTATGGAGGAGCTATTGGGTTTGGAAAGTCACCACAGAAGAAAGGCCAGCGGTTTAATCTCCTAAAACAAGGTGTTAAAATAGTCTGTTGAGATGTACATTTTGCATCAGGATATCCCCTAGACTGATATCTTTTTATGAGGAAACAAAAACATGGAAAATGTTTGGTTAGGTAGGAATACAGCTTGTCAATTTGGTCTAGCTTGAGTGATTAAAAGAGAATGTTGTTAGGCTCTCCACCATTTCATGGATTGATATAGAGATGAGACAAAAGAGGCTCTCTCTTGAGACTTGACTAGGTTATTCATAACAGTTGTGGTGTTGGTGCCTTAACTTAGCCAGAAAATACCAAAACTCTATTGATGAACAAAATTTATTACTGAATCTACCTCAGAGTATTCCATAGTCACTGAATATGACATGCATGGTTTTACCAAGGAGGCCCTAAACTTTTGAACAATGAAACTTTACATTGGTATGGTCAACCTACATGGGGAGAAATGAAACTTTTTTTAATAAGATGCTAGCAAAACTTGGAAACTGCTGTGTGGGATTATTGCTTGGTACCTGCAGATTGCACAACGACCTTTGTTGGTTGAGCCAGCAGGAATTGATTTCTTCAAGTGGATCTTCCTGGTACAAATGTTCCTTTCCTTGTAAGACCTTCATAGGGGTTTATAGATTCTTGTCAATAAAATGCATATTTGTCTGTATAGTTGTTTATTACATAATCATCTAAAGGAAAATTGATTACATGAATATGGGTTAGGCTGCCTCATAACTGTATAGTTGCTGAGGCTCAATTGTGATTACGTGATCTTGGAAGATTTTGAGAGTATATAAACTCTTCATGTATTATGATTTCTCTGGCAATGTTCTCAAGGCAACTGTTCCAAAAATAACAAAAAAATATCTTTTGTCATTAAACAGAGATTGTTTTCCTTTAGAAATAGAGAGAGATTGTCTTTACAATACCTTCTTTTGTTTGTGGCATGTAAGGAGATCTTGAGAGTAATCTAGAATAGGAAAACTAGTTGGTCAACTTGTGATAAAGGTGAGTAACTACTTGGACACTAACTTTTGAGCCTGCCACATTCTTCTAAGAACATTGGATCCAGAAATCTCGAAGGCTTCAACTACATTGATTATGTCATAGAAGTTGGAAGAACTAGAGATGTCATGGATGTGTAACTGTTAACATTATGAAGATGATAGCACGTGTGTCTTTCAAGGTACATTACCAATCATAGTGCAAACAACAAATTTTACCACTAATATAGTTCATCGATGTTAATTTAGGTATGTTCTATGCTTAGAGCAATTTATTTCAATTTTCACAGTTAGCTCAATATCTTTTCCAGATTAGCAATCACATCAGCATTAAAGTAAACTACAGATAGAACATAAACATAAATCGCAGAAGACAAGCCAAGACAAGAGGACACAAGATGTGGTGCTAGCCAGTGACAAACCCCAATGTGGGGAAACCCTTGATCAATTCTTCTTATATGTTCTTCAATAGTTCAGTAGAGAGAGAGATAGTACGTTTACAAAAAGTCAACATTTTGACTTATCTAGATAAGTGCATAGATCATCTCTAAGAAGATGATACATGAGATCAGTTGAAGACATGTTGCTTCAACTGATTCTCCAAGGTGACTCCTTCACCTATCATTGTGTTGCATTTCGTCATCATGTTGCACCATGCTGCACCCATCATCACTATGCTGCATCTCATCATGCTTCCTTAATCATGACTGTACCCATCACTGTACAACATTATGTGCCATTATTGCACCATGTTGCCATACTAACCTATGTGATGGTTGCATCTTGCTTGCTTGTTGTCTCTAGCTTGCTTGTTGTCCTTAGCATGCTTCTTGTTGCATGCTAGTTATAACATTGTATGCTTGATGTATTTGCTGCTAAGTACCATACAACTATCCCAATGTTAGTTAGTTGTCCCTTGCATGCTGCTCTCCTTCGGAGACAGATGCTCTGGTTGTTCTGGCAGTTCCCGACAGTTCCAACAGTTCCTAGCAGTCCCGGCAGTTCCGACTATTCTCGATAGTTCTAGCAATTCCGGCTATTCCCAGCAGTCCCAATAGTTCTGACAATTTCGGTTGTTCCCGACAGTTCCTGGCAGTTTCAGAAATTTCGGCTGTTCTCGGCAGTTCCAACAATTCCGGCTATTCCCGACAGTTTCGACATTTCCAGCTTTTCCCGGCAGTTCCGACTTCTACCCTCTGCGTAAGCTTCCCGGCTGTTTCGGCAGTTTCGGCTGTTCCCGATAGTTCCGACTATTCACGACAGTTTCGGTAATTCCGACTATTCCCGTCAGTTTCAGCAGTTCCAACTTTTCTAGCTATTCTCGGCAGTTCTGGCAATTCTTGATAATTCCAGCAATTCTGGTAGTTCCGGCAGTTCCGACAATTCTGGCTATTTCCGGCAGTTTTGGTAGTTCCAACCTTTCCAGCTTTTCCGGTTTTTCCCGACAGTTCCGACTTTTCCCGACAGTTCTGGCAGTTTCGGCTTTTGTCCTCTGCGTCAGCTTCCCGGCTATTCTAGCAGTTCCGGTTGTTCTCAACAGTTTCGACTATTCCCGGCAGTTTCAAGAGTTTCAGCAATTCCAGCTATTCCCGGTTGTTTTGGCTATTCCGGCAATTCTGGCAATTTCGATTATTAGCAATTTCGGCTGTTCTCGACAGTTCCGACTATTCCCAGCAGTTCTGGCAATTTTGGCTATTCCTGGTTGTTTCGGCAGTTCCGGCTGTTTCCGATAATTTCGACTATTCACAGCAGTTCCAGTAGTTCTGACTATTCCCGTCAGTTTTGACAGTTCCGACTTTTCTGGCTATTCCCGGCAGTTCTAGCAATTCCCGACAATTCTAGCAGTTCTGGCAGTTCCGACAATTCTGGCTATTTCCGGCTATTCCAGCAGTTCTGACCTTTCCGGCTTTTCTGGCTTTTCCCGATAGTTCCGACAGTTCCGGCTTTTCCCGGCAGTTCCGGCTTCTGTCCTCTGCATCAGCTTCCCGACTGTTCCAACAGTTCCGGCTGTTCTCGACAATTCCGACTATTCCCAGCAGTTCTGACAATTCCGACAATTCCGGCTATTCCCGATAGTTACGGCTTTTTCGGCTATTCCCGGTAGTTTTGGCTTCTGCCCTCTAGATTAGGGCAGCATTATCCCTTAGGATCTCTCCTCCTACTAAAACCCAAAGACAACTAGAGAGGAAGAGATCCCAAGTGTGTTAAAATGACTTGAAGGCCACCTCTATTTATACTAAAACGTTGAGCACAAGTGGGGTTTATTTGGTTGCTGGCCGACCTTGACGAATTGTCCCATAACACAAATAAATTCATATCTCCATGAATACTTATCGGAATTAGATGATATTTAGATCAATCCTACACCTCTCGATGAGAGGGATCCAAGAAAAATATCAGCTCCGGCAGTTCCGGCAGTTCCAACAGTTCCAGCAATTCCGGCTGTTCCCGACAGTTCTGACAATTTCGGTTGTTCCCGACAGTTCCGATGATTCCAGCTTCTGCCCTCTACATTAACTTTCCCGCATGTTTCAACAGTTCCTAGTAGTTTTGGCAATTTCAGCTATTCCCAGTAGTTCCGGCAATTCTGGCTATTCCCGACAATTTTGGCAGTTCCAGCAGTTCTGGCTTTTCCTGACAGTTCCAACTTCTACCATCTGTGTCAGCTTCCTGGATGTTTTGGTAGTTCCCACCAGTAATCAAATTTGAACACGTCAGAGCCCTTCAAAGGGCCTCTGGCACAACGCAGAAGTAGGAAGAAAATTTTGCTATTCAAAAAAAATAATTTAAATTTGAATTTTTCCATTTAAAGAAAAATTAGAATAATATTATAAATTTTTTTAAGAAGGGTTGTTAAGTTGTCAACCTGTCCAATTTATTTTTTTAAATTTCATTTTTTTTCTAAAATCCAGATTTTGGGAATTCCAAATTCCAAACTGTCAGTGCACTGTGGGTCTATCACAAATTACAATGGTTGAACTTGTGAATTTCCTTTCTCAATTGATGTTAAATCCCATTTCAGAAACAATAGTTTCCAAATTCGGAGTTGCTCCCATTTCAAAAACAACAATTTCCTTTTGAATTGCTTTTTCTAATTGTAACTTGTGCATATGATGCAAGTTAGCGGTTGTGCCTGCAGGCTGCCCGTAAAGCAAGGTTTGACGATGATTGGAGAGGATCGTAGATTCATCATTCAACAGACGCCTGTCAAGCAAGGTTTAAGCACGATTTATGATTGGAGAGGAGCGCATTCGAGAGACTTAATAAGTTCATAGCATACTGGATTTCACAGAACTTCACATTATGCTTCAATATATACATCTAGGTCCTGTTGTTTATGTGATGTGAAGGAGCAAGACTAAATACAAATAGATCTGTAAGTTACTCATTTTGCTTTGATATCTATATTTTTCACTTACCTCTAAGAATATGCGATTCAAACATCAAGACAAAAATTAAATTTAATGCCTTAATAGCATGAATGAATCAAATAGTAATAAGAATAAATTACACTGTCTCACCAATACAGTTTACAGTTCAATTGAATCAAATAGTAATAAGAATAAATTAAATTCCACTGTCTCACCAATACAGTTTACAGTTCAATTGAGCTCTCATCATTAGAAACACCATCCAAATCAAAATCCTAACCAAAGCACCTTCAACTAATCCCTTGTTAGGCCTAAGTCATTAAGTCCCAACTATTTAATATCCAATGAATAAAAAATTAACGAAATATATGAGTAGCATAAGTCATAATTCATAATGTCCCAACAACCTAAATTATAAAAGGAAAGAAGCCAAAGTCCTCCCAAGTTATCAGGATAAGCAGGAATTGCTGAATAGTAAAGTTCACTCCCACTGCTACAAATTAAAGCATTGAATTCAAGAGGCAATATATTGCAAGAGTTCAACATCCCCAGAGTTTCATCAACTGTTAATGTAGTTGATAGTACAAGACCGAAAAATCTTGTTGTTGTTGCATCAGAACGCACAGCTTTGATTATCTCTTGAATTATTTCCAACATATGGGGATATACATTGCCACTGTAATCATAGCAGTCCACAGCTATAACAAAAAGCTTCTTCTTATTTCTCAGTGCAGGATACTTGTTTGAGACAATCAGGTTATTCGCTGGAGGCCTTGGCTTAGGTTCAGTTTCTTCAATGTTAAAAGATAGCGACGCCCTTTTTAGTTTATCCAAAATAAGTTCTGGGTCGCCCTTTGGTGCCAGAAGTTTGTCAACTTTGGTAGAATTATCTAGAGAGCCATTGATGGAATATTTCTCACCATCGACAGAAAGCTAAAGAGACATGTCCTTCAGGGAATCACCCATCGATTCCTCCCCCATAGTAGTATCCATTACAGTGATAGTCTGCCATTGAGGATGCCTCATCCCGCATATAGTTACCCGAGACAAATATTTTCTACAATGTTCAGGCCATGAGAAAAGGTGAATGTTTCTCAACCCATTACAGCGGCATTCATTCCATGGGTTTTTAGCTCTAGCAATACATTTTCTATGGCCTTTTGATCATGGTGTTTGACTAATAGTCCATTGTTCAAAGTCTGCAAAATTTTCAGAAACAGAGAATTTTTTAGAGCTTTGCTTTTTTTGCCACATGCTTAAACATCAGATTTGAAACTGAAAAATTTTCCTGGAAACTTAGTTTACCCGTCAAAATTATTGCCAGAACCTAATTAACACAAGGTGGAAACTCAAACTAATTCTTTTTTGGATGTTCTTACACCAACCTCTGCTTAATATGACAATAATTCAAGGAAAAAGACAGAAAACATAAGATTTGGCGAACATAAATGTTATGATCACAGTTGGCTTGTCACGTGTCAGTTACAATGTGTATGAATTGTATGATAAATACTAGACTTGCAGCTGTGTTGGAAGGGGTTATTGTTCTTGATAAACTGAGGAATATCTTGCAGCTTGCAACATTGTAAAGACATCAACAACCAATAGTATGTTGTCTTGGAACTCACAGCGTTAGTTCCAACCAAATAGTTACTGATTCACCATGTGTTAAAAAAAAGAAATTTGAAAATAATTTACTGTTGTCAGTTGAATTTCATTTTTTTGTGCTTTTCATTATAGAAGGGTGACCTCAATGTGCACCCTTCTAAATAAAATTAAGACCTGCCCTTCAAATTTGATCACTGGTTCCCATTGTTCCCGTCAGTTCTGACAATTCCTGGCAGTTCCGGATATTCCCGACAGTTCCGGCTTTTCCGGCAGTTTCGACAGTTCCCAGCGATTCCGCCAATTCTGGCTATTCCCGACAATTTTGGCAGTTTCGGCAATTCCGGCTATTCTCGACAGTTCCAACTTTTTCAGCTTTTCCAGCTATTCTTGGTAGTTCTGGCAGTCAGCCAGTTCCGACTTTTCCCGGCAGTTCGGGCTTCTGCCCTCTGCGTCAGCTTCCCGGCTGTTCCGACTATTTCCGGCAGTTCCGACAATTCCGGCTATTCCCGACAGTTCTAGCTTTTCCGGCTATTCCTGGCAGTTCCGACAGTTCTCGGCAGTTCCGGCTTTTGCCCTCTGGATTAGGGCAGCGTTATCCCTTAGGATCTCTCCTCCTACTAAAACCCAAAGACAAGTGGAGAGGAAGAGATCCCAAGTGTGTTAAAATGACTTGAAGGCCACCTCTATTTATACTAAAACGTTGAGCACAAGTGGGGCTTATTTGGTTGTTAACTAACCTTGACGAATTGTCCCATAACACAAATAAATTCATATCTCCATGAATACTTATTGGAATCGGATGATCTTTAGATCAATCCTACACCTCTCGATGAGAGGGATCCAAGAAAAATATCATCTTCCATTAATAAGGTGACCTACATGGGTACTGTGATGTGTGGTTTGACGGTAAGTCTACTTGGGCGAAGCCTAGGAGACTGCAGTTCAAATCTCATTGAGTACACTGACCTGCTGTGGTGGCGGCTCGAGGAGCAGATTCCCCACCCTCGCCTTGGCGGCACGAGAGTCTTGTTCTTGCTAAAATCATAGGATCTTATTATATCAACTTGCAGGTAGTTGGATGTACTCCTAGTGTTATAGAGGCAGCTATGAGGATTGATCCTGGGTCTCCCATAGATTAGGACTGACAGTTACTGATTCACCATGTAGTTAAAAAAAAAAAAAAAGATGACCCACATGGAGTTTGGCCCTAGTTGCCAATTTTAACAATCAGGCATGGATATCAATCAAGCCTAGTTAGCCTTACTTTCTTGGTAAGGAGATGAGGCTTCATGTTTTTCACCCTTTTTCCCCCAAAGAAATTTATTCTAGCAGGAAGAATTATTCATTACTTTCCCCTCTTACAAGCAAACACTCGGCAAAAAAAGGATTTCACACCTGGGAGTTTTTTGTAGGATAAAGGGAAAGGTGAGTGGCTATCCTGCAGTAGTTGCATTGGTCTTATTAGCATTACGCCACTTTTCATATGGGTCTTCACAACAGAGAATCACCATTACACTTTGTTGATTTGTTTTAAAAATAAACATAACATGCAATAGATTTCTTTTGGGATGCAATGTTGTTGTTGGTAGTATGATTGTATTTGTGCCACATGTAAAGCTAATATACATTAAATTTCTTTCACCTTGCAATATTTTTATTGGAAATGTGCTTGTGTTTGGGCTAGAAACTATGCTAGATTTCTTTTGCTTTGCAATAGTGTTGTTGTCAATTTGGTTGTTTATGATAAAAGGAAATCTAGCAAGTGTTAGATTTCCATCACTTTGGCAATGTTATTGGAAATGTTGTGCTTGTGTTTGGGCTAGAAGTTGTGCTAGATTTCTTTTGCTATGCAATATTGTTGTTTTCAATTTGGTTGTTTATTATAGAAGGAAATCTAACACGTGTTAGATCTCCTTCACCTTGTTAATGTGCTTTTGTTTGTGTTAGAAGGAAATATAGCATGCACTAGATTTCTTCTGGCATGAAATGTTGTTATTGGTAGTATGCTTGTATTTATGCTACATGTAAAGCTAGCATCTTTTAAATTTATTTTACCTTGCGACGTTGTTATTGGAAATGTGATTGTGTTTGTGATAGAAGTTGTTGGATTTTGTTGGCTTTTGTTTGCCTTACAATGTTATTGTTGGCAATGTGCTTTTGTTTGTGCTAGAAGTAAATCAAGCGTATGCTAGATATCTTCTACACTGCAATGTTATTTTTGGCAATGTGATTGTGTTTGTGCTACAATAAACTCTAGAATGTGTAAGATTTCTTTTACTTTGAAATGTTTTTGTGAGTAATATGCTTCTATTTATGTTAGAAGAAAATTTAGCATGTGGTGGATTTCCTTCGCCTTAGAATATTGTTATTGGCAATGTGTTTGTGTTTGTGCTAGAAGGAAATCTAGCATGTGCTAGAATTATTTGACCATGTAATGTTGCTTCTAGAAATATGCTTATGTTTGTAGTAGAAGGAATGATATTGATTGTTAGCTTTCATTTGAGGAAACAATGTTTCATTACATACAACATGACTACCATTCGATTTTTATTTTTGCATCTATATTACTTTTTCGTAAGTTGTGTGTTTTTGGGAAAATATAAAGTCACACTTTACACGGTTCATTCTTTTAATTACAAGTTACGATGTAATTGTTGTTATAGAATTGATGCAAGCTACAATGGAAAATATAATTTTGGCAAAAGGGAACTATGTTGATCTCCTTATTAATGATCAAGTCATTGGGCTAGCAAGGGTTGAATCTACAAAGTCTGGAACTTATTATGTTGGAGAAAGGGTTAATGCTGGTTATGTTGCAATTTTGATAATTGATGTCATTCAACCACATTTGATTGATGATGATGTTAATGAAGGGGACATACATCCATGGAAGATTGTGGATTTGAGACACCACATAGGTAAATCAAAATATTGAAGCATGTGTTATATATTATTGATACTATAATAAATGTTTTTTTTTTAGTAAATACTAACATTATTTACATTTGTTTATAGGTACAAATGTTTCTTCTACATTTTCTATTGGAGACAAGGTAAATCTTCTGCAACATGGAGTGAAGGTGGGCGAGGGCTCCATATTCAATACAGAGCTTGGGCATAAAGTGCATGGAAAGATGGTAAAGAAAGGATGCATAGTGGTTAAAATTGAAAAGGTGTTAAAACATAATGCTCCTCTACCACATCCAACAGGATTTGAGCATACACTTGCGGGTGCATTAGAATCTTATGAAATTTGGCCAGAATCAGATTTGGAGCCTCACTGTCATGATCATGCCATAAATATTCCCCAAGATAGGGTTAAATTCATATGTGCAAAGGTTTCTCTTACACATGAATGCATGGGAACAAGCATGTGCATTGCCAAAGGAATGCTAGTTAATGTCTGCGAGGATGACATTGTTGAGGGTGAAACACTAGGTGAAATGGATTTTGGTGTTTTTCTAGAAGAGATAGATGGATTTTGGTGTTTTGGTTATAATTCTATATAGTATTTGGTTAGATGGCCAATAAATAAGTTGTGGACAACAAAGGTGTGATATTAAGGGTCAAGGAAAAGTTCAAGGAACCACCCAAAGAAATGGTGATATGGGATGTTATAGAGGACACAAATCCCTTAAACCAATGGGATGGGTACCTTTGTAATGAAAAAGATAGAAACTCAATTGATATGAATGTAGCAAGGCCATATAAAAGGATTAAACAAGTTATGGCCACAAAAAAATTTCAAAATGTCAAACAAAAATAGATGAAGAGAAAGAAATTCGACTTTTGGCAGCAGATGTATGTTGTAGAAAAGATTGTCTTCAACATGTGGATAGGAAGGCCATTGCAGGTGCTAGAAGGGGTATGAGACAAATAAATACAAATGGTATTAGAGAATTTGTCTTGAATTCACTCATGTCAAACACAGTCATGTCAAGCGGCCATGGCCTACCACCTATTGCTAGAAATGTAAAGGACATGAGATTTAATGGGAATATTATTTGTAAGAAAGCATGGTATAACATACATAAAATTCCTCAAAGCACATTCTATAACTACCAGCATTATTTCCAACATGGACAGATCAAAGCTATTCATGGTAACACTAACACATGCAAAGCACGAGCTCACACAGTGGCAACCATAGAAATATTGCACAAAATTGTAATGGATAATTCAGATTTTTCACCAAACCAAACACGTCAAAGTTGAAGAATATGGAACATCTGCTCCTTTAATACTGCTTCCTTCAACTTACACAAAATTCTTTGTTAAAAGAGATCAATGAGGCTCTTCAAAAGCTCACTTACCCATCAATATCACAGCCAACAATGAGCAAGATCTGGAATACTAAGTTTCGAGATGTGGCATTTTCAAAGAACACCAACTTCAGTAAATCCAGTGAATGTATTGTGTTGAAAGCACAAATGAAGTCAGCAACTACAAAAGAGTTGGAAGAAAAGGCACGAGGTAGGTTGACAAAACATAACAAGATTGTTATGTGTGGAAGATATTGCTACTATGTCCATAGAATTATGTCAGAGCAGTTTCCAAAGGAGTATTTTAGCATTATCCATGATAAAATGGAGAAAACAAAGAATTCAATCCCAAGGCTATGTGTCAAATCAAAATCTATTGTAGGAACAAATTTGGGTTTGTCATTGACAGATATGCTTACACATGGGCATAAGGCGGGAGGTTTTGTTCATTTCTCCTTACCATCTGTCCATATGGGATCACAATTTACTATTACATCCCTTGCAAAGTGCTTAAGGGACCTTGAAGACCCACAAATGGATATGTATGGTGATCTACTTTATGAAAGTGGAATTTCAAGAAACCCACTTACAAATGCATTACTTGACACCTCCATTTACTCAAAATGTCAAGGGTACAAAGATGATTTTATATCTCATGGAAGTTCAAAAAGTCAAAATGTTGATTTTAAACCTCTTCCTCCACATTTGTTGTTACTGTTGGACAATGCAGCAAGTGATAATAAGAATCGCTATCTTTTCATGTTTCTATCACTTTTAACTACACTTGGTGTCTTCATCACTATTGAGGTTGGGTTCTTGCCTGTGGGGTACACCCATGAAGACATAGATGGAACCTATGGAAGAATGTCTTCCAACCTAAAAAGTAAAGATATTTATTCTTTACCTGAAATGATGGATACATATCGCAGAATTGAAGAAAATAGAGTGTTTCCACCTACACTTATTGACAAGGTCTATGACTTCAAAAGTTTCCTTAATGGATACATTAAGGAGGGAAAAAATGCACTAGTTGGACATCTTAATGTCCAATACTTCCAATTTCTTATACTCAATGATGTTCTAGTACTAAGGTATAAAGAATCAATTAGAGATATTGAGTGGTTAGAACCAGTTGAGTTATGGAATATAGATGATGAAGGTCGACCTATAATTCCCATAGGGAAGCCATCTTTCTTAGCTTCCAAACAGAATGATGTCTATTTAAAAGAACTAAAGAAGGGATAACATCATATATAAAAATGTGGAAAGACACTATTGGGAATGAGGATTCACCAATTGTTACAGAGGAATGGAAAAATAAAGTAATGTATTGGGAAAAATTTCTTGATACATTAGATGGAATCTATAATGATCATAGAATAATAGATGGAAGTGATTCATCTTTTGAGGATTTCTGGCCCAAGACAAGGCACATTGTTGATGTTGATCGTAATGCACTCCAAGTAATCTCAAGTATTATGGATGGAGATTTTGATAATGCGATAAATGAACCAATATATGTTGGACCCAAATGCAACAAGCCAAAGCCAACATTCAATCCGATGATTGACATTGAGAAAGGAAAGATGTTGCTAGTTAGATCAGGAAATGAGGATGCAGGTGAGATGATTTGGATGGAAAAATCCATCTCAGATATCTTCAGGGATAATGAAAGTGAGAATCTTCATGTAAAGGTTGACTGGTGGAAGCCTATGTCAGGGAAATACAATGGAAAATTTTTAGAGCAATATTGGGTACCAAATCCTGATGACAAAGAACTTGGCTCTATTCCAATAAATACCATAGTGTGGGCATGGATGCCAAAGAAATAACATTGCAAGAAGACTAAGATAAATAAATATGGTGTAGAAGCCATTCTTGATCTACTTGAGCGAATATCTTAAGAGTAGGTTTATATGATACATGAATGTAATTTTTTTTTTGGAGGATCTATTAAGATACATTCAGACACACTTTTCCATATTTGTTGTATAAATATTCTCTTCATATTTTTTTTGAAGGAGTTTTATATTATTTAATATTTCAATGTAATCATGTGTTATACAAATTACATGACAATGCCATAAAATATTTAAGTTTTCAAAGCTTTATTTGACCAACATGACTTCTCACCATATCAAATATGCATAATCAAATTCAATAATGCACCTAAAAACATCTTCTAAACTTGGTATATTAAAACAACAGTGGAGTACCTAATTAGTATTCTATTTAATATAAACCATTTAAACACTTAATGAATAAATGCTACACTTGATATAATGTTTGAGGTGAGCTTTCCTTAATTTTCCTTATTATAATTGATATAAATCAAATTCTCTATTTTGTTGCACTCTAATTTATAAAAAAAATATTTTGATCATTGAACAACACAACTAGAATTATAAAATATTTCCTCTTATAGATTTTGAAGTGGTGCCAACATTATACTAGTATAATTAATTTGTACTCAACTTAGGAAAAGTAGTTATTGTCAATTTAAAATGGTCAATAATAGTAAGAAAAACAATATTAATATATTGTTAAATAACTTTATAGGTAAGATTTTTTTACACAATCTAGTATTCACAAGTCAAATTTAATACATAAATATAAATGTTAATGATAATAGAAATAATGTAAGGAATCTAAGTTTTAGATGAATGTTAATATGTTCTTTTCAATATAATATCCTTAAACATTTCAGGGATAAAAACTAAACATTTGTAATAAATATCTTAATCATTTTTCTCTCTTTCTTGTTGTATTTGAAAATAATCAAATTGTACTACTTTGTTACTATTCTAATTCATGATTGATTTTGATCATTAAAATGATTAGTAATTGAGACGAGCTCATTTTACAACCCAATATGGGGGGATGTGTAAGTTTGTTTGTCCGTCTGTGCCCTTTTAAAATAAAAATTATGTTCTAAATAGAAAAATATTAAAAAAGAATATTTTTTAAAGTAATTAGAAGTAAAAAAAATGTGTGAATTAGATGTTTAAATCTTATACTTTTCAAAAGTAACTATTTGAAGATTTATGTTAACTAATTTATGTCAATATCAACTTCATATATATATATATATATATATATAAGTTTTTTTATGGTTAAAATTATTATTTGTTCGTATATATACTCTATTTAGCATTCAAAAATATAGTTTCAACAATTAAAAATAACACATTGTATCTTTCACTCTAAAAATGTTTGCACTTGAAGAAATTTGATCCCTACATCTGCACTTAAAATGGATCTATGATGGTATATATTGGACACATTACTATGATCATTTGTCATTGAATAAATTTATACTTAATATATAGCTTGCATATTAATCTATTATTCATTAAGCAAGCCTCAACCAACTTCGTTTTTTACATAAAAGTACAAATAATAAATAAAAATAAATTATATTCAACATTTATTTTGATCCTAAAAAAATATTTTCTCCTTAACTCTAAAATGGTGCAAACTTCCTACAATAGTATGTAATGATGATGGTGATAATGATGATTATCATCCACTAAGACCAAATATGGTATATAAGAAGGTAAAAAGATATTACTAAAAGTTATTTTGAATTTTATTGTTATGCTAAAAAAGCATTAAAATAAGTGTTTCAAGATCATCATAATTTTGTTTAGGTAAACAATCAAGAAGGTTAGTAGCATCACAAATATTTTGAAATTTAATTCCAATATTTTAAATTGTGCCAACATTGTCTTAGTAATAATCGTAACTTAACATATACATGATATTTACTATATCGGATTATAATTAAATCGGTTAATAATAGTTACACACACATCATTATTTTCATAAAATAACCTTAACAAACTTATCTTTTTAATATAAACCATAAAAATATTAAAATAGATAATGTAAGGAATCCAAGATTAATATGTGAAATATTTTCTTTTTCAAGTTTATATAAATTTGTTTTATAAAGTTTATCATGATAATTTTTACACAAAAAATGGTGAATATCTATATAAAAATTAGTGAACTAAGTGACTTTCTAATTCCTCATTTTGAAAAAATATAATCTAGTTAAAGTTCTAAATAATGCTATATATTGGACACATTACTAAAAATTTCATTTGTCATTAAATAACTTTATACTTAATATATATCTTGCATATTAATCTATTATTCATAAAGCGAGCCTCAATCAACTTCTTTATTAACATAAACGTACAACTAATAAATAAAAATAAATTATGCTACTACTCACATTCAACATTTAATTTGATCATAAATTTATTTTTCTCCTCAACTCTAAAATGGTGCAAACTTTCTACAATAGTATGTAATTATGATGGTGATAATGATGATTATCATCCACTAAGACCAACTATGGTAAATAAGAAGATAAAAAGATATTATTAAAAGTTATTTCGAATTTTATTGTTATGCCGAAAAAGCATTAAAAGAAGTGTTTCAAGATCATCATAATTTTGTTTAGTTAAACAATCAAGAAGGTTGGTAGCGTCACAAATATTTTGAAATTTAATTCCAATACGAGTATAAACTCGATGATCTTTGAGAGTTTTTTAATCTTCAACCATAATATAACTAGTGTTGCAAAGGTGATAGACTTTTAAATTGTGCCAACACTACCTTAGTAATAATCATGACTTAACACATACATGATATTTAGTATATCAGATTATAATTAAATGGATTAATAATAGTAACATACGCATCATTATTTTCATAAAATAACCTTAACAAACTCATCTTTTACTATAAACCATAAAAAATATTAAAATAGATAATGTAAGGAATCCAAGATTAAAATGTGAAAGATTTTCTTTAGCAAGTTTATATAAATTTGTTTTATAAAGTTTATCAAGGTAATTTTTACACAAAAATGGTGAATATCTACATTAAAATTAGTGAACTAAGTGACTTTCTAATTCCTCATTTTGAAAAAACTTAATCTAGTTAAAGTTCTAAATTCTAGATCCACTGAATACTTCCATATTTAATGAAATATGTGTTATTCCTGTCATTAACAAATTGTTGGATGAATTACATGGAGAAATTTACTTCACCAAGTTGGATCTTCATTCAGGGTATCATCAAATTAGAATGAAGACTAAAGACATTATGAAAACAACATTCAGAACTCATGAAGGTCATTATGAATTTTTTGTCATGCCTTTTTTCCTTACTAATGCACCTTCCACATTTCAAGGCTTAATGAATTCCATTTTCAAACCATTCCTTAGAAAATTTGTGTTAGTATTTTTTGATGATATAATAATCTACAACAAGTCTTGGAAGGATCATGTTCAACATGTTGACAGGGTGCTCAAACTATTGGAGGAGAAACAATTATATGCAAAAACCTTTAAACCTTCAAATGTTTCTTTGGAGTAGAGGAGGTGGAATATTTGGGTCATATTGTATCTCATGAGAGTGTTAAGGTAGACCTTAACAAAATTAAATCCATTAAGGAATGGAAAATCCCCACAACCACAAGAATCTTCAAGGATTTCTCGGGTTGATAGGGTATTATGGCAAGTTTGTTATGAATTATGGGAGAATAGTGGCACCTCTAACATCATTACTGAAGAAAGAAGCATTTTCCTGGACTCCAAAAGCAACGAAGGCCTTTGAATGTATTAAAGAGGCAATGTGCCAAGCACCTGTCTTAGCTACGCAAGACATCACAAAAAAAATTATTGTGGAATGTGATGCCTCAAGAAGTGGAATTGGTGTTATTTTATGTTTGGCATGGCCCAAATTGGTCCAGTTTTGGTCAAATATTCCACATTTTAAGGAGTGGAGTGGGTGGAGTCTACTATGTTATATTCACCACGCGATGTCTAGGGGATTTGGGGTGGGTCAAAGCCCCTAATTTCATAACAAGTATCGGGGGTTTAGCTCAATTTTTTTTTGGATCCACAGTATGTTGATCATGGTTTTGTAGTGTATGTGTATGTGTGTATATATATATATATATATATATATATATATATATATATATATAGATATCAGAGAGAGAGAGAGATGAAATTATTTGTCGAGGAGACACATATAGATGAATTGATCATATGTTCTTTCTTTAGTCTGTGTTTTGGGATTTTAGGAAAGGCTCCACAACTATGTGCGCAGAGGCCTTGGAAGAGTCTATAGCTAAGTGCTCAGACCACCTGCAAATGGGTGTGTAGGTTGAAGAAATTATATGTATTGAAAAAATCTATCTTAAGAAAGAAGAAGAATATTTGGCGAAGTCTTGTGTATCTATATTCTTAATCTGTATTCATATGTACTGATATGCATGCTTTTTACTTATTTATGTGAAAGAATACATGTTATATTGTTCTCTAAAATGTTTATGTAATAAGCACAAGTCTATGCAGTAAAGCATCAACGCGAAGTATTTTATGTATGTGAAGTTTTATCTCAATGTAAAATATAAGAAAACACATGGGTGCCACAACACAATATCCCTCTAGCTACAAAAACCTGGTTTTGAAACCTCCCATAACTACTTCGAGTGAGACTATGATCTTCTTGTATGTCATTTCCAAAAGGGCCATTGGTTAAGGGATTTTCTTGTGCGCAGTACACTTTGAACCTAGCTTCAAGCCCCTTAATCCAACAAATGGTTCTAGTATGTGCCATTGTGGCATACTAAGGAGTCGTCGCGCACACAGGAAAACATAATTTTCTTTGTACTATTAAGCATGGATTTGCACATGGTGGTGAACTAGTATCCCAGGTTATCACCTAGTTTGTATGAGAAATATTGCAACATCACAATATTCAAGGTTGATTTCCACAGAGTCTACATCAAGGCATGGAAGGATCCAATGGAGACATGGCAAACTCTGCCATACTTGGTCACTGAAGATGACATGCTCATAGTAATACAACAATGGTCAACTCAATGGATGACCCCAACCATAGATGACACTGAAGTAGCAGGGGGCACCCGCGTAGCACACAGGTCTAAGTGGGACAAACAAAGGGAAAGAAGAAGAGGAACCAAAGCCAAAAGGCATAGCCAAAGATGGAACAAGATATCCAAGACCCTCTCAACAAAGTAGATCCAACAAAGAAATCACCATTCATCATCAGAAATAGGGTACATATAGTAACTACGTCGAGCCCAAGGAAGAAACAGAAGGAAAGCAAATCTAAGGGCGCGATACTACTTTTCCTCATTAATGGGGACATCGATGAGATTGGGGATAAGGTCTAGGAATTAATGGCTAATACTTGGGACAAGTTCGGTGATTGCTACAAAAAAAATTTGACGGAGGTGTAGCAAGGCATTGCAGAGTTAAAGGTACTTGCATAGACAACTAGACAACCAGCACGGATAAGTTAGCTACCGCAACTAGAGTGACGAATAGAAACAAAATTCGGAGTAAGGATTTTGCAGGTAATAGCTGGAGCATTTCAGTTTGAATCACCAGAGGATAGAGAACAAGAAAAATCTTCGGAAAATGTCAACATGAACATTTATGCACTGTTGATTCAGGCATTACATGAGTTCCACTAAAGTATTGCAGATGAGCTAAAGGAGCGAGAATAATGTACTTCGCTATTAAGAATTCAGGTGGAGAAGGACAGAGCTTCGCTAAACAAGGAGCTCAATCAATTGATAAAGGAAAGAGATGGAGCACACCAACAACAACGACAACTAGAAAAATTCATTACAGATACTTGTAGCACAGTTTCAGATGTGAAGGTCCGGGAAGAGGAGTCACTAGCAGAGAAGGTCGTGAAGCTTACCCTTGCAATAAGGGATTGAAAGAATAAGCTTGTTAAGGTGAAGTTTGAGTATGAAGTCAAGATTACTGAGCTACAAATGAGGTTGCAGCTAGTCACACCGCAAGAATTACGTGAGTAGAGGGAAAAAGATTTGAAATCTACATTGAAAGGCATCACTGACACAATGACGAACTGTGCAAAAATACTAGATGAAACCATGCAGATTTGGACCTCACTGCAGGAGGATCCAAATATTCAATAGATTGACGAGGAGGTCTAGATGAATCAGAAGCATTTGGACGAAATGTGGGAAACTGTGAATACCTTACCAACCTTGTCGAGGCTCGCAAGGATCACAAAAGGAACAACTCTTACTAAGTAGACTGAAGACCTTCGGTGAAAGGAGCATATTTTGATAGAAAGGACTCAATCGTGGCAGGATGAGTCCTTCCAACTATCGCAGGTAGTCAAAAATAAGATCATGGAGCTATGACGGAGGGAGAAAGAAGTGTTGCAGAAGATTGCTGGAAGAACCACAGAGGCATTGCTGGAAGAACCACAGAGGCATTGCTGGAAGAAGTGCACCAAGAGGAGAAGAAGGTAGCAAAAATACGTAAGCAGTATAATGTCACCTACATGAGCATTGCAACAAATATTTGATGCATAGTAACTGAGTGACTCGAGATGAATCACACATGAGAGTTGGGGGCCTATTGGGCATGGCCAACTTGGTCTAGTTTTGGTCAAAGACTCCACATTTTTAGGAGCAGAGCATGCAGAGTCTGCGAAGTTCTATTCACCACGTGATGTCTAGGGGCTTTGGGGTGGGTCAAAGCCCCTCATTTTGTAACAGGTATTGAGGTTTTAGCTCATTGTTTTATCAAATCCATAGTATGTGGACCATGGTTTTGTAGTAATGAAATATATATAAGGAGAGGTAATTCTTTGTCGAGGAGACACATATTGATGAATTGATCATACGTTATGTCTTTAGTTTGGGTTTTAGGCTTTTAGAAAAGGCTCTTCAACTAAGTGTTTAGAGGCCTTGGAAGAATATGCAGTTGAGTGTGCAGACCACCTACACCTGGGTGCGCAAGTCAAAGAAATTATATGTACTCAAAAGATATATGTTAATAAAGAAGAAGAAGTTGTTCGAAGTCTTGTGTATCTATATTCTTAATCTGTGTTCATATGCACCGATATGCATGGTTTTTACTTATTTATGTGAAAGAATACATGTTATATTGTTTTCTGAAATGTTTATGTAATAAGTGCAAGTTTGTGAAATAAAGCATCAATGTGAAGTCTTTTATGTATGTGAAGTTGTAGATCAACATAAAATATAAGAAAACACACAGGTGCCACAGCAAAATATCCCTATGGCTACAGAAACCTGGTTCTGCAACCTCCCATAACTGCTTCGAGTGAGAATGCGATCTTCTTGCAGGTCGTTGCTGAAAGGGCCAGTGATAAAGGTTTTTTGTTGGTGCACATAGTACGCTTTGAACCTGGGTCCATGCCCCTTAAGCCAACATTTTAATGCAAGAAGGAAGAACCATTTTTTTTGAAAGTCATCCAATCAATTTAGGAAAGTATTTACAAAAACATATTTATGAGAAGGAAATGTTGGAAATACTACATGCACTAAAGCAATGGCAACCTTATTGAATGCAAAGACACTTCAAGGTTAAAACATATCATGATACTCTTAAATACCTTTTGGAACAAATATTATCTTCAAAAGAGCAGCAAAAATGCGTGACAAAGATGTTGGGTTATGAATGGAAGAAATATGAAGAGGTGTGGTCACTTATTGAAAAGTTATAGTGAATCCCAGTACATCTCATACATTTAGTTGGAAAAATGATTCATTATGGTACAAATATATCTTATATCTTTGTAAGAATTTCCAACTCAAACAAAATATTCTTTTGGAATTGCACACCTCTCCCTTAGGAGGGCACTCGAGATTTTTAAAAACTTACCATACAGTCAGGAAGTAATTTTTGTGGGATGGCCTTAAATTTGATATTCAGAAGTTTGTGGTAGAATGTTTGGTTTGCCAAAAAAATAAAGTTGAGACAATTAAGACCTCGGCTTTGTTATAGCCTTTAACCATTCCAAGTCAGCATTGGGAGTAGGTCTCAATGGATTTTATGAGAGTTTTACCCAAGTCTCAAGGAAAGACTTTCATAATGGTGGTAGTTGACAGACTTACCAATTATGCACACTTGTGTGCATTATCTCATCCTTTTAAATCCAGTATAGTTGTTACTGCATTTATGGAAACAATTCAAAATCTTCATGGAAACCTAAAGGTTATAGTAAGTGACAGAGATCGTATTTTGACTAGAAATTTTGGATGGAATTATTTTCTTGTTTTGTTACTCAATTAGCTCATAACTCATCTTATCATCATCAATTTGATGGGAAAACTCAAATAGTGAACAAATGTTTGGAAGGATATATTTGTTGCTATGTATCTAATAAACAAACACAATGGGTCAAGTGGTTACCTCTAGTTGAATGGTGGTATAACACCTCCTTCCATACTGCACTAAAAATGACCCCATTTATGGCCCTTTATGTATATCATCCCCCATCCATCACATCATCTTTAAGAGAAAATTACAAGGTTCAATCAGTGGAAAATCACATCGAACATCAACAACAATTTCTCCAACTCTTAAAGGATAACGTCACTATGGCACAGAATTGAATGAAACAATAGGTAGATCAGTATCGTAGTGAGAGAAGTTTTTATGTAGGTGACTGTGTATTTTAACGAATACAACCATACAAACAAATATCTCTGAAGAAATCTAAGAAGGATAATAAATTATCACCAAAGTACTATGGTCCTTACAAGGGGTTGCAAAAGGTTGGTACTATGGCATACAAATTGCAGTTGCCTACATCTTCCCGAGTAAACCTAGTTTTCCATGTTTCATGCTTAAAGAAGATTATCAGTGACAAGTTTCTAGTTCACATAGCGTTTTTGGAACTTAACAAAGAAGGAAAAATAATATTTGACCCTGAAGCAGTCACAGAAACAAGAACCCGATAGCTACGGAATAAATCAATTTCATATTATCTTATTAAGAGTAAGAACCTACCCGTTGAAGATTCCACATGGGAGGATGAGAATTTTATATAGAAGCATCCAAAACTACTCAAGCGTTGAGGACAACACTTTTTTAGAGAGGGGCATGTTAGGTCCCTATAATACTAGAGTATCCCCCTTATTGTTATTGTTATTGTATGCCTGTTATTGTTATTTTTGTGCCCAAGTAGCCCTCATATTGTTATTGTGGTTCCCCGTAGAAGCCCACTATTTTAATTGTTGTACCCTTGCATTATTATTGTTATGTAGGCTTTGATTATATTATGACCCCTTAGAATCTTATATATACCAAGGAGGTCTTGTCATTTGTATCATCCAAGAATTGTTCATTTATGTCATATAAAGGAGGTTTCCCCCTCGAAGGTGATACTTTTGACTCGTTGATCTATCTTTTTGTGAGTTGGTTGGATAATAAAGGCCTCAAAATGCAGAAGAGAAATAAAATGTGGCACCACAAAAGAAGTTCAATGCAGCTATACAGGGATGTGGGTCATCGTAGCAGCATGGAGGTGATGGTACTGGACAGTTGGAGTGTTGGACAAGCGGCAACGAAAACCTTAAGAGAGATTGTCCACATTATCAGGGTAATAGTCTTCGGATCTATAGTCCACAAGAAGTGAAGACTATTGAGGATGTTTGTTAGAGTGTTCCTCGCCTCTATGCAACACTAGACAACAGACAGGCAGATAATCAGGCATCTATCATTGATATGGACGGTAAGCTTTGTGATCAAGTTTTTTCTATTATGATTCACCCTGGATCTAATTATAGTTATGTTAGTCCTGACATAGTGGATACATGTGGTTTGAATAAAGAAGTTCGTCTAGAATCTTGGTTAGTGCAGTTGGCTATAGGTACAAGGAAAAGAGTTCACCATTGGGTAAGAGCTTGTGCATTTGATTTTAATGGTATGCCTATCGCAACACATTTAAATGTATTACCATTGGGACCTGTTGTGCTCTACAACAACCCCCCATTTCATATCATTTTTATTTATAAATATTAACATATGAAATGGGTCCCTTTAAAGTTTAATTGGTATCAATACTTTTATTGTTTAAAAGAGGTCCGATAATCAAATGAACTCATTTCATAAAACCCTTTTTGAAAAACCCATTTAAAGAAATAAGGCAAATCTTTGTCATTGCGATAAAGCGATCGCAAGATCGCATATCGCAATGACATAAGAAATATAAATAAACGGCACATTGATTTCCACCGATGCGATATCGCAATCGGCGATCGGCAAAACTTCATGCACATTTTAAAAGCGCCCCATGCCATTAGCCCCGATGCGATGCGAAATCGGCGATCGGATATCGGTGGTAATCTTTACTTAAGTCTTAATGTGTTCAAAGTTTTTTCCCCCGATGCGATGCAATCAGCAGTCGGCAATCGGCAATATCCAATGCACATCATTAAGGCGCACAGGTCATACCCCCGATGCGATCCGATATCGCTATCGGCGATCGGCGATACACTATATGTGCACTTTATAATCCTCATCCCCCCGACGCGATGCGACAAAGCGCAGTTTTCAATAAAAAGTCGTTAAGTGATGGGATATCGCAATTCATTCATATTTAAAGCTTGATCGGTTAAGCAGTCATTTACCTGCACTCAACCACCAAAACGCCCACTGCACGCTTAAGTGAATCATTCAGCCGAATAATGATATAATGGGCATTTAAGGGATGACAGGTTTTAAACGGCCAATTAATGAGATCATAATTCTTAAAATCTCTCCATGGATTGTGTCCGCGCCCATTCTTAAAGGCTAATCCCTTATTACGCACCTATGCTTATGTTCTCATCACTTGCAAGTTTTCATTGCTATCTCTGTATTACGCACATTTGTCTCTCTGTGCAGAATCCATCCGAAAGAGAAAACTCAAACAAGATGGGGAAGAAATCTAAGAAGACCGCAGGCGCCTCCACTACATCAGCAGCTGGTCAAGCTCTTGTGGACAAGAAGAAGGGCTTAATTTCTGATACTATGTGTACGGGTCTCACCAGAGTCACTTGGCAAGGCACTTACAATTTGATTGAAGCCGAACAACCAGAAAAGACAGTAATAGAAGCTACTGTTGATCCTACTCGCAAGTCTGATTGTACTCTCAAAGATTTAGCCGACTCTTTCCTTCACAGAATAGCGGCTAGGGAGCAAATCCTCCCATACACAGATGTAGTGCAGTGGGCGATTCAAGAAATCCCAATTTTGGACAGAACTTTCAACACTAGAGATGGGAGAATCTTCGGATCGTTCAGGCCGGATGATCTAAGACAAATGTATCATTTGCCCGAGCCGGAGAAGATATATAATAAAGCATTCCTGGAGAAGTTTGCAAATGAAAATGAAGTTGAATCCGAACCCATCTGGGATTGGAGACAAAATCCAGCCAAACACAAGCACGAATCTTCGGGTAAGTACTCAGTCGACTCTCTGGCTTCTCCTTATTGCTATGCGGGGATAATGATGTGTAGATTATGGGGATTGCATGACTCTGCTAATTTTACCATAGAGATGGTTCCTCTAATGGAGGCAGCTGTAAACGGTATAATTATGGATTGGGCCACCATCCTTTCTGACAAATTAGCACAAGCTGTGCGTGACTTTAGACATCAGACTATCGTCACAGAAAGGAAAATTCCCCCATTTTATTACAGTGCATATATCTTAGATACACTATGTTTCAATTCTGAATTCCCCGTGCTCGGCTGGAGGTGGACGCCACAAGATCCCACGACCATCCACATATACCATCAGAAACTATGGAAGACCTCTTACAAGCACCATCTGTACCAAGTCTGCAACGGCTTTATGGTGCCTATTCACTATTCTATTTTTGACAAACCCATTCCCAAGATTTCCTATCAAGCTTCGTTTGATATAACAGTGGTAGCAAGTTGGTTTGGGGAGGAGAGATTTACCTACATAAGAGTTTTCGGCAGCCAAGCCGACCCACATGTTCTCCCTTTGTATATACCAGATAAGTTGCTAGCAAGAGAAATTGCCTATCAGATTACGGCTGAGAGTGTTACACAAACTCTCAAGAAAGAAAAGAAGAGGGGCTGGCCCTCTTTTCCCTTCAGGTGTGGTGTCTATACCCTGCATGATCTCAAACATGCAGAGAAGGAAGCCACAAAGCTTCAATCTTTAACTCTGGCGACTATCCCAAACAGGCCATATGATCCAAACAAAGTTGCCTACAATGCATTAGAACAGGCCAAATTGACAAAATTTGAGCACAAAGAAGATATATTTGACGACCTATTCGTTTCAGTCGAAACAATAGGTCAGGCTAAAGAACTCACTCGAATGAAATATAATGATGAAGGGCTGACTAATTTTAATAAGCTTAGAGAACAGAGGTTGCAAACTCTGCCTCTAGATTTACTAGCAACAACCCCAGCGACATCATCAAGCGGGCCTGTTCGGCAACAATCAAAGGAACCTCCGGTGGTAACAAAGGACCATAAAAAGGAACAGGAGGAAAGGCAGAGAAAAGAAAAAGAAGAACGGCAGAAGAGAGCACACGAGGAGCAACAGAGGAAAGAGAAAGAGGAACAGCTAAAGAAAGAACATGAGGAAAGGCAACGGAGGGAACAAGAGGAACAACAGAAGAAAGAGCAGGAAAAAGAACGGGAAGAGTCCCAAGCCGAAAAGGAGAAACAGACCACCACCGATGTCAATGTGGACACTACTATAGACCCCAAACTATTCCAAGAATGGCAGCAATTTCATTCCATCATCAGTGGATTGGAATGTTCAAAAGATGGGGACACTTCCAAGACAAATGATACGCAGGACATCACTTCACCTCCGGTTCTAAGTGGAACCAGCGGCCCACCCATTTCTAAGGATGTTGAAGTAATACCAAAGGACCCCTCCGACCAAATCATTCTTCAGGTAGAAGATATTCCTCCCCTGGATGTTTTCTACAGCCCGAGGCATAGAGCAGTTGTAAAGCGATCAAGGAAAAGACGAAGGACTGATCAACCTTCTATCTTTCCAGAGCAAACAGTCACGGGTAATGTAGTATGGAAGGAGGAATTGGACCCCTCCGATGACCTAACAAAGCTGTCACAGTATGCAGGAGCCTATTCCGCAGCAACAATCGACAAGGCATCGGAGGTAAGTCTTCTACTGAAGACTAAAGACCAAGAAATTTTTGCACTACAGGCAGAATTGACCGAGACAAAGCAGAAGGCAGCGCAAGCAGAGGAGCAGTTGCTGGCACAACAGCAAATGAATGATCAATTAACCCAGCAATTGCAGGAAGAAAGGCAAAGGATTGACCAAAATGCAATCCAGAAACAAAAGGAATTGTCGAAGGCATTGGCACAATTGAGAGCAGCAAATGAGCAAATGATGAAAGTGAAAGATGAGCAAATCGCTCAATTATCATCACATCTTGAAATAATCAAGGGCGCTCCACAGGTGGATGAGTTCAGAAAGGAAGCATCACTAATAAACAATGCATTGATATCACAAATTAGGCTCCTTTGTCAACAACTCACTGAGGCAGAGCCATTGTGTGAGTTAACTACATCCATTAATCAGCAGGTAGAGAAGGCCAGGAATGAGTTAGACCAGGCCGAAGAGATCATAAGTGGATATCTTGACTGGCAAGATTCTGATCAAGGGAGAGAAGCAAATTTGCCCAAGATTTCAGAAACATATAAAGACATACTTTTCACAGAATGGCACACTCAGGTGATGAAAGCAGAAAGGGCAGCTTCAAGGTGTAAATCAACCTCCAGCAACCTAGTTGATCTGGTTAACAACACTCTCTACTTAGCGAATATGATCTCCAAATGTACGCCAGGAAAGATAACAACAACAAACATGTTGGAGCAAACGTGTTATCCTGATTTGGAGGAAAAGGGGGGATTAATCGTTGGGGTTAACAGTTTGACCTTCGATGCATATTGGCTTTTCCTGATTAAGCCGCACACACAGAGAGCCGCCCTTAAGTGTTTAAGAGATGCAATCAGGTGTATAATTCCCGACATTCAGGATGCCACCTATGTTGCCCAACTCAGTTCGCTTCTCAACAAACCACCTGAAGTAGAGCCAATGCTTGCGACAAGTCAGCTTAGGTTTAAAGGCAAGCAACCTACCTAATGAATCATGTCGCCGATTGCCAGATCGCTCCAGGAAATAGGATCAATATTTATTGATGCCAATTATGTAGGATTTCTGTTTATTAGATATTTAGATTAGTTTAGTATTTATAGACCCTTTCGTTGTTTTGGAAAGGGTCGTAAAGTTTTGTAATAGACTTAATAGACTGAAGTTTGCACTATTGTGCTTCAGTCAATATTCTTTTATGAAACTGCCCCAATTGTTCTCAATTTAACAAGGAAGCTTCTTTATGCAATTGTGCACTATTGTCGTTGTTGAGGATGTTTTTGCGTTGAAGAAAGAACTACAAATAGCGATTGATATTCGGGAGTGTCAAGCAGCTCATATGGTATTTCTATCTATGTCTGAATTCATTCCTTTTATATGAATTGTTATGTGATTATTCTTGCTATTGTTGATTATATGCATGCGCTGTAACAGCAGATCTTTATTCATTCCACTATTGGATGTTTTACGATGTGCCTTTCCTTTCAATCATGCATGTGACAATGATATAAATGATAAAGTGTGGTAATTTTGTTTTAATTGCTTTGTTTAACTATTTAGGCACAGCAATCTTGAATGAATTAATATCTATGCCTTAAAGATGGAGTCATCTATATGCCTGTCTTTAGACACAGACCATCAAACGCTACGCTTTAAAGCTCAATAAGTCCCCGGGATAGATCATAGTTATCATATTCTTGCTGATAGTTTTAGTTATTCGCTCGTCGCTAGCGTATTTTATAATCACCCATCCATCCCATTTATCCACTTCTGGGAAACTGGTCCCATTATCCCCAGTCGGAGCCACTATTCTAAACGGAAAAGGAGTTGTACTAAGGTCCGGATCGGGTGGTTATCCCCGATGTTGTTGCAGCGATTTTCGAGGCATCAACATTTTTGGCGCTAGAAGGAGGGCCATCAACTGTGAATGGCACATAAGTCAAAACCTATAAGCCATTCTAAGAGTAATTCTCCCTCCGTATCCCCTCGATCTTCCCATTTGCATACTGGTTCGCCGGTATCCAAACAAGGAGAAGGGGAATCAACTACCACTGCTCAAACTCATCATACTCCAGAACAATTAAGTCTTGAATCACCTGAAGTCCAGTCTCTTATCCACAAACTTCAGAGCTTCTCGATTTCACCACAGAAATCTGAGGTATCACAAAGCAGTGCGACTTCGCAGTTCAATTTAACTCATCCCCTCACCAGACTTCAGAGCGAAAAACTCGGTATTGAACCCACTGAGTTCCCTTTACCCAAAAGGAAAAAGGCGAAGAAAATTACTGAAGGATCTGATAGTGGAGAGCTTTCATCCACATCCTCCATTGCATCTTCCCCTCTGCAAAGTCAACCATCCTCTTCCCCATTACATATTGTCGTTCACCAGGGATTAGAAGCCTCAACATCCCAACCTGCTCACTCCTCAGCATTAATTTCTTCCCATACATCTGGAATTCCAACAGTAGTATCAACCACTATTGCTATTATAATGGCAGACCCATGGACCAGGCCAGGTGCAGTCAACATGCCTGCACCATTGCATCCTTTACCAGATGCTCCTGAAAAATGGCTACCTAAATTTAACCCAGATGATGGGACCCAGGCTGAAGAACACATTAATAATTTTATGTTAGCAGTCAACTTGAAAGGAGTAACAGAACAAGATGTTGTTGTTAGACTCTTCCCGTACACCTTGCAAGGATCAGCAGGATCCTGGTATTTTTCTTTACCCTCTGGTTCCATTACCAGTTGGAACACTTGCCAAGAGCAGTTTCTTACCAAATATGGAGATGATAGGTCCTTAGCTACTTTAATAAATGACCTCTCCAATCTGAGAATAGAGCATAGGGAACCAATAAAGGAATTTAATGCTAGATTTAATAAACTCCTGAATAAAATCCCTACAGCTTCCAAACCAAGTGAACAAATTCGAAGCGAATGGTATATTACCGCCCTACTTGCCAGTATAGCTATTTTTGTAGACAGGGTTGGGAAACCTACCTTAGCTGAAAACATGAGAGAAGCACTTGCTGTGGAAAAGTGTATCAATGCTCTAGAGAAGAAAGCTGCTTTGGAAGACAGAAAAGCCAAAAAAGTCTCATTTAAAGAAGATTCCAAGAAGAAAACCCCAAAAGACCCGTATGAAATGGAGGGTTTGCAAAAGGTCCTGAAAACTTTGTCTAACGAAATGGTTGAAATAAAGAAGCAGGTGGCCGAAACCTCAAACAAAAGACCATTTAGAACTTATAGGAAAACTGAAACAAAGCCACCGAATGTCATATCTAACGCAGATTCAGAGCAAGAAGAAGAGGAAGAGGAAACAACCTCACAAACTGATGATGAAGAAGAAGTAGCTGAATGCCACGGAATGTGGGATTTTACACTCCCCAACTCTGATACCGATAACGAAGAAGAAGCCTTCACGATTACTACAAGAAGTAAAAGTACTTCTGAACCTGCCCAGGCAACTTCAAAGAAAAGGAGTGCAGGTGCTACCACAACAAAGGAAAAAGTTCCTCCAAAAAAATCACCTGTAGTAGTTCCCCAAAATCAGCCTTCAACTTCTAATTCTCCTTCAACATCTAAAACATTAGTGGTATCCGATTCAATGGAATATAACATTGTTGATGACATGAAGAAAACTAAAGCAAACATAACTATGTTTGAACTTAGTAAATTAAAGCATCAGCAAAAATTACTTCTTAAAGAATTGAATGTTGTTCCCTCTACACCCCTTCCCAGTGCAAAAGCTGCTAATGATTCAGGCCAACCTCCTCCAGGTATGGTTGAAGCTACTGATTCAGTTTTAATTGGAGATAGATCGAATTCTCATACTCCACCCTTCCTGCTGACCTATGAGATTTATAACAGAAACCTGCACAACTGTTGGATTGACTCAGGGGCATCATCTAATATAATGCCAGCTTCAGTTTTCTCTAAACTGAATATTGAACCCCAGAAGTCTGCTATTCATATTGTACAGTTGGACATGACCAAAGTGCAGGTTGTGGGAGAAATTAATTCCGTAACTATCAGGTTGTCTGCTGATCCCAGAGTTGTACAAAGGATTGACATCCTAATAGCCGATATACCTGAATTTTACGGTTTAATTCTGAGTAGAGATTGGTCCGAAAAATTGCATGGGTATATTTCCACAGATTGGTCACATATGTGGCTCCCCTATAAGGGCAAACCAAATCAAATAAGGATCGATCGAGAGAAGCACATGACCCACACAATTACTGAATTTGAGCAAGAAAACCAACCTGTAGCATTCAACAACAATATTTTGGGGAATTATTCGTCAGAGTCATTCTTTGGCAACTTTTTTGCCCAACCATCTCCTTTTTCAGTCAATCATTTTACATCTCAGATTGAAAATTTTTCACAAACTGATAAGTCTAGATGTTTTAATGATGCTGAGGAAAATGTAAATACTTTTGTTAATACCTCTTTATTTTGGTATTTATATTTTGATGGCTCTAAGTCCAACGAGGGCTCAGGAGCAGGTTGCATTTTGGTTAATCCACAAGGAGAAAAGACAATGATGTCTTGTAGGTTAGAATTTGAATGCACTAACAACACAGCCGAATATGAAGCTTTAGTCCAGGGATTATATAAAGCAATCGGCCTTAAAGTGCAATATCTAAAAGTATTCGGCGATTCTGAAATTATTGTTAAACAGGTGAGAAATGAAATCCATTGTCTTTCAAATCACCTCAAGCATTATCAATCGCTAGTACAGGATCTTACCTCACACTTTTCAGCATTTAACATTTCCTCCATTCCTAGGTCGCAAAATTCGGCAGCCGACCTACTAGCCAATGTAGCTTCCAAGCTTCTACCTTCTGAAGACTACAGCCCTGATAGATTTTCTGTAGAATTACTTTTTAGGCCTTCAATTCCCGACAATGTCACTAATTGGAGAGTATTTAACCATGATGAAGATATTTTGCAATTTCTAACTTCTGAAAAGTCCTATGACGATCAAATTATTGAAGAAAATGACCATGATCTACAAATGAAAGAAACACCTCAGGAAAATTCAATTCCTAAACCAGTGGTAAAGCTCGAAGATCTTTATGATATCAAAGACAGGTTTAAACCTGTAATTAATGCAAAGCTCCAAAGTTCTACCCTTAGGTTTGAATCGATAAATCTAGGTACTGACCATGCTCCTCAAAACATCAATTTAGGATTAGGACTTTCCTTGGAAGAGGAGGCATTCATTAAACTGTTAAGAAAAAACAAACATGTCTTTGCTTGGAAGTATGATGATTTGAAGACATATGATACATCCATTATCCAGCATACCATTCCTATGCTTCCTGATCAGAAACCGATTCAGCAGAAGTTAAGAAAAATACATCCAAATTTAGAGAGCCAGATAAAGTCGGAACTTAACAAACTCTTGAAAGCCAAGATTATTTTTCCTGTCCGACACTCAAACTGGGTCTCTAATATGGTGCCAGTCAGAAAGAAAAATGGCGACATTCGAATTTGTATTGATTTCAGAAATTTAAACAAAGCAAGCTTGAAAGACAACTTCCCATTACCTACTATGGAGCAAATACTCCAATCAGTAGCAGGCTCTGAATTGATGTCTTTTCTTGATGGATTCTCAGGATATAACCAAGTTCTGGTTCATCCTGATGACCAACTTAAAACCACATTCAGAACAAAATGGGGAACATATGCGTATCAGAAAATGCCTTTCGGACTTATAAATGCAGGAGCGAAATTCCAAAGAGCTATGGATATAGCTTTTAGAGGGTTGATTAATAGAACAGTAGTCGTCTATTTAGACGATATTATTGTATTCTCTAAGAAGAGGTATAATCATTTGCATGATCTAAATCAAATCTTTCAGTGTTGCAAAAGATATGGTATTTCTCTTAACCCTAAAAAGTCTTTCTTTGCTCTTGATCAAGGAAAACTCTTAGGTTTTATTGTATCCAAAGATGGCATTTATATCGATCCTGATCGGATCAAAGAAATCTCTGAAATCCCTTTCCCACACAACAAAAAGTCGATGCAGTCGTTTTTGGGCCAAATCAATTTTGTTAAAAGATTTGTTCCTGATTTTTCTCAAATTCTTTTACCACTTCAAATGATGATCAAGAAGAATTCAGTCTTCAAGTGGGGATCAACAGAAAAGCAAGCTTTTGATGTAATCAAACAATCAATAATCAATGCCCCAGCCTTGAATACTCCAAATTTTTCTAATCATTTTACATTGTATACAATTGCATCCGACGTATCTTATGCTGCAGTGCTCACGCAACTAAATGAACACAATTTGGAAGCACCCATTTCGTTCTTCAGCTCAAATCTTCAGGGTGCTAAATTAAATTACTCCGATGTAGAACAACAAGCCTTTGTTGTATTTAACGCAATCAAGCATTATAGACCCTTCCTTTTGAAAACCCACACAAAAGTTATAGTTCCTTTCCCAGCAGTTAGGCAACTATTAATCCAAAAAGAGTTGGGTGAAAAAAGGGCAAATTGGGTCACAGCGCTTCAAGAATATGACTTAGAAATTAGGCCAGCAAAGATTGTTAGGGATCAAGGTTTTTGCAGGATATTGGCAGGAGCATCAAACATTCCAGAATCAAGCGATACAGATCAAACCCAAGAAATCAATTAGATAAGTGTTACTGATTCTGGATCTCAATATGCAGATTTAATATTTTATTTAAAGAATGGTTATGCACCACCAAATTTGTCTTACAAAAACAAAAGGGCCATTAGGTTAAAAGCGAAGAATTTTACAATTATTGATGACGTGCTTTTTAGGCAGAATTATGATTCTATCTTGTTAAGATGCCTTGAAAAACCTGAAGCCCAAAAGGTTTTGCAGGAGTTACATGATGGACCAGCAGGAGGACATTTCAGAGCTGACACAACAGCTCACAAAATTATTCATGCTGGTTACTATTGGCCTACTCTGTTTAAAGATGCCCACGAGTATGTAAGGAAATGTCTCAATTGTCAAACTGCTAGTGGAAGACAACGAAAATCAGCTTTCCCTCTGCAACCAATCAACATTGAACAACCATTTGAGCAATGGGGATTGGATATCATTGGGGAAATCACTCCATCATCTTCCAAGCAACATAAGTATATCCTTACTGCTACCGATTACTTTACTAAGTGGGTTGAGGCAATCCCTTTAAAGACAACAAATTCTGAAGCAATCATTGAATTCATAGATCAATTCATTATTAACAGGTTTGGTGTTCCAAATGCTCTTGTTTTTGATAATGCATCTTACTTTTCAGGCAATGCTATGTTTGAATTCTCTATTAAAAGAGGATTTAAGTTAAAATATTATGCTAATTACTATCCTCAAGGTAATGGTTTAGCGGAGTCTACTAATAAGAATCTGATTAAAATCATTAAGCGAACTATCGAACAAAATCAGAGAAATTGGCACAAATCCTTAGTGTTTGCATTATGGGCTGATAGGATAACACTGAAAGCTTCTATTGGAACTTCTCCGTTTAATCTTGTGTATGGAAAAGAAGCAGTACTGCCCACAAATCTTGTTCTTCCTTCTTTAGCCCTAGTGCAGTTTATTGAGGAAAGACCTTCCTCTTCCATTCAGTTTAGACAGGACCAAATTCTAAAATTAGAAGAGGAAAGAGAAAAAGCCAAGGTTATCCATGCCAAACATCAGCAAGTCATCAAAGCAGCTTTTGATTCAGTCTCATCCGGTTCAAAACAATTCCAAGTCGGTGATTTAGTTCTGAAATGGGACAAAGCCCATGAGGACAAGGGTAAACACTCCAAGTTCCAGAAGTTGTGGCTTGGACCATTTCAGATCTGTGAAAAGATAGGCCATTCAACCTTTATATTGCAAGATTTATCAGGTTTGAGAGATTCTCTCCCTGTTAATGGCCTTATCTTGAAGAAATTCTTTAACTGAGGAGGTAACCCATTCCCCTTTTATTTCAGTAGGATTTTATAGTTTGTAGGATTTTTAGAAAATAAGGTTGTGAGATATCTCCCATTGACCTTTTGCTGTGTTTGAAAAAGTTATCCCACAGAACTAGTATGAGCATTTGCTTTTAAATAATAGAACTTTTAACCAAAAAAGGATAATTTCTAGGAAATTAGATATCATTGTATTCTGAAACCACAGTTCAAGTTTTTTCAACTCCTCTCAAAAGCATAGAAGTATTGTAAATCATTTTCTGTTTTCAAATTGGTCTCAAAAGGTTATCAATATCAAGATAGAAATCAATCCAATTTCAGCATCTTCAACTCTTACCCTGTCATCCATTTACTCTTAAGGAGAAGTTTGTTTACCCCATTCACTAAAGTTTATGATTTTTCAGAGTGTAATTCTAAAATATAAGATATTAAAGATAAGAGGTCTTATTACAAGCCTGCTTACCATGTTCATAGGGAAATAGTTTATCTGACATTACCAATACTGCAAACCAAAACAGGGTAATGGCTTGAAATTACAAGACAAGGGGTCTCATCACGAGCCAGCTTGTTCAGTTAGACTACTACCAGTGAATGGCATTGTCAATAGCTGGCCACCAAACCAGGACAATGGTTTTTTATCTTATCAACAACAGAAAAGGAAATGAAGTACAAAATATGAAAACATATTTTGAATTCATTCTATTAATCACACTCTTAATTGGATGGGACAATGGACAATCACATGGTTAAAAGGTATCCCTATCGAAACTATAGATGTTTGCTGGCAGCAGAGGCTCTACCTATGACAGAGGAGTTCATTATAAAAGCTGATTTGGAAAGGTATTCTATTTTATCATTATAAACCAATAAAGGCCTATTTTAAACTTAGAATGTATTTATTTTCTTAAAAAAGAGGAAGTCAACAAAATAGTTTCATTTTCCTCATAATACATAGAAATCTAGTTATATTAGAATTTTCCCCTTTGATTGAAACTCTATTTTAAAAAAGCTTAAGTATTTCTATCATTTCCAGAGATAACTGGTTCTTCCAGCGAATCGCCAATTGTTGTGCTCTACAACAACCCCCCATTTCATATCATTTTTATTTATAAATATTAACATATGAAATGGGTCCCTTTAAAGTTTAATTGGTATCAATACTTTTATTGTTCAAAAGAGGTCCGATAATCAAATGAACTCATTTCATAAAACCCTTTTTGAAAAACCCATTTAAAGAAATAAGGCAAATCTTTGTCATTGCGATAAAGCGATCGCAAGATCGCATATCGCAATGACATAAGAAATATAAATAAACGGCACATTGATTTCTGCCGATGCGATATCGCAATCGGCGATCGGCAAAACTTCATGCACATTTTAAAAGCGCCCCATGCCATTATCCCCGATGCGATGCGAAATTGGCGATCGGATATTGGCGGTAATCTTTACATAAGTCTTAATGTGTTCAAAGTTTTTTCCCCCGATGCGATGCAATCGGCAGTCGGCAATCGGCAATATCCAATGCACATCATTAAGGCGCACAGGTCATACCCCCGATGCGATCCGATATCGCTATCGGCGATCGGCGATACACTATATGTGCACTTTATAATCCTCATCCCCCCGACGCGATGCGACAAAGCGCAGTTTTCAATAAAAAGCCGTTAAGTGATGGGATATCGCAATTCATTCATATTTAAAGCTTGATCGGTTAAGCAGTCATTTACCTGCACTCAACCGCCAAAACGCCCACTGCACGCTTAAGTGAATCATTCAGCCGAATAACGATATAATGGGCATTTAAGGGATGACAGGTTTTAAACGGCCAATTAATGAGATCATAATTCTTAAAATCTCTCCATGGATTGTGTCCGCGCCCATTCTTAAAAGCTAATCCCTTATTACGCACCTATGCTTATGTTCTCATCACTTGCAAGTTTTCATTGCTATCTCTGTATTACGCACATTTGTCTCTCTGTGCAGAATCCATCCGAAAGAGAAAACTCAAACAAGATGGGGAAGAAATCTAAGAAGACCGCAGGCGCCTCCACTACATCAGCAGCTGGTCAAGCTCTTGTGGACAAGAAGAAGGGCTTAATTTCTGATACTATGTGTACGGGTCTCACCAGAGTCACTTGGCAAGGCACTTACAATTTGATTGAAGCCGAACAACCAGAAAAGACAGTAATAGAAGCTACTGTTGATCGTACTCGCAAGTCTGATTGTACTCTCAAAGATTTAGCCGACTCTTTCCTTCACAGAATAGCGGCTAGGGAGCAAATCCTCCCATACACAGATGTAGTGCAGTGGGCGATTCAAGAAATCCAAATTTTGGACAGAACTTTCAACACTAGAGATGGGAGAATCTTCGGATCGTTCAGGCCGGATGATCTAAGACAAATGTATCATTTGCCCGAGCCGGAGAAGATATATAATAAAGCATTCCTAGAGAAGTTCTCAAATGAAAATGAAGTTGAATCCGAACCCATCTGGGATTGGAGACAAAATCTAGCCAAACACAAGCACGAACCTTCGGGTAAGTACTCAGTCGACTCTCTGGCTTCTCCTTATTGCTATGCGGGGATAATGATGTGTAGATTATGGGGATTGCATGACTCTGCTAATTTTACCATAGAGATGGTTCCTCTAATGGAGGCAGCTGTAAACGGTATAATTATGGATTGGGCCACCATCCTTTCTGACAAATTAGCACAAGCTGTGCGTGACTTTAGACATCAGACTATCGTCACAGAAAGGAAAATTCCCCCATTTTATTACAGTGCATATATCTTAGATACACTATGTTTCAATTCTGAATTCCCCGTGCTCGGCTGGAGGTGGACGCCACAAGATCCCACGACCATCCACATATACCATCAGAAACTATGGAAGACCTCTTACAAGCACCATCTGTACCAAGTCTGCAACGGCTTTATGGTGCCTATTCACTATTCTATTTTTGACAAACCCATTCCCAAGATTACCTATCAAGCTTCATTTGATATAACAGTGGTAGCAAGTTGGTTTGGGGAGGAGAGATTTACCTACATAAGAGTTTTCGGCAGCCAAGCCGACCCACATGTTCTCCCTTTGTATATACCAGATAAGTTGCTAGCAAGAGAAATTGCCTATCAGATTACGGCTGAGAGTGTTACACAAACTCTCAAGAAAGAAAAGAAGAGGGGCTGGCCCTCTTTTCCCTTCAGGTGTGGTGTCTATACCCTGCATGATCTCAAACACGCAGAGAAGGAAGCTACAAAGCTTCAATCTTTAACTTTGGCGACTATCCCAAACAGGCCATATGATCCAAACAAAGTTGCCTACAATGCATTAGAACAGGCCAAATTGACAAAATTTGAGCACAAAGAAGATATATTTGACGACCTATTCATTTCAGTCGAAACAATAGGTCAGGCTAAAGAACTCACTCGAATGAAATATAATGATGAAGGGCTGACTAATTTTAATAAGCTTAGAGAACAGAGGTTGCAAACTCTGCCTCTAGATTTACTAGCAACAACCCCAGTGACATCATCAAGCGGGCCTGTTCAGCAACAATCAAAGGAACCTCCGGTGGTAACAAAGGACCATAAAAAGGAACAGGAGGAAAGGCAGAGAAAAGAAAAAGAAGAACGGCAGAAGAGAGCACACGAGGAGCAACAGAGGAAAGAGAAAGAGGAACAGCTAAAGAAAGAACATGAGGAAAGGCAAAGGAGGGAACAAGAGGAACAACAGAAGAAAGAGCAGGAAAAAGAACGGGAAGAGTCCCAAGCCGAAAAGGAGAAACAGACCACCACTGATGTCAATGTGGACACTACTATAGACCCCAAACTATTCCAAGAATGGCAGCAATTTCATTCCATCATCAGTGGATTGGATTGTTCAAAAGATGGGGACACTTCCAAGACAAATGATACGTAGGACATCACTTCACCTCCGGTTCTAAGCGGAACCAGCGGCCCACCCATTTCTAAGGATGTTGAAGTAATACCAAAGGACCCCTCCGACCAAATCATTCTTCAGGTAGAAGATATTCCTCCCCTGGATGTTTTCTACAGCCTGAGGCATAGAGCAGTTGTAAAGCGATCAAGGAAAAGACGAAGGACTGATCAACCTTCTATCTTTCCAGAGCAAACAGTCACGGGTAATGTAGTATGGAAGGAGGAATTGGACCCCTCCGATGACCTAACAAAGCTGTCACAGTATGCAGGAGCCTATTCCGCAGCAACAATCGACAAGGCATCGGAGGTAAGTCTTCTACTGAAGACTAAAGACCAAGAAATTTTTGCACTACAGGCAGAATTGACCGAGACAAAGCAGAAGGCAGCGCAAGCAGAGGAGCAGTTGCTGGCACAACAGCAAATGAATGATCAATTAACCCAGCAATTGCAGGAAGAAAGGCAAAGGATTGACCAAAATGCAATCCAGAAACAAAAGGAATTGTCGAAGGCATTGGCACAATTGAGAGCAGCAAATGAGCAAATGATGAAAATGAAAGATGAGCAAATCGCTCAATTATCATCACAGCTTGAAATAATCAAGGGCGCTCCACAGGTGGATGAGTTCAGAAAGGAAGCATCACTAATAAACAATGCATTGATATCACAAATTAGGCTCCTTTGTCAACAACTCACTGAGGCAGAGCCATTGTGTGAATTAACTACATCCATTAATCAGCAGGTAGAGAAGGCCAGGAATGAGTTAGACCAGGCCGAAGAGATCATAAGTGGATATCTTGACTGGCAAGATTCTGATCAAGGGAGAGAAGAAAATTTGCCCAAGATTTCAGAAACATATAAAGACATACTTTTCACAGAATGGCACACTCAGGTGATGAAAGCAGAAAGTGCAGCTTCAAGGTGTAAATCAACCTCCAGCAACCTAGTTGATCTGGTTAACAACACTCTCTACTTAGCGAATATGATCTCCCAATGTACGCCAGGAAAGATAACAACAACAAACATGTTGGAGCAAACGTGTTATCCTGATTTGGAGGAAAAGGGGAGATTAATCGCTGGGGTTAACAGTTTGACCTTCGATGCATATTGGCTTTTCCTGATTAAGCCGCACACACAGAGAGCCGCCCTTAAGTGTTTAACAGATGCAATCGGGTGTATAATTCCCGACATTCAGGATGCCACCTATGCTGCCCAGCTCAGTTCGCTTCTCAACAAACCACCTGAAGTAGAGCCAATGCTTGCGACAAGTCAGCTCAGGTTTAAAGGCAAGTAGCCTACCTGATGAATCATGTCGCCGATTGCCAGATCGCTCCAGGAAATAGGATCAATATTTATTGATGCCAATTATGTAGGATTTATGTTTATTAGATATTTAGATTAGTTTAGTATTTATAGACCCTTTCGTTGTTTTGGAAAGGGTCGTAAAGTTTTGTAATAGACTTAATAGACTGAAGTTTGCACTATTGTGCTTCAGTCAATATTCTTTTATGAAACTGGGCCAATTGTTCTCAATTTAACAAGGAAGCTTCTTTATGCAATTGTGCACTATTGTCGTTGTTGAGGATGTTTTTGCGTTGAAGAAAGAACTACAAATAGCGATTGATATTCGGGAGTGTCAAGCAGCTCATATGGTATTTCTATCTATGTCTGAATTCATTCCTTTTATATGAGTTGTTATGTGATTATTCTTGCTATTGTTGATTATATGCATGCGCTGTAACAGCAGATCTTTATTCATTCCACTATTGGATGTTTTACGATGTGCCTTTCCTTTCAATCATGCATGTGACAATGATATAAATGATAAAATGTGGTAATTTTTTTTTAATTGCTTTGTTTAACTATTTAGGCACAACAATCTTGAATGAATTAATATCTATGCCTTAAAGATGGAGTCATCTATATGCCTGTCTTTAGACACAGACCATCAAACGCTACGCTTTAAAGCTCAATAAGTCCCCGGGATAGATCATAGTTATTATATTCTTGCTGATAGTTTTAGTTATTCTCTCGTCGCTAGTGTAGTTTATAATCACCCATCCATCCCATTTATCCACTTCTGGGAAACTGGTCCCATTATCCCCAGTCGGAGCCACTATTCCAAACGGAAAAGGAGCTGTACTAAGGTCCGGACCGGGTGGTTATCGCCGATGTTGTTGCAGCGATTTTCGAGGCATCAACAGGACCATAGAGTATGTTGTTGGGCATGGATTTGTTGTACCTTCATAGGAACAAGATAGATTTTTATGAAAAATCCACTGAGTTCTTAGATGGCAATGGGGAACCAAGATTCTTACAAGGAAAGAAGAAAGACACATCAGTTAGGATGGTGACAACGATGCAAGCCAAGCATAGTCATATGAAAGGGTATTTGTTATTTATCGTACATATCTCTAGTGACAAAGGTAAGGAAGATAAGGATACGGAGGTTTTGAGTAGGTGCCCAATTCTATAGTAGTTTCAAGATGTGCTTCTTGCAGATGTTTCAGAGTTTCCACCTCACAGGAAAGTAGACCTTTCTATTGTATTGGTACTAGGAGTAGCACCAGCATCAAAAGTAGGATGAGCACACCTGAGTTGGTAGAATTAAAGTTGTAGCTAAAAGATATGCTTGACAAGGGATACATTAGACCAAGTGTATCACCGTGGGGCACTGGTATTAATTGTGAAGAAGAAGGATGGTACTCTCAGATTATGCATTGACTATAGACATTTGAACAAACTGACCATCAATAATCGGTATTCATTGTTGAGGATTGATGACTTGTTTGATCATATGAAGGGAGAAGCAGTGTTCTCGAATATTGATCTGAGATTCAGATATCATCAGGTACACATTAAAGAGGAGGACATTTACAAGACAAGTTTCTAGACTAGGTATGTGCATTATGTGTTTGTTGTAGTTCCATTCAGTTTGTTTGACTAATGCTCCATCTAAATTTATGTGTTTGATGAATAGTGTGTTACATCCCTATTTGTACAAGTTTTTTATTGTGTTCATTGATGACAAATTGATATATTTTCAAATGAGGAAGATCATGCCAAGCATTTGGCAGCAGTGTTGAGGTTGTTGAGAGAGAATCAATTGTATGTAAAGCTTGTTCTTACATGTTCAGTGTGTTGGCCTAGTGATCCAGTGTGGATTGCATTAAAACCTGGTTTCTATTGATGAGGGTGAGGTGGTTTATCCTCGGGATTCCCTGGTTTGTTCTTTTGGTTTGAGTCCCAAATTCATGCTTGGAATATGGCACAAGGGTGAATGGCTGAAGAGATAATTGGCTCATGCATTCTATGGTTAGGTGGAACATGGTAGTCCCATCCTGGGTTGGCTTTGCATTCATTAATAAGAGGTTATTTCCTTGATATTTTTGTGGTTATTATGTTGGTTATAAGCATGTTTTATGACAATGATGATATATGGATCTTCTCATGTTTTGATTTGTAAATAAATGAATATTGTATATATGACCTAATAGATGATAATGTGGCTAATGATATAAGGGAGAAATGCTTCTTAGCGATTTTAAGATAAGTATGAGCCCCTATGCTCAGATTTGTTGTTTACACCTGTAGATTTCATTATTGGTGACATTTTTAATGAAATGCATGTCATGGCTAGCAGGGGTCCAATCTAGACCTTGCCCTTGTTTTTATAAATGCATCATTGTTATGTTTTGTAAATTCATTTCCAAAAGTGTCATTGAGTTATAGGGAGAGACCCGGGCTCTAGCCTGAAAAAGTGGCTCAAATCCCAGAGATGCATGCATAGAACTGGGAAAAAAAACCCCTAGATGCATGTATACCCATGTTTTGCGAGTGTTTGAAGCCTCCTGGATGCATGCTTGTCCATATCAAGGGAGAGTTTGAGGGTTAAGTGGTCTAAAACTTCAATTGGTCTTAGGGGCTGGTTGCTTGAGTGGTTGGGTTGGCTCTTGGGAGTTTTGTTGCTAATGTGGAAGGTTTTTGTTGTGTGTTTCTATCGATTCCACTTCCTTAAGGTCACCTAGGGGATTGAATCCCATTATAGTGGCCTCTCGTCACATATTTACCCTATTTGGTCGGTTACTTTGGTAGATGTGGGATGAGGGTATTACAAAAATTGTATACCAATTGTGTTTTATGAACACAAGACTTCTAGGCATAATTAAACTCACAAATTAAATGAAATAAGGTTATTTCACCCAAGATGCAAAATTTTATTTACTGAGAAATATTTCTTCGTGAGGTTGACTATTGTTTCCTCCCAATGTTATCAAAGCAACTCCCCCTAAGCCAATTCTCTTTGATCTTCTGCATCTACTTCCTCGCTTTTGCATGGGGACTGATCTTGTGGATATGACTTGTCTGTGGGTTTCCAGTCATTCCAAACTTCTGTTGCAGTCCATATTCTTTTCTCAAAGCATAAATTTTTGTTGTGTACCCCCCTTGAACTCATGTTGGCTTCACTCCTTTGTCTTCAATGTTAATATATTTTAAATAAGAAAATACATTATTGTAATCACCATGGGGCTCGAACATACCTTAATTGTTCAAATGCATCTCGCTCATATGATATTTTATGCTTGCATCTAACTTATTTGGCCTCCTTTTAGGCCATTCTATTCTTTTAATGAAGAGAAACCAATCATCTACTCCCCCTAAGCAGATCATCCTCCTTCTTCAATGAAACCTTCTTTGGTTGAGCCCTGACAGAAGCATTACTTTTCATCTTCTTCTTTGCCAACGTTTGGGATTTCTCTTGGCTCATGGATAGAGGAAATGTCTCCTTCAATTCCTCTTTCTTAACCCGAATCTTCCTACTTCCTTTCATCCTTACATAGGGGCCCACCACAAGGGTAAGAGGATCATTCTTCCTACTTTTCTTTTGATATATTTCTTCTCTTTTTAGCTTGCTCTTTTGACACTGAGCGCTGAAGACAAATTAGTGTTCCTCACCTCCATTGTTTCCTCTTGTCTTCAAATCCTGAGTTGTTAAATTTGCATGCATATGCTGAGAAGCATGCTTTTTCTTCTCATATCTACAGTTATCTCTCTTGTGCCCAATATTTCCACAATTATAGCATTCGATTTGGCTTAAGAATGGAGCAAAGTAATTACTATCACTACCAAAAATATTCTCAAGATGCCTATTGCTGCCAACATGCCTTCTCCTAGCTTCTTTACACATTCTTGGGTTGTTGCTACCCAACACGTCTCATTTTCTTGCATGTCATCTAAATTCTATGGCTTTTGTCCAAAAATGTTGCAAGAAAAACAATAACCATGGAAAGTCTTTTGACTGAAGATACCTTTTCTTTGAGGGATTTTTCCTTGAGGAGGAAAGGACCTCTGCTGGTTATTCATGTTCCTTCCATGATAACTTGCATTGTTACCTTGCACTCTTTATTGCAGTTGCCTAGCTCTCTTCTGTTGCTTTTCTTTCTTCTGTTGTTCAGCATTTTGTTGCATCCTTTTCTTCTCTTGTTTTTGTCCCACAACCTATTTTCCATGTTGCTTCTTAGCTTTCTTTTGTTTCTCTCATTTTTCCTTTTGAAGTTCAACAACTTCTTTTCTTCCATTTTTGTTAGAACCTTGAACTTCCTTGAGCTAGGAAGTCGACCCTTCAGCCTTTCCCTTCATGGAGCTAGTTTCTTCTTTGAAACCCAAACCAACCTTGATGAGCAGGGATCTCTACTTAACAAACATCTCATCCAAGGCCTTTGTGCTCCCCTCAAGCTTCTGATATTGAGATAACACTTTATTTGAATTTTCTAAGTCATCTCTCAATGAGACTACTTTAGTCTATAGTCTCTCACAGTGAGATTCCTTCAGCTAATTGGTCAACATGTCACTCAACCTGCTAGCTCCTCTTGTTGAGCATTAATATTGATTATTATTTTTCTCAACTTTTCATTTTCAAGCTCATAAATTTTAAACTGCTCCTATTTCTTGAGATTTGCGTCTGATAGGTGTTTGATCTCCTTTAGAGCATAGATCAACTTCTCTCTAAAGTATATCTTTTCATTCAAATCCTTATCTTCATTATCAGAGGTGCTAGATGAGTCACCATGGATATCTAAAACCATCTTTGTGTCCATGGAGTCTTCCATAGGTGTAAGGGTTTACATTCATCACAAAGAAATAAATTACCTTCCAAGAAGCTTGGCCTATCTTCTGATTTTTCATCATCATCTTGAGAGTGATGAGAAGATACTTGAGCATTAAGAGGAAGATCTTCAATCTTCTCAACATATCTTTTAAGGGATGCTTTATTCAACTTATTCCTTCTCTTCTTATCATCATGAGAAACGTTCACATATGTAGGTTCACTATTGTTGGCTTGTTGGGGCCTGAGCCAGGTTCGGAGTTAATTAGCCAAACAAATCCCAATACTACTAGCCCTTTCGGCAACAACCCATGGAGCGCGAACAAAGGTCTCACCCGAAGTAGTATGGGAGGGTGATAGAACCAGGTTTCCGCACCCTGGAGATTTCTGATGAGTTATACTGGTCCTTTCTTTATACCTCTGCGTGGGTGGCTTCGCACACTTTCCCGTTCCTCGCGGCCTGGTACACTACGTTCGCGCAGCCCTAACTAGGGGTTGTGTCACGCTCTACGTGATTACCCGAGATCTTATTTATCTTCCAGTCTTGTTTAAGCACCTTCGCCTACTTAAGTGTTTTAATTTATGCTTAAAAATACAAAACATTCACATTCATATAGGTTTGCGCAGTAAATAAACAAGATATTTGCAAACTATATCAATCATGCATTAAACCAAGAAAAGATACACAAAATTATAGTAAAACTTCTCTTTATTGATTCATCCAATAGTTACATACTCGTCTTGCCCTGTGCACTCAGCGGCAGAACTCCGTGCACTCAACTATGGACTACTAAGCCTCTGCGCACTCAACTGCAGAGCCTTCTCCTACTCTACAACCCACAAACACACTTTAAACTTTGGCTCAATCAATTATACTTCCTTATTCCTTCATCATTAGTTAGTTTTCTTTTACACTTAGAGCCTGGCTCTATTTATACAATCCCATGGTCCGCGGACCATGGGTAGGTCTATCCAGCCAACATTACATTACAAGACTAGGATGGAAAACCCTGTGATTCTATCATACTATCACACCTTGTGCCCGCAATTTGCGGAGCTTTTACAATAAGATTTGGTCAAAACTTGGGCTTTAAGCCCCAAAACATGCCTTGGGGGGGATTCCATGCCCAACATGCCCCCAACACAAACATCGTTACTCACCCTCAAGTCATTCTATCGGCATGGGAATCTTTTCTTGGAGTCCCTCCAACTGTTCTCAAACTGTGGCAAGGTTAGCAACACACTGAGATGCTGCTTGCTGGATCTGCTGCATTCGTTGTTCTGAGACATCTGTGCTGGGAGTGCTTCTCTACATCATTACTTGTTTCCCATACATGTGTGCGAGCTTGCCTTCAATTTCTGCCAGGATGGTGAAGGCCTCATCGATCCAAGGCTGAACACGCGCCTTCAGGACTGCTTCCTTATGTCATTCCACGTCCACCTGCTCCTTCAGCACTTTAGCCTGCTGCATCCGCGCAAGCCTCTGAGTGAGGACCACCATCTACGCAGTTCCTCAGATGCTTTCATACTACTGGTGGAGTTCTTGCGCCTCTGTCTCTAAATGTTGGATGTTGGGGTCCTCCTGCAAATTTGTGAGGACCTCAAGTGATACTTCCAACATACTGGTGCAGTCTCGCATTGCACCGCCAATCTCCTCTAGTCTCACTGTGATAACGCTAGTGCGTTGTTCTCTAACTTCCAAGGGAGTGGATGGTTGTGCCTTCAATTACAGTGCGACAATCTGAAGGTTCAACTCCAGCTAAACCTTTGTCATTTCTTCCCTTGCCTCGTAGACCCTTGTTGCTAACCTATGGATCCGTGCCTCTTCTGGCATGTTTGTTGGGATGGCCAGCTCCGAGACACTTTGGCAAGCATCTTCTATCACCTGTACCAGCTGTTGATTCTGTGATACCACTTCATCACATTGCAAGCTTAGTTGTGCTATATTCATTTTCTGCTCACTGAGGTCTTGGAGCGTGTGGCTCTCTCTAGTGTGTAGTTCTGCAGTTATCCCATCCTGCAAAACATATAAGGTCTCTCGCAGAAATGCAACCATATTGAGACCGAGACCTTTCAATGCACTAACCATAGGCCTGTCGACCTCATTTGATATCACTAGTGCCCCTTCCAGCAGAACTATGGTATTCATCATCTGTGCATGCAACATCTGCTCTGTTGTTGTTGAGCTGACGACAAGGCTCGTTGAAAGGGTACCAACCTGAGGAGGGTGCGCCTGTAATTCCTGCAACTGTGCTCTAAGGGCCCCCAACACAATCTAGTTCTCCTGCATGAAACATTGGAGAGCCTTTGAGGTGACATCATGCACTATTTTGCCGATGTCATGGAGATCACCCTTAGTTAGGGTGATCAGGTCAATAGACAACTTTGATGCCTTGACCTTCTTATGCGACCTTGCCTGCTCTGTTGGGTTCTAGAACTATAGTTGTGTTGACGCGGTTCGTGGGTCCATGCCTCCCTCTTTTGTCTCTGCTTCCTCTACTTCCTGCCCCTGTGAAGGTGTCATTTGGCCCTCGCCCGCCTTCACAGCTGCCTTCTGTGCTGCTGCAGCCTTTTCCTGCTCAATTTCTTTTTGTGTAGCATCCTGTGCATCCCGTACTTTTGCTTCCGTTGCTTCCTTCCTTTGCTTTTCATCCAACTGTGTGATGCGTAGCTTGGCCTCATCTTTCCTTCTTTGCACCACCGACTTCTCAATCTCTGCTATGTCTGGGGCACGCCACTCTGGTAGCCATGCCTCGAGTACATTGAAAATGACGTCATCTATGGCTATGAAGGGTAGCTTTGTCCATTGTTTAGTCGGGTCCTTGCGTGCTCTTATATAAATGTTATGCATGTTCGCTTTGAATTGTGAAAAACTCTGCAGACTGTTGTAAATATTGGGTGACAACCATGGCTTACGGTTGATCCCCATTTTGAGGTTCATCTTGCAGACCCTCTTAGAATCCTTTGTGGCCCAAAGCGAAGTGTACTTCGTGGCCTCCTGTAAATCCTTATTAATTATGGGGAATTGACTATCCTCTGGAAATTCCCCAGCCACGAGCATTATGGACAGAAGAAGGCATGCATAGTGGAACGTTTTTCCCTATTCCTAAGCTTCGCGGAAATTTTCTAAAAACTCCTTGCAGAGGAACTCATACCTGTTAAAATGGACCCCCTCCACGCATTGCTCAGCCAGTGCTATCACTAGCGCAGGTACTTCGTCCATGCGACACTTCCGCGTAACCTTTCTTGCCAGGATTTGGGTCACCACACGTACTTCTTTCTCCTTGATGTTGGAGATGGCATAGCCCGTCTTCTTCTTTTCTAGCTTGTACTTTTTCTTCATGGCCTCAGCGATGGCCAAGCCACTACCCTTCCCTTCTAAGATGTCCGTGGGGTCCTCTCCTTTGCATGGAAGCCGTTAGACGTGGTGAATCAAGTCTGTCATGATGGGGATGGGCTCCTCTAGCCACAAACACCCATCATGTACTAGGCAGAGCAGCTGCCTAATGACAAAAATGGTTATTGGGGCATGGTGGAAATGCAGCACCCATAACAGATTCAGTAGCCCAGCCTTTTCGACTTCGTGAAACCACTTTCGTGGCTCTAGCTCTATAACCCCTGCCCCGATGTTCTTCTGGGGCTTCATAAGGTTCCTTCTCTCAAGGTGAGGGAACTTCTCATGGTCAGCGAGGTCCCAATCTTTGAATTTCAGGCTCAGCATGCATCCTAGGTGCGTTCCCTCAAACATAAGGTTGTCAGGGAGGAGCGGGGTCTGGAGCTAGCTGTTGGTCTCATCTAGGTCCTTAGGCACTTTAGCCTTCCCTTTTCATGGGGGGACACAGGTGGGAAGTTTTGTCGTGGGTGCGCAGGATGAGTGTCCTCTTCCATGCCTTCATCCTCATCCTTGGCGATGATAAGATCCTCCAGATATTTCTCTTCATCAATTTCTATGGTGGTGGCTTTCCCCTTCTCCTCCATAGACAGCTTGGTGCACAGTGGGTTCCGCGGGGACACACGTATAGGAACCATTGCTTGTTTGTCCTTCTTAGGTCTTGGCATGTGCGGTGATTTCGGGATTTCTGCCATAATCCCAGCACCTTCTAAAGCATCCCCCATAGTCAAGGCCTGCACGCCTGATCCAAAATGGATCCTAAAAACCCTCTAAGTATTAAAAAAATAAAAAACTAGTGCATGAGAAAAACCTTTACAAAATGCGAATTACACTATCGGGCAAGAAAAAACATGTGGAAATGGTGAAAATACAGCGTATCGAAGGCCAAAACAACAATGCACAGGAGCTGTCAGATCTGACCGATCAACAGTCTAGATCTGATCGGCATATCGCAATCGGTAGTGGCAGGTAGAGTTAATCAAGCGTAGTCTTATGGAAATCAAGATGGAAATCAAGCGCGATTAGACAAGGACCATCGATCAAGAGCACAGATCCAACAGTCCATATCTACCCATGCTATATTGCATCACTCGTATGCATGTACAAAGGGAATTAACCCATGGCCCAGATTATCAGCGATATGCGATTGTGATATCGCAATATCGCATCACAACTACATAAGGGGTGATGCCAAGGAGGCCAGCGACCATGCGATACACCGATGCGCCGATAGCTGATAAGGCCGATCGGAGCAATCGGTGGTCAGAAGCCAAAAGCGATATGCAACATGCGATATGACCGAACTCAAAAGGGTTATGAATGCGATATTATAATATTTGAAGTCCGATATGGGGTGAATTTTTGGGTTTTTTTGTGTGTTTGAGATCTTTCATAATAAACCCAAATACAGAGGAACCCATGACCAAGTGACTTGCAATAGCGATACAAAGGAAAACCCAATGGAGTTTAGGGTAGAATTGATAATATTTTAGGTTCGATAAAGGGCATTTGGGAGGATTTTTATAGTTTTTGTGTGTATTTCTCTGTGTAAACAGAGAATGACTGTTTTGGGATTTCTAATGTGCCAATGGTCCCTTCCGTTGCAGAACAGGTGGCCACCTTCCCTGAAGACGTTTAACAAATGATTGTTTAATGCTCAGAGGAGATTTGAGCAGACAGAGGCTGGGAGACAAAGAGCCCAAAAGGGAAAATGAACAAATGAGTGTCGATTGGGTTAAAAGCCACAGAATGACAGAGACAGAGGCAGGCAGTGCTAAGACAGAGAGAGAGAAGGAGAGGTTGTGTACTCAGAGAGACTTGAGGGATTCAAGTTGACCTTGTTGTTTTGTTCCTGTTGTGTTGAGACTCAATTGAGCTCACATTTGTAAAAACTCTACTCTTCAAGACATAATATAGAGGTCACCACTGAAGGCTAGACCATGTGATGTAGCCTAGGAGTTTTGGGTAAACTCCATGATTATTTTGTTGCGTTATGTGTGTGTGTCTATTATGTTTCTCTAACTGCTCATTGTCTATATTATTCACAATATTATCGATCTGTTGCACTAAATGATATAGGAAAATCCTGCACATGAGTCTATAATACCTTAATAATAATCTAAGATCTCATTTACAGATCAAGTGGTATCAGAGCTTTTGGGTTTTGGTTTTGTTAAGGTTAGACAAGCTTGCGTTAGATTTTGAATGCTAACTAGGTCAAAGATCAAACTAGGAGAAGGAGAACTTGTTGAGGCTAATCTAGAGATTGGGAGAGTCTATTCTCAGAGGAGAATGGCAGAAGAAACTCCACAGGAAGTAGAAGCCCAATTCATGGAAATTTTTATGGCCATGTGAGCCACGGTGGAAGAGATGTATCGGGAGTTTAAGAAAGGTCAAGGTGAAAGCACTTTGACACCTTAACCAAATAAAGGAGCAAAGGAACCTCTTCTAGTTTCCCATCCAGAAGGCAAAGGAAAAGAAGAGAGGCCTTCTCCACCATTTAATCCATCATCACCTTCAACATTCTCATCATCTTCTTCACATAAAGCTAGCCCTGATAAGAAAAAGAAGAAAACTTCTTTAATTAAATTAGATGTAAAGTTTGATTTGCCAATTTATGATGGAGAACTAAATGCAGAAAAGCTAGATAATTGGATTAAACAGATTGATGTATATTGCATGGTGTGGAACATTGATTTATAAAGGAGAAAGATTCAGTTGGCTAGCCTTCGCCTTGGAGGAACTGTACTAGCGTAGTGGGAAGGCAAGACACACGTTGATCTGAAGAGACATGGTAAAATTATTTCTAGCTGGAATGAATTTGTTTCTGCCATCAAAAACCAATTCTATCCTCTAGCTTATATGTAGCAAGTAATGATGAGTTGGAAAACTCTTGACCAATTAAAGGGCCAAAGTGTACAAAGTTATACCTAGGAATTTAGAAAAAGAGATTTAACTCTAGGCATTTCTCTAGACTCACCTGAAGCTTTGTTGAAGTATATAGGTGGTATGCATAGCTATTTGAAGCACACCATTCTCATGTTTAATCCCACTAGCCTAGATGATGTATCAGTTCAGGCTACACATCTAGAGGCTAGAGGCAAGAATGTGAACCCAGAGATTGGGGGACCTTCAAAACCCTTTGCGAGCAAGAACAAGGAAAAGAAGAAGCTGAAATGGAAGGAGAGGAAGACAAACACTGTACAGAAGGAAAAAATTTCATGCACTTACTGCAAGAAGGAGGGACACGATGATGAACGTTGCTGGTCTTTGCATCTCGAGCTGAAACCCAAAAAGTTCAGTGGTTAGAAGAAGAAGACTGCTGCTGTTATTTAGAAAGACTTGGGGTCAAACTGATGTGATGAAACAATAGTCACAGCCACAGGTATAAAGGTAAAAATTCTAAAGCATCTACAAGCAATTCTTCACAATCTATTGATAATGAAGATAATGAGAGTAAAAGACATGAGCTTTCTCATATTAGAGTTATTTTCATATATGGGATTACTAACCACACCTCATAAGAAGCCATATCCATTAGGTTGGGTATGTGATAAAGCAAAGCTACAAGTGACAAGACAATGTAAACTTAGGTTTTCTTTTGGGTCAACATTTGTAGATGAGGTTGAGTTAGATATAGTTCCCTTTGATATATGTGGTATTGTTTTAGGAAGTCCTTACTTGTATGATAGAAAAGCCATTTTCTATAGAGCTGAAAATAAGTATCAACTCACTAAAGATGGAATAGAATATATTGTAAGAGCTCATAAACTCAAAAATAACTATTCTCTGATAAACTCAGGGCAGATGAAAAGAATTGTAAATTCATGCAAGCAATTTTTACTAATAGTTGTAATTTAGGAAAGGAACTCTAATAAAACCAATGTATTTGAGGGTTGTGATGCTAAACAAAATGTTGATTTAGATAAATTTGTTTCAAAATATGATATCCTATTTCAAGAACCTAAAGGTCTGCCACCCAAAAGGGAAGTAGTACATGATATTCATTTGTAGAAAGATGTTCCATTACCTAACATCAGAATGTATAGGTTATCCGCTTTAGAGAATGCAGAGATCAAGAAGCAAGTACAAGAGCTGCTCGATAAAGGGTTCATAAGAACAAGCACATCACCATGTGAATCTCCAATCATACTAGTGAGAAAGAAAGATGGTTCATGGAGGATGTGCATTGATTACAAAGGACTGGATAAAATAACGATCAAGAATCATTGTCCTCTTCCTCACATTGATGATATATTAGATCAATTGAAAGAAGCAGTTTACTTTTCCAAGTTAGACTTCCGCAGTGACTATCATCAGGTCAAAGTTGCAGAACAAGATGCATGGAAGACTGCTTTCAAGGCAAAGCAAGGGCTATATGAATGGTTGGTTATGCCTTTTGGTTTAACTATTGCTCCTGCCACTTTCATGAGAGTTATGAATGATGTAGTCAGACCTTTTATTGATGATTTTGTAATTGTATATTTAGATGACATTCTTGTTTTCAGTAAAACATGGGAAGAACATTTGAAGCATGTAAAGCAGACTTTAGATGTTTTGAAAAGAGAAAATTTCTATGTGAAGTTATCAAAATGTGAATTTGGAAAAACATCTTTAAATTATTTGGGTCATATTGCAGGGGGTGGTGGATTGAAGATAGATCTCTCTAAGGTTGAAGTCATTGTGAACTAGCCTAAACCCAAATCTGCTACAGAAGTTAGGAGTTTCCTGGGAGCAGCACAATATTGGAGAAATTTTATTGCTAACTTTTCCTTGATTGCAGCTCCATTACATGCTCTAACATGATTGAATAAGGTGTTTCAGTGGGGAGGCAAACAACAGAAAGCCTTCGACACCTTAAAAGAAAAAATTAGTATAGCACCAGTACTAGCACTGCCAGATCTTCAACGTCTATTTGAGATTGAAACAGATGCTAGTGACTATGCCATGGGAGCAGTGTTGATGAAACACGATAAACCCATATGCTATCATTCTGAGACATTTAATTCTGCAGTAGTTAATCATCCCATATATATTAAAGAATTGTATTCATTGGTACAAAGTGTGAAAAAGTGGAAACATTACCTAATGGGCAAAGAAACAATTATACATAAAAATCATCAACCACTTCAATATTTGCACTCACAAACTAAATTGCAGCAATCAAGACATTATAGGTGGATGGGTTTCCTATAGCAATTCCATCTTGTAATCAGATATAAGAAAGGCATACACAATGAGGTTGCAGATATGTTATCAAGACCAATCATAAATACATCTACTATACTTAAGCATAACTCAATAATTCATGAAAGTTACATTGAACAATATGCTCAAGATATAGATTTTAAAGATGTATATGCAACTTTAAGTCATGGCAAGCAAGTAGAAGAATTGGTTTATTATGTTAAGGACCAACTCTTGTATCATTTGGGAAAGTTATGAATTCCACAAACTGAAGAGTTAACATAATCCAAGAAGCACATACTTCTCTTATATCAGGTCATTTTGGTGTAAGTAAAACAGTTGCACAATTACAAAGGTTTTGTTATTGGCCAAGAATGCATGAAAAAGTTTCTTCTAGATATATTAAAGGGTGTACCATGTGTGCTAAAAGCAAGCCCAACAATATAAAATAGGCTTGTACACTCCACTTCCATTTCCTTCTCATCCTTGGGAAAGTGTTTCCATGGACTTTATTGGGGGATTGCCAAAAACTAGAAAAGGTCACAATTATTTATATGTTATTGTGGATAGGTTCAAAAAAATGTGTATTTTGATACCTTGGAACAAGAAAGTTACAACTAAAAAAACAGCGAAGTTGTTCTTTCAGCATGTATGGGTTCATTTTGGGTTACCCAATTCTATTGTATCTGATTGAGATTCCTGATTTTTTGGGAAGTTTTGGTCAAGTCTGTCGGAACTAATGGACACCAGATTGAAGAACAGCACAGAATTTCATCCACAAACAGATGGTCAAATAGAGGTGGTCAATAGGACAGTGATCCAGTTGCTCAGAGGCTATTGCAACAATCATCCCAAGCTTTGGGATGAACATTTTTGTTATGTGCAACATGCTTACAACCGTGCCAAGCACTCTTCTACTCAGAGATCTCCTTTTGAGACTTGTTTTGGTTTTATACCAAAGTGTCCCTTGGATTTTGTCTTTGGCAAAGACATAGTAGTTGATGGACACAATGATGTGGACAAAACAACCAAGTTCATTGAACAAATCCAAGAAATTCACCAGGCAGTGCAAGAACAGTTGGAAAGAAGCCAAGCCAAGTACAAGGCAAGGCATGATAAGCATCGAATTGAGCATAGCTTCCAAGTTGGTGATCAAGTCTGGTTATACATCAGCAAAGATAAAATGCAAGGTGAAGGTAAGAAGCTGAAGTCAGTAAGGTATGGGCCTTTCAAGATACTTGAGAAAATTGGAGAAAATGATTTTCGCCTTGATTTTCCAGCTTATATACATATCTATTCAGTCGTTAATGTAGAGAACTTGAGGTTTTATGAACCTTCATTGATTGAAGATCCCGAAGAGAAAAATCAATTTCCTTCTATTGATGATCTATTGCCTGAATATCTCAATGAGTTGTAGGAAGACACAGTTCTGGATAGGAAGGTGATAACTATGCACAGAGGGGATGTTGAGTATCTCAAAATTGGACTCAAAGGTTCAAAACCAAGCAGTGCACAATGGATAGAAATTGGACAAGTGAGGAAGCTGTATCCTCACTTGATCGATGCTTAAAAACCAACTTTTGGTGGTCCAAAATCTTTTCAGTGGGAAGGCGTGATCCAAAATGGATCCTAACAACCCTCTAAGTCTTAAAAAAACAAAAAAACTATCACATGAGAAAAACCTTTACAAAAGGTGGATTACACTATAGGGAAAGAAAAAACATGTGGAAATGGTGAAAGCAGAGCCTATCGGAGGCCAAAACAACAATGCACAGGAGTCGTCAGATCTGGTCGATCAACGGTCCAGATCTGATAGGCATATCGCAATCAGCGGTGGTAGGTAGAGTTAATCGGGCATGGCCTTATGGAAATTGGGATGGCGATCAAGCGTGATTAGATGAGGACCGTCAATCAAGCGCACAGATCCAACGGTCCAGATCTACCCACGCTAAATTGCATCGCTCGTATGCATGTACAAAGGGACTTAACCCGCGACTCGGAGGATCAGCGATATGCGATTGCAATATCACAATATCGCATCGCAACTACATAAGGGGTGATGCCAAGGAGGCTAGCGACCATGCAATACGTCGATGTGGCAATCACCGATAAGGCCAATTAGAGCAATCGGCGATTGGAAGCCAAAAGCGATATGCAACATGCAAGATGGCCTGACCCGAAAGGGTTATGAATGCGATATTATAATATTTGAAGTCCGATATGGGGCGAATTGTCAGGTTTTTCTGTGTATTTGGGATTTTTCATAATAAACCCAAATGCAAAGGAACCCATGACCAAGTGACTTGCAATAGCGATACAAATGCAGACCCGATGGAGTTTAGGGTAGAATTGATAATATTTCAGGTCCAATAAAGGGCATTTGGGTGGATTTTTACAGTTTTTTTGTGTATTTCTCTGTGTAAACAGAGAACGACTATTTTGGGATTTCTAATGCGCTAATGGCCCCTTCTGTTGTAGAATAGGTGGCCACCTTCCCTAAAGACATTTAACAAATGATTGTTTAATGCTCAGAGGGGATTTGAGCGAACAGAGGCTGGGAGCCAGAGAGCCCGAAAGGGAAAACGAATAGACCAGCGTCGTTTGGCTTAAAAGCCACAGAATGATAGAGACAGAGGCAGGCAGTGCTAAGACATAGAGAAAACAGAGATAGAGAGTGAGAAGGAGAGACTGTGTACTCAGAGATACTTGAGGGATTCAAGTTGACCTTGTTGTTTTGTTCCTGTTGTTTTAAGACTCAATTGAGCTCACATTTGTAAAAACTTTGCTCTTAAAGACATAATAGAGAGGTCACCACTAAAGGCTAGACCAGGAGACATAGCCCAGGAGTTTTGGGTGAATTCCTTGATTATTTTTTTTTGTTATGTGTGTGTATCTATTATGTTTCTCTAACTTCTCATTGTCTATATTATTCGCAATCTTATCGATCTGTTGCACTAAATGATATAGGCAAATCTTGCACATGAGTCTATAATACCTTAATAATAATCTGAGATCTCATTTACAGATCAACAGCCTCCTCAGTGGTTATTTATGTTATCTCCATAACATCCTTAGTTGTTGCCATTGTATCTGTGCAGAAATCTATCACTCGCGATCTCAGGGGCTCAATCAACACTCGGCACTCAACAATTAGGGCTCTGCTCAATAGCTCAATTTGTAAATGATCAAGTGTTGTTTGTTGGGCATCCCTATGTAATTTATAGCACTTTTTGAATTTGAATTCGACCGTTCCCCCCAAATCTAGTTGATTAATGCTCCCTTGGCAGCGGATTTTCCCAAATCTTGCCCATAAATCGCGTCTTAAATGCCTGTCGCCCACTCCATTTGGTCTCAAGTCGAGCATTCGATCATGAATAGCAACTTCAACATTCACTTTCTGGTCAACCCACATGTAACGTAGCCCCCGTGCGCAGTCACAGACCTTGTGACTCTTTGCTTCTTCGCGTAGCTCCAACATTGAGTAACTCCCGGGCAGAATAGTTTATAGTCCTGCGGTCCCTTTCAACTACCTGGAGTGCTAAGACTATCCTTCCTTCAACTAGTCAGGTGGTTACACCACCCATGAAAATTTTCCATCCTATCATCCATCATGTCTCTTCGAGAATCCCCATCTTTTATTATTACGGTCATCATCGCGCACTTTACCATTTGCTACGCGGTACTCTGGTCACTATGCTTAGCAATGTGCGTCCAAGCCAAGGCATCAGACTGATCAATTCGTGGCAATAGGCCTTAAACCTGTCATCGTGATCCTACAAATCTGACCTTTCCACCCTAGTCTTTTTGCCAAGAAAATCTTCCTTTATCTTGTCCTCTATCTTCTTGACTTCGCGTTCACTAGAGCACTTTTCTTCCTTAACCATACCCTTTCTTCTTCCAAGGTTCTACGAACCATCGTATCTATCAGTGATGTCGGGCACAGTCTAAGTTCCTCAAGTACTATCAGGCTTACTACAGTTGCTTCATACTCCAACCTTGGCGGTGCCTACACAGCTAGGCTTTTGCACGCGGTCCTATAAGCTGAGAGAACTGTTGGTACGCGTAGGTCTGAGTCAGTCCACTTCACATGGTGGACCTTGTTCAACATGTCGTGTACTTTACTAAACACTTCTGCATAGATATTCTTTTGTGCACTTGGTCTTTCCATACTTCGTGGTCCCAACCATTGGCGCCATTTCATTACCCATTCCTGCTTACTAATCGTCTCTCCTACCGCGAGGATAGTAGGCCTTTGTGCAAGTTTCGCACCATATGCCTGCATCCACCTAGATAGGTGGGTGCATGGGCTAGTTCGTCTCTCATACTTATCTTACAATTGCACCTGAGGCTTCCCAAACCACATGAGCATCATCCTTCTACATTCGTGCCAGTCCTCAAAACTTCTTTGGTGCGTACCCCACCATCTTGTGGGCGTAGCACAGTACCCATTTTAGAGCGTCGAAACACTACTGTTCCGGCATTTCTCTTTCAAATTTGTTCAGGAAGTCATCCACCTCACTTAACCTACCATAGGTAGGTAGGTCTCTTAACTTCATTGCTACGTAGCATAGCGATCTTGTCATCATGTTACAGTGGAGCTGGTTACCTCATGTAACTATTCTGCCATCGTTCTATCTCTTCATCAGAATCTGATGTGCAGGAGCTTTCGCGCTCCCAAGAGATTTGGCCATCCACGGTTATATTTAACCAATCTTGATCCCACGCGGTTATCTTGTAGATGCAGTCCATATCATCATCACTGTCATCTAAAGGTACCACTACGCGTAGTGACTTTTTCTCAAATATCATCTTGCACTTCTTTAGATTTATTAATCCATTCATGTTAGTGGCCCAATATATTCCCAATAATTCGGGATAGGGATTGTTTTCATCCATAATCTCTATCACTTTGAAATCTGCTAGTGCGCTAGCTCCTTCAATGTCTACTGCGATTCCCTGCAATCTCCCCATAGGTAGGATCTTTTGCTGGTTCGCCATTCGCAATTGGATATGAGACCATTACAGCGCAAGCCTGCCCATGCGCTCCCATGTCTGCTTTGGCAGTGCCTTTGCATTCGATCCTAGGTCTAGAATCACTTGTTCCATCTCATATTTCCCGATCTGCGCGGTCAATCTCATCTCCCTTCCTGTTCACGTCATGTGCTTCCTGAGCTTCCGAACTACGCGCGGTTCTCCAGCGTGGTCCCAGTGCTTCTAGTTATGAGTTCTTGCAGCTCCTTTACAGCCTTGCTGTCGTAGAGTAGCTTCATGCATGTCTCCAAGAACGCAGTGAGAATCAATGGGTCCATTTCCAGCTCTAGTATGTCTTTACTTCCTGAAGTGGAGGCATCAGTGAAGCTCCTCTTAGCTTCCATGAAGGTCTCCTTAGTGTGCTCCAAATCAAATTCTGGTTCCTTCATTAGAGCCTTGCAAACCCAGGTACTTTCTTTAGGATACTTACCTTTGTCATCCCCTTTCGTAATACCACTTCAGAACAAGATATTTACATTAGGGTATTCCTCGCGCGGCTCAGACCTCATCATTTCTAGGCTCTAAGTCGGGGGAGGTTGGAGTGCTCCTTTATTGCATAACCTCACTATCAATGTTGGATAGTCCTCTATCTCATGATCAAACTATGTACAATATAAGCATGATGGTCTCGTTGGATTTGTACAATCACAGGCATAATGCGTTGGTCCTCTGCAATTGTAACATATTAGCTGTCCGCGACCTCTTCCTGGCCCCATTCCACCTCAGCCTCATCCTTGCCCCTGAAATCTAGTACTTTCCATTCCTGCATTTTGATCTAGGGCTCGTATTTCGACCTGAACTCTGTACATAGGAGTCCAATCCATCATTAGTTCATAATTTCTACAGGTGTGCTCATCATGTCCTACTAACTTGCAGAAATTACAAGGCAACTGCTAGGAATTTTGTGTATACTTCTGTAATAGATGGCAGTCAACTGTAGCATGCTTCCCTCCTATCTGAAAAATTGCGCACCATAATGCAGGCGCCGCACTTGGTCCTACTTGTGCCTCCGATCTCAATGGCATTGGTCCTCATCCCGCGAGGTAATTTGCAAACATCGGGCAGTGGTCCTTGTTGTGCCCCTGGCCCTTGTACTTTATGCACCATACCTCATTACGCACTTTTGGATGAGTCGTCCTGTCTTATTTCAAACTCTGCATCTCAAGCCACAAGTTTTTTAACTACATGTGAATATACTGGACTCCCAAGTTAGGATCTTGTATCGAAGTCTCGTGCAATCTCATCGTAACCTCCAAAACCTCAACCTGAGTGGTTAGCCTTTGTTGCAATAGCACATTCCGTAGATTTGGTGTTAATGAGGCTACAGACCATTCACAATGTTACTCGTCTGTTAAGGTCATGTTCGCTTCACAAATTGTGCACTTCAATCTTTGATCCAACTCCCACAGGGTTTCACCTAGTATCATTGAGATTTTCTTAAATCCAATGATCGACTGTGCCTTTGACTTTGGCCTACTAAATTTTTTGTTTAGCGCAGTCTGGATATCCGCTATCCCCGCATTCGGATTTTCATTGGAATGCTTAATGTACCAATTAGTGCACGATCCTGCAGAGTGTTAACCAACATTGCCTTCCTTATATTACTGTTCATGACACCCAGTGCTTCCCATACAACTTTTATCACAAACCAAAACTGGTCTGAATCTTCATTCCCTACTCCCTTGAACACTGGTAGCTCTATCGAACTATCCATACTGCTTTGCAATGGTGGCAGAGGTGGTATGGGTGAAGTCCGGGGTGAAGATGGTGAAACTGGTGGTGGTATGGTTGGGGGTGGTATGCGCAGAATTCTCTGCCTTATCAGGTTGATCTCACTTCTTTGCAAAACCTTCACGAGCTCTTCTTCGCCCCCTCGCGAAGGTGATATCAAGGGGCTAGTTTCTAGTTCTATGCTACCTTCATTTCTATATATTCTCCCACTCCGTATAGCCCCAAATATAAATTTATTCGCATAACCCAATTTTCACACAGTAGCATTTTAATCCAAGTGTTCAAAGATTTAACGTACTTACCTCGCGGTTGTAGAAATTCCCACTGTAGATCAATTGATTATGCAATATACTAAAACACAATACAAGATCTACTTCTAGAACACTTTGAGGAAGCTTAATCGAGTTGAGCAAGATCAAGAGAAAACATATAACTGAGAATGAGAAATCAATCACACATAACACAGAAGAATTTACCCAAGGAAATCCTCAGCCTAAAACCCCAACTCTGTATTATCATACAAGTGGAAATATAGCTAATATTACAAAATGAATCAGCTCAAAAGCTATCCTACTCTCTCTGCAATACCTTTGCTGCTCGTAGACAGTCAAAGGCCTCTATCTAACCTTTGGTCTGCCCTCCAAGCCTCCTATTTCTTTGCGCAATTTTGATTGGGGTCCAATGCAGCCACTTGTGTGAATTGGCCTCTTCACACACTCACTAACCTCTGATCCAACTACGTAGTCCTAAAAGGAGATAAATCCTCATCATGGATGAGCTTCCTTTATAGTAAAAATATTCATCCAACTGATAGTACATTGTCCCTTCTCTGATCTCAACTGGGTCTCTGTCTGAACTGACATGCATGAGTTATTCATGAGAGAATCTTCAGTTATCTGAAGTGCAGTAGTTATATGCAAGCATGCATTAACTAACTGAACTCACATTAATTTAAACAAATTGTTTGAATCAATCTAACTGGACTTGACTATGTTAACTAAGCCAACTAATTACAACTCAAATTAGAACTCATCCTTATCTCTTTAACTGATGGATACATTCCTCAATTAATAGAGAAACGGCTGCATGTCCTCACATAGACTTCATGTTTGATTTTTCACAACTAATTAACTCATGGAGAATTAATTAATTTATTTTCAAACAACTGTTAAGTTCAAATTCGAATTTTACTTACTATTTTTATTCCAAGGATTGACTAAAATAGGAATCCATCTTGAACTGCTAAAAATAGCAATGCTATTTTTATCACTTCCATTTTTCATTCCCTGTTGCTCAATCTAGCACTGGTACCCAAACTGCTATTTATAACAGTGCTATTTTTAGCACTTCTATTTTTAGCATTTATTGTTACCATTTTCAACACTCCCTCTCAACAAGAAAGGCATTCAACTCAAACCCAATCCTGTACCTTTCGAATGTTCTCCATGCAACACTTCTACCAAGTGTGGTTGCTCCGGCGACTCTAGAAACAAAACAAAAAACTCCCAACTAACCTCTCTGTTGGGCTAGAAACATACTCTGATGCTGAAGCTCTACCTACTACTCACAATTTCTCCCTCTCTGACCTCTGATCTACTACAACAATCCATGCATCTCGCACCATTGCACACCTCTTTGTGCCATCCTGCACTGGTGAAACACTCATGTGCCTCTCGCATTGTTGTAGCCTGCTAGCTCTATAATGTCTTGGGACTCCTGCACTATAGCTCTCTCTGCCGCTCTATCTGCATCTGTCTCTACCCAATCAGCTAGTCTTGCTACTCCTCATCAGGGCTCCTATAGCAAAGTCGAATCAAAGAGGTTGGGTACCTCAAGGATCTTGCCCTTATTCCAGCCTTCTTAGGATGATCACTCCACATCGCCCCACCTCCTACCTGGAGGTATGGATGCATGTAATCCCTCTGCTCACTTGGCTCGAAATTTCCCCCTACTGGAGGTCTCTGCATGAGTGGATGCCTCCACTCTGTCTCCTCTCAACTTCCCCAGTTGTGGCTGCTCCACAACCTCTTGAAGCTACTTCACCAATTGTGGCTCCTCCATAATTTTTTGAGACTTCTTTTGGTGCTGCATGTTGAGCAGTAATTTACTCTCTCTCTCAACCACCAAGTATCTAACCTTTGCCTTGCTCCTCAAGGATTTTCATGCATCTTGTACCTCAAGTGCATATAGGTTCTTGGCTAGCACACCAATCTGTTTCATATTTCCCGTTGTCACGAAATTTTCTAGAAAAAGAGCTGATTTTAAATTAGCGATATCTCCCTCATCTGAACTACGATTCAGCCGATTATCTTTTTGATTTTGGGTATTTTTCCGCAAGGAATCCAAATCTACTATTTGTTTCTGAAAATTTTATACATAAATTTTCAGATCTTCTCTACAAACTCTCAGCACAAAACTCAGAACTTTGAAATCTCCTCTCAATATATGGTTCTCTCCTTTGATAACCTTTTCTCCGATACCATGTAGAAATTCCCACTATAGATCAACAGATTATGAAATATACTAAAACACAATACAAGATCTACTTCTACAACACTTTGCGAAAGCTTAATCGAATTGAGCAAGATCAAGAGAACAAATATAACTGAGAATGATAAATCAATCACACATAAGAGAGAAGAATTTACCCAGGGAAAGCCTCAGCCTAAAACACCAACTCTGTATTATCATACAAGTGGAAATATAGCCAATATTACAAAAAGAATAAGCTCAAAAGCTATCCTTCTCTCTCTGCAATACCTCTGCTGCTCATACATAGTCAAAGGCCTCTCTCTAATCTCCAGTATGCCCTCCAAGCCTCCTATTTCTTTGCACAATTTTGATTGGGGTCTAGTGCGGCCACTTGTGTAAATTGGCCTCTTCACACACTCACTAACCTCCGATCCAAATATGCAGTCCTGAAGGAGATAAATCCTCATCATGGATGAGCTTCCTTTGTAGGAAAATATTCATCCAACTGATAGTACATTGTCCCTTCTCTGATCTCAACTGGGTCTCTGTCTGAACTAACATGCATGAGTTATTCATGAGAGAATCTTCAGTTATCTGAAGTGTAGCAGTTATATGAAAGCATGCATTAACTAACTGAACTCACGTTAATTTAAGCAAACTGTTTAAATCAATCTAACTAGACTTGACTCTATTAATTGAGCCAACTAATTACAACTCAAATTAGAACTCATCCTTATCTCTTTAACGGATGGATAAATTCCTCAATTAATAGAGAAACTGTTGCATGTCCTCACATAGACTTCATGTTTGATTTTTCACAACTAATTAACTCATCAAGAATTAATAATTTATTTTCAAACAGTTGTTAAGTTCAAATTCGAATTTTACTTCCTATTTTTAGTCCAGGGACTGACTAAAATAGGAATCCATCCTGAACTGCTAAAAATAGCAATGTTATTTTTAGCACTTCCATTTTTCATTCCCTGTTGCTCAATCTAGCACTGGTACCCGAACTGTTGAGAATGCACAAGATGATGGAGCTTAGTGGAAAGAAGTCGCCTTCACTAAGTGGGCCCGCAGGGTATTTTTGGCGCAAAGTTTATTTTTAGACTATGTCTATTTTTAGACATATGGATCATGGTCTATGAGTTGCAGAATGTTGTTTATGGATGATTGGCCATGTTGGGAAAAATAGATGGACTTCTATTTCTAGTTCACAGCGGAGTGATCAAAGTCTATTTTTAGACTGCCAAGCTAAAAACAAAAACAGTCAAATATTATTAGCCCTTAGTAATATTTGGACTCTAAACATTATCTTATTCTCTTGGAGCACTTCAGTTTGAGCTACAGATGTGGCACATGCAACTGTCAGAAGGAAATACACTTTCTTTGTGGTTCAGTTGAGCTATTGCATGGAGGACTTCAGTTAGAACTCATGCATGTGAGTTATGTGGAGTTGGATGTGGAGTTGATGGAGTTGTGTTCAGTTGAACTAGTTTTATTCAGTCTAACTGGAGAATACACTAGTGATGAGTTGTGTGAATTGATTTTTAATTAATTCACTAATTATTAACTCATAAAGTAACTGAAGAATACATCAGTTAACTCAGTGCATGGGCAGTTCAACAGAGACAGGTGTTAGAGGTAAGTGAAAGGGTGAGTTGTGACTATCAGTTGTGCATGAGATTATGCACATGCATGGATTGAGTATGCCCATGAGGATTGCACAGTATATGCCCAGTGAAATATCCTGTGCTCACGTGATTTTCAATTGGTATTGTGCAATAGAGGTAGGAAAAGCAGCGGACGAGATTTGAACCTATGAATTGTTCGGATCTGAGCTAGTTTTTTGTGTAACAGGTGGAGATAGTGTTGGATACTTGTGAGGAGTATTATACTATGTATTGTTACATGTTCTCAATCATTAATATATAGATAGTGTGGGGTTTTCAGCTATAAGCTTTCCCCGGGTTACATACTGTGTTAATGCGTGCATGCGATTGATGTTTCATTGTTTTTGATGCTGCTAAATTGATGATCAACATAGAGGAGGTTATGTATTATGCATGTATTCCGCAATAGTGTATATTCGGGATAATCTCTGTGAATAAGTGTTTATTATTCAAAATTTCTACATGGTATCAGAGCTGTTGATCATCAGATCTACTATTTAGAAAGTTTTTACATTCTATTTCTTCAGGCAGAGTCTGTAATCAGGCTTGGTAGCCTCTGGATTCATCCTTCCTTTGGAAGGTGAGATATCTGGTAAAAGCCCATACATTCAATCTCTGTACGAGAAATAATTTGTTCTCACAAATCTTATATCAGAGGCAGTTGACTTTGGAGCTGGTGGAATTCGAATTTGCAGCAGTGTTTTCTTGGTATCAACGTGGCAATGTCTTTCAACAGATTGCGATTGGAGTATGCTCTTGAGCGCAACTCAAACTATATTGCATGGAAGGATAGGATGGAGGCAGTGTTGGATGATAATGGGCTGAAGGATTTCATAGAGGCTAATGTCCCAAAGCCTACTAATGCTACTCAAGTTGATGCTTGGTAAAAGAAGACAGCAAAGTGTCGAAGGATTCTGTTGGAGGGCGTGAAGGATCACATTGTGTCCAGCCTGCATGGAAAGGCTTCTCCATACTTGATGTGGAAAGCATTAACAGATCTATTCCAAAGAAAGAGCAATCAGAGGAAGCTGGTGCTCAAGGATAAACTCAAAAACATCGAATGTGAGAAGGGAGAAAGTATGCCCAAGTATCTTACGAAGTTCACTCAGTGTAGGGATGAGTTGGGAAGTGTGGGGGTGACTGTCGATGATGAGGACCTGGTGAGCTTGGCTCTCCTTAGTCTTCTGAAGAGTTGGCATTCCTATCAGGACTCTGTCAATGGTCGGGAGAAATTGCCAGGATGGGAGAGACTTTGGTCAGATCTTGTGCAGAAGGAGATTAGGCGGAATACTAGGGATGGATCTTCATCAAAGGGACCTGATGAAGAAAATTTTGCTTTGGCTACCAAAGCAAAGAAGGGGAAGAACAAGAAAGCTTCTTAGTCTGGTTCGAAAGGCAAGAAGCAGGACATGTCCAAGGTGGAGTGTTTTCACTGTCACCAGCACGGACACTATGCCACTAATTGTCCGCAGAAGAAGAAAAACAAGCAAGCTGCTTGATCTGCAGCAGGAGAGGCTCTAGCCTCGCAGTTTTAGCTTTATTTTTCATTGATCGCATGCTTGGTTTCAAGTGTGATGGGATCGGTGTGGTTCTTGGACATTGGTGCGTCTTTTCACATGACAGGAGATCGAGATTTTTTTTCTGATCTGGAGGACAAAGATCTTGGAGTGCACATCGAGATGGGCGATGATGGTAGATACAGTGTGACCGGTATCGGTACCATTTCCTTTGAGAGGGAGTCTGGTAAACCCTTCGTATTGAAGGAAGTGATGCATGTTCCAAGATTGAAGAAGAATCTTATCTCTATGATGATGTTAGAAGACAAGGGATATGATGTTGTTTTCAGCGAGGGAAAGGCTTTCCTGTGCAGCAAGACAACTGGAGAACCCCGAAAGATAGGGATTCGAGTGAGGAACCTTTATCAGTTTCATGTAGATGGATGCGCAACAATGGCATGCAAGGCAGAAGGATTGGTGAGATGGGATGATGGCGAGCTATGGCACAGGAGATTGGGTCACCTTCACCATGGAGCCTTGAAGATACTGCAGCAGATCACTACAAGGCTTCCTAAAGGCACTCTTGCGCAGTCAGATCAGTGCAAGGGGTGTACTTTGGGAAATTTTGTGAAAGCCACCTTTCATGAGAAGGATAGTCGTGCCACGACGATCCTTGAGAGAATTCACACAGATGTGTGTGGACCTTTCTCAGCAGCTTCGACAGCAAAACACAGGTATTATGTGATCTTTGTTGATGATTTCTCTCGTAAGTGCTAGATCTTCTTCATGCAGAAGAAGAGCGAGACATACTCAAAGTTCTGTGAGTTCAAAGCACTGGTCGAGAAGGAGTCGGGGAAGAAGGTGAAGGCTCTTAGGAGCCATAATGGTGGTGAATACATCTCTGGCGAGTTCAAGGACTTTTGCAGTGTAGAAGGGATTCGAAGAGAGCTCATAGCTCCCCATAACCCACAGTAGAATGGGGTTGCTGAGCAGAAGAATAGAATGATCGTGGGTGCTGCACAGGCGATGTTGCATGATCAGGGCCTACCCCTTAACTTGTGGGCAGAAGCATGCAATACTGCAGTATATGTGCAGAACCGTTGTCCTCATAGGATACTTGGCATGCGTACACCCGAGGAGGCTTATTCTGGTAAGAAGCCTGATCTTTCTCATTTGAGGAGTTTTGGTGCTAACATTTACATGCATGTGATGAAGGATGCCAGGAAGAAGTTGGAGCCGACCGCAAAGGTTGGGATATTTTTGGGGTACACTGATACGCCCCACAACTATCGTGTGTATTTTCCAGACAGTGGTAAGACTTTTGTGTGATGAGATATAAAATTTCAGGAGGAGAAAGCCATGAAGTGTTCGCTTGAGAGGGAGCCACACTTGCATGCAGATGAGGAGCTATTAGTTCCTAAAGATGAGCTTCAGGACGTGGATCAGCCACAGGACGAGGTTCATGGAGTGGAAGAGACCACTCATGCAGCGCTAACCATCAGAGGGCGAAAGTGCTTGACAGAAGCTGAGCGACTGGCTCAAGATTCAGAGAAAGTTGTAGGACCACCTACAGCCCAACGCAGGCAGAGACAGTCACTTGATCGGTACACTGGATACATGGCTCTTATGAGCAAATGTTTTGTGACTGAGCCATCCTCTTTCGAGGAAGCTGTGGAGGATCCCGCATGCATAGACGCCATGGTGGAAGAGTATGATTCTATTGTCAGAAATAGTGCATGGGAGATTGTTCCTAGACTGGAAGGGAAATCAGCGGTGGGTTCGAGATGGATCTACAAAGTTAAGCAGGCAGCTAATGGGAGTGTGGAGAAGTACAAGGCAAGATTTGTTGCCCGAGGCTTTTCACAGATAGAGGGGATCGATTATGAGGAGACCTTTGCACCTGTCGCAAGGTATTCTTCCATACGGACGATTCTTTCTCTCTCAGCGCAGATGGGGTGGCACATTCATCAGATGGATGTGAAGACTACGTTCCTCAACGGAGTCATTGAGGAGGAGGTGTACATAGAATAGCCCGAAGGTTTTGAGATCTTCAGTAGCGAGTCGCATGTGTGCAGGTTCAAGAGAGCGTTGTATGGGTTGAAACAAGCACCATGTTCTTGGTACACACAGATAGACAGCTATTTCACCAGACTTGGATTCTCTAAGAGTGAGGCGGATCCTAACCTATACCAGATTGTGGTGGAGGGTAAGTTGCTTATCATTGTACTTTATGTAGGTGATTTGATTCTAATGGGTGATGAGCTGTTGATACATTCATGCAAGGATGATCTTGCTAAGGAGTTTGAGATGAAGGAATTGGGCCTCCTTCATTATTTCCTGGGATTGGAAATTTGGCAGCGCAGTGATGGACTCTTTGTTTCTCAGGGTAAGTATGCTCGGGAGATACTGGAGAAGTTCAACATGCATGGCTACAAGCCTGTTGATACTCCTCTTCCTAGAGGTTGGAGGAAGGAGGATGCCACTTCGGCAGAAGAAGTGGATGCCACCGTTTATTGAAAGTTGGTGGGGTCGCTTATGTATCTGGTCAATACACGACCTGATATTTGCTATGCTATTAACCAGCTTTCACAAGCTATGGTTAAGCCTACCAAGCTCTTCTGGAGGGCGGGCAAACATGTATTGCGTTATTAGAGAGGCACATTGGGATATGGATTGTAGTACAAACAGGAGGATGAGGTGAAGCTATGTGGCTTCATGGATGCAGATTGGGCAGGGAGCCCAATCGACAGAAAGAGCACATCAGGATTTGTCTTCAATATTGGGTCGACAAAAGTTTCTTGGTACAACAGGAAGCAGAGATCCGTGGCACTCAGTTCAGCAGAGGCCGAGTATATGGCAGCAAGTTTGGCTGCATGCGAGGCTATATGGATGAGGAAGATCCTAGTCGGTTTGTTCAGTTCTCACTTGGAGCCTACTGTGATTTACTGTGATAACCAAAGTTGTATTAAACTCTCGGCTAATCCTATATTTCATGATAGATCTAAGCACATTGACATCAGGTACCATCATATCAGAGATTGTGTGCAGCGGAGAATCATGTTACTTTCATACATTCCAACGGAGGATCAGGATGCTGATATCTTGACGAAGGCGCTCACCAGGAGCAAATTCAAATACCACCGAGGCAGGATAGGGGTTGCTAATAATCCATATCTTTTTGAGAAGGAGTGTTGAGAATGCAACAAGATGATGGAGCTTAGTGGAAAGAAGTCGCCTTCACTAAGTGGGCCCACAGGGTATTTTTTGCGCAAAGTCTATTTTTAGACTATGTCTATTTTTAGACATATGGATCATGGTCTATGAGTTGCAGAATGATGTTTATGGATGATTGGTCATGTTGGGAAAAATAGATGGACTTCTATTTCTGGTTCACAGTGGAGTGATCAAAGTCTATTTTTAGACTGCCAGGCTAAAAATAGAAACAGTCAAATATTATTAGCCCTTAGTAATATTTGGACTCTAAACATTATCTTATTCTCTTGGAGCATTCAGTTTGAGCTACAGATGTGGCACATGCAGTTGTCAGAAGGAAATACGCTTTCTTTGTGGGTCAGTTGAGCTATTACATGGAGGAATTCAGTTAGAACTCATGCATGTGAGTTCTGTGGAGTTGGATGTGGAGTTGATGGAGTTGTGTTCAGTTGAACTAGTTGTATTCAGTATAACTAGAGAATACACTAGTGACGACTTGTGTGAATTGATTGTTAATTAATTCACTAATTATTAACTCATAAAGTAACTAAAGAATACATCAGTTAACTCAGTGCATGGACAATTCAACAAAGACAGGTGTTAGAGGTAAGTGAAAGGGTGAGTTGTGACTATCAGTTGTGCATGAGATTATGCACATGCATGGATTGAGTATGCCCATGAGGATTGTGCAGTATATGCCCAGTGAAATAGCCTTTGCTCACTTGATTTTCAATTGGTATTGTGCAATAGAGGCAGGCAATGCAGCGGAGGAGATTTGAACCTGTGACTTGTTCGGATCTGAGCTAGTTTTGTGTGTAACAGGTGGAGATAGTGCTGGATACTTGTGATGAGTATTGTACTATGTATTGTTACATGTTCTCAATCATTAATATACAAATAGTGTGGGGTTTTCAGCTGTAATCTTTCCCCAGGTTACATACTATGTTAATGTGTGCATGCGATTGATGTTTCATTGTTTTTTATGCTGCTAAATTGATGATCAATGTAGAGGAGGTTATGTATTATGGATGTATTCCACAATAGTGTATAATCGGGATAATCTGTGTGAATAAGTGTTTATTATTCAAAATTTCTACACGAACTACTATTTATAGCAGTTTTATTTTTAACACTTGTATTTTTAGCATTTCTTGTTGCCATTTTCAACAGCGTCCCTTAAGGACGTGTTGTTTTCCCTTGCTATAACTGACTGAAGTATCTACCACGAATTCAGTGGTGAATCTTCCTATGATTCAATCCAGCCAATGATCAATAGTGCGTGCGATCTTATCTTCTGATGCTTCCAGTCTGCGCACCAATTCTGGAGTCCACACAATAGGTTTTCGAGTTTACACCTTCCTTGGCTATCTGCTAGCTTCACAATCCACTCATACAACTCATTAGGGAAGGATGCAAAGAAAATTTTGTGGATCTCCGTATACAAGTAGCAATCTAACCACTCTTCCTTTGATAGTCATGGATTCATGTTTTCCTGTTCCGCAAACTCGTGAATCTTTTTGTCCAACCACACTTCAATTCCTTTCTTGGTCAGATTCCAATGATACGACATCAGACATCTCTATGCAGATCTCGGTCCTAGTAACAGAACAATTTTTTGACTTGTTGGGGCTCGACCAAGGTTCGGATTTAATTAGCCAAACAAATCCTAGTACTACTAGCCCTTTCGGCAACATTCCATGGAGCGCAGACTGAGGTCTCGCCCGAAGTAGTCTGGGAGGGTTCTAGAACCAGGTTTCCGCACCTTGGAGATGTCTGATGAGTTCAACTAGTCCTTCGTTTGTCCCTACGCGTGGGTGGCTTCGTGCACTTTCCTGTTCCTCGCGGCCTTGTACATTGCCTTCGCGCAACCCTAACCAGGGGCTGTGCCACACTCTGTGCTATTACCCGAGATCTTATTTATCTTCCAGTCTTGTTTAAGCACCTTCACCTACTTAAGTGTTTTAAGTTATACTTAACAATACAAAACATTCATATAGCTTCGCGCAGTAAATAAACAGGATATTTGCAAACCATATCAATCATGCATTAAACCAGGAAAAGATACACAGAATTATAGCAAAACTTCTCTTTATTGATTCGTGCAATGGTTACATACTTTTCCTACCCTGCGCACTCAACTGCAGAGCCTTCTCCTAATCTACGACCCATAAGCACACTTTACACTTTGGCCCAATCACTTAGAATTACTTATTCCTTCATCATTAGTTAGTTTTCTTTTACACTTAGAGCCTCGCTCTATTTATACAATCCCATGGTCCGCATACCATGGGTAGGTCTATCCAACCGCCATTACATTACAAAACTAGGGCAGACAACCCTGTGACTCTATCATACTCTCACGCCTCACGCCTGCAATTTGTGGGGCTTTTACAATATGATTTGGTCAAAACATGGGATTTAAGCCCAAAAACATGCCTTGGGGGGGATTCATGCCCAACAACTGCTTGATCAGCAAAGTTCTTTGACCTCCTCTCGAGCTATGTACTTTTCTCCTCCATATAGACACTGCAATTTTTCTAGCATTTCCTTTACTGACTCATAATTCCTCACTTTATCAACATCTCGATCAGACATCCCTTTCATGATAATCTCTTTAGCTTCTTTATCAAACTCATTCCTCTCTCCATATATCACAGTCAACCATATGTCTTCATTGACTATCATAAAGTAGGCTTCCATTTTGATCTTAGAGAGTTCATAGTCCAATCGATTTAAAAATGGAACTCCTTCTATTGTTGGCCAAATTTGATTAACCATTGTTTCCCTTTGATCTAACTTCTAGCGATTAATTTATTCCTGAACTAGACTCTGATACCAATTGTTGGAAATAATGTCAATACTGAGAGGGGGGGTGAATTAGTATTAAGGCTAATTTTAACTTTATGCCAATTCATATTTCTTCGTTCAAACTTGGCATCCATTATATGTGAGCAACCATTAACAAACCATTAAAGCATCCATATCAACCCATACAAACATACACATCATGAGCAACAAACACATGAGACAACGAGGTTTTATGTAACACCCCTGGTGAAAATTCCATGTAATAAAAGTTAATAAAGGAAAAATAATAACCACAGTTGATGGTACAATTATTCCAAGCTGAATGTTGGGCAAGACATCTTATTATGGGAGTTCATCGGTCTATTAATGGCTAATGAAATTGGCAAAGGAAATGGCCAAGGCTTTGGAAAGGCAAAATGGAAATTTTGGCACATTTATTTATGAAAATAATGGAAATTAGGAGAAAAAGGAGGTGAAAGGTCATAGGTTGCATGTGAGGAGGAAATGAAGGAAAATAATGGAAAATGAACAAAATAGAGGTCTCATTCATAAAAATGCCTCTAAGGATTAGTTGTTAACCTTTTGTCAGTTCAGTTTTGGAGCCCTCTTATTATTCTCATTCTCTCATATTCTTGGAGACTTATATTTTTCTTGGAGCACTCTTGGAGGGTGTGGCATACTTGGATTCTTGGAGAAAGAAGGCAAAGGAAGAGTAGGAAAGAGAAAGAGGACATTGGGATCAGTAGCTACAATGGATTTTTCTTGTAGGTAATGAGTTTCATGTATGTTTCCCTCACTAGTTTTGGCATGCATGGAATATGCATGTTATTTGTTGGTTGTGATTTCTAATTAGCATGGAGGATGGTAGGGATTAATAATGGATTTCCTAGCCTTGCCATTTCCTGGAGAGCCATGGTGATTGTGGATTTGTTTTCCTTGTTTTGTTTTGTTTGGTCCTCATGTTTCCTTAGGTTGGGTTGATTTACTATTCCTGGAAGCCTTGGTTGGACAAACGCTCTAGAATCCCTGTAACAACTTGGGCTGAGTTACTAGTCCTAGAAGCCTTGGTTTGAAAAGTTCTCTAGAAACCCTTGGTGGGTTGAGTTACTAGTCATGGAATCCCTGGTTGGACAAATGCTCTGGAAACTCAATAAAAGTTGTGGGTTGAGTTACTAGTCTTGGAAGCCTGGTAAAAGTTGTGGGTTGAACTACTAGTCCTGGAAGCCTGATAAAAGTTATGGTTTGAGTTACTAGTGCTGGAAGCCTTGGTCGGACAAACGCTCTGGAAGCCCAGGAAGGCTTTCATAGAGACCAATATGAATATGGTTATGTGATGTCCAACCTTGAGTTGGAATCACTGTTTGATGGGTTGGGGTGGATGGCCTTAGGAAGCCCTAGATGGTTTTGGATTTATGTGTTCTATGAGATCCCACATTCATGCTTTGAATATGGCACCGGGGTGAATCGCCAAGAGAGATTTGGCTCATCCATTCTATGGTCAGGTGGAACGCAGAAGTCCTATCCCAGGTTTTGATTTTGCATCATCAATATGAGGTTATTTCTCCTTGTATTTCTATGAGTTTTATACTGGATTATATGTGGTTTATATTGTTGTGAGTTCATTGGTATTTTTGTTGTTATTATGTTGGTTATATATGTGTTTTATGATAGTAGCTATGTATGACTCTCATTATGTTTTTACTTGTAAATGGATGATAAATGTATCTATGACCTAATGGATGAAATGGCAGTTAATATGTTGAGGAATCAATGTCTCTTAGCGATTCTCAGCTAAGCCTGAGACCAATATGCTCGTATTTGTTAACTACACCTGTAGATTACATATTCTTGATATGTTTGACGAAATGTTTGTCATGGCTAGTTGGGGTCTAGTCAAGGTCTCATTCAAGTATTTACTTTTACAATGTCATTTCCTTGTTATCTTACTATTATGAGGGGCTTTAGGCTTCAAAAAGTGGCTCAAATCCTGGGGACACTGACACAACACTAACAAAAAGAGTCCCTGGACACTAGCTTGCAGACCTATGAGAGCATCTATAGGTCCCTGGACGCTGGCATGTTCATAGCATGAGAGTGTCCAGAGGTCAAGTGGTCCAAAAGCTCAATGGGACCTAGGGGATGGTTGGTAGAAAGGTTGGATTAGTTACTAAGGATCCTAATGTTGATGATGAATGTATGTATGGTGTGTTTCCGTCGGTTCCACTTCCTTAATGTGTTGGGTGTGGAGTCTAATTATCTTCTTTATTCAATGGTATTGCCGCATTGGACCCCAGTATTTAATGGGGTGGTAATGCCGCCCATCTTTGCGTGCCACCAAGGGGGTCCATGGCCTTGTAAAATGTTGTAATTCATAGTCAATCTGATCCATTCATTAGGCTGAAATCTGACGGTAGAAGTAATGTTTAATTTAGTGTTTTTTCCCTAGAATGTAACCCCTCAGTATATATGAGGGAATTGTGTTACGGCTATGTAGATTTGTATTCTGAGCGAGAAAGAGAGAGGAGATTGTGTGAGAGCGAAGAGGGAATTACAACGAATCTATTGTAGGTTGTATCTCTTCATTTTGTTGGATAATAGAAAAGGAAGGACTGACTGTTTCTCTGTGGACGTAGCCCAAATTAGGTTAACCACGTATATCTCTATCTCTCTTGTTGTATGTGTTTTCTGTGTTTATATTTCTGCAATATATTTTATTTGTTCCATTGCTCTGTAATACATAATTTTCTAACATAACATGACTTAGTAGGTCAAATCATATCATATTGGCCTGTTGTCAAATGTTTACCCCGGTTTTTCGGTTTCTTGGGTAGATGTGTGAGGAGGTTGTTACAGAGTGGTATCATAGTAGGTTCACCGATCAGACTGGATGGATTGTGTGTTTCTCATGCATGAATGTCATTTTCATGTGTGTCTCTTACACTTGCATTCCATTTTCTTGTTTCATTTGCATAATGTTGATCAGGTTTTAGTGATGTCGTCATGAGAAACTTGATGTTGTTATTGTGGAGTGCATCGTCATGAGTGTATGATTGGTTACATGTTGTTATATGTTGCTTGGTTACATTCTTGTATGTTTGGTTGCATTCATGTATGTTTTATTACATGTATTACTCTTGTAGGTTTGGTTTCAAGTATCATTCGTTTATGCTTGATTACATGTGTTTATGCATCTGTGTGGTTGGTTACGCATTTCTTATGCATGTTAATGTATGCAAATGGTCAGGTGTAGAGTGATGTAATGATTGTTGTCATGTATGAGGTAGTGGTGCGTTTTGTTGATAAGGTCATGCATTGAGGACTGGACCCTAGCTAGAGTGAAGGTTGCATGGTTATATGCTTATGTGTTATGTTTGTATATGTGGTCATGATTATGGTATACATGTATCACATTGATTTGTTGATCTTGAAGATGAGGTATCCTCCCAGAGCAATGCTAAGGTACATTGATTTATTGTGATTTGGTTTAGTTGACATGATATACATTGCAGGAAGAAATATCAAATGACTAGTAAGATGGTAGACTACAAATACTCTCCCTATGAATCAAAAGAACAGTATGGTGTTGGGAGCTCTTACAATTTGGAAGATACGCTGAGAAGCTTAAAGGAATAAATGAGGAGTTGTAAGGAAAATAATGACAAAATCATACAAGCACAAGAGAAGCTAGCATAGGTAAATGCAATGATACTTCAGAATTTTTAGATATGCAGTGACAAGGACCACTTCGGATCAGCCATGAGCAAGAGGAAAAAACTAATGAGGCATATGGTGGTAGGTCACACGGTGGTCACAGGTCAGATGGTGGTGACACGGTTAGAGATGGTAGAATGTTGGACACTCCGGATAGCAAGAGGGATAGATACAGATAACATTCTAGTTCTAGTTCCGATAGGCATGATGATCGATACCATTATCATCCGTACAGGAGGAGTGATAGGGGATACTTACTAGATGAGTTTAAGAAAGAAAAGCCACCAAATTTTGATGGAGAGATGAATAAATCAAAGGATGCAGATGCATGGTTGCTTGGTATGAACAAGTTCTTCAGGTTTCATGATATTCAGAGAACATGAAAGTGAGAGTAGCTACATTTATTCTCAAAGGTAAAGCATACATTTGGTGGGAAGATGTGAAGAATGTAAGAGGTATACAGAAGGAGGACTTGAATTGGAGAGAGTTTGAGTAGATATTCAAGAAGAATTATTTGTCAGAGAGATACTTTGATGACAAGGAAAAATAATTCTATGAGCTAAAGATGGGGTCTATGACAGATGATGAGTACATGACTAAGTTTTTGGAGCTACTGAGGTATGTGTGTTGACTTAGGGGGTCCTGACCAAGGTTTAGAGTTAATTGTGCCAACCAAAAAAACCCTACACTACTGGCCCTTTTGGCAGCAACCTGTGTAGCATAGGCTGCAGTCTGACTTGAAGTAGTATGGGGGGATACTGGAACCAAGTTTCCGCATCCAGAGGTCAGTGTAATGTATTTTAGTGCCGTAGATTTGCCTTCACACAGATCTATAAGCCCCTAGGGCTTGGTACTACAATTCTATCCCAATAGCCTTTTAACCTTCGCGAAGGTCAATGATTGGTCTTTGTGGACCCTTAACACTCTATTCATCCACTTACGCACACCAGAAAACAACCCTATATCAGATCTAGCGCATATCTACTTAAGTATTTAATAAAAATAGCAGAATTTATCCAAGTCTTCATGGAATTACATAAACATGATTGCGTACATCTTCTAACAATTATTCAATAGAATCGAACATCATTTGATCAATATTTCATAAATATATTATTTCATCAACATCATAAGTTATAAAAAGAAGTAAACAAAAATACATAATATTTCTCTAGAACAACTTTATTGATTTCTAGTTCATAATATAGACTCAAAAATTCCCTGTGCACTCAGCTACAGCTGTATGTGTACTCAGCTGCAGACTCTACCTAAGCCTCTATGCACTCAGATACATAGCCTTTCTCTCCTATGTGACCCACTTCTCTGCACTAAGAATTCTCTTCTATTCACCCATTACAACCCTCATTCCATTCGATGTATTCTTTTGACTCTATAAGAAACTCCTACTTATAGCTTTTTACATACAATCCCATGGTCCACAAACCATGGGCAGATCTCAAAATATACTTAACTTTTACATAAACAAAGGGCTAAAACCCCTTTTACTCCTAATCCATCTATGCACTCCGCATCCACAAATCACGGAGACGTTACATCATTTACAACAATTACATCAAAACTTGGGGTTTTAACCCCAAAACTGGCCCAGGAGGCCCCATCCGAATACGCCTCCAACACAAGGATCATGACTCATCCTTGAGTCACTTGGATGGCACTGTGATCTTGCTGCAAAGATCACCTAGCTTGACCTAAACTACTGCAACCTCGGTAGCGCTCTACGTGGTTGCCTGCTTGACCTCTTCAACTAGCTTCTCTATAGCTGGTCACTCTACGCCAACTTCATCGTCTGCTGCAAGCCTGTGAGCTTCTCTTGAATGTTGGTCATGAACTAGTAATTTTTGTCTAACCAGGGCCTTAAGGAAGGCCTTCTTCTTCTAGTCTGCTTCGACTTGCGCGAGGAGTTGTTTCCCTTCTTGCAACTTGGCTAGGCGTTGTGCTGGGACAATAGAACATGCTACTGCCCAAACATCATCATACTATTTTTATAGCTCCAAAATGTTTGTATTTAGTATCTATAGATTTGGGTCTTCCTGCAGAGTTGTCACCAACTCCATTTCTTGCTCAAATAATGTCAAACAATCAGTAACTGTGGCATCCAAAGTGGCCATCCCTTCTTTTATGGCGACTCCATGCTACACCTTGACCTCAGGCGAAGTCGTGGGCTGCAACTTTAATCGCAGCTCAGTTATTTTCATGTTGAGTTTGAATTGATCTCGGCTAGCCTCTTCCTTTACCTCGCGCACTCCAACAACTAACTTCCTGATCTAAGCCTCCGACTGTGCATCCTCGGGAATGTGGAACTCAAGCACTGTTCTACTGTTAGGTCCCTATACTACTAGTGTAACCCCTTATTATTATTAGTACAACCCCCTTATTATATTTTTGTGCCCATGTAGTCCCCATATTTTTATTATTGTGCCCCATAGAAGCCCACTATTGTTACTATTGTGCCCTTACATTATTATTGTTATGTTGGCTCTAATTATATTATGACCCCTTAAACTCCTATATATAGAAAGGAGGTCTTGTCATTTGTATCATCCAAGAATTGTTCATTTGTGTAATGTAAAGGAGGTTGCCCCCTCAAAGAGGCTGAATTCTAAGGTGTTGATCTATCTTTTCTATCTTTTTGTGAGCTCGTTTCATAAAATTTGGTATGAGAGCTTTGGATTCTAGCGTTTTGCTGCTCTAAGCAAGTCATCGTGGAATTTTCGCTATAACTATTTTCTGCGATGTTTTAGAACTACAAAAAAACCTCATTTGCATCGAAATCATTTTGCACTTTGGGTCTGAATTTCAGAGCTTGTCTCGCTATATTTTTGGAGATATGATTTGAGGACGTTAGGGTTTTTGCAGACTCCCGAATTACATGCCAAACAGGTGACATGGGGAAAATTGTCATAACTTTTGTTTTGAGCATTATATTGAAATTTCATAAGAATTTTCCGAAAGAGGACGGCCTGTAGTTTTCTATATATAAGTTTCAGGTACTAAGGTCGAAACAGTGACACGTGATACTTTGTATAAGTTCGATCTATTGAACTAGTCTATAATCAGGACACCGTGGGAGATTTGGCATAACTCTTCCTTGGCGAATCCAATATGATCATACTTGTGGGGTTAGAAAGAGGACTCAAAGGTCTACTTCAAGACGCAATTTCATATATTCGAGATCTGCAGTTATAGAGATACAACATATTCAATATCGAGCTCTTACAAAGTGAAAAAAAAGATGTGTAGGTTTTTTTTCAAATTTTTCATAAGATTGGTTTGAAAAATTAGTTTGAAGGAATTCATAGGGAACAATGAAGAATTATTATCATTAATTGATGCCCCAAAGAGAGAAAATGGAAACACATAGTAAGCAACCTGAAATCTCTAGCATGACTCGTGAAGAAGAGGAAGAAATGCAACATGATATATCAAAATTACAAGACCAAGTACAACAAATTTCACTCTCACAAAAGGTAACTGAAGCCAAGATGAATGGCGTGAAAGTTAATATGGATGGAATGGAAGCTAAAATGGATGGCATGGAAGCTAAGATGAATGGCATGGATGTTAAGATGAATGACATGGACGCTAAGATGGAGGAATTGAAGATAAATTTGAATAAGTTGCTACAAGAAATGGTTACTAATGTTGAAAGGGTAGTAAAGGAAACTCATGATGTGAACAAAAGAAATGTTAATCATGATTTCATAGACTCTAATGTTGGATTGAAGACTCACCATGTTGCAAAAATCAATATGAGGGAGTTTGATGGCAAGGATCCCAGAACATGGATATTACAGATGGAGTTATATTCCGATCTCCATAATGTGAAAAACACACAAAAGGTACGTATTGCAACTTTATATTTGGAACCAAATCAATTTGTATGGTATCGATGGCTTTGCTCTCATAAACAAATTGTCACTTGGGCAATTTTTATGGAATAAATAATAGCACATTATGAGGATCCAAAAAGCAACACCTTTTTTAGCCAATTGATAAATCTCAAACAAAAGGGTTCAATGATGGAGCACATTGAGGACTTCCAAAAATTGAACATAAGGGTAAAAGATATTCCAGAGGATCATAGGATTGATGTGTTCATAAGGACTTTAAAGGATAATATCCAACATGAAGTTTGCCTTTGGGAACCTCATTCATTGGAGAAGGCATTCAGGTTAGCAAGAAAATTGGAAAGAAAAATTATGGAAACCAGGAAGCCTACCACTCACAACTATAAAGATGGAAATGTTGTTGCCCCTAGCCTTCCACAACCTTCAAGGTTCACCCCACAAAAATTGGAAGAAAAAATATCAAAAGGGCTTTGTTACAATTGTGATAGAAAATACACTAAAGGTCATAAGTGTGCCGAGAATAAATTATTCTACGTAGATTATGAAGAGGAGGAAGAAAAGGAACAAGAAATGTCAAAAGAAGAGGATATACTCCAGGAACAAACCCTAGATAAAGAATAAATGAATCCGACCATATCTTGTAATGCATTGGCTGGAATTACCACTCCTCAAACTATCAAGATAGAAGGACATATCAAGAAGAAAAAGGTAACAGTGTTGATTGATTTGGGAAGTACCCATAATTTTATTCATTGTAAGATAGCCAAGGAATTGAATTTCTTCTTATATCCAGCACCAGAGTGTCAAGTGATGGTAGCAAGTGGAGGAACCATAAATTTCTCTAGAAAGTGCCATAATATCAAGCCATCCATGGGAGAATATGTATTGAATAGCCCAATGCTTTCCATTCCAATAGGTGGTGCTGATGTTTTACTAGGAGTGCAATGGCTACAATCCTTGGGTACAATAGCTTTTAATTTTCAAGAACTTATCATGAAATTTTGTGCAGAAGTAAAGGAAGTTGAATTAAGGGCTATTGTAGGGAAACCAGGAAACATAGTCAGATCTAATGGTATGACAAATCTTCTAAAGAAGGAAAAGCGAGGTGTAATTGCACAATTATGTTTGCTAGAGGTTCCCACATCAAAATCATCTATTTCTCCAGATCTCCAAAATGTCTTGGACAATCATTCCAAGTTATTTGAGACTCCCAAAGGCCTGCCACCTATTCATGATCAAGATCATGCTATTGATTTGATTCCAGGAAGTGTTCCTCCAAACATCACGCTGTACAGATATCCCTATGCCCAAAAGAGTGAAATTGAACATATGGTTGTAGAAATGCTAGAGGCTGGTATAATTCAACCTATTCAAAATTCTTTCTCTACTCTAGTAGTATTGGTGCACAAGAAGGATGGATCATGGCGCATGTGTCTGGATTATAGGGAGCTCAATATTTTCACTATTAAAGATAAATTTCCCATTCCTGTCATTAATGAATTATTGGTTGAATTGCATGGATCAATTTACTTCACCAAGTTGGATCTTCATTCAAGATATCATCAAATCATAATGAAGACTGAAGACATTCCGAAAACAACATTTAGAACTCATGAGGGTCATTATGAATTTTTGGTCATGCCTTTTGGCCTTACTAATGCACCTTCTACATTTCAAGGTTTAATGAATTCCATTTTCAAACCCTTCCTTAGAAAATTTGTGTTAGTATATTTTGATGATATACTAATCTACAACAAGTCTTGGAAGGATCATGGTCAACATGTTGACAGGGTGCTCAAACTATTGGAGGAGAAACAATTATATGCAAAAAGCTCCAAATGTTTCTTTGGAGTACAAGAGGTGGAATATCTAGGTCATATTGTATCTCATGAAGGTGTTAAGGTAGACCCTAGAAAAATTAAAGCCATTAAGGAATGGAAAATCCCCATATCCATAAATCATATGTGAGGATTTATCAGGTTGATAGGGTATTATCGCAAGTTTGTTAAGAATTATGGGAGAATAGCAGCACCTCTAACAACATTATTGAAGAAAGATGCATTTTCACGGACTCTAGAAGCAACAAAGGCCTTCGAACATATTAAAGTGGCAATTTTCCAAGCACCAGTCTTAGCTATGCCAGACTTCACAAAAACCTTTATTGTGGAATGTGATGCTTCAAGAAATGGAATTGGTGTTATTTTAATGCAAGATTAAAGACCCATTGCTTTCGAAAGTCATCCAATCAAAGAAAAGTATTTACACAAATCTATTTATGAGAAGGAAATGTTGGCAATACTACATGCACTTATGAAATGGTGACCCTACCTAATGGGAAGACACTTCAAGGTAAAAATGGATCATGATAGTCTTAAATATTTTTTAGAACAAAGATTATCCTCTAAAGAGCAACAAAAATGGGTCATAAATATGTTGGGTTATGACTTTGAAATCATCTACAAAAAAGGGAAGCCAAATGATGTGGCAGATGCACTCTCAAGAAAGGATGAGGATGTGGAAGCATTGTTTTGTGCTATTTCTATTATCCAACCAGATTGGATAAACAAAGAAGGGATGAATGGAAGGACAAAGAAGTGTGGCCACTCATTCAAAAGTTGCAGAAGATCCCAGTTGAAACAATATTGCCAGAACTTGACGAGGAAGGAAAAATCATATTAGAGCCTGGAGCAGTCACAAGTACAAGAACCCGATAGTTATGAAATCGATCAATTTCAGAGTATCTCATCAAGTGGAAGAACTTACCCACTAAAGATTCCACATGGGAAGACAAGAATTTTATACAAAAGCATCAAGAACTACTCAAGCATTGACGACAACCCTTTTTTAAGGAGAGGGGCATGTTAGGTCCATATACTACTAGTGTAACCCCTTATTTCTATTAGTACAACCCCCTTATTATATTGTTGTGCCCATGTAATCCCCATATTGTTATTATTGTGCCCCATAGAAGCTCACTATTGTTATTATTGTGCCCTTACATTATTATTGTTATGTCGGCTTTGATTATATTATGACCCCTTAGACTCCTATATATAGAAAGGAGGTCTTGTCATGTGTAACATCCAAGAATTGTTCAATTGTGTAATGTAAAGGAGGTTGCCCACTCAAAGAGGCTAAATTTTGTGGTGTTGATCTATCTTTTTTGTCTTTTTGTGAGCTAGTTTCATAACATCTACATGCCTCTGCAACTAAAGACTCCAATCGGGAAATTTGTGCCTCCAGCATTTCCTTTTCTTTCAAGGCCTGTGTTTTCTAAGTGAACATTTGATCGTTGTTCACCATGTACTTGTTGATCAGATTGAGAGGGTGCTACTCCCAATCTCTCAATTCCTCTAGCACACCTACATGCAGTGCGTGAAGAATCACATTGGGGAGAGCTGTGATGTTCAGCCCGATGTTCTTAAGTTTGCTTAAGATTATGCAGTCATCGACTGACTCTATGCATAGGGACCCTTTGGGTAATGCAACAGTGCGTAGATCTAGGGTCCTTACCAATTCCGCTGCTTGACTTGTCCTTGGGGCTAGGCTCACTTATGTTGCACTCGCTTGACCCGCACCTACCCGTATCCTATTGGCATAGATCTGCAGCTCACACAGATCCTTTTGGATGCTCCCCAGTGTCTACATATACTATTGCTCAAACTGTTGCAACACTTTAGTTGTAGTGTCCTGGATTTTGTCTCCAATCTCATCAAGATCGCCCCCTGTCAATACCATGGGGATCACCCTATGACTTGTCTGATTTTTTCTTTTTCTGGGGACCTTCCCACTGCTCTTGTCTACTCTTCTTTAGATGAAATAAGGTGCTTTACCCCTCATCTCCTCTGTTGCCTTGTTCAGACTTTTCTTCCTCCTCTGCCTGTGGGAAAGGAGATGTGCCACTTCTTTCCAACTCGCACTGCTCTTGTTCAGTCTATTCCTTAGAAGTGCACTCGTTCTGCATCCAAGCCTTCTCTGTCGCTTCCTTCTTCATCTACACGGCCAAGTTTTGTGCATCCTGATTCGCTGTATCCTTTCTTTTCTGTGCTGCCGAACTGCCCGCGCCCTTACTAGTTCTGGCATCTAAGTTTAAGGGGACATGCCACTCTATGGGCCATCGCTTGATCACCTCCTATACGTATGTATATTTTACCAAATATGGGAATTCATGCCATTTCTATTGTGGATCATTCCGTGCCTGAATGTATAATCGATGAAAGTTAGCCTTGAATGTGGCATAGGCTGACAGCTGCCTGTACAAGGTTAGGGACAACCTTGGGCACTAGTTAATGGCCATGCGAAGGCTGGATTCCATCAGAACCTAGAAGATTTTTGTTTCTGTGACCCTCGCACAGTCCTTTGTAGCCTGCAAGGAGGCGAGTTGCATTGCCTCTAGTAATCCTTCTTCCAGTGGAGGAAACTGGCTATCCTCTGATAGCTCCCATACAACCAAGACAATGGAGAGCAGCAACCAAGCATAATGGAATGGCTTGGTCTCATCCTGGACCTCGCAAAAATTTGCGAGGAATTCCTGGCACAAGTACCTAGACCTATTGAACTGCACACCCTTCATGCATTGTGTAGCTAGGGAGACCACGGGCGCTAGAACTTCATCTGTGCAACACTTCCTCATTACATTCCCTGCTAAAATCTGTGTGGAAATTTTCACTATAGGATCATTTATGTAGGTGATTGAGTATCCTCGCGCCTTCTTCATGAGGTTAAATTCCTTCTTGATTCTTTTAATCACATCCTTTTCTCTTGTCTTTCAGCCAAACTCCTTGGCCGAATTAAATCCCTCGTATGGTAGGTGTGTGATCATGTTGAAGAGAATGTCAGTGATGCGGATAGGTCTTTCTAGCCATAATAACTCATCATGCACCAAAGTGAGTAGTTGGCACACACAGGCTGTGTTGATAAGGGTGTGGTAATAATGGGGCACCCACAACAGGTTCAACAATCTCGAATTCTCCACACCCCGGATCCATTCCATCTTCTCTAGCATAATGACTCCCGATCCTGCATAGTAAACGCGCTTCATATAGTTAGTTGTTGCTAAGTGAGGAAACATAGCATGATCTGCGAGGTCCCAATCTTCCATCTTTACCAATGGGATCCACACAATCCATAGACCTTCAAAGGGAACCTGCTCAAGCAGCAAGGGCATAGAAATAAAAAATTTGTTTGGGTCTAGGTCCTTAGTGGCCTTCGCCTTCACCTTATGTGGATGGATATAGTCAAGAAACTTTGTGATGGGCTCCATTTCCTTAACATCAATGTCTTCTGTGTCTTGTCCTTCCTCCACCTCTATATTGACAACCCTCTCGGGCTTCATGTCTTTCTTTTGTTTTTATGTTGTAGAGTGCTTCCTAGGCAATTAGCGCACTAGCACCGGCTTCTTTTGTTTATCCTTCTTTGGTTTCTGTGTTTCTCTAGCAAGGGTAGGCTTCGACCGAGGCAACCTCAGCATCATAGGCATAGGCATCGTAGCTTCCATAGTTACCACCTCTAGAGCAAATCCTTTAGAAGAAACATCACCACCAGTACTCATAGTCTCTGCAAGACTTAGTCCTAGCATATTTTCAAGGATGAATTTCTGATTCAACTCAGACAACTTGGCAAATGTAGGGCTCGTGACTAAATCCTCCCAATATGAGCAGTTCATAGGAAACAGACAACACAACTCAAAAAAAACTCTAAGGATGCAAAGCATTCTCTGTTGGACTGGCACGCATAATTTATAGGCGTTTTTGAATTGGAATCCAACTGTTCCCCCCAAATTTCGACCATTAATGATGTTTTGGCAGTAGATATTCAAATATTTTGGCCTTAAATGTCGCCATCCCGCTCCTCTTAATTGTCTTCTAGTTGTCCAATCATGAACAGTGAATTCAACTGTCACTTTTCTGCAATGTTATGGGGGGTCTCCCTCCATATCATAACTTCCTTTGTGCAACTTCATATATTGTAGCTTCACCCTCTTCTGCGTAGCCCACTTGCGACATATTCCTCTAATCCTGGCAGTGTAGTTTATAATCCCACACTCCCTTGCAACTGCCTGGAGCACTAAGACTGTCCTACCTCCATATAGTCATTGCGTAGGATCCCTTGTATACAGCTTCAATCGACCCCCGTTAATTCTTCCTAGAAAAGGTTCTTCATTCAGCTTCGCGAGCTGAACTGTGCCTCCATCTGTAATTTCTTTGATAATATATGGCCCTAGCCAATTCATTTGAAATTTCCCTGGAAACTTAGTGAACTTACTATCATATAAAAAGAAAACATCATTTACCTTGAATGTGCGAAGCTTGATGTGTCGATCGTGCCACGCTTTTTCACATTCCTTCTGTACTTGTTGATGAAATCCACCCAAAAATCTATCCTCTTTGAGCTCCATCAACTGCGCGAGCCATTTCTCCAAGGACTTGCAATCTACCATATTCATCAATGTCGGTATGCGTAGAATAGGCACAATATATTCCATCGGCATTTCAACTTCTAAGCCATATACCAATCTAATATGTGTCTGCCATGTCAGCTTTTTACAATTAGTCTTGTAAGTCCATAACGCTGCAGGTAGGCACATATCCCAGTTATTCTGCTGCATGTTGCAAATATTTGTCAGCGCATTCTCCAAAATCTTATTAAATGCCTCAATTGTTCCATTAACTTGTGGATGATATGGTATGATCTTTTGATGATAGACCTGGAACTCCTCATTTAATGTGCTAATTATCTCGTTTAGGAAGTGCGTACCTCGATCACTCATCAATACCTTTAGACAACCAAATCTGGTTAAGACATATTCAAACAAGAACTCGTTGTTATGGCCCTTGTAAAATCCTTAACCGGCTGCTTCTCTGTCTATCTGGTCAAATACTCCATTGCGGTGATGATGTAGCGCACACTAGTTTTCTTCCCTGGGGGTTAAATTAGCCCAATGAAATCAATCGCCCATTTTTTAAATGGTTGCAATGGTACTTGAGGTTGTAGTGTAAATTCATCCCTTCACGATGGTCTTCCTATTCTCTAACATGCATCGAATGCCTTACAATACACTTTGGAATCCTTATGTAGCGTTGGCCACCATAGACCTACGCACAAAATCTTCTACGCAGTTACTTTTCCTCATGGTGTCCTCCCGCAGCCCCTCCATGAGCTTTAGAGACAATGCTATTTCTCTCAAAATCTAGCACATATCTTTTCGATATCTCATCTGCACCCATCTTATATAGATGCCCCACAATTACTAAAAAATTTGTCGCACACACTACTAGCTCCTCCTTTTTCTAACTTGTATGTCCTTCTGGTGCCATCCCTATAGTCAAAAAATGAATACTATCTGCAAGATAGTTATCTGCTCCATGCACCATGAAGAGATGTGCATATGGAAACCCTTCCTCCAAATTATTAGGTTCCTCTCCTGTTTCGATCCGTGAAAGATGGCCAGGTCCTGCATTCAACCTTCCTGGCTTCACAATGACCTCAAAGTCATACTCCTAGAATAGCAACAACCATCGGTAGATATTCCCCCGCAACACAGGCTTATTAACTAGGTATTTTAGGGTAAAGTGATCTATGTACATTTTGAAATGTTCACCCAATAGATAGTTCCTAAACTTTTGCTCTGCATAGACCATAGCTAACCCTTCACGCTACATCATTGAGTAATTCTTCTTGGACTTTCATAATTTCCGACTTGCGAAGGCTATAGGATGGTCCATCTCTCCTTCACCGGCTTGTGTTAGCACTGCACCTAACGCAATACAAGAAGCGTCTACATGTACATGGAATTCCTTTTTCAAATCAGGGAAGACCAAAATCGGCACGGTGATCATATTCTCTTTCAATACATCCAAACTAGGCTGACATTATTCATCCCAAAAGAATGTGCCATCCTTCAACAGTTTCTCCATGGGCACGGTAATCTAAGGATAGGCCTTGATGAACTTCCTATAATATCCAATATGTCCTAGTGTCGTGCACAGCTTCTTAATGCTCCTTGGGGCCTCCAAATTTACTATTATTGCAATCTTTGCAGGTTCCACCATCAATCCTTGTTTGCATACCACATGACCTAGCAAAATCCCAAAGGGAACACAGAATAAGCACTTCTCCAGATTCAGCGCGATCTGGTACCTACTACACATATCCAACATCAAGCGTAGACTTGCTACATGGTGCTTCACTAACACAAACACTGTCCAGTCATTAAAGTACACTTCCAAGAACTTATGAATAAACTCCTTGAACACTGTGATGACTACGCAAGAAAATATCGCAAGCGCATTCTTGAGTCTGGCATCACATTGTATTGAAAAGAACCCCATTTTATCACAAAGGTTGTTTTTCTCCTATTCTCTGGTGCGATCTTGATCTGATGGTGCCCAGAAAATCCATCAAAGAATGAGTAGGCCTCCTACCCTCCAACGTTTTCTAATACTTCGTCTGTAAACGATGTTGGGAATGGGTCATGGAAACAGGCATCATTAAGCTTGCTCAGATCTATGCAAATCATTATTTAATCCTTCTATTTCTTCTCCTGTACGACCATGGGGCTCACCCAATCAGACTCTTCCAATGGTTCTATGATGCCTGCTGCCAGCATTTTATCCAACTCCAAGCAAACATTTTCCTTATACTTAGGGTTCAGGAGATACAGCCTCTCCTTAACAAGCTTAGCGTCTAGCTTTAGAGTGATTTTCATAATTCCCAAGTCTCCTATTATGCCCTTCAAGTTCAAAAACTTGGTAGGCAACAGAGCTTGGTATTCATGGAGTAACTCAACAACCTTATCCACAATAGCGTCATCCTAGTAATCTCCAATCTTTGAAAAACTTCAGTGCTACTTCAGTGCCAATGTTTACTTTCTTGGTTTTCAGCGACACAGTGATGTGTGCATTCTCTATTTGTAGACCTTCAAGTTCACAATGCCCCTATGTCTATGGAATATTAATATTTCTTGGATCATCATCCTAACCTTCAGCTGTCACATTATAACATTCCAGCGCATGGCACAGCTAGGTGCCCCAATCTGGCTAGACCCATTCCAGAGGTTCTTGCAGTGTTATGAAGATAACTGTCTTAATATCTTGCAAAGGTTCATCAATGCTCTCGAACCCATCTTCAAAACTAAAAGTCATTAAGAATCCTTCCCTCAATACATCCCACTCTGCAGTGCCATGGCGGAGCTCTATCTCCAAATACCAATTCATGGGGATTATGTCTAAAGTATGGAAAAATAAGTGCATCCACTCCAGTTGCAGATCTGTTCCATAAGGTTTAGTCAACTTTGCTAAATTATCAGACAGATCATCCCTCCCATCATAGTTCTCAGTCAATTGAAGATTAGGACACCTAAACCACAATCTCATCATTCTTCCGTAGTCCCTCCATGTATCAAAGCTACCCTTGTGGGTACACCACCATTGTGCGGACATAGCACGCAGTCCCAAATCTAATGCTTGGAAGCACTTATGCTCAGGGATTTCACGTTCAAATGCATCCAAAAATTTATCCACGTTAGTTAAACCATCATAATAAGGTAAGTTCCTTACCTCCAACGAAATGCAGCACATTAATTTAGTCATCATATTGCATCACAACGTGGATACTTCATGCAACTGATTCTGCCAATGCTCCAACTCTTCATATGAATTAGAGGTGTAGGAACTCTCACAATCCCATCCAATCCTGTCATCTACTGTTGGATTGATCTAGTCCTGGTCTCACGCTATTATTTTGTAGATCTGATCTAGCTCATCCTCTCTCTCTTCATAGTCGCGGACTGGTTCAGTGTAGCACAGCCGTTTTGCAGGGTCCAATGGCAATACAACTCGAAGTGATTTATGTTCAAACGACATTGTCCTCTTCTTCAAGTTGATGACTCCATTCGTGTCAACGGCCCAGTGAATTCCCAGGAGCATGGGGTATGGATTGATGTCATCAACGATCTCTATTACTTCAAAATCATTTAGCGCGATCACACCTTCTATATTAGAAGTTACTCCACATAGTCGTCCCATCGGAATGATCTTCTACTAGTTTTCCATTCTAAGCTGAATCAGAGACAACTACAGTGTAGGCCTCCCCATTCTTTCGCATGTTTATTTTGGAAAAACGTTTGAATCAAACCCTAGATCCAAACTGACCTGGTCCATCTCATATTCTCTTATCTAGCAATGAACCTCATCTCCCACCCTATTCTTGCCTTATGTTTGCCAATTTTTTCAGTAAGCGAGTAAATCCTTTGGTCAATTCAATGTGGTTAGGGAAGAACATCCTTAGGAAGTTCGATTTTCCTTGGAGTCTTTGTAACTGAACAAGAGAGGGGGGTGTAGGAAAATTAATAATTGCCTGGACTTTTAAAGGATAAATACAAATTCCTTGTTTCAAAACTATAAAACCAAGATGTTGACCATAACCGACACAGAACACACATTTTTGTGGTTTGAGTTGAATTTTCTAATGTCTACAATGAAGGAATATGAACTGTAAATGCATGGGGTGATCATCCCAATGATTTGAGTGATAAATCTCATGAAAAAGGACTTGATAAATCTCAATTTAAGATGAAGTACAAGATGCTACGGTGTATAAATTTTTTACTATTCTTGGTTTAATCAAAATATCGAGATGAATAGTTTCTTCTATATTCGAAAGGTTCTTTTCAGAGTTGATCTCATGAATGGAAACATAATTCGTAAAGGGTTCTATGAGATTGGGTAGGTACACACCACTGATATTATCTTCAATGGTATCTGGGAAAGAGGAACAGTGATGATTTTCGTCCCACAACACAGCGTCTAATATCATGATATCAATGATGCTTTCATTGATATAGAATGTATGCAAGAAAGGATTAGAGGGCGTGCCATAATCTAGTGATCGATCTACCCAATTGACTGAAGAAAGATTATGGGCCACATAAGATGAGAATATGGCTTCATAATCTTTCTCAATAGGGCTCAGTGACATCCAGTCACCAAAACTTTTGATGTTAGTTTCATTAGGAACAATCCATGGATCAGCTAGGATCATAGATGATGATATCGTGTTGATATAAGCAACTGAAGTGGAGGATTTGGGAAGGGGAGGGGGAGGGAGAAAAAAATGTCCCATAAGTGATGAATCCTTCAATAAACCAACTCCAACATGCTCATAGGAATGTAGGGCTTCCTCTACAATAGGGACACTTCTAGTAAAATTGGAGTTGAAGGAGAAAAGGTGAGTTGATCTATGGCCATGATCCCGAATTTATGAGGAAAGGCGATCATGCGGAAGTAAGTTGAAATGATGGAAACCATAGCATAAACCCATGTATGTCCCAATACAAGATTATAATCCAAAGGTATTTCAATAACCTCTACTTCAACGAAGATGTATTTTCCCCCTAATTCCATTTGGAGGGAGATCAGAATCCCACAAAGTTTGTATGTTCTTCAATCAAAGGCTTTTATTGTGGTGGTTGATTGACTCAGTTGGGGTGAACCAATCATCTTCCAAAAATATAAGGACATGATTTAGGTAAATGCTACCTCATATACAATAGAACTATGAATGTTCTTACCATGGACAATGACCTGTATCATAAAACCTAATTGAGTCGAAAGTCGAGGGGCATAGTTTTCATGAGAGAACTCCACTAGGTTGGAATATTATGGATCCACACATCCAATAGCTGACAATAAGGCCTTATTTTGGGTGAGGTAGTTTTTCGACACCTCAAGAGTTGACATAGCCGAAGGGGACTAAGCCAAGTCTTCAACTATGTTGTAATTTTGAGTGAGTCTCGAATGAGGGTTGAAAGCAGACTTATGGATAACACCCTTTGGAGGCTTGATAGTCAATTCCATAGGAACTGAAGGTGGAATGGGATCAAATGAAGTTGGTTCCGAACTAGTAGGTTTATCAGTAGCCTGACCTTTCAGTGAGCTCACATTACCATAGTCCTTATTCCGAGTGGCCACCATGACATTGGATTTTAGCTTTGAGGAGGAAAGCATAAAAACTGTGTCAGAGGTAGAGGCATCTTAGGAAACCGTATGGTTCTCCTAATTGGGACATGGAATGGTCAGCACAATGGGAAAAGTGGATGATTTAAGGAACTAATTCACTTTAGAGTGTTTTGGACAATCACGTTTAAAGTGATCCTCATTTCAAATCAAGCATGGGTATCGAGGCTTTCATTTCTCATTGGAAGACGAATTTGTTTGTTTATCCTTTGGTGAGGAGTCTTTCTTTTTCTTACCTTTTCCTTTCTTCTTTCTTCTAAGTTGTTGTTTAGACTTGCCTTTATCAGATGAGACGACATTTATATTAGAAGAAGAAGTCACAGGAGGATGAGATGGATGGTTTTGTGCAGGAGCAGCAAGAGAAATACAAGATGGTTTACTCACCGACTACAAATTGGAAGAACCTATAATTCCATCGGCAACATGAGATTCTTTACTAGGTGGAAGAGGAACCGTATTCGAAGGTCTCAAAGCGTTTGGTATCTTATCATAGAGCATGACTGATTGGGTATAAACCAAATCTAAATACTGAGCATGAGCAATAACCTACTCTTCGGTGATGACTCCACCTTTGGCCACATCTTCTGCTATGGGAGCTAACAGATATTTGACAAACCATTTTGCTAAAAATTAATCGGGAACATAAGTCTTGCCCGACTGGCGACGACGTATCCACTCATGAATTTGATCTAAAATGTGAGTAGAGTCTAATTGTTTAAAGTTAGTCAATAGTTCTATTCCAGTTTTGTACCTGATGGGCAACTAGAAATGTTTGAGGAAGGTAGTGATTAAAGTGGTAAAGTCATGAAACGACGCTCTAGGTAATTCAGTATACTATTTAACTGTAGTACCCATAAGCATTCGTTTGAAAAGACGAAGCCGAATGGAATCATCATTAAGTGAATTAGATGAAAACCATAAATGGTACATCCTAACATGCATCGACGGGTCTTCTCAAAGATTCCCAATGAATTTTTGGATATCATAAGGTAACTTAGTGGGAATAATCGGTCACCATGCCAAATGAGTGATGGGGTCATTAGTAAGCCGAGTTAAATCTGGTAATTCAAGAGTAGCCACAAAAGGAAACTACCTATTAAAGTCTGGAGGAATATGACCTAGATATGAAGGGATAGCCTAGGAAATAGGCACCTGCATTCCTGGATAAGGAGGGTTTTGATAATAAGGAACTTGGTTATCAAATTATGGGGGGTTCTGATAACCATCATGTAAGTGGGTTTGTTGCCCAGTCCCAGGATGACGGTAAAGTTGCTGGAATGATTGTGTTTGGATTTGCTGGCCTTGAAAAGGCACTTGATGTGATCCATATTATTTCCCGATAGGGGTTTTCATTGCCCCCTAGTATGGGTTCGATTGAGACTATGCCAAATTTTGAATAATTTGACCTACTGAAACTTGAGGAATACCTTGTGCAAGTGATTGAGAAGGTGAGGGACCTTGTACAGGTTGATGAATCGAGATCTGGGGAGAACCAGACACCGTTGGAATGGGTTGTAAAGGTTTGCTCACATGTATTTGAGCTTGTTGAGGTGTTGACAGATAGGTAGGAATTTGCGATGAAGATGGTACAGTTTGAGAATTCAACAATCGATCCCAATATGTAGGTTGTCAAACACTGGAAGTCATTCAATGATGAGAAGGACTATAACTAGGAAGATTACTATATTAAGGTATACCAAAAATAGGTTGCCTACCTGCCATGGGAGTAGGGGATGATGGATACAACTGTGATCCAGATGGAGGGTACCAAACATAAAGAGGGTTGGGCTTTTGAGGGTAGCTTTTCCCACTGATATAAGGGCCAACCTACTTCTCTATTGTAGGTGTAGATGGAGGAGGAGGAGAAGACTATGTGGCATTCATAAGAGAGGTACCAGAAGTTATTCCTAAATTTTATGTCATGGGAGAGGTCCAAGGACTGGAAGCCACACCAGAAAAGGTACCAGATGACGATTGATAGCCAGGCAGGACAGACGGGCCACTATATAAATGAGTTTATGGTGATGTTAAAAGCATAGATGAGGATGCAATACTGATGCATCACACATAGTGGTGGACACAGGTTGGGGGTTTGAATCAGTTCCAGTCATGGTTAACAATCCTAATGAAGATTGTTGCAAGAAATCTGTAGGTAGGCCCAAAGAATGAGGTAATGGAGATTGTGTCTGAGGTTAAGGAGACAGAAGAGGATCGGTTTGATAAAAATGAATTCCTTCCTAATGAACACGAGTAGAAGGGTGAGGCTCTTCTTGAGGGACCTCTTTACTCAGAAGTCCGTATGGAAGAGGTTCACCATCAGGTCCAACATATATTGGTTCTTTCTGAGACAAAGAAAGAGAGGAGGAAGGTCCTAAAGACTCAGGTAAAGATAGTTGATGTTCCTTAGGTTCAATAACATCAGGAAACAAATTTTCTCACTTAGGGAGATCATATTCAAGGACCTCAAGTAACAAAGTTTCACGGAATTCTATTTCAAATGTGTCAGTGGCACCAACAGGGTAGATGTAGTCTCAAGTTGAAACTCAAAGGTACAGATGATTCTAGCTGATCAATATTGGGAGGAGGGCCAAAAGTAGTTCCCAATGTTCCCGATTAGGTATTTTATGTTTTCCTATGTCTAAGATGATGGTTAGGAGTAACCTCTGGAGGAAGTGGAGGATTATTTTACATTTTATGTGAACAACGGGGAGGGGGATTTTGTTCTCCCACATTGGGAAATAAATTTTATTAACACAAAAAGAAATACATAAAAAAATGTAATGTGGGCATGAAGGATTACCAAGCAACTGTGAACTACAATATACACCTTGGCGGACCAAGTAATTAACATACAGTAGTCAATCTCCCTAAATGTTGTGTTCATTGTATCACGGTATACAAGGTGGCAAACTCAGTTACCTATAGATGGATAGTAACTTATTGGGGACTCCCAAAATATACGCGATGATACGTGGGAGTTCAGTCTATAGTAGTTTTGTCTAATGCGCAACCGTTTGATCAGATTGTTCCCATATACTTTACTTGTGTAGAGCACCACAAATATACCCGAAGGTATGTGGAGTACGGTCCTATACAGTCACATAAGTTAAACATAACTTCACCTCCGAGATGCAATGTTGGAAAACGACAGAAGCTCCTACGTTTAATGACGTCGAAACATGTCTCTAGCCTAGACCTCTAAATGTTTGCATTAATGTTACAAATTATCCTTAGGTTGATTCAATAAATTTTACTATTTATCTTTGATTATGTTTCAATTTTAGGGCTCACCACGAATGTCACTTGAATATCCTAAAATGAAAATCTAGCATGAGAAAATAGAAATCCTTTCTCTTTCAATGAAAATCTAGCTAAGGAAGGGAAGAAACAATCAATATGCAGCACATAATATGCAACAAACAAGATGCAAGATGCAATTTCCTTTCAGATTGAAATTGTGCTTATGTTAATGCCTAGGGAAAACCCTAAATTTTGATGCAAAATTTTTCTTTCCACCACACTTAATTTTCGAAATGAAGAAAACTAAGATGGAAATGTTCAATTACTAATTCAATTACACTTTTCAGAATGAGGACTAAAACAATAATTCATCTAAGCAATCAGAGATCAAACCCAATCAATTTGCAAGCGACCAAGTGATAAGAAAAAATAAAATCAAAACCAATTCCTACCAAAGTAAAACAACACAAATGCAAGCTAAATTGAGGCTTTAGAGAGACCATAAGACATTGAATGCTCAGGGAAGTTCAACTGGAAGTAGACTAACCAAAAACAGGCTCAAGAACCAAGGAAAAATTCATGCAAAAATAGGGGCCAATGCTAGTACAAAAGAGGCACCAATGCATTGCAACGATTGTGCAGAGTGGGCCAGGGTGGGGTGCAACACTCTATCAAAGGCACAGGGGGTGTGTTGGGCCTGGGAAAGAGGATTACAGTAGAAAAACTGCAAAAAAAGGCTCAATGAAATAACTTCATAGATCTACTCTTAGTTGGATGATTCAACAAAGGTATGTCAAGGAGGTAATCAAACAAAATGGACAAGGATACCACCAAGGGAATACTTTGTTCCCCAATATGGTCACCAATTTGTTATACGAGATTTATGATTATGGACAAAAGTATCTCCCCTAGGTCGATGGCTAACCTAGAACAACATAGAGACAAAGAACCCAATGCTTTTCCTTAAAGCAAATATATGATGGAGTGAGGCCTACCTAGAATCCTTCACTCACTTCGCTCCTTTCGCTTGGAACCTCCAATTTCGGCTCCAATTTCCAAAATTAGAACCTTCACAGTTAGATGAAACAAGCCAAGAAACTAAGAGATTTATGCAGTATCACCTTAAGTACTTCATTTAATATATCAACATGGTATTCAAATAAGTGAAATAACAACATCACATATAGGAAAACAATGAATTCTTTTCATTACTATAAATGGAAGGAGATTACAACCATAAGTAGTTGTTGATCTTGTAGAATAGCTCCTCTAAGTTGTTGACTTGTCCTTTCCTTGACACAATATGCACCTATAATCACCCTAAATGCATGAGATGATGACAACTCACTACAGCAGCATAAGGGCATAATCACTCTCTAAAAGAAAACCCCCAACCATATCAAAGGCTAGGAGTATATAGAGAAGTATGGTAAGTTGGGAGTTCTTATCCAATTACCAATATAGGGTAAGAGATCCACCTTTGATGGAGGGATAGGATCAAAGGATAAGTGGTGAGAACTCCAATGTAGGGAAGGATAGGATTCAGATGTTTGATCCAAGGTAAGTAGTTATAACAACTTCAGAAAATTACTAGAAGGGGAAGCTTCCAGAATCCCGATCATTCTCCCATATTTCTAGAACTAACGCAGATGCAAAGTAGAGCAATCTACTGATGAATGCCCCCCAGTAAGCCTACAGGTAGCGTTGGTCCATAAATTGGCTCAGATGAAGCAGTTCAGGGCTGAAACTCTGGGAAATGAAAGATACATGCATAGGGATTTGTGCAATAAGGTCACAAGGGGGAATAGGATGTTGATTTATCCCATTAGGAGGCTCACTAATCGGATGTGACAAGATGGCCTATAACAGTCCTACTTCCTCTACACAGGTAGCTTTGGCATCTTCTCATACAAAAGCACAACCTCTCACAGGGTCTCTTTTTATGCTTAAGCACTCTCAGCCTTTTCTTAGCAGAACATGCTCAATTGGCCTTACACAGTAGCACACATCCACACTGAGCTCTCTACAAAACTCTCTCACAACAATGTTGCTCCCCCCATTTTCTCAATTGTGCTCCTGTATTTTGTTCCTCTACTGGACACTGGTCGATGTTGCCTCTGCTACCCATCACTCTGCCATTGACGTTTCTCGAGTGTGTACTCCTGCATTTCTCTCCATCCCATTGTTGCATTTAACTTGGCCACTACATTAAATCATGAGAATGGGTTCTTGATCATTCTCCATACTGAGAATTAAATTATTAGTCCACCTGCACACTCCATTGAGGCTCTCCATGCTTATTCATGTTTCACAGAGATAGACATTATTTTAGGATGTCTTCGTTGTACTTCATTTAATTCACTAAGGCATGCACAGGAAGATCAGGGATGGATTTCTTTCAACTCAACACAAGAATGATGCTCTTCCCTGCAAATCATGGTCCTCGTTGCCTTGACCCAACAATCTTTGTCTCTGTCTCCTACCTTCAAAAGTCACCATTGACTCCATCAACCAACTCCTCTACAAGATCACGGTCCTTGTTGTCATCTCATCCATATACCATACACCTGTGTGTTACCATTTCAGAGCTTTTACATCATAGTGAAATTTTGGAGCCACAACTTATCATAAATTTTATTGAAGAGATTCTCAAAATCAAAAAATTCTGGAGTTCCTTTATCCCCTCTTATGCTTATCATGTTATCGCGTTTCTTGCATAGGACCAAGTGCCATGATCTTCGACATAACATTCAACTGCTAATTCCTTCAGGCTCATACCTAGGTCATATCTCCATATGTTACAGTTCTCTCTCTTTGTTCTTTGTAACTCCCTCGACCAAGCGCCACTAATCATTGGAAGTTCCCTCCATCGTAACTTTTTCGAACTACTTTTATCACTAAGTTATGATGTCTCCTTCCTCCGTAATACTCCATAGCACTTGGGTGCTTTGTTGTTTTTTCCCTTGGTTCTATTAGTCTCCTCAACCAAGCGTCAACACATTGGAGACCCTTTCATCATAACTTCTCTCCAAATTACAATTACATAGGAGTTACGAAAAATCCAACCTCTAAGATGATGTTATTCCTGATGTCATCAACTCCACATGGTGCCTCCTTAGTGGTTGCACGTGTCACATGGATTTTCCCCATTAGACCACCCAAATTTTTGAATCTGACTGCCATGTGTCCTCTGTACTATGACATCAAGCTGACGTGATCTGCCTCATCGGCTTCTCAAGGTCAATCACCTCATGCCATGTTTCCTATTGGCGGAGAGGGAAATGGTTCACTTGGTCATTTGTTTTTCAACGAAATCCTTTGTATTTCCTCTTCCTTGCAAACCTCGATTCTTTCAAATAATTTCAATTTATAAGGACTAATGAGGTTCTGAGGTTCTAAACTCTCTAGGCTCTGATATCCGCCTTGTTCCAATTTTTGTTGCTCTGAGGTTCTGAAATGACAAACCTATTGAAATTCTGAGCCTGCTCTCATATTCTGATATGCTGAGGTTCTCACCTATTTGATATTTCGACCTACGATATTTAGGCCTTTCATTATTCTGACCTCTGATATTTTGGATTTCAATATTTTGGTTGCCTTCTCATCCCTTCTGATATCGAGCTCTGATGCTCTGAACCTTCCAATACCAGGTTCAAGTATTTTTCTTGTTCATCCCTTCTCATATCAGGTCTCGAAATTCTAAGCCTTCTCTCATGTCCAACATTCTGAGAATCATCTCTCAATGGTCAAATTGCTCCTTTTGGGTCTCTTATAAATAAACTGTCGATGAAATAAACCGTTCAGATTTGATATTCTAGCCTCTCTGATATCGAGTTCTGAGAATTGGCTCCCAAAACTCCAAGCCTCTGAAATTGTTTCCTCCCAAGGTGCCGAAATTCCAGCTTGCTCTGATACTTCGGCCTTTTGATATGGTTCCTACTCATCCTTTCTGATATCGGTTCTCGAAATTTGAGGTTCGAAATTCTGCCTTGCTGCCCTAGTTCCGAGGTCCCAAAATTCTGAGACTTCATAAGTTCGTAGGACTTCCTTCTTCGCGTAGAGGCTTTGCCATCATCTCTGTTGAGTCTGGCAGTGCTGCCAACTTTGGTTATGTGCCAAGACTCCTCCAATCACCTTTTAACTCTGCTTTCATAACTTAAGTCACCAAACTTTGACTAGGAATAACTCCTAATCCATGAGGGAATTTGCAGACTTTCGCATACCATTGGAAAGCTTATTAAAATAAATTTCTAGTGGAGAAGGTCTGATGTAGTCATTGAGCCCATTTTCTACCTGAAAAATGTCTACAAACTCTCTTCCATTCTTTCCACATTGGCCCTTCTCTTGTGCCTGGAATCTTGGACTCCCAACCACCATAGTCATCATTTTATGACTTCTCCAGTAAGCCTACTACTATGGTTATTCTCTACCGAACACTGCAGCAACCACACGAGTCCCCCTGAGCTTGACACATCAAGCACATCAAACTAGCCCAATTACCATCACAGCTAGGCTAGGTAGCATCAAAGCCAACATCTATTGCCACAAACATCCATACTATCTGGTTGACATCAAGGCCAACACTTTTTCCAACAGTTAGAAAATGAAAAATTCCCAACACATCTCCCAGCATGATTGTTGACATCAATGCCAACATATTGATGGGCCGCTAAATTAGACATAAATTAAGTCCCATGCCTCTAAATTAAAACATAAATTAAGGCCTATGACCATCCTTCAGCACATTAAACCTCTCTTTTTGCATCAAATAATTTATTTTTAACTTTAATATATTCATTAGGAAGGTTTATGAATAATTGGATATTTGTGCCTAATATTATTTATTTTTGTGGAATAATATGAGAATATTGGGCAGATTATGAAGATTTGGAGGAGGAGATAATTTGGAGAAGGATCAATAATAAATAATAAATCAACAAGATATTATGGAATTATGGCATAGATTGTCGCGCTCTAATGATTGAGAAAATCTAGGACTGTGTTCCACTAATCAAGGGACCAGAACCACTAATCAAGGGACCAGAACCACTAATCAAGGGACCGGATCTACTAATCAAGGGATTTTGGTGGGGAAAGCTTCCTCCATTCATGGGGAATGATTCCTAATCATTTTTTACAAGTACCAAGTTGAATTTCCCTCTAGGTAATGATTGAGAAAATCTAGGAATGTGTTTTGTGCCATTTAATGCAAATTCCTAGTATTGGGGACCAAATCCACTAATCAAGGGATTTTGGTGTGGAAAGCTTCCTCCATTCATGGGGAATGATTCCTAATCATTTTTTATAAGTACCAAGTCGAATTTTCCTCTAGAGATATTTTTCATTAGTGTTCTTGTGGAGAGAACTCGTATTTCTGCAGCTCCATTGTATTTTCTTGTCATGTTCAGCTTCTAAATTTTTTTCTCCTCCATAGGTCTCTGATTTTCCTTTGTCTTGGCCATCCTAGGAACCTCAAAGCCCTTTTGTATCATTTTAATTCCTTCATTTCACTGCTTATTCACGTGCATCTCTAGTTTGTATTTCTTTCTATTTCTGCATTTAGTATTAATGATTTATTGTTGTAGGATTGAGTTAAATGGTTGATGTAAGTTCTTTTGCAGAATCAAAAGCATTATTTAATCCTTGGAAAATCTTTGGAATTTCATAGTAATCATTTATTTGCTTGGATTAGTCTTCTTATTCCCAAATCAAGATTGTTGGACCTCCTTTTTAGCAAAAACGAGTAAAATTATTCTATTTTTAGAGCATGCTAACGAGCTTCAATCAAATTGATTCCAATTCCATTAGATCAAAAAAACATTCTAGTTCATAAAAAAAATCACCCCATTGCATTTGCGCTTGATTTGGTTAGGCATTTGTTAGATTTAATAGCTCACCAGTTTTCGAATTTTCTATATTTTCTACTAGTAATGTTTTCAATTTTTTTGCATAGGTTAACAAAGGTCTTTTTGAGTGATTCCACTTGGAATAGGGACCTAAGACATCCTATTTAATGACAAATTTTGTCCCATCCAATTTGGATTTGATTTACTTGGTCATTAAACCCTAACCAATTTGATCATTTCACAAGGAAACTTCTCCAAGCTTTTTTGAGCAAATCCATCCATCTCGCAACTTTGGTTTTGAGATTTAAAGTGGTCCTAGGAACTCCCTTGACTCATTCCATCCACCAACCACCTTCCCTAAGATTTCCATCACCTTCAACATCCATCCTTTTTCTCTCAGCTGTATCCTGTATGTTTTCAATGGATCCTATAGGTTTTTAGTACATCTTGTAGGTTTTCCTGTAGTGGCCTGTTTTGAGGCCGAATTGAGGGAAAACCTCCATGAAGCCATGCAAGGTCACCTTAGGAGAAATAAGTGCATTCTTTGTTGGCATTATGATTCAAGTGTTGTCCTTGATGGCAACTCTCTCAGAGGTTGGTACAGGTGATGGCAACTTAATCAGAAGACAGATCTTAGTACAGCATGCCAAGGAAGTTCATATACGCAGGTTCGTTAAGCCCAAGTCGCGTGTACACGCTAGTTGGATTCAGAAAAAGCGCGTGTATGTGGAAAAGTACCTTTGGTCCATGGTGGTTAGTCCTTGGAAGTTGTGCCTATGGTTTCGGACCATTGTGTCTCGACGGGCGTGTCGATCTCTAGTTTTGAAGTTGATGGTATTGTATTACCATGGTTTTGGCTCTTGGTATTGAGCAAGGCCTAAGGCTATATAAGGAGAAGAAGATCATTAGGCAAAATCATCTTTCAACAAGGCTTGAATATCTAAGAGAGAAAGAGATCTGATATGCAGGTTCTGGGTTGCTTGATCTAAGCCAAGGAGAGATCACATCGTTTGATGGAAGACTAGATCTAAGGATAGATCGGGATCCAATGGTTTGAAATGCACTATCATGATATGGTTGATTATGCGTATTTCTAGATCTGCATATTGTCGCAATGTTATGTTCTGGGTAATGTCTGGTACAGCTGCAAATTGAGAAAGTTTATTTTTAGATCTGTACGCAGGTTGGCTTCGGTAAAAGCGCGTGTATACGCGGGTTTCGCTCATTGAAGTAGCGTATATCTTTTGAAGCTTGATTTTGGGTTTACAGTGGGGTCTGACTGTTATTGCAGAGTTCTGTAGTCTGCTCTGTGTTCTGGTAACTGGTGATTGACAGGGTTCAGTGGTTCAGTGATTCAAAGTTTGGTTGTTTTATGCTTCAATGATCTGTTGTGGAAATTGAATGAATTGTGGTCTTCAGATTGTAATGTTGTGCTTCAGGAATATCCAAGTCTGAAAATGTATGAAAAGTGATACCTGAAAGAAAGAAGATTGTAGGTCAGCACCTACGTACTAGTATCTTGGCTAGTACAAGAGCAAAGGGGGTTGGAGCTCCCTTCCAAGGAAGTTTGGAGAACGAGAGAAGGTTGTAGCCTTCTGCAGGTTGTAGCCTGCGTACTGGTATAAGGCTGCACCAGTACAAAAGATTGTAAACTGAAGTTTCATATTAAAGAAAGATAGAGACAACTTGCAGCAGGTGGTTTTCACCCACATTGGGTTTCCACCTTATATCTTGGTGTTCATGTGTGTGGCTTTTGATCTGTTCTGTTATACTGAACATGTTTACTGTTAATGTGGTGAATAATGTCCTGATGCACTTAACTGAAGAATAAGCTAACTAAATTGTGAGTTTTCTTCTTATACGCTGTTTTACTTAGTCACAGCAGCGTGTACACGCTGGTTCACTTAACTGAAGTAGCGTATATGTTTCTGAGCATTGAAAAGTTTGATTGATCTGATAATACTGATTCACCCCCCCTCTCAGTATTATTTCCAACAATTGGTATCAGAGCAGGTCCTTCAGAGAAGCTTGATCGCTTGAAGGTAGATCATTCATCATGAGCAACTACGAGAAAGAAGCATCAATCAGGCCATCGGTTTTTGATGGAACAAATTTCAATTATTGGAAGGTAAGAGTTACTGCATATCTTCAATCTCTTGGTACAGAAGTTTGGAACATTGTAGAAACAGGCTATGCTTTTCCTTCAGCTACTCCTACAGATCCAGCTGAGAAAAAGACATATGAAACAAATGCAAAAGCAGTCAGTACTCTATTAGGAAGTATATCCCAAACAGAATTCATGAAGGTCATGCACTTCAAATCAGCAAAAGAGATATGGGACAAAATGATCACTAGCTATGAAGGAGATGAACAGGTAAAGCAAGCTAAACTTCAAACTCTCAGGATTCAATATGAGACTCTCAAGATGTATAATGATGAAAGTGTGGCTAATTATTTTCTTCGGGTAGATGAGATTGTTAATTGTATGAAAAATTTGGGTGAAGAAATAAAAGAGACTATAGTAGTTCAAAAGATTCTAAGATCATTATCCCCCAAGTTTGAATCTAAAGTATCTGCAATAGAAGAAAAGGAAAATCTCAAAGTTCTCACTATGTCTCAGCTACATGGAATTCTAACTGCTTATGAAATGAGAAAGGGAGGTCCATCAGACAGAAGGGAAGCTGCTTTTAAGGCATCAGGAAAAGAAGATTACTATGAAGCAAGCCATGTTCCAGAAGAAGAGGAAGAAGAATCAAATTTTGTCAGAAATCTTCAAAGGGGTGCTGGAAGGTTCAGAGGTAAGCTACCTTTCAAATGCTTTGCTTGTGGAAGAGTAGGTCATTATGCTGCAAAATGTCCTTATAAGGATAAAGGAAAAGAACCTGCTAGATGGAACAAGAAACAAAGTGCAAATAAGAAAAGCTACTACACCCATGAAGATAGTGATGGCTTATCAAACAGTGATGAAGATGAACAAGGTAATAAATATAAGCTGTTAATGGCATTTGAAGATGATGATTATGAGGATGCTGTAGATGTGGATAATCTCTATAATGAAATTACTAGACTCAAGAGATGCATAGAAGAAAAGAGTGTGATCATTGATACTTTGCAATTTCAAATTGATGAAAAGGAAAAACATCTTGAAAAACTAGAAGGTGAAATTGTTGGTCTCAGAAAAGAAATTGAGAAAACAAAAGCTATTAATCTTAAGTTTGTCAAAGGATCTGAAACTTTGGATGAGATTATCAATGTGCAGCGGTCTCCTCTAAACAAGACAGGTTTGGGCTATAATGGAGAAACCTCTCAAGCATCCACCTCAAAAAGTTATCTTGATGCAGCAAGAAGAAATGAGCAGAAGAACAATGAAGATAATCAGGTAAAGCAGGGACGAATTACAAACAGAAACTATCAGGGACAATCCTTCTTAAGGGTGAACAAAAGCTACAACCAACCACAGGTAAAATCTTCTCAGTTTGGCACAAGAATAGATGAAAATAGAAATTACAATCAGTTGGCTGGTAGATTCAATAACCGCAGAAGCTTCTTCAATGGACAATGCTTTTCTTGCCATAACTTTGGTCACAAAGCAGCTCAATGTGTTGCATATAAAACAATCATGACTAGGGAAGCTCAAAAACAAAGAAGTATGACAGGGATTACAAAGAGGACCTATAACAACTTTTCGGTTCTTGAAAATGAAGTTGAATGTTCTATTTGCAATAATTTTGGTCATAAAGAATCTGAATGCAGGAGCAGGTTTCAGGAGAAAAAGGAACAAGCCACGAGCACCAAAAAATGGAGAATAAAGGAACCTCAGACAGAAAGATGTGGGATAGCTTTTTATGCAGAAGGACAGGAAAATCTATGGTACATTGACAGTGGATGTTCGAAACATATGACAGGTGATAAAGAAAAACTTGAATCTTATTCTACTTTAGAAAAGGGAAAGAAAGTTTCTTTTGGAAATGATACTCCTGCAACTATAAAAGGAAAAGGTATTGCTCCTTTGAAAGAAAAGGTCAAGGCTGGAAATGTTTTGTATGTTGATGGATTGAAGCATAATCTACTAAGTGTCAGCCAGATGTGTGATCAAAAAACCGAGGTTATTTTCAGATCGAATGGATGTCTTGTTCGTGATCTTGATACAGGTAAAACAGTTCTCAAAGGCAAAAGAACTCCAAATAATCTGTACATATTTGAAGAAGGACAACAACAATGCTATCTTAGCAAGGATGAAGAGCACTGGTTATGGCATCGAAGGTTGGGACATCTAAGCTTCTCACAAATAAGGAAAGCATGCAAATATCAGGCAGTTCGCGATCTTCCAGATATCAAAATTCCAGACAACACCATATGCAAATCTTGTCAGTTTGGAAAGCAAACCAGAACTAACTTTCCAGAAAAGGAAGGATCAGCTAGCTTGCCTCTTGAGCTAGTCCATACAGATGTATGTGGTCCATTTAGGAAAAGGACACCTCGAGGAGAAGAATATCTGATATTATTCATTGATGATTTCTCAAGGTTTGTTTGGTTAGGGCTTATGAAGCACAAAGATGAAGCATTCGAAAAATTCAAATCCTTCAAAGCATTGGCTGAAAATGAATCAGGACACAAAATTAAGTGCCTCAGATCTGACAGAGGTGGGGAGTTCACATCAAATGAATTTTTCGATTTCTGCGATGAACATGGGATAAGAAGAGAATTCTCTACAGCTAGAACTCCTCAGCAAAATGGGGTTGTGGAAAGAATGAACAGAACTATCCAACAAATGGCTCGTGCTATGCTCGATGAATCAGGTACTCCTGCAACCTTCTGGGGTGAAGCTGCACATGCTGCTGTTATCATTCTTAACAAAACAAATGTCCGAGTAAACAGCACTCAAACACCTCATGAGCTTTGGAGTGGTAAAACTCCTTCCGTGAAGCATTTCAAAATCTTTGGGAGCAAATGTTATATTAAGAATACTGATGAGCAACTTGGCAAACTTGAACCTAGAGCAGATGAGGGCATTCTTCTTGGTTATTCTCCACATAGCAAAGCATACAAGTGCTACAATAAAAGACTTGGCAGAATTGTTGACAGTATTGATATAGTGGTTGATGAGAAGGGATATATTCCTAGGCAAGTTCATCATGAAGACATTGAAGAAGATGAAGGTTACTCTCAAAGGCGAAATGATGAAGAAGAAGAACCTCAAGAAGAAGAAGAATCTCAAGAAGAACCAGAGGAGCAGACAAGAATAGAAGAGAAGACTCCATCCAGATATGTCCAAAAGAATCATCCAGAAACTCAGATTGTGGGGCAGAAAGAAGCAGGAGTACAAACAAGAAGGACACTTGCAGAAGCTTCAAGCTACTTGGCTCTACTCTCCTCCATTGAACCACAAAATGTGAAAGAAGCATGCAAAGATGAATGTTGGGTCAAAGCAATGGATGAAGAACTTGAGCAAATCGAAAAGAACAACACTTGGGAATTAGTTCCTAGACCAAAAGATAAGAATGTAATAGGAACAAAATGGGTCTTCAAGAATAAATTAAATGAAAATGGAGAAGTAATTAGAAACAAGGCCAGACTTGTTTGTAAAGGGTATGCACAGCAAGAAGGAATAGATTTTGAAGAGACCTTTGCTCCTGTGGCAAGACTAGAGGCCATCCGAATGTTCCTTGCTCTCTCAAGCTTTCAAAACTTCAAGGTATTTCAAATGGACGTGAAATCAGCCTTCCTGAATGGAGACTTAGAAGAAGAAGTATATATTGAGCAGCCAGATGGTTTCATTCTTGGGAATGATCCAAACCTTGTATGCAGATTGAAAAAGGCACTCTATGGGCTCAAACAAGCTCCAAGGGCTTGGTACTATCGGTTGGACAAATATCTTCACCAACAAGGCTTTTCAAAAGGATCAGCAGATAGCAATCTCTATATAAAAGTTGAAAATAACAAATTGCTAATTCTTGTTGTTTATGTAGATGATATTATTTTTGGCAGCAATGAAGAGACTATGAGTCAAAACTTTGCCTTGGTTATGCAGAAAGAATTCGAAATGTCACTTCTTGGAGAATTGACATATTTTCTTGGATTGCAAATCCAACAAAATGAAGGAGGTATCTTCTTGTCTCAAACCAAATACCTCAAGCAGATCTTGAAGAAGTATGGCATGGAAGAGTCAAAGCCAGTATGTACACCCATGGTTACAGGATGCAGCCTCAGTGCAAATGATGAATCAGCAGCAGTTCACCAACCCACTTATAGATCCATGATTGGGAGTTTGCTTTATTTGACAGGTACTCGACCAGATATTACACATGCAGTAGGAATGGTTGGAAGATTTCAAGCCAACCCAAAGGAAACTCATCTTCAGGCAGTCAAAAGAATCTTCAAATATCTTCAAGGGACCCAAAACTATGGCTTATGGTATCCTAGAAATACAGATCTCACTCTTCATGCTTACACAGATGCAGATTGGGCTGGAAGTGTGGATGATAGGAAAAGCACAAGTGGTGGTGCTTTCTTCATGGGTTCCAGATTAGTATCTTGGTTCAGCAAGAAACAGAGTTCGATTGCCTTATCTACAGCTGAAGCAGAATATGTGGCTGCAGCATCTTGTTGCACACAACTTCTTTGGATGATGCAGACCTTGCAGGACTTTCAAATCACTTGCACTCCACCAGTTTCTATCTTATGTGATAATACAAGTGCAATCAGCATTTCAAAGAATCCAGTCATGCACTCAAAGACCAAGCACATACCAATCAAGTACCATTTTCTTCGGGAACAAGTGCTTGAGCAGAAGGTCAAGTTGGAGTATGTTCCTTCTAAGGAACAAGTTGCTGATATTCTCACAAAACCACTGCCCAGGGAAACTTTTGAATATCTCAGACAAAAGCTGGGAGTAGTTGATGCTTCATCCTGCTGTTGAAGCTTGTTTGTTCTACAGAAAAGTTGGTATACGCAAGTTACGAAAGGTATATACGCGTATACACGCGGATTTATGCTGGGAAAGTCGCGTGTAAGGTGTACGCTTGTTGCAGAGATTATATCCGCGTACATACGCTGTTTTATGCAGGAGAAATCGCGTATATGAAGTTCTGAACAGCAAGGGAAAACTCTGGAGTTCTGAACAGCAATGGGAATGTCAGAATTCTTCAGGCACAGTTTCAGGGGGTGCAACAGGCACAGGTTCAGGGGGAGCAGCTTAAAAGTCTCATAAAGCATTGTTGGCATTCAGATGTTTTGGTTGTTGGTTTCAGGAGAAGGAGCTCAGAAAGAAATCCTGGTTGCTGATCTAACAAGATGTTTATCAGATGCTGCTGGTGCCTTTCCTAAGTCTTGGTCTAGATCTGTTGTCTCTATGTCATGTATCTCTCTTGTCATATCTCTTTTATGGTGTCAAGGTCATGTAACGGCCTATGTTGGTTTCCCCACTATGCCTGGGATGAATGCTGTAATATAATTGGTTGTTTCTGATATGTCCCCTCTTGGTAGGGAGTATGGATGTATGTATTGAGTCTTTTGGTGATAGGAAGGTCTCTTATGGTGTATAAGTCTTGGTTCTTGTTGAAGAACATCTTTTGCAGATCTGGCCTACTGTCAGGGGGAGCACGAGTCAGCACAGCCAAGCAGAGGTATCAGCATGTCCTCAGGGGGAGCACAGCCCTTTGCCCTTGATGTCAAAGGGGGAGAGTGACTTGGTGTGGTGGTTGCCATCAAGTCCAAAGGGGGAGATTGTTGGCATTATGATTCAAGTGTTGTCCTTGATGGCAACTCTCTCAGAGGTTGGTACAGGTGATGGCAACTTAATCAGAAGACAGATCTTAGTACAGCATGCCAAGGAAGTTCATATACGCAGGTTCGTTAAGCCCAAGTCGCGTGTACACGCTAGTTGGATTCAGAAAAAGCGCGTGTATGTGGAAAAGTACCTTTGGTCCATGGTGGTTAGTCCTTGGAAGTTGTGCCTATGGTTTCGGACCATTGTGTCTCGACGGGCGTGTCGATCCCTAGTTTTGAAGTTGATGGTATTGTGTTACTATGGTTTTGGCTCTTGGTATTGAGCAAGGCCTAAGGCTATATAAGGAGAAGAAGATCATTAGGCAAAATCATCTTTCGACAAGGCTTGAATATCTAAGAGAGAAAGAGATCTGATATGCAGGTTCTGGGTTGCTTGATCTAAGCCAAGGAGAGATCACATCGTTTGATGGAAGACTAGATCTAAGGATAGATCGGGATCTAATGGTTTGAAATGCACTATCATGATATGGTTGATTATGCGTATTTCTAGATCTGCATATTGTCGCAATGTTATGTTCTGGGTAATGTCTGGTACAGCTGCAAATTGAGAAAGTTTATTTTTAGATCTGTACGCAGGTTGGCTTCGGTAAAAGCGCGTGTATACGCGGGTTTTTCTCATTGAAGTAGCGTATATCTTTTGAAGCTTGATTTTGGGTTTACAGTGGGGTCTGACTGTTATTGCAGAGTTCTGTAGTCTGCTCTGTGTTCTGGTAACTGGTGATTGACAGGGTTCAGTGGTTCAGTGATTCAAAGTTTGGTTGTTTTATGCTTCAATGATCTGTTGTGGAAATTGAATGAATTGTGGTCTTCAGATTGTAATGTTGTGCTTCAGGAATATCCAAGTCTGAAAATGTATGAAAAGTGATACCTGAAAGAAAGAAGATTGTAGGTCAGCACCTACGTACTAGTATCTTGGCTAGTACAAGAGCAAAGGGGGTTGGAGCTCCCTTCCAAGGAAGTTTGGAGAACGAGAGAAGGTTGTAGCCTTCTGCAGGTTGTAGCCTGCGTACTGGTATAAGGCTGCACCAGTACAAAAGATTGTAAACTGAAGTTTCATATTAAAGAAAGATAGAGACAACTTGCAGCAGGTGGTTTTCACCCACATTGGGTTTCCACCTTATATCTTGGTGTTCATGTGTGTGGCTTTTGATCTGTTCTGTTATACTGCACATGTTTACTGTTAATGTGGTGAATAATGTCCTGATGCACTTAACTGAAGAATAAGCTAACTAAATTGTGAGTTTTCTTCTTATACGCTGTTTTACTTAGTCACAGTAGCGTGTACACGCTGGTTCACTTAACTGAAGTAGCGTATATGTTTCTGAGCATTGAAAAGTTTGATTGATCTGATAATACTGATTCACCCCCCCTCTCAGTATTATTTCCAACATTCTTACCTAATCAAAATCAAAGCATGGTGGAGCTTTGATCGGCTCTGAGGTACGGCTCTGCAACATGATTTTACGGGGCTATGCATGAACGGGGTTTACAGGCCGGAAACGGCCCTGTAGCTCCCCGTCCCCATCACTTTATCGAACCACTCCTTTCGCTGAGCCGCGTCTCCTTCATCCTGCCTCCTCTATTTTGGTTTTTACCTTCTCCACTACCCCGCGCATCGGTTTTTACCCTGTTAGGTTTTTTACTTCGTCACGGGCTCACCTGCACGACCGAAGCTAGGGCTTCCTGCATAGCCGACAGCACACGACAGGGATCCTGCCGCGGCGACCTGGCGGTGCTCCAAAACCCTCCTGCTCTGCCTCATCTAACGGTTTTCCAAAACGGCCAGTGTCGACCCTGGGCGGTTACCTGTATTCGAGGTCTATACAAGCGGTTGGCGACATGGACATCGACGAGGTGGATTTTTCGGATTCCCCGCTGGCTGAAAGCTCCATCTGGCGCTCCACGTTCTCGACTTCTGGAGGTATGTACAGTGAAAATCTCACTGCCAGCTTTGAAGACCCATCTCTTTCGACTGATCTGTCCATCCCTGCCTCTCTGCACCCTGGCGAACCCTCCTCCTGGACTACTTTTTCAGCGCCTTCCCCGGCCACCCTTGGTTTCCTCGCAGACTGTCTACATCCCTCCCCTCAAGTCGCTGGTCCCCCACTACAGCCGGGCCTTCCTGACATCCTCCCTCCGCTCTCTGGGCCTCAGGAGGTTTCCGTCCCCTCTGCGTCTAACCCTCCCCCTCCACCTCCGGCTTCATCCGGGAGCTACCACGCCATCCCACCTCTCCCGGAAGTTTCCCCCCCCCCCCCCCCCGCCCCCCCGCAGACGACTCCCGGGGCATCAGAAAACCCTAGACGCATGTCCGCCCGCCCCCTGAAGAAACAGCGCTGCTTCAAATCTAGATCTGAGGACGTCTTCCTTAGACTTGAAGAAGACATCCAGTGGGGAGATGCTATGGATCTAGCGGACAGAGTACTCGTGGGCCGCATTCGGGGTCGTCACATTTCTGCAGATAAATTGAAGACTTGGGCTTCGGAGATTTGGGGCAAATATCTGGTGGAGATCCCCTCTGTCCAGACTTTCGTACGAGGCTGGTTTGCTCTGAGATTTGCAAGGGCGGATCATACCAGTTGGGTACTGTCTTCGTTCTGGCATTATGAAAAAGCCCCGGTTCTCCTCAAACGCTGGACGCCTCTCTTTGACCCGGAGTCGGAACAGATTGGGATTGGGCCAGTATGGGTTAGACTCCCGGGCCTGCCGCCACAGTACTGGTCCGAGGATATATTTAGAAGAATTGGGAACTCACTGGGTACCTTCATGGAGTCGGACAAGTCATATATACAGACGGGGATGATGGCATACGCCCGGGTACTGGTCCATCTTGATACTAGAGGAGGCCTGCCTGAACACATCAACATTCAGTGGAAAACATCCTCAAGGAAGCAGAAACTCGACTATGAGGGCATCCCATATCGCTGCAGAAGATGCCATCAAGTGGGACATCTCTACAAAGACTGCCCTCTTCTACAAAAGGCACAGCAGTCCCCCACTCCTCAGAATGCACCGGCTACTATGGGTTTACCTGATCCCCCGACAGCGGCGGCTCCCAGAGCAGAGCACAATATTACATCAGATACGGTGGAAGCACCGTCGGCACCTCGGCAAAGGAAACAAGGAGTGATCCCGACCCGGCCTCCATCACCTCCATTGACGCGTTCAAAGGCTGCAAAAGGAGCTGTTTTCTCTTCGGGTACGTCTCTTCCTTTAAATGTCTCTGCATCGCTTACAAATTCATTGAGTTTTTCACTCCCCTTCCCCTCACTTAACCCGATCAAGATCCCCCCCTTCTTCCCCCTCTGCCCTTGACCTGGTCAAGGCCTCCCGTCTGTCTCATCCCCCTTCCCGTTCGCTCTACCCGACCTGCCCTATTCCCCAACCTTCGGGTATACTGTCCCCCTGCTCCCTCCCTTCCGTTCCCCCCCTCCCTTCCTCCTCGCCCTCCCCCTCGGTAAACTCCACACCGAGATATGCCACCCGCTCGTCCTCAAAGCGCCTTGAAGCGGACGCAGTTGGGCTGTCTGCGGAGCCTCTCATCCTCTCGCCCAAGCAAGGTAGAGGCAGACCCCCAAATTTAAACAAGGCTAAGGTACAAGCCGGGGTTGATGTCATCCAGGGCAAACAACAAACCATCGACAGGGCACTTAGAGCATCGGTCACCCTCCCCCACCCCCCTCCATGAAAATTTTATCCTTCAACTGCAGAGGGATGGCCAGCCCAGAAAAAAAACTGGCCCTGAAACGACTCTTATTTTCTGAACCGGTTGATATCATTTTCCTACAAGAAACTTTATGCAAAGCAGATTTGGCTACATCCATCCTGAGCTCTTGGCTGCCAGGCTGGTCTTTTTTCGCCTTAGATGTCTCTGGGCGATCGGGGGGCATAGCCATTGGGTTCAAGTCCAGTTCCATAAATCTGAAGAATATCTGGGGTGGATGGGGTTTCCTGGGGGCAGATATTTACTCAATGGATCTGGAGGAGGATCTTCGAATCCTAAACATCTATGGACCCTGCATTAACAGGGAACAATTCTGGAGAAAGCTTTTTACCTCCCCTCTCCTACTAGCCGAGAACACAATCCTAGGGGGAGACCTGAACTTCTCAAAGGGTCATGCTGAATCCTGGGGACACTTGGCGCAGATTGACCCGCTCTCGGATTTCTTTGAGCAGCTGCTGGAGGATCACCAATGGATAGATATTCCCTCGGCAAAGATCCAGTATACATGGAAGAATAATCGAATTGGGGATCACAGCCTTGCCAGAAGACTGGACCGTTTTATTATCAAGGAGGTTTTCCACGGTAATCATCCCCGATCCAGGCAATGGGTGGGAAGTGGAGGGATATCGGACCACAGACTGATATACCTTGAAGTTGGAGCAAGGCAACTGAATCATAAGGCCCCCTATAAGTTTAACTCCACCTGGCTCCGGGACCCTGGCTACATGAACCTTATATCAGATTTTTGGAAGACACATCCTTTACCAGAAGATGCAGACCCGGTTCCCTGCTTTATAAGGAACCTTACTGAAATCAAGGTTCTATCTAGGAAATGGGCGCATCAGAAGAGACTACAAGATGATCAGACGATCTCCCTAGCTGAACAAGCGATTGCCGATCTAGAATCCCAATCGGTGGGCACTTTTATCTCCCCGGAGCAAAAATCTAGGTATGAAGGCCTCATCAATCAGAGAACACAAGTCCTAAGAGATCGAGAAGCTAGCTAGAGATTAAGAAGCAGAGCAATCTGGCTAAAGGAGGGGGATGGGAACACAAAATTTTTTCACCGATTCGCGAATGGCCGGAAAGCAATCAATACCATCTGGGAACTGCAAGATGAACAGGGCCAAAGGATCCACAAATCCAGAGAACTTGCTTTCTTAGCCTCCTCACACTTCAGGAATATATATAAAGCCCCAAGAGAAGCAAACCTGCTTGAAATCATGAGAGTAGCTGAGCTCTTCCCCAGATTTGTGGATGAAGAGGATGCAGCTGAGCTCACTAAAGAAATTACTATGGAGGAGCTGGAAGCTACAATGAGGGGCTTTCAAAGGGATAAAAGTCCGGGACCTGATGGCTGGCCCATTGAGTTCTACTTAGCTTTCTTTGAGCAAATAGGCCCGGACCTCCTCAAAGTAATCAAACACTGCTGCCACTCTGGCATTCCCTCTGCCATTAAAGCCACATTCATTGCCCTTATTCCTAAATCTGACAAGCCTACTTCTTATAATGATTTTCGGCCAATCTCGCTCTGTAACTGCCTCTATAAGATCATGGCCAAAATTCTTGCAAACAGACTCAAGCCCATCCTATCAGTCCACATTTCCCCGGAACAATTTGCTTTTCTTCATCGCCGCCAAATCCATGAAGCTATCGGCACTGCTCAGGAACTACTCCACTCGATGCATAGTAAGCGCTTGAAAGGCATGATCCTTAAGGTAGACCTCTCCAAAGCATTTGATAGGGTTAATTTGCTCTACATCCGCATGCTTCTCACCCATCTGGGGTTCCCCTACATATTTACCAAATGGATAATGAGCTGTATAACAGATGTGTCGTACAGTGTCCTCCTAAATGGGACCCCCACTCCCTTCTTCACTGCTGAAAGAGGCCTTCGACAAGGGTGTCCCCTATCTCCCTTACTTTTTCTTCTCATCATGGAAGGGCTTAGCAGGTTGATCGCATCAGAACACAGAAGGGGAAGGATAAAAGGGATAAAAATCACTGAGAACTGCTCTCTCACTCATCTGCTGTTTGTGGATGATGTGCTTATCTTCATAAATGGAAGTTTGGCTGATTCCTTTGCCTTACGTCATGTTTTTGATCTTTTCCAGAAGGCCACAGGTATGATCATAAACATCCATAAATCCACTCTTACTGCTACTGGTTGTTCGGCCAACGAAATCATCTATATGGAAAACCGGTTCCCTTTCCAAATACACCAGATGGAGGAAGGACTGAAATATCTGGGTTTCCGGGTGAAACATGGGGGATATAAAATTGCGGATTGGACCTGGCTTATTGCAAAGGTGGAGAAAATATTACATGTATGGTATAACAGATACCTCACCAGGGCTGGGAGACTTACCCTCATAAAAGCTGTCCTGGAAGCTACACCAGTATACTGGATGTCACTGGCTTGGATACCTAGAGGAATTTTAAATAGACTTCAAAGGATATGCTGTAGCTTCCTATGGAAGGGGAACAAACAAGGGAACCTCTTTGCATGGGTCAAATGGGATACTATAGCAAGGCCTAAAAAATGGGGAGGATGGGGCATAAAGAGACTGGATCTTTTTTCAAAAGCTCTGGCAGCAAAGCTAGGATGGCAACTGCTCACAACCAACAGTCTTTGGAAAAGGGTTGTAGTGGAGAAATATATAGCCCCGGAAAGTATATTCAGCTGGATCTGCAGGGAACAAAGGGAACATGGAAGACACTCAAACATCTGGAAAGCGGTCATATCATCCCTCCCCCTCATCCGGGAAGGTTTAACTTGGAGAATACATCAGGGGAACGCAGTCCGCTTAGGGATCGACCCATGGATTGGATGTGGCAATACCCATCAACTTCCAGAACAGTTAACAGATCATCTAAGGGAACAGGGTATCACTCATATTGCAAATATAGCAGACAATCAAAACTCCAGTCTTTTCCAACAAGCCTGGAAGACAGCTTTAGATCTACACATCCTGGAATAGTGGAGGACAGAATGGGAGAACTACATTGATTCCCTCAACCAAGCACACATAAGGATAATGGAGGAGGAAGATGAGTTGGTATGGGCACATGCAAAAAATGGTGCATACACTCCAAAGGAAGGGTATCTACAGCTTATGCAACATTACCAGCCTGAAAATGTACAGCAGTGGTGGAAGGCTATTTGGCAGCTCAAAGCAGCCCCCAGGATGCGCATGTTAATGTGGGCCATCCTATTCAATAAAATCCCCACTGGATCAAATTTGAAGAAAAGGTATTTCCATGGACCCTTTTGGTGCCATTTATGTAGGAGCAACGAGGAAGATACTGAACATATTTTTTTGAATTGCCCTGTGGTCATAGAGCAATGGACCCTTATCACCTCCCATCTCCCCTCCCCTCACAGATGGCAAGGACAGAACATCATTGAAGCCTGGATGCACTAGCTGGAACACCACTCGGGCAAAGACAGGAACTTCCCCCTCCTTATGAGCTGGTCTATCTGGATGGTGAGAAACCACTCTATTTTTTACCATAAAACCCCATCCTGGCCTTCCATCAGAGCTCATATCATGGCAGATTATGCCCTCCTCCCTGATGACCCCCCATCGGCCCCGCCTCAAACCATCACCCCAGAGCACATCGACAAATCCTACCCTTGGGCCTATTTTGATGGCTCAGCACAAGCAGTAGGATGTCGGGGGGGGCGCACTTCTCTTCCTTCGGGAGGCACACTGCTTCAAAATTCAAATGTTCTTGGGAAGGGGCACAAACAACTATGTTGAGCTCTCCACAGCCATGAACCTGATCCTTTTTGCTCTTGAGAAACAATGCACAAAATTACAATTATTTGGAGACTCTCAACTTGTTTGTAATTGGCTCAACAGAAAATCAAATTGCAATGTTTTTTCATTGAGACATTTACTGGAGGAGACACACAAGCTAACAACAGTTTTTGAAAAATTTGATTGTAAACACATTTACAGGGAGCACAACTCAAGGGCAGACCTACTGTCCAAGCAAGCAGCGCAAAGGCAAGAGGAAGACTGGCTAATCGAGGAAGAAGTGGATGGAACCTTCCACCGCCATTATCATGGGCATTTTGTAGATCCACGAGCTCAAAGAGAAAATCAGATATAGAGATGGCTCCATCCCACACATACAGTTTTTTGATTTCGGTTTTGTTTTCATTTTTGCTGCAAACATGTTTCGTTTAAATATGTATTTACAGACTTTGTTACCTACGGTCGCCACAGGCCGATATATTTCTACTTTTCTGGGTCTATATTCCGCAGTCCCTCCGCGGAGCTTTAAAATAGAGTATATTACAGGAATTATAAATGTTCACAGAGATCTGGAACTCCCTGCGTGGAGGTAAATGTCAATATTTTTTGGTTTTTGTTATGCTGGATATACATGGTGGGAACACTGTGTATAAATTATGCTACTGATCAGAGAGGAAGTTTACCTCACTTGGCATATGTTATAAACATCTACAGAATGTAACTTTCTATTGACTAATGGAAATTACGACTTTTTCTATGGGAAAAAAGGTCACCTTAGGGTCTCCCAAGCCTTCCAAACATCCACCATCATCTCTAAGCCACCTGCCACATCACCAAAAGAGATTAGCTTTCACTCTCTCACATGAAAAAAGACAAAAAGAAAAATAGATTTATTTTATTCATTTTCGTGCACAATAGTAGAAGGTTTGATGGTTTGAATATGCATGCTTAGGATAGTACAATTTCATACATGTTAACTCAACATTATTTTGAAGCAAAGCCTCTTAGTAGTTAGTTAGAAAATGGTGTGTTTTAGCATTTGATTTCAGTCTCTTTCCTTGTACTTTCTTTCTAGCAATAGGTTAAGGTTCCATTTCAAGCATTTCATTTTCTGCAATTAGTTTAGGATTTGGCTTCACTAAATTCACTCCATTACATCATGATAGGAAAGGAAGGACACATTGTATGCTACACATATAGTACCGATACCTCTTAAGTTTGTACAAACCCTGAGTTGATAATTAAAGTCAGTAGCCTTGGGAGTTGCAGCATTCTTGTTGCACTACCGAGGCTCATCACTTTTTGGTGCCATTGTCGGGGAAGTGTCAAAGTATGTGTTGTTTTCTTCCCTAGTTGATTCATTTCTTTTTAGTTTTTTCAAACAAAACAAAAAAACCTATTTTCATTAGGCATATTTCATTTCAAAAATAGAAAAGTTCATTGCATTAGTGTTTTCATTCAGTGATAAAAACAAAACAAAAAATCTCCAACACCAACCCACCCCCCATTTGATCACGTGGCACAGTAAGAGCCACATCACCATTCACTTTTTCAGGTAGGAGAAGAAGAAGAGATGGCAAATATTGTAGAAGAAATTGATGGAGATGATGACAATGAGGAAGATCCTCTCAGATTTCCCATTCAAGATACTGATGGTAGTGTGCACATGAAGAACATCCCTCCATCTTTTCTTCCAAAATTTCATGGTCTAAGGTTAGAGGATTCAGAAACCTTTGTCTTTGAATTTGAAATTTTTTGTAGATCTTATGGTTACTTATTGAACACTCAAAAACTAAGACTGTTTCTGACAACATTGAAGGATAGAGCTCTTAAATGGTTCATGAGTTTAGGGACTAATTCAATAAGATCATGGAATGATATGTAAAATATATTTCTAGAAAAATATAAAGATCATGATCTTAAAAAGAAATCTTTAGAATGAATCAAAGAGAAGATGAGAGTCTTAAGGATCTAATAGAGAGGTTCATGTATAATGTTAAGAGGGAAAAACTACATGATTTAGGATCCAACACACTAAAAAATCTCTTACTTATAACAATTAGGAATGAGTGGATTGATATCCTTGATCTCATGAGTAGAGGTGATGTAAACCAATTATCATTTGAAGAAATTAGTGAAACATGCAAACACATATCAAGAGGAAAAGCAAGAGTAGGTAAATCAGCATCAAGATAGGTAACTCAAGCTAAACTTGGAAATTTGTTTGATGATTTAAAAACAGAGATTCTTAGCAATCTAACAAAACAAGTAGAAATGTTAAGAATGCAAAATGAAGGAAAATAAAATGCCAATATTTGTGTTGCAGAATCACATGTTGTTAAAAATTGTCCATCATTACCAAAGTTGAAGGAAGTTTACCAAGAGGACAATGGAGCAAGTCAATTGCTAATGCAGTTATGTTATGTAGCTCCAAGAGGACCATGGAAACCTATTCAACCTGATATGACGCAAGAGACTAATTCACAATTTCAAGCTTATGCACATCCACCTCAAAGTAATTGGAACACACTCTTTCCTTGGAAACATTGGCCATCTCAACCCCAAAACCAATCTTGGCAACAAGGTTGGCAAGGAACTTATGGGAGACATCCACGATATCCTCAGTACCTTCCTCAATATACTCCATACCAAACTCCATGTTATCCTTACCATTCACCTCCACAACAACCCCAACCCCATCCACATCCATCTCAAATTTACACTCCCACTCAACTACTTGTACCACCATTTCCAAACCCACACATTGAAGTAGCTCAGCCCACTTACATTGCTGAGATACAACACTTCCAAACCTCTCCTCTTGAGCTCAATCATATTCACTATAGCTCAGGAAGTGTATTGCAGAAAAGAGATTCTATTAATACCATTGAAGAACAAACATCAAAATTAGATATTGAGAAAGCTCCCTCATGGTTACCATCAAATCCTCCGTGTATTCAAGAGAAAAATCAGCAAAAATAGGAAGATTTGAAGGTCATGGTAGAAGAAGACATGAAGAATGATCCATATCAGCAAAAGGACCAGGGACATCACAATCATATTGAAATATGATTCCAAACAGACACTAAGTTGCAACAATACTCTCTTCTTCAATTGCGCTTGTATTCATCAAATTCAAAGCATTTGATCACTCAAATTCAGGTACCTATCAAAACATACATTTCAAGCCTAAACATCATTTTGTCTATCATCTTGATGTGCACATGGCTCCATTGGAGGTATTCTTATACTTGAAAGTGATTTTGTTTTTCAAGTAGGGTAGGGTAAAAAAAAATGATGCAAAAAAAAAAAGAAAAAAAAAAAAAGCTCAGGTGAAACCCTCCTTGGAGGCACCTGAGATTGGCTCATTCATTGAAAACCTCCATGAGGCGGTCAATGGGTTGGAAAAAAAGAAAAAAGAGGAAAAAAGAAAAATATCCTAGATGAAAACCTCCTTTGAGGTGCCTAGAAAGACCTATTAGTTGAAAACCTCATTGAGGCGGCTAGTAGGCCTAGAAAAAAAAAGAGAGAGAAAAAATAAAAGAAATCCTTGCTCCATGCATCTCTTTTATGAATGCATGTACTCTCCAACATCTGCAAGCAACAAGAACAAGTTGGTACAAAAAAGAAAATTGGTCAAGCCTAGTTAAAAGAAGTCAAATTTTGACTTTCTCCTCCTTTGCTCAAATGCTCCAATAAGGCCAAGGCCATGCCAATCCATCACCCTCATCTATTTTCACCATCCACCGATAATTCTCAAGCTTCTACCACTCAGTTTGATTGTTGTCCTAAAAAACTACAAGATGCTCTGTTTTACTACAGGATACAAAAATACATAGAGCAGAAATTGGTTTTTGCCAAAAATTGAAAATTATGCATCCATTTGCCAAGATTGCAGGGGGAGATGCATATGGATGATGGTGATATTCTCAAGCAATTTCATCAAATTCTAGTGCACAGCTTTCGAGAAATCAACCTCCATCACCTACATCCATTTTTGCATTTTCTCAATATCTGTGCATCCATTTAAAAAGTTGTTTCATGGGGAGATTCATATGGATGATGGTAACATACCCAAGAAATTTCAACAAATTCCATTGCATGGTTTCCAAGAAATTAGCCTCCATCACCTTCAGCCATTTTTAGTTTTTCTTGATATCTGTGCATCCATTGACCAAATTTTTTTTATGGCGAGGTGGATAATGATGATGGAAACATGCTAAAAAAATTTCAGGTCAATCCATTCTATCGTTTGGGAGATATGGACAAAACAAGTCGTTGTCCTAAAAACCTACAGGATTCCCTGAGATCCTATAGGATACAGAACATCGCTTATAGGATTGGCAGTGAGTAGTTTTAAAGGGAAAAACTAGAGGTTGGCTTCATCATACAGTGATAAGGAGACATATACAACCCTCCACATCCATCAGAGAAACATGACAAGGGGATTTAACAAGAGGGAACCCATCATCCAATACCTGCACATCAAGGAACAACATCAAAGGAAAAAAGGAGAAAAACACATGCAACAAATACAAGCAAGGATTTCACTCTCCAACAAACAACATTTACAAGAAGGCCATCAAGTAGGTACAGGTATGCAATATTCTTGACCTCTTCTCTTGAGCATATTATAGTTAGAAATTTGTTGTCAATGCATGAGAGATGAGGTTTTATAAGCTAAGGATGGGTCAGCAGTCTCAGCTACCTTCTACTAGTTAATTGCAACTCACCCCTTCACTCATGCAATGTTGAAAAGTCAAATTATGAAGGGTGATGATTTCAAGGAATGAGGACAGCAATTAAAAAAATAAATTTTTGCAAAGGCCAAGTCACCACAACACTCCAAGCCCTCAATCCACTTCATATTCACTATCTATTCATCATTCATCCATCCCATTTCATTCTTAAGAAAAAAACAACAAGAGCATCCTCTCCATTTTCACAAACCTACACTACTCCCTTTGAGCCCTAGCATCATCATCCAATCATTCTTCATAATTGATGCAGGAACATCATCTCCGAAAAACACCTCGTATTTTACCTAAGCTAGGGGGGTTTCATGTTTTGAAGAAATATTAAAATTTCATGTAAATATTAATATTATTTTGAGTGATTAATTAATTATTTGTGAGAAATTGTAAATGTGAGAGAAATTAGTTTCTAGATTATTTAGAATTAATGAGGGAGCCTAAGTTGGAATTAGTTTCTAAGTTTTAGGGATGAGAATCTATCTTTTAGGGATGTTGAGAGATTTAAGGGTTTGTTGAGGAATTGAAGGGATAAAGCATTAAATTAGATTTCTTTTAAAATTGTATAAATAGGATGGAGATTGTGAGTTACGGAGAGAGAGAGAGAGGGTGTGACTGAGAGTAGGCTTAACCAGCAAGGCTGTAAGCCTTCAGCAATTGTAAAGGCCACGGAATTGAAATATCTGGCAAGGAAAAATTGTAAGTCATTGTTTTGTTTCAGTTTATATACATTGATTGATTGTGGAAAGGTATGGTTATCTCTGGTCAAATGTATATATATGTTTAAGGAATGGAATAGAATCGCCGGTTCTACAATAAAAACAACAGCGCCTTGAATTATTATTATGCGTTCTGTGTATGGCGAAAATGGTGTAGTTGTTATGCAATAAAGGCTGTGTATAGACGTGGTTCAGAGTTGTGAATTAATGTGGAAATCGCTGTAAAAGATGGGAGAAATCCCGTAACTTCACATGGCGCAACCGTGTAGATAAACCCTGTGTATTAATGCTTGCAAGCACCGTTGAATTTGGTGTGATAAGATAACCTGTGCGTAAGGCAATTGGAACGTTTTGCTGTTGAATTGCATACGATATATATAATTCTCTGAGCGTTAAGGCAGCGTAATGACTGTTCTTTATATGTTCTTTATATTCCTGATTGAATACATGTATGCGTGCGGGGTCGATTTCTTTGATCCTGGTTTGTATTAAAGTCAAAACGCGTGGAAAGGGATCCGCTGGCAGAGCGGTTTTAGTCATTCAACCAACTGTTAACCTATGTGTTGTTGATATAAACCTGTGCGCGTGGAAAAGCGGAGCGTGGTTGCATATATATATGTATAAACAGTGTTTAATTCCGGAGCAGAGGAGCGCGTGGTTCTGTTGGAGAGAACCGTGGAACAATATTGAGCAAAATCATCAGTTGTATTCTTTATTTGTTTCTACCTGTGCACGTGGGAGGGCAGAGTATCAATCTTCCAACCCATTGATGCGCGTTGGGGCAGAGTATTTGCGTGGGCGCAGCTCATTGTGAATAATGGTATGCGGGTTATATAAACCTGTGCGAAGCATGGATATATATATGAGCTTGTATCTTAACTCCGGTGGCACAGCTGACATACATAACAGTGTGTTATTACCTTGGTGAGGGCTGGTTTGTCAATTCTTTGGTATTTGGTTGAATTCAAAACCTTTATCACAACAGAGCTATTGCTGGAGAAGGGACAACGTTTTTCCTGCTGAGATCAGATTTAAATTGTAGTCAGAATATCTCATAAGTTCTAGATTAATTGAATTGGTGTGTTTGGATTTTAATTTCTGTTCGGAAGCTTCCGCATGTATCTCTGTTGAAATTGCCCAGTGAATGGAATCACTTGGAATGAATTTGGAATGACATTTTTATATGCATAGCTCAATAGAGATTCTGGGTATGACGGTTTGACCGTCATCATAATGAAGGAATCAATTTGTAAAATGCCAGAGAGCAGTTGAATGAACTGAATGCATTAGCATTGGTAAAGGTAAATACATTAAGAACGCTGAGAGAGCAATTTTGCACCAAACGCAGAGCAGAAGTCAGCGTTGATTCATCGAAATGGATTGAGGTTTTCTTTACTGTTTGTTCACGTCATGTTATTGAATCCTGTTTGACATAATTATATGCAGACACAGAATTAGTACGTGATTTTTTGATTGTAATTAAACCAGTTCATGTGTTTAATGACAGAACCAATGAGCAAGATGTGAGAATTGTTGAGCGCGTAATGAATTCTCATGGATACAATTATCTGATATAATTCTGGGTGAATTATTATATAAACTCTACAGGCATTAGATGTGATTGAATTGCAGATTTCATTGAGGGTAAATGCATGAGTCTGAAAGGATCCGGGTTATGCAGGCAACCTGCATCAATTTTGGTATCAGAGCTGGAATGCTCTGTTGAAATATTTATTTTCTGAATGAGAATTGAAATGTATTTTTTGACTGTATGATGAATGATGAAAGGAAGATCAGAGTTTTAAATCTGATATGCAGCATACATAATTGCAAGTGAACAGGATTACAGTGAAGGAAATTACAGAGACGAATGAAGGACGAGATCAGGCAAGTGAGATGATTTTCTGATTTGAAATTTATGATTGAGGTTTATGGTTGCAGAGAAGATGATGGCATTGAACCTGGCATTCAGCTAAAGGCTGAACAAGGAGGACAATTGTAGTGTCCTGAAGAAGAAGGTGAGTTGAAGAGATAGCCTGAAGAGAGCAGAGAGAGTGCTCGAAAGGTTCCAGAGGCAGTGAACCAAGTATTTACCAAAAGACTGAGTGAGGAGAGCTTGGTGAGGTAAGTGACAGCAGAAGAGATTGTTGTCGTAAAGGCTAGTACAACTCGTGGTGAGTGAGAAACTCATGGAGAAAGTGATCATGGAGGATCAAAGAAGAGGTTCAGAGGAATGCCACAGCGATGAGATGACTGCAGAAGTCAGAGAAAGAGAGATTGCAGTAATGAAAGTGCAATTGCAGGTACTAGAGGGATGGCTGCAAGAGCAGGAAAACCAGAATAGAGGATGGATCTTTCCACTGAAGGGAAAGAAAGTGAAGTGGCAGAGGCTACAACAGAAAAGAGATCGACAGATAAACATGCAGTTAACAGAAGAGCTGAGAAAGCTCGAGCAGATGATGGATGTACAATTGAGACGCGAAGAACCCAGAGCAGCTGAGTTGGAAGAGGAGGAGGAGATCATTGATGATTTCTTGAACTATTGGGCAGATCCAGATCAACTAGATAATGTGAACTCTTGTGTTTTTATAGCTCACAGTTGTGATGTGATTACAGGTTTTGTTGAAGAGGAAGTTCATGTGAATGAAGAAGATGATCAGCTGGAAGAGCGGGTATATGAACCGACGATTAAAGCTGTTGAGACTTGTAGTTTTCAAACTGACAAGTTGTGTATGAGTGCAGGGACTGTAAGTGATGGTGATGTTATGCTTCAGCAATGTCACGGAGAAATTTCATTGCTAGAATACTTGTTGAAAAATTCGGAGTATGACAGGGAGATGGCAGAAGAAAGAGTTCAGTACAGTGAACGAGTGCAAAAAGATATCATGGAAGAAGATGATGTGAGAGGAAGACTGGTTGATAGTCTTGAGAATTCTTCAGAGGATTCTTTGAGTAGAGAGAATCAGAATACTAATGTGCTGATAGTGGAGGAGACTTCAGAACAGCATACTGAAGTGCTGGCAGAGGAGGATAAGGCACTGATGCCTTCTGATTTTTATTCTAACAAGTGTTTTGTGAATGCAGATATTGTTGCAGAACATTTGACTCAGTTGAGCAGTCAAATGAAGGAAGAAGAAGTTTTATGTTCCAGAAGACAAGAGGGTATGGATGATCGGGTGGCAGTCAGAACAGAAAAAAGCATAGAAACAAGAAGTCATAGAGTGACAGTACAAACTAAGCAAGCCGTCTTAGCTCAGCAGACAGCTAGAAATCAGCAGCCGGGAGATTTATTGGATCGAGAGATTGAAAGTATCAGAAGATTGATGACGAAAGAATCTCGGAAGAGACCAGCAGCAGCAAGAAAGAAAAGGAAAGACAGCGAAGGATTGCAAGAGCAGAGCAAGTGGAGCACTACAACACAAAATATGGAAGCCTGGAGGACAACAACAGATAACAACAGAAGTAAAGCAATTGACAAGCAAAGAAATATTACAAAATAAAATTTGGGATCCAGGAGGAAATATCCAGACTTATGACCAGGTGGTCATGAATTTTCTTACATGGGGAGTCTGATGCAGGAGCATCATCTCCGAAAAACACCTTGTATTTTACCTAAGCTAGGGGGGTTTCATGTTTTGAAGAAATATTAAAATTTCATGTAAATATTAATATTATTTTGAGTGATTAATTAATTATTTGTGAGAAATTGTAAATGTGAGAGAAATTAGTTTCTAGATTATTTAGAATTAATGAGGGAGCCTAAGTTGGAATTAGTTTCTATGTTTTAGGGATGAGAATCTATCTTTTAGGGATGTTGAGAGATTTAAGGGTTTGTTGAGGAATTGAAGAGATAAAGCATTAAATTAGATTTCTTTTAAAATTGTATAAATAGGATGGAGATTGTGAGTTACGGAGAGAGAGAGAGAGAGAGAGGGTGTGACTGAGAGTAGGCTTAACCAGCAAGGCTGTAAGCCTTTAGCAATTGTAAAGGCCACGGAATTGAAATATCTGGCAAGGAAAAATTGTAAGTCATTGTTTTGTTTCAATTTATATACATTGATTGATTGTGGAAAGGTATGGTTATCTCTGGTCAAATGTATATATATGTTTAAGGAATGGAATAGAATCGCCGATTCTACAATAAAAACAACAGCACCTTGAATTATTATTATGCATTCTGTGTATGGTGAAAATGGTGTAGTTGTTATGCAATAAAGGCTGTGTATAGACGTGGTTCAGAGTTGTGAATTAATGTGGAAATCGCTGTAAAAGATGGGAGAAATCCCGTAACTTCACATGGCGCAACCGTGCAGATAAACCCTGTGTATTAATGCTTGCAAGCACCGTTGAATTTGGTGTGATAAGATAACCTGTGCGTAAGGCAATTGGAACGTTTTGCTATTGAATTGCATACGATATATATAATTCTCTGAGCGTTAAGGCAGCGTAATGATTGTTCTTTATATGTTCTTTATATTCCTGATTGAATATATATATGCGTGCGGGGGTCGATTTCTTTGATCCTGGTTTTATTAAAGTCAAAACGCGTGGAAAGGGATCCGCTGGCAGAGCGGTTTTAGTCATTCAACCAACTGTTAACCTATGTGCTATTGATATAAACCTGTGCGTGTGGAAAAGCGGAGCGTGGTTGCATATATATATGTATAAACAGTGTTTAATTCCGGAGTAGAGGAGCGCGTGGTTCTGTTGGAGAGAACCGTGGAACAATATTGAGAAAAATCATCAGTTGTATTCTTTATTTGTTTCTACCTATGCACGTGGGAGAGCAGAGTGTCAATCTTCCAAGCCATTGATGCGCTTGGGGCAGAGTATTTGCGTGGGCGCAGCTCATTGTGAATAATGGTATGCGGGTTACATAAACCTGTGCGAAGCATGGATATATATATGAGCTTGTATCTTAACTCCGGTGGCGCAGCTGATATACATAACAGTGTGTTATTACCTTGGTGAGGGCTGGTTTGTCAATTCTTTGGTATTTGGTTGAATTCAAAACCTTTATCACAACAGAGCTATTGCTGGAGAAGGGACAGCGTTTTTCCTGCTGAGATCAGATTTAAATTGTAGTCAGAATATCTCATAAGTTCTAGATTAATTGAATTGGTGTGTTTGGATTTTAATTTCTGTTCGGAAGCTTACGCATGTATCTCTGTTGAAATTTCCCAGTGAAAGGAATCACTTGGAATGAATTTGGAATGACATTTTTATATGCATAGCTCAATAGAGGTTCTGGGTATGACGGTTTGACCGTCATCATAATGAAGGAATCAATTTGTAAAATGCCAGAGAGCAGTTGAATGAAATGAATGCATTAGCATTGGTAAAGGTAAATACATTAATAACGTTGAGAGAGCAATTTTGCACCAAACGCAGAGCAGAAGTCAGCATTCATTCATCGAAATGGATTGAGGTTTTCTTTACTGTTTGTTCACGTCATGTTATTGAATCCTGTTTGACATAATTATATGCAGACACAGAATTAGTACGTGATTTTTTTATTATAATTGAACCAGTTCATGTGTTTAATGACAGAATCAATGAGCAAGATGTGAGAATTGTTGAGCGCGTAATGAATTCTCATGGATACAATTATCTGATATAATTCTGGGTGAATTATTATATAAACTCTACAGGAATTAAATGTGATTGAATTGCAGATTTCATTGAGGGTAAATGCATGAGTCTGAAAGGATCTGGGTTATGCAGGCAATCTGCATCAATAATTTCACTCCCATACAGTTAGAAAACCCTGAAAGGGGAGGAATGACTACTACAGGAAGGCAGAATGTTGCTACAAGAAGGAAGAAATGAACAAATTATGCTAAACCCCAAGATGGAAAATCTTAAGAGAGACCTAATCAAAACAGAAAACTCCAAGGCCATTAAGCAATTATCTAGGCCACAAGAGATAAGAAGAAGGAAACAAAAGGAAATGAGGCATTCACCATGAAAACAAAACTCAAACTGCAGTGATAAAAAAAGGGTTTCCAAGAGGTCTCTAATCTCTTTCTAGCTTTGGTCCAAGGCCTAAAAGATGTTATAAAAATGGGAGAAAGGCATGGAAGTCAAGTAAGGGTCTGCCCTAACCTCAGACTATCATTTATGATCAAAACTGGTATCCTGTAGTGTTAACAAGGTTTCCTGTAGGTTTCCTGTAGTTTTTGACATGAATTACTACAGGATGTCCTAGTTCTCATCTAAAGGCAGTTTGAAGGTCTTAGAGGTGTCCAAATGGTGGAACAAGGTAGCAAAAGGTTGATAAGGGTGTGGAAGACCTTGCCAAACTGAAAAATATTCAAGAACTCATCTTGAATAAGGGCAAGAAAGCAAGATAATGGTCTCAAGATGATTTTTCTTTGCACAAATATATTTTTGGGCTTGTCCTTGCAGAATTGCAGCCAATATTCTTAATGCACAAGAGAGATGCCACCAAGGCCATGGATGAGGCATAATGAGGTCACTAAGTTTCTCAGATGATGAGCAACAGTTTCAGCAGGGGGGTATGATGGGCCTCTAAATTAGACATAAATTAAGGCCCATGCCTCTAAATTAAAACATAAATTAAGGCCTATGACCATCCTTCAACACATTAAACCTCTCTTTTTGTAATATATAACTTACTTTTAACTTTAATATATTCATTAGGAAGGTTTATGAATAATTGGATATTTGTGCCTAATATTATTTATTTTTGTGGAATATTATGAGAATATTGGGCAGATTATGAAGATTTCGAGGAGGAGATAATTTAGGGACTTGTTCCCTACTATAGGGGGATTAATAATAAATAATAAATAATAAATCAACAATATATTATGGAATTATGGCATAGATTGTGGAACTCCAATGATTGAGAAAACCTAGGAATATGTTCCACTAATCAAGGGACTAGAACCACTAATTAAGGGACCATGTCCAATAATCAAGGGATTTTGGTGGGGAAATCTTCCTCCATTCATGGGGAATGATTCCTAATCATTTTTTATAAGTACCAAGTCGAATTTGTCTCTAGGGAATGATTGAGAAAATCTAGGAATGTGTTCCATGTCATTTAATGCAAATTCCTAGTATTGTGGACCAAATCCACTAATCAATGGATTTTGATGGGGAAATCTTCCTCCATTCATGGGGAATAATTCCTAATTATTTTTTGTAAGTACCAAGTCCAATTTTCCTCTAGAGATATTTTTCATTAGTGTTCTTGTGGAGAGAACTCGTATTTCGGCAGCTCCATTGTATTTTCTTGCAAGGATGTAATTCTATTGATGAAAATAATGAAAATTGGTGTCATGTTCAGCTTCTAGATCTTGTTCTCATCCATATGCCTCTGAGTTTCCTTGGGCTTGGCCATCCCAGGAACCTCAAAGCCCTTTTGTATCATTTTCTTTCCTTCTATTCACTGCTTATTCACATGCATCTCTAGTTTTCATTTCTTTCTATTTTTTCATTTAGTATTAATGATTTCTTTTTCTAGGATTGAGTTAAATGGTTGATGTAAGTTTTTTTGCAGGGTCACAAGCATTATTTCATCCTTGTAAAAGTTTTGGAAGTTCATAGTAATCATTGAGCTGCTTGGATTAGTCTTCTTATTCCCAAATCAAGATTGTTGGACCTCCTTTTTAGCAAAGAACAGTAAATTTCTGTTATTTTTTAGAGCATTCTAATGAGCTTCAATCGAATTGATTCCACTTGCATTAGATCAAAAAAAAATTCTAGCTCATAACAAAAATTACCCCATTGCATTTGTACTTGATTTGGTTAGGCATTTTTTAGATTTAGAAACTCATTAGTTCTCGCATTTCTAGATTTTTGACTTGTAAAGTTTTTTATTTTTTTGCATGGGTTAACAAAGGTATTTTTGAGTGATTCCACTTGGAATAGGGACCTAATACATCCTATTTAATAATAAAAAAATTCCCATCCAATTTGGATTTGATTTTATTTGTCATTAAACCCTTACCAATTTCATCATTTCACAAGGAAACTTCTCCAAGCTTTTTGAGAAAATCCATCCATCTCCCAACTTTGCTTTTGAGTTATGAAGTGGTCCTAGGCACTCCCTTGACTCATTACATCCACCAACCACCTTCCCTAAGCTTTACATCACCTTCAACATCCATCCTTTTTCTCTCGGCTGTATCATGTAGGTTTTCAGGGGATCCTGTAGGTTTTTAGTACATCGTGTAGGTTTTCCTAAAGTGGCATGTTTTGAGGCCGAATTGAGGGAAAACCTCCAGGAAGCCACACAAGGTCACCTAAGGGTCTCCCAGGCCTTCCAACTATCCACCATCATCTCCAAGCCACCTTCCACATCACCAGAAGAGATTAGCTTTCACTCTCTCACATGAAAAAAGACAAAAAGAAAAAGAGATTTGTTTTATTCATTTTCATGCACAATAGTAGAGGGTTTGATGGTTTGAATATGCATGCTTAGGACAGTACGATTGCATACATGTTAACTCAGCATTCTTTTGAAGTAAATCCTCTTAGCAGTTAGTTAGAAAATGGTGTGTTTTAGCATTTGATTTCAGTCCCTTTCCTTGTACTTTCTTTCTTGCAATAGGTTAAGGTTCCATTTCATTTTCTACAATTAGTTTAATATTTGGCTTCAGTGAATGCACTCCATTACATCATGAAAAGAAAGGAAAGACACATTCTATGTCACACATATAGTGTCGATACCTCTTAAGTTTGTATGAACCCCGGGTTGATAATTAAAGTCTATAGCCTTGGGAGTTGTAGCATTCTTGTTGCAATACAAAGGCTCATCACATACTTATAGCCACTATCCATCTAGACAGTGCCAATTGTCCAACATCATTGAGTCAAGGTTTTATATAGAGTGAAAAAGGGAATCTCGCCATTCAAGGATCATGCCACACAATGACGTCAAATAGTGCCAAGAGTCATATTTCTAGATAGAGGTGAAAAGTGTTTTTATAAGGTTGTGGTCTTGCTAATTGATCACATAGGATAATATTGAAGCCCACAAGAAACCAAGGAGCCATTTAAATAAGTTTTATCTAGGTTATCCCAACCAAATTTTTGACAAGAAATAATAAATGAATAACCTATTTGTTTTGGATAATATTCCATGGAGTGTAGGCCCTACCATAAATTATGAATCTAATCTTGTATAATATAGTATATGTGGTCCACTTGAGAATCCTTCTCTATCTCATGTGGTCGACATAAAAGTGAAACTTTTGTTAAATTTCAAGAATTTAAACCCATGGTTGAAAATGAATCCACTAAAAATCTTAAGACATTGTGAATTGATAATGGTGTAGAATTGACTAAAAAGGAATTTGTTGCATATTGAATTAAGCATGGTATTTGACATCAAAATGTTGTTCCTTATACACCTCAACAAAATGGGGTAGATGAAAGGAAAAATATGACTTTGGTTGAAATGGTTAGATGTATGTTCTTTTCTAAAGGATTGCATAAAAGGTTTTGGGTTGAAGCCATTTGTTGTGCTAACTACATCTTAAATCGAGTTCCTACTAATACAATTTTACATGTTGCTCCCAAAGAAAAGTGGAATGGAAGAAAACCTAACATAAACAATTTCAATATTTTTGGTAGTGGATGTTGGTATCATATTCCTAATGACAAATGGAAAAAGGTTAGGGTCCAAGTCTCACAAATGTACCTTTTTTGTTATAGTGAGGATTCTATAGTTATAGGTTGTTTAAACCATCTACCCAAGGTGCCATCATTTGGAAAGATGTTCATTTTAACAAACTTTATCCTTCCCTTGAGTCTCCAAAGCTCACGTTCCCTTGATTTACCGTCCTATCTTACTCCCATCTCAGACTTAGTTTCCCCTTCTTCCAACTTTGTGCCTAATATTGATTCTAGTTCACCTACCTCTTCAGGTGATCATCCAAAATATTTTGAAGATAATAGAATGGTTCTTACCACTCACCCTCTTCTTGTTTGGGCCTAGAAAAATCTTGAAACCACGGGTTTTTTATATTGATATTCCATCTAATATGCATATTACTAGATCTTATTTTTCTCTTATGACTAAATTTTTTGCTATAGATTATTTTTCCACTTATGCTTAGGCTAAGGAAAAATCTAAATGGGTAAAAGCAATGACTACAAAGTATGACTCCTTAATGAAGAACAAGACTTTGAATCTTGTTCATGTTCCCCCTGGATATAATTGATTGGTTGTAAATGGGTATATAAAACAAAGTTCAATGCAGAAGGAAAAATTAAAAAACATAAAACCTTTTTAGTCATAAATGGTTTTAATCAACAAGAAGGTATTGATTATAGTGAAACCGTTGCTCCAGTTGCTAAAATGAACACTATATGAACTATTCTTTCTTTTATTGCATATTATCAATGGGCACTACACCAAATGGATGTCAAGAGTTCCTTTTTAAATGGTGATCTTTGTGAAGAAATTTATATGCAACAACCACATAGTTTTATCATTCCTGACACTTTAGTTTTGATATCAAAATTAAATAAGTATTATATCGTCTTAAGCAGAAAGCTAGGGCATGGTATGAAAAAATTGGTACTTATTCATTGAAGAATGTATGTTGGAAATACTGATAGGGGGTTGAATCATATTTCGTTACTTTTAACAATTATTTTAAAATATTAGATGCATATAAATCATGTGACACATATTATTTATGAAAGAAAACACATACTATTTTTCTTGTAAATATCTTGTAAACTTTCTTGTACAAAGTAAGCACCGACTTACAATTTTTGTAGGAACCAACCTATTAGTATCATATAGTCATAGTAGTCAGAAAACAAGTTTCATCTTTCAAATTATGATAAATGTATAAAGGTTTGGCTATGATCTTGTAGAAGATCAAGCTATGGGTCTTAGTTTAGAATAAAATTTTCATTATTCAATGTAATTATGTCAAAGTGTGTGAAAAGTCATGAAAATAGTCATTGATGTTTTGAGAGGTTGAGTTAAGTGGGTCTAGGGTCATGTTTCATCAAAAGATCATGAGTGAGGTCATGTTGTCATGTCTTGTCATCATGGGCACAGATTTGTAGGGTATCTTGAGTTATTTAGAGTGTCAAATCATGATCAGTCATGACATCATCATTAGTACAACGGTTAAGAGGAAAACACAGCAATTCTGACAAGTGATGCACATTTTTGTGGGCCCTAGTATTGCAGCAATAATGTTGCAACTCTTGGAACTCCCTTCTTTAATTTTATCAACCCAGTAGTTCGTAACAAACTTGGAAGCGACGGTGCTGTATGCACAAGTACTAGCTCTTGCCACGGCTACCACTTGATCAGCTAGCACAAGTCCGCTAGGAGCTTAAGAAAATTTCTATGAACTCTTAGAAGAAGATTTTTAACTGATGGATGAAAACTAACTCAAAGGAGGCTAATCTACTTGCAGAAAGAAACTGAAAGCGGAAAGGAAATGCAAACCCTAGCAAACCCTTGTTTTACCGACTAACCCTACTGGTGCAAGAAAAATGATGAAAGCTACAGAAAGGAATGTCATTGACTCTTAGAAAGGTAAAATTCATGTGACTAAGCTACTTCTGAAGTAAAATCTAAAAAGAAACATCTTTTTGTATTTTTGAGTAAGTTGGCAGAATTATTGTGCATGTGCTTTAACTGTTTTTGACAATGCAAAGATGGATTGGCGAAAGGAAATGCTTGCAGGAGGTTGGGAAGGTTAGAAGAGGGCCTAAGGGGTCCCTAGCACCCTTCCAGAGAGTTTGACAGTGATCGGATCTCAAGAAACTACTTTCGTGAGCTTCTACAGGAAGTATGCAGGGGTTCTACAGGATGTTCTGAAATTTCTACAGGATGTTCTGTAATTTTTTACAGGATGTTCTGAAAAGAGGATTTTGGGGGGTTGATGGAGGAAAAATGGTGGGAAAGTGGAAAAGGAGGTTGGATAAGGATTTTAAGGGGTCTAGGACCTGGCGCATGAGGCTAAGGAGCGATTGGATTTGGTTCAAGGATGGAGGGAGCAATGATGCACAAGAATGTAGAAATTAGGGCAAAGGGAGAAAATGTAGCAAATGAGAGGCAAGAATCTAGGTTGGAGGATGAAGCAGGTTGCATGGATGGGGTAAGGGTAGGAGAGGAGGTTTCATAGGTGCTCTGCATGTGATTTTTCAAAACTAACCAACAAAGACTAAGAAAACCAAAGATCTAGCTGCTTTAACCTAATCTGACCTAAATAACAGCAAAGAAAATGAACAGCAATTTATTTGAAACTAAATAATGTGAAATAGCTATGCAAACTAAGCAATCATGAACCTGAGCATGTAACCACAACTGGTATCAAATTCTACCAATTAGAATCTAACACTAATAATTGCATGATGAAGCAAAGGCAATGTTTTTGGTGGCAGCATGGTCACCTTGGTCCTAACTCATGGTCCCACTGAGGGAGAGGTGAGATCAGAGGTGCTTGATAGCCCTTTTCTGAAGATATTCTACGTTATTAACCTATCAAATCAATCTGAACATGAAAAGCTATTTTAATCATCAAAAACGACCTAAGTAACAAAGCAATATTTTAATCTAAATAACGGATTTTATTCTAAGAATGCAGCAAAGACACATAAAAGTAGATAAAGGAGGTACTAGGCACTTGGGTTGGGCCAAACCCCAAGAGCTACAGCCCCCTAAGAGAGATTAGAGCTGGTGAAAAGCTAGATTCATCTTTATTGATCAAAAGAATAGTTACATTCCAAAACTGTCCACAAGGAAAAGCTTGAAAATGTGCTGAAATGCAGAGCTAACCTACTGACTAAAAAATTACTAAAATCGAACTACAAACTAGCTAACTTCTGCCTACAAAGTGACTAACTGAAATGAGGCCCTAAGCCTTCTTATTTATACAAATTGAGGACCCCAACAACCCTCCTAAATTTTAGGAACTCGGCTGCCAAAACTTGTAGTTAACAGCAACTTTACTAGCCCTTGCTCGGCTGCCCTTGTGATAATCGATTTGGTGGCCCTTGAACTCTGAGATGATGGTGGAGAATTCGAGGTAAGGGCCCATAAATGAAGGGGACACCTTCCTAAAAATCCTCTCCACGAATTTGGCTGCCAAGTGCTCATTTAAACCTTTGATTTTGTCTCCAAATTGACCAAAAAGACTGCATAAAGCACACATTAGACTTGTCGGCATAATGACTAACCCAATTCACTCTATTAGCATAAATCTAATCAAAAACATGCAATAAACTAATGAGAATGGTGGATTAAGTCGAATTAGAAGGCTAAATGAGCCCATATAATTATCCATTTTTGGGGCTCATCATCACCCCCTACTGAAAGTGTTGCTCATCCTCTGAGAAACTAATCTATCTCATCATCTTTGATGGCCCTGGTGGCCTCCCTGTCATGCCAAGCTTCTGAAGTGATGTCATCTTCTCGGTCATGAAACCATGCTTTTCTCTCTGCTTCTTCCCACGTGCTCCTTTTCTTGTAGCAGTTTTGTTAGCGCCTCAACCTCAGCCTGCAGCTTGTCCTATCTTTGTTGTTCATCAGATGTTTCCTTGTCTTTCCTTCTTCCTATGATTGTTTGGCCGCTTTTTCCTCCAATTTCTTGGTCTCTCTTAGCTTCGCCTGAGTTTCCTGTAGAGACTTCTCAACTTCATATAGAACTGTCTCAGCTTCCTGTAGAGCTGTCTTTGAGTCCATCATCTGAATTCTCTCTCTCCAAGTGAAGGTTTTTGGCTTCCTTATTCATAGGTGATGGTTATCTTTGAATGAGACTCCTCCTTTTGTTTAGTTGTTGTGTCCTTAATGACATTTTTCTCCTTTGACTGTGGCTAGGGTCTGCCTACTTTGATCTGTGTGCTCCTCCTCACTTTAAAGTACATGGAGGTTTGCCTCTTTCTCTTCCCTTTCTTCTTGGGAGATGTGCTTAAGGCAAAAAGAACAGCTGCTATCTCCCTAGCCAATATCTCGGGTGATTTCTCCTTTTGTTGCTCTGTTTCCATGCTTCCTATAGAAAGTCTTGTGTTGACTGTTCTCATGCTTCCTGTAGAAACTGTTTTCAACTGTTTCAGTCTGCTTGGCTGGATGTGTCTTTCCTTTTACTTTTTGTGTGGTTGCCTTGGTTGTGCCCTCCTTTGTTTGAACTTTTTCAATCCTCTTTGCTCTACTTGTGTCTTTGATTTAGGTTGCAAGGACATTAAGAATTCCTCCATTATCTCATCGTCATGACCTTGAATTTTGTCACAAAAGGTCATCCAATTGGCACGGGTGAAGAGGTTCACCACATCGGGATGTTCACGCAATTTCCTGGAATCCAAGGGTTCCTTCCTGATAGATCCCCCTGGCATGGTGAGAGTGCTCTGTTTTAGGCTCTGAGCAGAGAGGGACTGCTGTTTTATGGTTTCCTCCTTTGAATCTCAGGACAGGATCTCTCAGGTGTTTATATTTTAACTTGCACCAATTCCTTGGTTCTAATGCTTTTGTTGCCCAAAACTCAGTTGTTCGTGTATATAAGGAAGAATTAGGTTTCCACAGACAGAATGCAGAGCTCAATTTTCATCCCCAGCATACATACAACCATGTAAATTCGAATTCTTCATGCACAGGTTAGCCCTCACAGTGCTTTATCTTTTCTACAGGAGAAAACTTTTTAATGGGAACCGTGGAGGAGAATTTTGACACAAAACCGACTGAGAAATTCCATGCTACACACAGGAAAACTGCTATTTTTGACTCATAGGTAGACTTGTTTCTAATAGTTCAATTCACCTCTTTTTCAAAATATACCATGCATGGAAGAGTGTTTTTGAGCCTACCTCTCTCGGAACTCCAAATTCGACGAAGAAAAGTCCAGGCTTCTCTGCTCCAGAAAGCTGTGTCGGACTTCGTGTAGAAGACCCCCCGGTTCCTGTAGAACGCTACTACGCCTTTGAGCGAGCCCGATACGCAACAAAATCTCGAAGACAAGTAGAAAAACCGGTGGAGGACGACTAGTTAATGATTTTGTGGAAGCAGAGGATGCATACTTCAATTGCAAGTGCAAATGAACAGCAGGTGGTTTCAGCCGAGCATTTTTTAATTGTGGCGTGGTTCGTGGTGAGGGGATGAGGTGGAAAAATGTGGTTGGCTCCATGCAGACGGTATTGTTGTCCCAAAACTTCATGTTTTCTACCTGTGATCACTTCCATCAATTACATTGAAGTTTAAACAGTCGCCACTACCTGTTTCCAGATTTCCTCCTGAGATGGCTGAGCACACGTGTCGTATTCACCCACTGAGCACTGTTGAATTGGATGAGGGTGGCCAGTTGGCTGGCCACCGATTTTTTTTAACCACAACCATCTCATTGTTCACGCAGTTTTCAAATTACATTCATGCAATCAGAGGAACGAGTTTAGTCACGTACCTGGAAGTCGAGCGTGGTTGCTGTGAGGTGTTGTGGCCTTTCATTTGCTGCATGCATTTGTTTCTGTGGTTGCATGATGGCTTGGTTGCTGATTCATGGTTGTTTTCCTTGTGCAGGTGTCCTCTGGCCGGATCTAAGCTGCAGGAATTTGTTTCCACGTTCAGACTTGCACCCTCAAGCTGTTGATGTTGAATTTTTACAAGGCAGCGACTTATTTTCTCCATTGCTCCTGAACAATAGACCGGATCGATATGAAACTTTCTAAGCATGTTCCTATCAGCACCTCCCATAGCAAAATTGTGATCAATGGATGCACAGATTTCGAGAAAAATGGAAAATGGCTGAAGATTACAGAGATTAATTTCTCGGAAACCATGCATCAGAATCGACTGAAACTGCTTGGGTAGGTTACTATCACCCCTATGCATCTCCCATGAAACAGGTTTTTAAACGGATGCACGAATATGGAGAAAATGCAAAAAATGGTTGAAGGTGATGGAGGCTGATTTCTTGAAAACCGTGCACCAGAATTGGCTGAAATTGCTTGGCATGTTGCCATCATCCCTGTACAACTCCCCATAAGATGGTTTTGTAAATGGATGCACATTTTTCACGTGAGGGAAAAAACAAATTTCAGCACTATGTATTTTTGCTTCCAAGCATTCTGCAGTTTTTTGCATGGTAAGAAAAATGGGCTTGGGCTATAATGTAGACTTGGAAGTCGTTGATGTAGATTCTAGATGGAGCTTGGATAGGTAGGGTGTGCGAGACTTTGTTGCTTGACTTGTCATTAAAAATCCTGGCTGTCAATCTGAGGAAAACAGGGTTTCTTGTATGACTGTGCAGGAACACATAACCAGGTGGGTGACGGAGGTGTAAAGAGATGGAACAGGGTGCCATATGGTGATGGGTGGAAACAGGGGTGGCTGCAGGCCTAAAAAACATATTCCAACATTTATATTCCCCTCCAAAATCAATTTTGGCTCACCCGAAGGTTCTACAAGATGTTTCCTGTAGAAATACAGAACTCCCTGTAGAAAGCCCAGAACTTCCTGTAAAGGGTGGAATCTCGACATGAATGTGATCAAATCCTAGGAAAGGTGAGTGGTCACAGAGGGAGTGTCTGTAGGGATGTCCTGTAGCCTGGTACAGACCCCTATCCTTGTTTTGCGTGACCCTCCTTACCTGCAATGTATTCCCTGCAACCTGCAGTTATTCCATAGAGATTAGGCCTGTTTTTTTCTCTCTTTTTTTCTTTTTTCAATAACAACTAGGGCGCCTCATGGAGGTTTTCACCCTAATTGCCTGCCCTGGGCGCCTCCAAGGGAGGTTTTCACCCAAGGATCTTATTCTCTTTTTATTTTCTCTTTTTTCCAACCCATTGACCACCTCATGGAGGTTTTCAATCAATGAGCCAATCTAAGGCGCCTCCGAGGAGGTTTTCACCTTGGATTTTTATTTTCCTCTTATTTTCATTTTTTTTTTCTTTTTCTTTTTTTTTACCCTACCCTACTTGAAAAACAAAATCATTTTCAAGTATAAGAGTACTTCCAATGGAGCCATGTGCACATCGAGATTAGAGACAAGATGGTGTGGAGGCTTGAAATGCATGCTTTGATAGCTATCCGGATCTCAGAGACCAAATGATTTGACTTTGAAGGGATAAAACATAGCCGAGGAAGAGAGTACTGCTACAACTTAGTGACTGTCTGGAACCATATCTCAATATAGCTCTGATATCCTTGGTCCTTTTGCTGATCTGGATCATTCTCCATATCTTCTTCTATCATGACCTTCACATCTTCCTCTTTTTGCTGATTTTTCTCTTGACTACATGGAGGATTTGATGGTAACCATGAGGGAACTCTCTTGATCTCTGATTCTGATGTCTTCTCTTTATCAAGTGTAGCCCATGGTTCTTTGATCTCCTCTTTTGAATCTTCTTTTTTTGGATGTGATCCTTCAGTGCTGTCAAAATAATCTCTTTTCTACAATACTCTTCCTGAGCTATGGTGAATATCTTGGAGCTCAAGAGGAGTTGTTTGGACATGTTGTGCCTCAACATTGTAATGGAGTTGAGCTACTCCAATGTGTGGATTTGGAAATGGTGGTACGAGTAGTTGAGTGGGGGTGTATATTTGAGATGGATGTGGATGGGGTTGTGGTTGGGCAGGCATTTGGGGCTACCTTGGTGGAGGAGAAGGCAATGGTTGCGGTTGAGCAGGTGGTGGAGGCAAAGGAGTGGGAGGAGAGTTGTATTGGGGCCTCCACCCTTGATGAGGTGCATTCCACTGAGGTTGTGTTGAGCATAAGAGTGAAATGAATGAGCAGCTGGTTGGGCATAATATGGAGATGGATCCGACCAAGGAGCGGGTGTGGACCAGGAAGGATGAGCAGGGGGACCCCAAGAAGGCATGGAAGTGGATGGATAGGGGTCGTAATAGGTCTGGGATGTCCCTTGCATTCCCTGCTGGTAAGGTATGGGTCCATGTGGCCTCCTTTGGTTCAGATAATAGAGTGGTTCAATGGCTCCTTTTGCCCTCTGATATGCAGCTTTGATTCTGGGTAAGGAAGGGCACTGATCTGTAGGATGGTCTTTTTCACAGACAAAACACACTTCTATGGAGTGCAATGGACATTCATTCCTAGGATGCTTTCTAGTGCACCTGGGACAAAAGATGGCCAAAGCCCTCTTGGCTTCCTCTTGCTTCCTTTGGATCCGCAAGGTATCCAGTTGCATGCCAAGAAACTACCTCATATCACTCTTGAAATCTTCCATCTGATTTGCAAATTCGTTTTTGGACAAGGTACTGCTCCCAACATTTCTATTTGTAGCCATTTGCTCCAGAGGAATGTTTTCTTCTTCTTCTTCCCTTGAGGTTCTTCAAATATGTCTTGCGGTCCACCTAAGGGTTCTTTAATCACAGCCATCGAAGAAGAGAGAAGGTTGGCTGTGTGAAGCAGTGGGGCTGTTGTGCAATCATTTTTCTAAATTATCTCTACTCCTACAAGGCATGAAAGGAAATCTTTTTGGTTCATTTTTGCTTTTTTCTTTTCTTGTACCCACAAAACTAAAATAGATTGAACTGCAACTAACTACCTTGTTGAAATGAAAATGTGGAATTGAAATGAAAGCAGGAAAGGACTAATCTATTTTGCTCAAATGAAATTGCAGAAATGAAATGCTAATCTACGCTTGCAGAATTGAAATTGCGGAATTGAAATGCTAATCTACGCTTGCAGAATGAAATTGCGGAAATGAAATGCTAATCTACGCTTGCAGAATTGAAATTGCGGAATTGAAATGAAATAAACTACTTAGCAGAAGGTTGTAGTAGAAAATAGAAGAAAAGCAGCAATCACCAATACTCTGATGCTTCCCTAGCAACGATGCCAAAAAGGATGGTGGGCCCCAGTATTGCAGCAATAATGTTGCAACTCCTGGAACTCCCTTCTTTAATTTTATCAACCCGGTGGTTCGTAACAAACTTGGAAGCGACTGTGCTGTATGCACAAGTACTAGCTCTTGTCGCGGCTGTCACTTGATCAGCTAGCACAAGTCCGCTAGGAGCTTAAGCCAACTTCTATGAGCTCTTAGAAGAAGATTTTTAATTGATGGATGAAAGCTAACTCAAAGGAGGCTAATCTACTTGCAGAAAGAAACTAAAAGCGGAAAGGAAATGCAAACCCTAGTTTTACCGACTAGCCCTACTGGTGCAAGAAAAATGATGAAAGCTACAGAAAGGAATGCTATTGACTCTTAGAAAGGTAAAGTGCATGTGACTAAGCTACTTCTGAAGTGAAATCTGAAAAGAAACATCTTTTTGTATTTTTGAGTAAGTTGGCAGAATTAGTGTGCATGTGCTTTAACTATTTTTGATGGTGCAGAGGTGGATTAGCGCAAGGAAATGCTTGTAGGAGGTTGGGAAGGTTAGAAGAGGGCCTAAGGGGTCCCTAGCACCCTTCTAGAGAGTTTCACAATGATCGGATCTCAAGAAACCACTTTCGTGAGCTTCTACAGGAAGTCTGCAGGGGTTCTACAGGATGTTCTGAAATTTCTACAAGATGTTCTATAATTTTCTACAGGATGTCTTGAAAAGAGGATTTTTGGGGGTTGATGGAGGAAAAACGGTGGGAAAGTGGACATGGAGGTTGGATAAGGATGTTAAGGGGTCTAGGACCTGGCGCATGAGGCTAAGGAGTGATTGGATTTGGTTCAAGGATGGAGGGAGCAATGATGCACAAGAATGTCGAAATTAGGGCAAAGGGAGAAAACGTAGCAAATGAGAGGCAAGAATCTAAGTTGGAGGATGAAGCAGGTTGCATGGATGGGGTAAGGATAGGAGAGGAGGTTTCACAGGCGCTTTGCACGTGATTTTTCAAAACTAACCAACAAAGACTAAGAAAACCAATGATCTAACTGCTTTAACCTAATCTTACCTAAATAACAGCAAAGAAAATGAACAACAGTTTATTTGAAACTAAATAATGTGAAATAGCTATGCAAACTAAGAAATCATGAACCTGAGCATGTAACCACAACTGGTATCAACTTCTACCAATTAGAATCTAACACTAATAATTGCATGATGAAGCAAAGACATTGTTTTTGGTGGCAGCAAGGTCACCTTGGTCCCAGCTCATGGTCCCACTGAGGGAGAGGTGAGATCAAAGGTGCTTGATAGCCTTTTTCTGAAGATCTTCTTCGTTATTAACCTATCAAATCAATCTGAACATGAAAAGCTATTTTAATCTTCAAAAATGACCTAAGTAACAAAGCAATATTTTAATCTAAATAACAGATTTTATTCTAAGAATGCAGCAAAGACACATAAAAGTAGACAAAGGAGGTACTAGGCACTTGGGTTGGGCCCAACCCCAAGAGCTACAGCCCCCTAAGAGAGATTAGAGCTAGTGCAAAGCTGGATTCATCTTTATTGATCAAAAGAATAGTTACATTCCAAAACTGTCCACAAGGAAAAGCTTGAAAATGTGCTGAAATGCAGAGCTAACCTACTGACTAAAAAATGACTAAAATTGAACTACAAACTAGCTAACTTCTACCTACAAAGTGACTAACTGAAATGAGGCCCTAAGCCTTCTTATTTATACAAATTGAGGACCCCAACAGCCCTCCTAAATTTTAGGAACTCGGCTGCCAAAACTTGTAGTTAACAACAACTTTACGAGCCCTTGCTCGGCTGCCCTTGTGATAATTGATTTGGTGGCCCTTGAACTCCAAGCTGATGGTGGAGAATTTGAGGTAAGGGCCCATAAATGAAGGGCACACCTTCCTAAAAATCCTCTCCACGAATTTGGCTGCCAAGTGCTCATTTAAACCTTTGATTTTGTCTCCAAATTGACCAAAAAGACTGCATAAAGCACACATTAGACTTGTCGGCACAATGACTAACCCAATTCACTCTATTAGCATAAATATAATCAAAAACATGCAATAAACTAATGAGAATGGTGGATTAAGTCGAATTAGGAGGCTAAATGAGCCCATATAATTATCCATTTTTGGGGCTCATCACATTTATCATTTAAGTTCAAAGTTGCAATCATCTCCCTTGAAATTCACATTCAGCCACCTTGGGAGCTCAACACATCACATTGACCTTCAAAAAAGATATGCAGTTGTTACTTGTCCCCTCGAGACCTTTTGAACACCAAGAAAGGTTCGATGCACAAAGCTTGTTGGGGGTGTTTCACTTCTACCAAGGCATCAAATTTTGATGAGGAATAAAGGTTTTTGGCACTTTTTTCCATGTAGGAGGTTTTTTGTGAATATTTGGATCAGCTCCAAATCATTTTTCTCAGCCAGAAGATCATTGTTTGGTTAATTCATGAATTTGGAGGTGCGTTGCACAACTACAACATACTTCTTCTGCAAGAATAAGGTTTGGGGATTGAAGGTTTGTGTTTGGCCTAGAAGTTTCCTCATGGGTTTGAAACGTTGTATCGACCATTTCAGGCCATCCCAGTACCCTCAGCATGTCAGATGATGGCCAAAGATAGTATAAGCTTAGAGTGTTGTGCTATTGCGCTGCGATTTCACACTATCATCGTATTTTCACCATATCTCTTAAACCATGTACCTATTTTCCATGCAATTTTTACAGGAGATGCATGGGGTGAGATGAAAAATCTAACTTAATTTCACGTCAAAATGCTTCATGGTTTTCGAGAAACAAGCCACCATCATCTATAACCATTTTTGGATTTTCTCTAGATCTGTGAGTCGGATATGGTTCAAAATGTTTGTGGAGAAGGGTTATAATGATATTAATTTTTTGTAAAAAAATAAACTCAATCCGGCTTACCACTTAGGATATATTTAAAGCATACATTTGTTGCACTTTTGGACAGTTAATTGTTTAACCATCAAATTCGACTTCAAAGCCTCCAAAACCGATTTTGAAGATGCTGACAAGTGTCTTGGAATCTTAGGATGTGGAAGCTATATATCATTGTAAATATTTAATGTTTGGTTAAGAATTTATTTAAATATTACATTAGGTAAATTGATTCCTAGTATTAAGCATAACAGGTCTAGTTTTGTTGCATCTAGTTGATTACCATTTGGTTCTACTAGGTGGAAACTTAATTTTTTTTTATGTATAAATTGTGAAAATATCATAGTGTAAGGGGTGGATTGGCGAGCGTAAGAGAGAGAGTTTGGTGTATGTTGTGATTCCTTATTTTCCATATTCAGTTATTAATGAAGAATTCCAAAGTTGTTTTTTTCAAGGATTCATGTGTCAGTAAGTTTTGGTGATGCGTTTTCTTCTGTATTTATGTTTCCTCTTTCCTTTCAGTTATTCATTAATCTTCTTTCCTCATTATTTGAATTAAGTTTATGTGAATATAAAATTCATCCAAGATAGATGCTCTATTTTCTCCTTTCAAATAATATTAATGTTTTTCATCTAAATCTAAGTGTAAAATTCATCCCTGATAGATGCTTTATGTTTAGTGGACTATAATTCTTTATTATTCCACCATATACCACAACATATTTTGAAGATCCAAAGTGTTGGTTATCTTTCCTTTGGTGAAGAACTTCTCACCATCCCATTTTGATCACTGATATTTACTAAAATAAAAGACTCCATGCCCAATGGATGTCTCTATCACTCCGCCATCAAACCTTTAAAACCCACGCTTTGATCTCAATACCTAGCCTAACATCTAACATGTTGAACTTTTCAGACAGAGAGAGCCCTCTCTAAAGTTGGAAGGGCTAGATTCCAACTTCCAAGTGGTTTTTGGTTACCTCTTGGTTTCTCTCCTTAGCATATGCAATTTATGGAGAGCTAACACAACCTACAAGAGACTTCAATCTCCTAGATGGGCACCAACTCAACAATTTTTTAGGAACTAACCTACAAGAGACTCTAATCCCCTAGCTGAGCACCAACTCAACAAATTCATAGGCACCAATTTGTAACTCTACCAACTCCAACCTATTAAGGATATGGGAACACCAATATTCTGCAACTCAACACAACTTAATACCTTGTTGTTCATTGTTCAAATATCCATGGTTGTCATGCACCTAACCTTGTTTCTTATCATCATCCCTTGTGAATTGGATACCTAATTATGCACTAGAAAGCACTCATTAAGGAAACAAAAGACTGCATATCTATCCTCAATCCATTTATTTTCAGCGATTCACAAAAAAAAAATGTTAAGACCTTTGTTCTCCTCAATCTATGTTGATTTTTTGTTGTCCTCAATTCATATGTCCTTCTCTTTGCATTCTGTTTTTTTTGTTTTGTTCAGCTAATTACTAAAAGAAAATGATCCATGTAGACCCCTATGAGGAAACTGAGCCAATATTTCATTGACTATATTTCTTACTCTTGATATCTCTATGATGATCTTACTAGAAAGAAGCTTTTTCAAATATATAGCGAGGCCCTGAACTCTCTAAGAATGTCATTTTATCATTGTTCTCTCTACCCAAGAAAAGTGCAGTTTGTTGTTAAACTTCTCTATCTATATTGAAATTGTGAATATGATGAAACGAATCAACCCAAGCACTTCATGAATTGTGTATATGTATATTTTGTAGGTCTTTGATGCAATTTTGTCCTCAAAATTTTTATTGATACCGAATTTAGTCATGTATCATATATGCCTTTAAAGTTTGAGAAAATATTACTAACCATATATACACTCTTTGTTGTGTATACATCATACCTCTCTTATGGTTTTTCAGAGTAGATCATTTGAAATCACGTCCCTTGAAATTACAGTGATGATGTGTTTTTTATGCCTTCAACAGTCCATTCTTCACTTGGCCAGGTGGAAACACGACCCTGTACACAAGTCAAAAAACAAGATGTCCTCCCTATACAATTCTAACACTTGTCACCCTTCACTTCCTCACTCACCTTGTGGTTATATGTGATTCATTGCTCCCTATTTTTTGTTATATTCTCCAACTTAGTCACATTTAAATATGGCTCAATCCATGCATGTGAATCATTACAAAATTTACATTTTCATGTGGACCGACATTCTTATGTCCCTTTGTACAGCACTAAAAATGACTCAACATTTCACCTCCTCATTCATAATACAAATGAAATGTCCGCCCATTCCATAAGTTCTTCCACTCAGGCCAAAACAACCAAAACTTATCCCATCACATCATGTGACCTTATGTGCTCATCCCACTGCATCCCATGAATGTGTCATGCACTCCACTTGCTTGCAATGATGATGGGTGACTTGGGTGGGCATGACATGGCATGCATCTATGTCCTCGTAACTTGGGTGCACTATGACATGGTGTGGTCCCAACTCAAGTATGAAATGCATGGCACCCAAGACACACATTTGAGTGTGGTGTGGGAGCATGTATATATGATGAGTGTAGATGAAGTTTACCCATCTGCCTAGAATTCATTTGACATCAATAACAACCTTTTTCAACAATTCCCCCCTTTGTTATTGATTAAAACACTTCAACATCTTATTCTTTTAACAGTTTCTCCCCCTATATGTATTCTCTCCATCTCTCCTATTAGTTTATCCCCTTATTTGTATTATCTTCCCCTTTGACATTAATAGCAAAGGATTACCCCCCTGTATGCATGTTTTCAACTCGTGTTCCTTTTTTTATATCACTAAGGATTTCTCCCACTGACTTTATTCTCCTCAAGAACATTTGAATCAACAAGCTATCTATGTACAGGGACATAACTTTTGAAGGATGAATGGCTACAAAATAAACAACAAAATTATTCCCAAGTAATCAAAAGTTTGGTGATATATATTATGAAGTGGTTGTAGTTTATTGGAGATTGTTGGTTGCATGGGGCCTAACCCACGTTCAGTGTTAGTTAGCCAAACAAATCCCTACACTATTGGCCCTTTCGGCATCAGCCCACAGAGCGCAGCTGGAAGTCTCACCCGAAGCAGTATGGGGGATGTTGGAACCAAGTTTCTGCACCCTGAGATGGTCATGATGTCAGTTTAGACATTTTGTTCCTGCCTTTGCACAGGTCATTAAGTTCTAGGGCTTTGTCAGTCTATCCCTTTATTCCACCCTTCGGTACCACCGTGAAGGGGTATGATTGACCTTCGCGCAGCCCTAACTTATAGTTCAGGTACTTTCACACTACTATGATAGCGTATTAAATAGATTCCCAAGTTATCTTAAGTGTCTTACTTATCTTATTAAATTATCACAGTTAGCACCGCGTAAATAGATATTCTTACTTACGTTCAATTAGCCAACGTAATTACATAAATTTGCACATCATATAAGCATTGTAAATGAAATTCATACACAATATGACAAGATGCATTAACAAGAAAAAAAGACACAAAATTTTTAGAATGATTCTCTTTATTGACATCTTTAGATGATTACAGACTCTATCCGCCTTGTGCACACAGCTGCAGGGGTCCATGCACTCAGCTGCGGACTTCCACCCTAGGCCTCTACACACTGAGCTACAGAGCCTCTACCTATGCTAAGACTTGAAACTTAGACTTCTCTAAAGACTTCCTCCTTATCACTCAAGACTTCTTCCTTCTTCAGAACTTCTTAGAGCTTACTTAGCTTTCTTTATACAATCCCATGGTTCGTGGACCATGGGTAGATATTTACAGTCGAATTTACACTTTACAAAGTAAGGGTGGACAACCCTTTATGACTCATGACACCTTCGCGCTCCGTGACCACAAAATGCGGATACTTTACAACTTTATTACAAAACTTGACCCAAAACGTGGGCTTTTAGCCCAAAAAATTCCCTTGGGGGATCTCGTTCCCAACAGGCCTCCAACACAAACATTGTGACTCACCCTCAAGTCACTTTGTTGGCGTGGAGATCTTAGTGAGAATACCTCCTAGCTTGACCTTTATGACCACAACCTCGGCAATGCACTATGCGGTCGCTTGCTTCGCTTCTTCAACCATCTACTCAGTCCTTGCTCCTGAACTATCGACCTGAAGCTTTTGTTGAGTTTCTTGCAAAGTCGCAAGCTTTCCTTCAATAGAGGTCGTAACCACATAAGCCTCATCCAGCCAGCGGCTCAGTCGCGCCTTCAACATTGTTTCCTTGTGTTGCGCTTCATCCACCTGTTCTTTCAACTACTTGTCCTCTTGCAGCCTTACCAGTCTCTGTGTGAGTGACGACTCGTGCTGTGCTTTTGACCTCATCATAGCACTACTGCAACTTGCACGCTTCTGTCTCCAGTCGATGTACATTAGGGTCCTCTTGTAAGCTCGTCGAGACCTTGAACAACTATTCAAAGAGTTGTGTGTAGTCCACTACTACACTGTCAACCACCGTTATTGCCTCTGTGACAGTGGTTGCACGCTACTCCTTTACTTCTGGCGGAGTTGAAGGCTGGGCCTTCAACTGTAATTCGATGATCTGCAGGTTCAACTCCAACTAAACCCTCGCCATTTATGTATGAGTGTTGTGCACCCTTGTAGCCAGCTTGCGGACGTGCACCTCAACTAGTTCTTTCTCAAGAATGGCCAACTCTTGGACCATTTGGCATGCCTCCTCTACGACCTGAAGTATACACTTGTTTTGATCGGTTTCCATGGTCATGGTGGCGATGACAGAGTCTTGTTGTAGTGCCATCTGCTCATTGTTAATTCACTGCTCATTGATCACCTGTAGGGCGCGGTGCTCATGGGCCCTCAACTCTGCAATTACTCCATCCTGCAATAGGTGGAGTGCCTCTCAAGGGATCACTGCTAAATTCAAACCTACTCCCTTGAGGGTGCTAACAATGGGCCTATCAGCTTCATTCTCCATGGTCAGTGCTCCATCGGGCAACACTATCGCGGTGGAGACCCTCGCGCACAGCATCTCGGCAGCTTCTGAAGTGCCGATAGCAAGGCTGGTAGACATTATGCCAGCCTGTGACACGCGGGTCTGTAGCTTCTGCACACCTATCTAGATAGCCCCCAATACTAGTTTTTGTTGTTGCTCAAACTGCTGTAGGGCCTCCGCGGTGACATCTTGCATAGTGTCTTCAATGTCGTGCAAGTTTCCCTTTGTGAGGGTGATTGGGTCCAATGACGTCTTAGTGGCCTTGGACTTCCTCCTTGACCCTCCTTTTTCTTGTTCCCTTGGACACTTGATGCGGGCAAACATCGCCTATGGTTCTGCATCGTGTTGCTCTGTCTGCTCGTCCGTCTCTTCTTCTATCTCAAGTGAAGGCAACCTAGTGCCTTTGTCAGGGCCCTGCTTTGTTCCATTTGTTTGCTTCTCCGTCTGATGAGTAGCATTGCACTCCACCTAGGCCTTTTCAGTAGCCTCCTTCTTTCTCTTTTCGGTCAGCTGCGTCATCTTGAGATTGGCCTCCTCCTTCTTGCGCTGTGCGGTGGACTTGCTCCCTCCCACTGCCAAGTCTGTTGTAGTGCACTAGTTTTCCGGTCAACGATCAAGTACTGCATCGATGGTGTCATCTGTTGCTAGTTAAGGCAAGTCATACCATGTCTGCACAGGGTCCTTCCATGCCCTAATGGACACATGGTGAACATCGGCCTTAAACTCTGTGTAGCCCTGCAGGTTGCCAAAAACCGTAGATGACAACCACGGTTTACGATTGATGGCCATGCAGATGTTCATCTCCATCAAGATCGAGAAGATCGTGTTGTCCTTAATGCGTTGTGCATCCTTGGTCACCCATATTAAAGCGTACTACGGTTCTTCTAGTAGGTCTGGCACGACCGAAGGGTATTTACTATCCTTTGGCAGCTCCCATGCTACCAGCACAATAGACAGCAAGAGCCACGCGTAGTGGAACATATTTCTAAGCTCCTGTGCCTCACGGAAGTTTTCTAGGAACTCTCCATGGAGATAGTCCACCCAATTGAACTGAACTCCTTCAGCGCACTGGGCTACTAGCACAACGACAAGCACTGGCACCTCATCGACACAACACTTCCTCATCACCTTCCCTACCAAAATCTACGTAGCCACCTTTACAGTAGGATCACTGATGCTTGATATGGCATATCCATGCAGTGTCTTCACCAGCTTAAACTTCTCCTTCATGGCATCCACAAGGGCCTACTCACCACCTTTTCGCCAAACATCATGGCCGGATTTTCTCCTGTGTAGGGCAACCGCGTGATCGTGTGGATCAATCTGTTAGTCTTGGGTATTGGCTCCTCTAGCCATAGACACCCATCATGCACCAAGCATAGCAGCTGCTTGATGACCAAGACTGTAATCGGGGTGCGGTTGTAGTGCACACTCATAGCAAAGCAGACTTGCCTTGTCTACTCCTCTGAGCCACCTCTGCGGCTCCAATTCAATCATCCTTGTGATTCTATCGATAATGGGGCACATTAGCTGCTCGGTTTCCAAGTGCAAGAACTTCTCATGGTTAGATAAGTCTCAGTCTTTGAGCTTTAATAGAGGAACCTACCCCAAGCGCAGTCCTTCGAAGACAATCTCATCCGACAGTAGAGGGGTTTGCAAGGGGACCTTGCTCTCATCGATATCTTTTGGTACCTTGGTCTTGCCCTTGCACAGAGGGACATACTGAGGCAGCCGAGTGATAGGGTCAACACCCTGAACTTCAACTTCCTACACGTCTATCCCCACATCCTCATCATCCATCGGGATGTCTTCGATGTCTTCCTCCTCCAGCTCCAGATTGATGGCTTTGCCCTTTTCATTTGCGGTGGGTTTGTCCTTCAGTGGGTTTCTTCTCAGTAATGCACACATCAGTATTTCAGGTTTCCTACCTTTATTATCCTTCGCACTCTCCTTGGTTGGGGTCAACTTTGGTCTCGCCGTCCTTGGTGACTTGGGGACTTCTGCTAATACTTCGACAACCTCTGGAGCAACTTCTTCTACCTCCATAACAATTTCTGGCACCGAATCCTCTTCTTTCATTACTTCAGTCTCCATAGTTGTTGCAGGTGTCTACATAACGCTATTCAACAGTGCTCGTGTCATCTCCGGTAAGTTCTCAAACACTGAACTTGCTATCAGAGCCTCGAAGAATTCTCGGATCATGTGCACCTGAGAGCTCAACTACTCAATTGTGAAAATGCCAAGTGTCTTTCGCTGGGCAGCCACCTGTAATTTATAAGGCATTTTGAATTCAAATCTGACCGTTCCCCCCACATTTAGTTCATTAATGCCAGATTGGCAACAGATTTTCAAAGATCTAACCCATAAATTTCATCTTAAATGTTAGTCGCCTGCTCCATTTGGTCGCATTTCTACTGTCAAATCATGAACAGTGACTTTAATGATCACTTTCTTGCTGACCTACACAATTTCTCCCTGGGTAGCGCAGCTCCCTTCATGCTACCGCAAACCCTATGACACTTACCTACTTCGCACAATCCTCCAATCGCATAACTCCCCAACCCGGGAAATTTAGTTTATAGTCTCGTGCCTCCTTTCAACTACCTTGAGCACTAAGATTGTGCTACCTTCATATAGTCACATGGTTGTACCACTAGTGTGTGGCTTCAATCAACTGCCATTCACCTTTCCTGGGAAGGGATCTCCATTAAATTTAACCAACTGAACTGCTCCTCTGTTGGTAATCTCCTTAATGACATAGGGCCCAAACCAGTGCATTCTGAATTTCCCTAGAAATTTATCAAACTTGCTGTCATATAACAAAACCAGGTCATTTACCTTAAAGGTGCGTAGCTTAATGTGTCGATCATGCCATGCTTTTTTTGTTGCTTTTGGACCTATTGGTGAAATCTAGCTAGAAATATTTCTTCCTCAAGCTTAGCCAGCTGCGCGAGCCTCTCTTCCAAGGCTCCACGATCCATCATACCTGTGAGTGCTGCTATGCGTAGACTAGGCACAATGTATTCCATGGGCATCACTGCTTCAACACCATATACAAGCCTAAATGCTTTCTGTCCAGCCAGCTTCTTGCATGTCATCCGATAGGCCCATAGTACTACGAGTATGTACAGGTCTCAATCACTTCGTTGAGCGTTGCAAACCTTTGTCAGTGCATTCTCCAACACTTTATTGAATGCTTCCATCATCCCGTTGGCCTGTGGGTGATAAGGCATGTTATTTTGGTGATATACCTGAAATTCCTCTGTTAACGCATTGATCGTCTCATTCCGAAAGTGCATACTACAATCACTCATCAAAATATTTGGGCACCCAAATCACATCAGTACATACTCAAAGAGGAACTTTACAACAATCGCACTTGTGCAATCCTTCATAGGTTGTGCCTCTGCCCATCGAGTCAAATAATCCATTGTAGTGATAATGTACCCTGCTCCCATCTTCTTCCATTGGGGCTGAATGGGTCCCACAAAATCTATTTCCCATTTCTCAAAGGGTTGTAATTTCATCTGTGGATTCAAAAGCAGCTCATCCCTCCGCGATGGCCTGCCAGTCCTTTGACACACATAACACACATTTTAGCAAGCTTTTGAATCCTAATGTAGGGTTGGCCACCACAACCCTGCGCATAGAATCTTCTACGCGGTTTCTTTCCCTGCATAATGTCCTCCTGCAATTCCCCCATAAGCCTCCGCAAGGATACTGCTCCTTTAAAACTCTGGTACATATTGTCGCAATATCTCATTAGACCCCATTTTGTACAGATGCCCAAAAATGATAGGAAAGTCTACTACACGCACCACTAACTCCTTCTGCTGGACGGTGTAACCTTCCGAGGAAATTCCTGTCATTAGAAAGTGTATGATATCTTCAAAATGACCATCTGTGATGCACACTGCAAATAGCTACGCATCAGGCAATCCCTCCTCCAAATTAGTGGGCTCTTCCCCTGTTTTGATGCACGACAGATGGTCTGGTCTCGCATTCAGTCATCCAGGTTTCATAATAACTTCAAAATCATACTCCTGGAACAATAACAACCACCTGCAGGTTCTCCCCCCCAACACAGGCTTATTGACTAGGTATTTCAACACGGAATGATCGTATACATCTTAAAATGGCCACCCAACAAATAGTGTCTAAACTTCTGGAGCATGTATACCATGGCTAACCCTTCGCGCTCAGTGGTGGAATAGCTCTTATCTACCTTGGATAACCTTCTTCTTGCGAAGGCTATAGTATGTTCCAAGTCTCCTCCGCCAGCTTGTGTCGGTACTGCTCCTAGCGCTATACATGACGTGTCGACATGTACATGAAACTCCTTCCTCCAATCTGAGAAGACTAAAATTGACGCGGTGACCATCTTTTATTTCAATGCCTCCAAGCTTTTCTTACAATCCTCATTCCAGTAGAATGTGACATCCTTTTTCAACAACTTCTCCATAGGTGCGGTGATCTAGGCATAGCCTTTAATAAACTTTATGTAATATCCAGTATGTCCTAGAGTAGCGCGTAGCTGTTTCACACTCATAGGTGCTTCTAACTTAAGTATCACGATCTTTGCAGGATCTACCATCAGTCCTTGTCTACAAACCACATGACCCAGCAGGGTCCCAAAAGGAACACAAAACAGGCATTTCTTCATGTTGAGCGGGATCTAGTATCTTCGACATGTATCTAGCATTCGGCGCAAACTTGCCACATGGCATTTCACCAGCGTAAACACAGACAAGACATAAAAGTACACTTCTAGGAACTTATGAAAAAATTCCTTGAACATTGCAATGACTACACGCGAAAAAATCACAGGTGAATTCTTCAATCTGAAAGGCATTACAGTGTACTGAAAAGACCCCCACTCAGTGGTGAAGGTCATCTTGCTCCTATCCTCTAACATGATTTTGATCTGATGGTACCCATAGAACCCATCAGTGAAGGAATATACTTCCTGGCCACCTACATTGTCCAACGCTTCATCAGTGAACAAATTTGGGAAAGGATCATGTACACAAGCGTCATTCAACTTCCTGAGATCTAAGCATATCCGTATTTCATCCTTCTGTTTCTTTTCCTGTACCACCATTGGGCTTACCCAATTAGATTCTTCTACAGGCTCAATGATCACTACCGTGAGAATCTTGTCTAGCTCTAAGCGGACCTTCTCCTTATACTTTAGATTGAGATGGTAAGGCCTTTGCTTAACCGGTTTTGCACCGGGCTTCAACGTGATCTTCATAATACCCAGGTCTCCTATTATCCCTTTTAGATTCGTAAACTTGGTAGGGAAAAAATCCTGGTATTCGCGGAGCAATTCAACAACTTTATCGACCATCGCGTCATCCTAGTAATCTCCAATCTTCATGAATTTGGGCTCTGACTCCATACCAATATTTACCTGTTTCATTTTCAGTAGTGCGGTTATATCAGGATTCTCAATCTGTTATCCTTCAACCTCGCGGTGACCTTCTATTTCAAGGATGTTAATCTTTTGTGGATCCTCATCTTCTTCTTTAGCAATCACGTTATAGCATTCCAGCGCATGGCTCAGCTGAGTAGTCCAATCGGGTTGAATCAAGTCCAAAGGATCCTGCGGTATCCTAAAGATTGTTGCTTTCACTTCTTGTAGCGCTTCGTCAATATAGTCAAACCCGTCTTCAAAGTTGAATGTCATTATGAATCCTTCGCGCAGAATATCCCATTCACCTGTACCATGGCAGAGCTCTGTTTCCAAGTACCAGTTCATCGAGATGACATCCAAGGTGTGACAGAACAAGTGCACCCATTTAGGTTGGGGCTTTGCTCCATATTCCTTGGCCCACTTGGCTAAGTGTGCACACGGATCATCCTTCCTCTCATACTTGTCTTTCATTTATACCTTCGGCTTCCCAAAGCGATTTCTCATCATCCTCCTACATTCGCGCCAATCATCAAAGCTACCCTTATGCATACCCCACCATCTTGTGGGCATAGCGCGCAGTGCCTAGTCCAAAGCCTGGAAACACTACTTTTCTAGTACCTCCCTCTCAAATGCATCCAAAAATACATCTACATCATTCAGGCCATCATAAGTGGGCATATTTCTTACCTCTGACAACACATAGTTCAATGACTGAGTCATCATGTTACAGCTTAGTGTGGTTGCTTCATGTAACTGATTCTGCAAGCACTCTAATCCTTCATCAAAGTCCGAGGTGCAGGAACTCTCGCGATCCCATGTAATTCATCCATCTGCTATTGGATTCACCCAATATTGGTATCGTGTTGTTATCTTATATATACAATCCAAATCTTCATCGTGCTCATAATCGCAGACTGGTTCAACATAGCCCGATCCTTCAGCAAGATCTAGGGGTACTATTACGCGGAGCAATTTCTTCTCAAATATCATCTTTCACTTCTTTAGGTTGATTACCCCATTCATATTAGTAGCCCAATCGATTCCAAGGAGCGTAGGGTAGGGGTTGTTGTCATCCACAATTTCTATTACTTTGAAGTTAGCCAACGCACTTGTGCCTTCAATATCTACAGTCACCCCTTGCAGCCACCCCATGGGGATGATCTTCTGCTAATTTTCCATCCTTAATTGAACCAGAGACCACTACAGCGCAGGTCTTCCTATCCACTCCCAAGTCTGCTTTGGTAGGACATTAGTGCCTGACCCCAGATCCAAAATAACCTGATCCATTTTGTATTCTCCTATCTGCACAGTCAACCTCATCTCTTGTCCTGTCCTTATTTTATACTTACCAATATTTTGTACCACGTGCAGCTCACCTGGAGTGTTTCCAATGCATCTATTTATAATATCTTGTAACCCCTTCATATCCTTGCTATCGCGCATCAACTTCATGCAGGTCTCTAGAAAGGTCATAAGCATAGAAGGCTCCATCTCCTAATCCGGCTTATCCTTGCTCCTTGAGGTGGAGACCTCAGCGAAGCTCTTCTTTTCTTCCATGAACGTTTAACGTGCGCACTCTAAATCAAATTAAGCCTCCTTCGCCAGAGCTTTGTGAACCCATGTGCTGTCTTCGGGCTATTTCCCCTTATCATCCCTTGTTGCAATTCCACTTCGGCGCACTATATTCACATTTGGATCCTCTTCGTGAGGTTCACACTTCATCATCTGTAGGTTCTGAGTCGGCTGGGGTGGTAGTGCCCCTTTGTCGTGTATCCTCACTATTAGTGTAGAACATTCCTCTGTTTCATGATAAAACAGAGTGCAATATTTGCACAACGAACGCGTTGGGTTAGTGCAATCGTGGACGCAGTGTCCTAGTCCTCCGCAATTGTAGCAGATTAATTGTTCCCAACCTCTGCCAGGTCCTCCTCCACCTCGGGCTCTTCCACACCCATGAAAGCCTGTTCAAGCCATCCCCACGCTCTGGTCAGGGCACTGCATTTTTGCCTAAAACCTATAGGTGGGTGTTCTATCCATCATCAATTCATATCTTCTACAGTTGTGCTCATCATGCCCTACCGGCCTATAGAAGTTGCAGAATAGTTGTTGTGGTGTTTGTACAAACTTCTACAGCAAATGATAGTTATCCGGCATATGTTTTCCTGCTACCTGACATATAGCACACCACAATGCAGGCCCCATGCTTGGTCCTGCTTGGGCCTCCGACCTCAAAGGCATCCGCCCTCCTTTTGCAATATAGTTCACAAAGAATGGACAATGGTCTTTGTCATGCCCCTAAACTTTACATTTCAGGCACCATACCTCTTTGTGCACCTCCGGCTGAACTGTTCTGTCCTCCTTCAAACTTTGCATTTCAAGGCAAATATTTTGCAACTGTGCATGGATCTGTTGAACCCCCTGATTCAAATCTTGCATTGGTGTTTCATGAAGTCTCATTGCAATATCCAAGGCTTCTTCTTGAGTTGTAATCTTCTGTTGTGATAGCGCAACCCTTAGGTGTGGCAGAAGCGAAGCCACAAACCATTCGTGGCGTTGTCCATCCGTTAAGTTCATATTAGCTTCATAGATTTTACACTTCAACCTCTGATCTAATTCCCAAGGTGTCTCACCTAGTTTCATCGCGATTTCCTTGAACCCCACAATCGACTGTGCCTCGGATTTAGGCCTACTAAATTCTTTATTCAACACGGTCTGGATGTTCGTCACCCTAGCGTTTGGGTTATCATTAGAATACTTGATGTACTAGGTTAGTGCGTGACCCTCCAAAGTAGTAACCAATAATGCCTTATTCATATGATCATCTGTGACACCCTGAGCTTCCCATACAACATTCACGATGAACCAGAACTAGTCTGGGTCCTCATTTCCCAAGCCTTTAAACAAAGGCAGCTTCACTGAATTTGCCATGCTAAACTGCAGTGGAGGCGATGGTGGTATGCATGAAGTCACAGGTGATGGTGGTGAAGTTGGAGGTAGTGTGGGTGGAGGTGGCAGTCGCAGGAATCCTTGTCTTATTAACTGAATAGCACTTCACGGAGAAGCCTATGATACTCCCTCTTTGTCACACAATGGAGGTGAAATCAATGGACTATATTCAGGACCCTTTCTTCCTTCATTCTTCTAAGTCTTTCCACTTTGCCTAGCGCCAAACATCAAGGTAGTTGCATAACCCATTTTTCACACAATAACATCTTAATCTAGGTACTTAAATACTTCAAGTACTTACCTTGCAGACCTTTGAAAAATCGTCGCTCCACCTCACTATAGCTGACTGATTTATCGACCGCAAATTCAATCACAAATCCTCCTATGATGTGATTGAGCCAATGATCGATAGCGCAGGCGATCTTATCCTCAGATGCTTCCAATATCTATACTAACTTCGGGGTCTAGATAATAGGACCATCAAGTATCCACCTTCCTTGGCTATCTGCTAGCTTCACGGTCCACTCGTATATCTCAAATGGAAAGGAACACAAAAAGATCTCATGGATATTTGTATATAGGTACCTGTCCAGCCAATGTTCCTTTGTCAGTTGTGGATTTATGTTCTCCTGTGCCATGAATTCGTGGATCTTCCTATCTAACCAGTCTTCGATCTCTTTCTCAGTTGGATTCTAGTGATACGAAATCACACATCTCTTATGCAAAATCAGGTCTCGGCAACGAAACCATTTGTTGGCTGCGTGGGGCCTGACCCAGGTTCAGTATTAGTTAGCCAAATAAATCCCTACACTACTGGCCCTTTCAGTATCAACCGGTGGAGCGTGGATCGAAGTCTCACCCGAAGCAGTGTGGGGGGATGTTGGAACCAAGTTTCTGCACCCTGATATGATCGTGATGTCGATTTAGACCTTCTGTTCCTACTTTCGTGTAGGTCATTAATTTCTAGGGCTCTGTCACTATAGCCCTTTATTCCGCCCTTCGATACCTTTGCAAAGGGGTACGATTGACCTTCGCATAGCCCTAATCTGCGGTTCAGGTACTTTCGCATTGCTATGACAACGTATTGCAAAGATTCCCAAGTTATCTTAAGTGTCTTATTTATCTTATTAAATGATCACAGTTAGCACTGCGTAAACAAATATTCTTACTTGCATTCAATTAGCCAACATAATTACATACATTCACGCATCATATAAGTATTGTAAATGAAATTCATACATGATATGACAATATGCATTAATAGGAAACAAAGACATGGAATTTGTAGAATGCTTCTCTTTCTTGATATCTTTATATGATTACATATTATATCCTCCCTGCGCACATAGCTGCATTGGTCCATGCACTTAGCTACGGACTTCCACCCTAGGCCTTTGCACACTTAGTTGTAGAGCCTCTACCTATGCTAATACCCTAAACTTAGACTTCTCTAAAGACTTCCTCCTTATCGCTCAAGACTTCTTCTTTCTTTAAAACTTCTTAGAGCGAGCTTACTTGGCCCTTTTTATACAATCCCATGGTTTGCGAACCATGGGTAGATCTTTACAGCTGACTTTACACTTTACAAAATAAGGGCGGAAAACCCTTTATGACTCATGACACCTTCGTGCTCCGCGACCACAAAATGCGGAGACTTTACAACTTTATTACAAAACTTGACCCAAAACATGGGCTTTTAGCCCCAAAACTATCCTTGGGGGATCTCGTTCCCAACAGAGACTACATATCATGTAACCCTCCTCCACTCCCTCGTATCAAAGAAATCCTTATCAAATTTTTGTTATGTGTCACTACTCAAAACCTCTGATCTCTGATATGCGATAATCATTAACCTCCAAACTCCAATATCATATTTCCTCAATTTTCACTTCCTATGATCATCAATATCCCTAAAGGCCTCCGATCTCCAATATGTGATAATCCAATTACCTTTGATCTCTGATAGGACTTCTCTCCAACCTCTAACCTCTGATACACTCCAATATTTGATATTCGAACCTTATTTGATTTAAATTTTTTATTAATTATAATATCATGTCTATTCCCGTATCAGAACTTATGAAGTGATACTATGATATGACTTATCCCTTAGATCGCTTATTTAGTTACGGATCTAATATATTTATTAAAAATAATTATTTATGATTTCGCATCCACTCCGTATTGGAGCTACCCATATTGCAAATATTTTGTGTTGTCTCATTTTAAAATTTGTGATGAGCTTACCTTCGATTCCACTCAAATGTTGCCATGTGTCACTATTTGGTACGCTTGTAATGTTTTAATTAAAAAAAAACATTTAATTTGTTTTAAGTGTGTCTCATGGCTCATATTTTAGATTTTATAGTTTTCTTATACTTTAGCTTGTTTTTCTCCCTGATTTCAACTAATTTTGGCCCTGTATTGGCAAAGAAGATTCCATGATGAAATATAGTAACAGATCCAACAAATCATCCCTAAAAGGACTCCTCCAGGTGGAAACGCAGAACTAAAATGGGTAGGAAATCGCTATCGTTGTTGAAGCAATTGAATGTGGTCTTATTCAGGCATGAGCTAAATTTGGCATCTCCTCAATCATATTCAGCCAGCGTTTGATGTAAAAGAATAATTCAGCTCTATTTTACCGTTATTTTCTTCATATATTGAGAAAATCAAGGGAGACTGTTAGTATTCCCATCATGTATAAATACCATCTCTCGAATCTGTAATAAAGGATTTGAATCATGGAAAAAGGCCTTCTCTACTCTACAATTCACGATTCTAAAAGCACTACTATAATAGGGATTTAGGGCCGTAGAGGAGAGGAGATTTTAATCTCAGATCTGAGGAATAGAGAAATTTGTCTTTTACATGTCTGAACAATGTATCATGAGCAAAGCTTGCACTATTGCAAATCTTGTTTCATTAACAGATTTTATGAGTTGTAGAGGACTGTTGGAGGTTAGAGCAAGGGAAATGGACTTAATAAATTGGTATTTAATATACTATTGTTTTAATACTAGTTTCATTTTATAATATCAGAGACTTGTGATTTTCAGTCATATTTATGCACTATTGTCTATGTGAGTGATTTATTGCAATTATCTGTTGTTTATCTCTACTCTTATGTGCATAATCTAATTTCTGAGTAACTGCTTACTCATAGATCAACCTTTTAATTATGTCTTAACAAACCGTAGAATTATGTGAACTATTTCCTTGTATTATTGTTTAGTCATAAGTTGTTGGGTTACTAATCATCATCATTTTCTGTGAACTACTTCCTAAATGTTGTTGATTAATAATTCTGGTTAAAGGATCTCTGAACAAAATATGTTTGGTAATCATACTATCAACTAATTGAACCACATCATTAACTTGATATTCAATATAAGGCATACATATTTAAATCTCAATCCAATTAGTTAACTTTCTCTCGGTTGGGTTAGATATATATATTCTTAATCGAGATAGCTTTAGGTTTTCTATCCTTTTGCTTGTATTCTAGTGTTAGTTTAGATTTTTAATTCTACATTCCTAGAAGTCCTCTTATCAAAGAGGAAAACTTTAGTTGTGGCTTGGCTGAGCCCCAGATCAGCTTAAGGATCACTTTCTTGCCTGATAAGCAAGAGGGCTGATTTGATGTCTCTTATTTATTTGTAGGTGAAATTCATATTTTAAATAGTGGAGATAGAGATAATATAACTGGACCTAGTTTAATCAGTTAGAACCACCATTTAAACGGAAAAGGAGCTACTCTAAGTTCCTGACCGGGTGGTCTCCCTTATAATGTTGCAGGCAGATATTTTCGAGCCTTCAACATTTTTGGCGCTAGAAGGAGGGCTAGTGAATTATTTTCTTTGAATGTTTTTTCATTTACTATGGCTCCATGTAAAAAAATACTTGGAGTTGCTTTATTGGACCTCATCCAAAAACCACTCTAGTAAAGGCAGTCAAGATCTTGTCTCAGGTACTATAATATTAAAACATTTGCTTTTAATCATCTCCTTCAATTTATCTTATGTTGCAATAATTTCAATATTGACGAAGATATTATTTGTAGAATATTTACTCTAACTTTGACAGGAAAATCCAAAGATAGGTTCTTATCACTTCCAGTTTCCTCTATACGTAGTTAGTACGAATTTTCGAAGATTTTCCTCCAGACATTTCAAGAATATGATTATGAAAAGGTATGTGATCAGTTAGAAGAATTGCGTAGGATAGAAGGTGAGAATTTGAATATGTTTTATGTTAGATTTAAATTAATTTTAATGCAATTTTGGTCCAAATATTTTCTTCCTCAATTCCAATTAATTAGATGGTTCGTGCATTTAGTGTCTCTGTCTTGTGATAACTATCATAAAACAGAAAGTACATCCTTCATTGGTAGTGATACTCTTACTCCAAAAGACAATTTTGATTCTTCGCAAATTGGAATTACAAATGATAATGCCAGAAATGCTCCAAATTTACATAATGTTGATCAAGTATAATTTCAACAAAATGCACAATCTATTAGCAACAATCAGCGACAATTAAATCAACTAGAAAATGTTGGCAATGTACACTTTACTGCTGAAATTATTTCACAATAAACTAATAATAAATTGTAAATGATGGAGCATGTCAACAAAAATTTTCAAATCGATCAAATACATGAAGAATCCGAAATGTCTATTTTGGAAAATCATAAATCATTTATGCATAGAGAAACCTTCAGATATATATCTTCAACTTCCTATTTTTCTCTCTACCCCAATATTTTTAATAATATTAATTCAATTCATGATCAATTAGCAGTCCCTTTAAATTCAAATTTAATTTTAAATAGAGGAACTAATTTTAATTTTGAATTATTAATTTCTAATATTGGTAGAGAAAATTTAATCAGTAATTCAATCAATAAACTTGAAGATTCTCTTAACTTGATAGTCAATCACTTGCCTAGTTCTGATTTATTTAATTCAGAGGAAAATAACACTTATGAAGTTACTTATGATGATGACTTGGAAAATGAAAACACTCAACCTCTTTTCTCTTTGGAAATGATTTTGTCTGATTCCTTAGGTGAATCTATTTTTGAAGATAAAGAGAATTTTAATCAAGGATTTATTCCGGTCCATTCTAATTTTCAAACATTCAATCATCCTATTAATTTTGGTATTCAAGAACCTATCCCAATTTTTTATTCCTATGATGATGAAATGCCCTTTTTGGATCATAAGCTTGAAATCTTCCCATTCCCGCAAAAGAAAGCAAACAATGAGTTTAATTTTATAATTTCTATTGATGCTCGTGGGAAATAAATCTTTGCAAATAAATCCCAACCATGTTGTACCATTACTTGTAACATTAATGTAAACTTGAATCCGCTCTGTTTTCAGTTCCCTCGATTTGAATTTATTTTTCTTTTGAATCTCTTTTTTGAATTTATGAGCACATTGTACTGGTATTTTTAACATTCAAACTCTAGACACTCATCAAGTGCATTAATAAGCATATATGAGAATCAATTCAAGAGTTTTATCCAAGGACATCGGTTACTTTTTATTTTGAAATTTTATTTGTTCATGCTTTACAAATTTATTTTTGATTTTCAAATAAGTTCATCACAAATTTTGGCACCTGAGAGTGCACCATTTCATTCTAACCAATAATGGGACACTTCTAGAAACCTTTTAAATGTTCATCCATTCTTTATTGATCCATTTGAAAAATATCTGGAAGTTCCAGTGCGTAGGAATATTTCTGACTTTGCTAGTGTTCGGCAGGCTTCAATAATTAAAAATGTATCATTCAAGCCTGGCATGATGTTTCCTCTTCCTTCGAACTTCTTCCAATCATTCACTAAAATTCATGCTATTTTTTATGATCCTGTAAACATTTGGTTGGAAGAATTTCAAGGTAAGAATTTTGTAAATAAATTTATTTCACTAAATTTGTTAATTGTGCATAATAGGCTGAAATTTTATTTTTATAATTTAGTTTCAGTTTTACTCCTGTTGTTTGACCTGTACATACATGTAGGAATTAAAATGAGAAAATGGTTACATTGGAAGTATGACTATACCTAGTCATGTTTCCTTCCATTCAGTTAGCAATAGGAATAGATTAATTTAGATTAGATTCCTTTTATGTTTGCATTTATTTCATTATTTCAGATTTTTAATAAGAAAGTAATGAATCCAAGTTTTTCTTGGCATCTCCTTTCATTTTTTGGAAAAATGTCTTGGAACATGTCAGAGTTCTTATATAGTCAGATCATATACACTTGTGATGTGCTTAATTGCATTTCTTTTGCAAAACTTCATTGCATTGTTTTTGTAATGAAAACATGTATCAAGAAGTTTCAAGGAATTACTATGACTTGGAAATTTTGGATTCACAAGTATCTCTAAAGGCTTATTTTATCACTTTGATCCTCTGATACAAATTTGAAGTGGATATGATTAATAGTTCATTACTTAGCATTTTAAATTGAATAAAAAAATGAAGCTTGAACATGAAGCATTGTTTTAGTGCTTGCTTTAAATTGAATAAATTATGCTTTTGGACCAATGAAAATTACATTCAAAGCCACTTCTTCATGCCTTTACTTCCAATTAAAAGAAGAGGTTACTTTGGCTGGGAAAAACATTTTTTCCAGGTAAGAACAAACAAAATTCTTTAGTGGTAAGTTTCATATTCCCATTCTCATCCTTTTATTTTCTGCATTTTTTTTCCTTTTTACTTGAATTCCTTGCTTTTGTTTTCTCTTCTAGTTATATTCCCTTATCCTTGTCTCCTATGTTTTGCAGGTTTTCATTGGTTTGAGGATTTATTTTGTTTTTTAGTAAAAGCAGCTAGGAAGAACAATCCAGGAGTTTTAGGAAGTTTCCTCTTGCCTTTCTTGTTTCTGATTTTCATTCTAATTGATGGTATTTTTTTTAAAACAAAACAATATTTAAAGGCTTGCAATTTAAATTTCTAGAATAGGATTTGTAAAAGGAGAAAGCCCCTAGAAATGTACATCAATGAGTTATCATTTAATAAGCCTCAATTAACAAATTTCTTTACAAGATAAAAACTCCAATCTTGACATACTTTTTATATCTTGTAAAAAATAAAAGAAAATTACATAAAGCTCATTCTCCCGAATGGCTTCCCTGCTAATTTACTAACATTTGGTTCTTGCATTTTTATTTCATTTTCACATAATCATATGTATATACCTGAGTGTTTTCTATTTGTTGCAGTACCATTTCTTTTGGTTTTATACTTGGGCTATACTTCCATCGGTTTGATCCAACAGAGTTCATTCTAGAAGGAAGATTATTAAAAGAAACATCATTATGCTATCTTTTAAATTTTCACTTCACTATAATCTCTGACTATTTAATCATTATTCTGCTAAATAATATCTAAACTTAACACTTTAAGGGTTAATTCTATCATATGATAAGCTATAACATATTTCGCTACTAAAGCAACAAAGTTCATTAATGAAAGTTCAGCATCTTATCACTCTTCATGTCATCCCGATCTCTTAAGGAGTGTATTTGTCTCCCCATCCATTAATAAAATATTTTAGAGTGTATTTCAAAAATAATAAAAGACTTGAAATATAGGGGGTCTCACCAATAGCCAACCTACCATGATCATAGGCACTGATAGTTGTAACATTATCACAGCTAGTTATAAAGCTAGGATAATAACTTGTAGCCAAATAGTTATAATATAGGAGGTCTCATCACGAGCCGACATGTTCACTATTATTAGTACTGGTGTATGGCATTGTCAATATATGGTCACTAAGACAAGACAATGTATTTCAAAATAACTAAAAAGAATAAAATCATTATTACGTATTCCCCTAAAGTATAAACTAATGGATGGAATAATGATACTTCCAAGGGTTAAAAGGTGACTCTGTCAAGGCTATGGATGCCTGTTGGCAGCAGTGGCACCACCTGTGACATTCGATTATATCTTTAAGCTGAACTTATAAGTAAACGTTTTTTTTCTTTAGTTCAAGCTAACATCTACACATAGTTGTCTCAAATACGATTATACTCATATATCTAATACAAGAGATTTTATGTAGATGTTTAATTCTAAATGGTTTTCATAGAGATATTTCTAAAAGGAAAAGTTGAGTCCGAGCATCTTATCTTTATTTCTGTTTCTTTGAAATTCCTTGGTATTTTCCTAGAGATAATTGTTTCGCCCAATGTGTCACCAATTGTTGTAGTACTCAACAACACCCCATTTAATTTTTATTTTAGCCATATAATAAAATTATGGGGACCCTTTTTGCATTGCATGTAGGCTTTGAGTGTGTTTACTTCATTTCAAGTCTAATGTGCCTTTTATTTACATTTGTTTTATTTTTATAGTTTTCCTAAGTTTGATTAAGTTTGTTTGTTAATAGACTTTGTAAATAATTTTTTTTTAAACATCTTAATTATTTAGATTAATGAATAAAACATAGCCCTCGAGACCAAGCTCGTGTTACAACATGTGGAAATGACTCTCTACTAAACAAATAGTGGAACTTTAAGTTACCAGAGTATTATTTTGGAAACCTTTATAATCAAAGTTCGGTGATATATATTATAAAGTGGCTGTAGTTTATTGGAGACTCACATATCACGTAACCCTCCTCCACTCCCTTATATCAGAGAATTCCTTATCAGAGTTTTGTTATGTGTCACCACTCAAAACCTCTCTGATACGCGATAATCATTAACCTCTGAACTCCGATATCATATTTCCTCAATTTCAACTCCCTCTGATCGCCGATATCCCTAAAGGCCTCCGATCTCCGATATGTGATAATCTAATTACCTTTGATCTCCGATAGGCCTTCACTCCAACCTTCAACCTCTGATACACTCCAATCTCCGATATCCAAACCTGATTTGATTTATGTTGTTGATTAATTAAAATATCGTGCCCGCTACCATATCAGAACTTTTGAAGTGATACTCCAATATGAATAAACCCTCTGATCGTTTATTTAGTTGCGGATCTAATATAGTTATTAAAATGGATTAGTTATGATTTTGCATCCACTGCATATCGGAGCTACCCATATCGCAAATATTTTGTGTTGTCTCATTTTAAAAGTTGCGATGAGCTTACCTCCAATTCCACTCAAATGATGCCATGTGTCACTATTTGGTACAGTTGTAATGTTTTAATAAAAAAAACCATTTAATTTGTTTTAAGTCAGTCTCACAACTCATATTTTAGATTTTATAGTTTTCTTATACCTTGGCTTGTTTTTCTCGATTTCAACTAATTTTGGCCTTGTATTGACAGAGAAGCTTCCAAGATGAAATATACTAACATATCCAACAACTAATCCCTAAAGGAACCCCTCCAAGTGGCAAAGCGGATCTAAAATGGGTAAGCAATCGCTATCGTTGTTGAAACAATTGAATGTGGTCTTATCCAAGCATGAGCTAAATTGGGCATCTCCTCAAGTCGTAGCCATTCATATTCTGCCAAAATTTGATCTAAAGGAATAATTCAGCTCTATTTTACCGTTATTTTCTCCATCTATTGAGAAAATCAAGGGAGACTGTTAATATTCCCAGTATGTATAAATACCATCTCTGGGCTCTATAATAAAGGATTTGAATCATGGAAAATGCCTTTTCTACTCTGCAATTCAAGATTCTAAAAGAACTACTGTAATAGGGATTTAGGGCTATAAAGGAGAGGGGAGTTTAATCTCAGATTTGAGGAATAAAGAGATTTATCTTTTACATATCTGAACTATATATGATGAGCAGAGCTTGCACTATTGAAACTCATGTTTCATTAACAGAGTTTATGAGTTGTAGAGGACTATTGGATATCAGACAAGGGAAATGGATTTAATAAATTGGTATTTAATATACTATTGTTTTAATACTAGTTTCATTTTATAATAGGAGAGACTTGTGATTTTCAGTCATATTTCTGCATTATTATCTGTGAGTGATTTATTGCAATTATTTGTTGTTTATCTCTTCTCTTATGTGTTGAACTCTGATTTCTGAGTAACTACTTACTCATAGATCAACCTTTTAATTCTATCTTAACAAACAGTAATATTATGTGAACTATTTCCTTGTATTATTGTTTAATCATTCAAGTTGTTGGATTACTAATCATCATCATTTTTGTGAACTACTTCCTAAATGTTGTTGATTAATAATTCTGGTTAAAGGATCTTTGAACAAGTATGTTTAGTTATCATAATATAAATTAATTGAATGACTTTGTTAACTTGATGTTCACTATAAAACAAACATATTTAAATCTCAATCCAATTAGTTATCTTGCTCTCGGTTGGGTTAGATCTACATCTTCTTAATCGAGATAGCTTTAGGTTTTCTATCCTTTTTCTTGTATTCTAGTGTTATTTTATATTTAGATTTAATTCTACATTCCTAGAAGTCCTCTTATCAAAGAGGCAAACTTTAGTTGTGGCTTGGTTGAGTTCCAGATCAACTTAAGGATCACTTTATTGCCTGATCAGCAAGAGGGTTAATTTGATGTCTCTTCTCTATTGGTAGGTGAAATTCATATTTTAAACTAGTAGAGATAGAGAGAACATAATTGGACCTAGTTTAACCCATTGAAACCACCATTTCAATGGAAAAGTAGCTTCTCTAAGTTCCCGACTTGGTGGTCTCCCTTATAATGTTGTAGGCAGAGATTTTTGAGCCTTCAACAAGAACCCAACTAGGAAAACCCTCTACTTGATTGAGAATATTATTGAAGAATAATGAGTAATAGATCTATTAAAATACAATACATTTTCAATAAAGAATGTAATCATCTCCCTTCTTGAACTAAGCTTGAAACAATCCGCAAGACCCATGATCTTCTTTCCTTCTTTCCTTGCTCGGATGAGCTTTGAAATACTTGTGCAAATCCTAGGGAATAAGCCCCTATTTCCTAGTGCATGGGCTACTGCTATTTCTTAGGAATTAGCCCCTATTTCCTAGTTTATTCTCATGGAAATTCTTCCTTCTTCAATACTCTTATAAGCTCCTCTTGCACTCTCTTTCCCTCACAAGCTCACAAATGCGTGCTCAATAATGAATGCAATTGTGCCTTTTGTTACCACTCAGAATTTTTCCCTAGAAGTTATCAGAAGAAGGAAAAGACCGAGGTAACCACAAACCAATCTTTTAAGTTTAGGCTTTAGCCAACCTATGACTCAGAGAGGGCTCTCTCTATATGATTTAGCTTTGTTTTCTAGGATTTTAGGCTAGTTCTTAAATTTCAGGGGGTTTTGATTTGTATTGAAGGTTGGATGGTGGAATCCTTAAAACAGATGGATAGAATGAAGTCTCTGAACCATTGGGCTATGGATTCAAAGAAGGATAGAATAACTTGGATTAACTCATTAAAGGGAGTGTTCAAAGGGCAAGCTAGCAGAGTGAAGTATAGGTCTTTAGGTCAGATGGGTGAAATGATCTTAACTAGGGTGAAAGAGCACTTACGAATTCTCAGACCGGGATTAAAATGAAGAATAGAGGATAATCATGAGCAAAGGGCAATTAGGAATTATTTACTATAGATTAGAGGGAAACTACCTAAACTAAGGAGCAATCAAGAATTCCTTAACTTACATAATTAGCAGAAAACATTAAAATGTATAATAGTTAAAACAGAGTGCAATGAAGCAAGTTCTAAGATATCATTCCATACTATAGCATTCAGATTTCACATACATTAAAGATTATGGAAAAACTTTTAAAGAAAGATAACAACACAAGAGAAAATACTTGTCTGTACTTCGCACTACACATGAATCATGTGAAATGTCTTGGCTTTATTCATTAATCCAGCTTGTTGGTCCAAATAGTGATACAATAGCTTACAACCTTTGATAAAGAAATTCTATAGAAATGTCTAAGAATCCACCTACATACTTCGAATTGTGAAGTATTTATATAAAAACTATTACAAAATATCTCAAAACAAACTTGAGATTTATTCTAGGAAATACAAATATTTTCCTGCAAGAAGATGGAGACAGCTATTGAACTGTTTCATGTTGTCCCTTTTATTGTGGTACTACTGGCTCTTATGGTTGGATTTGTGGCCCTTTATGATGGCTTGTAGTTGTGGTCTTTCACACTGGAATCTTCTTCAATTTTGATCATTCACCTCATACTCTTTAACCCTGATACTCTTTGACTATGCTGCCCTATTTTCATCTATTTACCTGGTTGGTCTCATTTTTGCTATGCAGTAACTTTTTGTTGTAAATTTATCACAGTAAATCATTTTTTGTCTCCCACCATTATGCATCAAGTAATTTTACATTCATCATCCCCCTATAGATCTCATCTGCTTCAGTATACTTGGAAAAACTGGGCTTGGTGAGGAACAAGTGTTTTGTCTCATGCTCAAGGAAAAACAAGTTCTCAAATGTGTTGTACAAGACTTTTCCTATTGGAAGTGCTTTTATGGATGAAGTGCTTGCTTGTTCCTTAGCCAACTGTCTGAGTTTGTTATCATAGTCTAGCATTGTCATAAGTTTATCATTAATAACTAATGGACTGGGCAGACCTTTCTCCCTCGAAATTTGGAATTTAGCCATGAACCTATCAATGGCTACCTGCATGTTGTGGCACTTTTCTTCTAAGTTAACCATAAGGTTCCTTTTGGAAAGCACCTTCCTTATTTACAAATTGGTCTCAGTTCTATCTTCTATATTGAGTTCTTGGAGCTCATACCTATTCTTGCTATTGAGGAAGTGGATGAGTCTATTGGCATCCTCAGGCTTATCTCCCAACTCCTCCTTTACTTTCTGGATGGCTTCTATAGCTATTTTTACTAATTCTTTCTGCTCAAAAATAACTTGAATTGATGGCCAAATATCCTTGACAAAGTCAATAACATTGGCCCACAACATTTCCTTCATTTTCCCAAGGGGTTTCTACAGTGTTAAATCTTTCTCTAAGACTTTGATTCTTTCACTCATTCTTTGAGCCTTTTGTGCTTCTTCATTGTGCTTAAGTTGGGCAAGTTTGTAGTCAGTTTCCAAACTTGCCACCTTTTCTTTCAATCTGTTCATTTCTGTATCCTGGATAGACATCTATCCCATGGCTTTAACCAATTCTATTGCTTTCTCTCCTGATGCACCTATTGTTGTAGATTCTGCTGTGATTCGCAATGTTGTGGAAAGTGGAGCTGTAGGTGCCAGTGAAGCTACCAGTGTAGAAGGGACTGTTGTGGATACTGTAGGGATGAAATCTTTAAAAGTTGTGGCCAAGTCACTTTTCTTCAATTGAATTAAAGTGTCTAACTCCTTTTATGTTGCCTTTAATTGATCATTCAGCTTTAGGACCAAGTCCATCAACTCCTCATGTCTGGTTTGGCTCTCTATGACTTCTAGAGTTTAAGGATGTTGCAACTGGGGTATTTTTAATTGCCTCTTAAGTGCAACAATATCATCATTTTTCTTTTCTATAATCTGATCTGTAGGTTTTATATCCTTGGGATTGTGTCCCAATTCAATCACTAAGTCCTCTAAGGACTTGATCCTAGTATCCTTGGCCTGTGAGGAGGCCTTCTCTAACTAAAATTATGTTGAAATGTTGTTCAAAGAGTTTTATAGCTAATGAGCAGCTATGGCTTTACCTATCAAGGTAGAGTATATCATCTCTCCAGCCTGTTTATGCAATTCAATCTGGTCTATGGGATGAATATCCCTTGCCAACATCTCAAAGTCAACCCTTTTGAAATCAGATGTTGTCTTGGGTTGCTGTGTTGTAGGTTTGATGAAAGACATCTGCAGCTTTCCCTCTTTAATGTCAAAGGTTGACATTAGTCTTGTTTTATTGGTGGGAGACAGCTTTAGGTACTGAGCATATGTTTGGGCCTTAATCCTCTCATTTCTCTCTTTGATTTCCTTGTAATTGTCTTTTATGTCCTGGTCTTTATCAGCAAGCCTGATTAAGGAAGATACTTCCACACTAAGCTTCCTTTCCAACATCTGATTCTGTGATGAGGAAGGCTCTTGCATGCCTTCAGAGTAGTAGGCCTACTTCTTTCTACTTCTGTGTTGGTAACCTGTGATGATTCTTCTATGTATTCTTGTTCAGAGGCTGGATTGAGCCTTTTCCTCTTGCTTGTTTCCTGTTGTAAATTCGAGGTGTCCATTCCTGAAGTGGAAACTCCCTCTCTATTTCTTTTTGGAATATTCTCCTCATTATAAGGAGTCTGCATGATTGGAGGGGTTATCATGGCTCTTTCTTGCTCTTTTGGTACCTGTGAAAAAGAGCTCTCATCAAGCTGCTTTTCCAAATCAATCAGAGCATTTTCTACATCTACCCTCATGCTACCTCTGTCTACTAAAGTATTTTCCACCCATTCTATTTGATTTGCATATGCCTCTATTTTTGGTATGGGGTGGTGGATGAAAGGTCCTAGCTTGACCTTTTGCCTTTTCTTAGTAATGAATTCCAAAGGGTCATATCTCCATACAAAACTCCTTTGGAATTTCATTCTCTTGGCAACTTATATGGTGCAAGTAGGCAACCATATATTCTGATTTCTGTGTGGTTTTGGTAAAGGTACCAATCACCCACTTTGGTTTGCTTGGAAAGCTATAGGACTCTCTTTATCTCTGGGCTTATCCTAGGTGGAGGATTCCTTGTGAGCATAGTCATGATTAGATGCACAAAAGAGTCTATGAAGTCAGAGTATGTATAAGGTGAACTAAACTCATGGAAAAGTGGGGTCTAAAAGATGACAGTTCTGGGTTGGCCCTTGGTGTCAAGCTTTTGAAGAGTGAAAGGAAACTTATCCTACTAATAGTACAAAAATAGATGGTACAATACAGAAGAGTATTTAAACATCCTCTCATTTCCCATTCTTGTGAATTTCTCATGCATTCTATCAGCTACGATTGTGGCAAAGTTATATATGGTTATAGGAGGTTGTCCTGGAGTATAGATGGACATGAAAGCAAGGATAATTCATCAATGTACTCACTTGTGGTATAACCTAACACACATGATATCATAGCGACAATGTTTTGGCCCCATGGAGAGAAAATAGCTGCTACATATGGGGGGGTCCTTAGGGATGTGTTTTTTCTCCCTAATGAAGGTTTGGAACAATTGGGCCAATTTTACAGGGCTAAGCTTCGAATATTGGTCCAACAGGTCTCCAATTGAGAGTGGGGTTAGGTTTGGCCCTTGTTGGAACTGTAGCATTTCATTAATGGACTCAGTTATGATAGTGAATAGGACCTTCTAGTCATGAGACATTATGGTTATGTGGTCGGGGATGTAGCATGCATAGCACATATGAATGATTTCTAGAAAGATGTGAACTTAGGGGAACTGGTATTTGGGAAAATTTGACTCCCAAAGGCAAATCTCATCATCATGGTTAAGGTATTTGTCCCTACTTTGACAATGCACTTTGAGCAGGGGCTCTAGGGTAGTGGTATCTGTTAACACCCAGGTTGTTCCCTATGACTCCCAAGGGAATACGGCCGGGGTAACCACTAACCAATCTTTGGATCACCGTTTCTAGCCGAACTGTGATCAGAGAGGGCTCTCTCTTTATGATTTGTATCTGTTATGATAGTGTTTTAGGCTAGGTATTATGCACAGGTTTTGTTTATGTTTTGGTTGAAGAGTTTCTTTCAGGTCTTGTGATGTAGTATTCAAAGAGTCAAATATCATTGGGCAATGGAGTCTGTGGCTGCAGATGTCTAGAAACCTTGAGGTGAATTGGTGAAACTTACAGGGCCATTTGGATACTTCATAGAACAAAATTTTTGATTTATAACATGAACAGATGAATCAAGCAGTGAAAGCATTTAAGAATTTTCACTAAAGTATTTAGGTATTTCCACCAAACTAGTTATGAGAAACGGATAGATGTCTCAGGAGCAAACTTGAATCCCTGGGAATGTCTATCACTGTAAAAGATATAGTTTTAAAGTGCAGCAATTAAGAATTGCACTTCATTCACTATATCTGAAGAAAACATGGATAATAGCTCAGATTGAGTTCAGGGTAATCAGTGATTAAATCCTGGAACTATTCTTCTACTTTGCTATTAAGTGTAAAACATTTAAACAATAAAAGAGAACAAAAGACTCGAAAACATGTAACACAGAGATTTAAGAAAGACTTATTGTTTTATGAAACACTCTGGAATCCTGCAACATTCACCATTCATCACAATGCATCAAGGTACGCCAAGCTTTGGAAATTCCATTCACCCTTTGTATTATTTCTCTGAGAATTTTACAGCAAGTGAGATCTCCAAAATGAAAATAACAACAACCCCTTAAGCTTCTGTGAGGGGCGAATATATACATACGATTTTACAAAAATATCTGAGTTCTAAGTTATCTCAGACTTAATGTTCTCACCAACTTTTGAGATATTATTATCAGAAATTTATTACAGCATTGAATACAAAATAAAGGCGTCTTGATGTTCTGTCAGAAGATATTTTGGCCTTTGGGAGCTGCTAAGTCGGTTGGGATACTTTGATCAAATGCTGGAGAACCCGACTTTATGGCTCGTGCGCTGTATTTTGGCTCTGCCACCTGTGATTGTGATTGCTGCTGTGGTGAGTAAATAGCCCTGCTGAGTTGGCTCAGCATCTGTCTTTTCCTTGTGGATTTATCCACCAAAATTCTGCCTGTGCATGACTGTTCATAAACTGGAGAAAATTAACGCTACAGGTTCTGGCCTGATAAGATTATCTGTGTCAAATTCCTCCATACTTCCTGTGTCGGCAATTGGTGTTTTATGATTGCCTCCATAGTTTCATCTGCTTCTGTATACTTAAAGAAATTTGGTGGTGTATCAAACAGGTGATCAATTTCATTCATAATAAAAAACAGGTTATCCACCCTATCATACAAATTCTGCCCCGATGCTGGCCCTGTTTCTGCTGAGGTACTGGGCTGTTTTGAAATTTGTGCTGCAGCATGGGCATCAACCCTTTTGATGTAGTTTTCCAGGGTAAGCAGTCTTCCTACACTGCTTAATATGCTGGGGAGGCCTCTGTTCTGTAATGCCAGGAATCTGTCCAGGAATTTGTTGATCTCGGTCTGCATATCCTGTGTTCTCCTCTCCAGCGTTCCAACTAGGCTTCTTAGTGTCAGGACTCTTTTAATTACTGAGATTGTCTCAGTCCTGTTGGTAATTCCTATTGTGGCCAGCTGAGAGCTTGTCTTGTTATTTAAAATATTGATCATTCTGCTGGCAGCATCTGGCATGTGGCCAAGGCTTGCTCTAGCTCTGTGTATTTCCTTGTTTGCCTTTGTGATGAGTATTATTTGCTCATCCATAGTCTCAATATACTGCCACTGATTGGTGATGGATCGACCAATGTTGCCCCAGAGGACTGCTTTTAATTCTGCTGTTACTTTTTCTAGTGCAACCTCCTTTTCTAGTTCAGCTATTCTCTTTTTTAGAGCTTTTACCTCTCTTTCCTTTGCTGCCTCATTCTGCTTGCTTTTGTCAAATCTTTCATTCACCTTAGTCAAAGACCTTTTGACTTCATCAAGCTCTTTCATTTGGGATTCAAGAACTTGGATCTCAGCTTGCAACCTCTGCATATCCAGACTAGGAGTCTGCTCTGTTGTTGGCGTAGTTGTTGCTGTGGATGGTGCTGTAGTTCTTGTCTGCTGAGGAGGAAGAGTAGTTGTTGGAGGAGCTTCTTAAAGATTGATTACTTCGGGAGGGGGCTGGGAAGTTTGGCCCTCTTCTCTCTCTTTCAATGCTGTCTGTAATGCTGCCTTTGCAGCTTCTGATTGTCCTAGCTGGTCTTGAGTCCGAACCAGCTCCTTGTATAAGGATATCATCAAATCCGTAGCATCCTTTTCTAGCCTTTGCTGAGCAACTTCATCTGTTTGAGGATGGATGGTGGCTGGGAGCTTGATTTTCCTCCTTAAGGCAGCCATGTCTTGATCCCTTATCTTCAACAGTTCTTGGATACCTTTAACATCTTTAGGATCATGTCCTATTTCTATAATTACATCCTCCAAGGACTTGATTCTGTTGTCCTTGGCTTGTGATGAAGCCCTCTCCAATTCTAGCTGAGAGGCTGTATTATCCAGGCTGCTCTTCAATTTGTAGTTTTCCAATGTTTCATCTGCCAAGGAGGCATACACCATTTCACCAGTTTGTTTATGCAGTTCGATTTTATCCATAGGGTGTATGTCTTTAGCCAGAACCTCCATGTTGGTCCTTAGGTAATCCGAGGTAGATTGGGGATGCAGAGTTGTGGGCATGAAATGACTCATGATCATTTTGCCTTCACTTACATCAAAGGCAGACATGAGTCTTTGCTGATTGGTGGGAGCCAGGTTCAGCAAATGATTGTACAGCTGTACTTTAATAGGATCACTCCTCGTTTTAATGTCAATAAACTGCTGTTTGATGCTTACCTGTCCTTCTTTGTGCTGGCTGGAGGAGCTGACCTCTCCTCCTATAGCTCTATCATGTTCATGCTGGAATGAACTGGCTGAAACTTCTCCGCTGGGTGGGCCCATGCCCATTGCTTGTCTTATTGCCGCATCATCTTCTGGGAAGTCATTCAACCTTTGCCTTTTCTCTCCCTGATTGATGGATGAAGTCAGGGGAGTCTCTCTATCTCTTTTCCTGGTTAAGTCCTCCTTTTGTGGGGTTTGGAGGACCGAGGCATCAAAAGTAGTTTCTGCCCTAGGAGGCACTATATTCTGAGCCTGTTGCTTAGTGGAACTAGGAGTTTCAATCACCCTTTCTTGCTGCAAGGGTTGCTGTTCCTTAAGTGGCACTTCTTCTTGCTGTTGCCCTTCTTGCTGCTGCTCCATCTCTTCTTGCTGTTGCACCAATTTTTCCACTTGCTCTTCTATCAATGGGGGTGGCTGTTCCACCTGTTTCCCTTTATCTTTACTGGATGTTTGTGGTGTTTTCCCGGCAGCTTGCTGCTGTGTTGTTGATGATGAAGCGGCTGATCCAAGCTGTCTTCTGTATGAATGAGGAACCTGTCCACAATTTTCCAAGTCAGCTTGCTTTTGTATATTTCTAGCTTCTCTTTCTAGAAGCTCTTCAGCAGTTATTTCTTCTTCTAAGGTACCCTCTTCCCAATTTGATGCATTGGCATACTGTTCAATCTCAGGTTGTCTCTTGTGTGCATAACTACCCAATTTGTATTTTATCCTCCTGAGGGAGACAAAATGATTGGGGTCATAGGGTATCCATTCAAAACTAGTTTGCAGTCTGAGGCCTTCCAGGATAGTGTTTGCCTCTTTCCATCCCTCTTCTTTCTTATTGTAAAGGAAAGGACCCAGCTGGCTTCTCACCTTTAGCTGTGACTTCTTGTTCTTGCTCTGAAAATGCAGGTAGTCTGAGTTGCCAAACTGTCTGAAATATTCCAAGGCAAAAAGCCTCATGGGGACATACCTTGGCAATCTAAAAGGTGTCAACTCACAGCCATATATTCTGATGACTGTGTGGTTTTGGTAGAGGTACCAATTACCAATGCTGTAGGTTTTGTTTAGGTGAAGAACTCTCTTCATATCATCAGTTAGCCTTGGAGGAGGAACACCATGCAATACTGTCAAGGCTGGACAAATGAATAAGTCAATGAACTCATTGTATGGGTAAGGTGACACAGATGTATAGTGAAAGACAGAGGTCGAGAACACCACTGATCTTGGATTTCCTTGGGCATTGAGTTGCTTCAAAGGAAAAGAGAAGGTAGCTGGTTGATAAAACAAGAAGAGGTGGTATATGTATGAGGTATACCTGAATAGTCTTTCCCTCTTCAAGTTCATAAACTGGTCATGGATTTTATCTGCAATGTATGTAGCATAATCATAATGCACAGCTGGGGGCTTACCAGGAGAGAATAGAGACAGCATTGCCATTATGGTTTCATCCACATCCTCCATTCCCTTGAATCCTAGGGCATAGCTGATCAAATCCACTAACATCCTGCCTAATTCATTCAAGTACTGATATCCAATAGGAGGAGTTCTGAAGGATTCAGAGCCTGGTTTCACAAACAGCTGATTAATCTTAATGACTTGGTCGGTTGTCAGCCTGCTTCCTTTCTTTATCAAATTCTGCATATTGAGGGGGGTCAATTGCTTGGCAGTATGGAAGTGCAGCATCTCATTAATACTCTCTGAGGTGATCTGGAACAAAACTAAGCCTGAGGGGCTAATGACAGCTCTTCGGCTTGGGTCATAGCATTCCTGGCAGCTGTATATCAACTCTGGCATAGGATTTACCTGGGGGAGGTTATAGATTGGCAGGTTTGAGTCCCAGATTCCCAAAATGTCTGCTCCACTAAGATGCTGGGCTTTCAACTCATTCAGCATCTGAATATTATATTTGGAGCCCATAAGAAACCAGTCCAACATTTGGTAATCCATATCTCCCAGGGCTTTCCACTCCAATTCCTGGTGAGGGGCATTGAGGGGCTTGATGTTGAGAGCAATGGGAGTCTCCATGATCTTTTTCAAAGTTCAACAATTGTAGGTGGATGGTTTAATTGGAAGCAACACAGAGTAGAAGTGATTTTCTGTAAAAATAGTTTGTATCTCAGATACCAGAGGAGGAATTTACACAACAGCAGTTGAAATACTGTTTGTTTCAGGAGCAGGGCTTCTCTATGGTCTCACTATGTCCTCTTTTAGCGGGTGAATTGAGTTTAACAAGAAATTTGCCGGGAATACGCGGTGAATGTTGTTTTTTGAGCGAAATTACAGGTATTAAGGCTCGGCTGGTGTTTTTGGACTTCACAGTTGCAAATGTGGACGTGCAGAGGGAAATGGCCGGTGAAAATATAATTTTTAAGGTCTCCTTAGCCCTCTGAGTAACTTTAATTTCAATAATAGGCGTATGGAGGGCAGCAAACGGTAAATACCTGTTAATTGACGAACAGAGGTTGCATGGGCGTGCACGGTTGGAGCTCTGGAGGTCGCCTTGGTTCACTGAGTAGGTTGGCGAAAATTTGGACGTAAACAGCCATGCAGAGCCGAAGTAGCGACAGGAGTAAAAAGTGAGAAAAACACGGTTTTTTGGGTTAATATGGACCTTTTTACCATTTTGGCGCTTTTTAGTGATGACGTCAGCATGACGTCATTGGTGGGTCAAGGTGAGGTGACGTCAGCTGACGTCATCGGGTGACGTGGCGGTATGCTATTGGTCCATGGGGGCGATGAGGTGGCAGCCATGTCATCAGCGAGGTGGACCAATCAACGGGAAAAGGATAAGCAGAAATGACGTGGCGATATAACATAGGAGGGCAGCTGGCGGTCAGGACCGTAGCGGTTATGGTTAAGGCTAGCCACTACGGTCTCTCGGGGCGGTCTGGGTACGGTGCTGAAAGTGTCAGGCCTGGCTCCGAGAGCCCTTATTGTTTGACGCGTGGCCTGCCCGTGACGTGACGCAACGTCACTTTCTCGGGCGGTAAAGGACCACCATGGGGGCCGCTCCGATATCGCTGTGGATCGTCGGATCCTTAAGATCTGATCCGACGGTGGGTGAGGTAAAAAGGTGCTTGATTTATAAGCGTAGGCGGAAAACTTTGTAATATGGTTTTTTAATGGTTTTTCAATGTTTTCCATTAAAACAAACTGCGCGCTAACCTTTTGGAAATGTGCCAGAGGCGGGCTTTTTAGACTTTGGGTAATTTTTGCAAAGGATTTAAGGGTAAAAGAGGGTTTATAAGGGTTTTTTCAATGCAAATGGTGGTTTGAGGAGCAAGTTGGCTTGTAGCAAGGGGGAATGGGACGTGATAGGTTCACCAAGGTGACCAGAGGTCACTTTGGTTCCTTTTGAAGAACATATGGCTATAATGCCAAGGGGAGGAGTATTTATAGAATTTGGGGCTTTATACACCATAGTGTTAATATTATTAGGGGACAAGGTAAGATGGGGGAGCTATATAGTAGAATTAGAGGTTAATATGAATGAGGGAGCAAATGAAGGGGATCTCACTGAGTTTATCTGAAATTGATTTAGTTTAGAGACTAGATCAAAATGAAAAAGATTTTAGACAAGAAATGTGGCTTCTGAATGAACAAGAACCACCATAAGACCATGATCTCTCTCCTGAAAAGGAAATGTTAGTAATGAAATGAAGGGGGAAAGGGAGGTTAGTCATGCTCCTTGCTGCAATTTGATGGAATTAACCACTTTGTCCATTGACAGATTTTGCCTTGGCAAAACACCTTTTGACATATGTGTAATGGTGAAAATACCCTTTCTGCAACCACAACTGCTTACCCAGCTATTTTCCTAGCATTTTTTGCTTCTCCTTGGAGGGTGCATTTGGACTTGCAAACCCTTACTTGCCTTTTCTTTTCTTTGGCTTTTTCTTTATTCTTTTCTATCTACTTCTACCCTTATTTCTTCCAAGGTCCCAGATTGAGCTGTTGGGAACCTTTTCTTCTCTACCTGAACTACTTGTCTGCCAAGATTAAGCAGTTTGGACAGACTTCTTTCTCTATTCTATAACTCAAAATTGAAACATGGCATGATCCAGGTTAAACTGTTGGATCATCCACCAAAATTGAAATAAGGTCATCAACATTTGAAACACTTTACACACCTCTTGTTCTCTAGGAAATATGGGATCTTTGTGATACCAAAGCAGAGCATATTTGGACTTTCCTTGGCCAATCATGAAATATGAAACCTATTGGTATAGGTATCCAACAGTGGCTCCACATGGGGATGGTTTTTCTTTTGAAAGACCAAGAACAGCAGGTCAGATTGCCTTGTTCCTTGACTGCCCATCTTAATCTTGAAATTTGCTGCATAAATGTGTCAAAATTGTGTGCTTCCTCTTTGAAAGACCTCTGATTCTATTTGCCTCTTGCTGGTTGGTGAATCACTTGGAAAACTGTATTTTACAATCTAAAACAGAAAACTATATGTACATCCGCATATATACAATGAATCCTTAGTTTCTACTCATGGGGAATAGTCAAAGTAGTGCTTCAGCATCCTGCCATTGACAGGACCTTCATCCAAGTCAGTTTCAGTCAGACTTTTAAGGAAGTAAGTGTTGTTACCTTGTACTGCTTGGACAGCAAATGGTCCTCTCCATAAAGAGTCAAACTTTCCATGTTTTCCTTTCTCTTCTCTTCTTGCATCCCACTTTAAGACTTTGTCCCCCACATTGAAATCTTCTGCTTTGGTTCTCCTATCAAAGGCCTTTTTCAATTTTTCTTGTAATATCTGCACTCTGCTGAAAACTTGTTCTCTAGTTTGCTGTAAACAGATTATCTGATTGATCCTCCTTTGCATATCATTTGGCTCTGCTTGGCTCTCTTGCAGAAGCTTCATAACCGGCACTCCTAGTGATGAAGGAAATTTGGCTTCTAATCCATAGACTAACTCATATGGGCTGGTCCCAATAGATCTTTTTGTTGTTAGTCTATCTGCCCATAAAGCATTTACTAGTTTCTTATGCCAGTTCTTTTTGTTCTCTTCCAGCACTTTCTTTATGATATTTATTAAACTTTTGTTTGATGATTCAGCAAGGCCATTTCCTTGAGGATAGTAAGCAGTAGAATGGCCCAAAGTAATGTGAAATTTATGGCAGAAGTTCACCATTTTCTTGGATCTGAAGGCAGCAGCATTGTCTGTTATTATCTTGTCCGGACAGCCAAATCTAGCCAGTATATTGTTTTCCAAAAACTAAATGATTACTGAATCATTTGCTTGTCTGCATGGGGCAGCTTCAATCCACTTGGTGAAGTAGTCTATTGCTGTTAGAATCCATCTGTGTTGCCCTGAAGATGAGGGATGAATTTCCCCAATGAAATCCAAGCCCCATTGTTGGAAAGGTCTCTCTGTTGCAATGGGCTTCAAAGGAAGTGGCAGCAACTGTCTTTTGCCTTCAAACAGTTGGCATTTGTGGCATGAGGTTGTGAATTTCTTAACATCTGTGAACATGGTGGGCCAGTAATAACCAGCCCTCAATATCTTGTCCACAGTGGACTTCCAGTACAAATGTCCACCACAGTCTCCAGCATGGAAATCTTGCATGATATTGTTAGTTTCATTCTCTATTAGACAGTGCAGCAATATACCTTCATGGTTTTTCCAAAGTAAATTTCCATCTATCACACAAAATCTAGATGTTTTCATTTTTAGGAACCTACACTTAGTTCTGGACAGTCCTGGGGGAGCACACAGGTTTTGTAACACATGGCAGATATCAGAGTACCAAGGAGATTGTTCAAAGGCTACATTGATCTTTGGAGTCGCCAGCTCTGTTTCACTGTCCAGTTGGTTGATATCTAAGGCTTGGAAGTTTGCTTCTGTCATTAATTTGGCCAAACCTTGCCCTTTTATCAGCTTTGTAGGTTTTATTTCAATGTCAAATTCTAGTATGTTTGCAATCCATTTTCCTCTCCTGCCCTTTAAGTTTTCTTGGGTGAGAATGTCTTTGACAATAGGACTTGGTACATAAGCCACAACATGGGAGTAAAGGATGTAAATCCTAAAGTCTTTAATAGCTTTGATCAAAGCATAGGCTTGTTTCTCCATAATTTGGTACTTTAGAGGGGCATCTCTAAGAGCTCTGCTGAAGAAGGCAATAGGCTTCTCATTCCCTTGGTCATCTTTCTGTAATAAAACAGCAGCAATAGTATGCTGGGAGGCAAAAGAGAAAATGATAAAGTCTCTGTCAAACTGAGGATTAGTTAACACTGGGGTTCGAGTCAAGGCCAATTTTATACTTTCAAAGGCTTGTTTTGTTTCAACAGTCCATTTGACCTTTGAATCTTTCTTTAGCATATTGTTTAGTAATCTGATTAATTCTACTAAATTTGGGATAAACCTTCTTAAAAAGTTGATTTTCCCTAAGAATCCTTGCAACTCCTTGACATTCCGTGGGTGAGGCATTTGTAGGATAGCTTGTATCCTATCTGGATCAATTCTTATGCCATCTTTTGAAATAATGTGTCCTAAGAGTTTCCCTTCTTCCAAGCCAAATAATGACTTCTTGGGGTTTAGGGAAATGCCATATTTCCTACATGTTATGAAAATCTGTCTCAAATGTTTCAAATGTTCTTGGTCAGATTTTGAAAAGGGTGTGAGATCATCTAAGTAAATGACCAAGAAGTCATGAATCTCTTTTGCAAAAGCAATGTCCATTGCTCTTTGAAACGTTGCCCCTGCGTTTTTCAATCCAAAGGGCATTTTTACATACTTGAAAGTTCCCCATGGGGTTGTAAATGCAGTTTTGTCTTGATCATCAGGGTGTACTAGGATTTGATTGAAGCCTGAGAATCCATCAAGCAATGATATCCTTGAAGCCCCTACTACTCTTTGAAGAATATGATCCATTTTGGGTAACGGGTAGTTATCTTTGAGTGATACTTGATTCAAATTCCTTAAATCTACACAAAGTCTAATCTCACCAGTTTTCTTTCTTGTAGGGACCAAATTTGAAATCCACTCAGAGAACCTGATTGGTGCTATGATACCAGCTTTGAACATTTTCTGTAATTCTTTTTCAATGGAAGGAACGAGCACAGGATTGATCCTTCTCAATTTCTGCTTGAATGGTTTTTTATTAGGCTTGAGGGGAATGGTGTGCTGGATGACAGAAGTATCATAGGACTTCAGATCCTCATAACCCCAAGCAAAAACATCTTGAAACTCTTTAAAGAGGTCAATGTATTTGGGTTTTTGATCAGGGGGCAAAGCAGCAGATAGTTTTATTATTTTAGGCTTGTCAATAGTACCAATGTTGCATTCTTCAACTGCTGCATCTAATGGCTGCATCTTTGGCTTCCTAGGGATGTCATTTGAATCAAAAATGTCCTCTAGCAGGGTAAGGCCTATTGGAAGGAAGTTGTCTTTGAGTTGTATGATTTCAGCTTCTGCGCTGGTCATCTCTTCACAGTCAATTTGGTGAATTTGCTGAATGTTTTCATTGCTGAAAATGGTTGGACTCAGTAATTGTTTTGCTGTTCTAGGTGACATTGGGTGAGCAGACTGTTGAAACGGTATTTGTGATGGACTTGCTCCATCAAGTATTTGTGATTGACTTGCTGACTCAAGTATTTGTGATTGACTTGCTGACTCAAGTATTTGTGATTGACTTGCTCCATCAATATCAATATTTAATCCTGTGAACTCTTGTTGCAAGGTTAAAAAATTGTTTATTTGCATGTCATCCTCAAATACTTGCCATTCTTTGACATTGTTTGGAATAGAGGGTCTGTATTTGACCTCGGCTGTGAAACAGTTATTGGGTTCTAATGGGAATTTGAAGGTGCTGGCAAACGTTGCCAAGCTGTGTGCATGGAGATTGTGGCCCCTTGGAATTTTTGTGATAACACACTCAGAGAAGGTCTCTAATATTTCAATTACAGCAGATCTGTAGGACCTCAATCTTTTGTCATTGGTGACAAAATTTCCTTTTACTTGTTGAATTACTAGATCAGAGTCTCCCATGATGGAGAGCCTAGGTGCTTGTAATAACCTTGCTAGTTTGAGACCTAGTAACAGAGCTTCGTATTCTGCCATGTTGTTAGTGCATCTAAAATTCAATCTATAAGCCCTGCCTTCTGCATAGTCTTTCTCTTTGTTATGTATCCACACTCCAGCTCCTGCCCCTAACTTGTTAACTGAGCCATCAAATTCTAGGACCCACAGGGTATCTTGCTGAACAGGAGATTTAAAATTCTGTCCATGAGATGGCAATGTGAGCAGGAGTTGGGGTTTCTTCCCCCATTTGTTTTCTAGGACAGCTTTATCACTTGTTTGACAATCTTTAACAACTAGAGGAGGGATGGGGTGTATTGTTGGTGTGCTTAATGTTTTGCAGGTGCTACTTACTTGATCAATGTTTTGTTCTTGTATGAGTGTTTCGGTCCTAATCTCATTGTTTGAAAGGCCTGCGCTGTCATTGAAGAGGATGAAGGAGTCTATGTCCGAATGGACAGCATATATTGGAAAATTTTGAGGCTTTTCTTCACTGCTGACCATGTACTTCATGAGTGTTTCCCTGTAAAGTCTTTTTGGTTGCCCAAAGACAGAGATAGTGGCATATGACATGTCTAATTGCAGGGAACCTTGGAGCTTGGCTCCCCATGATCTTGATAACAACATCCCATATTTAGGTGGGATATCAGCGACTACAACATCCATTAGAATGGTTTTGTTGGGATATTGAACCAGAGACACACATAAATCTTTTATTAGGCCCAAACATTTGACTTGGCTAGAATCAAAGGAAAACAGGTCTTTGTATGGTCTTGTTATATCCAAGTTCAATCTTTCCATGACTGCTTTTGGCATAAGGTTGTGAGAGGCGCCTGAGTCGAACATTGCATTATGTAGTATTTTATCATGAACATGCAGGCTGACATAAAAAGGTAAAACCCCTGTGACCATTGTTTTTCCATCTGCCTCTGGGCCAAACAGTAATTCTGGAGTGTCATCTAGCACATTTACATCATCTTTGCTAGTAGTGAGTTGAAGGGATTTTTTGATCTGTTTTTTGTATATGTCATGCTTGGCTAGCTCTGAGAGGGGAATTGCTATCTTTAGCTTGCCAATCTCTGTGCCTAGGTTAAAGGGTTTGTCAATTTGGGTTTTAGAGTCACGGATAGCAGTCTTTTCTTTGTTCATTAAATCTTCTTGTTGGATTTCATCTTGATTTTGAGACCTGCCCCTTTTACTCATGTCTTGAGGGGTAATGTTTGGATTAAGGTGAGAGGGCGGAGTTGCCATGGGCTGTTGTAGTGGGGACAGTAGTTCAGTAACCTCCTCAACTACAATTTCTTCTGCAGGAAAGTTTATTTTGTCATTGGGTTCTGTGACCATGGTTTCTTTAGACCTCTGTTTATCCTTTATCTTGTCGGGCTGGTTTACATTCACAGTCCTACTCCTCAGTTTATATTGTTTATGGACTTCATAGACAGCAGTATCATATCCTTGTTTGAAGTCAAAAGATTCTCCTGACTTGGTTTGGAATGTTTTGCTTTCATCCTCCTCATGGTCTTCTTGTGTTAAGAAAACGTGGCTTTTACCATCCAGACCCATTAAGTTAATTTCAGGATCTTCATTGAGCTGATTGGCTGTGGAAGTTTCTGCGTAGTTTTCTTGAAAAGGGGGTCTAATATCTTGGTCAGCACTTGTCTTTCCTATGTTTGGGTTCTGAGTTCTCCTAAAATTCGGGTTTCTAGGAGGGTTGCTTTGTGATGCTTCCCATGATGATTTTCTTTCAACTGATTCCACCCTTTCACCCAATCTCTTCATGCTGTTTAGTATTGCATCCAGCTTTTGATCAAAACCCGAGGGCTCTTCTCTGAAGCCAGTCTTCTTTTCCAACTTTGCCCTGTTTCTTTTGGCAATTAGGTTAGCTTCTACAGTGACTGCAACCCTTTGAGCTTCTGCAAGGGTTGGAGGATCTCTTTCTTTCAACTGATAGGCCATATCAGAATCAAAACCGTCAGGGAAGTTATACAGGGCCAAATCAGGAGGGGGCCTTAAGTTCTGCGGGATAGCATTATATACATTGTTAAACCTAGCACAATATTCCAAAACTGTTTCTTGAGGACCTCTTTTAATAGTGTTATATTCACCAAGTATGTGGAGTGGGTCTTTCTTTTTCTCCCATCTATTGGTAAACTCTTGGTACAGGTCCTCAGGGGTTGCAATGGAATTTGCATTTAGGGATCTAAACCAAGTTCTAACATCCCCAGTTAAGCTTTGGACAAAAATTCTCATCCTGACACTGTCATCATCTATTTCATAGGTCTCAAAGTGGTCTTGCATCTTCTTAGCATGCTGGACAGCTGTCAAAGGGCCATGGGAGTCAAAAAATGAGATTTTGGTTTGGTAGTCTTGGGGTAGGGCTGGAGCATTAGCTGGTATCTGCAGGGGTGCATACCGGTTAGCCATGTTTATGAAGTTTAGGGGATTAATAGGAACAAACGGAACAGCAGGGATTACTGGTGTAACAGGGTTAGTGGTATGGGTTACAAGCGGGGAACTGGTTGAAAGGGTATGTGCAGATGGTGAAGATGGGAGAGGAGGGCTCTGAGGTGTTGATGATGAACTAGGGGAACTAGGAGTGGACCGGAAAAGAACTTTGCAGGGTGTGGGAATGCAGATAGGCTGATCTGAAATTATATCTGACTCAGCAGGCTTCTCCTGCTTTTGCTGTCTCCTAATGTTCTTTGGAATGATATTTGGATTATCAACAATGATAGGTTGATTAGGGTCAGGGTTTGCCCTAGTGTGCCTTGGGTTTCTTTTGGGAGCCAGCTTCTAGATATTCTTTTGAATTTGTACAAGAAGTTTATATATGCAAGGACTGGATGAAAATTTTGGAATGGCTATATATGTTTCAAAGCTAGGATGAAGATTCCCTAATTAGCTCTTCCCTAAAGCTGTCCCTATATTACAGAAACAGTCCTAAGATAGATAGTAATTAAAAAATCTTAAGAAGTCCCCAGTGGAGTCGCCAATTATGTTAACACCCAGGTTGTTCCCTATGACTCCCAAGGGAATACGGCCGGGGTAACCACTAACCAATCTTTGGATCACCGTTTCTAGCCGAACTGTGATCAGAGAGGGCTCTCTCTTTATGATTTGTATCTGTTATGATAGTGTTTTAGGCTAGGTATTATGCACAGGTTTTGTTTATGTTTTGGTTGAAGAGTTTCTTTCAGGTCTTGTGATGTAGTATTCAAAGAGTCAAATATCATTGGGCAATGGAGTCTGTGGCTGCAGATGTCTAGAAACCTTGAGGTGAATTGGTGAAACTTACAGGGCCATTTGGATACTTCATAGAACAAAATTTTTTATTTATAACATGAACAGATGAATCAAGCAATGAAAGCATTTAAGAATTTTCACTAAAGTATTTAGGTATTTCCACCAAACTAGTTATGAGAAACGGATAGATGTCTCAGGAGCAAACTTGAATCCCTGGGAATGTCTATCACTGTAAAAGATATAGTTTTAAAGTGCAGCAATTAAGAATTGCACTTCATTCACTGTATCTGAAGAAAACATGGATAATAGCTCAGATTGAGTTCAGGGTAATCAGTGATTAAATCCTGGAACTATTCTTCTACTTTGCTATTAAGTGTAAAACATTTAAACAATAAAAGAGAACAAAAGACTCGAAAACATGTAACACAGAGATTTAAGAAAGACTTATTGTTTTATGAAACACTCTGGAATCCTGCAACATTCACCATTCATCACAATGCATCAAGGTACGCCAAGCTTTGGAAATTCCATTCACCCTTTGTATTATTCCTCTGAGAATTTTACAGCAAGTGAGATCTCCAAAATGAAAATAACAACAACCCCTTAAGCTTCTGTGAGGGGCGAATATATACATACGATTTTACAAAAATATCTGAGTTCTAAGTTATCTCAGACTTAATGTTCTCACCAACTTTTGAGATATTATTATCAGAAATTTATTACAGCATTGAATACAAAATAAAGGCGTCTTGATGTTCTGTCAGAAGATATTTTGGCCTTTGGGAGCTGCTAAGTCGGTTGGGATACTTTGATCAAATGCTGGAGAACCCGACTTTATGGCTCGTGCGTTGTATTTTGGCTCTGCCACCTGTGATTGTGATTGCTGCTGTGGTGAGTAAATAGCCCTGCTGAGTTGGCTCAGCATCTGTCTTTTCCTTGTGGATTTATCCACCAAAATTCTGCCTGTGCATGACTGTTCATAAACTGGAGAAAACTAACACTACAGGTTCTGGCCTGATAAGATTACCTGTGTCAAATTCCTCCATACTTCCTGTGTGGGCAATTGGTGTCTTATGATTGCCTCCAAAGTTTCATCTGCTTCTGTATACTTAAAGAAATTTGGTGGTGTATCAAACAGGTGATCAATTTCATTCATAATAAAAAACAGGTTATCCACCCTATCATACAAATTCTGCCCCGATGCTGGCCCTGTTTCTGCTGAGGTACTGGGCTGTTTTGTAATTTGTGCTGCAGCATGGGCATCAACCCTTTTGATGTAGTTTTCTAGGGTAAGCAGTCTTCCTACACTGCTTAATATGCTGGGGAGGCCTCTGTTCTGTAATGCCAGGAATCTGTCCAGGAATTTGTTGATCTCGGTCTGCATATCCTGTGTTCTCCTCTCCAGCGTTCCAACTAGGCTTCTTAGTGTCAGGACTCTTTTAATTACTGAGATTGTCTCAGTCCTGTTGGTAATTCCTATTGTGGCCAGCTGAGAGCTTGTCTTGTTATTTAAAATATTGATCATTCTGCTGGCAGCATCTGGCATGTGGCCAAGGCTTGCTCTAGCTCTATGTATTTCCTTGTTTGCCTTTGTGATGAGTATTATTTGCTCATCCATAGTCTCAATATACTGCCACTGATTGGTGATGGATCGACCAATGTTGCCCCAGAGGACTGCTTTTAATTCTGCTGTTACTTTTTCTAGTGCAACCTCCTTTTCTAGTTCAGCTATTCTCTTTTTTAGAGCTTTTACCTCTCTTTCCTTTGCTACCTCATTCTGCTTGCTTTTGTCAAATCTTTCATTCACCTTAGTCAAAGACCTTTTGACTTCATCAAGCTCTTTCATTTGGGATTCAAGAACTTGGATCTCAGCTTGCAACCTCTGCATATCCAGACTAGGAGTCTGCTCTGTTGTTGGCGTAGTTGTTGCTGTAGATGGTGTTGTAGTTCCTGTCTGCTGAGGAGGAAGAGTAGTTGTTGGAGGAGCTTCTTCAAGATTGATTACTTCCGGAGGGGGCTGGGAAGTTTGGCCCTCTTCTCTCTGTTTCAATGCTGTCTGTAATGCTGCCTTTGCAGCTTCTGATTGTCCTAGCTGGTCTTGAGTCCGAACCAGCTCCTTGTATAAGGATATCATCAAATCCGTAGCATCCTTTTCTAGCCTTTGCTGAGCAACTTCATCTGTTTGAGGATGGATGGTGGCTGGGAGCTTGATTTTCCTCCTTAAGGCAGCCATGTCTTGATCCCTTATCTTCAACAGTTCTTGGATACCTTTAACATCTTTAGGATCATGTCCTATTTCTATAATTACATCCTCCAAGGACTTGATTCTGTTGTCCTTGGCTTGTGATGAAGCCCTCTCCAATTCTAGCTGAGAGGCTGTATTATCCAGGCTGCTCTTCAATTTGTAGTTTTCCAATGTTTCATCTGCCAAGGAGGCATACACCATTTCACCAGTTTGTTTATGCAGTTCGATTTTATCCATAGGGTGTATGTCTTTAGCCAGAACCTCCATGTTGGTCCTTAGGTAATCCGAGGTAGATTGGGGATGCAGAGTTGTGGGCATGAAATGACTCATGATCATTTTGCCTTCACTTACATCAAAGGCAGACATGAGTCTTTGCTGATTGGTGGGAGCCAGGTTCAGCAAATGATTGTACAGCTGTACTTTAATAGGATCACTCCTCCTTTTAATGTCAATAAACTGCTGTTTGATGCTTACCTGTCCTTCTTTGTGCTGGCTGGAGGAGCTGACCTCTCCTCCTATAGCTCTATCATGTTCATGCTGGAATGAACTGGCTGAAACTTCTCCGCTGGGTGGGCCCATGCCCATTGCTTGTCTTATTGCCGCATCATCTTCTGGGAAGTCATTCAACCTTTGCCTTTTCTCTCCCTGATTGATGGATGAAGTCAGGGGAGTCTCTCTATCTCTTTTCCTGGTTAAGTCCTCCTTTTGTGGGGTTTGGAGGACCGAGGCATCAAAAGTAGTTTCTGCCCTAGGAGGCACTATATTCTGAGCCTGTTGCTCAGTGGAACTAGGAGTGTCAATCACCCTTTCTTGCTGCAAGGGTTGCTGTTCCTTAAGTGGCACTTCTTCTTGCTGTTGCCCTTCTTGTTGCTGCTCCATCTCTTCTTGCTGTTGCACCAATGTTTCCACTTGCTCTTCTGTCAATGGGGGTGGCTGTTCCACCTGTTTCCCTTTATCTTTACTGGCTGTTTGTGGTGTTTTCCCGGCAGCTTGCTGCTGTGTTGTTGATGATGAAGCGGCTGATCCAAGCTGTCTTCTGTATGAATGAGGAACCTGTCCACAATTTTCCAAGTCAGCTTGCTTTTGTATATTTCTAGCTTCTCTTTCTAGAAGCTCTTCAGCAGTTATTTCTTCTTCTAAGGTACCCTCTTCCCAATTTGATGCATTGGCATACTGTTCAATCTCAGGTTGTCTCTTGTGTGCATAACTACCCAATTTGTATTTTATCCTCCTGAGGGAGACAAAATGATTGGGGTCATAGGGTATCCATTCAAAACTAGTTTGCAGTCTGAGGCCTTCCAGGATAGTGTTTGCCTCTTTCCATCCCTCTTCTTTCTTATTGTAAAGGAAAGGACCCAGCTGGCTTCTCACCTTTAGCTGTGACTTCTTGTTCTTGCTCTGAAAATGCAGGTAGTCTGAGTTGTCAAACTGTCTGAAATATTCCAAGGCAAAAAGCCTCATGGGGACATACCTTGGCAATCTAAAAAGTGTCAACTCACAGCCATATATTCTGATGACTGTGTGGTTTTGGTAGAGGTACCAATTACCAATGCTGTAGGTTTTGTTTAGGTGAAGAACTCTCTTCATATCATCAGTTAGCCTTGGAGGAGGAACACCATGCAATACTGTCAATGCTGGACAAATGAATAAGTCAATGAACTCATTGTATGGGTAAGGTGACACAGATGTATAGTGAAAGACAGAGGTCGAGAACACCACTGATCTTGGATTTCCTTGGGCATTGAGTTGCTTCAAAGGAAAAGAGAAGGTAGCTGGTTGATAAAACAAGAAGAGGTGGTATATGTATGAGGTATACCTGAATAGTCTTTCCCTCTTCAAGTTCATAAACTGGTCATGGATTTTATCTGCAATGTATGTAGCATAATCATAATGCACAGCTGGGGGCTTACCAGGAGAGAATAGAGACAGCATTGCCATTATGGTTTCATCCACATCCTCCATTCCCTTGAATCCTAGGGCATAGCTGATCAAATCCACTAACATCCTGCCTAATTCATTCAAGTACTGATATCCAATAGGAGGAGTTCTGAAGGATTCAGAGCCTGGTTTCACAAACAGCTGATTAATCTTAATGACTTGGTCGGTTGTCAGCCTGCTTCCTTTCTTTATCAAATTCTGCATATTGAGGGGGGTCAATTGCTTGGCAGTATGGAAGTGCAGCATCTCATTAATACTCTCTGAGGTGATCTAGAACAAAACTAAGCCTGAGGGGCTAATGACAGCTCTTCGGCTTGGGTCATAGCATTCCTGGCAGCTGTATATCAACTCTGGCATAGGATTTACCTGGGGGAGGTTATAGATTGGCAGGTTTGAGTCCCAGATTCCCAAAATGTCTGCTCCACTAAGATGCTGGGCTTTCAACTCATTCAGCATCTGAATATTATATTTGGAGCCCATAAGAAACCAGTCCAGCATTTGGTAATCCATATCTCCCAGGGCTTTCCACTCCAATTCCTGGTGAGGGGCATTGAGGGGCTTGATGTTGAGAGCAATGGGAGTCTCCATGATCTTTTTCAAAGTTCAACAATTGTAGGTGGATGGTTTAATTGGAAGCAACACAGAGTAGAAGTGATTTTCTGTAAAAACAGTTTGTATCTCAGATACCAGAGGAGGAATTTACACAACAGCAGTTGAAATACTGTTTGTTTCAGGAGCAGGGCTTCTCTATGGTCTCACTATGTCCTCTTTTAGCGGGTGAATTGAGTTTAACAAGAAATTTGCCGGGAATACGCGGTGAATGTTGTTTTTTGAGCGAAATTACAGGTATTAAGGCTCGGCTGGTGTTTTTGGACTTCACAGTTGCAAATGTGGACGTGCAGAGGGAAATGGCCGGTGAAAATATAATTTTTAAGGTCTCCTTAGCCCTCTGAGTAACTTTAATTTCAATAACAGGCGTATGGAGGGCAGCAAATGGTAAATACCTGTTAATTGACGAACAGAGGTCGCATGGGCGTGCACGGTTGGAGCTCTGGAGGTCGCCTTGGTTCACTGAGCAGGTTGGCGAAAATTTGGACGTAAACAGCCATGCAGAGCCGAAGTAGCGACAGGAGTAAAAAGTGAGAAAAACACGGTTTTTTGGGTTAATATGGACCTTTTTACCATTTTGGCGCTTTTTAGTGATGACGTCAGCATGACGTCATTGGTGGGTCAAGGTGAGGTGACGTCAGCTGACGTCATCGGGTGACGTGGCGGTATGCTATTGGTCCATGGGGGCGATGAGGTGGCAGCCATGTCATCAGCGAGGTGGACCAATCAACGGCAAAAGGATAAGCAAAAATGACGTGGCGATATAACATAGGAGGGCAGCTGGCGGTCAGGACCGTAGCGGTTATGGTTAAGGCTAGCCGCTACGGTCTCTCGGGGCGGTCTGGGTACGGTGCTGAAAGTGTCAGGCCTGGCTCCGAGAGCCCTTATTGTTTGACGCGTGGCCTGCCCGTGACGTGACGCAACGTCACTTTCTCGGGCGGTAAAGGACCACCATGGGGGCCGCTCCGATATCGCTGTGGATCGTCGGATGCTTAAGATCTGATCCGACGGTGGGTGAGGTAAAAAGGTGCTTGATTTATAAGCGTAGGCGGAAAACTTTGTAATATGGTTTTTTAATGGTTTTTCAATGTTTTCCATTAAAACAAACTGCGCGCTAACCTTTTGGAAATGTGCCAGAGGCGGGCTTTTTAGACTTTGGGTAATTTTTGCAAAGGATTTAAGGGTAAAAGAGGGTTTATAAGGGTTTTTTCAATGCAAATGGTGGTTTGAGGAGCAAGTTGGCTTGTAGCAAGGGGGAATGGGACGTGATAGGTTCACCAAGGTGACCAGAGGTCACTTTGGTTCCTTTTGAAGAACATATGGCTATAATGCCAAGGGGAGGAGTATTTATAGAATTTGGGGCTTTATACACCATAGTGTTAATATTATTAGGGGACAAGGTAAGATGGGGGAGCTATATAGTAGAATTAGAGGTTAATATGAATGAGGGAGCAAATGAAGGGGATCTCACTGAGTTCATGTGAAACTGCTTTAGTTTAGAGACTAGATCAAAATGAAAAGATTTTAGACAAGAAATGTGGTTTCTGAATGAACAAGAACCACCATAAGATCATGATCTCTCTCCTGAAAAGGAAATGTTAGTAATGAAATGAAGGGGAAAAGGGAGGTCAGTCATGCTCCTTGCTGCAATTTGATGGAATTAACCACTTTGTCCATTGATAGATTTTGCCTTGGCAAAACACCTTTTGACATATGTGTAATGGTGAAAATACCCTTTCTGCAACCACAACTGCTTACCCAGCTATTTTCCTAGCATTTTTTGCTTCTCCTTGGAGGGTGCATTTGGACTTGCAAACCCTTACTTGCCTTTTCTTTTCTTTGGCTTTTTCTTTATTCTTTTCTATCTACTTCTACCCTTATTTCTTCCAAGGTCCCAGATTGAGCTGTTGGGAACCTTTTCTTCTCTACCTGAACTACTTGTCTGCCAAGATTAAGCAGTTTGGACAGACTTCTTTCTCTATTCTATAACTCAAAATTGAAACATGGCATGATCCAGGTTAAACTATTGGATCATCCACCAAAATTGAAATAAGGTCATCAACATTTGAAACACTTTACACACCTCTTGTTCTCTAGGAAATATGGGATCTTTGTGATACCAAAGCAGAGCATATTTGGACTTTCCTTGGCCAATCATGAAATATGAAACCTATTGGTATAGGTATCCAACAGTATCTTTTATTTGGAAGTCCTTGTCAACCAGGGGAAGGTGGTCCAGGTCCAAATGGGGGGTGGTAATGGGTCTTACGTCCATGGAAATAGGGGCAGCCATAATTTGTGGATTTGAATAATGCTCAGGGGTTTTAGCAAAGGTTCTTAGGATTTTTCAGAGGGTTTAGGCAAGTGATTCCTTTAATTTACAGTATTTTTACTTAATTTCTTAATTTAACATATTGCACAGGCTGAAGGTCTTGAAATTTGCAGGGGTAAGAGGCAATTTTGTGGTGAAATACCTGGAAATGGGCAAATTGGCTCTCAAAATGGTCTTTCACGGTAGCTGCAGCAGTTGGTGTAGTCCTGGTATGGTATGAAAAGGTTGGCCGATTGTTTACAATGTCTTCTGGAGATGAATTGGAAGTTTGTGGGTAATTTCAATGTTTATAGTGGTCACAATGGTTTACACAGCTTACGAAGAGAATGCACGGAAAAAAATATCAAAAGAGGGCTTCGCGGCTTTTATAGAAAAATGGTTAATTTTTGGCGGGTTCACCTTTGGATGAATAGTGATGGTTTTTTGGTTAAATGGGGGAAGCGGTTTTTGAGGGCCATCGCACCGCTTTTGTGGTGTGGGTGGTATTCAGGAGGGGTCACCCGATTCCAATCATCATTTCACACGTAGCATCGGTGGTCGGGAGGAAAACCACTTTATTGGGCACCTATTGTTCAGTCATCAGGCGTGGCCGATATGATTATGGGCCGTTGGATGTGGGGAAGGGACAATCAATAATGTTCGAGAGACAAAGCTATGCAGTGGTGAATGACGAGAATTGATGGGGGACCTGGGGACTTAATTATGGTGGTTTTGTTATTAGTTTAGGGACTAATCCAGGGTTAAGTGACTGGGTTGGGCTTTACTGAGGGATTAGGGAGTCGGGTGAGGCTAATGAGGGATTAACTTAAGTTTTACTGGGGTTAGGTAAATTAAGTGAAATTATATCGGGATAAGGGGTAGTTTATATTAGTTTTTATTAAAACTAAGGGATTGGGTTATTTTACATATGGTTTTAATTTAATACGGGCTTAATGGTTTTCAGGGAACTTATATAATAAAGTTAGTTTAATTAATATGAAAGTGATGGCGGAGTGGATTTTCCTAAGGAAAATGGGTTAAGTTTATGCGATTGTGCGTTTAGATTTATACTTAGGATAAAAACGTTTAGTGGATTTTTTGGTGAAACAGGATTTACATGGGGGTGAGTCACCTTTCCTAGGTAAAAGGTGTCTACCATAGGAAAGTGTGATTTTATTAGGGAAATGAGGGGAAATGGATTTTTATGAAGGGGGTTCTAGTACTTGTCCTCCTAATTCATTAAGTCGCGGGTCCTGTCCCTGCAAAAGTCAGATAAATGCTCTAATCCCCTTTGACTTAAAGGATTTTAAGCACTTTAGAACTTATTTATGGGAAATTAGTGAAGTAAAGGGGTGAAATGAATGAGGGGGTGTTAAATAAACCATATTGTGAACCATTGTTTTTTATTTGTTTGCTACTTATGCATATTTGAAAATTTCATTTGAAACAATGACATAAGTGCTTTTGTATAATCACATGATATTTCTACAATCTTTCTACTACTTACACACTTACTCATCCTACCATTTTTTCTTCATTTTATGTGGGTGCATTTAGACTAGCAAACCCTTATAAATCTTTTTCTTTTCTTTTACAACGTAAACTATCTAATTCTAACCTTATCACATCCAAGGGCTCAGATTAAACTGATGAGCTCCTTTTATTTACTCTAACTATCTAATGATCTGCCAAGATTACACTATTTGGGCAGATTTCATTCTCTAACTATAAACATAAAATTAAAAACATGAAATAGCCAAGTTTGAACATTTTGACTATCATGGATTGTGGCAATGAGTAACAAGCTGCACACAATCTTTTATTATGCATAAGGTAAATAGTAGTGGCATTTTGACTTGCTCACTTTCATGGTCTCTTTTCATCTTTTGTGGTTCATATATTTTCATTTTTTTTACCTTTTTCATTCTTTTTGTCCTTTGATTATTCTTTTAGGACATACCATTTTTACATCTTTTTAATTTTTTAATATGGAAAACATTTGCAGAAAGCAAAGGTATGTACAATATTACAAGGCTTCACCTTAGTCATTCAAAATTATGACTCCTATTGGTATAGGAACCTAACAGTGGCTCCACTTGGGGATGGCATTTTCTAGTGAAATGTCAAGAACTTTGTAGATCAGTGGACTTTGAATTGTTGTTGATGTTACCTTGCAAAATTTCCTCTATGCCTCTACATTATGAATACTTATGACAATGAATCTTTCAAATCATAGGGTCTTCTCTTCGAGATTCAACTTCAAGAATCACCATCTAATCCAAACTAGACATTTCAAAATAGAATATGTACAAATGGGAAATGATAAATTAGTAATTAGGCTCAAAATAGTGTTTGAGCATTTGACCATTCATTGGTCCACCTTCTACTTCTGTACCATCAATTTCTCTTAGGAAGAAAGCATTATTACCTCTAAAATCATAAATGACATATCGGACTTTCCATAGGAAATCAAATTTCCCATGTTTACCTTTGTCTTACCTCCTTGAATCCCACTTGAGCACCTTGTCACCAAGGTAGAAATCTTTAGCCTTAGTTCTTTTATCAAAAATCTTTTTAAATCTTCCCTGCAGAACTTGAGACTTGATATAGACTTGTTCCCTGGTTTTTTGAAGATGAATTGCTTGGTTGATTCTTCTCTGGATACTATTTGGTTTAACCTGCATTTCTTGAAGCAAATTCATCACTGGTGTTCCCAAGGAAGATGGAAAAACAACTTCCATCCCATAAACTAGTTGATAGGGAGAAGTACCAATTGATTTCTTAGTGGTTAGTCTGTCTGCCCATAAGGCATTGACTAGATTTTTATTCCATGTTTTCTTATTGTCCTCTAAAAATGTTTTGATGATGTTTACCAGGCTTTTGTTTAAGGATTCAGCCAGTCCATTTCCTTGAGGATAATAGGTTGTGGAATGGCCCAGGGTTATATGATACTTGTTGCAAAAAACTATCATTCTTTTGGATATAAAGGCCGCTGCATTATCAGTAATGAGCTTAGTTGGACATCCAAATCTTGATAGAATGTTGGTTTCAAGGAAGGTTATGATAACAGTGTCAGTGGCTTGCCTTGAAGGTATGGCCTCTATCCATTTTGTGAAATAGTCTATGGCAGTAAGGATCCATTTGTGTTGGACAGAGGAGGGTGGGTGAATTTCGCCAATGAAGTCTAAACCCCATTGTTGAAAAGGTATTTCAACAGAGATTGGCTTGAGGGGTAAAAGTAAAAGCTTTTTCTTTCCCTCAAAAATTTGACATTTGTGACAAGAAGTCACATATTTCTTGACATCAGAAAACAAAGTAGGCCAGTAGAAACTAGCTCTAAGAATTTTGTCTGCATCGATCTTCTAGTAAAGGTGTCCTCCACAATCACCTACATCAAACTCTTGTAATACTCTGCCAGATTAATCTTTTAATGGGAAATTAAGAAGAATACCTTCATGATCTCTCCAAAACAAAGCATTGTCTAATATACAAAATTTTAAGGATTTCATCTTCAAAAACCCGCTTTTAGTTCTAGATAATTCAGGAGGACCCTGTAAGTTTTGTAAAGCATAAATAATATCAACATACCAAGGTGATTCAATAAAGGCATGGTTGATTAGTGGAGTCACCATCTCCTCTCCATCATCTATTGCTACAATAAAGTTTATATCCAAGGCCTGACAGTTTGATTCAGCCATGAGTTTGGCTAAACCTTAGCCCTTGATTAACTTGGTTTGATTTCTATATCATACTCTAAAATAGTAGTGATCCACTTTCCTCTCTTTCCATTTGGACCTTCCTGAGTTAGGATGTCTTTGACTACTGAATTCGGAACGTAGACCACTATATGAGAATATAAAATGTATACCCTGAAATCCTTAATGGCTTTGACCAAAGCAAAGGCTTGCTTTTCCATTATATTGTATTTTAAGGGGGCATCTCTCAGGGTTTTACTAAAGAAAGCAATAGGTTGTTCATAGCCCTGGTCATTTTTCTGCAATATAACTGTAGCAATTGTGTGCTCAGAAGCAAAGGAAAATAAGATGAAATCTCTGTCAAATTTTGGACTGATTAATACTGGTGTTTTAGTTAAGGCCAGTTTAATATCTTCAAAGGATTTCTTAGCATCAACAGTCCATTTTATGGTCGAATATTTTTTCAGCATATTGTTTAGTGATCTAATTAACTCTACTAAATTAGAAATAAACCTTCTAAGAAAATTACTTTTCCCTAAGAAAGCTTGCAATTCACTAATGTTCCTCAGATGTTGTATCTGTAAGATGGCTTCTATTCTTGCAGGGTCTATTCCGATACCATCTTTTGAAATTATATGACCTAGTAAATTTCCTTCTTCTAACCCAAACAAAGACTTCTTGGGGTTCAAATAAATTCCATATTTCCTGCATTTAATAAATACTTGCCTTAGATGAACCAGATGTTGATTATCAGATTTTGAAAATACAGTAATGTCATCTAGAGACATCACAAGGAAATCATGAATTTCTTTTGCAAAGGCTATATCCATAGCCCTCTAGAAAGTGGCTCCTACATTCATCAGTCTGAAAGGCATTTTCACATACACGAATGTGCCCCGAGGAGTAGTAAAGGCAGTTTTTGGTTGGTCATCTGGATGAACTAAGATCTGATTGTAACCAGAAAACCCATTTAATAATGATATTCTAGTTGATCCAACTACCCTTTCTAAAATGTGGTCCATTTTGGGGAGAGGGTAATTGGATTTTAGTGAAACTTTGTTTAGGTTTCTAAGATCCACATGAAGTCTGATCTCACCAGTTTTCTTCCTAGTTGGCACTAAGTTTGAGACCCAATCAGAAAATCTGATTGGTGCAATTCTTTTGTTAGGTCCCTATACTACTAGTGTAACCCCTTATTGTTATTAGTACAACCCCCTTATTATATTTTTGTGCCCATGTAGTCCACATATTGTTATTATTGTGCCCCATAGAAGCCCACTATTGTTATTATTGTGCCCTTATATTATTATTATTATGTCGGCTCTCACTATATTATGACCCGTTAGACTCCTATATATAGAAAGGAGGTCTTGTCATTTGTATCATCTAAGAATTGTTCATTTGTGTAATGTAAAGGAGGTTGCCCCCTTGAAGAGGCCTATTTCTAAGGCATTGATCTATCTTTTCCATCTTTCTGTGAGCCCGTTTCATAACATTTGGTATCAGAGCTTTGGATTCTAGGGTTTCGCTGCTCCAAACATGTCATCGTGGTATTTTCACTATAAATTTTTTTTTGCAACGTTTCAGAAGCTACAAAAAAAACCCATTTGAGAAGAAATCTTTCTGAACCTCGAATCTAAATTTCAGATCTTGTCACACTATATTTTCGGAGATATGATCTGAGGAATTTAGGGTTTTTGCAAGCTCCATAATTTCATCTAAAACAAGTCAGCATGGTATTTTCACTATAACATTTTCGCTACGAAGTTTCAGAAGCTAAATAAAAAACCCATTTGAGAAGAAATATTTCTAAATCTCAGTTATGAATTTCATATCTTGTCTTGCTATATTTTCAGATATATGATCTGAGGAAGTTAGGTTTTTTGCAGACTACCAAATTACATCCTAAACAAGTGACCTTGGGACAATTGTCATAACTTTCTCTCTAAGCAACAAATTGAAATTTCGTAAAAAGCTACAGAAAGAGGACAGACTGTAGTTTTCTATGCATATTTTTCAGATCTGAAGGTCGAAAGAGTGACACGTGGCACTTCAAACAAGTTTTCTCTTCTTAAAAGGTATATAGTTAGGTCATCTTGGAAGATTGTGCATAACTCTTTCTTGGAGAATCCAATTTTGATCAGATTGGTGACATTGGAAAGAGGACACAGAGGGCTACTGCAAGTCACAATTTAGAAACTAGAAAATCTGAAATTACAGAGTTACAGTCGTTTCAAGATTGATCTCCTAAAATCAAGAAAAGGAAATATGAGGAAGTTTGATGGAAAGGATCTGGTAAATTGGATACTACAGATGGAGCAATATTTTGATTTACATGAGGTGCAACTAATAAAAAAAGGTACATATTGCATCTTCATATTTAGAACCAGATCAATTTTTATGGTATAAAGGGTTGCGTTCTCGTAAACCACTTGTTACATGGTCAATTTTCACGGAGGAAATGATAACACATTATGAGTATACAAAGAGAAACACCTTATTTACCCAATTGATAAATCTCAAACAAAAGTGTTCAATGGCAGAGCACATTGAGGACTTTCAAAAATTGAATATATGGGTAAATGATATTCCAAAGAAGAAAAGGATTGATGTCTTCATAGGTACTTTAAAGGATAACATTCGACATGAGGTTCGTCTTTGAGAACCTGATTCATTGGAGAAGGCATTCATGTGGGCAAGAAAAATTGAAAGCGAAATTATGGAAACAAGGAATCCCACCACTCATGAATATAATTATGGAAGTGTTTCTTCTCCTAGACTTCCACAACCTACAAGGTTTACACCACAACAATTGGAAGAAAAAAGAGAAAAAGGGATTTGTTACAATTGTGATAGCAAATGCACTAAAGGTCATAAGTGTGCTGAGAAGAAATTATTTTACATAGAGTATGAAGAGGAGGAAGAAAAGGATCAAGAAACATCAAAAGAAGAGGATATACACCAGGAACCAACCCCAAAGAAACAAGAAATGAGTCTGACCATATCTTGTAAAGCATTAGCAAGAATTACCACTCCTCAAACTCTTAAGATAGAAAGACACATCAAGAAGAAAAAGGTTCAAGAAGTGAAAGATCACATCGAGAAAGAAGAAATGAATCTGACCATATATTGTAATGCATTGGCCAAAATTACCACTCCTCAAACTATCAAGATAGAAGGACATATTGAGAAGAAAAACGTTCAAGCAGTGAAAGATCACATCGAGCATCAAGAAATGAATCTGACCATATCTTGTAATGCATTCGAAGAAATTACCACTCCTCAAACTTTCAAAACAGAAGTACATATCAAGAGGAAAAATGTTCAAGTAGTTAAAGATCACATCGAGCATCAACAACAAGTTCTCCAACTTTTAAATGATAATGCCACTTCAATGCAGAATCAAATGAAACAACACGTAGATCAACATCACAGTGAAAAAAGTTTTGATGTAGGTGACTGGATATTTTTACGGCTACACCTCAAGCAAGCTATTTATGAGAAGGAAATGTTGGAAATACTACATGCACTTAATAAATGGCGACCTTACCCAATGGGAAGGCACTTCAAGGTAAAAATGGATCATGATAGTCTTAAATACTTTTTAGAACAAATATTATCATTAGAAGAACAGAAAAAATGGGTCACAAATATGTTGGTTATGACTTTGACATCATCTACAGAAAAGGGAAGAAATTTTTTGTTGCAGATGCACTCTCAAGAAAGGATGAGGATGTGGAAGGATTGTTTTGTGCTATTTCTATTATCCAACCAGATTGGATAAATGAAGCAAGGGATGAATGGAAGAAGGACAAAGAAGTGTGGCCACTCATTCAAAAGTTACAAAATATCCCAATTCAAACAATATTGCCAGAACTTGAAGAGGAAGGAAAAATAATATTGGAACCTGGAGCAGTCATAGAAACAAGAACCCGACAGCTACGAAATCAATCAATTTTAGAGTATCTCATCAGTGGAAGAATGTACCGCTGAAGATTCCACATGGGAGGACAAGAATTTTGTACAAAAGCATCAAGAACTACTCAAGCATTGAGGACAACACTTTATGAAGGAAAGGGGCATGTTAGGTCCCTATACTACTAGTGTAACCCTTATTGTTATTAGTACAACCCCCTTATTATATTGTTGTGCCCATGTAGTCCCCATATTGTTATTATTGTGCCCCATAGAAGCCCACTATTGTTATTATTGTGCCCTTACATTATTATTGTTATGTTGACTTTGATTATATTATGACCCCTAAGACTCCTATATATAGAAAGGAGGTCTTGTCATTTGTATCATCGAAGAATTGTTCTTTTGTGTAATGTAAAGGAAGTTGCCCCCTCGAAAAGGCTTATTTCTATGGTGTTGATCTATCTTTTCTATATTTCTGTGAGCTGGTTCCATAACATATTTTGGCATCATACATCCTCTGAATTTCTTTTTCAATTGAAGGTAATAAAACATGATTGATCCTTCTAAGTTTTTTTTCTGAAAGGCTTTTGATTTTCTTTTATAGGAATGGTGTGTTATATGATGTTTTTGTCATAGGATTTGAGGTCCTCATAACTCCAAGTGAAGACATCTTGAAATTCTTTTAATAACTCAATGTATTTTAGTTTTTCAGTGGGAGGTAATGATTTTGAAAGTTTGATAAATTTTGGATTTTCATCGGTGCCTATATTACACTCCTCTATATTAGATTTCAAAGATTCCATTTTAGGTTTCCTAGGAACATCATTTGAATCAAACAAATATTCTAGATGGGTTAATCCCTTTGGTAAGAAATTTTCTTTGAGATTAATTACTTTAGTGTCTTCATTAATTATTTCATCAACCTCAACTTGCTCTAGGTTCTCTACATCTGACTTAGTAAATTTAGTAGGATGAAATCTATCTATTTCTTCACCTTCTATATAATTTAGTTCTATCTCATCTTTAATGTTAGGATCTATGGATGTATCAGTATCTATGTTGTGATCTGCAAACTCTTCTTCTAAATTTAAAAAGTTATTTATCTGTTTATCATTAGAAAATACTTGCCAATTCTTCAAATTATTTGGAATTACAGGTATGTGCCTAAATTCAACAGTGTACTGATGGTTAGGTTGGAAGGGTAACTTGCAAGAGCTGGCAAACATTGCTAAACTATGGGCTTGCATATTGTGTTTTCTGGGAATTGCTGCAAGCTTGGTTTCTAAGAAAGTGTTAAGTATTTCTACAATGGTTCCTTTATAACAACTTAATCTAGGGTCCTTTGTCATACATATAGCATCAATCTGTTTTATAACTAGCTTAGAGTCTCCCATGATAGAAACTCTTTTAGCTCCTAGATTCCTAACTAATTTAAGACCTAAAATTAATGCTTCATACTCGGTCATATTGTTAGTACATTTAAAATTCAGTCTGTATGCATGGCCTTCTGAGTGATTATTCTCCAAATTATATATCCACACTCCTACTCCTGCTCCAAACTTATTGACTAACCCATCAAACTCCATATGCCATAGTATCTCATGCTCATAATTTTCATCATCTGATGCAACAAACTTTTCCTTATTTACAACAATTCAACCACATTGTTCATTGAAAAATTTTGAAGTTTGGTTAGTTTCAATTCGTGTAGAAACTGCAATTTCTTTTGGTTCTATATCAATAATGTCTAAAGGAGTTTCTTGTGTTTGATCAGCATTATACAGAATAAAGAAATCAATGTCTAAATGTACGGAATATATAGGAAAGTTTTGAGGCCGATCCTAGCTACTTACCATGTATTTCATTAAAGTTTCTTAGTACAGCTTCTTAGGTTGTCCAAAAACAGAAATTGTTGCATATGACATATCTACTTGTAAAGATCCTTGAATTTTGGCTCCCCATGATCTAGATAACAACATGTCATACTTTGGTGGGATGTCAGCAACCACAATATCCATAAGGATGCTTTTGGCAGGATATTGAATTAAGGTAACACACAGGTCTTTAATCAATCCTAGACACTTTACTTGACTTGAATCAAATGAGAATAAGTCCTTGTAAGGCCTTGTAATGTCTAGGTTTAATTTCTTCATTACTGATTTGGGCATTAAGTTGTGGGAGGCCCCAGAATCCAACATTGCATTGTGTAGAATTTTCTCATGGATGCTAAGGCTAATGTAGAAAGGTGGTATTCCTCCTTCTAGTGGTTTTCCATTAACATTAGTACCAAATATAAGTTCTGCTTGGTCATCAAATAGGTTAACAAAATCCTCATTTTCAACAATGTTTAAGGCCTGGTTTATCTATGATTTGTAAAATTCATTCTTGATTAGTTCCGTTAAAGGGACTGAAAATTTTAGCTTAGCTACATCTACTCCCAGATTGAATGGCAAAGGGGCTTTTTCTATTTGAGGGTTTTGAATTTTCACAACATGGATTTGAGCAGGATGGTCTTCTTTTCCTTTACTGGGAACCTCTTTATGTGGGTTTTCAAATCTAGTGTTTTGAGGTTTATCCACTGGTTCTTTAGAGGGAATCGAAGTGGATGGCTGATCATCAGAAGGTTGATTAGGGGTTATATCTACAATGGTCGGACCAGAAGGATTCTGTTTATGTCTGGGGAGAATCTAAAGGATTTTAGAAACCAGGGCTTCGTTAATTTTCTTGGGCTGATTTGGCAATGTTTTCTTGGCTTGATCAGGGACATCAGTGTTCTTTTTACTCCTTAGGTTATATTGTTTATGCACTTCAAAGATGGCAGAATCATATCCTTGTTTATAACTGTTAAATTGGAAACTAGGGCCAAACTCCATGTGGGTCGGCTTATTTATGGCAACTGATATTTTTATTGGATCCCTCTCGTCGAGAGGTGTAGGATTGATCCAAAGATCATCCGATTCTGATAAGTATTTATGGAGATATGAATTTATTTTGTTTATGTAATTATTATCAAGCCGACCAGCTCTTATGTAGGCTCTAAAAGCCCAATCGTCATGTCTATTCAATCATCCGCCTTTAGTATAAATAAGAGAGGATTTGGAGTCATTAGCACAACACATTCTTGAGTAGTCTCCTCCTCTCCACGTCTGGGTTTTTGGTGAAGGAGAGAGACATCATGAATGATACACTGGTCACTCAAGTAATGTTGGTCATATAACACCAAGAGCAGCCCTAGCCGCAGTAAGCCACAGGCTTATGGGGATGCAAACAGTAATTTTTTGGAATGTTGTCTCATATGCAACGCGCAGTTATATCTAGTAACTATACGTTGTTCATATACACAGTTCACGTTGGATGTGATATGTTGTTCATATACGCAGTTCATAATAGAAGTGATACGGTGGACATGTTACGTTGTTCATAGTTCATGATTTAAATGCAGGCCATTACATACATACGTTGGGTTATGAATCCGCTGGCAAATGCAGACAACCCTATCCACACACACAGGCAATAGAGACATATACATTGGGTCTTGAATTCACAGGAAATGGAAACACATACGCTGGGTTATGAATCCGCAGGAAATAGAGACATATACATTGGGTCTTGAATTCGCAGGCAATGGAAACACATACGCTGGGTTATGAGCAAATGGAGACAACCCTATCCACAGTGAATAGAGACACCCTATACATAGGCCATGGAGACGTATCAGGTGCAGTGATCTACGAATTGGGCCAAGGTAACAAAGCCACAGTCATGATAACCTAGCCGCAGTAAGCAGCAGGAAGATGATCTACATACGCTGTAATGGGAGTCAATCATACGCTGTAATAAAGATTCTATACACACAGCATGGACAGTCTATACGTTGTCATTACCGCAGTGAGAAAGAGGAATCACTGTAAAGGCATGAAGCCGCAGAGAGCCGCAGTTAGGAAAAGTCATAGTCAAGCAGTTCGGATCACCTCTTAAATTCGGATGACCATTACAGAAACAAGTTCGGATGACTATTACAGAGACAAGCTCGGATGACAATTGCAGAGGAAAGTATTTTCGATAAAGGAAGTCGGATAGGTGATCTCAACTTCGGTGCTATCACAGTAAGCAAACTTCAATGTTATCACAAGCTCGTTGTTACCACAGTAACCAAAGTAACCACAATTTTGATGCTACATTTCAGTACTATCACATGTATGGTTCAGTGCTCTTTCAATGAGAATATTTCGGTGCTACTACAACAAGGGTTTTTAGTGCAAACACGGTGATGAAGTCTCACCACAGCGCCACAGTCTCGGTGAAATCTCAGTAAAGGATTTCAGTGTCATCTCAAGGGTAAGGTCTCGGTGCTATCTCAGGGACAAGGTCTTGTTACTATCTCAAGAAAAAGTCTCAGTGCTACCACAAAGGACAATGACTTCAATTCGGTGTTGTGATTTCAGTTTCGGTGTTATTGCAGAAGGAGAGGTTCAATGTCATTGTAGAGATAAACTCAGTGACCACAAGATTCGGTACTATTAGAGTGACCTCAGTTTGGTGCCATCACATGACCACTATGATAGGACGTTCTACTTCTACAACCTTAGTGATGCATGAGATCAAGAGCAGCATGATGATGCATGATGCAGCATGATGCATATGCAGTGGTGCAGCTTGAGAACCTGATGTAGGATGATGATAGGTGAAGGAGTCACCTTGGAGGATCAGTTGAAGCAGAATGTCTTCAACTGATCTCATCGTTATAGGAGATGATCTATGCTCAGATCTAGACAAGTCAAAGTGTTGACTTCTGTTGTAAATGTACTCTCTCTCTCTTTCTCTGCTGAACTTTGAAGATAAAAGAAGAATTGATCAAGGGTTTCCCCACACATTGTGGGGTTTGTCCCTGGCTTGCGCCATATCTTGTGTCCTCTTGTCTTGGCTTGTCTTCTGCGTTTTATATTTATGTTCTATCTGCAGTTTATTGTAATGCTGATGTGATTGCTAACTGTGAAAATTTAAATAAATTGCTCTAGCATAGAACATACCAAAACTTAACATGGTATCAGAGCTGAGGTGAAGACAATGCCCAAGCAAGTGTGAAAGAGCAATCACCAAATATAGTTGGGACAAGACAAAAGGATCAATGGGTTCCTCATAATTACAATGGGTTCCTCATAATTCACCTAGGGTGAAGTTGAAGCAAAGAATGTTATTAGAATGGCGCAGCAAAGCTTTTGATGCCATCACTTCATTGGGAAGTTTAGATCTAAGGGTAGGAAGGAAAGGTAGATGTCTTGGTTATGATTTCGTCCCTTATGCGAAGGAGTTCCCGAATGACAGAGATGCGGGTCATCAAAGACAATGGTCGACTCTTCCACGAAAGCAAGGAACCCCAAAATCTCTTTTATGTACCTGATTGAACCTGATGTCCATCTCGGAAATGGAAGTCAAAGGTTACAAGGTGGCACTTATCTATGAAAGGTATGTGTTTGAAAATAGATCTTTTAAAGATGTTTTTGAGTTCAGGGTTGTATCAAGTTGCAGGAAGTCCACTGGGGACCATGTCCATTGACTCAGCACCGGAGGTCTGTGAGACAGATGGTGACTAGGATGCCTGAATTCAAAAAGAAGCATGAAGGTACATGTCTGAAATGTACCGAAGGAAAATATTATAAGGGGACCATTCCCATCATGCAGCAGGTCCACAGGTTTGGAACAACCCGAGGAGTTTGAGAATCATGATCAAGGAATCTCATGTATACAGGTGGAAGAAAGCCTGCTATGGCTTGAAGGAAAACACCTCGTGCATAGTATGAGAGGATTGATAGCTGTCTAATGCAGCTTAGATTCACTAGGAGTGAAACCGATCCAAACCATTACTTGAAGGTTGTGTATGATAAACCTCTCGTACCGACACCTATGTTTGACAGGTGCAGACCCTCTCATTTATAGGAGACAGAGGGAGTTGGATTCTGAATGTGAGAAGATAAGCTGCAAGCTTGTGACTGCCTCGAGGATCTTAACTTTCAGAAGTTATATGGTAATGATGTCGGACCAGATTTGGGAAATACCTCTGAGTTTCATAAACTCATTCGTGTTGATGTTTTTGGAGAACCTCTGTCCGGACATCTGTGTTGCAGTTAGCATGGTGAGCTCATATTTGGTTGAGCCTCACTAGATTGGTGCCAAGAATCTTCTAAGATATCTTCAGGGCACAATCTCTCATGAACTGAGATACATTGCCGAAAATATGAAACCACATGATTATTCGAATGATGAGTGGGCAGGCAGTATGGAGGATCACTAGAGCACTTCTCAGTGCTGTTTCTCTTTGCAATCTGCCTCGATATCCTGGATGAGCAGGAAGCAAAAGTTGGTGACTCTGAGCACCACCAAGGCATAATACATTGCTGATAGTATGGCCTTCTGTGAGGCAGTCTGGTTGTTGAAGCTCTTCAGTGAGTTGTTTGTACACATGATGAATACCTGTGATTCTCTATGACAACTAGAGGTGGGTCTCAATTATTGAGGAATCTCATATTCAACAATTACTCCAGCAGATAGACATCAAATACTGCCTTATCTGGGATATGGTAAGTCGATGATCAAGGAGTCTCCATCGCACTAAGATGATGTACAGGACAAAGCCCTGAGGAAAGATCAAATTTGTGATTTTCCCGAACGACTTGGAGTCATCGAGAGACCTTTGTAAAAGGGTCCCGCATGTTGCATACATTGAGCTCTGGGAGCTCTGGGGGGCTTGCAGTTCTATTGGAGCAACATACGACCACAGGGTGACTCACCCTCCCCTAGTGGTGCGTACTGGAACAAGATGATTCGCTCTCTTGTGGGACAAGATGATACGCTCTCTTATGTAGCAGGATGATTAGTTCTCCTGTGAGGCCTGGATTGATGTGTTCTCCATGGCGATTGTAGCAGGATTGATGTGTTCTCCTGTGAGGCCTGGATTGATGTGTTCTCCATGGCGATTGTAGCAGGATTGATGTGTTCTCCTATGAGACCTGGATTGATGTGTTCTCCATGGCGATTGTAGCAGGATTGATGTGTTCTCCTGTGAGGCCTGGATTGATGTGTTCTCCATGGCGATTGTAGCAGGATTGATGTGTTCTCCTGTGAGGACAGGATTGATTAAGTTCTCCTGTCGAGGCATCCTACCCATGCAGTCTGGGACTCATGGGAAGTGTTAGAGTCGGTCTAGTAGCCCTCCATCAGTGATCAAAATTCTTTTCATTTTCATAAGTAGGTGTCTCAACAGTGTCATCTTATTGCATTCCATTAGGCATGCCATAACCCTGATGGAGGAGTTGGTGTATTTATTCCCCTCTTGGCACTGCTGGATCAAGTTGTTTCAGTCTATAAATTCTTTCAAGGTTCCTTGTCTTGTCAAAGTCCTAGGTCTAGGGTTTAGGTCCAATTTGTCTTTGAGGTCATGTCTTTAAAGGTCGATAAATGCCTAGCAGGCGAGAGGGATGACTATCAAAGTTTTTCTTCAAAGATTTCTTCAAAGATTTCATCTTGTACAACTAATTTGAACCTTGGATTTAAAAACCCTGTTTTTAAAGACAAGGTATTTTTCTCATTTTTGTAAAAAAAAATTGTAAAAATTCAAAAGTTTTCAAAAGACAGCATGTAGCCCTGGTCCCCTTTGCCAAGATTCCTCAGAAGCTATCCCTACAAAAATTTTCAAGACAAAGCATCAGTTCAAACAATTTCAGGACAAAAGGAAACCATAAAGTCAGCAGTATTTAAATTTTGAAAAAGTGTCAAGTTAAAAACATTAGAAAGAGGGTTTGAGGAGAAATTAATTTAAATCAAGCCTATAAAGCCCCTCTCTCCTTCTATTTGAGAATCACTTGGCTCAAAGCAGTAGTGAAGAGCGATTTGGAGAGAAATTGAGCAAACTTGGCAAGCTGAACCCGCGCGCGACCTGTCAACACTTGCGCGCGACCTATCGAGCGCGCGCGACCTATCAGGGGGGTTCAATCAGTTGAAAAATTGCACTGGCGCGACCTATCAAGCGCGCGCGACCTATCAGCACCTACGCGTGACCTGTTGGGAAATTCATCTATAAAAACCGCCAGTAAACTCCAAAACGACCTCAAAATTCTTCAAGGTTGCAGGTAGACCTCTGATCATCAAAGTATTTTGCTTGGAAAAGAAAAATGAGCATGAGAAATGTGTTTTAATTCCATCAAGTTGAAATGAGAGGTTCATGTATATTTGCTTTAAAAATGTCAAAATTACAATCGCGAGATCCAAGGAGGTTGGCCAAGGCACTAAAACGACGGAGAAGGCCCGATCCCCTCCACATCTTGGTTGAGGCTTCCTTGAGGGAACATGATATTAAATGACCTCACTACAGCACAAATTTCAAAAAAATTTGAGTATTTTTGGTCACTTATGAATTTTTTGGGCAAAAAACAGGTTTTTCTAATTGATAGGTCGCGCGCCGCGCGCGACCTATCCGATGGGCAACTTCATTTTAGAAAAACTTAGCATTTCTGGATTTTTCATGCAAAGATACACCTGCTCAACAATTACCAAGAGATTTCATCAAGTTTTGAGCCTCTAGAAGGTCAAAAAACATTCAAAAATTGACTTTCTGCCACCTTTTTGACAAACAGGGAGCAGTCTTGGGAGATTGCAATTTTGGAGGGGAAAATGGCCACCAAATTCAGAAATTCCAGTTGGGTTGGAAAGTATACATCTAAACCTTTCCAACAAGCCCACTTTTGCCTCATTTGGACACCTGGAAGTGCCTAAAACGGAGCTCCAAAGTAGCGCGACCTATCAGGATTAAGGGCACGACCTATCAGGCAATTTTCATAATTTTTCACCTACAGCTCAGCAATTCGCCCAGCTTCGGCCAGTTTTGACTTGGGTTGGGATTTTTCACCCTCTTTAATGTAATTAATGTATTTTCATGTTGTTATGACACTTATTTACCTATTCTAGAAGATTCATTCATGAAATATCAAACATTTAATGAATGAACTGGTTTCCTAGCTTATAGAGGCAAGTTGTTTTGACTGCTTAGATTTTAGTGCTCAGTTTAGAATTAGTTGAAACAGCTCCTAGAAGGATGAGCTAGACCCCTAGAGGCAAGGAAAGATGTTAGATTGCCTATATTATGTACTTTCTTGGTCATTTTCATGGTTGGACTCTTGAGGGAGACAGCTTCTATTGTATTATTCATTGTATCTCTACAATTTTGGCAAAGGAAGAAAGACCAGGGTTTTGCAGTCCTTTTTGGGATTCTTGTGGTCACATGTATTGATGGTGTGTTTCTCTTACTTGTAAGTGTGTTATGTGAAATCATCCTTTTTCTTTTTCTTCTGAAATTAGGCAAATGAAGTGTTAAAGTAGAATTCATGATTTCCATGCTCTGCTTTTAAATTTGCTTAATATCAATGTTTTCATCTATTTAAGGAGAAATCAAGGTGATTTCTTGCTCTCCTTAGCTCCTCACCGGTCATTCCTACCCATTCACTTAATTTAAAGGCATCAATACAGTCTCCTACCTTGCCCCAAAGAAACCCCTGCAAAAACTGTGTCCAATCCCCGCACCCAAAATTGTTTTCCCCCGATTTTCCACCAAAATCAAAAAATCCCAAAACAAACTCTTTTTATCAGTTTACTAGCCTAAAATCATTGTTTCCTTATTGGTTATCTTTCCCATTGAATATCTTTACCGAGATAGACCGAAGAGAGCCCTCTCCTGCCCCGTAGGGCTAGCTACGAGGCTAAGTGGTTTGATGTTGCCTTGAAGTTTACCTTTCTCAGCCTGAGGTGAAATTTCAAGCGCTAACAGGAAGTACCTCTCATCTGATCAATGAGCAGGGAAATGAAGTTAGGGACCATAGTAGTACCGATGGACGCATCGTTGTATCTACTGTACTCCCTATGCTAGGATGTCCTCCATTGATCTGGGATCAATGATACTGGTCTGGGACTAGTGGTAGGAGTTGTACATACTATGATGCTGACTTCGGGTCGGTTGAGATTGGTCTGGGATTAGTGGTACATACTCCGAGACTGACTTCATGTCAGTGCAGGACTGGTCTGGGACCAATGAGAGTCGTACTTACTATGACGCTGACTTCGGGTTGGTTGAGACTAGTGGTACGCACTCTGAATCTGACTTTGGGTCAGTGGAGAATGGTATGAGACATTCTCGATCAATTCTTCTTCTTCATAGTTTAGCGGAGATGAGCAGAGCAGAGCTAGCAGAGCTGAGTTGAGTAGAGCAGAGCTAGTAGAGCTGAGTTGAGTAGAGCAGAGCTAGCAGAGCTAAGCTGAGCAGAGTAGAGCAGAGCTGAGCAGAGCTAGGCAGAGCAGTGCAAGGCACTAGTGTCCGAGATAGCACTGTTGGACATATGGATCACCGGATGGAGTTCTCCCTAGTTGAGTGGGAGTGTTAAATTGGCAACTGGGGCCAAACTCCATGTGTGTCGGCTTATTTATGGCAGTTGATATTTTTATTGGATCCCTCTCGTCGAGAGGTGTAGGATTGATCCAAAGATCATCCGATTCTGATAAGTATTTATGGAGATATGAATTTATTTTGTTTATGTAATTATTATCAAGTCGACCAGCTCTTATGTAGGCTCTAGAAGCCCAACCGTCATGTCTATTCAATCATCCGCCTTTAGTATAAATAAGAGAGGATTTGGAGTCATTAGCACAACACATTCTTGAGTAGTCTCCTCCTCTCCACGTCTGGGTTTTTGGTGAAGGAGAGAGACATCATGAATGATATGTCGGTCACTCAAGTAATGCTGGTCATATAACACCAAGAGCAACCCTAGCCGCAGTAAGCCACAGGATTATGGGGATGCAAACAGTAATTTTGTGGAACGTTGTCTCATATGCAACCCGCAGTTATATCTAGTAACTATACGTTGTTCATATACACAGTTCACGTTGGATGTGATATGTTGTTCATATACGCAGTTCATAATAGAAGTGATACGGTGGACATGTTACGTTGTTCATAGTTCATGATTTAAATGCAGGCCATTACATACATATGTTGGGTTATGAATCCACAGGAAAATGGAGACAACGCTATCCACACACGCAGGCAATAGAGACATATACATTGGGTCTTGAATTCACAGGCAATGGAAACACATATGCTGGGTTATGAATCCGCAGGCAATAGAGACATATACATTGGGTCTTGAATTCGCAGGCAATGGAAACACATACGCTGGGTTATGAGCAAATGGAGACAACCCTATCCACAGTGAATAGAGACACCCTATACGTAGGCCATGGAGACGTATCAGGTGCAGTGATCTACGAATTGGGCCAAGGTAACAAAGCCACAGTCATGATAACCTAGCCGCAGTAAGCAGCAGGAAGATGATCTACATACGCTGTAATGGAAGTCAATCATACGCTGTAATAAAGATTCTATACACACAGCGTGGACAGTCTATACGTTGTCATTATCGCATTGAGAAAGAGGAATCACTGTAAAGGCATGAAGCCGCAGAGAGCCGCAGTCAGGAAAAGTCATAGTCAAGCAGTTCGGATCACCTCTGAAATTCGGATGACCATTACAGAAACAAGCTCGGATGACTATTACAGAGACAAGTTCGGATGACAATTGCAGAGGAAAGTATTTTCGGTAAAGGAAGTTGGATAGGTGATCTCAACTTCGGTGCTATCACAGTAAGCAAACTTCAATGTTATCACAAGCTTGTTGTTACCACAGTAACCAAAGTAACCACAATTTTGATGCTACATTTCAGTACTATCACATGTATGGTTCAGTGCTCTTTCTATGAGAATATTTCGATGCTACTACAACAAGGGTTTTTAGTGCAGACACAGTGATGAAGTCTCACCATAGCGCCACAGTCTCGGTGAAATCTCAGTAAAGGATTTCGGTGTCATCTCAAGGGCAAGGTCTCGGTGCTATCTCAGGGACAAGGTCTTGTTACTATCTCAAGAAAAAGTCTCGGTGCTACCACAAAGGACAGTGACTTCAATTCGGTGTTGTGATTTCAGTTTCGGTGTTATTGCAGAAGGAGAGGTTCAGTGTCATTGTAGAGATAAACTTAGTGACCACAAGATTCGGTACTATTAGAGGGACCTCAGTTTGGTGCCATCACATGACCACTATGATAGGACGTTCTACTTCTACAACCTTAGTGATGCATGAGATCAAGAGCAGCATGATGATGCATGATGCATATGCAGTGGTGCAGCTTGAGAAACTGATGTAGGATGATGATAGGTGAAGGAGTCACCTTGGAGGATCAGTTGAAGCAAAATGTCTTCAACTGATCTCATCGTTATAGGAGATGATCTATGCTCAGATCTAGACAAGTCAAAGTGTTGACTTCTGTTGTAAATGTACTCTCTCTCTCTTTCTCTACTGAACTTTGAAGATAAAAGAAGAATTGATCAAGGGTTTCCCCACACATTGTGGGGTTTGTCCCTGGCTTGTGCCATATCTTGTGTCCTCTTGTCTTGGCTTGTCTTCTGTGTTTTATATTTATGTTCTATCTGCAGTTTATTGTAATGCTGATGTGATTGCTAACTGTGAAAATTTAAATAAATTGCTCTAGCATAGAACATACCAAAACTTAACAATAACCAAATGACTCTCCAGACTGGATTTGCAATTGTTGTAGCATATGCAGTTCCTGCTCATCTTGGGTTAGAAAAATATTATCTTCATCATCTAATCCCATCAGGTTAATCTGTGTGTCTTTCTCTAGGTCTTCAGTATGGGATGTTTCTGCATAATTTTCTTGAAAAGGATGCCTAATATTCTGATTAGGTCCGTTTTTCCAGTGTTTTGGTTTTGGTTTTTTCTAAATTTCGGGTTTCTAACTGGAGGTGCTTGTTCATTATCCCGTTTGGGTTTCCTTTCTATGTTATCTATTCTATCCATTAGTCTCTCCATACTTTTGGCTAAACTATCTATTTTAATGTCAGATGATGAAGCCTCATCTTTAGCAGTTCCTCTCTTTTCATTTCTAACTCTAGTTCTTTTAGCTAACAAATTAGTTTCAACACTAACAGCTACACTTTGAATCTCTTCTAATGTTGGGGGGTTTCTTTCCCTAAGTTGGAATGTCATATCTGTGTCAAAACCATCAGGGAACTTTATTAAGGCTAAGTCAGGTGGGTGCCTAAGATTAACTGGGATGGCGTTATATATACTGTTAAATCTAGTACAATAATCTTGAATAGTTTCATTAGGTTCCCTTCTAATATTTTCATATTCTGAAAGGATTTGTAGGGGATTCTTCTTCTTTTCCCATCTGTTCAAAAATTTCTGATGAAATGCTTCTAAACTATCAATATTATTATCAGGAAATTCTCTAAACCATTTCCTAACATCACCAGCTAAAGTCTAAGAAAATAGTCTCATTTGAACATCCACAATATAAATTTCATGTAGTTCAAAGTAATATGTCATCTTATTGACATGGTGTTGTGCAGTGTAGTGTTCGGTGCCATCAAATTGAACAATTTTTCTCTGGTAGTCTGCTAGCATAGCACCAAGTGTGGCAAGTAAAACAAGAGGAGCGTATCTGTTTTCCATGGTTGTAGGTTGGGAGGGGTTAATATGTGGATGAAGAATGGATGAAGAACCAGGACTAGTAGGTGGTAAATGGGATATAATAGGTTGGTGAGGGAGTGAAGGTATAAACGGTGGTGGGGAATGGACTTCAGAAGTTGAAGGGAACAATGGTGAACTAAAAGTGTTGGACAATTGTTCGGAAAGCTCAGGGATCTTAGAAGTACTTAGGGATGATTGTGGAGAATTCAGAATGTATTCATCAATTCACTGGTTGGCTTTTTGGACTTCAAGGTCTGCAATGAAATCAAGGTCTATAACAATATCATATATTTCAATTTCAGACTTTGCTTTCAATAATGACAAATCAAATTTCTCATCAAAGGGAAGATCTTCTAAAAAAACCACTCATCAGGACATGAATTAGCTTTAATCAACAGTGTGTGACTAGCTGAACTTTCTTCTTTTTTGGATTTTCCTGAAATCAGGTTGGCATTATCAACTACTGGGGCAGGGTTTGGATATGGGTTAGCCCTAGTATAATGAGTTCTCCTTGAAGCCAGAATTTCAAAAAATTTCTAATTGTTTCCTTTCGTGAGATTTTTTTTTAAAATAACTTCTAATAAATTACTTTAAGAGGCTCAAAATATAGATTCAAAATTTCTCAAAGATTTATTAGGACTGAGGGTTTGAGTCCCCAGTATGGTTGCCACTATGTTATCACTCAGAATTTTTCCCTAGAAGTTATCAGAAGAAGGAAAAGACCGAGGTAACCACAAACCAATCTTTTAAGTATAGGCTCTAGCCAACCTATGACTCAAAGAGGGCTCTCTCTATATGATTTAGCTTTGTTTGCTGGGATTTTAGGCTAGTTCTTAAAGTTTAGGGGGTTTTGATTTGTATTGAAGGTTGGATGTTGGAATCCTTAAAACAGATGGATCGAATGAAGTCCCTAGACCATTGGGCTATGGGGTCAAAGAAGGACAGCAGAACTTGGATTAACTCATTAAAGGGAGTGTTCAAAGGGCAAGCTAGCAGAGTGAAGTACAGGTCTTTAGGTCAGATGGGTGAAATGATATTAACCAGGGTGAGAGAGCACTTAAGAATTCTCAGGCCGGAATTAAAATGAAGAACATAAGATAATCATGAGAAAAAGGCAATTAAGAATCCTTTACTATAGATTAGAGGGAAACTACCTAAACTAAGGAGCAACCAAGAATTCCTTAACTTAGATAATTAGCAAAAAACATTAAAATGCATAATAGTTAAAACAGAGTGCAATGAAGCAAGTTCTGAGATATCATTCCATATTATATCATTCAGATTTTAGATACATTAAATATTATGGAAAAACTTTTAAAGAAAGATAACAACACAATATAAAATACTTGTCTGTACTTCGCACTACACATGAATCTTGTGAAATGTCTTGGCTTTATTCATTAATCTAGCTTGTTGGTCCAAACACTGATACAATAGCTTACAATCTTTGATCAAGAAATTCTATAGAAATGTCTAAGAATCCACCCACATACTTCGAATTGTGAAGTATTTATACAAAAACTATTACAAAATATCTCAAAACAAACTTGAGATATATTCTAGGAAATACAAATATCTTCTTGCAAGAAGATAGAGACAGCTATTGAACTATTTCATGTTGTCCCTTTTATTGTGGTACTGGTGGCATTTATGGTTGGATTTGTATCCCTTTATTCTAGCTTGTAGTTGTGGTCTTTCACGCTGGAATCTTCTTCAATTTTTATCTCTCACCTGATACTCTTTGACCCTGATACTCTTTAACTATGCTGCCCTGTTACCTGGTTGCTCTCATTTTTACTATGCAGTAACTTTTTGTTGTAAATTTATCACAATAAATCAGTCATTGTCTCCCACCATTATGAATCAAGTAATTTTACATTCATCATCCTCTTATAGATCTTATCAGCTTCAGTATACTTGGCAAAATTAGGCTTGGTGAGGAACAAGTGTTTTGTCTCATGCTCAAGGAAAAACAAGTTCTCAAATGTGTTGTACAAGACTTTGCCTATTGTTAGTGCTTTTATGGATGAAGTGCTTGCTTTTTTCTTAGCCAACAGTCTGAGTTTGTTATCATAGTCTAGTTGTGTCATAAGTTTATCATTAATAACTAATGGACTGGGCAAACCTTTCTCCCTCAAAATTTGGAATTTACCCGTGAACCTATCAATGGCTACCTACATGTTGTGGCACTTTTCTTCTAAGTTAAGCATAAGGTTCCTTTTGGAAAGCACCTTCCTTATTTACAAATTGGTCTTAGTTCTATCTTCTATATTGAGTTCTTGGAGCTCATACCTATTCTTTCTATTGAGGAAGTGGATGAGTCTATTAGCATCCTCAGGCTTATCTCCCAACTCCTCCTTTACTTTCTGGATGGCTTCTGTAGCTATTTTTACTAATTCTTTCTGCTCAAAAATAACTTGAATTGATGTCCAAATATCCTTGACAAAGTCAATAACATTGGCCCACAACATTTCCTTCGTTTTCCCAAGGGGTTTCTCTAGTGTTATATCTTTCTCTAAGACTTTGATTCTTTCACTCATTCTTTGGGCCTTTTGTGCTTCTTCCTTGTGCTTAAGCTGGGCAAGTTTGTAGTCAATTTCCAAACTTGCCACCTTTTCTTTCAATCTGTTCATTTCTGTAGCCTGGATAGACATCTCTTCCATGGCTTTAACCAATTCTGCTACTTTCTCTCTTGATGTACCTATTGTTGTAGATTCTGTTGTGACTGAAAAAGTTGTGGCAGGTGGAGCTGTAGCTACCAGTGTAGAAGGGACTGTTGTGGATACTATAGGGATGACATCTTTAGAAGTTGTGGCCAAGTCACTTTGCTTCAATTGAATTAAATCATCCAACTCCTTTTCTGTCTCCTTTAATTGATCATTCAGCTTTAGGACAAAGTCCATCAACCCCTCATGTCTGGTTGGCTCTCTACGACTTCTAGAGTTTGACGATGTTGCAGCTGGGGTAGTTTTATTTGCCTCTTAAGTGCAACAGTATCATTGTTTTTCTTTTTTATAAGTTGCTCTATAGCTTTTATATCCTTGGGATCGTGTTCCAATTCAATCGCTAAGTCCTCTAAGGACTTGATCCTGGTATCCTTGGCCTGTGAGGAGGCCTTCTCTAACTGGAATTGTGTTGAAATGTTGTTCAAAGATATTTGTAGCTGATGAGCAGCTATGGCTTTACCTATCAGGGTGGAGTATATCATCTCTCTAGCTTGTTTATGCAATTCAATATGGTCTGTGGGATGAATATCCCTTGCTAACACCTCAAAATCAACCCTTTTGAAATCAGATGTTCTCTTGGGCTGCTGTGTTGTAGGTTTGATGAAAGACTTCTACAGATTTCCCTCTTTAATGTCAAAGGCTGACATTAGTATTGCTTGATTGGCGGGAGTTGGCTTTAGGTACTGAGCATATGTTTGGGCCTTAAGCCTCTCATTTCTCGCTTTGATTTCCTTGTACCTGTCTTTTATGTCTTGGTCTTTATCAGTAGGCATGCTAAAGGAAGATACTTCCACACTAAGCTGCCTTTCCAACATCTGAGTCTATGATGAGGGAGGCTCTTGCATGCCTTCAAATGGAGTAGTAGGCCTACTTCTTTCTACTTCTATGTTGGTAACCTGTGATGATTCTTCTATGTATTCCTGTTCAGAGGTTGGATTGAGCCTTTTCCTATTGCTTGTTTCCTGTTGCAAATTCGAGGTGTCCATTCCTGAAGTGGAAGCTCCCTCTCTATTTCTTTTTGGAATCTTCTCCTCATTCTAAGGAGTCGACATGATTGGAGGGGTTCTCATGGCTCTTTCTTGCTCTTCTTGTACCTGCATAAAATAGCTCTCATCAAGTTGTTTTCCAAATCAATCAGAGCATTTTCTACATCTGCATTCGTGTTGTCTCTATCTACTAAAGTATTTTCCACCCATTCTGTTTGATTTGCATATGTCTCTATTTCTGGTATGGGGTGGTGGATGAAAGGTCCTAGCTTGAACTTTTTCCTTTTCTTGGTAATGAATTCCAAAGGGTCATGTCTCCATACAAAAATCCTTTGGAATTTCATTCTCTATAGGATTAGGTCTGCCTCTTTCCCTGCCTCTCTAGAATTGCATATGAAGGGACCTAATTGGTCTTTGATTTTGAATTTGGCCTTCTTCTTGGCATTGACAAAGTTAACCTCATCTACATTGATGATCTGTCTGTAATATTCTAAGGCAAACAACCTCATGGGGAGGTATCTTGGCAACTTATATGGTGCAAGCAGGCAACCATATATTCTGATTTCTATGTGGTTTTGGTAAAGGTACCAATCACCCACTTTATTTTGCTTGGAAAGTTAGACTCTCTTTATCCCTGGGCTTATCCTAGGTGGAGGATTCCCTGTGAGCATAGTCATGATTGGATGCACAAAAGAGTCTATGAAGTCAGAATCTATATAAGGTGATCTAAACTCATTGAAAAGTGGGGTCCAAAAGATGATAGATCTGGGTTGGCCCCTAGTGTCAAGATTTTAGAGAGTGAAAGGAAACTTATCTGACTGATAGTACAAAAATAGATGGTACAATACATAAGAGTATTTGAACACCCTCTCATTGCCCATTCTTATGAATTTCTCATGCATTCTATCAACTATGAATGTGGTATGGTTGCGGGAGGTTGTCCTGGAGTATAGATGGACATGAAAGAAAGGATAATTTCATCAATGTACTCACTTGTGGTATAACCTAACACACATGATATCATAGGTACAATGTTTTGGCCCCATGGAGAGAAAATAGCTGCTACATATGGAGGGGGGTCCTTAGGGATGTGTTTTTCCTCCCTAATGAACATTTGGAACAACTGGGCCAATTTTGTAGGGCTACGCTTGGGATACTTGTCCAACAGGTCTCCAATTGAGAGTGGGGTTAGGATTGGCCTTGGTTGGAACTGCAGCATTTCATTAATGGACTCAGCTGTGATACTGAATAGGACCTTCTAGTCGTGAGACATTATGGTTCTGTGGCTGGGGATGCAGCATGCATAACACATATGAACAATTTCTGGAAAGATGTGAACTTGGGGGAACTGGTATTTGGTCAAATTTGACTCCTAAAGGCCAATCTCATCAGCATGGTTAAGGTATCTGTCCCCACTTTGACAATGCACTTTGAGCAAGGGCTCTAGGGCAGTGGTATCTTTTATTTGGAAGTCCCTTTCAGCCAGGGGAAGGTCTTCCAGGCCCAAATGGGGGGTGGTAATGGGCCTTATGTCCATGGTGATAGGAGCTGCCATAATTTGTGGATTTTAATTATGCTCAGGGGTTTTAGCAAAGGTTCTTGGGATTTTTCAGAGGGTTTAGGCAAGTGATTCCTTTAATTTACAGTATTTTTACTTAATTTATTAATTTAAAATACTAGACGGGCTGAACGTCTTGAAATTTGCAGGGGTAAGAGGTAATTTTGTGGTGAAATACCTCAAAATGGGAAAATTGGCTCTGAAAATGGTGTTTCACGGTAGCTGCAGTGGTTGGCATAGTCCTGGTATGGTCTGAAATGTTGGTTGGTTGTCTGCAGCATCTTCTAGAGTTGAATTGGAAGTCTGTGGATAATTTTAATGTTTACAGTGGTTGCAATGGTTTACATAGCTTACGAAGAGAATGCGTGAAAAAAACAACAGAAGAGGGCTTCGTAGCTTTTATAGAAAAAACAGTTAATTTTTGGCGGGTTCACCTTCAGATGAATAGTGACAGTTTTTCGGTTAAATGGGGAAAGCATTTTTGGAGGGCCATCGCACTGCTTTTGTGGTGCGAGCGTTATTCGGGATGGGTCGCCCGATTCCATTCATCGTTTGACATATAGCATTGGGGGTCGTGAGGAAAACCAATTTATCAGGCGGCTATTGTTCAGTCATTGATCGCGGCCGATATGATTAAGGGCAGTTGGATGTGGGTAAGGGATGATCAACGGCGGTCGAGAGGCAAAGCTGCACGATGGGAAATGATGGGAATTGATGGGGGGCCCAAGGACTTAATTATGGTGGTTGTGGGATTAGTTTAGGGACTAATCCAGGGTTAAGTGATTGGGACGGACTTTAATGAGGGATTAGGGAGTTGGGTGAGGTTGATGATGGATTAACTTAAGTTTTACCGGGGTTAGGTAAATTAAGTGAAATATATCGGGATAAGGAGTAGTTTCTATTAGTTTTTATTAAAAATAAGGGGTTGGGGTATTTTACATAGGGTTTTAATTTAATACGGGCTTGATGGTTTTCGGGGAATTTATATAATAAAGTTAGTTTAATTAATATGAAAGTGATGGCGGAGTGGATTTTCCTAAGGAAAAGGGGTTAAGTGTATGTGATTTCACGTTTAGATTTATACTTATGATAAAAACTTTTAGTGGGTTTTTTGGTGAAATAGGACTTACATGGGGGTGAGTCACTTTTCCTAGGTAAAAGGTGTCTACCATAGGAAAGTGTGATTTTATTAGGGAAATGAGGGGAAATGGATTTTTATGAAGGGGGTTCTAGTACTTGTCCTCCTAAGCCATTAAGCCGAGGGTCGAGTCCCTCCAAAAGTAAGAGAAATGCTCTGAGCCCCTTTGACTTAAAGGATTTTAAACACTTTAGAACTTATTTATGGGAAATTAGTGAAGTAAATGGGTGAAGTGAATGAGGGGGTGTTAAATAAACCATATTGTGAACCATTGTTTTTGTTTTTTTTTATACTTATGCATATTTGAAAATTGCATTTGAAACAATGACATAAGTGCTTTTGTATAATCACATGATATTTCTGCAACCTTTCTACTACTTACCCACTTACTCATCCTACCATTTTTTCTTCATTTTATTTGGATGCATTTAGACTAGCAAACCCTTATCAATCTTTTTCTTTTCTTTTAGAAAGTAAACTATCTAATTCTAACCTCATCACATCCAAGGGCTCAGATTAAACTGATGAGCTCCTTTTATTTACTCTAACTATCTAATGATCTGCCAAGATTACACTGTTTGGTCAGATTTTATTCTCTAACTATACACATAAAATTCAAAGCATGAAATAGCCAAGTTTGAACATTTTGACTATCATGGATTGTGGCAATGAGTAGCAAGTTGCACACAATCTTTTATTATGCATAAATTAAATAGTAGTGGCATTTTGACTTGCTCAGTTTCATGGTCTCTTTTTGTCTTTTGGGGTTCATATATTTTCAATTTTTGACCTTTTCCATTCTTCTTGTCCTTTGATTATTCTTTTAGGACATACTCTCTTTACATTTTTTAATTTTTTTAATATGGAAAACATTTGCAGAAAGCAAAGGTATGCACAATATTTTCGGGCTTCACCTTAGTCATTCAAAATTATGACTCCTATTGGTGTAGGAACCTAACACCTTTATTCCTCCTTATAAGCTTTTTGAATGGCTAAATCTGGAAAATTATAGTTTAGGAATTGATTTCATGATTAAAGAGTTAGATGAGTTGAACTAATTCATGCAACTCATCTCATCTCAATTCTATAACTTGATATGCAATCCTCACCCTTTTCCCAATTTAACTCACACTAGAAGACAAAAAACTCGATTTTCCACTTTTGAAAATTAGTTAACTACTTATGACTCATCCTAACTTTTAGGAATTCATCCTAAATTATAGGAACACATCCTAATTTGTAGGAATGTTTTCTAAATCTTAGGATTTTTTCCTAACTTATAGGAGGTTATTCCTAACGTATAGGAATTCAAACATGCTAAGGAATAACTCATTAAGGTCCCTTTGATTACGGCTCAAATCAGGGAACCTTTCTCGCTATTATTTTCAACACTTCTCTTGTAAGACATGGATATATATCTTGAAAACTAAGGACAGAGTACTTGAAAAGTTCTAGAAATTTGATGTTGGAGTGGAAAACTTGATAGGTAGAAAGACCAAGATATTGAGATATGACAATGGAGGGGAATAAACCTCAATGGAGGTTGTTAGTTTCTACAAGAAAGATGGGATTAAGAGGTTGCTAATTGTACCCTATAATTCTCAACATAATGGTGTGGAATAATGAAAGAACAGATCCATTAAATAATATTTCAAGGCCATGATGCGTGATTTGGAGCTTCCATTGTCCTTATGGGGAGAGGAATCACAGACAACTAGGTACATTCAAATTATAATTCCTCAAAGTTCTGGAAGGTATGACTCTTGAAGAGGCCTCCTCTAAAATGAATCCATAGGTTGGTCACATGATGATATTTTGTTATCTTGTATATATTCATGTTCCTAAGGATAAGAGGAACAAGCTTTAGCCTTTAGGAAATAAAGTCATATTTGTCGGATACAGTGAATCATCGAAATCCTACAAACTATACATACTAGACCAACAAAGAATTGAGGTCAGTCAAGATGTTATCTTTAATGATAAAGTGATATACTATAGGTCTAAGGAAGTCTCCATAGATTCCTTGAATGAAGTAAAGTAGGAGGCCTCAAGGGAGGAACATTTGATATTTACATAATGTGCCGGATGTCTAAAAGGGCCTCAAGAGCTAGCAGAACCAACCATAGTTCCTGAGATCAATAAGAGACCAACATGGCTTAAATCCACATTAGAAGAGGTGGAAGGACATGCAGCTCCTAATGGAACATATGGAGAGGTAAAGAAACCTAAGAGGTTATCCAGCCATGCAACTCTCATGACAAAACCGATTGATGAATAATCTTCCATGTATGAAGAAGTAACTAGTTGGCAAGTATGGAAGGGAGCAATGAATGAAGTGATCCAAAATGGATCTTGGAAAAACCTCTTAAGTCTTCAATTGTATTTACAATGGGAAAATATGTTTCAAAGTCCCTTAAAGAATTATCGCATCGCAACCTTTTATCGCACCGAAGAAATATATGTTTAAACCATGAAAACCAGAGTATAGCAGCAAAACCTTCATCGCATTCCATATATATATATATATATATATATATATATATATATATATTATTTATTTATTTATTTATTTATTACAATTGAGCTTCATTATTGCATCGAGGAAAAACCAAAGTGAAGTGTTAAAAAACCATGACCTTGAGGAATTGTGACAACGATCAGCGCGATTTAATGAGGACCATTGATCGAGCACGTAGATAAATGGTCTAGATCAACTACCAATATCACATCGCATGGAACCAAAGGGAAGTTAAAACGTGTGTGTGTTGAATACCCACAGACTGCAGGATCGAGAGATCTCATCATCCAACGGATATCGGGTGCTAAAGTAATCGAACTTTAATTAAGAAATCAGAACCGAACTTTAATATATTGGGATTTTATAATTCCCATCGGGTCCGTAAAGCTGGTTAAGTGTCAGGCAAGTTGTTCACCCGAAATCACTGTGGACCATTGAATCCACTAAGTGTAGGTCAACGACGAAGGACTGTCGAGCAAGTTTTGCTTGATCAAGAAGACATCAGCCATCGATCTAAGGGCGAAAGACCGACGGCAGAGATTTATTCACATCGCAAACGTTAAATGGGGTTGTAACGGGTGTGAATGAATGCGACATGTGATGTATGGTAGAACCGATAGAGTTATATGGCGCAGTTTGTAGTGTTTGAAATCCGGCTATATCGCATCACAACAATACAAAGGAGTGGGGCCTATGCAACATACGACGTGTGATATCGATAAGCCCAGACCCGAAAGGATTATAAATATCATTTCATAGATTTGAGTTCAATAAAATGTTTTTGTTGAGTTTTTAAATGTACTATATGTATTTCTTTGTATTCCTAATAAAATGAAATAAGGCCCAAATATGTATTATATCGAGGGATTTGTGCAAAGGAATACTGAACGGTCGGTTTCACCATGCCCTCTGATCCTTCCGTTTCTAAAAGAAATTGTTCTTGTGCCTTAAGATTTTTTAACAAAATGTGTCCACATCAAAAAGGGAGGTGAATAGACAAGGCCGAGAGGCTTAAAAACCACTCTCTTGCAAACAAAAGAGGGAGAAGAAAGCAGAAGACAGAGAGCAAGAAGGAGTAGCTATGTACTCTTGTAGACTTGAGGATTTCGAGGGAATCCCCTATGTTGTCACTATTGTGTTGAGACTCCATTCGAGCTCACATTCGTAATCATCTGCTCTTGAAGACATAATATAGAGGTTGACACTAAAATCTTGGACCAGGAGATGTATCAAGAATTCTGGTGAACTCCTTCATTATTTACTATGTTGATGTGTTGAATTGTTATGTTTTCCAATTGTTAAATGTCTATATTATTCGCAATCTTTTCGATCCATTGCACTACATAATATAGGCATTCCTGCACGAGTCTGTAATACTTTAATATTGATTTAAGATCTCATTTACAGATCAAGTGGTATCAGAGCATTTGGTTTTGGTTTTGTTAAGGTTAGACAAGCTTGTGCTAGATTTTGAATGCTAACTAGATTAAAGCTCAGACTAGGAGAAGGAGAACTTGTTGAGGCTAATCCAAATCTTGGAAGAGTCTATTCTCATAGGAGAATGGTAAAAGAAACTCCGTTGGGATCAGAATCTCAATTTATAGAAAGTTTTAAGACACTCTAAGCCATGGTGGAAGAGATGTATCTGGAATTTAAGAAGGGTCGAGGTGGAAGCACTTCAACACCTAAACCAGACAAAGGAGCAAAGGAACCTTTTCTAGTTGCCTCTCTAGAAGGCAAGGGAAAAGGAGGAATGCCTCCTCCACCATCTCCTCCATCATCACCTTCATCATCTTCTAGCTCTTCTAAGAATAAGAAGAAAACCTCCTTAATCAAATTAGATGTGAATTTTGATTTTCCAATTTATGATGGAGAAATCTATGTAGAAAAGCTAGATAATTGAATAAGACAAATTGATGTCTATTGCAAGGTACAGAATGTTGATTGGGAAAGGAAGAAGATTCAGCTGGCTAGCCTTTGACTTGGGGGAACTGCACTAGTATGGTGGGAAGGCAAGACACAAGCCGATCTGCAAAAACATGGTAAAATCATTTCTACCGAGAAAAGATTTGTTTCTGCTATCAAAAAGCAATTCTATCCTTTAGCTTGCATGCAGTAGGCAATGATGAGTTTGCAAACTCTTTGTCTGTTGAAGGGTTAGAGTGTACAGAGTTATACTCAGGAATTCGGGAAGAGAGCTTTAACTCTAGGTATATCATTAGATTCACGTGAGACTTTATTGAAGTATATAGGTGGTCTTCATAGCTATTTAAAGCATACTATTCTCATGTTTAATCCCAATAGCTTAGATGATGTATCAGTTCAAGCCACACATCTAGAAGCTAGAGGTAAGAACGTAAACCCAGAGGTTGGGGGATCAACTAAATATTTTGTAAGCAAGAGCAAGGAAAAGAAGAAACTGACATGGAAGGAGAGGAAAGCAAACACTGTAAAGAAGGATAAACCTTCATGCACTAATTGCAAGAAAGAAGGACACGATGAGGCACATTGCTGGTTTTTGCATCCAGAACTAAAACCTAAGAAGTTCGGTGGAAAGAAGAAGAAGAATGTTTCTGCTATTCAGCAGGACTTGGGATCAGATTCAGGCAATGAAACAATAGTTACAGCCATAGGTATTAAAGGTAAAGATTCTGAAGCATCCACAAGTAATTATGCACAATCTATTGATAATGAAAGTAATGAGAGGGAAAGAAATGATCTTTTTCTTATTAGAGTAATTTCCAAGCACAATAAGATTGATACTTTGTTTGATAGTGGATCACAAGTAAATTTGATTTCTGAAACAATTGTAAAGAAGTTGGGATTACAAAAAAAACCTCATGAGAAGCCATATCCATTAGGTTGGGTTTGTGATAAAACAAAGTTACAAGTAACGAGACAATGTAAACTTAGGTTTGTTATTGGATCAACACTTGTAGATGAGGTTAAGTTAGATATAGTTCCATTGGATATATGTGGTATTGTTTTGGGAAGTCCATACTTGTATGATAGGAAAGCTATTTTCTATAGAGCTGAGAATAAGTATCAACTCACTAAAGGTGGAATTGAATATACTGTAAGAGCTCATAAACTCAAAGATAACTATTCTCTCATAAACTCAGGATAGATGAAAAGAATTGTGAATTCAAGTAAGCAATTTTTACTAATGGTTGCAAAGGCAAAGGATCCTGAAATATCCAATACATTTGAAGGCTGTGATTCTAAACAGAAATTGATTTAGTTAAAATTGTTTCATAGTATGATGTTCTATTTCAAGAACCAAAAGGTCTGCCACCCAAGCAAGAAATAGTAAATGATATTTATTTGCAGCAAAATGATCCATTACCTAACATTGGAATGTATAGATTGTCAACTTTAGAGAATGCCGAGATAAAGAAGCAGGTACAAGAGTTGCTCGATAAAGGGTTTATACGACCAAGCACATCACCATGTGGATCTCCAATTGTTCTCGTGAGAAGGAAAGATGGTTCATGGAGAATGTGCATTGATTATAGAGCACTAAATAAAATAACGATCAAGAATCGTTATCCTCTTCCTTGTATTGATGATTTATTAGATCAATTGAAAGAAGCAGTTTACTTTTCTAAGTTAGAGTTGCGAAGTGGTTATCATCAGGTCAGAGTTGTAGTACAGGTTGCATGGAAGACTACTTTCAAGACAAAGCAAGGACTTTATGAATGGTTGGTTATGCCTTTTGGCTTAACTAATGCTCCTGCTACATTTATGAGAGTTATGAATGATGTACTCAGACCATTTATTGATGATTTTGTAATTTTTTATTTAGATGACATTCTGGTTTTTAGTAGGACATGGGAAGACCATGTAAAGCATGTAAAGAAGACTAGATATGTTTTAAAAAGAGACAATCTCTATGTAAAACTGTCAAAATGTGAATTTGGCAGAACGTCTTTAAATTATTTGGGTTATATTGTAGGGGGTGGTGAATTGAAGATAGATCCCTCTAAGGTTGAAGTCATTGTGAACTAGCCTAAACCCAAATCTACTACAGAGGTTAGGAGTTTCCTAGGGGCAGCACAATACTAGAGAAAGTTTATTGCTAACTTTTCTTTGATTGCAGCTCCATTACATGCTTTAATAGGATTGAAACAGGTGTTTAAGTGGGGAGGAAAACAGCAGAAAGCCTTCGACACCTTAAAAGAGAAAATCAGTACAGCACCAGTACTAGCACTGCCAGATCTTCAACATCCATTTGAGATTGAGATAGATGCCAGTGACTATGCCATGGGAGTAGTGTTGATGCAACACGAAAAACCCATATGTTATCATTCTGAGACATTTACTTCTGCAGTAGTTAATTATCTTACATATGATAAATAATTGTATGCATTAGTACAAAGAGTGAAAAGTGGAAACATTACCTAATGGGTAAAGAAACAATCATACATACAGATCATCAACCACTTCAATATTTGCACTCACAAACTAAATTGCAGCAATCAAGACATTATAGGTGGATGGGTTTTCTATAGCAATTTCATCTTGTCATCAGATATAAGAATGGCATACACAATAAGATTGCAGACAAGTTATTAAGACCAAGCATAAATGCATCTACTATACTTAAGCATAACTTAGTAATGCATGAAAGTTACATTGAACAATATGCTCAAGATGTAGATTTTAAAGATGTATATGCAACTTTAAGTCATGGCAAGCAAGTAGAAGAATTGGATTATTATGTAAAGGACCAACTCTTATATCATTTGGGAAAGTTATGCATTCCACAAACTGAAAGAGTTAACATAATTCGAGAAGCACATACTTCTCTTATATCAGGTCATTTTGGTGTAAGTAAAACAGTTGCACAATTGCAAAGGTTCTGTTATTGGCCAAGAATGCATGAGACAGTTTCTAGATATATCAAAGGATGTACAATGTGTGCTACAAGCAAACCAAGTAATAGAAAATTAGGCTTGTACACTCCACTTCCAATTCCTTCTCGTCCTTGGGAAAGTGTTTCCATGGATTTTATTGGGGGATTGCCAAAGTCTAGGAAATTTCATGATTATTTGTATGTTATTGTGGATAGGTTCAGTAAAATGTGTATTTTGATACCATGTAACAAGCAGGTTACAGCTGAACAAATAGTAAAGTTGTTCTTTCAGAATGTATGGGTTCATTTTGGGTTACCCATTTCTATTGTATCTGATCGAGATTATCGATTTGTTGGGAAGTTTTGGTCAAATCTATGGGAGTTGATGGACACCAGATTGAACAAGAGCATAGCATTTCATCCACAAACAGATAGTCAGACAGAAGTGGTCAACAGGACAGTGATCCAGTTGCTCAGAGGATATTGCAGCAAGCATCCCAAGCTTTGGGATGAGCATTTGTGTTATGTGCAACATGCTTAAAACCGTGCCAAGCACTCTTCTACTCAGAGATCTCCTTTTGAGACTTGTTTTGGTTTTAAACCAAAGTCTCCCTTGGATTTTGTCTTTGGTAAAGACATAGAGTTGATGGACACAGTGATGTGGACAAAGCAACCAAGTTCATTGAACAAATCTAAGAAATTCACCAGGTAATACAAGAACAGTTGGAAAGAAGTCAAGCCAAGCACAAGGCAAGACATGACAAGCATCAAGTTTAGCATAGTTTTCAAGTTGGTGATCAAGTCTAGCTATACATCAGCAAAGATAGAATGCAAGGTGAAGGTAAGAAGCTAAAACCAATAAGGTATGAACCTTTCAAGATACTTGATAAAATTGGTGAAAATGCTTTTTGCCTTGATTTTCCAGCTTATATTCACATCTATTCAGTCGTTAATGCAAAAAACTTGAGATTGTATGAACCTTTATTGATTGAATATCCTGAAGAGCAAAGTCAGATGCCTTCTATTGGGGATTTGCTGCCTAAGTATCTCAATGAGTTACAGGAGGACACAGTTCTGGATAGAAAGGTAAGAACTGCGCGTCAAGGGGATGTTGAGTACCTGAGAGTGGGACTCAAAGGTTCAAATCCAAGTAGAGCTCGATGGATGAAAATTGGACAAGTGAGGGTGCAATATCCTCACTTGCTCGAATGCTAAAACCAACTTTTGGTGGTCCAAAAGCTTTTCAGTGGGAAGGCGTGATCCAAAATGGATCTTGGATCAATATATATATATATATATATATATATATATATATATATATATATATATATATATATATATATATATATATATATATATATCTATATATATATTACAATGGAGCTTCATTATCGCATCGGGGAAAAACCAAAGCAAAGTGTTAAAAGACCGTGACCTTGAGGAATTGCGACAACGATCAGCGCGATTTAACGAGGACTATTGATCGAGCACGCAGATCAACGGTCCAGATCAACTACCAATATCGCATCGCATGGAACCAAAGGGAAGTTAAAATGTGTGTGTTGAATACCCACAGACCGCAGGATCAAGAGATCTCATCATCCAATGGATATCGGGTGCTAAAGTAATCGGACTTTAATTAAGAAATCGGACCCAAACTTTAATAGATTGGGAGTTTATAATTCCCATCGGGTCCGTAAAGCTGGTTAAGTGTCGGGCAAGTTTTTCACCAGAAATCATTGTGGAACGTCGAATCCACTAAGTGTAGATCAACGGCGAAGGACTTTTGAGCAAGTTTTGTTTGATCGAGAAGACATCAGCCATTGATCTAATGGCAGAAGACCAACGGCGGAGATTTATTCGCATCACAAACATTAAATGGGGTTGTAACGGGTGTGAATGAATGCGACATGTGATGTATGGCGGAACCGATAGAGTTATATGGCGCAGTTTGTAGTGTTTGAAATCTGGCAATATCGCATCACAGCAATACAAAGCAATGGGGCCTATACAACAAACGAGGTGCGATATCGATAAGCCCGGACCTGAAAGGATTATAAACATCGTTTCATAGGATATTTGAGTTCCGATAAAATGTTTTTGTCGGGTTTTTCAATGTATTCTATGTATTTCTTTGTATTCCTGATAAAATGAAATAAGGCCCAAATATGTATTATATCAGGGGATTTGTGTGGAGGAAGACCAAACGGTCGGTTTCACCGCACCCGCCGATCCTTCCATTTCTAAAAGAAATTGTTCTTGTGCCTTAAGCGTTTTTAACAAAACGTGTCCACACCGAAAAGAGAGGTGAACAGACAGGACCGAGAGGCTTAAAAACCACTCTATGGCAAACAAAAGAGGGAGAAGAGAGCGGAAGAGAAAGTAGAAGATAGAGAGAAAGAAGGAGCAGTTGTGTACTCTTGTAGACTTGAGGATTTTGAGGGAATCCCCTGCGTTGTCACTGTTGTGTTGAGACTCTATTCGAGCTCACACTTGTAATCATCTGCTCTTGAAGACATAATATAGAGGTTGACACTGAAAGCTTGGACCAAGAGATGTAGCTAAGAAGTATGGTGAACTCCTTGATTATTTACTGTGTTGATGTGTTGAATTGTTATGTTTTCCAATTGTTAAATGTTTGTATTATTCACAATCTTTTCGATCCATTGCACTAAATAATATAGGCATTCCTGCACATGAGTCTATAATACCTTAATATTGATTTAAGATCTCATTTACAGATCATGAAGAGTACCAATCAATCATGAAGAATGATGTTTGGAAAATCATGCCAAGGCCTGAAGGGAAGTCAGTGGTGACTTCCAAGTGGATATACAAAATTAAGAATCTCGCAAATGGGAGTATTGACAAATACAAGGCATGGTTTGTGGCTAGGGGATTCTCCCAAAAAGAGGGAGAATAATATGATGAGACTTTTGCTCTAGTTTCCAAGTACACCTCCATTAGATCCATAATTTCATTTGCTACTTTTATGGGATGGGAACTACACCAGCTAGATGTAAATACTATTTTCCTCAATGGAGTAATTGAGGAAGAGGTGTGCATAGAGAAACCTCAAGGATTTGAGGTATATGGAAAGGAGTCTCATGTTTGCATGTTGAAAAAGGATTTGTATGCATTCTTGTATTGAAAGCTATCTGACGAGAATGAGATTTACCAAGAGTGAAGTTGATCCAAACCTTTACTTTAAGGTTGTGAAGAATCCACCTGTGACCTTATTATTATATGTTGATGACTTGTTTCTCACAAGTGTTCAGCCTCTTATCATTAAGTGCAAGAAGCAGTTGCCTTCTAAGTTCGACATGAAAGATCTTGGGTTGATGCACTATTTTGGATTAGAAGTATGGAATAAACTTGGCGAAGTCTTCCTTGGTCAAGGAAATTATGTATTAGAGATCCTTCATATATTTGGTATGATGGATTGCAAATCCATGGCAACTCCCATGATGACTAACTTAAAGAAGTTAAAAGGCTCATATTTCATATTGGTAGATTCATCTATGTATTGATGAATTATTGGTATGTTGATGCATATTTTTAACACCAGGCTAGACACCTTCTTTGATGTGAACACCTTGAGCCAGTTCTAGGTAGAATTGATACATGAGCATTGGATTGTATCAAATCACATCTTGAGATATTTTTGTGGTATATTGAACTATGTCTTGAGGTATGTTGCAAACAAGGATGTATAGCTTCAAGGATATACATACACTGATTGGGTAGGAAGTGATGAGGATAGGAAGAGAATGTCTAGAATATGCTTAATTTTTGGATCCACTATGATATAATGGATGAGTAGGAAGTAGAGGTCGATCACACTCAACATTGTTGAAGTAGATTACGTTGCAGAAAATGAGGCCTGTACCAAAGCAACATGAATTTGGGAATTATTTGTAGGATTGTTCGATAAAGAGTTGGAACCAACATTGATACATTGTGGTAAGCAAAGTTGTATGAAGCTTTCAAATAATCTAGTGTTCTATGACAGGTTGAAGCACATTCAGATCAAGTACCACTACATCTGTGAAATGGTGCAGAGGAGAGTGATAAGGCTCTAGTACATCCCCACCGATGAGCTGAAAGATGATGTTTTGATGAAGTCATTGCCAAAAGACAAGTTTGTGTACTTCATAGACAAGCTTAGCCTCATGGAGATTACCCCTCTCATTGAGAGGGAGTGTTGATATATCTGCAACACAGATGGAAATTCTCTTGAAAGGGAGAATGGGTCCAAGAGACCTAGAGGGGTCAATAGGTAGCATTGACTGAGTGTCTTTTAGAGGAGGACCTGATCACACACCAGGAATGGTGGAGTGAGGTCCTGGACCGTGATCACACACCAAGCATGGTGGAGTGAGGTCCTTCAGTATCTGGACCCTAATCACACACTGGGAGGCTGGAGTGAGATCATGGACCCTGATCGCACACTAGGAAAGTTGGAGTGAGGTCCTTTCAACATCTAGACTTGATCACCAACTAGGAAGGGGTTAAGTGAGGTCTTGGCCCAGCGTGCTCACTTGGAACGGTGATTGAGTGTTTGCTAGTTGAGGTTCTCAACATTTGTAGCCTAAGTAGAGGCCAAGGGATTCAAGGACCAATCACTCTAGAGGAGTGAGTCCTCATATGTTGATGACATTTCCATGGTTTTGGTATTTCCCTAGATATGGCCACCATTGGATGTTGATGATAGATGATGATGCTAGTAATAATGGATAACCTTTTTCTTTAGAGATTTTTTTTCAATTTGAGAACATCTATGGCAATGATTATGAATACCTCTCTAGTTAAGAGGGAGTGTTGAATTTGTAACTATGGTTAGTCTTCATAATGTACATTTGGTCATTTTATGTAAGTGTATTGATCATTGTGAAGCATATTTATAAATTCTTGAGTCAAAGGAAAAGTTATTTTGAGTCAAATTCACATTGTGACTTTTAAAAGATGAAAATTGTATTTTGGAAATGTAAATTTTGGATCCAAAAGTGACAAGTCAACTTCAATCCAAATCAAGTTGGCCCTGGACAAGAGACATGTCCATTCACCCTATACAAACCGCTATATAAAGGTAGCTCAAGCTCCTCAATTTGGTAATTCACATTCTCTCACACAAGACAATTTTTGGGCAATTGAGCGAAGAACAAGAAGGAAGAAAAGGAAGTTCGAGTTTGCTCTCTCCTCTCTCTCTCTCTAGAAACTCGCACGTCTGAAGTAATCTCTCTCTCTCTCTCTCTCTCTCTCTCTCTCTCTCTCTCTCTCTCTATGGTTCACACTTTTTCTGAGGAAACTATTGCAGGGGGCCGAAATTCTGGTTTACTAGGGAAACTGTTGCAGGGACAAAATTCTGGGTCAAATGGCTAGTGCAGGAAGGCTGAAATTATGAAGTACAGGATCAAATTAAGTGACTTGAATTTGAGGAGAAGACCAATTTTGACCATAATTCTAGGTGTGTCTCTCATTGAACAAGAATAATTTATCTATTGAAAAGGTTGTTGGGTTTTTCCCCACAGTGGGTTTTCTTAGGGTAAATCTTGTCTTCTCTTATGTGTTGTGATCTCTACTATTCTATTGTTCTTTATAGTTGAATTTATGAAGTATAATTGTTGAATTATAGACTTGAATAATCTAAAAGAATATATACATCAAAATCAATTATCAAAATTTCAGAAATATTGTTCTAACCCTAATTGCACTAAGAAAATTAATAAGAAACTCCTCTTCGATAGCTTGAACAATGGTTGCACCTTGTGCTCCTACCTATGGTTGACCATTATCAATCCATCTTCCATAACCTGAACCATGTATTCCAGTAAAAAATATAGGATCCATAAAGAAATCAAATAGAGGCAGTGGCCCACCAACACCTTGATCCCTAAATAATGTACACCTTAGGTGTTATGGGACCAACATCAAATAATCAATGAAATAATGGGTAACATCGAAGCCTCCTTTTATTGCTTTTGAATCTCAAGGAATTGTCCTAGTGGAATTCCACATACAATCGCTTGCAGTTACTCCACCAAGTTTTGTAGGCCTAGTAAGAAGAGGGTGTTGATAAGCACCTCCATGATCCATTGCATAATGTTTGAGAAAATTTCTATGGCTATTTGAAAGACATTTTTCAACCCCTGCATGCCATCAAATGCCAAATATATCATCCGTGTTAATTCCCTGAAAAGGCTCTGCTGAAGAATCAACCAAATTACCACCTAAGCCTCCTTATAACTCACGGCTCTGCTTACATCACCCTCACCTCACCTCACTCCACCTTATCCCTCCATAACCTCATGTAAGCCTCCTTATACCTCCATTACTCTCCCCACTCCCTGAGCCTCCCACTTACTACTCCATAAGCCTCCCACTTATAATATATGAATAATGAGTTTTGTTTATATATTAATATGGGTTGATTCCAATGGTTTGTATTTTAAATATTATAATAATTATAATATTTATTATAATTTAAATTATAATATTAATATAATATTATTACATTTTAATTCATTTCTGTTAAATCATTTCCATATTAATTAATTTATGTAAATAATTAATTTAATTTGTAATCACAATTAATTAGCATTAATTAAATAATAACTCTAATCTAATTTAGGATTAGAATTTAATGTAAATTTTGATATTTAGCCCACGCAACAGAAATACCATAATTTTGGCAATTTTAATACTCCAACTTTAGAAGCTCCTAAATGGAGTTTTACTTGACCAAATGAGGCCCAGGACAGCTCATTGGAAATATAAAATCATGGAGAATATTTTGAAGTAGTTTCATTACCATATTTGATTGTTTATTGGGTCTAAAATCCAGCAAAAGATCAAGCTCTGAATTTTTAATAAAACTAATTTCCAAGTTTAATCTTCTACATTCTCATTTTCCCACGACTTCTTTTGAGTGTAGATTCATTAACTTATGTTCTCCTTGGCAAATCAAATCTTCACAGGCATCAAACCTCGACACAATAGAGGTAAACCATTGTCACCCTAAATTCACCTCCCCGACAGTTGCTATTTGAGCTCAGTAAAAAAGCCCCCATCTGGTCATCTGCATAGGATTTATCTCTCCGCGTACTCCCAAAATAAAAGGACCACCTCCAAAGTCACTTTCAGACATTCCTGTAGGCTCCAGGTAATCTGACACCACGACCTCTTATGTTTTTTTATTTTGTTTCATTTAGTAAAATGAACCACGCAGCACCTGCAAGCCCTAACACCCACGAAGTCAAGTCCACTGGTGTCGAGCCCTTAACGGACACCGAGAGTCAAATTGTAGACCCTAACTGCCCATTCTTGCTTGCCGACCTCCATTATGAAGTATTTGCCAATCATGTGAGGAAGGAGGATTATTTTAGGGTTGTGTTGTAGGGAAAACCCAACACCCCCCATTATTTAAATAATGAGGACCCTTTCCATTAATTTTTGGCTAAAACATATTTTATGATTTTCATTTTTGTTTATTGTCTTACAATTTATCAATTTTTCATTTTCGTCGGATCTCCGTTTTGATTATTTCATTGACTCCGAATTTTTACAAGCTTTGCATCAATACTTGTTTCGACTCATTTGGTCAACCGGTTTGTAAATAGCACTCCTTTGAAGTTTGATCATTTTCTCACTTGGACTAAAAAATGTTAATAAATGTATGATATTTCAATTTTTGCAATTAAAATAGTTATCTAATATTAACTCTCAGTTAATTTTTACTAATTCTTTCATTTTTCACTAACGATCCTACAAAATGACCCAGCTAAGTTGTACATTAAATGAAAACACATTTCACAATCGTGGTAATTTACTCCAATTTGTTATTTTAAAATAAATTGCCAAATCCAAAACCCAAAATTACAAAATGGCAGTAGTCGAATTTGTAGGATCATTAGTTCATATCGACCCCACTTCTCATCAAATCCTCCCTTCCAAAATCCCGAAATTTCAAAAATGATGAAATTATATTTGCGATGTTATATTGCAATTGTGATACATCACATTCACATATCGCAAAAAAAAATGTATTGCGATATGCGATTTTGGAATTATGTGAGGGGTTAAAAAGTTTTAATACAAGGTTTTATTTGCAAGCTCCTTATGACTCACAGCTTCACTTACATCACCCTCACCTCACATTCCACTCACCTCACCTCACTCCACCTTATCCCTCCATAACCTCACGCAAGCCTCCTTATACCTCCATTACTCTCCCCACTCCATGAGCCTCCCACTTACAATATATGAATAATGAGTTTTGTTTATATATTAATATGGATTGATTGCAATGGTTTTTATTTTAAATATTATATTAATATTATAGTAATTATAATATTTATTATAAGTTTAGTTAAATATTATAATTTAAATTATAATATTAATTTAATATTATTACATTTTAATTAATTTCTGTTAAATCATTTCCATATTAATTAATTTATGTAAATAATTAATTTAATTTGTAATCACAATTAATTAGCATTAATTAAATAATAACTCTAATTTAATTTAGGATTAGAATTTAATGTAAAATTTTGATATTTAGCCCATGCAATAGAAATACCAGAATTTTTGCAATTTTAATACTCCAACTTTAGAAGCTCCTAAATTGAGTTTTACTTGGCCAAATGAGGCCCAAGATGGCTCATTGGAAGATAAAATCATCAAGAATATTTTGAAGTAGTTTCATTACCATATTTGATCATTTATTGGGTCTAAAATCCAGCAGAAGATCAAACTCCGAATTTTTAATAAAACTAATTTTTGAGTTTAATCTTCTACATTCTCATTTTCCCACGACTTCTTTTGAGTGCAGATTCATTAACCTATGTTCTTCTTGGCCAATCAAATCTTCACAGGCATCAATAGAAAGCTCACATTTCTTTTATTTTAATTATGCAATTAAATCTTGATTGAATTTGTTTTAATTCCAGATTTGGCATTTTGATTTTATTTTTACATTTTAATTTAGCTTTGATTTGTTTTTGCAAGAAAAAAGTTGAATATATGAGGAGAAGAAAATCTCAATCAATGAGAATTCTCCAACAATAGAAGAATGAAATTTTGAACCATTGAAAATTGATGGACCATATTTATTCTTTAACAAACTTTCTTGTTGAGAATTCTTTTGTAAATATTATAAATAACAAATTGTAGAATGTATTAGGGCCTTTTTCTTCTCTACAATTCTGGAATTCTAAAAGAACTTCTGCAATAGGGATTTAGAGTTGTAGGTGAGAGGAGATAAAATCTCAGATCTTGGGTTATTGAGGTTTTTTCTTTTGCATTCTAAATTACGTATGGAGAATAGAGATATCATTATTGCAGTTCTTGTTTTAACAGCAGAAGTTCAAGCCTTGTAGAAGACTGTTGGAGACCAAAGCGGGGAAATTGATTCAATAAAGTGGTATTTATAATACTATTGTTTTAAATGTTGGTTTCATTTTATAATGGAAGAAATGTGTCATGTTATTCATATTTGTGCATTTTTGTCAATATGAGTAATTTGTCTCAATTATATGTTATTATTTATCTCAGCTCTTATGAATTGAATTATGATTTCTGAGTAACTATTTACTCAAAAATCTGTTTTTTAATACAGATTTAACAAATAGTGATATGTTGTGAACTATATTGTTTAATTCTTCGAATTACTAATTTGAAAATCGAAACCATCTTTTGAACTACTTCAAAAATGTTGGTTGTTGATTATTTAGTCAAGAGGTCTCTGAATAGAATGTGTTTTGGTATTCATAATGTTAGTTAATTGAACTACTTCATTAACTTGATATTCATTATAAGCCGGGCATATTTAAATCCTTATCATTTAAATATCTTTCTCTCGGTTGGATTAGATCTATATCTATCTAATTGAGATAGGCTTAGGATTTAGTTCTTTTTGTTTGCATTTTAGAATAATTTTGCATATAGATTATTTCTACATTCCCAAAAGTCCTCTTCATAAAGAGGAAAACTTTAGTTGTGGCTTGGTTGAGCCCTAGATCATCTTAAGGATCACTTTCTTGCCTCATCAGCAAGAAGGCCGGTCTAATGTCTCTTCTCCATCGGTGGATGAAATTCATATTTTGAACAATAGGAGATTGAGAGAAGGTAATTGGACCTATTTAAACTAGTCAGAACAACCATTCCAAATGGAAAAGGAGTTGCTTTAAGATCTGGACTAGGTAGTCATCCTCAATGTTGTTGCAACGAATTTCGAGGCTTCAATAGTTTAGCGCTAATAGAAGGACCTGAAACTTGTTTCCTCTTGGAGTCTTTGTATTCTAACATTTTATTTAATCATGGTGGCTCCTCTTAAACTTCCAATTTGGAGTTGTGTCCACGGATGTGCATCTTCCAATACTCCACATGAAGTGGTAAGGCTCTTGTATCAGGTAAATTTTAATGGTAAGAGGAATACTTTTGCATTTAATCATGTTTTACAATTCATTCGAAAATTTTCAAATTCTACTTTTCAAGGAATTGATGAAGGTATTTTATGCAAGATTTTTACTCTTACATTCTTGGCAAAAGACAAACGCTGGTGTCAATCATTTCCAGTTGCCTCAAATCACAGCTGAGATCAATTTGTTACAATGTTCCTTTGAAAATTTGACCACTATAACTATGAATAGGTATGTGACGAAATCGAAGACTTGCGAAGGTTTGAAAGTAAGTCTTTTATTGATTTTACCATTTGATTTCACTTGAATTGCTTGATATTTAAAATTAAAGAAAAACTTTTAGAAGAGGAATTATTAGATTGGTTTGAATATATTTTCTCTCTTCCTCTCATTCATAATCCATGTGAAATTATTTCAAGATTTGCTCAATATTCTTCCAATTTCATTAACATAATTGAGAATTCCAATATGGAGGTACAAACATATGATGATGAAGTGGCTTCTATTATGTACAATCAATTTCTTCATTTAGTGCACACTTCTTATAGTATTAGTATGATTAGGATGCACCTTCATATGTCAGGGAATCTCAACCATAAAGCTTGAAGAATTTTACTATTCAAATGCAAGAAGATATTAGCAACAATATTGAAGAAAATACCACTTTGAAATATAAAAATTAGTATGCGTTAAATTCAGAAAATCAGAACATAAATCGGCGAATACAAGCACCAATCAAAGTTTCCAATAACACACAACCTACTATACAAATTTTTGAATTCTTTTATGATGAGAAAATGTCAAATTCAGAACAACAAAGCAACGTTCTTCAAGAAATCACAAGTACACAAATGGATGATTTCAAATCTAGATTTACAATGAACATAATGCACAAGAGTTCTTAAATAGAGAGTTTTAAATATATTGCTTCTGATTCTCATTTTTCCATTTATCTTGATCTTTTTGCTAATAGCAATTTATCCCCTCTTAACATTAATGATATTTCAGAAAAAAGAGAGGCTGATATTAATGAATTTCCAATTAGTCTCTATCAATATAGAGATAATTATTGATCATTCTTATCGTATTAATGAACATGTGCTTTATATTTCTTCTTGTTTTGATACATTGGATGAGATCGAAGGGAACTCTAATGAATGTCATGAGGTCATTTATGACAGTTACATTGACATTGAAGATATTAATTCATCTCCTTCACAATTGAATCATCATGATCAAATTCAGATCACATGTGAAAATGAAGAACACTCTAATTCATAAAATGCTTCAAATAGTTCTCATTTTCAGACAATTAATCATACTCATGATTTCAACATTCAAGAAACCATCCAAATATATGATTTATATGATGATCAAGCTCTCATTCCTATTCATAGTCATGATTCTCTTTCTAATTCACAAGTTAGTATTAGCAATCATTCTAATTCTATTTTAAATCAGACCAATTCTTGTGGAAAGGAAATTGTTTTAAATCAAACACAATTGTACTGTAACAATAATTGTAACACTAGTGTAAACTATGATTTGATTTTGTTATTTATTCTTCACTTGTTTTGTTTAAATTCAAATTTGTTTTCTATTTTTAATTTTCAATTTCTAGATACTTTATGTTGGCATATTGAGCAGCTCAGTATTGTACACTCAATTGATGCATTGCCTGAATGGGAAAATGAAATTTCACATCACAATCATGAATATCAAGAACTATTAATTTTCCAATTTAAATTGATGTTCATTTCTTATCAATTATCACTTTCTTCTCAAAAATAGTGTCAACAAGAGATTGCATTTTTATAATATGGCCGGAAATTTAATTTTATTAACGATCTTCCATTGTATCTAAGAGATTTCCATCCATATTTCATAAATGCATTCGAAAAATATTTGGAAAGTTTTCCTTCACGGAAGATTGTTAATAGTTTAACATTTGCACATAACACTAACATATTTATGTAGACCATTGAATCTAAAAGCTCATTTCCATGATCTGGCATGTTATCCTCTCTTTTGAATCCCTTCCAATCATTAACAGAAATTCATCAAGGTTTCTATGATCCAATTAAAATTCAATTGGAAAGGGTATTTCAAGAGAAAGTAATTATAATAAGTTTTTATCTGTAAATATCTTAACAAGTAATGTATATTTTTCTTTCAGATTTGTTTTTCTTAGTATAATTTTATTTGTATTTTTGTTACTAATGTTTGACATGTACATATATGCAGGAATTAAAATGGTTACATTGGAAATATGACTATACCTAGTCATGTTTCCTTCATTAAGTTAGAAATAGGAATAGATTAACTTAGATTATGTTTCTTGTTGTTTGCATTTATTTCATTATTTCAGATTTTCAATAAGAAAATATTGAATCCAACTATTTTTGAGCATCCCCTTTCACTTTTGGAAAGCAAATTTTAATATTTTATAAGCTCTTAGATCATACATATTTGTGAACCCCTTAATTGTGTTATTTTACAAAAGTTCATCACATTGATCATACATGAAAAAATTCCAAGAATTTTCTACACCTTGACAATTTTTTATTCATAAGTATTTATAAAAAGTGTTTGTTTTCACCACTCTTGTTTTCCAATGTAAATTTGAGTTCAATGCAATTTGAAAATTCATTATTTAGAATTTTTAGATTAAACAAGTAGGTGATGTTGAACATATGCGAATTTTGAGAAAATTTGGGAGAACTTGAAGATCCATGAGGTAAAGTTACAGTCAATTCTCTTCAAGGTCTTCATTGTTGATTTCCTATAAAATTCAAAGTTTGTCCCACCAATTAGCCACGCCATCTATCGCAATCCTATTATCGCAAGAATCATATCATAATTTTATTTTGTTAACAATTCCGATCGCTAATATGACTATTCTCCAATATAGCAATCACTCCATTGTAATTTCTCATTGCATATGCCCTTATCACAATGCTTCTATCACATCACAAAACTCAAATGACGCCTTATCTTGATATCCCTCGTTGCGATAAACTCCGATATATGCCTCTCTGCCTTTATCTTTTAACTATTATACTCAATTGCATATTGACAAAGGTGAATCTTGCAGTTTGAAAATTATGCATGGCAGAAAAGCTTGCGATGTGAAACATCCGATAAGGCGTTGTCCTATATAAAAGAATTTAGGGCACTTTTCAGTGGCCATTATGGTAATTTAGAAATTCATAAGAAATTTGGAACATGGCTAAACCATTTTAGACTTCTCTTATATTTGGGTTTTAATATATCACTCTAAATTTAATATACTAAATTCAAGACCTTTCCATCTATACTTATGTTTTATGTTGTCTTGGATTTGGTCTTGATTTTGAAAAATTTATGAAAATCATGGAGTTGATATGAAACATATAATATTAAGAGAACATTCATTATTGTGATTCATCAAGAAACATATCTTCATTCTAACTTTGATGAATTTGGTTTATTTTCAATTCCTTGAACATAAAGCATTGCATTATTCTAGTTTACCGCTCGCTTTAGTACATATTTAATAAATGATGATTTTGGGTTAATAAGATTTCAATTGGTTCAGCTTCTTCATGCTTTTAATTCTAATTAAACAAAGAAGTTAGCTAGTATTGGAGAAGATAATACGTCTGAGGTAAGAATAAATGAAATTCTCCAATGGTAAGTTTCATGTGCCCACTTTTATTCATTTACTTTTAGTTTCAGTTTTGTTTTTAATTTTTGTTGATCTTGAACTCTATTTTTATAGGTCTTCATGAACCTTTTTCACCTCTACAAGATCATTTGTGAAGTTCATTCTCTTTTTTTCAGTTTACTTTGAGATTCTTGAAATAAGTAGTAATAATCCTCATTGAATCAGCTAAATTGGAGAGTTTCTGAACCTTTAGTCTGTTTCTTTAAGCATTACTTTTATTAAAAAATGTTTAAGATGCTTTTTGCAGGTTTTTCTTCGAAACAAAAAAGTTTGTAGCAGACAAAGACTTCCCATTTAACATATTATCTATCATCACTGCTATTCACCCTCTCCATTTTGAGAGCCTCATTTTTTATAACTCTGCAAGATAAACAAATTTTAATCTCAACATAGGAAGGAACATACATATGCTTATTTTCTTTTATCTCTTTTGTTGAGACATTTGTATAAGCAGTCTTGTTGGAGTTTATCTTTTAAATTTGGATTTTTCTTTCAGTTTTTTCTGTCTTCAATTTTATTTTTGTTTTCTCATTCCATTTCTTATTTTAATTTAGGGATTATTTTCCTTTTTCTTTCTTTTTTGTTTTGATTTTAATGACTCTACCATGATTTATGTGAAATTCCTTTTTCCTCATCCGACAATAATTAGCATACATGGAAAATCCCTTAACTCTATCTATTTCAGTGAATTTCATTTATCATTAAAGGGATATCATTATGGAGCCACAAGACTATCTAAATGTAAATAATTTTCATGGAGGAACACACATCCTTACTAAGTATTTTTGAGTTTATTTTTTCAAGAAAACAACTAATTTGAGTTTAACACAATGAATCCCTCCAACCCATCCAATAAAATCCTCTAATTGATATTTCTAGGGAAAGAATTTGGAGTAAACATTATGAAAGTATTATGTCTATTAAACATAAATCTCTATTACCATCCCACTTCTTTCACTCAAATACATCATAAACTAAAAGCTAGCAAAATGCGATTATCAAAAGGGCAATTAAAGAGGAAGCATGGCAAATACAAGTAAACTCGTCTATGCTATGGACGCTCACTGGCAACGGGACTAGGCTTGTATGGCATAAAATAAAACTTCGTTGAGGTATTGTTCAGGCTTGCTGGCAGTGAAGCAATCTCAGAGGGAATCATAAAATGGATATATGCTTTATCAAAAACTCCTATCTCTATCTTCTTCTATTTTATATGAGGTAGTTTTAAAACAAATTTTCCCAAATTTGGATTCATGACTTTTACTCGAATTTTTTTTGAGTACTTTTCTTTATGAACTCATATTACTTAATTTATTTATGTGGGACCTATGGAAATATTTTACTGTTAAACTATTTCATGATTTGCATTGTTTTTAACCTTTGGGTAAATTAAAGTTCATTATCTTTAGCCAATGATGACTGGTTCTTCCTAGTATGTCACCATTGTAGTAGGAAAAACCCAACACCCCCCATTATTTAAATAATGGGGACCCTTTCCATTAACTTTTGGCTAAAGCATCTTTTATGATTTTCATTTTTGTTAATTGTCTTACAATCTTATCATTTCTCATTTTCGTTAGATTTCTGTTTTGATTGTTTCATTGAATCCAACTTTTCACAAGCTTTCCAACGATACTTTTTTCGACTCATTTGGTCAACCGATTTGTAAGTAGCACTCCTTTGAAGTTTTATCATTTTCTCATTTGGACTAAAAAATGTTAATAAATGTATGATATTTCAATTTTTGCAATTAAAATAGTTATCCATTGTGAATATTAACTCTCACTTAATTTTTATTAATTTTTTCATTTTTCACTAACGATCTTACAAAATGACCCAGCTAAGTTGTACAATAAATGAAAACTCGTTTCGAGATCTTGGTAATTTACTCCAATTTGTTATTTTAAAATAAATTGCCAAACCCAAAACCCAAAATTGCAAAGTGATAGTTGTCCAATTTGTAGGATCGTTAATTCACGTGGCCCCCACTTTTCATCAAACTCTCCCTTTCGAAAATCTCGAATTTCAAAAACGTTGAAATTAAATTTGGGATGTGATATTGTGATACATCGCACATCACAAAAAAGAAAATATGTAAGTTGCTCATTTCAAAAAAATTTGTGATGTGCGATTTTGGAATTATGTGAGGGGTTAAAAAGTTTTAATACAAGGTTTCGTTTGTTCGCTCCTTATGACTCCCGACTACGCTTACATCACCCTCACCTCACATTCCACTCACCTCACCTCACTCCACCTTATCCCTCCATAACCTCAGGTAAGCCTCCTTATACCTCCATTACTCTCCCCACTCCATGACCCTCCCACTTACTACTCCATAAGCCTTCCACTTAACAATATATGAATAATGAGTTTTGTTTATATATTAATATGGGTTGATTCCAATGGTATTTATTTTAAATATTATATTAATATTATAATAATTATATTATAATTATAATATTTATTATAATTTAAATTATAATACTAATATAATATTATTACATTTTAATTAATTTTTGTTAAATCATTTCTATATTAATTAATTTTTGTAAATAATTAATTTAATTTGTAATCATAATTAATTAGCATTAATTAAATAATAACTCTAATCTAATTTAGGATTAGAATTTAATGCAAAATTTTAATGTTTAGCCCACACAATGGAAATTCTGGAATTCTGGCAATTTTAATGCTCCAACTTTAGAAACTCTTAAATGAAGTTTTACTTAGCCAAATGACGCCCATGACAGCTCATTGGAAAGATAAAATCATGGAGAATATTTTGAAGTAGTTTTATTACCATATTTTGTTGGGTCCCTATAATACTAGTAATTACCCCATTACTATTGTAGTTATACCCCTTATTTATATTGTTGTGCCCCCATTTCCCCCATATTGTTATTAATGTGCCCATAGAATCCCTCTATTGTTATTTTTGTGGCTTTATATTATTATTGTTAGGTCGGCTGGGTTATATTGTGACTCCATAGACTCCTATATATAGAAAGGAGGTTTTGTCATTTGAATCATCCAAGAATTTTTCATTTATGTAATGTAAAGGAGGTTGCCCCCTCGAAGAGGCTGAATTCTAAGGCGTTGATCTATCTTTTCTATCTTTTCTTGAGCTGGTTTCATAACATTTGGTATCAGAGCTTTGGATTCTAGGGTTTCGCTGCTCCAAACAGGTCATCGTGGCATTTTCGCTATAACTTTTTTTCTGTGACGTTTCAGAAGTTGCAAAAAAAACCCATTTGAGAAGAAATCGCGCTGAACCTTGGGTCTGAATTTCAGAGCTTTTCGTGCGACATTTTCGGAGATATAATCTCAGGAAGTTGGTCTTTTTGCAGACTCCTGAATTACACTCAAAACAGGTGACCTGGGGAAAATCGTCATAACTTTCTTTCTGAGCATCGGATTGAAATTTCGTAAGAAGGTACAGAAATAGGACGGGCTGTAGTTTTCTTTTATATATTTTTCAGATTCAAAGGTTGAAACAGTGACACGTGGCACTTCATACAAGTTCGCTCTAATGAACTAGTCTATAATCAGGTCACTGCGGGAGATTGTGCATAACTCTTTCTTGGAGAATCCAATTTGTATCAGACTAGTGGCATTGGAAATAGGACATAGAAGGCTACTACAGGTCACAATTTTAGAACTAGATGATTCGAAATTACAGAGATACATCAGATTCAATATCATGCTTCTACAAAGTAAAAAAAAAGGTGTGTAGTTTTTATTTTTTATTTTTGCATAAGCTTGGTTTGAAGGAATTCAAAGGGCATAGTAAAACATTATTATCGGTAACTGATGCCCCGAGGAAAGAAAATTCAAACACCTAGTAAGGAACCTGAAAGCTCTAGCATGACTCATGAAGAAGAGGAAGAAATGCTACATGATATATCAAAATTACAAGAACAAGTGCAACAAATGTCACGCTCACAAAAGCTAACAGATGCTAAGATAAATGGCGTGGAATCTAAGATAAAGGGCATGGAAGCTAAGATGGATGATCTAAAGACAAATTTGAGGACATATTTGAAGATAGACATGGCATATTTGAAGACAGATTTGACAAATTTTCTACAAGAAATACTTACTAATGGTGAAAAGGTTGTAAAGGAAACTCATGATGTGAACAAAAGAAATGTTAATCATGATTCCATAGACTCTAATGTTGGATCGAAGACCCACCATATTCCAAAAATCGATATGAGGAAGTTTGATGGCAAGGATCCCGCCACATGGATATTACAGATGGAGCAGTTCTTCGATCTCAATAATGTGCAAAACACACAAAAGGTACGTATGGCAACTTTATATTTGGAACCAAATCAATTTGTATGGTATCAATGGCTTTGCTCTCGTAAACAATTTATCACTTGGGCAATTTTTAAGGAAGAATTGATAGCACATTATGAGGATACAAAAAGCAACACTTTTTTTAGCCAATTGATAAGTCTCAAACAAAAGGGTTCAATAATGGAGCACATTGAGGAGTTCCAAAAATTGAACATAAGGGTAAAAGATATTCCAGAGCAGCATAGGATTGATGTGTTCATAAGGTCTTTAAAGGATAATATCCAACATGATGTTCGACTTTGGGAACCTGATTCATTAGAGAAGGCATTCAGGTTAGCAAGAAAAATGGAAAGCAAAATTATGGCAACCAGGAAGCATACCACTCACAACTATAAAGACGGAAGTGCAGTTGCCCCTAGTCTTCCACAACCTATAAGGTTGACACCACAACAATTGGAAGAAAAAAGAGCAAAAGGGCTTTGTTATAGTTGTGATAGCAAATACACTAAAGGTCATAAGTGTGCTGAGAAGAAATTATTCTACATAGATTGTGAAGAGGAAGAAGAAAAGGAGCAAGAAAGGTCAAAAGAACAGGATATGCTCCAGGAACAAAGCCTAGATGAAGAACAAATAAATCCGACCATATCTTGTAATGCATTGGCGGGAATTACCACTCCTCAAACCATCAAGATAGAAGGACAAATCAAGAAGAAAAAGGTGATAGTGTTGATTGATTCAGGAAGCACCCACAATTTTATTCATTGTAGGGTAGCAAAAGAATTGAATTGCTTCCTATATCCAGCACCAGAGTGTCAAGTGATGATTGCAAATGGAGGAACAATAAATTGCTCTGGAAAGTGCCATAATATCAAGCTATCCATGGGAGAATATGTATTGACTAGCCCAATGCTTTCCATTCCAATGGGAGGTGATGATGTTGTACTAGGAGTCCAATGGCTACAATCCTTGGGTACAATAGCTTTTAATTTTCAAGAACTTTTCATCAAATTTTCTATGGAAGGAAAGGAAGTTGAATTAAGGGGTATTGCAGGGAAACCAGGAAAGATAATCAGCTCTAATGGTATGACAAAGCTTCTAAAAAAGGAGCAAAGGGGTGTAATTGCACAATTATGTTCGCTAGATGTTTCCACATTAGAATCATCTATTTCTCCAGATCTCCAAAAAGTCCTGGACAATCATTCCAAGGTATTTGAGACTCCAAAAGGTCTCCCACCTATGCGTGATCATGATCATGCTATTCATCTGATTCTAGGAAGTGTTCCTCCAAACATCAGGCCGTACAGATATCCCTATGTCCAAAAAAGTGAAATTGAACGTATGGTTGCAGAAATGCTAGAGGCTGGTATAATTCAACCAAGTCAAAGTTCTTTCTCTGCTCCAGTAGTATTGGTGCACAAGAAGGATGGATCATGGCGCATGTGTTCGGATTATAGGGAGCTCAACAAGCTCACTATTAAAGATAAGTTCCCCATTCCTGTCATTGATGAATTACTGGATGAATTGCATGGATCAATTTACTTCACCAAGTTGGATCTTCGTTCAGGATATCATCAAATCAGAATGAAGATTGAAGACATTCCGAAAACGGCATTTAGAACTCATGAGGGTCATTATGAATTTTTGGTCATGCCTTTTGGCCTTACCAATGCACCTTCAACATTTCAAGGTTTGATGAATTCAATTTTCAAACCATTCCTTAGAAAATTTGTGTTAGTATTTTTTGATGATATACTTATCTACAGCAAGTCTTGGAAGGATCATGTTGAACATGTTGACAGGGTGCTACAACTATTGGAGGAGAAACAATTATATGCCAAAAGATCCAAATGTTTCTTTGGAGTCCAGGAGGTGGAATATTTGGGTCATATTGTATCTCATGAAGGAGTTAAGGTAGACCCTAGCAAAATTAAAGCCATTAAGGAATGGAAAATCCCCACATCCATAAAGCATTTGCGAGGATTTCTTGGGTTGACAGGGTATTATCGCAAGTTTGTTAAGAATTATGGGAGAATAGCAGCACCTCTAACGACATTATTGAAGAAAGATGCATTTTCATGGACTCCGGAAGCAACAAAGGCCTTTGAACATCTTAAAGAGGCAATGTGCCAAGCACCGGTCTTAGCTACACCGGACTTCACAAAAACCTTTATTGTGGAATGTGATGCTTCAGGAAATGGAATTGGTGTTGTTCTAATGCAAGATGAAAGACCCATTGCTTTTGAAAGTCGTCCAATCAAGGGAAAGTTTCTAAGCAAAGCTATTTATGAGAAGGAAATGTTGGCAATACTCCATGCACTTAAGAAATGGCAACCCTACCTAATGGGAAGACACTTCAAGGTAAAAACGGATCATGATAGCCTTAAATACTTTTTAGAACAAAGATTATCCTCTGAAGAGCAACAAAAGTGGGTCACAAAGATGTTGGGTTATGACTTTGAAATCATCTACAAAAAAGGGAAGCAAAATGTGGTGGCAGATGCACTCTCAAGGAAGGATGAGGATGTGGAAGCATTGTTGTGCGCCATTTCTATTATCCAACCAGATTGGATAAATGAAGCAAGGGAGGAATGGAAGAATGACGAAGAAGTGTGGGCACTTATTCGAAAGCTACAACAAGATTCCAGTACGTCTGATACATTTAGCTGGAAAAATGATTCGTTATGGTACAAAGATCGCTTATACCTCTGTAAGAATTCCCAGCTAAAACAAAAGATTCTTATGGAATTGCACACTTCTCCCTTAGGAGGGCACTCAGGATTTTTAAAAACTTACCACAGGGTTAAGAAGGAATTTTTTTGGGATGGCCTTAAATCATATATTCAAAAGTTTGTGGCAGAATGTTTGGTTTGCCAACAAAATAAAGTTGAAACAATTAAGACACCGGGTCTATTACAACCTTTATCCATTCCAAGCCAACATTGGGAGGAGGTTTCAATGGATTTTATCACAGGTTTACCCAAGTCTGAGGGAAAGAGTGTCATCATGGTGGTAGTTGACAGACTTACCAAGTATGCACACTTTTGTGCATTATCACATCCATTTAAAGCCAGTACAGTTTCTACTGCATTTATGGAAACAATTCAAAAGCTACATGGAAACCCAAAGATTATTGTAAGTGACAGAGATCCCATTTTCACTGGAAATTTTTGGACACAATTATTTTCTTGTCTTGGTACTCAGTTAGCTCATAGCTCATCTTATCATCCTCAATCTGATGGGCAAACTGAGATAGTAAACAAATGTTTGGAAGGATATCTTCGTTGCTTTGTATCTGATAAACAGACACAATGGGTCAAATGGTTGCCTCTGGCTGAATGGTGGTATAACACTTCCTTTCATACAACAACAAAAATGACCCCATTTATGGCACTTTATGGGTATCAACCACCATCCATCACATCATATTTAAGAGAAAATTCTAAGGTTCAGGCAGTGGAACATCACATCGAACATCAACAACAAGTCCTCCAACTCTTAAAGGATAACCTCGTGTTGGCACAGAATAGAATGAAACAACAGGCAGATCAACATCGCAGTGAAAGAAGTTTTGATGTAGGTGATTGGGTATTCCTACGGCTACAACCATATAAGCAAATGTCCCTCAAGCAAGCTAAGAAGGATAATAAATTATCACCAAAGTATTATGGTCCGTACAAGGTGTTGCAAAAGATGGTACTATGGCATACAAATTGGAGCTTCCTGCAGCTTCTCGATTGCACCCAGTTTTCCATGTTTCATGCTTAAAGAAGGTTATAGGCGACAAGCTCCCAGTTCAAACAATATTGCCAGAACTTGACGAGGAAGGAAAAAGTATATTGGAACCAGAAGTAGTTATAGAAACAAGAACTCGACAGCTACGAAATCGATCAATTTCAGAGTACCTTATCAAGTGGAAGAACTTATCCGCTGAAGATTCCACATGGGAGGATGAGAATTTTATGCAGAAGTATCCAGAACTACTCAAGCGTTGAGGACAACACTTTTTTGAAGGAGAGGGGCATGTTGGGTCCCTATAATACTAGTAATTACCCCATTACTATTGTAGTTATACCCCTTATTTATATTGTTGTGCCCCCATTGCCCCCATATTATTATTAATGTGCCCATAGAATCCCTCTATTGTTATTTTTGTGGCTTTATATTATTATTGTTAGGTCGGCTGGATTATATTGTGACTCCATAGACTCCTATATATAGAAAGGAGGTTTTGTCATTTGAATCATCCAAGAATTGTTCGTTTATGTAATGTAAAGGAGGTTTCCCCCTCGAAGAGGCTGAATTCTAAGGCGTTGATCTATCTTTTCTATCTTTTCTTGAGCTGGTTTCATAACATATTTGATCGTTTATTGGGTCTAAAATCCAGCAAAAGATCAAGCTTTGAATTTAAAAAAAACTAATTTTTGAGTTTAATCTTCTGCATTCTTAGTTGCCCCCGACTTATTTCGAGTGCATATTCATTAACCTATGTTCTCCTTAGCCAATCAAACCTTCACAGGGATCAATAGAAATCTCATATTTCTTTTATTTTAATTATGTAATTAAGTCTTGATTGGATTTGTTTTAATTCCAGATTTGGCATTTTGATTTTATTTTTATATTTTAATTTAGTTTTCATTTGTTTTGCAGGAAAACAGTTGAGGAGATGAGGAGAAGAAAATCTCAATCAATTAGAATGCTCCAGCAATAGATGGAATCATTGACCGGAGAATCCACAGTTTTATCATTTTTGAACCAACGTTTCAAATCCCAAATGGGATCCATCTTCAGGATGATAGAATGATGGATCCCATTTGGGATTTGAAACGTTGGTTCAAAAATGATAAAACTGTGGATTCTTCGGTCAATGATTCAAAAGATTCAAGCCACAGATCCCTAAAATCCAATAGATGGAATTTTGAACCAATGAAAATTGATGAAAAATGGAATTTTGAACCAATGAAAATTGATGGACCATATTTGTTCTTCAACATTGAACTTTCTTGTTGAGAATTCTTTTGTAAATATTATAAATAACAGATTGTAGAATGTATTAGGGGCTTCTCTTCTCTGCAATTCTGAAATTCTAAAAGAACTTTTGTAATAGGGATTTAGAGTTGAAGGTGAGAGGAGATAAAATCTCAGATCTGAGTTATTGAGGGTTTTTATTTTGCATTTTGAATTATGTATGGAGAACAGAGCTAGCACTACTGCAGTTCTTGTTTTAACACCAGAAGTTCAAGCATTGTAGAAGATTGTTGGAGACCAGAGCAGGAAAACTGATTCAATAAATTGATATTTACAATACTGTTTTTTTAAATGCTGGTTTCATTTTATAATAACATAAATGTGTCATATTATTCATATTTGTGCACTTTTATCAATATGAGTAATTTGTCTCATTATATGTTATTATTTATCTCTACTCTTATGGATTGAATTCTGATTTTTGAGTAACTATTTACTCAAAAATATATTTTTTAATATTGATTTAACAAATAGTTATATGTTGTGAGCTATTTCCTAATATCATTGTTTAGTTATTCAAATTATTGATTTGACAATCGAAACCATTTTGTGAACTACTTCCTAAATGTTGTTGGTTAATTATTTTAGTCAAGAGGACTTTGAATAGAATGAATTTTGGTATTCATGATGTCAATTAATTGAACTCCTTCGTTAGCTTGATATTCATTATAAGCCAGACATTTTTAAATCCTAATCATTTAAATATCTTGCTCTCAATTGGGTTAGATCTATATCTTCCTAATTGAGATAGGATTAGGATTTAGTTCCTGTTGTTTTCATTTTAGAATAATTTTGCATTTAGATTAATTCTACATTCCCAAAAGTCCTCTTCCTAAAGAGGAAAACTTTAGTTGTGGCTTGGATGAGCCCTAGATCAGCTTAAGGATCACTTTCTTGCCTGATCAGCAAGAAGGCCGATCTGATGTCTCTTCTCCATTGGTGGATGAAAGTCATATTTTAAGCCATAGGAGATTGAGAGAAGGTAATTGGACCTAGTTAAACCAGTCGGAAGCACCATTCCAAATGGAAAAGGAGTTTCTTTAAGGTCCAGACCGAATGGTCATCCCCAATGTTGTTGCAATGAATTTTGAGGCTTCAACAGGTTTTTGACTTTGTCCTGTATTTCAAAATTATGCCTCCAATTCACCTCTTCCCTAAGTTTATATCTTGGCTCGCAGACGCAGACCGAAAGAACCTGAATTATTTTGTTTCTACCTCAGAAGCCAAAATCCTAGAAATAACACCCCTTTTAATCCAAAGAGCTTTAATCTTCCACGTTCCCTCCACCATGCAAACATTCACCGATGTTACCCTAGTCAATCATTTCGTTACCCTCCCCCCTAAGGAACAATAGTCCTTCCTGGACCAAATCCTCACTCCTGAAGTCAAAACCCTTCCCACAAATAAGTGGTTCCCAATGACTCTCTTTTAGACATCAGTTTGACCCATCTTGGCTACAATTTCCTATTTAATGGGTGAAGATACCTCTCAGAGAGTAAATAAAGCCATCTTGGGGTGCCTACATAAAATGCAGCAGCCTAATTGCTTACTCAATATCCCAGTCTACCTATCAACTGCCATTTTCTTTCAGCTCCACTATTTCCCTGCCTCTTCTTATTTTTGCTACTACTCCTTATTGTTCTACTTGTTCCTATATACCCATGTCAAAGAGTTTCAGTGTGTGGACCTTCAAGTGTTTTCTCCCAACAAGCAACAAAATTTCATCTTTGACTAGAATATCTTAGTGAGAAAAATACCTGGTTTGGGTGGGTACTCTCAATTCATGTCCACCTTCATGGCCATTGCATACTAAATCATCCATGGGACTCCACCTCCCAGAATCTTCCCACAACAAAAAGAGTTCCTCCAACTCAGCAAGGAAGTTGTCGTAGGAGACTGGTACCTCTATGAGGATTACATAGAGATTCGGGTTTACAGTTGTGAACATTGTCCATATCACCTACTAGTGTTCATGCCTATGAGGATCTTCACCCTTGAGTTCATTCGACAGGTCCTCAGTGTAGACCTGCTCCACTTTGTACCAGCAAAGAAAGGCTACATTTTTAAAATGGGACAGCCTGTAGGCCCTTTTGTGGTAAACACAAGGCAGGCCTTCAAAGTAGTTGAGGCCCTACTTGAATCCATGGAGTTCAAAATGGGAGACACTTGGAATTACGACCCCTAAGGCATCCTTTCCTAAAGAAGAGAAAAGATTAAAGCTTCAACTTACATGCATGATCCCAAGCCCGAAATTGAATGGAAAACTAACTTTGATTCCTGGCCTCTTAATACAGATATGGAGACCGAATCCCTAGTCAGCACGGGCAAAGCATCAAAGAGAACCTTTGACTCAACAAGGGAGAATGACATGGAGGAATAACATGTCAGTAAAAAGGCAAGAAGTCAAGGTCTAGGACAAGAACAAGAATGGGAACAGGAATAGGAATAGGGACAGGAAGAAGAAGAAGTGGGTACATAGTTGGAGAAACTAGTGTCTGACCACCTAGGCTTCCAGATTAATCTAGAGATTCCACTAGTAGCCTCCCCTACATCCTCAACCAAAGTAGTTATCCCAGATCCCGAAGGTAGTGCTGATGTTGCAAGGTCAAGTTGGCCTCTAAGAAAGGATATTAAAGATAACAACAAGAAGGTCAAGGAGAGAATTCATAGGGAAATGGCTTCTAATTTAACACCTTGCCACACTAAAGTGGTATCCGCTATGGACCTAGAAAAATAAGAAATGAGGATAAGACTGCAACATCCATCAATACAATCCCTGCCCACAAGGCCTCAATTCCAGAATTTGGATGTCTCCCTAGAATTAACCACCGTCCCTATGGTAGATAAAGTTAACTTACATAAGCAAGTTGGGGAGATGTTATACAATGATCTAGGTAAGAACCTCATGACCATCAACATATCTAAAACATATATAGAGAAATTCTCTAATAAGGTGAAAATGGAAAAGATCAAATATAGAGCATTATTCTTACAGAAGGAGTCTTATAAAGAGATGATCATTAAACTGGGAATAGATCCAGAGGACAAGTCAGCCGTGGAAGTTGTTTTAAAATCAACTCAGCAGGAAAATCAGGAGCTGAGATGAAAGCTAAAGATGCATGGAGGTGAACATATCCAGATAGAGGAGTTGGCCCAGATCGAGCTGGAGAAGGAAGCACTAATGAAGGAATTGGTTGACAGTAAGGATAAGGTATTGGCCTTGGAACAAACAGTGACTAAAATTCAAAAGAATATTTCCTCCCATGTTTGTACGATAGTAGTTCCTGAAGATCCTCAGAATCCCACTGAATGCCTCACCTAGGTACTATCTGAGCTTCAACTTTCCAAAGGAGAAATGAAGAAGATTCAGAGTGATTTGGATGTTGCTAGAGCCCAGTTAGCTCAGAAGGAAAAGTTGTTGCAAGATTCAGTTATAAAAGTTGAAAATGTCACTAAGGATCTACAGGATGCCACACAGGAAATAAAGGACTTGAAGTCTAAACTCAAAGGAAATATGTCTCTCCTCAAAGCCAGATAGTTGGTATGGGATGAGATCATCCAATAGATGAATATCAGTTGGGAGCACATAACCCTGATACATGAGAGAAAGTTTATATGTGTAAAAAGTGAACCATCTATAATAAATGCTAAAGAGAGGAGTATAAAGAACTCCTAATATGCACTAAAATTTATTCATTTCCTGAGTGAGAAGCCAGCAGAGGAGTTTAGGCCAATGGATATAGCAGATAGGACCAGCACAATTGTGGATATTTTTAAGGTGATTTCAAAGGAAGAAGACTTAGTCAAATCGGAGAATAGGCTCATCAAGTTGCAAAATGACATGGTTATTTTCAATGAAGAATTTGATAGACTCCTGCAAGTTGGGTTTCCTAATCTTTGGGGGTCTCGTGGAAAACTATTGCCACAGGAGCAGTATAATCAAAAAATGATTGAAGAAAAGTGTAAGGCAGGGTCCTCCCACGATAAAAAAACTACTCTAAAAGGGACAATTGTAGTGAACTTCTTAAAAAAGGAATTTCAGTTACTTGGGATGGTTAGAAGTCTCTTTCATCATAGACTCGACTATTCGGGCTTGATTGAGTTGAAGATTAACTACAAGAAGTTCAATGTTGCTCCTCTACCTCCTCAAGCATTATGGGAAAGATGTGAATTATTCACTAATCCACCGATGGTGCAAATGGTTCATCCTTGGCCTCTGCATGTGCCTCACTAGGCCTCGTCATCCAACCGCCCTTGAGAATTCTCCAGATCATGCCAAGCTTTGGCATTTTAAACTACTTTTATGTTATTTTTACTTGTTTTTTTTTACTTTGATCAGTTGTAATGAGTACATTTTAGTTGAAACAGTTGTGCATGCGCACACGCTGAAGTTTTGAGATATTTTTTACATAATGATCTGAATCAAGAAGGAATATCACTCTAATAGCCTATCTCTATTTACAGAGGCCTATATATGTGATTTTGATAAATGAAGAAAATGTTCATGATTTTGGAAAGAAACTCTGTGTTATTTTTTAGAACGTTCTGGTTCTTTCATGTATGTGTTACTCAGAATATTAATGCAAATCAATGGTGATTCCTTCATTCTAGGATTACAATATGTCTCCTCTCTTTTGTAATTTCATAAATGTTCATGTTCTTCTCAAATTTCGCGTTATGTAGCTGCCATATATGTTTCCTTTGTTATATGCATTCATTTGAGTTAAGATGTTGATTAAAATGCCTATATGAGTTTTTGGAAGCTAAATCTTTAAATGCGCTCCATGGGTCTTTGCATCCATTCCTTTTGCATAGCTGTCATTTCTTTCTGAATCCAGATAAGTGTAGAATTCTTGATATTTCGAGCTCTATATGATGGGTTACTTCCTCTATTTCTTATGTTACCACATTCACATTAAAGTAAATGATTTGTAACTCCTTGGATGATTTTGGCCTCCGTTGATTGGTATTTTATATCATTGTACACCTCATATATGTATATAGAACTCATGGACTGTGTCTTTCCTAAGTTGTTTGAACCAACTAAGTTCTATTTGTAAGAAATATTGTAATTAGTGTCTTAGATCCTTTGAAGAATTATCAGAGATGCACCAGATTCAGATGTACTAGGCACTAGTCTCTTCGAAATCCAAAGGTTTTCTCTAGAATCGACAAAATATTTTGGCATCGTTGTTGAGGAACGTATTAAGAGAAATTTTCTCCTGGGATATGACCTTCAGACTCTTTTTTAAGGTGAGAAAAGACGTTCGGATTGAAAAATCATCACCTTGGCAAATCCACTATCTAAATCTCAAGAATATCATCCTGGATTTTAGGAGAAAACCCCAGCTATTGATGCCATTGTCTCCTCATTTATTGAAGCCTCCTCATCCATCTCTCAGCATGCCATTATTCATTACTCAGACTTTACTCCTATAATATTAACCTACCCTTCCAAAAATGATCTAATACACCATATCCTTCCATCAGAGGTCAAGCAAGAAGAAGTTGCAGTTAATACTTCTTCCTTCTCATTTCCTCCTCCAACTGAGATAGGAAAGGGAAAATCCATCCTCATTGATAGTCATACTCATCACATAAGAAATTCCACAATTCTCAACCCAACTACTCTGTCAGTTTTTTTCTTAATGCAGAGACCCCTGATCAATTTAGCACCACCTACATTAGTACAGATGGTGATCCCAGGCTTCCTACTGAACAAGTATCCTCCATTAGACTTGCCTCAACCTCTGAGTTCCATGCCTCAAGACTACCTTAAAATTTTACCCAGATTCAATGGAGAGGATGAGACCACCGCATAGAGACATATAGATATTTTATGTGCATTTGTAGAAAATCTAAATGTTGAGCACTTAGATGTGGTATTGAGGCTTTTTGTTCAATCCCTCGATGGAGAAGCCAAAAAGTGGTTTAAATATTTACCAGATGCTTCCATTGCTACTTGGGAAGAGTTGGAGAACTCCTTTACGCAGAAGTGTGGGAAAAGATAGATCATGAATATAGCCTAAAAAATTTTAATGCTATAAAGAAAAAAACATATGAAGATATCTCGGAATTTATAAAGAGGTTTAACAAGCAATAGAACAACCTTCCCATTGAAATCAAACCTCCCCAAGCTGCTTCCCAGGTAGTATTTGTAGGGGATTTTGAATCCGAGTTTGGTTTTACACTAAGGGAGAGGAATTCTCACTCGTTGGACCAGCGCCAAATTGATGCCCTTGATGTGGAAGAAAATGTCACATCTGCAAGGAAGTCGAGAGGCAAGATTGATCCTAGGGAAGAGAAGAAGGGAAAAGAAGAAATTTCCTCCTCTGATCAAGTCATAGGAACCAAAGTTAGAAGAAATGGAAAAGTTAATAAAAATCTTTTCACATAAACTGGTTAAGATTGAACTAGAAAACAAAAGCCTCCCCAAGCAGAATTCCCAAGGCCCGAATCGAGGCTTTAATCCCAAATAATGAAGACAACCATTACAGACACTACAAAGGGAAAGGAAAGAATGGCTTGACCATATTCCTCCCCCCCCCCCACACCCCCATTGTACATAGAGGATGATCCAGATGAACAGTCACAAGACACTCATGAAATGCAGGGGAACTTGTACTCTTCTTTCTCAAAAGAGGAGCAAGAAATCAGAACTCATCATGAAGAAGGTCAGGATATGAATGCAACATCGAATGAGGGATAAATAGGTGACTATTGTAAACAATTTGCAGATTTCATCCGCATACGAAGTATGATCTTCGGTCCTCAAGGAAAAGGTTAAGAGAACAAGACCAGTAGGAAGGTGTTTCTCCCCAAGATACCCCTAAACCTTCTGATAAGGGAAAATGGTCCTTATATCCAAATATGTCAAAAATGAAGGACTTTTTAAATCAATATGGTCGTAAGCCTGAAGAGAAGAAAGAGGAGAAGCCACCCATCCCTCCAAAACAGACATGTGAAAAAGAAAGAGAACCAGTAGAATCTAGCAGCATGGACAAAGGCCAAATTGTTTTCAATCTTCAAAAAGAACTTGAAAAGTTCAAAATCCATGTTCCTTTAACTGAACTCCTGAAACAACCCACTTATAAAGCCCATGTCTCCCATTTTATGTTTCTGTCCACCTCAAGACCATCCCATGACTATTTAAATCTTAAAGAAGAAAGACCTATGGTTGTTTTTGGACCTCATGTCAAAGAGAAAGATCCCTCTACCACACCCTTCTATGTGATCCTCGTAATACTTGACCTTTTTCTTCACAAATGTATGTTGGATTCAGGAGCCTCACATAATCTCATTCCATTAACTGTAATGGAGCAACTTGGTTTGCATATAACTAGACCTTATAAGGACATTTACTCCTTCAATTCTAAGAGAGTAAAATGCTTGGGAATGATAAAATACCTAGTAGTGAACATGGCTCAGATCCATGTTAAGAGCGTAGTGATGCATATAGTGGTAGTAGATATCCCTGCATGGTTTGGCATGTTTTTATCCAGGTCCTGGGGTTCTAACATAGGAGGTTCCATCAAGTTAGATCTGACTTATTCCACCATCCCTACCTTTGGGGGAGAAGAAAGAAGACTGTATAGAAAGTTAAGGTTTTTAAAAATAGTTACGAAAGTTGATGGATCGAAGAATTCTCTTATGTATGGGAAAGAGAGTGGTCTTTCTTCTCAGTTGCTAGAGGAAGATGATATCATTTTAGAAGAAACACAGGTGCACCTAGTGGTCCAATTAGATGAAAAACACAAATCCAAAGAAAAAGTATGGAAATTATACTTTGATGGGGCTAATTCCAAAGAAGGTAATGGAGTAGGGGTGTTGTTAGTATCCCCTGAGGGTAGCTTGATCCTTCTTTCATTTAAACTAGAATTTGAAGAAACAAATAATGTGGTGTAATATGAGGCATTACTCCTTGGGCTGAAAACAAAAAAGAATATGAATATTGATTACCTGACAGTATATCGAAACTATAAGCTAGTGGTAAAGCAAATAAGAAATCAGTGTCAGACTAAACATCCCACATTAAGAGCCTACAGAAATGAGGTGTGGGACTTGATGGACAACTTCTTCTTGGAATTAAATGTTCAATTCCTGCCCAAGGAAGGGAACAAAATGGTTGATTCCCTTGTTGTAGCTGCAAGCAACTTTAAGCCTCCTTGAAACCCACTTCTCATGTATGAGGTCAAACTCAAATACAGAACCTCTATACCTGATAATATAAAGCAATGGTAGGTGTTTGAGGATGATGAGTAGATCAAACGCTTTATAGAAGTTGTTGGATAATTTTCAAATTCATCTATCGACCAAGAAGAAGAGAAAATTACAGAAGAAAAGACAACTACATGGGAAGAAACAATTGCTAGACACAGACCCCTGCAACTAAAGGGGAATACTATTCCTCATGACTTAGTCCCACTGGAGAGACTGTTCAATAAGAACGATGTAGCCTCAAAACCTATAGCACAAGGAGTGGATGAACAGGTGGAAGACTGCAATATTGGCTCAAAGGATGAACCCCAGATGGTCAAATTATCAAAAGAGATCCCCTCGCAATATAAACAAAGGTATTTAAATCTCTTTAAAGTTTATAAATATATTTTTTCTTGGTCCTATGATGATTTGAATACATTTGATACTAACATTATCTAGCATAAGATTCCTCTAAAAAGTGGGATGAAACCTTGTAAAAAAAATCTCAAACAGATCAATCCTCTCCTGCTCCCATCTATTGAGAAAGAAGTAAGGAAGCTTCTACAAGCTAAAATCATAGTGCCTCTAAGGTATTCTGAGTGGGTAGAAAACTTAGTTCCAGTCTAGAAAAAGAATGGAGAAATAAGGTTGTGTGTGGATTTTTGGAACCTTAACAGAGCCTCATTAAAAGACAACTACCCACTGCCCAATATGGACTACATATTACAGAAAGTGGTTGGCTTGGCCAGGATGTCCATGATAGATGATTTTTCAGGATACAATCAATTGGAAGTACACCCAAATGACCAAAAGAAAACAACATTCACCACCCCTTGGGGGACTTTCATGTATGCTCGTATGTCATTTGGTCTTATAAATGCAGGAGCAACATTTCAAAGGGCTATGGATATAGAATTTTTGGGGGGAACAAGACAAGTTTTTAGTGGTATACTTAGATGACATCACAGTCTTCTCCAAGACTGATGAAGAACATATCTTGCACTTGAAACTCACCTTCGAAAAATGCAGGAGATATGGATTATCTCTGAATCTGAAGAAGTCTCAGTTTTCTCTAAGTGAAGGAAAATTGTTGGGACATATAGTGGCACAAGAAGGAGTAAAATTTGATCCTAAACTAGTGGAGGCTATTAGTCACATTCCCTTGCCTAGGAACGAGAAAGAGATTCAAGTGTATTTGGGAAGGATCAATTTTCTGAGAATATTCATACCTAACTATGCTAAAATAGTGAAAGGTATCATAGACATGCTAGAAAAGGAGAATGAGGTGAAATGGATCCCAGTTTCTCGTGAATCCTTTGCCAGAATTAAATCAACATTTGTTGAAGCGCCAGTGCTAGTTAGCCTTGATTATGAAATACCTTTCTATATTTTTTCTTTTGCTTCCCCCATACTATCATTGTTGTGTTGTTACAAAAGGACAAGGAAGGCTATGAACAATTGATCGCCTTTTTTAGTCAAGTATTGAGAGACGTTGAACTGAAGTACAACATTTTTGAGAAACGGGCCTACGCTCTAGTCAAAGTGTTGAAGGTATTCAAATTTTATGTATTGTAGTCAGACATTATAGCATATGTCCCAACAATAGCAGTCAAAGACATTTTGGTGTAAGGAGACAACGAGGACAAAAGAGGAAGGTAGATCGCTAAGATCCAGGAATATGACTTAGATATCAAGCCTACTAAACTTATCAAAGGGAAGAAATTATCCAAAATCATATCGGAATCCAACTGCCAATCCCTGGGAATTAATCTATTGACAAAAAATAATGAAGCAGGAGTACAACAGGAAGATATTAAAACCCCAGTCCAGAATATTCATATCAAATTTGAAACATCATCTTGGTATAAGAATAATTTTTATTATATATTGTTCCTATGGTGTCCACTGAAAATGGATAAGTCCAAGTACCGAACATTAATATTACAGGCTCAAAAATTTGTCATATCTAATGGTCAACTCTATTGGAAAGATCCTACTGGGATTCTACTATTATGCTTGGTGGAGAATGAAACTCAAAAGGTGATTGAAGAATTTCATGGTGGTATTTGTAGCGGTCATTATAGTTGGAAAGCCATAGCTCACAAGATACTGAAAGCCAGTTTTTATAGCCCCACACTCTTTGGGGAGGTCCATTCTTAGATTTGTGCTTGCTAGAAATGTCAGGTCTTTGTCGAGAAGCAGAAACTAGCACCTCTCCCCTTGATCCCTGTGTATTTCGAAGATCCTGTCAAGTAGTGGAGGTTGGATTTCATAGGAGAAATAGATCCTCCTTCCAATGGCTAGAATAAATGGATACTCACAACCACTGATTACTTTACAAAATGGGTGGAGGCCATTCCAGCTCGAAATGCAACTGACTCTATGGTGATTAAGTTTCTGGAGGAGAACATTTTGTCAAGGTTTGGTTTCCCGATGAAGATTGTGATAGATAATGCTTAGGTTCTTAAGTCAACCAGATTCATTAGTTTTTGTCAAAATTTTAATATCACGGTTGGGCATTCCACTACATACTACCCTTAGGGAAATAGGCTAGCTAAATCCTCCAACAGGACAATGGTTCGAGTCTTGAAGAAAAGAATCACAAAAAATCAAAGAAACTGGGACTCTCAACTAAATTTCATTCTATGGGCTAATAGGGTGGCTCCTAAATGATCCACAGGAAAGTCACCTTTCAAGTTAGTTTATATAAAAACAACAATATTCCCAATACAATTAGCAATGTTAGTTTCAAAGTTGTTGCAGGATGTAGAAGAGGAACCGAATGCTGTAAGTTGAAGAATAAATCAGTTGGATGAAATCCATGAAAGCAGGGAACGAGTCAATGAAATATTGGTTAACTATCAACTAAAAATGAAGTCTCTGTTTGACAAAAGGGAAAAGGATAGACCACTACATCTAGGTGACTTAGTCTTAAGGTGGGATGTTAGAAGGGAGGATAAGGGAAAGCACGGGAAATTCGACCCACTATGGTTCAACCCCTTCAAAATCTCAGAAGAAAAAGGAAATAACACTTTTTTTTTGGAGAACTTGGAAGGAGAATCACTGGAACTACCAGTAAATGGTCAGTTCCTCAAACTCTACTTCCAACATTAAAGGTACTTCTCCCCCATTCATTGTAAATATCGGTGTGTATATGTAAATATTCTATGATGTTCGAAGCTCTCGATATTTTCTTTTATAAATTTTTGTTGTTATAAGAACTCCATGCCCAATGAGAAATTATCAAGTTGCAAGTTCTCGATGCATTGATGCCAATACATCGTCCCTAGTTGGAGCCAATTTTATCTCCAGCTCTGCTATAGCTTTCCTAAAGATTGTAATGGTGTCAAATGTGTAAAATCAATGAAGGGAACCATCCCTCTTCAACATCTGACTCATGGCGATGAATGTATTGTTGACAAGGTTTCGGACTTAATCTCAACTACTATAACTCAAAGGTTCAATGATATATTCTAATCATCCCTAAGATAAAAGGCACACTTCTCCAAAATGGGATCGCCCTTCCTTCGCACCCTTTGCTCATTTGTATCAACTCCAATGGTGAATACGCGCACAAGATAACGGCAGAGCATGCCCCGACATTGAAAGGTCAATGCATATTAGACAGTCAGAATTAATTATGGTGCATGGCGAGGGACTCATTCCGACCTTAGTACAGCCTGTTGTAACATGGTAGGAACCACCCGCCAAGTGGACTCCTCTCACTAGCTCATTAAATACGGAGGAAAAAGGAAAATGGTAAAGGTAAAAGGGTATAAGGTAAAGGTAAAACTCTGGTTTTTCCTCCCCTCTAAAGCTCGTGCCCATTACTGAAGACCAATCCTAAACCACCCTATGTCATCCTACACCCATTCCCAAATCTGCCACTTGTATAGCAGCGCCTTTTTGTGAACTTCGTCCATATTGCTTACCGGTGTTCATACCTATGAGGATATTTACCCTTGAGTTCATTCAACATGTCTTCAGTGTAGACCTGCTCCACTTTGTACCAGCAAATAAAGGCAGCAATTTTAAAATGGGACAGCCTGTAGGCCTTTTTGTGGTAAACACAAGGCAATCCTTCAAAGTAGTTGAGGCCCTAATTGAATCCATGGAGTTCAAAATGGGAGACACCTGGCATTACGACCCCTAAGGCATCCTTTCCCAAATAAGATAAAAGATTAAATCTTCAACTTACGTGCAGGATCCCAAGCCTGAAATTGAATGGAAATTTAACTTTGATTCTTGGCCTCTTAATACAGAGATGGAGACCAAATCCTCAGTGAGCACGGGAAAAGCATCAAAGAGGACCATTGACTCAGCAGGGGAGAATGACATGGAGGAAGAAGATATCAGTAAAATGGCAAGAAGTCAAGGTCTAAGATAGGAGTAGGAATAGGAATAGGAGAAGGAACAGGGATAGGAAGAAGAAGAAGTGAGTATATAGCTGGAGAAACCAGTGTCTGACCACCCAGGCTTCTATATTAATATGGATATTCCACTAGTAGCCTCCCCTACATCCTCAACTAAAGTAGTTATCCCAGATCTCGAAGGCAGTGTTGATGTTGCAGGGTCAAGTTGGCCTCTAGGAAAGGCTATTCAAGTTAACAACAAGAAGGTCAAGGAGAGAATGCATAGGGAAATGGCTTCTAAGTTAACACCTCACCACACTAGAGTGCTAGCCACTATGGACCTAGAAAAATAAGAAATGAGGATAAGACTGCAACATCCATCAATACAGTCCCTGCCCATAGGGCCTTAGTTCCAGAATTTGGATGTCTCCCTAGACTTAACTAGTGTCCCTTTGGTAGACAAAGTTAACTTACACAAGAAATTTGGGGAGATGCTATACAATGATCTAGGTAAGAACCTCATGACCATCAACAGAGCTAAAACATATATAGAGAAAGTCTCTAATAAGGTGAAAATGGAAAATATAAAATCTAGAGCACTATTCTTACAGAAGGAGTCTTATAAAGAGTTGATCATTAAGCTAGGAATAGATCCAAAGGACAAGTCAGCAGTGGTAGTTGTTTTAAAATCAACTCAGCAGGAAAATTAGGAGCTGAGACGAAAGTTAAAGATGCCTTGCAGTGAACATATCCAGACAAAGGAGTTGGCCCAGGTCGAGCTGGAGAAGGAGGCACTAATGAAGGAGTTGGCTAACAGTAAGGATAAGGTATTGGCCTTGGAACAGATAGTGACTAGACTACAAAAGAAGATTGCCTCCCATGTTTGTACGATAGTAGTGCCTGAAGATCCTCAGAATCCCATTGATCGCATCACCCAGGCACTAATTGAGCTTCAGCTTTCCGAAGGAGAAATGAAGAAGATCCAAAGTGATTTGGATGCTACTAGAGCCCAGTTAAATCAGAAGGAAAAGAAGTTGCAAGCCTTGGTTATAAAAGTTGAAAATGTCACTAAGGATCTACAGGTCACCACACAGGAAATAAAGGACTTGAAGGCTAAACTCAAAGGAAATATGTCTCTCCTCGAAGCCAGACAGTTGGTATGGGATGAGATCATCCAAGAGATGAATATTAGTTGGGAGCACATAACCCTGATACATGAGAAAATGTTTATTTGTGCAGAAAGTGAACCATCTATCATAAATGAAAAAGATAGGAGTATAAATAACTCCCAGTATGCACTAAAATTTATTCATTTCCTGAGCGAGAAGCCAGCAAAGGAGTTGAGGCCAATGGATATAGCAGACAGGACCAGCGCAGTTGTGGATATTTTTAAGGTGATTTCAAAGGAAGAAGCTCAAGTCAAAGCAAGGCATGGCCTCATCAAGTTGCAAAATGACATGGTTGTTTTCAATGAATAATTTGATAGACTCCTACAGGCTAGGTTGCCTAATCTTTGGGGGTCTCGTGGAGAATTGTTGCCACAGGAGCAATATAATCAAAAAATGATTGAAGCAAAGAGTAAGGCAGGGTCCTCCCACAAGAAAACAGCTACTCTGAAAGGGACAACTATAGTGAACTTCTTAAAAAAGGAATTTCAGTTACTTGGGATGGCTAGAAGTCTATTTCATCATAGACTCGACTATTCGGGCTTGATTGAGCTTAAGATTAACTACAAGAAGTTCAATGTTGCTCCTCTACCTCCTCAAGAATTATGGGAAAGATGTGAACTGTTTGCCAATCCACTGATGGTGCAAATGGTTCGTCCTCAGCCTCTGCATGTGCCTCACCAGGCCTCATCATCCAACCACCCTTGAGAATTCTCCAGATCATGCCAAGATTTGGAATTTAAACTAATTTTATGTTTTTTTTACTTTGATCATTTGTAATGAGTACATTTTAGTTAAAACGGCTATGCATATGCACACATTGAAGTTTTGAGATATTTTTGACATAATGATCTGAATCAAGAAGGAATATCGCTCTAACAGCCTATCTTTGTTTACAGAGGCCTATATATGTGATTTTGATGAATGAAGAAAAGGTTCATGATTTTGGAAAGAAACTTTGTGTTATTTTTTAGAACGTTATGGTTATTTCATGTATGTGTTACTCAGAATATTAATGCAAATCAATGGTGATTCCTTCATTCTGGGATTACAATATGTCTCTTCTCTTTCGTAATTTCATAAATGTTCATGTTCTTCTCAAATTTCGCGTTATGTAGCCGCCAGATATGTTTCCTTCGTTATACAGCTTCATTTGAGTCAAGATGTTGATGAAAATGCTTGTATGATTTTTGGGAAGCTAAATCTTTAATTGTGCTTTGTGAGTCTTTGCATCCATTCCTTTTGCATAGTTGTCATTTCTTTTGGAACCTAGATAAGTGCAGAATTATTGATATTTCGAGCTCTATATGATGGGTTACTTCCTTTATTTCTTCTGCTACCACATTCACATTAAAGTAAATGATCTGTAACTCCTTGGGTGATTTTGGCCTCATTTGATTGGTATTTTATATCACTGTGCACCTCATATATGTATATAAAACTCATGGACTGTGTCCTTCCTAAGTTGTTTGAACCAACTAAGTTCTATTTGTAAGAAATATTGTATGTGGTGTCTCAAATCCTTTGAAGAATTATCAGATATGCACCAGATTCAGATGTACTAGGCACTAGTCTCTTCACAATCCAGAGGTTGTCTCTAGAATCGACAACACAACCCAAGCATTTTATAACTTGTGTATATGTATCTCTAGTAGGGTTTTCATGTGGTTTTATCATAAAAATGTTTACATATACCAAATTTATCCATGTATTGTATATGCATTCAAAGTATGAGAAATATTGTTAATCGTATATACACTCTTTCTTGTATGCACATCCTACCTCTCTTGCATTTTTGTAGAGTATAATATCTAAAATCACGTCTCTTGAACTTGTGAGGATGTTGCATTCATTATGCCTTCAACAATCCATTCTTCACTTGTCTAGTTGGAAATATGACCTTGTGCACAAGAAGAAAAAACAAGATGTCCTCCATGTCCAATTCTAACACCTGTCACCCTTCGCTTCCTCACTCACCATGTGGTTTTATGTCATTCATTGCTCCTTTTATTATGTTTTATTCTCTAACTTAGTCACATATAAAAATGGTTTGACCCATGAGTGTGAATCATCACAACTTTTTGTTTCCATGGGGGCCAATGTGCATATGTCCCTTTCTACAACACTCAAGATGACTCAACGTGTTGCCTCCTCATTCATAATACCAAAAACTGACGTGACCTGCACCCATCCCATATGTTCCTCCACTCAGGCCAAAATAACTTAAACTCCTCCCATCACATCATGTGCCCTTATGTGCTCATGGGTGGCTCAGGTGGGTGTGACATGGCGTGCATCTATGTCTTCATGAATTGCATCTAGGTGGATCTCCAAACACTAGTGGCATGAAAAAGGCTCAAAATTCAAAGTGGCATAAAGTCGATTAACCTGACATCAGATCGAAGTGCTCGTCGCACTGATTCTAACAGTGCAAACGACACTCCAATCAGAGTCCATATGAAGAAGATAGAGGCAGTCAAAGTTTGGGGTTGACTTACCCATGTGGCAAGCTTAAGGAGGGCACAATTTGGCAAGAATCCGGCACTGGAATCCAACCAATTTTCTGGGTGAAATTATGGGTCCGTTAATTTGTCTAATATCCCCTAAGGTTCTAGAAAACTTCTAAGTGGGCGGTGGAACCGTTATATATATATATATCTATATATATATATATATATATATATATATATATATATATATATATATATATATATATATATATATATATATATATCTATATATATATATATATAGATATATGGGGCTGGCAGCCATGACCTTTCCGCCCCCAGTGCCCACCGCATCCATACAAACTATATATGTATTGGGGGGGCAGGTTTTCAACCCCGCCTCCCCTCCACACCACTCATAACCACACAAACAGCCGACAAAAGTTTAGGGGGAGTGAGCCACCGAACTGATGAACCCACCTCCCATTTCAAACATTTAACCACTATGTAATAAAAAAGGGAGGGGCAGGATTTGATCCCCGAACCCCTCCTCAATGATTACCCTTAATTGCCAATGCGCCAACTCGCCTTCATTAGTAGATCCACCCACCAAACCATATATCAACCATTTTGCACAGTGCGCCAAGGAGAGCATGCATGTTTTTTGAGGTGAATGAATTCCAGGAGGTGGAACTGTGAGCATGCCTGTGACAGGGGGCAGAACCTTGCCTAACCACATTTTCCAAGGGGTCAGTTTTGGTCCAGTGTCAAAATTGGGCACGTTTTATATCGATTTTAGAGCTCTCCATTTTTCATCCATTTTCCATATTGGAGGTATAAGACTCCTTTTATAAATGTTGATTGTACTTCTTCTTTCTCATGCCACTTAATGAATGAAGGCCTTCCCATTGATTGAGTAGGGCCCAGAGACGTAGTCCAAATTGGACAAACTCCGTTATCAAGTCTCTTGTCTTCTTTCATGCTTTTATGTGTTTCTTCTCTTCTCTCATGTGCACATTACATTTCTATGGTTAAGCTGCAATTTATCCATGTAATTCTTTAATACATCTATAAGAAAAATATCTTGGATCAAACACGACATGTTGTGGTCCCAAATCAAGTATGCAATGTCTGGGCACCCAAGACACTAAGTTGAGTGTTGTGTTGGAGCACATGTAGATGAATTTTACTCATCCACTTGGACTGCTTTTAGCATCAATAACAACCTTTTTCAATAGTATAGATATGATTTGAATCTGTATGTAAATCACTTTGATGATGACATCCTCATTATTGTATTATATGTGGGTGATATTATCATTACTAGCAACTAGCTTGCATCTATACATGAATTGAAGAATCAACTTCAAATAAATTTGAAATAATAGATTTATGCATCTTGCATCTATACATGAATTGAAGAATCAACTTCAAAATAAATTTGAAATAATAGATTTATGCATCTTGCACTATTTTCTTCGTCTTCAAATATGGCATATGTCCAATGGCATATTTATTTCACAACATGAGTATGCATCAAATTCACTTGCTTGGTTCTGTATGAGTGATTGTAAGACTTCACTAACACCATTTTAGTCTGGTGTAAAATTAATTGTTGATTGCAGTAATTTTCTTGTTGATATTGCTCTCTACCGTAAGTTTGTGGTTAGTTTGACCTATTTGACATACAAAAAGCCTAATATCTCTTTTGTCATCAGTATGGTCTCAATGTTTATGCACAAGCCTCATGAAATTCATTGGCAAACAACAAAGAGAATTCTTAGATATTTACAAGGGACAAAGAATTATGGTTTTTCTACTCAAGCAGAGCTACAATTTCTCTTCTTGGTTATATAGATTTTGATTGGGTAGGCCATAGTTTTATATAGGTAGTCTATTGTAGGGTACATATTTCATCTTGGTTCAAGTCCGATTTCATGGTCCAGTAAGAAGTTGAAAACTCCCTCTCTCTTCTTGTGAAGTAGAGTACATAGTAGCTAAAGAAGTAGTTTGGTTGTGGCATGTCCTTACCAAGCTTGGCCTGGTTTAGAAATCAGTTATCAAGTTAAGATGTGACAACCAGAGTTCCATTAAACTTGCATATAATCCAATGTATCAATCCAAAACCAAACACATTGACTTATATATTCACTATATTCGAGATCTTGTTGTAGATAGTGTTATTTTTTTGGAGTATTGTCCCACTAAATAACAACCAGGTGATACCTTCACCAAATCCATGACAGAGATGAATTTTGTATGATTTCGATATTTGTTGGGAACGTGGGAAGTAGTCATAAAGGGGGAGTGTTGATGTAATGACATCTTCCCCCATCAATTTTTCATCCCCCTATTTATTATTAAGAGGGAGTATTGGAATATGTCACTTTGAAAGGTAATAATATCTAGGTTATGTTGGAAAAAACTCCAATTTTTATGTAAAAGTGGTATATCCCAAACTCATCATAAAGTAAAATACCTTTGTAATAAATTATTATATAAATGAGTGAAATTACATTATCCCGCATGTATTATGGAAATGCAATTTCTCAATACCTCTTGGTATATAATATAGGTTAGGGAGTCCCATAAGGCACACGAAAAAGATATATGATAGTCATATAATTATAAAGTGGTGAAGCATTTGTGATGGTGCTCTTTGTAAGATTAGATATTTCTAAAGATAGTAAAGACACTATTACCTTCTCGTTGATGTTTCCCCAATTGGGGTTTTACGACGTAAATACAATGTGTCCTCTCCTTTGTTGTCTCATTTCTTTTATTGATTAAATGTTATTATTATGTATAGGAGGTTATATTAGTAAAGTTATGTTGTGTTCGATATTGTTATATGTTTCTGCATATTTTCAATATGTTAAATTGAATGTCAATTAGTTATAACAATAAATAGAATATAACAATGTAGAAAATCATATTGAATTGCAATATAATTTAATAAATTAATAAATTTCTCTTTAATGCTTCTCTTCCCACCCCATGAATGGTGGGTTATGTGCATCTTATTCCTTTTAGTATACAAAAGTATGTGTGTAATTGTATATACAAAACATTTTAGGTTATTTTTCACTTATGAATTCATTACAGATTAATTAAAATGACTATAGTGATGTATAAACTAATTTTGTGAAACAAATAATCCTATGTTTTGAAACATGTATTGATTGCAAAAGTATTTGAAACAAGGGGATGGAAGAACAAGCATTTAGTATCCATATGGACTTACTAAGTAAAATAGTCAACATGGCTTAGTAAAGAAGAACATGATTATGTTGAACCAATCCACTAGCCATGAGAGAGGATTTTTTATTAAGAGAAAGGATTTTTCCTAAGGGATACCCTATTCATCTTCCAAGAACTTGACTTAAAGAACCCCATAAACATTGTGAGAATTTTGGGTTGAAGTCCAAGTTTGGAAACAATTCACTCCTATGCTTGGAAAAGATTATTTTCAAAACACTATGAGGCCCACATGGAAGGCAGATAATAATACTCTTTGGAAAATAGTAGATATCATCAAAAGCATAATTAATATCGGATTGTGGAGGACATTAAGTCTCCTCTCTTAGGATTTACATGGTATTATGATGATAAAAGTAATTTTCATCATTTGTACACTTGTTCTTTTAGCAAGTATTTTAGTTAAAGAAACATTGTAATTACCATACCATTTATTGGATGAGTAGAACTTGTTTAAAAAACGTGCAGTTTTACAATCTTGAGTCTTTACTATAAAGTTAAAAAAATGTCAAAACAATGTCTCTTTAAGTGGATTAGATCATTTCACACACACCTGCATGCTCTTTCATCTCTAGTGAAAGGTAACCCTACCAAGCTACACCTAGAAGGAAAAATGCTAGGAACTATAGTTTTGAATCATCATTTTCTTAGTTTATCACAAGAATGGGGAAGTAAATAACAAAGATTGGGCATTGTATAGCTAATGTTTTCAATTAAAGATCTGTCATCATTCTTTTTTGTTATGTATTATACATGATAAATATTCAATGGTGAATCATTGTTAATATATTTTTATGCATGTGAAAGGACAGCTAAATAAATATCTATTAGATATTGATTTAGATAACGATGATAGATTCGAAGAAAGAAGGGAAGAGGAAACATCAAGTAAGAGGTTGAGATCCACCAAAGGTGGTAATCTCAAAAGAAAATTCAAGAAGCACATGGATTTGTTTCTTGCTAGAGGGATGTGCTCTTATGACAATGAGACTAATGCAGAAAAGGAAGTGCCATTAAGATACAAACATTATTTTTTTAGTGGGAGAGCACATTGAAATGATCAATCTAGCTTACATGGGTTGGGACTCTTCACTATGGATGGTAATAAATGTTCCATGCAATACGAAAATTGAAATGATGGAGAATGTTGGCTCGATATACAAATATAAAGATTGGTATGGCTTGTCGAATATTTGTCAAGTGTGCAAAGTTATGGAGTTTATGCAAATTATAACCAAATGAAATAAACTAATCAAAATAAAGGAAAATCTACATATATGGATGGAAGGATAAAAGTTTTAATAAAATTTGTAAGGATACAAACAATTCATGCCTTAGAGGCACAAAAAATCTATGCAATTGCATTTTTTAGGGGTGTGTTGGAAATAAACTTGTGGTTTGCACAATAAAACCAATACTAGTGGGGAAGGTGTTGTTAAATTATTATAATTTGAATAGAACTAAGGAAATGGGTTATTATGTTTTAAAATTTATAGTTGTTATTTATTGATTGTGTTTGAATATGATTTGCAAGTTTTACCTTATGCATCTTTTATCTAATTAACATATTTGTGTTTATGTTCTTGGTTGATTCATGCATTTATACCACTTTTTATTCTTTCAGCTTTTAGGTTGGTTTTTGGTTCATTTGACGATTTTTGAATCATAATAGTTGAATGGGTGAAAACGTTATAGTTAATGGTGCTCCCACTTCCACGATTCCACCAAATTAGGCTAAAATCCGACACACCTAGTGATATTTGCAAAATTACAAACTAGAAGAAAAGACAAAAATATACCAGTGTCATTATGGATGAATTTCCACTGTATTCATATTATGTAGGTTGTTCTCTTTTTCAATCAACCCACCTTTTTATATTGATTGAAATGATCCTTTGTGGAAAGACATAATGATTAAAAGCATGCATATTTTTTCAATAATTTTTTATTGCCATTTAGGTTCCCTTGAAAAATATAGGCTTCTTGTTTCAATGAAAATGACCCTCAACGAAATGAGACTAGATTTTCACATTTTTGAAGACCTTTATATTTAAGAAACATTATTTATCCATATTATATAATAATGAAATATTATTGATTGTGTGTGTGTATGTGTGAGTGATGTGAAACTAACTAGTATATTCTTAATATATAAAACATGACAATAGAGAGGACTAAGGAAATCCAACACATGCAATCTTTGACATATGGAAATAGTAATCATACCTTCTCAAATGTTTAAAATAGTGAGATATTAATGACACTCCATATGTATATTGAGAATATAACCAATTATTTTCACATCTCTCACGTTCACACAGTCAATAACATTTCATTATTTAGAAATTTTACAAGGGATGATTCTTATTTACATATGTCAAAAATTGTATGCATGGGATTGCCCTGGTCCTCTTTATCACCATGTTTTGACTATTAGGAGCCAACATTAAGAAAATTCTTAAACAAACATATGTAGTGTGAATGGAGATGAAATAAACTATAAATTCACCAGTGGTTAAGAAAATGATTTCACCTTGTTTATAAAGGGCCTTTAGAAATAATGTTTTTTCTCAACACTACCAATATAAAGTGGTTATAGTGGTTATATGATTTGCACTAACTTGCCTATTATCATGCAATTTGAAGCATTATGTTTTAAACTTGCACTAGTTTTTTTTCCAACTTCCATTAATGCATAAACAATGTTTAATAAGTCGTATATTCCTATGATAATAAGATAGGTTAAGCACCTCATGTCTTGTCAAAGTAATGTTCCTAAGATATTTGTGTTCATAGAGATTATCTAAACAATTAATTTTGGCTTCATTGAGATATTGAATGAAAAGAAAAAGATAGGTTGTCTAACCTATCTTATTATCATAGGAATATACGACTTATTAAACATTGTTTATGCATTAATGGAAGTTGGAAAAAAAACTAGTGCAAGTTTAAAACATAATGCTTCAAATTGCATGATAATAGGCAAGTTAGTGCAAATCATATAACCATTTTGGTCATGGGACAACATTAATCAAATAAATAATACCCTAAAATAGAGTTCAACAACAGGGGATTCATGAGCTACAAGGAATCCTTCAAAAGAAAAAGAGAAATGACAAAAGAATTAGTCATTTAAACAATTTCTAGTAGCACCCTTGACACCACTATAGTGGCATAAGCCTTAGCACTTGAACAACATGAAACTATTTAGAATCAAAAGTGTACAACAATGGATGCTCCAATGGTAAATGAAATATAGGTGAAGCAAGTGGAGGAAAATACTTTAGGTGATACACCAACATAGATCATCAGCACAGAAACAAAGGCTTCCACTTCACCCTTAACTAATGCATAGGTATCATCTAGCCAAGTGAAAAGTTATTTTATACAAGGATGATCCAGGTGGATATTGGTGGCCACCCGCTTATTCCACTTAGACCCCCACCACTATTTCTTTATGTTTCCTTAACTATAGCACAATTCACTATTTTTGTTGGTTTTTCTAGTCCTAAACTCTCAGAGTTGTTTTGAGGCCCTAAATGACGTTTTTTGGAAAACAAACAAACCCATTACTTATGGCAAGGTTTGCAGTCGAAATTTGTAGTCCTCAGATAGATATTTCTAACGAGGTATCCTACGGTAAAACAGATATTGTATGCAAAATTTACGAGCCTGATAAGTTGATGTACTAATTTACCCCAACTGGGCCCATAGACTTTTGGCGTTTCATCTCCTAGAGTTAGGTTTTTGGATGTTTAGGGTTTTTCATTATATATCAATAATAAATATGCCTCCAAGCCTCATTGTAATACAGTTTAGAAGGAATGTAGCCACCACATATCTTCTCAAAGATAAACTACCATCACCCAAACTAGTTTATTTCCATTTTGCATGAAACATTTTTCAGTACTTTGTTATTAATGAATTAAAGTTATGTTTTCGTTGTAGCTCTATGTTTTTGTTTATATCTGTATTTCATTTCATTCCCGCATAAATCTGGATCAGTGGTATTAGAGCAGCCTGCTCTTTCTCTGTCTTTTTGTGCATGTCCCCAACGAGGTTGAGGAATAAGGAGTTGGGACTTGAATTGGTTGAACCCTTGGAAGACCATCCCCGTCAATAAGTTAGTGCAAATCATAGAACCATTTTGGTCATGGGAGAAACTTAATCAAATAAATAATACCCTAAAATAGAGTTCAATAACAAGGGAGTCATGAGTTACAAGGAATCCTTCAAAAGAAAAACAGTAATGAAAAAAGAATTAGTCATTTAAACAATTTCTAGTAGCACCCTTGACACCACTATAGTGGCATAAGCCTTAGCACTTGAACAACATGAAACTATTTAGAATAAAAAATGTACAACAATGGATGCTCTAATGGTAAATGAAATATAGGTGAAGCAAGTGGAGGAAAATACTTTAGGCGATACACCAACATAGATCATCGGCACAAAAAACAAAGGCTTCCACTTCACCCTTAACTAATGCATATGTATCATCTAGCCAAGTGAAAAGTTATTTTATACAAGGATGATCCAGGTGGATATTGGTGGCAACCCACTTATTCTACTTAGACCCCCGCCACTATTTCTTTATGTTTCCTTAATTGTAGCACAATTCACTATTTTTGGTAGTTTTTATAGTCCTAAATTCTCAGAGTTGTTTTGAAGCCCTAAACAACATTTTTTTGGAAAACAAACAAACCCATAATTTATGGCAAGGTTTGCAGTCGAAAGTTGTATTCCTCGGATAGATCTTTCTAACGAGGTATCGTATGGTCAAACAGATATTGTATGCCAAATTTACAAGCCCAATAAGTTGATGTACTAATTTACTCCAACAGGACCCACAGACTTTTGGCGTTTCATCCCCTAGAGTTAGGTTTTTGGATGTTTAGGGTTTTTCATTCTATATCAATAATAAATATGCCCCCAAGCCTCATTGTAATATAGTTCAGAAGGGATGTAGCCACCACATCTCTTCTCAGAGATAAACTACCATCACCCAAACTAGTTTATTTCCATTTTGCATGTAACATTTTTTAGTACATTTTTATTAATGAATTAAAGTTATGTTTTCGTAGCTCTATGTTTTTGTTTATATCTGTATTTCATTTCATTCCCGCATAAATCTGGATCAGTGGTATTAGAGCAGTATTCTCTTTCTCTGTCTTTTGTTCATGTCCCCAACAAGGTTGATGGATAAAGAGTTGGGACTTGAACTGGTTGAACCCTTGGAAGACCATCCCTGTCGACACTGATGACCAACAATGGGGGAAGAAAAGAAAGATGAGGGAGCAAGAGATCCTATCAAACACCTGCTCAAAGAAGGACTCGAGTGGCAAAGGAAAGAGATGATGGACAACTTTTATCAGATCATTCGGCAAATGCCAACAAGTGACACATCTTCATCCAACAGTCACTTCGGAGGCACCGCCCCCTTCAAGGTACAAGTTAAATTTCAAATCCCTATATTTGAAGATCAAATAGATCCATATGTTGTAGATAAATGGTTAAATTTGTTGGAAGGATATTTTTTGGTTCATGATATTTCCAATAGGGAAAGGATTACTTTTGTGTTCCTCAAAACCATCCCCCATGTTAAGCACTAGTGAGAAACCTACTGTGAGCAGAAGGATGAGAGAGAACTCTCACTATTTTAAATTGCACCCATTTGGAATTTCTTTTAAGACATCATCAAGGAACAATATTACCCTGTTGGGAGCTATGAAGATAAGTACATAAAATGGACCACACAAAGGCAGGGAAGGGACCAAGACGTGTTGGAGCTCACAAATATTTTTCATACCCTTCGAACGAAGTTGGGTATCAAGGACCTTGAGTAGCATCTAATACTCAAGTACTATGGTTGTCTACACAAATGCATCTAAGATGAGATGGAGTTCTTGGACATCTCCTTATGTTGTGCAACATACTGATACGTTGTCAAGATCGAGTAAAAATTTAAATAGAAGAAGCGAGACTTTGGATCTGTGAATCCGAAGTAAGGAAAAAGATGCCCCCAAACCACATAACAAAGGACAAAGCCAAGGTGGGGTGACCCAAGACAACCTGTCGAATCCGCAAGAAAAGAATAGCACCACGAAAACAAAGAAGGACACAAGGAATTTGTGTGAGTTCCACAATAGCCCCACTCACAACACAAGTAAGTGTCATGCCAAGCAGTCACTAGTGGCCAAGCTAAAGGCTTAGGAGTTAGATGCATGTTCCAATTTTGAGTCAGACCCCGATAAGGGGAATGACAAAGGGAAATGGGTTATTGATGCAAATCCTGTTGCCACCACCAAGGTCCAGAATATTGAGCCCGAAGACCCAAAGGAAGGGGAGTGTCTCTTCCACTCGCAGATGTGGGTGAGGGGGTCATTGTTGTAGTTCATTATCAACAGCAGGAGTCAAAAGAACCTCATCTCAGCAGAAGTTGTTAAGTGGATGGGATTTCCGACCACACCACACCCGTAACCATACACCATCATGTGGCTCCACCAAGGATGAGATCTTCGCATCAGCTAGCAACCTCACCTTTCCTACAACATCAAGCCTTTCACGGATGAGGTATTGTGTGAAGTTGCTCCTTTTGAAGTTTGTGATATATTATTAGGCCAACCATACTTGTGGAAGTGTCATGTTGTGTATGAGTCTATGCCTCGCACTTTTATTATTACTTTGGGCAATAAGTTATACAGGATACCAGAGGTATCCCCACCTACCACCATCTCTTTGATCTGTGCTAAGAAATGTAGTAAGATCATCTCCCGGATTGGGAAATTTGTTTTCTTTCTAATTCGCTCTCAAAGTAAGGGGAAGATCATGGTCACATCCATGCCCCCTGGGAAGGGTTCCTCCACGTAGCAAATTCAAGTGAATAAGGTCGTGGAAGAATACAAGGACAACTTCTCCTCACCCACAGGGGTACCCTTGCACTATTAGGTCAAGCATTGGGTTGATCTAACTCCCAGAGCACCTCTACCCAATGGGTCATTATATTATCACTCCATTCTAGGAAATGAAGAGATCAAGCGGAAAATCCATGGGTTGCTGCAAAAAGGGCACATATGACAAAGTTCCTCGCCTTGTGGAAGCACATTTGCACTTGTACAGAAGAAGGATGAGACCTGGAGGCTATGCATCGATTTTCGGACACTAAACAAAATCATTGTCAGGGTCAAGTATCCAATGCCACAGATCGATGACATTATGGACCAGCTCAAGGGGGCTAATTATTTCAAAAAGATCGATTTGAAGTCTGGCTATCACTAGGTTCCAATAAAGCCTATGAATGTATGGAAAATAGCCTTCAAATCCAAGGAAGGCCTTTTTGAATGGTTGGTCATGCCTTTCAGGTTGACAAATGTACCTGCTTCTTTTATGAGGCCGATGGATGACATATTGCGGCCCTTCACCAACTCTTTCGTGGTTTTATATCTGGACAACATCCTCATCTTTAGCAAGAGTTGAGAAGAACACTTGCAACACATTCGATAGGTCTTTCAAACCTTGCAACAACACAAACTATGTGCCAACTTGGACAAATGCACCTTTGACATGAGCCAGGTCCAATATTTGGGTCACATAATAGATGAGAAAGGTGTGCACGTGGATCTGGCTAAGATCCAAGTCATTCGAGAATGGCCAACCCCAACCACTCTAACAGAGCTTCACAGTGTTTTGGGCTTTGCCAATTTTTATCAGAGGTTCATGTTGGGATTCTCCCATATCATTCGGCCCCTGAGTCAAGTTACCAAGGGCGAAGAGAAAGTGAAGCTTTCTTGGTCCGAGTCCCAACAAAAGATGTTCGTTGAGCTAAAGCACTGCCTCTGCTCTGCACTTGTACTCACATTGCTAGACCTGCAATAACCATTTGAAATTGAGATAGATCCCTCCAACTATGCCATTGGTGCAGTTCTCACCCAGCAAGGGAATCCGATGGCCTATCATAGTGAGACACTTTCTAATACAATTCGAAAGTACTCCACCTATCATAAAGAGATGTATTCTATCGTGCATGCTTGCAGATAATGGAAAAATCACATTCTAAGGAAGGAGACGATCATCCACACAAATAACTGACCTATTCAGTTTATACAAACATAAGGGAAGTTGCATAATGATCACCATCAGAAGTGGTCTACATATATACAACAAGTCCACTTGAATATTAAATAAAAAAAGGGCAGCACCAATCATGTTGTAGATTGCCTCAGTCAACCCCCCCATTGCAACATTGACTACTGTTCTCAACTCTTATGGCCATGACACCTCTGGATGGTCGCAACTATACAAAAATGATCCAGAGTTCGCCACCACATACCAGATGCTAGAGGATGGAAAACAAGTTCCAGATTTCCACCTCCAAGACACATTATTATGCTACCTAGGCCACCTTTTTGTTCCTTCAAGTGAGCATGCCACGCTGATTTGGGAGGCACATTACAATTGGGTCGCATGATACTTTGGTGTGGAGAAAATTGTTGTAGTACTACAAAAGTATTTTTATTGGCCAAAACTCTGACAGGATGTTGGCAAATATATCGGATCCTGCATTTCCTATGGCATATCCAATCCAACCATCAAGAAGCAAGAGTTGTACACTCCTCTGACTACTCCTAGCTAACCCTAGGAATCCATCTCCATGGACTATTTGTCTAGCCTCCCTTCTATCAAACATGGTAGTGATTGTGTCTTTTGTCGTTGACAGATTTTCTAAGATGGCTATATTAGTGGCTTGCAAGAAAAGTATCACAACAGAGGACATTACCAAACTCTTCCTTGAACTAGTGTGGGTACATTTTGGGATCCCACAAACCATTATACCAGATCGGGATAGCAAGTTCCTAAGCACATTTTGGTCAAGCCTATGGACATTATTGGACACCAAGCTTACCAAGTCAATTGCATTCCATCCCCAGACTTATGGCTAGACAAAGTTCGTCAACAGGATGATAGTGCACATACTTCGCATGTGCAATGAACCTGGGATGAGATCCTTCCCTATGTGTAACACAGTTATAACACTAATACAAAATGAGAGATTAGTGACTATGTGACTAAAAACGTATAACAGAGCTCTCCATACCTCAATTGGACGCAGTCCCTTTCAAGTGGGTATGGGATTTCAACCATTGTGTCTTATTAATGTTGTCATTCCTCATACGACTACACAGGCAGAATTTGCACATGTATAGAATGAGATTGATAAAACAACCAAGTTTATTGAACGCATCCAACACATTCGCTAGTAGGTTCATGACATCTTGGATAAGTCCAATGCCAAGTACAATCAGTGACATGATCAGCATAGGGTGCCACATAAGTTTCAAGTGGGCGACAAAGTTTGGTTGCATTTGCAGAAAGAATGCCTTGTCGAAGTCCGTCGGAAGATCTGATCACTTTGATATAGACCTTAAACCATCACCAAGGATATGGGAGAAAAAATTTTCAAGCTCATCATTCCCCCATTCCTTGGCCTGCACCCAATGTTTAATGTGGGCCGCCTTCGACTATACTTTCCACCACTATTGGACACCTAAAACATTGTTGAACAACTAACACCAACAAATTTCAACCTAGAGTGCATGGAACATGCCACAACTGATCAGATCATGGACACACAGATTAAGACCACTCGCCAAAAGAAAATCCAATTGTATCAGGTTGTCAAAGTTGACCAGCTCTTGCACCAAGGTAAGTGGCTCACTAGGGACCAAGTTCGATAGAAGTTTCCCCATCTCATGGAGGCACTAAACACAATGGGAACCATTTATTCCCAAGGGGGAGGACTGACTAGGTGGATATTAGTGGCCACCTTCCTATTCCACTTGGACCCCCACTACTATTTCTTTTAGTTTCCTTAATTGTACACAATTTATTATTTTTGACAGTTTTTTGGGACCTGAACTTCTGGAGCCATTTTGAGGCCCTAAACAATGTTTTTTTGGAAAATGGGCGACTCGTAGGTTGTAGCAAGTTTTATACTAAAAAATAATCATCCTCGAATAGATCTTTCTAACAAGGTAATGTACACGTCAAACAAAGATCGTATGCCAAAGTTGCGACCCAGGGAAGTTGATGTACCAATTTACCCCAATGAGGCCGACAAATTTTTGATGTTTCATCTCATTGGATTAGGTTTTCGGATGTTTAGGGTTTTCCATTGTTTCTCAATAATAAATAGCCCTTCGAACCTCATTGCAACACAGCTCAAAAGAAATATAGCTTTCACATCTCTTCTCAAAGATAAGCTACCATTGCCTGGATTAGTTTATTTCTATTATGCATGTAACAATGTTTAGTACTTTATTATCAATGAATTAAAGTTTTGTTTTCACTGTAGCTTTGTGTTTCTATTTAAATTTGTATTTCATTTGTTCTTGCATAAATATGGTGTTGGCATTATGAGATAAGTGTTGTCCTTGATGGCAAACCACACTGATGAGAAATCATAGTGCAGAAGGACAGCAGCAAGGAATTGATGATCAGACTATAAGAAGAAGAGAAAGTTCATACACGCAGGTTCATTAAGCCCAAGTCGCGTATACACGCTAGTTCACTATATACCAAGTCGCATATACGCAGGTTCGCTATATACCAAGTCGCGTGTACACGCAGGTTGGCTTCAGTAAAAGAGCGTGTATGTGGAAAACTTATCTTTGGTCCGTGGCGGTTATTCCTTGGAAGTTGTGCCTATGGTTTTGGACCATGGTGTCTCGACGGACGTGTTGATCCCTAGTTTTGAAGTTGATGGTATTGGATTTCTATGGTTTTGGCCCGTGGTATTGAGCAAGGCCTAAGGCTATATAAGGAGAAGAAGATCATTAGGCAAATGTATCTGAAATGTCTTGAATATCTGATGAAGTATTAGATCTAGTATGCAGGTTATGGGTTGATGATGCATTGCTTGATCTGAGCTAAGGAGAGATCTCACCAGTTGATAGAGAACAAGATCTAAGGAGAGATCGGGATCAAATGGTTTGAAATGAACTATCTTTATATGGTTGATTATGCTTATTCTAGATCTGCATACTGACACAAATAATGTTCTATAAGTGTTATAATATGATTGATGTCTGCTACGGCTGCAAAGTTATAAGGAAATATTTTTAGATCTGTGCGCGGGTTGACCTTGGAAAAAGAGCGTATACACGCAGGTTGGGTTCATCCAAGTAGCGTGTACATTGTAAAGCTTGATATTTGAAGTTGCAGATGTGTCTGATGGTTATTGCAGAGTTTTGTGTCTGCTCTATGTTCTGGTGACTGTGTTGTTGACAGAGTTTCAGTGTTTCAGTGATTAATGATGCAGGTTGTACTACAAGGTGATTGTCTTATGGATCCAGTATGAAAATGTATGAAACGTGGTCCACGGTAGATCGTAGGCCGGCACCTACGTACTGGTAAACATATCAGCCAGTACAAGAGCAAGGGGAGTAAAGGTTGGAGCATTCTGTAGGTAGGCACCTACGTACTAGTAAATGGATCGGCTAGTACAAGAGCTAAGAGGATTGTAGCCCTCTGCAGGTTGTAGCCTGCGTGCTGGTAAAGGACTGCACCAGTACATTGTAAAAGAAGTTTCTTATTAAAGAAGAAAGAGACGAATTGCAGTAGGTGGTTTTCACCCACATTGGGTTTCCACCTTATATCATGGTGTTCATGTGTGTGGCTTTTGTGTGATGATCTGTTCTGTTATACTGCACCTGTTTACTGTTAATATGGTTAATAATGTTCTGATGCATTTACTGAAGATAAGCTAACTGAATCATAAGATCTCTTGATATACGTTAGTTGCAATAAACACAGTAGCGTGTACACGCGGGTTCACTTAACTGAAGTAGCGTATATGTTTCTAAGTATGAAATGAAAAAGTTTTATTGATCTGATAATACTGATTCACCCCCCCCTCTCAGTATTATTTCCAACAATTGGTATCAGAGCAGGTCCTTTGGTAGAAGCTTGATCGCTTGAAGGAGATCCATGGAACAATGGGAAAGAAGCTTAAGAAGAAAGCTCATAAGAAGAAGAAGACATCTCAGAAGATCTATGACAGTGGGAGAGTCGATTGGGGATTAGGTATAAGAAGTTCTTCAGATTCAGAATCAGATTCAGAATCATTATCAGGTATGAATGTGTTATCCTCTGATGTTCCTGCTATATTTCCTTGTGAAAGTGATGGAAGTGAGAGTGAAACTACTGAACATGCTTTTATGGGTGAGCAAGAAAAGTATCAAATAGAGGCAGTATTTAGAAGGCTTGCAGACAAAGTTAAAGATCAACAAGATCTATTGAACAAAAGGGAATGTGCTTTCAAAGAAGAAGTTACCAAACTAAAGGCCCAACTAGAAGAAGAAAAAAAGGTAAGAAAGCTTCTCATGGACAAGGAAGACCAATGTCAAAAATTGCAGCATTAAGTGACATCATTAAGAAAAGAAGTCAACGAAAGAAGCACAACCATCAAGAAACTCAAAGATAGATCCAGCTACTATGAAAATCTTGAAGCTACAATCCTCGCACTAAAAGGAGATCTTGAAGAATCAAAGAAGCAGAATACAGATCTACTCCAAGCTATTGCAATACAAGAAAACAAAGCCACCAGCTTAAAATCTCAACTAGAATGTGCCTTCCGAGTTCGTCAAATGCAGCAGGATCTGAATGAAGAACAAGAAAAGGAGATTCTCAAACTAAGGGAACAAATGGAAGAAGGAAGGAAAGATGAAGAAGATTTGAAAAAGCAATCTCTTGAAAAGGAAGAACAGCTTCAGGTTGAGGTAAATATCTTGAAAGGTAAACTAGAAGAAAAGGATAAGCTATTACGATTTCAAGATAGTTCTAAAGTCTTGGATGATATTCTTAGTAGTCAAAGGTCTCCTGCATCAAGACTGGTCTTGGTTTTCATGAATCTGTTGAAGGTGAATCTAGTTCACAAGGTGAGGCAAGGAACTCTAAAGAGAAATCTAAAATGATCAACAAGGAGATGAAAGGTCAACCCCATCAACAATCAAGGAAAAAGACTCCTCAAAGAAAATCTTTTACTCCTCCTATGAATAATGTTGAATGTTATGTATGTCATAATCTTGGACATATTGCAGCTAGATGTAGAAGAAGAAGGGTTCAAGACCATCATGCAGAAAGATCATCACACTCAAGGTACTTTAATGGATATTGCTTTGCTTGCAATATGTTTGGTCACAAAGCTGCTGATTGCTACAGGAGGAATATGAAACATGTTAGATGTTATGCATGTAACAAGCTTGGACATATAGCAAAGGAATGCAGGAACAAAGGATAGACATCACACCAAAAGAAGAAAACCTCATCACACTTGAAGATATGGAGGAAGAAGGAAGTACAGTCAGCACAATGGACTGAGACACAGCACAGCACAGACATATCAGACTCAGGGAGAGCTGAAAGTGTAAAACATCAGTGTTCTGAATCTAATACGCAAGTTCCTTAAAGGGAAGTCGCGTACATACGCGAGTTAGACACTGCAAAGTCGCGTATATGTCAGTCTGAAGAAAAGCAGTGGGGACAGGATCAGAAAAAGAATCTGATATGATTCAGTCTATTATTTGCTCTATTGGTTACAGTCTGCTGAGGATGTGTGGAAATGTTTGGTTACTTGTATGATGTCTAGAAGTGTTTTGATCCTAACTTGAGGATGATGATATTTTGATGCTTATTACTGATATATGCATGATCAGATCTAACAGATGGCACTGGTTGAGGGGGAGCATATGCCTTTAGTAATTCATTGTTGGCATTATGGTTAATAATCCTTGGTGATGATTCTCATATGGCTAAATGATATATCTTGCTATGATATGATGTTGTGAGTTGTCTATGATAAACTCTCATATGATTCTTGAAGTTACATAGAAGATGTTCAGATCAGATTTATGGTTGATTCTTTGATGATGCATATATGGTGCTTACATGGTGATCTTCATAAGGACAAGGAGAAGTACAAAGCTTGAATACACATCTTCCTCACTTGATGATGAGTCACTTATATACTGCTGTTGTCATATGCATAAAGATCATACAGTTATGATGCAGGCACTCATGTGGATAAGGATTGTTGCTGATGATGATATCAAGAAGCTTTGTCAAAAGAGTTTGAGCTCAAGATACATAGTGCTGATACATGGATGACTCCTCAAAGTCACTTTGTTGGAGACATGATGATGAGTTCGTGTCTATATGATGATAGGTTTATACTTACATATGTTGGTTGATGTAGATGTTCCCAAGTAATGATACTTGAATCATGTAGATCTTGACGTTGATGAAATGGCTATGGTGGTTTCACATGTAATGTGAATGATTTCATGATGATGTTTAAAAGGAGGAGTTGACATCTATGTTCAGACATACCTTGCTGCAGGACATTTACAGGTTGCTGATATGAAAATGGTTGTACGCGAGTTTCATAAGGCCTATCCGTGTATATACGTTTGTTTATGTGGATGCAGACGCGTATATGGAGTTTTGAAGGAAATCAGCAGGGACAGATGTTGGTTGCAGAAAGTCTGATATGGGTCTGACAGAGATCATCTGGCACAGGTTCAGGGGGAGCAGATAATCTTCCAATGATGCATTGTTGGCATTATCTTAAAGCTTTTGGTTCTAGTTCACATTTGTTGTTGGTTTCAAGTGGAACAAAGGCGAAAGGAGAACAGAAGGATCTCTTGGTTGCTGATCTGAATGGTGATTATCAGATGCTGCTGGTGACTTTCATAAGTCTTGGTCTAGTTCATTCGTCTCTATGTCATATATCTCTTTTGTGGTATCTCTTTCATGGTGTCAAGGTCATGTAACGGCCTATTTTGGTTTCCCCACTATGCCTGGGATGATTGATGCAATGTGATTGGTTGTCATATGTAAAATTTTGATGTATCCCCACTTGGTTGGGTGGATGAGTCAATTTTTGTATATCCTCACTTAGTTGAGAGATGGATGTATGTATGAGTCTTTGGTGATAGGAAGGTCTTTTATGATGTATAGAGTCATGTTCTTCTTGAAGAACATCTTTTGCAGATCTTGCCTACAGTCAGGAATAGCATGAACAGCACACTTCAGCAGTACAGAGACTCGGCATGTACTCAGGGGGAGCTTTGACAGATTGGTACACTTTGGCATATACAAAGGGGGAGATCATTCAGAGATTTTAACAGATACTCAGGGGGAGTATGGACAGCAAATTGTTCAGCAAAGGAAGAGAACATCTTGGTCCACCCTTTGCCCTTGATGTTAAAGGGGGAGAGTGATTTGGTGTTGTTGCCATCAAGTCCAAAGGGGGAGATTGTTGGCATTATGATGAATGTGTTGTACTTGATGGCAACCCTCTCATAGAAGAATATCTCACTTATGTATAACTGGATGAATCTTCAGAAGAGATATCAGATGTGACTAATGGAGGACAGTCAAAGGAATCAGATGATAGTTCTAAGTGTGACAAGTTAGCTTTGCCATCAAGTCCAAAGGGGGAGATTGTTGGCATTATGAGATAAGTGTTGTCCTTGATGGCAAACCACACTGATGAGAAATCATAGTGCAGAAGGACAGCAGCAAGGAATTGATGATCAGACTATAAGAAGAAGAGAAAGTTCATACACGCAGGTTCATTAAGCCCAAGTCGCGTATACACGCTAGTTCACTATATACTAAGTCGCGTATACGTAGGTTCGCTATATACCAAGTCGCGTGTACACGCAGGTTGGCTTCAGTAAAAGAGCGTGTATGTGGAAAACTTATCTTTGGTCCGTGGCGGTTATTCCTTGGAAGTTGTGCCTATGGTTTTGGACCATGGTGTCTCGACGGACGTGTTGATCCCTAGTTTTGAAGTTGATGGTATTGGATTTCTATGGTTTTGGCCCGTGGTATTGAGCAAGGCCTAAGGCTATATAAGGAGAAGAAGATCATTAGGCAAATGTATCTGAAATGTCTTGAATATCTGATGAAGTATTAGATCCAGTATGCAGGTTATGGGTTGATGATGCATTGCTTGATCTGAGCTAAGGAGAGATCTCACCAGTTGATAGAGAACAAGATCTAAGGAGAGATCGGGATCAAATGGTTTGAAATGAACTATCTTTATATGGTTGATTATGCTTATTCTAGATCTGCATACTGACGCAAATAATGTTCTATAAGTGTTATAGTATGATTGATGTCTGGTACGGCTGCAAAGTTATAAGGAAATATTTTTAGATCTGTACGCGGGTTGACCTTGGAAAAAGAGCGTATACACGCAGGTTGGGTTCATCCAAGTAGTGTGTACATTGTAAAGCTTGATATTTGAAGTTGCAGATGTGTCTGATGGTTATTGCAGAGTTCTGTGTCTGCTCTGTGTTCTGGTGACTGTGTTGTTGACAGAGTTTCAGAGTTTCAGTGTTTCAGTGTTTCAGTGATTAATGATGCAGGTTGTACTACAAGGTGATTGTCTTATGGATCCAGTATGAAAATGTATGAAACGTGGTCCCGGGTAGATCGTAGGCCGGCACCTACGTACTGGTAAACATATCAGCCAGTACAAGAGCAAGGGGAGTAAAGGTTGGAGCATTCTGTAGGTAGGCACCTACGTACTAGTAAATGGATCGGCTAGTACAAGAGCTAAGAGGATTGTAGCCCTCTGCAGGTTGTAGCCTGCGTGCTGGTAAAGGACTGCACCAGTACATTGTAAAAGAAGTTTCTTATTAAAGAAGAAAGAGACGAATTGCAGCAGGTGGTTTTCACCCACATTGGGTTTCCACCTTATATCATGGTGTTCATGTGTGTGGCTTTTGTGTGATGATCTGTTCTGTTATACTGCACCTGTTTACTGTTAATATGGTTAATAATGTTCTGATGCATTTACTGAAGATAAGCTAACTGAATCATAAGATCTCTTGATATACGCTAGTTGCAATAAACACAGTAGCGTGTACACGCGGGTTCACTTAACTGAAGTAGCGTATATGTTTCTAAGTATGAAATGAAAAAGTTTTATTGATCTGATAATACTGATTCACCCCCCCCCCCCCTCTCAGTATTATTTCCAACATATGGATCAAAGGAAAAAAACATTATAGATTGTCATGACGAAACAATAACCATATTTTCAAAACCATAAGGTAAACAATCAAACATTCCCACCAAGTCTAACACAATCAAATAATTTTACACCCATGGTTAAAACAATATTGTCTTTCAAAAATTGTTGATGGAGCACATTCATTGAATGATGAAATTGCATGCTTAGAATTGTTCACATTTGATAAACATAAGTGGGTGGTCTAGTCTCCACATAAGAAAAGGAAGACCATCACTAATTGAGACCAATAATACCATTATATTCAATGCGAGAAGGATGGACATAGTGGAAGCCAACACATCATTCGTGGGAAACTCATGCTAACAAATCTCAAGTCCTCAAAAAGACCAAAAAAATAGAAGTGCATAAAGTCAAGATAGCCTGACTAAAAAATTAATTGGAGTACTACAAAAATCCAAGTATGGCACAAGTGGTTTCTTCTAGTATGCCTTGAAAATACATGATGAGCTTTTGTTAGCTCAAAAAGGATTTCCACAAGGTTGTATTTGATATCTAATAGATCTTTGGTGAAGCAACAATTCTAGCCTCCCCCTTCGAGGAATGACTCAATTTTGTGGGAAGGTGGTAGAAATTTCTAGATAGTTTGACCACATGGCACCAAGAACTGATAGAGATTTTCCCCATTCTCCCTCATCTACAAGTGAAATCATTCAACTAGGTAAGCATTAACATCAACAATTGAAAGGATGCAACCAAAACCTTAGAGAAGGATGTTATATAGTTTCTTAAAGATTGCAACCAAAATTTCAATGACACAATAGAAGTGGTAGAAGAGTGCAAGCTTTCCAATCCCCAAAAAGATGACACATTCACACTGGATGTTGACCTGTTAAGTAACTCTTAAATTAAAAGAAGTCTTTTCTTGGTGTTGAGAACATGCATAAACAAAGTTGAGGTGAAAATCGACATTTAGATGCCACTCAGTGAAAGGGCCCTCCTATAGACATTTGACTAGATAATAATTGACATCAACTATTGGAAGGACACAACCAAAACTTTAGAGAAGGATGTTAAATAATTGCTTAAGATTGCAACCGATATTTAAATTACAAAATAAAAATGGTAAAAGAGTGCAAGCTTTCCATTCTCAAAATAGATGGCACATTCACACCAAATGTTGATCTACTCTACTTGTTAAGTAACTCCATAAACAAATGGGAAGTATTAGTTGAGTTAAAGATTATCTTCTTTGTCTAGTCGATAATTTTTGGAAGATTTACCTTTACACCAATGGCTCCTACTCTTGGGGGTAGTTTAGTAAAATAGCCTTCTCTATGAGAAAAATGATACATTGAAACACTTGTGTGTGTCTAATTCTTGTAATGAATTGTTCCATTCTTGTAATGAGCTTCATTGACCATTTGAGTTTCATGCAACATAACAACTCATAGAAAACAAATTATTTTCCTTATTTGGAAATGAATGAAAGAATCTTTGTTTAAGAAAGTTCAACACAACAGATGCTTTATGTAGTTTGTTGACTCTTTGATATGTGCAAGTCTTTATTTACAAACTAAATGCATATTCATAAGGAAGAGAAGGATGTGGTGCACTTGTGCTTGTCATTGGGTTTTCCTCGAGGAGCTTTATGAATTGAGTAAGGAACCACTTGTAATTCTCTTTTTCTCTCAATGTGTTCTTTTGAATCATAATGATTTGAAGGGCTTACCATTGTGGTAAATTAGCTATTTATGTGTAGATTGATCTCCCTTGCTCCCTCATAGGACAACAAATCACCATAACTTGAGTTCACCATTTTAAAGGAAGAAAAATTGGCTACATAGTATAACAATGAGTTGGAATCCATGGTTCTTAACCCATAGTAGGTTACCCACAAACGATATAGATGAAAACCATTAAAAAGGGAGGATATTATTATTTGTCATTCACAAATAACACCCACACAACACATTCCACAATGAAGAGAGAAACATCATCACTACATTTATGAAAACCTCATTGACAAAAGTATCATTATACATTATATAGCTAACTCCCAATAAACATTAAAACTAATTAACAATTAAAACATTAAAAAATTGTAAAATCAACTTTAAAACTAATTAACTATTATATCAATAGCAACATTAAAATAATAAAAATAATTTGAAAACATGATACATAATGCAATTACAACTAATCAACCATTATATTAATAGCTAGATTAACCAGTGCTTAACAAACCTATTTACATTTAACAACTAATCAACCATTATATAAATAACTAGATTAACAAGTGCTTAACAAACCTATTTACATCTAACATACCATTTATGAGAGGAAAAGTTTATCTAATTCCTCAAGATCAATTCCAAGTCACTCCCTTCCCTTTTTCTAAAGCTCAGAATGGTATAGTTATATTAATAACTAGATTAACAAGTGCTTAACAAACTTATTTACATCTAACCTACCATTTATGAGAGGAAAAGCTTATCTAATTCCTCAAGATCAATTCCAAGTCACTCTCTCCCATTTTTCTAAAGCTCAGAATGGTATAGTGAAAAACCCACTGACTCACTCCTTCCGTTCTTCTAAAGCCCCTGATAATATAGTGGCAATCCAAGTGACTCGACCCAGGTTTCCTGGTCGACCAACAACAAGTCTAATGATTGATCAACATTGATTCATATATGATCTTTCAATATAAATATATTACAGATGGCTTCTCGATTCCTAATTGTCTTGGGCAAAGAGCTTAGTCCAAAGAGAAACAGATCTTAGTAGAGAGGGGACAATAGTTTCTAAATTGTCGTGGGTAAAGAGCTTAGTCGAGAGAGGAACAGAGCTTAGTAGATAGAGGGACGGCAATTTCTAAAGAAGATGACAGGAGAGAAGGTAGAGAAAGCGGGGGTTGAAGGGCAGAAGTCGGTCCAGATGACAGGAGAGGAGGGATAGCGGGGTTTGCAGGGCAGGAGTCGAACAATGGATCTGGTGGGCATCCAGCGAATTCGAAATCTAGAAGTAACCGGTGGGACAACCAACTAGGTAAGCATTAACATCAACAATTGAAAGGATGCAACCAAAACCTTAGAGAAGGATGTTAAATAGTTTCTTAAAGATTGCAACCAAAATTTCAATGACACAATAGAAGTGATAGAAGAGTGCAAGCTTTCCAATCCCCAAAAAGACGACACATTCACATCGGATGTTGACCTGTTAAGTAACTCTTAAAGTAAAAGAAGCCTTTCCTTGGTGTTGAGAACATGCATTAACAAAGTTGAGGTGAAAATCGACATTTAGATGCCACTCAGTGAAAGGGCCCTCCTCTAGACATTTGACTAGATAAGGATTGACATCAACTATGGGAAGGACACAACCAAAACTTTAGAGAAGGATGTTAAATAATTGCTTAAAAATGCAGCCAATATTTAAATTACAAAATAAAAATGGTAAAAGAGTGCAAGCTTTCCATTCTCAAAATAGATGGCACATTCACACCAAATGTTCATCTACTCTACTTGTTAAGTAACTCTTAAAGCAAACAAAGGATTTCCTTGGAGTTAGCACAACACATAAACAAAGTTGCGGTGAAAAGCAACACCTAGATGCCAATTAGTGAAAAGGCCCTTTATGTTTTTATCTCCAAGCTAAATAAAGTGCTTAGGAATTTTTAACATGAATTACGTGTAATTCAGTGACTTTTAAACAGAAACAATTCCCTGCTTCCTTTATATTTACACAGAGCACCTAACACATGGAAGGACCATGTAGGACTTAGGGATAATAATAATTAAATCTTTGACTAAGTGTTAGGGAAGTCGAATTATTTAAACTACTTGAACATTTATTTAGTATAAAAGTATGAATTCCAATTAAAGAAAGGGCTCTCAATTTCGGCAAACAAACTATCTTGTAACTAAGATTGAGGCATTTATAGCAAGTTGATTTAAGTAAGTTGAAGCTAAAAGTGAACTATCTTTACTCCATGTATACATCTTTAGTTTATCGTTAGGTTGTGTTTTCAAACTATTTCATAGCATTTACTCTTATCTTTTATATTATTTACTAAACTCAATATCAGATATAATTAGATTGTGTTTATCCATCTTTCATTTCCAATTCTTCTTTGATATTATAACCATCGCATGATATCAACTACTCATGCTTTCAAATTTATCCAATGTTATGTTTCAATTCCAATTCTTTTTAAATCTCTATTAGTATTATAATTTAATTAGTATATCTTAATTTCTGCATTTGGAAAAAAAACATATAACATCAATAAAACCCCTCAATTGAATTTGACAACTAATATTACACATTGGAGGGTCCACCAATAAAGGGTGAGATTCATTTTTTGAGGATTTTAGCCTACTATACTTGTATGCATTAACAAGGGTCAAAATCCCACATCAACAAATAGACTTTTAGCTTCAAAAAATTGTTAATACTAGTCCATGTTGAGATAAAAGACACTTTGTGGACAAAAGCCCGTTAAAAAGCTTGGAAGGTTTATCAAGTCAACGTTCAATTAGAAAGATGACTCACTTAAGTTAGGTATCGCTTTAAATGAACACACTAGATGGTGACCGAATGACAAATTGTTAGGTGAAAATGCATAGTTCTTGGTGTGATGCCTCTTTTGAAGAGGTAATATAAAGGTGACAAACCTATTTGACTCCCAAGTCTGGGATTGGAATACATGGCCATGCTTAAAGGCCAAGTTTTCTTTGGAAAATTAAAATAAATAAACTCTAAAACGCAAGAATTGGTTCTTGGTAATTTATTGATTAGGCTTGACCTACATACCCTTTAGCCTAGTGGAGGGAATAGAGATGCAATTGCTCCAAGGCCTTGAAAAAATGCAAACATTCTAATGGTTATAAATGGTTGTCAAAACTATATCCTCGATATCAAATTAAACAAGCTATAGAAGCTTAAATCAAAGCAAAATAGTTGGCTTTTTATCTCCATAAACACATGGGAATTATTAGTTGAGCTAAAAATTGTCTTCTTTGTCTAGTCGATAATTTTTAGGAGATTTACCGTTACACCAATGGCTCCTACTCTTGGGGGTAGTTTAGTGAAATAACCTTCTCTATGAGAAAAATGAAACATTGAAACACTTGTGTGTGTCTAATTCTTGTAATGAGCTTCATTGACCATTTGAGTTTCATGCAACATAACAACTTATAGAAAACAAATTATTTTCCTTATTTGGAAATGAATGGAAGAATCTTTGTCTAGGAAGGTTCAACACAATAAATGGTCTATGTAGTTTGTTGACTCTTTGATATGGGCAAGTCTTTATTTACAAATTAAATGCATATTCATAAGGAAGAGAAGGATGTGGTGCACTTGTGCTAGTCATTGGGTCTTCCAGGGGTAGTTTTAAGAATTGAGTAGGGAACCACTTGTAATTCTCTTGTGCTCTCAATGTGTTCTTTTGAATCATAATGATTTGAAGGGCTCATCATCGTGGTAAATTAGCTATTTATGTGTAGATTGATCTCCCTTGCTCCCTCATAGGACAACAAATCACCATAACTTGAGTTCACCATTTTAAAGGAAGAAAAATCGGCTACATAGTATAACAATGAGTTGGAATCCATGGTTCTTAACCCATAGTAGGTTACCCACAAACGATATAGATGAAAACCATTAAAAAGGGAGGATATTGTTATTTGTCATTTACAAATAACACCCACACAACACATTCCACACTGAAGAGAGAAAAATCATCACTACATTTATAAAAACCTCATTGACAAAAGTGTCGTTATACATTATATAGCTAACCACAATAAACATTATACATTATATAGCTAACCCCAATAAACATTAAAAATAATTAACAATTAAAACATTAAAAAATTGTAAAAACAACTTTAAAACTAATTAACCATTATATTAATAACAACATTAAAATAGTAAAAATAATTTGAAAACATGATACTTAATGCAATTACAACTAATCAACCATTATATTAATAACTAGATTAACAAGTGTCTAACAAACCTATTTACATCTAACATACCTTTTTATGAGAGGAAAAACCTATCTAATTCCTCAAAATCAATTCCAAGTCACTCCCTTCCCTTTTTCTACAGCTCTGAATGGTATAGTGACCTTGAATGGTACAGTGAAAATCCCACCGACTCGTTCCGTTCTTCTAAAGCACCCTGATAATATAGTGGCAATCCAATAATATAGTGGCAATCCAACTGACTCGACCCAGTTTCCTGGCCGACCAGCAGCATGATTCATCAACATTGATTCATATATGATCTTTCAATATAAATATATTATGAATGGCTTCTCGATTCCTAATTGTCCTGGACAAAGAGCTTAGTCGAGAGAGGAACAGAGCATAGTAGAGAGAGGTACAGCAGTTTCTGAATTTTCGTGGGCAAAGAGCTTAGTTGAGAGAGGAACAGAGCTTAGTAGAGAGAGGGACAGCAGTTTCTAAAGAAGATGACAGGAGAGAAGGCAGAGAAAGCGGGGGTTGAAGGGCAGAAGTCGGTTCAGATGACAGGAGAGAAGGAAGTGATAGCGGGAGTTGCAGGGCAGGAGTCGAACAATGGATCTGGTGGGCATCCAGCCAATTCGAAATCTAGAAGGAGCCGGTGGGACAACCAGCCGGTATCGAAATCCAGAAGCAGCCGGAGGAGCAAACAACAGCCGATATCGAAACAGGAAGCTCAGCCAGGCCCGGTTGCATCGCCCCCTGATATCGACACTGCAATAGACGGGGCTCAGAATGCTGCGGCCGGGTCGACCATGGAACCCAAAACAACACCGGCCGTCGAGTTACATAAATCGATCCCGAAACCGCTCGACCCAACAGAAGAGGGACCTTCACGGGACTCGGTCGACGCGGGGCACCCAAAGAAACGTAAACTTGAAAACGCAGCGCCCAAGCCGGTTGAGTTAGGGTTTGAAATACTCGACAGGCGATCAATCACCATGATGGACGGGACTGTCCGCACGTACTACTCGTTGCCGCAGTCCGAGCAGCGAGAGCCCTTCCCCTCAGGCAATGCCGATGCCTCTTCATTGGAGAACGTATGGTTTGGTAGCCGTGAATTGAACCCTGGACATCATGAAAATCAATATGCTCTGCCTCCTGAAAACCCTCATCCGCATGGGGGTCCTTTTAATGCAAGAAAAAATGAACTCCAGAGGTTTTATGGAGCAAACCCTATGGCACCGCCGCCTCAATCCGGCCCCTTAGGGTATGAGAATCATGGCTCTTCGGTGAATGTAAATTCCAGAGAAGTTCCAAGTGATGAGTGTTCGATTCCCAGGGATCGATACCCAGGGAGTGTAGCGGGAAAGGGTCCTTCTTCTATGAAAATTCATCCCGAAAGGATTTCTGTACCGCCGGGTGTCCCTGGAAAGCGTCCTTCTATGAAAATTCCTCGCGAAAGGATTTCTTTACCACCGGGTGTCCCTGGGCCTGATGGATCTGCTGTGGGAGGGTATACTAAGAGAAATTTGGCCCCTCGCAAGCCCTTTCATGGATCTGGCTATAATTTGTTCAAGCGGAAGCGTGGACGATACTAGCTCAATTCCAAACCCAAGCGGCCATGCGAGACTCAATAGCCGTGTTATATTTATTGGCTATTTATCACCGTTGTATAGCTGAAAATTTTGCCACTAGATAATTTCAAATTATATGAAATGATGGTGATAGTATGAAAATTATTGCCCTCTTTGAGTCAGTGTACTTTCAGAAAAGTGGAAAAAAAAGTGAGTTAGGGGTTTGAGTTTTTATAATTAGAAAAGAGTTCAGGGTTAAGAAATCGAAGGATGCCCACTATTTTTTTCATTGACATTTTAATAATAATGATAATAATATCTATTTTTAAGGTTACAGTTAAGTTAGACACCAAATTGGTGTATGAGACCCCTTTGTTTGTGGAACAAGGGACCCACTTCTGTGTAGCGATTTGACTGCAAGTCTATGAAGGTATACATACTCTACTCTCCGTGTGACCTCTTAGGAGGAAACACATGCTCTTCACATTTTTAGTTATTAGTTTTATTTTTATATGTATATATTATTTTAATAAATTAATTTATATTGTTATATTTATATATCAATGTGTTTGTTTGATATTATTGTTATTTTAAATATTTAAAATTTTGAAAAAAAATAAAAATTAACATTTGATAATCTTTTTTTGTTATTTCAAATATAATATTGATGAAGAAATTGTTGTATGCACATCAATGCGACAATTAACATTTATTCTAAAGTACATAACTAACATCCACTCCAAAGTATATTTATTCTAAAGTACATAACTAACATCCACTCCAAAGTATATAAATTATAATTGATCACTAACATCTATTACAAAGTACATAACCAAAATCTACTCCGAAGTATATAAAATATAATGACGTATAAAAAATTAATGATCGAAATATATGTTATAACTATCCACTTGAATTTTAAGCAAATATTGACATCTTTGCACATGAACATGGACAAACCAAACTCGTGAAGGAGAAACTTTGTAAACTTACTTACCTTGTGGGAAGGGATTTCCTTGCTCTGTGTGCAAGAAAAACCCACTTCATGAAGGAGAAATTTTGTATAACAAAATAGCTACTTTGTCCATGTTTGTAGGAACTTCCTCCTCCTTGATTTGATGCAAAGCATCATATCAATTTCAACCTTATGTTGCATTCTTAACCCCATTCATGAGGGGCATGTTATCACATGATAAAGTCACAATTTTATGAAAAACTATAAAGAGGACAATTTCCATACTTGAAAAACAAATATCAATGGAAATGACGACATTTTTTCAATAAAAGGCTAGGAAAAGTATGACCACAAGTAATCTACAAATGGGTACTTCAATATTTGGAGGTTGTTAGTTGATAGACTTGGTAAATAGAAGTAAGCTTGTCATTTGACTCTTCATTGCCTAGGGTTGCTATGTATCACGGTTTTTCCATATGAGGTGTATTCTCATTGATTCCTCAAGGGCCTGATATATTGATAAGCCCCCTTTTTGGTTGGCTCATAGTCCTTTCTTCCCTTAGCCTATGTGACTACAAGCTAAGGACGAGGCTTCCCAAACTCAAATTTCTAGCAAAGTCTAGAAATTTTGGTTGCTTACCCTTGACATTCTGAGTTCTCCAACAACGTCCAAAACAAACAATCCACTGCTTTTAATTGGGCAACTTCAAGCTTCCTCACTTGTGGCCTCCTTATAACGGAAAGGTCCACAAGATGGCTTGCCTCTAAGGTTATATCGAGCCTTAAGATCCTTCATACAAATATGTTTCACCACTTTTTTATAATGCATAGAAATTCATCATAACAACATCCATGAAAGATTAAAGGGTATAGTCACTATAGCCCTAATGCTAAAGCCTCAATTCATGAAGACACCGCACACCATAATCACAGATATTAGAGGTAAATACTTCTATTTGCATAGACATTCATACACTTAAAAGAATGCATATCAACATTCTTGCAGGTTATGTGTAACACTCCCTCCCACCCCCTTATACTATCTTAGGTTGTGGGAGGTGTTAGTTATCATTTAAGTTGATCCCCAAGGTTCGTTAAGACCATGGGATTAGCAAAAACCTTCATCTTTGCGGTTTTATGGAATTAACTTCTATTATCATCATTGCATTCAACTCCTCAAGAGCTTTCTGGTGATACCACTTTTACCTTGATCTGATTGGTGGACCTAAAGTTACACTTATTTAGAGTGAAGCGTATCAGAAGATGCCATGTTAGTGTGTTGATCACGTGGTGCCCATGTGGCCTCCACACAATCCTAACTAGTCAACTTTGTGGGTCTTGTCATTAGGCCCACATCACACATTTGCGGCCATCATTGCCCTTGACATTCAGTGTTAAACAAGGAATAGCAATGACGGGTTATGAATAGTAAGGAAACAACATGATTCGACAATGGAACTATGTCGGTGTCAATCAACCTCCGCTAGCCTTGGGTGTGAATGTCCCACTCCGACTTCAATGCTTGTCAGTGTAGGCTAGTCTGCCATTAGGAATATATTTATGACAATTAAGGGTGGTTGGTATGGGCTTCCTCACGACATGTCATAGGGAAATAGACCAATATGTAATAAAACCTTAATGCCCACACAACAACCCACCCTAGCCTTTCCCCCTCAGAGCTTTGGATCTGTGTCTCCCTCTATTCAAGCCAGTCTTCAATTTATTTTCACACACATATCTATAATTTACATCATTTGGTTTACGTACATGGGGTGTTATGGAAAAAGGGTTGTTACAGGCCCCACCCCCTTGAAGGAACATCATCCATGGTATTATATACATAGAACACTAAATAACCACTGAGCTTTATATTTACAACTCTTACATTTATTTACATAGTAAACAAAAATGGGTAACATAAGGCTCATTCGATTAACCATTTCCCAGGTGGCTTCATCTAGTTCAAAGTGCTTCAATTACACCTTGGCTTGCTTGATTACTTGATTCTAGAGCATGATCTGCCATGGAGACTTCATTGAGAAAGCAATACCATATCACGTGTGTTCATAATGGGGCAAAAAATGAGGAAAAATGAAATAATATATTGAGCATATAATAAGGGGGTAAAGGGTTTTATATGTTGTATAACAATATGTGTATTATAAGGTATTGTTTATACAATACATTTGCCACGCAGAGAAAAAAGACAAGTGGGCTAGAGAAATAGAGGTTCAAGAGTACTATGGGAGTATCGAGAGTGGAAGGGAGAAAGAAAAGACTATGGTAATATTATGTCCATAGTAGCCTAATATTCAAAACTATGACCCTAGTATTGACATGCAATTCATGGTAATGTTAAATTCTTAGTAAAAGTGACATTCTCCTTATTTTTTCACTTTCATCCTTTTACTTAAATTTTTAACATTACTATGAAATGACTCGAGATGTTTGAGAGTGGTTTTGACCTCATTAGATTTCATATGGAGAAAGTAGAATTTTACATCTCACTCAAAATCCAGCAGACTTATTAGTTTTTTAGGATTTTAGGATTGGGGGGATTGCAATGTTTTCATTGGATTTTGTCATGTACTAGGGTATGTAATTCATATTTAATCAATAGAACCAAGCCTTCTATGTACCTTGATATTAGTGACAGTGGTTTTCAAACTCCTCTATCATGACACTACTAAAAATGTACTCGCCTCTCAATTCTTAGAGGGTGATATTAATGACAAATATTCCAAGATAGGCAATTATTTTGATGACATGTAGGTATTTGTTGTAGCAAGATTCTTTTGGATTCTAGAGGCCATCCAAACCCTATCTTTTTATGTATTTTTGGTTCAAATATGGATTTCACTCGATGTCATTTTGGTTATGTGCACCCTTACCTACTATACAAATGAGAACTTGTAATTTGTGGACCTGTGGTTGATGAAGATTATAACTACTACATGAATGATGTTATATGGTTTAATCCATGTTTTTATGTTTTTTTATCACAAATTCATCATTTTGCATGCTTTTGTTGACATATATGCATCAAAATATCTAAAAAATAAATATTATATAAAATTCACTCCCAAAATCGCTCCCAACCTAGGAGCTTTTGAAAATGTCACTCCCTCCCTCTTGCTACCACTCCCACTTGCCGCTTCTATTCCCACTTCCTGCTCCTGCGCCCACTCCCAAGCAACCTTGCTCTAGAACATAAATGCATCACATTACTAATACCTCTATGATCTATGTCTAATGTGCGTGTTAATTTTTTTTACCTGTTTATCAATTGGTGATCCTCCCTATGATAGGGTAGTAGAGAAGACAACAAATATGGCACCTTCACCCTTTCCTTACATTAGTGATGAACAGGTTGAATGAAAATGAAGGAGACAATGATACCGGTTATTGCTTAGTAGAGGGCACATGCATGCCAGAAGAGATAGTGAAATAGACTATTGTTTGGAAGAGGGTGCATGCATGCTAAGGGCACGCATGTCACACCTTTAATTAATTCTAGTTTAGATGTTGTTTCAAATTTAGCAATTTTAGTTTTGGATAGAGTTTTTCTATTAATAAAGCTTTTCTTTTGTTATATTTAGGATGCATGATCTATTCTTACTAAGAGGGTTCATATCATTAGTCAATTAGAATACTTATGCATGAGAAATTCCCATCTTAGGTAGAGGACAAAAATATCAAGGAAGGGATGCATGCTTGCATGCTCGAGTTCATATTTTGATGGAGACATGCGTACTTGACACTCTTACCATGAAACTATGGTGCACTAGGTGATCAGATTAGGGTTATGATTTGACAAAGTCCAACTAGATAGGATTTTGTATGTGTCTATATTCATTGTACTTTCTCTCCTCTTCCTATTCTATAAGTGAGATGAAAGGTGCGACATTGTGTTGGTTATCGAGGTTTTATTTTCAAATGTTGTAGTGTATCCTTTTCAATATTCAATAAAAGATAGATGTGATTGACAGTTCAAATATAGGTATTTTCAATTCAAATTTTCCACAATATGTACTTGTAAATTAGCCAACTTATATCTCTCTCTTTTTTATTAAAACTTTCAAGTTTTCAACTACCTAGTATTTAGGTTATTCATTCTAGGTGTAAAATCTGCTTACCCTTGTTAATGAAAATAAAGGGATATAAATATAAAGGGGTATAAAAAATTTTAATGACAAAATGGATACCTACAATATCTAGTGAAAGTAGGGGATTTTTATATTGAGGTGTATCAGGCTCATATTGGTAGGGGGTTAAATAAAGTGATTTTTAGAGGTATTTTCCAATATATAGACAAATTAAGGGTATTGTTTAGTATGCCATGAATACGCGTGCTATGTTATAGGTTCATTGAGTGAATCCCCTGTGGATCTGCCTCCATTCCAGGATGCACCATGATTCCAGTTGGAACTCTCCTATAGGTTCCACCTGTATCAAAAACAAATCGAAAATATGATCACTGTCATGTACACACTTCTTAAGCAAAGAAATGTGAAAAAGATAATGTTGTTTCACTATGGATGGTAAGACCAATCTATAAGAAACTAACCCCTCTCTTTCCAAAATCTAAAATGGTCCCCAAAATTTGGGTGCCAATTTGGCACAAGATCACACTTTTAGCGAGCTCCTCCTTGGTTAGATGTGGAGATTCACATGTTCTCCTACTTGAAACTCCTTATGGATTCTTTGTTGATCCACATACTTCTTTTTCCTATCTTGGGCTGCCTTCGGTTTTTTCCTGATGTGGAGAACTTCCTACTCCATCTCTTTTAACATTTCCATCCCAAGGACCACCCTATTGAAATGTGGCAACAAGAATATTCCAATTTAATTTTTCCTTGAATTAAATTGTGAATTAAAATTGAATTTAGTCTTAACAACTACTTGGAACTAATTAATTAAGTTATTTTGACTTAATTAGTTGGAGAAATTTAAGTTAGAAGTCTTTGTGAAGTCATGCAAGAGTTATCCCTTAAATTAAGGAGATAAGATTGAGTTATATTTGAGTTGTAATCAGTGAACTCAGTTTACTGAGTTAAGTCAAATCAAATTAGTTCCAAACAGTTTGAGGAACTAATAGAGAGTTAACAGTCAATTGATGCATGGATGCACTCAACTAGTGTACTCTAGTTAACTGAAGATTCCCTCATCAAAAACTCATGCATGTCTATTTTGAGAAAGACCCAGTTGAGCTAAATGTCAAGGAAAATGTACTAACAGTTGCATGTGTTTTCCTATAAAGAAAATTCATGCATGCAGAAGGAATCAATTCCTTGAGGATTGCGCAGTTCTGACAGTGTGTGAGATCAAGAGATCATCCACTTGGTAAATCGAGTTTTTTCCACTTGGTTGAAGGAGATCATCCCAGAGGAACAGTGCAAGGAAATAGGAGCTCGAAAGGCAGAGGAGAAGGCTTGAGAGAAGCCAGGGTTGCCTGTGAGCATCTGTGAGGATTGTACTGAGAGCTAGCTAGCTGTGAGAGCTAAGGCTTTGTATGATTCCAATGTATTTCCACCTTGTATGATAATACAGATAGTGGGGTTTTTTAGCTGAGGCTTTCCCCAAAGTATTCTCATGTGTTGTGCAATTGATTCTTCTTCTTCTGGTTATATTGTTCAGCTCGATCTTTAAGCTTCTGCAAATTAATAGTAGAAGTAGGTTATAGTATTTTTCTTTGGTTATATTGCATTATCAGGTTAACCTACATGCATATTTTCTACATGGTCTCAGAAGAGCGATATTTGTAGATAATTTGCAGAATTTCTACACACCCTATTCATTGGGTCATTCTAACTAATAGGAGTGTTTAAATTTCTGACATACAAGGCCTCAAAAGGGCTCATCTTTAGCGTCTCTTGGTATCTTTTATTGTAGGAAAATTCAACTAGTAGTCGGTACTCTCCCCACCCCTTTGACAAATGTATAACATACATCCTTAGCATGTTCTCCAGAACTTTGTTCACTCATTCAGTTTTTGCATCAATTGGAGGATGATACACCATGTTGAAAGCTATATGAGTTCCGAAACTAGCAAACAATGCCTTCCAAAAATTGGAAGTAAACTTGGCATCACAATATGAAACAATCTTCTTCGGTATGCCATGCAATTTGAATATTTTCTTCATGAAAATATGAGCTTTGTCAATTTCCTTGTGAGTGGACTTGATAGCTATAAAGTGAGCTACCTTACTCAACTTATCCACCAGCACCATAATAACATCATGCTACTTGGATGTTCTTGGCAATCCTGTGATGAAGTCCATATATATGACTTCCCACTTCCATTTAAGAATGGGGATTGGTTGTAGTAATCTCATTGGGTCTCTACATTTCACTTGTCGACAATCCAGGCACTTGGAAATGTATGCAATGAATTACTTTTTCATACCTGGCCAATAATACATCTTCTTCATGTTTGTTATCATTTTCTGATGACTAGGATGACTAGAGTAAGGTGTTTTATGGAACTCATGCATTATGAGCTTCTTCAAGTTGCCCATACAAGGTACATGCCACATGTCTTTTTATTTCAACATTCCATCGCTTTTGAGTGTGTAATTCTTATTTGATGCCCCTTTTGGCTCCTTATACAACTGATCTTTCACATGATGAAAGTTTTTGTCTTGTGTCAATGCCTCTTTTATCCTTTCTTTAATATTCAATTTGTAAGTGCTCATGCCTGCCAAGTGTGCCACTTACAAGATTCTACTAAGTGTGTCTGCTACACTATTCACCTTTCCCTTGCTGTGCTTTATAACAAAGTCAAATTCACTAATAAGATCTAACCATTAGGCTTTTCTAGTGTTTATCTTGGTTTGTCCAAACAAATACCTCAACCCTCCATGGCCTAACATTAAAAAAAACTTCCTCCCAAGAAAGTATTGCCTCCACATTTTCAATGTGTGCACTATCACTGCAAGTTCTATGTCAGACGTTACATAGTTATTCTCATGGTCATTTAATTTTCTTGATTCATAAAAAATTAGATATCCCTCCCGCATTAGGACTCCACCTATTACTTCCTTGCAGGCATTTGTGCAAACTAGGAAATATTTTTTTGGATAATCTATTCTCACGATAGGTGCATGGGTGAGCAATTTCTTAAGCCACTCAAAACTAGTTGTGCACTCTGATGTTTATTGGAATTTGAATCCTTTCTTTTACAAGAATGTGATTGGATATCCAATCTTTGCAAAATCAAGAATAAATCGCATGTAGTATTTAGCAAATCCCATGAAAGATCTCACTTCAATGATGTTTTTGGGAGTGGGCCACTCCATGATGGCCTTAATCTTCTTAGGGTCCAGTGCCACTCCTTTTGAAGTGACATGTTGTAAGTATTGAACTTGTGATAAGAAGAAATCACATTTGTTGAGCTTGGCATAAATCCTGTGCTCTCTCAACAATTGAAATATTGCTTTTAAATGTTCTTCATGCTCTTCTCTAGTTCTCGAGTAAATCAAGATGTCATCTATGAATACCTAAGACATTGTCAAACAAGTAACACCAAAAAAGTTCAACCTAGACTGCATGGAACATGCCACAACTAATATGATCATGGACACATAGATCAAGACCACTCACCAAAAGAAAATCCAACTGTATCGGGTTTTCAAATTTGACCAACTCTTGCACCAAGGTAAGTGGCTCACTAGGGACCAAGTTCAACAGAATTTCCCCATCTCATGGAGGCACTAAACATAATGGGGACCATTTATTCCTAAGGGGGAGGACTGACTAGGTGGATATTAGTGGCCACCTTCCTATTCCACTTGGACCCCCACCAATATTTCTTTTAGTTCCTTAATTGTAGCACAATTTATTGTTTTTGTCAGCTTTTTGGTTCCCGAACTTCCAGAGCCGTTTTGAGGCCCTAAACGATGTTTTTTTGGAAAATGAGCAAACCCATAGGTTGTGGCAAAGCTTATACAAAGAAATTGTCATCCTCGAATAGATCTTTCTAACAAGGTATTGCACACGTCAAACAAAGATCGTATGCCAAAGTTACGACCCAGGGAAGTTGATGTACCAATTTACCCAATGAAGCTGACAAATTTTTGATGTTTCGTCTCATAGGGTTAGTTTTTTGGATGCTTATGGTTTTCCATTGTTTCACAATAATAAACAGCCCTTCAAACCTCATTGCAACATAGTTCAAAGGATATGTAGCTTCCACATCTCTTCTCAAAGATAAGCTACCATTGCTCGAATTAGTTTACTTCTATTATGCATGTACAATGTTTAGTACTTTGTTATTAATGAATTAAAGTTTTGTTTTCTCTGTAGCTTTGTGTTTCTGTTTATATCTGTATTTCATTTCGTTCCTGCATAAATATGGATCAAAGGAAAAATCATTCTAGATTATCATGACGAAACAATAACCATATTTTCAAAACCATAAGGTAAACAATCAAACATTCCCACCAAGGCTAGCACAATCAAAGAATTTTACACCCATGGTTAAAACAATATTGTCTTTCAAAAATTGTTGATGGAGCACATCCATTGAATGATGAAATTTCCTGCTTAGAATTGTTCACATTTGATAACCATAAGTAAGTGGTCTAGTCTCCACATAAGAAAAGGAAGACCATCACTAATTGAGACTAATAATACCATTATATTTAATGTGAGAAGGATGGACTTAGTGGAAGCCAACACATCATTCATGGGAAACTCATGCTAACAAATCTGAAGTCCTCAAAATGACCAAAAAATAAAAGTACATAAAGCCAAGATAGCTTGACTAAAAAATTAATTGGACTACTACAAAAATCCAAGTATGGCACAAGTGGTTTCTTCTAGTATGCCTTGAAAATACATGATGAGCTTTCGTTAGCTCAAAAAGGATTTCCACAAGGTTGTATTTGATATCTAATAGATCTTTGGTGAAGAAACAATTCTAGCCTCCCCCTTCGAGGAATGGCTCAATTTTGGGGTAAGGTGGTAGAAATTTCTAGATAGTTTGACCACATGGCACCAAGAACTGGTAGATATTTCCCCCCGTTCTCCCTCATCTACAAGTGAAAGCATTCAGCTAGGTAAGCATTAACATGAACAATTGAAAGGATGCAACCAAAACTTTAGAGAAGGATGTTAAATAGTTTCTTAAAGATTGCAACCAAAATTTCAATGACACAATAGAAGTGGTAGAAGAGTGCAAGCTTTCCAATCCCCAAAAAGACGACACATTCACACCGGATGTTGACCTATTAAGTAACTCTTAAAGTAAAAGAAGCCTTTCCTTGGTGTTGAGAACATACATAACAAAGTTGAGTCAAAAATCGACATTTAGATGCCACTCAGTGAAAGGGCCCTCCTCTAGACATTTGACTAGATAAGGATTGACATCAACTATTGGAAGGACACAACCAAAACTTTAGAGAAGGATGTTAAATAATTGCTTAAAAATACAGCCAATATTTAAATTACAGAATAAAAATGGTAAAAGAGTGCAAGCTTTCCATTCTCAAAATAGAAGGCACATTCACACCAAATGTTGATATACTCTACTTGTTAAGTAACTCTTAAAGCAAATGAAAGATTTCCTTGGGGTTAGCATGACACATAAACAAAGTTGTGTTGAAAAGCAACACCTAAATGCCAATTAGGGAAAAGGCCCTTTATGTATTTATCTCCAAGTAAAATAAAGTGCTTAGGAATTTTTAACATGAATTATGTGTAATTTAGGCACTTTTAAACACAAACAATTCCCTGCTTCCTTTATATTTACACAGAGCACCTAACACATGGAAGGACCATGTAGGACTTAGGGATAATAATAATTAAATCTTTGACTAAGTTTCAGGGAAGTCAAATTATTTGAACTACTTAACATTTATTTTGTATAAAAGTATGAATTCAAATTAAAGAAAGGGCTCTCAATTTCGGAAAACAAACTATCTTGTAACTAAGATTGAGGCATTATTAGCAAGTTGATTTAAGTAAGTTGAAGCTAAAAGTGAACTACCTTTACTCCATGTATACATCTTTAGTTTATCGTTAGGTTGTGTTTTCAAACTATTTCATAGCATTTACTCTTATCTTTTATATTATTTGCTAAACTCAATATCAGATATAATTAGACTGTGTTTATCCATCTTTTATTTCCAATTCTTCTTTGATATTATAACCATTGCATGATATCAACTACTCATGCTTTCAAATTTCTCCAATGTTATGTTTCAATTTGAGTTCTTTTTAAATCTCTATTAGTATTATAATTTAATTATTATATCTGAATTTTTGCATTTGAAAAAAAAAAACATATAGCATCAATAAAACCCCTAAATTGAATTTGACAACTAATATTGCACATTGGAGGGTTCACCAATAAAGAGTGAGATTCATTTTTTGAGGATTTTAGCCTACTATACTTGTATGCATTAACAAGGGTCAAAATCCCACATCAACAAATAGAATTTTAGCTTCAAAAATTTGTTAATACTAGTCCATGTTGAGATAAAAGACACTTTGTGGACAAAAGCCCATTAAAAGCTTGGAAGGTTATCAAGTCAAAGTTCAATTAGAAAGATGACTCACTTAAGTTAGGTATCTCTTTAAATGAACACACTAGATGGTGATCGAATGACAAATTGTTAGGTGAAAATGCATAGTTCTTGGTGTGATGCCTCTTTTGTAGAGGTAATATAAAGGTGACAAACCTCTTTGACTCCCATGTCTGGGGTTGGAATACATCGCCATGATTAAAGGCCAAGTTTTCTTTGGCAAATTAAAATAAATCAACTCTAAAACACAAGAATTGGTTCTTGGTAATTTACTGATTAAGCTTGACCTACATACCCTTTAGCCTAGTGGAGGGATTAGAGATGAAATTGCTCCAAGGCCTTGAATATATGCAACCTGCTAATGGTTATAAATGGTTTTCAAAACTATATCCTCGATATCAAATTAAACACGCTATAGAAGCTTAAATCAAAGCAAAATAGTTGGATTTTTAGCTCCATAAAAACATGTGAAGTATTAGTTGAGCTAAAGATTGTCTTCTTTATCTAGTCGATAATTTTTAGGAGATTTACCTTTATGCCAATGGCTCCTACTCTTGGGGGTATTTTAGTGAAATATCCTTCTCTATGAGAAAAATGAAACATTGAAACACTTGTGTGTGTCTGATTCTTTTTAATGAATTGTTCCATTCTTGTAATGAGCTTCATTGACCATTTGAGTTTCATGCAACATAACAACTCATAGAAGACAAATTATTTTCCTTATTTGGAAATGAATGAAAGAATCTTTGTCTAGGAAATCTCAACACAATAAATGCTTTATGTAGTTTGTTGACTCTTTGATATGTGCAAGTCTTTATTTACAAATTAAATGCATATTCATAAGGAAGAGAAGGATGTGGTGCACTTGTGCTAGTCTGCCCGTGGAACGCAAAACAACACCAGCCATTGAGTCACATAAATCGATCCTGAAGCCACTCAACCCAACAGAGTAGGGACCTTCACTGGACTCGGTCGATGCAGGGAAATGTAAACTTGAAAATGCAGTGCCCAAACCGGTTGAGTTAGGGTTTGAAATACTCGATAGGCGATCAATCACCATGATGGACAAGACAGGCTACACGTACTACTCGTTGCCACGGTCCGAGCAGCGAGAGCCCTTCCTATTCTATAAGTGAGATGAAAGGTGCGACATTGTGTTGGTTATCAAGGTTTTGTTTTGAAATGTTGTACGATATCTTTTTTGGTATTCAATAAAATATAGATGTGATTGAGAGTTAAAATCTAGGTATTTCCAATTCAAATTTTCCACAATATGTATTTGTAAATTAGCCAACTTATATCTCTCTCTTTTTTATTAAAACTTTCAAGTTTTCAACTACCTATTATTTAGGTTATTCTTTCTAGGTGTAAAATCTGCTTACCCTTGTTAATGAAAATAAAGGGATATAAATATAAAGGGGTATAAAATTTGTTAATGACAAAATGGATACCTACAATATCCAGTGAAAGTAGAGGCTTTTTAAATTGAGGTGTATTGGGTTCATACTGGTATGGGGTTAAATAAAGTGATTTTTAGAGGTATTTTCCAATATGTAGTCAAATTAAGGGTATTGTTTAGTATGCCATGAATGCACGTGCTATGTTATAGGTTCATTGAGTGAATCCCCCGTGGATCTTCCTCCATTCTTGGATGCACCATGATTCCGGTTGGAACTCTCCTATAGGTTCCACCTGTATCAAAAACAATCAAAAATATGATTATTGTCATGTACACACTTCTTAAGCAAAGAAATTTGAAAAATATAATGTGCTTTCACTATGGGTGGTAAGACCAATCTATAAGACAATGACCCCACTCTTTCCAAAATATGAAATGGTCCCCAAAATCTGGTTGCCAATTTGGCACAAGATTGCACTTTTAGTGAGCTCCTCGTTGGTTATATGTGGAGATTCACATGTTCTCCTACTTGAAACTCCTTGTGGATTCTTTGTTGATCCACATAATTATTTTTCCTATCTTGGGCCGCCTTTAGTTTTTTCCTAACATGGAGAACTTCCTACTCCATCTCTTTTAACATTTCTATCCCAAGGACCACCCTATCCATTGGGTCATTCTAACTAATAGGAGTGTTTCAATTTCTGCCATACAACGCCTCGAAAGGGCTCATCTTTAGCGACTCTTGGTATCTTTTATTGTAGAAAAATTCAACTAGTAGTAGGTACTCACCCCACCCCTTTGACAAATGTATAACATACATCCTCAACATGTTCTCTAGAATTTTGTTCACTCTTTTGGTTTGTCCATCAATTTGAGGATGATACACCATGTTGAAAGCTATATGAGTTCCAAAACTAGTGAACAATGCCTTCCAAAAATTGGAAGTAAACTTGGCATCACAATATGAAACAATCTTCTTTGGTATGCCATGCAATTTGAATATTTTCTTCATGAAAATATGAGCTTTGTCAATTGCCTTGTGAGTGGACTTGATAGCTATAAAGTGAGCTACCTTACTCAACTTACCCTCCAGCACCATAATAACATCATGCTACTTGGATGTTCTTGGCAATCCTGTGAAGAAGTCCATATATATGACTTCCCACTTCCATTTAAGAATGGGGATTGGTTGTAGCAATCTCAATGGGTCTCTACATTTCACTTGTAGACAATCCAGGCACTAGGAAATGTATGCAATGAATTAATTTTTCATACCTAGCCAATAATACATCTTCTTCATGGTTGTTATCATTTTTTTATGACTAGGATGAATAGAGTAAGGTGTTTTATGGAACTGATGCATTATGAGCTTCTTCAATTTTCCCATACAAGGTACATGCCACCTGTCTTTGTATTTCAACATTCCATTGCTTCTGAGTGTGTAATTCTTATTTGATGGCCCTTTTGGCTCCTTCTACAACTGATCTTTCATATGATTAAAGTGTTTGTCTTGTGTCAATGCCTCTTTTATCGTTTCTTTAATATTCAATTTGTAAGTGCTCGTGCATGCCAAGTGTGCCACTTACATGATTCTACTAAGTGTGTCTGCTACGTTGTTCACCTTTCCCTTGATGTGATTTATATCAAAGTCAAATTCACTAATAAGATCTAACCATTAGGATTTTCTATTGTTTTGCTTGGTTTGTTCAAACAAATACCTCAACCCTCCATGGCCTAACATTAAGACAAACTTCCTCCCAAGAAAGTAATCCCTCCACATTTTCAATGTGTGCACTATCACTGCCAGTTCTATGTCATGAGTGACATAGTTCTTCTCATGATCATTTAATTTTCTTGATTCATAAAAAATCACATATCCCTCATGCATTAGGACTCCACCTATTCCTTCCTTGCAGGCATTTGTGCAAACTAGGAAATTTTATTTTGGATAATCTATTCTCACGATAGGTGCATGGGTGAGCAATTTCTTAAGCCACTCAAAACTAGTTGTGCACTCTGTTGTTTATTGGAATTTGACTCCTTTCTTTTACAAGAATGTGATTGGATATCAAATCTTTGCGAAATCAAGATTAAATCACCTGTAGTATTTAGCCAATCCCATGAAATATCTCACTTCAGTGATGTTTCTGGGAGTGGGCCACTCCATGATGGCCTTAATCTTCTCAGGGTCCACTGCCACTCCTTTTGAAGTGACATGTTGTAAGTACTGAACTTGTGATAAGAAGAAATCACATTTGTTGAGCTTGGCATAAAGCCCGTGCTCTCTCAACAATTGCAATATTGCTTTTAAATTTTATTCATGATCTTCTCTAGTTCTCGAGTAAATCAAGATGTCATCTATGAATACCAATATTTTTTTTTCCAAATATGGGCTAAGGACATTGTTCATTAGACACATAAATGTGGTTGGGGAATTGGTAAACACAATTGGAACCACCACAAACTCGTAGTGTCCATATCTTGTCCTAAAATTTGTTTTATGAATGTATTCATCCTTAATTTTGACTTGACGATGAGTAGATCTCAGGTCTATCTTTGAGAAAACTACAACCCATCTCAGTTGATCAAACAAGTCATCAGTTTTGGGCAACATATATTTTTTCTTCATTTTTGCTTTATTCAACTATCGATAATCGATACACAACCATAATGTGTCATCCTTTTTCTTTACAAATAGAACCGGGGTTGCTCATGGTGACACATTGGGTTTGATATATCCTTGATCCAACATTTCTTTCAACTACAATTTTAGCTCGAATAACTCTGGTGTGCTCATACAATATGGGGCTTTCGATACTGGCATCAATCTTGACAACAATTTGATGGAAAAACCAATTTCTCTCCTAGGTGGTAATCTCTTCCATTCTATATCTGTTAGCTTCTTATTTCTTGGTCACCTGTACCATATACAAGGAACACCCCTTCATGTTGCACCTTTTCACTTGCAACACTGATATTTTCCTGATGGCGATAAGCTTCCTTCTTCCTTGCAGTGTCACTTTCTCCCCTTCGTCATTGAAGCATTCTAGTGTCTTATTGTAGCAGTCAATTTTGGTTTTATGGGCCACTAGCCAGTTCATGCCGACTAGTACGTCATATGAGCCCAATTACAAAAGGTTGAGATTGGCTAACATGGAAATGTTTCTTACCATCATTGGGCATGATTCCACCATGTATGTCATTTACCTTTTGGTTTCCATGGCTAACTGAACCAACCACGATCTCTCATGGGTTTTCTTCTGTAGAAAACATTTATTTGTGACCTTCTGGCTAACATAGCTTAAATTAGAAATTGGGTCAATTAAAATAGAAACAGGTTAGTTGATGACCATACCTTTTGTTTCTATCACCGAGGCTTAATGATTGACTTGTTAGCTGTGCAAGGCTGCATAAATTCATGGCATGTTATGGGCCACATCATTCATCATTGTTGCCTCTTGTACATTATACAACCTCACACCATTTTTCTGCTACTAAGGACGACCTCTCCGCAAGGTGGTTTTCTCCAAATTTCCAACATTGTAAGGGGCCTCTTCTGATTCCCACGAACTGTCCTCTTGTTGGGTTAGTAGGCTAGACCCTATTTGTAGTAATAAAATTATGCTGAAACTCGTCCTTGGAAGGAGTGGTGAACTTCACGTTCCTTCCTTCCGACTTATATCTCGAGGATTTTTTCCCTTTTACTTTGAAGTTGGTTTTATCTCTCCTTTTCCAATCTACTCAAAATTCAACATTATTCTTAGACTACTCATAACAATTTTTGGTCTTTCGAATGATGTCCTCTAGGGTTCTTGGCTTATGAAACTCAATTTTGTCTTGATAAGTTTGTGGTAGCCCACTGAGGTACCTTTGAATCTTCACTTTATCATCTCTGATATATGATACATACCTCAACATACCCAAAAATATCTTAGTGTACTCATCCATAGTAAGTTACACCAGTTTATGCTGGTGAAATTCTTTAAATTTGTTGTCATAGTACCTCTCAGATAGGTACTTCTCCTAGAAATATCTCTCAAATATTCTCTATGGTAGCTCTTTCTCTCTAATTCCCACCATATATCAAATTTTCCCTTCCCTTCAAGCTGAAGATAGCCACCCTAGCCTTCATGTTTTTAGATTAGTCATGCACTCTAAAGTATTTCTTCATTCCCAATAACCAAGCTTCTATCTCTTTAGCCTTCTTAACTTCTCCAGCAAAGGTGCGGGGCTTGGCTTTCTTTAATTCTTCCAGCATCAAGCTCTTCTCGATCCTCCTTTTCCGGTGGTGTTCCTTGGTTGAAACACTGTGCAACTATTTATGGTTTCTTGATTCTCTTTCTAAGGTACTAAGTCGAGCTTCTCATATCACTGTGTCTTCACTAACTTGCATGTGTCGTTTCCTTGACTCATTGACTTCTACTTGATTGAATTCTAGCCCTTGCTTTTGGATTTCAGAAGGACTTTGCATGGATTTCTGCATGCTTAGCTAGTTGGCACCAAGCTCATGCTGCTTTTGTCTTTGTAGATCCGACATACTTTGCAATATCATTGCATTCACCTCTACTTGTTTCTCTTGTGCTCTAACAATCCTCTCATTATCTACCTTGCAACTTCTCACCTCGAATCTCAAACTCCTAAGGGTTTTCATTAAATTATGAGAATTCCCCTCTAACCTTTTCTCCATTGAATCCTCTTCCTAAAGATGGAAGGATTTGGGCATGATGTACTCTATCATTCCATTGTTCATCCCTTTTTCTTTGCTAGAATTTGTAACTTCTTATCCCTCTCTATTGCACACAAAGAACTGTTAATCATACTAATCTGAAGCTAGTTGTAAATTAAAATCTCATGTTAGTATGCAAGTTAGAAAAAAATGACATGTTAGGACACCAACAATTTATCAAAGCCAACAATCATGTGAGTAGCAGTCTTAAATCAATACACATTTTCATATAATAATTAAGTCAACATATTTAAATGCTCATCATTTGTGTGTGTGTATATGCCTCTCAACTCCAGTATTGAACCTCTTGCACCGTTATAATACCTCTCTATAACACTTATTAGAGCTTCTAACTCTAGATCTTAAGTCCCATATAGTCCAAGTGTTGAACCCAGGCTTTGATACCACTTTATGGCACTCCTTCCCACACCCTTGTACTATCTCAGGTTGCGGGTGGTGTTACTTATTGTTTAACCTGATCCCCAAGGTCTATGAAGAAGATGGGGTTAGAAAAATCCCTCGTCTTTGTGGTTCTGCAGAATTAATGTCTATTATCATTGTCACATCTAACTCATCTAGAGCTTTCTGGTGATACTATTTTTACCTTGATTTAATTCCTGGACTAAAATTTACACTCGTTTAGATTCGACCTATCAGAAGAGGCCATTAACATGCTAACCATGTAGTGTAGGTTTTAACCCTGTACAAAAATTACTTGCATACGGATTCTAAAACACAGAAAATAAACAATGCGAGAGCATAACACATAAAACACATTTACACAGAGATTTCCCCTGGATCCCAAAACCGGGACTACCAGCTTGATTTTTCTTTCAATGTTATAATACATATTTATACATGCCAAAGCATCCAATACTAGGGATTGAAAACCATCACATCCAATACCATGGACCAAAAAACCAACGCGTCCAAAAACATGTGCGAAAATCATGCACAAAACCATAGGTGGGTCCGCCCATCCTAACATAGGGTCCAAAACCAAAATTTTCTAGGGCAGGTTATGGGTACACCTCAAACCCCTTGTGACCCCTCCGTTACACAATCGGCGCAACAAAGGAACCCCCCCCCCCCCAGCCCTCTAACCCCCCGGTTAACTACGTGGGCTAGTCGTGGAAAGAATATAACACAACCCAACATTCTCCCACTTGTTGTTTTCTTTCCACAGGGGGCCACAAGAGAACTTAGTCATTTTTCCAGCCCTGAAACGCCCATTGTCTCTCTACACCAAGAGAACTTCTCAGAGCTCACAGATTTTGTCAATGCATCTGCAGTATTCTTCAAAGTGTCCACCTTTACCAGCAACACCTTTTTGTCTTCTATCATACCCTCACAAAGTAATACTGAACATCAATGTGCTTTGTCTTTGAAGGATATCCAAGGTTCTTTGCCAAGAAAATTGCACTTTCACTGTCAGAGTCTATCCTTATAGCTTCTTGTACTAACCCCATACTTGAACACAATCTCTGCAACCAAACTGCTTCCTTACTTGCATGAGTGGTTGCCATGTATTCTGCCTCTGTAGTTGATAGTGCCACTAAGATTGTTTCTTACTCATCCAACTGACTGCACCTCCAAATAGGTTAAACACATGCCCACTTGTAGATCTTCTCTGATCCAGATCTCCAACCCAATCTACATCAACAAAGCCACAAATATCCAACACTCTGTCCAATCCTGGTCTTCCTTGGTAGCACAAACCATAATCACTAGTGCCACGCAAATCCCTGAAAACCCGCTTCACTGCTGTCCAATGCTCCTTTCCTAGTTTTGACATAAACCTGCTCAATACTTCCACTGCATGTGCAATGTCTGGTCTAGTACAGACCATTGCATACATCAGGCTACCGACTACACTTGCATATGGAACATGGGACATGTCCTCTTCCTCTTCTTGTGTCTTGGGACACTGTTCAACAGATAACCTCACACCTACAGGAATAGGAACCTTCACCAGTTTACTATCCTGCATATTAAACCTCTGCAATATTGTCTCGACATACTTCCTCTGGTTTAACCAGAGCTTCCTCTTTGCCCGATCTCTTTTAATTTCCATGCCCAAAATATAATTTGCAGCACCAAGATCTTTCATGTCAAATTTGGAGGACAATTGGATCTTCAAATCCTGGATAACTTCTTTGTCATTTCCAACCAGCAATATATCATCCACATACAAGAACAAATAAATAACACGGTCACCAATTAATTTAAAATACACATAGTGATCTGCTTTGCTTCTGGTGAAGCCAAGTTCCGTATAAATGTATCAAATTTCTGATACCACATCCTTGGTGACTGTTTTAACCCATACAGAGACTTCTTTAACTTGCATACCAGTTCTTTCTTACCCTTCACTGCAAAGCCTTCAGGTTGCTTCATGTAGATCTCCTCTTCTAGATCCCCGTGAAGAAATGTTGTCTTCACATCCATTTGTTCTACCTCAAAATCAAAAGCAGCAACAACAGATAAAAGTAATCTAATAGAAGTTACCTTGGCAACAGGAGAAAAAATATCACCAAAATCAATTCCCGACACCTAGGAATAACCTTTTTCTACCAACCAAGCTTTGTATTTCTCCACTTTTCCTTCTGCATTTGTCTTCTTTTTGAACACCCATTTGCTACCAATGGGTTTCCTTCTAGTCAGAAACTCCACCAGATCCCAAGCCTCATTTTTGTGCAAAGATGCCATTTCATCAACCATGGCCTCTTTCCAGAGTTTTCCATCCTCTGAATCCATTGCTTCCTTCACAGGTCTGGGATTATCATCAGTAACAGACAAAGCAAAATTTGAACAGAAAGTAGATGGACTATACCTTTCTGGCTTCCTTATTTCTCAAACTGATCTTCTCACAGCTGGAGTTTGTGGCTCTTCATCTTCTGATTCCTCCTTTGTTGTAGAGTTTGATTCTTCCTCCTTTAGCTCAAACTCTATCTTCTCAAGTTCCCTTGGTTGGACTTCATGTTTAATAACATCTTTCACCTCTCTAAACACCACTTCTCGATTGTACACAACCTTCCTTGTTACTGGGTTCCAAAGCTTATAACCCTTTAAACCATCCTTATACCCAATAAAGATGCACTTTTCATATCTCCTATCCAACTTGGTTCATTTCTCCTTTGGAACATGTACATATGCATCACATCCAAATACCCTCAGATGTGAAAGAGAGGGTTTCTTACCAGTCCATACCTCTTGCGGAGTTTTATCTTCCAATGCTAATGAAGGTGACCTATTGACCAGGTAACATGCAGTATCCACTGCCTCTGCCCAGGATTCCTGTCCTAACCGGAACCACTGAGCATGCTTCTTGCCCTTTCCATCAATGTCTTGTTCATTCTTTCTGCAACTCCATTTTGTTGAGATGTATATGGAGTAGTCTTCTGTTGTGCTATACCACACTTCTTACAGAATTCTTCAAATTCTTTACTACAAAACTCTCCATCGTTATCTGTCCTTAGCACCTTTATCTTCTTCTCTGTCTGGTTTTCCACCAGAGCCTTAAATTCTTTAAACATGTCAAAGGCTTCAGATTTCTTCTTAAGGAAATATATCCATGTATTCCTTGAGAAGTCATCTATAAATGATACATAGTACATAGACTTACCCAGTGATGGAACATCACTGTGCACAAGCTTTAATATCTATTTCGCCCTCTTACCACCAGAGGGGAAACTCACCTGATTCTACTTCCCATATACACAATTTTCACAAAAATCAAAATCCAGAGAGCTATTACTCATACCTTCTACCATACCTTTACCATGAAGTATTCGAAGGCCCTTCTCTCCAATACGTCCAAGCCTTTGATGCGACAACACGATCTTCTCTCCAGAGATCACTAGATTTTTTGCTCCACTTTCAGGAACCACAAAACTATTGCACCCATCAACAGTAGTGCTACCTTGTAGGTTGTACAGAGTTCCAATCCAAACTCCCCGCATCAATACCAGTGCTCCTTGAATCATCTTGCAGGTATCCTTCTCGAACACTGTTTTTACACTTGCATCATCCAACTTGCTTACAGAAATTAGGTTTCTGGCTAATGTAGGAATATGCAGAACACCCAGAAGTGTTCTAACCTTTCCAACTTGCAACTTCAACTTTACTTTTCCGTGACCAATGATTCTAGCCTTCCTATCATCCCTTAAGAATACATCACCACTATCATATTTCTCATACTCGCAGAACCACTATTTGTGGGGAGTGAAGTGAAAGGATGCACTTGAGTCAATCAACCATGCCTCATGATCTACATGTGTAATTGAAGAAGCCAAGTACACATCCCCACCTTCATCTGAGGTGGTTTTCACCTCTGCAGAAGGAGCATCATCAGATCCCTTTCCTTTATCAGGAGCTTTAGATTTACAGTCTCTTTTGCAGTGCCCTTCCTTTCCGCATTTCCAGCACACCACCTTTACAGGTTTTCCTGGGGATTTAGATCTCCCTCTAGATTTAGATCTCCCACTCGATGACTTATTTTTGTTTATGTTCTGGGACCGTCCTCGTACAGACAAGGCATCACCAGTCTGGCTCTTCATATTTTTCCGTCTCATCTCCTCCGTCAGCAAGGCTGAGACTATTTCATCAAACTACAAGGCAGTGGCATTGCTACTTATTGCAATAACCAGACTATCCCATGAATCTGGTAGAGAACACAAAAAATTGAGGCACTTATCTTCATCTGAAATTTTAATATCAACAAATTCTAACTAACTTACCTCAATATTAAATGCGTTTAGATGCTCTGTCACCGAGTCTCCATCTTTCATCCTTAGGTTATACAGCTTTTTCCGTAGGAACAGTTTATTCACTAGAGACTTAGATTGGTACAAAGTCCCTAACTTGTCCCACAAAGCCTTCATCGTAGCTTCCCCTGATACATTCAACAATACTGAATCTGAGACACATAATCGTATTGTGCTTTTTCCCTTCCGATCCAACTTTTTCCACTCTTCATCGGACACTCTCGTTGGTTTAGTACCTAGATCTACCATGATCCACTGATCTTTATCCACCAACAGATCCTCCAGCTTGAGTTTCCACAACTCAAAACTCTGACCATTAAATTTATCGATCTCTATCTTTCCACTGCTCGCCATATTCTTTCACCACCAAAATTAATCTCGCAGATCTCCCACTGAACAGGGTCTACCACAGGCCTAAGTGAAACCCCTCAGCAACAAAGGCGTCCCCTTGAAGTGAAAACTGCTCTGATACCAAATGTAGGCTTTAACCCCGTACAGAAACTACCTGCATACGAATTCTAAAACACAGAAAATAAACAATGTGAGAGCATAACACATAAAACACATATACACAGAGATTTTCCCCTGGATCCCAAAACTAGGACTACCAGCTTGATTTTTCATTATGTTCCTTTCAATGTTATAATACATATTTATACATGTCAAAGCATCCAATACCATGGATCGAAAACCATCGCGTCCAATAGCATGGACCAAAAAACCATTGTGTCGAAAAACATGTGCGAAAATCATGCACAAAACCATAGGTGGGTCCGCCCATCCTAACATAGGGTCCCAAACCAAAATTCTTCGGGGCGCTGCCCCAGACCCCATAAAGTGGGGTTATGGGTACGCCTCAAATCCGTTGTGACTCCCCCCCCCGCTACACAATCGGCGCTACGAAGGGAGGCTCTGCGCCCCCCCTCTAACCCCCCCATTAACTACATGGGCTAGTCGTGGAAAGAATATAACACAACCCAACATACAGTTCCCATGTGGTCTCCACACGGTCCTAATTGGTCAACTTGGTGGGTATTGTATTTAGGCCCATGTCATACTACTACGACCATCACTGCACACAACATTTGGTGTTAAACAAGGAATGCTAGTGGTTGGCAATGGGAAGTAAGGTGACATCATGGTTCCACAGGGGAACTATGTTTATGTTGATCATCCTCCATCGATGCGGTCACATCCATTACATTGTGTAATGACTTTGGCAATAAGAAATGGGTAATAAATCAGGTTCCACCCTTAAGGTTACACCTAGTTCCACCCCTACCCGTCCGTAGTGGTTCAATGGTGCTCTACCTTTATATCAGCCTTTGACTCATTGTGAGTCATAACCATAGCGATTGATGTTCGATGTCTATTCACACATGGAACGATTTTGTTGGGGTACGATTCCACGAGCGCCAACTCGGTGTGGACCCCACCAACATTCTTATGAGGTTAAACTTTACTTCCCACTAGTGCCAGAAACACATCTTATATCACAAAAAATAGAAACATTGGGGTAATGTCTGTGAAGGGGAAGATGAACACCTTTCCCCTGCCCAACAACTTACGATCTATAATGTAATCTTAGCCCTAGGAGCCATGGCCCAAGGCCCGAGATCTTAACTTCTAAATTTAAGCAAAGTAACCAAAATGGAAACATCTAAAAATATGAATTCATTTATGTACCATCCGATAGTGCATCAATGTAATCATAAATGCATAAATATACATTCTTCATGATCATGATAGTAAACATCATAGTCTAGGCATACAAAAAAGCATGAATTTTAAACAAGAAAACATTCCATCATGGTCATATCGGTGAGCTTCATAGCTTAGGAAATCATTCATACACATAACAACTGAGATATTGCATTATTAACAACGAAATAGAATTCATCACAGCCTATAAGATATTCACATGATCAATGTACACTTATCTGTGTGTGTTTAAAGACGTTTCGAAATTGAAGGAGGGAATTCAAATCTCCACCCAATCGTAGGCCAACCACAATACAATTATTTCATGCAATCAATCACCCTTGAGCCAAATCCAATGTACATATTTCAGAGGGAATTATTACTTAAAGAACTTAATGATGTGGCGAATCTTTTGAATTTGAGAGAATGAGAGATTCTTGAAAAATCAAGCTAGTGATTACCAAATTGAAGGGCCAAATTTATTTCATGATATAAAATAAAATCTATATCTATAAATTCATAGAAATATAATCAACTATAAGATAAATTGTGACTAGAAAACCATACAATACATAAATACACACTCCATGATACAATAAGGAACCTATTCAACTAATTTTTAAGTATGTTAATATTTGAAAACCTACTATACAAAATCAAATTAGTTGGAAAAAAATTTCTTCATTAGAAGCACCATATCATTTAATGTTTTAAAACGTGTAACTAAAATTACCATAAAACAATAGTAAGAATATCTTTCTTAAAGGAAGAACTTATTGTGTAACTATAGAGAATTTCACAATTCAAAATAAAAAGTGGAAGAAATATGGGATGAAAAGGACAATGAAATTGTTTATAAGCAAACAAAAAGAAATCAAGAGATAGATATTTTAGTGGATTTAGAGAACAAGGAAGATGCTTCAAGGTCTTATCAACAATGAATGTACATTGTTATCATTTGTGGTGAAGAGGGGCACAAATGATTTGAGTGTTTTTTTGGGAGAATGTACATGGAAATTTTAGCACAACAATCAAGTAGGGCACAAGGAGGGGTAAGAGGATTTTAAAAACGATAATTTTCTACAAGAAACGTTTTTTATGCACGTGCAAAGATGAATAACCAATGTCTTTTATGTTTTCAATTATTTTCATCAAATCTTGACAAATTTTAAAATAAAGAACTATTTTTTACTTTTGAACCATATTTTGCAATATATTTCATGATTACATATGTTGAGAAACAACTAGATGAATTTAATCAACATTAGATTGCCACAGTCTAAGAAGATTAACATTGTAAACATTTCTAGCATACCATTAATACATGCATGCTAATTTATTTCTTTTGAATTTATTATTTATGAATTTAATGTTGATTAATAACATGAGTCTTCCATGGATAGTTATATGCAATAATACACTACTTTTTGTGCAAGCACGAATCTACACTACAATTTGTATGTCTTTAAAAAACTTGTTCTTTTAAAAAAAATCTCATAACCTTCATGTGAGAATTGAAAGTCTAAGAAACTTGTGAGTCCTTCAATGGTAGGGATCATCATTTAGGATTAAAAGAACCATTAAATTCTATATATAATGATGCATGTTATGACAGTTTAATGTTGTCACATATATGTTTAACAAAGAATGTCTTCTCATTTCATGCACATTGGAAGTATCGATATTCTTGCTCCTTGTAGATCTTGCCACATTTTCTCTCTTTTAACTCCTACTTTGGATATCAAACATTAATCAAACTAATGTTTATAGGCTTTGGAGCACCTATTTGACAACCATTTTTGTTAATTCCTCTTGTAAATAAATTTCCATGAATTGTAATTCATGTAAATAACATATGGAAATTATGTTCCAATGGTTTTCTTTGGTTAAATCACATCCTTAGTTTTTGTGGGTTATCTTAAACCATTACAATTCAAATATGATTCATAATTTTCATGAATTCAAGTGGTTTCAAAAAATTACAATAAACCATGGTTTCAAGTGTTGAATAATGTAACTAGGTTTGGTCTTCATATTTGAGTCCTTATGAAATGAATTTATTATTATTACAATGACATATTAAAGCATGGGTTTCATGCTTGGGTCATCATTTATAGGTCAAAGTTCCCATTGAGGAATTCTAGGTTTTATATTAAGTCATTAGAGTCATTTTCCATTTAATGAGAGCTTTCTTGGGCTTTTGAAATATGTAAAAATAATTATTATTGAGTTAAATATGTAATTTGTCACCTCCACACCTAGTTGGCCCTTGCTTGATGAAGTCAACCTATAAGAGGATAATTCGACCCACAAAAGAGGCTATGTATACAAGTGCAGTTCAATCCTTTTGTTCTCTAAATCAACAAGTTTGATACTAAAGAAGGACGTGCAGAAAAGTGTGAAGTTCAAGAAGAAGAAGGAAGGATTGTAGAAGAAGAACAAGTTGAAGTTTTTGGGCTATCTCTCTTTCTATTTTATGTGAAGTTACTAGGCTATTTTGATCCAGGTGGATGTTGGTGACCACCCACCTATCCCACTTGGACCCCTACAATTGCCTCTTTCAGTTTTTCAGTTTCCTTAATTGTAGCACAATTTACTATTTTTAGCAGTTTTTCGGGTCCTAAACTTCTGGAGTTGTTTTGAGGACCTAAACAATGTTTTTTGGGAAATCTGGGAGCAACATGGGTCCATGGTCTAATGTTACTCTTCCCAAAGTTGTAGTGCTCGGATAGATCTTTCTAACGAGATAATGTACGCATCAAACGAAGATCGGGTGCCAAAGTTTCGACCTCGGGAAGTTGATGTACCAACTTACGCAAAACGGGGCCCACAAATTGGTGCTTCATATTCTAGGGTTTTCCATTGTTTCTCAACAATAAATAGGCCTTCGAGCCTCATTGTAGCATATTTCAGAGGCATGTAGCCGCCACATCTCTTCTCAGAGATAAGCTACCATTGCCCTAGCTGGTTTATTTCCATTTCTGTTTGTAAGCATATTTCAGTATTTTACATTAATGAAATGAAGTATTATTTCCACTGCATCTTTGTGTTTATGGTTATCTCTGTAATTTTTTGCGTTCCTATTTAAATCCGAATCAATGGTATCAGAGTGGTCTGCCTTTTTTTTCTCTATTTTTCTTTGCATGTCCCCAACGAGGTCGGGATATAAGGAGTTAGGACTTGAACTAGTCGAACCTTTGCAAGTCCAGCCTCACAAATCCTGACAGCCTCCCATGGCAGATGAAAAGAAAGATGAGGGGGAAGGAGATCCTATCAAAATCTTGCTCGAAGAAGCCCTCGAACACAAAGGAACGTGATGATGGACAACTTTTCCCAAATCCTTTAACGGCTACCCAGGGGCGACACATCAACTTCCAATAGCTACACTGGAAACGCCACACCATTTAAGGTACAAGTTAATTTTGAAATCCCCATATTTGAGGGTCAAATAGACGCAGATGCCGTACACAAATGTTTAAATTTGCTAGAAGGGTATTTTTCTGTTCATGATTTTTCCAGTCGGGAAAATATTATTTTCGCTCTTCTCAAAGCAGCCCCCCACATCAAGGACTGGTGGGAAACCTACTGCGAGCAGAAGGATGAAAGTATGGGCTCACTATTTTCAGCCACACCCACTTGGAATTCCTTTCGGGATGCCATCAAGGAGCAGTACTACCTTGTCAAAAGCTATGAGGACAAATACATAAAGTGGACCACGCTGCGGCAGGGAAGGAACCAAGATGTGCCAGAGTTCAAAAACATTTTTCGTACCCTTCGCACACAGTTAGGTTTCAAGGATTCTGAGCTGCATTTAGTACTCAAATACCGCGCTTGCCTACATAGATACACCCAAGAAGAGATGGAGTTCCTGAACATCTCCTCGCTTGGCACGACGTACCGATACGCTGTCAAGATCGAGCAGAAGTTTAAACAGAAGAAGTGAGACTTTGGATCTATGAATCCGAAGACCAAAGGACAAAGCCAAGGTGGGGTGACCCAAGACAACCCGTCAAAGCCGCAAGAAAATAACAACACCACGAAGTCGAAGAAGGACACAGGAAAGTGGTGTGAGTTCCACAAGAGCCCCACTCACAACACAAGTGAGTGTCGGACCAAGTAGTCGTTGGTGGCTGAGTTGAAGGCTTCCGAATCAGATGCATGTTCAAACCCTGAGTCAGAACCCGACAATGGGAATGGTAAAGGGAAGCAAATCATTGACGCGGAGCCTAGTGCCACTGTTGCTACCAAGATCCAAAAGAATGAGCCCGAAGATCCAGAAGAGGGGGGGCATCTTTTCCACTCACAGATGTGAGTGAAGGGTTCACCGCTACAATTCATTGTCGACAATGGCAGCCAAAATAACCTCATTTCAGCAGAGGTCGTGAAGCAGTTGGGCCACCGACTACACCACACCCGTAGCCGTACAGTATCGGGTGGCTTCACCAAGGACAAGATCTCCGAGTTCGCCAGCAGTGCCGCCTTCCCTACAACATAAAACCCTTCACAGACGAGGTATTGAGTGATGTTGCACCTTTGGATGTTTGTGATGTACTATTTGGCTAGCCATACTTGTGGAGGCGACATGCTGTGTATGAGTCAAGGCCTCGTGTTGTTATTATTACTTTGGGTAATTCATTATACAAGATACCAGAGGTATCCCCACCTACTGCCACCTCTTTGATCTTTGCTAAGAAATGCAACAAGATCGTCTCCCAGACTAGGAAATTCATTTTCTGTCTGGTTCGCTCCCAAAGTAAGGGGGATATCATAGCCACATCCATGACCCTCACGAAGGGTTCCTCCACATAGCAACAACAACAAAGGGATACAGCCATGACAGAACACAGGAATAAATTCTTCTCACCCACATGGGTACCACATAAGTTTCAGGTGGGCGACAAAGTTTGGTTACATCTACAGAAAGAACACCTTACAAGATCCCATCAGAGGCTTAGACCACTTCGACATGGCCCTTACAACATTACCAAGGTTGTGGGAAACAAGGCTTTGGAGCACAACATTCCTCCATTCCTTCCCTTGCACCGAGTATTCAATGTGGAACGCCCTCTACCATGCTTCCCACCATTACTGGACACATCAGAGATTGCAGAACAACTCACTAAGGACCAAGTTCAACAAATGGAGGAACTCAACGCAATGGGGACCATTGCTTCCTAATGGGGGAGGAATGATCCAGGTGGATGTTGGTGGCCACCCACCTATCCCACTTGGACCCCCACAACCGTCTCTTTCAATTTTTCAGTTTCCTTAATTGTAGACCAATTTACCATTTTTATCTGTTTTTCAGGTCCTGAATTTCCGAAGCCGTTTTGAGGCCCTAAACGACATTTTTTGGGAAATTTGGGAGCAACATGGGTCCATGGACTGATGTTTCTCTTCCAAAAGTTGTAGTGCTCAGATAGATCTTTTTAATGAGCTAATGTATGCGTCAAATGAAGATCGGGTGCCAAAGTTATGACCTCAGGAAGTTGATGTACCAACTTACCCAAAACGGGGCCCAAAATTTGGCGTTTCATCTTCTAGGGTTAGTTTTTGGGATGTTAAGGGTTTTCCATCATTTCTCAACAATAAATAGGCCTTCGAGCCTCATTGTAAGACAGTTTAGAGGCATGTAGCTGCCACATCTCTTCTCAAAGATAAGCTACCATTACCCTAGCTGGTTTATTTCCATTTTGGTTTGTAAGCATATTTCAGTATTTTACATTAATGAAATGAAGTATTATTTCCACTGCATCTTGTGTTTATGGTTATCTCTGTAATTTGTTGCGTTCCTATTTAAATCCGGATCATATTTGTAGGGTTGAAGTTCTGTTGCCGGGAAGGTCGAAGTTCTAGATTTGCTGGGTCAAAGTTTTGCTACTAGAAAGGTCAAAGTTTTGGATTTGCTAGGTTGAAGTTTTCTTGTTGGGAAGGTCAAAATTCTTGATTTGTTGGGTCAAAGTGCTAATTCTACAGGTTTGAAGATCTAGATCGAAGCTTCTGGAAGGAAGGGTTGACTTAGTGGTTGGAGGAAGTTTGTGTCTAGGTTGAAGAGTCTTGGATTATCTCATCTTAACTATTGAAGGAAGAATTTTGACTTGGTTTTCTCCTAGATAAGCATTTTTCCTTGGCTGAGTGCCTACATCTTGCATCTCTTTTTCTTGTGATCTTCATACACACATAATTTGGTAATTGTTTAATGAAAGATAATATAATAAAGAAGTAAAAGAACCCAACATAATTCACAAGTAATTATGAAGAAAGAGAAATCAAACCCTAATTCTACTAGCACTGATTTCTCAACATGGTATCAGAGCTAAGGTAAAGAAAGATTGGAGATCACTCTGTTGGCTTGAAAGAAAAGGTTACTCCCTCTATGATAAGATACTTGAAAATGGGATTCAATATTGCAGGAAGATGGATCAAACGTGTTGGAAATAATACTGAGAGGGGGGGTGAATCAGTATTATCAAATCAATTAATTTCCTTTTCACAAACAGATTTGTATATGCTACTTCATTAATCATAAGAATAGTAAGAAGGAGCAGTAAAACAGAACAGATCATCACACACATGGACACAAAGATATAAGGTGGAAACCCAATGTGGGTGAAAACCACCTACTACAATTTGTCTCTATCTTCTTTTAAATTAGAAACTTCCTTTTACAATGATTCTGTACTGGTGCAGTCTTATACCAGTATGCAGGCTACTACCTGCAAAAGGCTACAACCTTCTCTCGTTCTCCAGCTTCTCCTGGAAGGGAGCTACAACCCCCTTAGCTCTTGTACTAGCTGAGGTACTAGTACGTAGGTGCTGACCTACAGAAGGCTACAACCTTCTCTTTTCTTCCAGGGACCACGTTTCATAAATTTTCAGACTGGATCCATGAATATCAATCAAACATCAAGTATATCTTCATTAACCAAACTCCTTTGTACAAACAAATACTGAATCAACCAATAACTTCTCAGAATGCTGTAACCAGAAAACAGTACCAGTAACCAAACACCAATTCTGAACCCAAAACACTGCAACAATAAACAGAAGCAGCTAAAACATATTTCACAAGATATACGCTACTTCAAAATGTGGAACCTACGTGCATACGCTTCTGTATCAAGTCCATCCAGCGTATATGATGTTTTAAGTTAGTGAACCAGTGTGTATACGCGCCTCTGCTGTTCTGAACCTGCATACAGATCTATAAAAGATAATTTATCCTTTTTACTTATTCAGACATTAGTTATACCCAGATTCTCATATTTATAGATCACGTCATGCGCCAAACATAATAGATCAAAAACTACACAAAGATACTTCTCTTCAAACCGCCTTAAGATATTGACCCATCAATAGAACTTATCCTTCTCCTTGCGCTCAGGTTCCTCCTTGATTCAGATCTAGTTATGCATCATAACCCAATGACAGTATTCTAGATCTTGCTCTTCATAAGATATTCAATGCTTTAGCTGATACCTTGCCAAATGATCTCCTTCCCTTTTTATAGACTTAGGCCTTACTCAAACCATGGTCCAAAATCATAGAGATCCAATACTAAGGACTCAATACCTGGGTTCAACACTTTGGATGCAATACCAAGGACCAAAACCATAGGTTCAAATATGTCAGACTAAATACCATGGACCAACCATAAGTTTTCCCACATGTACACGCTTTTCTTTGCATGAAAGTGTGTGCATACGTATACGTGCCTTTTGATCAATACACCCATGTGTATACGCGGTTTTGTTAAGAGGAACTTGCGTATACCTCATTTTCTTTCATTCTGAGATCCTGAACTGTGATCTACCCTTTGAGTGAGTTGCCATCAAGGACAACACTTGTGCCATAGTGCCAAACCTGTGTCATAATGCCAACAAAACGAATCATCTACAACTTATTCAATAAGGTCAAAAGAAAAGGGTTCTTGACTGCACTCACAGGTTCACTCAATGATGGCAATGAATGGATTATTGATAGTGGAGCATCAAGGAAAATGACAAGAGATAGAAAAAAACTTCATCAAAGGAAAAATATTCTCATGCAGTGGAATTAGGAGACAACAAAAGTTATATTTTTAAAGGCCTGGGATCAACTTCTTTTAAGTTGGACAATGGAGAAAATCTACATCTCAACAATATACTCCATGTTCCAGGTTTGAAAAAGAATTTAATTTCAATTTATTGCTTGGAAGATAAAGGTGATAGAATTTCTTTTATAAATGGAAAATTTCTGGCTTGGGGAAAATATTCAAGCATCAATAACGCTAGGGTTATTGGAGTATGTGAAGGAAGTCTATATAGAGTCATAACACCATCTCCTCAAGCTCTAGGTCACATGGAAATCAATCCTATTGAACTATGGCATAGAAGATATGGAAATTTACATTTATTCATTCTCTCAATCAATTGGTAAATGGAATTCCCAATATCAAATCAGATCATGAAGGAATATGCAAGGGATGTTCCTTACGGAATAATAAAAGGAAGCCCTTTACAAGCAATGAAACAAGGTCTAAAGAAATATTAGACCTCATTCATTCAGATGTGTGTGGGCCTATATCTAAAAAATCACTTGGTGGTCATATTTTGTTATGAAACCAACTCAGAAAAAGATAGAAAAGATAGATCAACGCCTTAGAATTCAGCCTCTTCAAGGGGGAAACCTCCTTTACATTACATAAATGAACAATTCTTGGATGATTCAAATGACAAAAGCTCCTTTCTATATATAGGAGTCTAAGGAGTCACAATATAACCCATCCGACCTAACAATAATAATATAAAGCCACAAAAATAAAAATAGAGGGATTCTATGGGGCATAGTAATAACAATATGGGGACAATAGGGGCACAACAATATTAATAAGGGATACAAATACAATAGTAATGGGGTAATCACTAGTATTATAGGGACCTAACATGCCCCTCTCCTTCAAAAAAGTGTTGTCCTCAACACTTGAGTAGTTCTGGATGCTTCTGTATAAAATTCTCGTCCTCCCATGTGGAATCTTTAGTGGATAAGTTCTTCCACTTGATGAGATACTCTGAAATTGATCGATTTCATAGCTATCAAGTTCTTGTTTCTGTGACTGCTTCCAGTTCCAATATAATTTTTCCTTCCTCGTCAAGTTCTGGAAATATTGTTGAACTACGAGCTTGTCACTTATAACCTTCTTTAAACATGAAACATGGAAAACTGGGTGCACTCGAGAAGCTGCAGGAAGCTCCAATTTGTATGCCATAGTACCAATCTTTTGCAACACCTTGTATGGACCATAATACTTTGGTGATAATTTATTATCCTTCTTAGCTTGCTTGAGGGACATTTGTTTATATGGTTGTAGCCATAGGAATACCTAATCACCTACATCAAAACTTCTTTCGCTGCGATGTTGATTTGCCTGTTGTTTCATTCTATTATGTCCCAACACGAGATTATCCTTTAAGAGTTGGAGGACTTGTTGTTGATGTTCGATGTGATGTTCCATTGCATGAACCTTAGAATTTTCTCTTAAATATGATGTGATGGTTGGTGGCTGATATCCATAAAGTGCCATAAATGGGATCATTTTTGTTGTTGTATGGAAGGAAGTGTTATACCACCATTCAGCCAGAGGCAACCATTTGACCCATTGTGTATGTTTATCAAATACAAAACAACGAAGATATCCTTCCAAACATTTGTTTACTATCTCAATTTTCCCATCACATTGAGGATGATAAGATGAGCTATGAGCTAACTGAGTACCAAGACAAGAAAATAATTCTGTCGAAAAATTTCCAGTGAAAATGGGATCTCTGTCACTTACAATAATCTTTGGGTTTCCATGTAGCTTTTGAATTGTTTCCATAAATGCAGTAGAAACTATACTGGCTTTAAATGGATGTGATAATGCACAAAAGTGTGCATACTTGGTAAGTCTGTGAACTACCACCATGATGACACTCTTTCCCTCAGACTTGGGTAAACCTGTGATAAAATCCTTTGAAACCTCCTCCCAACATTGGCTTGGAATGGATAAAGGTTGTAATAGACTCGGGGTCTTAATTGTTTCAACTTTATTTTGTTGGCAAACCAAATATTCTGCCACAAACTTTTAAATATCCGATTTAAGGCCATCCCAAAAAAATTCCTTCTTAACCCTGTGGTAAGTTTTTAAAAATCCTGAGTGCCCTCCTAAGGGGGAAGTGTGCAATTCCATAAGAATATTTTGTTTGAGATGGGAATTATTATAGAGGTATAAGCGATATTTGTACCATAACGAATCATTTTTCTAGCTAAATGTATCAAATGTACTGGAATTGTGTTGTAACTTTCGAATAAGTTCCCACACTTCTTCATCATTCTTCCATTCCTCCCTTGCTTCGTTTATCCAATTTGGTTGGATAATAGAAATGAGGCACAACAATGCTTCCACATCCTCATCCTTTCTTGAGAGTGCATCTGCCACCACATTTTGCTTCCCTTTTTTGTAGATGATTTCAAAGTCATAACCCAACATATTTGTGACCCACTTTTGTTGCTATTTAGAGGATAATCTTTGTTCTAAAAAGTATGTAAGGCTATCATGATCCATTTCTACCTTGAAGTGTCTTCCCATTAGGTAGGGTCGCCATTTCTTAAGTGCATGTAGTATTGCCAACATTTCCTTCTCATAAATAGCTTCGTGTAAAAACTTTCCCTTGATTGGACGACTTTCAAAAGCAATGGGTCTTTCATCTTGCATTAAAACAACACCAATTCCATTTCTTGAAGCATCACATTCCACAATAAAGGTTTTTGTGAAGTCCGGTGTAGCTAAGACCGGTGCTTGGCACATTGCCTCTTTAAGATGTTCGAAGGCCTTTGTTGCTTCTAGAGTCCATGAAAATGCATCTTTCTTCAATAATGTTGTCAGAGGTGCTGCTATTCTCCCATAATTCTTAACAAACTTGTGATAATACCCTATCAACCCAAGAAATCCTTGCAGATGCTTTATGGATGTGGGGATTTTCCATTCCTTGATGGATTTAATTTTGCTAGGGTCTCCCTTAACTCCTTCATGAGATACAATGTGACCTAGATATTCCACCTCTTGTACTCCAAAGAAACATTTGGATCTTTTTGCATATAATTGTTTCTCCTCCAATAGTTGGAGCACCCTGTCAACATGTTCAACATGATCCTTCCAAGACTTGTTGTAGATTAGTATACAATCAAAAAATACTAACACAAATTTTCTAAGGAAGGGTTTAAAAATGGAATTCATCAAACCTTGAAATGTAGAAGTGCATTGGTAAGGCCAAAAGGCATGACCAAAAATTCATAATGACCCTCATGAGTTCTAAATGCTATTTTCAGAATGTCTTCAGTCTTCATTCTGATTTCATGATATCCTGAACAAAGATCTAACTTGGTGAAGTAAATTGATCCATGCAATTCATCCAGTAATTCATCAATGATCGGAATGGGAAACTTATCTTTAATAGTGAGCTTGTTGAGCTCCCTATAATCCAGACACATGCGCCATGATCCATCCTTCTTGTGCACTAATACTATTGGAGCAGAGAAATAACTTTGACTAGGTTGAATTATACTAGCCTCTAGCATTTCTGCAACCATACATTCAATTTCACTCTTTTGGGCATAGGGATATCTGTACAGCCTGATGTTTGGAGGAAAACTTCTTGGAATAAGATGAATAGCATGATCATGATCACAAATAGGTGGGAGACCTTTGGGAGTCTCAAATACCTTGGAATGATTGTCCAAGAATTTTTGGAGATCTGGAGAAATATATGATTTCGATGTGGAAACATCTAGCGAACATAATTGTGAAATTACACCCCTTTGTTCCTTTTTTAGAAGCTTTGTCATACCGTTAGAGCTGATTGTCTTTCCTGGTTTCCCTATAATACCCCTTAATTCAACTTCCTTTCCTTCCGCAGAAAATTTCATGAAAAGTTCTTGAAAATTAAAAGCTATTGTACCCAAGGATTGTAACCATTAGACTCCTAGTACAACATCAGCACTTCCCATTGGAATGGAAAGCATTGGGCTAGTCAATACATATTCTCCCATGGATAGCTTGATATTATGGCACTTTCCAGAGAAATTAATCTTTTCTCCATTTGCAACCATCACTTGACACTCTGGTGCTGGATATAGGAAGCAATTCAATTCTCTTGCTATCTTACAATGAATAAAATTGTGGGTACTCCCTGAATCAATCAACACTATTACCTTTTTCTTCTTGATTTGTCCTTCTATCTTGATGGTTTGAGGAGTGTTAATTCCAGCCAATGCATTACAAGATATGGTCGGATTCATTCTTCTTTATCTCAGCTTTGTTCCTAGAGTATATCCTCTTCTTTTGACCTTTCTTACTCCTTTTCTTCTTCTTCTTCACAATCTATGTAGAATAATTTCTTCTCAGCACACTTATGACCTTTAGTGTATTTGCTATCACAACTTTAACAAAGCCCTTTTGCTCTTTTTTCTTCCAATTATTGTAGTGTCAACCTTATAGGTTGTGGAAGACTAGGAGCAACAACACTTCCATCTTTATAGTTGTGAGTGGTATGCTTCCTGGTTTCCATAATTTTGCTTTCCATTTTTTTTTGCTAACCTGAATGCCTTCTCTAATGAATCAGGTTCCCAAAGGCGAACATCATGTTGGATATTATCCTTTAAGGTCCCTATGAACACATCAATCCTATGCTCCTCTGGAATATTTTTTACCCTTATGTTCAATTTTTGGAACTCCTCAATGTGCTCCATTATTGAACCCTTTTGTTTGAGACTTATCAATTGGCTAAAAAAAGTGTTACTTTTTGTATCCTCATAATGTGCTGTCAATTCTTCCGTAAAAATTGCCCGAGTGATAATTTGTTTATGAGAGCAAAGCCATTGACACCATACAAACTGATTTGGTTCCAAATATAAAGTTACGATACGTACCTTTTGTGTGTTTTTCACATTATTGAGATCGAAAAATGCTCCATCTGTAATATCCATGTTGTGGGATCCTTACCATCAAACTTCCTCATATTGATTTTTGGAATACGGTGGGTCTTCGGTCCAACATTAGAGTCTATGAAATCATGATTAACATTTCTTTTGTTCTCATCATGAGTTTCCTTTACTACCCTTTCACCATTAGTAAGCATTTCTTGTGGAAACTTTGTCAAATCTGTGTTCAAATCTTCCATGCCTGTCTTCAAATTGTCCATGCTTGTCTTCCATGTCATTCATCTTAGCTTCTACGCCTTTCTTTAAATAATCCATCTTAACTTCTACGCCTTTCTTAGCTTCTACATCTTTATTTAAACCATCCATCTTAGATTCTGTTACTTTTTGTGCAAGTGACACTTGTTGCACTTGGTCACGTAATTTTGATATATCATGTTGCATTTCTTCCTCTTCTTCATGAGTCATGCTAGAGCTTTCAAGTTGCTTACTAGGTGTTTGCATTTTCTTTCCTCGGGGCATCAATTACCGATAATAATGCTTTACTATGCCCTTTGAATTCCTTCAAACTAATTTTCAAACCAAGCTTATGCAAAAATAAAAATAAAAACTACACACCTTTTTTCACTTTGTAGGAGCTAGATATTGAATCTAATGTATCTCTATAATTTCAAATCATCGAGTTCTGAAATTGAGATCTGCAGTAGCCCTCTGCATCCTCTTTCCAATGCCACCATTCTGATCCAAATTGGATTCTCTAGGGAAAATTTATGCCAAATCTCCCACAATGACCTGATTATAGACTAGTTCAGTAGAGCAAACTTGTACGACATACCACAAGTCACTGTTTTGACCTTTGGCTCTGAAAAATATATACAAGAAACTACAATCCGTCCTCTTTCTGTACCTTCTTACTAAATTTCAATGTGATGCTCAAAGAGAAAGTAATGATGATTTTCCCCAGGTCACCTGTTTGGAATGTAATTCAGGAGTCTGCAAAGAGACCAACTTCCTCAGATCATATCTCCGCAAATATAGCGCGAAAAGCTCTGAAATTTGGACCCAAGGTTCAGTGCAATTTCATCTCAAATGGGTTTTTTTTAGCTTCTGAAACGTTGTAGAAAAAGTTATAGCGAAAATGCCACAATGACCTATTTGGATCAGTGAAACCCTAGAATCCAAAGCTCTGATACCAAATGTTATGAAACCAGCTCACAAAAAGATAGAAAAGATAGATCAATGCCTTAGAATTCAGCCTCTTCGAGGGGGCAACCTCCTTTACATTACATAATGAACAATTCTTGGATGATTCAAATGAAAAAACCTCCTTTCTATATATAGGAGTCTAAGGAGTCACAATATAACCCAGTCGACCTAACAATAATAATATATAGCCACAAAAATAACAATAGAGGGATTCTATGGGGCACAATAATAACAATATGGGGACAATAGGGGCACAATAATATTAATAAGGGATACAACTACAATAGTAATGGGGTAATCACTAGTATTATAGGGACCTAACATATTTATTATGTAACCTCCATTGCTATTCACTCTAGAAAGACATGACTCTATCTACTCAAATCAACAGATGAAATATTTGAAAAGTTCAAGGAATTTAGATATGAAGTAGAGACCTTAACCAAAAGAAGAATAAAGACTTTGAGATTTGGTAATGGTGGAGAATACACTTCAAAAGAAATAATTTCATATTGCCAAGAAGAAGGAATTAAGAGGGAGATTATTGTTCCCTACAATCTCGAGCAGAATGGAGTTGCCAAAAGGAAAAATATAACACTTGAATAATGTATACGAACAATGATTTTTGATCAAGATATACCAAAATTTCTACGGGGAGAAGCAACAATGACCACATTATATAGACAAAATCGAAGTCCCCATAGAATCCTCGATAATATGACATTTGAAGAAGCATTCACATGAAAGAAGCCATGTGTGGACCAGCTCCAAATCTTTGGATGCCCCACATATATTCACATTCCAAAGGACAAATGAAAGAATCTAGATTCTACAAGCATTAAAGGGATATTTGTTGGCTGCAATCTTTCTTCAAAGGCATATATAATCTACATCAAGGGAGGAAGACATATTGAAGTAAGCAGGGACGTTATATTTGATGAAAATCATGCCTACAAAATATCTAAAGATATTCCTGTTGATTATGATGACGAAGACATACCACTATTCGAAGAAGAAGAGCACCACAAAAATCCTATTACAAATCAAGAAGAAGAAGAAGGACCAAGATAGCCTATTCAACCTGTGATCATACCCAATATAGGGAAGAGGCCAAATTGGTTAAAATCTACTCTTGAAGATGTTGAAGGACATGGAGCTACGAAATGAACTTTTAGAGAAAGAAAGACCAAAAAGATATTCTGGATATGTTGCATACATAAAAAAACTAATAGAAGATAAACCAACTACATTAGAAGAATTTTATCATCAATAAGTATGGAAGAATGATATGTAGGAAGAATATCAATCCATCATGAAGGATGGGGTTTGGGAAATCATTCCTAGACCAAGTGACAAACTAGTTGTCACTTCTAAATGGATCTACAAGATCAAGCACATTGTTGATGGAAGCATAGACAAGTACAAAGATAGATTTGTTGCAAGGGGTTTCTCTCAAAAGGAAGGCATAGAATATGAAGAAAACTTTGCCCCTACTGCAAGATATAATACTATAAGATATTTGGTTTCGTTGGCTGCAACAATGGGATGGAATATCCATCAAATGGATGTAAAAACAACATTTTTGAATGGAGCCATTGATGAAGAAGTATACATTGAATAGCCTAAAGGATTTTAAATAAAGTTCAAAGACACTCATGTTTGTAGACTCAAGAAGGTCCTATATGGTTTGAAGCAAGCTCCTAGGGTGTGGTATGAAAGAATGGATGCATGCCTTCTAAGAATCGGGTTCGTCAAAAGTATTGATGATCCAAATCTCTATATTAAAGTTCTGGATAATGAGCTAGTAATTATTATACTATATGTGGATGATCTATTTATTACAGGTGTAGAGAAGGATACAAGAATGAAAGAAGATGTTGGCAATTGATTTTGAGATGAAGGATCTGGGACTAATGCATTATTACCTAGGTCTGGAAGTATGGCAGAAACTCAGGGAGATATATCTAGGGAAAGGAAAGTATATAATTAAGTTGTTGCATAAACTCAGTATGATGGATTCTAAGCCCATGACCACCAATATCAAGAAGTTGAGAAGCTCTGACTCAATTCTCATAGATCCTACCACCTATCGAAAGTTGGTGGGTTCTCTAATGTATCTGGTAAACACTAGACCAGATATATGTTTTGATGTGAACATTCTTAGTCAATTTTATTTGGAGCCTTGTCATGATCATTGGATAGATTCCAAGCATATATTAAGATATATATGTGGCATTATACATCATTGCCTAAATCATGATAGCAAGGAAGTCAAGTTGACAAGTTTTACAGATTCTGATTGGGGTGGCAGTGAGTTTGATGGAAGAAGCACTATTGGTGGATGTTTTAGTTTGGGATCTATGATGATCTCATGGATGAGTAGAAAGAAATATCCTATTAATTTGAGTAGTGTTGAAGCTGAGTATGTGGTTGCATGTGAAGTAGGAAAGGAGGTTGTATGGTTGAGGAAACTTCTATCAGATTTGTTTGAAAATCCTCTAAGTCCTACTGTGATAAATTGTGATAATAAAAGCAACATTAAGAGGTCTGAAGATCCAATATGCCATGAAAGGACGAAGCATATCAACAATAAGTACCACTCCATTAGAAGTTTGGTACAATATGGGATCGTGAAGCTATAATATGTCCCAACCGACGAATAGGTAGCTAATGTGTTAATGAAATCTCTTCCTGATAAGAAGATTAAATATCTTAGAAGCATGCTTGGTTTGGTTGATATCGCTAATCTTGTTGATGATAAATGTTTGGAAGAGATTTGAGGAGGCATCCTGTGTGATACAAAATGCTTGGGAGGACATCTAGTCGGCATATGTGTTGATGTCTAGTTCCCAAAGTAGGGAGGGTGGAGTTGGTCATAGAGCTATGATCTTGCATTATGCACCTAGTTCCCTAGGTTGATGGTTAGCAAGTAAGCCTAATGGTACCTAGAGAGGCTAAAAGATTTAGTCCATCTTAGTCCCACTTGGATAGATTTCCTTGGTCAGGAATCTAGTCCATGGTAGTGTGTGTGCCTAAACTCTTCGTAGTTCTTGTGTTTTGAGATCTTCCTTGTACTTGTATATACATGTGTAAATTATGAATACATCCCTAGTTAAGAGGGGGTGTTGAAGAATGTAACTAGGTCCAGTCTTCATATTTGAGTCATTATGAAATGTATTTGTTATTATCACAATGACTTATTAAAGCATGGGTTTCATGCTTGGGTCATCATTTTATAGGTCAAAGTCCCCATTGAAAACTTCTAGGTTTTCTATTGAGTCATTAGAGTCATTGTCAATTTAATGAGACCCTTCTTAGGCTTTTGAATCATGTAAAAATAATTATTATTGAGTCAAATATGTAATTTTTCACCTCCACACCAAGTCGACCCTTTCTTGACAAATTCGGCCTACAAGAGGACAATTTGACCCATAGAAGAGGCTATATGTACAAGTGAAGTTCAATCTATTTTCTCACCAACTCAACAAGTTCGATACTAAAGAAGGAAGTGCAAAAAAGTGTGAAGTTTAAGGAGAAGAAGGAAGGATTACAGAAGAAGAACAAGTCAAAGTTTTTGGGCTCTCTCTCTCTCTCTCTCTCTTTTATGCGAAGTTATTGGGATTTTTGCAGGGTCGAAGTTTTGCGGGTGGGAAGGTCAAAATTCGAGATTTGCTAGGTCAAAGTTCTGCAGCTTCTAGAAAGGTTGAACTTCTGGAATTGTTGGGTTGAAGTTCTGTTGCTGGGAAGGTCGAGATTTTGGATTTGCTGGGTCAAAGTGTTGCTGCTACAGGGTCGAAGATCTAGATCGAAGTTGCTAGAATGAAGGGTTGATGTGGTGGTTGGAGGAAGTTTGTGTCTAGGTTGAAGAGTCTTGGATTATCTCGTCTTAACTACTAAAGGAAGAAGTTTCACTGGGTTTTCTCCTAGATAGGGGTTTTTCCCTAGCTGAGTGCCTACATCTCGTGTCTCTTTTTCTTGTGATATTCATACACACATAATTTGGTAATTGCTTGATGAAAGATAATATAATAAATAAGTAAAAGAAGCTTCACAAGTAATTATCAAGAAAGAGAAATCAAACCCTAATTCTACTAGCATTAATTTCTTAACATCAAATAGTTTTCAATAATTTACATGGTTTCAAGTGGTTTTCAATAATTTGCATGGTTTCAAGTGGTTTTCTTTAATTGTTGTTACATATCATTTTTTAACTACATGGTAAATTACTTTCAATGCTTATTTTATCTTAATTTTATAGTTTAATTCTCCATTTGTTGGTTTTCAATCATATTTCTTAATGCATACAATATGGAGCAAGTAATATGAGAAGTGAGACAATTTGAATTATCTGTATTTGCATGAAATTCATGTTCTCTCAATGTCTAATGTCTTTTTCTCATCCTTTCTCTAGATTTATCTCATATTTCCTCTGTGGATGGAAATTTCTTCCTTTTCTAGATCAAAATCTCCATTTTCCTATGTTTGTTGTGAATCTTTGTGTAATTTCTACACTCGAATGTTTGTTTCTTTTTTTGCACAATCAAATTTAGAAACTAAACTATTTGTTGACAACAGAGGCTCAATCGATCCATTGAACGTTATGATCTGCCATCAATACCATTAAAGAAATGTTGGTAAGGCCGCTGGTGAGTTGGATTTTTAATGGCTCGATTGAGTCATTGGTTAACCATGGATGTCGCTCAATTGAGGGTTTCTTTAATGCTCAATCGAGAAATTTGAATTTTGAATTTAAGCACTTGATCGAGCGTTTAAAATTCTTAATCGAGCTCTTGAAGTCCTAAAAATTGTAGTTTTAGCACCTCTTCTGCAGATTTCTCTGCAACCCCATTTTGTACCCTATCGGATTTAGGGCAGAAATTGTCCTTAAGTGGTGGAGTTGATCACATTGGATTCGTGAAAGAATCCTCTATGCAATGGCATATGAATTTGACACTTTCAAATTCATATGATATTTTTCGTCTAATTTCTTTTAAACATAACACTTGAAATTTTTTTGGACAATTTCAAAGGGGCTAAATAAAAAATCAATAACATAAAATATACACAATGAACAAATTTTAAAAAATACCATTATCTTCATTTACGAGTCCTCTTCAAAAGGGTACTCTTGGTTTTTCAATTTATTTAAAGATTTGAAAAATTTCTTACGTGAACACATGTGTCTCCAAAATGCAATTAAAATGTTACTTTGCCAACTTCGAAAAAAAAAAAAAAAATTTGCATAAAATATATATTTTTTTAATATGAAAAACTTAGTTCTCTCTCTGTCATATATATATATATATATCTATCTATCTATCTATCTATCTATCTATCTATCTATATATATATATATATATATATATATATATATATATATATATATATATATGATGATGATGATGATGATGATGATGATGATGAACACACGCATATCTCTTAAGTTTTATTGGAAAATTGAGAGATTATTCGACACTAATTGTTTTTGCAAAAAATATCATTAGGACAACAACATAATTCTCCAAATATTTCCTTTTTACTTCAAATCAAAATTCATAATTCTTATATGAATTTTGAGGGGTGAAATTCGATAAAAGAGGAAAAAATTGAAATTTAATAACCACATTTGGCCCAAAATTGTAACCCTTCTTCATGGTTTCACCCTTATTCCTCTGTAATGTCTCCTCTCTATACATCTTTCACCCTTTCCTCCCAGAGAAGGGGAGCAGATAATCGCTCATAACATGTCCCATGTTGTGGCATCTGTAGCACCTGAAAGGGATGCCCTCATAGTCCAAAATCTATCTATGGGAGATCCCCTGATAAGTGATATTCAACTTTGCTATCAAACCCTCTCGAGAATCTAAATTAACCATGATTCTAGCAATTTCCTTCTTCCACTTTCTTCATAGGATCTGTTGGCTTCCATGAAAGTTCCTAACTTATCACCAATGATTTTTAAGACATCCTGAGACGAAAGTTGAGGGGGTAAACTTGGGAGCCTCACCCATACCGACCCATAACCCAATTTTTATCTGCTAGTGTTAGATAGTGGACTCCACCTCTTCATTAAGACCAATTAATGCTCCATGTTTTGCCTAGCACCTAGTTGACAACTTCCACATTATTGAATTCAAGCATAAACCAACCCCATGTGAGAGTTCTTACCACAGGAAATTCTTTGAGCTCCTTCACCCATTCCGCCTCAATCCATTCAAAAATATTCTCAACAGTATATTTTTTGCCATGAGCATGGCCTACCACCACACGTTTAGATGTCTCCATGACATCCCCAAATTGGACACTTTCTCCTAATGTCAAATTCTCAGATTCTGACTTTACCCTTGTACACTTTATTTTTTTCTGCTTCTTTCCAGGACGCACTAAGGCCTCAGGGTTTGGCCGAGCAATCAAGTTTTCTCTGCCTTTGGATATACACCATTTCAACCGCTCACGCTACTAGAGGATGCCACAAAAAAATATCTATAATTCACATAACTAGAAGGACCCTCAAAATGAAACCCTTCTAACTTGACTGGAAAACCCCTATTTAAAACCTCTCCTAATCTTTGTGAGCTGCTAATAGAGAATGGTTCAAAACCACAACTCCCTGACTCGTCCCCTCCCTGCTCAACATAAAAAAATGACACTTGGAAAGAGCTAATGAATGAAGTTTCTAAAGGGAAGATGTGAATTACATCTGCACTTATGTCTGAAATAGGGGCATGAAACCCTAACGAAAACGTCTCCTCAAAAACCAAAGACAACCCATAACACACATCAACAGTAAACACCATTGAATGAGGGGGGAAACCATTAGAAATCTCTGTTACTGATTCCAGAGTTGGTATGGATGAAAAAATCCTCGATTTTGGAGTGTCAGGTGTCGCCCTAGTCTACATACCAAGGGACTAAGGTGGCATATTTGCATAGATGGAGACATTTTCAAAAGGGTCAATGGAGTAATCCACCTCATCCTTCATCCCACTATCTCTCTGCATCTTATACTCCCCTAAACTGATAGCAAAAACAACGGGTTTGAATTTGTTTATAGACCGAATGTCGTCTTCACTCTATCACCCACCAACTTCATATGGATTATGACTCCCAACTTATAATTATTTAAAATACATGTTTAAATTATAATTTTAAATATATAAATAGATTTAGTACTTTGATTTTTTTAATTAAGATTTAAATTAAGTAAATTACAAAATTCATAATTAAATCCAACAAATCTCTATCAAATTTTATACAAAATTTATTTAAAATATATGAAAAAAAAAAAGACAATTTATGTTATTCACATAGACAACCATCTCTAATTTAATAATATAAAATTATAAAATTTAACATCCAATAAAAATGAAATTAGATATATAAATTTTAATGAAATTATAACTTATAATCTTTTAAGTTATATTTTTAAATATATAAATGGATTTAATATTTTAAAAAATCTCAATGTGCTTATTCTACACCTTAGTATGAGGGAAACAATGTAATTCTTTCCATACTTAATATTGACAAGTGCCTTTTTTAAAATACAAATAAAACATTATCTAGATTAAAAAAAAAATTCAATTATAATAAAAAAATGTACATGTTGAACATCCAGTTAATACATGTGTTTTTAAAATAAAATAAAACATTATCTAGATAAGAAAAAAACACCAATTATAATTAAAGAAATATAAAAATTTAAATAATTTAATTAAAAACACTACAAAATATCAATAATCCATTTTTACTCTACTTTCACTTTAAATATTACAACCCAAATACTTTTCTTTCACTCTTAATTATAGATAAAATAATTCTATATATAAACCAAGATCCAATCTATTGAAAAAGAAAAAATCTTTTAATACTTTTTTCACTCTTAAAAAAAGTTTATACCAAAATAAATTTGAACTCTCTTAATACTTAATACTGGTTAAATCCTTAATTAAAATAAATTTATACTATTTAATATTTAAATTATAGTGTGAAAAAAGGGCAATCCACGTTGACAACCATCTTTAACTTAATAATGTAAAATTAAAGAATTTCACAGGGCATAAAAAGGTATCACGCAACGGTCATACCAAATAAACAGCATCAATTCAAATTTGATTCGACAACGGTACGCTTTGGACCACAATTAATAATGATTCAACCATTAAAAATAAATTCATAGAAAAAACCAAGGCTTCAGTAAAGAGTAGATCGTGCAGTGGGGGGACGCCAGAAAGAGTGAAAAGAAATTTAAGATCGACCTCTTGAGGCCGAGGGACCCTTTCAAAGTTCGGATTGGATTCTGCATCTGAACCAAAACGATCTCTCACAGCCTTCGCTCCATTGCTGCTGTTTTCCACGGCTTTCACGCAAAACTTTCAGTGATTAGACTAGTAAATCAGTGAATTAGGGGCCAAGATATCAATTAAAAAATTCCGTGGATGTCAAGCGAACTGCAGAGAGAATTCCAGTATGACATTTGTGTAGAAGAACCTGAAAGGCACAATATTGAAGACGATCTTCAGCTAACGGTCGTCCTTCCATGCGAGCTCTGTCCTCATCATCATCAAAATAATCACAGGTCAGTAAATATTTTCTTTCCTCCTTGTTTACTTTCTTGCTTGCAGGCTTAGTGATTTATCCATGTTAATAAAAAGTTTCAAAATTATTTCTTTCATTTTTGCTCATTAAATTTAAAGATCTATACATTTGGCTGGTTTCTTCTGCGTACATAGATTAATTTTCGAAAATTGTGAAATCGCAGAAAGATTTTCAAATATTTACAGAAATTTAGTGTTTTCTTTAGATTTATGATTTTATGTGTTTTCCTTTCTTTATTCCCTTTACTTCAAGTTCTATTCTTGAACTCTTTGAGTCCGGTTTTTAGATTTTGAACTTTCCTTCTATGAATATTAATTAATTTTTTCAAATTTCTGCGTATTTAAGGTTTCTGAGTGAATCCGAGGGCCGTGGCGATGATGAATGGCCACAGCTTGCGAAAAATGACAGACATTTGACAGATGAAGAGCTGGACGTTGCAGCGCAGCTGATGGAGTTGAGAAGTCGAAGCCTGCATTCAGTAGAAGAAATGCTAACGACTTCCATGTATTTTGCCGTTTACAGTATCCTCGAATTCTCCAGTGGGCCAGATATGAAGCGGTATTGCGTTCTTACCCTCTTGCCGGCCAGGCTTTCATCAAAGAAGAGGAAATATTTTAACGTGGAGGTGGATGAAAGGGCTCAGCCCCGGTCTCGAGCTGTTTCTGAGATCATACGCAACCTAGATTTCCACTTTACTACTAACCCATTCAAGCGCCAAAAAGCTAAAATTCACTCTTAGATTAAGCTTGTAATGATTTTGCCGGATGACGATGAGGAACAGATCGCCGGAATCTCTTCTCGAAGATCAAATCTTTCCTTCATCTGATTGGAAATCTTGTTTTTGCTACAGACCTTTGGTTGGAAATCATGTTTTTACCCAAACATTGGTGATTTTGTAACTCTTTAATGCACAGTAATGGCATACAACATTTTCTCGTTGACTCTTCTGTTCATATTCCGTCAAACGATTGGTTACCATGGCTTACTCCTTTCAAAAACAGGTTGGAAGTTAAATTTTTGGTTTTTTATATTGCAATTTGATAATATTAATGCAATCTCACTAAATTAACTTACATATTTAAATATAGAAATAGATTTAATATTTTAAATACAAATATATATATATACATAGTTATAGTTATTTTTAATTAAATTTTAAATAAAATTAATACAAAATAAATCAAGCTTAGTATAATTTATAGATGAAATAGTCTTTTTTAAGGGGAATTGATCAAAATTGGCAATACAATTTCAGGATTTTTTGTTATTTAAATTACAATTTTGAATTCATAAATGTCAGTGCTGCATACAATTTAAACTCGAGTTTTTAAAAATATTAATCCTAGGGGTTTTTTTAGCATGGTGAATTCCGGTGAAAAAGGTTATTTCCTCTATTACATTCACATTTAAAGATAATTTGTGGGATGATAAGAAGCCAGAGGGGAAAATAGAGCTAAGGTATTATAATGAGGTATTCTGTACAACTCTTGCTCACCAGAATTATCTTTTTGTCTTGACCAGCGCTAAGAAGAAGATGAACATTGCTAAGATGAGAATTAATTCTCATGAGCTTCGAAGTGAAACTGGTAGTTGGTCAATTCCCAAAACAATTTGGGATGAAATAATTTGTCACAATTGACAGACTAAGAGCTTTGAACATGAAAAACACTTTCTCTTGGATTGTCTAGCTCTTACTCATATTTGTTTTCATTTCCAAAACATTTGCCACACTACCAACCTTCTTAATCCAGACAGCCGTTGGAGACTCTGCTCATACTATTTAACATGCTAAGCTAGATCTGTCTCTTCAACTTGTCCTAACTCTGCTCATACTATTTAACATGCTAAGCTAAATCTGTCTCTTCAACTTGTCCTGACGATGAACCACACTAGGTGGTTCGAAAGGCGTTGACAAAAGATTTATCTTGTGATTTTCGCCGAAGATCTTCTCTTAAAACTATAGTAATCTAAGAATACTTATTTCCCTTCTTTTTTAATCATAAAAATGAAATATTAAAGACTCTTAATTAATTTCCTAGTATCTTAAAGTCCAATAAACCACATTAATTTTAATGGATATTAACCACCACCATCATCATCAATAATAAATTAATAATAATTTATTTTTTTTATAAAACAAAAATAAATTATCTCTTAATTCTCCCCCTTATTAACTTTTACATAAATTTATAAAATTTAAAATTATTAATAATAAATTTAAAATGTTAATTAAATATTCAATTACTCAATTTTGCGTTCTTTCACTTCGATTGCTTCAATATTCAATTTGTTTCACGTGCGTGGAAATTCAAACATTAATATCACTGCCCATTTATTTTGTTTTACATTTCGTTTTCGGTGTGTATATATTCAATGAAACTCAATGAAGTGTCATGGGTTCAAATATCCCTTCTATCAAATACAATGTTTTTTAACTATTAGTGAGGTGTTCGAGAGTCTTCATTTAAACAGGCTGTGATAGGTAGGAGACCAAACAACCAAATGTTCAGAGAGAGTTTTGATATTTTTACTATTATTGAATTTGTGTTCAACGACTAGCTCATGGACTTTATTATACTATTTTGCAAAATATCAAAAAGTCAAAACTAAATAATATTTTTCAATATTTTTTGTTATATGAAATATAATATTGATGCAGAAATTGTTGTACACACCATCTTTTTATCAATACCATTTTTATGAAGGAAAATATATATAGCATTATTGTAAACCATGACACATCAATGCAACAACAAACATTTATTTTAAAGTACATAACTAACATCTACTCCAAAGTATATAAATTATAATGGTCTATAAAATTTTGATGATTGAAACATATGTTATAATTACTCACTAATCTTTATTCCAAAGTACATAACCAAAATCTACTCTAAAGTATAAACTATAATGACCTATAAAAATTTAATGATTGGAACATATGTTATAACTACCCACTTGGAGTTTAAGCAAATATTGACTTTTGTGCACATGAACATGGAAAAACCAAACTCGTGAACGATAAGTTTTGTATAAAAACTTACTTACCTTGTGGGAAGGGATTTCCTTGCTCTATGTGTGTAGGAAAAACCCACCTCATGAAAGAGAAATTTTGTATAACAAAACACATACTTTGTCCATCTTTGTAGGAACTTCCTCCCTCTCCTTGATTTGATGCAAGGCATCATATCAATGTCGACTTTATGTTGCATTCTTAACCCCATTCATGAGGGGCATGTTATCACATGATAAAGTCACAATTTTATGAAAAACCATAAAGAGGACAAACATTCATACACATAACACATGAGATAGTGCATTATTAACATTCCATCATGATCATATCAGCATTCATACACAACACATGAGATATTGCATTATTAACAACGTAATAAAATTCATCACAATCCATAAGACATTCACTTGAGTAATGTATGCTTATTTGTGTGTTTATAGAGGTCTATCAACTAAAGGAGGGACTTCAACTCTCCACCCAACTGTAGACCAGCCGCACTACAATTATTTCTTGCAGCCAACCACCCCTAAGCCAAATCTAAAGTCTGAGGGGATGTGTATCTAGGGACATTCACACCCAAGGCTTAATCACACAACTAGGAGGAGTTTACTGTCATGATGGTTTCATAACCCTAAGGCAAGCACCATAACAAATCATTTTCTCCCTAGTTAAAACACATGGATTCAACCAAGAATAGATGAGTTCTATCTCAGTTCTAGGAGTTGGAATCACTGATTTTTGTGGTTTATCAGGTGCCTTTCATGGCAAGCACTATAGGGGTTTGCAGTCCACTAACCAAGTGGTTTCATAGTGCCAGGGCAAGCACCTTAATGACTTGAATTTCCCTATCTCAGTGGTTTAACAACTAGGCAACAATCACTAGGTGGTTTCACAGCCCCATGGAAAACACCACGATGATCCAATTCTCGATCAAGCTCCTGATTGATCAATCAACCTTAGACACACTTTCTAGTGACCTCCACATAGTCACAGGGAACACATTCCCATTTCACATAACATTGGTTCAGTTCACGCCCATCCTTGCTCCTATTAGTTTCCACACTAGTAGAGATCCTCTCCAATTTCTTCACTAGGAACTCCCTTGCTTTGCAGTTCTTAGCACTCTAAGTTCTCTTTGCACAATAAACTTTTGTGCCAATTGCTTTGTGCCTTCTTTACACAACTCAACCACTCTCCTCTTGACAACTACCAAAAGACTCAAGTCTCTAGTCTCTCCACCCTTCTTCCTTGGACCTTCACACTTGGGGCATTTGGGTCTACTTCCTTCTTTCTCTCTCTACATGTTTCATGAGGAGAGGGGACAATATGGCATTGTCCCCTACTCAAGTTTCCTGCTCTGACTTTAATGCTTATCAGTGTAAGCTAGTCCGTCATTAGGAAGATATTTATGACAATTAAGGGTGGTTGTAATGGGTTTGCTCATGACATGCCATAGGGAAATAGACCAATAAGTAATAAGCACTTAGCGCCCACGGAACAACACACCCTAGCCTTTCCTCCTCAAGGATTTGGATTTGTATCTCCCTCCATTCAAGTCAGTCTTTAATTTATATTCACACACACACACACACATATCTATAATTTACATAATTGGGTTTACATACATGGGGTGTTATGGGAAAAGGGTTGTTACAGGCCTCACCCCCTTGAAGGAACATCATCCATGGTATTATATACATAGAACACGAAATAACCATTGAGCTTTATATTTACAACTCTTACATTTATTTACACAGTAAACAAAAATGGGTAAGATAAGGCTCATTCGATCAAACATTTCCCAAGTGGCCTCATCTAGTTCAAAGTGCTTCAACTTCACCTTGACCTGCTTGATTACTCGATTCTAGAGCACGATCTTCCTGGATCTGCCTCCATTCTAGGACGCACAATGATTTTGGTTGGAACTCTCCTACAGGTTCCACCTATATCAAAAACGAGTTGAAAATATGATTACTGTCATGTACACACTTCTTAAGCAAATAAATGTGAAAAAGACAATGTGCTTTCACTATGGGTGGTAGGGTCAATCTATAAGACACTAGCCCCACTCTTTCCAAAATCTAAAATGGTCCCCAGAATCTAGGTGCTAATTTGGCACAAGATCGCACTTTTAGCAAGCTCCTCCTTGGTTAGATGTGGAGATTCACATGTGCTCCTACTTGAAAATCCTTGTGGATCATTTGTTGATCCACATAATTATTTTTCCTATATTGGGCTGCCATCAATTTTTCATGGCATGGAGAAATTCCTGCTCCATCTCTTTTAACATTTCCATCCCAAGGACCACCCTATTCATTGAGTCATTCTAGCTATTAGGAGTGTTTCATTTTCTGCCATACGAGGCCTCGAAAGGGCTCATCTTTAGCGATTCTTGGTATCTGTTATTGTAGGAAAATTCAACTAGTAGTAGGTACTCTTCCCACCTCTTTGACTGATGTATAACATACATCCTCGACATGTTCTCCATAATTTTTTTCACACTTTTGGTCTATCCATCAATTTCAGGATGATACACCATGTTGAAAGCTAGATGAGTTCCAAAACTAGCGAACAATGCCTTCCAAAAATTGGAAGTAAACTTGGCATCACAATATGAAACGATCTTCTTCTGTATCTCATGCAATTTGAATATTTGCTTCATGAAAATATGAGCTTTGTCAATTGCCTTGTGAGTGTACTTGATAGCTATAAAGTGAGCTTCTTACTCAACTTACCTGCCACCACCATAATAACATCATGCTGCTTGGATGTTCTTGGCAATTCTGTGATGAAGTCCATATATATGACTTCCCACTTCCATTCAAGAATGGGTATTGGTTGTAGCAATCTCATTGGGTCTCTACATTTCACTTATCGACAATCTAGGCACTTGTAAATGTATGCAATGAATTACTTTTTCATACCTGGCCAATAATACATCTTCTTCATGGATATTATCATTTTCTGATAACTAGGATGACTAGAGTACGATGTTTTATGGAAGTCATGCATTATGAGCTTCTTCAAGTCGCCCATACAAGATACATGCCACCTGTCTTTGAATTTCAACATTCCATCGCTCCCGAGTGTGTAATTCTTATTTGATGGCCCTTTTGGCTCCTTCTACAACTAATCTTTCACATGATGAAAGTGCTTGTCTTGTGTCAATGCCTCTTTGATATTTTTAAGTGCTCATGCCTACCAAGTGTGCCACTTACAAGATTCTACTAAGTGTGTCTGCTACATTGTTCACCTTTCCCTTGATGTGCTTTATCTCAAAGTCAAATTCACTAATAAGATCCAACCATTAGGCTTTTCTAGTGTTTAGCTTGGTTTTTTCAAACAAATACCTCAACCCTCCATGGCCTAACGTTAAAACAAACTTCCTCCCAATAAAGTACTACCTCCACATTTTCAATGTGTGCTCTATCACTGCAAGTTCTATGTCATGAGTGACATAGTTCTTCTCATGATCATTTAATTTTCTTGATTCATAACAAATCACATATCCCTCCTGCATAAGGACTCCACCTATTCCTTCCTTGTAGGAATTTGTGCAAGATAAGAAATATTTTTTTGGATAATCTATTCTCACGATAGGTGCATGGGTGAGTAATTTCTTAAGCCACTCAAAACTAGTTGTGCACTCTGATGTTTATTGGAATTTGACTCCGTTCTTTTACAAGAATGTGATTGGATATCCAATCTTTGAAAAATCACGAATAAATTACTTGTAGTATTTAGCCAATCCCATGAAAGATCTCACTTCAGCGATGTTTCTAGGACCGGGCCACTCCATGATGGCCTTAATTTTCTCAAGGTCCACTGCCACTCCTTTTGAAGTGACATGTTGTAAGTATTGAACTTGTGATTAGAAGAAATCACATTTGTTGAGCTTGGCATAAAGCTTGTGCTCTCTCAACAATTGTAATACTACTTTTAAATGTTCTTCATGCTCTTCTCTAGTTCTCGAGTAAATCAAGATGTCATCTATGAATACCAATATTTTTTTTTTCCAAATATGGGTTGAAAACATTGTTCATTAGATACATAAATGTGGTTGGGGCATTGGTAAATCCAATTGGAACCACCACAAACTCGTAGTGTCCATATCTTGTCCTAAAATTTGTTTTATGAATGTATTCATCCTTAATTAGGAATTGATTATAACTAGATCTCAAGTCTATCTTTGAGAACACTACAACCCATCTCAGTTGATCAAACAAGTCATCAATTTTGGGCAACATATATTTTTTCTTCATTTTTTCTTTATTCAACTATCAGTAATCGATACACAACCACAATGTGTCATCCCTTTTCTTTACAAATAGCATAAGGACTTCCCATGGTGACATATTGGGTTTGATATATCCTTGATCCAACATTTCTTTCAACTACAATTTTAGCTCGACTAACTCTGGCGTGCTCATACAATATGGGGTTTTCGAGACTGACATTAATCTTGGAAAAAATTTGATGGAAAATCAATTTCTCTCCTAGGTGGTAATCTCTTCCATTATGTATATGTTAGCTTCTTATTTGTTGGTCACCGAGACCATATATAAGGAACACACTTTCCTATTGCATCTTTTCACTTGCAGCGCTGATATTTTCTTGATGGTGATAGGCTTCCTTCTTCCTTGTAGCGTCACTTTCTCCCCTTAGTCATTGAAACATTCTAGTGTCTTAGTATATCAGTCAATTTTGGTTTTATGGGCCACTATCCAATCCATGTCGACTAGTACGTCATACGAGACCAATGGTAAAAGTTTGAGATTGGCTAACATGGACATGTTGCTTAGCATCATTGGGCATGATTCCACCATGTTTATCATTTTCCTTTGGTTTCCATGGCTAACTGAACTAACCATGATCTCTCATGGGTTTTCTTCTATAGAGAACATTTCTTTGTGACCTTCGGGATAACATAGTTGAATTAGAAATTGGGTCAATTAAAATAGAAACAGGTTAGTTGACAACCATACCTTTTGTTTCTATCACCAAGGCTTGATGATCGACTTGTTAGTTGTGCAAGGTTGCACAAATTCATGGCATGTTATGGGCCACATCATTCATTGTTGTTGCCTCTTGTACATTATACAACCTCACACCATTCTATTGTTGCTAAGGATAGTCTCTCCGCAAGGTGGTTTTCTCCACATTTCCAACACTGTAAGGGGCCTTTTCTATTAGGTCCCTATAATACTAGTGTATTCCCTTATTAGTATTGTCATTGTAACCCTTATTGTTATTGGTGTGCCCATGTTGTCCCCATATTGTTATTATTGTGCCCCATAGAAGCCCACTATTGTTATTGTTGTGCCCTTACATTATTATTGTTATGTCGGCTCTAATGATATTGTGACCCCTTATACTCCTATATATAGAAAGGAGCTCTTGTCATTTATATTATCTAAGAATTGTTCATTTGTGTAATGTAAAGGAGCTTTCCCCCTCGCAGAGGCTGATTTTGAAGTCATTGATCTATCTTTTCTTCTATTTTGTGAGTTGGTTTCATAACATTTAGCATCCATAACTACTCAAGTGTTGAGGAAAACACTTTTCTGAAGGAGAGGGGCATGTTAGGTCCATATAATACTAGTGTATTCCCTAATTAGTATTGTCATTGTAGCCCTTATTGTTATTGTTGTGCCCATGTTGTCCCCATATTGTTATTATTGTGCCCCATAGAATCCCACTATCGTTATTGTTGTGCCCTTACATTATCATTGTTATGTCGGTTTTAATTATATTGTAACCCCTTAGACTCCTATATATAGAAAGGAGGTCTTGTCAATTGTATCATCCAAGAATTTTTCATTTGTGTAATGTAAAGGAGGTTTCCCCCTTGAAGAGGCTGATTTTGAAGTCGTTGATCTATCTTTTCTTCTATTTTGTGAGTTAGTTGCATAACATCTTCTGATTCCCACGACCTTTTCTCTTGTTGGGTTAACATGCCGACCCTTATTTGTAGTAGTAAAATTACGTTGAAACTCACCCTTGGAAGGAGTGGTGAACTTCACCTTCCTTCCTTCCGACTTATATATTGAGGATTTTTTCCCTTTTCCTTTGAAGTTGGTTTTATCTCTCCTTTTCCAATCTACTCAAAATTCAACATTATTCTTAGACTACTCATAGCAATTTTTGGTCTTTCGGATGGTGTCCTCTAGGGTTCTTGGCTCATCAAACTCAATTTTTTCTTGATAAGTTTGTGGTAGCCAACAAAGATACCTTTGAATCTTCACATTCTCATCTCTGATATATGATACATACCTCAACAGCTCCAAAATCTCTTGGTTTACTCATTCGCAGTAAGTTGCACCAGTTTATGCTGGTGAAATTATTTAACTTTGTTGTCATCGTACCTCTCAGATAGGTACTTCTCCTAGAAATATCTCTTAAATATTCTCTAGGGTAGCTCTTTCTCTCTAATTTCCTTGAAATTTCTCAAATCTTCCCACCATATATCAAATGTTCCCTTCAAGCTGAAGATGGCCACCTTAGCCTTCATGTTTTTAGATCAGCCATGCACTCTAAGGTATTTCTTCATTCCAAATAACCAAGATTCTATCTCTTTAGCCTTCTTAACTTCTCCATCAAAGGTGGGGGGTTTGGCTTTCTTGAATTCTTCCAACATCAAGCTCTTCTCGTTCCTCTTTTTCCAATGGTGCTTCTTGGTTGCAGCACTGTGTAACTATTTATGGTTGCTTGATTCTCTTTTTGAGGTACTAAGTGGAGCTTCTCCTATTATTGTGTATTCACTAACCTACCTGTGACTTTTCCTTGGCTCATTGTCTTCTACTTGATCGAATTATAGCCCTTGCTTCTTGATTTCAGAAGGGCTTTGCATGGATTTTTGCCTGCTTAGATAGTTGGCACCAAGTTCATGTTGCTTTTGCCTTTGTAGATTTGACATACTTTACAATATCATTGCATTCACCTCTACTTGTCTCTCTTGTGCTTGAATAATCCTCTCATTATCTACCTTGCAACTTCTCACCTCAAATCTCAATCTCATGAGGGTTTTCATTAAATTATGGGAATTCCTCTCTAACCTTTTCCCCACTTAATCCTCTTCCTAAAGATGGTAGGATTTGGGCATGATGTACTCTATCATTCCATTGTTCATCCCTTTTTCTTTGCTATAATTTGTAACTTCTTATCGCTCTCTCTATTGCACACATAGAATTGTTAGCTAATTAAAAAATAATTAAATATATTTACTCCTCACCTTAGCATATTTGCCTTAATCATGCTAATCTGAAGCTAGTTGTAAATTAAAATCTCATGTTAGTATGCAAGTTAGAAAACAAATGATATGTTAGGACATCAACAATCTACCAAAGCCAACAATCTTGTCAGTAGTAGTCTAAAATCAATACACATTTTCATATAATAATTAAGTCAACATATTTAAATGCTTATCCTTTTTGTGTGTGTGTATGCCTCTCAAGTCTAGTATTGAACCTCTTGCACCATTATAATATCACTCTATAACACTTAATAGATCTTCTAACTATAGCTCTTAAGTCCCATCTAGTCCAAGTGTTGAACGTAGGCTTTGATACCACTTTATAACACTCCCTCCCACCCCCTTGTACTATCTCAGGTTACGGGTGGTGTTACTTATTATTTAACCCTATCCCCAAGGTCCATTAAGAAGATGGGGTTAGAAAAAACCCTCGTCTTTGTGGTTCTAAAGCATTAATGTCTATTATCATTGTCACATTCAACTCATCGAGAGATTTCTAGTGATTTTATTTTTACCTTGATCCAATTCTTGGATTAAAATTTACACTCATTTAGATTCGACCTATCAGAAGAGGCCATGTTAATAGGCTAACCATGCGGTACCCATGTGGCCTCCACACAATCCTAACTGTTCAACTTAGTGGGTCTTGTAGTTAGGCCTCCGTCATACCACTATGACCATCACTACACACAACATTTGGTGTTAAACAAGGAATGCTTGTAGTTGGCAATGAGCAGTAAGGTGACATCATGGTTCCACGGGGGAACTATGTTTATGTTGATCATCCTCCATCGATGTGCTCACATCCATTGCATTGTGTAATGACTTTGGCAATAAGAAATGGGCAATAAAGTAGGTTCCACACTCAAGGTTACACCTGGTTCCACCCCTACCCTTCTGTAGTGGTTAAATGGTGTTCAACCTTTATATCATCCTTTGACTCACTATGAGTCATAACCACAACGATTAATGTTCAATGTCTATTCACACATGGAATGATTTTATTGGGGTACGATTCCACGAATGCCTACTTGGTGTCGACCCCACCAACATTCATATGAGTTTAAACTTTACTTCGCACTAGTGTTGGAAACACATCTTATATCACAAAAAATAAAAATATTGGGGTAATGTTTATGAAGGGGAAGATGTACACCTTGCCCATGCCCAACAACTTACAGTCTATAATGTAAGCTTACTCCTAGGAGACATGTCCCAAGGCCTGAGATCTTAACTTCTAAATTTAAGCAAAGTAACCAAAATGGAAACATCTAAAAATATGAATTCATTTATGTATCATTTGATAATGCATGAATGTAACCATAAACACATAAATATACATTTTTCGTGATCATGATAGTAAACATCACAGTCTAGGCATACAACAAAGCATGAATTTTAAACAAGACAACATTCCATCATGGTCATATCAATGAGATTCATAGCTTAGGATATCATTCATACACGTAACAAATGAGATATTGCATTATTAACAACGAAATAGAATTCATCACAACCTATAATATATTCACATGATCAATGTACACTTATCTGTGTGTGTTTAAAGATGTTTCAAAATTGAAGGAGGGAATTCAAATCTCCACCCAATCGTAGGCCAACCACAATACAAATATTTCATGCAATCAACCGCCCTTGAGCCAAATCCAATGTACATATTTCAGAGGGAATTATTACTTAAAGAACTTAATGATGTGGCGAATCTTTTGAATTTGAGAGATTCTTGAAAAATCAAGCTAGTGATTACCAAATTGAAGGGCCAAATTTATTTCATGAGATAAAACAAAATGTATATCTATAAATTCATACAAATTTAATCAACTATAAGATAAATTGTGACTAAAAAACCATACAATACATAAATACACACTCCATGATACAATAAGGAACCTATTCAACTAATTTTTAAGTATGTTAATATTTGAAAGCCTACTATACAAAATCAAATTAGTTGGAAAAAATTTTCTTCATTAGAAGTGCCATATCATTTAATGTTTTAAAACGTGTAGCTAAAATTACCATAAAACAATAGTAAAAATATATTTCTTAAAGGAAGAACTTATCATGTAAATATAGGTAATTTCACAATTCCAAATAAAAAGTGGAAGAAATGTGGGATGAAAAGGACAATGAAATTGTTGATAAGAAAACAAAAAGAAATCAAGAGATAGAGGTTTTAGTGGATTTAGAGAACAAGGAAGATGCTTCAAGGTCTTATCAACAATGAATGTACATTGTTATCATTTGTGGTGAAGAGAGGCACAAATGATTTGAGTGTTTTTTTGGGAGAATGTACATGGAAATTTTAGCACAACAATCAAGTAGGGCACAAGGAGGGTGTTGACGGTGCTAGACCCGCCAACATGTTAATGGGATATGCCCAGTAAGAAGTCCCAATTATACCTTAGACTCTTTGGTGTAGGAGTCCCAACAGTGGGTCATAAGGTAATGCCTTGACCGTGATGTCGTACAGAGGCAAGTGAGTTAACTCTTTCAGTTGCAAGGGTGTCATTGATGTAGTGAGTCAAGGAATGAGTATGAAAGGTTCCAACACTTCAAAGGGGGAGGAAGGTGAAGGTGAGTTCCAAGTTGAAAGGGATCAGTCCCAACTCGGCTTGGAACACACAACACAAAGGACATGCACAGCTTCCAGTAGAGCAGTCGACACAGATGCAGCAATCACAACATACAAGGGAAGATAACGCGAACAACACTCACGGATTAGTTTGAGATGAGTGTGACGGTTGATATAACAAGGTTCAGAGAAAGGTCTGTCTGGTGTCCGACAGAGCAGTCGACACAGACGGTGACAACATTAACAACATATACAAAACATTAACAACAAGATTCATATAATTTCATACAAATTAGTTCATATACAAGTACATAAGTTAAACAACATATATCAATAAGGCAATTGGAGCAGTCCAACTACAATAACAACATATGCATGAAAATGCGTTGGCTTTTATTATATAAACAAGTGTAAGTCACAATCATACAATACACCATGTAAACCTTCTAGCCCCATCAATGTCACGTTACAACCACATCCATCTACTCCTCCAAAGAGATGTACTAGCTCCGCGCAGTGGAGAAGCCAAGGTGTGTTACAATACTGTCTAAGCCTTCTTCAAGATAGTCTTAGTAGGTTGGCTGACCAAAAGGCCATACAATGAGTTATGAGGGACTATTTATAGCAAAGGGTGGGGTGACCCTTGAAATTCCCCTTTGTGACAGTTCAACTACGCTCTTGACTCTTCACCTACTCTATGACTGTTACATCCAACTGTTGACACTCGACCTACACTTGACATGACTCAACATTACAATGCACATGAACTCATGTGAGACAACATGGCTTGAGTAAGCCTTGCAAGACATCACTAACACTCGGTCTGTTGTGGTGAGACCAACTCTTTAACATGCTTGTGATGGTGAAGCTGGTGAGCTGATGCCAAGCTTGGTATCCTTGATGGTGTGCATGCACCTCATGGTGAAATCTTGCTGAAGCGAAATCTTGCCTCGGTTGCAACTAGCGCATTGGTTCGGCCCCTTTATCCAACTCATTTGCTAACATGCGCATGGTCTTCTTGGGTACAGTTGAACTAGAAACACACTGATGCATAGTGTCCGTGTTGATCTTCAAGTGTGTGTTGGTGGTCATGCGCATCAAATTGCCGAAGTGCATGTTCAGCCCCAGTTGGACTTGCTTCTTGTCTTCGCCTTGGTGAGTGTGTTGAATGGGTTGGATTGCATGTGTGCACTCAACGACATGCATGTTATTGGATCCTTTGCATGCGATCAACAACACTGCTCACCATGTTTGCTCCGTGTCAGATGTTGGGATGGATCCTTAACTCGTATTGGCGCATTTTCATCCGTGAGTGCATTTTGCACCCACTGTTGTTCTTGTCCCTGCTGCAACTCATTGGATTGTCTGTGCAACTTCATGTTCTTCCTGAGTTGCTACTTCAACACATGCAACTCCTTCTTTGTTCCATCTTCTACCTTCGTGCGATCTTCATGTCATGTTGTCACTTCATAGCCTGAGTCTCCAAAGTTGCTTTCATTATCAGTGGATCTACTTGATCTTGCAACTTTGCTCTGGCTCTATGTTGTCAACAACCTTCCTCTTGCATTTGATGCGTTCGCTTCATTTTTTGCGTTCACTGCATTCAGTATGTTTCCTTTAGCTACTATTCATGATGCTGCTCATTGTGATGCTTCTGCTTGATGTCCTTTTCCACGAACAACTTGACGTCTTCATGAGTAGGTAATCCCATGGGCACTTGATTGACTGCATCCCCAAGCGTGCTCTGAACAATGTCTTCAGATCTGCTCTCTTGGAAACCATTGTACCTGTACTGCTAAGAGGTAGATGAACACCTGTGATACCTGGAGACATGGAAACACTCATAACAAGTAATTTTTCAGTTGAAAACCAAAATGAACATGAGAACTGTCTTGCAACATACCTGGGTGAATGATCATGAAGGTTGTGCAATTTCGGCTGGGAGGTCAGGAGACTGACTGCCAAGACTATACAAGGCACGGTCTGGGCTACTAGGAGACTTACTGACTGCTGGAACTATGAAATGCACAGTCCAGTTGGGCAGTTTGCCGTAGGGATTGTGCATTGAGCAATCCCAATTGGGAAGGACTACTAGCCTAGGGGAAGATTTGCACAAATTTTTGAGACAAGAAGCCACTGACCTCTAGAAATGTGCAATTCAGTCTAGGAGGCTAGTGTTGGGCTAGAATGCACAAATCTAGAGAGGAAGGTGAGCCTTCCTTCTCCATATTGCACAATGCAGCCTTGGTGAAGGTAGAGACCGGGCCAAGGTTGGCCCGACTCGCTGACGGGCAACTGAAAGCAAGTAAGTCGATGAAATGCATGGCGACACTAAGTGATAGCATAAGTGATAAACAATGCATGAAAAACATGAATGGAGGATTGAGCAAATAAATCAACATGCATGTGGGTGAGGCCATTCGTCGGTTGGGCGAACGTCTGTGCAAAACAGTTTCATGCATGCGACAACAATGAGATAGCAATGAAAATTGAAACAGAGCTAGGACAAGCTAGAATATATGTAAACAACAACAGACATTCAAAGAAATCAAGCAAACAATACTCATACAAGTGAAAACCCAAAAAGAGACAGAAATGCAACACAAGGCATGGGAAGTGAGCTTACCTCAAAACAGCTGAGCTGAATGTGCTGATTGCTCCTATATGTGATGTGGGATGTCAGCGCTACAAGGTTGATGTGAGGAACGATCTCTGCAGCATCCAGTTGATGAGTTTTGATAACATCAAGGTTGTGACATGCATAACACAAATCTGGGGGAAGTGACACTTGGAGGGAGGTTTCTGAATTTTTCATTTCATGTAACCTCCAAATGCTAAACATAGATCCCTGAAATAAGGGATGCATTTGCATGCTGCCTTGGGAGAAACAACCTATGCATGCAAGTCTATTTTGCTCGGTCCCGGAGGGAACGGTCAACTCAGTTGCACATGCAAGCAACTGCTCGATTGCTGGAGAAAAATGCGCATTTCTGACTGTAAGATGGGCTGACTGCCCAAGGGGATTGTGAAATTTTTGGGCCCAACAGCTGACTGCTACCCAGATTTGTGCAAATCTTTGGTTGAACAACCTGTTGATGGGAAAAATTGCGCAAATCCTGTTGGGAGGGTTGGCTGGCAAGATTGCGCAATCCTGGAGCCCAGTAGGCTGTCAGAGGGAATTGTGCAATTCTTGGAGGGAAGGCTGGTTTCCCTCTAGAAATGCGTAAATTTCACTGGGAAGCTACTTAGCTTGCAGTTGAACCAAGTCTGGATGAGCAACCTGTGAAGGTAAAATATCAGAGTATGATCGATAGGCTTCCTTTGAGCAAGAAAGACACTAAAGCTTGAGGACTTGATGAAGCAAGGCAAGCTACTGTGAAGGTTGGTAGGGAGCCTCCAAAACAGGCTAAGGAAAAATTTTAGAGGGTGGTTGTAACCGCTACAACACTTCGTGACACACTAGTAGAACTCCAGCTCTCTGAATGGACCTTGTTCATGAAAAGCAAGTCTAACACCTCCAGAAGTATTATTAAGCTCTCAGCTTATGTTGTCTTAACACTAGCTTGATTGTAAGATGTAGCATCTTCTAGAATCTTAGTCGATTGACACACATTCCAAGACAAGGCAACACAGTTGTTTCGATTGGGTTTGAGGGGTGTATAAGTGCACAAGTAGTATAGTCTTCAAAGTCTAAGTTTCATCTCTAGTGTTGCTCCACTACCAACAGGCCTGGACAGTACCTCGGTGGAGTCACATAGGAGCACAAGCATGGCTCCACTGCTAGCAAGCCTGGTCAGTACCTCGGTGAAGTTACTTGCATCACCTCCCCATGCAGTAAGCCTTTCTCTTCTTTCACCTTATTCATTTTTCATTTTTATTTTTTTTTTACTTTTAATTTTTTTTCATTTTTCATTTTCACTGTGCATATCACTTATTCATTTCAGAGGCGGAAGAGGGATCTTGACTTATTAAGAGCAGAGGAGGTTGTTCCAGCAGAGAAGTGATTTATTATATCTCTGACGTACCTATTAAGGTTTTCCCCCTCACCTTACTCTACTTGACTGAGCTGACAAGGGTTAACCCAAAAACAATTGACTAGAGAAGGTGACACTAGTTAGCATGCAAGCGTTGTGTTTACACCAAGGTTCACTTCGAAGAGTACGTATTTTCCTTCGATGTATCATGGACTAAGAGTAACAAGTTAATCATACAGAGGAAAGATGATAGATAACCAAGTAATGATAGTTGTACAAACCCTCTTGTACTTTACCCTGCTCGCTTCATGAGTCACACATGGTTTCATGCAAACTAACCTATGAACAAAACAAGTGAACGATCTAAAAATCAACAAAGCAAAGCAAGAGTAGAAGTGAAAATGAAAGCGAAACAAGTAAACAAGCAAGCAAGAAAACAAACAAGTAAACAAAGCATGTAAGAAAACAAGCATGCAAGCAAACAACTGGAAGAAAACACTACTCCTACACCTACACTAACGATGCATGGGCATGATCACGTGAAGTGATACTTCCAATGCAGCCACTGACACATTGGTAGACCCATGTGGGTGAAGGCTTGGTCTGCAACTAACTCAATTGTGTGGACCAGCATAGAAGAAAGGTTTGACAGTGAAGATAGCCACACTTCGTGTTTCAAAGTGCCCACGGGACATAAGTGAGTGCATGTGCATGACGAATAGTCCATGGAGTTATCATGGTTTTGTGTGACACTACGTGCAACTTTGAAGCAAAATCACACTCTTGACTGAGACATGCAAGAAAATGAAAGAAACAAAGATAACTTGTGTCACGCACGAGTGCTTGCAATGTAAGACTCCTCCAATTTATGAGCAATGGGATCGTGCAGTTCGAGTGAAGGAAGTGTGAACTGTGTGTGAGGTGGATCGTCAATGCATACAGATGAGTGATGAGGAGCCTTGGGTAATTGAACAGTTTCATGATCAGGAGTGATACTAACCCCAAGAGAGAGGACCTGACATAACCATCAACTTGGGCTGAAGTGCCTCGATAGTCTTGGGTGTCTCAACTTTGTCATCAGGTAGATCATCATAAACCGATGGCTTCGAAAGATCAACTGCGATAGATTCATGATCATGATAAAAAATGGAAGCAAATGGATCACAACCACCACGATCAGCAAAGTCAATGAATTCTTCAGCATCCTTACATTGATCAGATGAATCAAACAAAGGGGTATATGAAAAGTGAACGAACTCATCCTCTATGTTTTCAGAAAAGACAGATGAAGGATCAAGTGGACCTTCAATGAATAACTTATCCTCTCCGTTGTCAAATGATGGACTAGCATCCAGTGAGTCCTGCGAGTGATCGACAATGGATGCATCCATAGATGAAGGCACACATACAAAATCATGGATAGAAAGTTCACCAAAGAAGCTATGAAAGAACAGAGGGGGCTCAGACGGAAGGGAGTCATCCTTCACCGAGTGTTGATGTTCAAGCTCCCACTCATACTCTTCATGAATGACAGTGCATGTTGGTTGTGAAACACCAACTCTGTCAGTGTGTTGCTCTTCATTCACAACAAGTGAAGGGTCTGGAATGGATGAACACAAGACATCGTCATTCGGAGGAACACCTGGGTGTGAAGACAGAGGTCAAAGAAAACAATGCATATGGGAACTAGAAGGACTCACAACCAACTCTGTGCAAAAATTAAGTGGAGTGATTTTGGGAGGGTGTGAAGAATGAACAAATGTGTGAACATGATCCTCAACATCACTGGGCAATGGTGGGACTGTTGAATGAAAGGGAGGCGGACAGTCTGCTGAGACAGTGCCTGCTTCGACATGGAATTGTGCAGTTCCATCAACGAAGAAGGTTGAGCAAGGCTTAACATCAAGCTTTCTATTGGGATGATCAAATTTCTTAAGCGAACTTCATTTGGCTCTTCAGAGCTTGAAACTGTAAGTCACGAAAGCATTGCCAAAAATCAATAACAGATTCATGCGGAGCCTTTCGTTGCTATAACATTTTCCAGTCAAGATGGTCTGGATCAAAATGATGGAACATGTCATCAATAAGATCACAAAAGTTCTCACATGAGTACATGGTGTCAGTCGGTAGGCTGAGCACCCAACGAAATGGAGATTCGTGAAGTGTGAATGCAAGCAGAAGATCGACCTATTCATCAGTGAACTCATCTTTCTCATAAATCATGGAAAGGAAGTGATATAAGTGCTCAAGACATGCCACTTCGACTTCACCATCATACATGTGAGTGGACAAGAGATTGAAAATCTTCCCTAAGATGGAGACATCTTCACGATTCAAAAAACACCTCGGGGGAAGAAAAATGCAAGATTCAATGAAAGATATGCAAAGGTTCAAAACTGGATGAGAGGACACTGCTTGTCACCAGGCCCTCCTTCTAGTGCCAGAAATGTTGACAATGTTGGACCCGCTAACATGTCAAGGGGATCTCCCCAGTAAGAAGTGCCAATTAGACCTCGGACCGTTTGGTGTAGGAGTCCCAGAAATGGGTCGTAAGGTAATGCCTTGACCGCGATGTCACACAGAGGAAAGTAAGATAACTCTGTCAGTAGCAAGGGTGTGACTAATGCAGTGAGTTAAGGAATGAGTGTGAGAGGTTCCAACACTTCAAAGGGGGAGGAAGGTGAAGGTGAGTTCTAGGTTGAAATGGATCAATCCCAACTCAGCTAGGAACACACAACATAAAGGACATGCACAACTTTCGGCAGAGTAGTCGACATAGACGCAACAGTCACAACATACAAGGTAAGATAACATGAACATCACTCACAGATCAGTTTGAGATGAGGGTGACAGTTGATATAACAAGGTTCAGAGAAAGGTATGTTTGGTGTCCGACAGAGCAGTCGACACAGATGGTGACATCATTAACAAAATATGCAACACATTAACAACAAGATTCATATAATTTCATACAAATCAGTTCATATACAAGTATGTAAGTTAAACAACATATATCAATAAGGCAACCGGAGTAGTCCAACTACAATAACAACATATGCATGAAAACTTGTTGGCTTTTATTATATAAAGAAGTGTAAGTCACAATCATACAATACACCATGTAAACCTGATAGCCCCATCATTGGAACGTTACAGCCACATCCGCCTGCTCCTCCAAAGAGATGTACTAGCTCCATGCAGTGGAGAAGCCAAGGCGCATTACAATACTATCCAAGCCTTCTTCAATATAGTCTTAGTAGAAGGTTGGCTGACCAAAAGCCCATACAATGAGTTATGAGGGACTTTTTATAGCAAAGGGTGGGGTGACCCTTGACATTCCCCTTTGTGACAGTTGGTGAGGTCGTTCGCCAGTTGGGCAAACATCCATGCAAAACAATTTCATGCATGTGACAACAATGAGATAACAACGAAAATTGAAAAAAAACTAGGATCCTATTACTTTGAGTAATGTTGAAGCTAAGTATGTGGCTGCATGTGAAGTAGGAAAGGAGGTTGTATGGTTCAGGAAACTTTTGTTAGATTTGTTTGAAAATCCTCTAAGTCCTACTGTGATAAATTGTGATAATCAAAGCAACATTAAGATGTCTGAATATCCTATGTTCTATGCAAGGACGAAGCATATCAACAATAAGTACCACTACATTAGAAGTTTGGTACAGGATGGGATCTTGAAGCTACAATATGTCCCGATCGACGAATAGGTAGTTGATGAGTTAAAAAAGTCTCTTCCTAATAAGAAGATAGAATATCTTAGAAGCATACTTGGTTTGGTTGATATCACTAATATTGTTGATAATAAATGTTTGGAAGATATTTGAGGAGGCATCTTGTGTGATACAAAATGCTTGGGAGTACATTTGGCCAACATATGTGTTGATGTCTAGTTCCTGAAGTAGGGAGGGTGGCATTGGTCATAGAGCTCTGACCTTGCATTATGCACCTAGTTCCCTTGGTTGATAGTTAGCAGTAAGCCTGATGGTACCTAGAGAGGTTGAAAGCTTTAGTCCATATTAGTCCCACTTGGATATATTTCCCTGGTCAAGAATCTAGTCCATCGCATTGTGTGTGCCTAAACTCTTCGTAGTTCTAATGTTTGGAGATCTTCCTTGTACTTGTATATACATGTGTAAATTATGAATACCTTCCTAGTTAAGAGGGAGTGTTGAAGAATGTAATTAATTTCAGTCTTCATATTTTAGTCATTATGAAATGTATTTATTATTATTACAATGACTTATTAAAGCATGAGTTTCATGCTTGGTTCATTTTATAGATCAAATTCCCCATTGAAAACCTCTAGGTTTTATATTGAGTCATTATAGTCATTATCCATTTAATGAGACCCTTCTTGGGATTTTGAATCATGTAAAAAGAATTATTATTGAGTCAAATGTGTAATTTGTCACCTCCACACCAAGTCAGTCCTTTCTTGACGAAGTCGGCCTACAAGAGGACAATTTGACCCATAGAAGAGGCTATATATAGAAGTGCAGTTCGATGTATTTTCTCAACAACTCAACAAGTTCGATACTAAAGAAGGAAGTGTAGAAAGAAGTTCAAGGAGAAGAAGGAAGGATTGTAGAAGAAGAACAAGTCAAATTTTCTGGGCTATCTCTCTCTCTCTTTTATGCGAAGTTACTGGGATATTTTTAGGGTCAAAGTTCTACTGCTGGGAAGGTCAAAGTTCTAGATTTACTGGGTCAAAGTTCTGCTACTAGAAAGGTCGAAGTTTTGGATTTGTTAGGTAGAAGTTTTGATACTGGGAAGGTCGAGATTCTGGATTTTCTGGGTCGAAGTGTTGTTGCTGCAGGGTCGAAGATCTAGATTAAAGTTGCTGGAAGGAAGGGTTGACCTGGTAGTTGGAGGAAGTTTGTGTCTAGGTTGAAGAGTATTGGATTATCTCGTCTTAACTACTGAAAGAAGAAGTTTGACTGGGTTTTCTCCTAGATAGGGGTTTTTCCTTGGCTAAGTGCCTACATCCTGTGTCTCTTTTTCTGTTGATCTTTAAACAAAAATAATTTGGTAATTTCTTGATGAAAGATAATATAATAAAGAAGTAAAAGAAGCCAACATAATTCATGTCATTTTCAAGAAAGATAAATCAAACCCTAATTTTACTAGCATTGATTTCTCAACATCAAGTAGTTTTAAATAATTTGCATGGTTTCAAGTGGTTTTCAATAATTTGTATGGTTTCAAGTGTTTTCTTTAATTTTTGTTACATCTCAATTTTTAACTACATGGTAAATTACTTTCAATGCTTATTTTATCTTAATTTTATTGTTTAATTCTCCATTTGTTTATGGTTTTCAATCATATTTCTTAATGCATACAATATGGAGCAAGTAATATGAGAAGTGAGACAATTTGAATTATCTGTATTTGCATGAACTTCTTGTTCTATCAATGTCTGACATCTTTTCCTCATCCTTAATCTATATTTCTCTCATATTTCCTCTGTGGATGGAAATTTATTTCCTTTTCTAGATCAAAATCTCCAATTTCCTATGTTTGCTGTGAATCTTTGCGTAATTTCCATGCTCGAATGTTTGCTTCTTTTTTTTCACAATCAAATTTAGAAACTAAACTATTTGTTGACAGTAGAGGCTTAATCGAGCTATATGCTTAATCGATCCCTTGAGCTGTATGATCTGCCATCAATACCATTAAAAAAAAGTTGGTAAGGTCGATGGTGAGTTGGATTTTTAATGGCTCGATCGGGCCGTTAGTTAACCATGGATGCCGCTTGATCGAGGGTTTATTTAACGCTCAATCAAGCAATTTGAGTTTTGAATTTAAGCACTTGATCGAAAAACGCTCAATCGAGCTGCAACCCCATTTTGTACCTTATCGAATTTAGGGAAAAATTTGTCCTTAAGTGGTGGAGTTGATCACATTGGATTTGTGAAAGAATATTCTATCCAATGGCATATGAATTTGACACTTTTGAATTCATATGATATTTTTCGTCTAATTTCTTTTAAACATAACGCTTAATTTTTTTTGGACAATTTCAAAGGGACTGAATAAAAAATCAATAACATAAAATATACACAATGAAAACTTTTCAAAGAATACCACTATCTTCATTTACGAGTCCTCTTCAAAAGGGTGCTCTTGGTTTTTCAATTTATTTAAAGAGTTGAAAAAATCTTACGTGAACACATTTGTCTCCAAAATGCAATTAAAATGTTACTTCACCAACTTCAAAAAATAAAAATAAAAATATAATTTTTGCATAAAAAAATAAATTTGTAATATGAAAAACTTAGTTCTATCTCTGTCATGATTATATATATCTACACGCATATCTCTTAAGTTTTACGAAAATTTTCAAGGAAATATATTTCATTTAATGGAAAATTGAGAGATTATACAACACTAATTTTTTTGCAAAAAATATCATTAGGACGACAACATAATTATCCACATATTGTCTTTTTACTTGAAATCAAAATTCACAATTCTTATATGAATTTTGAGGGGTGCAATTTGATAAAAGAGGAAAAAATTGAAATTTAATCACCACATTTGGCTCAAAACTGTAACCCTTCTTCATGATTTCACCCCTTATTCCTCCATAATGTCTCCTCTCTATACGTCTTTCACCTTTTCCTCCTAGACAAGGGGAGCATATAATCCCTCAGAACGTGTCCCACGTTGTGGCATCCGTAGCACCTGAAAGGGATGCCCTCATAGTCCAAAATCTATCTATGGGAGATCCCTCGATAAGTGATATTCAACTTTGCTATCAAACCCTCTCGAGAATCAAAATTAACCATGATTCTAGCAATTTCCATTCTTCCACTTTCTTCATAGGATCTGTCAGCTTCCATGAAAGATCCCAACATATCACCAATGATTTTGAAGACATCCTAAGACCAAAACGGAGGGGGTAAACTTGGAATCCTCACCCATACTAGCCCATAACCTAGTTTTTATGTGCTAGAGTCAAATAGTGGATTCCACCTTTTCATTAAGACCAGTGCCAAATCAATTCTCCGTGTTTTACCTAGCACCCAATTGAAAACTTCCACATTATTGAATTTAAGCATAAACGAACCCCATGTGAGAGTTCTCACCACAAGAAATTCTTTGAGCTCCTTCACCCATTTCGCCTCAATCCATTAAAAAATATTCTCAACATTATTTTTTTTTCCTTGAACATGGCTTACCACCACACGTTCAGATGTCTCCATGACATCCCCAAATTAGACATTTTATCCTAATGCCAAATTCTCAAATTCTGATTTTACGCTTGTACACTTTAATTTCTTCTACTTCTTTCCAGGATGCACCAAGGCCTCTGGGTTTGGCCGAGAAATCAGGTTTTCCTCTGCCTTTGCATATATTACACCATTTCGATCCCTCACTCTATTAGAGGACGCCACAAAAGGATATCCATAATTCACATAACTAGAAGGACCCTCAAAATGAAACCCTTCTAACTTGAGTGAGAAACCCCTATTTAAAACCTCTCCTAATCTTTGTGAGCTGCTAGTAGAGAATGGTTCAAAACCACAACTCCCCAACTCATCCCCTCCCTGCTCAACATAAAAAAAATGACACTTGGAAAGAGCTATTGAACGAAGTTTCCTGGGGGAAGTTGTGGATTACATTCGCACTTGTGTCTGAAATAAGGGCATGAAACCCCAACGAAAACGTCTCCTCAAAAAACCAAAGACAACCCATAACACTCATCAACAGTACACACCATTGAATGAGGGGAGAAACCACTAGAAGTCGATGTTACCGATTCTAGAGTTGGTATGTGTTAGCACTCTAGGAAACTCTCCTAGGTTGCAGCTCGGAGATGCCTGGTAACATATAATCTTCAATATTGTACTCAGAACTATTGGAATGGATGATGATTTGGATCAAGCCAGATAACCATTTCAACTATGTTTTTACTCAAGACATGCATGAACACCCTCAGCTTACAAGGCTTTAGACCACTAATGCTCAATAGTTTGTAGATTCAATGAATGGATGGAGAATACTGACCATACCAACAGATGCATATATATAAACACATATGAATGGTTAGCTACAGGCAACAAATGAGAATACTGATTGTACTGGCAGATGCATATATAATAACACATACGAATGGCTAGCTAAAGGAAGTAAAGAAGCTTGCAAATCTAATTTATCAATGCAAAGATAAGATGACAGTTATCTAGCATTAGATACAAAAGAAACATGAATAAACTATCCAAGTGCAAGCTTAGAACAGAAAAGAAATGGACATTGAAAATATAACAGTAAAAGAAGCTTGTATTACTAATGAATGCAGATGAGAAGTGAGTAGCAAAGTCTCATTAGTATCCAAAAGTTGAACTTGTATTACATCTTACTTTTAGATATTTATAGCTTTTTTATAATGCTCTCAAGCCTTCTGAGGCTCGAGAGGTCTCAATCTATCTGATCTGTCTTCTTATCAACTTTGATGCCTAGCATGGCTCGAAGGTTTCTTCTTCTGACAGAAGAATAACCGCATTCAGATATTTTGGGTAGTTTTTTGCGCTGTCTGGGAGCTCTCTCGTGCCAGAGATGCCCCATCATGTTTGTTTTGATGAGCTACGCTAGGCTATTGATGCGTTGTGCTACTCTGTGGCCCCTTTTATTCCTTTTCGGTCTCTATTTTCCGGCGGCCTGCCTCTCGGACTCTGTCATGTAGTGGAATGGGTCTTCGGGCCTCTGTAATCCCTTTAAAGGTTTCATTTGATTGTTTCCTATATTCACACAGAAAACGCTGCAATCACTGATAAATCTTGCCTTCTCTGTGTACTTTTTGGACTTCAAAAGTCCTCAAAAATGACTTATTCTCCTCTCGGGTCCACCCTTGCAGTGATAACAAATCTCCACCATTGATTTGGGAGTCCTAGATCCAACGGTGATGATCCATTTTGGGCGCCTCTTTTGTACTGGAGTTAACTGCCCGATGAGGGCAGTTTTCTCTCTCCTCGTCCTGGACACGTGGTGGCCATTGTATGGCATCGGGCAGAGTTTGGCCTAAACCACTTATCACCTATGGCTCCCCTGAAATCCTGCCGGTTTTTTCATTTTCCCTTTATATTGGAAATATGTCGAAACATTGGAAATTATGAAAAAACAACCCTGGCGAACTTGAAATGTTTATATATTTCATTCCCTAACCCTTTCGAGTCCGGGCCTCATCACATTGATGCCGCTCTATGTCTCCCCTTTGTATTTCATTTAAATAACAAAAACATACAAAAATACATTAAAAAATGGCTTTTGCGGAATTCAAATTTTATGTATTTCCCTTCCTAGATCCTTTTGGGTCTAGACTTCATCACAATTGGCGTTGCCCTGAGGTTCCTTTGTATTTCATTATATAATGAAATACATTAAAATGCATTAAAAAAGGCTTTGGCACGGACTTGAAATCTTATGAAAAATCATCTATAATGTCGTTGGGTCTGGCTCATCGGGTCGCACATATGTATATGCAAAGGCCCCACCCCATGGTCAGCGCCGATAGCGATCCTGCGACGCGATGTGGGCCGTCGATATGCGCACCTGATTAATGGTCCACATTGCATCACTGATCGCAATTGCAACTTCCATATTGTCTGCGCCGATACCGCCGATTTTCTTCCATCGATTGCGACCCGCTGATCTGATCATCGACGATTGCTGATTGGTGGTGTCCAGCACTGATTGCCACTGCCTGCCTATGCCAATCAAATCCGACGATGTGATCCACCACTTAAATCTGGACCGTTGATCGACCAGATCTAACGGCTGTTGTGCCTTCTCGGTTTTAAGCCTGTGATAATGGTTTTTTTATTGTTTAAATGCATTTTTTGCCTCCCGATAGTGCATTTCTGCCCTTCCAAGGGCTCTCCTCCCTCGCTTGTTTCAATTTTTTGATGATCTTGAGCACTTTTGAAGACTTAGGGAGTGCTTTGGAGCATATTTGGATCCATTTGCATGAATTTAAGCAAACTTTGGAGACTTTGGGAGTGTTTTAGATCCATTTTTGGGCCAAACACCAACAAAGCTAACACTGGCTCCTTCTGGGGATGAAAGCCTCCCTGTGAGGTTTCAAGAACTACAGAACAATGCCTTTCCTATAAAAAAACAAGATCAAATATTCCTCCTAGTGTTGCATTGGGCATGGAGTCTATTTAGCATGAAATAAAAACTTGAAAACAACATATTTACAATACCAAGGCTTGAAAGCCTTAACTGAAATAAATTTCGAAGAACTGCCCATTGACTGGGCCATCAAAAGCATCTTCTCCTTCCTTTAATGTATCCCTTTTGAGAAAATAGTCACCAAACTGAAAATTGACCCTTTTTACATTTCTATCAAAGGTTTCTTTATCTTGGTCAATGTGTATATCAGTAAAGTCATTAAAGACTTGCAAAATCCTATTGATTTGATCACCTACTTCAAAAAATTTCTAGCATTTGGTATTATCAGGCAGAGATGGTCTATGTTTCACCTCATCTCTATATGCTTTTAGACTTGGATGTTTTTCTTGGAAAGTTTTGTACACCCGTTGAATGATAAGGTATGCTTCATACTTTGTTGTGTCATTTGTGACTTGAAAAGTTAATATAAAAGATGAATCAATGTATTCCTCTGTGGGGGACACAAGGAATTCACCTATTCCTACAGCTTCCTTAGAGCAAGCCCCATCAAAGAACATGTCCCAAATCTGTGGGCCTTCTTCCTCTGTGATCTGGCAAACTAGTTTTTTAAGCTACGTAGAGGCCAACTGATAAGGCTTGGTAATTTCAAGACCAAGCTTATCCATGACAGCCTTGGGCATTGGATTATGGCTGGCTCCAGTGTCCAGAAGGAAATTATGAAGGATTTTATCATGAATAGTCAGAGAGACAAAGAATGATGGGGAGATGTCTTCATAATTTTCAATCATTGGGCTGAGAATAACAACTGTTTGGTCATCTTGCAGATTTACATAGTCAGAGGAAGCTTGGATGGCACTAGGCTCAGCAGCCTCAAGGATAGATTTCTTGAAGGACTCATTCTTCATTGGTTCAATCAGAGGCCTAGGTACTTTTGGCTTTTGAATTTCTGATTGAAAACTGAAAGAAGAAGGGGACTTGTCAAGGCCTCTTACCTCTATGGCTGGAGCTTTGAGGATGATAGGATCAACTATTGGTTGCTTCTGCTTATTAGCTTATTGTTCTGCAGGGACAACAACTTTATGAATAGGAGTCTCCCTGGCATTATTCATCTTTGACCTCGGACTATATTTGTGCTGTTCTTTAGTTTGTAGAACAGTTGCACCGTTCCACTCTTGGCTGATCTGGTCATTGAATAATGACTTCTCATAGGCAAATTTGGTTAAAAAAGTGGCACTTCCTTTGTCTTCCATACAATGGATCTCATCATCTTCCTCAAACTGCTCTTCTTCCATGACTGCATTCTGAAAAGGGACCTTCACCCTTTGGTCTTCATTGGCATCTTTGTTTCTTTGCAGGATCTGCAACTGGTCATTTTCCCTTCTATATGGATTTGGATTTGGAGGAGCAAAGGTATTAGGAACCCTTCCTTTCCCAGAATGCTACTCAACCTTTAATTTGGAAACTTCAGAGGCTAATGACTCTATCATCTTGGCCATTTTATCGATCTTGGGATTTGAAGATGATGAAGGCTCGCCCCTCTGTCTCCTTCTATCAGCATTACCTTTGAGCTTTTCTGTAGCCATGATGTTTGATTCTACTTCCAGGGTTGCATCTTGCATATCAGCCAAAGAAGCACATCGCCTCTCCCTCAATAGTAAACAGAAGTTAGAGTCAAAGGCACTGGCATAGATGAGTCTAGCAAAGGTAGTGGTGGGTTTTAATTCAGCTAGTATCTTGCTGTAGATGCGGTTAAATCTCTTATTAAAATCAGACAGTAGCTCACCATTTTCTCTCTTTAAGTTCCCAAACTCAGTGTGGTAGTAAAGGAGATCCTTCTTATCCCTCCAATGCTTTAGAATTGCATCATCTAAAGCCTCAATATCTGTTATATATCTTGGGGTCAGTTCTCTGAACCATTTTCTAGCCTCTCCATCCAGGCTTTGGACAAAGACTCTCATCCAGACATCATCTTCACTAATGTCCAAGTTATCAGCGTAGTTATATAATGAATCTAGATGTTCTTCAGCTAAAACACCTTTAGTCCTAGTGAACTTAGGCATATACTTCTGATACTGTCTAGTAGGCATAGCATTCAAAGGAGTGGGCAGTATTAGAGGTCCACACCTAGCAGCTATGATTCTTTCCATTTTGGTAGGTGCTTGTGGACCTGCCATAGCTGTGGTGGCTAAAAGAGTACTGGCAGTTTGAATGATAGAGGGTTGAGGAGTGACTGATAGGACTAAAGGAGTATGATGGATAGGAGGTGAGGTTTCCTTTGGGCATACAACAAAAGGAGAACCTAAAGAATAAGGAGCTTTATGAATCTCTAAGAGTTTTTCTTCGCTGCTATTATTAGAAGCTATACTCTCAACATATATTTGTTCTATTACAGGCCTTCCTTGAAGAGATATAGGAGATTGTTTAGGTTTACCTGAACCTGATGCTCCTTTCTGCAATAACTTTCTTTCTTTGATGATCTTTTCAGGGTCAGGTACTGGGTCAGCTTGTGACTTCTGAGGATTTCTTCGAGTATGCCTCACAAACTGAGCCAGAACTATGATGTGGAGTCACCAAGAGGTTCGACCTCCATTAGAGTCGCCAGATAGATGATTACAACCAAAAAAGTGCCCAGACTTTGTCTATCATCAAAGCTGGATCTATGTCATTTCCCAGGGAAGCTAAGCTTCAGTTTCCTCTCCCCGACAACAACACCAATTATGTTATCACTCCAGGAAACTCTCCTAGGTTTTAGCTCAGAGATGCCTGGTAACATATAATCTTCAATATTGTTCTGAGAACTATTGGAATGGATGATGGTTTGGATCAAGCTAGATAACCATTTCAACTATGTTTTTACTCAAGACATGCATGAACACCCTCATCTTACAAAGATTTAGACCACTAATGCTCAATAGTTTGTAGATTCAATGAATGGATGGAGAATACTGAACATGCCAACATATGCATATATATAAACACATATGAATGGCTAGCTACAAGCAGAAAATGAGAATACTGACTGTACTGGCAGATGCATATATAATAACACATATGAATGGCTAGCTACAAGTAGTAAAGAAGCTTGCAAATCTAATTTATCAACGCAGAGATAAGATGACAGTTATCTGGCATTAGATACAGAAGAAACATGAATAAACTATCCAAGTGCAAGCTTAGAACAGAAGAGAAATGGACATTGAACATATAATAGTAAAAGAATCTTGTATTACTAATGAATGCGGATGAGAAGCTTGAGTAGCAAAGTCTCATTAGTCTCCAGAAGTTGAACCTGTATTACATCTTACTTTCAGATATTTATAGCCTTTTTACAATGCTCTCAAGCCTTCTAAGGCTCGAGAGGTCTCAATCAATTTGATCTGTCTTGTTAACAACTTTGATGCCCTCTAGGCAGCATGGCTCGAAGGTTTCTTCTTCTGATAGAAGAATAACCAAATTCAGATATTTTAGGTAGTTTGTTGCGCTGCCTGGGAGCTTCTCGTGCCAGAGATGCCCCATAATGTTTGTTTTGATGAGCTGCGTTGGGCTATTGATGTGCTGTGCTGCTCTGTGGCCCCTTTTATTCTGTTCCGATCTCTGTTTTCCGGCGGCCTGCCTCCTAGACTCTGTCATGTAGTGGAATGGGTCTTCGGGCCTCTATAATCCATTTAAAGGTTTCTTTTGACTGTTTCCTATATTTACACAAAAAACGCTGCAATCACTGATAAATCCCGCCTTCTCTGTGTACTTTTTGTACTTCAAAAGTCCTCAAAAATGGCTTATTCTCCTCTTAGTTCTGCCCTTGCAGTGATAACACATCTCCATCATTGATCTAGGAGTCCTAGATCCAACGGTGGTGATCCATTTCGGGTGCCTCTTTTGTACTGGAGTTAACCGCCTGATGAGGGCGGTTTTCTCTCTCCTCGTCCTAGACACATGGTGGCCATTGTATGGCATCGAGGAGTTTGGCCTAAACCACCTATCACCTTTGGCTCCCCCGAAATCCTGCTGGTTTTGTCATTTTCCCTTTATATTGGAAATATGTCGAAACATTGGAAATTATGGAAAAACGGCCTTGGTGGACTTGAAATGTTTATATATTTCATTCTCGAACCCTTTCGGGTTCGGGCTTCATTGCAGCCGGCGCTACCCTGAGGTTCCTTTGTATTTCATTATATAACGAAATACATTAAAATGCATTAAAAATGGCTTTGGAAAGGACCTGAAATCTTGTGAAAAATCATTTATAATGCCGTTTGGTCTGGCTAATTGGGTCGTACACATGTATATGCAAAAGCCCCACCCCATGGTCAGCGTCGATAGTGATCCTGCGACGCGATGTGGGCTGTCGATCTACGTGCCTGATCGACGGTCCACAATGCATCGTTGATTGCAGTCACAACTTCCATATTGTTTGTGCCGATACCGCCGATTTGCCTTTGCCGATTACGACCCATCGATCCGATCATCAGCAATCGCTGATCAGCGGTGTCCAGCACCGATTACCACTGCCCGCCTGAGCCGACCAGATCCGCCAATGCGATCTGCCGCTTAGATTTGGGTCGTTAATTGGCCAGATCTAACAACTACTGTGCCTTCTTGGTTTTAAGCTTGCGATAATGGTTTTTTTACTATTTAAATGTGTTTTTTGCCTCCCAATAGTGCATTTCTGCCCTTCCAGGGGCTCTCCTCCCTCGCTTGTTTCAATCTTTGGATGATCTTGAGCACTTTTGAAGACTTAGGGAGTGCTTTGGAGCGTATTTGGATCCATTTGCATGATTTTAAGAAAACTTTGGCAACTTTGGGAGTGTTTTGGATCCATTTTTGGGCCAAATGCCAACAAAGCTAACAGTATGGATGAAAAAATCCTTGATTCTGGAGTGTCAGGTGTCGCCCTAGTCTACATACCAAGGGCCTGAGGTGGCATATCTACCAAGATGGAGACATTTTCAAAAGGGTCAATGGAGTAATCCACCTCATCCTCCATCCCACTGTCTCTCTGCATCCTATACTCCCCTAAATTGTTAGCAACAACAAAGGGTTTGAATTCGTCTTCACTCTATCACCCACCAACTTCATATGGTTTCTGACTCCCAACTTATAATTATTTAAAATACATGTTTAAATTATAATTTTAAATATATAAATAGATTTAGTATTTTGATTTTTTTTATTAAGATTTAAATTAAGTAAATTACAAAATTCATATTTAAATCCAACAAATCTCTATCAAATTTTATACAAAATTTATTTAAAAAATATGAAAAAAGACAATTTCTTATTCACATAGACAACTATCTTTAATTTAATAATATAAAATTATAAAATTTAACATCCAATAAAAATGAAATTATAACTTATAATCATTTAAGTTATATTTTTAAATATATAAATAAATCTATTCTACAACTCAATATTGAGTTGATGAGTGCCTCTTTTAATATACAAATAATACATTATCTGGATAAAAAAAATGTCAATTATAATAAAAAATATACATGCTCAGCATTGAGTTGATACATGTCTTTTTTAAAATAAAAATAAAGCATTCGATAAAAAAAAACCCCAATTATAATAAAAATATAAAATTTGAATAATTTAATTAAAAACACCATAAAATATCAATAATTCATTTTTACTCTACTAAATATATTCACTATAAATACTACAACCCAAATACTTTTCTTTCACTCTTGTTATAAATAAAAAAATTCCATATATAAACCAAGGATGTATAACTCCGACATCTCAGAAAGATCCAATCTATTGAAAAAAAATCTTTTAATACTTTTTCACTCTTAAAAAAGGTTTATACCAAAATAAATTTGAACTCTCTTAATACTTGAAACTTTTTTTTTTTTTTGCTAAGGCAAGAGCAGATCCTTCTATTCAATGAAAAAAGACAAATATTATACAAGAGTCGACCACGGCAGTCAAGCCCACTAATATGACAAAGCGAGCCTAGGGTCGCGGGCCCACCAAACCAAACTAACAGTTCAAAACTACCCATTGAATCCTATGCTAGAGATCCAGCGGAAGAAAAACATATCGGGTGGCCAACAAGCACACCGTTTCACAAGCAAATCGGACCCAATGAACCCAATAGACCATAATTTATAATCATATCGGGTCCATTTTTGACATAACCTTCGTTTACTTTGACCACCCGAAATCCACCATTTGCGCGCGATTCCAGTGAGCTCGTGTGAACAACTCGAAACATAACCTCTGTTTCGGACCCACCAACATGCACGCTTAATCTTGACCGTGTATTGTCCTCACTTGATCCAACGGTTAAGGATCATATCGCTCGGACTAAAAGCCCCGATAATTACCGCGTGATGAGGGCGGTAATTCCTCCCCACCCTAAGCCATGTGTTGCATGGTGAGTGGAATCGCTCCCGATTGTGAAAAACTGCTTCCGGCTTGATGAGAATGCGATAAACTAGAAACCACCCTGAGGGCAGTAAATCTGCCACAGGAAGAAAAGCTGGGGTTTTGCTTCTGCCGAGAAAGTCAGGACTCCAGCATATGGGCCAAAGGAAGATGAAGATCCCTCCTTTAAGCCATCCCCCTGAGACTTCTGGTTTGCTGTTACCAGGGTTAAGGAGGCCGACATAGACCTGCATCCAAAAAACGACCTCACTAATTTTATAGCACTTCATAATAATCAACTAGACCCCGTCTCTGGGGCTCTGTTTCAGAACACCTTTTTGTCCTCATCCACTTGATCAAGACACTACTTCCTTAAACTGTTCTGAGGCATCTCTTGCCAGCTCAACTTGACCCTGCTTTTGGTGCATAGCACGCCTTGATTAGCCAGAATGTCTGCCAATTTATTAGCCATCCTTCGCACATGAGTGAAACTCACGGTGCGTAAGTCCATGAGGTGAAATTGGATCCTTTGAAAGACTTGAAGTAGCCTCCAATGTCTTGAGACTTTTTCCGCCTCTGTGCCACAGCAGATTCTCTTGACCGAGTTAATGATCAACTCAGAATCAACTTCAATTATAATATTCTGGAGATTATCCTGCTTCAGGAAACCTAAACACTGCTCAAGAGCCATTAATTCCGCCATATTGTTTGTAGCTCTTCCCAAATGGAAATGAAAAATAAAAAGGATACAGCCCTTTTCATCCCGTAACACTCCAAAACCAGCAATGCCTGGGTTGCCTTTAGAGGCCCCATCAATGTTGTATTTTAGAAAACTCTGAGGGGGAGGATGCCAATGATCTAGCTTATTTTCCAGATTCATTACCTTCTTGTCCATTCCCAATGGTATAAGCCCTTGCATACCCAACTAAAGGAGTATTTGCATTTCATTTTCTGAAGGTGGATTCTTTGGGGAATTTTGCACTATAGTGCCAACCGTCTCCTTGAGCTGTCTTAAGATCTGCTCAATAATATGTTGGGGGGGAACTTTTTACATTTTTGAAGATTTTATTGTTCCTTTCTTTCCGGACATTCCAAATAATGAAGCTTGGAGTTAAAGCCCAAGCTGAGCGAAGAAACTCATAATCAGAGAAGTTTCATCTCCAGTTATTTAGGGTATTGATAATGTTTCCTTTGCCCCTGTCTGTCTGATGGAAAATTGTGGCAAAAGTGTCCCACACCTTGGAGGTGAAAATGCAGTTATTGAAAAGGTGCTCCATTGTTTCCTCTTAGGTTTCACAGAGCTGGCATCTAGAAGGTCCCAGAACACCCCTCTTCTGAATGTTTTCCCAGGTCAAAATTTTCTTATGATGTACCAGCCACATGAAGAGTTTAATTTTCATCCAACCTTGATGCCTCCATAGGTTCTGCCAAACCCTGTTCGGTACAATGGAATCCAGCTCAAGGATTATGCTCTTTGCCTCCTTAAGATTGAAGGTACCTTCATTATTGTTGCCCCATCTAAGTTGGTCGTGCCCCTCTGAGACAAGAATCTTCCTTTGGTCCAACATTGTCAGTGGTGCATCTGCTTTTGCCTTCAAGGGGTTACCATCCCCGAATTCTAAATACTTCCAAGTTCTCCATTTTTCTTCATTATTGGTTTGATCCCATAATCGTTTACCCTGAGAAGCCCTTTGGTATCCATTTCTTTCTTGATGTCCAGAAAGTCCTCTCTTATTAGTGTAGGTTCTTGTTGCCATTCATCCTCCCAAAACAAAGCAAGATCTCCTTCTCCGATTTCCCAGAAGTTATATTTTTGCACTAAATCTCTATTCTCCCATGGCTTATTCCAGATGTGGGAGCCTTTTATGTTGCATGTCATCCTTATTAGATCGTTATCTTGCCAAGTACTGGTGTATTTTTCTTTCCAAATACTAGCCCACTGTGCCTTTGGATATTTTACCCAACGCCACCACAATTTTTCCCCTAAAACCTTGCTGAGTGCTTTTGGATCATCCAATCCAAGACCCCCATGGTTTTTTGGTTTGCAAATCTTATCCCAGGCTACCAAGGCCCATTTCTTTCTCTCCTCCCCTTACCCTAAAGGAAGTCTCTTTGAATGGTCTTAAATTGTTGCAAAACTCCTTTTGGAGCTAGAAGTGCTGAAAGCATGAAGACGAGGATTGATTGTAGAACAGATTTTGTAAGCACCAACCTGCTTGCCAAGTTTAAAGATATGATAGTCCATTTCTTGATTTTATCCTGCATCTTATTAATCATTGGCTCCCAAATGCTCTTGTGCAAGGGTTTATCAGTGAGAGGAACTCCCAGGTAGTTGGAAGGAAGGACATCCCTTTGAAAACCCAGAATTCTGGAGATATTTCTCTGAATAGCAATATTAGTATTGAAGAAAAAATCTTCGATTTGGATACATTTACTTCCATACCTGTAGCCATAGCAAAGTCATGCAGGATTTGTTTATAAGCAAGAGCTTCTTTAACCGTGGGGATTCCCTGCAGCGTAGTGTCATCAACAAATTGTTGATGGGTCAAAGCTTGTCCAGTCTCAGAAATTTGGAGACCCTTGATGTTACCCACTTCTTTCGTATGCTTGATAGACCGACCAAGTCCTTCCATCATGAGGATAAAGAGAAAGGGAGAGAGCGGATCTCCCTGTCTGAGGCCTGTTGAAGGAGTAAAAGTCTTGGAAGGAGAACCATTAACCAGAATTGAAAAGCTAGAAGAAGTAACCAGTGCCATAACCCATCTTACCCAGTTATGATCAAAACCAAAGGCTAGAAGGACCTTCTTGATATAGGTCCAATTCAACTTATCATAAGCTTTGGCAAGGTCCAATTGCATAATCATTCCCACCTTCCTATTGCTTAACAATGAATGCACCACCTCATGCACTTGAATGATGTTATTGAGAATTTGTCTACCCTCCACATAACTTGATTGCTACACAAAAGCTAGAGTAGGAAGAAGGGGTTTGAGTCTATTGGCAACAACTTTGGATATTATTTTGTACACCACATTGCACAAAGCTATGGGTCTAAACTGTCAGGGGTCTAAGCATTATCTTGTTTGGGAATCAAGGAGATGAAGGAAGTATTAAGCACCTTCAAAATGGTTCTATTCATCCTGGAATCCTCCACAACATTCAGAATATCTTGTTTAACAATGCTCTAACAAGCTTTGAAGAAATCCACATTGAAACCATCAGGGCCTGGCGCTTTGCCATTCTGCATTTCTTTAATGACCTCACTAACCTCCTCTTCCGTCATTGGCCTATTTAGATTGAAATTATCCTCTCTTGATACCAGCCTAGGTATATGCCTTGTTAAGTCCCTGATATAATGAGCTCTGTCTGCAATGGTCTCTTTTGTTATACCTTGAAAGTGTTGGACTAACACAGTTTCTATCTCTTCATGGGAATTGAGTAGATGACCTCCCTCGTCCTTGATTGAAGAGGTTCTATTATGGGATCTATTCGCCATGGTGGATCTGTGGAAAAATTTGGTGTTTCGTTCCCCTTCTTTTAGCCATTGGACTCTAGATTTTTGTCTCCAAAATATTTCTTCTTGTTTACATAAGTTCTCCCAGTCTTGATGAAGTTTGGTGACTTGATCATTTCTGACTCTATCAAAGCCATCTATGATAAGGGTTTGATTGAGTTCCTACATTTTGTCTTCAACAACTTTTTTCGCTTCAAAAATATTGCCAAATTCATTCTTGTTCCAGTCTTTGAGTCTGAGCTTGATGTGTTTTAGTCTTTTGTGGAGCAAAAACATTCTTTTTCCCTGAATATGCAGATCTTCTGTCCACCATCTTGCTATATTGCTGATAAAATCTGGGTGGGTGAACCAGATATTCTCAAATCTGAAAGACCTGTTCTTAGGGTTACCAATACCCTGTACCTCAATTTGTATAGGCTAATGGTCGGAGCCACCAAAGGGGAGAATTCTCACTATCATTTCCTTGTCAGTGAGCATAAGGTCCTCTGAAATTATGAATCTGTCTAACTTTGAGGCTACTTGAGACTCCCCTCCTCTCTTGTTGTTCCATGTAAAGAGGCCATTACTCATATCATTGTCAACTAGCTTCATATTATCTATGAAAGCTTGAACTGCTATAGAATCTTTGCTTAAAGTTCTTGTTCCCCTTTTTTTTTTCCGAAAGTGATTTGATCATGTTGAAGTCCCCACCCATGATCCAAGGTACTCCTGCATGTCTGTCTCTTAGTTCCACAAGAGAATCTAGAAACCTGAGTTTATCATCCAATCTTTGGGGGCCATAAACATTCGTGACCAGATAAGTCTCCCTATCTCCCACAGGCTGAATAACCACTGGTAAATAATTCCTAGATGCCTCGACACCTATTATGTCAAACTTTTGGGGGTTCCAAAGAGTGAGAATGCCTCCTGCTGTATTATCTACTTTGACTTCTAGAAACTCAAATTTATTGAGCCATTTGCTGTGAATTTCTTTTATTTTCTGAATGGAACATTTAGTTTCCTGGATAAAGATCATATCTGGAGCTTCTTATTTCATTCTATTGCTAAGTAATCTTTGTTTCCTTTTACTACCTAGACCTCTTATATTCCAAGATGTGAACTTCATTATGAAAGGTTTGTAAAGAAGTAGCTGGTTAGGTCTTTCATCTTACCTGAATCTATCATTAGCTTTCCACATTCCATTAATAATTCATTCTGCTTTTTTCTGCCTCTTTTCTTTCCTGGGTTTTTAGGAGCTAATCCTGGTGTGGTTTCCATAGTTTTCACACCTTCATTGCCTTGCCTTTCATTATTTCTTTGCCTTTCCAACCCTTTAGCCTAAGTTTTCCATAGGAACAACTGTTGTACTCTGTTGAACTCCTCTTGAGGTAGTGAGTCTACTCCTCCCATGGTCCCTTGTTTCAAGAACCCTTCCAAATCTAGGTGTTCTCTGTCAAGAATATCCTGCAGTTCATGATCCCCCATATCCATCTCACTCTAGGTCATTTCTTGGTCCATTTCCATTTCTCCATCGCTTAGCGTAGCCTCTTTCTGTTTATTAATACCTTGTGTTTTTTCACCATTTTCTTCTTTCTCCTTCTCCCCTAGGCTGCCTTCCATTGCCTTATCTTCCTTTGCTATCTCTTCATCTTCTTCGAGTACTTGGAACCTGTTCATATTGGCCTGCTGTACTCCAGTTTGAGGTGGCTTTGGCCCTCTTTTACCCCCTTTTCGTCTATATCCCACTTTGTGAAAGTTGTCAGTATCTTTCACTGTGGTAGCTTTACTTTTATTCTCTATTTTTCTGAGAGGGTAGTCTCTAAATACCTGACATCTGAAAGGAATGTGTTCATAATCTACTGTTTGCACCCATTCTTCATCAAAAACTTCCAAGATGACCTCATCCGGTAAAGCTCCGGAGAGATCCATTTCCACACATATTCGTGTGAAGGAAGTATATTTTCCCCTTCTGGTGGCCTCAGAAGCTTTGACAAAATGTCCTAATTTGTTTCCTATGGCAGATAATGATTCAGTTTGCCAGTAATCAAGAGGTAGGGAGTAGAGTCTTACCCAGATCGGTACTGAAGTGAAAGTCTCTCGCTCCGGGACAAAATTCATCATCCACGGCTGCATGTAGAGGCCTGCAGCTGCATAGAAGTAGGGCCCTCCTTCAAACACCCTGTCTTTGTCCTCGATGTTTGTAAAGACCACAGTGAAGAAACCCTTTGACCCAAGATGTAAGTCTATGCCTCCTTTTGGTTTCTAGTGGTATTTAATCCATGCTTGTAGTGCCTTTTCAGTGGGCCATAATCCCATGAATTTACAAATGCTAGCATAGGTCTTCATGTGGTCCCTGTGCACCTGCAGAGCAGGGTCATTTAAAATTACTCTGGGTGTAACCTCAGCCTTGGGTTTACATGGCCCCTTTTGCTTTTTGTTGTATGCTCCCTGTTTCTTGTCTTCTTCTTCATTTTCTTTTGTTCTGTTATCTTCCCTTGTGTTGGTTAAATCCTGTTCCTCTTCCATGTTCCTTAAGCCTTCTCCTGAAGGCCCTCTGACAGTTTCTATTGGTTTCTTACCTCGACTGGCCACCGCCTGCTTGTAAGAGGGAGTGGAGCTCCCCTCTTTGCGCCTCTCCATGGAGTTCAACACTTGCAGAAGTTTGTAGCCCTAGTTCTTCGTCCCCGTGCCTTTCACTCTAACAATCCAGACATTATTTATTTTCATGTATTAATCCTGGTTAAATCCTTAATTAAAATAAATTTATACTATTTAATATTTAAATTATAGTTTGAAAAAAAGGCAATTCACGTTGACAACCAGCTTTAACTTAATAATATAAAATTAAAGAATCTCACATGGCATAAAAAGGTATCACGCAACGGTCATACCAAATAAACAGCATCAATTTCAAATTTGATTCGACAACGGTACGGTTTGGACCACAATTAATAATATTCAACAATTAAAAATAAATTCATAGAAATGCCAGAAATAGTGAAAAGAAATTTAAGATCGACCTCTTGAGGCCGAGGGACCCTTTCAAAGTTCGGATTGGATTCTGCATCTGAACCAAAACGATCTCTCACAGCCTTCGCCCCATTGCTGCTGTTTTCCACGGCTTTCACGCAAAACTTTCAGTGATTAGACTAGTAAATCAGTGAATTAGGGGCCAAGATATCAATTAAAAAATGCCGTGGATGTCAAGCCCGCTGCAGAGAGAATTCCAGTATGACATTTGTGTAGAAGAACCTGAAAGGCACAATATTTGTAATGTTCCTGACACTGAAGACGATCTTCAGCTAACGGTCGTCCTTCCGTGCGATCTCTGTCCTCATCATCATCAAAATAATCACAGGTCAGTAAATATTTTCTTTCCTCCTCGTTTACTTTCTTGCTTGCAGGCTTAGTGATTTTTCCAAGTTAATGAAAAGTTTCAAAATTATTTCTTCATTTTTGTACATTTGGCTTGTTTCTTCCGCGTACATAAAATTAATTTTCGAAAATTGTGAAATCGCAGAAAGATTTTCAAATATTTACAGAAATTTAGTGTTTTCTTTAGATGTATGATTTTATGTGTTTTCCTTTCTTTATTCCCTTTACTTCAAGTTCTATTCTTGAATTCTTTGAGTCCGGTTTTTAGATTTTGAACTTTCCTTATATGAATATTATTTAATTTTTTCAAATTTCTGGTATTTAAGGTTTCTGAGTGAATCCGAGGGCCGTGGCGATGATGAATGGCCACAGCTTGCGAAAAATGACAGACATTTGACAGATGAAGAGCTGGATGTTGCAGCGCAGCTGATAGAGTTGAGAAGTCGAACCCGGGATTTATTAGAGGAAATGCTAACGACTTCCATGTATTTTGCCGTTTACAGTATCCTCGAATTCTCCAGTGTGCCAGATATGAAGCGGTCTTGCGTTCTTACTCTCTCGCCGGCCAGGCTTTCGTCAAAGAAGAGGAGAAAAATTAACGTGGAAGTAGATGAAAGGGCTAAGCCCCGGTCTCGAGCTGTTTCTGAGATCATACGCAACCAAGATTTCCAGTCTACTACTAGCCCATTCAAGCGCAAAAAAGCTAAAATTCACTCTTAGATTAAGCTTGGAATGATTTTGCCGGATGAGGATGAGGAACAGATCGCCGGAATCTCTTCTCGAAGATCAAATCTTTCCTTCACCTGATTGGAAATCCTGTTTTTGATACAGACATTTGGTTGGAAATCATGTTTTAACTTTTTACCCAAACATTGGTGATTTTGTAACTCTTTAATGCACACTAATGGCAGACAACATTTTCTCGTTGACTCTTCTGTTCATATTCCGTCAAATGATTGGTTACCATGGCTTACCCCTTTGAAAAACAGGTTGGAAGTTAAATTTTTAGTTTTTTATATTGCAATTATTAATGTAATCTCACTAAATTAACTTATATATTTAAATATAGAAATAGATTTAATATTTTAAATTAATATATATATATATATAGTTATAATTTTTTTTAATTAAATTTTAAATAAAATTAATATAAAATAAATCAAGCTTAGTATAATTTACAGATGAAGTAGTTTTTTTTACGGGAATTCATGAAAATTGGCAAGACAATTTCAAGTTTTTTTGTTATTTAAATTACAATTTTGAATGCATAAATGTCAGGGCTGCATACAATTTAAACTCATATTTTTAAAAATATTAACTTTAGGGGTTTTTTTAGCATGGTGAATTATAATGAGGTATTCTGTACAACTCTCTTGCTCACCATAATTATCTTTTTGTCTTGACCAGCGCTAAAAAGAAGATGAACATTGCTAAGATGAGAATTAATTCTCATGAGCTTCAAAGTGAAACTGGTTGTTGGTCAATTCCCAAAACAATTTGGGATGAAATAATTTGTCACATTTGACATACTAAGAGGGTTGAACATGAAAAACACTTTCTCTTGGATTGTCTAGCTCTTACTCATATTTGTTTTCATTTCCAAAACATTTGCCACACTTATTCATAGGGACGGAGTCACTCACTATTCATATGGTGAGGACCGGCAGGGTGCGTAAGCACACTCGACTGTCAAGGAGGGCCCTCTCCCGGGGGTTGAGCGTTCGTTACCTCACCCTATATTTATTACTTAGGGGCGGAGCCACTCACTATTCATATGGTGAAGACCGGACTACCAACCTTCTTGACTTGTTAATTCAACAAAGCTATAGTAATCTAAGAATACTTATTTCCCTTCTTTTTTATCATAAAAATAAAATATTAAAGACTTTCAATTAATTTCTTAATATCTTAAAATCCAATAGACCACATTAATTTTAATAAATATTAATCATCATCATTAATAATAAATTAATAATAATTTATTTTTTTATAAAATAAAAATAAATTATCTTTTAATTCTCCCTTTATTAACTTTTACATAAATTTATAAAATTTAAAATTATTAATAATAAATTTAAAATGTTAATTAAATATTCAATTACTCAATTTTGCGTTCTTTCACTTCGATTGCTTCAATATTCAATTTGTTTCACGTGCGTGGAAATTCAAACATTAATATCACTGTCCATTTATTTTGTTTTAACTGAATTAAGTTTTATGGGTTCAAATATTATTACATATCCCTTCTATCAAATATAAAGTGCTTTTTAATTCTTGGTGAGGTATTCAATTCTTCATTTAAACAAGCGAATTAAACAAGCTGTGATAGGTAGGAGACCAAACATAACATTATGGTCAAATATACGTAATAATATATTATTATATTATTACTGGACATACATTTATGAGTTGAATTTTCACAGTAATATTTACTAAATGTAGATCCATCGGACTATATTAAAACTTTAATCTTAGATCATCTAAAATCCTTTAAAATATTAAAATTGGGAAGTATTGTTATATTAATTGAAAATTCAGGTTAATTTAAATATTTTCAATTATAAATAAATACATTAAAAATAGGTTAATTTATGTATTTTTAATTAAAACAACTAAGCCTATAATCAATTATAAATATATTCAATAAAATGTAGGTTAATTTATGTATTTTTGATTACTAAGCTTATAATCAAATTTCATATTTAATATTTAAAAAAATTTGAAATTATAGTATTTTTAATTATTTTGTTTGGTTAAATTTCATTTTTTTATTTTTTATGAAAGAGAAATTTACATATTAATTATTTTTTTATATACTTTTGATATATTATAAGGAAATAGCCCCATGGGGTAGGCGAGTTGGTAATCACATTGCGGTGAAGTTCGTTAGAAAGGCGGGCTTCGTACTGAAGATCACGAGTTCAAATCCCCCAGACTAACCCGGAAGCTGTGGAGAGGGGTGGGCGCAGTTTCTCAGGGGTTATAGTGGTAGTGGTCAGAATCAACCCCGTGTTACGCGAATTGCGAGGCTGCTCCAGTTGTCGATTCCTCTGTAACAAAAAAAATATATATTATAAGGAAATTAGATCATTAATATTAATATTAGAGGGGGAGGTAACTCTTAAAAAAAATAAAAATTAGAAACAACTAAATGTTGAGAGAAAGTTTTGTTATCTGTACTATTATTGAATTTGACTTCAAGGACTAGTTGATACATTAATAACAAAAATTTTCCATGGATTTCATTATAATATTTTGCAAAATATCAAAAAATTCAAAACTACATAACATTATTTAGCGGGAAAATATTAATGAGAGGTAGAGGAAAAATTTAATGATTCTTTGGTGTAGTTGGACATTTGTCTTGCCATATCCAACCTTGATTTAGGAAAACCTCTCATCCATAGCTTTGAAGTCTAGCTTCAATTCATCCAACTCAAGTAGAATTTTATTCTTTTTGTCCTCTCTATGAAGCAAAACTCTTCCAAGCAATGTCTTGAGACGTTAATACAAGTTTATAGTGAGCAAATATTGATTTTTCCTCCTGCAAATATGGCCTAGGAATAGCACCTAGTCTTGAATTGTGGCCCTTACTTCAGATTTAAGGTGATATCCTCTTTCAGCAACTACAACCTCCTCAATATCCTAAAGCTCTTGCTAAATGTTCAAATGAGCCCATGCTCTAAACAATCTAGCCGACGATTGCACATGAGAGTATGCACAAGCACTTCCCATCGTGTCTTGACTATATGCTCCATGCATGGAGTGGGATCTTTGTTGAACCATGATGATGAGTATCAAACAAGTGACAAAAGACAAAATCGATGAAAAATTTCAATTATCCCCAAGATTATATTGTCTCACAAACTACCCTATAACTCTCGGAGGAAGGAAACAATGCTTACAGAGTGAGGCCTATGAGCTTAACCTCAACTTCCCATACCATCATGTTGACAACAAAAAAAACACGCCCAAAAGGAGAGTGTCCTATACAATATGAGAGTGCGTACTTAAGCCATGTAGAGAATTCGAGAGGAACAAAAGAGAGGCCATCAAATTCTCCCAAATATTTTCCCAACTATACCACCTTGCAACCTCCCCATGAACTTGCTTGGATTGACCTTCCTTATAGAGAAAGGCCAGGGAAATTAGCCTACAATTTACTAGAATAATTAGACCCTAAACCAAAGAGATATTCAAATCACATTGTAGAATATACCATTGTGTGAGTTACATGAGAGATTTCTCATAATGATAAAGAAGTAAGAAGGGTGAGGGCAGAGAACCAAGCCTTACAAAAATCTCAACCAAAGAGAGAGACTAAAGAGGCTGTAGGCTAGAATGAGAAACCAAGATAAGGTTGGAATAACCAAAAGACCCTGGCCACACTATCCGTGACAAGAAACTAACCGATAATGAAACACCATGTGGACTAGGAATGAGAAACAAGAGAAAAAAAAAGAGTACTAAAGGGATAGTAGATGACAGGAGGATTTGGACCTTCTGGAATAAGAGACCCAAAGCGATGCATTCCTTTTCCTTAAAAAATCAATGAAAAAAAAGAAAAAAACAACAAGAATTAGTGACATGGAAGGAAACATGCCAAAATAGAGATTTCTTACCATTATGTAAGAATTCAATTAGAGATCCAACACCTCCCCCTCTTCCTTGAGCACCTCTATAAATAATTTACCACATACTTGGGTGGATATGAAACCATAATTCTTCATAATGTTGCATCGAAAAAAAATAAAATATTTATAAAGTAATAATTTATATGTTCTATGTTTTGGAGGGTTTTCCAACATATTTTCCGATCTAATTTGTCCATAATCCAGTAGTGCTTTCTTGGAATCACATATTTGATTTGTAAACTCTCCACAATCCTAGTGCCCCAAAGGTTTTTCAAGGTGTTGAATCCATATATGTAATCAAAACTCCATTTTGAACAACAAAAAATAAGATTTGGCCAAATTTTTTTATTATTGGATTCGTACCAAAAAATTCAAAACTTAATATATTTAGACAAAGACTATTTATAATAAAGGGGAGAGGAGGTGGGCACATTCACATAACACTCTATTGGAGATTATGTCCCCATTCCATTTTCATCCATTATTTCATCTTTGGTTGCCCAATCTAAAATTTATGTATTATTATTGTTTTATATATATTTCAAACAATACAAATTGCAAAAATATATATAGTTGAGGGTAAAATAATTTCTATAATCTTGATCTTCAACATAAATTAATATAAAACCACTTTAACTACAAGCCAAACAATAAAACAAACATGGGCTCTAAAAGTAAAAGTTGGATATTTTAAAGAAAAATAATGGATGATTTTTTGTTTTTTTGTTTGTTTGTTTTTTAAGTAAACACCCACAGATTTGTATTATCAAAATAAATTTTACATCAATGAATATAATGGAGATACAAACCAGAAGAGGATCATACTAACACTAAAGAATAATAACATAAAACTAGCTTCATCGTGAAAATTACAAACATTTACGAAAAGACAAATCAAAGAAATTATGCACCCAAATAAGGAGACAAGTGCCCACCACAAAACTTTCATCAACCTTAGAACTTTCATAAACATCGAAACACTAAAAAAATAAACACAATAATCTATAAAAACTGAAATATACACGATGATTTCCTGTTTTAACCATAAATAATATCATCTCTAATTTTTTTATATAAAAATGTTTAAATTAAATGTAAACCTTTTCTATTATATTTATTATGTTTTTATACTAATTTTATTTAAAAATTAAAAAGAATTATTTATTTTTTCTAAATTATTATTATTTAAAATAGATTTATTATTACCACTCAAAAACTATTTATCATCTTTCATCAATAATTGATTATTTGAATATTTTCGAGACTAATTTCTCATAATCATTAACTCGATAATTAGATTTATGTTTTTAAAACTTATTATCATAAAAACACATAATTTAACATAAATCACTGTGTCAATGCATTTGAGAAATCCTAACTCTTTAATTCCTTGATTTAAGAAACACTCCTTCATTACACCTTGATTTAAGAAATATGCTTTAAAATAGAAAATAAGATTATATATATATATATATATAGATATATATTTGAGGTTTAGTTTAATGAGTTGAGTTTTTATCATTAAACAATTTTGCTATTGAAAAATTATGGATTTAATTTTCTCGACACTCTTAAAGTTAGACTTTGTGCTTCTCCATACTTTAATCGAGAGTTAATGATCCTTTTAAATAAATATTCTATAAACATAATAATCACCAATCTCCTAAATCCATAAACTACATTAAAAAAACTTTAAAATAATAAATTAAAACTTTTGAAATTCCAAACCTACTCTACTAGACTACCCAACTTATTTTAACATTTATAACACTTATAACCATGATGTTCTTTTCTCTTTAACAAATCTCCTTAAATACTTAAATCAATTTCCACCGTCACAACGTTCAATTCCCAACTCATATTACGGTTTATTTTATTGACTCCTTAGATTCCACATGCATACCACTTAGAAATAAGATTATTGGGTTGGCTTACTTTCTTTCGACTTCTTTATATTCACCTTTTAACACTTAATCTCTCTTTTAATCTCCATGATTACAAAGAATCAATTTTTTTAATCATCTCTTTACTATATTGTTTTTTGAGTAGATATGATCTTGTAATTGGTGCCAAACGTGCAAACAACATTTAAGAATTTAATGATTATTGTTCATTGTTACATGTACACACAATGATTATGCCATGTTTTGGATAAATAGTTACCTATCCACTTGGTCATCGTTTTGAGATTTAGTGGGATGTCTTCAACGAAACCATTGTAATTAATTAAGCTCTATGGTAATTTCTAGTTGCATGTTATTAAAACAATATTGCCCTTTGACATAATCTTTAGTCATCCAATTATTAGTTAATCATACTCCTTTTAGCAACTTCCCATCAATAAAAAGATTATCAATTATCAATTAATGTTCACTTTGTTATGGTTATATATGTGGCTTCCTAGTTAGTTCTTCTTTTAGTCCATTTTTCTATTTGTTGTTTTCCTTAACCCACTTAGGCTTGGTGGATTACTTATCTAGTAAACTATTTACCTCTTATCCAATGCCTTTTTATAGACACTATAAACTTTTTCTTTTCAACTTATCTTCAACATGAAGATTTAATTTTAGATCAAACCTCCCCTTTATAAGAGTTTTTTTCCCCAAATTGAAACAAATTTTGCAATAGAATTCTTTAAAGCTATTTGGTTGAATCAAATTGTTAAGAATTTTGTATTTACTGATATAGTATTTTATATATTAGTCTTGTTGACTAAAGTCTTGCTAAAAAATTGAATCATAATTATACTAAGCATTTTGTTGTTAGATCCACCTCTTAAGTATACCTCTTATATGTTTTCCTTCTTTACAGGTTTAACCAAGCTTACTAATATTACTTGTATGTCATTTTTACAAGTATCTCCCGTTTTGGATGTCGTGGTCGTAAGTGCTCATGAAGTTAAACTATCCTCCATGAAGGCTTTCCCATACTTATTTAAATCATGCATTAAACTTTCAAGGAAAGTTGTAGTCATTCTTTTGGTATTCTTGCCTTCAGACCATGTTGACTTCTCATATACCTCATCCTCCAATAATTTAGGTAATGTTAGTTCATAGGGGATCAAAGTGAGAATGTTAGTCAACAAAAATGACAAATATTTCTACCTCTTATAACACTTGTATTGGCAAAACTAATCTTTTGTTGATGTCTAACTATAATAATAAATAACATCCATTTATAAATGTATTAGTGCTACGTATTTCATCTTCAAAAAGAGGGTTTCTTACACAAGGGATTCACTCACTAAACTTGTGACATAGCACACTCATTCATAGGATATTGAAAGATACCCTTAATTCCACTAAAATCCACCCCAAAATCCTTTCTTTGACCACCCCCCTGAAACCAAACCAAATACTTACAGTTTTAAACCCCTTATTTTCATTGGATATCCTAGGTATCCATTTTTTCATAGGATTTTTAATATCTTTTTTTATTTTCACCTCTCATATGGAAACATAACAAACTTTTATATGCCCACAAATAAAATAAAAAATCAAAAAATTATGAAGTGCACCAACATCCCAAACATATGGATATGCAAATATAATAAGATATCATTGGGTTTAAGGGCTTGTTTTGATACTACTTTCATTCCTCTCTTTAGTCTAATGCATGACCATTCATTTTTGGAGGAGTGTGGTTTATTTAATCACAAAATCCTAGAGTACTAAACCCATATACATATTATTTCTTTACATCCCCATATGAAAAAGCAAATGAAATCACACCAAATTGATGGTTTTACCTTTTTCTATAAAAAAGAAATAATACTTTAAGATGAAGAACATAGTGGTTGCATTTTGGAAATCCAAAATGAACATGAAGTATTTCCTTATGATTAGCTTTATTCAAAGTCTTATGTTTTTTACTAAGTATGCAAAGGAAAGACCATTAATTGTAGGACCGAAATAATTTTGGGTTCATGGATGAAAGAATACAAAAGATGGGGAGTGGAGGATATCCTCATTTATAACCTATATGATGGAACCAATAAGCTAGAAACATTGAGATCCAACCCACTTCATTCTTTGAGATAATGGAAAGAAAATAAGAGTACTCTTCTTGTAAGTTATTCATAATTCTCAAGAATTAGAAAATCAAATGAAAAAACATTGCCAACAAATTCTCCTTTGGGGGATTTAGACTGTCAGTTTTAGGTGAAGGTAATTTCTTCTAAAATAAGGACATCAACATACTTCATAATTTTTATCAAATACATATGAGGAGACATGTGTTATTATGAGGTTCCCTTTTCCTAAACAATTTTAAATAACTCTTGGATATTATGAGGCCAATGAGGCCTAATATTTAATATTTGAATTATTTTCAAACCTTCTTCAACTGGTTGACTAGTATTATTATTGCAACTAATAGGCATCCAAAATTAATGTATCATAGGCATGTTCAAGGTATAATGAAGAGAATTTTCATTCAAGTGTTGGGTTATGCACTATAGAGAAGCACTAAAGTGGTTAAAATATGCTCATTATTTTCTCATTAGTATAAAGGACATATACTCAAATATTTTCTTAGATTTGCTAATTTCACCATTAAATTGAATTTAAATGATAAATAGATAGGATCACTTGGAAAGATACAACTCTTTGTACAAATAGAATAAATATAGGTTGTTGGCATTGTAGTTTTGGCACTTATGCCAACAGGTAATTAATACATTTTAGCTTATCATTTATGTCAACTTGATGTTAGTGGCACTCATGATTTGTGATGAATTATTATTGCCTTGATGCAAAGATGTTGACCCATGCAAAGGTGTTTGGAAAACTGGGTATTCATGATCCTGACTTGATGCAGAGATGTTTTACCATAATTATGTTGATTTCTTGTTTCTTGCAGAGAACATGGTTCAATAATTTGTTCATTCTTATCAGAGAGTTGTAAGGGTGTTGCAAAGGGTTGCCATAGTGTTAAAGGGTCTATAGAAAGTTTTCAGGATGGATCAAGCTCACCTTTGAAGCTGAACTACAAGATTGATGTCATTTGGTGTGTGCCCTATAATAATGAGTTTGATGCCTTATATTGAGATTTATGCATGTTATCATAATGTCAATTTTCTTGTGGAAGGTTTTCATAATGTCTTTCACACACATTCCTGAAGCTGAGCTCCAAATTTGGTTGAAGAAGTAGACAAGGATCAAAGGTTATGTTATCTTCTTTAGGAGTCAGTTGTCCACAGAGAGAAGATAACTTTATCTTCTCCGGGAAGACTTTATGCTCCAAGTGAAGATGTCGATAATGTTGTAGGGAGGCCCATACTATCCCATGAAAATTTTTGTAGGCGATTTTCTTTGGATTATGTGCGCACTTCAAATGTTTCATTAGTTTTTTTGGTGGTTTTTTGTTCAAGACATTGGCTAAAAATGTCGATAAAGTTTAACCAACTTATAGAAGGTAGTTAAAATGTAGAATATATCTCATTAAATGAAGTTAGTGGTAAGATAAAGTCAAGGATAATGTCTAAACCAATTCTATGGTATGAAAAAATTTGTTGAGTGCTCCACCACTTTGTTCATTTAGTGACTTTATCTTAGGAAATTACAAATAGGAGGAAGCAATGTGTTTGTTGTGTTGTTATTTTGGTGAGAGTGAGAGTGTGTGTGTATGGTGTGCTAAGGAGAGAATGTTCATATTTAAGTGGTTGTAGCAGACTGTGTAGAAATTCAGAATTCAGATAAGAGATTGTGTGCATGCTTTAACAATTGTTTGATGCAGGTTTATAAAGGAATTTGATGGAGGAGATTGCTCCGATCACAAAGATTGATTGCTAGCATATTTTATACAACACATTTGTATTGTTAACATGGTGTATGAAGATATTTATAGCTGGGAAAATCATATTTCTATCCCAAAATTTTCATATGGAATATTTGTGCATTTAGATTTGTTATGCTGCTAGTGGAGATGGTTTTGAGAGTGTGTATGCAAGAGGATCATTGCATGTTTTTGCAGATCCCTATAATGTTGTTATATACTTTTTGTATTTTTCAGTGAGGATTTGATTATGTTTGTGTGTGAGAGAGAAATATATTTCATGTTGCTGCAAAACATTGCTGAGAGTTGTATTGTGGTGTGTTGATATGCTACTCATGTATAATGAGTATGTATGCATGAGATTTGATGTGTGGATCAGATTTGTTGTGTTGTTGCAGGAGTTTTATGTATGTTACTAATTTTTTTTATCATATTAGTTATGGCATAGATATTTTATTGGAGAAATAGTATTCAATTGATGTGCTTATTGTATATTGTGAATCTAATTTGAAAATTGATGAAAAGAGGTTCACGATTGCTTGTTGTTTTGAGGATTTGGGCTATAGTTTGAAAACACATGAAATGAGGTCCATGAGGATTTGAAGGTTGGGGCATTCAGTGTTACAAGTAGAGGTTTGCAGGAGAGTGGTGTCTTTCCAAGGGAGTGGTGGCTTCCTTCAAGTAGAGGCTCTATAACTTACTCAAGCAGTACAGGCTTCCTTCTAGTAGTGGCTGGAAAATTATTGAGGGTGGTGGCCTGCATGGTTTATGGGAGTGGTGTCTTGTAAATTGGTGGTGGCCAGTGATACAAATGTAAAAGAATTTTATTATAATAGAAGAAGAGCATAATAGAACAATCAGACGGTGGTTTTCTCCCTTGTGGTTTCCACATTACAATTTGGTGTCTCTATGTGTGATTATTCTTTAATGTGTTGCTGATCTCATGTTTAAGTGTATTGATCTACTACATATGGTTCATGATTATTTTCTTATGTAGTAGCTTCTCATGTGGTTTACTTGTTCATATTTAGATCTACTCATATACTATGCTATTAATGAATAAATGAATTGGGGTTTGTGATAAGAAAGGCGAAAATTGGTAAAATTGATCATAAGGCACAATATTGTTTCACCTCCCCTCTCATTATTGTTCAAGGTTTCTAACAAGTGGTATAAGAGAGGGGCTCTTGGTTGTAGCTGGTGAGCTCCAGTATTGCAGAAAGAATGCTGCAACTCCTGGGCTGCCAACTTTACTTTTATCAACCCGGTAGTTCGTAACAAACTTGGAAGCATCGGTGCTATAGGCACAAGTACTAGTTCTTACTACAAGTTGTCACTTGGTCAGCCGGCGCAAGATCACTAGGATCTCAAGCCAACTTCTATAGATCTTAGAAGAAGCTCTATGTGTGATGAAAGAAAGAAAGATTACTCTACATAAGCTATTCTAATTGCAGAAAGGAAAAAGACTGGAATGTAAAGAAAGACCTAGTAAACCCTAATTAACAAGTTAATTTTACTTTTGCTAAAAACACTATGAAGACCATGAAAGAAATGCCATTACCTACTCAAGAAAGAAAACAACATATAATCATGCTATTTCTGGAAGTAAATAAGAAAAAAACATATTTTTGGATTTTTATGTGTTTTTATGTGAATTTGACATGCATCTAATTTATTGTGTGTGAGTGTGGTAGTGAATAGGTGGCGTTAAAGGGTGGTTTTGGAGCTTGGGAGGATGGAAGATGGTGTGGATGGGTCCTAGGAGGTCTTAGGTGGCCTTATAGAGGCTTTTCCCACACTCGGCCTTCAAAAGAAATCCTACAGGAAAAACTACAGGAGGACACATGGAAACTACAGGAGGAAAACAGGGAAACTATAGGTGACCTACAGGGGGAGGCCGAGAGCAATTTCCGCTAGTTTAAGGGTGTGAGAGTAGGTGGAAAAGGTGGATGAAGGTTGGAATGAGGTGTTAGGGTTCCTAAGGTATACCATGAACCACCAGGAGAGAGAAAGATGTTTGGGTTTGCTCAAGGACAGAGGAAGAAGTTCTATGAAAAATGGAGGAATCTAGGGAAGAATTGAGGAGAGGTTTGGGAGACCTATAGGGAATGGATTAGATGGAGGGTGTGATTGCTGACAAACTGGCCTACTACTAGAAGAGATCTGCTACAAAGGAACTGATAGTTAACCAAGAAGATCAAGCAAGCAATGAAATGAGCGCATCTAGAAAAACAAAGTTTTTCATTAAAATGATCTAAACTATGATCTCTGAAAGGAAATGCTGAGAAATGTTGTAGAAAAGGAAAGAATGAAAGAGGACTATTGCAAATTAGGAAATTAACATGATGAATGAGATCTGAAGCAAAGCAAAACTGGACTATTAACCTACTAAAGCGCTGTAAAACTAGAAGTCCTATGAATGAGGAAAATCTGTGTTTTTGGGGCAGCATGAGAGTCTTTGCCTCAAATCATGGTCCTGGAGGGAAGAAGAGAGGCCAATGAACTATTTCTAGCCTTTCGAGTCTTTTCTGATTGCTGCTTAACCTGCTACAGAAAGCACAAATGGAAGCAAACTACTAAATCATCAAAAGCAACATATTCTCAACCATAAAAGAAATTTGTCTAATAGTAAAGCATACAAATACAATTGAAGAGAAGCTTGGCTACTTGGATTGGGCCCTAACCCAAGAGCTTCAGCCCTCTGAGGTAACTTAGTGCTAGCTCAAAAAGGATTCCATCTTTATTATCAAAAAATAACAAGATTACATGAAACTATCACAAAAATAAGCTCGAAATTTGAGCAGAGTTTACATAAGAAAAAATATGACCCTAGTGAGGCCCTAGGAATTTCTACTTATACATCTGAAGCTACCAATAGCTTCCTTAAAATCAGGGAGGCTTGGCTCCCAAAACTCGAGATAACTATCAATCATCCTCCACTTGCTCGGCTACCTTCTAGTGCATGATTCGACTGCTTGTACTGTGAGCTGAATGAAGGGGAATTCAAAGTGAGAAGTAATAAATGAGGGGGATTCTCTCCTATAAGTCCTATCCTCTGTCTACTTCGAGTTATTTCTATGATTTTACCACTGTATCCTTGACTTTGACCTCGAAATCCATCAATAATTTGCATTAAATACATGTTAGACCACATGGCATCATAACTAACTCAACTCACTCTATAAGCAAAAATATAATCAGAAAATCATACAATAAGCTAAGAGAATGGTTGATTTGACTAGGTTAGGAGGTAAAATGAGCCCATATAATTACTCATTTATGAGGCTCATCAGTAGCTTAATCGCTGGAGAGTAGATCTGGGCAGATTTAATGAAATTTTGCGAAAAAAATAGAATGAATCCTCTAGGAGTATATGTCCTCACTGTTGCGAATTTCAAGGTATGGCATGAAAGAGTGAAAGCTAAATGATTGTGTTATGGATATAACATTTGGATATTGGTTTGGGAAGGATGTGGCAAGGATCCACTTTCACCGAAATTAATGCAGCAAAATGCCTAAGCAAGATATATCATTTTTTAGAATCTCTGTAATGCATATTTGGAGAAAATATGAGATCTAAAATTTTCCAAGGAGATTTGGGATGGACTACAACTGCTATTTGGAGAAAAAAACAACAATAATATATAGGTTGAAAAGAAGAATAAGAAGAAGAAAAATAATAAGGCTCATCAAAAGCAAGAATCTAGGCCAGAAGAGTCTTGTCCTCTCAGTGCAAATGGTTTAGTGAATCATGGATCCAAATGTATAAATGCTAATGATTTTCTTTCGAGTTATATTTTGGATGGTTCCGATTATAGTCATGCTTAGGTCCTTAGTGAAGATGAGGATATTGTTGAGCTTCTTAGAGCTGAGTATGAGTCTTCCATGGTTGTTATTGAAAAAAATTCCACTGAATTTAATAAACTAACAACTGCATGCAAAGATCAAGAAAAGTTATTGCAGATTTGTGATGAAAAATAGGAGCTCAAGGAGGAGATTATCAACTTGAGGAATCAGTTGGAAGAATCAAAAAGCGTTGAAGAAGGAATGAAGAAACAATACTTAGAAAAGGAAGATCAGTGTGAGAAATTTGAAGCTAAAGTGATCTTTGTGAGGAAGCAATTGAAGATGGAGAAGAGCATGGTAGTCTTAGACAATTTTCTTGAAAACCAAAGATCACCATTGGATAGATCTGGTCTTGGTTCTCAAAATGGAGAGTCCAACTTGCATGTAGGCAAGAACATCAATGAGGAACCAAAAAGGAATCTAGCAAACAATAACCGTAGCAAGAGTAGAAGTAATCAAGGAAATAAGCAACAGAGAGGAAGACCTTAAGGAGAACCTACATTTAGAAGATCTTTTGCTCCAATAGAGGATTGTGACAGATATGTAAAATTTCAAAGGAACCAAAGTAACTTCTTTCCTTTGATGGATGGGGTAGAGTGTTACAACTATCACAAGTTTAGACATGTTGTAGCTGATTGTAGGAGAAAAGTGTAAAGATATCATCTGTAGAGCTTACAACGATATGAGAAGCCAAGGATATCAACCATCAGGTATAATTATGGTTTTAATGTATTTTTTTTCTCATGTAACTTGTTTGGCCATAAGGAAACTGATTGCAGATATAGCCCATGGATGAGAGATATGTTATATACGAGGCATAAATATAGCATCAGAAATAGAATATTTGATCCTCTTGTTTCATATCTTTTCCATGTGGAGTGCTATACATGCAACAACTTTGGTCATATGGCAAGAGAATGCATGTTTCCTAGTTCTTCAAGGAAAATCCATTAAAAGTAGTAGGAGATTCATAATGGAGCTAACAAAAAACCAGAGAAAAATGAAAAGAAGCAACATAAAACTATGTGGAGAAAAGGAGGAGTGGTCTATGAAGTAGTGAGATCAACACCCTCTGCAATCCATGGTTACCTCATGCATATTCATAATAGGCTATAGAGTTTATGAGATGTGCATAGCCTCAAGGGGAGCATATGGCAGTAAAATGGCGACATGATTAGTTGGTGGATATGAGTAGCAAAAGCATGGTATATGTATGAGTTGTAGTAGCAACATCTAGATGAGTTCATAAGCCTCATGCACATTCAGGTTCCTGAGTGCATATTCATGAGTTCACAGAGTATCAGGTTTATGACAACAAGAAAATTGTAGTGCAAATTAAAGTTCACAAAGTGTCCAATTTGTGATTCCAGTCACAAGGGAAGATGCATAGTTACCATTCCATTTCCAAAAACAGGATATAATAAGAATTTTGAGCTATATTGGCCAATTTGTGGCCAATTCAAAATATATTGTTTTCTCCCAAAGTAAGTGATTTTTTTTTAAAACCCTCATTCTATTTTAGGGGTTATAGCAAGATGAATTTTATAGGAAAAGACGATGGTCCTACTATTGAAGAATTCATAAAAAAATATAAGTAAAAATTCTCAAATACTTGGAGATTTACAATATGTCATTTTTTCAAAGATGAGGCTGACATATGGTGGAAATGACTTGACTATAATCAGCTAATGGCACTTTTCAATGAAGAATTCAAAAAAGTCCTTTTGGTCTCCTACTTGAAAGAAGGATAATGAGAAACAAAAAGGGTTACTTTTGATGATATCTCCATATTACATGTTCATGGTTGTATTCACAAGGAAGCAGTCATTGTTTCTATTAACCTTAATTTCAAGCATAATCTAATCAATATCAAATTGGCTAAAATATTGACAGTTCCTCCACAACATATTTTAAGCACATAAGTTGATGGATAACATATTCAAATATTTAAGGACTTGAAGGTTACCATGGATAAATATGTGTTACACTCAGATTTATATGCTTTAGATATGGATGAGAAGGATGTTGTTTTGTGATATCCTTGGATGGAATCAGTGGGTACAATCTATGTTAATGTATAAAAGAAATCTATGAAGTTGTGGTACAAAAGGAAGAAAATTACCTTGTAGGATATTTCCATTAATAAATAAGTAGAGATCAAGGAGGCACAAATAGAAATTTCTATTGGCACAGGCACATCAGATGATGATTCCTTGGTGGAAGCAATAATGGAAGAAAATATAGAAAAAAAAAACCAAATAAAGAACCACAAAAGGAACCAGACACCACTCATGTAGCATTAGTTGTGGAAATGAAGAAGGAAACACAACTAGTTAAGGCTTCTTCATATCACCACCCACACCACCCAACAAGACTCCAATCATCAAGACAACAACCAACAATATGGAACCCAATTAGCAACAAGGATAGAGGCAATTTGAGGACACACAAAGAGGCGTGCCATAACATATCAAAACATAGGAGTCGCAAGAACTATCTTCCATCTCAAGAGAATGAGGTAGATGCTAGATCAAGTCTTCACCTTTCTCTTGAATGGATAGATGCACACACATGGTACCAATGGACTACTCTTTTGATTAGATCTTATTATTTGTGTTCTTCTCATGTTTCAGGGACGAAACATGCTTTAAGGGGGTGGAATGTAGTATACCTAGGGGAGGATAATATGGGGTACATAGGGGGGTACCCAAGGGCATAATGTGATGTAAAAAGGGGACCACAATTAGTTAGTTTAGTAAATAAATCCCGTAAGTGGTTACCTACATTAATGATGATTGTAAGTGGTTGACCCTCATTATAAAGGGACCACAATTAGTTAAGTTTAGTTAAGGATAATGAATAAATGGGCCATAGTTAGTAAATAAAGTGGTAAATCCACATTATGGAAGGGATCAAAAGTATTAGGGAATAATGTGATAAGCCCAATGTATTAGATGTATGGTATTGAGGGCTCATGGTATTACCCAGGGTATTATATGTATGAAGCCTATATAGAGGCTAGATACTTTCAATTGGATATATGTCAAGTATTGTTTTGCATAGATAAATATATGGCTTGTGGAGTGTTGTATTTCCTTAAGGAGTGATTGTATGGTGTTACCCTACCTCAAGGGTTTATATTAATAAACATAAGCATTTATATCTTATTCTTGTATTGGCATTGGGATTTATTTTATTAGATATTTTAATATATCTGTAGGTTTACACTAGAAACAACATAATACAAGGCTTCATATGAGAGTATATGGTTGAAAATGATGATGTACAATGTGCTAGATATGGTTGTTACAATTCCTCCAAAACTATCTCCAAATCATAGGCCAAGGCTCATCACACTCTTGAAGAAATGGATCACTCAACCAATGATAACAACAACAATGATTACAAGGTTGATCTTTGCACACATGAGTGCATACAAGGATGAAGAAACAAACTCACTACAATGCATGTCATAAGCAAGGCTACTTAGCCATCATACCAATAATGATAAGTACAAACAAATGGCTAAAGTAGATGACATCCACTATAACTCCTTCATTCAACAATGATATACAACAAGATACATGGCTCCTACATCAATGAATCTCCTCTAGGGATGGATGAATTAATGATCTCCTTTCTATGCATGAATGGGACATATGATTTTCAACCATATTGTAAAAGTGAACCAAGAACATGTATATGGCTGAAAATGGACTCTTTCACTCATGAAAAAATAGATTAAGCTTTTACAGATAATTGAGTGAAAGAAATGAAGAAAATGATAAATAATCCATGAAAATTTCATACCATGCATAGATGCCCCGTAGCTCATTATACCTCCAATAAGCCATGAATGTGCATGAGGCTCATGAAATCATCTAGAGCCTGAGTGCATGAGGCTTATGGTTCCTAAGCTCATTATACCATGCACACTCATTAGCATAATGCTTGAGTGGTGCCTCGTTCATTCTCAACTGCTTGCTTTGGTATCTATGCTAACTTGTCTTCTATTATTGCTTCCACCAAGAAACCGTCATCTGATGCGTCAGTGTCAGTAGAGATTTCTGCCTATGCCTCCTTGATCTTTACCTGTTTACTAATGGAAATATCCCAAAAGGTAATTTTCTTCTTTTTGTACCATAGCTTCATAAATTACTTTTGTACATTCACATTAATTGTACCAACTAAGTCCATCCAAAGATATCCAAAAAAAACATCTTTCCCATCCATATCTAAAGCATTAAAATCTAAGTGTAACACATATTTATCCATGGTAACCTTCAAGTCCTTAAATATTTGAATATGTGCACCATCAACTTGTGTGCTTTCAATATGTTGTGGAGGAATTGTCAATATTTTGGCCAATTTGATATTGATGAGATTATGCTTGCAACTAGGGTTAATAGAAACAATGACCTTCTCCTTGTGAATACATCCATGAACTTGTAATATGGAGATATCAGTAGAAAATAATCCTTTATGTTTCTCATTATCCTTCTTTCTAGTATGAGACCATTTGTCCAAAAGGACTTTTTCAAATTATTTATCAGAAAGTGCCATTAGATGATTATGTCAAGTGGTTGCCACCATATGTCAGCCTTATCTTTGAAAAAAAGACATATTTAAATCTCCAAGAATTTGGGAATTTTTACCTATAATTTTTTATGAATTCCTCAATAGTAGGAACATCAATTTTTTTTTTGTTGTAAAATTTATCTTGCTATTAAAAAAAATCACTGACATTAGGGCGGAAAATTTGAATTGGTTACAACTTAGCCAACGTAGCTCAAAATTCTTGGAATGACAACTCTGCATCTTCCCATGTGTCTAGAATCACAAACTGGATACTATGTGAACTCCAATTTGCGCTGCAATTTTCCTGCTATCACAAAAATTTGTGAAAAAATAGTTGATTTTAAATCAGTGAGATCTCCTCCATTCGAACTCTGATTCAAGCGATTGTTTTTTTGAATTTGATTATTTTTTCTAGAGAAATTAAGATATGCAATTATTTTCTGAAAATACCCCACCAAATCTCCAAGAATGGAGTTGAGAGGCACCACCCACAATTTTTCGTCAAAATAAATTATGAAAAATAGTTGATTTTAAATCACTAAGATCTCTTCCGTCTGAGATCCAATTTAGATGAATTTTTTGTTTTGTTTTGTTTTGTTTTTTGTTTTTTTAATTTGGGTGTTTTTTCAAGAGTAACTTAGATATGTAATTTGTTTCTGAAAAATATGCACCCAATGTTTCATAAATTGGTTTGAAAGTCAATTCCCACTATTTCCCCCCCAAATATTCCTACAAAGAAGGAAAAACAAATTTCCCCACTTTGTCAAGGAAAGCGCCCTTATACAATTTGGCGTAAATCTGTAGATATATTAAAATATTTTATAAAATAAATACTAGAGCCAATATAAGAATAAGATATAAATGCTTCTCTTTATTAATATAAATCCTTGAGGTAGGGTAACACCAATCACTCCTTAAGGAAGGAGAACGGTCCACAAGCCATATGCTTGTCAATACAAAACAATACTCAACATATATCCAATGGAGAGTCTCTAGCCTCTATGTAAGCTTCATACATACAATACCATGGGCTTATCACATTATTCGCTAACTACTTATGGCCCCTTCCATAATGCGGTTTTACCACTTTATTTACTAGCTATGGCCTGTTATTCATTATCGTTAACTAAACTTAACTAATTGTGGCCCCTTTATAAAGAGGGTCAACCACTTACAAACATCAATAATGTGGGTAACCACTTATAGAATTTATTTATTAAACTAATTAATTTTGGTCCCCATTTTACATCACATCATGCCCTTGGGTAACCCCCTATATACCCCATATTATCCTCCCCTAGGTATATTACGTCTCATAATTTGGTTGTTGGCAAATTGGTCCTAGAGTCATGAGAGAGATCCATGTGTCATTGGTGAAGTCATGTGAAATGACGATCATGCATGAGAGAGAAGTCATGTTTCAGCGATATGTTTTTTATTTGGAGGCATTATACAACTATGTTATATCATTCTTGTAACCATGTGATAGGCCTATGAAGCCCTATACTTTCATTACATATCATTGGGTCATAGTCCTTGGTCCATGTGGAGTAGCCTCTTGTATGTGACAAGGAGGCATTGGCAACAACATATAGCATGTAAAACAACATAGAGATATGGTAGTAGTGCCATTACATGTTTAGAGGGAGCATGTTCCGCTTGTGGTTAACATGATTTTGAATATTTTAGGGGGAGTAATTCTCTCATCCCCTTATATATGTTGGTATTTTTCTTTAGTGTTTCCATTTCCCCTTTCCATTGATGTCAAAGGGGGAGATAATTTGGAGTATATGGAGATCAACCTCAAAGTTTGGAAATCAGGTTGAGGTTGACATCAATGCTAAAGGGGGAGCATGTTGACATTGAATTCAATAGGGACTTCGAACTTCTTAGATTATCATTGATGTCAACTTGATGTTAGTATCCCTCGTGATTTTTGATGAGTTACCATTGGCTTGATGTAGATATGTTGGTCCATGAAAAGGTGTTTGTTCAGCCAGGTCTTCATGATCTTGAATTGATGCAAAGATGCTTGACCATTATGTTGATGTATTTTTTCTTGATGAGAACATGGTTAGAGGGTTTTTTCATGCTTATCGGAGATTTTTAAGGGTGTTGCAGAGGGTTTTAATAGTGTTAAAGGGTCTATAGAAAGTTGACATGATGGATCATGTTCACATTTGAAGTTGAGCTACAAGATTGAATTCATTTGATGTATGCCCTGTAACCATGATTTTGATGCAATTACTGAGCTTTATGCATGTTTTCATGATGTTAATTTTGTTTTGAATGGTTTTCATAATGTCTCACACACACTTTTGAAGATGAGTTCCAAATTTGGTTGAAGAAGGAGACAAGAATCAAAATTTATGTTATTTTCTTTGGGAGCGAGTTGTCCATAGAGTGAAGATAGAAAAATATTCTCTGATAAGAAGTTATGCTCCAAGAAAAGATGTTGATAATGTTGAATGGAGGCCCATACTATCCTAGCGAATATTTTTGTAGGTGTTTTTCTTTAGATTATGTGTGCACTTCAGATGTTTTATTAGTTTTTCCGGTGTTTTTTTGTTAAGGACTTTGGCTAAAAAATTCGGGAAAGTTTAACAAAATTCTAAAAGATAGTTAACGTGAAGAATATATCTCATTAATTGAGGTTCGTGGAAATATCAATTCAAGGAGAATGAACAAACCAATTCTATGGTATAAAAGGAGTTGTTGAGTGCTCCATCACTTTGTGCAATTATGGACTTAACTATCTTAGAAAATTACGAATAGTAGGAAGCTATGTGTTTGCTAGGTTGGTTCTTTTGGTGTGTGTGAGAGAGAGTGTGCATGGTGAGATAAGGAAAGGATGTTTAGATTTCAGTGGCTATAGCAGAATGTGAAAAACTTTAGAATTCATATAAAACATTGTGTGCATGCTTTAACAATTGTTTGGTGCAAGTTTATGAATGCATTTGGTGCAAGAGATTGTTGTTATCACGAAGATTTATTGTTAGCATATTTTATACAAGACATTTGTATTGATAACATGGTGTATGTAGGGGTTTATAGCTAGGCAGATCATGTTTCTATTCTAGAATTTTTATATGTTTGAGTTTGTGCATTTGTATTTATTATGCTACTAGTGGAGATGCTTTTTAGAGTGTGTATACAGGAGGATTGTTGCATGGATTTGCAGATCCATATATTGTTGCTATATATTGTTTATATTTTGTAGTGAGTGTTTGATTTGCTAAGATGGTTATGCATGAAAACCATAGCTTGCATGTTGCTGCATACAATTAGTGAGAGTTGGATCGTGTTGTGTTGATATGATATTGATGTATTGAGAATATGTATGCAGGAGATTTGATGTGTGGATTAGATTTGTTGTGTTGTTGCAGGAGTTTTATGTATGTTGGTGATTTTTTGTGATTATATTGGTTATGACAAAGAGATTGTGTTGGAGAGACAATATTCAACTATGTGCTTATTATATATTGTGAATCCAATTTAAAAAGTGATGAAAAAAGATTCATGATTCCTTATTGTTTTGAGTAATTGGGTCATAGTTTGAAAATACATGAAATGAGGTCCATGAGGGTTTGAAGGTTGGGGTGTTCAGTGTTGTAGGTAGAGGCTTGCAGGTGAGTGGTGGATTTAATAGGAAGTAGTTGCTTCCTTCGAGTAGTGGATGGAAAACTAGTGTGAGTGGTGGCCTGCATGGTTTATGGGAGTGGTAGCCTCCAAGTGAGTAGTGACTCACATTGATTTGTGAGTGCTGGCTTGCACATTGGTGGTGTCCAGTGATATAGATGTAAAATAACTTTATTATAATATAAGAAGCGTAGAGTTGAACAATCTGACAATGGTTTTATCCCTCGCAGTTTCCACTTTACATGTGGTGTCTCTATGTGTGATTGTTCTTTGATGTGTTTTTGATCTCATGTTTATGTGTATTGATCTGCTACTTATGGTTCATAATAATTTTCTTATGTAGTAGCTTCTCATGTGGTTTACTTTCTCATATTCATATATTATCCTCCACATGAATAAATGAAATGGGGTTTGTGATAAGAAAGGTGAAAATTGGTAAAATTGATCATAAGGCATAATACCGATTCATCCCCCCTCTCAATATTGTTCAAGGTTTCTAAAAAGTGGTATCAGGGTGGGGCTCTTGGTCGCAATTTGATCATTGGAGAGTAGATCCAGGAAGATTTGGTGAAATTTTGCAACAACAAAAAAAAGATCAGAATGAATCCTCTGGGAGCATATATCCTCACTACTTAAATTTCAAGGTATGGAATGAAAGAGTGAAAGATAAATTATTTTCTAGTGGATCTAACATTTGGATATTGGTTTGTGAAGGATGTGGTGAGGATCCACTTTCACCAAAAGTAATGCAACAAAATGCTCAAGTGAGATGCATCATTTTTTAGAATCTCCATAATACAGACTTGGAGAAAATAGGAGATCTAAAATATGCCAAGGAGATTTGGGATAGAAGGCAAGTTTTGTTTGGAGACAAAAAAAAAATGGAGAGGTCAAAGAGAAGAATAAGAATAAGAAAAAGAAGAAGGCTCGTCAAAAGCAATAATCTCAGTTAGAATAATCTTGTCCTCCTAGTGCAAATGGTTCGACCAATCATGGATCCAAAGGTATAAATATTAATGATTTTCTTTTGAGTTATACTTTGGATGGTTCCATTTATATTCATGTTGAGTTTCCTAGTGAAGATGAGGATAATGTTGAGCTTCTTAGAGTTGAGTATGAGTTTTCGGTGGTTGTTATTGAAAAAATTTCCATTGAATTTAATAAACTAACAACTACATGAAAAGATCAAGAAAATTTATTGCAAACCTATGATGAAAAAGAGAAGGATCTCAAGGAGGATATTATCATCTTGAGGACTTAGTTGAAAAAATTGAAAAGAATTGAAGAAGGAATGAGGAAACAATACAGAGAAAAGGAAGATCAATGTGAGAAATTAGAAGCCGAAGTTATCTATATGAGGAAGAAACTAAAGACGGATAAGATCATTGTAGCCATGTAAATTTCTTTTGAAAAAAAAATATCACCAGTGGATATATATGGTCTTGGTTCTCAAGAGGGAGAGTACAACTAGCATGCAAGGAGAACAACAATGAAGAACCAAAAAAGGTTGTAGCACATAATAGCAACAACAAGAGTAGCATTAATCAAGGAAATAAGCAGCAGATCTAGCAGTAACAGAGAGGAAGACCTCAAGGAGAACCTAGATTCAGAAAATATTTTTCTCCAAAAGAGGATAGTGGAATATCTATAAAAGTTCAAAGGAATCAAAGCCCCTTATTTCCTTTGATGGATGAGATAGAGTATTACATTTGTTGGAAGTTTAGATATGTTGCAGCTAACTGTAGGATTTGAGTGTACAGATCTCATCAAAAGATGTTGCAATGATATGAGCATCTAGGGAGATCAACCATCAAGTATCATTATGGTTTTAATGGATTTTTTTCTCTCATGTAACCTGTTTGGCCACAGGGCAGTTGATTGCAGATCTATCACAGGGATGAGAGATATGTTATATGTGAGGCATAGATCTAGCATGAAAAATAGGATATTTGATCCTCTTGTTTCATATGTTGGCCATTCTGAGTGTTATATATTCCACAAATTTGGCCATATGGAAGAGACTGCATGCTACGTAGTTCTTCAAGGAAAATCCATTAGAAGCAACACTAGATTCAGAAAGGAGCTAGCAGAAAACCAGAGAAAAATGAAAAGAAGCAGGAGAAGATCGTGTGGAGAAATAAGGAGTAGTAGTTCGTGAAGTAGTGAGATCAGCCCCCTATGCAGTCCATGGCTACCTCATGCATATTCATATTGTATTGCATAACTTATGACAGGTTCATAGCCTCAGGGGGAGCATAAGGCAGAAATATGGAAATATTATTAGTTGGTGGATATGAGTAGCAACATCATGGTATATGTATGAGTTTTAGCAACAACATCTAAATGAGTTCATGAGCCTCATGCACATTCAATTCCATAGGATCAGCCTGCCTATTGGAGGTATAATGAGCTCAAGGGGATCTATGCATGGATTATTTTTCATTTTCTTCATTTCTTTCACTTAGTTATATGTAGCAACTTCATATTATTTTTCATGAGTGAAAGAGTCCATTTTCAGCCATATACATGTTCTTGATTCTCTTTGATAAGATGGTTGAAAATCATATGTTCCAGTCATGCATTAAAAGGAGATCATTGATTCAACCATGCCTATAGGAGATGCATTGATGTAGTAGCCATGTATCTTATTGCATATCATTTTTTATTGAAGGAGTTATGGTGGATGCCATCTACTTTAGCCATATGTATTTACTTATCATTATTGGCATGATGGTTAAGTAGTCTTGCTTATGGCATGCATTGTGGTGATTTTGGCACTTCAACCTTGTATGCACTCATGTGTGCAAAGATCAACCTTGTAATCATTGTTGTTGTTATCATTGGCTGAGTGAACCATGTATTTGAGAGTGTGATGAGTCTTGGTATATGCTTTGGAGAGAGTTTTGGAGGAATTCTACCAACCATTTGTGTCACATTATTGTTGAGTTCCAAAACTGCCTCTTTTTCAAGCAATTTCTTCATCCTTCTTCCTTTGTTTTCCCATGCCAATGCATCCTAAGCCATCAAAAGCCATTGCATGTTGCTTCTAGGAGTACATTTTAGTGATTTTCAAATTATATTATTATGTGTGTTATTTGGATAGGGTTTTGTTTTTCAGCTACGGAATGTAGCCACATTCTACAGCTAACCGGCCATTCTGTAGCCATCTCCATACTTTTGCAGGTTACAGGTGTCGATAGAAGAAATGAGCCACATGGGTAGATGGGAAAATGTCAGTACATGGATGGTGTCCTATCCATTTGATCAAATTCAAGGAGAAAGACCTTGGTCAAAGGGGAGTCAACGGAGAAGTCCTACAACAACTAGAACTCTGTTTTTGCATGTAAATGAATCCGAGGCATGTTCCTAAAGCTGAGGATGTCATTTGCCACCTGCATAACCAAATCCAACAACCACTATTCAGAGATTTATTGTTCGAGCCAACCGAAGACTAAATTCCTGGATGCACTACCTGTTCACGTGTCTGCTGTAGAAGACTTTTCTCTTAAAAACAGTTGTGAATTTTTCATATAAATCTCAGTGTTTGGAATGAAGAACTAGTTAATGTTTTTTGATGATGAAGTAGTGTAATTTCCATTTGTAAGCATGAGACATTCAGTACTCTGTTTTCAATATAAAAACTCTGTTTTTTTTCCATATGGATACCTGAGCGTGTGAAGTAATTTTGTGTTGCTAGTCCTAGGCCATGTAGAGGGCCCCTGCTTGGTCGAGGTTACTTTTCGTTTCTGTACATTTCCATTTGTTATTTTCTTTCATTCAACTGTACATTTATTGTGTTTTTATTTATGTCCATAATCGTTTCTAACACTGTGTTCATTGCAACTTTTGTCACTTGTTTCTACTAACTCAGATAGGTGCATTCTAGTTTAGAAGTAGTTCTTTAGTTTCTCTTATGCTCTAGTTTCTTAACTGTAGTTTTTAAATTGTGTCAAGTAGCATCATTTCTTCTGTTGTTCCTTAGTTTTTAGTTTTTTTAAATTTAAGTTGTTTCATGCCTTTGCTTATTAGGATAGTCACTCATTACATAAATGTATGTTTCCACAGCCTTTCGTTGATGGTTTATCCTCAAACTAAATGGTGAAATATGGGATTTATGAATGAGATTTCTTGTTGTTCAGTACCTTTTCCTTCTTAGTGTAGTCACTCATGATATAAGAAAATATTTCCAGAGCCTTTCATTGATGATTGATCTTCAAACTAAATGGCAAAGTGTTGTGTTTATAAATGAGATTACTTGTTGTTCATTAGTTTAGAATTAGATAGTTTGATGCCATTTTCTTGTCAATTTAAGCAACTCATGATTTAAAGAGATATTTCCAAAAGCCCTTCGTTTATGGTTGAACCTAAGACTAAGTGGTGAAATGCCTTACTAATGACTGAGTTTTTCCTTGCACTTTTAATGTTTACTTCTTTTAGAATGGTGAAGAATGGAATCTCTCAAATGTTGCTATCATAAGGAGTTAATTTCTCCCTAAATTATATAGCAGAGTGGTAACAATGCTTCATCTAGTTTTGCTTTCACAAATAGTATAGTTGTAGTTTTAGTTTTGTTTCTTTCCTTTAGTTTAATTGCAATAGTTCATTACACTTTAATTTTGCAAGTAGAATAGACAACAGAAGTAGTTTTGTTTTCAGTATTTCATTCTTAGTTTGTTGTAGATAGTTGCAATTCCATTTTCTCATTCAAGTTTTGATTTTGTAGATAGCAGTTTTAAGAGTCTTTTAAGCTCATATTTTGGAAACCATTACAATAGCAAGAAGATAAGCTTTGTCTTCATTTTCTTGTTTTGAAAACTCCACTTCCAAACTTGGCCTAAAAATCACTTTTAGACTCACTTCATTCTTCTAGGTTTTTATCAGCAGTAGATTAAGATTTCAATTACATTGCAGAACTTTAGGAGTCAAAAGAACAAAACCCCAAAACAACATAAACTTGAAAATAGTGAGGTAAGAAAGGGTTATTTAGCACATATAGTGCACTACACTTCATTAGTTTACGACACTCGGATTGATAATTTATGTAGCAATTTAGGACACTAAATTGACTAAAAATTTTGGCGTCGTTGCCGGGGATGTGTAACTAGGTAGCCTATCTCTTACATTCATAATTTTTTTTTTTAATAATTTCTCGAGTATACTCTCCTCTTGCACTTTGTGTGATCTGGGGGATCAGAAAAAAGATTGTTATTCCAACTAAAAAAAAAAATCATCGGAAACAAACCTTTCACTAAGCCATGAAAAATGCTTTATGATATTTACGGAAGGTATTGTTTTAGGATATGCCATTTCAGGAGATGGGATTAAAGTAGACAAATCTAAAGTGGAATCATGATTGCCAACTAGCATTTGAAACCTTTAAAACAAAAATATCTGAAACACCTATCTTAAGAGGACCAAATTGGAAACTTCCTTTCCATATTTCTACAGATGCTTTAGATACCGCTCTAGGAGCTGTACTAGGACAAAAAGATTTGATTCATTATGCCATTTACTATACAAGTAAGAATTTGACTCCCACTGAGTTGAATTATATTGTGACTAAAAAAGAGTTCTTAGCTATTGTTCATGCAATTAACAAATTTAGACATTATATAACAGCCTATGAAACTTTTGTTCATACAGATTACTATGCAATTAGATATTTTATGAATAAACCTATTACTAATGGCAGAGTTACAAGATGGCTTTTACTCTTGCAAGAATTCAATATTATTGTGCTAAATAGACCTGGGAAACAGAACACAGTTGCTGATTTCTTGTCCAGGATTCAGAATATCAAAGAAGAATCTCCGATTGAGGATAAGTTCCCTGATAATAATCTATTTGTAGTAACTACTATTAGAGTCGGTCTGTTCAGCCCTCCGTCAGAGATCAAAACCTCTTTTGTTGCATTTCATTTTTAGGTGTCTCATTCCACTCGATCATCAGCATTCCATTAGGAGCATAGATTATTTGACGAAGGGTTTCTTCACTCATTTTCCTCATGCCATGTACCTGCTGGTTTGTGTCTGATCATCAAAGTTCATCAAAGTCAATTTTACAGTCATTATGGATGGTCTTTTGGTTAGCCAAGAGTCATGTCAGTCATTAGGTCTAGGGTTTCGCAAATTTTGTCTTCAGAGTGTCCAATAATGTCAGCAGGCACATGAGGATGTCCCCAATAAGTTTTCATTCCAAAATTTTCATTATCAATAGTGCTCGAGAATGATTCTTCTTCAAAACTCTGTTTTGAAGAAGAAATCGTCAAATTTAGTTTTTGTGATAAATATGTAATTTTTAAGGTTTTCAAGTTCTACAATTCTTCAGGCACAGCCCTGGTCATCCTTTGTCGAAATTACATGCCAATCATCCCTGCAAAAATAGACAGAATTTCATCGTTCAGCCAAAAACCAAAGTGGAAGCAAAAACAGAGTTATGTGAAAGTGCCAAAGTCTGCAACATTACAAAAGTGGGTTTGCCAAATGAAGAATCAAAGTCCATGCCATAGGAGATATTCTTGTGCTTCAATAGTTCATTTACACGCAAGAGAGCAAAGAGAAAACAAAGCAAAGTGGTTGTGGGAGTTTTGGGTGAAAATTGCTCCAAGTTGACTGGCGTGGCACACTGGGTAGGAGGTGCGGCACACTCACCAGGCGTGGCGCATTGGGCCTCAGTTTACAGTGTAAAAAAGCACGGGTGCGGCGCATACACTGGGCGCGACGCATTGGGCTAGATGCGTGGTGCACACAGCCAGATAGCCCAAAAACTTCCAGAACTCCCTCCAATCGCCCAAAAATGCATGGATTCACACTATTCCAAGTAGGTTGACCGTTTTTCATTGCTCTTTGTCCAAGTTTGATGATTATTTGATGGTGTGTGTTTCATGGTGAGTGTTTAAAGAGATCAAACCCTACCATTTGAAATTCCTCAAACAAAGTTGCTGCCTAGGGTTTTGATTCACTGTTTTGCCACCAAGTTTATTCCCTTAACCCATTTTTCCATTGATTCCCTTATTCCATAAGTTCCCCTACCCCCTAAATCCACTAATCCCCTATCCCAAGTTCCCATTTTTCCCAAATTGTAACCATAAATCCCCAAACCCTAATTGTTGTCCCAAGAGCTTCATATCACCATTCAGCTGAGCGTGCCATCATTTAGAGGGTTTTCAATATCATTTCATGTTCCACTGGGTCATTTTACACCTTGTTCATGCTTCAGTTGCGCCTAGGTAAGGTTCATTTCGCTCTCCTAGGGTTTTGAAGGCAATTTCTCTTGGATGGTCAAATCATCAGCAAAACTTGTATCCTGATGTTCATACACCTTCCCCTATCCTTAATGTACCTTATTAAACACTTCCCATCACTGAGATCCCTCAAATTCCTCATTTTCGCACAAACCCTAGTTTCTTGCTACAACTTGACAATTTTCTAGGTTGGGCCTGTGTTTAGCCTTTTTGGACCCCTTCCCCTCACTCAATATTTGAAATTCCACTTTTCCCTGCTTCCTAACATCTCTCCCTACTTCCCAAAATTTTCTCAAGAATTTAGAAGCCCCTTAACCCCTTCATTTCGCTTCATTTCGACAAATCCCCTGTTCCACACATCGGGATAGGTTTTACTCCAATGATGTTTCTGAGCAAGGAAAGATGAATTTGGAAAAACTGAGAGAGGTTTTTGTCCAAAATAGGCAAAGGAAGAAAAACCTCCTTCAATTTTTACACAGGTTTCATGGTTTTAGAGAAATGTCAAAGATACAATTTCCTCGGGAGAATTGATGCACCTCTAAAGTGACCTTGGGAAAATCAAGTTTTCTCCAAGCTTGGTTGGCCAAATGACTTTCTTGATGAGTCAAATGATAAATAGACACAAATATATTTCCAATGAGCTATCATGAGCTCAATTTGGAGTTGAGGAACACCTTCAAAAGTTGACTTCAACAGCACTCTACCTTGAGGCAGCCTCATTTTGCACATTTTGACCAGTCTTGGGAGATTTGACTTTTGATAGGGAAAATGAACTCCAAATTAAAAAAATCAAGTTGTGTTGGAAATTAGACTCAAATACCTTTCCAAAGAGCTATCATATGCCCAATTTTGACACCGGGAAGGCCCTCAAAACTGGTCTGCAAAAAGGTGCTACGCATAGAAATTTTTAACACAGGGTTTTCTGCTCTATGCGCCGCGCCACATGGCGCTCGCTTTTGCTAGAGGGCTCCAAATCCAAAAAAAATTGCCTTTCTAGATTTTTCATGAGAATTTATGCTTGCATATCTATGGACAAGAAATTTTAGGAGGTTTTGAGCCCTCAAAAGGTCAAAAAACACTCAAAAATGACCTCACTGCCCCTATTTTGACACACAGGAAGCAGTGTTGGAAGAATGGATTTTTGGAGGGGAAAATAGACACCAAATATAGAAATTCCACTTGGGTTGGAAATTAGACAGACATGGATTTCCAACGAGCTATCATGAGCTCAATTTGGACTTCAGGAACGGCCTCAAAATCAGCTCCAAAGTTGCGCCATGCATAGAGATTTTGGGCACGACGCATAGAGAATTTTGGCGTATTTTTCACTCAGCAGCTCAGAATTTCGCCCAGTTTTGACCAGTTTCACTTTTTTTATATAAATTTTGATCTACCTTGATGTAATTTCATGAAAATGATGTAATTTTGGCACATATCTACTTGTTTTAGTAGATTCATTCACTAAAAAAGTGAAAAACAACTGAATGAATCAGTTTCCTAACATATAGAGGCAAGTTGTTTCATTGCCTATTTTTCAGTTCCATGTTTAGATATGGTTGAAACAGATCCTAGAATGATGAGCTCGACCCCTAGAGGCATGGGAAGGAGTTATGCTTGTCTATATCATGTAATTTCTCAGTCATTTTCAGAGGTTGGAGACTTGGGATTGCTTGGCACTTCATTGTACATTCATTTTCAGAATTTTTGGCAAAGGAAAGACCAGGGTTTTGCAACACTTGTTGGGATCCTTGTGGATCTGTGTTTTGATGGTGTTTTTCTTCATGAAATTGTAAGTTAATTGATGTTTTATGTATGCCATTTCCCTTCTCTTTGCTTTTGAAATTAAACAAATGAGTGACAAAAGGTAGAATTCATTAGCTTGCTGTGCTCTGCCTATTAGTTTGTTTAATTTCAATGTTTTCTTCAGTTTGAAGAGGATTCTTGGTACCCTCTTGCCCTCTTTATCTCCTCAGTGGTCTTTTCCATCCATTCATTTAATTCAAAGCATCAAAACTACTGCCTACCTTGCCCCAACCAGAACTCTACAAAAAATTTGGCCTCATCCCCGGACCCAAATTTGCCTTTCCCTTGATTCCAACAAAACTCCCAAAAAATCAAATCAAATCCTTGCACTTCATACCTAGCCTAAGATCAGTTGTTAAATCAGTCATCTCAAGCCCCATCGATTATCTTTTGCTGAGATTGACCCGGAGAGAGCCCTCTCATGTCCTCGTAGGGCTAGCTACGAGGCTGAGCGTGGTTTGATGTGGACCTAGAAGCTTACCTTTTCAGCCTGAGGTAAATCTAGGCTCTAACAACTACTCAAACTCCTTGGTTTGTAGATGTTGCTAACTATTTGGTTACAGGGAAGTTACCTTCACATTTATTTCCTAGAGAGAAAAGAAACATTATTCAAAATAGTTCAAGATATTCATGGATCTCTAGCGAATTGTATAAAACAGGGCTAGATCTTATGATCAGAAGATGTGTCAGGGAAGATGAAATGCCTGATATTATCAAAGCATGTCATGATGAGCCATGTGATGGACACTTTTCTGACAAGAGGACAACCTATAAAATCCTTTCTTTAGGATATTATTGGTCATCCATCTTCAGAGATGCAAAAGAATATGTCAAAAGGTGTGGTAGCTGCCAAAGGGTAAGGAAACCTGCTCCCTCAAATGAGATGCCATTACAACCTCAGGTACTTATTGAACGCTTTGAAAAATGGGATTTAGACTTTATTGGACCAATTAATCCTCCATCTAAGCAGAAAAAGTATATATTGGTATGTACTGATTATGTCACCAAATGGGTAGAAGCTAGAGCATTACTTTTTTCTAACGAAAAGACAGTAGTTAATTTTCTTTTTGAGGATATTTTTACTCGCTTTGGTGTTCCAAGAGAAATTGTGACAGATCAGGGATCTCAATTCACATCCAAAATGATGGAGAGGCTTATGGAAGAGTACAAGATCAAGCATAGGAAATCCACTCCCTATCATCCACAAGCAAATGGTCAAGTGGAGTCTACAAATAAAGTGATTGAAGGAATCCTCACCAAGACTGTGCATCTACATAGAAGAGATTGGGTAGAAAGGCTTCCTGAAGCCTTGTGGGCCTATAGAACTACATGGAGGAACACAACAGGACATACACCTTATGAACTTGTTTATGGAAAGCAAGTCCTGTTCCCCATTGAGTTCCAAGTTAAAACTTTCAAGATGGCAGTTAAGTTGGGGATGGATCTATCAAAAGCTCAAAAGCATAGACTAGAGCAGTTGAATGAACTTGATGAAATCAGACAAGAAGCAGTTCAAAGGACTGGTCTAGTTCAACAACAAAGAGCTAAGTGGCATGACAAGTACATCAAGGACAAAAGGTTTCAAGAAGGAGATTGGGCATTGCTATTTGATTCAAAGTTCAAGGATTTTCAAGGTAAATTTCAAACTCATTGGCTTGGGCCATATGAGATTGAAAAAGTTTTCAGTAATGGAGCAGTAAGAATCAGAACCATAGATGAGCATCAAACTCCTCTCCTTGTGAATGGTCATAGGTTGAAGATTTATCAAAAGCCAATCTCAAAGGAGGAGTTTATCAAGATCTTTCAAAATAATTCTGAAATGAAGTTGGTGAAGAAGAATCATTCTTCTCCACTAACTTAGTATTTTTTCTTTTCATCAAAAAAAAAATGTATAAGCTTGAAAACAAATCACTGATTGGCATCCTTATACATAAAATACAAGGTGAAAATCAGAAGACTCTGACACCCTATATTTTCCAAAAAAAAAGAAAAGAAGAGGAAGGTCCTTCATTTTATTCATGGTTTATTTCATTCCATTCCATTTTATTTCTGCAAATTTCACTCCATTTCACCACCACATTCCATCAATAATTTTTTCTTCAGTATTTCTTCATATCCACTTTTCATTTCCATTCTGCCATATTTCATCCATACAATCATTTTCTATTTTCATTCATTCATCAAGTCATATTTCATTCACTGTGTTACATTCCGCAGTTGTTCTCCAATTATACAGTTGATTTGATTCTGCAGCGAATCCTATTCTGTAGCCAATCTGACTCTACAGTAACAGTTTGATCATTAGCCAAAAATAAAAATAAAAAAGCCAGTTCGTAATAAATGCCATATGCAGGTATTGAAGGAGAAATCAACTTCTGAAGACACATCAGCACCTAAGCACCTACAAAAGCAAACAATCAAAGGTTAGCAAATGGAAAGGTATGGTTCTAAAGGTGAGAATAAAACCTATTTCAAATAGCATTATAAAAGCATAAGTTGTATAATTTGAATAATCACTGCTCCTTGACATATCATAATGCGATTTGATTGTTGTCATAACTCCACCATGCCTTCCAACTTAATGCTTAACAGTCTCATGATTTGCCTCCGACTTTAACTCGTACTTCACTGTACTTTCCTACTCCACCTGTTTAAACGGCTAATTATGTGAATGTAACTCAGTTGAATACGGCTCTTTCACACACCGAGTTTCCCATTTTTCTTTACTCCCGTAGCCTTCTTATGAACGCAAGCACTCGGACTATTCATTCAGTTCTCAGTTCTGTGTATGAGTAACACTCTGCCTCCACACAGTCTACGTGTGCACCAGTCCTTACATCCTCCACACTGTTCCTGTGCATACGGTCTTCCTGCTTCGTATACCCTCCATAATTCATTCTCATATCCATCGTTTTTTTTTCCAGTTCCATATCCATCGATTTTCTCTACAGTTCTCTGGTATTCCATTTCTGTCCCTATAACTGCTCTGTTCCCATATAACCACCGTTTACAGAGTTTCTACACAGTGAAGAAAAGCATAATGGGTCTCATTGTAAGAACAGAGCCCATAGGAGTCAAGTTTATGGAGGGATACCCTCAGTTGAAGAAGACATTGAAGAAGGCTGGCTGGCTGAAGTTTATCAAGAAATTCAATGGCCATCACAAAGAAGTCACCAAAACATTTGCAAGATCTTTTGATGGGGTAGAAGTGGAGATTGGTGATATAAGGTTCTCAGTGACTGAATCTTCCATTGCAGCTGCAACTGAACTTCCAAAAGATGGAGAGAGGTGGTTCAAAAATAAGGAATTCAATGATGAGGCTTGGAAAGTTATTCTCCAAAACCCAGGTATGGATATCTCAATTTTCAAAAGAGGAATTCCCATCTCTGCATTAAAGGATAAATGGAGTAGTTTTCTCTTGATTATTCAGAAATTTATCACATGTGAGGGTAGATATGGTTCAATGTACATGTATCACATAAGGTTGTTGATGAACTTTTTGGAAAACAGAACCATCAATCTCCCTTACTTTCTGTTGAATAGCTTAAGGAAGATGTCCACCACTGTTCAAAAGAAAATAGAAGATATAGAACCTCACCTTTATCACCATGGTCTCATAAAAATTCTAGTTGAAAATTACTTGAAGGATATAGGAGACACATGGGAAAACTTCCTGATCAGGAACTTTTTCCAAGATCCACCTGAGTTACCTGAAGGGAGTTCAGTAAAGAAGAGTAGGAGGAGGAGAACAACTCTTGCAATTCAAAATACTCCTACCAGTTCAGCAAAAGAAAACAGTGAGGAAGAACCTCTCTCTGAAACTCTAACCAAGATCATGAAGCAAACAAAATAGAGAGGAAAAATAAAAAGAAAAGTTGAGGAAATCTATCAAACTCCTGAGCCCTCATCAGAAGAGGAACAATTGCTCTCTGAGAAATTAGTCCACATTAAGGAACAGTCCAAGAAAGAAAAAGAAAAAGGGAAAAGAAGACAGGTCATAGAAGAAGAAAACATAGGCTCACAAAGTCTAAGGAGAAGCTCTAGGCTTAAAGGCAAAATGAAGAAAACAAAGACAAAAGAGGCCCAATTCATAGATTTGGGAGAGGAGACTCCAACTCAATCCCAAGATAACATCTCATTTGAGCAGAGTCCACAACATTCTCCTCAACTAGACTTTGAAAGTAGTCCAAGAAGAGTATCTCTAGAGATTGACCCAGTTCAGCAGTAGATTTATGACTATATTGAGTCATTGGAGTAGAAGAATACAACAATAGATCAGGGGACTTCATCCAACCCTGAACAGCTAGCTACATCACAAGAAACTCTGATTCACTCACTAAAGCAAGAAATCTATGAGTTAGAGGTCTTAAATAGGCATATTCAGAAGGAAAATGAAGCTTTGAAGGAACAAAACAAGCTGGACAAAATCATTCATGATAATACCATGCTTCATTTGGGTCTGTGGCATAAGAAAAACAGAAAATTGAAGAGGAAAAATAGGAAGCTAAGCAGGGCCCTCATCAACCTTAAATTTAGATTCCTCATGAGAAAGCCTAGAATGGCAGTGGCAGCAAAGAGAAACAAGAAAAGGTTGGATGTTCTAGCTAAGGTTTCAGAGCAGATGCAGTAGAAGAAGGATTGTTACAATTTTGGTTGCATGAGGACATGCAACAGCTTCACAGTGGGGGTATGTTGAGTTCCAAAACTGCCTCTTTTTCAAGCAATTTCTTCATCCTTCTTCCTTTGTTTTCCCATGCCAATGCATCCTAAGCCATCAAAAGCCATTGCATGTTGCTTCCAGGAGTACATTTTAATGATTTTCAAATTATATTATTATGTGTGTTATTTGGATAGGGTTTTGTTTTTTAGCTATGGAATGTAGCCACATTTCGCAGCTAACTGACCATTCCGCAACCATCTCCATACTTTTGCAGGTTACAGGTGTCGATAGAAGAAATGAGCCACATGGGTAGATGGGAAAATGTCAGTACATGGATGGTGTCCTATCCATTTGATCAAATTCAAGGAGAAAGACCCCGGTCAAAGGGGAGTCAACGGAGAAGTCCTACAACAACTAGAACTTTGTTTTTGCATGTAAATGAATCTGAGGCATGTTCCTAAAGCTGAGGATGTTGTTTGCCACCTGCATAACCAAATCCAACAGCCACTATTCAGAGATTTACTATTCGAGCCAACCGAAGACTAAATTCCCGGATGCACTACCTATTCACGTGTCTGTTGTAGAAGACTTTTCTCTTAAAAACAATTGTGAATTTTTCATATAAATCTCAGCGTTTGGAACGCAGAACTAGTTAATGTTTTTGATGATGAAGTAGTGTAATTTCCATTTGTAAGCACGAGACATTCAGTACTCTGTTTTCAATATAAAAACTCTGTTTTTTTCCATATGGATACCTGAGCGTGTGAAGTGATTTTGCGTTGCTAGTCCTAGGCCGTGCAGAGGGCCCCTGCTTGGTCAAGGTTACTTTTAATTTCTGTACATTTCCATTTGTTATTTTCTTTCGTTCAACTATACATTTATTGTGTTTTTATTTATGTCCATAATCGTTTCTAACACTGTGTTCATTGCAGCTTTTGTCACTTGTTTCTACTAACTTAGATAGGTGCATTCTAGTTTAGAAGTAGTTCTTTAGTTTCTCTTATGCTCTAGTTTCTTAACTATAGTTTTTAAATTGTGTCAAGTAGCATCATTTCTTCTATTGTTCCTTAGTTTTTAGTTTTTTTTTTTTTAATTTAAGTTGTTTCATGCCTTTGCTTATTAGGATAGTCACTCGTTACATAAATGTGTGTTTCCACAACCTTTCGTTGATGGTTTATCCTCAAACTAAATGGTGAAATATGGGATTTCAGAATGAGATTTATTGTGTTCAGTACCTTTTCCTTAGTGTAGTCACTCATGATATAAGAAAATATTTCCAAAGCATTTCGTTGATGATTGATCTTCAAACTAAATGGCGAAGTGTTGTGTTTATAAATGAGATTACTTGCTGTTCATTAGTTTAGAATTAGATAGTTTGATGCCATTTTCTTGTCAATTTAAGCAACTCATGATTTAAAGAGATATTTCCAAAATCCCTTCGTTTATGGTTGAACCTAAGACTAAGTGATGAAATGCCTTCTTTTAGAATGGTGAAGAATGGAATCTCTCAAATGTTGCTATCATAAGGAGTTAATTTCTCCCTAAATTATATAGCAGAGTGGTAACAATGCTTCATCTAGTTTTTCTTTCACAAATAGTATAGTTGCAGTTTCAATTTTGTTTCTTTCCTTTAGTTTAATTGCAGTAGTTCATTAGACTTTAATTTTGCAAGTAGAATAGACAACAGAAGTAGTTTTGTTTTCAGTATTTCATTCTTAGTTTGTTGTAGACAGCTGCAATTCCATTTTCTCATTCAAGTTTTGATTTTGTAGATAGCAGTTTTAAGAGTCTTTTAAGCTCATATTTTGGAAACCATTACAATAGCAAGAAGATAAGCTTTGTCTTCACTTTCTTGTTTTGAAAACTCCACTTCCAAACTTGGCCTAAAAAGCACTTTTAGACTCTCACTTCATTCTTCTAGGTTTTTATCAGCAGTAGATTAAGATTTCAATTACATTGCAAAACTTTAGGAGTCAAAAGAACAAAACCCAAAAAAAACATAAACTTGAAAATAGTGAGGTAAGAAGGGTTATTTAGAACATATAGTGCACTACACTTCATTAGTTTACGACACCCGAATTGATAATTTATGTAGTAGTTTAGGACACTAAATTGACTAAACAATTAGACATCATCATTTTTAGCCATGTACTCTCATATGAATCTATGTATTATGTTGTTTCATCATTTGGTTATTGGTGGATTGGTCCTAGAGTCATGGGTCATTTGTAGAGTCACGTGAAGTGATGATTGTGCATGAGAGAGGATTCATGTTTCATCCATATGTTTCCTATTTGGAGGATTTGTACAACCATGTTATATCATTTTTGTAGCCATGTAATAGGCATATGAAACCCTATACTTTCATTGCATATCATTGGGTCATAGTCCTTTGTCATTGTGGGGTAGTCTCTTGGATGTGACAACAAGTCATTGGAAACAACATATAGAATGTACAACAATATGGAGATATGGTAGCAACCCCATTACATGTTCAGCGAGAGCATGTTCCGTTTATGGTTAGCATGGTGTTGAGTATTTTAGGGGGAGTATTTCTCTCAAACCCTCACATATGTTGGCATTCTTCTTCAGTGTTAGCATTGCCCCTTTCCATTGATGTTAAAGGGGGGGAGAATTTGGAGTATATGGATATCAGTCTCAGAGTTTGGAAATCATATTGAGGTTGATATCAATGCCAAAGGGGGAGCATGTTGGAATTGCAGTGTTGGAATTGATGTCAAAAGGAACTTATTACTATCTATATTATCATTGATGTCAACTTGATGTTACTAGCCCTCATTATTTGTGATGAGTTATCATTGTCTTGATGCAAACATGTTGATCCATGTAGAGGTGTTTAGCCTACTAGGTATTCAAGATCTTGACTTGATGTGGAGATGCTTGACCATTATTTTTATGTCGAGTTGCTTGTAGAGAACATGGTTGGAGGGTTTTCTCATGCTCATCAGAGAGTTCTAAGTGTGTTGCAAATGATTTTCATAGTGTTAAAAGGTCTATAGAAAGTTGTCATGATGGATCAAGTTCACCTTTGAAGTTGAGCTATAAGATTGATGTCATTTGGTGTATGCCCTATAACCATGAGTTTGATGCCTTGTACTGAGATTTATGCATGTTTTCATTATGTCAATTTTCTTGTGGAAGGTTTTCATAATGTGTCACACACACTCCTGAAGATGAGCTCCAAATTTAGTTGAAGGAGACAAGGATCAAAAGTTATGTGATCTTATCTAGGAGTTAGTTGGCCACAAAGAGAAGATAAAATACTTTTCTCTGGGAAGTAGTTATGATCCAAGCAAGGATGTTGATAATATTGTAGGGAGGCCCATACTATCCCAACGAATATTTATATAGGTGATTTTATCTAAATTATGAGTGCACTTCGAATGTTTTATTATTTTTTTCAGTGGTTTTTTGTTCGGGACTTTGGCTAAAAATGTCGGGAAAGTTTAAACAACTTATAGAAGGTGGTTAAAGTGAAGAATATCTCTCATTAATTGAAGTTAGTGGAAATATCAAGTCAAGGAGAATGATCTAAACCAATTCTATGGTATGAAAAGAGTCGTTGAGTGCTCCATCACTTTGTGCATTTATTGACTTAACTATATTATAAAATTACAAATAGGAGGAAGCTATGTGTTCATTGGGTTGGTTCTTTTGGTGTGTGAGAGACAGTGTGTGCATGGTGTGCTAAGGAGAGAATTTTAAGATTTCAGCGGCTATAACAGAATGTGTTGAACTTCAGAATTTAGATAAGAGATTATGTGCATGCTTTGGAAATTATTTGATGGAGTTTTATGAAGGCATTTGATGCAGGAGGTTACAACTATCGCGAAGATTGATTGTTAACATATTTTATACAACACTTTTTCATTGCTAACATGGTGTATGCAGGGGTTTATAGATGGGAAAATCATATTTCTATTCCTGAATTTTTTTATGTCTAAGTTTTTGTATTTATATTTGTTATGTTGTTGGTGGAGATGTTTTTGAGAGTGTGTATGCAGGAGGATTATTGCATGGTTTTGTAGATCCATATAATGTTGTTATATATTGTTTTTATTTTGCAATGAGGTTTTGATTTGCTAATATGGATCTGTGTGTGAGATCCATAGTTTGTATTTTGTTGTAGAACATTGTTAAGAGTGGGATTGTGGTGTGTTGATATGCTACTGATGTATTGAGAGTATGTATGCAGGAGATTTGATGTGTGGATCAACTTTGTTATGTTGTTGCAAGATTTTTATGTATGTTGTTGATTGTTTGTGATCATATTGGTTATGGCAGAGAGATTGTGCTAAAGAGACAATATTTAGTTGATGTGCTTATTGTATATTGTGAATCCAGTTCGAAAATTAATTAGAAGAGGTTCATGGTTTCCTGTTGTTTTGAGGATTTTGGCATATTTTGAGAATATGAGAAATGAGTTCCATTAGGGTTTGAAGGTTTCTACCTTTAGTGTTGGAAGTAGAGGCTTGTAGGAATGTGATGGCTTACCAAGGCATTAGTGGTTTCCTTCTAGTAGAGCCTAGAGAACTTACTCAAGGAGTAGAGGCTTACTACTAGCATTTGCACCAAATGTTGCGAAGGAAACGCCGTAAGGCATACGTTGAGAAACAATCTAAATAAGATGGAGAGATGTGGCATAAATTGAGAAACCATCTAAATAAGATGGAGAGATGTAGCAGAAATGAAATTCTAACGTTGTATAAAGTGAAGTTGATTTAGGGTGTCTAAGACTATATTTTTTTATTAATTATTGAATTAATATTGCATATAAATCTCATAAAATTCAACCAAGCAATAGTTCTGATCAACTTCTTTATAAGAGGGCATTAGATGAAGCCAATGTGAGATTGAGTGAGTCTCGTGTGGTTCGGAAGAGAGCACTAAAGAAATCTAAGAGTGAGAAGTTGTCGACCGATGAGCTTGAGCAGGACACCATTGAGGCTACTTAGAAGAGGGATCAAGGAGGCTGCTCAGAAGAGGGATCAAGGCCGACAATCTGAACTTGAAGCTATGTAGAGACAACATGCTTTTGATACGGTTTCCTTGCAATCTGCACATCAAGAGCTTCAACGGGTGGAGAAAAACCTCTCCATTGCGATGGATTGTAAGGACATCACGGCTAAACAGGGCATGGACACAGTCAATGCTTCAAAGGCCAATGCCAAAAAAGCAGAGGAATTGTCTGCAGAGATATGTTTTCTGAAAGAGGCTCTCGATTTGGCATATGCATCATGTTCAATGGTTGAGGATGAAAAGGATGCTATTGCTGCAAAATGGGAATTTGAAGCCAAATAAGCATTTGCAATGGCAAGTAAGGCTAATGAAGAGGTTCAATTGTTGAAGAAAGAATTGACCAATGTCAAGGATATTGAGTTGAAGTTGTCTGATGCACAAAAGTTGAGGTTAACATAGCCAAAGAAAATGCAACTAAATTATTAGATTCCCTTGAAGAAGTTGAAGCTGAGATCGTTGCAGCAAAAGAAGATGCACAAAATGCTAATATGGAAATTTCTATTTTCAAAGATCCTCTTCTAGTTCATCTAAGAAATCAGATGACAATTTTGTGTCAATTACAAAAGAAGGGTATGATTTGCTATAAAAGAAAGAATAAGAGGCCGAAGAACATGCAAGTAAAAGAATAGAAAAGGTCCTTGCCTAGGTGGAGCATGTTAATATCAAGGAAAAGGAAGCCTTGCAGAAGTTAAATGAGGTGAATTCAGATCTCGAGAAGAGTAGGAAAATTACAGAACAATTGGAGCATGTTAATATCAAGGAAAATGAAGCCTTGCATAAGTTAAATGCGGTGAATTCAGATCTCGAGAAGAGTAGGAAAATTACAGATCAATCTTCTGAGCAACACTTAGAGGCTGTCTGAATAGCCAAAGTAGCCCTAGAAGAAGATTTGAAGTAGTTGAAGGAATGGGCAGAGTACTAGAAAAAGATGGAGAAATGACTATTTGAATAACCAAACTAGCCCTAGAAGAAGATTTGAAGTAGTCGAAGGAAGGGGCAGAGTACAGAAAGAAGATGGAGAAATGAGTGGAAATATAACTAAATTAACTAAGTATAGCTCAATGTCAGGCTAGAGTCTCATTCAACATATTGGAAGTAGGTGTAGAAGACTTGCAAACATTATTAGATTAATTATTATTCCAAATGGAGACAAAAAACCTTCAACAATAAAAAAGATAATTTTATAAAACTAAGACCAACTCAAGAAAGAGAAAATGTCTTGGAATCAAACATAGAGCCTTCAAGTAATTTCATGCTAGGGAAAACCATCTTATAATCAAGGACCAAGAAATTCTAAAATGTTAAGAAAGGAAAATGCCATTCAATGCAGATACTTTTACCATAGTGAAAAAAGTAAAATATATGAAAGTTCATATAAACCCATGCTACAAGATTGAGTATATAGTTCTTAGCACGTCAAAATAAGGCACACAAAACCAAAATAGATAGCTACATGCATTTTTAAACATTGTACACTCTTAAAAGTTATATAGCAGTAAATATCAACAACACTCACATAACAAAAGACAAAATGAAGATATCATCATCACAACATACAAAAAGTTGTAGAAAGTACATAACAATAAATATCAACAACACTAACATAACAAAAGACAAAATGAAGATATCATCATCACAACATACAAAAAGTTGTAGAGAATGCATAAGGCCAGTGAATGTGTATGAAATATTGTTTACTCAACAATTTATCCAGTTGCCAAAATTGACATGTTTTCTAAGCTTTAAACTAAAATGATTTTAGAGAATTCCTTAATACAAACTTTATTGCAACAAACTACATAAGGAAATTCAATAAAAATTTCAACATGGAAAAAATATTCCAAGTTATTCTTGAGTTATTTTTAAGTGAGACATGAGCCTCTTTACTGAATCCTTCGCTTGGTCAAAAGTTATTCTTAAGTGAGCTGTGAGCCTCCTCTTTATTGCATCCTTGGCTTGGCCAAAAGTTATTCTTAAGTGAGCCGTGAGCCTCCTCTTTGTTGCTTCTTTGGCCTTTGTTATTAATTATCAAATTTTGATATTTATATTCATATTATTAATGTAATTATAAGTATTAATAAACTTAAATTAATATTAATTTAAATGAAATACAAATAAATTGGTTTCTAAAAATTAAATATTAAAATATACAAAAAAGTTTTTCTTTAGCCTTTGTTATTAATTATCAAATTTTGATATTTATATTCATTATTAATATTATTAATATAATTATAAGTATTAATAAACTTAAATTTAATATTAATTTAAATGAGATACAAACAAATTAGTTTCTAAAAATTAAATATTAAAATATAGAAAAAAGTTTTTCTTTGGGCTTTGTTATTAATTATCAAATTTTGATATTTATATTCATATTCATATCATTATTAATATTATTAATGTAATTATAAGTATTAATAAACTTAAATCTAATATTAATTTAAATGAAATACAAATAAATTAGTTTCTAAAAATTAAATATTAAAATATACAAATAAAAAATTATATTAATAAATTTAGGATTTAATATCATAATTCATAATTTGAATAATGGATAAATTGGTTTTTTTATTCATCTCACAAAATTTAACCAACTTGCCCATTTACAAATTAATGTGATCAACTCCAACCTTAAAAACATTTTGTGTAACCTAAAAATGCACTAGCCTTATATTTTCACATTGTCCATTTGTTACAACCCGCCACAACAATTGTGATTGATTTTACAATCATGTTCACTGTAAATTATTGTTGTACAATCTGTTGAAATGGTGTATAAATCCGAGAGATCTAAGATGAAGGTTTTCATATCCCATATGTGAAGGACAAATGTAGCAAATTGGTTTCATCGAGTTTGTTTTTGAGGCTCAAAAGAAAATTTTCTGGTTGAGGCTCAATCAATTTTCCCTTGATTGTATTCTAACCCTAACTTGCTATCAAATATCAATCTATTTGTGAAGATCAAATCAATGAAATATAAATCAAATTGTGAAACCATAAATAAATCAAATATAAATCAATTTGTGAAAATCAAGATAACTTTCTTTCCCATTATATCCATAAAACTTTGAGGTGTGGCCAACATCAACTTTAAAAAATTAAACAACTTTATGTACACACTACTTTCACGACTAAGAAAAACATTTAACTTTAATCAGATAACCCAACAGAATAATGAACAGAAAACACAGAACACTTGCTCATTTGATTGCCGAAGAGGATTTTTATATATAGTGGAGAAGTTTCTGTAGTCGATGGCTTCTTCAGGAAGCTATCTAGCTCTCAAGACTTCTGCCAAATTCTCTAGAGGAAGCTAGACTCAGCGTTTAATGTTGGTGGTTGGAATTATTAATGTTTTCCAACACTCCCCCTTAATTCCAACCATATGACAAAAATACTATAGCACAATATATAAGACACTATAAACATACTCTTAATTGTCATACCTGCTGGTCTAAGTCTCAGCTAGGATTACAATATAATCTTGATTTTCTACAACACATAACTTACTTTTACAAAACTCAAATTTTGCCTCCCCAAGAGGCTTAGTGAATATGTCAGCTACATTCTCATTTGTATTATAGTATATTAGAGAAATTTTTTTGATTAGACCTTTTCTCTTACAAAATGATATTGTGTGTCTATATGTTTTGACCTTGCATGACATACAGGATTGTTCCCCAGTTTGATGGTGCTTTGATTATCACTTCCGATCACTGTAGGTTCTTGTTGACCTTCACCAACATCTTCAAGTATTCTTTTGAGCCATATAGCTTCACAGGTGCCACTACATAATGCTTTATATTCTGCTTCAGTTGATGACAAGGAAACTGTTGCATGTTTCTTACTGCTCCATGATATAGCTCCCGATCCTATATTGAAGACGTATCCAGTGGTGGATTTCCAGCCCAGTCAGAATTATAATGACCTGTCAATTCAACATTACAAGCATTAGTATATTCAATACCAAAATTGATAGTTCCCTTTAAATATCGAAGGACCCTTTTTGCAGCTATCCAATGGCTTTCATGAGGCTTAGCCATGAATTGACTAAGTATGCTTACTGCATAAGCAATGTCTGGTCTAATGGTAGTGAGATAATTCAAACTTCCCACTAATTGTCGATACAATGTTCCATTCACCTCTTTTGTTCCATCATCACTTCTTAATTTGATATTTTGTTCCAATGGAGTACTCACTGCTTTACATCCATTCATATGAAATCTCTTTAGTACTTCATTTGTATATTTGCTTTGTGTGATTAAGGTTCTTCCATCATCTCTCCATACTTCAAGACCTAGAAAATAGTGCATCTCACCAAGATCCTTCATCTAAAATTCTTGTGATAACTTCATTTTTATATTTGTAATCAATTTATCAACACTCCCTGTTATTATTAGATCATCAACATATACAGAGAGTAATACTATATCCCCATTTCTATCTGTCTTGACATACAAATTAGGATCATTTTTACTTTTTTTTAAAATCTTTGCTGAAAGAAGAATTTGTCTATTTTCTCATACCAATATCTGGGGCTTGTTTTAGTCCATATAAGGCCTTTTTCAACTTGCATACAAGATGTTCTTGACCCTTCTTTACAAATCCTTCTGGTTGAACAAGATAAATTTCTTCTTTTATTTATTTATGTACATGCTCATGAAATATAACATCTCTACTTGCAAAGACCTTGTGAGTACTTGGATCATACATTTTATATGCTTTTTGATCAGTGAAATATCCAATAAAAATACATTTGATGGCTTTGGCATCTAACTTTTTCCTATCCTCTTTAGGAATATGAGCAAAGGCCTTGCATCCAAATATCCTTAAATGACTAACTTTAGGTTTAAAACCATAAAATTCTTCAAATGGTGTTTTGTGCTCAAGATACTTAGTAGGGCTTCTATTTTTATGCACAGGAAATTCTTCCCTATGTTGTTTTCCTAGTGCACAACCTTCACATTCAAAGTGTTCACCCTTAATAATTGGAAGACCTTCTACCATCAATTACTTTTGTAGTAACATTAGGTCATTATGATTTAAGTGTCCATACCTTTGATGCCAAAGCTCTATAGTTGACATGCCTATTGATGCCAAAGCTTGATGCCCATTCTTCATTACATCTAACTTGTATAAGCCTCCAACTCTCATTCCTTTTGCAACAACCTTGTAGTTGTCTTGCACATCCTTTACCAAACAATGTGATTTCACAAATTCAACTTTTAAATGTTGATCTGTGATAGTAGAGACTGCAATTAAGTTCTTCTTTAATCCTGGAACATACACCACATTTTGAATTTGTTTTTCTTGTCCATTAGGCGTCATAACACTTATATCACCATATCCTTTAATTTCATGTGATCTATTATCTCCTAAATAGATGTGTCCACCATTATTAATCTCATGATAGGTATCAAACCAATCTCTTTTGCATGACATATGGATTGATGCACTAGAATCTATAAACCAAGCATTATCATCATTAGCTTTTGTTGATAAAGCAGCGTTGGACACAAACAATTTAAGATTGCTAAAGTCATGACCAATTGCTTCATCTCTATCATCATAATTTCCTGAATGCCTTCTTTGTTTAAATTGATCAGTCCTTCTTTTCATGCATTTCTTAGCAAAATGACCAGGTTTTCCACAGTAATAACACACATAATTTCTACTGGATTTGGAATTTGTCCTTGGTAAAGGTGTACCTTGAAATGATATTACCTGTGGCTTTTTGCTTTTATTTTTCTCTCACTATTTGCCTTTGAAGGACTGCTTCCCTTTGGCCATCAATGCCAAATCTGAATTGGGAGATTTCTATTTAAGGCTTCTTCTCCGCTCTTCTTCCTGCATAAGTATACCTGCCAACTCATCAAAAGTAGGAGCCTTCTCTCTAGCTGAAAGATCAGTGATAAACATTTGATATTCATGAAGCATTCCATTTAATGTCACAGTAACCAAGTCTGTACTAGATATTGATTCACCAATGTCACCTAATTTATCCTTTAGATCTTTAATTCTAGAAATAAAATTACTAACACTTTCATTTTCTTCCATCTTAATTGAAAGAAGCTTAGTCTTTAAATACAATATTTGATTTGTAGTCTTCGTCTCATACAAATTTTTGAGAGTGTCCCATGTCTCCTTGGATGTTTTGCACTCTCTAATGTGTGGAATAATGTTGTCCTTAACCGTCATCCACAAAAGCACCTTTGCTTTGTTTTCCCATCGCTCCCAATCTTGAATTGCAACATTTGTGGCTTGAGGGGACACTGGCTTGTCAGATAAATAAGATTTTGCCAATACATTAGCCATGTTACTTATTTTCGCCGTATCAATCACCAAAAAAAATTACTAATTTTCACAAATATAAACCTTCAAGCATAAATCATAAACTTTTATCCGATATTATTGAATAATATAGCTGCCCCCTTCTTTTTTTTAACACAATAGATCAAACTCCAAATTCAACACTCCAAAACTTCCAGAGAATTCAGAATATAAATCCACTCACGCACAATCTCACTACTCTTCAAATTTCAAACATGAAGCTTGGGTTAATAAAAATGAAAATCCATTCAAGATTTAACCCTTGCAATATATGATCACCAGCCAAGATCTGGGGCCAAGATTCCACTAGATTAGATTAAAAAAAAAAACAAAAAAACAAAAAAAAAAAACGCCAGCAGAATAGTTCTACAAAAGATCGAAAAAAAAATAGAGCACCATGCTTGCTTACTTTCAGCAGCCACTCACAACAAACACTCCACGTTCTGTCTCGGCATATTCATTGAATCTCTCAACTTGGATCAATCAAAACAACTAATTATTTTTAATTAAAGGTGTAAAGATATATTGAAGGAATAAAAGATTTAGTAAAATAAGGAAAGTTGGGAAGATAAAATGGATCACTTTTCGCAGGTTTTTATCAATCCGGTCAATACAATTCAAACGATAATTCCAATTTCAAAGAGTTAGACAAATAAACTGAATCCACAGCATGTTGCCGCTTTCTTGGTCAACATCTAGATCGTGGTCGAGGTGACTATGCCATATTGGCTGGCTTCAACATCTGTGCACAATCTGATTGAGCAAAATTGTGATTTTTGATTGTTTAAAATAGGTTGTGCCAATTATATAACTCAAACTTTTAATTTTAACATATTTCTACTAATTTCAATTTTTTTTTTTTTTTTAAATTATACCATATAAACTCCATGCCATTTCTCGAAATTTCAATCATAAAAAATTACAAAATAAAAAACAACTAAAATTTAATATATCAATATTCTTTTGAATAATTATAAAATAAAAATACATTTTTTTCTAATTTAACAATTTTATCAGCCTACAATATTTTAGATAATTACAAGCTAAAATAATTATAACAAAAATATATCCAAAATAAATGGATAATCAACCGAAAATAAGTGTAATTTCAATAGTCAAAATAACCATGCGTCGATAATATTCAAACAAGTAAACGTGGACAAACCGTCTCATCATCAAACAAAAAAACAATTAAAGACATCCTGGTAACTTCATAAATATTGATTCATTTGTTCTACGTCATTTTTTCCTCATTCAATCATTAGAAAAGCAACAAAAAGAAAGTCGCCCCAACTTTCCTGATCTCGTCTAGCTATTGTTGCAAGACAAAATCCAAGCTATTGCGCTATAACCAAATAGGGACATGACCCTTGAAAATTCAGAACTTGTCCACAACAATTCACGATTCAAGTTTTTTTCGACCATTGGTTTTTCTCAGACAAGTGTGGTAAACCACCCATTTGTATTTTTCCATTTACTTTTTTACACTTTAAATTTGTTAACTTTTGCAGTACTTCTATGGGGAATTCTATGCACTTACAGGGTTAAAATTCACTGATTTCCATGATTTAAATGGGTGTTTTCAGTTCTCATGCAGGGTTTGCGTTTGTTATTTCGCTTATAAATTTTGTTCACCTCGCTAGATTTCTTGATTAAATTCAGGAAGTTGCCTCAATTTTGTTTTTACGGACTGATGTGATTTGATTTCATTACACTCCTCAAGCACTAGTGTATTTTGGGCCCCATTGTGGTCAAATTTTAAACCCCTCCCCTTTTATTTTCTCGATTTTAAGAGAACAGTGTTCATAAACATTTTTTTAGTTTTCAAATGCCGGTTGATATCGCTCTGATATGGGAACATATCAGGACAAGGCTCAGGAACTGTGGCATATTCCGCTCGTCCCAGCATGACTGTCTTATATGGAGAAACTCAAATGGGATGGGTTCCATTCGGGTAAAAGACATTTATCAGAATTTGATTAGTGGTAATCAGTCCTCATGCAATATCTCCTTCCCGTGTATCTTCTGGAAATCTGGGTGTCCATCCAAAATGGTCTTTTTTGCATGGCTGTCAGGGAGAATTTAAAAAAGCGTGGATGGCAAGGTCCGGGTATTTGCCCCATTTGCAGATCAGCAGAGGAAGATAACTTTCACTTATTTCTAAATTGCAAGGGCTCTCGTCAATTATGGTTGCTCTTGGAGAAATGTTTTGGTATCCAGCACATGTCTCATGCTTCAATAAATGAAGCATTTCTATGGTGCAGCAAACAAAAAGATTCATGGAGATCAATTTTTATCATTACTTTCTGGTGCATTTGGAAGTGGCGAAACAACTATATTTTCAATGACAAAAGGGCCCCTTTTATGGAAATCTATTTCAACATTATTGCTCACTATGATGAAATCCCGCAATCCTCTCCCAAGCAAAAGGAGCAGGTTAGTAAAGATCTCTCACAGGAATCTTCTTCTTTGCCTAGGGCGTATTTCGATGGAGCTGAGCAGAATGGTTTATGTGGCTGTGGTTTTCATATTTTAGCAAATTAAGACAACCTTTATTCTATACATTGGAATGGGGGGAGGGGTACAAATATGTTGGCTGAGGCGATGGCTCTCGCAGGTCTCTTGAGCTTCTATCTCTTTTTAAATCTTCAAGATGTTTCTATCTTTGGAGACTCAAAAGTTTTGGTGGATTATGTCTCTGGGAAAAATTCCATCTCCAGGCCTCATCTAGTGGGGTGGCTAGATAGGATCAGTTTTTTTGGAACTCTTTAACAGGTGGCACAGTCAATTACATCTGCAGGGATCAAAATCAAAAGGCTGACTCCTTATCTAAAAAGGGTCTCCAAGCAGCTCCGGGGTTTTGGCATCTTCAGGTTTCCTCTGGGGGAAAAACCTTTCCCATACAGGAATTCTTCCCTCCTGACTTCTAGTTTCTCTATTGCAGATCGTTGGTTTCTCTCGGGTTTTCTCTTCTGTTTCATATTTCTCATGTCTTTTCTACTTTTGTTATATATGATGTTGTTTCTATGGTTCGTGTTTCTGCTTCGCAGGCTTCAACTTAATCTCACGACTCATCTTGGTCTCCTATGTTTCTCATCGGAAGCAGGCTGCGGGCTAATAGTCCAGATCTTGTTTTTGTTATCGCCTTCTCTTGATATGGTTTTATCATGGTGTGGATGTTTATGCTCTATCTCCAAGGTTTTTAAAGGCCCGATCTCGCTATTTCTAAATATGGCTCTTCTTCTATGCTGATTCAGATCTTTTGGGACATATTCTATGTTCAAATGAATGTACATTTTGACTCTTTTATATATCTTATATAAATACAATCATGCTTTTTCTGTCCTCAAAAAAAAAAAAATTAAAAATTAAAAATTTTCATGTCATTGGGGATTTCCTTTTCCCTATTTAAGCCTTTGATTTCTGACCTTGTTGATTTTTCAATACAGTGGAATTTTCATTGTTTTGTCACAAAAGGGCAATTTATAACACCCACTAAAAGCACTGCCAATCTGCGTGGAATCTTGCTTTGGGTTGATTAGGATTCCCCAATGTAGCAAGACACTGCATTTATGATATATTTCTTTACACAAACACTAAACCTCATCTGCGTCGATCACAAAACGTGAGCTCCCTCCCATTGTTGACAAACCCTCAAGAGTTTCAACAACATTTGCAGAGGATTTGGATAATTTTAGATATGACCAAAATCTACAATATATGTTTGATATTAAAATTGTGAGTTGTCTATAGTGTGAATTTTTGGAGTTTCTAGTGTCAGAATCCGGTGAAAATTTTGATGTGAAATTTTTATTTGTATTATTTAAACTAGTTTTTTTTTACTGTATATAGATTCAGCACCATGAAAAACCCCTAAAACACTTCTATTGTGCAGGGTTTACCAATCAATTTTGTGATTTCAATGAATTCCTGACAAATTTTAAAAAATTTACACAGGAAAAATCTACTAGAAAAACTTCCAAAAAATCGCAAAACAAATTCTTAAAATTAGAGCCTTGCTAACTTATCAAAGAAATTTAACCAAAAAGGAACTGGTGAGCCGAATTCAAGCTTGGAGATCTTGGAACTAGTGAGCTGAGCGTTGGTCCTGTTGAATGCCACTTCAAAGCAAGTGGTGTTTTTGTGGCCTTCGTAGAATACCGACAGGGCACCCGTACAGAGTTTCGGTCCCGAGTACGAAACGATGAGAATGTTGTTATCAAGACAATATACGTTAGATTTTGTTTTCAAATCTATGGTGTCTGATGACGCGTGGCCAAAGTGAAGGGAATCCCTATGTCTGACATATGCTCAACAGTGAACAATTATACGTGGTCAACAATTGTTGGAAGAATGAAGACGAAAACGAGTTTCTTTGATTGGGTAAATCTGTAAAGCCAAACTCAAGCTATGAACATCTTCCCTGTAATTATTATAACTAGTAAAGTTAATCACCATAAATAATCATAACAGATAATTGAATTTTTAAGTGAACATATAGTTTATGAACAAATGTAAATTAATGTGAATTAATAATCATAACAGATAATTGAATTTTTAAGTGAACATATAGTTTATGAACAAATGTAAATTAATGTGAATTTCTAAGTGAACATATAGTTTATAAAACAATGTAAATTACTATGACTTTCTGAGGTTGTAGAAGGTCTAAATTTTCTTTTAAAGTCGATTCTCTACTTTAATAAAATTGGTTTAAAAAAACGAAAGTGTTACCATTTTTGTGTCTTAAACATATTTTTATTTTTTAAATTTTAATTTTTGAAATTTTACATTTATAAGCATGGTTGTAATATTATATAATATATTATAAGATATTTATAATAATAATATATGATAATAATATTTTAACACTAAAGCTTTCTTGCTCGGCTCTCGCTCTGCATCCTGCGGAACCTGAACACTGCGCGTGCACCTGCTCTCTGCATATTCCGATCCCCATGGACGGATTCGCCGAGGGCTCTTCCTTCTCGCTACGGTCGGCTAGGGTTTGATCTGCTGGCTCTCCATGGAGGAGCCGACTCCCCCTGGGGTCTTCCTCCCCTTCTCCGCCTTCCGCCGCTGAAGCTTTCAGATCCTTGCTGGCCTCTCTGCCCAAGAAGAGAGTTGTGGAAGCTGCCAAGTTCGTGAAAAAGCTAGAAGATATCCCCAAGATCGCCCTTCCTCCTGAAGGTCTGATTCAAGTAGCATTATCTCTGGTGGATCGTGCTCTGGTCGATCAGTTTACAGGTCTCTGGCCTTCCCCGAAATCAACAGAGAACTGGGTTGCTAGGAACTGGGCTCCACTGATAAAGAACAAGGTAACCTCTTACTTCCTCAGAAGAGGATATTTCTTATTTGAATTTACAGAAAAAGAAGATAAGGATCTCATCTTCAGAAATGGCCCCTACTTCATGGGCCCTCAAGGGTTGTATTTAAATAAATGGATGCTAAACTTCGATTCGGCGGTGGATGTGCCTTCTGTGGTCCCAATGTGGGTAAGGCTCCCTAATCTCCCTGTTCATTGCTGGAATTAGGACTCTTAGAAACATATTGGAAACGCTCTTGGGAAATTCATAGACAAGGCCAACAACAAAGATCAGTACGACTGCGCCAGAATTTGTGTGGAGGTAGATCTGGAGGTTGGATTACCAGAGGCCATCAAAATAAGGGTAGGTCCTTGGACGCATGTTCAGAAATTGGACTATGAGCAACTGCCATTCAAATGCCGGAAGTGCCAAGTCTACGGACACTTCGTCAGAGATTGCCCAACCAAAGGGGTAGAAGAAAAAGGGAAGGATGAAGGATGGAATCAGGCAAAAAGATCCAAAACTTCACTAAGGAAAAATGCACATGTTAATGCTAGAGCCCCCCAAGCGAGATCTGTTTGGAATCCACCCTTAGAAAGCCAAGGGAACAAATTTGAGATCTTTGGATCTGAAATCATGAATACGCAGGAGACATAAATTCCGAAAGAAGTCTCTCCGACTAAATCCATAAGCGTACCCGAGAGATCCAAAGGGAAGATGTCAGAAGAAGAAGAGGAAACTCAAGAGTCTGAGGAATCGGAGGAAGAAGGGGAAATAGGGGAATCACAGTCTACCCCCAGAAGATCTACGAGAGGACAGATGTCAACAAAGGAAAAAAGAGATCAAGAAACATACAAAGACAAGCTTCAGGGAAACCAGCCAACGCTAGAGAAACTCCTAGCAAAAACCCCAAAGATGAAGAGGATCCAAACCCAGAGCTCCAAAGGAGCTCACCACAGCAAAAGTAAATGATGAAGATAGTCTCCTGGAATTGTAGGGGAATGGGCTCCAAAGCCACGGAAGAAGCTATGAATAGTCTAATAAGACTGGAAGTCCCGAACATTCTTCTCATCCAGGAGACTAAATTTAAGGACTCAGTCTTCCTCCAAGCAAGTAGAAAATTTTGGAAAAAAGACGAAGCGCAAGCAACCTCTGCCCGTGGAGCATCAGGAGGACTTGGGTCGCTCTGGAATCCAAATAAGTTCTCTCTAATCTCTGAGTCCCTGAATCCCAATTGGATTTTGTTAAAATTACAACACCTAGAATCTAAGGAAATTATTTTCCTGGTCAATGTATATGCTCCTAACAATGCAGGTGAAAAAAAATTATGTTGGGACTCCATCAAAAACTTGGCAGATCTAGAAAATTTGGAGAACATAATCATAGCCGGAGACGTGAACCTCACCCTCCTCTCGTCAGAAAAAAGAGGAGGCAATATTGTTAGAGATCCGACAAAAGAATCAGTGGAAGATCTCATGCAAGATTGGGATTTGATAGAAATTAAGCTGGCTATTGGCAAGTACACGTGGTCAAACAAAAGGGTTGGTCTGGGTCACATAGCGGCAAGACTGGACAGATTCTTGGTGCAAAGTTCCTTTCTACTTCTTGGATTAGAAGCCAGATCGCATATCCTTCACAGCAGCATATCGGACCACAAGCCCATCAGCCTTGTGTTGTTGACCCCCAAGGATCTGGGACCTATACCTTTCATATTCACCCCCCTGTGGATCAAAGAAAAGGATTTCATGGAAAAGATCAGAGACTGCTGGAAAAAGCCAGTCAAGGGATCAACGTTTTTTGTGTGGGAGGAAAAACTCAGAAGAGTTAAAAGCATGCTGAAAAATTGGGCCAAGACCCTGCCAAATCCTGCAGCAGAAAGGAAAAAAATTCAAAGCGAGTTAGAAAGACAACACCTTCATATTGAAACAGCTGAAATCACTAAGGATGAGTTGGAAAAGGAGGCCAAACTTCAGCAAAGCTTCCACAAGGCCTGTCTGGCAGAGGAAGAATACTAGAGGCTCAAGTCCAGGAGCCTCTGGCTCAAATCTGGAGACAAAAACTCCTCCTTTTTCCACAAACAAGCCCAAGCCAGGAAAGGCCGCAACTCCATCAGCGAAATAAAAGAAGACAACCACGTTTTGAAGGATTTTACCAGCATAAAAAAGGCAGCTTCAGATCATTTTGAACAGCTGTATAGAGAAGAACCAGGAGCTGATTTAAACGCTGCCCTGTTGGACGCAGTCCCTAACATGATCACCTCTAAAATGAATCAGACTCTTGAAGCCAAAATCACGCAAAAGGAAGTTAAGGAAGCTCTCTTCGCAATGGATCCCGATAAAGCCCCGGGACCAGACGGTTTCACGCCCAGGTTTCTCCAGGCCTGTTGGCAGATTGTAGAGAAGGAATTCTACAAAATGATACAGAAATCTCAAGACTGCCAGAAGATCGGTGGCTGTACAAACTCAACCTTTCTGGCCCTCATTCCCAAAGAGAAAGGAGCAAACTCTTTCAGCAGATTTCGCCCAATTTCCTTATGCAATATTGGGTACAAAGTAATAACTAAAGTGATAGCCAACAGGTTGAAAATAATTCTCCCCAAAATCATCCCGAACATTCAAGGAGGATTTATCCATGGCAGGCAATTGGTGGACAATGGGAGCCAAAATAATTTGGAAAATCATAGCTCCAAATCTTGGCTGGGTGCAAATTGCATTGTGGAGGAAGTACTTCAGAGGACCGAGAACTAGATGTCTAGATCAGCCCAAGAACAAATTCAACTCTCCTTTCAGCAGGTTCATCAGCAGAACCAGTTCGTTGATAAGGAACCATGCATTCTGGATACCAGGCAATGGAAAGCGCATACATATTTGGAATGACAGCATCCTAAATAGACCCCCGCTGGCAGAATCAAAGAGCATGCCTGAATTGCAGCGCTGGATGTCAGAGGCCAGCATAAACTCATTGTGGGATCTTTCAACTTGGAAGGACAATGCGTGGTTGGGTTGGAAGCAGCTCGCAGTTCCATCCAATCTACGCCCTGACCTGAAAACGCTAATCACGCATTTGCATGGGCTCGCTCCAACTCAAGCAAACAAGCATGACGTGAGAGGCTGGGGAACAAGTCGAACAGGTTACTCAGTAGCCCAGGGCTATGTCAAATGCCTTGAGAGGCCCCACGTGCCTCCCAACCCTGCTCCCTGGATTGGCATTTGGAGAATTCCTTCAATCCCCAAGGTTGATCACTTCTGCTGGCTCCTCTGCCACCAGAAAATTCTGACTGAAGACAGGCTTCAGAAAAGGGGCTTCTATGGGCCGTCTAGATGCTCTCTTTGTAAGGAAAATTCAGAATCTACTCTCCACATCATGATTGAATGCAGATTCGCAGCCTCCATATGGCAGGAGCTTCTTGTCTCCTGGAAACATAAATTCACCTTCCCATCATCAGTCTCGGAATTATTTGCGAGCTGGATGGCCAAATACCCAGGCTATTCTCCAAAAAATAAAACAGTTAGGTCAGCATGGAGTGCTTTACCAAAATTCATCAGCTGGCAAGTCTGGCTGGAAAGGAACCGAAGGATTTTTCGAAATAAGGAACAAGACTTCAGATTAGTGGCTAACGCAGCAAAATGTCAGCTAGTTGAGTGGCTGGAAGATAAAGGGGATGACACAAATTTAAGCCAGCAGGACATAGAGCTGGGAACTGCTCTCAACTTCAAATTTCCAAAAGCAAACAGCTCTCCTTCTCCTTGCAAAGATTGGCAAGTCAGAAAAAATGAAAACGAATTTCAAATTTGGATGTCCAATCAAACTCTTCCATCTCTTTTCTTCGATGGGGCTGCTAAAGGGAACCCAGGTACTGCGGGAGCCGGAGGTATTATCATAAATCCAGATGGAACAGCTGTGCATAGATTCGCTTGGGGATTAGGCCACTCCACAAGCATACAAGCTGAAGCGATGGCCCTCTTCCAAGGAACCAAATTCCTCAAAGAACTGGGCTACAAGGAGGCAAATGTCTTCGGAGACTCCCAGGTGATCATCCAAGCTTTGGCGAACAATTCCAACTCAGCGGACCTGCAACTTGCAAGGATAATTTCAAGGATCAAAGGTATGACAAAGTCCATGAAGCTGAAGTACTTCCATGTTTTGAGAACGAACAACAAAGAAGCAGACAATGAGGCAAACAAGGCACCTCAGTTAGACGTCAGTTCCCTTCTCAGAGACAATGAAATTCTTTGGGACCCAATTCCCTAAAGTGTTCCCTTCTCAGAGACAATGAAATTCTTTGGGACCCAATTCCCTAAAGTGTAATGTGTTTTTGTCTCCTTCTTTATCAGTTTGTTTGTACCTTCCACCTCAGGAAATTAGCAGCAAAAGTACACTATGTTTAATGTAAAAGGAAATTAGCAGCAGAAGTACACTATGTTTAATGTAAAAAGAAGACACTGTTAAGAGTAGGTGGCATAGTTCGCTCGCTGAAAAGTCACGCTGAAATCTACCCCTTCTTTTGTAACCGAATTTGTGGCTCTTGGCCGCCCAGTTAATGAAATCTCATAACCGTTTCTGTATTAAAAATAAAAAAATAAAAAAATAATTTTAACACAAAATTATATATATTAATATTATTTTTTAATAGATTTGTAATAATATTTATTTTTTAATAGATTTGTAATAATATTAACATAAATCAATAATATGACAAAATATTTAGATGCAAAAGTATTATATATGCATACATGTTAACCCCCAAAATTATTTATTGCAAAATATATTTTAAAATTTAAAATATAAATAACGGATTAATTAATAAACTAAATATAACTTCAAAACACTTTAAATTTTTTTCTCAAACTATATTTGAAGTATTAATTAAACTTCAAAACAATTTAAATTTTTGAAACACTAAAACTTCAAAACACTTTAAATTTTTTTCTCAAACTATGTTTGAAGTATTATTTTTTCTCAAACTATATTTGAAGTATTTAATTATTTGAAGTATTAATTAAACTTCAAAACACTATAAATTTTCTTTTATCTCAAACTATATATGCATATATGTTAACTGCCAAAATTATTTTGAAATATTAATTAAACTTCAACATACTTTAATTTGAAGTATTAATTAAACTTCAAAACACTTTAAATTTTTTTCTCAAACTATATATGCATACATGTTAACCGCCAAAATTATTTATTGCAAAATATATTTTAAAATTTAAAATTTAAATAACAGATTAATTAATAAACCAAATATAACTTCAAAACACTTTAAATTTCTCAAACTATATATGCATACATGTTAACCGCCAAAATTATTTATTGCAAAATATATTTTAAAATTTAAAATTTAAATAAGAGATTAATTAATAAACCAAAAATAACACTATATTTGAAGTATTAATTAAACTTCAAAACACTAATTTTTTTTCTCGGAGTATTTAGTTATTTGAAGTATTAATTAAACTTAAAAACACTTTAAATTTTTTCCTCAAACTATATTTGAAGTATTAATTAAACTTCAAAACACTTTAAATTTTTTTCTCAAACTATATTTTAAGTATTAATTAAAAGATTAATTGAGTGAAGTTCCAAAAAAAATATCTCCTTCATTTAAAATTCATTATTTGTTTTTATATTCATGTGCTATTTAGTTTAATAACATAGCAATTAAAAATAAATCGATTCCGAAGAAAATCTTTGAAATTTCATTTAAAATGCTTTGTTCACTTCAAAGTTCATCTCACAATTAGTTTAACAACCTGTGAAGTCGGTGGTGAAAAAACTGAATCTACTCTCCAGTAATTACTTTAAAATATTACTTGTGGTGAAAAAACTGAATCTACTCTCCAGTAATTACTTTAAAGTATTACTTGTTGCATTATATCCGTCCCTATTACATTTTATGCTAATGCTCCCTTCCCCACTCTAAAATAACACAACGAATTCCACCCCACTCTAATATAACACAACGAATTCCACCCCACTCTAAAATAACACAACGAATTCCAGAATCACCTCAAACCATGTCAGTAAACTCAATTTGAAGTATATATAAAACATTTTGCACGCCCTTGGACACCATGTTCATCCCTATGGGAGGGATCTCGAGTGGAACAAAAAATTGCCATGTACGATCTTGAGTGGAACAAAAAATTCCCATGTACAGATTCCTCTCTGCAAGTGAATGTATGGTGACTATTCAATGTAGGGTGACTATTCGAAATTGGTAAAAATTTTGAAAAATTCTCAATGTAAAATAAATTATAAATACATTGTTCCATGAAAACTTGGGAAAAATTTCTATCAAGATAACTTCAAACATAGCTGCAAATTTTGGCCAAATTTATAAGAGTTGGGTTCCAAAATATAGTAATTTGTTTCCAAATATTTACAGAGAGCATTAGAAATTTATAAGAGTTGGGTTCCAAAATATAGTAATTTGTTTCCAAATATTTATATAGAACATTAGAAATTGTTCTCAAACCAAATATTTACAGAGAGCATTAGAAATTGAAACATTCATGGTATCTAGAGACTAAAAATTAGCCTAGAGTATCTAGAGACTAAAAATTTAGAGTGAAACTATCAAAATATATAGAGACTGAAAATTAACCTAGAGTGAAACTATCAAAATATATAAAAACAAAAATTAGCAGAGTGAAACTATCAAAATATATAAAAACAATAGAAGAATGAAAGTCATCCCGACATTCATATACACTAATTTGCTCCCTAAACAAACCCGGGCAACAGAAAGGAAAATATTCAGAATCGTCTGTGAGAATTAAGTAATAAATAAAAACAATAAAAGAATGAAAGTCATCCTGACATTGATATACAATAATTTGCTCCCTAAACAAACCCGGGCAACAGAAGGAAAATATTCAGAATCGTCTGTGGGAATTAAGTAATAAATAATAAATGAGAAATCAAGTAATAAATAATAAATGGAATAGAATCTTCTGTAGAAATTAAGTTATAAAGGGAAAACTGGAAAACTGGAAAATGTTGAGAATCCTCTATAGGAATTAAGAAATAACCGAGGAAAGTTGAAAATAGTGAGAATCTTCTGTTGGAATTAAGTAATAATAGCCGAGGAAAATTGAAAATAGTGAGAATCTTCTATTGGAATTAAGTAATAATGGGGAAAGTTGAGTCCATAAGGGGTGGAAAAGCTTTCCACCTGTCAAAGGGATGTCTTCTTTGCACTTCCTCTTCCTCTTCAAATAAATCATACCTGCTTTAAAATAAATTCATCCATAATCAGATTTTAACAACCAATGGAGAAGAGCAGGACTCCTTTAAAGATACAAAGTGAGAAGGAATGTTTATTCGTCACTGAGGTTAGCGCCAGATTCTGTTAAGTTTTCTTTCTTAACTTGTTTGTTCAGTTTTCTTTCTTAACTTGTTAGTTAACTTGTGCTAACAGAGACTGGTCAGAGTAAAAGTGAAATTAGTTGACCGTAAAATCCCCAAATTTTTAATGAGTTGAGGGTAACCTTGTTGGAAACTATCTAACCCCAAAATCCCCAAATTTTTAATGAGTTGAGGGTAACCTTGTTGGAAACTATCTAACCCCGGAACCATTGCCTGTGGATAACAAACTTGCCAAAAAAAACTTGAAAAAGAAAATCATAAGAGAAGAATCCAGTACAATATAAACAAAATTGAACCAAAAATCAACGAGTCAAAGGAACAAACCCATACAAAATAATTCAAAAAACACTAATTGGTGGGGTATGAGGTAGCTAACCTTGCCATACCCTAAGTTGGCTCAGAATGAAAGCGGATGAAAACTATAACCCCGAGACCATTTCCTGTGGATAACAAACCTGCCACAGAGAAGATTGAAGAAAAAACATAGGAAGATAATCCAGTGCAATATAAGCAAAATTTAACAACCAAAAACCAAATAGAGTTAGAGATTACTTGTTTTCTTTTGTTCGCCATTCAAATATCAGAGTTAGAATCGGGAATCATTCAAACGAAACAAACCACGAATAAGTCATATAGAGCCATTGAAGGCTAAATTGGGATCAGCCATGGTCATAGGCGATTTTCCTCTTGGTTACAGAGCAGAGTGGCGGCAAAGAAAAACCCAAATAGCAAAAAAGAGTTTGAAACAATAGTAGCATACCCTTTTCCCGCAAACCCTAAGCCTTCATACAGTTGGATCACTTTGGATGATCCTTCGTATTCAACCCAACATCACGTGATGAGCAGTGAAGTGGACGCACGTGTCTAGGATCATATTACAACTGTCATAAATTAAGTAAATGAAGGAGTCAGTTAAACAACTGTCATAAATTAAGTAAATGAAGGATTCCGCTAACAATTTAAACAAGATGTGGATCCAACGGTGGAGGACATCTGAATCATCTAACATCAAATCAATGGACAATAGCGAAGACAGCAAAACAAAAGGGAAATTCATTTCAAAGGGGAACGCCTTACGGCGTAACTAGTGGCTAGAAATAACTAGTGGCTAGAAAACTAGTGAGGGTGGTTGTCCTCAGTTGGCCGGTGGCATACATGGTTTATGGGAGTGGTGGATTCTAAGTGAGTAGTGCCTCACATTGCTTTGTGAGTGGTATCTTGCACACTGGTAGTGCTTAGTGATACAAATGTAAAGGAATTTTATTATAATAGAAGAAGACAAGAGAAGAGCAATCCAATTGTGGTTTTCTCCCTTGTGGTTTCCACCTTACACCTGGTGTCTCTATGTGTGATTGTTCTTTGATGTGTTGTTGATATCATGTTTATGTGTAATGATATGTTGCATATGGTTTATGATTATTTTCTTATGTAGTAGCTTCTCATGTGGTACTTGCTCATATACTATGCCGCTAATGAGTAGATGAATTGGGGTTTATGATAAGAAAGGAAAAAATTGGTAAAATTGATAATAAGGAATGATATGGATTCACCCCCTCCCTCTCAGTATTGTTTAAAGTTACTAAAAAGTGGTATCAAAGTAGGAACCTTGGTTGCAACTTGATCACCGGAGAGTAGATCCGGGTAGATTTGGTGAAATTTTTCCAAAAAAAAAAATCGAATGTATCCTCTAAGAGTATATGTCCTGTTGATAGTGTTGGACCAGCCAACATTCATGGGATCTCCCTAGTATGAAGTCCCAATCAGAAACCACAACATTTGGTGTACGAGTACCATCTGGTATAAAGTCCCATTTGCCAAACCCTTGAATATTTTCCTTGACTCTAGCTATCAGCACAAGAGAATGATGCAATGGTGTCTTTGAAAAGCAAGGGAGGTGTGCCTGGTGAGTGTTTAGTTGCAATTGTGTCTATGTTATTCTATTGCAAAGGGGGGAGAAAAGTGAGCCCCTAAGTGAGAGGTAATAGTACCACCCAGGAAGAGACACACATGAACTAGAAGGATTTCTCTAATATCCAGTGGTAGTCCACAACGGATGTGATGATCAATACAACCAATAAACAAGGAAATATATGTATAGTATCCAGTGGAATAGTCCACAAGGATGGGACAAAAATAACGACCATTATAACACATTCACAATACGATAAGCACTAAAATAATTGAAATAGTTTAACTATCTTAGTACATGTGAAAGCAATCATGAAATACAAACGTCCACAGAATAGTCTTATAAACATTCATAGTCCATGCATGAAGAATGTGCTAGCCTTAAAGGCTTAAGTTATTACGCAAAATTTTCAAGACACGTGTTTACAATGTACATCACTAGCCCTAATAGTGGGACATTGGAGCCACTCCTTGCTCCTCAAAGAACTACTAATCTCTCTAATGCCTTTGAGGAGACCAAGATGAAAATTCCTTTTCTCATACAATGAGGGGGTATATATAACCAAGGGGTGATGCTTCCCCTTTGTGACTCTTTGACTACCCTAATGATTGTTCAACTTCCTATACTTTTCAACTTACATGACTCTCCATATTCATGTGTGTCCTTTGGACTTCCACTTTACAATACATTTGAATACAATATACATAGTCCACAATAGTGATGTGGCATATGAACACTCATGAAAAGACATGACATGACACTGTTGACATGGACTGCTTGGTGACATGGCAATGTTAGGTCAATGTTGCTGTTAAGTGCTAGATGTCTTCTTGGATATGATTTTTCTTCACCTTTGCATGGCTTGGTGATGCAGAGACTTCAATGATCTTTAGTCTTGGATGGTAGTTGCAAACTTGTATCCCTTTACTTCCTCTTGATTGATCCACTTGTGAGTTTAGCTACAAGACAATCTTTTAGTCATGCTTCCCTCCTTCTCCCTCTTCATCATCTTGCCATGACTTGATTGTGTAACTGTTCCCGCAATTCACTCATGATGGAGTGACATCAATCCGAAAAATCCTAGTCTAAGATGATGCATTATTATCCATGCACTGAACTTGGGACAAGTCATAGACTAGGAAAGGGGCCTAGTGACTACACATTGCGTAGTTCCAGAGCTTGGGCCCTGAGACTGCGCAATGTGCAGCTTAGGGAGGCTTGAAGGATAAAACTGTGCAGTTTCTGGAGGTAGTGGGGTCCGACTGAGGGAAAGGACAATGGGAGAAGCATCTACACAATTTTTGGTGCCAAGGGAAGCTGGGATTATATACATTGCACAGTTGTAGCAAACAAGGGAAAATATTGAGGGTTGAATATGCGAAGTGTGTAGTTCAAGGCAAACTGGGAGACATAACTACGCAATTCTGGGGGTTAAGATCTAGAGCTGGGCACAGGAATTACGTAGAAAAGAAGCCCTAGAGGACAAGAAATATGCATTGCATAGCTCCAAGCAGAAAGGTCACAACTTAGAGGGTTAAGACTGCACAGTTTGCAGTTTAGTCGGGGCCTAGTGAGGCTAAGTTGCTCGGTTAAGAATATTTTCTGAAAATGGCTATGTGGGACAGGTGATGAACTGTGATAAACCTTGACTATGATTACACACTTAGAATACTTTGATGACATGAAAACATAGATCATAAAAACACATAAACAAACCATTTCCCTCCATGTGACTACCTCATGACAAGATACGACAAGTGCGACATTTAAGATAGGCTTTAGGATGATTGTGACAACACTTGTGCGACAATTCTCAAGAATTTGTGTATGGATGCAAAAAATTCTTACATGGTTGGCACACCTCATATACACAAAGAATGACCTTTGAAACCATCAAAAAAGACTCACAAACATTTTACGACAGCTAAACATGCCAAAAGACGGTAGTTAACCCAACATGCAAAAAGGACCAAAGAACTGCAATAAAGTTCATGAAATGAGCTCTAGTGTTTGCAACAACAATTTAAGAGACCAAGGAAGGCTCCGAAATAGAGTGTAAGACAAAATTTTGGAGGGTGTTGCAACAGTTACAACATGTCCTCACTGCTACAAATTTCAAGGTATGACATGAAAGAGTGAAAGCTAAATTATTGTCTTATGGATTTAACATTTGGATATTGTTTTGTGAAGGATTTGGCAAGGATGCACTTTCACCAAAAGTAATGCAAAGAAATTCTCAAGAAAGACATACCATTTTTTAGAAACTCCATAATGTAGACTTGGAGAAAATAAGAGATCTAAAACTTTTCAAGGAGATTTGGGATGAACTACAAGTTTTGTTTGGAGAAAACAACAACAAAAATGGAGAGGTCGAAAAGAAGAATAATAAGAAGACAAAGAAGAAGGCTCATCAAAAGAAATAATATTAGCCTAAAGAATATTTTTATCCTAGTGAAAATGGTTCAACAAATCATGGATCCAAAGGTATAAATAATAATGATTTCCTTTCAAGTTATACTTTGGATGGTTTCAGTTATAGTCATGATAAGTTTCTTAGTGAGGATGAGGATAATGTTGAGCTTCTTAGAGTTGAGTATGAGTCTTCCATGGTTGTTATTCTGTTGAATTTAATAAACTAATATCTCCATGCAAAGGTCAAGAAAAGTTATTGTAGATCTGTGATGGAAAAGAGAAGGTGCTCAAGGAGGCTATTATCAACTTGAGCATTGAGTTGGAAGAATTGAAAAGAGTTGAAGAAGGAATGAGGAAAGAATATAGAGAAAATGAAGATCAGTGTGAGAAATTAGTAGTTAAAGTGATCTCCATGAGGAAGCAACTGAATATTGAGAAGAGCACCGTAGACTTGTAAACTTTTCCTAGAAACCAAAGATAGCCATTAGATAGATTTGGTCTTGGTTCTCAAAAGGGAGAGTCCAACTCGCATGCAAGAAAAAACAACAATGAAGAACCAAAAAGGCATGTATGGAAAACAATAACAGTAGCAAGAGTAGTAGTAATAAAGGAAATAAGTAATAGATCCTACAACAACAGAGAGGAAGACCTTAATGAGCACCTACATTCAGAAGATATTTTTCTCCAAGAGAGGATTGCTACAGATCTATCATATTTCGAAAGAATCCAATCCCTTCCTTTCCTTTGAGGGATGAGGTAGACTGTTACATCTGTCATAGGTTTGGACATGTTGCAACTAACTATAGGAGAAAACTGTACATATCTCATTAGCAAAGGTTGCAATGATATGAGTAGCCACAGATATCAAACATCAAGTATACTTATGGTTTTAATGGATTTTGTCAGACCAGGAGGTAACTCCTCAAATCAAATCATATTATTCATTTAGGTTGTTCATTGTTATATACAAGAGGGAGTGACTGTTCAGTTCATCTCCTGATGACTCTCCATCTTCTCTATTATTTATTTACACTAATTATAGTTGTTCACCCAATCCCTATGATTAGGTGTCAACATTCCCCCCTTAATCTGAAGGGATGTTGGTGAGTCCAAGCATCGTTATGAATCTTTCAAGTTTTTCTCTTTCAAGTGCTTTGGTGAAGATGTCTGCAATTTTCTCATTAGTGGAACAATGGCGGAGAAGGATTGTTTTGGCCTCAACATGATGTCGAATCAGATGATATTTAGTATTGATGTGGTTCGTTCGATCATGGAACTTTGGGTTCTTGGCAAACTTTATTGCCAAGGTATTTTCAATCATGAGTGGAGTCGATTGTACTTGTTTTACCTGCAAATCTTCAAGAATTTTCTTGAGCCACACAATTTCTTTTGCTGCCTCAGCTGCTGCCACATATTTTCTCTCTATTTTGGAATCTGCTGGAACTGATTATTTGCGTGATCTCCAGGAGACAAATCATTATCCAAGACTCATAGCATAACCTGAAGTAGATACCAAGTTTCTTTGTCTTCATCTAAGTCTGAATCAGAGTATCCAATCAAGTTGAAGTCGCCCACCTGTGTATACTTGATTCCAAAGTATTGAGTTCACTTTAGAACTCTTTTTGCAGCAGACTGATGTCCCTCACAAGGCTTTTGCATAAACTTGGAGAGGATTCCAATAGCAAACGAAATGTTTGGTCTGGTAGTAGTTAGGTAGTTGAGACTTCCTACAAGCTGTCTATACTTTGTTGCATCCTCAAATTCTTTTCCTTCAATGGATGTGAGCTTTAAGTTTTGTTCCATTGGAGTAATCAGAGGATTGCATTCAGTCATGCCAAACCTGTTCAACAAATCTCCAATGTACTTCCTTTGAGAAAGGAATATGGACTTCAGATGTTGAGTTACTTCAATACCAAGATAGTAATGAACATAGCCCAAATCAGTCATTTCAAAACCTTTCCTTAATTCCTTATTTATGGATGCAATGTAGCTTTCATTGTTCCCTGTCATCAAAAGATCATCTACATATACCACAAGATATATAATTGTTTTTCCAACCTTCTTGACAAAGAAAGTTGCATCATCAAGATCATAATGTTTGAAATTGAGTTTCAGAAGATGCTCATTTAGTTTTTCATACCAGGCTTGCGGTGCTTGTTTGAGGCCATACAAGGATTTCACAAGCTTGCATACTTTATGTTCATGTCCTTTCACAGCAAATCCTTTAGGCTAGGACATAAAAACATTCTCTTTTAGATCTCCATTCAAGAAAGCAGTTTTTACATCCATTTGATGGACTTTCCAACCTTTTTGAGCTACTAGGGCAAAGAGTGACTAGATGGTAGCCCATTTTGTTGTGGGGGCAAAAGTCTCCTCATAATCGACCCCTTCCTTCTATGCAAAACCTTTTTCCACAAGCCTGACTTTGTGCTTGTCAAGTGAGCCATCAGATTTATACTTGTTCTTGTAGACCCACTTGCAGCCAATTGGTTTGGTTCCCAATGGAGGATCAACCAGCTTCCAAGTGCCATTCTTTATTAAGGCATCATACTCCTTTTTCATTGCTTCTTTCCATTCATCATGAGAAGCAACTTCTTTGAAGGAAGTTGGTTCAAAATCTGTAGACAAATTCAATTCACAATCATAAGAAACATCCATATCAACAGGTGAATCAAAGTCATCTACATCACCTCCATTTTGCCAGTTTGAATTTCTAGTTCCTGTCTTTCCAACCTCATCAGGATGAACACTTTCAAGTGTCTTTATCAGCCACTTTGGGGGACCTTTCTCAGATGGTCTAGGCTGTTCCGTTGATTGAGTTGGGACTAAATCAAGATTGAGTCTCCCAATTCTGTCAATCACATCACTCAAAGTATCATCCGTTGTTCGAGTTTCATGTGGGGGAGAGAGTGCTTCAAAAGAAGATTCCATAGGTTGATAGAGTATAGGAATCGCCCCTTCAAGATGTGGAATTTGATTATCAAATTCTTGAAATGATTTTTCATTTGTGAATCTATCCAAGCGATCAAGTTTCCGCTCAACAACATTGTCAGTTTTGGATGATTCAATAAAGATTACATCTCTAGATACAACAAAATTTTTATTGACTTCATCATAGAGACGGTATGCTTTGGAGGTGTTTGAATACCCCAGGAAGATACCCTTATGACTTCTTGCAACAAGTTTGTTTTTATGTACCTTTGGTATCAAGGCATAACATGTGGAACCAAAGACCTTGATATGCTTTATCGAAGGAATGTGCCCATACCATATTTCATAAGGAGTCTTGTTTCTAATAGTATTAGATGGACATCTATTGTTTACATATACAACACATAGAACTACATTAGCCCAAAACATCAATTTTACATTTTTGAAAAACATCATGGAGCGTAACATATTTAAGATTGTCCTATTCATTCTTTCAGCTACTCCATTCTGTTGGGGATTATAAGGCACAATTATTTGATGTTTGATCCCATGTTGGCGAAGATAGTTTTCAAATTAATTTGAAGTGTATTCTTTTCCATTATCAGTGCCAATAGAGCCAATATGAGATTGTGCATCATTTTCAATCCATGTATGAAAGTTCTTGAATGTTTGAAAAGCATCAAATTTGTTATTCAATACATAAACCCAACACATTCCGATGTAGTCATCAATAAATGTCATCATATATTTATTTCCATTTGCAGAAGGAATAGGCATTAGACCACATAAATTTGAATGAATGAGTTCAATTTTTCTATGTGCTCTGGGATGTGAATCATGAAAACACTGTTTTCGATGCTTTCCTAGAATGCAAGCATCACATTGCTTAAGTTTCCTAGGAATTATAGGCAAACCAGTAACACCGTTTTTCTTCAACAAGTGGATGCTGTCATGGTTCAAGTGTCCAAATCTAGCATGCCATAATAAACTTGATGGAAATGTACCTTCTTCATAATGAGAATTGTATGAGAAATTTTGTGCATGAGCAGAGGTACCCTGCAGCTTGAGAAGCCTTTCTTCTTCTATCCCCGTCCTGACAAGTGAGTGGTCTGATGCTTTTCTCACCTCAAGCTTGTCATCAAAAATATGAATGGAGTGTCCTTGCTAGTGGATGTGGACCAAGGAAAACAATTTTCTCCTTAGCTGTGGGAGATATAGAACATGATGCAGAAGAAAGTCTAGAAGACCGGGAAATTTAAGCCTGATTGTGCCAAGCCCTGATGGCTTGAGTTTTGATTTGTCTACAAAGTATACTACTCCATCAACATTGTCAGTAAATTCTTCAAAAAAATATCTTCTGACAATCATGTGGCAAGTTGCTCTTGAATCAAGCAATCAATCATTTTTCTGAGAAGCAAGTGAAGCATTAAATAAGCCTTCATAACTCCAATATTACAATGTGCCACAACATAGTGAGCGGATTCAGGGGCTTTACCTTTCTCTATGTCATTAGTTTTACCTTTGGGTTGGTTTCTTTCCTACTTAATTCTGTCCCAAGGCAAATTGCATGTGGATGCATCATGTGATCCATCTCTTTTGTAGCGTATGCAGTGAAAATCTTACTTTTCTCCTCGAGAGTGTCTGCCCCCCCGCCTCTAAAATTTCTTCCTCTTCCTCTTCGACCACCTCTTACTCTGGAAGAATCTTAAGCAAGATTCTTTTCTCTATGAGCAAGGCACACAACCTCTTCAGAAGACTCAGGAGATGTCTTCTTGCCAAAAGCTTTCTCTCTTTCAACAAATTTTTTCACAAGGGAGTCAAAGGTAATATCTTTGAGGTTTCCATTTGCTTGCAATGACTCAAGATAATTTGAGTAAGTGGGATAAATTGCCTTGAGAAAAGCTATCAGAGGAATATCCAGTTCAACATTAGTGACTTTGATATAATGCATTATAGATTTTACTTTTGATGCAAGAGCAAGAGGATCATTATTTTGTAATTCAGGGGTGAAGAGTTTAATCATGAGTTGAACAACTTCAAGTGCAGAGTGTGAGTCATAGAGTTCCTTCAGTTTTTGTAAGGCTTCGAAAGCATTTGAAAATGGTGAAATATGGCAACTTACCTCTTCATTTACTGATGCTGCAGTCAATGGATAAGCCTTGTTGTTCTTATTTTCCCAAATGATGAATTCCTTGTCTGAGGTAGGCTGTTCTGGCTCTTTGTCTCCATCTCCAACACACACTCCTTCCCACAGCTCATTAAAAATGAGAGTGTGTTTTATTTTCTAAGACCATTCAGGATAATTCTCCTTCCCATTGAGAACCACTCCCATAATAGATATTAATGAATGCATTGTAAAATCTGTGTACTGTGGAAAAAAAATACTTCTGCTGCAAAATTTTACTCCTAAAAAAATTTGATTCTGATATATGAAGATAGAGGTATTATGTGGGGAAGGTGGTATTTGGGGAAGGTGTTATACCATGTCAGGACAACGTTAACTTGTGGTAATACCAGAGTTGACTGTGTATGGAGGAGGGTCATGGAGGAGGTTCAACGTATTGACCAAATGGTGGAATGAGAAGGGAGGTATTAAAAAAATGGGAGAGGATTTAATATGACTACGTATGGGAGCCTACTAGAGTGGAGAGGGCCGAGATCGCCAAGAAGAGTGAGGGCCAACTTTGCAACGGAGGGAGGGTGGGCCAAGACAGTGGGCCGACTATGTATGGGAGGCCAACGGAATGGTATGTGCAGTGGGAGGAGGCTGACCGCAGTGACCAAAGGTATGCATGACTGTGGTGGGGATAACGTTACAACGTATGAATCCATGCTCACTACACCATTTAGCCTTTAAGGGCATTCAACATATTTCATAAAACATATATAAACAAATTTGTTTGAAGAATACCAGAGGTGTTCTTCTACCTAGAAGAGAACAACATGATGTTCGAAGGCATTCTGATGAAGCCGAGCATGGTTACCCCTGGTGTCAAGTGTAAGGAGAGGGCCAATCCCAAAACTGTTGGCCAATATACCCTGAACCTTCTCCGAAGAAGATTTCCACCGGTCGTTCTTGGAATCATGTTCTTGTCTGGTGGGAAAGCTGAGGTGGAGGCGACCTTGAACTTCAATGCGATGAACCAGACGCCAAACCTGTGGCACGTATCATTCTCAAATGCTCGTGCTCTACAAAAAACTTGCCTCAAGGCATGGGCTGGCAGGCCCGAGAATGTGGACGCAGCCCAGAAGATCCTGCTGGTTTGGGCAAAGGTCAACTCCCTTACATAGCTTGGAAAATACTCTACTGAAGGTGGGTCACAGGGGATATGAGAGAGATGTCAGTCTGCAAAGGATTCATAACATATGCAGAATAGGTAGAATATGAGTTACAAATTAAAGATGGAAGCCAAAAATGGCACTAGCTCTGATACCATGTCAAACCAGGAGGTAACTCCTCAAATCAAATCATATTATTCATTCAGGTTGTTCATTATTATATACAATAGGGAGTGACTGTTTAGTTCATCTCCTGATAACTCTCCATCTTCTCTATTATTTATTTACACTAATTACAGTTTTTCACCCAATCCCTATGATTAGGTGTCAACAGATTTTGTTTCTTATGTAACTTGTTTGAATGCAAGGCAGTTGATCGCTGATCTAGCCCATGGAGGAGAGATATGTTACATATGAGGCATGGATCTAGCATGAGAAATAGGAGATTTGATACTCTTTTTTCATATCTTGGAAATGTGGAGTGCTATACATGCCAAAAATTCAGCCATATGGTAAGAGACTACACGTTTCCTATTTCTTCAAGGAAAATCCATCATAAGTAGCATCAAATTTAGAAAGGAGCTAGCAAAAAACTAGAGAAAAATGAAAAGAAGTAGCACAAGATTGTGTGGAGAAAAAAGGAGGAACAATCCGTGAAGTGGTGAGATCAACCCCCTCTATGGTCCATGGTTAAATCATGCATATTCATAGTATACTTTAGAGTTCATGAGAGGTGCATAGATTCTGCGGGAGTGTATGGTAGCGATATGGAAACATGATTAGTTGTTGGATATGAGTAGCAGAAACATGGTATATGTACTCACTATAGCAGCAACATCTAGATGAGTTTGAGAGCCTCATGCACATTCAATTCGATAGGATCAGCTCGCCTATTGGAGGTATAATAAGCTTAGGGGGGTTGTGCATGGTATGAGATTTGCATGGATTATTTGTTATTTTATTTATTTATTTCACTCAGTTATCTGTAGCTACTTCATACATTTTTTCATGAGAGGAAGAGTCCATTTTCAGCTATACACATGTTCTTGGTTCACTTTGACTATATGGTTGAAAATCATATGTTCCAACCATGAATATAAAGGCTACCATTGATTCAACCGTGGTTAGAGGAGATTCATTAATGTAGCGGCCATGTATCTTATTGCATATAATTTTTTATTAGAGGAGTTATGGTGGATGTCATCTTCTTTAGCCATATCTATGTACTTATCATTATTGGCATGATGACTGAGTATTCTTGCTTATGGCATGCATTGTAGTGATTTTATTGCTTCAACTTTGTATGCACTTATGTGGGAAAATATCAACCTTGTAATCATTGTTGTTGTTATCATAGGTTTAGTGATCAATGTCTTTGAGAGTATGACCAGTCTTGGTTTATGCTTTGGACAGAGTTTTGGAGACATTGTAACAACCATATGTATCACATTTTACATCATCATTTTAAGGCATGTAATCTCATATGAAGCCATGTATTATATTGTTTCATCATTTGGTTATTGGTGGATTGGTCCTAGAATCACGAGAGAGAGTCATGGATCATTGGTTGAGTCATGTGAATTGATGATCATGCATGAGAGAGGAGTCATGTTTCAACCATATGTTGTGTATTTGGAGGCTTTGTACAACCATGTTATATCATTCTTGTAGCCATGTAATAGGGATATGAAGCCATGTATGTTCATTGATTATCATTGGGTCATAGTCCTTTGTACATGTGGAGAAGTCTCTTGTATGTGACAAGGAGGAATTGGCAACATCATATAACAAGTATAACAGCATGCAAATATGGTAGCAACCCCATTACATGTTCAGGGAGAGCATGTTTTCATTTGTGGTCAACATGGTGTTGAGTATTTCATGGGGAGTACTTCTCACAACCCTCAAATATATTGTCATTGTTCTTCAGTGTTGGCACTGCCCTTTGCCATTAATTTCAAAGGGGGAGATAATTTTGATTGTAAAAAGACAAACATCAGAGTTTGGAGAGCAGGTTGAGGTTGACATCAATGCCAAAGGGGGAGCATGTTGGAATTGTAGTGTTGGAATTGATGTCAACAAGGACTTAGTACATTTTATCTTATCATTGATGTCAACTTGATGTTAATATCCCTCATGACTTGTGATGAGTTATGGCTTGATGTAGAAATGTTTGATCCATGCAGAGGTGCTTTTCCATCTAGGTATTCATGATCCTGACTTGATGTAGAGATGCTTGACCATTATGTTGATGTATTTTTGCTTGCATAGAACATGTTTGGAGGATTTTTTCATGCTTATCAAAGAGTTTTAAGGGTGTTTCAGAGGGTTCTCATAGTGTGATGGATCAAGCTCAAGTTTGAAGCTAAGCTACAAGATTGATGTCATTTGGTGTATGCACTATAGCCATGAGTTTGATGCCTTTTACTGATCTTTAGGCATGTTGTCATGATGTCAATTTTCTCGTGGAAGGTTTTCATAATGTCTCACGCACACTCCTGAAGTTGAGCACCAAATTTGGTTGAAGAATAAGACAAGGATCAAAAGTTATGTTATCTTATCTAAGATTCAGTTGTCCATAGAGTGCAGAGAGCATAATATTCTCTAGGAAGTAGTTATTCTCCAAGTGAATATGTTGATAACATTGCATGGAGGCCCATACTATACCATCAAATATTTATATAGGCGATTTTCTCTAGATTATGCATAGAGTTCAGATGTTTTATTAGTTTTTTTGGTGGTTTTTTATTCAGGACATTGGCTAAAAACGTCAGGAAAGTTTAACCAACTTCTAGAAGGTTGAAAAAGTGAAGAATATCTCTGATTAATTGAAGTTAGTGGGAATATCAAGTGAAGGAGAATGATTTGAACCAATTCTATTGTATGAAAAGAGTTGTTTATTTTTCCATCACTTTGTTCATTTAATGACTTAACTATCTCAGAAGGTTACAAATAGGAGGATGCTATGTGTTTCTTGGGTTGGTTCTTTTAGTGTGTGTGAGAGAGTGTGTGCATGGTGTGCTAAGGAGAGAATTTTCATATTTTAGTGGTTGTAGCAGAATGTGCAGAAATTCAAAATTTAGATAAGAGATTGTGTGCATGCTTAAAAAATTGTTTGATCCAAGTTTATGAAGGCATTTTATGGAGGAGACTGCTGCTATTACGAAGATTGATTGTTAGCATATTTTATACAACACATTTTTAATATTAGCATGGTGTATGAAGCGGTTTATAGCTATGCATATCATATTTCTATTCCCAAATTTTTATATGTTCAATTTTGTGCATTAATATTTTTTATGTTGTTGGTGTAGATGCTTTTGAGAGTGTGTATGTAGGAGGATTGTTGCATGGTTTTTTCGATACATATAATGTTGCTATATATTGTTTTTAATTTATAGTGAGGGTTTGATTTTCTAATATGACTTTGTGTGTGAAAGCCATAACTTTTATGTTGCTGCAAAACATTGTTGAGAGTTGGATTATGGTGTTTTGATATGATATTGATGTATTAAGATTATGTATGCAAGAGATTTGATGTGTGGATCAAATTTGTTGTGTTTTTGTAGGAGTTTTATGTATGTTTTGTTGGGTTGTGTTATATTCTTTACATGACTAGCCCATGTAGTTAACCGAGGGGTTAGAAAGGGGATGGAGCCCCCCCTTTGTTGCGCCAATTGCATGCACGGGGGGGTGGGGGGGGGGGGGGGGGGGGGGGTGGTCACAGGGGGTTTAAGGGGTGCAGGTAACCCCACTCTATGGGGTCTGGGGCAGCACCCCTGAAAATTTTGGTTTTGGACACTATGTTAGGTTGGGTGGACCCACCTATGGTTTTGTGCAGGATTTTCACACATGGTTTTGGACGCGATGGTTTTCGGTCCATGGTATTCGATTCTTTGGCATGTATAAATATGTATTGTAAAATCGAAAGGAACATAATGAAAAATCAAGTTGGTAGTCCCGGTTTTGGGATCCAGGGGAAAATCTCTGTGTATATGTGTTTTATGTGTTATGCTCTTGCATTGTCTATTTTCTGTGTTTTAGAATTCGTATGTAGGTAATTTCTGTACAGGGTTAAAACCTACATTTGGTATTAGATTTGTTTTGGTTTCAAGGGACGCCTTTTTTGCTGAGGGGTTTCGCTTGGGCCTGTGGTGGACCCTGTTCAGTGGGAGATCTGCGAGATCGATTCTGGTGGTGAAAGAAGATGGCGAGCAGTGGAAAGATAGAGATCGAGAAATTTAATGGTCAGATTTTTGAGTTGTGGAAACTCAATATGGAGGATCTGTTGGTGGATAAAGATCAGTGGATCATGGTAGATCTAGATACTAAACCAACGAGAGTGTTCGATGAAGAATGGAAGAAGTTGGATCGGAAGGCAAAGATCACAATACGATTGTGTGTCTCAGATTCAGTATTATTGAATGTATCAGGGGAAGCTACAGTGAAGGCTTTGTGGGACAAGTTAGGGACTTTGTAGCAATCTAAGTCTCTGGTAAATAAACTGTTGCTATGAAAAAAGATGTATAACCTGAGGATGAAAGATGGAGACTCGATAACGGAGCATCTGAATCGTTTAATATTGTGGTAAGTCAATTATCATTTGTTGATATCAAAATTTCAGATGAAGATAAGTGCATCAGTTTGTTGTGTTCTCTATCAGATTTGTAGGATAGTCTGGTTATTGCAATAGGTAGCAATGCAACTGCCTTGCAGTTTGATGAAATAGTCTCATCCTTGCTGACGGAGGCTATGAGATGGAAAAATATGGAGAGCCAGAATGGTGATGTCTTATCTATACGAGGACGGTCCCAAAACAGGAACAAAAATAAGTCACCGAGTGGGAGATCTAAATCTAGAGGGAGATCTAAATCTCCAGGAAAAACTGTAAATATGGTGTGCTAGAAATGCGGAAAGGAAGGGCACTACAAAAGGGACTGTAAATCTAAAGCTCCTGACAAAGGAAAGGGATCTGATGATGCTCCTTCTACAGAGGCGAAAGCCACCTTAGATGAAGGTGGGGATGTGTACTTGACTTCTTCAAGTAAACATGTAGATCATGAGGCATGGTTGATTGACTCAGGTGCATCCTTTCACTTCACTCCCCATAGAGAGTGGTTCTGCTAGTATGAGAAATACGATGGTGGTGATGTCCTCTTAGGGGATGATAGGAAGGCTAGAATCATTGGTCACAGAAAAGTAAAGTTGAAGTTGCAAGGTGGAAGGGTTAGAACACTTCTGGGTGTTCTGCATATTCCTGCATTGGCTAGAAATCTTATTTCTGTAAGCACGCTGGATGATGCGGGTGTAAAAACAGTTTTCAAGAAGGATACTTGCAAGATGGTTCGGGGAGCACTGGTATTGATGCGGGGAGTTTGGATTGGAACTCTGTACAAGTTGCAAGGTAGCACTGTTGTTGATGGGTGCAACAGTTTCGTGGTTCTTGAAAGTGGAGCAAAAAATCTAGTGGTATCTAGAGAGAAGAGCATGTTGTGGCATCAAAGGCTTGGACATATTGGAGAGAAGGGCCTTTGAATACTTCATGATAAAGGCATGGTAGAAGGTATGAGTAATAGCTCTCTGGATTTTGATTTCTATGAAAATTGTGTATATGGGAAGCATAATCAGGTGAGTTTACCCTCTGGTGGTAAGAGGGCGAAACAGATATTAGAGCTTGTGCACAGTGATGTGTTTGGACCTATGAAGGTTCCATCACTGCGTAAGTCTGTGTACTATGTATCATTTATAGATGAATTCTCAAGGAATACATGGATATATTTCCTTAAGAAGAAATCTGAAGTCTTTGACAGGTTTAAAGAATTTGAGGCTCTGGTGGAAAACTAGACAGAGAAGAAGATAAAGGTGTTGAGGACAGATAACAGTGGAGAGTTTTGTAGTAAGGAATTTGAAGAATTCTGTAAGAAGTGTGGTATAACATGACATAAGACTACTCCATATACACCTCAGCAAAATGGAGTTGCAAAAAGAATGAACAAGGCGTCGATGGAAAGGGCAAGAAGCATGCTCAGTGGTGCCGAGTTAGGATAGGAATTTTGGGTAGAGGCGGTGGAGAGAACATGTTACCTGGTCAATAGATCACCTTCATCAGCTTTGAAGGATAAGACTCCATAAGAGGTATGGACTGGTAAGAAACCCTCTCTTTCACATCTGAGGGTATTTGGATGTGATGCATATGTACATGTTCCAAAGGAGAAACGAACCAAGTTGGATAGTAAATCTGAAAAGTGCATCTTTATTGGGTATAAGGATGGTTTAAAGGGTTATAAGATTTGGAACCCAGTAACAAGGAAGGTTGTGTACAACCGAGATGTGGTGTTTAGAGAGGTGAAAGATGTTATTAAACTTGAATTCCAGCCAAAGGAACCTGAGAAGATAAAGTTTGAGCTAAAGGAGGAAGAATCAGACTCTATAGGAGAGGAGGAATCAAAAGATGAAGAGCCACAAACTCCGGGCATGAGAAGATCAGTTTGAGAAAGAAGGAAGCCAGAAAGGTATAGTCCATCCACTTTCTATTCAAATTTTTCTTTATATATTACTAATGATGATCCTAGAACTGTGAAGGAAGCAATAGATTCAGAGGATGGAAAACTCTGGAAAGAGGCTATGGTTGATGAAATGGCATCTTTGCACAAAAATGAGGCTTGGGATCTGGTGGAGTTGCTGGCTGGAAGGAAACCCATTGGTAGAAAATGGGTGTTCAAGAAGAAGACAAATGCAGAAGGAAAGGTGGAGAAATAAAAATCTCGGTTGGTAGCAAAAGGTCATTCCCAGGTGCCGGGAATTGATTTTGGTGATATTTTTTCTCCTATTTCCAAGGTAGCTTCTATTATATTACTTTTATCTGTTGCTGCTACTTTTGATTTTGAGGTAGAACAGATGGATGTGAAGACAACATTTCTTCACGGGGATCTGGAAGAGGAGATCTACATGAAGCAACCTGAAGGCTTTGTGGTGAAGGGTAAGAAAGTACTGGTATGCAAGTTAAAGAAGTCTCTGTATGGGTTAAAATAGTCACCGAGGATGTGGTATCAGAAATTTGATACATTTATACAGGGACTTGGCTTCACCAGAAGCAAAGCGGATCATTGTGTGTATTTTAAATTAATTGTTGAACGTGTTATTTATCTGGTCTTGTATGTGGATGATATGTTGTTGGTTGGAAATGACAAAGAAATTATCCACGATTTGAAGATCCATTTGTCCTCCAAATTCGACATGAAAGATCTTGGTGTTGCAAGCTATATTTTGGGCATGGAAATTAAAAGAGATTGAACAAAGAGGAAGCTCTGGTTAAACCAGAGGAAGTATGTCGAGACAATATTGTAGAGGTTTAATATGCTAGATAGTAAACTGGTGAAGGTTCCTATTCCTATAGGTGTAAAGTTATCTGTTGAATAGTGTCCCAAGACACAAGAAGAGGAAGAGGACATGTTCTGTGTTCCATATGCAAGTGCAGTCGGTAGCCTGATGTATGAAATGGTCTGTACTAGACTAGACATTGCACATGCAGTGGGAGTATTGAGCAGGTTTATGTCAAAACCAAGGAAGGAGCAGTGGACAACAGTGAAGCAGGTTTTTAGGTATTTGAGTGGCACCAGTGATTATGGTTTGTGCTACCAAGGAAGACCAGGATTGGACAAAGTTTTGGATATCCATGGCTTTGTTGATGCAGACTGGGCTGGAGATTTGGATCAGAGAAGATATACAAGTGGGTATGTGTTTAACCTATTTAGAGGTGCAGTCAGTTGGATCAATAAGAAACAATTTGTAGTGGCAATATCAACTATAGAGGCAGAAAACATGGCAGCCACTCATGCAAGCAAGGAAGTAGTTTGGTTGCAGAGATTGTGTTCAAATATGGGGTTAGTATAGGGAGCTATAAGGATAGACTGTGACAGCGAAAGTGCAATTTATTGGCAAAGAACCTTGCATATCATTCAAAGACAAAGCACATTGATGTTCAGTATCACTTTGTGAGGGATATAATAGAAGACAAAAAGGTATTGTTGGTAAAGGTGGACACTTTGAAGAATATTGTAGATGCATTGACAAATTCTGTGAGCTCTGAGAAGTTCCCTTGGTGTAGAGAAACAATGGGCATTGCAGGGCTAGATAAATGACTAAGCTCTCTTGTGGCCCGCTGTGGAAAGAAAACAACAAGTGGGAGAATGTTGGGTTGTGTTATATTCTTTCCACGACTAGCCCATGTAGTTAACTGGGGGGATAGAAGGGGGGCGGAGCCCCCCCTTTGTTGTGCCGATTGTGTGGCGGGGGAGGGGGAGGGGGTCATAGGGGGTTTAAGGGGTGCAGGTAACCCCACTCTATGGGGTCTGGGGCAGCACCCTAGAAAATTTTGGTTTGGACCCTATGTTAGGTTGGATGTACCCACCTATGGTTTTGTGCATGATTTTCGCACATGGTTTTGTATGCAATGGTTTTCAGTCCATGGTTTTGGACACGATGGTTTTTGGTCCATGGTATTGGATGCTTCAACATGTATAAATATGTATTTTAACATTGAAAGGAACATAATGAAAAATCAAGCTGGTAGTCCCGGTTTTGGGATTCAGGGGAAAATCTCTGTGTATATGTGTTTTATGTGTTATGCTCTCGCATTGTTTATTTTCTATGTTTTAGAATTTGTATGCAGGTAATTTTTGTATAGGGTTAAAACCTACATGTTTCCGATTGTTTGTGATCATATTGGTATTGGAATAGAGATTGCTTTGGAGAGATAATATTCAGTTAATGTGCTTATTATATATTATGAATTTGGTTTGAAAATTGATGAAAAGAGGTTCATAGTTGCTTTTTGTTTTGAGGATTTGGGCCATAGTTTCAAAATACATGAAGTGAGGTCCATGAGGGTTTGAAGGTTGGGGCCTGATATAGCTAGCCCCAAATCCCCTGTTCCACACACCGGGATAGGTTTTACTCTAATGATGTTTATGAGAAAGAAAAGATGAATTTGGGAAACTTGAGAGAGGTTTTTGTCCACAATAGGCCAAGGAATAAAAAACTCCTTCATGTTTTAAACAGGTGTCATGGTTTTAGAGAAATTTCAAAAATACAGTTGCCTCGGGAGAATTGATGCACCTCTGAAGTGACCTTGGGAGAATCAAGTTTTCTCCTATCTTGGCTGGCCAAATGACTTGCTTGATGAGTGAAATGATAACTAGACAGAAAGATCTTTCCAATGCACTATCATGAGCTCAATTTGGAGTTGAGGAAGACCTTCAAAAGTTGACTGCAATAGCACTCTACCTTTAGGCAGCCTCATTTTGCACATTTTGACCAGTCTTGGGATATTTGATTTTTGACAGGAAAATGAACTCCAAATTGAAAAATTACAGTTGGGTTGGAAAGTATACTCAATAACCTTTCCCACGAGCTATCCCACACCCAATTTGGACACTATTAAGGCCTCCAAAAGTCTCTTTCAAAAAGTGCTACGCATAGGGTTTGGTGGCGCAGCGCACTGGGCAGGTGGCGCGGCGCATTGGGCTGCGATTTTCAGTGCTAAATTACACAGGCGCAACGCACATAAGGCGTGGTGTGTTGGGTTTGATGTGTGACACATATAGCTAGCAAGCCTGAAATCTTCACCAATTCATTCCAAATCGCCCAATATGCTTGGATCATCATTTGTACAAGTAGGTTGAGCTTCTATCGTTGCTTTTCATCCAATGTTGGTGTTTGTTTGATGGTGGTTGTCTTATGTTGTTGAATAAGAAAATCAAACCCTACCAAAGAAAACAGTGCTAGGGTTTTGTATTAATTGTTTGGCTGCCAAGTTATTCCCTCCACCTCACATTCCCTTACTCCATTTTTCCCTTGATTTCCCTATTCCCTAAATTCACTAATCCCATACCCCAATTCCCATTTCCCAAAATCTCAAACACAAACTCCCAAACCCTAGTCCAATACAAAAACTCCTAAATCATTCCCTAATTCCCTATTTCCCTAACTAGACCCTATCTCAGCAGTCCCTAAAATCCTTTATTTTCCCTCCCTCTACAGTCCCTTGTATCACTCTTCCCTTGGTGGCAAAAGTCAAAACACATCATAATCACCTATTTCTCATCAAGACAGTTCATCCACTAGTAGAAATGGCATCTAATCCCTCATATGATTATGAAGAAGAGACACATAGTGACTCTCCTACAGAAATACATGCACCAAGGAGGCCTCGCAAAAGTGGAAAACATAACCAGGAGGAGCCCACTTCACTTGTCGAGTTGCAGCAGCAGCAAAACGAGTACTATCTCCACCCGAGGTGGAAGGGGTCTCGTTTTCACCATCAGTAGAATAGGTACAGGACAAGGGTAAGAAGCCCTTGCATGATGAGGGACCATCAGGTGAGCATGAGACTGATTTCATTCTCATTGAGGGTGATGATATTGATATGGGCCCGTAAAGCACAAATCTCAAAGAAGTCATTCAAGAGCAGCAGGCGGACATCAATGCCTTGCCCATCAACTTGGAAAGGGATAAATGGACCATACAGTACCTGAAGCAAAGGAATAAGCAGCTTGAGGACCAGCAAGCGATTATGGAGCTGCAAAACATTCGGGAGAATCGCCAAGCTACCCAAAGGAGAAGGGTGGAGCTCACTTCACTTGAGCAGGAGGTTAATGCCAATCGGGAGTCATGACTTGAAAGAGCAAATATCCCCTTGGAGAGGAAGTTAGAAAAGGCCATCAATGAGAAGAATATGCTAAGAAACCTGTCATATCATTATTTGTTGAGGAACATGGTGTGCTAAGCTAGAATCAGGAGCTTGAAGGAAAAATTGAAGAGAGCATCAAGGAGGCAAAAGGAGCATGATAGACTTCAGATCTTGGCTGAGGCTTCCTTGGCCCAACATAGCTCTTGATGGAAGAGACTCAGCCCAAATTTCAAAAAATTTGGGGCACTTTTTGCATTTTTGGAAAATTTTGGCACAAAAAACAGAATTTTCTGCCCTATGCGCCGTGCCACGTGGCGCTCGCTTTTGCTTGGAGCCTCCAAATGACAAAAACTCAGCATTTTTGGATTTTGCATGAAAAAATATGCTTGCCTACCAATGGACAAGAAATTTGGATAGGTTTTGACCCCTCAAAAAGGTCAAAAACACTCAAAAGATGACCTTAGTGCCCCTATTTTGACACACAGGAAGTAGTGTTGGGGGAACTGCCTTTTGGGGGGAAAATGGAGGCCAAATTGAAAAATTCCACTTGGGTTGGAAAGTAGACAGATAGAAATTTCCAACAAGTACACCTGGAGCTCATTTGGACATCGGGAAGGCCTCTAAAAGTGGGTCCAAATAGGCGCTATTCATAGATAATCAAGCGCGGCGCATAGAGGAAAAATTGCTAGTTTGACCAAGTTTTGCTCTGTTTTTCACCCAGCTTTGGCTAGTTTGACTTTTTCACTTTCCTAATGGAAAATTTGTGATGTAATTTGATGTACATTGATGGATCATGATGTAAATATGTTAAATTTCCACTTGTAGAGGTAGATTCATCAGTTTAAAAGTTGTTTGAAACTGAATGAATCAGTTCCCTTGTTTCTAGAGGCATGCTATTCTGTTGCCTAATTTATAGTTCTCAATTTAGAATTAGTTGAAACAACTCCTAAACATGTGTGCTTGACCCCTAGAGGCAAGGATGAACTATGTTTGTCTATATTATGTTGTTTTTCAGTCATTAGCATGGTTGGACTTTTGAGAAAGCCTTGAGCTTCATTGTACACTCATATCAGCGTTTTGGCTAAGGAATTGAGACTAGGATTTGCAGCACTCTTTGGGATCCCTGTGGAATTTTATCTTGGTACAATGCTTTCTTTTGTAATTGTGAATTTGCTTATGTGTTATGTATGCCATTCTCTATCTTGTTTCTTCTGAACTAAACAAACAAGAGTGTAAGTAGAATCCATTGAAATTGCAGTGCTCTATTTGAGGTTTGCTTTAGTTTCTTGATGTTTTCAGTTGTTTGGAGAGGATCCATGACTTTCATTGCCCTCTTCAGCTCCTCACCTATCTAATCCCTCCATCTCATTCAAATTGAAGTGCCAAAAACAATCGTATACCTTGCCCCATTGAGATCTCTACAAGACTGAGCCTCAATCCACGAACCCAAAATCTGCCTTTCCATCTGAGCCAACAAAAACATCATTTTATTCAATCAAACTCTCTTGCACATATACCTAGCTTAAGATCAGTATTTCTATTAGTCATCTCAAGCCCTCATCGATCATAATTTACTGAGATTGACCCAGAGGGAGCCCTCTCCCGACCTGGTAGGGCTAGCTATATCAGTGATGGGAAGTGTTTAATAAGGTACATTAAGGATAGGGGAAGGTGTATGAACATCATGATACAAGTTTTGCTGATGATTTGACCATCCAAGAGAAATTACCTTCAAAACCCTAGGAGAGGGAAATGAACCTTACCTAGGCACAACTGAAGCATGAACAAGGTGTAAAATGACCCAGTGGAACCTGACATGATGATGACAACCCTCTGAATGATGGTAGACTCAGCTGAATGGTGACATGGACCGAAATTTGGACAATTTTGATAAGAGTAAAACCAAACCCTAGACCTAATACCCAGTGACCAAATTTTACTTGAAGATTCACTGAAATGACAAAATTTGACCTTGACACCTTAAAATCAATTTGTAAGAGCATGTTTGATCACTGGAGGAAGGCTGCAAAGACTGACACTAACAAGGACCTCAATGTTGGAGGTAGAGGCTTATAAGAGAGTGGTGGCCTACCAAGGAATTAATCTCTTCCTTCCAGTAGAGTATAGAGAACTTACTCAGGGAGTAGAGGCATCTTTCTAGTAGTGGCTAGAAAACTAGTGAGGGTGGTGGTCTTAGCATGTGGTGGGCTACATGGTTTATGGGAATGGTGGCTTCCAAGTGAGTAGTGGCTCACATTTATTTGTGAGTAGTGGCTTTAACACTAATGGTATCTTGTTACAGGTCATTTTTTAACATACAATCAAATGGGATGGAAACAAGATCAATCAACATCCAATGACACTTTGCACTTATCCTCTATAAATCCTAGGACATGTTCTCTCCAAAACATCCAAGAATTATGGGTTTAACAACTTAAAAACCTAAGTTTTGGACTCATTTCACTTTCCTTTTGAGTAACCTCCGTTGTTTCATGTTGTACACTTAGAAACTGAACTGACCAACACATCTTGCCTTTGTTGTAGGTGTCATCGCCTCTATAATTCCATAAAAAGTAGAAATAATTTAGAATCTTCTTTTTCCAGAAACTTACAAGTTGGTTTTAACCATTTGCTATTTATTAATATCTTGAACTCCTATCCTTGAGCTCTTATCTCTTATCCCTATGTATTATCTTCCCTCATATGTGGATCAAGTCCTAAATTGTTAAATCCCAAACCACCCCATTTACCCTATAAATTTACTTCCTCCCATGGAGTCTAGGTTGGATTTTAGAGATTCTTAGGTATGCCCTCATGCTACTTCTTTGTGCCTAAGGATCCATTATCCCTCTATGCACTTGAGTTGTGATTGAAGGCTTTCTTTGTAACAAGGGAAGGACATAGTTGGGAGACATCTACAAGGTCAAGATTTGTAAAAGGTTGTAATTTATCCTATATTTATTAATACAGAAAGTTCTTTATTTTGCTATACTTATGTCTCATTGATGCATATGTATTACATTGCCTTATTGAATTATTGTTTATAGATATTAGTACATGTTATTTGTATGTTGTAGTGCTCTTACTTGTTCTAGTTGTTTTGCAAGTCCCATTTATAACATTTTGAGTTGGAGTTAAAACTTGCAAGTAAGGAGAAGAGGAGAACTTGCATTCGACTCCTCGTAGGTCTTTATTCCGTGTTCTAATTTCTCTAAGGAAAGCATTAGCCCTTTTTTACTATTGTTTCTAGATCAGACACTAGATCTAGGGAGTTCACTTTTATCCATAGAAGATAATTATCCATCAAAGAACTTGGCGACTCCACTAGGGAACCAATGTTGCTTCAATGGTTTCCTTTATCTAATAGTTTTAAACCTTTGAAAGAGACACAATTTGAATTGTTCAAATAGTAATTAGTCTTAGGAAAACATAATTCAGATCTTGGTAGGGTTTTTGTTTTTCCTTTTGAACAAAAATGTTCCCATTGCACTTTATGGTCTGAGACAGAGTGACCCAATGCACGTGTATCTCTTTGTGAGTGTGATTACTCACCCTGGTTGTTATGTATAGCCCATGATGGTCCTTGTAGGATGAAAAAATTACATTTTTATGCCTTTCTATGAGTTTTGATTTGATCTAGTGTTTTTTCCCGAGTCTCTAAACTTGTCATTGTCTCTATAAATCCATCAGTGTGTTTACTTTTAAGAGTGATAACCTTTTGATGAGAGTTTGTTTATTTTTCTTTCTTCTTGTCAATTAGGGTTTGTGAACACTTAGCTTGATTGTTGATTTGATAAAAGGAATTTTCATATTATAGTTCTAGTCTGTGTGAGTTCTTTTGATCAATAATCTAGCTACATTTCATTTTTCTTTGCATTCAAAAATTGAAAAGAAAAGAAAAAATTCATTTTTTTGCATTGTATTGCATTTAGGGCTTTGAATTGAATTGGAATAGTGAAATTGAAATATCTCATTAGGAAGCTCTTGTTTGCTGCATCATTGTTTGTTTCTTCCTTCCTGTAGATAGATATTCATTGAAAGAAAAATAGTTCATTTTATCATGTTAGTTACATCATAGAAAATTTAGGTGAATTCGTTTCATGAGCCTTGAAATTGAAACTTAATTGAAGATCAAATTTAAAATTTATTCAATTAGCATAAGGAGAATTTGGAAAATTAATGACACACATAAAGGTCTAGGCTAGAAGATGTGTTTTGGCATCTTTAAACGTAGGAGTTGTCATTACTTGTCTCCATTTCATTCTATGGTCAGTCAGTATTCCACGTACGTAAGTATATAGGATCATTCTCCACATACCTTCGAGTATATCAGATGTCGCTCCACGTATGAAAAGTATATCAGAATAATTTCTATCATATAAGACACATTAGATAGCACTGCTACGGACTACACTTCCACGTACCTCCGGATATATTTTGGAAGTCCCCATTAGGTTTATATCCTACCATAGGTAACCGAGTTAGCCACCTTGTTAATTTTGATACAACGAAGATAACATTCAGGGATATTATTTGCACCTATAAACAATATATTGCAGTTCACAGTGACTTGGTAAACTACTTTCCTAGTTACCCCTTTTTATTTTATGTCTTTTAACTTCTAAAAGTAATTAATCCACCATGGAAGAACATCCCAAACACCCTTTTTGTTTGCGTATAATGAAAATATTTCCTCCTTTACCTCCAGAGGAAAAACCTAGATGTTGTAAGAATAAGAAGACACAAAATACTGAACCTGGTACTTCTAAAGCTACTCCTTTTGGAATCAAATATGATGTTAATCAACTTGAATCATCATTTCCCATTAGTACTGATCTTGAAGTTACTTCTTTGGAAATTGGTGAGGTCAAAACAATTGAAACCACTCAACCTGAAGTTGTTGAGTCATTAGAACTTGAAGTCATTGAGCCCGACTTTTTCGAGTTAGAATATTTGCAACTTGAGGTAATGTAAGTTTTTGAACCTATCGCTACAGGAAATCTTTCTTCATCTCACATGCAACCTTTGCCTTTAGGAACTTAAGAAAATTTACTTCCACTTGGGTTACTGAGCATAGAGGAAATTACTGAAGAGGATTCTCCTAGTCCCCAAACTCATGTTCACATACCATTATGACAAGATTTTCCTCCTATGTACCATAATTTTCCTATCTTCACCTCTAACACTCAGACATGAAATCCTTTACCTCAAACTCCTCATTTTAATTCACCTTTGAACTTCCCGCAGAAAAATCCTTTGAGAAGTCTAACCATGACTGAGTGAGCAATTGTTTTTAAAATTGTGTATGTTATCATGAGTTGTGGTGCAGGTAAATTCTCAGTGTGGACACACATAATTCCTCTAGCCCAAGAGAGTGGGTCTAGCCACAAATAAAGAATCTATGGAAAGTCTCCTTAATCTAGAATCAATTAAGAGGGCCTACCTCTTAGAACATTATTCCACTTGGTGATGATCCTGCTTCCTCACTCCATCTATCTTCCGTTTCCTTCCTTCAAATAATTGAAACAAGCAAACAACAACAACAACAAATGTGATAACATATAATATTGTATTAAACCTACTTAAGAGGTCAAGGAACATTAAGCCATAAAGATGTAAAACAACACATCATGTAGGAAATCAATCAATATTTGCATTTATATAAATCAGAAAGAGATTACAACTGGTGCCTTGAATTTGCTAGTCTCTGCCAACATTGCATGGATAACCTCAACAATGAAGTTTTAAGGCTTCTTTCCTTCTAGCCTCAAACCAAACCAAAATCACACTATTATCCCTCAAACATACACTAGAAAGCTACAAGCTATAGATGACTAGCTGATTATTCAAACTTACTCCAAAACTCCAACTAGCTTTTGCTTGGGAAAAAGAGAGGTTTATATAGCTTAGATGGATGGGAGATGGTTCCTCTCATCATGGGAGAAGGTCTTATCCCTTGAATTTGTTCTATCCTAATAGGGGAAAGGAGCCCAAACTGACTTCCTTGGCTCCATCTAGCCCAACCATCTACCAGACTTCTGTTACGAAGCTTTTAGACATGGAAGCTTCGATTCCTTATTTAAAAAACCTTCCAAAAGAGGATCGATGCGACTGGAAAAGGGATTAGTTTCTCCTTATGGTGCGAGGGCTAGTTTTAACGTCTGCAAATCGGTGCAAGGAGGAAACTGGTCAGTAGTGACGGTCTTGTAGACTGGGACAAAAGGAAGATTCTTGGGAAATGATGCAAAGGGGAATCATCTTGCTCATGAAGAGGGACATATTAGGAGTTTCTTTATGATGGGAAAACATGTCGGGTACACTATAGAGGTCCTCCAGGATCATGGACGAGGAGTATAGGGATAATGAAAAAATGTTGTGTAGCATATGCCCCCTAAAACATGAAGGTTGAACTAGAGTGAGGGGTGAAATGCTTTACAAGTGGAAGCGAGGAACCAAAGTCCATCATTAGAAAACCTGCAAGCAAGCATAGAACATATACATCACTGAAAACTTTGAATAATGATGCATGAATCATGGTATGGATGCATCCATCTAGAGAATGATCATGTAAATGGATCCAAGGCATGGGCGCAACCATCCAATAGAAAGGATCATAATGGAACCAAGGTATGGTCACAACCATCCAATAATAAGAAGGATCACATATAACAACTGATGGTATGGTCGCAACCATCCATCTGAAAGAGACATGTATATCGACATGATCATGTCACATCAGCTCACAACCTGGACTTGTGTAATCTTAGCCCAGGGTCTTGCACTCCAAACGACCCAATCAAAGTAAAAATCCTAGCACGTGAATGAATGTTTCGAAGTTGAGCATGCTAGGAATTCGATTGATTACCAGTCAATGATGTGAAATGTTAACAAGCACAAGAGAAACCACCAATAATGACAATGGCTCTCAAGGTAGAGGCAACACAGTTCACAAATGTGAATAAAGGAACTGATGTTGAACACTCGTGAAATCACCCGATCGAAAGTCAATGATGTGAGCTTGTCGTCGAGTGTGAAAAAATTGCCATTAGGGCATGCAAGCTCTAAGGTATTGGAAGGGAGTCTCTCGGTCAACTTCTTGGATGATGAGATGAAGTTGACAAGAATTGACTATGTCGAAGGAGGGCAATGATGTATCCCACGTCATTGACACGATACAAAGGGATGCAAATGATTTCAGATGATACAGAGAATCAGGAGTAAGTGTAACTGCAGAGGGACTGACTCTTGAAAATATCGGCGACACGATTCTGGAGTTTGGTAGCTTTTGGATCCATAGGATTGGTGGTCATGATGATGTGTCAGAGATCAAATAGAAGGAAAAAATGAGTGGCCCAACCTAGGAAGGTCAAATGATGAAAAGGAGGATATCCCAACTCGGCACGAAGCAGAAAGTGTCATGTTCAAGAGTGAGCTACCGACATGACTGATATAATTTCCAATTTTCCCCCACCATTTTTGGCAGGTACCCCAATTATTTTTTATTGCAAGCTTGAAGGGGATAGCATGTGCTTGCATTGTAAGTTCATCCTTTGGATGAATCCGACCTAGTAAGTTTAATGAGCCCTAGGAAGGAGAAGCTCATGTTTGTCATGGTGACGAATCCAATGTCATTGAATGTTTTAACTAGTCCAACAAAGGGGTAACTCGGTATCTTTTTCATGTTTAGAGAGTTTGAAAAAGACATGGAAAATAAAACTCCACATGGTCCCTTTTCATACATTTGTGTCTTTCGAGCCCGAAAAGGTAGAAAACAATACTTGAGAGAATCGCTTGACCATTTTAGTCAAGGAGTACCTTTTTCGTAAATTTTTCCATCCTAGCCCGAAAAATGGGTAAATGTATACTGGGTGAACAACATTTCACAGCCATTAACGAGTTCAAAATGACAAGAGATTTACGATCTTTTTGTGTTTAAAGAGACGGAAAAGAGCTTGAAAGCGGACCCCCCATTTTTATTCTCTTTTACGAGTCAAAAAGGGGAAAATACTTGGTGATATTTTCATTTGAGTTTTACAAGTTGAGGAAAGAGCTGAAACGTGACTCCAGTACCACCATTGAAAATCCATGACTTGTCGTTGCACAAAAACGTGAATGCAATATCCAATTCTGAGGAAAAATAGGTCAAAAATACTCAGAAACCCTAATATTTCATGAAAAAATGAATAAAAGGAGGCAAAAGTAATTATTTTTTACCATTTACCATTTTACCTTTGTGTGAAGAGCTTTTTATTTTTGATGTTTTTTATTGTTTTTTGAGATATATGTATTCATGCCACTTCGATTTATGAATGCAGATGTTGGACGAGAATGCCCTACCGGGATGTCCCTGATCTCCAGGTGCATTGCTCGGCAGTTGGAGAACGCTCTTTATCAGGAGGGAAGCGACAATGAGGAGGAGATCATGCGGAATCTCGAGGGATTGACCCATGGGATCCCATAGTATGCCTGGATGGGTGATGTCCCATGCCAGTACCAGATGCATACGGTGGGGGTATCAGATTGGATCCACCGACTGCTGACTCACGTAATCTGAGCAGTTACATGCTACCATGAGCATCACGTTGTTTAGTGCATAGGTCTAGAATTCCACATTTTTGAGGTCTGCGAGCCACGGGTGTATAAGCCCTGTGAGCCACCGATGTATTTTGAACACACATATTATTTTTTGAGGTTTTGGTGTATGACAAACATTACCGGCACACACACACACACACACACACATATATATATTGTACTTCCTTGCTTACTATCGTACAAATGTTTTTGTATTTTGAGTTTTTACATGTTTCACATATGTCTATCAAACACATAATTAGCTAATGCATCTATTAACATATTCATGTGTCTAGGAATATAATGATATGTAATGTAATCAAAATTTCTCTCTAGTAGATGAATACGTATATACATTATCAATATCTGAGGGTTTTTGACAGAATATTTCTCGTTGAGTTGAAGGAAGACAAGATGTGAATCAAGGTTGATAACCAATTCCTAGTTGCCAAGAGCAATGGCTTCTAACAATAATTCGATAACGGCTCTATACTCAATGATGTTATTAGTTGTTTGACCTAGACATATACCTTGAAGATTAATCAACTCACCATGGGGGTCATAAATGGCCCATGCTGTGGATGATAGATTATGGGTACTACGACAAGCACCATTAGTGAAACCGATGTGAGGAGACACCGACATCTGCAAAGCAGGAAAAAACATAATAAGCAAGAAAGTTGCTTGCAAAATAACACACCAAACCACACTGTACAAAAATGAATAACACACTATTGTACAAAAGTAACCATGCAAGATGACCTAAGCATAGTACTTTTTGAGAGAGTCCATGCTCGGACTCAGGTAATCAATCAACACAGATGAAAACTAGAGTTTTACTGTTGACATGATGAGTAAGCATCGACTTGGCCAAATAATAGAGTAGAACTCATATAAGGTTGTGCCCCCATGCCCCCTGGGTGAGGGAGGGTTATGAGTCATAAGATGACAACCCCATTGAAATAATGGGCAATCGGTAGAAACTCGGGGAGGGAGAAAAAAATTGAATCTATGAAGAGATAAAGGTGCCCTCAGTTAAAAGACCTTGACAATGTTAGGAGAAACTAACATGTCAACAGGAAACTGAGAAGAGAACGTATCAAGACACATAGAAATGACCATCGAGCCAGAACCAAGCCACGAGGAATGAGAATATACGTCGAGAGAGGCCCTCGAAATAGAATTATTAGAGGATACCGAAGGCAGAGCCGAAACAATCTCCACATAATTAATTTCGGTAGGGCTTAACGACATAACCTCACCCCATGTATCAATAAGATCTGGTGAAGGAATGACCCAAGGATCAGACTTGACTGAAATCATGTTGACAGAGGCAACATGAGGAGGTGGGAGCATAAATAAGCCCATCAAGGTAGGATATTTAAAGAGTCCTACCCCCACACTCTCATAAGGAGCACCAATGTGCTTGACGTACGGAACATTGCCATCTGAGGAGGAATAGGCAAAGAAGGATAGTTGGTCGACTATGACTATTTTCCCTTGATGGGGAAAATGAATCACACGGAAAAGGGAGGAGGCTACAACATGCATGACATGGGTCCAACTCTGCCTTAGTAGAAGATTGTAGTTAAGAATAACATCAATGATATTTACTTTGACGTGTACCGTATTGCCCTCCAAAGTAATGGAAAGGTTGGGAAGGACACCGAATGGTTGCGAATCATGCTTGTCAAAAGCTTCCAGAGTGTTAGGGGATTGGTTCAGAGTAGGAGAATCAATTGCCTTCCAACAAGCGACAGACATGATGTAGGTAGAAGCACCTTCATCGATGACGGTCATATGAATGGTTTTCTCATTTATGATTACCTGAATGAGAAAGGAAATTTGTTGATGTAAATGTGGAACATGGTTTTCCAAGTCAAAACAGATGAGATTAGAGTTAGTTGGATCAATATCCCCAATAGCTGACAGTAATGATTTCCACTGAGAAGGACAACTTTGAAGGACCTTGAGAGCAGACATAACTGATGGCTCTTGAGACAAATCTTCAATAATGTTATAATGTTGAGTGGCTTGAGCGTTAGGACTGTACGAGGACTTTCGAAGCACACCTCGAGAAGGTGGTCGAATGGCAGAATTAGGGTTAGGTCACTCTATATGGAGAGGACTAGAATTGGACAAGGCGGAAGAAGAAGGGGTACCTTCTTTCTCTTTCCCTACTGACGAGGTAAGAGTTTTATAATCTTTTGACTTGGTAGCCACGTTGATCGAGGTACTCATCATGAACACTTGCGAACCCAAGGAAGTAGATGACTGAGGCTGGTCTACCATTTGAGTCTGTTGGGATGGAAAGGGCTCTTTTAGGACAGCTAGGGTCCCTTTGAGAAAACGACTAACTTTAGACCGTCTGGGACAATCCTTAGTATAGTGATCCTCCTCACAGATGAGGCACGGATACTTGGGTTTCTGTTGGGAAGCATCACCAACAGATGACTTAGGACCTTTTTTTGGGGCATTGACTTTACCCTTGCCTTTTCCTTTCTTCTTACCTTTAGAGGATTTATCTACTGCGGTAGACTGGACAACATGATCCTCTGAGGTCTTACTAGGGTTGGATGAATTGTGAGAGGAGTCACTAGGGGCAGTGTTGGAGACCGTTTTTTTTCGGAAGAAGATTTTGCAGGGGTCTGAGTCACTGAACCAATTACTCCATTAATAGGAGGGGTAGTCGGAGACTTAGATGTTGTCAGATCAGATGATGGTCTAGGTGCATCGGGTAACACATCATATAACGTGTTGAACTGTGAATAGACAAGGTCTAGATACTGAGCACGTGCGATGGCTTGTTCCTTAGTGACGCATCCACCCATAGAAATGTCCTCAAAAATCTTTTTGACGAATGATTTGGTGAACCACTCGGTCAACAACTGATCATCAATTTCAAACTTAATCAGATGGCACTGACGTCTCCATTCATGGATGTGATCGAAGATGTGAGCCGCAATGTCTTGCTTTAGTGACATTAACAGATGGGTGCCAGTTTCATAGTGAAATGGCAGCTGGAAATGTGTGAGAAAGGCCATGGCGAGAGTGTTAGAGTCATGATAGGTATTCTGAGGTAGCTCAACATACCATTTGGCTGTAGCCCCTATAAGAGTTCGTTGGAAAAGATGAAGACAAATGGAGTTGTCAAAGTAGGAATTCAAGGAGCACCAGAGGTGATATGTCATCACGTGGGCTTGAGGATCCTCTTTCACTTTTCCTTCAAACTTTGGAAAATCACTTGGAATCTTGGACAGAACTAGAGGCCAGTATGGCGAATGAAGGATCAAGTCATTCGTGAGTATAGACACATTTGGAAACTCTAGCGTAGCTAAGAACGACAATTGGGTATTGAAAGGAATTTGAGGCCGATAAGGGGGCCCAACTGCTGGGGCCCATCCATGCTAGTAAGGATTTTGTCCCCATAGTGGAGGATTTTGTCCATAAGGCATTTGATTTTTCCCCCACTGTAGGTTACCTTGCCCGTAGGGAGGATTCTGACCTTGAAAGCCTTGAAACTATCCGGCCAGAGGCTGTTGATAAGCAACATATGGGTTAAAAGGTTGTTGAGCCTATTGGCCTTGGACATACGGATTTTGCACCTGATGTCCCTGACCATAATGGTTTTGGAACTGTTGGCCCTAAACGAAAGGGTTTTGGACCTGTTGCCCTTTGACGAACGGGTTTTGGACCTGTTTCCCGTGGACGTAAGGATTCTGCACTTGTTGTCCTTGGACATAAGAATTTTTAACCTGTTGTCCTTGGACAAAAGGAGGTTGAACTTATTTCCCATAAACATAAGGATTCTATGCCTGCTATTGTAGGACTTGACCCTGGCCTTGCCCTTGCAAGGTTTGACCCTATTGATATGAGTATAAGGGTTGTTGCTACCCGAGTTGACCTTGTTGCTGCAAGGGTTGACATTGTGGCTGTAAAGGTTGTACCTGCAACTGCATAGGTTGACTTTGCGAAGGCATAGGATGGGAGGATTGCACCACATATTGCATTTGCGGCTGCATGGTTTGATGCAAATGTTGCGAGGGTTGCCCCTGCGACAGCGTCATCTGGCCTTGTTGCTGCATGGATGGCCCTTGCTACAAAGAAGGTTTCCCTTGCTATTATGAAGGTTTCCCTTGCTGCTGCAGGAGTTGTCCTCGCTGCTTGCAAAGGTACTTGAACAGTTCCCAGAATGACAACTTGAAAGTTTCCGAACTGTATCTGGCCATACCCACTGCGCGCAACGAACATACCAGAATATACATAAGGTCCAAGCTGAGGGATGTATGGCAGGTTGATCTGGATTTAAATAGGAACGCAATAAATTACAAATATAACCATAAGTAAAGAGATGCACCAGAAATAATACTTCATTTCATTAATGTAAAATACTAAAATATGCTTACAAATAGAAATGGAAATAAACTAGCTCGGGCGATGGTAGCTTATCTCTGAGAAGAGATGTGGCACCTACATTCCTCTGAAATACGTTACAATGAGGCTCAAGGGAATTTTTATTATTGAACAATAAGAGAAAACCCTAAAAAACCAAAACCCTAACTCGAGGAGATGTAACACCAAGAGTTTATGGGCCCCGTTGGGGTTAGTTGGATAGCCAACTTCCCGGGGTCATGACTTGGTCATATTATCTCTATTTGACGTGCATGATACCCCTTTGGAAAGATCTCTACGAGGAATACAATGGAAATGATGATTTAATTAATAAATCACTGGCGGTAGATTGCCAAAAAAACGTCGTTTAGGGCCTCAAAATGACTCCAAAAGTTTAGGACTCGAAAAACTGCTAAAAATAGTAAATTGTGCGACAATTAAGGAAAACGAAAAACTAAAAGAAACAATGGTGGGGGTCCAAGTGGAATTGGCAGGTGACCACCAATATCCACCTAGATCATTCCTCCCCACTTAGGAAGCAATGGTCCCCATTGTGTTGAGTTCCTCCATGAGATGAGGAAACTTCTAGTGAACTTGGTCCCTGGTGAGCCACTTGCCCTGGTGAAGGAGTTGGCCTGCTTTGACAACTTGATACAGTTCGATCTTCTGTTACCGAGTGTGCCTGATCTACATGTCCATGATCCAATGAGTTGTAGCTTGTTCCATGCAATCTGGATTTAACTCTGTTGGTGTTCACTGTTCTGCAATGTTGGATGTGTCTAGTAATGGTGCAAAGTATGGCCAAAGGTGGTCCACATTGAACACTGGGTGCAGGCCAAGGAACGGGGGAATGTTGAGATCAAATTCATTGTCTCCCAAAGCCTTGGTAATGGTGTAAGAACCATATCAGAGTGGTTTGAGTTTCTAATAGGCTTCGGTAAGGCGTCCCTTTTGCAAATGCAACTAGACTTTTTCACCCCCCAGAAACTTGTGTGGCACCCGATGTTGATCATGTTGTTGCTTATACTTGGTATTTGATTTATCCATAACGTTGTGGACCTGTTGGCAGATATGTTGGATGTGCTCAATGAAGTTGTTTGCCTTATCGGTTTCGGACTGGACATGAGCAGAATCTGCCTGAGTAGTTGCAAATGGCATGGCCACATTAATGGGACATAGTGGCTAGAATCCTAAGCCCACCTGAAAAGGGTTGTGGCCAGTTGAGTTGTGGAGAGCCCAGTTATAATTGTGATGAACATAGGGGAGGCTCTCATCCCATGTGCGTGGATTCTTTGAGTTGTACATGCGTAGAATGTGTATGATCATCCTGTTGACGACCTCTTTTTGGCCATCAGTTTGGGGATGGAATGCTGTGGACTTAGTGAGTTTGGTTTCCAGCATCGACCAGAGACTGGACCAAAATGTACTGAGGAACCTACTGTCCGAATTTGAGATGATAGAAGGTGGGATCCCAAAGTGTACCCACACTTATTCAAAGAAGAGTTTAGCAGTGGCTTCTGTTGTGATATTCTTCTTGCAGGCTACCATAATGGCCATGTTCGAGAATCTGTTGATGACCACAAAAAAATAGTCGTTTCCATGTTTGGTAGAAGGAAGGTCCGACATGTAATCCATGGAGATGGATTCCCAAGGTCGACTAGGGGTAGGCAACGGAGTATAGAGGCCTTGCTTCTTGATGGTTGGTTTGGAAATAACGCAAGAAGTGCAGGATCTGATGTACTTATTGAAATCCTATCGAAGATTCAGCCAATAGAAATACTTCTGCAGTACTGCCAGCATTTTCTTAACCCCAAAATTCCTAGCAGCGCGACTGTAGTGTGCTTCCCAAATCATCTTGGCACGCTCACTTGAAGGAACAGAAAGGTGACCAAGATGGCATAACAAGGTATCCTGGAGGTGAAAATATAGAACATGTTGACCCTCCAAGAGCGTCTGGTATGTGTGGCCAAATTTTGGGTCGCTTTTGTAAAGAAGTGGCCAATCAAAAGTCTCATGCCCATAAGAGTTGAGCATGGTAGTTAATGCCATGATCGGTGGTCGACTGAGGCAATATGCAACATTATTGGTGCTTCCATTCTTATACTTGATATTCAAATGGAACTGTTGCAGGTATGTGGACCACTTCTAATGGTGATTATTCTGCAACTTTTCTTGCATTTGTATGAACTGCAGGGGCCAGTGGTTTGTGTGGATGACCGTTTGCTTTCCCAAAATGTAATGCTTTCATTGTCGGTAGACCTGCACAATGGAATACATCTCTTTGTCATAAATGGGATACTTCTGGACTGTGTCTAAAAGTGTCTCACTGTGATATGCCACTGGATGCTTGTGTTGAGTAAGGACTGCCCCAATAGCATAGTCAGGGGCATTTGTCTAGATCTCAAATGGCTGTTGCAAGTCTGGTAATATGAGAAGCGATGCCACGTAGAGGCGATGTTTCAACTCTGTGAATGCCTTCTATTGAGATTTATACCAAAATAACTTTTCTTTCGCTCCTCCTTTGGTGACTTGACTCAAGGGCCAAGTGATATGAGAGAATCCCAACATGAAACTACGATAGAAATTTGCAAGACCCAAAAAGCTACAGAGCTCTGTCAGAGTGTTTGGATATGGCCAATCCCGAATGACTTGGATCTTGGCTGGATCCACATGCACCCCCCATTCATCAATAATGTATTCGAGACACTGAACTTGGGTCATGCCAAAAGTTTATTTCTCCAAATTGGCACATAGTTGTGTTGCCACAGTGTTTGGAGAACTTGCTAGATGTGGTGGAGGTGCTATTCCCAACTCTGGCTGAAGATCAGGATGCCATCCAAGTATACCACTACAAATGAGTTGGTGAATGGCCGCAAAATGTCATCCATCAGCCTCATGAATGTTTTAGGAGCATTTGTCAACCCAAAACACATAACCAACCATTTGAAAAGGCCCTCCTTGGTTTTGAAGGCAATCTTCCACACATCAGAGGGTTCAATTGGTACTTGGTGATATCCTGACTTCAAGTCGATCTTGCTGAAATATTTTCCCCCATTCAGTTGGTCCAGAAGGTCATCAATCCTTGGGATCGGGTACCTATTCCGGACAGTGATCTTGTTCAACGCCTGATGGTCAATACAGAGTCTCCAAGTCCCATCCATCTTCTATACCAACATGATCGAGCTTCCATAGGGCGATGAACTCGGTTGGATGTGACCTTTCTGCAACATCTCCTTAATCTGCCTCATGATTTCATCATTCTCTAGAACGGAGTGCTGATAGATTGGTCCATTGGGCAGTGACACATCTAGGGTCAGATCGATGGAGTGCTTGACCTGACAGTGCAGAGGCACCCCTGCGGGGGAGGTGAATATGTCCTCGTACTCCTCCACGACCTTGTCCATCTTTTGTTGTCATCTGGAGGGGCCTTGTCTGGAGGTCGTGGCCACCGTCTTGTTCTTTCCCTGAGGGTGTATCATTAGGAAAACAAATTTTCCCAGTTTTGGAAATGAGCTTACTACATTGTTTTGCAGTAACCAAAGATATGGTTGTAGGCGGTGCTACCTCCGATATCTTGTACAAATTATTTCCCAAAGTAACAATAACAGCATGAGGCCTTGACTCATACACAACATGTCGCTTCGACAAGTATGGTTGGCCTAATAATACATCACAAACATCAAGGGGAGCAACGTCACATAATACCTCATTCGTGAAGGGCTTGATGTTGTATGGAAGGCAACACTATTGGCTCACGTGAAGATCCCATCCTTGGTGAAGCCAACCCGATGGTGTATGGTTGGGGATGTCCTGTGGTAGGTAAGCCCAACCACTTCATGACCTCTACCGAAATGAGGTTGTTTTGGCTCCCGCTGTCGACAATGAACTGTAGCGGGGAACCCTTTACCCACATCTAGGAATGGAAGAGGCACTCCTCCTCCTCTGGATCTTCGGGTTCCTCCTTCTAGATCTTCGTGGTGGCAATGGTGGCATTGGGCTCCGCATCGATAATCTACTTCCCTTTGTCAGTCCCCTTGTTGGGCTCTGACTCAGAGTCGGAACATGCATTTGATTTTGAAGCCTTTAGCTTGGCCACCAGTGACTGCTTGGCCCAACACTCACTTGTGTTGTGAGTAGACCTCTTATGGAACTCAGACCACATTCCTGTTTCATTCTTTGGCTTGGCGGTGTTTTTCTTTTCTTGCAACTTTAATAGGTTGTCTTGGACCACCCCTCCTTGGCTTTGTCCTTTGTTCTGCTATTTGGGGGCACCTTTCCCTTGCTTCTAATTTGCAGATCCAAAGTCTCGCTTCTTCTATTTAAAAGTCTGCTCGATCTTGACAATGTACCAGTACGCTGTGCTGAGCGAGGAGATGTCCAAGAACTCCATCTCGTCCTGGATGTACCTGTGTAGGAAGCTGTAGTATTTGAGTACCAAATGCTGCTTAGAATCCTTGATAGCCAACTTCATGTGAAGGGTATGAAAAATATTGGTAAACTATTGCACATCTTGGTCCCTTCCCTGTCACAACGTGGTCCACTTTATGTATTTATCCTCATAGCTTTTGACAGGGCAGTACTGCTCCTTGATGGCATCCTAGAATGAATTCCAAGCGGGTGCGACTGAAAACAGTGAGGCCAAAATTTCATCCTTCTTCTTGCAATAGGTTTCCCACCAGTTTTTGATGTGGGGGGTGGCTTTGAGAAGAGTGAAAGTAATATTTTCTTGGTTGGAAAAATCATGAAAGAAAAATACACTTCTAATAGATTTAACCATTTACCTACAGCGTCTGCATCTATCTGACCCTCAAATATGGGAATGTCAAAGTTAACTTGTACCTTAAAGGGTGTGGTGTTTCCAGAGTAGCTGTTGGAAGTAGATGTGTCGCCCCTGGGTAGCCGCTAAAGGATCTGGGCAAAGTTGTCCATCATCACGTTCCTTTGTCACTTGAGGGCCTCTTCGAGCAAGATATTGATAGGATCTCCTACCCCGTTGTCTTTCTTTTCATCTGCCATGGGAGGCCATCAGGATTTGTGAGGTTAGTCTTGCAAAGGTTCACCTAGTTCAAGCCCTAACTCCTTATATCCTGACCTTGTTGGGGACATGAAAACAAAAACAGAAAAAGAGCAGACCACTCTGATACCACTGATCCAGATTTAAATAGGAATGCAACAAATTACAGATATAACCATAAATACAGAGATGCGGAAAAAATAAAACTTCATTTCATTAATGTAAAATATTGAAATATGCTTACAAACAAAAATGTAAATGAACTAGCTTGGGTGATGGTAGCTTATCTCTGAGAAGAGATGTGGTGGCTACATGCCTCTGAACTGTGTTACAATGAGGCTCAAGGGCCTTTTTATTATTGAACAATAAGAGCAAACCCTAAACAACCAAAACCCTAACCCGAGGAGATGTAACACCAAGAGTTATTGGGCTCCGTTGGGGTTAGTTGGACAACCAACTTCCCGAGGTCATGAATTGGTCATATTATCTCTGTTTGACGTGCATTATACCCGTTGGAAATATCTCTCTGAGGAATATGATGGAAAAAATGATTTTATTAGGAAATTTTTGGCGGTATATTGCCAAAAAACCGTCATTTAGGGCCTCAAAGCAGCTACAGAAGTTTAGGACTCAAAAAAATGTTAAAAATAGCAAACTATGCTACAATTAAGGAAACTGAAAAAATGAAAGAAACAATGGTGGGGGTCCAAGTGGAATTGGTGCGTGGACAACTATATCCAGCTGGATCATTCCTCCCCCCTTAGGAAGGAATGGTCCCCATTGCATTGAGTTCCTCCATGAGATGAGGAAACTTCTACTAAACTTGGTCCTTGGTGAGCCACTTGCCCTAGTGAAGGAGTTGGCCTGCTTTAACAACTCGATACAGTTGGATCTTCTACTAGTGAGTGTGCTTGATCTACGTGTCCATGATCCGATCACTTGCAGCTTGTTCCATGCAATCTGGATTTAATTCTGTTGGTGTGAGTTGTTCTGCAATGTTGGATGTGTCTAGTAATGGTGGAAAGTATGGTTGAAGGTGGTCCACATTGAACACTGGGTGCAGGCCAAGGAATGGGTGAATGTTGAGCTCAAATGCATTGTTTCCCACAACCTTGGTAATGGTGTAAGGACCATATCGGAGTGGTCTGAGTTTTTGATAGGCTCTAGTAAGGCGTTCCTTTTGCAAATGCAAGTATACTTTGTTGCCCACCTGAAACTTGTGTGGCACCTGATGTTGATCATGTCACTGCTTGTACTTGGCATTTGATTTCTCCATAATGTCATGGACCTGCTGGTGGATATGTTGGATGTTATTAATGAAGCCTTTTGCCTTATCGGTTTTGGATTGGACATGAGCCGAAACTGCCTTAATAGTTGCAAATGGCATGGCCACATCAATGGGCCATAGTGGCTGGAATCCCAAGCCCACCTGAAAAGGGTTGTGGCCAATCGAGTTGTGGAGAGCCCAGTTATAGTTGTTCTGAACATAGGGGAGGCTATCATCCCATATGCGTGGATGCTTTGAGTTGTACATGCACAAAATGTGTATGATCATCCTGTTGACGACCTCTATCTAGCCATCAGTTTGGGGATGGAAAGTTATGGGCTTAGGGAGTTTGGTGTCTAGCATCGACTAGAGACTGGACAAAAATGTACTGAGGAACCTTTTGTCCCAATCTGAGATGATAGACTGTGGGATCCCAAAGTGTACCCACACTCATTCAAATAAGAGTTTAGTAGTGGCTTCTGTTGTGATATTCTTCTTGCAGGCCGCCATAATGGCCATCTTCGAGAATCTGTCGACGACCATAAAAACACAGTCGTTTCCATGCTTAGTAGAAGGAAGGCCCGACATGTAATCCATGGAGATGGATTCCCAAGGTTAACTAGGGGTAGGAAGTGGAGTATAGAGGCCTTGATTCTTGATGGTTTGTTTGGCAATGGTGTAGGTAGTGCAAGATCTGATGTACTTCTCGACATCTTGTTGAAGATTCGACCAATATAAATACTTCTATAGTACTGCCACCATTTTCTCGACCCCGAAATGCCCAGCAGCCCAACTGTAGTGCTCTTCCCAAATCATCTTAGCACGCTCACTTGAAGGAACACAAAGGTGACTAAGGTGGCATAACAACTCATCCTAGAGGTGAAAATATGGAACATGCTGACCTTGCAAGAGCGTCTGGTATGTGTGGTCGAATTCTAGGTTGCTTTTGTAGAGAAGTGGCGAATCAGAAGTCTTGTGTCCACAAGAGTTGAGCACAGTGGTTAATGCCATGATCGGTTGTTGACTGAGTCAATATACAACATTATTGGTGCTACCCTTCTTATACTTGATATTCAAATGGAACTATTCCAGGTATGTGGACCACTTCTGATGGTAATCATTCTGAAACTTCCCTTGCATCTCTATGAACTGCAGGGGCCAGTGGTTTGTGTGGATGACCGTTTCCTTTCCCAAAATGTAATGCTTCCATTGTCAGCAGGCTTGCACAATGGAATACATCTCTTCGTCATAAGTGGGATACTTCTGGATTGTGTCTGGAAGTGTCTCACTATGATATGCCACCGGATGCCCGTGTTGAGTAAGGACTACCCCAATAGCATAGTCAGAGGCATCTGTCTTGATCTCGAATGGCTGTTGCAAGTCTAGTAATGCGAGCATTGGTGCTGAGTAGAGGTGATGTTTCAACTCTGTGAATGCCTTCTATTGAGATTCAAACCAGAAGAATTTTTCTTTCGCTCCTCCCTTGGTGACTTGACTCAAGGGCCAAGTGATATGAGAGAATCCCAACACGAACCTATAGTAGAAATTGGCAAGACTCAGAAAGCTGCGGAGTTCTGTCAGAGTGGTTGGAGATGGCCAATCCCGAATGACTTGGATCTTGAATGAATCCGCATGCACCCCCCCGTTCATCAATAATGTATCTGAGATACTGAACTTGAGTCATGCCAAAAGTGCATTTCTCTAAATTTGAACATAGCTAGTGTTGCCGCAGTGTTTGGAGAACCTGTCGGAGGTGGTGGAGGTGCTCTTCCAAACTTTCGCTGAATATCAGGATTTCATCCAAGTATACCACTACAAATGAGTTGGTGAATGGCCGCATGATGTCATCCATTCGCCTCATGAACATTGCAGGAGCATTCTTCAACCTGAAAGGCATAACCAACCTTTCAAAAAGGCCCTCCTTGGCTTTCAAGGTAGTCTTCCACATATCGGAGGGTTCAATTAGTACCTTTCAATTAGTACCTGGTGATATCCTGACTTCAAGTCAATCTTGCTGAAATATTTTCCCCCCTTCAATTGGTCTAGAAGGTCATCAATCCTTGGGATCGGGTACCTATTCTGGACAATGATCTTTTTCAGCACCTGACAGTCAATATAGAGTCTCCAAGTCACATCCTTATTTTGTACCAACACGATTGGGCTCCCACGGGGCAATGAAATCGGTCAGATGTGACCTTTCTGCTGTAGCTCCTGAATCTGCCTCTTGATTTCATCGTTCTCTAGAATGCAGTGCCAATATATTGGTCGATTGGGAAATGGCACACTTGGGGTCAGATCGATGGAATGCTTGACTTGACAGTGCAGAGGTACCGCTGCGGGGAGATGTCCTACTACTCCTCTATGACCTTGTCCATATGTTGTTGTCGTGCAGAGGGGCCCTATCTAGAGGTCATGGCCACCATCTTCTTCTTTCCCTAAGGGCATATCATTAGGAAAACAAATTTCCCAGTTTTGGAAATGAGCTTACTACATTGTTTTGTAGTAACCAAAGATATGGCGGTAGGCAGTGCTACCTATGGTATCTTGTACAACTTATTTCCCAAAGTAACAATAACAGAGTGAGCCCTTGACTCATAAGAACATGTTGCTTCCACAAGTATGGTTGGCCTACTAATACATCACAAACATCAAGGGGAGCAACATCACATAATACCTCATCCGTGAAGGGCTTGATGTTGTATGGAAGGCGACACTGCTAGCTCACGGGAAGATCTTGTCCTTGGTGAATCCACCCAATGGTGTACGATTGGAGATGTGCTATGGTCAGTAAGCCTAGCCTTTTCACGACCTCTGCCGAGATGAGGTTGTTTTGGCTCCCGCTATTGACAATGAACTGTAGCGGGGAACCCTTTACCCACATCTGGGAGTGGAAGAGGTGCTCCTCCTCCTCTGGATCTTCAGGTTCTTCCTTATGGATCTTCATGGTGGCAATGGTGGCGTTGGGATCCGCATCAATAATCTACTTCCCTTTGTCATTCTCCTTGTTAGGTTCTGACTCAGAGTTGAAACATGCATCTGATTCCGAAGCCTTTAGCTCGGCCACGAGTGACTCCTTGGCCCGACACTCACTTGTGTTGTGAGTGGAGCTCTTATGGAACTCACACCACTTTCCCGTGCCCTTCTTTGGATTCGCGGTGTTGTTCTTTGCTTGCGGCTTTGGCGGGTTGTTCTAGACCACCCCTCCTTGGCTTTGTCCTTTATTCTGTGGTTTAGGGGCACCTTTCCTTGCTTCTGATTCATAGATCCAAAGTCTCGCTTCTTCTGTTTAAAATTCTACTCGATCTTTATAGCTTATCAGTACATCATGTCGAGCAAGGAGATGTCCATGAACTCCATGTCATCTAGAATGTACCTACGTAGGCAGCCATGGTATTTGAGTACCAAATGTTGCTCAGAATCCATGATAGCCAAATTTGTGCGAAGGGTATGAAAAATATTGGTAAACTCTAGCACGTCTTGGTCCCTTCCCTGCCGTAACATGGTCCACTTTATGTATTTATCCTCATAGCTTTCGACAAGGTAGTACTACTTGATGGCATCCTGGAATGTATTCCAAGTGGGTACAGCTGAAAATAGTGAGGCTGTAATTTCATCCTTCAGCTCGCAGTAGGTTTCCCACCAATCCTTGACGTGGGGGGAGGCTTTGAGAAGAGTGAAAGTGATATTTTTCCGACCGGAAAAATCATGAACAGAAAAATACCCTTCTAGCAGATTTAACCATTTATCTACAACATCTGCATCTAGCTAACGCTCAAATATGGGAATGTCAAAGTTAACTTGTACCTTAAAGGGTGTGGTGTTTCTAGAGTAGCTACTAGAAGTAAATGTGTCGCCCCTGGGTAGCCGCTGAAGGATGTGGGAAAAGTTGTCCATCATCGCGTTCGTTTTTCGCTCGAGGGCCTCTTCGAGCAAGATTTTGATAGGATATCCTGCCCCCTCATCTTTCTTTTCATCCGCCATGGGAGGTCGTCAATATTTGCGAGGCTGGTCTTGCAAAGGTTCGACCAATTCAAGCCCTAACTCCTTATATCCCGACCTTGTTGGGGACATCCAAAGAAAAATAGAGAAAGAGCAGACTGCTTTGATACCACTGATCTAGATTTAAACAGGAATGCAACAAATTATTGATATAACCATAAATATAAAGATGCAACAGAAATAATACTTCATTTCATTAATGTAAAATATTGAAATATGCTTACAAACAGAAATGGAAATGAACTAGCTTGGGCGATGGTAGCTTATCTTTGAGAAGAGATGTGGCGGCTACATGCCTCTGAACTGCATTACAATGAGGCTGAAGGGCATTTTTATTATTGAACAATAAGAGCAAACCCTAAACAATCAAAACCCTAACCTGAGGAGATGTAACACCAAGCGTTTATGGGCCCCGTTGGGGATAGTTGGACAACTAACTTTCCGGGGTCATGACTTGGTCATATTATCTCCGTTTGACGCACATGATACCCTATTGGAAAGATCTCTCCAAGGAATACAATGGAAAAGACAATTTTATTAGAAAATCGATGTTGGTAGATTGCCAAAAAAAGTTGTTTAGGGCCTCAAAACAGCTTTGGAAGTTTAGGACTCAAAACACTACTAAGAATAGTAAAATGTGCTACAATTAAGGAAACTAAAAAAATGAAAGAAACAATGGTGGGGGTCCAAGTGGAATTGGTGGGTGGCCACCAATATCCACCTGTATCACAAATTAGCCATCACTTGTGAACCATATGGAACATAAGGAGGTTGGTACTAACCTTGAGCCATATTGGGCTACTGGTACTGGATGTGACTTAACCCAAACAAACCGCATTGGGCTGTTGGTACTGGACATGACTTGACCTAGAAAGACCAAGATTGAGTTTGTTGGTACTGGACATTACTTGATCCAGCAGGACCAACAGGATTTGAAATGGCACCCGAAGAGAGTTGGTTCATCCCACCCATGTGAGGTTGTGAGCCACTCACATTGGTTGTGCAGACATCATAGAAACATTCAGACTTTGCCCCCCAAGCGGTGGGATAGACTACCCACTTGTTGTTGGGAAAAGTATCCATTCAGAATGCCCCTATCCCACTCTAAGGTGTGATAGTGCCTTAGCAACAAACAAGGAAACTTACTTGAGTATTCTTCTTTATGAAATGTAAATGAGGAGAAAGGATCTAACTAACCTATGTCTTTCGCTAGTTTGTTGATCCAATCGCTCCTCTCTTCAGTAGCTCCCAGCTCCCAACTCCCTTACCGGCCCAGCTTCACTGAATTCCTGCAAGATCACAAGAGAGAGAAACTACACGAAGATATAGACATACATTCATAAAAAGCTTAGGATCAGATTAAGCTAAACATGCAAATATAACAAAACATCATTGGTACACAGCATGTAGGAGAAACTCAAATAGTTTATTGATAGAATAAGAAAGTCCAAGAGGAGATACAACCAAGTGAGTCCCGATCCAGCATCTACCTCCCAGCAAAGGAATCCCTTCCTCTCCTCCAACAAAGCATAAATCACCCAATGTACTAATCTCGATCTCAAACCAACAACAATTCTCTGCAAAGTACAAAATTCCAGCCTCTAGATCTCTGGGATGAGGGATCCATATATAGATGTAAGCAGAGAGGATGAGTCAGCTTATGTTTTGACTTGTGGCTTCTCTCTGTCAGTTCTTGCTTCCACTTGGAGGCTGAGAGCCTCTTACTCATCACTTGGTCGAATTCAGTGAGGCAAGTGTCATTGGAGAAGATTCTGGAAGCTTCCATGGTCTTTCCACCTCGTTGAATGACTCTGCCACTTGTCAATTCCCGCTCAACGCACCTGGGTAGTGCATTCAAGTGCGTTGCAACGCACCTGGACAGTGTACTAGGGTGCTTTGCAACGCAGGCAGCTAGTGGAGCACTTGAATTGATCCTGAATTGACTGTTTCTGAGTGGTTTTTGGTGGAGAACTTCTGGGAGAAGCTGTCATTGGTTGACCTTGTTCCTTTAGGAGTTGTAACAACATCTTTAGGGACTTTGGATCCCTTGGATTATGGACATTTCATGCTTATAGCTGTAAGGCACAAAAATGTCTATAACAGTTTCCCCCTAAAGTATGAGGCCGTTTATCGGGTGAAATGCTTTATTAGGAGGATTCGAAGTTCATTCAATGCTGGGAGGAGACCTGTAATAAGATACAATACAATATATTATTTTTCATACTGTTTTCATGATCTAGCTGAGGCGGGCATTCCCATGCTCAGCTTTATAAATTCATTTTTATGTACATAGGACAGACAATCGTCTGATGGTAGACTGATGATCCTGCTGAAATCATCATCCTTTTGGTAGGATGATTATCTGTTCTGCAATGCTGTACATGTCAATGTCTTTATTTTTCCTGAATATATATCGCAGCCCGGATGGATGAAACTAGATCCGGGGTCTTCAATCTCGTCCGATCTTCACTCTAAGTACAAGTCGATCCATGTGAGAAATGTTTTGAAGTCGAACATGGAAAGACATCGCTTGATTACCAGTCAATGATGTAAACTGTTAACAAGCGCGAGAGGAATCACCGATAAGGATGATGACCCTCAAGGTACTGCAGTACAATTCACGTGGTGTGAATAAAGGACTTGGCGTCGAACACCACGCAAAATCTTTTGGTCGAAGGTCATTGATGTATACCTGTCGCCGGAAGTGAGAAACTTGCCATTGAGGCATGCAAGCTTCAAAGTACTGAAGGGGGTGTTCCTAGATCAACTTCTTGGATAATGAGCTGATGTCGACAAGAAGCGATCCGTCAAAGGAGGGCCTTGATGTATCCCACATTAGTGACACGGAACGGAGCAAATGATTTTGATGGAGGTGAAAAACGATCTGATGATATATGGTTCAGGGTGGCGGTCATGAAAGAATGAAGGATAATGTATGGTAGTGGATGGGACACGGTTGACTTCTCTGGATGACTTCTCTTTAACATATCGGTGACACTTATGTGATGGATTGGTAGCATTTACCCCAAAGGTGGATGGTATGGCAAGACCATGGCGATGTGACCGGTGAATGAAACAACCCAATCCGACTCAGGCACAGAGTGGAAGTGTCATGTTCAAGAGCGACTTGCTAGCAATGAAGTTTCTTTGAGTTTCTTCCCAATTTTCCCCAGTCATTGCTGACCAGTACCTCTTTATTTTTGTCAAGCTTGAGGAGGATAACATATGCTTGTTCTATAATTTTCCCTTCGGGCAAACCCATCGCTATGTTTTAATGAGCCTAGCGATAGTGAAACTCGTTCTCGTCTAAAGACAAGTTTGTCGCTATTTAATGTTTTTAACGAGTCTAACGACAAAGATAACTCGACCCTTTTCATTTTTAGAGAGTCTGAAAAGGTACATAAAGTTAACTCCGAAAGTCCTTTTTCGTCATCTAATCCCTTAAGTCCGAAAAAGTATAAAACAATACAGAAGGGATGAATTTTCGATAGTTTTAACGAGCCGAACAAAACAAGCGCTCGATCTTTTTGTGCAATAATCCCTCAGGTCCAAAAAGATTAAAATCTAGAGGAGGGATAGCACTTCCTGTCACTTTAAAGAGCTGGAAGGCCAAAACTCGGCAATCTTTTCATATTTTACGAGTCAATTGAAAAGAGCTTAAAGAAGACTCGTCTTTTGAGGAATGAGTGATAAAAAGGGTAGCAGCTGATTCTAGGTAAGGGTTGGAATTTTCCAAGCACGGCAGTGTCACAAGGATGGCTAGTGAAATCACTCTTCGCAGCTGTTCCTCAAAATGGGTAAACAATCATATGGAGGTGAATGATCGGCCAATGGAAAAGTGGAGGTGACGGTGCAAACACGACCAAGGCTTTAATGGCTGATAATGCTACATTCACGGTGGTCATTTACCGGAGGATAGTTCATTTTTTAACGAGCTTAAACGCGGGTTGAAACACTTGCTCGATCTTATGTTTATTTTTTAACGAGCATGAACTATGTGCTAAAACTGCTCGATGCGGGTTTATTTTTTAACGAGCTTGAACCCTGCAGTAACACTGCTCGTGATAAGTTTGTATGCCCCCAGCATAATAACGCAAATCGAGGTGCATGCCCCCCAAGCTTCATTGCATTCAACTTGGTGGTTGGAATGAAGGTTTACCTTTGAGATTTGGAAAGGGGATTGTTTCATTTTTTAATGAGGTTGACACAGTAAAAGAACTATCCTCATGACTCCTTGTTTCATTTTTTAACGAGGTTGACACGAGATAAGAACCGTCCTCGGAGCCCACTATATTTACAGTATTTGATAGAAAATCGAAAACTGAAGGATGATAAAGGTCAACTTGAGTATCTTCTCCACAATCCGGGAGAAGGGAACGATGGTGGGAATCATTCCATGGTGCCCCGTCAATTACCATTGATTGGACAATTCCTTCGTCGGTGACATGCACTTGCGACCAAGGATCTGAAGGATCTGAAGAATACCCAGCGGAGTCGCCAATTTGTTGTTGGGAAAAGTATCCATTCAGAATGCCCCTATCCCACTCTAAGGTGTGATAGTGCCTTAGCAACAAACAAGGAAACTTACTTGAGTATTCTTCTTTATGAAATGTAAATGAGGAGAAAGGATCTAACTAACTTGTGTCTTTCGCTAGTTTGTTGATCCAATCGCTCCTCTCTTCAGTAGCTCCCAGCTCCCAACTCCCTTACTGGCCCAGCTTCACTGAATTCCTGCAAGATCACAAGAGAGAGAAACTACACGAAGATATAGACATACATTCATAAAAAGCTCAGGATTAGATTAAGCTAAACATGCAAATATAACAAAACATCATTGGTACACAGCATGTAGGAGAAACTCAAATAGTTTATTGATAGAATAAGAAAGTCCAAGAGGAGATACAACCAAGTGAGTCCCGATCCAGCATCTACCTCCCAGCAAAGGAATCCCTTCCTCTCCTCCAACAAAGCATAAATCACCCAATGTACTAATCTCGATCTCAAACCAACAGCAATTCTCTGCAAAGTACAAAATTCCAGCCTCTGGATCTCTGGGATGAGGGATCCATATATAGATGTAAGCAAAGAGGATGAGTCAGCTTATGTTTTGACTTGTGGCTTCTCTCTGTCAGTTCTTGCTTCCACTTGGAGGCTGAGAGCCTCTTACTCATCACTTGATCGAATTCAGTGAGGCAAGTGTCATTGGAGAAGATTCTGGAAGCTTCCATGGTCTTTCCACCTCGTTGAATGACTCTGCCACTTGTCATTTCCCGCTCAACGCACCTGGGTAGTGCATTCAAGTGCGTTGCAATGCACCTGGACAGTGTACCGGGGTGCTTTGCAACGCAGGCAGCTAGTGGAGCACTTGAATTGATCCTGAATTGACTGTTTCTGAGTGGTTTTTGGTGGAGAATTTTTGGGAGAAGCTGTCATTGGTTGACCTTGTTCCTTTAGGAGCTGTAACAACATCTTTAGGGACTTTGGATCCCTTGGATTATGGACATTTCATGCTTATAGCTGTAAGGCACAAAAATGTCTATAACACCACTTACTAGTGGGATAGAAGAACTGACATCGACATGACTCGAGATCATTGGTTGAAATAGACAAGTTACTTGAACCGATGAAACAAGAGGATTTGGAATTGTGGGTTGCATTGGGACTGATGTAACTATAGAAATCACCATCTATTGGGAGATCGGGTTCTGAATGAATGGACCCATGGTAGGCATAGCGCCAGATGCCCAAATAGCATTGTGATACAATGATGATGCAATAGGCATTCCTGAAACCAACTAAGATAAAGTCACGTAATTACGTGGTAACTCATGATGAACACTGGTTGGAATGCTTCCCGTGTAAGGGAAACCTTCATGAGGGAAAGGATATTCCTTCTTCTCGATTGTGCGTGGAGTGGAAAGCTCCAAGTGACCCAGAGAGGAGACTGGGATTTCGCCTTCTGATTCCATGGGTGAAAACAGAAAATGACAGACTACTGAAGATGTTCAAGGGGATAATTCCAAAGGAATACCTGGCTGATCATACAGATTGTATGGATGCTGAGGTGATATCACAAAAGGATCGAACAAAGGATTCAGAGGATAAACAACTAGTCCAAGTTGAATTTCAGAAGTTGGCGGACTCTCGGGAGTTTGGATAGGATTATCCAGAGATTCTGAGCTAATGTGAGAAAGTGAACCAATATCTAAAGGGGGAGGATGAGATGACAAAGATTGAATACTCAGAACAATTCGAAGCTCAACAGCTTGGTCCTCAAGTGACTGTGGCAATTCAGGAAAATGGCCCTCAGACAATGTTTCAGACGGAGGAGAGAAAGAGGAACTAGGTGAACCAATTGGTTCAGCCACAATGATTTTGTCTCAAATAACCAAAAGAGAGATTGATATCAAGGGATTTAAAATGTATTTAAAGTTATACTCATGATGTGGTCTAAAAATACTAATAGGAATGTTATAAGATCATGGGCAACAATTTTTTAAGATGCAAAAACAAATTGGTGCTCTTTCATGTTTTGAGAGTCGAGAAAGAAGAAAAGGCGACTCTATCACTTTCGGTTCGAAATGAACTTGAAAGGACAAGCGCTCGGGTGATATTTTATATTTAGGGAGTCAAAAAGATTAAAATGACTACTCTGGATGATCTAGGTAAAAAGGATTACCAGGTAACTGTGAACTACATAATAACTCTCGGTAAATCGAGAAGTACGGGTAGGCAATCTCCCCGAATGTTGTGTTTGGTATATCATGTTTACAAGGCGGAAAATTCGGCTTCCTATGGATAAAGGATTGCAACATAGTGGGGTATCCATTTATATACTTGACAGTACAGGGAGCACAAGTCTGTATTAGCATTGTCTAGTGCCAAAGCGAACAAAAACTACTAGGTTTTAAGACGTCAGAAGACGTCTCTAGCATAGACCTTCTAAAATGTGATCGTTAGATTTCAAATGCGCCTTAGGTTAATTGAGTACATTTTAGAGTTGATCTTGAAATTATGTCTCGATTTTCAGGCCTTATCGATGTGACTCGAAAAACACCTATATGCAGCTAAATGAGACAAGACCCTTTCAATTCGATGAATTGTCTACACTAATGAGAGTATAAAACACACTCAAATGCAACAAAATAAGCAATTGAAAGCAAAATTACTTTTTACTATTTCGATTTTTGAAAACAAAATGATGAAAATAACTCTTTCCAATTCCTAACTTTCCTATTAAATGCACTTCAATTATCCCTTTCACCAGTAAAGAGAATTCATTTCTTTTCCAATGCAAGTGACAATGCAACTCTAGCCTTCAATGATGCTAACTAATGTAACATATTGATTCAACAAACTAGAATTATGTATTTTTCAATGAAATGATGGAATGAACCTTTCACAAACACTTCAATGAAAAATTCCAACACAATCAATCACAAGCAATCACAAAGCACAAAAGGGAATTCCTTTCAAACTAATGAAGCAAAGAATGAACCAAAAACAAGACGGGCAATGTGATCTATGCCTGAAAAGAGACTCTCAAACACCAAATGAAACTTTTCAAACTTGTTAAATGGAAATCCAGGCAACAAAAGGGCTAATCAAATGAAATTCAAGGAGAAAATTTGACTATTGACTTGACTTTCTGAGCACGCAAACAAGTGAATGGGTGATGATCTAGATGCCCTAGGGTTATACACCATCCAAGAACTCAAGAAACCAAGTGAATAAAATGCAAATCAACCAAGCATACAAACCAAGCTAAAAGAGCTTTCCATCCAGGGAGAACATAGTCAAAATGAGCTGAGAGACAGAAATCAGAAGGGTAAGACACACTGGCTATGATCTAGGGTAAACCCTAATCTTTACGTATAGGAATCGACACGACTGCCTAACTGACAACACACACCAAAAGGGGGTCGACGCGACTGTTTTTGAGAAACTCGCGTTGATCGGCGCGACTGTCAGAAAAATAAATGCACTGACCGAGGATTCAAGGAAAAAAATAAAAATTTTCAAAGGCTAAGACCAGAATTGCCACTATAAATTTCAGGCTCAGATTAGTAAACCAGGTAAAGCAGAGAACATTAAAGGGAAATGGTGATACTGGAAAAGTTCAGACAAAACCATAAAATGAAAATCAATCAAATGGAAGGATTAGCTTCCCAATGGAGTCGCCAAAAGGGGGTCAGGTGAATTCTCAGTGTGGACACAAAAAATTCCTATAGCCCGAGAGAGTGGGTCTAACCACAAACAAACAATCTATGGGAAATCTCCTTAATCTAGAATCAGTTAAGAGGGCCTACCTCTTAGAATGTTATTTCGCTCAATGATGATCCTACTTCCTCACTCCAGCTATCTTTTGTTTCCTTCCTTCAAATACCTAAAACAAGCAAACAACAACAACAAAAAACATGGTAGCATATAATATTGTATTCAACCTACTTAATAGGTCAAGGAACATTAATCCATAAAGATGTAAAATGACACTTCATGTAGGAAATCAATCAATAGTTTCATTTATATAAATAAAAAAGAGACTAAAATCGGCGCCTTGACATTACTGGTCTCCTCCAACGTATCTGGGTTCCCACACTTTTTCCAGCACTTCATGGATAGCCTCAACAATGAAAGTTTTAAGGTTTCTTTACTTCTAGCCTCAAACCAAACCAAAATCACACTATTCTCCCTCAAACATACACTTGAAAGCTACAAGCTATAGATGACTAGCTGATTATTCAAACTTACTCCAAAACTCCAACTAGCTTTTGCTTGGGAAAAAGAGAGGTTTATATAGCTTGGATGGATGGGAGATGGTTCCTATCATCATTGGAGAAGGTCTTATCTCTTGATTTTGTTCCATCCTAATAGGGGAAAGGAGCCCAAACTGACTTCCTCTGCTCCATCTGGCCCAACCATCTATCAAACTTCTGTTACGAAGCTTCTAGAGATGGAAGCTTCGACTCCTTATTTAAAAAACCTTCCAAAAGAGGATCGGTGTGAATAGAAAAGGGCTCAGTCGCTCCGTACGTCATGAGAGCTAGTTTTATCCTCTGCAAATTGGCGCGAGAAGGAAACTTGTCAGTAGCACCGGTCTTGTAAACTGGGACAAAACGAAGATACTTGGGAATTGATGCAAAGGGGAATCATCGTTCTCATGAAGAGGGACATATTAGGAGTTTCTTCATGATGGGAAAGCATGTCGAGTACACTGTAGAGGTCCTCCAGGACCGTGGACGGGGAGTACAGGGACAGTGACAAAATGTTGTGTAACATGAGTGAATCAACTTAAGTTGCAACAACTTATATGTTTGTCAATTCCTCAGAAAATCACTTGTATGGTGGCTCATCAGTGCCACCTAGATACCAGTCATTGTTTGGAACTTTTGTTGGTGCATCAACCAGTCCTTGGACTTATCCCTTATCATCTTCATCTGAAATACTATCTGGTCCCTCCATAATGAGTAGCACCTCACAACCAATTCAACCTATTGCACCCTAACCTCCTTTGGAGTAGAAATGTGGTGCTTTTCCTAGTGGATTAGGACATCCACAACAAACTACTCCATCATATACTAGGTACCCTCCTCTTGGGGGAAGTTACCTCTATATACTTCTTCTACTTCATAATAGGGGAAACCTATTGCTGGAATGTTCCCATTCACTGATCAGGTGCTACATGTTGGTGCTCCACCCTATTCAAGTCCTCTCCCTATGGTTCCTCCATTTATAGGAATGACTTTGCTCCTTAGAATCCCACATTTATCATTCAACTTGATTTGGTCTTAGCTCAAATCCAAACCTCTCAACCTATTTTGGCTACGCGTTAGGTTCCTACTTGTCAATTTGTTCCATCCATACCTCAACCTGCCTAATTTATGCCTCAAGTGAGTCAACATGTTCAAGGTGTATCTCAAATACCAATTACTCAAATGTTACCAAAATTTCTCAAATGTCATCTACCCATCCTATTCAAGGTGTGTTACAAACTCCATTTAACCTGCTTGGTCAGACTATTCCGTAGACACAAGTTAACCAACCTATTAAAAGCATGCCACATGTGCCAACCAATCAACCTAGTATTGGAATGACGCAAATTTCATCTAGGAAACCATTCCATGGCATTATGAAAATGCTTATTGGCCAAACAACCGTACCACAGATGCCTTATCAAGGCCAAAAAATTCAAGATCAACCTTTCCAACCTTACGAAGGTTTTCATGGAACTGGACAACATGGTTTCAATTATCCTAGTTATCAAAATCCTCCTTATCCCAGTGGAATGTAAATTCCTATCACCCAACTCATTCCATCATATCCAGGATATCCTCCACCATCGGTTAAAATTTATCCACAAGGTCAACCTCCTCAAACAAACTTTAATAGGAAATTATCATTCAGTACAACACTTGAGTTACCAGATCTAGCCCAACTAACAAATGGTCCAATTCAACATTCTCCTTGGTAGCCATATATTCCTACAAAATTGCTAAGTGACATTAGAAAATGTAATGAAAAGCTTGGATAAGATCCATCAAATCATGTCATGATTTATCATTTATGGTGTTCATCAAAATCCTTAAATGATGACTCCATTTGTTTATGACATTTCTAGAGAAATCTTGCTTGTTAAGAAACAAAGTGGTATGTTGAATTACCTAGAGATTGATTTAACAACTTTGGTGCATTGGAAACCACGTTTCTAACCCATTTCGAACTACCCATCCGTTATGAAACTAGAATTGAGCTTTCGACCTCCTTGAAACATTATGATTCTACTCATATATTTGATCATATACATAAGTGGAGGCATAGACATTGTTTGGTAAAAAAATATATTCCTTATCTATTGTTGGCAGAATGGATTTTTTAAATCCCTATTGTCTACTATAAATGAAGATGTTTCCAAAGGAAGAGTTGTTATTGAAGAGAAATTCATTGCTTGTGCTTAATATCTGGATTTGATTTATACCCACTTTGGCATTATCTATGACAAGATACCCAACACTCCCCTAGCTCAACATACTATTACACTTGCTCCCTTGAAGAAATCAAATGCCGATGATGGTGTGATTGGTTCATTCGGTCAATAGTTAGTGAGAAAATATTTGAATCAAACTAATTTGAAATATGCTCCAAATCCGATCAATCAAATCCCCTCCAATCCTTCTCCTGTGAGTACTTCTAAGGTTAATGATGCTCAATCCATGAAAGGAAAATCTCAGCAATCTGGAAGTAAGACAAAAGGTAAAGGTAAGAATAAATAGGAAAACCCTCCATAGGATAAGCAGAAGAATCAGTGTCTTAATGAGAAATTTAAGCCTCATTACCCTTGTCTTATCTATAATGATGATCATTTTACTAAGGATTGTCCACACTGGGAAAAATCAACTTATTTTTTAAAGTTGCATCCAGTGCACCTACCATGTTGAATGATCCTTCTGCTAACCAGGAGGAAAAAAATGGTTACACAAGATCTATCCCCCTCTTCTAAAAAAATTATTTTCATGTGTCAGAAAGATGTCTCGGTGGCCATTAGGAATAAATATTATGGTAATCTGAATCCCTCAATTGGAAAGGCTACATATCAACCTTGCAGTTCTACTCCACCCACCTGTGTTCCTCTCCAGATCGAGAAACCTACTTTTGAGTTGACAATTAAACCTCCAAAAGGGGTGATTCGTAAATCATCATTTAATCCCCACGCGAGAGCTGCAAAAAATTATAATATATTTGAAGATTTATCCCAAGGTCCTTAAGCTATGTCTACTCTCGAGGTTTTGTAGAACTATCCCACTTAGAATAAGTTTTTATTAGCAACTATTGGAGGAGTAGATCGCTAAAATTCAAGTCTCATTGTGTTCAATCATGAGAATTATACACCTAAAATTCCATCGCAACTTGCACTTATGATTCACGTTGTGGTTAGAGGAAAAAATATATTCTGCACCATTGTGGATGGAGATGCCTCTACCTACATTATGTCAATGTCGTGTTGGAAAGCTTTAGGTTTTCCTTCCCTTACTTAGTCACCGTTGACACTGAAATCCTTTGACAGAAGAGGATTTAAGCGTTACGGAATTACCAATTCCTTGCCAGTGGAATTAGGTGGTAAAACTATCTTAGTAGAGGTCGAAGTCATTGATGGAACTTTAGATTACAACCTTTTATTGAGACACACTAGGGTTTATGCTACGATAGCTGTAGTCTCATCCTATTTCAGGATGATTACTCTCCCTCACCATGGGGGTATTATATCCATTGATCAACTTTAATTTTTTGTAGCTGATTCCCATATTACTAGAAACATCCCTCTTGTGGGCAAGACCCCACTGCCTTTTGAAAATGTCGGGGTAGGATTATTAAAAGACTCATCCTTGATGGGAAATTTTGTGCTTCTTCCTCCTGACATTTTCTATACGGTTTCTCCGATGAACATGACTTCATCTAGTACTATTCCATATGATCCTTAGATAGTGCCTGATAGTTCCAACATTGGCTCTTTCAGCGACTGTATGCCACTCAACCCCATTGAGTTAGATTATGAGGCTATTCACCTGACATGTTCAAAAAGTTCCAAAAATGATTAGTGAATTTGGTTGATGATTCCTCTTAAGATTTTGGTTTAGTTTTGTATTCTGATCCTTTCGATGACACATTTCTTACCAATGAAAGCATCATGGAAATCATGATGCCAGATGAGAAAACCTGGGATGATACTCATCATCATTCATCTTTCTTACCTTAGGTAGGCACCCTTGAGAGTGATTTTGGAAAAAAATCTTCCCCAAATTTACTGAGGAAGGTCAGAACCACATCTCCATCCATGAGGTGAATTCTGAGGACAAATATTGAGGACATTATTCCCCTTGACATTTTAGTTAAGCTCGAGATTATCGAAAATGTCCATATCGATGAATCTTGTTCTCCCAACAAGATTAATATTTATAAGGACCTTTTTCAAGAATTCCATGACGTGTTTTCTTTTTCATATGAAGAGATGCCATACATTGATCCCAATATTGTGGTGCATGAAATTAAAACATATCTAGATGCCATGTCGGTTAGACAACATTTGCGTTTGGTTCAGCCTAAGAAAGCTGCATCAATAAAAGAGGAAGTTGAAAATCTTTTGTGTGTTGGTTTTATTTATCTTGTTCCTTTAAATGATTGGGTATCGAATATTATTCCTATAATAAAGAAACGAGGTGTGATCTGAGTGTGCATTGATTATTGGGATATTAACCGAGGTTGTGACTTCTAGGATTCATGGTGTCCAAACGAGGAATCTGCATTGATCCCTTGAAAGTTTAGGCTGTCCAATTTCCTAGCCCTGCTTTCTCTTCTTTAGTTACAACTCTTGCAAGGGAAGGCTAACTTTCTATGAAGATTTGTCCCTAAATATGTAGATCTTACTAAATAATTTACTTGTTTATTGAAGAAAGGTGTTCCTTTTCATTGGGATGATACCACTCAAAAGGATTTTGATGCCTTGAAAGGTGTATTATCCTAAGCATCATTATTCTATCCCTCATATTATTATCGAGACTAATTCATGTATCTTATTGTAGTTGTTACCACTATCGCTATAGTATTGATACAAGAATATGATTTAGGAGACGAACATACTATTTATTACTTGATCCTTAATCTGGCCGATACTAAATCCAAGTACTCCCATGTTGAAAAGTTAGCTTTGGAAATTGTCTAAGTTATTCAGGTATTTTGCCACTATATTTTTCTTTGCAAGACTTTTGTGGTTTCGGATTCCCTATGACATATATCCTGTCACACCAATTATTTGGGTGGCAATACTCAAAGTGGATCATTATCCCCTAAGAGTTTGATTTGGAGTTTATCAAATCAAATCATAATAAATATTTAGTCTTTGTCGAACTAATTTGTGACCTTCCCTCCTTTGCATCAGGATCAACAACTCACGACTTGATCCCCATTGAAACGTTGTTTCTAATCGACTATGTTGATCCTTGGTATTTAGATATCATCATATATCTCCAGAACCAAACTTTCTAGTTGGACACTACTCATTCTAATGAACGTCAAATTTGATACCAGGATGACCATTACATCATAATTGGTGGCACTCTTTACCAGCATGGTGTTGATACGATTTTTCAATGATGTCTCACCCATGAGGAGGCTGAGAAACCTTTGAACAAAGGTCATGCTAGAGTGTGTGAGAGACATATGTCTGGCTATGCTACGAACAAAAAAAAATTATGTGTCAGTTATTATTTGTTGACCATTTTCAGAGATTACATCTTAGCAGTCCAAAAGTATCACGCATGCTAGATTCATAATCAGAAATCTTGTGGTCCATTTGCTCCTATGCATCCAGCTATCACTATTGGACCCTTTTCCAAATGGGGTATCTAATTCATGACATGTAACCCTTTCTCAGTTGGGGAGCATGGTTATACTATTGTTTCCGTAGATTATTTTCTAAATGGTTTGAAATTATGTCTACATATGACAACAATGGCAAAACCGCTGCATTATTTCTTTTTAGTCATGCAATTTCCAGATTTGGTGTGTTGCAAGCTATAGTTACAGACCATGGTAAACACTTTCACAATTACATGATTTTTGAACTAACTGCCAAGTTGGGATTACAACATGATATCTCAACTCCCTATTACCCACAGGCCAATGGTCAAGTAGAAGCCATTAATAAGGTTTTGAAAACAATGCTTCAACGCATGGTAGGGATTCATAAAATGAATTGGCCTACTATTATTTTTTCCGCTTTGTGGTCATATCATACATTTTTCCAAACTGTGACTGGATTCACACCCTTTTATATGGTGTATGATTTAGAATTTTTTTCTTCCAATTGAGTGTGAAATTTTGTCCTTAAAGCTAGTTGTTGAGCTTCTTCCCACAACTTCCACCGAAGAAGAATGTTTTTTTCACTTAGCATGACTAGATGAGACTTGATGCGATGCTGCACTGGCTAATTAGGATCATAAAAAGTGTATCAAAGAAAAATATACCAAAATTTTAAACCTCGTGCCTTCTTGGAGGGTGATCTGGTCCTTTTGTATGACCAGGAAGCTGATAAATTAGGAGCTGGGAAACTCAAACAAATGTGGTTAGGTCCATATATAGTTAAATGTGTACTAGCAAAAGGGGCCTATGAGCTTGTTGACTTTGATGGAATCCCCTTGGCGCAACCTTGAAATGGGTTGTACCTCAAAAGGTACTATGTTTATATCACTTTTACATAGTCACTATGTACATACTGTATAGGTTTGCTAGTGTCTTTACAGTGTGTTTTCTATCACCTCTCCATATCTTGGATTACATTTGATTTGAAGATGTTGGAGTTCCCTCAACCATATGTTGGTTATGCTGATGGTGCTAGTCATAGTACCCGAAACCTTTCTTCTACAGCGTGGGAAATCTATACTCCCAATGATGAGTTAGTGAGTTTGCAAGGAATTTGAATCAATCACTCAAATAATAATATCTCTAAGTTGAAATTATCAAACTTTTATTTAATTTCATTTCACATGGTATTCATCATTTGGTCTTCAAACTTGATTCACAACTCGTGGTGCTACATTTAAATAATGTCTACTCAGTAAGAAGTCCAACTATGTTACACATGTTTTTAAGGGGTCACCTCTTAGAATGAAATTTTGATTACATTCAGTATCAACATGTTCCTATGAGTCTAAATAAATTAAGAAATTCATTAGCCAATCATATATTAGACAAAAAATTTCGACACAGGTAAAAATACAATTATCATTATACATAGTGTAAGAAAGTAGAATAAGTAGAAAACATTCATAGATAGATAACTATATATAATGTTTGGTTTTACAAAAACTGTGTCTGAGACACATATGGCCCACGACCTATAATATCAAAATACATGTAGACAAAAATGTGGCTCAAAATCCTCATAGGTGACTAATCCCGATGATGCTCATGATAACATATGATTACGCAGGCAACTTTGCGCAACAATTGACTGATATGAGCCAACACTCCTATAGTGTACCACTTATATAAATGCATAGGAACCTCATCCATCCCTGTCTCTAGCACACTGCGGGTCAAACCCTCGACATGATGCTTGAACTTAGCAAATATCTCCATTCTGTCAAGATCAACCATCTCTTCCTCTGCCCCTGAAAGTCCAAATTATATAAGATGATGTTTTTCCCAACAATGAATACGTGACATGCCTATTGGTCACACATGTCTAATATGTGCATGTAAAACTAATAGTTAGTCTATAATGCATAAAAAACAAAAAAAACGTAAAATCCAAAATAAAAAAAAAATTCTAAATGAATTTGTTTTTACCTACATCATTCCATTGCTCGCCTTTAGGTAAAATGAGCTCTGGATTTCCATCGAAATTGGCTCCAGTATATGGATCATCCTCAATCATAGTTAGCTACTCCCACAACCAATTAAATAATTTAGGAGTGAATTTCATCATGGGATCCCCTACGTGTTGTGTCATCAAATCTACCCATTGCCTCATACGAGGCTCTCTAGGTCCTGGAAGTTTACGGGCTACCTAGTGAGGTCGTAGCAATGACACTCTCTGTAAAGAAAATGATACTACAATAGAGCATTATCCAAATTTATTTAATCGTATGATCTTTTCTCTATTGAGATGTTCCTTCAGATTGATTAAAACCCCTCCACACCAGTTGAATACTAAGGGTTCCAATAATTCCAATGCATACTGCATCTAGGTCTTGGTAGTTAAGTGTAAAGTAGAACTACCTGCCAACTAGGTGATAGTAAAAAGGATTGTCTTGCAGGGAAGTTGAACGACATCCTTTACCTCAAGTTTCCCATCCTTGGTTACTTCAGAGCAAGGTCGACAATGAAAAAGAATGTAATCCTTCACTATCTCTCCACCTCCCCTGAATCCAGATAATGAAATGGGAGCTCCTCTCCATGAAAACCCAATCAGGAAGTAGATGTCTTTAACATCTATTATGACAATGTGTACTCCAATCTTGAAGTATTGTCCCTATGTGTCCTAACATCTTACCAAATATTCCAGTAACTTTAACTAGGCCCTCGTGCCCAGAATCATAGAAAACTTCAGAACGGCTCCTCAAAGCTTGTTCAATTTTTGGATCATTGGAAACAACCATGTCTTTATCCTCATGCTATATTTCTCTCCGGGTTAAAGGAATTTCACTTTGGTAAATTCTGCAAAATAACATGGAAAAAACATATCAAATCAGAAATTTACATTTTTTGGGAGAAAAATCACTTAAAATCAAAATCCATCGCACTCACCCTTACTGGTGAGTGTGTTGGGTTGCCTTCATTAGTATTATTTTTTCTGACTCATTACACCTCCCGATATAGGCGGAGTGCGATGGGCTGAAAATTCATGAAAAAAGAAATGGAAACTGTGAAAATGAGGAGAAAGAGTAGATCTCCTACCTAAAACTGATGGTAGTTGAAATGGTCCACTAGGCTGGCTGCAATCAACTGCTAAAGGTTGAAGGTTAAAAAACTGCTCAGAGCTCCCTCAAACGGGTAAAATCAAACATGTAAGAAATGAAATTACTTTTTTCAGTTTTATGGTCAAAACAACTCATTATTTTAATATTTTTAAAATTTTTTTGACTTAATTTTACCATTTATCATATGTTTTTAATGTCTTTTGGAGCTCTGAGCAGGTCAAATGATAATTGAGGGATGAAATGCAGGTTATGAGTTCAATCCAAGTCATATTTTTGAATGAGTATACTTTTATCTGATTTTTTAGCTCTTTAAACCTACGAAAAAGGAACCCCTTAGAGCCCTCTTTTGGCTATTTTTAGACTCCAAAAACATGAAAATATTTCCAAGCAATTGTCTTTTCGAACTAGTTAAATTAAATGAAAATCATCTGCCCAGTACAAGTTTAACCCTTTTCCACACTAGATAGACTATTTACAAAAAAATAATACTTTAGTCGTACATGGCTAAAAGGTTCTCGTGGGTATTTTTTTTAAGCCTTTTCTGGCCCAAGGTACAAAAATACAAAAAATAATATCTTGTAGTTTTCTTTTTTTGCGTCTTTTTCAAATCTCTAAACATGAAAAAGGTGTCTAGTTACACATTCATTGGAATTGTAAAACTATTAAACAATGTTAGGCTCATCAAGCATGACGAGACCGAACCACTCCTTCTCAAGGTTCATTGAAAATATTAAGAAGGATTCATTTGAAGGATGAACTTATAGATCAAGCATATGTTATCCTCCTCAAGTTTGTACAAAAAAAAAGAGGTAATGGCCATAAATGGTTAGGAAATTGGGAAAATAGGGCATTATACCTATTAATGGCAGTGAGTCACTCTTGAACATGACACTCTTTCACTTCATTTCCGTGACCTATTTGGGTTGGGGAATCCACTTGCCTCTCTGTTGATTACACCTTCACTATGGGTCTTCAAGTCAACACTGCCAACTCCATATTAGTGTCACCAATATGTTCAATAAAAATTCCACCCTTAGTTGACATCTGCTATAATACCTCAGGCGTCACTTCATGTATGCCACTCCTGAACCAGGTTTGCATCATTACATTCTGTCTCAAATCTTGATTCCCATTACCTGTAGTTGATGGGGGATACATAAAGGCCCTCCTGTTATAGGTCACTTCCTATCAACATCAACACATTATCTAGGAAGTTGACTTAGAAACTCCTCTCAGTGTCTTGGAGCTTGCATACCTTAATGTAAAGTTTCCTTGCTTTTAGCAATAAGTTCTCATCATTGGCCTTTGACAGAAAGATTATTTTTGGTGTTCGACTTCATCCCATTCATTCAAATCACATAGATTTTGCTATATTATTGTGATAATCATTATCATTATCAATGGTTCCTATTGTTTCTATTAATGGATTACACCATTGGACGATAATTATATAGTGTCTACCATGTTCAAATCGAACTCATTATTCACATGGTTAGACTCATACTATCGAGTGATGAGGTAGAATACCCCAGATCTAGTTTCATCCATCCAAGTGGTGATTTCATAATTCATACAAGATCACAAAGTTTGATGGCTATGATCATTCAGAAAGTCATCCAAGCATTGGTCCACCACCTATCATCAATGGATGTGACTTTGATTATTGTATATGTAAATTAGCATATATGCTGAGTATGGGTATGCCTATCTCAACAATGATATCATTATTATTCTGTATTGTAATTGTTGAACCTCAGAATTACCCTCTCCTTGACATTTTTTCTCACTCCTTTCCCTTGATCTTCCATAAGATTATAGATCCCAATCAATGATAAATGATAGGTTTTGTCTTAAGGAAGGCATTAAATGATTGATATGTTATATTTTTATTTTTTCGCTATTTGAATAAATTTTTGCAAATTAGCTACAAAACGCAACCTATTTTGCAGCTAACTGTGTATTGCGTAGCTACTTCCATGGACTGGCAGGTTCCAGGTGTCAAATGAAGAATATGGCCACATGGGCATCTCTAGAATTGTCTCCACATGGATTCTATCCTATTCACTTAGCCCAGATTGACAAGAAAGCAAGCTCAAGATCGTAGTCAAAGGTGGAGTCAAACATATGATACTCGGAAGCAATAGGACTCTTCGTTTGCTTTTTCGTGGTTAATCAATAAATCTAACAGTGCTGTTGCAAGCATTAACTCGGATCAACCACCTGTGTTAACGGTTCTGTTGAAAACATCTCACTCAAATTTAATTCTCTTATAGTTGATCAGATGTTTACATAGTTATGTTGTAATACATATGAGCCACCTATAACTAGTTTTCCTCAAAGACAATTATGATTATTTCCTTTTAAATACTGGTTGTATAGAACCGAGGGGGGTTCGAAGAATTTTATGTATTAAGTTTAGACTTTCAGCTCTGTATTTTGGACTTCTTTCTTTTCTATAATATAAATTGTGTGTTTACCAATGATCGTTTAAGAGAGCACTTTAATTAGTTAGCAGCTCAACCTAGTGAGTTGCAAAGGGCCCCTGCACTGAAGGAGGTTTTCTTTCCATTCGTTTTCTATTTAGTTTTAATTTCATTATTTTCTTTTAGTAGTATTTCTAACTTAAGTTGATTTATTTTAGTTTTGATCAATAGCATAATGTTAAAACTCAATTGTGTAGTCTTGTTCTTCCAACACATTTCATGAAAAGAAACGATTTTGTTTCTAAACAGAGTAAGGTTGAAGTAATGAGAATGCACTGTTGTCTAGCTTACTCACTATTTTGTTATATATTTTCTAGGACAAATTTATCAATCCACTACATTATTGAATGTTTTTGAACACCATTTCAAGTTGATACTCATCCTAAATAAATGGTTAAACTTTCACTTCACACAATGGTTAAAATCAACAGTTACCTTCTGCATGTTTCATTTAGTTCTCTAGATCATAAAGTACAGAAATTTGCTTGTATCCCATCTCAAGAAGGTTATCTTTAAAAATTGAAGGTTAGAGTAAATAGAAGTACTTCAGTTGATTTCATTCTCTGTATTTATTTCAACATGCATTGCAACTTCACCCCTAATTCTAAGAAATAGATTCATGACTTAGGATTGATGACGAGATAGGGTAGATGCTCTGTTTTCCCTTTCTTTAAATTATATTTTGACTAGCTTTAGCTCTTGGTTCACCTTTGGGAAGTTTAGATTCACTTAAGTTTCTCATAGTTCAGATTGTACATTATTAGGAATCAAAGAACAGAAACCCCCAAAAGAATATAAAATACAAAACAATGAAGTAATAAGGGTTAACTAAGCACATATAGTGCACTACACTTCATCAACTTACAAACCTCGGTTGATAATTTATGCAAGAAATTTAGGACACTAAATTGACTAAACATTTTGGTTTCATTGTGGGGGAAGTGTAAATTAGGTAACCCTATCTCTTACTTTCAAAAAAATGATATGCGTAGAGAAAGAGACTCTAGGGGTAGATTTATAGCTAGAGGCAGGAGTTCCATTCCTACAAAACCACCGACTCCACCAAGACTAAGAAGAGATACACCTCCATCTCAAGCTCATACTCATAGCCATAAAACTCCTGAAGTTATAAGGTCAGAAATTCAATCAAGAGGATCTCATACTTCATCTACTGAGGCAGTCCTAGAGGAGGAAAATCTTGGATCTCCAACAGAAGGAGTAGTCTTTTTCACCTCCACAGGGGAGCATATTTTAGTTGAAGAATTAATAATACCTAATGAGGAAGAAGAAGTAGAATCTCTCTCCCACATATCATTAATAGAGGAACCAGAGGAAGAGAAATTAACCTTGCAGGTTGAATCTTATACTGACTTTGAAGAAACTATAATGGAAGAAGAAGGAGAGGATGGAGAATTCACATTGTTTGGAGGAGGAGGAGGTAGAGGAAATAATGGAGAAGGCAGAGGAAATAATGGAGGAGGTAGAGGAAATAGGGAAATTGATAATTCTTTTGGATTCCCTATAGTTGATGAAGAAACAAATGCCACAATGAAAAATATCTCACCTTCTGTCCTCCCAAATTTCCATGGGTTAAAAAGTGAAGATCCTGAAACATTTTTATTTGAGTTTGAATTCTTGTGCAGAACCTATGATTATTTATAAGACTCTCAAAAACTTAAGTTGTTTCCTTCAACATTGAAAGGAGCTGCTTTGAAGTGGTTCATGGGGTTGGTCACTCAGTCCATTAGAACATGGAATGACATGAAGAAAGTGTTTTTGGATAGGTATTTGAATTATTGCATGCCTACCAATCACAAGGATGAAATGTTCAAAATGATGCAAAGAGAGGATGAAATTTTAGATGATTTAATTGAGAGATTCAACTATAACTTGAAAAGAGCAAAGATGGATAACTTAGATGAAGATACCTTAAAATCTCTTCTATTAAAATCCATTAGAGATGAGTGGATAGATATCCTTAACATGATGGGGAAGGGAGATATCTCTCAACTCCCATTAAGTGACATAGGAGAATTATGTGTTCATCTCTCAAGAGGAAAATCCAAAACTGAGAAAGGTCCAAGAGATCCTTCTCTTGTTAGAGTGAATAAATCTGCAACTGTATCAGTGAGTAGGGTAGAAATTGGGAATATGCTTGATGAATTCAAAACAGATATTCTAAAGAGCCTTACTGAGCAAATAGGCACCCTTAGAAAAAAACATGCTTTAAGAGAACGCCCTTTGGATGCAAAATTCATAGAGACTTGTGTGATTTGTTCAGAAAACCATGAGACCAAGGGTTGTCCTTCAATTCCAGGGCTTAAGGCTGTTTTTCAAGAATAAAAGATTCCAAATTCAGTAGAATCTCTTTGCTTTGTCTCTAGAAGACCTTGGCAGGGGCCACAAAATAAGGGATTTAACAATCAAATGTATCTTCAGCCCCCACCAAATTGGAATTCTTGGCAGCAACCTTGGCCTTAATCTCAATCTCAATCTCAACCTTGGGCTCAAGGAATACAAAATCTTTATGGAAGATTTTCTCAATATTATCAATATCCTCCATCATATCAGAATTATACTCCCCTGCAGATTCTACAACAAAATCAGCAGCCACAACTTCAAAATCAAAATCCTCAACTTTCACTACCATTCCCACAATAAAACCAGCAACCTCAAATTCAAAACGAAAATCCTCAACTCTTACTACCATTTCAGCAGAGACCAAATCAGCTACCTTCCCAACCATTACCAAACCCCAACAATAAAAATTCTCATAATTTTTACATGGTGGAAGGACAACAATTTCCAGCTTATATGATCACTCTTTAGATCTCAATGATGTTCAACTAAGATCTGGTAGGATATTAGAAAAGGAAAAGCCTTCTGTAGTTATTCAGGAACAAGACAATTTTGAGGAAGATTCTCTACAACCCAATAATTTTTTTGAAGGAACATCTCTCCAAAACCAAAATACTGAAAATGAAAAATATAAAGAACTAATGAACTCAACTCCTATCATTGAGCAACCGGTATCTACCTCTTCACCTCCTTTTCCTGAAAGATTACAAGTTGATAGAGGGGTAGAAAAGTAGATTATGTTGCCTAATTATGTTTTTCTAGATGAATTGAAAAATGTCTATATCAAAATCCCTTTGTTACAAGCCATTAAGGAGATTCCAGTTCTAGCTAAAACAATAAAGGAGTTGAGCATAAAGAAACCAGGAAGAAAAACAAAAGAAATAAAAAGAATTCACCTGGTGGGAAAAATAGCAGACATAATGAAGGGAAGAATTGCCATACAAAAATATGTAGATCCAGGAAGTCCAATTTTGAAAACACATATCAATGGAGTTGAAATTCCGAATACATTGATTGATTTAGGAGCAGCTATAAACCTCACGAGCAAACAAACCATGGAATAGCTCAAGCTTCCTAATCTTATTTACACACCTACATTACTGCAATTAGCAGATAGATATGTAATCAAACCAAATGGTGTGTTAGAAGATAATTCATTTTCCTTAGATTCTTGGGAATACCCTATTGATTTTATGATCTTAACTGCCAAGAACAATCTAGGAGGACATCCACTTATATTAGGAAGACCTTGGCTGGCCACAGCTGATGCTTTCATTAACTGTACATCTAGTGACATGTATATTTCTGATGGGAATTCAACTAAGAAATTCATTGTATATCCTCTAGCAAGAACAATCACAAAAATAGATGAAAAAGAATGGATTGATGATAAAAATGACATTCAACCTCTCTTTATTATTTCAGACATTAGTGAAGATAGTCAAATCTTGAATACAATGGAAAATTTTGAATTGTCTCCAGAATATGAACATGATCAATTCCAAGAAAAATCCAATATTGAATGTTTGTCATGTAGGCAGATGTCTCTTTATTCTATGGAAGAATTTGGTTGCTTTACAATTGAAATCTTTCCAGGGAGAACATTGAACATAAACGATAACTTGGAGAAACTACAATGGGAAAAGCTAATAAAAAAATTACAACAACATTCTGCTACATATGCATGGGAATATACTGACACGAAAGGAATTAGTCCTAAGACTTGTATACATCACATCTACATTGAGGAAAATTGTAAACCTATCAGACAACCTCAAAGAAGGATGAATCCAAATCTTAGGGAAATTGTGAAAGAAGAGCTACAAAAACTGCTGAATGTAAACTTCATTTACCCAATTTGAAACAGCCAATGGGTTTCCCCTTTAGTGATTGTGCCTAGAAAGAATGGTAAATGGAGGGTATGAATTGATTATCGACAATTGAATAAAGCTACCCTTAAAGATCATTTTCCTTTTCCTTTTATAGATCATGTGTTAGATACATTAGCAGGTAAGAAGTATTTTTCATTCTTGGATGGTTTTAGTGGTTATAATCAAATTCAGGTGGCACCTAAAGATCAATATAAACCACATTTACTTGTGCATGGGGAACCTATGCCTACCGAGTACTTCCTTTTGGATTATGTAATGCACCTGCAACATTCCAAAGAGCAGTACTAGGAATTTTTTCTGATCTAATACATGATTGTGTAGAGGTATATATGGATGACTTTACAGTCTATGGGAATACATTTGAAGAAGCTTTAGAAAATTTGGAAAAGGTTCTTAAAAGATGTAAGGAAAAAACCTTTCACTAAGCCATGAAAAATGTTTTATGATGTTTACAGAAGGGATTGTTTTAGGACATCACATTTCAGGAGATGGAATTAAAGTTGATAAATCTAAAGTTGAAGTCATCTCTAAATTATCAATTCCAAATTGTCAAAAGGATGTTAGAAGTTTTCTAGGATTTACAGGATACTATAGAAGATTTATAGAAAATTTCACTAAAATAGCATCACCACTCTTCAAATTACTCACCAAGGATTGTGAATTCAATTGGAATCCTGATTGCCAGTTAGCATTTGAGACTTTAAAAGCAAAAATTTCTGAAGCACCCATCTTGAGAGGTCCAAATTGGAAACTACCTTTTCACATTTCAATAGATGCTTCAGATACAACTCTGGGAGCTATATTAGGACAAAAGGATTTGATTCCCTATGCCATCTACTATACAAGTAAGAATTTGACTCCCACCGAGTTAAATTATACTGTAACTGAAAAGGAATTTTTAGCTGTTGTTCATGCTATCAATAAGTTCAGACATTATATAACAAGCTATGAAACCTTTGTTCATACAGACCACTCTGCAATTAGATACTTAATGAATAAAACTATTACTAATGGAAGAGTTACAAGATGGCTATTACTCTTGCAAGAATTCAATATTACTGTGCTAGAGAGACCTGGAAAACAAAACACAGTTGCTGATTTCTTGTCTAGAATCCAAAATATCAAAGATGACACTCTAGTTGAAGATACATTTCCTAATGAATATATTTTTGTAGTGACTACTTAGACCCCTTGGTTTGCAGATATTTCCAATTACATAATCACAAGGAAATTGCCTTCACATTTGTTTCCTAGAGAGAAAAGAAAAATCATTCAAATAAGTGCAAGATACTCATGGATTACTAATGAATTGTATAAAACTTGTCTAGATCTCATGATCAGAAGACGTGTTGGGGAAGATGAAATGCCTGATATTCTTAAGGCATGTCATGATGAACCGTGTGGTGGACACTTTGCTGACAAGAAGACAACATATAAAATCCTTTCTTTAGGATATTATGACCATCCATCTTCAGAGATGCCAAAGAATATGTTGAGAGGTGTGAGAGCTGCCAAAGGGTAGGAAAAGCTGCTTCTTCAAATGAAATGCCACTACAAATTCAAGTACTCATTGAACCTTTTGAAAAATGGGCCTTGGATTTTGTTGGACCAATTAATCCCCCATCTAAGCAAAAGAAGTATATATTGGTATGCACTGATTATGTCACTAAATGGGTAGAGGCTAAAGCATTACCTTTTGCTAATGAAAAATTTGTAGTTAATTTTCTTTTTGAGGACATCTTCACTCGTTTTGGTGTTCCAAGAGAAATTGTGACAGATTAGGGATCTCAATTTACATCTAAAATGGTGAAGAGTATTGTGGAAGATTACAAGATCAAACATAGGAAATCTACCCCCTATCATCCACAGGAAAATGGTCAAGTTGAATCTACAAATAAGGTGATTGAAGGAATTCTCACTAAGAATGTGCAGCTACATAGAAGAGATTGGGCAAAAAGGATTACTGAAGCCTTATGGGCCTATAGAACTACATGTAGGAACACGACGGGACATACACCCTATGAGCTTGTTTATGGGAAAAAAATCCTGTTCCCTATAGAGTTTCAAATCAAAACCTTCAAGATGGTAGTCCAATTGGGACTGGATTTATCAGAGGCACAAAAACATAGATTGGAGCAACTCAATGAGCTTGATGAAATCAGGCAAGATGCAATTCAAAGAACTAGTATAGTCCAACAGCAAAGGGCTAAATGGCATGATAAATATATCAAGGAGAAGAAGTTTCAAGCAGGAGATTAGGCACTTTTGTTAGATTCAAAAATCAAAGATTTTCAAGGGAAGTTTCAGACTCATTGGCTTGGGCCATATGAGATTGAAGAAGTATTTAATAACGGAGCAGTAAGGATAAGGACAATAGATGAAAGAAAAATACCTCTTCTTGTGAATGGTCATCGGTTGAAGATATATCAAAAGCCAATTTCAAGAGAGGAGTTCATTAATATTTTCCAGAATAACTTTGAAATGAAGCTAGTGAAGAAGAATTCTTCTTCTCCACTAACTTAGCCTTTATTTTTCCTATAATAATAATAATAATAATAATAGTAATAATAATAATAATAATAATAATAATAATAATAATAATAAATTGTATAATTTTGAAAACCAATCATTGATTGGCATACTTATACAATACTTATATAGAAAATACAGGGTGAAAATCAGAGATTTCTGACATCCTATATTTTCCATTTCCTTTCTGTAATAAGTAGCGACAAAAAGCTACATTCGTTTGCAGTTCAAAGTCTACAAATTGATAGTCTCATTCCATCTCATTCTTTTTTCATTTTATTTTACAGTTCCATTTCATCTCACTGTCATATTTCATTTACATTTTATTTTTACAGTTTTACTCCATCTCACCCTATTTCCAATTTTATTTTTCATTTCATTCCATCTCACTGTCATAACCCATTTCCATTTCATTTTTAAACTCATATTCCATAGCTATACTTCACTTTTCCTTCTTTTCACATTCTGCAACTGATTCCATTCTGCAGCTACAACTTACTTATCAGCTCTGGCACAATTGTAGAGCTCAGCAGGAAATTGAAGAATCCAGTTTTGGAGACCAAACATGCTAAAAGGTACCTATGGATCAACACCAAAAGAGTTATCAAGCAGAAAGGTTAAGTTCTAAAGGTAAAATGCAAATTTTTTTTCAAATAGAAAGTTAAAAACATAAGGCATGTGTAATATGGATAATTGTATGTCTCCTTAATGAGTCATCATTTGATTTGACTGCCACTTCATCATACCACATCTCCACCACATCTTCCATACTCGGTACCAAACGGTCCATAATAACTTCATTATACCACATCTTCGCTACACTCTCCATACTCTGTACCTAAATTGTCCCTAATAACTCCATATGTTAACGATCATGGCTATGATGTGACCAACTTGTCCACATCTCTCCAAACCCTCATCGTCTATTTATTCCACACAAACCCGTAGTTATTTTTCACCATACTCGCAGTCAATCCATTTCATAGACCAGGAGAGTAATTCTGAAGGTTAGGAAATTTTGTGAAACAGAAGCCATGGGACTCATTGTTAGGACAGAGCCAGTAGGAGAGAATTATATGGAAGGATACCCACAACTCAAGGAAATGCTATAGAAGGCTGGATGGCTCAACTTCATTGAAAAATTTGATGGTTTTCACAAAGAGATCAAAAAACCTTTTGCTAGATCATTTGATGGTACAGAAGTAGAAATTGGAGACATTAAGTTTGTAGTAACAGAATCCTTCATAACAGAGGCTACAGAACTTCCAAGACATGGTGAAAGATGGTTCAAAAACAAGGAATTCCACAATGAATCATGGAAAGTAATCCTCAGGAACCCAGGTATGGATGTCTCTATGTTTAGAAAAGGAATTCCTATTTTAGCACTTAAAAGTAAATGGAGAAGCATGCTTTTGATATTACAGAAATTTATTACCTATGAGGGGAGATTTGGGTGCATGTATGTCTACCATATACGTTTATTGATGAAATTTCTAGAAAATGGAGAAATCAATCTTCCTTTCTTCCTGCTAAACAGTTTAAGAAGGATGGCTTCAAATGTACAGAAAAAAATAGAATTCATAGACACAACCATGTACCATCATGGGTTGGTAAAGATACTGGTTGAGTTTCATTTGAAAAGAATAGGAGACACTTGGGAAAATTTCTTGATAAGAAACTATTTCCAAGAGGCACCAGAGTCACCTGAAGAAGGTAATGTCAGAAGGAGTAGGAGAAAGAAGACCGGTATAACCATTCAAAGCAAACCTGAGTCCTCAACACAGAAAAATGATGAAGAGATAGTCTCTGAAAAATTGACAGAGATCAGGAAGAAAATCAAGCAAAAAGGGAAGATGAAAAAGAAAGTTGGTGAAACTACTAGAAAAAAACCTGAATCTTCATTACAAAAAGATGATGAAAAATTAATCTCTAAAGAGTTGACAGAGATTAGGAAACAAATCAAGAGAAAAGAAAAGATAAGAAAGGAGAAAAAGGGTACAAAGGAGGAGAACGTAAGTCCTCTACAACTTAGAAGGAGCTCTAGACTCTGAGGTATGGTAAAGAAGATATCATCAAAGGGGACAGAGTTCATAAATTTAGAAGAAGAAACCCCAATACCATTTCTTGATAGTGTTCCAACTGCACATAATCCTCAAATTTCTCCTGAACAACATTTCGAAGGTAGCCCCAGTAGAAGATCTCTAGGCATAGACCCAGTGCAGCAACAAATATATGACTATATAGAATCACTAGAGAAGAAAAGTGCCTCAATGGATCCAGAATCCTCTGTCAATCCAAAACCCTCTATCAATCCACAAGAACCTCTAATTGACTCTCTCAAACAGGAAATCTATGAATTAGAGATATTGAACAAACATATCAAGAAAGAAAATGAAACCTTGAGGGAACAAAGTAAATTGGACAAGGTTATTCATGATAATACAATTCTGCATCTAGGACTGTGGTATAAGAAGAATAGGAAGTTGAAGAGGAAGAATAGAAGCTTGAACAAAACAATCATCAACCTTAAATATAGGCTTCTTATGAAGAAACCCAGAATGGCAGTCACTTCAAAGAAGAGAAAAAGAAGAAAATTGGATGTACTAGCAGAAGTGTCTGAGCAAATGCAATAGGAAAGAAGAATTCACATTTTTGGAAAATTGCATGAGGACATGTAATGATTTTGTAGTGGGGGTATGTTGAACCTCATAATTACCCTCTCCTTGACGGATTTTCTCACTCATTTCCCTTGCTTTTCCATAAGATTACAGATCCCAATCAATGATAAATGATAGGTTTTGTCTTAAGGAAGGCATTAAATGATTGACATGTTATATTTTTATGTTTTTTGCTATTTGAATAAATTTTTGCAAATTAGCTATAGAACACAACCTATTATGTAGCTAACTGTGTATTTTGTAGTTACTTCCATGGTCTGGCAGGCTCCAGGTGTCAAATGAAGAATCTGGCCACATGGGCATCTCTAGAATCATCTCCACATGGATTCTATCCTATTCACTCAGCCAAGATCAACAAGAAAGCAAGTGCAAGATTATAGTCAAAGGTGGAGTCAAACAAATGATACCCAGAAGCAATAGGACTCTTCATCTGCTCTTTCGTGGTTAATCAATAAATCTAATAGGTCTATTGCAAATATTAACTCAGATTAGCAACCTGTGTTAATGGTTCTGTTGCAAACATCTCGCTCGAATTTAAGTCACCTGTAGCTGATTAGACGTTTACACAGTTTTGTTGTAATACGTATGAGCCACCTATAGCTAGTTTTCCTCAAAGACAGTTATGATTATTTCCTTTTAAATACTGGTTGTACAGAACCGAGGGGGGTTCGAAGAATTTTATGTATTAAGTTTAGACTTTCAGCTCTGTATTTTGGACTTCGTTCTTTTCTATAATATAAATCGTGTGTTGACCAATGATCATTTAAGAGAGAATTTTTAATTAGTTAGCAGCTCAACCCAATCAGTTGCAGAGGGCCCCTGCACTGAAGGAGGGTTTCTTTCCATTCATTTTTTGTTTAGTTTTAATTTCATTATTTTCTTTTAGCAGTATTTCTAAATTAGGTTGATTTATTTTAGTTTTGATCAATAACATAATGTTAAAACTTAATTGTGTAGTCTTGTTCTTCCAACACATTTCATGAAAGGAAACAATTTTGTTTCTAAACAGAGTAAGGTTGAAGTAATGAGAATGCACTGTTGTCTAACTTACTCATTGTGTTGTTATTTATTTTCTAGGAAAAATTTGTCAATCCACTGCGTTAATGAATGCTTTTGAACACCATTTCAAGTTGATACTCATCCTAAACTAAATGGTTAAACATTCACTTCACAAAATGGTTGGAATCAATCAGTTACCTTATGCGTGTTTCATTTAGTTCTCTAGATCATAAAGTACAGAAAGTTGCTTGTATCCCATCTCAAGAAGGTTATCTTTCAAAATTGAAGGTTAGAGTAACTAGAAGTACTTCAATTGATTTCATTCTCTGCATTTATTTCAACATTCATTACAACTTCACCCCTAATTCTAAGAAATAAATTCATGACTTAGGATTGATGACGAGATAGGATAGATGCTCTATTTTTCCTTTCTTTAAATTAGATTTTGACTAGCTTCAAATCTTGGTTCACCTTTAGGAAGTTTAGATTCACTTAAGTTTCTCTCAATTCAGATTGTACATTATTAGGAATCAAAGAACAAAAAACCCCAAAACAATATAAAAATACAAAACAACGAAGTAAGAAGGGTTAACTAAGCACATATAGTGCACTACACTTCATCAGCTTACAAACCTCAGTTGATAATTTATGCAAGCAATTTAGGACACTAAATTGACTAAACAGTAATATATGATGATCTCAATACAAGTTAAGTGAAACTGTAGGAAAGGGTGTGTACTATTTGCAGTTCATGTTTCCTGTGATAAAGGGAAGGATGTTGAGGATGATGGAATCCTGAAGAGGTATCATGTTTTGTAGTAGTACTAGGATGTGTTTTCTGCAAAAATTCTTGATCCAGGTGGATATTGGTGGGCACACGCCTATTCCACTTGGACCCCCACCACTGTTTCTTTCAATTTATTAGTTTCCTTAATTGTAGCACAATTTATTATTTTTGGCATTTTTTCGGGTCCTGCACTTCTGAAGCCATTTTGAGGCCCTAAACAATGTTTTTTTTTGGAAAATGGGAAAACATGAGTCCTTGGCTGTTGTTTGCAGTCGATAGTTGTAGTCCTCAGATAGATATTTCTAAGGAGGTATTGTGTGTGTCAAACAGAGATTGTACGCCAAAGTTACGACCTCGGGAAATTGATGTACCAATTTACCCAAAGAGGGCCCATAGTTTTGGCACTTCATCTCCTAGGGTTAGGTTTTTGGATGTTTAGGGTTTTCCATTGTTTCTCAATAATAAATAGGCCTTTGAGCCTCATTGTAACACAGTTCAGAGGCATGTAGCTGCCACATCTCTTCTCAAGAATAAGCTACCTTCGCCCGAGCTAGTTTATTTCCATTTAAGTATGTAAGCATATTTCAGTTCTTTGATGTTAATGAAATGAAGTTTTATTTCTGCTGCATCTCTATGTATATGTGTATTTTTGTATTTTGTTGCATTCCTACATAAGTTTGGATTAGTTGTATCATAGTGGTCTGCTCTTTATCTGTTTTTCTTTGCATGTACCCAACAAGGTCAGAGTATAAGGAGTTAGGGATCGAACTTGTTGAACCTTTGCAAGACCAGCATCGCAAACCCCGATGACCTCCCATGGTGGAAGGAAAGAAAGATGAGGGGGAAGGAGATTATTTCAAAATATTTCTCAAGGAACCCCTTGAGCAACAAAGGAATGCGATGATGGATAACTTTTCCCAAATCCTTCAGCAACTATCCACAGGTTGTGCATCTTCATCCAGAAGCCACTATGGAGGCACGACTCCTTTTAAGGTAGAAGTTAACTTTGATATTCCCATATTTGAGGGCCAGATAGATGCATATGTCATAGATAGATGGTTAAATATGTTGGAATGATATTTTTCAGTTTGTGACTTTTCCAATCAGGAAAATATTACTTTTTCACTTCTCAAAGCCGCCCCACATGTCAAGGATTGGTGGGAAACCTATTGTGAACAAAGGGATGAGAGGGAATCCTCACTTTTTTCAGCCGCACCCACTTGGAATCCTTTCCAAGACACCATCAAGGAACAATGTTACCCTGTCTAGAGCTATGAATATAAATAAATAAAGTGGACCATGCTGTAGCAAGGAAGGGACCAAGTTGTGCTAGAGTTCATAAACGTTTTCCGTACCCTTCGCACGAAGATGGGTATCAAGGATTCTAAGCGGAATTTGGTACTCAAGTACCATGACCTTTTATACAAGTACATCCGGGATGAGATGGAGTTCCTGGACATGTCCTCGATTAGTGTTTCCTATTGATACATTGTTAAGATTGAGCAAAAATTTAAACAGAAGAAGTGAGACTTTGGATTTGTGAATCTGAAGCAAGGGAAAAGCACTCCCAAGTTGTATAACAAAGGGAAAATCTAAGGCGGTGTGATCCAGGACAACCCGCCAAAGCCACAAGCGAAGAACAACATCCCGAAGACAAAAATTGACACAAGGAAATGGTGTGAGTTCCATAAGAGCCCCACTCACGACACAAGTGAGTATTGAACCAAGCAATCACTAGTGGCCAAGCTGAAGGCTTCCAAATCAGATGCATGTTATGACTTTGAGTTAGAAACTGACAAGGGGATTGACAAAGGGAAGTAGATTATCTATGCGGAGCCTAGTGTCACCATTTCCACCACCGAGATACAAATGTGGGTGAAGGGTTCTTCACTGCAGTTCATTTTGCGAAAATGAGAGCCAAAGGAACCTCATTTTAGTAGAGTTCGTGAAGCGGATGGGCCTACCAACCACACCACACCTGCAGTTGTACACCATTGGGTGGCTTCACTGAGGGCAATATCTCTACATTAGGCAATAGTATTGCCTTCCATACAACATCGAGCCCATCACAGATGAGGTGTTGTGTGATTTTTCTCCTCTTGAAGTTTGTGGTCTATTATTAGGTCAAAACTACTTGTGGAAGCATCATGTTGTGTATGAGTCCAGGCCTTGCACTGTTATTATTACTTTGGGTGATAAGTTCTACAAGACACCTTGAGTAGCACTTCCTAGCATCATTTCTTTTATAATTATGTAGCAATGCAGTAAGATCATTTCCCAGACTGGGAAATTTGTTTACCTTATGATTCACCCTTAGGCGAAGAAGAAGATTGTGGCCAGGGCCTCCAGACAAGGCTCCTCCACACAACGACAATAAATGAACAAGGTTGTGGAGGAGTACAAGGACATATTCACCTCATCCACAGGGTTACCTCTACACTGTCAAGTCAAGCACTCCATTGATCTACCCTCAGGTGTGCCAACTACCCAATGGCCTGATCTATCGATGCTCTATTCTAGGGAAAGATGAAATCAAGAGAAAGATTCAACAATTGTTGCAAAAGTGGCACATAAAGGCCAAGTTCATCACCCTGTGGGAGCCTAATCATGTTAATGGAGAAGAAGGATGGGACCTGGAGACTCCTTATTGAATATCGGGCACTGAACATGATCATTGTCCATAGATTGATGACCTTCTAAACAAGCCTAAGGGGGCCAAATGTTTTAGCAAGATTGACTTGAAGTTCGGTTATCACCAGGTACCTATTGAATCCTCCGATGTGTGGAAGACTACGTTCAAATCCAAGGAGGGCCTTTTAAATGGATGGTCATGCCTTTCGGGTTGACGAATACCCCTGCAACCTTCATGAGGCTGATGGATGACATCTTGCAACCCTTCACCAACAATTTCATGGTGGTGTATTTGGATGACATTCTGATCTTTAGCCAGAGTTGGAAAGATCACCTCCACCATATTTGATAGGTCCTCCAAACCTTGTGGCAACACAAGTTGTATGTCCATTTGGAGAAATGCACTTTTGGTATGACCTAGGTTCAATATCTAGGTGACATCATTTATGAGTGGGGTGTGCATGTGGACCTAGACAAGATACAAGTCATTCCGGATTTTCCAACCCCGACCACTCTAACATAGCTCCGTAGCTTTCTGGGTCTTTCCAACTTCTACAGCATGTTAATTTTGGGGTTCTCTCGTATCACTTGGCCCTTGAGTCAAGTCACCAATGGAGGAGTGAAACCAAAGTTCTTTTGGTCTAAATCCCAATAGAAGGTGTTTGTCAAGTTGAAGCATCGCCTTTGCTCTCACCAGTGCTCATATTACGGACCTAAAACAACCATTTGAGATCAAGATAGTGCCTTCACCTATGTTATTGGTGCATTTCTTACTTAGCAGGGGCATCCAGTGGCATATCACAATGAGACACTTTTAGACATAGTATGAAAGTTCCCACCTATGAAAAGGAGATGTCTTTCATTGTGAAAGCCTGTCAAAAATGGAAGCATTACATTTTCGAGAAGGAAATGATCATTCACATAGACCACTGACCCCTGTAGTTCATATAGACACAAGGGAAGTTTCAAAATGATTGCCATCAGAAATTGTTCACATACCTACAACAGTTCCATTTGAAAATTAAGTACAAGAAGGGAAACACCAACAATGTTGCAGATTGCCTCAACCGACTGCCAATCTTGGCGTTAACCACTGTGCTCAACTCTTATAGGCATGAGACTATGGGTGGCCGCATCTTTTCAAGAGTGATCTAGACTTCAGAAACACATACTAGACGCTCCTGGAAGGCAAGAAAGTTCCAAATTTTCACCTCCAAGATGCACTGTTATGTCAGCTGGAACGCCACTGTGTTCCTTCAAGCGAGCGTGCCAAGATGATTTGGGAGGCACACTATAGTCGAGACGCTAGACATTCTGGGATAGAGTAAATAGTGGCAGTGTTGCAGAAGTATTTTTATTGGCCGAACCTTAGACAAGATGTTGGGAAGTACATCATATCTTGCACTTCCTGTACCATTTCCAAATCGGCTATCAAGAATCAAGGCCTATATACTCTTCTTCCTACTTCTATTCAACCTTGGGAATCCATCTCCATGGATTACATGTCGGGCCTTCCTTCTACTAAGCATGGAAATGACTGTGTTGTTTTGGTCATCGACAAATTGTCTAAGATGGTCATTCTGGTAGCCTGCATGAATAGTATCTCAGTAGAAGCCACTGCTAAGCTCTTCTTTCAATGAGTGTGGGTACACTTTGGTATCCTACTGTCCATTATCTCATACCAGGACAAAAAGTTCCTAAGTACATTTTGGTCAAGCCTCTAGTTGATGCTAGATACCAAGCTCACTAAGTCCACAAGTTTCCACCCCCAAATAGAGGTCGTCAATAGGATGATTGTACACATTTTTCGCATGTACAAATTGAAGCATCCACGCACATGGGATGAAAGCCTACCCTATGTCTAACATAGCTACAATAGAGCTCTCCATAGTTCAACTGGAAACAACCCTTTTTAGGTGGGAATGGGATTCCAACCAATATGTCCCATTCATGTGGCTATACCATTTGCAGCGACTCCAACAGATTCGGCTGATGTCCAGTTTGAAGCTGACAGGGCTAACAATTTCATTGAGTGCATTCATCACATCCTCCAGTAGGTCGATGACATATTGGACAAAGCCAATGCTTACAAGCAGCATCATGATCAACATCGGGTGCCACAGAAGTTCTAGGTGGGCGACAAAGTTAGGTTACATTTGCAAAAGGAGTGCCTCGTTGGGCCCTGCCACAAGCTTAACTCGCTCTGATATGTGCCTTACACATCGATCGGGCTGCAGGGGACAATGCTTTCGATCTCAACATTCCACCATTCATTAGCATGCACCAAGTGTTCAATATGGACCACCTTCGACCATACTTTCCATCATTACTGGACACATTAGACATTGTAGAAAAACTAACACTAACAAAGTTAAACCTAGAATTCATGGAATAGGTCACAATTGATCAGATCATGGACACACAGATCAAGAATAATCTGCAATAGAATAGCCAATTGTATCATGTTGTGAAAGTTGGCCAACTCCTACACCAAGGCAAGTGGCTTACCAGGGACCAAGTTTAGTAGAAGTTTCCCCATCACATGGAGGCACTCAACGTAAGGGGGACCATTAATTACTAGGGGGGAGGACTAATCTAGGTGGATATTGGTGGCCACCCACCTATTCCACTTGGACCCCTCCAACAGTTTCTTTCATATTTTCAGTTTCCTTAATTGTAGCACAATTTACTATTTTTGGCAGTTTTTCGGGTCCTGAACTTCCAGAGCCATTTTGAGGCCCTAAACAACGCTTTTTTGGAAAACAAGTAAACATTACTCTTTGACTAATGTTTGTAGTTGAAATTTGTTGTCCTCGAATAGATTCAAATATATTCCACTTGGACAAATTCCAGAGTTACTGCCTCATAGGGAAGTGGATTTCTTTATTGAGCTAGTACCAGGAGCAACACTGACATCTAAGGCACCTTAGAGGATGAGTACTCCGTAGTTGATGGAATTGAAGTTTCATCTTAAGGAAATGCTTGATAAAGGATACATAAGGCCAAGTGTGTTGCCTTGGGGAGCACTAATGTTTTTTTTAAAGAAGAAGGACGGCGCTCTCAGATTATGCATTGAGTAGAGGCAGTTAAACAAGGTGACAATTAAGAACAGGTACCCTTCGTTGTGAATTAATGACTTGTTTTATTAGCTAAAGGGAGAAACAACGTTTTCAAATATTGATATGAGACCAGGATATCATCAGGTGTGCATCAAAGAAGAAGACATCTACAAGACTGCAATTTGTACAATATTTGGGCACTATAAGTTTGTGGTCATTCCTTTTGGTCTTACTAATGGTCCAACCACCTTCATGTGTTTGATCAACATTGTGTTGCATCCTCTTGTGGAAAAAACAACCCACACCCCATTTCATAGTATTATTGCCATAATAATAATGGGGACCTTCCATGTAAATTTTTGGTCATATCGCCTCTCAAATGCTTTCATTTGTGGGATTTTCATTTTTCTTGGTTTTTCTCTTTGATTGCTTCATTGAGTGTGGTTTCTCATTGTAACACCCTCCTCCCACACTTAGCCAATTTTACCGGTCCACCGTGGTAAATATGTGACGAAGAGTTACTAGGATAGGACTCAACCTCCTAGGTATAGTTAAGGAAGTGGAATCATCAAACCAAAACTTTACTGACCACCCTTAGGAGCTACAGGACCCCCAAGATCCAACCAACCACTCCAAGTGACATAACTCTCAGTTAAATTTCTTTTTCACTGACCTAGGTTTCTAGTCGCATGCATAACAAGGCAAGCCAATGATTGTAAGCCTCCAGTCGCATGGATAAACTTGCCTCCCAATGACTGTAGCCTAATTTACTCAGTTTTGTGCCTGTTACTCCAAGATCTGAGTCACTTTTTCAAGGATAGGATCCAAAACTCTGCCCAGAACTTGATAGAACCTTCCAGAATGATGAATGACATAAGGAAAAAACCATTAATGCAAAACTTAGACAATAACTTGACTTAACAAGGCTTGACCATGACAAACATTTCTTCAAGCACATTGTGAGCATCTAATTTACAGGTTATGAATGCATATCAAAACATAGGGGTCTCATACTTATTTGAAAATCATCAAGAAGGTTTGATGCCCTTTCACAATCGCTACAATAACATCTATTAGGTCATGCATTCATTAATCATTCATTTACTAATAAAAACATGATGAGAGACATAACTATAGTTTGTCATAAAACCATGTTTATAACCAACGTATAACCATAATAATAACAATGATAGATCAACCATCAAAGCCACATAATAACAAGTATAAACACTCATAAAATACAAGAGGAAAAAATCTCTTATTAACATATGCAAAATCCAACCAAGTTAGGGACCTCCACATACCACCCAACCATAGATTGGGTTGAACCAAATATTTCTTTTAGCCATTCACCTTCGCGCCATATTCCAAGCATGAGTGTGGGACTCACAAAAAAAACTAGGGCTTCCCTCGGGCTTTATTGCATATCCTGCCATTACAGGTCAAGGGATTTCTAGACCCGAAGAAAGAACCTACTCAACTAGGCTTTGTTGCAATCCCACCATTACTGGTCAAGGGATCACTAGGCCCAAACAAAGAAACATACACTACTAAGCTTTACCGCAGTCCCACCATTATCAGTCAAGAGATTACTAGGCCCTAAACAAGCATGGATTCCTCTAGATTTCTTCACTAATACCTTGATGATTTTTCTTGTCTCCACCCTCAGGATTTATCGTGTATCCTGCCGTTACTGGTCAAGAGATTTCTGGGCCCTTGGGAATTTTTTTGAGACCACCTCATCTAGTTCCAAAACCATCCAACAACCTAATCTCAACCAAAGAGAGAACCCCATCACACCATGGCTATCCGGAAATGGCAAGGCAAAGAAGAAACCACTATCACACTTGGAAAAATCCATGCCAATGACAGCAAGAGAACCAAATACACACATGCATATACCATGCATTCCAAATCTAGCAAGGAAATCACACAAGCAACTTGATACTTGCAAAGTAATCCCACTGTAGCCACTTGATTGAACTATTCCTTACTTGATCTTTGATTCCCCTTGCTTTCTTGTCCTTCCTTTGTCTTCCTTTCTCCAATGCTAGAGTTATCTAAGAATGCTCTAAGTGTGCAAGAGTATGAGAGAGAGAGAAGAGAGAGAGCTCCAAAACTGAACTGACAAAAGTTTGTGAAGTGATCCTCGGAAGCCTTTTTATCAATGAGGCCTCTATTTTCTTCAATTTCTACTAATTTTCCTTAAATTTCCTCCTCACATGCAAATTGTGACCTTTCACCTTCTTTTTGTCATATTTTCCGTTACTTTCATAAATAAAATGAAAATTAATGCATGTTTTCCTTTTCAATGCTTTTTCCAATTTCCCCTTAGCCACAATAAATCAAATTAACATGCACTAGGATGTTTTTCTCAACATTAAACTTGGAATAAGTGTCCCATGACCTTGGTCTGATTTTTTTTGTTATTAACTTTATTACATGAAATTTTAACCCGAGGTTGTCATAGATCCCTCCCCCTTCGGGGAACACCATTATGACACCTATAACCAACAAGACTGCTGAAAACCAAAACATATTGCCCATGGAGCTTTATAACTTAGCTCAATGTAGTATTTATAATGAACAACCTGCTGATAAGAAAAACCAACATGACAACCATAACAACATGAGAACCATACCGATTATTAGAGACTTATAAAAAAACTCGTTGCATTATTTGCAATAACAACCATACATAAATATATATACATATACCAAAATTCATTTACCTTAATCGTTAAATAATGAAGGATACATATCCCACATCTGATCAACCATCTTCCATGTAGCTTCATCGAGCCCAAATTGCTTCCATTGCATTTTAATTTACTCGATTGCTCTGTTTTGTAGCATGAGTTGTTTCCACTGCAAAATGCACTGAGGTTCCTGTTGGAATTATCCTTCTAGCTCCACTTACAATACATACCAATCAATCACGGGATTAACATCCTTTACATATCTTTTAAGCAATGAAACATGGAAAACATAATGGACTTTCACTTTCGAAGGTAGTGCAAGTCTGTAGGCCACTGATCTAATCTTCTCGAGGATCTAGAAAGGCCCACAATACTGAAGTGCCAACTTTGCACATGACCTAATCCTCAAGGATATCTTCTTGGGCTTGATGCACAAGTACACATGTTCCCCAACCTGAAACTCCTTAAATTCCCTGTGTTGATCTACATAACTCTTTTGTTTTTTCCTCTGATGCCTTTAGATTCTTCTTGATAACTTGCATTTCATATTCCATATCTACCAACATGTTAGGTCCTATCAAAACCCTATTCACTATATCACGCGATATGGTAGGAGTATTACAAATCCACTCGTAAAGTACCTCAAATAGATTCATCTTCAAAGGTTCTTGATACCCACTATTGTAAGCTAACTCAACCTATGGAAGATACTCTTCCCACTTCTACTACTGTTGCATAACACACGTTCTCAACATACCCTCCAAAATCCTATTGACCCTCTCTGTCTATCCATCTATTTGCAGATGATAAGTTGTGTTGAAGGCCAAATCTATACCCAAACCTGTAAATAACTCTTTCCAAAACCTGGAAGTGAACTTAGCATCTGCGTCTGACACAATATTCTTAGGAATACCATGAAATTTCACAATATCTATGATGAGGACCTATGCTACCTCACTAGTTGAATAAGTAGACTTAACTGTTATGAAGTGAGCTACCTTTATCAACTTGTCAACCAAAACCATGATAGAATCATGTTGTTTAGATTTTCTAGGAAAACCTATGATGAAATTCATGCAAATTACCTCTCATTTCCACTTTGGAATCATAATCAACTATGGTAGACCACCTAGATATTTACACTCTGCCTTTACCTATTGAAAATCCAAGTATCTAGCCACAAGCTTAGCTACCTATTTCTTCATATTCGGTCAATAATAGAATTTCACATATGTTAGTGTCTTATGATATCCCGAATGACGTGAACATGGCTTAACATGAAATTCTTGTAAGATAAGCTTCTTGAGCTCGTTATTATCTGGCACATAGATCCTATCCCTAAATCTGACCAAACCATCTGTCGTGAGATGATAGTCCATATCCTATTCACATGTGCCCTACTACTGTAACCTGTGCTTAAGCTCCTTGTACTTGTCATCTTGATGTCCTACCTGTAATATAATATGTCCCATATGAACCCATAGTTGCTATGTGATTCACTTGTATTCTCCTGCTAATAACATATGCAACCTTGTTGTATTTCCATTTAATGTACTTGATCTTGAAGTCAAACTCATTGGTTGTAGCTAACCATCTAGCTTGCCTGGTATTCATATTTGTTTGGTCAAATAAGTACCTCAGCCCATCGTGATAACTCATCAGAATGAACCTCATTCCAAGAAGATAATGCCTCCACGTCTTCAATGCATGAATGATCACTACCAACTCAATATCATGTGTCACATAGTTTTGCTCGTGCTCATTTTGTTTCACTGATTTGTAGCATACTGCCTATCCCTCCTGCATCAAGACTCCACCAAGTCCTGTCTTGCAAGCATCTGTACACACAAAAAACTTTTTAGTTGGATCTATAATATTTAGAATTGGAATAATTTTCAACAATTGCTTCAACTACTCAAAACTAGCTATACATTCCTCTATCCATTAAAATTTATTTCCCTTTCTCTGCAATAATGTAATAGGATAGCCAATATGTGAGAATTTCTTGATGAACCTCCTGGAGTAATCTGCTAACCCTATGAATGATCTGACCCCATTCACATTCCTAGGAGTTTCCCATTCCATGATAGCTCTTATGTTTTCTGGATCCACTACTATGCCTTCCTTGGAAACAACATGCCCCCAATAATGTACCCCTATCTGAAATAAACTACATTTACTAAGCTTGGCATACAACTAATTCTTTCTTAGGAATCTTAATATTGTTGCTAAATTTTCACCATGCTCTTCCTTTTTCTTAGAATATATCAATACATAATTAATGAATACAATACCAAACTTGTCCAGATAAGGATGTAACACACTATTCATTAAACACATGAAAGTAACTAGAGCATTAGTCAAACCGAAAGGAACTACAACAAACTCATAATGCCAATAACTAGTCCAGAAATAAGCCTTGTAGATGTCCTCTTCTTTGATGCGTGCCTAATGATAACCTGATCTCAAATCAATCTTTGAGAACACTATTTCTCCCTTCAAATAGTCAAACAAATCATCGATCCTTGACAAAAAATACATATTCTTGATCATTACCTTGTTCAACTACCTGTAATCGATGCACGACTTGAGAGTACCATCATTCTTCTTCACAAACAACACTATTGCACCCCAAGGCGACACACTTGGCCTTATGTATCCCTTGTAAAGCATTTCCTTCAACTACAACTTCAATTCCACTAACTCCGGAGTGCTCATACTATAAGATGCCTTTGATGTTGGTGTTGCCCCTAGTACCAACTCAATAGAAAAGTCCACTTCCCTGCGAGGTGGCAAATTTGAAATCTCCGTTGGAAACACATCCTGAAAAAATTGCAAGACTGAATACCTCTTCAAGACTTCTACATCCTCAACATCCTTACCTTTATCATTGGACATATGAGTTGCAAATAACACACATCCTTTCCTACGAATACACTTTCCCTACATAGCTGTAACCATTTTGGCTGATGTTTCCTTCTTCTTACCCTGCAAGATTCTCTATTCTCCATTGTCATACAAACACTCAATGGTATTTTCATAACAATCCACCTTAGTCCCGTGAAGATACAACCAATCCATACACGCAAGAATATTGATCCCAATGGAAGTACATTCAAATGCATTGATGTAGGCATACCATTCAACTCAAATGCACAAGCTCTTACCCAATGATGAACTCTCTTCTTAGTACCTGTATCCAATTGCACTAACCGAGACTCTGCATGCACTTCTTTTCTCAAACCACACTTATACACTAAGTCAAGGTTAACATAACTATAATTATATCCAAGGTCAATCAAAATAGAAAAAAATTGATCACAAAGCTTACCATTTATCTCAATAATAGATGCCTTGTGATCCGCTTGCATATTATCCAATATCGCATAGATCCGAGGAATGCTCCTCCAAACATCCCCAACTGTCTGTGCTTCCTGTGCACTTTAGATTTGAGGCCTGCTACCTTGATATGACAGAAAATTCTTCTTGATATGCTCCTTGCCACATATCTAACAGTGCAACTATCCCCTACCATTGCCTCTATTATGTTGCTCTCCAGGTTGCGACCCATGTTCCTTCTAAACTGCATTAAATTTCTTGTAGGGAATAACATTTTCTTTCTCACTTGGATCCTGAGGTCTTGTTTGCTTCGGTGGCTATTTACCTTTAGTCTTGTATTTCTCTTTCCAACCCTTCCAAGACTCTATCATACACTTGAATTGCTCATAATAGTGTTTCAACTTCCCAATGACATCTTCGAGTGACCGAGGCTCATCATACTGAATCCAATCCTTGAATGCTAATGGTAATCCACTAAAAAATATACGAACTTTGGATTTCTCATCTTTAAGATATGGTACATACCCCAGTAACTCCAAGAACTTAGTCTTGTACTCCTCATTTGTCATCGATCCTATCTTTAGCTCATATAACTCCTTAGCTTTACTGTAATAGTACCTCTCTGACAAGTACTTCTTCTGGAAAAGCCTTTTGAACTCATGCCAACTCAACTTTGTCCTGATGTCTTTGACCCGCTTCGCATCTTCCCACTAGATGTCCGCTTTCGCTTTGAGGCTAAAAATAGCTATCCTAGCCTTCATGTTCTTAGTGTAATCATGCAACTCAAATAACTTATTCACTCCAAGCAACCATACCTATGCATCTTTCGGTTTCATCAATTATCCATCAAATGTAGGCGCCTTGGCTTTCTTGAAATCATCTGGAAAATATCCCCTATCATTCCTCCTGTAAGGATGATAGCGATGATGATCGTGGCACCTATTTGCTCCAAAACTAGAGTAAAGCCCATGTACAATTCTTTTCCTATCAAGTGTATCCAAAAACCAGTCATCTATAACCATTTCATTCCTATCCGACCTATGCCCACCATGAGAACTACTACCATATGCTCCATTAGTCCTGTCCTCTTGTCCATGGTTGATCCTAAGAGGTCCCTGTATCTTCAAGTCTAACAAAATACGAAGGATAATTGCATTGACCTCTGCTTGTTTCTCCTGTGCCCTAGAAAGTCTCTCTTTTGACTGAATGATTCTGTAATTATCTGCTTTGCAACTTCTTATTTCTGCCTTCAAACTTTTCAAAGTGTCTCATATGTCAGGAGAGTACCCATCACCATGTTTCTCATCTAATCTATCGGGAGAGTCACGTGAAAAGTAGTTCATCGTTTTTCTACTCATCTTTGATCCTCTTCTTCCTACAAACATATCATGTCAAATAAACCAAACATAAACATAACCAACATGCCTCAGTACAATTTAGGGTAGGATATCATATTTTCAAGATCAACCAGATTAGTACGATACATGTATAATCATAATCATATCAATATATCAACGTCATGCATGACAATACCAACTACATACCATGACCTCATGCATGACAACCATAACCATGACAATGCTTGTATAACAAACATATAGACACTGACATGCATAATAAATACATATACAACCTACAAGTGTGCGTGAAAAACACATTATTACCATCCAATCCAAGTGTTGAACCATGCTCTGATACCACTCTGTAACATCCTACTCCCACACTTACCCAAGTTCACTAGTCCACTGAGGTAAATATGTGATGAATATTTATTATGATATGACTCATTCTCTTAGATATAGTTAAGGAAGTGGAATCGTCCAACCAAAACTTTACTAACCACCCTTAGGAGCTACAAGACCCCCAGGAGCCAACCAACCACTCCAGGTGCCATAACCCTGAGTTAACTTGATTTTTCACTAACCTAGGATGCTTGTCATATGCATAACAAGGCAAGACAGTGGCTGCAAGCCTCTATTCGCATGGATAACCCCGCCTCCTAGCGACTATAACCTAATTTACTTAGTTTTGTTCCTCCGACCTCGAGATCTAAGCTACTTTTTCAAGTCTAGGATCCATAATTCTGCGTGGAACTTGATATAACATTCTAGAATGACGAATGACATGAGGACAAAGCCATTAATGCAAAACTTAGACAATAACTTAACCTAACAAGGCATGACCATGACAAATATTTCATCAAACACATTGTGAGCATATAATCTATAGGTTATAAATGCATATCTGAACATAGGGGTCTCATACTTATCTGGAAATCATTAAGAAGGTCTGATTCCCTCTTACAATAATTACAATAACATCTATTAGGTCATGCATTCATTAACCATTCATTTACTAATAAAAAAATGATGAGAGCCATAACTAAAGTTTGTCATAAAACCATGCTTATAACTAACATATAACAACAATAATAACAATGATAGATCAACCATCAAGGCCACATAATAACAAGTATACATATTCATGAAATACAAGAGGAAAATAACTCTCATTAACTTATGAAAAATCCAACAAAGTAAGGCACTTACACTTACAACCCGACTAGAGATTGGGCTAAACCAAATCTTTCTTTCAGCCAATCATCCTTGTGCCATATTCCAAGCATGAATGCAGGACAAACTATAAAAGAACTAGGGCTTCCTCAGGCTTTACCACATATCCTTCCATTACTGGTCAAGGGATTTCTAGGCCCGAAGCAAGCACCTACACAACCAGGCTTTACCACAATCCCACCATTACTGGTTGAGGGATTCCTAGGCCCAAACAAAGAAACATACACTATTATGCTTAACCTCAATCTCGCCATTACCGTTCAAGGGATTACTAGGCCCTAAACGTACATGGATGCCTCTGGATTTCTTCACAAATACCTTGAGGAATTTTCCCGTCTCCACCCTTAGGTTTTACTGTGTATGTCGCCATTACGGGTCAAGGGATTTCTAGGCCCTTTAGAATTTTCCTGGGACCACCTCACCCAATTCCCAAACCATATGGAAACCCAAGCTCAATCGAAGAGAGAACCCCATCACGCCATGGCTATGCAAAAATGGCAAGGGAAAGATGAAAACACTGTCACACTTGGAAAAACCCATGCCAATCACAACAAGAGAACCAAATACACACATGCATGCACCATGCATGCCAAATATAACAAGAAAATCATACATGCAACTCAATACCTGCAAAGTAATCCTGTTGTAGCCGTTTGATCCAACTCTTCCTTGCTTGATCTTTGCTTCCTTTGCTTTCTTGTCCTTCCTTTGCTTCCCCTTCTCTAATGCTAGAGTACTCCAAGAATGCTCTAAGTGTGGAAGAGTATGAGAATCTGAGAAAGAATAGTGAGAGCGCTCCAAAACTGAACTGTCAAAAGGTTGTGAACTAACCCTCAGATGCCTTTTTATCAATGAGGCCTCAATTTTCTTCAATTTCTACTAATTTTCCTTCAGTTTAATCCTCACATGCAATCATTGACCTTTCACCTTCTTTTTTCCCAATTTTATATTATTTTCATAAATAAAATGCCAATTAATGTCTCTTTGCATTTTTAATGCCTTTGTCAATTTCCCTTTAGCCATAATAAACCAAATGAACACCCATTAGGATGTTTTCCCAACAGTCAACTTGGAATTGGTGTCCCATGACCTTGGTCTTATTTTTTCCTTTATTAAATTTATTACATGAACTTTTAACCCAGGGTTGTTACACTTGCTAGCATCCCAATGGCTCTAAAAATTTACTGAATTTGGACTTTTGGTTTGCAAATGACGCTTATTCAAAGTTTGAGTGACTTTCACAATCTAAACTAAAAAATGTACAAAATATATTTTATTTTGTATATTTAATTAATTTCACAATTTGTAAATAATATTATTTAATTAATTTAGTTTACTAACCTAAATTATTTAAATTAACCGTAATTTAAATTGTAAATATTAATTTTTAATTAATATATCTAATTAATTAAATTAATTATAATTAATTTGTAATAATTTTATTATTTTATTTTTTAATTAATTTAGTTTTTAATTATTATTAATTCATTATTAACTTTCATTTTAATAAAAATAAAAAACCAGATTCAAGAGTTTAAAGTACATATAAATACCTAAGAAATATATATATATATATATAAAACAAACACAAAAAACATTAAACATCCTAAGCCTTGCACCCGGAAGAAAATTTAAAGAAAATTTCAAAAAAGTTACAAGTGCCTAGTCTTCCACGCATCAGGAAGACTAATATTTTTTGTAAATATTAAATATTAAATATTAAATAATTTTAATAATTTTTGTATATATTAAATATTTATGAGTTGTCTTTAATGTGATTTTTTGGAAGTTTTTCCGGTAGGTTTTTTTTGATTTTTTTGGCAGGGATTTATTGAAATCACAAGTTTGATAGATAATCCATGCACAATCCAAGTGCCCTAGGGGTTTTTCAGGGTGCTGAATCCATATATACAGTAAAAAAACCAGTTTAAATAACACAAATCAAGATTTCACCTCAATTTTTTTCATCGAATTCTGGCAACGAAAGTCCAAAAAGTCGCATTAAAGACAACTCCAAATATTTTGGTTTTGTTTTGTTTTAAAATATTAAATTATTTAATTTAAGTTAATTTTTAATTACTAAATTTATTTAAAATTAGGAATATAAAATTAGATTTTTTAAATAAATACTTAAATTTTGTCTAGTGTTTTTTAGTACACTAGCAGATGTGATACTTTGAGTTTGAAGAGTTCTATCTTGAGCTCTATTTGGCCAAATGAGGCCCGGGATGGCTCATTAGAAACATAAGATCATGGAGAATAATATAGGAACATTAAATCAACCAAATATACACATTTAATATGCCTAAAAATTAGCATAAGTAGAGGCTATGAATTTGCAACCAAAACTAAATTTATGTGTTTTGTTTCTCATTTTTCATTTGCCAAAAAATCCTGTTGTTGCAATTTTTTTTGAAGATAATATTATTGAGACAAAGAGGTTTTGATAAAGATCATTGATAAGCACACATTACATTTTATTTTATTTCTTTAATTAGATTTTAGCTGGAAAGTTTCTTTTCCCAATTTTGGTATTTTGGTTTCAATGTGCAAAACTAATTCATTTTATTTGAACTTTGTTTGGTTTTTGCAGGAGATATGTTGGAGAGGATGAAGATAAGGTATCTTGGAGAATTTCTATTGCACCAACAAAGGAAAGAAAGAGGATTTGTGACTCCAAATTTGATGGATCAAAACTTCCTTCCAACAACTCCATTTTTGGAGTTTTCTTGTAAATTATAAATAACGTTTTAGAGAATTAGGAGAGGGTTCCTCTTCTCTACAACTTAGAGACTCATGGTTACTTTTGTATATGGATTTTACGCTGTAGATAGGGAGAAAAATTAAGATCTGAGGTTATTTGAGGGTTTTCTTTTCAAAATTTAATCTTTGTTATTGGGGCAGAACTTGCACTTTTGTAGTTCTTCCTTTGACTAGTAGAGATGATCATTTTGAGGAGATTGTTGGAGATTCATCAAGAAACAAAGCAAGGAGATCAATTTTATTGATTATGTTTTCTAGTACTTTTATTTGTAAATGCAAATATTATTCTTTTCAATGACATATTTATGTCAAGTATTTCATGTTTTGCACTTATGTTCAATATGAGCATGGTTGTCTTATAGATCAACTATCTGATCTATTGGTATCATGGATATGTCTGTTATTTATATTCACTTTTCTCATGTTCCTAAATCAAATTTCCGAGTAACTCTTTTCTCATAAATTTGTCATCTAAAACCAACTTAACTGTCATTAGAATTGAGTGAACCTTTTCCCAGTATTGATGGTTGATCATTCACCGTTTTAATTCTCCAAAACATAGCATGCATGTTAGTAATAATATCAACTGTGAGAACTAATTCAAAAACTTGGAATTTATCATCAAAACCATGTTAAATCCTTATGTTAATTGAATTCTTGCACTTGGTATTTGGGAGATTTCTCCTAAGTATTGAGTTAGGTTAGTTTCCCTTATTTTTTCCCATTGCATTTAGATTAGATTTAGAGTTAGATTACTTAATTTCATTCTTATGAGTCCCCTCACACAGGGGCAAACCTTAGGTGTGGCTATGCTAAGACCTAAATTCAACTTAAGGGCCACTTTCAATTAAGAAGCACACATTACATTTTATTTTATTGATTTAATTAGATTTTAGTTTGAAAGTTTCTTTTCCCAATTCTAGTATTTTTATTTTAATGTGAAAAATTAATTCATTTTATTTGAACTTTGATTGGTTTTTTTAGGAGATATCTTAGATAAGATTAATCTAAGGTATCTTGGATTATTGCTATTACACCAACAAAGGAAAGAAAGACGAATTGCAGCGCCAAATTAGATGGATCAGAACTACCATCCAAGATCTCTCCATTTTTGCAAATTTCTTGTAAATTATAAATAATGTTTTAGAGAATAAGGAGAGGATTCCTCTTCTCTATAACTTAGAGACTCTAGGAACTTTTGTAAATGGATTTTAGGCTGTAGATAGGGAGGAACACTCATATATCAGGTTATTTGGGGGTTTTCTTTTCAAATTCAATCTTTGTTAATGGGCTAGAACTTGCACTTTTGTAATTCTTCCTTCTACTAACAAAGTTGATACTTTTGAGGCGATTGTTGGAGATTCATCAAGAAACGGAGAAAGGAGATCAAGTTTATTGATTGTATTTGCAAGTATTTTTATTTGTAAATGCAAATAATATTCTTTCCAATGACAAATTTATGTCAAGTATTTCATGTTTTGCACTTTTGTTCAATATGAGTATGGTTCTCTTATATATTAGTTATATGATATATTAGTCTCATGGATATGTTGTTGATATTCGCTTTGCTCATGTTCCTAAATAAAATTTTGAGTAACTATATTCTCAAAAAATCTCCATTTAAAATAGATATAACTGTCATTATAATTGAGTGAACTTTTTCCCAGTTTTGGTGGCTAATCAGTCACTATTTTAAATCTCCAACACAAATCATGCATGTTAGTAATAATATCAATTGTGAGAACTAATTTGGAAGCTTGTTATCTATAATCAAAAGCATGTTAAATCACCATGTTAATTTAATTATTGAACTTGGTATTTTGGAGCTTTCTCCTAAGTATAGAGTTAGGTTAGTTTCCCTTACCTTCTCACAGTGAATTTACATTAGATTAATTAATTTCATTCTTAGGAGTCCCCTCATACATGGGAAAACCTTAGGTGTGGCTTGGTTGAGCGCTCAATTCATCTTAAGGGTCACTTTCTTGTAAGAGAGCAAATATGATATCTCTCTTCTTGTTGGTAAGTAATAGAAATACCATAAGTCAAAGAGGAGATAGAGGGGGTAACTCGACCCAATAGAATTAGTCGAAGCCATCATTTAAACATATAAGATTATGATTTTGGACTCTGACCAATTAGCTTTCCCAAATGTTGATGAGGTCATTTTTGGCCATCAACACATCCTTATCTGATCAAGTTTGTGATAATGTTTATTGATGATATATTGATATACTCCAAGAATGAGGAGGAGCATGTAGACTACCTAGCAGTAGTGTTGATATTGTTTAGAGAGAATCAGTTGTATGCCAAGCTCAACAAGTGCAGTTTCTTTCGATCTTAGATTCATTACTTGGGACATGTTGTTTCCAAGGAGGAATTAGCAATGGACCCAGAAAATATTAAAGTTATCATGGAGTGGCCAACTCCTAGGAATGTGGATGAGGTTAGATCATTCATGAAACTAGAAGGTTACTATAGAAGGTTCATCAAGAACTTCTCAAAGATTGACTATCCTATTACATCTTTGCAGAGAAAATGAAATAAGTTTGAATGGACTGAGAAGTGTGGAGCTAGTTTTGAGTAGTTGAAGCATTTGCTTACAAATGCTCTGGTTTTGAAAATTGCAAATCCTGATCACAAGGAGTTCGTGGTTTATACAGATGCTTGCAAGAAAGGACTTGATGTAGGAAGGATAGGTAGTTTTCTATGAGTCAAGGAAGCTGAATGAGCACGAGCATAACTACTTGACTCATTATCTTGAGTTGGTAGTGATCATTCATGCATTAAATATGTAGAGGCATTATCTTCGTGGTAGGAGGTTTGTTCTGATGAGTGATCATAGTGGACTGAGGTACTTGTTTGACCAACCCAATCTAAATTCCATGCAAGCTATATGGTTGGATACTTTTAGTGAGCTTGATTTTGAAATGAAGTATGTTAAGGGAAAGGAGAACATCGTTGTAGATTCTCTCAGAAGGAGAGTGTAGGTGAATCATATTTTAGCTGTGAGCTCTTATGGGACATATTTATAGGAGTAGATTTCACATGTAAGGAAGCATGATGAGAAGTATGAGTAGCTGAAACACAGGTTGTAGTAGCAAGGTGAAGGTGACAGATGGCTTGGTGGGATTCAAGAGCACGATTTATGTGCGAGATACCAGTGAGATGAAGAAGATTATCCTGAGGGAGTTTGATGTCAAGCCATATTCAGACCACCTAAGATATTAGAATACTTTGACAGTTATTAAGAAATTTTACTATTGGCCAAACTTGAAGATAGAGGTGGTTCAGTTTGTCGCAAGGTGTTTGGACTCTCAGCCGATGAAATATGAATGTAAGCATCCAACTGGTCTATTACAACCTATTTTGATTCCAGAATGGAAATAGGAGGTCATTTCCATGGACTTCATTACAGGATTATCGAGGAACTTGAAGAAGAATGATTCCATCATGGTTGTGGTTGATAGGTTGAGAAAGGTAGCTCACTTCATTGCAGTAAAGTATGCTAGCTCAACTAGTGAGGTAGCCCAGATCTTTATTAAGTAGATAGTGAGGTTGCATGGAGTTCCCAAGAAGATCACATTAGGTATAGATTCCATGCTCACTTCCAAGTTTTGGAAGGAGTTGTTTGTAGGCTTGGGGACAGATTTAGCTTTTAGTACAGGTTATCATCCAAAGACAGATGGAAAAATAGAGAGGATTAATAAGATTCTTTAGGGCATGTTGAGGGTATATGTCATTTTATCAGAGGAAGTGGAAGGAGTATATTCCAATGGTGGAGTTTTCATATAATAATGGGTATAAAAAATCCTTGAAAATGTGTCCATTTGAGGCTCTTTATGGGCAGAGGTGTAATACTCCTATCAGCTAGAATGATCTAGTGATTAGGGTATTGGTTGGAGAAATATGTTGGCTGAGATGGAATAGGAGATGTAGGTTATTAGGAGGAATTTAAAGGTAGCATAGGGCAAGAAGAAGACTTATGCATATCAGCATAGAGAATTCAAGGAGTTTGATGTTAGGGATCATGTGTACTTGTGCATCAAGCCAAAGAGGAGCTCCTTGAGGATTGGGTCATGTACCAAGTTTGCACCTCGGTATTGTTGGAATTTTTAGATCCTTGAGAAGATTGGACCAATGGCCTACAGACTTGCACTTCCTCAAGTGAAAGTCCATGATGTTTTCCATGTTTCATTGCTTAAGAGATATGTGCATGATGTTGATCATGTGATTGATTGGTTTTTATTGTAGGTGGAACCAAAGGGAGACTTGCAACCAAAGCCACAATGCATTCTTTAGTGGAAACAACTCATGCTACAAAACCGAGCAATAGAGCAGGTTAAAGTGCATTGGAATCACTTTGGACCCAATGAAGCTACATGGGAGATGGCTAATCAGATGTGGGTAGTATATCCATCATTATTTGTTGGTTGAAGCAAATGATTTTTTGGTGTGTGTGTGTGTGTGTATCTATATATATATATATATATATAATTATTGTAAATATTGGAATGAGCTATGTTATAAAGCTCTAATAAATGATATGTTTGTTTTGTTTTTAGTGGTTTACTGGTCATAGGTGTGATATAAAACTGAGGAAGATTTTCACCTAAGGGGGAGGGGTTTGTAACAACCCCAGGTTGATTTTCCATGTAAATAAAATAAGACCAAGGTCATGGGACACGCATTCCAAGTTGAATGGTGGGAAAACATTATATTGGCCATCACTTGTGGTTTATTAATGGCTAAGAAAATTGGCAAAGTCAAAGAGGCAATAAATGGAATTTAATTATGAGAAATAAAGGAAAATAGGAGAAAAGGAATATGAAGAGACAAAAATATGCATGCAATGGAAATTAGAGAGAAAATGAAGGAAAATGAAAGAAAAATGAGACCTCAATCTTAAAAAGGTATATCAAAAACAATTCACAACTTTTGGTGAGTTTTGGATTTGGATCAATTTTAGAGAGAGAGAGAGAGAGAGAGAGAGAGAGAGAGAGAGAGAGAGCTACAAGAGGAGAGAGAAAGAAAGCAAGCAAGCAAAGAAAAGAATAGGAAAAGCAAAGGAAAACAAAGGAAAGCAAGGGAGCGCAAGGAGAAAGTCGGATCAACAAGTTCCTTGTTGGGATGTGAATGCATGGTACATGCATTTGATTATTTGGTTCATTTGTTGTCATTGGCATGGGTTTTGTCTGGATTGATAGTGGTTTCAGCCTTGCCTCACCATTTCTTGGATATTCATGGCATGATGGGATTCATTCTTGGTTGAGCTTTGGATTTCTAGAAGATTTTAGATTTGGTCGAGGTTGTCTCAAGAAAATCCCAAGGGTTGGGGATGGAGATGGTCTTCTCTGGGAAGCCCTCGATAGGTGGGTGGAGACAGGAAAATTCCTCTAGCTATGGTGAAAGAATTATGAGGCATCCAAGCTTGTTTTTGTTTTGTGATATCAGGACTAGTTTAGGTGTGGTCACAGTATCTTTGAGGGTGGAGGTGGTTTAACCTATGGATTCCCTATTTGGTTATGTCTTGTTTTATTCCATGAGATCCCACATTCATGATTGGAATATGGCACGTGGGTGATTGGCTGAAAGAGAGATTTCGTTCAGCCCACTCTATGGTCGGCTGGTATGTGGAAGTCCCTAACTTGGTTTGATTTTACATATGCTAATATGAGTTATTTCCTTATTGTGATTAATGATCATGTGTATTGGTTATTATGTTGATCTTATCATTGAATTTTCATGGCTTTTATTCTAGTTATATGTTGGTTATATGCATGGTTATATGATGTGCTCTTACTATGGATATTGTTCATGATTCAATAAGTTATTGAATGGTTGATGGATACATGGGCTAACAAGTGTTGTTGCAGATACTTGAGAGAGCATTGGACCTCCTTGATGATTCTAGGATGAAGTACACAATTTTATGATCAAATATTCATGCATGACCTGTAACTTCTTTATCATATGTTTGACGAAATGTATATCATGTATTAGGCATGTTTTAGGAAAGGTCTAGCCCTAGTATAAAATGTTTATACTTGTCATCATCTTAAACCTGGTTCTGGAAAGTCTTGGCAAGTTCTGGGTAGTGGTCTAAATACTTGCCTAAAAATGTTGCATAGATCTCACCACCGCATGCACAAAATTGGGATATATTGGTCATAACCGCATGCAGACAAGATTATGGGTGTGGTTGGATCCTCATAACCACATGCATAATGTGTTATAGGTGTGGTTTTGGTTTCAAGTTTGTGAAAATGAAGCTCCAACTCGGGGATTGATCACCCGGGGTGGTTTCCAGGTTACTGAGTGATCCAGTGTCCTTGAGGAGTGGTAGTATGTGTTCTAGTTTGTAGGCCCCACTTCCATAACTGGAACTTGGAGGCTGATTCATGTTGTAGTAGCACTCAACTCATTTTTACCCCATAAAACTTATAAATGCATATACATGTGGGAGGAGGTCGTTACAAAAGGTAAAATGATAAAAATAAAAAATTAAAAACTACTTTTTCAACTCGTATTTTGAACTTATCTCCCTATAATTTTACTCAAATATCAAGAATAGTCACTCATTGGATGTGGAATTTTATTTTTCATTGAAGGATTATCCATGTTGAATATTTTTTATGGACCCTATTACACGAAAAATGTGAAATACATGAAAAATGACATTGGAATCACATTTTTTCATGTATTTCATATTTTTTGTGTAGTAGGGTCCATCAAAAGTATACAACGTGATTACTCCTTGGATGAAAAATTCATTTCTACATCCAACAAGTACTCTTCATCGAAATTTGAGTAAAATGAATTGGAGATGAGTTGAAAATACGAGTTGAAAAAGTAGTTTTTTCCTTTTTCCCTCCAAGACTTGATGAGGTAATCTAATATTATTTTATTATTTCTAGTATTATTTTATAATATTCCTTAGGAGGCCCATTTTAGACCTCAATATTTATCTAATGACTGCCACCCTGGTACCTCTCCAAGTCACCCATTCCACAACTTGATGACTCCATGTGCTAGTGCACTGCATGTATGCATGAGCAAACTCTTAAGGCCTTACAACAATGCATGCTCCCACACAACATGTATGCCTAAACATCATGTCTTAAAACTTCCTAGGGGAATACACCTTCCCATTACATGACTTCACAACTTGTACCAAAACCCTTAGAGTGTTCACACAACACATTATGGCTCCTTCACTCGATACCACTCCATCTTCATTCTTTCTCTTGTCCATATGACCACTCTCTCAACTTTTATATCTTGCCTAATACATGCCTTGCCCTAGATTTTCCAACCATATAATCTCTCATCAAATCCATCCATTATTAAACTATTCCATCCACTAAATCAATTATGTAGGTGCACATACCAACAACTTGTTATTGGTGCAGTTCTTCTAACATCACCCCATTGTTCATCTTGATTTCTACTATCTTTCTCGAACACCTAAAGAGTTCGTTATACCAGGTGGGGAATCTGACTCCTTAGATGAGCTAATATTATCTCTCTACTTTCATTATATATCAGATTCTTATGCTTTATATCACCTTGCTACCAATTCATTAAAGGAAAACTCTTTCACAAACCCAGTTGATTTCATAGAAGAGCACATCTAGGAAGATGCAGGCCTTGTTTATTTTCGTTGTTGATTTATAATCTCATCTTGGCAAGCCCTTTTATGGATTAAATAATTATCTCTTACTTCTACTCGTTATGCCAAAATTAACACCTGATCTAGTTTAGACATTTTTCCAAGTTGTCCCCTATCTTCATCATTTTTGTATAAATCACTTCTGACTGAGAAATCACTATCTGAGTCACCAAGGCAACAACTATCATCATCATCCTTGTCACTATAATAAAATATCTTCTTCAAAGGCATTCTTGACCCATATATATATATATATATTTTTTGTTCCAGCAACATCTGAAACATTACCTTCATTTTATTTGGAATCACAGACATCATTTGAACACTAATCTTCTAGTCTCTATTTTGTTGTATTCTGGTTGTTTTTATTTCCATCGTGGGTAGATGTTTTGCCAGCTGCCTCTAGCAACAAATACAAAAGATCTGCCATAGATTTGTTTTCTATAAAAACAAACACTGATGTTTTCTTTTGGACACTCTTGAGCCACCATTCACTTGGTAAAAACGACCATTCTCCTTTGCCGCTACGACCTCCTTGTTAAATTTTACCATTGCTTCAACAATAATGAACTCTATTGTAGCTTCTGTGGGAGGAGCTTCAACTTCCACATCTGTGATTCGATCCTTGGTCCAATCTACCACCATAATCTCCTTTATTTTGTAGCCAGTCGTGAACCTCATCATATAATACCTTACGTATCGATTGTTCTATATCTTGGACTCTATTTCTTCTACATATGTCTATTTTGTGTATTGTTGGGCCTCCAATTTGTCATAATTTTGTTGATGAAACCATTCATTTTCACATCATTCCATTCACCCATTGTCATCATTTTTAACCATATTTATTCATAAACGCACCAAATTCCCACATACATGTTTACATGGTTTATTATTATTATTTCCATTATTTTTAATGAATTAAGAAGAATTTTGCATGGTTTTAACTAATGATAGTTTAACAAGTTCAAGTTGCTGCAAATTTGTCAAGTTTCCATAGCTACCTCCATGGTTGAGGTAGTAGCACCACTCTAGAATGAAATCTGACACATGGAAATTGTTTCTAGAAGCTCCAATATGGATTGTGATTGGTCAAATTCCACCCAGCTCGCACATGTGGACCTCTAGGCAAAGATCAAGGGAAAATCGCAGCAGTTTTGAACAGTCAACTTCAAACACGTTTTTTGAGAAAATGAAAGCGAATCCCGGGAAAAAAAACATGGGTTTTGTTCATAATGGGCCGAATTAAGTTTGTAATGAGCAATTGTTTCAAATTTGTTACCATTTGAGATATTTTTGAAGATCTTTGGAGCCTTATTTTGCAGATTATGTGGATATACGGTTTTTCAAATTGTCATTTAATACACAGTCAACAAATAAGTTGGAATGGACTGTGATTCATCAAATTCATGGCAACCAGGTGTCCATTCAGTTTTGATCTTTATCCATATGAATCTCCATGAAGTTACATTGTAATCACTATATAAATACTCCATTAAAGCAAAGGAGAAGGTTAATTTTTGAGATGCAACTGTAATGTTTTGAAACTATGTTTTTACTCTGTTAATGAAGAAGACATCTTGAAGTTCCAATGCATGGTTGACTGATCGTTTAAAGCTTTTTAACCACCTGTTTGTGGAGGGCCCCTGCAAACAATGAAGGTTTTGCATTTGCTTGTTTTCTGTTTATTAATTGTTGTAGTTTTTGTTAAGTTTCTTTATCATTTGATGTAGTTTCATCTAAACATTTGATATAGCTTCAATTGTCTTTCAATTAATTCATTTACATGCTTTCCTTCCATCAATTGTTACAGTCATTTAAATTATGTTCACATGTTTTTCCTTCATCATTCTCAGGTAGATAGGATTGATAGATGCAGAGTAATAACTTTTATCATAGAATGCTTCATAGTTTCCTTTCAGCATAATGAGTGAATTTCCTTTTTAGCATATGAGTGTGTTTCTTTTTTAATTTTCATTCCTAGAATAGTTTCATTTTCAAGCATGGTTTTTAGTATTTGATTTCATCTTTGACTTTATGCAATAATTGATAGAACCATAGTTCAACAATTCTGTTCTTAGAGATCAATGTTAGTTTATAAGAGTTTTTTCTTCAATGTAATTTTACAAGAATAAGAAACATCTTGATTTCAGTAGAAGTAAGAGAGAATCCTAGATTTAAACTTACTAATTTCATTTGGAACATAAAAATAAAAACATCCTTAGAAGTAATCTCTACAAACTCAATCATCACATTGATAAATTGATTTAATAAAAGGGGCTTCTAGCATATATTGTTCACTTGCACTTCACTAGTTTACCAACTCCAGTCAATAATTTATGTAATCAATTTAAGACAATTAAATTGACAAACATGTATAAATATTTCACAGAGGAATGATATTTAACACTACCTTCTATGCCATATATAAATTTGGATGCTTTATTTTTCTCTACGAGTGCATGCCCAATTTCCTCGACTAGTCCCTCACGGCCTCTTCTAGCGACTTACATCTTGAATCACCTACACCAGTCATTCACTTGAAAAATCTACAGTTTATTCGAAGTCCCTACAAAAATGCAACTCACTTCATATTCCCATGCTTCCTGTCACTGTAACACCCTACCTCACATTTACCTGCTTTCACAAGCTCTCCATGGTAAACATGATCCGAGAGTTACTATGCATGACTAGACATGCAAGTTTCAGTAATGGAAGTGGGGCCTACTAACTTTAGACTTTACAGCAACCCCCAGGAACACTAGATCACCCAAATGTCAAGCAACATCTATTAATCAACCTTTCCTGGAATAGAACTACCTTCTTGACTCACTTCACAACCCATCCTCATGCATTCCAAGCTCTTCATGTAGCCATAAGGATCCAAATACATGCATAAGGCGCCTTCCATGTGGTTGCAATGAAATTTTCTCAGATTTGTGCTTGTGTCCATGGATTCAGTGCCACAAATTCAAGGCTAGCCTACAGGCCACTACCCAGAACTGCCCAGAACTTTCCAGAATCATGTCTAAGATCATCAAAAGTATGCATAACCTATAGTTAGGCTCATATTTTTCCAGAACATGCAAATCACATGATAAAAATTTAGACAAACATATGGTAAAAATAGTAGTTATAGGCCATGAATGCATATCTGGACATTGTCTCATTCATTTCACTAGAGAATCATCAAGAAGTATCACTACCCTTTGAAGCTAGCTACATCAAACACTTGTTAGCTCTTGCATTCATATAACCATTCAATAACTTATCAAACCATGAACAAGATCCATAACAAGGGCACGCCATTTAACCATCCCTATAACCAACATTTAACCAAAATTAAGCCATGACAAACCAGTCATAAAATCAATACAATAACCAATACATGTGCTTATTGAATGCAATAAGAAATAACACAATAAAATATGCTTAAATCCAACTAAGTCCAGGAATTCTACGTACCACACGAACATAGATTGGGCTGAACCAAATCTCTCTTTCAACCAATCATCCCCGTGCCATTTTGCAAGCATGAATGTGGGATCACATGGGATAAACAAAAACAAAACCAGTCAGGGCTTCCAGAGGCTAAACCACCTCCATTAGGGGAATTTTGAGGTATAAAATGAGCCATCTACGGAAATTATAAAATAATAGTGGAAATAATAAAATAAGATTAGATTACATCATCAAATTTTAGAGGGAAAAAAGAAGAACTATTTTTTCAACTTGTATTTTCAACTTATCTCCTTATGAGTTTACTCAAATTTTAAGCGGGAACATACATTGGATGCAAAATTTGATTCCTCATCCAAGGAGTACCCTTGTTGCATGCTTTTAATGGAACCCTCTACATGAAAAATGAGAAATACATGAAAACCATGATTGCAATCATGTTTTTCATGTATTTCTCATTTTTTGTGTAGCGGGGCCCATTGAAAGTATGCAACATGGGTACTCCTTGGATGAGGAATTAAATTTTTCATCCAATGAGTACCCCCACTAGAAATTTGATTAAAACCTTAGGGAGATAAGTTTAAAATACAAGTTGAAAAATTAGTTTTATTATTTTTTCTTTTTTACTCCAAAAATGGTGTATCATGCCTGATGGTTGAAATCATCATCTTGAATACTATTGGTTCTTATAAATTTTATTTTGGTTTTACATTTTTCCTAGGAGGCCCATTTTAGACATCAAGATTTATCTAACCTCAACCATAATGATTTCACCTAAACTGGTCTAGAAATCACAAAATCTCTTCACCATACCCAGAGGAATTTTTCTGCCTCCACCCACCTGTCAAGGGCGTCCTGAAGAGAACCATATCCACCCCAAACCCTTGGGATTTTCCAAATACCACCTCACGAAGATCCAAAATCTTCTTGCAATCCAAAGCTCAACCAATAATGAATCCCATCACAACATGGCTATCCAAGAAATGAAAAGGAAAATATATAACCATTGTAAATCTAGGAAAATCCCATGCCAATGACAAAAAAGTAATCATGTAAACAAAATGCATGCACCATGCATTCAAATCCTAGCAAGTAATTCACACATGAAACCTATTACCTGCAATATATTCCTACATGCTCCCTCTTCCAAACTTCTCCTTGTGCTCCCTTGCTTTTGTTTGCTTCCTTGCTCCCTTGCTTGTTCTCTCTCTCTTGGAGTACAATTTCGTCCTTGGCAAAACTAAAGTTTTCCAACATTGAAACTGAACAAAATTTAATCAAAAGATCATAAAAAAGTATCAATTTTTTCTCAGATGCCCTTTTATCATTGATGTGTGGGTCTCTTCCTTTACTTTTTTTCTTTTCTATCATTTTCCTTTATTTTCTCTCTAATTTCCCTTGCATGCATATTCTTGTCTCTTCGTCTTCCTTTTCTCATATTTTCCTTTATTTTCTTGATTAATTTCCATTTATTTCCCTTTCCCTTTTCCAATTCCAATGCCAATTTCCATAGCCATTACTTAACCACAAGTGATACCCACTTTAATGTTTTTCCCTTCATTCAACTTGGAACACTTGTCCCATGACCCTTTCTTTTATGTCCCATGACCTTATTTTTTCCTTTATAACGTCCTTCCATTTAAATGGAAAATCAACCCAGGGCTATTACAAACCCCTACCCCTTGGGGAAACACCGTCCTTAGTATTCTACGAGAATTACGACCAACAACCATTGAAAAAAACATACTGCTTATTGGAGCTTTATCACAAAATTCATTGTAGTATTTACAATGACAAATGTTGAAAAAATGACAAACATATTGCTTATTGGAGCTTTATAATCACAACTCGATGCAATATTTACAATGAAAAAAACACACACACACACATATACATATAACAAAAGCTCATTTGCTTCAATAAAAAAATAAAGAAGGATATAATTCTGACATCTGAGCATCCATCTCTCATGTAACTTCATCGGGCCCAAACTACTTCCACTACACTTTATCTTGCTCTATTGCTCGGTTCTAGAGCATGAGTTTTTTCCTTTTCAATATGCATCGTGGATATGGATATAACTCTCCCTTTGGTTCCACCTACAATGTTGGAAATAATACTGAGAGGGGGGGTGAATCAGTATTATCAGATCAATCAAACTTTTTCAATGCTCAGAAACATATACGCTACTTCAGTTAGGTGAACCAGCGTGTACACGCTACTGTGACTAAATAAAACAACGTATAAGAAGAAAACTCATAATTTAGTTAGCTTATTCTTCAGTTAAGTTCATCAGGACATTATTCACCACATTAACAGTAAACAGGTGCAGTATAACAGAACAGATCAAAAGCCACACACATGAACACCAAGATATAAGGTGGAAACCCAATGTGGGTGAAAACCACCTGCTGCAAGTTGTCTCTATCTTTCTTTAATATGAAACTTCAGTTTACAATCTTTTGTACTGGTGCAGCCTTATACCAGTACGCAGGCTACAACCTGCAGAAGGCTACAACCTTCTCTCGTTCTCCAAACTTCCTTGGAAGGGAGCTCCAACCCCCTTTGCTCTTGTACTAGCCAAGATACTAGTACGTAGGTGCTGACCTACAATCTTCTTTCCTTCAGGTACCACCTTTCATACATTTTCAGACTGGATATTCCTGAAGCACAACATTACAATCTGTAGACCCCAATTCATTCAACTTTCACAACAGATCATTGAAGCATAAAACAACCAATACTAGTATTATCAAACTTTGAATCACTGAACCACTGAACCCTGTCAATCACCAGATACCAGAACACAGAGCAGTCTACAGAACTCTGTAATAACAGTCAGATCCAACTGCAAACCCAAAAATCAAGCTTTAAGAGATATACGCTACTTCAATGAGCGAAACCCGCGTATACACGCGCTTTTACCTAAGCCAACCTGCGTACAGATCTAAAAATAGATTCTCTCAACTTGCAGCTGTATCAGACATCAGTTAGATCCAGAACATAATATTGCGACAGTATGCAGATCTAGAAATACGCATAATCAATCATAATAGTGCATTTCAAACCATTAGATCCCGATTTATCCTTAGATCTAGTCTTCCATCCACCGATGTGATTTCTCCTTAGCTCATATCAAGCAACCCAGACCCTGCATATCAGATCTCTTTCTCTCTTAGATATTCAAGCCTTGTCGAAAGATGATTTTGCCTAATGATCTTCTTCTCCTTATATAGCCTTAGGCCTTGCTCAATACCAAGAGCCAAAACCATAGTAACACAATACCATCAACTTCAAAACTAGGGATCGACACGCCCGTCGAGACACAATGGTCCGAAACCATAGGCACAACTTCCAAGGTCTAACCACCATGGACCAAAGGTACTTTTCCACATACACGCGCTTTTTCTGAATCCAACTAGCGTGTACACGCGACTTGGGCTTAACGAACCTGCGTATATGAACTTCCTTGGCATGTTGTACTAAGATCTGTCTTCTGATTAAGTTGCCATCACCTGTACCAACCTCTGAGCACCTGTACCAACCTCTGAGTGAGTTGCCATCAAGGACAACACTTGAATCATAATGCCAACAATCTCCCCCTTTGGACTTGATGGCAACCACCACACCAAGTCACTCTCCCCCTTTGACATCAAGGGCAAAGGGCTGTGCTCCCCCTGAGGACATGCTGATACCTCTGCTTGGCTGTGCTGACTCATGCTCCCCCTGACAGTAGGCCAGATCTGCAAAAGATGTTCTTCAACAAGAACCAAGACTTATACACCATAAGGAACCTTCCTATCACCAAAAGACTCAATACATACATCCATACTCCCTACCAAGAGGGGACATATCAGAACCAACCAATTATATTACAGCATTCATCTCAGGCATAGTGGGGAAACCAACATAGGCCGTTACATGACCTTGACACCATAAAAGAGATATCACAAGAGAGATACATGACATAGAGACAACAGATCTAGACCAAGACTTATGAAAGTCACCAGCAGCATATGATAAACATCTTTTTAGAACAGCAACCAGGATTTCTTTCTGAGCTCCTTTTCCTGAAATCAACAACCAAAACATCTGAATGCCAACAATGCTTTATGAGACTTTTAAGCTGCTCCCCCTGAACCTGTGCCTGAAGAATTCTGACATACCCATTGCTGTTCAGAACTCCAGAGTTTGCCCTTGCTGTTCAGAACTTCATATACGCGATTTCTCCTGCATGAAACAACGTATGGACGCAGATATAATCTCTGCAACATGCGTACACCATACACGCGACTTTCCCAACATAAATCCGCGTGTATACGCGTATATACCTTTCGTAACTTGCGTATACCAACTTTTCTGTAGAACAGACAAGCTTCAACAGCAGGATGAAGCATCAACTACTCCCAGCTTTTGTCTGAGATATTCAAAAGTTTCCCTGGGCAGTGGTTTTGTGAGAATATCAGCAACTTGTTCCTTAGAAGGAACATACTCCAACTTGACCTTCTGCTCAAGCACTTGTTCTCGAAGAAAATGGTACTTGATTGGTATGTGCTTGGTCTTTGAGTGCATGACTGGATTCTTTGAAATGCTGATTGCACTTGTATTATCACATAAGATAGAGACGGGTGGAGTGCAAGTGATTTGAAAGTCCTGCAAGGTCTGCATCATCCAAAGAAGTTGTGTGCAACAAGATGCTGCAGCCACATATTCTGCTTCAATTCTACTCGTGCTCATTCAACTTTCTTGATTCATAGAAAACCACTTGCCCTTCCTAGAACATGACTTCACCAAGTCATCCCTTGTAAGCATTTGTACAAACGAAAAAATCTTATCAGGATCTGCAATCTTCAAAATTGTCGCACTGGTAAGCAATTGCGTCAACTGATCAAAGCTAGTTGCACACTCAATAGTCCATTCAAACTTATTCCATTTCCTCTGAAAATATATGATAGGATAGTCAATCTTAGAGAAGTTCCTAATGAACCTCTTATAATAACCTGCTAGTCTCATGAACGATATGACCTCATCCACAGTTTATGGAGCAAGCCACTCCATTATAGCCCTAATCTTTTTCGGATCCACTGCAGTTCCTTCCTTGAAAATAACATGTCACAAGTAATGAATCTAAGTTTGAAAGAAACTACACTTGTTGAGCTTAGCATAAAATTGGTGCTCTCTTAGCAATCCTAATACAGTTGGCAGGTGCGCTTCATGCTCCTCCTCATTATTTGAATATACCAATATATCATAAAAAAAGGCTGTCACAAACTTATCCAGGTAAGGGTGCACCACACTATTAATCAAACACATGAATGTGGTTGGAGCATTGGTAAGACCAAAAGGAACCACCATGAATTGATAATTCCCATACCTTGTACAAAATGAAGTCTTATAGATGTATTCTTCTTTGATGCACACTTGATGATATCCTGATCTCAGAACAATCTTTGAAAATACCACTACTCGCTTCATCTGATCAAACAAATCATCAATGTGAGGTAATGTGTACCTGTTCTTGATAGTCACCTTATTCAACTACCTGTAATCAATGCACAATCTGAGATTAGTATCCTTTTTCTTCACAAACAACACTGGTGCACCCCACGGCGACACACTTGGCCTTATGTATCCCTTATTAAGAATCTCTTTAAGCTGTAACTTCAATTCCACGAACTCCAGAGTGTTCATCCTGTAATATGTCTTAGATGCTGGTGCTACTCCCAACATCAACTTGATAGAAAATGCACCTCTTTATGAGGAGACAACTCTAGAATCTATGCAGGAAACATCTTGAAACTGATTCAATATAATATAATTCCTTAGGAATTCATCATCCTTGTCCTCCTTCCGTTTGTCACTGGAAACATGAATTGTAAACAATACACACTATTTCCTGTGATTGTGCTTAGCCTGCATATCTGTAACCATTCTCACTGGTGTAGGCTTCTTCTTTCCCTTCAATGTTCTTTTCTCTCCATCATCATCCATACACTCAATGGCCTTCCCATAACAATATACCTTCATCATCTGAGTAAGCAACCAATCCATTCCCAAAAGCATGATATATGAACCCAAAGGAAGCACATTTAGGTGTGTTGTTGTAGGCATGAAACTAAGCTCAAATGCATAAGGTATCACCCAATGATGAATTCTTCTTTTTGTCCCCATCGTCAACTACACCAACCAAGATTCTTCATGCACTTATTTATTCAAACGACATTGATCCACTAGGTTGGGACTAATATAGCTATAATTAGATCCAGGATCAATCAAAATGGAAAAAAACTTGGTCATGAAGCTTACCTACCATCTCAATAGTAGATGTCTTATGGTATGCCTTCTTGTTATCAAGTTTTGCATAGATCTGGGGAATGCTCTGACCAACATCCCCAACTGTCTCCATCTCCTAAGCATTATAGATATGTGGTGTGCCACCCTGGTACAATGGAAAATCCTTCTTGTGATAGTATTTACCACAAATCCAACACTTCAATAGTTCCTTTCTAGTGCCTTTATTCTGCTGCTCTTGAGGCTGAGACCCATGTCCTTTCTTAGTTGCATTAAAATTCTTATGAGGGGATGCATTTTCCTTCTCACCTACATCCTGAGATCTTCCTCTCTTCTTGGACCATTTTCCTTTAGTCTTCTCATTACCCTTCCAATCACGCTTGAAATCAGGCTTGCACTTTGACTTCTCATAACAATGCTTTAACTTTCTAATAGCTTCCTCCAATGATAGAGGCTCATCAAGCTCAATCTATTCTTTGAATGACAATGGAAATCCATTGATGAACCTTTGGATCTTTTCTTTCTCATCCTTGAGATAAGGAACATACCTCAACAACTAAAAATTGGTTGTGTACTCTTCATCTTTCATGGAATCCATCTTGAGCTCATAAAACTCATTGGCCTTTCCATCATAATATCTCTCATACAGGTACTTCTTCCTGAAGAGTCTTTCAAACTCATCCCAATTCAACTTCTCTTCTTTGATTTCTCTGACATTCTTAATATCTTCCCACAAGATGTCTACTTTTCCTTTGAGACTAAAGGTGGCTATCTTAGCTTTCATGTTCTCTGAGTAATCATGAAATCTAAAGAAATTCCTCATCCCAAGTAGCCATGCTTCGACATCTTTTGATTTATTCATTTCCCCATCAAAAGTAGGAGGCTTGGCTTTCTTGAATTCCTCTAGAAAATGCTTGCTCCTCCTATGACGTTGGTGGTGTTATGGATGGTGTCTCCTAGAAGAAGAACTAGAATAAAATCCACGCATACCAATCCTCTTTTCAGGTTTATCCAAGAGTTTTCCAATCTTCATTGTATCATAATTGTCCATTTTGTACCTCATCTAATACTTGCTTCCATCCACCCCATCATTCTTTTCCTCCTGCCTATCCCCATGACATATTTCCAGTTATCCCTACTTCTGCAAATATGAAAGGCCTCGGAGGATGACTGGATTAGCCTCAAATTTATTTTTTTGAGATTTGGAAAGCCTTTCTTGTGCCTCAATCAACCACTTATTTTCTACCTTGCAACTCACAATTTATTCCTTCAAACTTCTCAATGTATCTACTAGATTAGGAGAATATTACTCTCCTTTTTGCTCAACTTTCTTTTCCCATTCCACTAATTTGACTTCGATCCTATATGGGGAGTCATGTGAACTATAATCCACCATTTTTCTCTTCATCTTTTGGCCTTCTATTTCTTGCAAACATACCATGTTAGATAAACCAAATAGAAGACATAATCAAAATCATACCTCAATGTATCTCAGGGGAGGCTATTACATCTGCACAAGTCAGTCTAGATTAGCACAATATATAATAATAGCAACAACATATCAACATCATGCATGAATCAATATGACAATACAAAATTGAAACAATAATTGCATGCATGATAACCATAACCATCTGCATTTACCTAGAGGTCCAATACTGTAAGCCTCACTTTGATACCACTCTATAACACTGGTACTAGAGAAATGTTTACAGGGAATGAAATGGATTTGATACCACCCTGTAATACCCTACCCCACATTTACCTACTTCTAAAAGCTAACATGAGTCGAGATTTACTATGCATGACCCGACATCAAAGTTCCAGTTATGGAAGTGGGGCCTACTACATTTATACTTTATAACAACCTCTAGGAACACCAGATCAACCAGATGTCAAGTAATACCTATTGATCAAATTTTCCGAGACTAGAACTACCTTCTTGACTCAATTCACAGCCCAACCGCATGCATGCCAAGCTATGCATGTGGCTACAAGACTCCAACCGCACGCACAGGACACCTTCCATGTGGCTATAGCTAATTTTTCTCATATCTATGTCTGTAACCATGGATTCAATGCCACAAATTCAGTGCTAGCCTATAGCCCACTGCCTAGAACTTTCTAGAATCAAGTCTAAGATGATCATAAGTATGCATAACCTATACTTAGGCTTAGATCTTGCCCAAACATGCCAATCACATGATAAACATTTATACAAACATATGGTAAACATATTAGCTACAAGTCATAAATGCATATCTGAATATTGTCTCATTCATTTCACCAGAGAATCATCAAGAAGGATCACTTCCCTCTCAATCTAGTTGCATCAAACACTTGTTAGCTCATGCATTCATATAACCATTCAATAACTTATCAAACCATGAACAAGATCCATAACAAAAGAACATCATTTAACCATTCTTATAACCAACATTTAACTAGAATGAATCCATGACAATACAGTCATAAAATCAACACAATAACCAATACATGTGCTCGTTGAACTCAATAATAAATGCCGCATAATAAAATATGCTTAAAGCCAACCAAGTCAGGGACTTCCACATACCACCTGACCATAGATTGGGCTAAACCAAATCTCTCTTCCAGCCAATCGCCCCCGTTCCATATTCCAAGCATGAATGTGGGATGACATGGGATAAACCAAAACAAAACCATCCAGGACTTATAGAGTCTAAACCACCTCAACCCTCAACCACAGTGATTTCACCTAAACTGATCTAGAAATCACCAAATCAACAAAAACTTGCATGCCTAAAAATTTCTTCACCATAGCCAGAGGATTTTTCCTGTCTCCACCCACCTATCAAGGGCTTCTAAGAGAAAACCATCTCCATCCCCAACCCTTGGGATTTTCTTGAGACCACCTCACCGAGATCCAAAATATTTCGGTAATCTACATATCAACCAATAATGAATCCCAACACACCATGGCTATCTAGAAAATGGCAAGGAGAATATGTAACCACTATCAATCCATCCAAATCCCATGCTAATGATAGCAAAGTAATCATGTAAACTAAATGAACTCCCCACATATTCAATTCCTAGCAAGGAATTCACACATGAAACCTAATACCTGCAAAATCTTCCTATTGTAGATGCTCTTTCAACGTTCTCCTTATGCTCCCTTGATTTTCATTTGATTTCTTGCTCCCTTTCTTGTTCTCTCTCTCTTGGAGTATGATTTCTTTCTTAGCAAAAGTAAAGTTGTCCAAAACTGAAAGTAATCAAAAGTTGATAAAAAATTGTCAACTATTTCTCATATGCCCTTTTATCATTGATATCTAGTTCTCTTACTTTCCTTTTTTTATTTTCTTTAATTTTTCTTTATTTTATCTCTAATTTCCCTTGCATGCATATTCTTGTCTGTTCATCTTATTTTTCTACAATTTTCCCTTTTTCCCTTGTTTAATTTCCATTTATTTCCCTTTGCATTTTCCAATGGCAATGCCAATTTCCATAGTCATTAATTAACCACAAGTAATACCCACATTAATTTTTTTTCCCTCCATTCAACTTGGAATACATGTCCCATGACCTTGGTATTATTTTTCCCTTTATAGCATCCTTCCATTTACATAGCAAATCAACCGGGGTTGTTACATCACTACCCTCTTCTTCATCTAATGTGCTTAAATGCTAGAGGGCCTTTGATGTTCAATAGATCACACTTATTTTTATTATATCTTCCTCCTCTAATCTCTAAATGCATGGCCCAATTTTTATTTCAATTTCTAACCGAAGTCACTATGTTCTTCATCATTATTCCATTATCTCTCATCCATATACTTTTCAAATCTCATGCCCTAATTTTCCATCCACCTTGGGCTCTAATACTAGATGTTAGGATCACATAGCAATGTGAGAAGTGGTGGTGTCTAAATACACCATTGCTTGATTCCACTTATCAATAGGATTACCTAACATGGACTTTTTTGGCATATCAATAGGCTACATGAAAGATAAATACCATGGGAAAAAGCATGGGTGGCCATAAATCTGGAGCCCAAAAAACCACTGGTAACTTGACCTATTCAAGTTTACCTAAACCACCCTAACACTAGTGAGAAACATGGTAGAAGGAAGTCCTGATTGGCTACAGCAGTTGATGTGGTAAGAAAAGTGGTAGGCGATGAGGATATGGTGGGTCCCATATTGAGACCAAGGTGCTGGCCACTCAAAGTGTAGTTCTTTTTTGTAAAAAACTGAAGCTAATATCTAGTGTGATGTGGCAAACATAACATTGTAGTGATGCGGTGGCATAAGTGCCACATAGTAGTTAGTGATTGTTTTATGTCGATGATAGTTGGCAGGTGATGTGATCGGGGCATTGATGAATCCATTCAACTAAGCAAGAATTTTCATTCAATGATCAATATCTAAGATCTGAGAGATATTAATGAGTCATCAATTAAAATGCTTGAGAATTATATATTTTCTGTCTATTTTAGTCCCACCTATCAACCATTGACAATTGGAGTAACAAAGGTGTAAAAAAATGGTTGAAAATTGAAAAAGTAGTGGGCCGATAAAGAAGCATCCCTCAGCCATGGGCCTCATTTACATTGGGATAAGGAGTAAGCACCCATGGGACCTATCGCATATTGGCCATTAGGCTATGGTAATGCATGGAGAAAAAAATGATGGTATGACAGATTGATAAGTGCCCATGGAATTTAGTTCCAAGTTCTTTCGAGTGGACATATGAAGAAAAACATCAATGAAAAGGAGTTGTATAACCCTATTTCCATTAAGGAGTTCACAAGTAACTAGATGCGATCTGTTGGTACAATTAAACATATTGGGTTGTTGATATAGAAAAAAAAGATTTACATGGGAAAATACAATGGAATTATACCCATGGTAATTGAAGGGCAAAAACCTATAAAATAAAATGATAACAATACAAAGTGGTAGGATGTGTTGATGAGAAATTGAGCCTTTGTAAGAAAGAGTGTTTGTGATGTTAAGGGTTCGAGTGTAAGGAAAATGAAAAAAAACCCTAAAGACATTGTGGGAGATTCAGAGATTATGTGTTTGAGCCATGTAAGTGTAGTAACGTGAACTTGTGTCTATGCGAGAATAATTTAGTGAGTAACAGTGAAAGGCGAAGTAGAAGAATTGTAGAAAAGCGATCAAACTTAAATCGTTCGTCTGAGAATGTTTGTATTGAAACAAAATATCTAGTTAACTTAGAGGTGAAGTAGTGAGGATAGAAAAATAATTTTGAAGACTAAAAGGAACAAATCCTATGGTTCTAAGTTTGAAAATTAATGAAAAGGGATTTTCTAGGAAAAGCAAGTTGGTGCCTATATATCAAGGAGTGAGTGCTTCCTTCAAGTTGGTAGCTGTAAACATCAGGTAGTTGGTGCTTCCTTCAAGTGGGTTCTTGTAAATTTAGGGGATGGGTGTCTCCTTTTGGTTAGTGCAAAAAATGTTGATGTAATAGTAGGTTGCAACCTACAACAATATTCAAACATAAGTTTCTTGGTTTTCTCCCTTTGCGAGTTTCCATGTAAATATCTATGTCTCATATGTTTATGTTGTTTGATTTATGGTGCTATGGTGTGATTGATTAGTCATAACATAAATAACATTAAATATTATTAAAATTTACATAATATTGACTCACCCCCACCCCTATTAATATTATCTTGGTTTCTAACAATTGGTATCAGAGTTGGATTCCTTCAACAACAATTTAACAATTGGAAGGTATATCCAAGACAATGGCTAACCAGGATGGAAATTCCACCAAAAAATTCCCCATGTTCACTGGAACAAATTATGCATTCTGGAAGGTATGAATGAGAACCTACATAATGTCTCTTAGTTCAAATGTCTAGGACATAATATAAAATGGCTATAAAAAGCGAGACGTATTGGTTAATAAAGATGATAAGCTTCAGTTATCTAATAATTCCAAAACAATGAATGCAATCGTAAGTGGTTTATGTGAATCCAAGTTGGTTATTCATGCGTCACACAACAACAAAAGATATATGGGATAAGCTAATGAGTTGTTATGAAGGTGATAGTAAAGTAAATAAAGCCAAACTCCAAGGCTACATAATGAAATTTGAAGCATTAAAGATGAAAGAGGATGAGGACATAACCAAATTATTTCTTTGAGTGTATAAGATAATTAACAACATAAGAAAAATCGATGAACCCATGGAAAACTCCTTTATAGTTCAAAAGGTTTTGAGATCTCTTCCAGCTAGATTCAATGCCAAAGTATCATCCATTGAGGGGATGAAATATTTCAACACATTGAAATTGGACCAATTGCATGGAACACTAATAGCTTATGAAACCTGAATTTCAAAAGGAAAATCTACGTCAAGAAACGTTTCCTTCAAAGCTGATAGGTCTTGTTTCTAAAATTGTGGAGCTAATGAAGAAGAGGAAAATTTTGCTAGAAGACTAAAGAAAGGATCTGGAAAGTACAAAAGGTAAGTTACCCTTCAAAATTCTTTAATTGTGGAAAATTTAGCCATTATGCATCTAAATTTCCGTACAAGGAAGCAAATAATAAACATATTCATAAAGAGAAGAACGAATATATGAAAGTAAATAAGGAAAATAAATAGAAAAGGAAGAGTTTCTATCCTCAAGAAGACAACAACTCCTCAAAAGATGAAGATGAGAAATCCTTTGATGAAGAAATAACAAAAGAAACAACAAATTATTTTATTCTCATGGATTTAGAAAATCTAGATGAAGGAAAAAATAAGATTAATGAAGATGAGGATGAAGTAGACCTGGAAGGTGAATTGATGAGCTCCTTAGCAAAAATTCAAAGCCTTGGGAAAAAGAATAAAAAATAGAAGGAGATGCTGGAAAAATTTGAAGAAAATGTTAAATCTAAATATTCATCACTCCTCCTAAAGGTTGAGCAGGAAGAATCAAAGAAAATTGAGGAAACCTTATCACAATAACTGCAAGAGAAGGGGGGGGGGGGGAGAGAGTGAAAAAATAGAAGAAGAAATTTCTCCCTTAGAAAGGAATTAGAAAAATCCAAGGCTCATTTGAACCATAATTTAAAATTTATTGAAGGATCTAACAAGTTAAATGATATTTAGAGTATTCAGAGACCTCCTATCATCAAAATTGGTTTGGGATATGAAGGAGAATCAAACATTAAGAAAGTTGAAGATAAAGGACCAATCAACTATGTTGAAGCAGTCAAAGGACCAACCAACAATGCAGTCAAAGGAAATGAAATGAACCAACAACATCAAAATAAAAGTTATTATAAAAATCCAAAAAGTCATAAAGATATGAATAATAAAAAAATACCTCATTCCTCTCCAAGAGAAATTCATTAAAGAATAATTAGATCACACTCTCGGCAACAATTTTTGCTCCGGTACCAGAATATTTTCAATGGTTACTATTTTTCATGTACAAATTTTGGACATAAAGTTGTAGACTATAGAGCATATCTTGGAAACAATTAGATAAGAAATAGAAGAAATGAATCTTATCAGTCAAATAAAGATAACATATTTGTAAGATCACATAGAAATAATTTTAGGGACAACAATCCTTTTGGTCCCCTATTTGATGATGTTGAATGCTATAATTGTCATAATTTTGGACATAAAGTGGTTGAGTGTAGAACCAACAATTTCAAATCATCTTCTCAAATTAAAGAAACACAAAAAGAACCCAACACCCAGAGGAAGGAAAAGGAAGAAAATAAAGAAGAATGTGGCATTGCATTATAATACCCAAAATCAAGGGAGTCATTGGTATGTGGATATTGGATGCTCAGAGTGTATGATGAGTGATACAATCAAATTCTTGTCATTGAATGAAAGAAAGTTAGGAAGTGTCATTTTTGGAAATGACACCCTAGGAAACATCATGGGAAAATGAAGAATGAGCTTAGACAATGGAAGAGGTAATGTTCATATTTTTCTCTTTGAAGATGGGCTTAAGAACAATCTATTAAGTGTAAGTCAAATGTGTGACAAATATACGATGTTACCTTTTGCTCCAGAGGCTATTAAACAAAATCACAAAACATGGGGAAGGTAATAGCAAAGGGTTTGACATCCTAAAATAATGTATACATACTCAAGGAAGAAAATGATAATTTTTATTTGGGGAAGATTGATGAGATCCAGCTGTGGTACAAAATATTGGGACATTTTAATTTTGACCATATTATGAAGCTCCACAAAAAGGGAGTTGCAAAGGATTTGCCACAAATTTCTAAGCCAAGAAACATAATATGTAAATCATGCCAAATTGGAAAGAAAATCCAAGTCCCCTTCAAGACCAAAGAAAATTCATCCACTAGGGCACTACAATTAGTTCATATAGACTAAAGTTGGCCCACAAGAATAGATACTCCAAGCAGTGGGATTTTACTTCATGCTGATTATTGATGATTATACTAGACTTATGTGAGTTTCTTTTCTAAAGGAGAAGTCTGAAGCATTTGAAAATTTCAAGATCTTTAAGGCCATGGATAAGAACCAAAATGAGTATAAACTAAAGTCTATAAGGTCATACAGGGGTGGAGAGTTCACTTCAGATGAGTTTAATCACTTTTTTGAAGAAAATCACATAAGAATATAATTCACTATTGTTAACATACCACAAAAATGTGGTGTGGCTAAAAGACAAAATTAACCAGTTTAGTAATTGGAAAGAGAAACGATGAATGAAATAAAATCACCAATTAATTTTTGGGCTAAAGTTGTTCATTCAATAATCCACATTTTAAATAAATCTCACCTTAGTCCAAACAACAATAAAACTCCATATGAACTATGCTATGGAAAATTAACAACAATAAAACACTTCAAAGCCTTTGGTAACAAATGTTACAACAAGAATAGTGATAACAATATTGGTAAGTTCAATGTAAGGGATGATGAAGAAATATTTTAGGATATTCTACTAAAATCAAGTGCTACAGATGCTACAATAAAAGGCTATGAAAAATAGTTGACTCCATTGATGTAAACATGGATGAGGAATTACCTCCCAAATGCTAACAACCAAGATTTATTAGTCCACCTGGACAGGCCGATAGTGAAGATGATGTAGAATGACTTGAAGAATTAGGAGAATAGGAAGAAGAGATGTTAGAATTCTCTCACCCAAAAAATCCTCAATGTTCATACAAAAGCATCACCCTACAAATCATATTGTTGGCAATAAGGAAGCATGAGTTTAAGCTCAAAGAAGATTAATGAATACCTCCATTAAAGTGAATATTTATATGTTGTCCATGATTGAACAAAAATATTTTACTCAAGAAACGAAGATGAGAATTGGATAAATGTAGGTTTTAACCCTGTAGAGAAATTACTTGCAAATGAATTTTTAAAACAAGAAAATAAACAATGGCAAGAACATAAAATATACAAAAATATTTTCTCCTAGAACCCAAACAGGGAAAACAAGATTGATTTTTTATTATATTCCTTTCAATGTTACAATACATATATTGAAGCATTCATAAAACCCATTCCATTAACCCTAGATTAGAACATAACCATAGTTCCCTTGATCGAATCTACAAAATACCATAGGAAAAAAACTATCATGCCCAAAACCATGCATGAAAGCAATGCTCAAAACCATGGTTAAGTCCACCCACCATCCTTGGGTTTGGCCCCCATCCTTGGATCCACCCAAATATTATTAGGTTGTGGAAAGAATATAACACATGCCCAACATTGTCCCACTTGTTGTTTTCTTTCCACGTAGGGGGGACATAGGAGTGCACAAGTCATTTGTCCCAAGCTGCAATGCTCATTGTTTCTCTACACCAAGAAAACTTCTCAGTGCTCACCTACTTTGTCAATGTATCTACAAAATTCTTCAAAGTTTCCACCTTTACCAACAACACCTTTTTGTCTTCAACCATATCCCTCACATAGTGATACTAAACATCAATGTGATTTGTCTTCAAATGATAAGTAGGGTTATTTCCCAAGAAAATTTCACTTTGACTACCACAACCTATCCTTATAGCTCATTGTACCAACCCCATACTTGACACAATCTTTGTAACTGAATTGTTTCCTTTCTTTCATGAGTGAGTGCCATGTATTCAACATCTGTAGTTGAAAGTTCCACCACAGACTGTCCTTTGCTAATCCAACTGACTTCTCCTCCAAATAAGTTAACATCATACTCACTTGTAGATCTTCTTTGATCCAGATCTTCAACCCAATCTGCATCAACAAAGCCCTGTATGTCTAGAAATTTGTCCAATAGTAGTCTTCCTTGGTAGCACAAACCATACTCACTAGTGCCATGCAAATACCTAAAACCCCGCTTCACTATTGTCCAATGATCCTTCCGTGGTTTTGACACAAACCTACTCAATACTCCCACTACATGTGCAATCTCTGGTCTAGTACAAAAAATTGCATACATTAGGCTACCAACTACACTCGCATAAGGAACACGAGACATGTCCTCTTCCTCTTCTTGTGTCTTGGGACACTGTTCAATAGATAAGTTTACATGACCTAGAGGAATAGGAACCTTCACTAGTTTACTATCCTGCATATTAAACTTCTATAATATTATCTTGAAACACTTCCTCTGGTTTAACCAGAGTTTCCTCTTTACCTGATCTTGTTTAATTTTCATGCCCAAAATATAGTTTGCCACACCAAGATCCTTCATGTCGAATTTGGAGGACAATTGGGTCTTCAAATCCTAGATAATTTCTATGTCATTTCCAATCATCAACATAACATCCACATACAAGACTAGATAAATAGCATGGTCATAAATTATTTTAAAAAACACATAGTGATTTAATTTTCTCCTTGTGGAGCCAAGTCCCCGTATATATGTATCAAAATTTTGATACCACATCCTTGGTGATTAATTTAACCCATATAGATAATTTTTTAACCTGCATACCGGTTATTTCTTTCCATTCACTGTAAATCGTTCTGGTTGCTTCATGTATATCTATTCTTCCAAATCCTTGTGAAGAAAGGTGTTGTCCAAATTCATCTGTTCTACCTCAAAAGAAAAAGCAACAAAAACATATAAAAGTTGGCAACAAGAGAAAAAATATCACCGAAATATTCTTGGTACCTGGGAGTAAGATTTTGCTACAAACCGAGCTTTTTATTTCTCCACCTTTCCTTATACATTCATCTTATTCTTAAAAACCCATTTTCTGTCAATGGGTTTCCTTCAAGTTGGCAATTCCACTAGATCCCAAGCCTCACTTTTGTCTAGAGATGCCATTTATTCAACCATGGCCTCCTTCTAGAGTTTGCAATCCTGAATCCATTTCCTCCCTCACAGTTCTAGGATCATGATCAATTATAGATAAAGAAAATTTTGAATAGAAAGCAGATAGACTATACCTCTCTGGATGCCTTCTCTCTCTAATTGATCTCCTCAAAATTGGAGTGTGTGGCTCTTCCTCTTTTGATTCTTGTTTTGCTGTAAAGTCTGATTCTTCCTCCTTCATTTCAAAATCTATCTTGTCAAGTTCCTTTGGTAGGAGTTCATGTTTAATAACATATTTCACCTCTATATAACACCACATCTCGGTCGTACACAATCTTCCTTGTTTTTGGATTCCAAAGCTTATAAACTTTTAAACCATCCATATACCTAATAAATATGCTCCTTTCAGATTTACTATCCAACTTCATTCTTTTCTCCTTTGGAACATGTACATATGCATCAAAACTAAACACCATCAAATGTGAGAGAGAGGGTTTCTTACCATTCCATTATTACCTCATGTGGAGTCTTATCCTCCAATGCTGATGAAGGTGATATATTAAATAGGTAACATGTAGTATCCACTACCTCTACCCAGAATTCCTGTCCTAACCTAGCACCACTGAGCATGCTTATTTCCTTTTCCATCAACGTCCTATTCATCCTATCTACAACTCAATTCTGTTGAGATGTGTATGGAGTAGTCTTTTTCCATGCTATACCACACTTCTAACATGACTCTTCAAATTCCTTCTTGTAGAAATATCCACCATTATATGTCCTCAATGCCTTGATCTTCTTCTCTATTTGATTTTCCACCATAGCCTTAAATTATGTAAACCTAAGACTTTATATTTCCTCCTCAGGAAATACATGTTAATTTTTTAAACTACGGTAAAATTCCACATTAGTTAGCTTAAATGACCAAGATGATGCTTGAATTAAATTCCTCTTTCTGAGAGGACCAAAATGGACCTAACGATAATTTGATTTGGTCAAGTGGAAGTTAAGATTTGAATTATTTTATTAATTCATTCATTATGGAATGGGTCAGCCCTAACCACTTGGGTAACTGCTTGGGTCATTCTTAACCCCAAGTAAACCCTCAAGACAACCTATAAAAGGAAGCGACCTCAAGCTTATTGACACAAAATCAATTTCTATTTTTATTCTTCTACATTGTCTTGGCTTGCACAGATTCATCGGTGGAAGTTATTCATTGGGTATGAGATAATAGGCGAAAGGTTTGCTCTGAGTTAGGGTATTTTGGATCTTGGTCGCTGGCACAGATCTGAAGTTTTTCGTCCATAGTCACTGGCACAAAGTGGGAAAGAGAGTGAATTTAGCTCTCTGGTCACTAGGAGGCAGTTCAGAGGGAGTGAGTTTTCTTTCAGAAGGTTCTGGTCCCTGGTCGCTTGCTTCAGGTATCCCAAGGAGTGACTTTTCCTTGTCGGTCATAAGGATAGCACTGCAAGAGTGCGAATTTTCTTTGATTGGTCACTCGAACAACCCAAAAAGAGAGAAACTTTAGGTATTTCTTGTTTAGATCTATAGTCATAGGCACAAATACCTCCTGGGAGTGACTTTTCTAACTGCTTGGGAGACCACTTGCGTAATTGCTTGAGTCATTTTGAACCCCAAGTAAACCCTCAAGACAACCTATAAAAGGAAGCGAACTCAAGCTCATTTGGACACACACTCATGTTATGTTTTTATTCTTCTACCTTATCTTGGATCACACAGAGTCATCAGTAGAAGTTCTTCATTGGCTTCGAGATCATAGGTGAAAGTTTCACTTCGAGTTAGGGTATTTTGGATCTCGGTCGCTGGCACAAATCTGAAGGTTTTCGTCCATAGTCTGGCATAAAGTGGGTATGAGAGTGACTTGTTCAAAGGAAGTGACTTTACCTTTAGAAGGTTTTGGTCCCTGGTCACTCACTTCAGGTAGTCGAGGGTCGGTTGCTTGGATAACATTGCAAGAGTGTGACTTTTCTTTGATTGGTTGCTTAGACAACCCAACAAGAAAGTGACTGTGGCTATTTGTTGTTCAAATCCATATTTGTAGGCAGAAAGACCTCTTGGGAGTGATTTTGCTGTTACAGTCGCCCACATACTATCTTCGTGAGTGTGACCCTGAAGTTTTTAGTTGCACATAGTCAGTGTTGATGATAGCGACCCAGTTCAGATCTGGGGTTTTGGCATATCGGCATGAGTGATTTGTGGATCTGGGTTTTTTCTACTGTAAATCGGTAGATCTGAGTTTCTCTATTGTTATGACAGATATGTAGATATGATTTATTGTTACCTGCTACTGATTATATGTATTGAGCTCATTGAATTTAGGACGATCTACTAAAGAAGAAGAAGATTTGAAAGGGTTTCCCCCTTGTGGGGTTTTCCCCTGATCTTGGACCAATCTTCTCTCTCTTATGGTTGTGTGATGTTGTCTTCTCTATCACTGCTTATATTTTCATTCTTCAGTTACGTTTATGATTGATCATACTACTAATAGTTGGATGCATTGTTAATTAAAAGGATACATTGGGCTAAAGTAATTGATACAACATTGAACAATTACAAAATTTAAGAACACATCCATGTATTCCTCAATAACTCATCTATAAATGGGACATAATACATAGATTTACCCAATGATGGAACCGCCACATGTCCAAACACTTCACTGTGCACTAGCTCCAATATCCCATTCACCCTCTTAGCACTAGAAGGGAAACTCACCTAATTATGCTTCCCATATGTACAATGTTCAAAAAAATACAAATATAGAGAGAAATTAGACATACCTTCTACCATACAATTACCATGTAGTATTCGAAGGCCCTTCTCTCCAATATGTCCAAGCCTTTGATGCCACAACATAGCCTTTTCTCTAGAGATCACTAGACTTTTTTCTCCACTTTCAAGAACCACAAAATTGTTGCACCCATAAATAACAGTGATACCCAGAAGCTTGTAGAAAGTTCCAATCCAAACTCCCCACATCAATACCAGTTGTCCCCAATCCAAGTTTCAAGTATCCTTGTCAAACACTATTTTTACACCTACATCATCCATATTTCTTACATAAATTAAATTTCTGGCCAAAGGAGGAATGTGCAGAACACTAATAAGTGTTTTAATCCTTCCACCTTGTAACATCAACTTGAATTTTCTATGTCTTATGATTATGGCCTTATTTCCATCCCCTAGGAAGAAATAACCACCATCATATTTATCGTACTCATAGAACCACCCCCTATGGGGAGTGAAGTGAAAGGATGCATCTAATTTAATCAACTATGCCTCATTATATACATGTGTACTTGATGAAGAAGCCAAGTACACATCCTCACCTTCATCTAAGGTGGTTTTTCCCTTTGCAGAAGGAGCATCATCAGATCCCTTTCCTTTCATAGGAGTTTTAGATTTATAATATTTTTTGTAGTGCCCTTCTTTTCCACATTTCCAACATGCCTTTACAGGTTTTCCCAGAGATTTAGATCTCCCTCTATATTTATATCTCCCACTTGACGACTTATTTATGTTTTTGTTATGTGATCGTCCTCTTATAGAAAAGGCATCTCCATTCTAGCTCTCCATAGTTTTACTTCTCATCTCCTCTGACAACAAGGATGAGACTATTTCATCAAAGTTTAAGGTAGTTATGGAACCATGTTATGGAGCCAACTCACAAAAAGATAGAAAAGATAGATCAATGACTTCAAAATCATCCTCTTCGAGAGGGAAACATCCTTTCCTTCCCAAAAAAATTTCAAGAAACATTCTTGAAAATTAAAAGTTATTGTACCCAAATATTGTAGCCATTGGACTTCTAGTACAACATCTGCACCACCCATTGGAATGGAAAGCATTGGACTATTCAAGACATATTATCCCATGGATAGCTTGATATTATGGCACTTTCCAGAGAAATTTATGGTTCCTCCATTTGCAACCATTACTTGACACTCTGGTGCTGGATATAGGAAGCAATTCATTTCCTTGGCTATGTTACAATGAATAAAATTATGGGTACTACCCGAATCAATCAACACTATTACCTTTTTCTTCTTGATCATCCAAAAGCATCCAAAACTACTCAAGCGTTGAGGACAACACTTTTTGAAGGAGAGGGTCATGTTAAGTCCCTATACTACTAGTGTAACCCCTTATTGTTATTAGTGAAACCCCTTTATTGTATTATTGTGCCCATATAGTCCCCATGTTGTTATTATTATGCCCCATAGAAGCCCATTATTGTTATGTAGGATTTGATTATATTGGGACCCCTTAGACTCTTATATATAGAAAAGTGGTCTTGTAATTTGTATCACCCAAGAATTGTTCATTTGTGTACTCTAAAGGAGGTTCCCCCTCGAAGAGGCTTATTTCTAAGTCATTGATATATATTTTCTATCTTTTGGTGAACTGGTTTCATAACATATTGGTACCTATAACAACAACCAAACTATCCCACGAGTCTGGTAGAGAACACAATAGACTGATGCACTTATCTTCATCTAAAATTTTAATATAAATTGATGCAACTGACTTACCACAATATAAAGGTGTTTAGATGCTCTGTCATTGAGTCTCCACCCTTCATCCTCGGGTTATACAAGTTTTTCCACAGGAACGTTTTTTTTACCAGAGACTTAGATTGATACAAAGTCCCTAACTTGTCCCACAAAGTCTTTTTCATATCTTCCACTTATACATTCAACAATACTAAATCTGAGAGACACAACCATATTGTTCTCTTTTGCCTCCAATCTAACTTTGCACAATCTTCTGCCAACATTCTTGTTAGTGTCGTACTTGGATCTACATCGATCCACTGATCTCTGTCCACCAACAAATCCTCCATATTTATTTTCCACAGGTCAAAACTTTGTCCATTGAATTTCTCAATCTCTATGTTTCCACTATTCGTCATCTCCTTTCACTGCAAGAATCAATTTTGTAGGTCTCCCACTATAACAAGGTCTACCACAAACCCAAGCAAAACCACTTAGCCACAAAGGCATCCCCTTGAAGCCGTAACAACTTTGATACCAAATGTAGGCTTTGACTCTGTACACAAATGACTTGCAAATGAATTCTTAAAATAGAAAAGTAAACAATGGTAAGAACATAAAATATACACAAACATTTTCTAATGGAACCCAAACCGGGAAAACCAAATTGATTTTCATTATATTCCTTTCAATTTTACAATACATATATATACATGCCGAAGCATTCATAAACCCCAATCCATTAAACTTGGATTAAAACATAAAAATACTTCCCTTGGTTGGATCTAAAAAATACCATGGGAAAAAACACCATGCCCAAAACCATGCACGAAAGCCATGGGTAGGTTCGCCCACCATCCTTAGGGCGGACCAACTATTATTAGGTCATGGAAAGAATATAAAACATACCCAACAATAAAAGATATGAATGAGAAACTGGATCAAATTAAGAAAAATCAAACTTGCGAATTGTTTCCAAGACCAACAAATAAAAATGTCATAGGCACAAAATGGTTCCTTAGGAACAAGTTCATTGAGAATGGACAATTTGTAAGAAATAAGGCCAAATTGGTATGCAAAGACTACACTCAAGTTGAGGGAATAGATTTTGAAAATATTTTTTCCCCTGTATCACAACTAGAGGCAATAAGGATGTTCCTAGCATTTGCATGTCACAAAAAATTTAAAGTATATTAGATGGATGTAAAATCATATTTCTTGAATGGTGAGCTTGAAGAAGAAGTTTACATAGAACATCTTGAAGGTTTTTAGTCATCAAAAAACCCTTACGAAGTGTGTAGACTGAAAAATGAATTATATGGAATTAAACAAGTACCTAGGACAAGGTATTCCACACTAGACAAATACCTATGTATCAAGGATTCAAAAGAGGAGTAGTTGACAATAATCTGCATATCAAATTTGAGAATGATAATCTTTTAATTATTATTTTTTATGTTGATCATATCATTTTTGGTAGCATTGCAGATTTACTCAAGAAAAAAGTTGCCACATATATGCATGCTGAATTTGAGATGTCCATGCTTGGGGAACTCTCATTTTTTCTTGGATTGTAGATTATTCAATCAGAAAAAGGCATATTCATCTCCCAAAGCAAGTACCTCAAAGAAATGTTGAAGAAATTTTGGATGGAAGAGTGTTATTTAGTTGATACTTCTATGGTCATTGGATGTAAGCTTAGCAAAGACGATGGGTCACCAAAGGTAAATCAAAAGATAAATTTGTAAACTCCTCCTCTATGAGAGGCTTCTTTTCCCCATTTGTTGTATAATGTTGTGGCTTTCTCTCTTCTTGTTGGTATGGGCAATGGAGGAGATCAAACTCTAATGGAGAGCTCAAATATTCTAGGATATTAGGTTCCAAAACAAGAGATGTTCATGTAAAAAATGGAGAAGAAAAACATCTATATATATATAAGAAAACACTAAATTAGTTTTGATATGGTCAAATAATAAAATATTTGGTAGACTAAACCAAGATTTAACTGTTCTGAGTATTTTATTATTTTTGGGAGAGGAAAAGATTAAAGAAATGGTCAATAAACTTTATTTACTTAACTAACTAAAAAAATAATGATTAATTGAGTTAATTAAGAAAAATGGGAGAAATAATTAATAATTAAAAATGATTTATTCATTATTTATAGGTGATATGGTTAAATGGGTTAGAAACAATCATTAAATAATTATTTAATAAATATTTCCGAGGAGAAAAATGAAATGATTAAGGAATAACGAATAAATAATAATTTATTTATTTATTCCTATGGAAACGATAAAAGTGGGTGAAAATATTTTTAATTATTTTCACAATAATTTGGTAAACATGAAAATAAATTGAAATTAAATGGATTTATGGGTTATTTTCATATGGGTGAAAAATATTAAATGGAAATAATTTTGGAAAAGAGGTTCAATAAATTATTTCCTAAGGTGAAAGTGGGTTTTAATGTGTAATACCCATACCACATGGTGTATTTCGATCAACCTAAAGGAAAATGGCTAGGCGATCACTTTTTAGGTGATAACAATATAGATCAATAATTTGTATCCTTTTGTATATAACAACCCCATGGCCAAACATTATGTAAGTTGTTGGTGCACTAGCAAGGTATCAATCAAACCTTAAACAAAGTAATCTCTTAGCTACCAAGCGGATTTTTATATGTTTAAGAGCCACAATGGACTATGGTCTATGGTATCCAAAGGGTCAATTTTTTTCATTAAATGCATACATAGATGCTGATTGGGTTGGAAGTGTAGATGATAAGAAAAGCACAAGTGGTGGTGCTTTCTTTCTTGGAAACTTTTTAATGGCGTCACTCATCAAAAATAAAATGTCTATATCCCTTTCTGCTATTGAGGCCAAGTACCTAGCAATTGCAACAAGTTCCACTCATATTTTGTGATGAAACAAACATTATAGGACATGAAGGTAACATATGATAAACCTATTCCAATTATCTGTGATAATAAAAGCACTATTAGTATATCCAAGAATCATGTTCTTCATTCAAAGACTAAGCATATCCCCATAAAGTACCATTTTCTTAGAGAATAGGTGGTTGATTAGATTGTGAAGTTTGAATACATTTCAACAAAGTAACAACTTATTGACATCGTTACTAACCATCTTTGCTGAGAACCTTTTGAATATTTAAGGCAGAAGTTGGGAGTGATGTCTCACTCTTCTCTTCACTAGTTTTCTTCATAGGTAAAGAGAGAAGTTGTTCAATATGTTCAAATATGGATGTAATGAATTGAGACAAGAGAAGAGATCAAACTCAAGGGGAGTTTTTAGATTAGTAGAAGTACAAGTTTAGGGGGAGAAATTCTAAAAAAAAGTAGAGATAGTAATGATGCATGTAAAAACAATAGGCCACAACATTTATGGGGGGACTTAGATACAGTTATTACAAATCAAATAGATATATTAGGGCACATTAGATAGGTCCATAGGAATATCATATTGGAAAAAGGAAAATTAGAGGAAAATAATCATTACTATGCATTGTACCAATTTTACAACAATAGAAATATAGCCTGGTCTAAAAATGGAGAGTTCTTGGTATTTGGAGCAACCACTAATGCAATAGTATTTTTTTCTTTTGGCATAGTATAAAGTGTGGATTTCTACAAAAATACACTCGATTGGTCTCATTTGCAAGAATTATTGTTTTTAACATATATTAAAATCAACAACTTATTATATCCAGGGTTATTTTTAAAGGCCCTTTATGGGAGAATGGTTAGAGGGGGAGTACGTAAACCTTTTTCAACTGATGTTAAAGGGGAAGAGTATGAAAGCATTCGAGATATTGAATATTCACAATTTTTAATCATCAATAGAAAAGGGGGAGAGTGTTTCTGGGAAAACTAGTGTCTTTTCGATCGACTAGCCCTCTAGGATTGGCAGCTACCCTAGGAACAAATAGTTTAAAGCAATTTGCGATTTCCTCTATGTATAATAGATAAGAGAGAGACAAAGGAACCAACTTGGATCTTCCTCTTAACTCCTTACTTGATCTCTCTCCCCCTTGACAGAGCTTTCACCTCCTCTCCTACTTATCCCGCTTAGAGAATACCTGTAGAAACAAAGTAAAAAAACACCATCAAAGCATCTTGATCAATTATATCATAACCATTGCAGAATCAAAAATACAATGAACATACAATGGCATTCACAAATACACAATTGTATGGAGGAAAACTCAAAGAAATTTATTAAATAAAAGGGAGAATTACAACCCAGTTGTCTGATCAAGCATCATCCTCCCAACATGAAAGCCCTCTTCACCTCATGAAAAGTAAGATCACTCAATAATACAAAGCTCTTTATCAGACACATACTGTCAGCACTTCCTTACAAATTACAAAATTCCAGCCTCCAGATCTCTTAGATGAGGGATCCATTAATAGATGTATGCAAGGATGTGAGTCATTTCTGGGTTTTTGATTAGTGTCATTCCACTTGTTACATTTGGTTCCACTTGGATATTTCTTAGATCTCTTACTCATCCCTGGGCGAATTCAGAGAGGCAAGTGTCATAGGAGAAGTTTCTAGAAGATTCCATGAGCATCCACTTAGCAAAATGTCTCGGAAATTTGTCCATCCCTGCTCATCATACCCTATAGAAGGCCTCATCAGTATGCATCACACCTGGCTAGTGTAGAAGTCAATATGCATTGCACCCTGACAATGGAGCAGTCAGTATGGTCCTGTTTTGGCCAGTTCTGGATGGTTTTTCAGGTGGAACTTTTGGGGAATTATGCAATCAGTTGACCATGACCTTTTAGGGTATCAAACAACACTTTTATGGGTTAGAAGAGCCCTAGTTTATCAACATATAAGATTGAGGTTGCAGTGCCCAAATATGTCTATAACAATTGCCCCTTAAAGCATGAAGTCGTAAATCTTTGATGTCGGGTGAAATGCTTTAACATGAGGATCCAAGGTTTTTGAAACTGGAAGGTGAGCTGTATAAGATACAATACAATCCATCATCATAATATAATTTTCATGATCTAGCTGAGGTGGGGATTCCCATGCTCAGCTTTATAAATTCATTTCATGTACATAGAACAGATAATCTTCTGCAGTTGCAGACTGGTGATTCTTCATATGTAGAGTCATCCTCCCTGGCTTAGATGAACATCTGTGTAGCTTCTGTGTACATTTGGTGTCTTTATGTCCCTGAATATATCGTAGTCCGGATGGATGAAACTAGATCCGGGGTCTTCAAACTCATTCAATCTTCTCCCGATGTACAATTCAATCCATGTGAAAAGATTTTCTGAAGTCGAAAATGGAAAGACATCACCTAATTACCAGCCAATAATGTAAGCTATTAACAGACGCGAGAGGAATCACCAATAATGATAATGACCCTCAAGGTACTATATTACAATTCACATGGTGTGAATATATGATCCGATGTTGAACAACACGCAAAATCTTTCAGTCGAAGGACAGTGATGTCAACCTATCGCCGTAAGTGAGAAACTTGCCATTTAGGCATGCAAGCTTCAAATTACTGAAAGGGTTGTTTCTAAGTCTGCTTCTTGGATAATGAGCTGATGTCGACAAGAAGTGACTTGTCATAGGAGGGCCTTAATGTATCCCACATCTACAACACGAAATGAAGCAAATGATTTTCTGTAGGTGAAAACGATTGACGACACAAGGTTCATGAATGATGATCATGAAAATGGAGGTTGAAAGTATTGCAGTGGATGAGACATTAACTGGATTTTGGTTTCTCAACTGAGTGACTTCTCTTAAACATATCAGTGACACTGAGATGGATTGGTAGTGTTAACCCCAACAGATAGATGGTGTGGAAGACCAATGGTGAAATGACCGGTGAACGAAATAATCCAACCCGACTCAATCATGGTGATGGAGTGAAAGTTTCATGTTCAATAGCGACCTGCTACCATAAAATTCTTCAATTTTTCTTCCCTTTTCCCCAGTCATTGCTAACCAGTACCTCTTTATTTTTGTCAAGCTTGAGGAGGATAACATATGCTTGTTCTATAATTTGCCCTTCGGGCAAACCTGTCGCTATGTTTTAGTGAGTCTAGCAATAGTGAAACTCGTTCTTGTCTGGGTGGACAAGTTTTTCGCTATTGTTTTAATGGGTTTAATGACAAGGATAACTTGGTCCTTTTCACATTTAGAGAGCTTGAAAAGGGACGAAAAGGAAAATCCAGAAGTTCTTTTTTGTAGCATAATCCCTTAGGTCCGAAAAAGATTAAAATAATACAAAAGGGATGACTTTTCGATCACTTTAGCGAGCCAAAAAAGACAAGCGCTAGAACTTTTTTGTGAGATAATCACTCCGGCCTGAAAAAGATTGAAAGGTAAAAGATGGATGGCATTTTCGACCATTTTAACAAGCTGAAAGGCCAATCTAACAACAATCTTTTCATATTTAACGAGTTCAAAAATGGTTTAAAGAGGACTCATTTTTTGAGGAACGAGTGGTGATTAGGGTCGCAACTGGTTCTAGGTAGGCTTGGAACTTCTCAAAACATGGTGATGTGAAGAGGTTGGCTAACAAGACCACTCATCACAGTTGTTCCTCAAAATGGTAAATAATCAAGTGGAAGCATATGATCGGCCAAAAGGATGGAGGTGATGGCAGGAACACAACCAAGGCTCAAAAGGCTAATGGCATGGTAATCACAAAGGTTATTTATAGAAGGTGGGTTCATTTTTAAATGAGATTGAACCTTGCGGAAACTATGCTTAGTGGTAGGTTTATTTTTTAACGAGCTTGAACCATGCAATAACTTATGCTCAGGGGTAGGTTTATTTTTTAACGAGCTTGAACCATGCGACAACATGTGCTCACAGGTAGGTTTATTTTTTAATGAGCTTGAACCATGTGAAAACATATGGTTAGAGGAGGTAGGTTCCTTTTTTAGCGAGCTTGAACCATGCGACAACATATGCTCATTCAAGTGGTCAAAGATGTTCAATTTGTTGTTTAGCACATGAGATTCTTTCGACGGTCGTTTAACCTACTCAATCACTCCATCAAATTGATTAGAAATACATATATATGTACGAAAAATGAATTAAAACTAACATTTTACTTGAAGTACATAAATAGTAAACATCAAAAGTAGTTTTAACTTTCATTTTCATCATTTCATTTCAAATTTGGGATTTTGGAGCTCTGGAGTGGTTTTCCCCCTCAAATTTCATCAGTTGATTTCGAGAGATTTGGTGGACTATTCTCCACGCCGTCAGGACTAGGTAGGAGCTAACCCTGAGCTCTTCATTTTCATTCCATCTTTTCTTGATTCTGAGCTAGTTTTTCCACTTTTTTGGACTTCTGGGGTTTGAAGATCTCGTTCGCCAATCATCGCACCTAGCCAGTATCAAAAGGTGCAATTCATACTGAGCTGCCAACAGGCCAGTCAGTATGCATCCCACCTTGCTCAAAGGCAGGGTGTGATGGGCATAGAAGGGCATATTTACACAGTGATTTTTCATCAAATTTTTGCTTGTTTTTGCTCAAATTTGGATCCTAACTCATATTTTGTTTGCATTTCAGATTTTTTTTGGATCAAGATGGTTGTCACATGGCGTGAGTGTGAACATGAAGAATAGGACCTGATTGCCTTACACGACCAGGGCACAGTTGCTGCATTACGAAACTGTGGCTTGATGAAGTTCTTCCGCATATCCAACATGAGGCACCAAATCAGTTTGTTGCAGTACTTTCTCGATGCTTGGAATCTGATTGACCAGGTATTTGAGATCAGAGGTAAATCTATTCCATGACAGTCGAGGACATTTACTTTCTGATGGGTTTGTCGAGGCGTGGTGCTCCTCTTTCACTATCAGGATTTGCCCATGGAGGTGAATTCGTGAAATACTATATTCGTCAGTTCTGCAAAGATGGATCTTAGCCCAACAGAGATGGCAAGATCAATATCCAGGATGTCACTGATCGGCCCTTGAGGACCATTTTATTTACATTTTCTAGATTGGTTGGCAGCCTGGCCTTTCATTTGGCAAATAGATCTTATATGTAGTACACCTTGGAATGCCTGGAATCGAAGGTGTTCAAATGGTGCGAAGCGATACTTCCTGTCATTAAATAATAACTTTCTAAAGTAAAGAATGGAAGAACCAAGAATTTTGGCTACGGTTCCATATTGACTACTTTTGCTTTGGGGAGGATTCCACTGATGCAGTCTCAGAACATTTCACTAGGATTACCAGCACCAAGGGAACCGCAGATGCAGAAATGGGTTAATCTTATGGCCAAACATGCTGGTCAATCATAGATTTCCTTCTCTGATGCCTTTTTCGAGTGGTTTGACCATCAGGAGATGGTCTTTGCGGAGTATCCATACGTCGGGATGGATTTGTGAGGTGACCCGGATTTGGTGCTACCAGCTGGCAAACAGTGGAGTGCCATAGGTAAAATGATTCAACCACATCTTTGTTTATCAGTTTTATAATGTTTTTGTGTTTTTTAATGTTATCAAGACTAATCAAACTCACATGTGTGTGCAGATATTGGGTCAGTGCGACCAGCGGCATGCCCATGGGCGGCAGCTGACGCTCCAGTATGAGAGGTTGTAGGGAGGGTCGTCCTTTGGGATCTAGCCATCGGAGACGCTGGAAGTGTTGCAGGATTAGGTCAAGGGCCTCACTCTCGGTATTCAGGATGTCAGGACTGATGAGTTACCTTTGAGGTTACAGCGCCATACTACTGGTGTGCCGAGTCGATGGACCAAGCTCTTGCGCATGATTGCACAAGCGGTGACATGTTATCACCAGCATCATTAGTCTAGGATGATTTTCTACATTCATTTTTGAGTTTCTTGGTCACGTGACCGATTTTGTCTTGGACACAAAACATTTTGTAAAAACTATAAATAGTTATATATTTTTTATTTTTGGAGTTTTATTTTGGTTAAGTTATGCAATCTTGATGCAAATGTTAATGTGAAATGCTTTCTTTACAAATGTTGCAAATGTCTATCTAACACATAGTTTGCTAATGAATCAGTGAATGTGTTTAAGTTTCTGGAAATGTGTTGATATTGAATGGAATCAAACTGTCTTTCCAAAATCCCAATTCTTAGGAACACGTGATAAATAGCTAGGTTTTGAACGGAATAAATGCTAGTAAGATCTAGAATGACGAGTTGTGAATCTAGCTTAACAACGAGTCGGCGTATGCCATGTGAAATGGCATCAGAGAGAAGTTCAATCAACGCGTTGTATTAAGCGATGTTTTTCATTGACTGTCCAATACATATCCCCCTGAAACTCACTAAGTCGCTGCTTGGAGCGAAAGTGGCCCACGCTGTAGAAGATAGGTTTTACATACTATGACTAGCTTCGGCAGCGTACCCAACAAATGGATCCAAAAAGTTTGACATCTGCAACAAATGTGAAGTGTATTACCTAACCAAAATGACAACTCTAACAGAAAAAACAAAAAATGCAATAAAAGAATATTTACAATGAATTTACTATACTTAATCAAGCATAGTAAAGTTTAAGATACAACTCGTTTTGAGGCTGCGACAGTGGAATCCCATCGTAATCGACCAACTCATAGGATCTTTTTGTCATTACCCATTTAAAAATGTAGGGGCCCATCCATAATGGTTCGAATTTACCTGCTCCTAATTTGTCAGAGTCCTGATCGTAAAGCAAGACCAAGTCACCTTCTGAGAAGACACGAGGCTTGACATTTTTGTCAAATTACACCTTGACACATTTCTTATGTGCTTCGTTAGCCAACGCAGCATCATGACGGGTTTCGTCCAGGTGGACTAGTTCCAAGAAACAAGCCTCTTCCTCAGAAGTTTTGGGAAGCAGATCAATTGCAAGCTTGAGGTATGAGATTTCACACTGAATTGGTAAGACAGCTTCCAGACCATACACTAACTGAAAAGGTGTAAATCCGGTCGCAGTTCTCATTGAAGTCGTATATGCCCACAGAGCTGAGTACAAGATTAAATTCCAATTCCGTTTGTGGACTCCAATCATTCTCTGCAACATGTGCTTAAGGACTTTGTTGATTGCCTCAACTTGTCTGTTAGCCTGCAGATAATATGGAGTAGAATTGTCGTGGGACGGCCCTAATTTGGCAGTCAATTCAACCATCATGTGATTACGAAAATGCGACCCATGATCTGTGACTATAGCCTGTGGAACACCAAATCTAGAAACTACATGATTAAAGAAGAAAAGAGCAGTTGTTTCACTGCTGTTGTTTAATGTAGGCATCGCTTCAGCCCATTTTGTAAAATAGTCGATAGCGACTATAATATACCCATGCCCCTCAACCGAGTTGGGGTTACATGTCATGAAATCAATGCCCCATTTAGCGAATTTCCCAATAGCAACTAATGGATGCAGTGGTGACGGTGGTAATCTGGTTTTGCGATAAAAAATTTGACAAGCATGGCAACTTCTGACTATAGTTATGCAATCTACTCGTAAGATCTTTTGTGTAGTAGTGTAACTAGATAGATGTCCCCCACAAGCACCTGAATGAAAATTATTCAAAACTTTTCCAGCCTCTTCATGTGTGAGGCACGTTCGTAGAACTGTATCGACACCTCGACGGTAAAGCGTATCTCCAATGATCAAGTAGTCTTTGGCTTGGTATCGAATACGTCACTGTTTAGAGTGAGTGGTGTTAGGCCTAAAAGTTTGGGTTTGGAGATAGACCAGTATATCCCCATACCAAGGATCGCTTGCCAATATCATAAACAGAGTCTCATCCACGATTGATGCTTTGGATGTTAAATCGTTGGATGAGGAGGGAAGGTCACAAAGTAAATCCACAAAGATGAGAGATTTCTTTGATTTGGATTTGGTGAATTCCACATCAAACTCCTGCAAAATGGCTATCCATTTGGAATATTTCCCCCCCAGCAATTGACGCGATAGAATGTAGGTCATGGGGTTGCAATCTGAGACAATGGTAGTTTTGTGAAAGAGAACGTAGTGTCGGAATCTCTGTACTGCTTGAACAGCCACTAAAGCCAATTTTTCAACATAAGAGTACTTTCTTTTGTATCATTAAGGTTTCGACTTAAATAATATATAGGATGTTCAATTCCATTATCTTCTTGCATTAAGACCATGGCGATGGTCATATTTGCAGTGGAGAGATACAGGTTAAAGTCTTTTTGATAGTCAGGAGCATACATTAATGATGCTTTTATCAGGGAATCTTTTAAAGCATCAAAGGAAGCTTGCGCCGCCTGATCATAGTGGAAGGGTACTCCTTTTTTCAAAAGATTCATATATCCTTTAGCGAGTTTAGCATAATGTGGGATGAACCTCCTTAGAAAGTTAGCTTTGCCTTGGAGTCTCTGAATCTGAATTAAATTTGAAGGTGGAGGCATGTCAAGGATTCCCTGAACCTTTAATGGGTCGAGCCGAATTCCGTCCTTAGAAACTACGAAACCAAGTAGTCAACCAGAACCAACACAAAACACACACTTGTGTAGATTGATTCGTATCCTGTAGTGTCAGCAACGTAGAAATATCGCTCTCAAATGCTACAAATGGTCAGTCTGCTTTCGCGAATGAGCCAGTAGATCGTCAAGGTACGGTTGAAAGATGTGCTTGATGTCATGGAAGGCATAGTTCATTTCCCTCTGAAAAGTTTCCCTGTGTTCTTCAAACCAAAAGGTAATTTAAGATATGCGAATGTGCCCCATGGACATATAAATGCACTCTTTGACTGGTCCTGTGGGCAGATATTGATTTGATTGTATCCAGAAAATCCATCTATAAATGAAAAGATCTTGCATCGGGCACATTCATCAATTATCTGGTCAATGAAGGGTGTAGGATAGTTGTCCTTCGGACACGCTTGATTTACATCCCTATAATTGACACACTCTAATTGTTCCTTGTTTTTTCATTATAGGAACAATGTTCGATACCCAATCAGTAAGAGGAATAGGGTAAATGAAACTAACATGAATTTTTTTTTCAACTTATGCCTTAATGGTAGCGGCTTTCTTTAGATGGACAGGTCGAAGCCATTGTCGTACTAGTTTGACATCTGGATACATCTTAATTTCATGTTCAACAATTCTCGAGTCAATTCCTGGCATTTCTTCATATGACCATGCAAAGACATCTCTGAATTCGCGAAAGAAAGCGCAATAAATTTCCAGTTCTGTTGGAGAATAAGATTTTCCAACATGAATATTCTCTACAACATTAGGTTTGGTCGAGATATTAATAGTGATAGTTTCTTCAATATTGGACAAATGATCAGAATCCACTGTATTTACAGTATTTAATAGAAAATCAAAAAATGAAGGATGATTAAGGTCGCTTGAATAATCTTCATTTTTATCTTGAAGGTGGGAAAGATGGTGGTAATATTCCCACAACGTCTCTACTATCATCATTGAATGGATGATTCCTTCATTTGTAGAATGTACACGAGACCAAGGGTCGGAAGAGGTACCATACTCTAGAGACCTATCTATCAAAACACTCGTTGAGTGTTGATTTGGGTTTGCTGCCCAGGCCTAGAAAATTGATTGCTACAAAGATTCTATGGGGTTTGGGGGCAATACCTTGCGGTGATCCACACTATCAAAATGGTCAGAGTTCTTCTTAATCTTAGATGATGTAGAAGAGATCATATGACAGGTTTCCACTGTGGCCACTTTCGCAAGTCCGGGTGGAGGGAGGAGGGAAAAGGTACCCATTAAGGAAGGGTCTTTTAGGAGACCTACTCTGACATTTTGAAGTGATTAAGAGTTTCCATGGATCAATGGAATGTTCCCGGTAGCTTGTGAACTGTGAGGAAAAAAGGCTAGTTGGTCAATGATTTTAATTCTTCCTTGGAAGGGAAATGCAATCTTTATAAAATATGAAGACACAATGGCAACGATAGCATAAATCCAGGGCCTTCAAAGTAAGATATTGTAATAAAGGTTTCCATCAATGACCTCGACTTCAATCTCTACTGTCTTGTCCCCCAGTTCAACTTGCAAGTTACTTAAAATCCCATACGGCATGTATGTTCTTCCATCAAATGCCTTTAATGTCGTTGATGATTGTGACAAGGGTGGTGAACTTAAAGTTTTCCAGCAACTCATTAACATAATACAAGTAGATGCCCCCTCATCAATGATTGTTCGATGAAAAATTTTATTGAGGGATTTTACCTGTATCAGGAAGGCGAGTTGGGCCTGTAACTGAGGTCAATCCCACTTATTGCTAATAACAAAGCTTGCTTTTGGGAGGGGAAATTTCACAGTACTTCAAGTGTCGACATAGCGGATGGTGATTGAGCCAGATCCTCCACTATATTATAATTCTGTGCAGCTCGTGCACGAGGATTAAATGTCGATTTATGAACGACTCCCTTTGGTGGCTTTATTGTTAATTCAGGAATGATGGGCGGAACAACTTCAGGCGAAGTCATTGTCGAACTACTGGGTTGATCTGTAGCCTTGTTGTTTGACGACGGTGGATTCCCATAATCTTTATTCCTTGTTGATATCAAAGCATCATTTTGCTATTTTGAGATGGATAGCATTAGCATTTGGGATGGGGAAGCTTGATCAATAACAACCAGATTGGTTTCTGGGTTTGGAAACGGATCAGTCAACACTACTGAGGTATTTGAAGTCTTTAAAAATTTTGTAACCTTAGCTCGATGTGGACAATCTTTCATCCAATGCTCGTCATCGCATATGAAACATGGATAAAAAGGTTTCTTTTGCCCAGTAGGGTTTTCAGAAGATTTTTCAGGAGTTTCATTCTCCTATTTCTTCTTATTATTTTTCCCTTTCTTCTTGCCCCCTGGTTGCTTTGGATTCTTGCCCTTGTCAGATGACATGGCATTAATCTCTGAGGCAAGAGGTTTGTCATTTTCTTTTTGACTAGAAACTGCAAGGGATTTTTTAGATGGAGCCTTTGCGGTTTGCGTGCTTGTGGCACCTATCACACCATCACCGGTGTGAGAGTCCTTGTTTGATTTAGGAGGGGGTGGAATGGAAAATTCTAGTCTAGGAGCATCAGGAATTTTGTCGTAGAGTGTGCCAGACTGAGTATAGATCAAGTCTAAATATTGGGCACGAGCAATGACTTGCTATTCAGTGACAACTCCTTCTTTTGCCACGTCTTCAGTAATAGAAGGAAATAAGGACTTAATAAACCACTCAGCCAAAAGCTGATTAGGAACATATGTCTTTACCATTTGACGATGACGTCACCACTCATGAATATGATCGGATATGTGAGTGGCCATGGTCTGTTGAAAGTTGGTAAGGAGTTCCATTCCTGTTTCGTACCTTATGGGTAATTGAAAGTGGGTTATGAAAGTAGTGGCAATGGTGCTGAAGTTATCCAACGAAGCTCTAGGCAATTCAATATACCATTTCGCTGCTGGACCAACGAGTGTTCTTTGAAAAAGGCAAAGCCTAATCGAATAATCATTCAGGGTGTTAGATGAGCACCAGAAATGAAAAGTCATTACATGATTTGATGGATCTTCATCTGGATTTCCATTGAATTTAGGAATATCGGAGGGAAGTTTATGAGGAATCGCTGGCCACCAAGGGGTGTATGCAATTGGATCATTCGTCAGCCGGTTCAAATCTGGTAATTCTAGAGTTGCTACAAAAGGCAACTATTGATTCAGGTTAGGCGAAGCATACCTAGGATAATATGGAATCGCCTAAGCAGTAGGTCTTTGCATACCAGCATAATGTATCTGATGCTGGTAACTTTGATAAGGTTGTTGGACATAACCATTATAGTATGGTTGTTGATAACTGTTTTGAAAATGCAGTTGTCCATTACCTACAAAGCCTTGTTGCTTAGGTCCTTGGTAGGTTTGCTGGAATTGCGGTTGTTGGTATTGTACTAGCCATGGTTGTTGGACCATTTGCTATTGCCCAATACTAGAAGATTTACCAAGAAGCGAAGTGATTGTACCCATTTGAGCCTGAGTCGTTCCAAGTAAGGAAGCACTAACCTGAGGTTATGATTGAGCTGTAGAGATGAGAGGCTGTTGTATTGCAACCTGAGAGACTTGAGGTTGACACACATCAGGCAGTGCTTGTACTTGCGACACAGGCACAATAGTAGGTGTAGTGGGAATATTCAACACAGGTTGGATCAGTTGCATTGAATATACAACCCTTGGTTGTTGAGGCAGTATTGGTACCCAACCACTAGATGTAATTCCAGTTTGACCTGAATTTTGTTGTAAACTCTCATATGGTTGTTCTCTAGGAGGGAACAATGAAAAAGCATACTACCCTCCATATGGTGGTAGTCCAGTGTTCAAAGGATATATCGTTATTTGAAGACTGGTTTATCCAAATTGATACTGACAGGTAGGATAAATTTTTTGAGTTTCAACATAAGAAATACCAGATGGGACTCCGGATGAACAAATAGGAATAGACCATGTCGTCGAAGCAACCCCTGAATCGACTCCAGCTAGTGATTGGTAACTAGCCGGGACAGATGGTATAGCAGCAAACATTGTAGGAATGGCAGCAGGAAGCTCTGCCATAGCTGTTTCAGATGAAAATCCTAGATGTTGATGGTTGCTCAGACATATTTAGTCTATCCAAAAGATTTTCTAGCAATTCGATAGGAACTTGCGATGAAGGATGATTAAAAGAACCAAACTTAGGAGTAGAAGGATACAGATGAATCCCAGTTCCAAAATGTAATGGGGTACTAGTTCGAGGATCCTCTAATATCTCCTCTATAGCAATCAAGCTAGGAGGAAGAGGTAGGCCATTAGGTCCATAAAATATTTCTGGGGTTGAAGAAGGTATAGCTTCTGCAGTGATAGATACTGGAGGGGTGACACCTTCTGAATTCTGGAACTCAACTTCCAGATGTTTAGGTAAGTGAACTTCAGTTTCTGGATCAACTCTAGATGGAGCTGTTTGAGGCATAGAAGTGTCTACCATTACACTAGGATCAGTTCTAGTGTCCTCTTGTAACTGCGGAAATTCTTCTGTAAAGGCCGATGTACCAGAAATGATCGGAGGAACTGTAGTCTCGGACGATGTTGAAACACAAGTTTCAAATAAACCAGGTGAATTGGACTCTGTTAAACGAGACCATTTTGCCCAGAATGGCTTTGTTTCTGATGTCAAAGACGGTTGACTCGCTAGTCTCCATGAACGACGGGGTTTTGATTGACTTTCTTCCACGATTGCAGATTACTTGATCAACTCAAAATTAAGGGGAAGATTATGTTATGCCAAATTAATAAATTTTAATGACGTTTTGACACAACTTTTCTTTTTCAATTTTTAAGAGTCGAGAAAAATCTAAAGATGAATTTAGTCCCGTTTGATTTTTATGAGCTTGAAGTGACAAGTGCTTAGATGGACCTTTTCTTTTAAAGAGTCGAAAAGGAACAAAAGTGACTACTCTGGAAATCTAGCCAGAGGGATTACCAAGCCAATCACAAAACTACAAAATACACCTTGGTGATAAATTAAAGAGAAATTACCAAGGACTTATGTATGGCAGTCAATCTTCCCGAATGTTGTTTTTAGTGCATTGCGATTGATAGGGCAGCATACATGGCTTTCTATGGATAAAGGATATAAGCCTATTGTGGTCTCCCAATATATACTCGATGGTACGGGAAGCACAAGTCTGTGTTAGCACTTGTCATATTAAAGAGGAGGAATCACCTAACCTTCGATGAAAACGATAGTTACTAGTTTTTACAGCGCTGGAACTCCTCTAGCCTAGACCTCTAGATGTGTTGCGTTAGGTTCCAAAGCGTTGTTAAGTTCATTGAAATTTATTTTAGAGTTGATCTTGTTTAAAAGTTTTCCTTTCAATGGTTCACTATGTGATGTAGATTTAAAATTCCTAAAAATGCAATCTACAATGATAAATAATCATTGTTTATTTTGAGCAATGAAAAACATAGCTACTAAGGAAAGAATATTACGATTCTTTCAAACAAAGAGCAAAGAGCACACACTAAATGCACTTTTCCTAAATCATTTTTCGCACACAGGCTAAATGCAAATGCAAATGCATGTATTTGTTTTTCGTTCCCTTTAATGTGAAAAATATCGAGAAAGGAAAACTAAGTAGAGCAAAGATCTGAAATAGTTTTACTCAAAGCGACATTTCGACAATTTCTTTTTCAAAATAGAAAGGAAGACTAAACGACGCTTTTCGATTTTGAATAGAAAATGATTTCAACACTTCAAATATCAACAAATCAAATCAAATACATGACAAAAAGTTCAATCGACTATCCAGGGAAGGAAGACTCAATGACACTTCTCTTTTTGACACAAAACGACAGTTACGACACTTTTTGTACCAAAACGACAGATCGATTTAAGAAACTTTTTGACAAAGGATCGTAAATGATGGAAAAATACATAAAAACATCTACTAATCCTTATCAATGGAGGCTGATCTATCTAATGCAAGGAGGCTTTACTAATGAGGTACTGTTCATAAGCAGCAAAACAACTAAACAGAGCTGAAAACAAGGACAAAACCCCAAATTTCAAGAAGGGAAATAGGCTCAGTCAATCATCACACCTGGGCTTCACAGAAAAAGGATGCTTCACACTTTTCAGACTCAGGAGGTGTGATGCATACTGGTTGATATGACAGACAGTGCGATGGGCTAGGGAGCGCAACTGAGATGGGTTTTGGCTCAAATTTGCAGCTGATTTTAGTGATTTAAGTTGAGCTATGATAGACAATAAAGAGAAAAGTATAGAGGTATGATCTTGAGAGGTTACTATCTACCAAAAGGGCATCTAGAATTCTTTTAAGTCAAATGTTCAATTCATAAACTAAACCGGAGATTAACTGAAGCAGCATTCATCTACTATGCAATTGCAGAGCAAGAGCAGTTCGAAGGCTATCTGGCTAACTTTAGGCTCCATCTATAGTTTATAAAACAAACAAAAATAACCAACAAACATCTATTCTCTTCCCAGTGGAGTCGCCATTTTGTTTCCAGGAAAACTAGTGTTTTTTCGATCGACTAGCCCTCTAGGATTGGTAGCTACCCTAGAAACAAACAATTTAAAGCAATTTGCGATTTCCTCTATGTATAATAGATAAGAGAGAGGCAAAGGAACCAACCTGGATCTTCTGCTTAACTCCTTACTTGATCTCTCTCCCCCTTGACAGAGCTTGCACCTCCTCTCCTACTTATCTCGCTTAGAGAATACCTGTAGAAACAAAGTAACAAAACACCATCAAAGCATCTTGATCTATTATATCATAAGCATTGCAGAATGAGAAATACAATGAACATACAATGGAATTCACAAATAACAACATTCACATACACAATTGTATGGAGGAAAACTCAAAAAACTTTATTAAATAAAAGGGAGAATTACAACCCAACTGTCTGATCCAGCATCAAAGCCCTCTTCACCTCATGAAAAGCAAGATCACCCAACAATAAAATGCTCTTTCTCAGACACATACTATTAGCACTTCCTTACAAATTACAAAATTCCAGCCTCCAGATCTCTTAGATGAGGGATCCATTTATAGATGTATGCAAGGGTGTGAGTCATTTCTGGGTTTTTGATTAGTGTCATTCCACTTGTTACATTTGGTTCCACTTGGAGATTTCTTGGATCTCTTACTCATCCCTGGGAGAATTCAGAGAGGCAAGTGTCATAGGAGAAGTTTCTAGAAGATTCCATGAGCATCCACTTAGAAAACTGTCTCGGACATTTGTCCATCCTCGCTCATCGCACCCTATAGAAGGCCATATCAGTATGCAATGCACCTGGATAGTGTAGAAATCAGTGTGCATTGCACCCTGACAGTGGAGCAGTCAGTATGGTCCTGTTTTGGCCAGTTCTGGATGGTTTTTTAGGTGGAACTTTTGGGGAATGATGTAATCAGTTGACCATGATCTTTTAGGGTATGAAACAACACTTTTAGGGGTTAGAAGAGCCCTAGTTTATCGACATATAAGATTGAGGCTGCAGTGCCCAAATATGTCTATAACAGAGAGTGTGCAAACATTTGAGATATTAAATATGCAAGGTGATTAGTCATCAATAGTAAAGGGGGAGAGTGAGAAAATAATAGTAGATTCTTTAGACTAACACAAGGAGTATTCCCTAATGGTGGTTTTTCCATCAATTACTAGGAATGTTTGGAGGTGTTGCCATCAATGTCAAAAGGGGACATTGCTGGGTAGTTTTTGTCATTTATTTCAAGTCTAAGTCATTGATTTCAAGTGTCAAGTTCAAGGGGAGCTTGATATGTGTGTTATCATTGATGTGTTAATGTGTGTTGCTATCTAGATTGAGGTCCTGTATGAAGGTAATATATTTGAAGTGAAGTTTTTTAGTTCAAGAAATATTCCATCTTATCATGGTTATAGTGAGTGGCCATAAAATAAATATCATACCCCCCTTGTTAAAATTTGGAAAAGAAGGGGGAGACCGAAGTACAGTCCTTGCCATTTGATCTAACAAGTTAACGTGGTTTGCATGGCATGCTCAGGAGAAGGAGGGATGTGATCAGTCACATATGTGAAAAATCCCATATCCCACCTTTCATTAGCTATTGGATAGACGAGGGGCCTAGGAATGAGTTTCAACCATTGATTTCACTTGAAATACTTGGTGTGACCTTGGAAGGAATATACTGGTTAATGATGAGTGGTGGTTGATAAGGCTCATAGTCACAACTTGTGATAACAGGGCATTGGATAAAGCACCCATGCACTTATCAAACTGCTAGGTCTAATGAAGTGTACACATTAGTGACAAGTGGAAGAGGGTAAGAATTGGCATGATTTTTGAGATGCTAGGTGGGATGACGGGTAGAATTCTAGTCAACACTAACATGGAAGGTGACTTAGCAAGATGACATGGAAACTAATACATGGCCACATGGAAGAGTGACATGTTTCACTCCTATTTTATATTTTTGGGTGGCCAAGTGAGTCAATTCTGGGTGACATTTGGCACCATCAAGAGGATGTCATGTGGCATGATGACATCACCATGATGATAACATGATGTCATGAAGACAAGGTAGAGGAAGCATGACATGGCTTAAATGATGACACAGAAACACATGAGGTTGACACGTGGTAGGTGGAAAATACACCTTTGGTTGGCTAAGTGAACATTTAGTAGATGACACATGGTAGGTGACCTAGAGATACATGTTGTAGAAGAATACGTGGCAAGTCTTGATTGCATACAATAATTGATGTGGAAAGCACATTCACAGGTGACATGGACATGGTAGGTCCCATATTGGGATATTTACAAATTAGGAACTTGAAGCATAGTTATTTTTTATAAATCTTTGACGCCAGTATTTGGTGTGATTTGGTAGATGTAGCACTACAGTGATGAGGTGTCATAAGTTCCAAATGGATGTTAGTGATTGGTCAACATGGATGAAAGTTGGTAGGGATGTGATCCTCTTCCTCTCAAGCCATCAAGTCCTCGGGGATCATATGTACTAAGAAATATTTTTCAGCCAATGGCTAAGATCCAAGATTTGAGAAATACTAACAAGTTGTTAGTTAATGAGCCCAAGAAATAGATAATTATATGTCTGTTGTAGTCCTGCCTATTGGTTTATCGACCATCGATAGTCGAAGAAACAAAGGTGTAAATGAAAAACTGAGAAGTGGTGAAGTGGTGGGCCGACAAAAAAGTATCCCTTGGTCATGGGCATTAGTTACATTATGTTATGGAATCAATGCCGACAGTGCCTATCAAATTTCAACCATCAAGCTATGATAGTGCATGGAAAAAGGGTTCATAGAATGATAAACAAATAAATTCCTATGGAGTTTAGGTCGAGGTTATAACCTTTGGACATATGAATATATACATTAATCAAAATTATCTATAGAATCCTTGCACCATTGATGAGTTTAGAAGTGTGATCTGCTGATATAGTCAAATAATATTTCCATGGGTAATGTTGTATTTGTTTCTTGAAGCCAGTTTATTGGCTGGAAAATATGCCAAGAAACTAACTTAGCCACTTTAGATCCAAGCAGGCACTTGAACCAAAGGGGCCTTCCTCAAGTGTTACAAGGCTTACTATTCACAACAATGAATAATAGCCTATTAGAAGTACAATGGCCATATTTATGGGTTTTTGGAGAGGTGGTTGATGATGGGTCACAAATCATTGATTAGATGAATAAAATCCCACCTACGGAGACCTAATCAAAGTGTTGAAATTAAAATATGACAAAGTACAATTCTTTAAAGGTTTTTATAGAGGAATGGAGGCGAAATTAGAGAATCAAATGTCCTCCTTGAATATATAATCATCTAACAAGACCATAAACGTATAGAAGAATCTCTATAGATAACAACAATACATTTAAGAAATGATATAGAAGCCACAATATATTGATGTAAATGAATTAGAATCACAAATTGTCATCTTGATTCAATCAGTAATGAACATGCGATGGGCTTCCAGGGAGGCTGAAGCTCAACCTAGCCTTTCCGAGTTTCTTATATAACCTCAAATATATGTAATCATAGGAAAGTATTCACATGAAACAAGCTTTGTCATTAACTGGAGCTAGAAGCCCTTTATTACATTTTGAAGTTACAGGCTTCACAAAAATATGAAGTTTTTGGCTCAAAATCCAACCCTCACTTCTTACAATTGAAACAATATATAGAAATTACAAACTGCTAGCTACCACTATCTTTCTGGAAACAAAATCCATAAAAAAATCATAAAAGTAAACAAAATATGAGTATGGTTTCAACATGTCTCAAATGTTTGGAGATAGAGTTAAATCCCTTTGAAATATAAATTCTCAAAAGATTCCTTTTGTCACTGACTGCCCCATGTGTCCATTTGACTATTGAATTTTTTGTTGTTACGTGTCTCTTTGACTAATTTTTCATCCCTTTGAATATGGGATTAGTTAGTTGAATCTTGCCTCAAAATCTTCATTTGAATCTGAAATTGTTTTTCTAATGTTGATCTTTCTCCTTAAAACCAAGAACTTGATTCACTACCACTTTCTAATACCTATATTAAACTGATTATCCTCCTGAGAATTTGGAAATAATTTCTCTCCCTTGAAACCTGTGACTGATAGGTGTTAAATATCTTAATTTTAAATACTCTTCCTTCCACCTGTCATTTAACTGCATTCATGTTTGAAAATATGGAGTTGACTTCTTCGAATCCTTTAGCTGTCTAATAAGCAAGGAAAATTTTTTATTTGTTTAATCTATTGTCCTTTATTCTATTTTGAAAGAGTAATATTTACCGCTTTCTTTTGAACTTGATTGTTGATTTCCTTTTGAATACTTCAATACTCCAAGTGCTTGTAATATGAAAACTATGTCAATAACATGCTAAGCACAAATATGTCAACATATTATTTTCAAATAAGAGTCTTATTTCAATTAGTAGCTTTCTTAATATGTCACAATTGTTCTAACAAACAAAGCAATTCATAATAATCTGCACCAACTTCCTCAAATGTTGGAATAAGCTTTGGAATATCCATAGCTAACATAGTCTTGAAACCAATCGAGTTGGTTCTTTGAGTATCTACTCTGTCATGTGAGTCCCACATCATTACCTCTCATAAAATACATCCATCTTAGGCATTTAAAATATATGTATTATAGGCAGCAAAAATATAATAGTCATGTTGGTAGAAGTTCTCATTCACAATAGATTCGAAATGCTTTGGAGGGTTTCATAGTAGATATAACATTAATTAATAGGATAACAACAAAGGAAATTTCATCATATGTTAAAAATTTATTCTCTCTCATGTTTTATACTTATCTTTGTTCCCATAGCTATCATTCTCTGAGCAAAATAAATGTTTGTTGTTGTTGTTGATGATGATATAAGAAGTTTTCCAAGCATAGTAGAAAAAACCATCTAACAATGTGCCATAGGTTTTTGTAATGCACAAGTTAGCTCCTCTATATTTATGTTTATATTTCGGTCAACCCTATTAAAATTTGCAACTCCGGACTTCAAATGATGACCACAAGGTGCATTTTAAGATGACATATGTGAGGTCATAAGAATGTGTTGGAGGAATTTTGTAGTGCTAAAATATTCTAGCTATCCTAGAATTGTGTACTAGTTATTGTCCATCTATTGGAAGTAGTGAATTTTAGTTGTTGTGGCAACAATAAATAATTTCTTGAGGTTGTCGATCGTGATCAAATATTTCTTGAGAAATACTTTCCCTCGCAGTTGTTACACTAAAAAATGTCACCATGACCACTTACAGTTAGTATGGCTCAAATCAACAGTCATGCTACCCTCTTAGGCAAGTCTTATGCCTCTGCTATCCATCTCAAACTCAAAGAAGAGAGAAAGTCTTGTCAAAAATATGTTTATCTCTGGGGTCGCAGGTTCTCTCTAGCCTTACCTGCGGGGACGCTCACAATGTTCACAAAAGGTGCGTCCTTGGACGCTCTGTATGTTAAGGGACAGGTGCGTCCTTCTGTAAAAGGCAAAATGCACGAGTTTCATCTTAAAAAAGTTACTTGTGGTTACTTCTAGAACTTTCTAGAGGTCGGTTTGATGAATTGGATGCGCCTCCAGTTGGTTCATGTATCTCTATTAAGGGGGAACTTATCCCATCAATAAGGGAGCTATCCCACCCAAAGAGGGGGATTATCCCATTGATGGTGGACCTGAATAACCTCTTTACAGCACTATAAATAAAGACATTGAGCCAGAGGGAGGGGAGGTTGGAGCTATACATTTTCTTTGGGTAAATGCTGCAGGAATTAGGATTCCCATTTAGAACCTTGTGAGGAGAGATTGTCTTTGCTTGATTCTACTTGGAAGTGGGTGAGCTTTGTCAAAGTAGAGGAAAACCCTTGATGGACCCTGGGAGGAACTTGCACAACACCAAGGCCAGGTTGTAAGAGTTTCTTTGTTTCGTTATTAATACAAACTGGTTTATTTTTCTCAATAGCTTGTGTTAATGAGTTATTTCATGTGTTCCTTGGTCTGCATGTTAAATATATGTTTTATTATATGAAATGCAAGTGCTTGGTAATTGTTTGATTGTTTGTGGTTGCAGGAATTGACTTGAAGGAGGAGCTCATCCGGATCGGCAAGGACGGACTACAACAACCACGTTTTGGAATAAGGTAAGCCTAAACACTTGTAGTTTTCATGTTTTAAAAGGTATATTTAGAGAAAGATCACTCCATTTTGTCTTGTTTGTCGCTAGAGAGTTTAGACTCCTAGGGAGGTCAGTTGTGTCCGCACAAACGACTTTTTCCGCCACGACAAATTGGCGACTCCGCTGGGGAATCCATTAATGAGAAAGTCTTTTCCTTTGTGTGAACTTTGCTCTGTGAAAATCACTTTTATTTTCTGGTTTTTGACTGTGAGAATTAGTATTTGGGTGGCTTAGCTTTAGATTTATTTAGATTTGGTTTTTCTCAACTTTTCCAGAAGGACGCACCCTCTGAGTACTGCACAGTGCGTCTTTGGACGCGCTGTTGCCGTTTGCACAGAGCGGGCCCGCACCTGTTATAACGGGTTGCCTGCGTCTTCCTGTAAAATTTAGGAAAATTCCATTTTTTGCTTTAATTGCGTTTAGATTTTGATTTTTCTTAGTGTTTTCTACCCAGATCCTTTAGTACCCTGTCAAGAATTTTCACCTGAACTTGTTTTGTGAGCTTTGAGTGTTTTAGTGGATTTCAACGAAGTTTAGGCCTAGGGTTTGATTTTTCAATAGGTCCTGTAGTGACTTTGACGGTAGAAAGTTGTCCAGCCTTAGATCTCTCTGGTTAGTCAGCCTTCTTAGAAGTCGGGCCTGTCGTAAAGTCTCCTTGTGTGAGAAGCTTGCCATTTAAGTTGTTTTGGGTCAAATTTCGAATTACTTGTTTATAAAGTGTTGATTTCCATTTTACAAAAGAACAAAAAGATTGGAGTTTTGTTTTGACTAGTTTTTGGTTCTGCAATAAGCTAGTCCTTGATTTGATTGTGATCAAGTAAAACACCTTAGAATAATCATTGTTGGTTTTGGCCTCGTTAAGATTGCTTAGAGTAAATTTACCTTTTAGTTTGCTTATGAGTGCATTTTCATAGATTTTAATAGTTGTTAAGATTGATTTTTGGTTATACTAGATTTATTTGCTTTATTAAAAGAAAAATACAAAAACATCTTCTTTAAAAGTCTTGTTTCAAGTAGCTTTTTGTTTTTGAAAGAGAAAAAGAGTTTTTTCGTGCATGTAAAGAGCGGTCATGTTTTTTATGCTTGGAAAAGACAAACGAATTGTTTCTTTGATTGTCTTCAATTAAGAAGTTGCTTTTATAAAGATTGCATTCTCTCAACTTTTTAGTTAAGCAATTCATCGAAAAAGTAAAGTAGTGGGTAAATCATCCTAGGTGCATTTTGTAGTGGTTTCGAGTCGAGTCAACACACCACTGGTTTCACTTCCATCACCTTTTGACTTAAGAAACAACTTTAAAAGTAACGCTTAAATTAAAATCAATCTAGTAATTTTTATTTTTCTAGGGCTCTGAAAGACCAACATAGCTTAGGCTAGGGTCTTGGAGTAGGTGAGTACTTAACTCTCCAAGACTACAAAACCAAACAGATAGTTTATCTCGAGTAGATTAAATCCAATTGTTTCAGTTATACTCTGGGAAAGCTCCTCTTAAAGGAGAAGCACGAGCTCGTGTCCGAACCAGTGAGGGGATCATTCCTCCCTCGTTGGGAACGACGCCAGACAGTACGTATTACAAACGGTAAACCTCGGATTAACCATTGTCGAGGAGCCAGGGGTCACTTATCGGTAAACCTTGGATTATTGTCAAGGAGCCGGTAAGGGGATTGAGCTTGTTACTCTGCCCTTGCGTGCTGTCGGAGTTTAGACTGTTCCCCCAGGTGTAATTGTTGTGATTGGTAACTTTAGTGACCATAATCTTTAGGGTTCTACCGAGGTGACGGTGGAGGGAAGGTCCCACTGTACCTGGAGCAGACGTCGGTTATACTCACTTGGATTTTCGGGGGGTTCACTTCACTTCGAGACGGTTAAAGTGGAGGAACTTGTGCCGGTCTATTCATTAAGCAGGTTGCCGGGGTAACTGTTCCACCCGCCATTTCTGTACTGAATCCTGCGAGGTTGGGCCTAATCACCAACTAGCGCTTTTGGTCCGGAAGACTACTGTTTGTGTGTGGTTTGACGCTCTAGATTATTTAGGCGTGTGCTTCAAATTTGTTTGCTTCTTTAGAAGACTTTAGGTGGTTTGATTTGAAATTTTTACTTTGTTTTCGTGTGTTGTAGTTAAAAATCTTTAATTGTGGCGGAATTACCGAGACAGTCCCGTAGACTTCGGGGCCAGTCTCCTGAAGTTGTTTCTGTGGCCGAATTGTTGAGAAGATCCCGTAGACTTAGGGGATCCCCTCCTCGAGATGACCCGGGTAATTTAGAAGGGTTAAAGGTCCTTGTAACTCCTCCTAGTGACAGTAGAGTAGGTTCACCTGAAGAAGGAGAATCTTCCTTGGTAGTCCATCCAGATTACCAAAGTTTAGAAACAGGTTACAATCCCGAAACTGTTACAGTTTCCGAGCTTGCTGGTAGTTTTTCATCTGCCAGTGAAACAGGCGAAGAACCTGAAATTTCCGAACCTGTTACTCCAACTTCTAGTGTCCCTGATTCACCGAGAATAGAAAGAATTATCACCGAAAATCTACCTTTTGGTTTGATTGCTATAGAAGAACTTGCTCCAGAAGAAGATATAGGTGTCTCTCACCTTGAAGGTCAACTTACTATTGATCTAAGGGAGCGTGAATCCATCTTTTACAGTCCTCCTAGAAGTACTTCTTGGTACCTTGCGTTAACCAATTTTTTAGACAACTCAGTCGGTTTTTCCACACCTCGTACTCCTTTTCCACCTGGAGGTATTCATACTCCTGTAAATATGTCTGGTCAGTCGTCCGTGTTTACACAAAGTCCTGAATCTTTTTTACACGGCGGTCCTTCTGTTCCCACTGGGTATCAGTCACTTTCTGGTACCTTTGCGGGGGCATCTCCTCAACCCATTGATCATGGGTTATTTGCTGGAAACAGTGGTAATATACCATTGGGTGTAGGAGACATTTACATGATGTCAGGTTCAGTTCCTGTTTCCCAACCTCAAGGTGGCCAATTACCGCCTGGGGGGCAACCGCAGTTAACGCCTGGGGGGCAACCTCAAGGTACACAAATAGTGTCTGGGGGGCAACCTCAAAGTCAGTATGTACCTATGGTGCAATACTTGCCTCAAGGTCAACCTCAGCCTCAATATGTACCCCAAGGTCAACCTCAGTATCAATATCAACCTCAAAGATGGCAACCTCAAGGATGGCAACCTCAAGGGTATCAACCCCAAAGTTATCAACCTCAAGGGTACCAACCTCAAGGTCAAGGTCAACCCCAGTATCAGTATTTACCTCAAGGTTATCAACCTCAAGGTCAATACTCAAGTCAAGGTTATCAACCGCCTCAAGGTCAGTCATATGTTCCAAGTATGGGAACTGCACCTTACAATTATCAATCCTACCCTCAATCTGGTTATGGATCTCAGTACCCTCAACCTGTTACGGGTCAGTACCCTGGAATGTTAGTGTGGGATCCCTCACAGGGTCAACAGGTGTTGCAGCCAAGTGTACAGATGCTTCCTCAAGCTGGACAACCCGTAGTTTCTGGTCCAACCCAGCAACCGCAACCTGTCCAGCCAAATGTTCAAACTTCTGTAGCTTCGGTAGTTACTCAGCCGTCAATTGCACCTAGTACTCCATCTCAAACGGCTGCTGCAACTATCGCTACATCTACCATACTTACTTCTGGAGTATCGACGGCTCCAGTTTCTACTGTCCCTGTTACCACACCTCAGATATCTTTACCGTTGTCTGGATCTACGATTCAAACCACGGTCCAGATGCCTGTAGGTCAGCCTGGTATAAGTACGGTTGTGACTACTCAACCTCAATTTGTTCAACCTCCGTACCAGGGACAGTACCAACCTGGGCAAGCTGTCCAACAACCGGTTTACCAGTATCAACCGTATCCTGGGTACACTTATCAACAACCTCAACAACCCCAGTACGGTCCGGTTAATCCTGGTTTTCCAGGAGGATATAATATCCCAAATGCGACTCCTGTTCCTAGTTATCCTGGATATCCTCCTCCTGGGGCTGGTATTGTGACCCAGAGTTTTAGAGATCCTAACCGGCAGTTACCGTTTATTGCAACTTTGGATTTACCCGACTTGACGCGCCTAACGAACGATCCAATTCAATATCTTCAGTTCTGGCCGCCAATGCCAAATAAGTTGCCCAGTGATATACCCAAGTTCGAAGGTAAGTCTGGAGAGGATCCGTCCAATCATGTGATGACTTACCACCTCTGGTGTGCTTCGAATTCTATCTCAGATGATTCCATCCGCTTACGTCTTTTCCAGCGTACACTCATTGGTCTCGCGGCCAAGTGGTACATTGAGTTACCACGGGCCTCTTTTTACAACTTTAGCCAGTTAGCTACCTCGTTCTTAACTCACTTTCAGTTGCCGGTCAGATACGATAACGGCACGGAGTTATTAACTTCACTAAAACAATCGACGTCCACGTATATTTCTGATCACATTCATGAGTGGAGACGTCGAAGGAGATTAGTGAAAGTTTTTATCCCGGACCAAATCTTAGCTGAATGGTTTGTCAAATCATTATTACCGAAGATTACTGAAGATGTCGCTAAGGCCGGAGTAGTTACTGAGGAGCAAGTCATTGCTCAGGCACAATACCTTGACTTAGTTTACACTCAGTCGGGTACGTTACACGAGAAGATTCCGGATCTTCCAAAGTCGAATCAAATCGCTGCTGCTCCTTCGGGATCTCATGCCGCTGATGGTATGATTGGTATCGTGACTACGAAGAGTAAGAAGAAGTCTTCCAAGGCCTCCAATACTCCAATAATCACTTTGCCTGATTCTCCGACAGGAGAGTCTTCTCCTCCTGAACTTACCGCCGACATTCACGCTGTAGAGTCATCTACGGCCAAATCAAAAAACGGTGGAAAGAAGAAAGGAAAGAAGAAGGCTAAAGCAGACAAGGCTCCAAAGGAGAAAACTGAAAAGTCGGAAACCAATGACGAAAAACGCAAACCTCGATATCCTTGTCTTATTTGTGAAGAGGATCATTTTACGAGAGATTGCCCTCATCGGGCCGAGGTTGTAAAAATAGTCAAAGGTTCTCCCACTCCTGCTGTGTTAAAGAATCCATTTCCAGAGCAGGAGAATAAGATGATAGGTTCTTCTTCGAATGCCAGTGAAGAACCCATTTTGATGATGTCTCATGTGAGGATTGCGACTCGATCGCAAGATTATGGTAGTAAGGCTCCTGTTGATGGCAAGGAAGCAGAATCTTCTCACTCTAACCCATCAACCTCAGCTCCTGGTTCCGATCCACTACAGATCGAAAAACCTAACCCAGACTTAGTGATTAAGCCGCCCGCCAAGGGTGTACTTCGAAGGTCTGCTTTCAATCCACATGCGAGAGCAGCCCAGAATTACAACATTGTTGAGGACTTAGCTGTTTCACCTTCAGCAATGTCGGCACTCGAAGTGCTGCAATCATGCCCAGCACAACGGAAATTGCTTTTGTCGGCTATCGGAGCTGTCGATGTTCAGGACCCGAACCTAATGATCTTTGATCTAGAAAATAGTACACCACGTCTCCCCCATCAAATGGCTTTCCAAATTCCAGTGATAGTCAAAAACAGGCCTATTCATCGGACTGTGATTGATGAGGGAGCTTCTACGTGTATTATGTCGATTCAATGTTGGAGATCGCTTGGTTCTCCTTCGTTGAACCAATCCCCCACCATCCTTAAGGCCTTTGATGGCCGTGGGTTCCGTCCGTTTGGTATTCTACAAGAATTGCCTATAGGGGTTGAAGGTAAAACCGTTAGTCTGGATGTGGAAGTGGTTGATGCCCCTCTAGACTACAACCTTCTTTTGGGTCGAAGTTGGTCATATGCTATGACAGCGGTCGTTTCATCGGTCTTCAGAGTAATTAAGTTTCCACATAACGGTAAGATCGTGACTATTGATCAGCTGACATACTTTTCATCCGACCCAGCCTCTTCAGAGAGTATCCAGCATGTTGGTAAAACGACAATCCCTTATAGGGATGTTGGTGTAGGTTTAGTTAAGGATTCCGGTTTACTGGGAACTTTTCCTCTCCCTCCACTCAGCGCAGATCCTTCGTTTGCAACCATTCATATGATTACATCAGAAAACATTATTTATGATGATCCTTGGTTCGTCCCATCTGACTCTGAGATAGACTCACTCGGTGATGTTATGCCTTTGAGTCCATATGAAATTGCTTATGAAGCTCTCATGTCTTTTACTGACTTTCATTCAACCGAAGTCGACCAAATGAATGTGGTCAGTGAAGAGTCACTTTTCACCTCACCCTTAGAACGGATAACGTTTCCCGAAGTCGTGTCATCTGACGAACAACTTCGCGAAATCCTAAGTGTAGACGATCTACCATGGGAAGATCTCCATCACAGATCTTCGTTTTTACCTAAGGATGATGCATTTGAAAATGATTTTTCATCTATCTTTACCGCTGAATATGTCAAAGACGCTCAGGATCCAACGAAACATTCTGATTCAGAGTTGAATTTAGGGAATATTTCTCGTACTATTCCCATTGATATTTCAGTGAAGCCCGGAATCGAGGAAAACATTCATATAGGTGCCGCATGTACTGAAGAAGAAATCCAAACTTACAAGGCCCTATTCCAAGAATTCCGCGACGTGTTTGCCTGGTCTTACGAGGAAATGCCGAGAATTGATCCTGCCATTGTTATTCATGAAATAAAGACCTACCCGGATGCTAAACCCGTCCGGCAACGGTTGCGTCAAATTCACCCTCGAAAAGCGGCTGCGATTAAAGCAGAAGTCGAAAAGCTGTTGAAAGCAGGTTTCATTTATCCGATCCCGTTAACGGATTGGGTATCGAATATTGTTTCGGTCAACAAGAAACAAGGAACAATAAGAATCTGTATCGACTATAGGGATATAAATCGAGCTTGTCCAAAAGACAACTATCCTACGCCTTATATCGATCAAATTATTGATGATTGTGCCGGAAGTGAAATGTTTTCCTTCATGGATGGTTTTTCGGGCTATAATCAAATCAATATTCTACCTGCCGACCAACCAAAAACGGCATTCATTTGTCCATGGGGGACATTTGCTTATTGCAAGTTACCTTTTGGGCTTAAGAATGCCGGGGCCACTTTTCAACGGGCGATGTCTTATGCATTTCATGATATCAAGCACATTGTGCAACCCTATCTCGATGATTTGCCTGCTCATTCTTTACATCGAGCTGATCACCTTGTCCACCTACGAGCAATCTTTATGAGGTGTAGGCATTATCGAATTCGGTTGAATCCCCACAAGTGTGTTTTCTGTATAGAAACAGGTCGATTGCTGGGATTTGTTGTTTCAAAAGCCGGCATTCGCGTCGATCCCTCGAAAGTCGAGGCTATCATCAAATTGCCTCCTCCTTCGAGTTTGCGCCAACTCCAAAGTTTGCAAGGGAAAGCGAACTTTTTACGCCGATTCATCCCAAACTACGCCGAGGTCACTAAAGGTTTTACACGGTTGTTGAAACAGAATGCACAATTCTTTTGGGACGAGATTGCCCAACAATCTTTTGATGCACTTAAACACGCGTTGACCCATGCACCGTTATTGCATCCTCCCAACTACAACCAAGACTACTTCTTATACCTCGCAGCTTCGCATTCCACCATTGGAATGGTGTTAGTTCAAGAAGATGAATTCAGAGCGGAGCATGTGATATATTATCTTAGTAGGACCTTGAATCCAACTGAGCTAAAATATTCGCATGTGGAGAAATTGGCCCTGGCAGCCGTTCAAGCTGTCCAGCGTTTCCGTCACTACATTCTTCTCCGCAAAACTACAGTTATTTCGGATTGCAACCCTATGATTTATATTTTGACAAAACAACTGCTAGGGGGCAAGTACTCTAAATGGATTGTTATCCTGCAAGAGTTCGACTTGGAGTTCGAGAAGTCCAAGTCTAAGAAATCCTTAGTTTTTGCGGAATTGATGTGTGATTTCCCGAGTGCTGACACAGAGACTGTGGCAGAGGAGTCCATTGCGGACGAATCTTTGTTTCTTATCAGTACTGTAGATCCGTGGTACGGGGATATAATCATTTATCTCCAAACCCAAACCTTTCGGCCTGAAGCTTCCAAAGCGGAACGTCGAAAAATTCGGTTTCAATCCCAGCCATACAAAATTATTGGAGATACACTTTATCGCCGGGGGGCAGACTTAGTTTTTCGACGTTGTTTAACTCACGAAGAGGCTGAGAGGGTTTTGAATGATTGTCACTCTGGAGCATGTGGCGGTCATATGTCTGGGTATGCCACAGCTCAGAAGGTGTTGCGCGCTGGTTATTTCTGGCCGTCTATGTTTAAAGATTGTATCATTGCAGTCAGGAAGTGCCACAACTGTCAAGTGTTTGATCGCAAGATGCGCGCTCCACCTGCTCCTCTCCACCCTATAATTGCCGTTGGTCCATTCGCCAAATGGGGTATCGACTTTATTACTTGTAACCCTCACTCGGCCGGGGGGCATGCGTATATCATCCTTGCGGTTGATTATTTTACTAAGTGGGCCGAGGCGATGCCTACATTCGACGCAAGCGGCAAAACAGCTGCAGTTTTCGTATTCAATCATATCATAACTAGGTTTGGTGTCCCACAAGCAATCATTACTGACCATGGGAGCCATTTTCGAAATGTCATGATGACTGAGCTTACAAGCCAGCTTGGTTTGCGCCACGATAGCTCTACTCCTTATTATCCGCAAGCCAACGGTTTGGTTGAGTCTATCAACAAAGTTCTAGTTACCATGATCCGACGAACCATTGGTGTTCATCGGTCGAATTGGCATAACATGTTATTTTCAGCGCTATGGGCATACCGAACCTCAGTGAAAAATTCAACAGGGTTCACTCCTTTCCAGCTAGTTTATGGCTTAGAAGCTGTGTTACCCATTGAATGCGAAATCCCATCACTTCAAATGGCTGTCGAATTACTTCCAGCTACTTCCGAAGAGGAGACACGTTTATTGTACTTGGCTAAATTAGATGAGACTCGACGTGACGCTACATTGGCAATCGAGACTCACGCGAAACGAATGAAAGCTCAGTATGATAGAAATGTAACCCCTCGAAGTTTTTCGGAAGGAGACCTAGTACTATTATATGATCAAGCTAACGATAAGCTAGGTGCCGGAAAATTCGTTCCCATGTGGCATGGGCCCTACATTGTAAAGCGAAAGCTAGCAAAAGGGGCTTATGAGCTAGTTGACTTTGATGGGGACTCTTTGGGTAAACCCAGAAATGGACTTTACCTAAAGAGGTATTATGCTTAAATGAGGGAATGGAGAATTTTTTAGATAGATTAGATTTTCTTTCTAGCTAGCAAGTGTGTTAGTTTAGTCAGTGTGCTTAGCTTAGAGAGTGTGGTTTTTCGTCGTTATTCTGGCTTATCTTGGTTTTACTCTTGATATTGCAGATGTCGACGCCTCTCCAAACATATATTGGATTTGCTGATGGTGCTTGTCGTAGTACACGAAACATCTCTTCCGCAGCTTGGGTTATCTATTCGCCCTCTGACGAGTTAGTTTCTATGCATGGGGTAAGCCTCGGTCAAACAACGAACAACATTGCAGAATACAGTGCAGTGATTGAATTATTATCCGAATCTATTTCATTTGGAATTCGACGTTTGACAGTGAGGTTAGATTCTGAACTTGTTGTATTACAGCTTAATAGAGTTTATGCCATTAGGAATCCTGTGTTATTAAGGTTGTTTTTGAGAGTGCGTCTCTTGGAACGTGAATTTGATTACATTGAATATCAACATATTCCAAGGTCTTTGAATACATTAGCAGATGCAATTGCTTCTCGAATGTTGGACAGACATTTACGATAATCATGCAAGTAAATTTAAAAACATTTCATCACATATGTTAAACAAGATAAGCCGGTAATAGTGATATATATAGATAGAAGTGTGTCAAAAATTATATACATCGTCTTCGATCATAGGTTGAAAACACCTTATGATCGGCAAAATGATAGTACAAAAAGTCAAAATGTCACATGTGACTACAAAAGTGACTAGTCAATCACTGGTGGTGCTCTCTGTATGACACCACTGCGCGGGCTACCTTACGCAAAAATCTCCTAAACGGTCCAGGGACCGCGACTACGAAGCGCTGAAGCCGGTAGGAATGTCATCCATAGTAGTCTCAGGTATATCTGCCGTGAGACGCTCTAGATCATGCTCCAACTCAGCTAGTACTTTCGCAGCCGCGTCCTGTGGGGCCGGTACCGGTGCAGCTGGATGTAGTCTATCAAAAGGCCGGAGGTTGGCTGGACGCTGTGGACCAACATCTGCATTTTGAAAATTTTACTGTTATTTTTGAGACGATATATATGAAAAATAAAAAAATACATAATTAGAGAACTTGTGAAAATAAAAGTACCTCTGTCATCCCATTGTTCTCCCGGTGGAAGAACCATGTCCGGATCACCTCTAAAATCCACTCCGGCATACGGAAAGTCCTGTATCGAAAAAACCTGGTCCTCTAACCAGTGAAAATAACTATCTGAGAATCGAACCACTGTCGCACCCTCGTCAGGATGCCGGGCCATCACCGCAACCCATCGTATCAGCTTTGGCTCCCGAGGACCCAAGATATCAACAGTGAGTTGCTGAGGGATCAGCATTGGAACTCTCTCCAAGGCAAAGCTCACGACTAGAGGCCCATATCCAAAAGTCTTTAGTCGTCCGTTCTTTGCCTTGGTCAGTTGGCTCTTCATATGAGCCGACACAGCTTCACACCAGTTGAAAATGGTGCCTTGGTAACAGTCAATTGCCATCCGCATTTGGGATCCGGAAGCAATGTGTAAAGCGGCCGCGCCGCAAATTCTGGTAACCGTGAACGCTATGACTTTGAGTTCCGGTAAAGTGATGTGTTTTATCTCTATGCCTTTTGAATGGTGAGCCCCAGGTGTGCACCACTCGTCGCGGAGACTATCAAGGGATTGGCCACCCGGCCTAGTCCCCGCAAGACTGAGTTGCTCACCTCTGTTCGGCAAGCCAGTGAGAAAGTATACATCCGAGGGCTCTATCTCGAGCTGGTGCCCTCCTATGTAAAAGCATTGTTCTTGAACGTTCCATCGCTCAACCAGCCATTCCAAGAATCTTACCTGGCCCCTCATGCCCGGTATGGTCCAATATTTGTATAATCCGCATGCTCTTAGGGCATCCAGGGAAGGTTGATGATTTATTGCAACTTCATCATCCTCTACATGCTCTCTTTCTCTCCAATCTAACATGGTTAATACCCTGCACATCAAAAATAGCAATTAGAAATTGATTTGGGAATTTTTGGTGGTTTTTTGAGAGAGTTGGGGTTTTGAAATGCGCACTTCTCGGAAGACGCACCCAGGCTTTGTAGCACAGGGCGCCCGGACGCGGCTGGCCTAAAGGCGGGCCGCGTCTTCCGACCATTTTCCCGTATGAGAAAAAGTCGGGGGACGCGGGTCACCCGAAGGGCACCCGCGTCCGCCGAGAGGCGCATTCCAAAACCAAAACCCCCCAAAAAATGAAACTAAGACCTAAAAATTGATTCTAAACGGATAGAAATGCAGAGTAGGATGTGTAAAATACCTGGATAAGACGGCGTTCGATTCCGACGGTCGGATTTTCCGCAGCGACCACGGGAAGTTTCTTGTCAAAAGCTCCTTTTTCAACCTCAACAGTGAAACGGTAAAAATGACATGGTAAAAGGTCTTTTTATAGGTTTTTTGGATGAATTAGTTCATTTTTTACCATGAAAAGATGTTTTTCGATGTATTTTTGCCTATTTTAAACAGGTATGAGTAATGTGTTGCTTTTGTGCAGGACAAAGGGTTTCGAGGGAAATTGTAATTTTTCACAAACAAAAATATCAGAGTCATCTTTTAAGCCCTTTTCTGACTCCTAAAACATGAAAAGATCGCCGAGCGTTTCTTTTACACTCGTTAAAACGGAATTAAAAGACGGTCCCCTTTTAGCTCTTTTCTGACCGTAAAATCAGGAAAAGATTGCCGGGTTTTTGTCGTTTCGAACTCGATAAGGAAATAAAACGACGTGTCCTTGATCGCTTTTTACTTTTTAGGTCAACGACACTATTATGAAAGTACTCCTTGGTCGCAAGATCAAGCGGTTCCCCCAGGTATTATTTTATACTTTTTCGGGCTTGAGGGACACAAATATACGAAAAAGTTCAACGTGGAGTCTCCTTTTGTTTTTTCAGACTCTCTAAAAATGAAAAACGCCGAGTTTCTCCTATACTGGGCTCGTTAAACTTTTACAGTAAAGGACCTGTTCAATTACAAACAGGAACGAACCACTCCTTCCTAGGGTTCGAATTTAAACTAGGTTGGACTTGTCCGAAGGATGAGCTTATAATCAAGCATATGTTATCCTCCTCAAGCTTGTTAAAAATAAAGAGGTACTTGCCAGAAATGGTGGGGGAAAAGAGAGAAGAATGAACCTGTTTGTTACCTTTTGTCTCAAAAGAAACTTTATTACCACTCTTGAACACGACACTTTTTCATTCACCTGGGTTGGGAAATCTTTTACCTCACAGTTGACCAAACCACTTTGAAAGTCTTTAACCGGGTTCCGGGGATTAACTTTGAGTTATTCGTCACCAAGCCATCTGTCGTGTCGTTATGTGTTCAAGAGGTCTGCAAGCAAAAACTTTCATCTGCAAAATACTTGTCATCCATTTGACCATCCCTGAGTCAGTCCTTACAGCAACATTTCTTCAACTTGAACAATGATTTCGTGTTGCGGGCTTGCCTGCAACGGGTCGCTTTCTATCGACATCGACACATTATCTAGAAAGATGACTTAGGAATCGACAACACCTTGAAGTCTGCATGCATCAATGGCAGGTTTCTCGCCTTTGACGTCAGTTTACATCATTGACTTTCGATCAAAGGATTCCGTGAAGTGTTCGACATCAAAACATCTATTCACATTTCACGGGTTGTGCTTGGTACTTTGAGAACCATTGACATTACTGGTGGTTTCTCTCACACTTGTTAACAGTTTACATCATCGACTGGTAATCAAGTGGTTTCTAACATGTTCGACATCGAATCATTTAATCACATGGCTAGAATCGTACCAATTCGGGAAGTAGAAGTGAAGACCCTGGATCTAGTTTCTACCATCCAGGCTGCGAGGAGTTTTGTATTCATTATCTATGTAGACTAATCATAAACAGATGGCTGCGTCCATACTGTGTCTACAAAAGTCTATAAAAATGATGTACTGCAAGATCATTCCTGTATCAGAATAGTTAGTCCATTAGTTAAAGTTTTGAATCTGAGTATGGGAATGCCTACCTCAGTGATGATATAATCTTATACATGTATTTTGTGTTGAAAATTGCAGGTTCCAACCAGGCCATCCACAAGACAATCCTTGAAATGATAAAGCGCTTCACCCTTCCTAGAATTACAAAACCCTAAATCTATTCCAGGCTTCGCACTTTAGGGGGCAATCTGTTACACTAAAAAATGTCACCATGACCACTTACAGTTAGTATGGCTCAAATCAACAGTCATGCTACCCTCTTAGGCAAGTCTTATGCCTCTGCTATCCATCTCAAACTCAAAGAAGAGAGAAAGTCTTGTCAAAAATATGTTTATCTCTGGGGTCGCAGGTTCTCTCTAGCCTTACCTGCGGGGACGCTCACAATGTTCACAAAAGGTGCGTCCTTGGACGCTCTGTATGTTAAGGGACAGGTGCATCCTTCTGTAAAAGGCAAAATGCGCGAGTTTCATCTTAAAAAAGTTACTTGTGGTTACTTCTAGAACTTTCTAGAGGTCGGTTTGATGAATTGGATGCGCCTCCAGTTGGTTCATGTATCTCTATTAAGGGGGAACTTATCCCATCAATAAGGGAGCTATCCCACCCAAAGAGGGGGATTATCCCATTGATGGTGGACCTGAATAACCTCTTTACAGCACTATAAATAAAGACATTGAGCCAGAGGGAGGGGAGGTTGGAGCTATACATTTTCTTTGGGTAAATGCTGCAGGAATTAGGACTCCCATTTAGAACCTTGTGAGGAGAGATTGTCTTTGCTTGATTCTACTTGGAAGTGGGTGAGCTTTGTCAAAGTAGAGGAAAACCCTTGATGGACCCTGGGAGGAACTTGCACAACACCAAGGCCAGGTTGTAAGAGTTTCTTTGTTTCGTTATTAATACAAACTGGTTTATTTTTCTCAATAGCTTGTGTTAATGAGTTATTTCATGTGTTCCTTGGTCTGCATGTTAAATATATGTTTTATTATATGAAATGCAAGTGCTTGGTAATTGTTTGATTGTTTGTGGTTGCAGGAATTGACTTGAAGGAGGAGCTCATCCGGATCGGCAAGGACGGACTACAACAACCGCGTTTTGGAATAAGGTAAGCCTAAACACTTGTAGTTTTCATGTTTTAAAAGGTATATTTAGAGAAAGATCACTCCATTTTGTCTTGTTTGTCGCTAGAGAGTTTAGACTCCTAGGGAGGTCAGTTGTGTCCGCACAAACGACTTTTTCCGCCACGACAGCAGTTATTTCCGCTGGACTGACATTTCAAACCCCTCTTCACTATCTTTATCTAAACTATTTCATCCCAAATGTGGAGAACACCTTCTTGAGCATTTGAAATAAATGACGATACATGGTATTGACTTGTTAGTTGCAAGAAACATAGAAGGGCATCCTCCAATATGGAATCAACCATTGATGATTAAATGTTGTAATCTTCAAATATTTCCTTGAAATTTGAGAAAACTAGTAGCTACTAGGCTTTAAAATCCCTACCTCCAAATGTTTTGCCACATTTCACATGGAAAAATTCTTTACAATTCACATACAACCTATAAAAACTCTTTGTCCTCGCTAAGATGGATTTTACAAATTAATAGAAAAACAATCTCAATGCTTATTTTCATTAGCCAACTTCATTCCTTTCATTTATCCTTTTGATCTCCCTTTTATCAAGTTGATGTACTTACTTGGCCTTACAATAATGGTCAAAACTGATTTAATTCTACCCTTAACTGAACCTACGCCAGAACACTTTCTAGATTCAAACATTGCATCTTTTAGGTGTGGTATTTCAACAAACAATGTTGCAATGATAAATTCATTGATGCTTATAGCATCACATGCTATCCTCAGCTCCCTTTAGCATGCGATGAAGTTCTCGGACCTCTTTATATCAATGCCCAATTTTAGTTTCACATCATGCAGTTTCCGACCATGTCATGCAACAATTTGTATAACAATTTCATCTTCAAAGATTTTTGGATTTGATTATTTTATTAGTCGTGTTATCACCAAAAAATGATCACCTAGCCATTTCTAACTAGACAGATCGAAATACACCATGTAGTATTAATTTTACGATAGTAAAATCACTTTCACTGTGGAAAATAATTTAGTAAACCACTTTTATTAAATCATTTTCTGATTTAAATAAAAAAACCATGAGAATAATAAGATAAAACATTATTTATTTAATTTTCTCTAGAAATAATTATTAAATCATTGTTTAAATAATTATTCCTTTTCATATTTGACTAAATCCCCTAGGAATAATTAAATAAATCATTGCTAATTTATTATTCCTTCTTTTCATTATTGGAAAAATTGTTAAATCACTATTTATTTATTATTCCTTTTCATTATTGGAATAATTGTTAAATCAGTATTTATTTATTATTCCTTCTTTTCATTATTAGAATAATTGTTAAATCACTATTTAATAATTATTTCAGTTTCACGCAATTCTTAATCCTTGAAAAATAATTAATAAATCATTTTATTTGTTAATTATTTCTAGATAAAGGTATTTGACCATTTTAAATATCTTTTCCATCTCCAATAAATATAATAAAGTATTCCTAGCAGTTAGATATTGATTTAGTCGATATTATTTTATTATTCTCCATTTTCGAGATTAACTCAATACTTTGTTATAAATAGGAGGGTTTTCCATTCATTCTTCACCATGATCATTATCATCGTCACCATTATCATCTCTTTTATTTTGAGCTCCCATTTGAGTTCTTCACATTGTTTGGGTTTTTCACACATTGAGAGAGAAGATCGATTATTGAAGCATCAAGGACATCAAAGGACCCATCCAATGGAGCAGGATTTATAGACCCTTTTGTTGATCTCCTTCACAAGGTGTTTTTCAAAATATAATTTATTTAATTAAAGTCTTTCCATTTGGGTTATTGCATTGGATATCTTTACTATTGCTTTCTATTATGGATCGTATATGTTTTTGTTGCAGGTTTTTCCATTTTTATTGTAGATATGAATCGTAAGCAACCATCAAATTGTTATTAGGTTCACTTATCACCTAGTGACTTAAGTGAAATGTTTTTGGTACACCTTCCAAGAAATTTCACGCAAACAAATGACAAATCCACTGGGTTTTTAGTTACATTTGTCGTCAAAAAACAACGACTCCACTAGTGTAATAACAACGTTCTTGGGTGAATGAAGTTTTAGTAAATTTCAAGGTTTTTCTATAACTATTTTTAGCCTCTCAATTCCTATTTATAGTATTATTTCCTTTTTTGTCAAATTTTCAGATTCTGGTTGTTTTCTGGTTCTTTTCACAGGTCACAGTTACTAGCCGAGCAGGAGATGGAAAAATTTGTGTGAGATCTACTAACTGAGAGTCCTGAGAGAAAAATGCACTTTTTAGACCCTGATTTGCATTCCAGAGCACACTAATTGGCCCAAAAATTGTGTTTTCCACTATTCCAGACCAGTACCTGTGTTTTGGTATTTTAGAGGAAAATTTTCAATTTTTTTTTTCAGAATTGTTGAGAGTGTTGTCTGCAAACTTGGTAGGGTACTTCAAATTTGTTTTTAGTCTCCCCTAGGCCTAGATACACTTGATTTGTCTCTTTGTGGAAGGAAAAATCCCCCAGGGTTTAAAGTACATTGTTAGGAAGAGATTTACTGAGTGGGGAGTCTAGGGTTTCAACATTTTTAGCCACTGATATTCAAAGTTTGATCCATTACTTTTCAGCTATTTCAGATAGTTTTCTTTTACCTTTTATCCATTTAGAGTTTGGGTTTGACCTTTCCCCCTTAGGATCCAATTGAGTATCCTAGGTTTTAGAGGTTCTCTCCTATCCTTTACAACATTTGTCACCTCTTATTTTCGTTGTTTGTTTACACCATTTATAGTATATTAGTGCCTCTAGATCTCAGTCCCTTGACATTAGGTATTTTAGGCCTTTTTATGTGTCTTTGAGTAGCTTATTTTCCCTCTCTTGCTCATCTACTTGGTAACCCTTGTGGGTGGAGTTTTGTGTGCTTGATTGGTTGTTTATTTTTTGTCATTTTCATATTTATTTACAATATTTCAACACATTATTTTCAATAGCACATGACATCATAAAACATGCTCAATTAACTGATACACTTGACACATTATTTTCACACACTTACATCCTAACCGAACATGAGCTTAGTTAACACTGCCAAGCCAAGACTTGAAACACTACAACTTAATAAATCAACACACATAGATTAAGCCCACTTGGGCACCATGGCTAAACAATATTTGTAGTGTAGATGTACGATCGGTGGGATAGGCTTCCAATAACACCCATCAATTTCTTTTATTGAGACATAGAAGTTGACATATTAAGAATATTAAAATACTTCACCATCCCACGATCTAGAGTGCTTCAGAAACCCAATTCATAGGGGTTAGGCTAGGTCATTGTGCGAGTAGTTCTCCTTGGGGCTACCCAACCCATGGCAGGGAATCTCGTGCGTTGGATGACTACTAAGAAGCTCAAGACTCGAACACCACTGTGGGAAGAAGGTAACCATAGTGAACAATCTTATGAAATCACTCTATAGGATTGGCTGTGGGAAGCAATTGGTTCTCTAACCTACCTTTATTTGGATAGCTCTTCTTGCAGGGATGAGATTCCATCAAGTAAAAATTTCTTTGGAAGGCCATATGAAACAATAGATCTAGGATTTTTTGAGGATTTAAATCACCTATAGGAAAGAGGTATTTTTATTTGATAGGACATGTTTGCTTGTATTAGAGTAGCATCATTAATATAGTTAGTTTACTCTTGGCGCCACTGCACTAGGTGTTTTCTTTCTCTTTGTTTCTCTTTTTATTCCTATCATCACCCTTTAATTCTTAGATCATTATTGTCTTGACATCATTGCACCCCCTAGGCATTTGTTGTGGATACTTCAAGGTATTCACCCCCAGTTCCTGTTAGGACATATTACTCCTCCCCGTCAAGTTAGAGTACATCCCCCCAGTCTTTCATCGAGTCATCACTCTGATTCTGATTCTAATGATTCATCCAATTCCTCCTTTTATTCTGCGCCTTCTCAACTTTGTATCACCACCATGTCAGGAACCAACGTGGGTGTGGGAAATTAGGGTGGTAACCCAGGTACCAACCAGGGCACCCACACTAGTGGAACCCCCATCGGTGTGGTCACTGCTACTCCCTTGCTTCCTTTTATGGCTAGTTTGGGTCTCGCAGATTTCAGCCAGCTCATCAACGATCCCCTTCTCCATGATCCCACTTGGCCAGCTATGCCTACTAAAAGCCCTTCAGACATCCAAAAGTTTGAAGGTAATCTCGAAGAAAATCCCACTAATCATGTTTGTTCATTCCACATGTGGTGTTAATCAAATTCCATTATTCAAGACTCCATCCTTCTTTGTCTGTTCCAATGTACACTCACCGGGGCTACTGCTACGTGGCATGTCAACTAACCCAGAGCCACTCATTCTAATTTTACGACCCTTGCTAAGTATTTTCTTGCCTATTTTCAATTATCTCTCCATTATAAAACCTGTACCAAACTTTTGACTTCTTTTCGTCAAAGTTCTGCCACTCGCCTTTCCGACCATGTTTAGGAATGTAGGAGGAGTGTATGTAAATATCCTAAATTTGATGACCATGTCTATATGGATTGGTTCCTTAGATCACTTTTATCCCCCATTGCTAAATATGTCATGTCACACTTCCCCTATTTTGAGGAAGATGCGCTCCAAGTGGCCTTAAAGTTTGATCTGATCTACGCCTAGTCAGGTTATGTTTACACTGTCATCCCCAATATGCCTTGGCCTAGTGTTGCTAATGAACCGGGGGCATCTCATGCTGCAAATGGCTTAGTTAGAACCATTTCACATCCTAAACCATATGCTCCACCTCCGATGAGTTATGGTCCACCTTAGGGAGGGACCATTTCCTGTTACATTTATCCCTCCCTCAATTTTCCACATGGCAACTCTTATCCAGGTCCCAACATACCATATGAATATCCCCATCTGCATCAAAAAATTCCAGGTCCAATTGTTGCATCGAATGTTTAGACCAATGTTTCCCCTTCTCCTTACTATCTGTATGCCACACTTAGTGCTCCAGCCCCTCTGACACAAGTGCCCTAGCCTCCAATGCCTGCTCCCCCTCTGCCACAACAGCCACCTCCTCGACAAGGTCAAGTGTATGCTTAGCAGAGTGGAACCAATCCACCCAACCGCAATAGAAGGAACAAGGGTAATCAAAACCAACATTCTCAAGGTAATCAAGGAAACTAGGGTCCTCCACCCAATGCACCTCAGGGTCCTCAGCCTAATCCCGTAACCCAGCAACAGGGCGATCAACCCAAGAAAAACAAGAGTCTTTGCATGAAAAACCTTGTGCCTGTTGCGACATATATGGTCATTATACTCATGAGTGTTTTACCTCAAATGTGTCAAGTATGGGAAACTAAAGCAACTGCTTCTCAAGGACCGCATCCCATCTCTCCTCCTCCCACTCTTGCTTTATCACAATCGACAGTGCTTACCAATCCTTTTCCTCACCAAGGATACATAACTACCCAACCTACACCAGGTCAGGTAGTTTAGCCAGCTCCACCATCTGGTCACTATTATTATTAGATTCTTATGATGAATTTTGATGAGATCAATACCGAGCAAGTCAACCATCAGACTTGATCGTGCCAATATGACAAGCCATTTGCTAACTTAGCGACTGAGTCCCAACCCTAAGTTTCCACTGAACTTCTATTTTCATCCAATGGTACCTTACAGATCCCTCAGCCTAAGGTTGATTTTATTTCCAAGAACCCCAAAGGTCCATTACGTTGAAATGTTGCTTTTGCTAGAGCCTCCCATACGTATACCACAGTAGATGATTTGGTGCAGTCTCATGCTGCCATGTCAACGTTGGAAGTCCTCTACATGTTCCCATCCTAACAGAAATACCTACTATCTACTTTGGGTGTTATGGATCCCCAAGATGATCATATAATTATCTTTCATGTTAACAAGTCAAAAAATCCTCCCCTAACTTCATCCATTGCATTTCAAATACTAGCATCAATTAGAAATGCCACTATTCAATGGTGTATCATAGACAAAGGCACCTCCACCCATGTGATGGCTTCTAGTGTTTGGAAGCAAAGTGGTTCTCCTAACCGATCCCCATCCACCATCACTCTTTGGGCATGGGATGGTCATCCTTGACAACCCCTTGGATTATATCGCAACTACCTAGTCACAGTTTCCGGCAAGACTGTCTCTATTGACATTGAAGTCATTGATTCTCCCTTAGACTATAACATCCTTTTGGGTCATAGTTATACCTATGCTATGTCAGCTATTTCATCTGTGGTTCACCGTAAGATGTTCTTTCCCCATAATGGAAATATCATCATTGTTGATCAGTTGATGTACTATGATCCCAAATCCAGGACTTGACCTCATACCAACATCTTCTCTGTAGATAAAAATAAGACTATACCATCCCTCACCAATGTCTCTCCTAGAGTCTAAAAATGTTCCACTTTTCTTGGTGCTTATTATGGTCCACCGCCTACTCCTTCTGAGCCTAGTTCATCTAGTGTTTACATGCTCTAAGCATGATGGGATGCCCACAAACCATATGATATGCCTTCATAGCAGACAACACCTTCACAACCTATTGTTCATAACTCAACCTAGCCTTCCAGTACTACTTTGTAAGGATCATTTCCTTTTGATGCTATCTCTTCTAATCTATTTCCACCTGAAACCATTCCCTCGGGTCTTAACCATCTCGGAGCAGTTCCTCCAAGACATTATCCTTCTGGTCAGATACCATTCTTATTTCCCTCGCCCGAATATTATTCTGCACCTATTATGACTATGTTTAGTTTACCCAACATTACCTTGGGGATCCCAGTTTGGTACATCGATCCTCCAACAAACACTCCACCCAATCAACTCAAACCTTACACTACTTTGACCCTTGTCCAACCTGTTGTTCCTAACCCTTCCTTTGCTTGAGTTCCACAACAACCTCGACATGAACTTACTTCTATTATGAAAGCTTTTGGCGAGGGAGGAAAAGCCCAGAAAAAGGGAACCAAAGACAAGGCACCCCCAATAACTCCATATTCTCCTAAGCCACCAAATCCTATTCCTCCATGTGATTTGTATGATGTTGTTAGTCATGCGACCAATAATTTTCCTGAACTCCCTCATGTCAAGAATGTGGTCTCTGATACCTTCCCTGATTCTAATGTTCCTAAGGTCCATGACAACTTACATGAGTTAGCTAAGAACAATAGATCATTATGCACAAATCATCCATGTGCTTTGTGTGATAATTATGTCCATTATTCTCATCTATATCCCCATCTCGAAGATTTTCATGATACACTTCAAGTGCTTTGTGAATTAGAGGTCACTAGTAGTGAGTCCACCTTTCCTCTACCTATGGATTCTAGTCCCACTCCTACACCAGAACAAGAGGTATTTCAAACACCCATTGTGATCCCTCCCCTTGATGTCGAGATGATAGATAATATTGCTACCATTATCTACTTGTCTTCATCCATGAGATCGAACTCCCTTGATGTCTCCTATTGTGATTGTGTTGAACCTTCTTCGACGAACACCCCAGTGTGAACATCGATATATATTCCATCTACTTTTCATATGTCTTTCATCCTTGACAATGCATATTTGAACCTTGTCTCTCATGAAGATGCCTTAGGTAACTCTTCTCCATCATGTGGTCCCTCTTCCTCCAGTCTGCCCATCTTCCATTTTGATGAAGACATCATGGAAGACATGACCACTCCTGATTATGCTTGGGATGATATGCACCATCATGCATACTTCCTTCCACTTCAAACCGATGAAAAATATGTTGTGGAGTCCAAAGAATTCACCCATGGTGAGGTCAATTAGTTAAACCACCCCTTACTTCGAACCACATCCACCTTGTGGCCATTACATTTCCAAACAATGTTTAGGTAAGGGGGCATCTACTTTTGAGAGTCCTGGAGAAGCCATTCTCCCCAACCCTCTTAGTGCATTTGCTAGTGTTGACTCTAGTACCATTATTCTTCCCCATTTAGAATAACCTTTAGAGTCCTATATCACTTCAGATCTCCATGGGGATTATCCACTTAATCATTCCTCCATCTTACCTCAACAACCCAGTCCCTTAGACATTTTTGCTGTTCAACCACTGTGTTATGTAGGTGAGAATCAATTCCTTATATCCGAATCCACTCTTTGGTATAGTGACACCATGTATGCGAACCCAGAAATTTGGTCCATTTGATTCATATATGCAGTACCAAACAAGATTGGTAATCCACCATTTCCTTTCTCTAACTCTATCTACCCATTTTTCCCATAAGAGGACAACCATAAACAAATGGCGAACCACATCATCAAAATGTATTTGGAGTCTGCTACTCTAAATACATATGGTATGCCCATAACATAGTCCATCTATACATAAAAAATGGGGGGAACACATGCCCCTCCATCTCCTCATCATCCTTTGGAGGATCTCGTGCCCCGAGATGCTTGACTCCATTATTCGAGCACTTGGAACACAATGGCGCTTTACAAACTCCTCCTACTAGGGAGCATCATTCCCACCTTTGCATACTAGATCAATCCCCTCCATCACATATGTTGGGGGGAAATATCCCATGCTTGGGGACATGATGGTTCCCCCCTTATCCACCTTCTCACTTGATTAACACAAGTGTTGGCCTAGACCACAACAATCTAGGTATGGTCAAGTATCCTCTCATTACTTGTATAGTTTATTCTACTAGACTCTCCGGTGAGCCATGTCAGAGTGGGTTCATCAGTTTGTCCACACCTTGAATTCTATGTCCCAAAGCTAGTATGTATAGGATGAAATGAGTAGAATTCATTTTCGTACGACACCCTTGGGAGTACTCAAATAAAATGATTTTGCATCACTGTTCTCTAGGGTTCCTGGAGGGTGGTGTCAAATGTGGAAGGAAAGAAGTGATGGAATATCTGTCAATGGGATTGTGGCATGTACAGTTTAGTGATACAGGTGGGTACATATCCATTATTGATGGAATGGGAAGAAGTATGAAGAATAGCACCAAACAATTGAAGCATACCAAGCCTTTCATTTTATTCAAAGGATTATTTTAAAGCACTAATCAAAGTTGTTTTCTTATGAATCAGATCTATTAAAAAACGATTGGAAAATTTTGTTTGGAAATCAAATATTGTAGATTCTTGATACCATTCTACTCTATGTGATGCCACACTTACCACCTAGTCACCATGTTTGACTTGGTGGGTGGTGCTGATTCTAGACCTTCTCTAGTATTCATTCATGTATTCCTTTCTTCCCTTGATTCTTCACCAGGAACCATCTTTCCAAGAAGCATTAAGGCCATTTTTAGACAAGTAAGGTCACTTACCTGAAAGTCGCAGATCCTGATGCCAACAATATGTTTGTACGCTATGATATCCACAAGATTTAGGGCCTTCTCCTCCTCTCCAAATTCTCCACAACTCACTATGAAAATGAATTGGATTTGGGCGCAAAATTTCCTTTTATAGGAAAACCCTAATTTTTCTGTCGCCCACTGTGACCACACAGTAGCTCCATTTGATGAACCATTAGAACCATTAGAAAGATCTCTCCAAGTTCTATAATGGGTATCTCTTTGTCTTTGGTAATTTGACACTTCAACGGGAAGCCATTTTTCCCATGAGGTCTCACTTTGCCGCATATTAAAATCGAATTTCTTCATTTGAGCCACCCATACTCTGGTACCACTTTAACTTTGCATTGATTGAATCACGTGTTGATTTTTGTCATAAGTAACCATAATTTACTCATGTGTTTATGGTCCCCTCTTGGCCTTTCTCCCCGTGGTAGCATCATTGAGCCACCCTTGTTCAGAGCATCCAAGATGAGTCACCCTTGTATTTATGGAGTCTATTTTTAGTCCCATCGAGTCCTGTTATAGTTTTTCATACGTCATCATGTTACATCTATCCCATTTTTTGGCCTCCATATCTACTGCTCCATATTTTCCGAACCCCCATTTGAGTCATTGACCATTCTCTCCAGAATCGAGTCAATCAGTGCTAGGTCAACCATCCTTATTATTACCTAACAAGGGAAGTCGTAAGTTTTCCACCCTTCTTGTTTCCTTCCATCATCATCCATGGTGTCAGTCCACAAGTCACTCTACTATGATTTCTCGTGTGTTTGTTAAGGATTCCTTATTGCCTTAACTTTGGTGTGCCCTCTTTTGTTGACCTCATCACATTTATTCTAGAATAGTGGTCTATAGAGTGGTGAACCTTGGTTCCATATTCTGTCTTTGTTCGGTGCCTCGAATCAATCAAAGGGAATCACCATTGCCCTTTGACCATAAACATAGATATGTAGTGGAAATAATACTTCATTTCAGTAATGTAAAATATTGAAATATGCTTACAAACAGTAATGGAAATAAACCAACTAGGGCGATGGTAGCTTATCTCTGAGAAGAGATGTGGCGGCTACATGCCTTTGAACTATGTTACAATGAGGCTCGAAGGCCTATTTATTGTTGAGAAACAATGGAAAACCCTTAATGTCCCAAAACCTAACCCTAAAAGATGAATTGCCAAATTGTGGACCCTGTTTGGGTAAATTGGTAGATCAATTTCCCAGGGTCATAACTTTGGCATACAATCTCTGTTTGATGCGTACAATAGCTCGTTAGAAAGATATATTTGAGAACTACCACTTTGGGAAGGGAAACATTAGTCCATGGAGCCATGTTGCCCCCAGATTTCCCAAAAAACATTGTCTAGGGCCTCAGAACGGCTCCGAAAGTTCAGGACCTAAAAAACTGCTAAAAATAGTAAACTGTGCTAGACTTTAGGAAACTAAAAAAACTAAAAGAGATAGTTGTGGGGGTCCAAATGGGATAGGTGGGTGGCCACCAACATCCACTTGGATCAAACTTGAAGAAAGTAGTAGAACCCATATTCTTTTAACTTCGATTGTTTTCAAGAAAATGTCGCGACATTATACTCCAAATAAGCCTCTCAAGATCTTTAAGTAGATGTTTCATTGAATGCTCAAGTTGATGAAGATATTGAGGTACGTATTTGATGAAGATCCTTAAGAAATTTCTTATTTATCTACTTATTTATTCTACGAGCCCTAGCCATATTGAGGTGCATTCACTAGCAAACCCATATAGGGTGTTTACATGGTGTGTTGTGCAAATCATTGGTTATGATTCCATTAATTACACACCAAGATATATTCTTTATATCCTCAATTATTATATACATGAAGGAGCCATATTTAAATGGGCTCATGTTATTTCAAAGGAAATTTCTTACCAATTAGGAAATTAAGAAATTTCCACCAAACAAAGAGGAGGTTCTTCATGGTCTTTTATCTAGTTTATGCTTTGGTATAATGTAATACATTCTAGGATTTGCTTTGATTATGAAATATTGACATAATTAAGACTTGATTCAATTCTAGTATCCAAAATTATAAAGCTCAAGGCCTTATTTTATTTTTATCAAGTTCACAATTATTTTGTCACAAAATTCGGAAGGATGGTTGTTGGTTCCATAGAAAACATATTCTCTCAAGAAGCTTAGAATTTCCTCCTCGAGAAGGGAACAATATTTGAATTCAAGGAGAATTATGTTATAACAAATTATTTGGATATGAAGGAAATTTTTTCCTTCCTTATTTAGTTTGAGATAACTTTTTTGTAGAAGAATTTCCGAGGAAATACAAATCCTTGGATCATTTCTTCTTCTTCTTCTTCTTTTTTGTATCTAGAGGATTTGACAACTAGGTTGGTCTTGTACTTGCAAGACAATGGGTCGATTCCAACCATTTCCACTATGAACTCTAAGCACTTACTTATGCCCCTTTTCAGGAACACATGAATCAGGGGGATTTGAACCTCGAACCTCCTCACACATAACACTTCATTTTCATGGTCATCGCTAGTTGAAATAACCTGTGGGGGTCCTGGGATCATTTATTTGATAAAAAGGAGGAAAAGACAATTTATCTGAATGCCTTTCAAAATTAAATATTAAGAAACATATCTCATTTAAATCAAATTACATCATACTTTGTTTATTTGAAAATGAAGGAGGTTCAATATTATGAGGGTTTCATCCTAGAAGGTATATTTTTATTCCACCTATTCTCTATTGGTTATGGTTCAATGCTTAGTATCTCCCTATAATTGAATGAAGGAGAAATAAACAATAAGAATTTACAAGAAATGTTGAAGTATCTCATGGTAATGAAGTTCGGTAAAAAATAATTCAACATCATAATAACACTCTAATAAGTTCAAAAATATAACATTGGTAAAGAGGACAATATACAACCAATACTATTGTTTGTTCCCCTCATCATTCTCAAATAAGTTCTTCAATTTATCATAGGATTTATGGTAATATTAATATATAGAAGGAAAATGTAGAAGTGTTATTGATGGAGGAGATGGAGATTCTTCTTGATTTCAACTTTAGTGATCACATATTGTCTCAACAAGTTCCAACAAAAGAAAGATACCTCGTGGAGAGAAAGGCTCAAGATATTCAAGAATATGATATAAATTTAAAATACATGAAGATTGATGTGATAACTGGAGTTCTTGAATGGGTAGTGAATCAATTGATCAAAAGCGGGTCTATAGTTGAAGAGTTGGCTCATGATGGATCACATTTTATTGAATAAAAATTAGTCACTTTACATCATGATAAATATAATAAGGAATCAAAGAAATTGAAAATTGAAAAATTAATTTGAAAAACAAAGAAGTCACTCAATAGTGGAACTCAAAAATGTAAATCAAAGGGGTCAAACCCTCAAGAATCCTAGAGTTTCACCAAGCCACTATAGATGATTTATCATATTCAATAATTGTATAAGAAAAGAGAACATAATATTTAAAAGAATGGTAAATCGGTTAGAGGCTACTTTATTTCCAACACCATTATTTGTGGAACCACTATCCATTGTGAAACCTAATGAGTTTCTTGAAGAAACAAATGAGTCAAGATCAAGAATAAAAAAGAAATTTGATATTATTAAGTGGCATGAGGAAATATGTTGTGGAAAACATCAACGAATGGTTCACTCTAATTTTTTAATCCTATGAATTGGTTATAAAATTGATTAGCATTACCAGTAGAATTTTATCTTTTATAGAATACTTACAAAGGGATTTGGACAGTGATGAACAACTTATAAAGATGTTGTGAGTAATTTTTTTCCTAGAGTTTCAAATCTGAATTAACTTAACAAGAAATTAAAAAACATTCCATCCAAGATAGACTTGAAAAATGATAAGCATGTTGGCTAGAGAGAGTTAATACACTTCATCATATGATTATTACTATGGTACCATTAAATAAAAAGAAGTGAATTATTCTATGGTAAAAGACATTGATGGCCCACCTTTCATAATGTATGTGATTTTATTAACTAAGGACCAAATGCAAGCACAATCATATATATTTAGGGTCTCATGGGTCAATGATTTTAATAACCTTACCAACTTTTCCGAAGAAGAAATTGAATGATGAATGGTTCGTTTTGTTAGCAAAATTGAAGTTCAAACAATTATTATTCACCAGATTGGATTCAAAATAAATACAATTAAGGAATAATTTGTCATCCAAGTCAAGCATGATATGACAAGAGCACCCTTACGAGAATATTTTTATGAATGGCTTAAAGATGCTTCACTTAAAATATTTGATACAAAATGATTCTCAAAGATCAAAGAAATGGTTGCACTAGTAAGGATTCTTTCAAAGGATCAATATTTAGAGAGACTCCAAATGGCAAAGAAGATATAATTTTTGCCAACATAGTAAGAAAAGATACTTTCTCTAAAACATCCACACATTCCAGCTAGCAGTCACTCAAAATTTCATAGTCTTTTTTAGTGTTAAATGCCAATTTCTAACTGTATTTTCTTCTTTATTTTAGGTATTTTCCTTTCTTATATATGGTCTACGATAGCCCCATCCTATTCTATTTGGAAAATTGATTTTATTTTCATGACTATCGTGAACATTCATTTCACACACATTATCTTTTGAATATTTAAGGCTCCATGGACAACTCCCATGAGCTCATAGCTAGTTTATTCTCTGATTTTGAATTTAAACCATGAGATTTCAAGGGTTTGATTCCTTTTAATCCTTACAAGTTAAATAAAATGATAATTTAAGTTCTTTATAATTGTGGTTCATTTCATTTCATATATCCAAATGCCGTGTCATGATTTACATTTTACTATGTTGGAAATAATTTTTCATAAATTTGTAACTTCTAATTTTATTCTATTAAATCATGTATTATAGATTGCATTGCCAAAATTCATTTCTATATTTAATCTTTACCCTATCTCAATAATTTTGTATTTATTTCTACATTTTAGAAGAGATGAGTACCACCTCCTTAAAAATGAAGAGAGAATTTGTTATGAAACCAGCTCACAAAAAGATAGAAAAGAGAGATCAACGCCTTAGAATTCAGCCTCTTGGAGGGGGAAACCTCCTTTACATTACACAAATGAGCAATTATTGGATGATACAAATGAAAAGACCTCCTTTCTATATATAGGAGTCTAAGGGGTCATAATATAATCAGAGCCGACATAACAATAATAATGTAGGGGCACAATAATAACAATAGTGGGCTTCTATGGGGAACAATAGTAACAATATGGGCACTACATGGGTACATCAATATAATAAGTGGGTTGTACTAATAACAATAAGGGGTTACACTAGTAGTATAGGGGCCTAACATGCCCCTCTCCTTCAAAAAGCATTGTCCTCAACGCTTGAGTAGTTCTTGATGCTTCTGTATAAAATTCTTGTCCTCCCATGTGGAATATTTAGCGGGTAAGTTCTTCCACTTGATGAGATAATCTAAAATTGGTCGATTTCGTAGCTGTCGGGTTCTTTTTTCTGTGACTGCTCCAGGTTCCAATATGATTTTTCCTTCCTCTTCAAATTCTGGCAATATTGTTTGAATTGGGATCTTTTGTAACTTTTGAATAAGTGGCCATACTTATTTGTCCTTCTTCCATTCATCCCTTGCTTCGTTTATCCAATCTGGTTGGATAATAGAAATAGCACAAAACAATGCTTCCACATCCTCATCCTTGAAGAGTCTTCTCATTCGGTAAGGTTGCCATTTTTTAAGTGCATGTAGCATTGCCAACATTTCCTTCTCATAAATAGCTTGCTTGAGATGTAGCAGTAAAAATACCCAATCACCTACATCAAAACATTTTTCACTACGATGTTGATCTACCTGTTGTTTCGTTTGATTTTGCACCGAAGTGGCGTTATCCTTTAAAAGTTGGAGAACTTATTGTTGATGCTCGATGTGATCTTTCACTGCTTGAACCTTTTTCTTCTTGATATGTCCTTTTATCTTTAGAGTTTGAGGAGTGGTAATTTCTTCCATTCCTTTACAAGATATGGTCGAATTCATTTCTTGATGCTTGATGTGATCTTTCACTTCTTGAACATTTTTCTTCTTGATATGTCCTTCTACCTTGATAGTTTGAGGAGTGGTAATTTCGACCAATGAATTACAAGATATGGTTGGATTCATTTCTTCTTTCTCGATGTGATATTTCACTTCTTTCACCTTTTTCTTCTTGATATGTCCTTCTATTTTGAGAGTTTGAGGAGTGGTAATTCCTGCCAATGCTTTACAAGATATGGTCTGATTCATTTCTTCTTTCTCTGGGGTGAGGTCTTGGCGTATATCTTCTTCTTTTGATGTTTCTTGATCCTTTTCTTCCTCCTCTTCATATTCTATGTAAAATAATTTTTTCTCAGCACACTTATGACCTTTAGTTCATTTGCTATCACAATTGTAACAAAGCCTTTTTTCTCTTTTTTCTTCCAATTGTTGTGGTGTAACCCTTGTAGGTTGTGGGGAAGGCTAGGAGAAACAACACTTCCATCTTTATAGTTGTGAAGGGTATGCTTCCTGGTTTCCATAATTTTGCTTTCCACTATGTCACAAAGCCCTTTTACTCTTTCCAATTGTTTTGGTGTTGCTCTAAAGAAGGTGTCGCTCTTTGTATCCTCATAATGTGCCATCATTTCCTCCATGAAAATTGACCATGTAACAAGTTGTTTACGAGAACAAAGCCCTTCATACCATAAAAATTGATCCAGTTCTAAATATGAAGATGCAATACATACCTTTTGTAACAGTGGTACACCATGTAGATTAAAATATTGCTCTATCTGAAGTATCCAATTTACCGGATCCTTGCCATCAAACTTCCTCATCTTGCTTTTTCTTGATTTTAGGAGCTCAATCTTGAAACGAATGTAACTCTGTACTTTCGGATCTTTAAGTTCTGAAATTGTGACTTCTAGTAGCCCTCTGTGTCCTCTTTCCAATGCCACCAATCTGATCCAAATTGGGTTCTTCAAGAAAGAGTTATGCACAATCTGCCAAGATGACCTGATTATAGACCTTTCCAGAAGAGCGAACTTGTATGAAGTGCCACGTGTCACTGTTTTGACCCTTGGCTCTGAAAAATATATACAAGAAACTAAAGTCTATCTTCTTTTTGTATCTTCTGACGAAATTTCAATCTGATGATCAGAGAGAAAGTTATGACGATTTTCCCCAGGTCACCTGTTTGGAATGTAATTTAGGAGTCTACCAAAATACCAACTTCCTCAGATCATATCTCCACAATTATAGCGCGAAAAGCTCTTAAATTTTGACCCGAGGTTTAGCGTGATTTATTCTCAAATGGGTTTTTTTTAGCTTCTGAAATGTCGCAGAAAAAACGTTATAGTGAAAATTCCATGATGACCTATTTGGAGTAGCGAAACCCTAGAATCCAAAGCTCTGATACCAAATGTTATGAAACCAGCTCACAAAATGATAGAAAAGAGAGATCAACGCCTTAGAATTCAGCCTCTTCGAGGGGGAAACCTCCTTTAAATTACATAAATGAGCAATTCTTGGATGATACAAATGAAAAGACCTCCTTTCTATATATAGGAGTCTAAGGGGTCATAACACAATCAGAGCCGACATAACAATAATAATGTAGGGGCACAATAATAACAATAGTGGGCTTCTAGGGGCACAATAGTAACAAAATTGGGCACTACATGGGTACATCAATATAATAAGTGGGTTGTACTAATAACAATAAGGGGTTACACTAGTAGTATAGGGGCCTAACAGAATTATTAGCGCCATAATACACCATCCCTAAGAAATTTTATCCAAGACTTCCCAAAGCTAAAGATGTCCCAAGAACATTCCTAGTTCAAGGTCCAACTACTATCAAAGGTGAGGTACAAGGGCTGGTCCACAAAGTACTAATGGCTAAAAACCCCACCGTGTGGGCACCAACAATTGGAAACAATAGTTGGACAGATGTGTGGAGACTTGTGATCCTGCAAATCCAATGGCAGACATGCTAGGTGATCCAACATCCCACGAAACTCCACATCATGAACCTTCCCGAGTGTTAACCTAGCCAAATTGTGCGAAGGAAGCCATGTGGCGCCATCCTCTTCCTCTCGCATTGTTAACAAATTTTCAAATGATAGTTGTGGGGGCTTGTGGAGGGTGATACACTGGCCTCCACGCATCCGACCACATCCGCCTACCATGCAGCGTCACCATACCATATCACCCAACTTTCCAATTCGACCCACTCACCACGTAGATCGTTCCATGTCGGCATCCTACCATGTTAGCTCTCGTCACATGAGCCAACCCTTCTAATGCTGATATTAACATGACGTAAGCCCAAATTTTATGCCCAATGAAGTCTTGACATGTGTCAGGCCAATTTTTTATAGAAATAACTAGGGCCCATTTTATCGCTATTATGTCTTATTCACCCAAGTCAATTGTTGCATCTGTAAGCTAAATTTGTCACGACAAGTGATTAAATTTCTATTAGAAGGACATATATTCATGTAATTCGTCCATAATGAAAAACTTAAAAACAATACATTTCAATTGACAACAATATATTATCTCTATATTTTAATTCATTTTCTATCAAATTTGATCATTGCTTGCTTGCCCCATGTGCTTTCTACTTCTGAAATCAGTTCTCAATGATTTTAATAGATTGTCCCTACAATAAATTGAATTAAGGTTAATGAATTTTTAATGGATTATGATAGTAATTTATTTGTAACTTACCAATTCAATTCAATATTATCAATGCCCGTTTATTCAATGTTATATATTAATATAAAATAGTTAATTTCTCCTCTTATTACATGAATAAATGTAAACTATAAAATAATAAAGAAACACCAAGCAACCAGATAATGTAAACCGTTACAATCAGATTATTATGGTATGTTTTTTAAGCTACACACTCAATGCTTCAATTACTATCACATGACTAATCCATGGCCACATTCAGGATCCCAATCACTATCACTATCATATCACTCCAATAATGATATCAAGATTTAATTCATGGTGAATTGACTTCAAAAGGGGAAAAGGAGGGGATTTTAAAAGTTATGCATACTTTCGATGAAGTAAGAAAGCAAAGGGCATAGGAGATTACCTCATGATAAGTTAGAAAAAGCTTCTACATTGTATTATAACTAGGTATATGAAATTACTCTATGATTGGTTGGAGAAGGTTCATGGATAATGGATCACTTAATATAGAAGGTGTAAATATTTTGATTTAATGTGTAAATAAAACATAAAGGCTAGGTGATTTTCTATTTTTCTTGGAACTAACATGATTATATTCTTGATAAGATGTTGGTGTTTCCTCATTTAAATTATATTTCTGAATGTATAAATAGATTTAGCCTATTGAAGAACTCTATAGCTTAGATTTAGCAACCTAAAATTATAATTATCTCAATTTCTATCCCGACTTAACCCAAAATTCACTTTAAAATGTACTAGGAAAATCTCGGAGAAGTCACCTCGTTAAAGCACTACAAACATGAATATGATATTGTGTCATCACAAACTCAAAGGAATTTAGTGTGTGAAAAGAACATTTAGTGAAGGGTTAGGTTCACTGTTTAAACAAATATTTCGGAAAGAATTTAATGGGTTCTTTGGGGCTAGGTAGTAGGAAAGGTTGTTTCTAATTGGCTGGATGGTAAATTCAATCTAACCATTTTGGAGAAATGCAAGTGGAAAAAGACTAGAGATCTCTAATTCAACTTAGCTACAAATCTCTAATTCAACTTAAGCTCCAACTTAGTTGAAGGTTGAAAGTATTTACTAATTTATTTTCAGGTTCATTCCACAACTAAAGATCTCTCTATTTCAACTTAGCTAAAAATCATCTAAAGTTTGAAAGTATTTCCTAATTTGTTTCTATTTCCATTCTAGGAAATTTAACATTTATGCTATCTTGTTATAAAATTTTCTTTATTAAAACTATATTACATGTTGTTTATTTATATGCCATACATGGGTGTATTTATATGCTTCTTTAAAAACTAGAGTTAAAAAATATAAAAAAAATAAAATTAAAATGATAGACACGACTTTATTCTAGTAAATTTAACACTTATGATGTCTTGTTAATTTCGTGTTTGAAAGTATTTCCTAATTTATTTATGTTTTCATTCGAAGAAATTTAACACTTATGTTTCCTTGTTATAAAATTTGCTTACTAAAAATATAATACATGTTTTCCATTTATATACCATACATGAGTTTATTTATATGCTTCTTTAAAAACTAGAATTAATAAAGGAAAAAAAAATAAAAATAAAAAATGATAGACCCGGTAATTAAAATGAAAAATGATAGACTTTGTTATAAAATTTGCATATTAAAATTATGATACATGTTGTTAAATTATCTATTTATATGCTTTTTTAAAAACGAGAGCTAACAATGGAAAACAAATTAACATGAAAATGATAGACCCAATTTTATTTAGTGTAGTTGATTACAGTGTTAAATCCATGGGTAAGGGACAAAACATACGGTGAGGGGCCATATTATACATAAAATTACTGTGTAATGAAACTATTAGGCCTTGGGTAAGGGACAAAACATACAGTGAGTGAGTGGCTATATTGCACCAAAAATTACTATGTAAAATTATTGATTTTTGCATAGAATTTAAATTAATGTGAACAAAACAGTGGGTGAGGATTTATGTTAATGTGAAAGAAACAACAATTGGTGAGGGGTTATATTTTATAGAAATAGGAAGCACAAGAAAACTCTTTGTTGTAAAGTCTGTGGGATAATTTTTTTTTTTTTTTTCTCTATAGCTAGTGTCATTCATTTCATTTTTCTCTGTTTCTACTTCTCTACTTAGTTTATGCCCTGGTTTATAAATGATTCTAATAGATATGAAAACAAAATTCCATGTCGGCTGTTAAAAGATGAGTACAAAGAAACTATACATTAAAAAGAACATCCCAACATTGCAAGCAATCAATTACAAATGTTGAAGACATGAGAAAAATGAAAACCTTTTAATGCTAAAGCAAAGCATAGGTTTGGAACATTTGCTTGGCTTTGGACCTCCTAGTTGATGGAAAGTAACCACGATGTTAGCAGCATCACAAAGCTTACAATGGTCGGTCCCTTTGACATTCACTCCAACAACCATTGGTTTTGAACAACTGCTGGTCTTGAATCTTGATACTAACAAATGGGTGTTGGATGCCAAATTCTGCCCCAAAATCCAACTCCCAATTGGATGCAATACCAAAGGTTCGAGACCTAAACCACCCATTGTATATGGTTTATTTCCTATGTTATTTTGGTATCAGGATGACATTGAATTTGTGAGCGATGTTCACCTGAAACTTCACATCAATTGTAAGTGCATGCAGGAAAACGATACAATGGCAATTGAAGAGGATTTATTGTTGTTTGAAATTTGTGCTATGCAATCCATTTCTTAGTCGCTGCAGAGTACAATAATTAATTACAATATCATATGAAGATTGAAGCCCTTGCACCATCATTGTAATATCCACATAATGAATTTAAGTTGTCTTCAAACTAATTGTCAAGAAACCAACTGTTGAAATGATGATTGTACTTTGTACATCACTAATTTTAGATACAAGGACAAGGAAACCTGCACCAGGGTCTAGGCCCAGCCTCTAGGGATATTTAGGAATATCTAGTAAATTATATTGTAGCCCTTCAAAGGGAATTTTCTAATAATATCTATTTTTTTAAAAACCAGTAAAGATAAAAAATTACATTTTTTCAACGCTTAATTTTAACTGGAAACTTCTGGGACGTGCTACAATCCTCTTGACAGGCTATGGTGGGTTGAATTTTGAACCATGATTGTGACAATTTCAAGCCTAAACTCAAGCATTTGAACCACTAATTCACATTCATTCCTTGAATTTCACATGCTAAAGCCCTTGCTCTGTCTAAATTTGCAAGAATTTGAATTCAAATAAAAACCCTAGCTCCCCCTCACAAAAAGTGCACACCTCGCTTGAAAAATACCTTATTTAGAAAATAGACTCTTAATTTTTATCCAATTAGTCTTCTATGGGCTATGACAAGCTAAATTCACCTTAGAATTCACCAAATTCGAGCTCAAACTGCTCAAAGCCCCTTAATTCAACATTTCGTGTGCTAGCCACCCAACTCAACAAATTTGAATAATATTCCATCCACCTCACTAACCAATCCTTTCAAGAAATGTGGTAATTGTACATTGGCTATCTTGTCATACTTGAAAATCTCACCTTTGTCATTTTTCGCATTCCACCTCAGTCAATTAGTTCCCTTGTCAATGAATCCCACTTTCTTAATAGCCACCTCATATGCTCCAAGCTCTGTTGATGTCCCAATGCTTGAGAAATCCAAGATCCTAATTTCTATGATGGTGATGAAAATGTCGAGGACCCACTTATAACTACCTATAACATGAGAAGGATATCTGTTGGGTACAAAGTACCAGTGATATAATAGGAGACCACAACAATTTATCCACATCAAAATCGGTCCTAGTGATGGTTCCACAAGTGTATCACTTTCCGAGAATGGTATCTTGGTGTGTTCGTAGATATTTTCCATATAAGAGAATTACCATCTCTTCACGAGTAGACAAGGCAGTAATCAAAGTAATATCAGATGCCATTTTAGACATGCTATCATTTCCATACAAAATAGATATGTAAAATCTAGAAAAAGAGGTACATGAAGGACAATAGAGGGCCCTTTCTTCGGAGCCGAATTAGCAAAAGGTATATGGATATGTCAAAGAAATAGTTGTTTCCCCTTCTGGGCCTCCTCCCTATTCCATCATGGCATTTGATTCTATGCCCATGTTGTCTTTTTTTATGGTTTCCCAAGTCCTTGGTCTAAATACAAATGTCTAAATAATTGAAATGATATTAGGTTTATTAGTCACCTTGTGTCACCTAGCCACTAAGGCTTGTAGAAAATTTGTTTTTCCAAAGTTTTCGTCTAACGATATTCACTCCCAACTAATAGAATTTCAAGAAGGAAGGTCCTTTTGATACCAATAGTACATGGTCCACTTATTCATTCACCATAATTATTCTCACCTTGAACACCTAAAGCCCAATATGAAGGATGAAAATAATGCTCTACTACTTGTCTATGAGTGGTTAACCATGGTTAGAAAGCCAAAAAATGACCAGGGATTTTTTCAAATATGTGTTGTCTTTCATGTCAATTGTTTATACTCTATTGCATGGTCAACCTTTACCCATAGTTCCTCAGGAAGAAGTTATAATTCACTCCTGATACTAGAATAGGAGATTGGTACTTTTTCCAAGAGTACACAATCATCAGAGTTTATGGATTCAAAGGAAAACCTTACCAATTACCATCATTCTTGACTCCCCACATATTTGCATTAGTGTACATTAGATAGAGGTTCAACATAGATAATGTGCATTTTACTTCCAAGAAGGAAGTTGTAACATTCCACTTCCCTCATGAGGTAGGCCCACTTGTGGTCAATTTAAGGAATGCCTTAGAGCTGTTAGAGAAAATATTGCAAATTTTTTTATTTCCCACAAGTAGGAGCATGGAGGTACAATGCTCATAGCATCATTTATGAGATGATAAAGGATAAATACCAAGAAAACCACAAGCATGACTCAAATCCCATAGTGGGGGATTGTGTTAATAAATCTACTTGGGAGGAATTTAAAGAAATATTGCATCCATTTGCGTCAAGTACTTCCCAACTCTTGGGAAAGAAGAGAGCCACTTCAAAACACATGGATATAAATCAAGGGTAGGAGCCTAGCTCCAAGGAAGCCAAGGGTGAAGAAGTGGAAGAAGATGAAGAGATAGAGTTACGAGTACTAGTGTTTTATAACAGTTATCCCCTTGTAGGGGAAAGACATTGTAAATATGTATGTAGATCATTTTGAAATCTTGTTCATGCTAAAAAACCTCTTCAAAGAGAAGGAAAAAGTGGATTATGATCCAATCACTAGCCTGGATGTATCCATCTTGGATGCACAAGCATGTGATATTCCACTTGGAAAGGAGTGGAAAGGTTTTATGGACCTATATAAATTAGCCATTCAAAAGGAACTCGTATAACCTTATTTTGGAGGAGCAGTGCCAAAACTATCTACCGTGGAGGTAGGTTCTAGCTCTACGCCAACCTAAAAAAAACAATAGGCACTACCAAGACTACAACCACAGGTGCCAGCACAGCAAAGGCACCCCCCACCAGCAACCTAGCCAAGGTAATGCACACCCTTCAGCTAGTGCACGAAGAAGAGAGAGAAAGTAGTCCAGTGAATGAGGAAGGGAGAGATAAGCCCACTACAACTGGAACTTTTATGGAAACTTCTAAATGACGTTAGTTACAAAACAACTGAAAATTTTGTAAAGATTCCTAAGTGTTAATGAATACCACTAATGGTTTAGGGTTAGGGTGATTGAGTATTGAGACCCTATATATAGGCCTCATTTTGATGAAATTCAAAAAAATATTTTTCTGATATAGGGGAAGCTTTGTCCATTTATTTATTTTATTATTTATTTATATTTTTAATTTTCAATTTATATTTTATTTATTTTAATTTATTATTATTTATTTATTATTTATTTTATTTATTTATTTATGATTTATTATTTATTATTATTATTATTATTTTTTGATTTTTTATTTTGATTTTTATTTTTTTTTAATTTTTTAATATTTATTTATTTATTTATTTATTTTTCTTTTTTTCTGGAAATTGTTAGGATTTTTGAAGTTATTATGAGGAGGAATTTTGAAGTATGTCTTGGGTTGTAAGTGCTTCTCTCCATGTACCTCGGAAAACCCACCTTGTAATTTGAGTTTTGCACAATATTAATACAATTGCATATATTTTTCATGGTTGATCATGTTGTAAACTTGATTTTGTATGGAATGCAGATGTAATTGTGTGAATTTAAGATAATTCTAAATATGTAAGACTGTTTTCTTAAATTTTTGTGGGATTTATCAAAATTATCAAGAGTATATTTTTCATTTTGGTAGATTTTATATGGGTTGAAATTAAAATGCATAAATTCAAATTATTGTGTTTTTATTGCAACTGGATTCTTAGTTGCTCAGTTGTTTCTTAGAAACCAGTAGGCTAAGAATGAATCCTTAATTTATCATCTTGGCTTGCTGAAATATATTCTCCATATTCTCCATTTTCTTCTTAAAACCCTCATCGTTCTTATGTCAAACCTAAGGCATACGGATGCTCCAACCTGAAAAAATGTGGAAACTATGCCCAACAACACTTTTATAAATTGTTTTTAATTCCTTATCTGAATTCTTAGACTAAGCTAAAATCATAAAGCATAAATTAAAAATATGATTTGGCTAGCCAAATTTTCCACATTATATCTTCTATTTTCTTGTTAATAATTCATGTTAAAGCTAGGGTGTATGAATGCTCATATTTGAAAATACATAGAAAATTACTAGTAGAACTAAGAGTAAATTTCACTCTTTTGTGCATCATTTTACGACCAAGAAACAACATTCATAATGAAAAGAGTACAAAACCTCATTTAATTGTTGACATCTACTCCCTATATCTTATATTTTCTTGATTAAAACCCTACACCAAAACCATAGTGCATGAATGCTTGAACTTGATGAATATGCAAAAATATGTTTAGTAGAATTAAAATAAAATTTGGTGTGTTTACACAAATTTTTCATCTTGAAATTAAACCACAAAAAAAAAAGACTTAGATGTTCCCAAGCTCTAGATTATAGCACAACATAGTGTGACTCTGGGGCCCCAACATCTCATGGCACCATTTTCAAGGAATGATTGGAACCGTTTCCTCGGGAGAAATGGCACTCTCATCAGATTTTGTGGGTGGGAAAAATATAATTTCTAAGTTGTGCATCCCACCTTATGAATCCATTGTCCATAATGCACCCATTTCCAAAAATAGTGATCACTACCACCCTCAATACAAACATTAAAATGAGACTTTAGGATCCTAGTACACATCACTCCTTTCCTTATTAACTCATTGCTACATTCTAGCTTCTACAAGGAGACACACTCGGAGAAACCCAAACCAAAATCTCACATTGCAAGTTTTAAATCCTAATTGTTTTGTATACACTTACAAATAATGAAACAAATATCTATATGAAGAAACCTCAAAGAATCACACGACAAATTCTACATCTTAGCCTTGTCTTATCGTGATTTCTCCACTCAGTCATTCAGTGATTATCTAGACCAGTATATCTTCCTTGCAACCAATACACAAAAACTTAAGGGTTGGACAATGCTCCTCACACATTAGAAACTTTGATCTCATCCACACGCTGCCTAACTTTGGAAACCATAGAGAAAATAACGACTCCAATATCACCTGCTATTCTGCAACACATTATGGCTGAGAAAAGGGAAGCCTCATAGTCAACAAAACCAACATAACCAACCATTGGGATGGGTAGTTTCTCGATATGCACCCTTGGCTCTATGTCAGATCTTACATGACATGCCTGAGAATTATTTGAAACTTGTACCCAGATTTAGTGGTGAAAGGAAAACAACAGTCAAAGAACATATCAACACATTCCAATATTTCACTAACAACTTTATGGTGGAGGATGAAGATGTGGTCATGAGACTATTCATACAAACCCTAGAAAGAGACGTGCATGAATGGTTTCGTACTCTTCCCCCTAACTCTCTACACTCGTAAGATGACTTAGAGAGAACATTCCACACCCAGTGGGTTGAGAAGAAACACTTCCAATACTACCTCACTAAATTTTCAGGAGTTAAAAAGAATCAGGGGAATTTTTAGGTCTAAAATGGCATCCTAAGGGAATTATGAAATAACAGTGTAAATAATAAAATAATATTAGATTACATCATCAAATTTTAGAGGGAAAAAGGAAAAAAATATTTTTTCAACTCATATTTTCAACTTATCCCCCTATGGGTTTACTCAAATTTTGAGCAACAACATTCGTTGGATGCAGAATTTGATTTCTCATCCAAGCAGTATCCATGTTGCATACTTTCAATGAACCCTACTACATGAAAAATGAGAAATACATGAAAAATTTGAATGCAATCATGTTTTTTACTGTATTTCTCATTTTTGTGTAGCAAGGTCCATCGAAAGTATGCAACATGGGTACTCCTTAGATGAGGAATCAAATTTTGCATCCAATGAGTACTCCACTCAAAATTTGAGTAAAACCTTGGGGAGATAAGTTAAAAATATGAGTTGAAAAAGTTATTTTATTATTTTTTAAACTTTTTACTTTTTTACTTCAAAAATGGTGAATCATCCCCCATGGTTGACATCATAATCTTGAATCCTATTGGTTCTTATAAAGTTTATTTTGGTTGTACATTTTTCTTAGGAGGCCCATTTTAGACCTCAAAATTCCCCTAATGAAACGCTTTGAGAATGTAGAAGAGTTCACTAAAAAATTCAACAAGTTATATAACAAAATATCAAATAAAATCAAACCTATGCCTACTAGTACTATGGTGAATTATGATGAAACTTTTGAACCTAATTTCTCTATCATGATGAGAGGGAGAATACCTAGAACCTTGGAAGACATGCAATCTGATGTAGTTGAAATAGAATGGAACTTAACTGTTGTAGGGAAACTATGAAACTACATATGACAACTACGGCGTTGAGAAAGATAAGGGAGAAACAAATATAAAGGAAATAAGACGTTAAAAGATGACCCTAACCATCACACATACAATAAAGACACATCAAAAGTGATGATTGAAGAAATGATTAGGTTTATAGGGAATCTATCCAATAATATGGTGAAACTTGAACAAGAAGGATTAATCAAGAACCAAACACAACAACCCCAAAATCCCACTTTTATTCGTAGGCCATTAAATCCTCAATAGGTGAATAAAGAAAGGAGGATCAAGGATCAACCAATACAATCTCCCATGAGAAGGGATTTGAATCTTCAAATAGATGATTTTTCTAACAAATTTGTCCAAGATGAAAACATAAATTGGGTAGGATACCAAAACCTCACTTTCTATATCATAGAAGATGACTACACAAACTCTCTAATGTTGCAAGATGCCTACAATTCACACGAAGATTACAAGATTCTTTACTCTCAATATCATTGAATCACACACATAGTAATGAAAGAACTTAGGAGGAAATGTGACTTACATCCCAAGCCAAGTAGATCTTCTAGGGTGGGGTGTTAGGCTAAAAATTCCACGTGTTTACTCGACTCAGAACTAGTCCCTAATACAAGTTAACTACCTCCTGAAAATTTGAAGAAAACACAAAGGCCCTGACATTTAAAAGGGAAAACCAATCAGGATTCCCATCTGGACCAGAGTTAGGAAATGAATAAATGATAGAATCCTATACCATCTCAACCATGAATTCAACCAATTAATCAGGTTGAAAGAAACACACCCCTGTTTTTCAACTTGGAAAAAGAACTAAGTAAGATAAGGGTCACAATACCTCTATTAGAATTGGCCCATAATCCAATATAACAACCCAACAAACAAAATATCAAAAATCCTACTTAGACAATTTATCATAACAACACCTTGAATATTCAAGAAGATTGTCCTACCGTAGAGTGTAGACCACATGTAGAAGAGAAAGACAATGATAGTCCCCCATTCTACATCACCCTTAAAATCCTTACTAAACTTCTTCACAATTGCATGTTAGATTTAGGATCATCTCATAATCTCATGCTTAATTTAGTCATGGTGGAGCTAGGATTGAACATTACCAAACCATATCATTATCTTTACTAATTTGATTCTATGTGTAAAATTATTTGGTCTCCTCAAGGATTTAGTGGTATCTCTTACCAAAATAATAGAGAAGAGCATGGTTATGGACATAGTAGTCAATGATATCCTAACTTCCTGTGGACTTTTATTTTCCAAATTTTGGGATGGAAAATTGGGAGGAACCTTGTAGATGGATCTATCCTATGAAACCATACCTATTTTTAGGGGTCAAGAGATGATACTATATAGGGAAGCTAAACTCCTATATGTTATGAGGGACAATAAGATATCCAAGAATATTTTAGTATATACCATAGAGGAATCCATGGGTTGTTACAACCTATTCATGGACCCTTAAGAAATAGAAGAAGTGGATTAAGCCTATGCAAAGATTGGGCAACAACAAGAACAAAATATAGTTTGGAAGTTGTTCTTTGATGGAGCATGCTCTAGAGAAGGAACAGGGGAAGGAGTAAACTTAGTACCCTTGTGGTCCCTGACATTCCCCTATCACTTAAACTAGAGTTTGATGCCATAGACAATGTTTCCAAATACGAGGAATGAATTCTAGGTTTAGAAACAACAAGGAATATGGGAGTTAAAAATATATCACTACCAAACACCCTAGAATGAGGTCCTATCGAAATGAGGTATGGGATATTATTGAAAATTACTTTGATGTGTTTAACATTATAGCTATACACAGTGAAGGAAATCAATAGATCGATGCATTGGAAACAATAACTAGCACATTCAAGCAACCTCCTGTGCTGAAAATGAAATATGAAGTAGAGATGAGATACAAGCCTTCTATACCAAATAACATCAAGAATTGGAAATTTTTTAGGACGATGAATAATTAAATAAATTCTTGTATTTAGTGGATGAGTTTTCAACCATTAACATAGATCATGAAGATCAATCCCTTGAATTGGATGAACAAGAGCTTGAATCATAGGAAGACGGCCCCAACTTGCTCAACCAAATTGGATGGCACGAATTGATACAACTAAAGAAAAAAATTATCCAAAAGGCACCAGTCCCTATGGAATAAATATTTGATCACAATGATGTTTCTACCAGACCCATTTTCCAGTCGGTGGTTGAGAACATGGAAGAACACAAACTAGGCATCGAAGAGAACCCACAAAAGGTAAATATTGCCAAATATTTGGAACCCACTTGCAAAATGAGGTATGTGGAGTTTTTAAGAAATTCAAAGATTTTTTTGCATGGAGTTATGAATATTTGAGAATGTATGATACTTCTATTATACAACATAGAATTCCCTTGAAATAGATGTCTAAACCTTTTATGAAGAAACTATGGAGATTCAATCGAATTCTTCTTCATATAATTGAGAAGGAGATCAGGAAGCTACTAGATGGGAAAATCATTGTGCCATTGAGATGCTCTGAGTGGGTAGAAAATATGGTGTTTGTCATAAAGAAGAACTGATATATAAATTTATGTGTGGATTTCAGAAACTTGAAGAGGTGCTTGTTAAAGGAAAATTAATAACTCCCAAAGATGGATAATTTGTTATAGAAGGTGGTAGTTGCATCCCATATATCCACGTTGGATGGGTTCTTAGGGTAGAATTAGATATAAATGCATGAGGAAGACAAGAAGAAGACTGCTTTCACCACACCATGGCGAACATTTATGTATGATAAAATGCCATTTGGTTTGATGAATGTGAGAGTGACATTTCAAAGGGCTACAGACATCGCTTTTGTAGGAGAGATGGACAAGTTGATATTTATCTACTTGGATGACATGACAGAGTTCTCCAAGTCAGATGAAGAAATTTTGTATAACTTGAGGAAAGAATTTTTGAAGTGTAGAAAGTTTAGCTTTTCATTAAATCCCAAGAAATCATTATTTTCTTTACAAGAAGGAAAATTGTTGGGACACATAGTCTCTAAAGATGGTGTTAAGATTGATCTAGAAAGTGTGGAGGCGATATTGAAGATCAGTTTACCCTGGAATAAAAAGAAAGTTTAGTCATTTTTGGGAAACATAAATTTTCTGCACATATTCATCGTAAATTTTCTAGAGATACTCAAGTATATAACATAGATGCTAAAAAATAACAATGACTTGAGATGGACAATTGAAGCCCACATATATTTTGAGAAAATCAAGAAAGATATATGAAAGCCTTGGTCTTGGAAAGCCCATATTTTTCAAAGGAATTCTAGATTTTTTTCTTTTGCATTTTAACACACAATCACAACAGTGCTATTAAACCATAATCAAGAAGGGTATGAGAAACCCATATCATTTTCCATTCATACATTGAGAGATGTAGAATTGAAATATATCATTCTAGAGAAATAGGCATATGCCATGGTGAATGCATTTAAGGCTTTTAGAGAATATGTACTACATTCGAAAGTGATAGCATATGTAGCATTGATAATAATAAAGGATATTCTCATGTAACCTGATAGTTATGGCATATGAAGGAAATGGACGACCAAGCCTCAAGAGTATGTTATGGAGATCAAACCTACAAATCTCATGAAAGGTGAAGGATCCATTAAGCTCCTCATTGAGTGAAACAATATAATACTTGATATGTGCACCAATGAAAATATTTTCAACATCTATGGAGAGCAAAATACACAAGAATCTCCTTCTACAAATGACGATAATCCACAAGAACCACTTGTTATAGTAGGAAGGAATCCACAATAACCCTTCCCATCGAAAGTAAGGAATCCAAAAGTACCCTTCCTGATCTACCTTTCAGAGTTTCACAATTTCATTTGGTATCAGGACATAATATTCTTCTTGCAAAACTTACATTGTCCTCCCAAGATGCCCAAATCCAAATGTAGATGCTTGAAATTGAAGGTAATCAAGCATTGAATCTTAGATGAAGTCTTGTACTGAAAATATTCTATCGACATTATCCTTACATGTGTCGCTAAGGATCAAACATAGGAGATCATTTCAGAATTTTACCATGGAATATGTGGAGGTCATCAAGCATGGAAGCTCACAACATATGATATTTTAAGAGTTGGATGTTACTAGCCTTCTATTTTCAAGGACACCAATTTTAATGTTAGAGCTTGTCTAGAATTTCAGATGTTTGCGGGAAAGAAAAAGTTGAAATATCCACCATTGAATCTCATCAACGTTCAAGATCCATAATAGCAATGGTGGTTATACTTCATTAGAGATATCCACCCTAATTCAAGTGGTCAACACAGATATATCCTCATACCCATTGATTATTTCACTAAGTGGGTGTAAGCCATTCCAACTTGAAAGGTTGATGAGAAAGTGATTATTACATTCCTTAAAGACTACATTCTATCGAGATTTGGGTGTCCCAGGAGGCTAGTCACAGAAAATTTCCAAGCTTTCAAATCACCCAAGATGATACACTAATGCCAGGACTACAATATAGGATTGGTACACTCCACAAATTACTAACCCAAAGGGAATGAGCTAGTAGAATCCTGAAATAAAAATCTTATAAAGATAATTAAAAGGATGATGGACAAAAATAAAAGGAGTTGGGAAACCAATCTTAAATATGCACTCTAGGAAGAAAAAATCAGCACTAAAAGAGCTATTGACATTGCTCCTTACCAACTAGTGTAGGATAAAAATTTCATTTTTCCCATGAACCTCACCTTACCGGTGATGAAGTTGTTGTAGGAAAAGGAACTAGATACTAGTCCAATTCAAAAAAAATCTATTAGATGGTAGAGGTTTAACAATATAGAGAAGGAGCTCTAAGTAGGAGTGAAGACCGTCAGCAAAAAATTGAAGTTGTATTTGACAAAATAACAAAGGAATAAACTTTGTAAATGGGATATTTGGTGCTAAAATGGCACTTAATCTGAGAAGACAAAGGCAAGTATGTGAAATTTGACAACCTGTTGATTGGTCCATTATGAGTCAAATAAGTCCAAGATAAAAACACCTATTAGCTCAAGACTCATGATAAAGATTTATTTTAGAACCCTGTGAACGACAAGTTCCTGAAGAAATTCTTCACTTAAGTTCTAAATAAATCAATAAAAAGAGAGAAAAAGAAAGAAAATATTTTGTTCTCAAGATTTTCATTTCTAGTAATTTTCCTTTGAATATTGTAATTTTTCAGTTTTCAATAAGGGTTGTAAGGAAGGGAAAGGTGTTGGTTCAGAGAAGACTCTACAACCCAATGAAGTCAATGGAACTGCAAGTTCTCAATAGCCCACAAGGACCGATTGTCCCCCATGGAGCCGATATTGGCACCAGAATGCACCATCCCTAAGAAATTTTCTCCAAGAGTTCCCAAATCCAAATAGGGCCCAAGTACATTCCTATTTCAAGGTCTTGCTTATATCAAAAGTGAGGTAGAAGGGTTGGTGCACGAGGTGCTAATGGCTAAAACCTCACCCGGTAGGTTCCAGTGGGAAAGAGCCAACATGATGCAACTACACACACAACAAAAATGGTTAAATGGGTGTGTGGAGACTTTTGGGCTTGTCGATCCAATGACAAGTGCACTGAGTAATCCAACAGCCCACGACAACCCACATCATGAACCTTCCAGAACATTAACATGAACGAGGGGTGATAAGGAGGCCACATGGTGCCTTCCTATGCCTCTTGAACTATTAATTTTATTTTTTAAATGAGAGTTATAATAGCTTTCATAGGTTGACACACTGGCCTACACATGTCACACTACATCTGCCTACCATACCATGTCACCGTACCACATCACCCAACCTACCAAGTAAACCCATTCGCTACAAAGAACATTCCACAATAGCCTCCTACCATGTTAGCACTCGACACATGAGCTAGCCCTCATCATGTTGATGTCAGAAGGACGTAAGCTCAAATTTTATGCCTAGTGATGTCTTGACACGTGTCAAGACAAAAATATTTAAAGTCCCAGCGCCAATTTTATCACTATTGTGTCCTATTCACCCGTCTGAGTCAGTTGTCACATCCGTTAGCTAAATTTGTTTATTTACAACCATTTTTAACCTAAAATTGTGAACTTGAACTACTGATTCACCTCCATTCCTTGAATTTCACTTGCTCAAACCCTTCTTTCATTTGAATTTGCAAGAATTTGAATTCAAAGAAAAACCCTAACCACCCTTGTGAAACATTTGTGCCTTGCTTGAAAAATACCTCATCTTAGCGAATAGAATCTTCATTTTACCCAATTATTCCTCTATGGGATTTTGCAAGACAAATTCAACTTCGAATTCACCAAATTCAATCTAAAATTGCTTAAAACCCTTTAATTTTACAATTTTGTGTGCTACCCACCCAACTCAACAAATTTGAATAATTTTCCCTCAACCTCACTGGCTAATCCCTTCAAACAGAGTTGTAGTTTTAGATTAGCTATATCATCACACTTACAAATATCACCTTTCTCCTTTTCCTCATTCCACCTCATTCAACTAGTTCCCTTGTGAGAAAGTCCCACTTTCTCAATGGCCACCTCATTTTCTCCAAGCTTTGTTGATGTCCCAATGCTTAAGAAATCCAAAGACCTTTATTTCTATGATCGTGATGCAAATGTTCGGAACCCACTTATAACTACCTATAACATGAGGAAGGGTATACATTTGGTACAAAGTAATAATGATATAATAGGAGACCACAACAATTTATCCGTATCGAACTTGGTCCTAGCAGTCGTTCCACAAGTGTATCACTTTCTGGAAAGGGTATCTTGTTGCATCAATAGATATTTTCCAGTTAAAATAATTATCATATCTTCACAAGAAGACAAGGCAATAATCAAAGTAATACCAAATTCCATTGAAGGCATGCTCTCATTTCCAAACATAATATATATGTAGAGGCTTGACAAAGAGGTAGTTGAAGAACAATGGATGACCCTTTCTCTCAAGGTGAAGTAGAAAATGATAAATGGATATGTCAAACAAGGATATGTTTCCCCTTCTATGCCTCCTCCCTATTTGATCATAGATTTTGATTATACACCCAATTTGTATTTTTGTATGGTTGCTGAAGTCCTTGGTATGAATAAAAATTCATATATAATCGAATTGACTTAGGTTTCATAATTGCCTTGTGTCACCCAACTACTAAGGCCTATATAAAATTTGACTATCCACAATTTTTTTCTAATGAGATTCACTCCCAACTGATAGAATTTCAAGAAGGAAGGTCCTTTTGATACCAAGCATACTTTATACACTTATTCATTCACCCGAAATATTCTCAATTTGAACACCTAAACCCCAAGATGGTGGATGAAAATAATGCTCCATTACTTGTCTATGCATGGTTACCCATGGTTAGAAAGCCAAAAAAAAACTAGGGATTCTTCAAATATGTGTTGTATTTCATGTCAATTGTTTATACTCTATTGCATGATCAACTTTTACCTAGAGTTTCTCAGTTCCTAAGGGAGAAGTTACAGTTCACTCTTAAAACCAAAATAGGTGATTGGTACCTTTTCCAAGAGTACACAGTCATCATAGTTTACGGATTCGAAGGAAAACGTTACTAGTTACCAACGTTCTTGACTCCCCACATATTTTCATTGGAGTACAATAGAGAAAGGTGCAACAATGATAATGTGCATTTTAGTTTCAAGAAGGAAGTTGTAACTTTCCACCTCCCGATGAGGTAGGTCCATTTATGGTCAATTCAAAGAATGTCATAGAGATGGTAGAGAAAATCTTGAAATTTCTTTTATTTCCCACAATAATCCCTCACAACACCATTTATGAGATGAGAAAGGATAAGGACCGAGAAAATCACAAGCATGACTCAAATCCCATAGTAGAGGATTGTGCTAATAAATCTAATTGGGAGGAAGTTAAAGCAATCTTGAATCTGGTTGAGTCAAGTACTTCCCACCTTTTGGGAAAGAAGAGAGCCTCTTAAAAACCCATGGATATCGATCAAGGGGTGGCCTATCTCCAAGAAATTCAAGGGTGAAGAAGTGGAAGGAGATGAAGAAGATGAAGAGGATTATGAAGAGACTGAGTCACAGGCACTATTGCTATATAACAACTAAGTGTAAGCCTTGTCAAAGTAGGCTTTCACTATTGAACATGTGCCCTTTACCATGTCAGCATTCGACGCTACAGAGTCAGGTGAGGTTTCCAAGCCTGGACAGGTGTCGATGGTAGATCAATTTCAGGAGATGAATAAGAAGGAAACCAAAGAAAGGAATAGAGACATAAGGATAGCAGAAAATCAACCTCTGCCCCACATGCTAGTCAAAAGTGCATTCGATCATGAGAGGGGAATATTCAAGTTGGCAATGTGATAATCCAAGGTAGAGACAACTAGATCCATGGAAGATTATGAAGTTCATAAAATTTCCCTACTAGTAGATCATATTCCATACACATATATCATGGAATTGAATGTGAAATTGACTCATATGGTGCATAGAAATAATGCAATAGCCTGAAGTTTCAGGAGTTGTAAAATAAGGAGAAAACCCACTTGAAGTATGAAAGAATGGTGTGTAGAGCCAGGAAAATGAAGATAAAAAACCTGGAAGATAAAATCACTCACCTGGCCACATATCCTCGTGATTTTAAGAAATGAGAAATTTTGTTAGAGGACAAGGATACAAAGATAACCTCCATGAAAAAGATACTCAAAATCCTAGATGCACACCCAATGAAAACAAATGTGTTGGAAGAGGTAGAGAAAGAGAATCAGGAGCTAAAGAAAAAGCTTCATGTTGTGTTAATCAAGAATAAAGAGTACAAAGATCATATTGTGTTATCGAAGGCATAAGTACAAGGTATGGAAGAGAATTTGGGTGAGACATATCACTCTCATCAAACTGCCATTGGGTAGGTGGAATCAATGATAGTATTAGACGATGCCAAGAAATAGCAAATTCTATTATTGATTTGAGAGCAAGAACTAAAGAAAAAGGAGGAAGAAGTGGAAAACACTAGGCTATAACTATACCAGACTCAAGAGTATGTTTATAAAATTGAAGTTGAATTGGAGCTTTTAAGGAGGAAGCACCCAAGAAAATCTTTTTTTAAAGTTGCAAGACTAATTATATGGGACAGGATAAAAAAAATCAGTAGATAAGCATTGGTGCCATATTGAGCTAATCCAAGAGAACATAGACACTATTATAAGGGATCATAGAGATATGAAGGCCATAAAGAATGTTATTGGTGATTCTTTCACCAAATTTGAAGTAACAATAAATTTATTAAATCATATTTCTAAGGAAGATGTTATCAAGGAAAATACAGATAGATCCAAAATGGTAGTGAGGGTCAATCAAGTGAAAAGAAATAAAAAACTGGTAACATTGGTGGAAAATAAGGTAGGGGCACTGGAAAAGGAAGTACAATACTTCAAGGATAAATGTGATATGTTGTAAAAGAGAAAGTTTTCTTCACTATTTTATGTTAATGGATATTTATATGCTAAGGAGTCTCTCTTGAAAATCCTGATTAGCATCAGAAATGACCAGAAAGACTTTGGGGAGGAGGACCTCCCCTTACAGGGGAAAGACATTGTAAATATATGTGGAGATCATTTTAAAATATTGTTCATGTTAAAGAACCTCTTCAAAGAGTAGGGAAAAGTTGACTATGATCCAATCAACAACTTGGATGGATCCATATTGGATGCACAAGCATGTAATATTCCACTTGGAAAGGAGTGGAAAATTTTGATGGGCCTATATAAATTAGCCACTTAAAGAGGATCTATACAACCCTATGTTGGAGGAGTAGTGCCACAAGTATCTATCATGAAGGTAGGTTATATTTATAATCCAAACCAACAACAAAAATAGACACAACCACAACTATAGCCACAGGTGCTAGCATAACAAAGGTCGTCCCCACCAGCAACCCAACAAAGATAATGTGCATTGTTTAGCCAGCACATGAAGAAGAGAGAGAAACAAACCTAACACATGAGTAAGATAGATATAAGTTGTTGGCATAGAAATAGAAACTGAGTTTAGACCCCGGGTTTAGGCATAGGGGCCAACAAGGCTCTGTTGTAGTCTAGCACCACGCCGAAATTTTCACCTTACCCGAGATGGGTAAGGAGTCTCACCCAAGGTGTGTCGTGACCTAAGTTAGAGGAGGGTTGGAATTCGATATCAGAGAAGCCATATCACAAGATAAAGAGCAAGAGATAGTAACTTATCATTCAGAACAACCGGATCACAATAGCCCATTCATACTATAACAAAGAAATTACTTAACAGACACATATATAATTTTTTTGAATAGCCAGAATGACACATAGTGAACACATTATAATTCCATAATAGTATTCTTCATTAATATCAAAATGAGCACATTACATAAGGCTCATGACTCGTTCCTCAACATTAGAACTCTTATAGATGGGATATATGTTCATACAAATATAATCACGAAGTTGTTCTCATATCTCTGCAACACCATAAGAATGGAAATATGATAAACATAACATAACCCAAAGCCAAACAACCCCTTCTCTGCTCTCCTCTCTAATTTTTATCTTCTTTTTCCAGCCCAAAGTACCATTTCCTTCTCCCCTTCTTGGTTTTATTCATCCTCGGTTGCTCCTTCTCTTTCCTCGCTTGGATGTCAACTCCTTCCTACCACTCTTCTGCAACTGCCAGTATCCCTTCAGTCTCCTGTCTTTCCTCTACTGTCAACTCTATGAATTCCCAATGGCTTCTTCTGCCACTTTTTAGTAGCCTCTTTCTCTACAAAATATCGCAAAAATGAAGGCCCCAATAGGCCCCAATCACATTTCATTGACTTGTCCCCGAATCAATTTTCCTTTGGGGTCATTGGTGCTATTGACGCTTTTGTTATTGTTGCTGTGGGTGCTTCTGTTGGTGTTGCTACTAGTGCTTTTGCTAATGCTAATGCTACTTCTTCTTAGCCAACTTATTTAAAAAAGGCCCCAATTCAGGCACAACCGCAATGGTCACATGGTGGAATTGATTGTAGTTATTGAGCATTGTTTTCCAGGTCTCTGTAATCGCAGATGCTTGTGCGAGGAATTTCGTTGTTTTGCTTGCTATTGGTTGAGTTGGCCATGTCGATAGTAATAAAGCCCACTGTACCTCCATGTTCTCACTGAGCTCTTATATTTCCTCTACGTGTACTTGAACGGGGGGCCGAAGATCACGAAATATCTGTTTTTTCTTGGACAACTCATCTTCTATATTTTGGATGCGACTCTCTAAAGTGGTTACTTCCTAGAACTACTTCCTTTTCTCCTTGTCCTTTATGTTCTTTATAAAGATGAGGAGATGATTAAATTGAGTTCAGAGTGGGTAGACCCGCTAATTAATCTTTGCTAGGCTTCTCGATCAATCGTGAATTTGTTACTGTAAGGTGTAGGCATCATTCATTACCTTGACAATGGAGTCCTTGAGAACGGCTACAACGGTAACACTTTGCTAAATCTCATTGGCATATTTCATGGCAAGGTCGGGAAATGCAATCCTCGTAGCAGCAAGGGTTTTCATGAGATCACGGTTGGTCATGATTAACCCATTGCATGTAGTCTAGATATTGTCACAGCATTGGACCAGTGAGCAAGTTGAGAAATATTTTGGAGCATCAGTTACAACATCAGATATGGATGGCCACGGTGCCTAAAATTGTGAGGTGATCTATTTGACTTGTTCCTAGAGTTTTTTCTTGTCTTGGCGGAGTTGGTCTCATTCAGCTGTGAGTGTAGAAATTTCCTGCTTATTCTTCTCATGATCGACGATGAGGTCATTATGTAGCTCTTTGACCCTCTATGCTTCTTACTGAATATAATTGAACAATTGGGCTGACGACTAGCTTTGAAGATCATTCCACTACATGGAAGATGGATTAGGGAAGCAACTTTTAAGGGTCTAGCCACTAGCGATGGACGTGTCTAAGTTTTAATGAGGTAAGGTAGCTTGTTGTGATGGCTCTGAAAATGGAATTGGTTGAATGGAAATGGGGAGAGATTCAATGGGGGAATTAAATGAAATGGTAGTGTGATGGGCTCGATAGTGGTAATTAGCGATTGTGGAATGATGGGCCCTACGTTCAATAGTGGACCTGACTATAGTAATAATGACAACATGGAGGCGGTGACAACTCCTCTGCTAGGAACTATTGGCAACTTTGAAGGGTCTAGCCACTAGCGATGGACGTGTCTAAGTTTTAATGAGGTAAGGTAGCTTGTTGTGATGGCTCTGAAAATGGAATTGGTTGAATGGAAATGGGGAGAGATTCAATGGGGGAATTAAATGAAATGGTAGTGTGATGGGCTTGATAGTGGTAATTAGCGATTGTGGAATGATGGGCCCTACGTTCAATAGTGGACCTGACTATAGTAATAATGACAACATGGAGGCGGTGACAGCTCCTCCGCTAGGAACTATTGGCAACTTTGAAGGGTCTAGCCACTAGCGATGGACGTGTCTAAGTTTTAATGAGGTAAGGTAGCTTGTTGTGATGGCTCTGAAAATGGAATTGGTTGAATGGAAATAGGGGGAGATTCAATGGGGGAATTAAATGAAATGGTAGTGTGATGGGCTCGATAGTGGTAATTAGTGATTGTGGAATGATGGGCCCTACGTTCAATAGTGGACCTGACTATAGTAATAATGACAACATGGAGGCGGTGACAGCTCCTCCGCTAGGAACTATTGTGGTAGACTGAATAACTTAATCAACTTTCATGTTTGTCTCCGCACCTAGTAGTTTCCCAAACGGAATGGTATCTAATTGGGTGGTAGATGTAGATGCAGTGTGTGGGGATGAGTTGCGTGAACTAGGCGACGCAACTGATGTGGAAGGCATAATATCTTTTATGATGGGCAAGGTAGTGTTGTACTAGGGGTCCTCAAGGGTGACGTCGAAAATGTGAGTTGCAAGGGTTAACTTTTGCTTCTTGGCCCTGCATGGAGGCTTGGTGACTTTTTCTTTTCATGGTTTGGGGATGGTGGGTTTGGATTGTGAATGGGGCCCTACAGTTGCCATTGTAACAACAAGAGGGGTAGTAACCAGAGGATTTTGTTGTAGTAAACCTTGAGATTCAACAGAGTTGGAAACCAAACCTGATGATATGTCAATATTTGTGATGGTCTCCTTTAAGGAGCTCATGTGCCTCTTAAGTTGTGAGTTGACCAGCTACAACTCATGTTTGGCCAACTGCTTTCTAGATTCTGTGATTATTTCTCCTTGTAATGGCAGTGGCACCACCAAGTGAAATAAATATAGGTACCTTCTTTCTCTAATTTCCTCTGTGACTCCTAGCTATGAAACGACCTCTGCGTGGAATTATTTAGCTGATAATGCAAATGTTTGTGCCCGCATATGGCATCTAAGAGGGTGAACACAGTGTAGCCTCCCATAGGTGTTCCTGTGAGTAGCACCGAAGAAAATTGTTGCTGAGTATTCTTTAATAAGTGACTTGGGGATCCATTCTGTCATTCTGATTACTTCCAACATATTTATATACCAGCCTCTGAATGACACCTCATTTATCTCTTTGCTACCCGGGTCTCCTGAAGTTCTCCACAACGCATATCAGAGGACCAAGGGCTGACCTTCTGTGATTGGAGCTAAGTCTCGGCCCTCTGGTAGGAACCACTTCCACATTGCCATGGAGATGACAAGATAACCGTAAATGAAATTGGTGGTCCACTTGTAAACATCTTCACATGATTCAAACAATTCTTGGAGGAAGAACACACACTAGTTTAGCTAGCCACCTACTACACAATGCTCCATAGTTGAAATCGTATCCAGTGTACACTCCTTGGAAAAGTGATGCATTAGCTTCCCTGCAATAATGTGGCAGACGAACTTAATTATTGGGGAGTTGATCAGGTCTATGTGTGCTCCCTTTCCTCCTCTCTTGGTATCATACTTGGTATAGTAGTCTGCATCACCCTCCTTTTTCTCTCTCTTGGAATTCGTCTAGAATGTGGTTGAAACTGCATCCCCTATCGTCGTTAGACCTGTAAGCATCTAAATGTCAACCACATGAATTGGATACTCCTTATTGAGTCAGAACAACTTGATGTGCATTCTTCTTATTAATAACTTGGTGCACTGCATGATTGTTATAGCTGTGCCAAACATAAGAAAACTCCTCAAATTTAGTAGGGTTGACCGTTGGATCCCTATTAATTCAGTCTTGAACTTCATCACGGTGTTCCATATTCTTTTGTGTCTGAATTTGTGTAGACCTCACGCTTCAGGGCTGGGAATTGGAATGAGTCCAACAAATCATTATCGACAAGCGTTGCTTTATCATACTTTCCATAGAGCGGCTCTGATACTGAAATTATTTCATCCAACCCAAACTTAGGAACATAGATAATTTCCTTTGTCATGCTGGAGTGGCACTAATAAACTAGAAACACGAGGGGTTGGTAGTTATTACTTGAATGACAACACTTGGAACCAAACTACAAATGGAGCGACTCTACCACCTTAGCTTCAAACTCTGAGAAATTCAACATTACCATGCAGATTAAGTAGACCAGATCAACACGAGATTTTTTATGGACCCCCTAACTAATTACTACAACAAATTTCCCTATGCATACTTGAACGTGTTAATCTACCGTCGACTGAGCTAGACCTGACTTTGCTGACACAATCTTGAAAAAGGAAAGGTGGAGTTGATGGGTAATTATGTTATCGTAATGAAAGACATTTAGGAATTAATTATTGCTATAACGGGAAATATTTTATGGGAATATGGGATGACACAAGAATTGTTGTTTAATTATTATGTAAAGGACTCCTAACATGTTTGACTCCCCCCCGACCACGAACAATTATGGTGTAGTGTAGTGATAGCCGCAACTCAGACCGATGTCACAGAGCCTTATTCAAGAACTTCATGGACAAATGTATTAGAGAAAAAAGAAAAGATGAAAGAAAGGCAGAAAAAAAAATGACTAACGCAATGAACGACGAGGCACCTACTAACTCCTATTGACTCTTCCTACTCCCCCACCTATGATCCCCTAGCGGAGATCCAATCAATTCTGAGTAACATTAGTTGATGTGTGGAAGGGTTTCAAGCATGCACCATTCACCAACCCGGTAACAATACCTTGCCAAGCTGCATTAGCTTGACATCTCCAGTTTCCCTTATCTCTGCAACAATGAATGGTCCCAATCAGTGCATCTGTAGCTTTCTAGGGAACTTCAAGAACTTAATGTCATATAATAGAACATTCCCACCGACTGTGAATGACTTCTTCTTGATATGTCGATCATGCCACACCTTCTGTCTTTTATTCTCAACCATTTGGTGGAAATATGCCATAAAAGTTGTCTCATCAAGCTCTGAGAGTTCATCTAATCACTTCTAAAGTGATTCCTCCTCTATCATCTTAATGGCTTGGGAAATGAAAAGGCTTGGGATATTGAACTCAATCGACACCACAATTTCTTGCCCATACACCAATTAGAAAGGTGTATACTTGTGTAGTCGCTTCACAGTTGTGTGGTATGCCCAGAGGGTCATTGGAACCCTCTCATCCTAATCATCTCATTTGGTTGAGCATACCTTAGTGTTACACTAAAAAATGTCACCTTGACTACTTACAGTTAGTATGGCTCAAATCAACAGTCATGCTACCCTCTTAGGCAAGTCTCATGCCTCTGTTATCCATCTCAAACTCAAAGAAGAGAGAAAGTCTTGTAAAAACTATGTTTATCTCTGGGGTCGCAGGTTCTCTCTAGCCTTACCTGCGGGGACGCTGACCATGTTCACAAAATCTGCGTCCATGGACGCTCTGTATGTTAAGGGACAGGTGCGTCCCTCTGTAAAAGGCAAAATGCGCGAGTTTTATCTTGAAAAAGTTACTTGTGGTTACTTCTAGAACATTCTAGAGGTCGGTTTGATGAAATGGATGCGCCTCCAGTTGGTTCATGTATCTCTATTAAGAGGGAACTTATCCCATCAATAAGGGAGCTATCCCACCCAAAGAGGGGGATGATCCCATTGATAGTGGACCTGAATAACCTCTTTACAGCACTATAAATAAAGGCATTGAGCCAGAAGGAGAGGAGGTTGGAGCTATACATTTTCTTTGGGTAAATGCTGCAGGATTTAGGTCTTCCATTAGAGCCTTTGTGAGGAGAGATTGTCTTCACTTGATTCTACTTGGGAGAGGGTGAGCTTTGTCAAAGTAGAGGAAAACCCTTGATGGACCCTGGGAGGAACTTGCACAACACCAAGGCCAGGTTGTAAGAGTTTCTTTGTTTCGTTATTAATACAAACTGGTTTATTTTTCTCAATAGCTTGTGTTAATGAGTTATTTCATGTGTTCCTTGGTCTGCATGTTGAATATATGTTTTATTATATGAAATGCAAGTGCTTGGTAATTGTTTGATTGTTTGTGGTTGCAGGAATTGACTTGAAGGAGGAGCTCATCCGGATCGTCAAGAACGGACTTCAACAACAGCGTTTTGGAATAAGGTAAGCCTAAACACTTGTAGTTTTCATGTTGTAAAAGGTGTATTTAGAGAAAGATCACTCCATTTTGTCTTGTTTGTCATTAGAATGTCTTAGACTTCTAGGAAGGTCAGTCGTGTCCGCACCCTTGACAAATTCCGTGTGACAAATTGGCGACTCCGCTGGGGAATCCATTAATGAGAAAGTCTTTTCCTTTGTGTGAACTTTGCTCTGAGAAAATCATTTTTATTTTCTGGTTTTTGACTGTGAGAATTAGTATTTGGGTGGCTTAGCTTTAGATTTAGTTAGATTTGGTTTTTCTTAACTTTTCCAGAAGGACGCACCCTCTGAGTACTGCACAGTGCGTCTTTGGACGCGCTGTTGCCGTTTGCACAGAGCGGGCCCGCGCCTGTTCTAACGGGTTGCCTGCGTCTTCCTGTAAAAATTTAGGAAAACTCCATTTTTGCTTTAATTGCTTTTAGATTTTGGTTTTTCTTAGTTTTTTCTGCCCAGATCCTTTAGTACCCTGTCAAAAATTTTCACCTGAACTTGTTTCATTAGCATTCCTGCTTTTAGCTTTCATCAATTGGGTGTTTTGAGTCTCTTTTTTGAGAAATTCTTAATTTGATTTCCTTTGGTCATTACTTGAAGGTTTCTCTCAGTCTTTTCACAATTTTGCATCTTTTTGCTTTTGTGTATGAGTGTTAATCGCCTTTGAGTGTTTTTATGTTTTGATCTTTGGAACTCTCACCCAATTTTCTCGACTTGCACTTGATTGGTTCTTAGATTACATTAGAATCATCTTGTGTTTGAGAATTCTCTTGCATAGATCACATTTGCATAATTAGAGTTCTCAGTTTCAGAATATGAATGAAAAATGTGCATAGATTACATTTGCATACTTTTCATGTGAATTGTGCATAGATTACAATTGCATAGTTTACATTCTGAAAAATCAATCGTAGATTTAGATCAGCTTTCTTTGATTTGAATTTACACAAAAATAAAAATAAAAATTGGTTTGGAATTGATTTGCATTAGTTTTTCTTGATGAAATTAGTGCATTAGAGAATTTGTTAAATTTTCTCTTGATGATCAATTTTTTGCATTGTTGGAAGTGAATGGAAACTCTCTCCTTACTCTAGTTAGGATTCATCGAATTGAAAGGATTGCATTATCATATTCGATTGCATTCAGTTGAGTCGGGTCATAACACCATTGGTTTCATCTCCATTTACCCATTTGAGTAATAACAGCCTTAATAACACAGCGCTTAATTAAAATTCATCTAGTAATTTTTACATTTCTAGGGCTCTGAAACACCAACATAGCTTAGGCTAGGGTCTTGGAGTAGGTGAGTACTTAACTCTCCAAGACTACAAAACTAAACAGATAGTTTATCTTGAGTAGAATAAATCCAATTGTTTCAATTGCACTCTGGGAAAGCTCCTCTTAAAGGAGAAGCACGAGCTCGTGTCCGAACCAGTGAGGGGATCATTCCCCCCTCGTTGGGAATGACGCCAGACAGTACGTATTACAAACGGTAAACCTCGGATTAACCATTGTCGAGGAGCCAGGGGTCACTTATCGGTAAACCTTGGATTGTTGTCAAGGAGCCGGTAAGGGGATTGAGCTTGCTACTCTGCCCTTGCGTGCTGTCGGAGTTTAGACTGTTCCCCCAGGTGTATTTGTTACTATTGGTGACCTTAGTGACCATAATCTTTAGGGTTCTACCGAGGTGACGGTGGAGGGAAGGTCCCACTGTACCTGGAGCAGACGTCGGTTATACTCACTTGGATTTTCCGGGGGGTTCACTTCACTTCGAGACGGTTAAAGTGGAGGAACTTGTGCCGGTCTATTCATTAAGCAGGTTGCCGGGGTAACTGTTCCACCCGCCATTTCTGTACTGAATTCTACGAGGCTGGGCTTCATCACCAACTAGTGTTTTCGGTCCGGAGAGCTTACTGTTTGTGTGTGGTTTGACTCCTAGATTTGATAGCGCGTGTTAATTTGTTTGTTTTTACTTTTAGAGACCATAGGTGTGAATTGTGAATTTTAGTTGTTAAGTGTGAATTGTGAATTGTTAATTTTAGTTTTAAATTGTTAATAAAATTCACTGAAGTTGAATATAATGGCAAATGTTCCGGAATTTATCAACCTAGGAACCCCTCCCAATGAGAATCCTAGTACTTTTCCTTACTTTGGAAATGTTGGTCCTCCTTATATGGCTACTTTGTCATTACCTGGATTTACAATAGGTTTACCGATATGGTTATTTTCAACTTCGTTGGCCCAAAATACTCCAATTGTTCCATCTCAACCGGATGCTTCACCTCAACAGAGTTCACCATCTCAACATCACCAACCCTTTGTTGACCCTTTACCTTCTTCGCCTAATTTTTCTTCCTCCATTTCTTCCTCTTCGCCTGGTAAAAGCCTTGAGGCTAGTAACCAGGAGGCTAAGAAGAAGAAGAAAGGGAAGAAGAAGAAGAAGAAGAAGAAGCAAGATAAGAAAGAAGTCAACCAACCAACGATGGCTGTAAGTGTTAGTTGTGTTGAGGAAAATTCCGACATGCACCGTAAACCCAAATACCCTTGCAAGCTTTGTAAGGATGACCACTTCCTTGTCAATTGTCCTGGTATTCCAAAGGTCTTGGAAGTATGGTCAGAAAAATCTCATCAACTTTTCGTTGATCCATCAACCAGTGATAGTCAGGTTGCTGGGAAAAAGGGTAAAGTTAGGTTTCCTTGTAAGTTATGCAAAGGGAGTCATCAAACTCACATTTGCCCTCACATGGATGAAGCCTCAACATTGTTGGAAAAACTTACCGTTCCACAGCAAGAATTTCCAACTGGTTACCGTAAACTTTCTCCCAACCTGCCGTCAACTGACGGAATGATTGATCACACTCTTCCATTGGCGAGTGAAACTCATGTCACTCAGGTTGATGATCCATTAGTTGATCAAGTGGTCGATTCAATTTCACATTCGGTCGATCACACTCTCCTTTTCGAGAGTAAATTTTATACCGCTGATGTTCTTCTTGTTACATCAGATTCTTCTATGCCAGGGGGCATTTCACCTGTTTCTACAGAACCCCCTCCAAGTACTGAGGTCTTTTCCTTTGATTGGAATAGACTGACAGAACCTCGTCTTCCTTCCTCCATCCCTTTCCAAATCATTGTCAAGGCGGGTGGTAGGGACATACATCGTACTCAGGTAGATGAAGGTGCTTCTGTTAGTATTTTATCCTCAACTGTTTGGAAAGCTTTGGGTTCCCCTCAGCTTGCACCTATTACGCAGAATCTGAAAGCTTTTAACAGAACCATTAGTGAACCTTTAGGGATCCTTCCTAAGTTTTCCATTACATTGGAAGGTAAAACTGTATGTATTGATCTTATGGTAGTTCGAGGTCCCTTGGATTTCAATTTACTCCTTGGGCGAGACTATGTTTATGCAATGAAAGCTGTCGTATCGACACTCTTTCGCGTGATGTCTTTCCCTCACAATGGCAGTATTGTGACTGTAGACCAGCTTTCGTTCCCTAGTCTTGTTTCAACTACCAATAATATGACACCCCTAACTGTTCCTGATTCTAAAGTGGTATCTACCCTGCCACGGGTTAATTATGTGGCAACTGATCCCATGTTTTCAGTTACCAATGTAAGTGAGCTTCTCACTGTTGATTTAGATCCGGTAATTGACATGGAAAACTCTATGGGATTACTTGAACACGATGTTCTTATCCCTTTTGAGTCCCTTGATATGTATTCCTTCCAAAGAACTGTTCTTCCTTCTGATGAAGATCTCTTGGAAGCCATGATCAAGGTGTGTCCATTGACATGTCTTTCTTCCAGTTAGAAGCCATGCTCAGTGTGTGCGAGGACAGTTCCTGTTACTGAGTCAACCTCGTTAAAAAATGAATCAGGTACGAGGATAGTTCCTGTTACTGAGTCAACCTCGTTAAAAAATGAATCAGGTATGAGGATAGTTCTTTTACTGAGTCAACCTCATTAAAAAATGAATCAGGTAGGTTTTAGGACATGTAGGTAGATTGTAGAAAGTAAGTGTGTGCGAGGACAGTTCCTGTTACTGAGTCAACCTCGTTAAAAAATGAATCAGGTACGAGGATAGTTCCTGTTACTGAGTCAACCTCGTTAAAAAATGAATCAGGTATGAGGATAGTTCTTTTACTGAGTCAACCTCATTAAAAAATGAATCAGGTAGGTTTTAGGACATATAGGTAGATTGTAGAGCACAGTTCCTTGTCTTGTGTCAAGCTCGTTAAAAAATGAATCAAGGATTTTTAGAGTATAGTTTTTGTTAGGTAGATTGTAGAGAGTAGTTATGAGCATAGTTCCTTGTCTTGTGTCAAGCTCACTAAAAAATGAAACAACTCCCACAATTATTTCCAAGATCTTGAAAGTAAAGCTTCATTCCATCCACCTCATTGAATGCAATGAAGCTTGGGGGGCATGTACCTTGGTTTGCATCTTTATGCTGGGGGCATGTGAACTTATAACAAGCATAGTTTTTCATTTCAAGCTTGCATAAACATGAAACTGAATCTGAGCATAGTTCTTTTCCTGTGTCAAGCTCGTTAAAAAATGAAACAAATCCTCCTCTAATTGAGTCGAGGGTTTGACTAGACCTCATAGATGTTAGGTTGTACGTTTAGGTTAGTTATTTCAGTTTTTGCATAATTTTCTTACAGTTTTAGGTCGAGTCTTTCAAATGATCTCGTTCATGAACCTTCATTTCATCCAACTGGTTGAATGAAATGAAGCTGGGGGGCATGCGCTCTAGCAATCATGCTTAGGGGGCATCAAGCACAGTTTTCTCTCTGTTTCGAGCTTGTGAAAAAATGAAACTACTCTGAAGCATAGTTTTTCTTTGTTTCAAGCTTTTGTAAAAATGAAACCTATCTCGAGTCAATTTCAGTTATTTTCAAGACTCGTTAAACTCATGAAAATACCGAGATTATTTTGCTATCTTTCATTCTCGTAAAACAAATGAAAAATGTCGAGTTCTTTCCGTCTTTTCCTGCTCGTAAATTAAATTGAAAGTCGGCCATATGAGTACATTTTTATCCCTTTTTCGAACTCATTAAAACTTACGAAAAAGTGAAAACCATGAGTACATTTTTATCCCTTTTTCGAACTCATTAAAATTTACGAAAAAGTGAAACCTTAGAGTTCTCTTTTAAGCCCTTTTCAGACTCTTAAAACATGAAAAGATTGCCGAGCGTTTCTTTTACACTCTTTAAAACGGAATTAAAAGACGGTCCCCTTATAGCTCTTTTCTGACCGTAAAATCAGGAAAAGATTGCCGGGTTTTTGTCGTTTCAAACTCGATACGGAAATAAAACGACGTGTCCTTGATCGCTTTTTACTTTTCAGGTCAGTGGCACTAATTATGAAAGTACTCCTTGGTCGCAAGATCAAGCGGTTCCCCCAGGTATTATTTTATACTTTTTCGGGCTTGAGGGACACAAATGTACGAAAAAGTTCAACGTGGAGTCTCCTTTTGTTTTTTCAGACTCTCTAAAAATGAAAAACACCGAGTTTCTCCTATATTGGGCTCGTTAAACATTTCACAGTAAAGGACCTGTTCAATTACAAACAGGAACGAACCACTCCTTCCTAGGGTTCGAATTTAAACTAGGTTGGACTCGTCTGAAGGATGAGCTTATAATCAAGCATATGTTATCCTCCTCAAGCTTGTTAAAAATAAAGAGGTACTTGCCAGAAATGGTGGGGGAAAAGAGAGAAGAATGAACCTGTTTGTCACCTTTTGTCTCAGAAGAAACTTTATTACCACTCTTGAACACGACACTTTTCATTCACCTGGGTTGGGAAATCTTTTACCTCACAGTTGACCAAATCACTTTGAAAGTCTTTAAGCGGGTTTCGGGGATTAACTTTGAGTTATTCGTCACCAAGCCATCTGTTGTGTCGTTATGTGTTCAAGAGGTCTGCAAGCAAAACTTTCATCTGCAAAATACTTGTCATCCATTTGACCATCCCTGAGTCAGTCCTTACGGCAACATTTCTTCAACTTGAACAATGATTTCGTATTGCGGGCTTGCCTGCAACGGGTCGCTTTCTATCAACATCGGCACATTATCTAGAAAGATGACTTAGGAATCGACAGTACCTTGAAGTCTGCATGCATCAATGGCAGGTTTCTCGCCTTTGACGTCAGTTTACATCATTGACTTTCGATCAAAGGATTCCGTGAAGTGTTCGACATCAAAACATCTATTCACATTTCACGGGTTGTGCTTGGTACTTTGAGAACCATTGACATTACTGGTGGTTTCTCTCACGCTTGTTAACAGTTTACATCATTGACTGGTAATCAAGTGGTTTCTACCATGTTCGACATCGAATCATTTAATCACATGGCTAGAATCGTACCAATTCGGGAAGTAGAAGTGAAGACCCTGGATCTAGTTTCTACCATCCAGGCTGCGAGGAGTTTTGTATTCATTATCTATGTAGACTAATCATAAACAGATGGCTGCGTCCATACTGTGTCTACAAAAGTCTATTAAAATGATGTACTGCAAGATCATTCCTGTATCAGAATAGTTAGTCCATTAGTTAAAGTTTTGAATCTGAGTATGGGAATGCCTACCTCAGTGATGATATAATCTTATCCATGTATTTTGTGTTGAAAATTGCAGGTTCCAACCAGGCCATCCACAAGACAATCCTTGAAATGATAAAGCGCTTCACCCTTCCTAGAATTACAAAACCCTATTCTATTCCAGGCTTCGCACTTTAGGGGGCAATCTGTTACACTAAAAAATGTCACCTTGACTACTTACAGTTAGTATGGCTCAAATCAACAGTCATGCTACCCTCTTAGGCAAGTCTCATGCCTCTGTTATCCATCTCAAACTCAAAGAAGAGAGAAAGTCTTGTAAAAACTATGTTTATCTCTGGGGTCGCAGGTTCTCTCTAGCCTTACCTGCGGGGACGCTGACCATGTTCACAAAATCTGCGTCCATGGATGCTCTGTATGTTAAGGGACAGGTGCGTCCCTCTGTAAAAGGCAAAATGCGCGAGTTTTATCTTGAAAAAGTTACTTGTGGTTACTTCTAGAACATTCTAGAGGTCGGTTTGATGAAATGGATGCGCCTCCAGTTGGTTCATGTATCTCTATTAAGAGGGAACTTATCCCATCAATAAGGGAGCTATCCCACCCAAAGAGGGGGATGATCCCATTGATAGTGGACCTGAATAACCTCTTTACAGCACTATAAATAAAGGCATTGAGCCAGAAGGAGAGGAGGTTGGAGCTATACATTTTCTTTGGGTAAATGCTGCAGGATTTAGGTCTTCCATTAGAGCCTTTGTGAGGAGAGATTGTCTTCACTTGATTCTACTTGGGAGAGGGTGAGCTTTGTCAAAGTAGAGGAAAACCCTTGATGGACCCTGGGAGGAACTTGCACAACACCAAGGCCAGGTTGTAAGAGTTTCTTTGTTTCGTTATTAATACAAACTAGTTTATTTTTCTCAATAGCTTGTGTTAATGAGTTATTTCATGTGTTCCTTGGTCTGCATGTTGAATATATGTTTTATTATATGAAATGCAAGTGCTTGGTAATTGTTTGATTGTTTGTGGTTGCAGGAATTGACTTGAAGGAGGAGCTCATCTGGATCGTCAAGAACGGACTTCAACAACAACGTTTTGGAATAAGGTAAGCCTAAACACTTGTAGTTTTCATGTTGTAAAAGGTGTATTTAGAGAAAGATCACTCCATTTTGTCTTGTTTGTCATTAGAATGCCTTAGACTTCTAGGAAGGTCAGTCGTGTCCGCACCCTTGACAAATTCCGTGTGACACTTAGTTAAACCCTTTTCTAATATCTTATTGAAGGCTTCTACAATACCATTAGCTTGTGGGTGGTACAGACTAATTTTGTGATGTTGAATCATGAAATTTTGAAGTAAGGAAGCAACTGTATCATTTATAAAGTGTGTCTTGTGATCATTGATGAGACTCCTGGGGCACCCGAATCTTGATATGATATTCTCAAATATGAATATTATGGAGGCATCTACTGTAAAATCATTTACAGGTGCTGCTTCGGCCCATCTAGTGAGGTATTCTATTGCCATGATTATATACCTGGCATGAGAGTGACGTGCTGGTAGATTGATCGACCCTATGAAATAAATCGCCCACTTCTCAAACATCTACAGTGCATGACCAGTTGCAATGGAAGTTGATCTCGGTGTGATAGATTTCTAGCCCTTTGACACACATCACATCATATGGCATATTCCTTCGTGTCCTTGAAAACTATTGGCCACCATAGCCCTTCCTGCAATACTTTCCTTGTCATAGCATTTCCCCCAACATGGCCTCTGACGACTCCCGAATGACATTCCCAAAGCACATCATGTCTTTCATAGTGAAGGAAATATTGGCACAACGCATGATTGAGGCCCAATTTATATAGGTGTCGTGTGATTAATTGATAGTCGGCCACTTGAATTACCATATGTCTCCTCTGTGTAGTTTTGTATTCATCCGAACATTTTCCTTTAGCTAGGAAGGTTGCAATCTCTTCTAAGTAGTCTGGTATTTCTTCCATCTAGAACAAGTCGACATTTGGTAGCTAATCATCTAGGGATCCTCCACTTTCTCCTTATTCTAGCCATGAGAAGTGATCAGGTCCCACATTCAATTAGCCAAGCTTTACGATTACTTCGAAATTAAATTTGTGAAATAACAATAGCCACCTGCAAATTCTTCCATCTAGTAGAGGCTTGTTCACAAAGTATTTCAAATTGGAATGGTTAATGAATAACATAATGCCCCCCCAGCAAATAGTGTCTGAATTTTTGGAGTGAGTATACCATCGCGGATGCTTCCGTTTCCATTGTGGTATAGTTCTTTTCCACTATGGATAACTTCCTGTTGGCAAAGTAAATGGGGTGGTTGAGACATCGTTCCCCTGGTTGAGCTAGAACAACCTCTAGTGCAATACTGAATGCATCAATGTGGACATGGAATTTTCTTATTCCAGTCAGGATAGACCAAAATTTGTGGACTTACCCACTTTTCTTTCAGTTTGTTAAGTGCAGCTTGACGCTCCTCCGACCATGCAAATCCTTTAGCCTTCCTCAACAGTTTCTCCATTGATGTAGTAATGAAGTCGTAGTTGCGATAAATCTTCGGTAGTACCCAGTATGTCCCAATATAGATCAAAGTTGTTTTATATTTGTAGGTGGGTCGATTTTTACTATTGCCACAACCTTGGTAGGATCTACGCATACCCCTTCTTTTCACACTATGAGGCCCAAGAGTGTTCCAATGGGACCGTTAATATACATTTTTTTAAGTTTAATGATATATGTAACTGTGTTCAACGATCAAACATTATCCTGAGTAGACTGGAATGTTTCTTCAGTGGGCTATAGACCATAAAGTCATCCATGTAAACCTCTAAGAACATGTGGATGTAATCCTTGAAGGCTGCGATTACAATTATTGAGAAAATTGTAGGTGCATTCTTGAGACTGAATAACATAACATGATAGGCATAGGATCCCCATTTTGTAGTGAAGGTAGTTTCCTTCTTATCCTCATCAGTGCTTCTGACCTGGTGGTAGCCTAAAAATCCATCTATGAAGGAATATGCTTCATTCCCTACTACATTTTCTAGAACCTCATCACTGAATGGTGTTTGAAACATGTCATGCACACAAGAATTATTCATGTTGCATTAGCCCATGCAAACCCTTATTTTTGTAGCATCTTTCTTGTTTTGTATCACAATTAGACTCACCCACTCTGCCTCGTCCACCAAAAAAATAAGTCTTGCTTCTAGCATCTTGTCTATCTCTTTCTTCACTTTCTCTTTGACACTTGTGCTCAATCTGTAAGGTCGGTGCTTCACTGGCTTTTCATCGGGTTTTAATACAATTTTCATCTCCCTTATGTCTCCATTAATCACTTTTAGCTCCACAACTGAAGAAGGAAACAGATCCTCATATTCCCTTAGGAGGTCAAAAATTTCTTTCGTGGTTTGTTCAACCCAATAATCTTCAATTGATTCTAACTTTGGCTTATAATCCATCCCTATGTTATTATTTCATAAATTTATGGTAGCAGGTGTGGCGCATTGGTTACAGGCCCATCCTTGATACTCCTTTCTTCTTCAGTCTCGCAGAATGACCAACATCATAACTCTTCCAGGTCATCCTAATCCAGTTCTTTTTCCACCTTTCCTCAGGACATTGCCTTTGGATACCCAGACTCATAGAAGTACTGTAAATTTCTTTGGTCTATGCATCCATCCCATAGCTGACCTGATGTGAGAATAATCCACCTAATATCATGCAATGCCTTAGCCAGCTTCCTATCATTTTCTCTAAAAGAGAAACTGCTAACGAATTCTTCGTCCAAGTTATCCCAATCTCCTATTTTCCTCAATTTTTTCCTATACATACCAGGATTTTGGAAAGGTTCCCAAGGTATGTATGAACCCATGTACCCATAACTCCTTTGGAAATCCCTCCTAGTTCCATTTGTCCTTACACTTTTCCAAGTGTTGTCAAGGGTTAGAGTCCCCCTTGTATTTTGTAAAGTCTTGAGGGAACTCCCCCGCTTGTCTGAATCTTACCTCCATTGCTATCTTGATATTTTCCCAATCCAAGAGTTAGTTGTGGTGAACTTCCCACCATCGTGCAGATGTCACTTTCAATGTGAATTTTAGTAATGATATTTTTATGCTCTTCAATAATGATTACATCAATTCTACTGAGACATGAATTTACTGAGTATATACCATTAAAGATAGGAAAGTTATTTACTTCTGTGCCAATCTAGTTGACCCGACATATTGTAGCACAATGTCTAGTGGTGATTTTGTATCCGCTCTGCTGCCAATCATCCCAAGTAGCTTTTGAGAAACCTTTGAGCTACGAATACTTCTCCAGCTAATAGATCCTTCAACTGTTGGGTTTATGTAGTCCTCCATTTTTCCTGATGTCAGCCTATACAATTGATCTAACATCCCTGGTTCTTCTTTTTCATCTATTGGTTCTGTGAACCTTGGTCTCTAATAAGGATCGAGAGTTTGAATCACCCTTAATCCCTCTACTTAAAAAGTCATTAATTCCTTCCTTAAGTTGATTATAGCATAATTTTCAAAAGTCCAGTCTATCCCAAGCAGTGATGAATAGAGATCCTTGTTTCCCATAATATCTATTACTTCAAAATTTGCATTGGCCTTTACCCCTGTGACATCCACTTCCACATCCTCCAATATCCCAATTGGAAGGATATAATATTGGTTTTTCATTTACAACTAGATTGGTGAGAATGTCAACTAGGGTTTCCCTAGTGCTTCCCACATTTTCCTTGGTAGGATGTTGACATTAGAGCCAAGATCTAGCATAGTTTCCTTAATCTGGAATCTTACAATTTGAGCATCAATTATGAATTATCAATCGATTATTTTCTTTTTCCTCCGTACACTTCTAGTGTGTAATTTAGGTAGGTTAGTTGATATAACTCCTCCCTCAACCTCCTCCTCTGGGATGACTGCTTTTAGACTTGTCCTCAACATCCATAACATCTGGTCATCATTCACAATCTGCAAAAATAATTTAAACCATTCCTCAATAGGTCGGGTTGTTGTGGATTGTGGAAGATCCAAGATTTTAATATTATGCAACTCTGACTGCTCCTAAGTCACTTATCAATAACCCAATCTAGGCAATTAACTAAATGTGAGCAATTTTCCACTTCTTTGTGGTCTTGTGCTTTCAGCCAAGTTGTCAAAAATATTTGTTGCCTCCTTGTAATACTACTTATGCTGCTCTGGGTCATATGAGCACTTTGGGGAGGCCAGTCTGATAATCGTGGGCTGGTCTGTGGTCCCTCGATCAACCCCAATATTTTTGCCTCCGCGTGTGACTATATTAATATTCGAGAGGGGGTCTGCCTCTGATACCCTTGGTTATGCGTTAATCAAGTTTGCTCCCCTCTGTTGGTTCCACTCCTCCCATATCGCAATTAGCTCCAGACAATCCTCTGTTGCATGAGCATTGACCCTGCACTGAGAGCACCAGGGCCTTCTTGGTAGCAGAAAATCTCGTGTAACATGCTCTTCTTGGTCATAGTTGTAACAACAAATTGGTCCTCTTCCTCTTGCCCTTCCACCCCTCGTTCCTCCTCCTTGCCCTCCTTGAGTAGTTTCATTAACTCAAAAGGTTGAGCGGTCTAACCTATTCACTAGAGAGTCCAATGCTATACATTGGTCTGTGTGGAGAGTTATGGAAGCACATAGCTCATATTAGTTGTTATTTGGAACATTGGAGTATTTCTGTAATATCGGGCACATATGAGGAGAGTGTCCATACCCCTTTCATATTTCACAGTACTCCCACTCGATGCGCTTAGGATACAACCTTTGCGATCCTACGTGCATGAATCTCGTTGCTGGTGTAGGCCTACGTGGTCCTCCTAGAGAAGACGCAGTACCCGTATCTCACAACCTTGTGCACTTTGTGGCAATGTGATTGTTAGTCCCCAAAATTGTTGTACTTAATGCACCTTTTTATTCATATGATGCCCTACTTATTCCCTTATTTTACTAGTTTATGAACTCTTTCTACATTCTTTTAATGAAATAGAAAAGATTTATGATTGATTTGTATTTTATATAAGAATACCTTCATTATATGCATTTCTAGGATTAATGTTCATTAAAATATTGTTAATGTAGATTGTCTTGTTTCTGCATTGCATAGGAATCCTACACTAGGTATATGTGGGCTACTTCATCATTCAAATTTTCCACGGAGGAAAATGATAGTTGTTAGTATAAACACGCTTATAATTATCTTGGATCCATTTTTATATTCAGAGGTGCACTTATCTTTCATTCACTCGTTCTTGCACTAAAGAGCAACATTCCTGCACTAGAGAGCAAACAATTTGGAGCTTCGACATCTTGACATGCTTTCAGGAAAAAATAAGGAAGGTTATTGTCCAAAATAATGTTCTAACATCTTCCCATGACTTAAATTGCACCCAGGTCACACATGTGGATCTCTAGAAGAAAATCAACAAATCTGCTCAAAATTTGCACAATTTTCAAACTACCAATTTGACCTTGATTTGTGTGCATCTGGAGGCGAATCAGGAAAATCAGAGAGAATTGGTTTTTCACGAGTATAAAAAATTATCTAGAACCGAAAATATTTCTCAAGATTCACATTAGTTTAAAAGTTACATGAGGGTCTTTGAGGCAATTTTATTAAAAACACTGTTTTCCCATAATTTTAGGATCTTACCCAGATTTGCAAAAATAGATAAACAATCAATTTTGTGCACGATTTTTGAGGCAATGGATATGAATCAGAAAAATAAAAGAGAGGTTATTATTTAAAACATGACAAATTAGGTTTCCTCCAAACAAATTTCCTAGATTCGCATTGGTCTAAGAATTACATGAGGTTCTTTGAGGCAGTTTTATGAAAAATACTATTTTTTCCAGAATTCCAAAATATGCCTAGATTTGCAAAATTCATATCAGATTTGTGTTTCTTCAATTAGATCATGGATGAACTAGATTTCCCATCCATGGCATATTGTTGGGATTTAATCTCCATATTCTTTGCAAAGGATTGGCTTGTTTAAAGCCAAACTTGTAATGTAAAAAGATTATAAAAACAGAGCTATGGCTCCAAGCCTAGCTAGCAAGCCATTTCTTTGTACCTTGATGTTGTTGAGCTGAGTGTTGGGGGTTATACCCCCTTCCCTTTGATTAATTGGTGGTTGGACTACTGCAAATGTTGTAAAAGACTAAGATTTTAATTTAATTCCAGGTTCATGCGTCTCTTATGTCTATTTTCTGTATTGTTAATTTCACTTGCATAAGCAAAGAGTTTTCCTTAAAGGGAAATGAGTTGGTTGGCTAGGGCCCAACCAACCTAGCTCGTTCTACCAAATATTATCTTGTTGTCATTATATGGAGTGATATTATTTTGTGCAAGAGTGACTTCTTTATGCTTGAGTTTGCAGGTGTGGTGAATCTCTTGTGGGTGTATTTCTTTTGTGCGTGATCTCAGATCTGAGGAGTCTTTGTGTGTGTTGAGTGGTTTTTATTTCAGTTCCAACATTTTTATTCTTTCTTGAAGCATCGCAACATGTCTTTTCTTTTCTGAGAGGGTTTCTTGAATCATTTCCAGGAGTTAGTTAGGGCTGCATATTTTAATGCTTTAAGTTCTGTTTATTTCCTTTGTGGTGAAGTATACCCTAGTTAAAATACGAAGTGGAAACTGTGTGATATTCTCTCTGTGTATGAATTTAAGTTGTTATAATATCATTGAATGACTGTAAATCAAACAATATTTAGTACAGGAATCGTTAATGGTCCTTTTTTTGAATTTAAAGACTTTATGTGACTAAATTAAACTCATTGTTATGTAGAGTATATATATCGCACCGTGAAAGAGATTCAGAAAGGGTTTGAGTTTGATATTTTAAAATAACGATTATCTATTATAACGCAAGAGTTTGTCATTTCTATAATTGTGAGAATTTCCTTATATATTTGCAGTTTGAATAACAATGAAATTTTGCATTCGATTTGGGATTATTTGCATTAATGTTCAAGTTAAGGTTTTCTCTATGAATTGTTAATTTCTTGTTTATTGGTTATAGCACATCAATTTATGAATGAAGGATTGTCGATTGTAGATTTGTTCTAGTATAGGAATAGAGCATTCTCGTATAGGAACATAGTGTTCTAGTACAAGAACAAAGTGTTCTGGTGTAGGAACGGATTTGTTCTTGTACGGGAACAAAATTGTCATAACAAAAAAAACAAACTCAATCTATTTTCCTAGTATAGGAATCACAGTACACGAGTAGATTTGCTTTTCGAATCTTTTGAGTTTTGCAATTGATTTATTGAGTGGCATGAATTATGAGTATATTCATTTCTTTTAAGAATTATTTTTCTAGTGAAATAGTTTACTGCTATTTTCTATGTGAGAGTCCAGTTTTTAGTGTGGTGTGAGCAGTTGCTACACAAGCTAGGATTTTCTTTTGCAGGTTGCTAGAGTCATTCTCTAGAATTTCTAGTGTTGTGCCTTGAATTTTACAAACTCCCAGATTGACAATTAAATGTTGTTCCATCAGTCAAACATATACTACAACCAATAGTGACCTTCCATTAAGTAGTTGGTGCACCATATGTTTGGCCTCGCCAGGCGGGCGTTGGTTGTAGATCCTTCAACTTGTATGCTGGACTTGCAATTTGATGTTGAAGACCCAAAATAGATGGATCATGCGATGTTCCCCCCCCTACCCCCCGATATTCCTGTGGGTATCCTACCATAAATTGTATGCAAGTTTCTTGCTCGAGAACATCATGTAGTGTGTCAATCTTTTGTTGCGTCAATGGTGTGCAGGTGAGGGTAGAAATGCCTTGATAAACCAATCCCTTTGGTGATTTGGTTATATTGGGTAAATGAGTTTCCCGATTGCATCCTTAAACTTTTGCATCAGTTCCCATGTGGTCTCTCCCTCCCTCTGCTTTATCTCCCACAACTTTGACAACCCTTGCTGATCAGTTTGAGGAAGTTTGAATTCTTGTACAAATTCCTTCTTAACTTTGTCCACAGTTGGGTTCTAGTGTAACTCTAACCATTTTATGAACTACCTCAAGGCCCTTTCCTTGAGAGTGATCTGGAATTCAATTAGCTTCACATTGTCAGGTGTCTGGAGGGCTCTCCATATGTCCTCTCATAGATACCAATGCTTTTATACATCCTCATTCCCCTTTTTGGAGAACTCGGGATATCTTTTGAATTATCCCACCATTTTTGAATGAGTCAGTGTTAACAACACAAATCCTTGTGATCCCAATTGTAGAGATCCTTGTAAACCTGTATTACTGCTACTATTTCCACTACTTATAGTACTAGATTTATAATTAACATGCACACTATGAACTATTATAGTTTTTATCAACTTAGAAAGGAAATTATCAATATTGTTAAAGATTACCAGGGCAAGGTTGGGGGAGACACTACCTAAGCTTTGGGGAGGTAGATGTTGCTTCTTCTGGACGCTCATATTTAGCAAACAATCTCTGTATAACAAAATTCATGTCACCATCTAAGCCTTCCTCCGAATCGACATGGCCTTTTCCATCTAGCCTCTCCCTCTCCACTAGTGAGGGTGGGTCCCTATTGCCTTCTGAACCCACAACGGTTATGGTCATCTCCCTTCCTCCCACTAATATTCCTTCCATCCTATCTCCTTCCTATGGGCTTATTAACACCTCTCCTACTCAATGCAGTCCCTTCTGTTTCCTTTTAATCGTTTTCATGGCCCTTTCCTTCCATTTCTCCACTATATGAGCTCTCCTTTTTGCTCTTATATCCCTAGCTTTTCATGACTCATCTGTGTACATTGTCCTAACAACCTCATAGTTCCCCGCTTAGTAGAGTCCCTCCATTTAGGTCCTACCCCAAATACTAGGGGTTTATGCTGCCATACTTAGATTTTGAAATCCCAGTAAGCCCTCTTCCACCATTAAGACCTTGATCTAGAGGGTTATTTCTTTTAGTAGCTTCCCTCACAACCCCACTAAGAACACTACCTCAACCTTTGAAAAGGACTAATGGCCTTCTGTTGTGAACTCGACAATGTACCCTTCTAGGGTTCTCTCACCCATAAATCTACTGCCCTCATCATATCTGTATCAAGACAATGTAGTGTAGTGAGATATGCTTGCATCCAGCTGCGCCGAGACAACTTTTGTCCACTCGACCTCCCTTTCACCTGCAATCTTTGCAACAAATTGTAAATTTATTTTGGAAACTTGCACCAGAATATCTCGTATTGATCATTTGTTGGTTCTAAGTACATGATTTCGTCCTTCAGTTTCACAAAAATTTGGCGATGGAGTTGAGCTTTTTGGGAAACAAACTAGTCCATTTGCTCATCCGACCAGTTTTGAAGTTCCTTCTTATATATCCTCGATACCATAATCTAAACCCTCTTTTTGAATTTTAGGTCCTGATTGTTATCCCCTACAATTTCCTAGGTTGAGGAGGAGATCAAAAGAGGTAACCTCAAACCACTTTAAGTTCAATAGCTAGCCCTACTGAACCAGAGAGGGATCTCTCTAAATATTTGTCAATGAATAACTGAAAAGAAATAGGTTTTAGGCTAGATATACAAGTTTTGTTTGAGTATTTTCTGAATTTAGGGTTTTTAGTTTGCTAAACTAGGGATCAAAGCAGTTAATTACGTCAAGGCTTCAAGTATGTAGTGACAAGTATAAAGAGGAGCTAGATATCAATGTGTTATGATGAACTTAAAGTGTTGTCAATGTAGTATAGGTCTGAAAGTTTAAGAGAACATAATGATCATGTAAACGCATGAATTCATTAGTCTTAGAAGAAAAGTAACAAAGCATTATTTCCACATAAACAAAGATTAAATCTAAGAATTATGTCTATATAAATGCAAGGAAAACCATAGGAAGAAGATAAAGCATGAAAAGAGAGATGATTTCATCAATTAGAAGCTGATCTGAAATGAAAACAACACCATAGACTCACTGAACAAGTATTCATGAAATGTAGCTACAACTGCTCCTGTATTAGCTGTCAAAGAACATAAGGTACCAAGCCTCTCCAAAAAATTCCAACCCTACTATTTGAATGAGAAATGATACATATAGACTCAATCAAACAACTTCCCCACCTTCAAAAGATTCTCTCAACTAACAAGTAAGAGTGAGAAGGTCAAATACAAACTCTTCTCTTAGACTTTGTTTTGAATTTTTCTTCCTTAATGAGGCCTAATTAACCATAAAAAAACCTATCATGTCTATTTATTTATGATTACATCATGAGTTTTGACTTTGACCAAGTCAAAATGAAAAACTAGGAAATTACACAGGGAAATTTTAAATAAAAACTCAGAAATTTGCAAAAGTGTAGTGCCAAATTTGAGCCCATGTTTAGGTGCCTTCCTGAAGTCCAAACAGACATTTGAGAGAACGGTCAACTAGCCTTTTCTATCTAGTTTCCAGAACACCTTGAATATTTGAAAATGACCCATGGGAAGGCCTTCACAAACTCATTCTCCCAAGGTGTCTCCATAAGCGCAGCGCCTGTCAAAAAGAGTGGCAAAATGATGATTTTTACCCCTTTTTCTCCCTTTTCTTAAAATTTGAGCCCTCTATGAGAAATCTGATGAAATTTGTTTTGAGAGGAGGTCATTAGCTTTCGAAAAATGTAAGCCACTTGTCATTTGGAGCTTCTATGACTAGCCCAATTTCTGAATTTGGCACCAAAATTCTCAAAAAACAAAAAATGCTCAGAAAACATTCAAAATTGGTCATGAAGTGAAAAATGAAGTATGTCATGTCCTCATGGATGCTTCAGCAAAAATCTCCAAGTTATCCCTCTCATTTTTTTCCTTTAGGGTTTCCTTTAGCTTGTTTTTCAACTACTTGAGCTTGATGTTGCAAATCATGTTTCTAGTCTGATAATGATGGGCCATGTGTCTTAATAATTGATCATCCCTGTTGGCTTTGTCAAGAAGCTATTTTAAGTGGTCATTGAACTTACTTAGCCAATAATCTCTATCCTCATTGATCTCCAAGGCAATTTTTCCCTCCATGTATAGGTCTTCAACTAGCATATTATGTCATTTCTCCTCCTTCAATGCCTTTTTGAGTCCCTTGGTCCTTGGCCACTTTTTCCTAGCTTGTTTTTCAGGTTCCTCATGTTCACTAGGCTCCAACACTTCTTTGCATTTACCTCCTTGCTGCAACACCTTGGATTGCTCTTTCTCCATGATGAGCTGTTTAGCCTTAAGCTGACTATTTTCTTTCTCAAGGAAGGAAATGATGAAATGAGGGAGTTCGGGAAGGGAGATGACGATAGGGGAATTTTGGGAGATGGATAGGGGTGGTAGAAAACTTAGGAATTTTGAATGGAGGGAAATGAGAGAGAGAGACTGATGAGTAAGAGAATTTAAAAAATAGTCTTGCTAGGAAAATTGTTCAAAATGATAGGTATGAGCTAGGGTTTGTGTAAAGGTGAGGTAAACTGAAGGTAAATGAGTTTATTAGTGAATGATAGGGTGATTTACATATATATAGAGGTATGAGATGAAATTTTTTTAAAGTTTTCAATGTCATAACTAACAAAACCCATCATTTTAACTAGCTTTGAAGCATGAATTTTCACATATACCCTAGATGAACACAACTCACCATTTGCACTTGCTTTGCCAAAGAAAAAGAGTGAGTAAGATGATGGTATTTACTTGTTGATCAACTTAGAAGAGTAAGGAATAAGAATGCGAGATTAAATTTTAAGTTTGGGTGAGTTTTGGCAAGTTTCAGGCTACTCTATCCCAAGTGCAGCATTGTTGGCAAAAGCACAGCGCAGTTCACAGAAGTGCAAAGCCACCTTCAGAAGCGCAACGCAATTCACAGAAGCACAATGCCAACTTGTAACACACTTTTGGAGGCCTTAAACTGCTCCAAATTGTAAAATTGATAGCTTGTTGGAAGGATATTTAGGTCTACTACAATATGGAATCATCAAGAATGTAGTTTGGACATTCCAGCAGGGAGAAAAGTTGATTTTCCCAAGGTCACTCCAAAAACCCAGGGTATCTCTGACAAAAGTGTAGCACCAACTTACAGAGAACTTTTGGAAGCCTTCCGTTATTTCAAATCACTATCTGAAGGTAACATTGGAAAGATTAGGATGTCTGTTATACAATAGAGTCCTTACACACTACCAACACCTACTCCAAAGCCCTGAAAATATGTCTTAAAGTCAAAATTTTCAAAAGTGTAACAATATCCCATTGCAAGTGTAGTTTGGGTATTTCTCTCAAATAATAATACCTGTACGTAAATAGAAGGAGCTTTTTGTTCCTTGGCCTAGCATTGACAAAAACCTTTTTCACTTTTTAAAATTATTCTCCATTTGGTCAGAAACACATTTTAAAACAAAAATGGCCCTATGAGAGATGATGAGACGATGTAGTGTACTGCAGCACTGTCTTATTTGAAATAAAAGATTACCTTTGCCTTTATTTTGATTTCCCTAAGCTGCTAACTCTCTTTACCCAATGAATTACATAATGGAAATATTTTTGTTTTGTCCTATGGTATCATTCTAGCACATGGAGTGAAACCCTAGACCATGACCTAAAATGAGGAATTTAACCACTTCATGACCCAAGACACTTAAATGAAGATATGATACCTCAAATAATACAATGAACATGATGAGTGATGAAGACTATGAGTAAGTGAAGGGAGCAGCAGTGACCTAGACACAATAGCCAGTGACCAAATTTTTATTTGAAGATTCACTGAAATGACAAAAAAATGACTTGACACCCTAACAACACCTTGTAAGAGCATATTTAATCACTGATGACAGGCTAAATTGACTGACACTAACACTGACAATGGAACCATTTGTTGGCACATAAATAGAAACAAGGTTAATACCTATTGTTTAAGCACAGGGACCAACAAGGCTCCGTTGTAGTCTAGAGCCATGCCGACATTTTCACCTTACCCGGGATGGGTAAGGAGTCTCACTCGAGGTGTGCCATGATCTAAGTTCGAGGAGGGATGGAATATGATATCATAGAAGCCATATCACAAGATAGAGAGCAAGGGATAGTAACTTATCATTTAGAACAACCAGATCGCAACAATCCATTCATAGTATAATAGAGAAGCTACCTAACAGACGCATATATAAATTTTTTCAATAGCCAGAATGACAGACAGTGAACACATTATAGTTCCATAATAGTATTCTTCATTAATATTAAAATGAGAACATTACATAAGGCTCACAGACTATTCCTCAACATTAGAACTCTTACAGATGGGATATATGTTCATACAAATATAATCACGAAATTGTTCTCATATCTCCATGACACAACAAGAATGGAAATATGATAAACATAACATAAACCAAAGCCAAACAACCCCCTCTTTTCTCTCCTCTTTGATTTTTATCTTCTTCTGCCAACCCGAACTATCAGTTCCTTCTCCCTTACTTGGTTGTCTTCATCCTCGACTGCTCCTGCTCTTTCTTGGCTCAACCATCAACTCCTTCTCGCCACTCTTCTCAACCTGCCAGTCTTCCTTTAGTCCCTTGTCTTTCATCAGCTGTTAACTCCACGAATTCCCAACCACTGCTTCTGCCACTTGTCAGTAGCCTATTTCTCCACAAAATATCACAAAAATGAAGGCCCCAGCATAAGCCCACTACAAGTAAGATAGGTGGGACCCACCTTACAATTGACACTTTTTTGGAAACTTTTAGAGGAAGTTAGTTACACAACAAATGGATGTTTTGTAAAGTTTCTTAGTGGTTAATAAATACCACTAATGATTTAGGGTTAATAAATACCACTAATGATTTAGGGTTAGGGGATTGATTCTTGAGAGCCTGTATATAGGCCTCATTTTGATGTAATTCAAAAAAAGGAAATTTCAGATGTAGGGGAAACTTTATCAATTTTTATTTTTTTTTGCTGGAAATTGTTGGGATTTTTGAAGTTTTTGTAAGGATGAATTATGAAGTATGCCTTGGGATCTTAGTGCTTCTCTCCATGTAATTTTGAAAACCCATCTTGTAATTTGATTTTTTCACGATATTAATACAATTGCATATATCTTTCATGGTTGATCATGTTGTAAAATTGATTGTGTATGGAATGTGGATATAATTTTGTGAATTTAAGAGAATTTTAAATCTATAAAATTATTTTCTTAAATAGTATGCCTAGGGGGGATAGTATGGGATACAGAGGGAGGTACTCAAGGGGATAATGTAATAATGGGATGGGCCATAGTAATAAATAAAGTGGTTAACCCGCTTCATGTAAGGGACCGCAAGTAGTTAGCAATAATGTAATAAGCCCATGGTATTGAGGGAACCATGGTAATGACCAATGGTATTGAGGGAACCATGGTAATGACCCATGGTATTGTACGTATGAGGCCTATATAGAGGCTAGAGACTCTCCATTGAGAGAGGTCAAGGAATATTGTATGGACAAGCATATGGCTTGTGGAGTGTTCTCCTTCCTTAAGGAGTGAATGTATGGTGTTGCCCTACCTTAAGTTTTTGATCAATAAAGAGGCATTATCTATATTCAGATCTTTTTATTTCTTGGGTATATTTGTATTTTCATATATTTTTAGGTCAGATCCATAACAATGTGATCATAGTGAAAGATCAAAATGAATTGATCAGAGACCTGCAAATATTCTTAACCATGGTAATGACCCATGGTATTAAGGGAACCATGGTAATGACCCATGGTATTGTATGTATGAGGCCTATATAGAGTCTAGAGATTCTCCATTGAGAGATGTCAAGGATTATTGTATGAACGGCCATATGGCTTCTGGAGTGTTCTCCTTCCTTAAGGAGTGAATCTATGGTGTTGCCCTACCTTAAGGGTTTTATTAATAAAGTGAAACATTTCTATATTCAGATCTTGTTATTTCTAGGTTTATTTCTATTATCTTATACTTTCAGACTAGATCTATAACAAGTGGTATCAGAGCACTTTCTTGGGCAAAGTGGAGAATTTTTTTAATTTTTGCAGGAAATTTTTGGGGTGACGATTTTTCAGATCAGATCTGTATGTTCTGGTGCAAAATTTATATAATATCATTGCAAATTTGGGTTCTTTGCAAAAAAATTTCCCAATTTGAAAAAAAAATCAGCCGAATTGGAGTCCGGATGAGGGAGATATCGTTGATTTAAAAAATAGTTGTGTTGCAAACATTTTTTGGGGCAACGAATTTGCAGATCAGATCTGTATTTTTTGGTGCAAAATTTGTAGAATATCATTGTAGATATGGGTTCTTTGCAAAAAAAATACCCAATTTGAAAAAAAATCAGTTGGATTGGAGTCCGGATGAGGGAGATATTGCTGATTTAAAAAATAGCTCTGTTGTAGACATTTTTTGGGGTGGTGAATTTGTAGATCAGATCCGTATGTTCTGGTGAAAATTTTACAGAATCTCATTGTAGATTTGGGTTCTTTGCAAAAAAATACCCAATTTGGAAAAAAAAATCGGCCGAAAATCGGAGTCTGGATGAGGGAGATATCACTGATTTGAAAATCAGCTGTGTTGCAGACATTTTGAAGGGCGACGAGTTTGCAGATCATATTTGTACGTTCTAGGGAAACATTTGTAGAATCTAATTGAAGATCTGGGTTCTTTGCGAAAAAATATCCAATTTCAAAATACGAAATCAGTCGAATCAGAGTTTGGATGAGGGAGATATCGCTGATTTAAAATAAGATTTTTTTTTTTTTTTCAGAAATTTTTGTGATGACGGCACAGTTGCAGTGCGAATGTAAAATTCCAGTGCCTAGATTAGGATTTCTATCACATGAGAAGATTCTGAATGGTTGTTCCATTTCTGAAAACAGGTTATAATATGGATTCTAAGAAATATTGACTAAATTGTGGCCATTTCAAATTTTTGCCAAGTAAGCGATTTGTTTTAAAAGACCCTCTTCATGGCTTATAACAATAAGTTTTTAAAAGGAAAATATGATTCGTCTTCTATTGAAAATTTTATATCATATCATAAGTTGGACCGTCCAGGGTGTTGAAAGGAAAAAATACGGTCTTATTTGAAAAATGAGTCCTATATATGGTGGCAATTACTTGACAGTGAGTTTCTGAAGTTATGTAGTGCCGACGAAATAGAAGAACTACTTTTGGACGAATGGTCTCATACTAGAAAGGAGGAAACCACAAAACCTAGCAAAGATTTTATTTTTACAGGAAAGAAGGAAACCAAGAAACCTAAAGGGTTATTTTCTACTGGTATCTCCTTATTACAAGTTCATGGATTGATTCAGAAGGAGAAGATCATTGTATCTATAAATCCTAGCTGCAAGCATAATTTTATCAATGTTAATTTGGCAAAAAAATTGCAAGTTCTAACAAAACATATTGAAAACACACAGGTTGATAATGAGGATATTCAAGTTTATAAAGATTTGAAGCTTTCTATGGATAAGTATGTGTTGCATTGTGATTTTTATACTTTAGAGATGGATAACATGGATGTTGTTTTGGGATATCCTTGGATGGAATCTTTGGCTACTGTCAATATTAATGTGTTAAAGAAATTCATGAAGCTCTGGTATAAAAGGAAGAAAACTACATTGCAGGATATTTCCATTAAGACCCAAGCAGAGACTATGGAGGTAGAAACACAAAGCTCTAATGACACTGACACATCAGATGATGAGCCTTTGATGGTCGAAAATCAAACACAAACATCAAACTAGGTACCAGAAAAACAGGTAGTGTCCAAGGAGGCTGAAGCAGAAAATGTTACAGGTACTAATACATCAGATGAGGGCTTAGTGGTTGAAGTAATATTGGAAGATAAGAAGCAACAACAGGCACCACAATAGGTACCAGATGCCAATCAGGCTCCATTAGGTGGTGAATTAAAGAAATATACACCATTGGTTAAAACTTCAGCATATCACCACCCACATCACCCTGAAAGAAAACAACCAACAATATGGCAACGAATTAGCCACAAGGACAACAACCCTCGCATGACAGATAGAGAGGGGCAATGATCCACCTACTACATGTCAACACAGAGGAGCCTCCAAGGTCAACTTCCATCTCAAGCGAGAGAGGCACCATCTAGATCGAGGGTTCACCTTTCTCTGGGATGGCTAGATGCACTTGCATGGTACCAGTGGACTACTCTTTTGAGTAGATATTATTATTTGCATTCTTCTTATGTTTTGGGGATGAAACATGTTTGAGGGGGGTGGAATGTAGTATACCTGGGGGGGATAGTAAGGGGTACAGAGGGAGGTACGCAAGGGAATAATGTAATAATGGGATGGGCCATAGTAATAAATAATGTGGTTAACTCGCATCATGTAAGGGACCTCAAGTAGTTAGCAATAATGTAATAAGCCCATGGTATTAGATAGATGGTATTGAGGGAACCATGGTAATGACCCATGGTATTGTATGTATGAGGCCTATATAGAGGCTAGAGACTCCCCATTGAGAGATGTCAAGGATTATTGTATGAACAGGTGTATGGCTTGTGGAGTGTTATCCTTCCTTAAGGAGTGAATGTATGGTGTTGCCCTACCTTAAGGGTTTGATTAATAAAGAGGCATATCTATATTCAGATCTTATTATTTCTTGGGTTTATTTCTGTTATCATATATTTTCAGATTAGATATATAACACTGTGAATTACCAACCACTACTTTTGCCACTTGTCACTAGCCTCTTTCTCCACAAAATATCACAAAAAAAAAGGCCCCAACATAATCCCAGTACAAGTAAGATAGGTGGGACCCACCTTACAATTGACACTTTTTTGGAAACTTTAGAGGAAGTTAATTACAAAACAAATGATAGTTTTGTAAATTTTCCTAGTGGTTAATAAATACCACTAATGGTTTTAGGGTTAGGGGATTAAGTCTTGAGAGCATATATATAGGCCTCATTTTGATGTAATTTAAAAAAAGGAAGTTTCAAATGTAGGGGAAACTTTATCAATTTTTTTTTTGCTGGAAATTGTAGTGATTTTTGAAGTTGTTGTGAGGATGAATTATGAAGTATGCCTTGGGATGTTAGTGCTTCTCTCCATGTAATTTTGAAACCCATCTTGTAATTTGAGGTTTTCATGATATTAATACAATTGCATATATTTTTCATGGTTGATCATATTGTAAAATTGATTGTGTATGGAATGTGGATATAATTTTGTGAATTTAAGAGAATTTTAAATATGTAAAATTATTTTCTTAAATTTTTGTGGGATTTATCAAGATAATGAAGAGTATCTTTTTCATTTTGGTAGATTTTACATGGGTTGAAATGAAAATGCATAAATTCAAATTACCATGTTTTTCTTGCAACTGAATTCTTAATTTCTCAGTTGTTTCTTGGATATTAGTAGGCTAAGAATGAATTCTTAATTGCTCATCTTGATTTGTTGAAATATGTTCTCCATATTTTCCATTTTTTTCTTAAAACCCTCATTGTTCTTATGTAAAACCCAATGCACATGGATGCTCCAACCTAAAAACATGTGGAAATTATGCCCATCAACACTTATATAGATTGTTGTGAGTCCCTTACCTTAATTCCTAGAAGAGACTAAAATCATAACCCATAAATTGAAAATATTATTTGGCTAACTGAAATTTGAACATTATATATATTCTATTTTCTTCTTAAGAAATAATGTTAAAGCTAGGGTGCATGAATGCTCAAATTTAAAAATACATGGAAAATTACTAGCAAAACTAAGAGTAAATTTCACACTTTTGTGCATGATTTTACAACCAATAAACAACATTCGTAATAACCATAATAAAAAAACTTGATTTAATTTTTTGAAATATACTCACTATATATTCTCTTTTCTTTATTAGAACCCTTCACCAAAACCATAGTGCATGAGTGCTTGAACTTGATTAATATGGAGGAATACATTCATCAACAACAAAATTAACTTTGGTGCTTTCACACACAGTCTTTTCATCTTGAAATAAAACCAAAAAAAGAAATTACAAGCATACTTAGATGTTCCTAGGATTTTGATCCTGAGACAGTGAGGATGGAGATGTTTGTAGCTACAATTTTTTCGGTGTTTGTAAGTAGCTTTCTGTAGGAGGGTTCGAAGGACTAGTAGCTCGCACTGAAATCCTTTATTAAGAAATGAGATTGTTGCTTGAAGACGACAACAAATTTGTTGGTTATTTTTTCTCCTTCATGATAGTGATTAAAATATGTCAGGGTTTAAGTCCAAATGAAACATGGAGGATGAGGTGGATTATTTGTTTGAACCTTATAACTTCTCAGCTATATAGACCAAAGATCTACCTACTCACTTTGATCTGGAAGTTGTAAGGAGGATTGTTGGTGCCTCAAACCCTAGGATTTTCTCTTATTTGTAGCCAACATAGTCGATAAGGCCATTTTGAAATCCCCCCCTTCTATTATTTTCACGTCAGAGCTCGGCCATGAATGAACCTTAGAAGTGGGGACATTGATCTCATTAGGGATATTTGATTCTGAGATGGATGTGTGCACATACCTTGTTTTCTAGTCCTCCTTTGGAATCTTTGGTAGGGGTTCCTTTCCCAGAACATCCTTATGATACTGAGCTTGAGCGAGTTATGGGGGAGGGGAATGTTTTAGAGAATTTGTATTATGGACTTGTTTTGAATAGAATTGAAGAAAGTGGTTTGGAGGTGGGTTTCTCTACAAGTCTCCTTTTAGTGTTTGAAGGAAGTCAAGATGTTGTGACTGAATTTTGTGTGGAAGATTCAGGAGAAACTAATGATGGGTTAGGGGTTCAAGATGGGGTTCCTGAATTTCCAGTAGAAACCCTAGGGGATCCCACAAGACATAAAGGCCCCCAATAGTCAGGGACTAAGAGGAAAATTGGTAAAAAGGAAAATATTAAATCGATTGAGGAGAATTTGGTTCTAGGAGAGGATGTACAATTTGGGGAAGTAACAGAAACCTCCAAGGGAGTACTGTTCGGTCAAGCATAGGGTATAAAATTCTCTGTGGAATTTTTACGAGCATAGGTTGAAGAGAAATAGGGGAAGGAACTAATTGAACTCCCTAAGGTATCCACTCTTGCTCGACGCTGGTTTATGTTCAAATTTTCTTATGCAAAAGATGCTAGTTGGGTATTGGGTACATCTTGGTGCATGGATTTAGCTCCATTTCTCTTGAAAAGATAGACTCCCCTCTTCAACACAAATAAGAATAAATTAGTCTTAGCTCTAGTATGGGTTAGGCTCCCAAGGTTTCCCCACAAAACGCTAGTCTACGGACATATTTTAACACATTGGGAATGTGCTGGGAAATTTCTTGGAGGTAGATAGGTCATATGAAGAAAGTGGAAGAATGTCCATGACCAACATCATGGTTAATATGGATTCTCATGAAGGGTTACTTCTGGAATTAAACATAATTTATCAAGGACTATCCCACCGATAAATGTTGGACTACGATGGAATCCCTTTTAGGTTTCACAAACGCCATAAGGTGGATCATTTTCTTCGAGATTTCCCTGTCCCTTTCTTAGGTAGGAAGGAGTGAAGGACTCTTAGGGAGGATAATTTTGGTAAAAGAAGGAAATATGAGGTAGAGCTTAAGGCATCCATGTTAGTCCCTATGAGCACTCTACAAGTTGAGGCTGAACCTTTGAAGATGGATGTGGACACAAGGCTGCAAATTGTCAGATCGCGGAACTCTAAACAGGATACAAAGGCATAAGGCATGGACTCTTTATGGCCACAAACTCTCAGTTGAGATTTTAGATTCTATTATAATATTCTCATATGAGAGTTAAGATTCCATGTAAAACTCTCATCCGAGAGTTTAAATTCTATTTTAAACTCTCTGACAAAAGGTGGAAAGGTATAAATTGGAAAAATCATGGAATTGGTACCCATTGTCTCCCTTACCCATGAAATCCCAACATAGTTCATTCATGGGCACTTCTCTCTTTCATTGCCCTCTTCTCTACCCATCTCTCTTCCACCATTCCTCCTCAATAGTATCAACAAATGAGTAAGAATCAATAGGATCAAGTGTTGTGAATCTCCCAACGATCAACAAGCTATACATGTGCTTCCGGACTAGCTTAATCTCAAAATCGTACTATTAGGTTGATAAATTCATAATAGCTTGATTATGGACTAGGTTCATTTCAAAATCGTACTGATATGTTGATAATTTTTTGGTAATTTCGTAAATTTTTGGTAATTTTTAAAATATGTTCTAGACACATTTGAAATTTTCAATGGAGAACCCAAAACAATATTGACATGGATACCTAAAAACGTTTAAGCTCCTTTTGAACAACAATAGAACCAAGTTGATTAACAAAACTGAACATTGCAATAGAAAGAAAAAAAATGTAGGCCCAACTTCTCCAACAATAGAGAAAATTTCAATGGTTGGATGTGCAAATTCCTTCAGTCCTACAGTCCAGCTAAAGTTGGAATCTGCATCTGATAACAAAATTGATGTATAATATGCACTTTCGGCCAGGGAATACAAGAGCAAACTCAACCAGCTTGTCAGTATAATAGAAGGAAAGTTGGCCACTGCTACACAGCCTCTAGGGGCATAGATTTTGACCAACCCATTGTAACACTAACTATGTTTAACTCATTAAATAAAATATTACCAAATAAGATGACATATGACTATCTGGCAATAAAATCAATGAATCCACAATACTTGAATGACCCTCTTTGAGTTTGGAATCTCAATAAAACCTATGAGTTACCATTATTGGAATGGTCTAACTCATATATCTTAACTAGAATATTTTTAAAAGTCAAGAATGTTAGTTTGAATAGTTTGGTGAACAATTTGTTTCTCCAACTAACCATTTATGAAATAGTTATATGTGATAACCTATTTTTGAAATTATAAATTCTCAAAAAATTCTTGTTTCAGAACTTCGAGAGAAATTCATAATGAATGTAGTGACTTATATATATATATATATATATATATATATATATATATATTCGAGTGTACTGACTAGTCTACAATATAAGTGGCATGACCTCTGCATGAGTTACACATGAAGAATTTATTTTGAGATGAAATTGAAAGCCTCTTTGATAATAAATTCAATTACATGGCATGTTTATATCCTATAGTTTTGTTCTTTGTTATATTATCACATGGTGTTACACAAAATAATTTTAGTGTTGAAGAAATAAGATGTAATTGATTGTCAACCTTTTGTTTTCGAAATACCTAGTACTGATTTCATACATCACCATCCCAAAGAGTCATATTCCAAACACTATGTTATCCTTCATAGCTTACTTCCATGTTTTCACTTATGCAACTTGGCTATTTGCATGCATGAATATCACTTGTTGGAACTCCAACATCACTTGAATTAACAATATTGCACATTTTAGTTGCAAATGAATTGATGTGATTGTTGGCCTTAAGATACCATATTTTTTTCCTAGGTTGTGCATCTCTTCCCATGTCATCCATACTACCCTACAATGTGGCTAGGATACATCATGGACATATTACCATATCATTGTTTGTATATCCTATAAAAAACCACGTGAAGGACCAAATCTCTGAAATGATGAAGGAATTGGTCATTGAACTCCATTAATGATTTGTGAGATGCACCATAACAATGAACTCAAACAAATCCACATTGACCTCTACCCATATAGATATTTTTCTAAAACCAAGGCTTTGATAACACAACATAACATTCCCAACTCCAAGCTAGGTCATGTCATGATACATTTTTCTTTGATACCAACCCTTTTCTAGCACTATTATTCTTTCATATTAAATAATAAAAATATTTAAATCCATTTAACTTTAATTCTTACTGAATGCCAATCTTCAAGATTAATATTAATAAATAGTCCTCTTCTATATAGGAACAATGGCATCAAACAACCCCTCCAATGGCCCCTTGTTAGGAGGAGTTGTGTTAGGATCCAACAAACATATTAGAAGACTTTCCAAGGGGTATTCTGGGTGTACTATAGTTACACAATTGATCTCTAGTAAACATGTTCAACGCTATGATATAAATTCAATGTTTAACATGTGAACAATCTTATTTGGCACATGTTTAATGTGAAAAAATGTCATTGTTGATAGGTGCAAAATGTTATCACTCCCTAATTTCTTAAGGCTATGAAAGAAAACTAGAGGTAACCAGAAAACCACTTTTAAGCTTAGAGGCTAGCCCTTCTAAACTCAGAGAGGGATCTCTCTATTGGATTTATATTTGTTGTTGTGGTATTTTAGGCTAATTATTAGGTTTAGAGTTTGGTTTTTTGAAATGTTTGGTTGACTCTGCAAGGAAAGTCGATTGGGAAATGGAGTCAAGGTCTAAGGGTGATGATATAAAGAAATATCAGAAGAGATTTGAAACAGGGAAAGGTAGGCAAACTATTGGATCTTTGAAGCTTTGTGGAGTGAAAGGGAGGAAAAGATTCAAATTCAATTAAACATAGAGCATTTTAACATGAATTCTATATTTAGTATGAGTTTGAAAACATATATATTGCTTATAAGTAAGGATGGAGTGTAATTAAACAAGTTCAACCCTTCATCTTCTTTTAAAAAATACAGATAAGAAAGACATATGAAAAACATAGATATAACAAGTTTACAAGAGAAAAAACATCACCAATTTTCCTCACACATGAATCCTGGAATGATCTTCTGTATTAATGAAATGACCACTTTTAGCTTAGTGAACATCTTTACATCAAAGTGTGATTTCTTGTTACAAGTCCCAACATTTGTACTTTGATTTATGAAGTATTTATACAAAACTTAACAGAATATATTGATTTGTAAAATTCAATATTTTTATAAAATATCTTAAAAACAATTTACAAAAATAGTACAAAAATGTAGGACACAAATGTTGTTGTAGTCCTCTGGTACTATCTTCGAGGATTGCTGGTGATGACCTGACCTAAAAAAGTGTTGCTTTGCTGTTGAAGGTGAAAAATGGTTTTACCCAAGTAACTGACACAATTTGTCCCATCTATATTCATCTAGAGTGGAGAATTTAACTAGCTTCATGTAGGTTTCATCCACCTCGGTGTACTTTTAAAAAGTAGGTTCGACAATGAATAAATTCTTTATCTCATGTTTGATAAGCAAGTCGAAATCCAAAGCTTCCATGAAGGCTTTTCCTGTGATGCTTCCTTTGATGGTGGCAAACTTTGACTTATCCCTGGCTATAGTATACAACTTCTTATGATAATCATCTAACCTGATCAACTTCTCTCCAATTCCTATCAAACCTAGAAGCCCCCTTAGATTTATCACATTGAATTTCTTATGGAACTTAAGAATGTTGGATTCTAAATTGTGGCACTTATTTTCCAGTTGAAGCATCAAGTTCCTTTTTGTAAGGACCCTCCTCACTTCCAAAATTGTCTCTGTCCTATCTTCAACCTCAAACTCCTCCAATTCTTCTTTGGTCTTCGAATTCAAAATCATGATTAAAGCAGTGGCTTCACCTAACTTCTGTCCTAAATATTCTTTCACCTCTTCAATGACTCCTTTAGATTTTTTTACTAAATCCTCCTTCTCAAAAATTATCTCAATAGAGGGCCATATTTCAGTCATAACCTCATTTATTTATATCTAAATACTTTCTTTTTCTTGTGCCAGTGTTTGTGCCATTGCAGACTCATTTTTCAATTGTTCAATTTTATTGGTTAATGTATGAGTCTTTTCCAGCTCTGCTAGGTACAAACTATCAATTTTCAACTTCTATTCCTAGACATTATTTAACTGAGTTTTCAGCTTCTCAATTCCCTATCCTCTAGTTTATGGGTCATCCATTTCTTTGATTAGTTCTTCTAAATAATCTGTAGATTGTTCCTCGACTGTGATGGTTGCTAAAGTGGATGCCTCTGCTACTGATGTAGATGCAATATGAACTGTTGTGAGTGGAATGGATGCCAAATGGGTTGAGTGTTCTCTTTCCTTTAACAATTTCTCCATCCCAACGTCTATTTCTTTGATTTGTCCACTCTGCTCAATAATAATTATGAACATGCCTTCCTTTTCTTTCTCGATCTGACCAACTTCTTTTGTTTGTGGATCTTCTGTGGATGGAAGCTTGAGCTACTTCTTGAGTGATGCAATGTCAGAATTTTTCTTTCTAATTATTTGTTCTGCAACTTTCACATTGTTGGGATCATATCCTAGTTTAATTACTAGATCTTCTAAAGACTTGATTTTTGTGTCTTTAGCTAGAGAAGATATCTTTTCTAATTTGAGTTGTGACTGAATGTTGTTGACAGAATCTTGCAGCCTAGAAGCTGCCATTTCTAAAGTTGTGAAGGTCGAATACAACATCTCCCCTATTTTCTTATGCAAGTCTATTTAATCAATTGGATGAATTTGGTCAACATTGAAGGAAAAGATGGATTTCTTGTAATCTTCTGGAGTTTTAGGGAAAGGAAATTCATCCTAGAGGAAGGCTATCTGCATTTTTCCTTTCTCTATGTCAAAGGTAGAGAGTAGCCTATGCTGTGAGGATGATTTTTGTTTCCAAAACTGTGTATAAGTTGTAGCTTTTAACATCTCATTTTTCTTCTTAATTTCTCTATACTTGGAAAATATATTTGGTTTAGCTTGGTCATGAACCAATTCCCCTAACTGAGAGGTATCCAGTGACTCTTGGGAGGCCAAAGAGGATGGAGATCCTATAAAAATATCATCACTTTTACTATAAGTATGAGGGCATGTCAAAATAATAGTAGATTGTACAGTTTCCTCTTGAAAGGATTATTCTATTTGATTGGTCCTTTGTCTCTTCCTGTAAACCATAAACTCTTTCTCCTTAATTTCTGTGACTGCAGGGGAAAAATCTTCCTTTGGCCTCTTGTCCTACATCTCTTGTGGTGTTTCAGTCTGTGATGTTTTTGTTGAGAGCACATGTTCCTCTGCTTCCTACAAAGTATTCTCCTACCATTGATCCTGATTTTCATATTTTTCTATTTCTAGCCTGGGAGTATGAGTGTAGGGAGTAGTATTTTGTTCTACTCTTAGCTTTGAAATTATTCCCAAGGGGTCATATGACCAGGTGAAGCTAAATTTGAAATTCATTTGCTTGAGGAGGATATCTGCTTCTTTGGTTGTTGTCCTGGTATTGCAGATAAATGGGCCAACTTGTGTTTTTATTTTAAATTGAGATTTCTTCTTGGTTGCCACAAAGTGTAGCTCATCCATGTTAATCATCTATCTGATATACTCTAGTGAGAAAATTCTCATTGGGACAAACTTGGGCAACCTGTATGGTGGCAATTCACACCCATACACTCTGATTTCTATGTAATTTTGGTATAGGTACTAGTCACCTGTCTTGGTTTGCTCACTAAGATGAAGAAATATTTTTATCTCAGATCCTATCCTTGGCTCAACATTACTATTCAATAGGCAAGAGACTGTATATAAAAATTGATCAACATATTCATTGAAGGTAAATTCATTGGAATGCTTCCTTACAAAGGAGGTCCAATGAATTACAGATTGGGAATTTCCTTGCTCATCCAATTTCTGTAAGGGAAATTGAAATCTGTCTGCCTGATGGAATAAAAATAAATAAACTAGAATTGAAGCATACTTAAAAGTTCCCTCTGTAGAAAATTTTAGGAACTTCTCATGGATGGCATCTGCTAGAAACTCACTGTAGTTGAAAATGATTGAGGGTTTCTCACCTGTTGAGAAGACTGACAAAAAACCTATGATGGCCTCATCAACCCACTGATCAGATTGATAGCCTAGTAAACAAGAAACAATGGAGATAATCTATTTGGTCATCTCAGGGAACATGGAGGATGAATAAGGGGGATTTTTCTTAGGCAATTGAGCATCCTCAGGGAGAAATGTTTCAAAGATATTTTCTTTGTGTGGGAAAGTGAGGTTCTTGTAGAGTTCCATGAGGGAATCTACTGAAAATGGTTTCAGAGGGGTATAATTCTGAATTTGCAACATCTGGGAAATGGAATCAAAGGTAATTGTGAAAAGGATATCATTGTTTTGGGCCACAATTTCCCTCTGACTGGGAATGTACCAAAAGTGGCACCATGAAATGAATTTAGGGAAATGGTAGGTCTGAGGAAAAATAAATTGGGGTAGGAAGGAGTCCCACAAACCCAATTCATCACTAAGATCAATAAAATTCTATTTTAACCAGTTGTGGAGTTCGTAGAGGTCGAACTCATAACTAGTTTTAAGGATTTTATACTCCTGATCTACTAGGGGTTGATGGTCAAAGTCTATTACAGGGGGTAGAAGGGGGTTTTCAATTGTAGCCTTAGATTTTCCTTTAGGATCCATGCTAGAAAGGAAAAAATAACATGGAAGTTTGAAATTACCCAGGAATAGGCTGGATGAAGACTAGTGTCTAGGTATAGAGGTACTTCGCTTGTTGATTTGGTCATTGTGACAGGTTTTGGTCTGCTGACTGGGCATTGTAACTATTTGATTACTAACTGGATGATGGAACAGGTTTATCTTTTGTCGGTATCTTGGAACAACAAAGGAAGGGTTGACAGCATAGGTCGAGGCTTTATTTATAACAAAAATAACTTACCATTGATGGATTACCCGTTTAATGGAGCGGGTCTACTATTTTGGGAATGAATAAGTTATTTAATGTTTGCATTAACGGTTTGATAATAGGAGAGATGAAGGATCCACGTGTGGAGAGCACATTAGATTGGAGAAGATAAGGATGTGATGACGATGGGAGAGGAGCAGATGGGGAGTGCCATGTGGCAGCATTGTGTTGGAGCAGAGTGGGGACCGGAGGCGCCACTTAGAGGAAGGGAAGTGGACCGAGAGTGCGGGGTCAATGGTCATAATAGGCGAGAATAGGAAAGTGGATTTCGGAGGGGGGGTGATAGTAAGTTGTTTAAGATGGGGGGGGCAGGGTCTGAAATGCGCCTGGGGAAGACACATTTAAAGGTGGTAAGAGGGGACACAACTTTTTAGACCTCCCCTTGGTTAATCTTCGAAGGGGTTGGGTGGGGGTCCGAAGTCATCACCTGCTATTGATTTGGGTGGGTAAGATATCAATGGTTTATCTCTGCACAAACTTTATTACAAAGTGACAAGTCATCATATCAATCAAAACTTTATTTAAACTAATAATCATGGTTATACAATGTGATTTAACTAATTACATTAACTTTATTAAAAACTAACTTAACCACGATTACACTGTGTGGTTAAATAATTACTTATTTTAACTAAACATACTTTATTTAAAAAGTCTAATCACGCTTAAATGATGCGATTAAACCATTAAACCTATTTATCTTACTCTAATGTGGCATTTTGACTAGCTGCACATTATTTTGATTTTCTAAAGGTATTTCTCATGCATTTTATTTTTATTTTTTTAAATGTAGTGGCATTTGAATTTGCTCACTTATTGGGGGTATTTTCATTTTTTCTATATTTTATTTCATTTTTATTTCATTTTTTCTTTTATCTATATATATATATCTATATATATATATCTATCTATCTATATATATATATATATATATATATATATATATATATATATATATATATATATATATATATATATATATATATATATATATATATATATATATATATATATAGATATATATATATATATATATATATATATATATATATTGTATCCCCTTTCATTTTCTATTTTTATGTTTTATTTTTCTTTTTCTTGGAAATAATTTGCAGAATGAAATTTATTTACAACAATCATAATCATGAAAAATTACATATAATCCACTTATAATCCTATTGATTATAGGACCCTAACACACAAATATCGCTTGAAGTTGGTGGTAATGAATTGAGTACTCCATCTTCAAAAAGCAACCAACTCTCTGATATACTTGGTTCAGGTAAAACCTGAATATGAATCTTGAAGTGAGTTTAATGCACGAAAATTTATCACACATGTCTCATACTTGTGATTGTAAATTTCATGTAAATTGTATAACCCTTGCATATAGATATGTTGACAGGGCTTCAGGAATGGATAAACATGATTCTGATGGGTCTACTTCATGTGGTAGATGTACATGCTTGATTTCTAGTTAACATGTTCAAGTCTAGATAGTATATAAATTTAACATTTAACATGTGAATAATTTCTTCTTTCACACACATTTAATGTGGAGAAATATTTTCATCCATAGGTGAATGTTCTCAACATGAGGATGGCCATGTTGATTCTCAATGAGTCATCTAGGAGCATTTAGGTGAGGAGCATACTTAAATCTTGTTCAAGATATGTTTAATGTTAAAAGTTATCCCATCTCTTATACTTATACACGATTGGAAATTTGATGTTTTATACAGGGCATAATAGCTCTAAGTTTGTTTCCTCATAAGGGGACATTCATCCTCCAAATGATGACTCAGAGAATGAGAGATTTCATGAACTAGGTAGTTTTAAATGTAGACATTTTTCGAATATGAATTATCTAAGTGAAATTAATTTATATTTAAATGATGTGTGAACTTTTATCATGTTACATGGTGCGAAGCCGCCAGAGAAGAAATAGGAGGGGCAAGGTGATTCAATTGGGAGCATAATCTAACCAGAGATCATGCTCCTCTTGGATGTCGTCATGGTGGAAGAGGTTGTAGGGTCCAACATTATGCCCAAAATCAAAACTATGTACCTTTTTATCCCCATCCTTGAGATGTTCCTAAGGAGTTTCCTTGGGAAGACAACATTTCAACTATTACACTTGATGAATTTAGGGTGTATTCAACAAGATTGCAAAATGAGATAGAAAATAACAATCTCTCCAGCTCTACTAGAGATTTTCTCCAAATACTTTTGTGCATTTTGGAGAATCTCATAGCAGTGTATCATGGGGTTGGACTAATGATCAAGGTTTTTTATGACATGATACGTAGGAGGAGAGCAAAAACTATGGGTGGGAACTCCTTTGAAGAAGTGAAACAAGGGGTCACTAAATAAATGGCCTTCTCATTATTTGACTTGCGGCCTAAAGATAAAAATCATCTAAAGGTTGCAAGATTCAATGACCCTAATATTGCACGTCTTCTTTATCAAAAGATCCTATATGCATATGGTAGGTTCCCAAAAAATGATGAAGTGCCACAATATTTTGTGAGGATGTTGTACACAAAGTTTCGAGAGCACATTTTTCCTAATTATACAAATATGAGATCCAAATTCTATGGAGTTAGGAAAGGTCATACATATGAACAACCTGATGTTATGTGATATGTTTCATTTAGGGCTCCAAAACCTCATTTAGCACCTCGAACACCTAGATTTGTTGCATTTCGAGATGAGTTAGACATTGCATCCAACATAGGAGCTATGGGAAGGGAGAAGGTTAGGGAGGTTGTTTATGATGTTATTCAAGCAGTGTCAATTGGATTGGGAAAGAAGAATCATTTAGAGAGTGAGGAGAAAATTACACCATTTGTTAATGTTCTGGATGAGGTGTTGAGAGAGACAGATCAATCGAATCTTGAGAGATATGCAACATCTTGTAGAGATCATGTGGAGTGATCCTTGGCTCACGATAGTCATAGTCTTGGTGAGGCATGTTCTAGGAAGCTATGAGTAATTAACTATAAAATCACAATTACAAGATTAGTTATAATGCATGCTACATATACATTTATTATGTTAAAATGTATATGCATTTTGTCTCAAAAAAGCACTTATATATTTATTTGAACTTATGTAGTTTTCATCATTTTTGAATGATGAAATACTTAAACCATTGGAAAACTTACCTCTTAATGAACTCATTGATGTACATACACCCCAGGAATTACCATGTACATATATCTTTCGAGTTGTCTTTAGTGCGACTTTTTGGAAGCTTTTCTGTTGGGTTTTTCTGGTCTGATTTCTCTAAAATGCGGCTTGAATGTATTGAAATCACAACTTGATGGGTAACCCCCACACAGTCGAAGTTCCGTAGGGGTTTTTCAGGGTGTTGAATCCATATATGTAGTCAAAAACCCAATTTAAATAATACACATTAATATTTCCCCTCAAATTTTTCTGCCGGATTCCGACAGTGGAAATTCCAAAACGTCGCACTAAAGACAACTCCTATATTTTTTGCTTCAAATTGTGAATGAATTAAAGTCACATAAATTTTATGGTGTCACTCATACATTTTATGTTCACTTTTTAGGTTAGATACAAACATGAAAGAATCAATCAAGAAACTACGCCCCAAGGAGATGGCATAAAATCTCCACAAGATGGTATTTTCATACACTAGTAGCCTATTATCCATCTAGTTGATTGAACAAAATTTGCTTAATCTTGATTGTAAACTCTAATTAATGGTATTTTATTTTAGAAATCCCATATACGAGATGTTTGGTATTTATTAATTTCTTCTGATTAATTAAATTATGTTCTTGCAGCTTAACCATAGTTCTCTCAAGGGATGTGCACAACGAGTTCATGTTGTAAGTGTTTTTAATTTTTATTTGAAGGATAAAAAGTATAGCTTCCCATGTTGCATTAGGTGATCAGTTGGTATATCTAGATCTCATAGATGGATGGTTGCAAGCCAATTGTTCTATGACATTCATTTTATATTATATTACTAGAATTTAAAATTCATGTTTATGTTTAATACTTGTTTGGCGAATTATATACCCTAGTAGCATTTAAAATTTTGTGGATTATGATTGCTTTTGGTATCAGAATGTAAAAGTTCACTATATCCTCCTTCCTTTGATGAGTAATCATTTGAAAATTTTGTGCAATTAACCCATATCTCCATTAGAGGAAAAAGTGACACTCTCTAAGAGATAAATTAGCAATTCTTACCAAATGCATGAATTGGAATTGACATTTGATGGAAGAGATGCTTGGTGTAGATTAACATCATTGTCATCGTTTTCCCACCTAGCTCTTAAATTTATCTATTTTAGGTGGATTGGATTCTTTTGTCTTATTTTGATTGGGTGGAATATTTAGATCTTCATAGACATATCTTATCTTGGGAAAAAACTCCAAGGAAAAAAATATATATATCCCAAAATAAGATAACATTTCTAGTTGTCCATATTCCCCATATTTCTAGTTGCAAAATACAATAATAGAAAAGTTGTTATTGCCTATAATCCTATAGATGACAAGTGTTAGTGTAAATATTTCAAAAATGTGTACCAAAAATATTTTTCTTAAGTCACTGGTGGCAAGTGACCCTAACAACAAGATTTGGTTGTTTATGGTTCAGATCTGCAATGAAAAAATAAGAAAAACCTACGATAAAAAGATCATATGCAACCAAAAACACAGAAAAACAAGAAATAACCAATGTAATAACCTAATAGAAGATTTTAAATGAATAATATTTTTATTAAAAAACACCTGGTGAAGGAGGTTTACAACAAGGGTCTACAAACCCCCCTCTATGGGATGGGTCCTTTGATGTTCTTGTGCTTCAACAATTTGTTTCTCTCTATCAATATGTAGAAAACCAAAAAGCAAGATATAACTCAAGTGAGAGCTCAAACATGAGAAGACGATAGTGGTGACGATGATACTTATCATGGTGAAGAATGAATGGAAAACCCTCTTATTTATAACAAAGTATTGGGCTAAATTAGAAATTGGAAAATAATAAATATTATTGACCAAATCAAGATCCAACCGTTACAGATACTTTATTATATTTTTTGGAGAGGGAAAATATATTCAAAGTGGTATGTTGGGATGGGGTCCCCTGGGTCAGTTTTAGGGTTAAAATAACCCAAGTTTTGATATATTTCTATAAGTAATGTAAATTATATGTGATTTTTGGACGCAGAGTGCATAGATGATTAGGATTCAAAGGCGTTTTAGCCCCTTGCTTATGTAAAATCGAGTCGGTTTTGAGATCTACGGACCATGGGATTGTATGAAAAATGTTATACATAGGTGTGTCTTAGAGAGTCTAAGGGTCTAAGGCATATCTTGGATGTAATGGGTCAATAGAAGAGCAGTGATAGCACAGATAAGTGGGCTAGATTGGAGAAGGAAGGCTCTACAGCTGAGTACGCAAAGGCCTAGCATTAGGGGATTTTTGAGGTCTAAAATGGGCCTCCTAAGGAAATTATAAATTAATAGTGGAAATAATAAAATAATATTAGATTACATCATCAAATTTTAGAGGGGAAAAGGACAAAAAAAAAATCAACTCATATTTTCAACTTATCTTCGTATGGATTTACTCAAATTTCGAGCGAAAACACTCGTTCGATGTAGAACTTGATTCCTCATCTAAGGAATACCCATGTTGCATACTTTGGATGGATCCCACTGTTAGGTTCCTATACCAATAGGTTTTATTTTTCATGATTGACTGGGAAGTGCCAAATATGTTCATCCTTTCCATGTTGCAAAGGTTCCATATTTCAAAAGAGAGAGAAAATTAAAAAATGTAAAGAGGGTATGCCTTAAAAGAATGATCAAAAGGCAAGAAAATGTATTGGTCAGAAAAAATAATAGATATGAACCCCAAAGAAAGACCAAGAAAGTGGCTAGTCAAAATGCCACTACTACCTTATTTGCAAGTCCACAATGTGCAAGTATTGTTGTTTTCACACTTGATGGGTGGCCCAACAGTGCAATCTGGACCATGCCATGTTTAAATTGCTGTTGTAGAATAGAGAAAAAGTGCCTGTCCAAATAGCTTAAGCTTGGCAGATGAGTAGCTAGGTAGAGAAATGAAGGAGCCCAACTGCTTAATTTGGGCCCTTGGAAGAGATAAGGGTACACTTAGATAGGAGGGCAGTCAAAAGAAAAGAAGATAATCAGGGTCTGCAAGTCTAAGTGCACCCATTCAGAAGGATGAAAAAATGTTAGGTGTATTAGGCTGGGTAGGTAGTTAAGGTTGCAGAAGCAAGGTTTTGATCACCTCATGTATTGTCAATCAGAGCTCCTCTCATCAACGACAGAAGTGTCAAAGCAATTATTTTGATGGCAGAACTTTGGAAGAATGTCTAATTCCCCTTCTATTCCCCCATAAATCACTCACTAACATCCCCTTGAGGACCTTGAGATCTGCCCAACCAGTCCTGTTATCACTTCATTTTTGTAAAATACTAAGTCAAGCTTGGACTTTCTCCAATGAAAAGAAGACACATTTCTTGTGTAAAAATCATTTCTCCGCATTCCATTCACTTCTTATGTCTAAGTTTCAGTCCATAAACTTAACCTCTGCCCTACTCTTTCACTTCACAAGGTCATATTAACTCCTAACTCTATTATCTAGCTCCCTAGATCATTTCCTTATCCCCTATTATACAAAAAATTATATAAAAACCCAAAAATAATACATATTCCCATCCCCTGGCACTATAGCCCTATAACATCAGTTTGGGGAAATGCTAAGTTCATTTGGGGCTTGGCATTAGCCTTTCCGCATTCAAACCTGGGATTGATTTAGCATTTGGTTAAATTAATAACCATACCCCCCCCTCTCACACATAAACCTTATAGCAATATCCTCCGCGCATACATTTTATTTGGGATTAATTTGATATTCGGTTAAATTAATAACCACCGGCGCCCACTTACAAACCCATAAAACCCATATTACCCAAAGTCTAAACCCCCGCAACATTGTATAAATATTCGAATATTCGGGCGGGCCCTCGTACATTAACCTGTCGCTAGCTCCGCGCTTTGTCGGCCCTCCGATCCGCCCTCCCAGATCCAATGGCCCAGGTGGATTTCGGGGCGCCCCCGACACACGGGAGTTAGCGTCCGATAGCACGGCAGTTTTGCCGTCGTACAAAGGACGCGTGTCCGCCTTTTATTGCATTGGGAGGGCTCTGACACATACCGCCCCCGTATAGAAGGCGGTCCGATAAAACTGCAAACCGCCTTCTGTCATGTGCCACGTCGTCTCACTGACGTCACTGCCACATCACCCTGCCGTACTGCCATGTCATCTGCCACCTGTCCTCCGCTGACGTCACTGCCACGTCACCCTACCGTACCCGAGACCCGCTGATGACGTCATGCTGACGTCATCACAGAAAAGGCGCAAAGGGCGAGAATCGCGTCAAAGAATGCCTGAATCAAGAAACAGAGGCAGTTTTCGATGCGTGATTAGCACTTAGCGCTAATCGCGCATCGCTAAGAAAAATTACTCAAAAAGGAGAGCTTCCTATTGCTCGACTACCTGCAAAACCCAAAAATTCGCAAGAGGCAACGCTGGAAACAGAGAACTAAAGAAAAGACAGCAGGCAGAGGGAGTCAAGATATGACTACGGCAATTTTATAAAAAGGCCAAGTATGCATACCGAAAGCAGGATAACAAAGCCATGACTCAACAAAGCACTAGGGCAGCAGGCCAAAAAACGCAAATTAAAAGCACAACCTCAACCGACTCAATTGATCCCAAAAGTCTAAATTCTCTGACAGAACGGATAGCTAATACCCTAAATATCTACTGCATCATTTACTCTTTCATCTACTATTCCTCAAGAGTTGGTAAAGAAGTTATGAGTTATTAACTCATCAGCTAGATATTTTGTAATTCATTTTTTGTATATATACCGCCCCACAGAACATATTTGGGGTTGGTCGTTGGTGATTTTCTCTATAAGACACTGCACTGTAAATTCTCAAACTTTATAATAAAATGGCTGGTGAAGTTCATGGTCTCTGCACTGTCTGGATGTGAAAGTAATCAACTGTGTTATGCTACAGAATTCTTGTGTCGTTTAACGGAACAATAAGTTTTCCTAAACCATGTTTTGTCTTTTCTTTGTTTACAAAATTCACATATATGTTTCATAATCTCAGAAACAGAGAAGAAGAATAGCTCAGGACTTGTTTAAATACACCCTCTGCTCAATCCCTGTTTCTAATTATGTTTTCTTCGGAATTGGTCATAAATATGAATTCTTAATTGCTCATGTTTGCACTAATTCTCTCATTATGAATGCTGTTTAGGAATTCTTAATTGCTCCTAGATAATATTCTCACACTTTCCCTCTATCAGCATAGTGAAAGATCCTTGACTACCTTTCATTCCCTGATTTCATGCCATCATATCTCAGATTTCAAGGATTGTTCCATAGATGCCTGTCTGGCTCTATAGCATTACATTTTTCCATGAAACACTTTCAGCAGTACACCACCATTGACTCCATTGCCCAATAGTTTAGACTGTTCTGAGATTGCATCCCAGATCTGCCTGAAATCATCATCCAACCAAATTTAGAACAAAACCCTGCACTTCATATCTAGCCTAACATAACAAAAACAAAGTTAAATCATAAAGAGAGAGCCCTCTCTGGCTGTAGATTGGCTAGAATCTGTGGCCCAAAGATTGGTTAGTGGTTACCTCGGCCGTATTCCCTTTGAGGAGCTTAGGGAACAACCTGAGTGATAACATCATTGGCGACTCCACTGGGGACTTTGAATAAATGTTTGTTACTACTGTCTATTTTCTAAAACTACAGATGGAGCCTGAAGTTAGCCAGATAGCCTTTGAAACTGTTTTTTCTTTGCATTTACAAGAGTAAATAAAAGATGCTTCAGTCAATCTCCAGCCTAGTTTTAGTCTTTAAACAACTGTCCCAAAGGCTTAATCAGTTTCCCCGTTTCAAACTCATCTGAAGGAAATTCAAGCTCCTATTTTTTATTAACTTCCTCTTTCTTCAAATTGTTTTACAAGTTTAGATCTGATCTCTGATGGTGGCCAGGGATCATATATACCAAGGTTAAAATCATCCACCTGGTGACTCCACATCATTTTCACAATCAAGACTCCACTGGAGAAATGGACCTTAAAGAACTCTATAGAAAGATCAGTCTTTTGGTTTGGATTGTTATCCAAGACATTTTGTTCTTTCTCATTGACAAAATTTTTCAATGTCTATTGTATTATAAAAATGATTTTAGATTAAATTTTTATTATCTTTTTTCCAAAAATGTAGACAAAAACTCTCCTTATACATTCGAACAATAGTCTTCTAATCCTGAAGATCATTTTTCAATTAAGGAGAACCCAAAAATTCAGATAAATCATCCAATCCCTGAACATATTCCACTGCCTCATAAAGTTCCTGATAGATACAAACCCCTCATTTTGCCTCCTGCACTCAATAATCTACCTAGCAATCATCCCAAGTATCTCCCTAGATTTGATGGAGAGAATGGTGTCACTGCCCAAAAGCATGTCCAAGTTTTTGAAGATTATCTTAACTTATTTGAAGTGGATGTTGAGGATGTTAGTATTAGGCTTTTCGCTCTTTCTTTGCAAGGCAAAGTCAGGAGTTGGTTCAAAACTCTGCCTCACGCAAGCATCTCAAATCTTGAGCAATTTATCAAACTCTTCCTTGATAGATGGGTAATCAAAGTCAATCTCCTCATGATCATAGAAGAATACAATCAGTTAAAAAGACATCCAGATGAGACAGTACAACAACTTTCAAACATATTCAATCAAATCTATCATTCAATACCATTGAATATAAAACCTCCCCCTGATTTGGCTCTACTGCATTATCCAAGAGCATTTGATTCAGAGATAGAATTTCATCTGAGAGAGAGAAACCCCTCCACTATGCAACAGATGCAGAACATGGCAGTAGATGTAGAGGTTAATCTGAAAGTTAGGGAGAGGAAGCTGAAAGAAGAAAAAGAGGAAGAACTGGATATCTTGATAAAGAAAGCAGAGGATTTAAAGCAGAAAGTCACAATGAAAGTTGAATGTTTGGATCACCATGACACTTTTGCTCCACAAGAAGAAAGGGTTGACATTTCTGAACAGATTTTTACCAATTCAACCAACCATAGATCAGAAAATAGATTCACAGAACAATGTGCTGAGGAGCAATCCCCTAGTTTACTATGTGCATTCGATAATATGGCTTCTTTTAATAGTGTGCCCAAATATGATCAATATGATGATGATTATGTTTTTCAGATCCAAATTAACCTTGCAGACGAATCAGAAGATAATTTGGGCAAAAACAGAGAGATTCAGGTTCAACAACTTCAAAGTACTAATCAGCTTGTTCACTTCAGCAATAAGAATGAGGAGGAAAGTGCAGAAAATCTTGAAATAAGTGAAGGAACTTTACCATTTTGTTTTGAGTCTTTTCATTTTATCAGAGATAACTATCATGCTACTAAAAATAAAACATCGACAAGCCTTGGTATTGACCATCTGGAAAGCAATCAAATCTTTGTTCAAAATTTGTCATATCGAAATTTGCAGTCCAAGAATCCCATTGAAAATCAGATTGCAGAAAAAGGCTTGGAAGCAGCAACATATGATCAAAAAATCCAAGTTGGTTCCTTGCCCTTTTGTTTGAATCATCTGAATTATTCAAAGAAAAAGAAGAGCAGCTGGTAGGAATCTGTCAAGTTCCATTTGAACCTGTATGTAATAAATTACAGCAGTCCTTCCAAACTCTCTATGATCCAATAGCTCACAGGTTGAATGAGGAAAGAAATCAGAATTCTCCTCCATTAACAGACCATGAAGGTCCTAATCAATATGATAATGGTTGCAATAGATAGGCCCTACAGTCAGTTAAAATATCATCGCAAATAGAAGTTGAAAGCATGAAGGGTGGTGAAGACAAGGATGATATTTCAGTTTCATGGCATGAAAGCTATCCAGAACATTTGCACAGTTGTTTGATTCAGCTCAGGAGTAGTGTATATATTTTGCAAGATCCTTTTGTACAGTTTCTAGATTCAGCAAAGGAGATCAGGAGTTTCCTTATCTTCTCAAAGTTTAACAAAGCCAGATTTGATTGTAAGATCTCAGTCTTAAACACCATCAAATACAGGTAGCAAAGGTCACTGATGTATATAATGCTTAAGTGGTTGCACTGGTTGTTTCATTTTACCTAACCAGCAGTCAGAAATATGATTAGGATAAGTAGGTAGGATTTCAGTTTAGTTTGGATAATAACTTGCTGCAATTGAAGCCCGAAGAGAAGGCCCTAAGCTCCACAAGTGTGTTGTCATATATGCAAATAAAGCAACCCGCAACAGGAAAGTTTTAGAGAAGAGCGAAAGTTATGCAGAAGGCCATCTGACCTGCTGTTCTTGACTTTCCACAAGGGAAAGCCATCCCCAAGTGGAGCCACTGTTAGGTTCCTATACCAATAGGTTTCATTTTTCATGATTGACTGGGAAGTGCCAAATATGTTCATCCTTTCCATGCTGCAAAGGTTCCATATTTCAAAAGAGACAGAGAAAATTAAAAAATGTAAAAAGGGTATTCTTAATTGCTCCTAGATAATATTCTCACACTTTCCCTCTATCAGCATAGTGAAAGATCCTTGACTGCCTTTCATTCCCTAATTTCATGCCATCATATCTCAGATTTCAAGGATTGTTCCATAGATGCCTGTTTGGCTCTGTAGCATTACATTTTTCCATGAAACACTTTCAGCAGTACACCACCATTGACTCCATTACCCAATAGTTTAGACTGTTCTGAGATTGCATCCCAGATCTGCCTGAAATCATCATCCAACCAAATTTAGAACAAAACCCTGCACTTCATATCTTGCCTAACATAACAAAAAAAAAAAAGTTAAATCATAAAGAGAGAGCCCTCTCTGGCTATATATTGGCTAGAATCTGTGGCCCAAAGATTGGTTAGTGGTTACCTCGGCTGTATTCCCTTTGAGGAGCTTAGGGAACAACCTGAGTGATAACACCCACTACACGAAAAATGAGAGATACATGAAAAGCGTGATTGCAATCACATTTTTTCATGTATTTCTCATTTTTCATGTAGCAGGGTCCATCGAAAGTAAGCAACATGGGTACTCCTTGGATGAGGAATTAAATTTTCCATCCAACGAGTACTCCCATTTGAAATTTTAGTAAAAGCTTAGGGAGATAAGTTGAAAATATGAGTTGAAAATGTAGTTTTATTATTTTATTATTTTTTAATCTTTGTACTTTTTAACTCCAAAAATGGTGAATCATCCCCCATGGTTGACATCATCATCTTGAATCCTATTGGTTCTTGTAAATTTTATTTTGGTTGTACATTTTTATTAGGAGGCCCATTTTAGACCTCAAAAATCCCTTAATGGTAGAGTCCGCAGCTGAGTTCACGGACCCCTGCAACTGAGTGCGCAGGGTAGTTTTGAGTCTGTAGTACTATATTGAAGATCCATAAAGAAAGTTACTGAAGAATTCCTATGTATATATGTTTATATCTGTTACTTATGTTTACGATTATGTTGTTGATGAATAATGTTTTATGAAATCATGATCTAATGATGCACGATTCTCTTAAATAAGTCTTAATAGATGTACACAATGTATGTTAAGTACTTTCACGAAGACGCTGATAAATTCTGTTATATTTACTAAATTACTTAAGAAGATCTACGCGAACACTAATTTAGGATTGTTCCCTCATGCGTGTAAGTGGATAAATCGACTATTAAGGGTCCGCAGAGGCTGGCCATAGACCTTCGTGAAGGTCTAAAGGTTGTTTTAACAGAGTTGCAGTACTGAGTCCTAAGGGCTTATCAATCTGCGTGAAGGAATATCTAGGGTGCTAAAAGACATCACACTCGTCTCTGGATGTAGAAAGTTGGTTCTTGCATCCCCCCATACTACTTTGGGTGAGACTGCAGCCTGTGCTACATGGGTTGTTGTCAAAAGGACTAGTAGCGTATGAATTTGTTGGTTGGTGCAACTAACTCTCAACCTGGGTTAAGACCCCCTAAGCCAACAAATGGTTCCATTATCGGGACTGGGATCTATGTGAAAGAGATGTGTGATGTCGAATCACTCGAATCCGACAATTAAAGAAATTGAAAAGTGGTTGGATTGGAAGATTCACGAGTTCACAATGCAAGAAAACAAGAATCTGCACTTGTCAAAAGAAGGGTGGTTGAATAGGTATCTGTATATAGAGATACATGAAACCTTCTTCTACACTTTTCCCATTGAACTATATGAGTGGTTATCTAAATTGAGAGCCAGCCAAGGAAGGTGGAAGCTTGATAATCCTATAGTGTGGACTTCTGAACTATTGCGACGATTAAAAGCCTATGAAAACCAAATTGCGTGGGCTGTTGATCATTTGCTCGATTGAATTCTAGGAGGATTTGTTGCAAAATTCACAATCGATACCTCAATCAGCTACAACGAAGCGGAGCAATGATTTTTCAAGAGACCGTGAGGTAAGTATTTAAGATCTTTGAATACCTGGATTAAAATTTTGTTATGTGAAAAACGTGTTATGCCATTGCCTTGATGTTCGGAGCTACACGAAGTGGAAAACTCTTCAGAGATCGAGAGAGATCAAGTCCTGAATATAGCCCATTAATCGGACCTCCTTTGAGCAATGAAAAGGGAGTGGTACAAGGCTCATAGTGGAGTTTTGTCTAGCTGATAACACAGGGTTTTCTGGGGACACATAATCCATCCACTCCACCTCCACATCCACCTCCACCGCATACACCTTCGCCCACACCTGCACCACCACCACCATTCAACATGTTGATCACAATGAAGCTATCGATTTTTAAAGGCATAGGGAGTGAAGATACAAAGAAGTTTTGGTTTGTTGCGTATGTTGTGTGGACAACACAGAAGATTACCGATGATAATATAAAGAAGGAACAGCTGGTTACTGCTCTATAGGATTGTGCACTAACTTGGTATATTAAGTATTGTTCTGATAGTCCTCTGGCATCACTAGTAGAGATTAAGGCTACTTTAACGAAGAGTTTAGTAAGCCTAAGTCTGACTCACAGTCAGCAGTTGTATTTAAGGAAATCATGATGAGGGTTAATGAGGCATCTTTGGAATTAGATCAAAGGTTGAAATGTGTTATTCGAGAAGCTAACATGTAGCTCACAGATGGTCAACATCGCGAGTGGTTTATAACTTCGCTTCTGCCTCACCTGAGGATTGCTTTGTTGCAACAAAAGATAGGAACTCAGGCAGAAGCCCTAGAAATCACGATGAGGTTGCATGCAATGCCCATTCAGGATGTGACCTTGGGGGTATAGCAGATTCACTCTCAGTTATAGAGCCTCTACTTAGAATTGCAGAGCTTGAAGAAAGACAAAGAGACTAATCCAGAGGTGCATGCGGAAGTCTGGTGTCTGAAGTGTAAGAGCTATGGGCACAATAAATACCACTGTCCTGTATTTGCAAATTATATTACATGAGGGGGACCAATTCACCTGAGGCCAGAAGCCCCAGCAAGACCGAGCATGGGGGCTATGCTATGGTGTGCTATTTGTCAAGTTACTAGACAACATGCTACATATAATTTCCATTTGCTACAAAAGTTCAACCAAACACCGCAACAGTTGTTCTGTAACTTTTGAAAATCAGTGGACCATGATGAGTTCCACTGTCACAACTATGAGCTGATGATGGAAAGAACACCTACATACTAGATGCAAGCAAAAACTAGGCCTCCAGAGCAAGGAGGAGGTGGAGGATATCAAGGACGAGGACGAGTCTGAGGAGGAGGAGGGCCTGGTAGAGGTCAGGGTTAGGTTATTTGTTACAGCTGCAGAACACCAGGGCACTACGCACGTGAGTGTCAAAATCAAACATGCCCATCATGTCAATACTGTATCTAGTTTGACCACACTATAGAAGAATTCCTAATGCAGATAGCTAGGATGCAGGAGAAGAAAGCACAACCTCAACAACCTATGCATAACTTACAAATGATGAGAGCTGAGCCCGGCGAGGAAGATCAAAGTGTGAATATAGTGTTGAGAAGTGGAATAACAACTGGCGATGATAAAGGTAAACAACATGAAGAGTACGGATGGGTCTGCAAGGCCCCATAGAAGGAAGTGGGTTTTTATCTGGTGCACACTAAGGAAACATTTATGGAGGCCAAGAAAAGCTTCATTGAGGTGTCCAACTCAGGAAGTTAGGACAAAGTGCAAGGAACCAACGTGCCTGCAAAGGTTGATCCCTCTATGCTTACTACGTTTTTGGAGACCTACATAAGACTATTGCGTGATAGCAAAGTTGTGGAAGGCCTATAGGAGTTGATAAACAAATGCACTAGCAAGGAAAAGGTCCCTGATGGACACCGGGTGGTCAGAAAAATTGGCAAACATATGGAAAAAATAGGGTGCAAGATGAGGCTCACCACACAGATAAGAGATTATGAGATGGACCAGGTCATCTTGCATTTGGGGTTCGATGTGAACGTACTACCAAAGAAAACATGGGAAAGAATGGGGAGGCCTGCACTGCAATGGTCTCTGATTCAGTTCAGAATGATGAACCGGAAAAAGATCGTCCCTATGGGATGATTATATGGAGTAATTGTTGATATAGGAAGTGTGAGTGTGATGGTTGAATTTGAGGTGATAGAGATCGTTGATGACAATAATCCATACCTTGTGGTCCTGGGAATCAACTGGGCCATTGACATGAATGGGGTCATCAATTTGAAAAAGAGGACAATGTCGTTTGAGAAGAAACCACTTCGAGTTGTAGTGCCATTGGACCCTACAGAAGGGGCACGCTACACTAAACCAGTCCTTGATTATTAATGAAGTGAGGATGAACTAGGTCAAATCTATTAAATAACAGTGCGAGGCCAGGATTGGATCAATCCAACGGTAGAATTATGGATTACATGGGATTGGGTGAGTTCTTGCACCTCTAATTCAGATGAAGAGTTGGAACATTGCCAGAATTGTTTGCATGAAGTATCCACACTGCGACACAATATGATGACAAAATCATTGCACTATGTTTCGTTGAAGATAAGGAACTTACCTTATTATGATGGTTTGACTGATGTGGATATTTTTTTGGATGCATTTGAGTGTGAAGTCCCTGAGGATCACCGCTTACAAGAATTATATTTGGCACTACACGCTATGCCCGCATGATGGTGGGGTACGCACATGGATAGCTTTGATGGATGGTGAGATTACATAAGAATGATGAGGTTATGGTTTGGGCAGCCTAACACTAGATTGACTGAGAAATATAGCGGGAATGATGATCCGTGTGGCCACATAGCAAAATGGACTAAATCATGGGGGACAGAACCACAGCTGGAGTGGGTACACTTTTTTCTATACTTTGGATACAATTCCCATGAATTGGTATCTGGAAACGGAGCTCCTCCATGGCACCGCAGAGTGGGATATATTGAGGGAAGGGTTCTTATTGGACTTTAGTTTTGAAGACAACTTCACAAACATTGACGAAGCTCTACAGGAGATTAAGGTAATCACCTTTAGAACGCCGCAAGAAGCTATGGAGTGGGTCCAACCAGATTGGAGCACCCAGTTGCGCCACGTGCTGGAATGCTATAGTGTGACTTCTGAAGAAGAGGATGAAGATCTAAGAAATATTAAGATTCTAGAGGTGGAAGGGCATCAAGAAGTTGAGGGCTCACAAATAGACAACCCAGGCATTGCCGCGTCGTTGAAAACAAAGAAAGTGAACATTGGTACTGAAGCAGAGTTGAAGTTTGCAAAATTAGTGATTATTTGGATGATGCTACTATGGATAAAGTTGCTGAGTTACTCCATGAATATCAGGATATTTTCCCTACCAAGTTTTTGGATTTGAAGGGCATAATTGGCGATTTGGGCATTATGAAGATCACTCTAAAGTTGGATGTGAAGCCTATTAAGCAAAGGCCGTGTCACCTTAATCCTAAGTATAAGAAAAATGTTCGCCTAGAGCTATATAAGATGATGGAAGAAGGCATCATAGAACTATTTGAGGAATCTGACTGGGTGAGCCCAATGGTGGTTTAGGAGAAGAAGCAAAAGGGCGAGATAAGGATTTGCGTAGATCTCCGGAAGAATAATGATGCCTGTATCCATGATCCATTCACAACGCCATTTACCGATGAAGCATTAGATAATGTTGGAGGGCAGGAGGCCTACTCGTTCACTGACGAGCTTTCCGAGTACTATTAGATTAAGATCGTGCCTGAGGATTGGGGCAAAATGACCTTCGTGACAGAATGGGGTTATTTTTAATACACTATGATGCTGTTTGTACTCAAGAATTTTCCCATGATATTTTCTTGCATAGTCATCGTGGTGTTCAAGGACTTCATTCATAAGTTCCTAGAATTATAATTTGATGACTGGACGGTGTTCAGAATAGTAAAGCACCATGTAGCAAGCCTATGCCTGATTTTGGATACGTGTTGTAGATACCAGATTGCTCTGAATTTGAAAAAATGCCTCTTCTATGTTCCCTTTGGAATCCTGATGGGTCATGGGGTGTGAAAGCAAGGGATGATGGTGGACCCTGCCAAGATTGCAGTAATTGTGAATTTGGAGGCCCCAAGGAACGTTAAGCAGCTTCGTGCAATGCTATGACATACGAGATATTATAGAAAATTTATCAAAGCATATGCTCAAATTACAGCACCTATGGAGAAATCGTTGAAGAAGGACACGACATTCTGTTGGGATGAAGAATGTAAGTGTAGCTTAGATGTCTTGAAAGAAATGATGGTCACCGCGCCGATATTTGTATTTCTGGATGGGAAAAAGGAATTTCACATACATGTGGATGCCTCTTGCATTGCGTTGGGTGCAGTGTTAACGCAAGTTGGTGAAGGAGAAATGGACCATCCTATAGCCTTCACGAGTAGGAAATTATCGAAGGTTGAGAAGAATTACTCAACGACTGAGCGTGAAGGATTGGCCATGGTGTACGTGCTGCAGAAGTTTAGGAACTATCTATTAGGAGGGAATTTCAAGATGTACACTGATCATTCTACCTTGAAATACCTGGTCAATAAGCCTGTGTTGAGGTGGATGATCTGAATATGGTTGCTACTATTCCAGGAGTATGACTTTGAAGTAATTGTGAAGGTAGGGAGGTTAAATGCAAGACCTGACCATAAGTTGCCTAATAATATGGAGGAAGGGTTTCCAAATGTGCAACTCTTTGCGGTGCACGTAGCAGATAACCATTTTACAGATGTCATTCAATTCTTGACTATGAGGATGGCACCAGAAGGGTATATAAGTTAGCAAAAGAAGGAACTCGTAGTGCGCACGGTGCACTTCTTAGTCATTGCAAGACATTTGTATAAGATGGGTGCTGATGAAATATTACAAAGATATGTGCCGGATTTTGAGAGGCATAGCATTCTCGCTGAAGCTCATGGAGGGACTGCAGGCAGACATTATGCAGGAAAGGCGATTGCACAAAAGATTTTGAGCGTGGTTCTATGGTGGCCTACATTGCACAAGGATTCCAAATTGTATTGTAAGGGATGCTATGCATGTCAGAGAACTGGCAAACCATTGCGCAGAGATGAATTTCCATTACAAACTCAAGTATCTTTGTAGCCATTTGAAAAATGGACGATTGATTTTGTTGGGCCAATTCAGCCCCCAGGGAAGAAAACTGGTGTGTGCTATATCATCATTGTGACAAAATATCTAACGAGATGGGCAAAGGCATAGCCGGTTAACGATTGTACAGGGGCTACACCAACAAAGTTTTTGTTTGAGTATTTCTTAACCAAATTTGGCTACCCAAAATTATTTATGAGTGACATAGGTATGCACTTTTCGAATGAAATGATCAGCACGTTGAGTGAAGAATTTCAGGTCTACCACCATAAGAGTACACCGTATCACCCACATGCCAATGGAACTGTTGAAGTCTTCAACAAGATTTTGGAGAATGCATTGACGAAGATCCGTAATGCACAGCGAAATGACTGGGATGTGCACCTACCTACAGTACTATGGGCATATAGGACTACTTGCAAGAAGCTAATAGGAAAAACGTTGTTCAGATTGGTCTATGGTGTAGAAGTTGTAATGCCAATGGAGTATATTGTGCCTAGTCTATGCATAACAGCTCTCACAGGTATGGCAGATCATGAGGCCTTGGAAGAATGACTCGAGCAGCTGATGGAGCTTGAAGAGGACCGATTCTTGGTAGGATTCCATCAGCAAGTACAAAAGGAACGTGAAAAAGCATGGCACGATCACCACATTAAGCTTCGCACATTCAAGGTAAATGATATTGTCCTATTATATGATAGTAAATTCACTAATTTTCCGAGAAAATTCCAGATGCATTGGATAGGACCATATATTATTAAAGAAATTATAGATGGAGGCGTAGTTCAGATCACGAAGTTGAATGGAGAACCTTTTCCGGGAAGGGTGAATGAGAGTTGATTGAAGTTGTATACAAGGGATACTGTGCAATAAATATATGGCGGTAGCATCGTATTAGTGCTCCAAGTAGTTGCAAGGGAGTACAATACTATAAACTACACTACCAGGGTTGGAGGACTACGTAGCAGGTGGGTTGTGCAGACAATGACAAAAGATGCAATCCAAGGAGCTACACGTAGGTAGCTATGCCATGGAGGGAGGCATCATGCAACACAACAGAAAAATGACCATTGGAGTCATTGTTGATGACTTGATAGCCACAAGACAGTTAAGGGGAGCGGGCTGGAGGCATTTAAGGCAAAAATATTTGAAGATCTGCCACCAAAATAACATTAATTGTCAGAATTTGGGGGGAATGGTCAGATTTAAATTCAAAAACCCTTATAAATTATGCGTGCCAGTCCAACAGAGAAAACTTTGTACTCTCAGAATTTATAGTGATATTTGTTGTTTGTCGCCTATGAAACGATCATATTGGGAGGATTTAGTCGCAAGCCCTATGTTTGCTAAGTTGTCTGAACTAAATAAGAAGTTTGTTCTAGAAAACATTGTTGTACCAAGCCCTGCAGAAACCGTGAGTATTGGTGGTGATGTTGCCTCTGAAGGAGCTTCCCCAGAAGTTGTGAGTATGGAAGCTCCAGCTCTTGTGCCTACAACATCGAGGTCACCTAGGCCAAAGACCACCCTGGCCAAAAAAACCCAAACAGTTAAACAGAAGAAGGATAAATAGAAAAATCCAGTACTAGTGAGCGAATCACCAAGAAAGCATTCCGTAGCACAAGCGAAACAGAAGAGAGATAAGTAGCACAAGAAGGTAGTTGAGCTAGAGGCAGAAGAAGGCCATGCTACAAAAGACATAGATGCTAAAGGAGTGGATCCCATCACGAAGCTACTCAACTATATCCCTTCATGGAATGGAAAGGCGAAGGTCACAAAGAACCCAGATTCAGATAAGTTTACCATTTCTATGCCCCTACTACTTCATCAGATTCCTTTTGCAAGTCCATGGCTTGCGCGGATCCCACTATTAAAAATGGAGGATTGGAACCTTGCAGATCATGCTAGGATTCCACACTTAGCAGCATATAAGTACATGAAGCATGTCTACTACAATGCGTCAGGTGTTTCTGCATTAGAGATGGTGGAATGTATCCACAGTGTGGAGAAATCAGGGCTACTTAATCTATTGTGGGTGCCCCATTATCACCGCACCCCTATCAACACAATTTGTGTGTGCCAGCTGCTTACTTTGGTGCACGATGGGTGTTTATGGCTAGGAGGGCCTATCCCCATCACTGACATGCTAATCCATAGAATCACGCACCTGCCATACGAGGGGCTAAATCCAGCCAAGGAGTTTGGTGGAAAGATGGGGGGAAATGACCTTGCAGAAATAATGAAGAGGGATTATGGCCTCATGGAGAAGGCGTGAGGGTATTCCATTCTGTCAATAATAGACCTGGCCATTCAAATTTCCACCCAAATTTTAGCAGGGAAGGTGATGAGAAAGTGTCGTGCGGATGAAGTTCTAGCGCCCGTAGTGTCCCTAACTGCTTAGTGCATGAAAGGCGTATAGTTCAATTGGTCCAAATACCTATGCTAGGAGTTCCTCGTGAATTTTTGCAAGGCCCAAGATGAAACCAAGCCATTTCATTATGCTTGGTTATTGTTGTCTATTATGTTGGTTGCATGGGAACTACTAGAGGATAGCCAGTTTCCTCCACTTGAAGAAGGATTATCGGAAGCAGTGCAGTTTGCTTCCTTATGGGCTACAAAGGACCCCGCGCGGATCACAAAGTCAAGGATATTTTAGGTCCTGATGGAATTGAGTCTTCGTATGGCTATCAACCAAGCCCGAGGTTGTCCCCAACCTTGTACACACAACTATTAGCCTACGCAGTATTCAAGGCTGACTTCCACAAAGTGTACATATAAGCGTGGAAGGATCCACAACAGAAATGGTATGACTTTCCATATTTAGTGACGGAGACAGATGTGCAGGAGGTGATTGCACGATGGCCAGTAGTGTGGCGTGCTCCCTCAGAATTAGATGATGGAACAAGCAAGGGTGTGGGTAGTTCTGTAGCGAAGAAGAGAAAGAAGGTAGCTAAGGAAGTTGCGCACACACTCGCAGAGCAGAAAAAGGAGGAAGTCATGGAGAAGGCTTGAGTGGAGCAAGAGCGTGCTGCCAAGGAGAAGGCATAACAAGAACAACACAAGTCACCTTCACCAGAGACAAAGGAGGAAGAATTATCAGAACAAGGCGACGAGGGAGATGAGGGGAAGAGCACCTAATATATTCTGAAGAGACGTGACAAGGAATAACAAGGAGGTGCAAGGAAGAAATAGAAATTGGACAAGTCGCAAGGTGATCCCATGGTCTTAATGGAGGGTGATCTCGATGAGATCAGGGATAAAATAAGGGATACTACGAATAAAAAGTTGTAGCAGTTCGAGAAGCAATATATGAAGATGTTGGGTAGTGTCCAAAAGGATCTATGTGAGCTGTAGATCTAGGAAAACGAAATACAGGGGGGCACTAAACAAGCAACCGCAGAACAAGTGATCTTGGCACTTGGGATACCAAGCAGCTGAGTTGGTAAGGGCCCTAGACCTTAGGACTATTGCATTATCAGATGGGTCCCTTCACATGCAGTCAGTTGATGACTGCATCATCCTGAGCACAGTCAAGAACATCAGGCTAAACATAGCAGCGCTCCCCAACAAGATCCTCCACGCGCTGCATGGAGGGGTGACAGAGAAATTAAGAGCTCAAGAGCAGCGTGCTCTCAACCTCATTAGCGAATTAAAAATGAGTAGATATTCACTGAGAAGATGTGGGCCTTAAAGGAAAAAGAGATGCTACAGGTGCAAAGTTCATGACTAGAGTCAGCAGTCACAGAGCATGTAGGATAGTGACTGAGCTTCATATTCCTAAGGATGCATAGCCAGAAGCGAGGATCAAAAAATTTGTCACTGGTGTGCACGAAGCCAAAGTAGAGGTTGGCTGAGTTTAGTTTGAACTCAATATGAATATCATCGAGCTGCAATTAAATTTGCAGCCCACGACTCCTCCTGAGGTCTAGGAGCAACGAAGAGTTGCAATAAAAGAAGGAATGGCCACCTTGGATACCACAGTCGTTGGCTGTTCGACATTATTTGAGCAAGAAATGGAGTTGGTGACCAATCTACAGGAATATCCAAACCCACAGACACTAAATACGTAGGTCACAGAACTACAACGACAATATGACGAAGTTAGGGCAACGATGCATTCCATTGCACTAGCACAACACCTAGCTAAATTACAGGAGGGCAAGCAACTCCTAGCGCAGGTAGAGGAAGCATAGAAGAAGGAGGCCTTGCTAAAGGCCAGGTTGCAACCATGGTTGGAAGAGGCTTATCAAGTCACGACCACCATCCAGGACAAAATTAAAGGCTTGCAACAAACACAACAGACAATGAGGTTGGCCGCAAAAGGATCAGCTACAGAGAAGTTAGTTAAGGAAGTCAAGCAGGCAACCACTCAGAGCGCTGTCGAAGTCGCCGTGATCTAGGTAGATCTGGGGGATCTTCGCAGCAAGATCACATCACAGTTGAGTGACTTGAGGGCGAGTCACAATCTTTGTGTTGGGGCTTGTTGGGATGGGGTCCCCTAGGTCAGTTTTGGGGTTAAAATAACACAAGTTTTGATATATTTTTGTAAGTAATGTAAAGTCTCCACGATTTGTGGATGTGGAGTGCGTAGATGTTTAAGAGTATAAGGGGTTTTATCCCCTTTTTATGTAAATTTGAGTCAGTTTTGAGATCCACCCATGCTCCACGGACCATGGGATTGTATGAAAAATACTATAAATAGGTGTGTCTTAGAGAGTCTAAGGCATATCTTGGATGTAATGCATCAATAGAAGAGCAATGATAATGCCAAGAAGTGGATCAAATAGGAGAAGAAAGTCTCTAGAACTGAGTGCACAAAGGCCTAGGTAGAGTCTGCAACTGAGTGTGCGGACCCCTACAACTGAGTGTGCAGGGTAGTTTTGAGTCTGTAATACTTTATTGAAGATCAATAAAGAAAGTTACTGAAGAATTCTAGTGTATATCTATTTATCTCTATTACTTTTGTTTACGATATATGATGTTGATAAATAATGTGTTTATGAAATAATGATCTAATGATGCATGATTCTCTTAAATAAGTCTTAATAGATGTACACAATGCATGTTAAGTACTTTCGCGAAGGCACTGATAAATTCTGTTATGTTTACTAAATTACTTAAGTAGATCTACATGAATACTAATTTAGGATTGTTCCCTTATGCGCGTAAGTGGATAAATCAACTATTAAGGGTATGCAGAGGCTGATCATAGACCTTTGCGAAGGTCTAAAGGTTTTTTTATGATCCGAATTGGATCCATGAAAATTATCATAGTTCTATGACTGTATCAAATCATGATAGACTTCAAAAATTTGTGAATAATGAGCTATCAGGAAAGAACTCTAGATAGTGGCAGTTTGTAGCTAGCACAGAACCATGAGGACCTCAGTCAAAGCGCGTTAACCAGTGCCCATAGAGACTGCGCAGTGGCACAAACTAGCAATTAAGAAATCTAGATCAGAAAACAGAGGTTGTTTCTGATGCGTGATTAGTGAAACTCTAATCGCACATTGTTGGGAAAAACCCCTCGAAATGGAAAAGCCCCAAGCGCTCAGTCACAAGGGAAGCCAGAAAACCATGGGAAAAGTGCTAAACAGAAGGTGGGTCCTGCGCTCCAAAACCAGCAGAATATCAGAGGCGTTTCGGGAGGTAAGCGGTTTTGGCAGAAGACCCAACGATGCCATTCACTAAATGACGCATGTCTGGTGGATGAGAGAGAAAACCGCTTTGATCATGGGCTAACATTCAAGCAAGTCAACTGCACAATAAGAGCGATAACCGTGGGATCTAGAGGCCCCAGATCTAACGGTGGAGATTGCGCCCGATGGGAAACCGGATTCGATGGGAGAAATAAGCCATGATGCATAAAGGTTTGAAGTTTGATTTGACCGCTTAGCTAGCGGATGAATCATTTCACAAAGCAACCAAAGTAATGAATTGTTCAAGGATGATGTGGTGCTCAGTTCGCGAGAGGACAAGTGGGCACCTCCCTGTGAAACGTTACACAGTGGTGATGACGCAAAGGCGGGGAATTCCAAGCGGACAACAGTAGGCGATCTGAAGAGACGGAAGAGGAATCGAACAGTCAAAGGACGTATTGGCTTTAAGCCATGAAAAAATAGAGAAAAGAATAGGAGAGGACAAGGAGAATGAGACAGCAGAAACAAAAGTAGAGAATAGAAAGCCAAGCTGACCTACAAAGTTAAGGTAGCGTTGAGCAGACAAAACCAGGTTTGAGAGGTTCAAGCAATCCCTGAGAGGATATCTGTCGGGATCTGAGTACCAAGTTGGACTCATCCCATTAAGACCAGTTGAGGTTGAGACTTAGTAAGGGGAAGTCTGTGCACTCTAGTGGCTTGGGGAATCCAAGAACCACCCTACTAAGCATCAATTGTTCCAGGAGACTGAAATTGAGCTCCTCATTGTAAAAACTCTACTTAAAGACACAATAAAAGAAGGCCACCACTGAAAGCTGGACCAGAGACGTAACCTAGAAGGATTGGGTGAACTCCTTATTAAATTTTGTTGTGTTCTGTTTTGCTTGCTATGTGTCTCTTACTGTTTTCCAGTGTCTGTGTATTTTGCAATCTTATTGATCCATTGCATGAGATAACATAGACACACACACACTAGAACATGAGTCTATAATACCTTCATTAATTAATTAACTGAGATCACTCTCGAGGGAGATTAAGATCAAGTGGTATCAGAGATTTAGGCTATTAAGGTTAGACAAGCTTGTGCTAGATTTAGCTATTGAATTCTAACTAGATCAAATCTCAAATTAGGAAAAGGAGAGTTGGTCGAAACTAATCCTGAAATTGGGAGATTCTATCCTCAGAAGACAATGTTAGAGGAAGGTTCTGTAGGTCTAGACCCTCAATTCATAGATAGTTTCCTAGCCATAAGGTCCATGGTAGAGGAAATGTATAAGGACTTTAGAAAACATAAGGATGAAGATTCATCAGGCTCCAAACAAGATAAATGAGAAGAAGAGTCTCTCCTCCATGACCACTCAAGAGGCAAAGGGAAAGAGGAAAGCTTTCTCACGCCTCCTAATAGCCCTGAACATAAAAAGAAGACATATTTGATTAAACTAGATGTTAAATTTGATTTACCAATATATGATGGAGAGTTGAATGCAGAAAAGCTGGACACTTGGATTAGACAAATTGATGTTTATTGAAGAGTGCAAAGTATTGATTCAGACAAGAGCAAGATTCAGCTGGCATGCCTACGCCTTGGAGGCACTGGCTTAGTTTGGTGGGAATGCAGGACCCAAGCTGACATGAAGAGACATGGTAAGACAATTTCTATCGGGAGTGAATTTGTTTCTGCAATCAAAAAGTAGTTCTATCCATTGGCCTACATGGAGCAAGCCATGATGAGCTAGCAAACTCTTCGACAGTTGAAAGGGCAAAGTGTACAAGGTTACACCCAAGAATTTAGCAAGAGAGCATTGATTCTATTAATCTCATTAGACTCACCTGAGACTTTGTTGAAGTACATTGGTGGTCTACAGAGCTACATGAGGCACACTATCCTTATGTTTAATCCCACTAGTATAGATGAGGTATCTGTTCAAGCTACACATCTAGAAGCTAGAGGAAAGAATGGAAATCCAAAAGTTGGGGGATCATCCCAACCCACTGCAAGCAAGAATAAGGAGAAAAGAAAACAAAAATAGAAAGCAAGGAAGGCCAACACTGCATACAAAAGTAAGGCTTCATGCACTCACTGTAAGAAGGATGGGCATGATGACGAGCACTGTTGGATCTTGTATTTAGAGCTGAGACCTAAGAAGTTTGAGGGCAAGAAGAAGAAGACTACTGCATCTATTCAGAAAGATTTGGGGTTGGACTAAGGAGATGAAACAACCATTGCAGCCATAGGTATAAAATGTAAGAATTTTGAAGCATCTACTAGTAATTCTACACAATCTACTATTGATGAAGAAAATGAGAGAAAAAGACATGAGCTTTTCCATACTCAAGTTGTTTCCAAACATCAAAGGATTGATACTTTGTTTGATAGTGGCTCACAAGTAAATTTATTTTCTGAAGCAATTGTAAAGAAGTTGGGATTAATGACTACACCACACAGGAAACCATACCCATTAGGATGGTTAAATGATAAAGCACAACTACAAGTGACTAGACAATGCAAACTCAAGTTTTCTTTTGGGTCAAGATTTGTAGATGAGGTTGAGTTAGAAATAATTCCTTTTGATATATGTGGAATTGTTTTAGGAAGTCCTTACTTGTATGACAGAAAAGCTATTTTCTATAGAGTTGAGAACAAGTATCTACTTGTTAAAGATGGAATCAAATACTTTGTAAGAGCTCATAAGCTCAAGAATAATTATACTCTCATAAACTCAGGGCAGATGAAACGAATGATAAATTCATGCAAACAATTTTTACTGATGGTTGTAAAGGAAAAGAAACCTGATAAAACCAATGTATTTGAGGGCTGTGATGCTAAACAACAAGCTGATTTAGAAAAAGTTGTTTCAGAGTATGATATCGTGTTTCAAGAACCTAAAGGTCTGCCACCCAAAAAGGAAATATTGCATGATATTATTTTGCAGCGAGATGGTCCATTGCCTAACATTGGAATGTACAGGTTGTCTGCTTTAGAAAATGCAGAAATCAAGAAGCAGGTGCAGGAGTTTCTCGAGAATGGGTTCATCAGACCTAGCACATCACCATGGGGGTCGCCAATCGTTTTGGTGAGAAAGAAAGATGGCTCATGGCGAATGTGCATTGATTACCGAGCACTAAATAAGATAACAATAAGAAATCATTATCCCCTTCCTCGCATAGATGATCTGTTAGATCAATTGAAAGAAGTTGTTTATTTTTCCAAGTTAGACTTGCATGGTGGATATCATCAGGTCAGAGTGGTAGAACAAGATGCATGGAAGACTACTTTCAAAACAAAGTAGGGATTGTATGAGTGGCTGGTTATGCCTTTTGGCTTAACTAATACTCTTGCTAGTTTCATGAGATTAATGAATGATGTACTTACACCTTTCCTTGATGATTTTGTTATTGTATATCTGTATGACATTCTTGATATTTAGCAAAACATGGGAAGAAAATTTAAAGCATGTTAATCAGACACTAGATGTTTTGAAAAGAGAAATTTTTTTATGTTAAACTCTCAAAATGTGAATTTGGAAAAACATATTTGAATTATTTGGGACATATAGTAGGGGGTGGTGAATTGAATATAGATCCCTCTAAGGTGGCAATCATTGTGAACTAGCCTAAACCCAAATCTGCTATAGAAGTTAGGAGCTTCGTATGAGCATCACAATATTAAAGAAAGTTCATTTCTAACTTTTCCTTAATTGCAGATCCCTTACATGCTTTGACAAGATTGAACAAGATGTTTTAGTGGGGAGGCAAGCAGCAGAAATCCTTCAACACCTTGAAAGAAAATATTAGTACAACACGAGTACTAGCACTGCCTGATCTTTAGAGACCATTTGAGATCCAAACGGATGCCAATGACTATGCCATGGGAGCAGTGTTGACACAACACGATAAACCCATATGTTATCATTCTGAGACATTTAATTCTGCAGTAGTTAACTATGCTACATATGATAAAGAATTGTATGCATTAGTACAGAGTGTGAAAAAGTGGAAACATTACTTAATGGGAAAAGAGACAATAATACATACTGATCATCAGCCACTTCAATATCTACACTCCCAAACTAAGTTGCAACAATCAAGACACTATAGATGGATGGGCTTTCTACAACAGTTTCATTTGGTCATCAGATATAAAAAGGGCATACACAATAAAGTTGCAGATATGTTATCTAGACCCATTATAAATGTGTCTACTATACTTAAGCATAATTCTGTGTTACATGGGAGCTACATTGAACAATATGCTCAAGATATAGACTTTAAAGATGTATATGCAACTTTAAGTCAAGGCAAACAAGTAGAAGAATTGGATTATCACGTAAAGGACCGACTCCTATATCATTGTGGGAAGCTATGCATTCCACAAATGAAAAGAGTAATGATAATCCGAGAGGCACACACTTCTCTAATATCAGGTCACTTTGGGGTAAGTAAAACAGCTGCACAGCTGCAAAGATTTTTTTATTGGCCAAAAATGAATGAGACAGTTTCTAGATATGTAAGAGAGTGTACCATGTGTGCTAAAAGCAAGCCCAACAATAGAAAACTAGGCTTGTACACTCCATTACTAGTTCCTTCTCATCCTTGGGAAAGTGTTTCCATGGATTTTGTTGGAGGACTGCCTAAATCTAGGAAAGTTCATGATTATTTGTATGTTGTTGTGGATAGATTCAACAAAACGTATACTTTGATACCTTGTAATAAACAAATTACAGCAAAACCATCTGCAAAACTGTTCTTTTAACATGTATGTGTTCATTTTGGATTACCCACTTCCATTGTATCTGATCGAGACACCCAATTTGTAGGGAATTTTTGGTCAAGTCTGTGGGAACTGATGGACACCAAACTAAAGAAAAGCACATCTTTTCATCCACAAACTGATGGGCAGATAGAAGTAGTCAATAGGACAGTGATCCAGTTGCTCAGGGGATATTACAGCAAACATCCTAAGCTTTGGGATGAACATTTGTGTTATGTGCAACATGCTTACAACAAAGCCAAACATTCTTCTACACAGAGATATCCTTTTGAGACCTGTTTTGGTTTCACACCAAGGTCTCCTTTGGATTTTGTGTTTGGTATAGACACCATAGTTGAGGGACACAATGATGTGGACAAGGCAACTAGGTTCATTGAACAAATCAAAGAGATCCACCTGGAAGTACAGGAACAGCTGGAAAAGAGCCAAGCCAAGTACAAGGCAAGGCATGACAAGCATCAGATGGAGCATAGTTTCCAAGTTGGTGACCAAGTCTGGCTGTATATCAATAAGGACAAAATGCAAGGTGAAGGTAATAATATAAAGCCTATCAGGTATGGACCCTTCAAGATACTTGAGAAAATTGGTGAGAATGCTTTTCGCCTTGATCTACCAGCTTACATGCACATCTACTCAGTCGTAAATGCAGACAACTTGAGACTATTTGAACCTTCGTTAATTGAATATCCTGAAGAAGAGAGTCAATTGCCTTCTATTGATGACCTGCTACCTGAATATCTTAATGAATTGTAGGAAGACATAGTTCTCGACAGGAAGGTGAGGACGACGCGTAGGGGAGATGTTGAGTACCTCAGAGTTGGGCTCAGGGGTTCAAAGCCGAGAAGTAAAAAATGGATAGAGATTGGACAAGTGAGACAATTGTACCCTCACTTAGTCGATGCTTGAAAACTCACTTTTGGTGGTCTAAACGTTTTTCAGTGGGAAGGCCGTGATCTAAATTGGATCCATGAAAATTATCAGAGTTCTATGACTGTATCAAATCATGACAGACTTCAAAAAATTGTGAACAATGAGCTATCAAGAAAGACCTCTAGATAGTGGCAGTTTGTAGTCAACACAGAACAACGAGGACCTCGGTCAAAGCGCGCTGACCGAGGCCCATGGAGACCATGCAGTGGCGCAAACTAGAAAATGGGAAATCAAGATAAAAAAATGAAGGCTGTTTTTGATGCGCGATTAGTGCAAAGGTTTGGCAAAACCCCTCAAAATGGAAAATTCCTGAGCACTCGGTCACAAGGGAAGCTAGAAAACCATGGGAAAGGTGCTAAACAGAAGGCGGGTCCTGCGCTCCAAAACCGGCGGAATATTGGAGGCATTTTGGGTGGTAAGCAGGTTTGGCAGACGACCCAACGATGCCATTCACTGAATGATGTGTGTCCGATGGATGAGAGAGAAAACCACTCTCATCATGGGCTAACATTCGAGCAAGTCAACCGCATGATAAGAGTGATAACCGTGGGATCTGGAGGCCCTAGATCTAACAACGAAGATTGCACCCAATGGGAAACCAGATTCGATGGAAGAAATAAGCCACGACACATAAAGGTTTGAAGTCTGATTTGACCACTGAGTTGGTGGATGAATCATTTCCCAAAGTAACCGAAGTAACGAGCTGTTCGAGGATGAGCTGGCGCTCAGTTCGTGAGAGGAAAATTGGCCACCTCCCTATGAAACGTTACACAGTGGCGATGATGCAGAGGTAGGGAATTCCAAGCGGACAATAATAGGCGATCCTAAGAGACAGAAGAGGAAGCGAACAGTCAAAGGACGTATTGGCTCTAAACCATGAAAAGACAGAGAACAAAATAGGAGAGGACAAGGAGAAGGAGACAGCAGAAACAAAAGCAGAGAATAGACTGCCGAGCTGACCTGCAGAGTTAAGGAAGCATCGAGCAGACAGAACCAGGTTTGAGAGGTTCAAGCAATCCCTGAGAGGATGTTTGTTGGGATCTGAGTACCAAGTTGGACTCATCCCATTAAGACCAGTTGAGGTCAAGACTTAGAAAGGGGGAGTCTGTGCACTCTAGTGGCTTGGGGAATCCAAGAACCACCCTACTAAGAATCATCTATTCCAGGAGACTCAAATTGAGCTCCTCATTGTAAAAACTCTACTTAAAGACACAATAAAAGAAGGCCACCACTAAAAGCTGGATTGGAGACATAGACTAGAAGGATTGGGTGAACTCCTTATTAAATTTTGTTGTGTTCTATTTTTCTTGTTGTGTGTCTCTTACTATTTTCCAGTGTCTGTGTATTTTGCAATCTTATCGTTCCGTTTCCTAAGATAACATAGACACACACACACACACTAGCACATGAGTCTGTAATACCTTAATTAATTAATTAATTGAGATCATTCTCGAGTGGGATTCAGATCATTTTAACAGAGTTGCAGTACCGAGCCCTAAGGGCATATCGATTTGCACGAAGGCAAATATAGGGCATTAAAATACATCACACTCATCTCTAGAAGCAGAAACTTGGTTCTTGCATCCCCCCATACTACTTCAGGTGAGAGTGTAGTCTGCGGTACTTGGTTTTTTTTCCGAAAGGGCTAGAAGTGTAGAGATTTCTTGGTTGGGCAACTAACTCTGAACGTGGGTCAGGACCCCCTAAGCCAACATGGTCAAATATCTTTATTTAGAAAAAGGTTAAAGTAATTAACAAATAAAATTATTTATTAATCATTTTGTAAGGATTAAGAAATGTTTGAATTTGAAATAATTATTAAGTAATGGTTTAACAATTATTCCAAAAATAAGAATAAGGAATAATAAATAAATAGTGATTTATTTAATTATTCTAAGGTGATTTAGTCAAATGTGTTAAGAAACAATTATCAAATAATGATTTAATAATTATTTCTAGAGAAAATTAAATAAATAATTATTTATTCAATTATTCTCATGGGGTTTTTTATTTAAAAGAAACAATTTAATAGAAATGGTTTACCAAATTATTTCCTATGGTGAAAGTGATTTTACTATGGTGAAATTAATCCTACATGGTATATTTTGATCCACCAAGTTAGAAATGGCTAGGTGATCATTTTTTATATGATAATAGATTCCCCCCAACGTTCGAGCATCAAGAGAAAATCATATGACCAAAATACATTGTAGGTTACACTTCCACGAGACACCAAAGGGGAGTCAGAGAGAGAGAGAGAGAGAGAGAGAGAGAGAGAGAGAGAGATCTGAAGCAATGCAAGGAAGGACAGAGGAATGGAGGGGGAAAGACCTACTAAGTTGATAGAAGTCTCCTTCTATTTTGGAGTACATAATCTCGAATGAGGCAGAGGAGGAATACCCATACCTATCCATTTGACACTTTTATCCTGATGATGAACCTTAGTTGCACATTCGAAACATCAATTTTGAAGTCAATATGGATGTATTTTTCCAGAAAAATCACTACAACATACCCATACCCGCCGAGATAACTAAGTACAAATAATAATGACGTATTTATCAATGTGGGATTGAGCTACAAAGTACATGAAAAACTAGCATCAATGGGCTAGAATGTGATACAATAATACAATGAGTCCCATATACATAATGTTCCTAGAAAACGGAGGCGAGGACTGAATATAATAACATCTGCTAATTTGAGTACATGAGACATAATGCCCCTTAATATAACATGGTGAGGAGGAATCACAACCAAAGAAGCCCTGCTACATAGGAAATGGATCTAAAGATATGTATGGATCATATGAATGATACATGCATGTTGTGGGTGCTGCAAGTGGTGGAAACCGAGCCCATCAAATATGTGGAACTACATCTGAGGCTAGATCATGATCTGATCATATCTGGGCATGTGGAGTGCTACCTTAAGGGCCACCCCCTCATGATGTCTAAAACATCTAACACATACCTGGGAAATGATGGTACAATTTTCTAGATCACTAGACCATCAAGTGTATGATTCTTGATTGTGCAATAATGAGCTAGAGTCAAGCACGTGAGAGACAACCAAGTCAAAGGGAAATAATGATTCCCTTTACTTGATCTGAGGCATCAAACAATGATGAAAGAAGGAACCAAGGTACAACGCCCTCTAGACCATTGTCTTGGAATGAATGTGCTGAAGTTGACAAAGTAGGGTCTACTAGATGTAAGGCAATGAGGATTCCTCAATAAAAGCATGAGGGTCATAGCAATGTGACTGATGGAATAACACCAGGGATGATGATGGAAGGAGACAAGATGAGTGAAGAACTGGCAACATACCTTGTCATAGAATGATAGGATTGGTTGACCTGGCATCAACTAATTTGATTCTAGAGGGGATGATCAATTACTTAGATGAAGGTGTTGCAAAGGCATATTCGTATAGCTAGAGGCCAAATATGAGCACAATAGGATGGAGGAAACATAAAGGTGTATAGAACATTGTAACTAGACTCAATGGGACTCACAAAAAAATCCACAGATGCAAGGGTGACTAATATCAGATGCTTTGAACAAGGGTGAGTTGATGATGCTGCCACATGAGGGGAGGCCCAAAGGAGACCATAAAAACACGAGTAAAAATTGTTATTCATGACGAAAATCGACATGTGGATCGACCAGTGCAAAGGTAAAGTGGTACTAGAGTACAAGAAGCTCATATGAAAAAATTCAATTTTAATAGCCAAAAAAGTGAGACCTCGTGGAAAAAATGGTTTCCTCGTGAAGTTTCAAATTACCAAAAAAGAAAGAGAGACCCATTATAGAAATAGGTGAGAGCTTTCCAATGGTGATAATGGTTTGTTAAATTGAGCTATGTTTTGGTTGGAATGGGTGATAAAAAAGCTAAGGTTTTTCCTATAAAGGGATTCTTCTCGCCAAACCCAACTCATTTAAATATTGAGCTGTTGGATAATTTGGAGAGGAGGAGAAGGCCCTAAATCTTGATATTGTAGTAGAGAAACTGACCGTCGATATGCGAGTTGTAGGAAGGCGGCCTAACCTTACTCATCAATTTTTGTGGATTAAACTTTCATATTATGGCCTCGGATCAGTGGGGAAACCCTTTCCTTTCATCACAGTAACAACACACTTGTTTGCACCTTTTCTACATTCTAGAATGTAGAAACTGGGGCAAAAAGTGAATCCAACACAGTTTTGAGGGAAACAACTATGTTTTGGCTTGAAGGGAAAGGCAGGTTTGGGGGTCTTTGTTGAGATAAAGCTAAGAAACAGGAGTTGATTCTTTTAACTATGAATTGATAAAACATAATTTTATTTTGAAGATATGGCAAAGCTAAAGATGTTATGGCAAGAATGAGACTTTAATACTCTCCATGCTGAGGTTCAGGGGAACCAAGCAGTTAGAGGGACTCTTGCGTGATATGGGTTGTTGAAGTTCTTGGAGAACCCATTGATGAGGGTTGGTGAGCCACTATTGTCCAAGATTGTGATTTATTTGGATCCAGATCAGGAGGCCTTTGTGGTATAGGGGCATAGGATCGAGATCACTATCTAGGACATATAATTTTTTACAGGATTGCCACCCTTGGGGGTGGTGGGTGAGATACATCCAATACTACCTCATGGGAGGCATATAGGGGAGTTTGTGGAGCATCATTGTGTACCTGGTGCTCATGCAAAGGGTATAACCATCTAGATTCATGACTTGGAGAAACTTGAGACACGGGCTACAACTGCAACAATGGTGCAGAGCTTAGGTAGTCATGCCTTCCATTACATCATTAAGGGGCATATGAATCTTTTAGAGAGTGTACTTGAAGGGACCTACTATTGGTGGGCCCTGATGTTGTTTTCATCATTGAAATAGAAATTGGAATATTCAAGTGATAGACCAATGATAACTGCTCATTTGGGATAGTGGTGTGCTCATTATTCTTTGAGAATATCATGACTATTCACCCACATGTACAAATCCATGTTGGGGGCCCACAACAGCCCAGGATGCATCATTGGGGGTAGCTATTGCGACGAGGTAGAGGAAGGGGAGTCATATGGGTGTTCTGACCTACGTTCTTTTCTCATTGGGACCATATGCCACTATACATAGATGACTATCCATATAGTGGAATGAATGTTTAGGGGGATCCTGATCTACCACTACTACCAGGATGAGCGTGGGGTCTAGATGATAAGTAATTGTTGCTACATTTTTTTCATGTAAATTTTAGAAAATAAATATATGTGGTACTGTTTTCCAAACTTGTGGTATGCAAATATAACACCGGTGAGGCCTAGAAGATATGCAAGACAAACCATAACACCTGGGGCTGTAGATTAGAGAGGGTCGAGATCATGGCAGAGAGCAGATAGTGATGTGCTACTAGAGGATCTCCACCATAGGTTGGACATGCTACTGACGGGGTGAAACAACGCAAATGGAATGGGATAGAATATAAGTATAAAGATGAGTGCACTGGGCTTCCCTCAGAATGGTGAGGTATCATGAGGTGCATAGATATGGTCGGTCATGTAGTTTGAGACTTACGAGTGGGTGGAATGGAGCCATTGGCCTAGGATGCTCCAGAGGATAGTGATTAGGCATAGGGACATGCCGACCCCTACTTTTGTTTTTGTAACATGCTATGGGAATGTCAAATGTATTTAGAGTAGTGGACTCCAAACACTATATGTTGGATGTTATGATACATAATATGGTTATGCATCTTTTGTGACGATTGTGGTTCACCATTTTTTTATGTTATGGATGTCTTCTTATATATGCATGTGATAAATGCCAATCTATAATGTTCTTTGAAATTTTATCTACACAGTTATTTTGTGCTCTAGGAACACAACTGAATGTAATCGATTCAAATTCACATGCCAAAAGATTAACTCGTAGATATTTTCTAAATAGGATGGGATTACACACATGATAAACGTCATTCAATTGCATGACAAGTAGAAAGAAATCAAGACAAACATGAAGGTGAAGGATGCGATGATCAAGGGAATTGGCTAACAAACCTATCAATGCATCATATTCGGCCTAGTTACTGGTGGCAGGTCCAATGTAGACACCACTGGAGTGAGCTAGTGAATGCAAAGGGGTGAAAATGGCCAAGTTGTCGAGGCTAGATTCTTGGAAAAGCAACTCACACAATCATCATAATCGGTATGTGGTTTGGATGATGGATCCATCTAAAATACGTAAGAAGACAATGAATGATATGATGGGAAATGCAAGATACCTAAATGTAGAAAGAAAAAAGGACATGCATTTCGATGGGAAATGCTATGGGTAAAATTTCTTTAGGTAGAGTGACTTGCAAGGGTTAGGAAACATTTCACCTTCTAGACCCTATAAAAGGTATGCCCCATTTCCCAAACACTTATTAATGATGTAAGGAGCTAGCCATAATGGTTCAAACCTCCCATATCATAGGACATTATGAGCTTGGTCACAAAAGAGAACAAGGTCACCTTCGTGAAAGGTACAAGGGTGGAATTTATGGTTATACTAAGTTTTGGTGAACTTTTTAACCGCTTCAATGGTTTGCAATGCAACATGGTGGTATTCATTGGCATGCTCAAGTATGATGAGTCTTTGTTCTAAAGATTGGGTGTCTGGGAGGAGTTCGACATCAAGGTGAAGGGGGACGAATTTCACAATTGATTGATAAGATTGCCTCCTGTCTAAAAACAAGGTGGAAAGGAGTAAACCTGGCAGTAGTTTTTACAGAGGTTCTATAGGCCCACAAACCATGGAAGAGCATAAGGTTCCAGTTAGTTTTGTGTTTATTCACAATTCGTTGAAGCATAGTTTTAAGAACTTTATTGACAACTTCAACATGGCCATTTTCTTGGGGGTAATAAGATGATGAATATTGGTGTTAAAATACCAACAATGAGGATAGATCATGCCAGATATCATCTTCAAAGTGTTGGCAATATTCAGAAACCAATTGCTTCTAAACCCTAGATCGAGCTATAACGTGGTTAAAGAAGAACAGGGTTGCATTAGTTGCGGTGTCATTGAACGTGAGCATGGCTTCAACCCATTTGGTGAAATAGTTGATGGCCACAATAATATACTGATGGTTATTGGCAGATGGGGGTCGAAACTCCATAAAGTCAATAGCCCATTTATAAAAAGGACCAGATGTGATGATAGGATGAAGGGGAGCAAATATATCTCGAGCCTTAGAGGCATATAATTGGCAATTAGGACAATGTTTGACTACCTCAATGTAATCGTTGAAGAGAGAAGGCCAAAAGCATCTAGCATGAATGATTTTCTAGGAAGTAACCCTTCCAGAGAGATTACCACCACAAGTTCCATCGTGATAGGCATTGAGCACCTGCTCGGCTTCAATGTGGGTGAGGCAACAACGAAGGATAATATTAACATCGCGATAATAAATATCATCACCTATGAGGAGATAGCGAGGGGTTTGATGTCAAATACATCATCGATCATCATGAATAAAATGGGGGGTGAACTTTTGGGTTCAAAAATAGGTAAGGATGTCACCATACCAAGGATCATATGAGGTTATAGTGAACAAATGTTTGTTTGGAAGGTTATCATTTACCAATGGAACTAGTGCACCAGTAGGAAAATTAGAAATGAATTTAGCAAGGGCTAAACCTTTCTTACTCTTGGGTGTGACAAATTATAGATTGAATCCTTAAAGGATAACCATCCAATGAGCATAATTCCCATTGATGATCCGTCAACTCAACATGAAGGCCATGGGGTTGGAATTAGTCACAACTTTGGTGGTACGCATAATGATATAATGACGAAGTTTTTGAACAGAGAACACAACATTCAACACCAACTTTTCTTCATGGGAATAGGACACAGGAGGACCATTAAGGTTCTTATTGACATAATAGATGACATACTCATTTCCAAAACCATCTTCATGGATTAATACCCCAACAACTGAGGAAGTGTAAGTTGTGATATACAAGATGAAGTCCCTTTCAAAGTTAGGTGGGCTAATCAAGGGATCATAAGTGAGAGCACATTTGAGGGTATTGAAAGACTATTGATCTTTTTTATCCCAAAAAATGGATTGTTAGATTGAAGGAGTCTAAGAAACCCATGCACAATGGTTGCATAGTTAGGAACAAACCAATGAAGAAAGTTGGCTTTGCCTTGGAGGCTTTGTAACTGGCAAAGGGTGCAAGGAGGAGGAAGTTTGAGAATGGCTTGAACTTTGAGAGGGTCAAGAGTGATGCCATATTTGGACATAATGAAGCCTAATAGTCAAAAAATAGGAACACAAAAGACACACTTAAGGGGATTGAGGTGAATGTTATACTTGTGGCATCGAAGGAAGATGGTACACAAATCATGAAGGTGTTGTGACTAAAGCTTGGAATGAACAATGAGATTGTCTAGATATGCAAGGATAATGTGAGCCAAGTCATGAAAACAATGTGACATGGCACGCTAAAAAGTGGCCCCAACATTCTTTAAAACGAAAGGCATGACCCTATAAGAAAACTTTCCCCACGAACTAGTGAAGGCGGTTTTAAGTTGATCAGCATGACAGATACATATTTGGTTATATCCGAAGAATCCATCCATAAAGGAAAGAATCTCATGCCCCGCACACTCATCAATGATTTGGTCTATGAAAGGTGTGGGAAAGTTGTCTTTGGGACAAGCTTTGTTCAGATCGTGAAAGTTCATACAAACATGAATGTTTCCTTGCTTTGTTAGGATGGGAACATGATTGGACACCCATGTGGTGTATTCAATGGGGTAAATGAAACCAACCTACTTGAGCTTGTCGATTTTGGCTTTGATAGCATCATGCTTGGAAGGATGGATAGGCATTTTCTTTTGGCAGATAGGAATGGCATCAGGCCAAGTGTCGATGTGATGTTCAATAATGATAGGATCGAGTCTGGGCGTCATGAAATAAAACCGTGGAAAAACATCACAAAATTATGTGAAAAACTTAGTGTAAGCATCAATTTCTTCTGGGGTGCAATGTTCCCCCAAGGTGATATTTTCTTTGATCCCTGGTTTATTCAAAATGTTAATTTTGATGGTAGGGGAGATGTTAGCCATATTTTCTTCTTCGAAAGAATCTGGTGCAGGAATGGGGTTTTTGAACGAGTTGACCTCACCATGGATGAAGTCTTTGGACTCCACAACATATTGATCATGGGTTTGCTATGGAAGGAAGTACGCATGATGGTGCATATCATCCCAAGGATAATCAGGGGTGGTCATGGCTTCCATCATGTCTTCATCCAAATGAAAGATGGGAGGATGGGAGGAAGAGATACCATATGATGAAGTGATATAGATATTTTAACTTCAAAGATGCATACATAATTTCATATAAATGAGCATGTTAACCAAGTAACTTAACACATGAAAAATAAGCAGAAATCATGAAGAAACCATCAAAGGCACACAGACTATTTGATTACAGAGTTCACCAAGTGTGGGCTACGTCTCCAGGCCCTACTTAAAGTTGCAAGGCCTTCTTTCATTAAATGGAAAAAAAGAATGAATGACAATAAAATTTACATAAATGATCCGTATAGCTTCAATCTTGTTCATGGACAAAACCTGCAAAGCTCAGATGCAGAAACAAGCATCACCATTTGATTTGTGGCGCGAAATTGTGTAAAAATCACTATAAATTTACCCCGTTCTGACAATGGCACTTCTAGACCCCAAAGGAATCTTCTCAGCATCAAAAGATACCCCTCTTTGGGGTTTGTCCCTCCTTGACCGCTCCTAGTTCCGCTCATGGGCCTTCGCTCTGCTCTCGATCGATCGAATGAGAGATCGTTTGAGTTTTAAGTAATGAAGGTGTTGCAGAGGTTTAAATAGATGAGTCATTGGCCCATTGGTTGAAGGTACTATGTTAAGGCGTTGTTGGTTAGGGAGGTCCCAGGGTCCAACTTGTGAGACCCCTATTATAGATTTGTCACATTTTACTTTAGTGCGAGGTTTGGAAACAGTTAATGAAACTTTGTTTTAAAATGGGGCCGGCCCACATGGGATTGGCAGGTTCGACCCCTTCTGGCTCCCTCCAAGTGGTGTTGTTGTGCGGCTAAGCGAGCCCCGATCTCTTATGGCCCAACCAATTACATGGTGTTTATAATCAATTTCATTGGAATAGTTGGGGGGTGGTAGCCTACCACCCCTAATATATATATCTTTCATTTTTTTATAAATCTCTGATTAAAATTTTGGATCCAATTTTTAAGGGTTATTAGGAAAATTAAAGAGGCAACAAATTGACCCTTTTTGACCATTGTTTTTCATGTGTCATCCCTTCGCTAAATTGTTGCCTCGTTAGTGAATGCCACTTGGCCTAGTTTGACCATAAATTTGTCCAACTATATCTTAAGCATACAAACTCGAATTTGAGTGTTGTTCACACCTTTGGAATCAGGGTGGTGATCACTATGATATGGTAACAATTTCACTTCCATATAATGACTTTGAGTTTTTAGTTTTTTCAAGGAAACTTCTATTCTTGGAACCACCCAGATCATTCCTCCCCACTAATAAGATCTTGGGCTGCCAAAAGCTTTATCAGTCAATTGACAAATGAGGGAATTTCTCCCTCACTTTCTCCTTTTCAATCCATTGGGCCTTACTCAGATGCATTCCCTTGAAAACAATACGAAGGTATTCCACATCTCTCCGTCATGAAGTCTTGGTCTTTCTATTAAGAATAACATCCTCCTATATCTTGTCCAAGTATTCAGGTGAAAAATCATCCATTGTATGAACCTGCCCAAGCTCTTTGGTGTCCATGATCAAAGGAGCCTCATAAAGCTTCAAGTTTTCAACATTCACCACTTTGTACATCTGCATGTATGTTGGAAAATCGAGACAAAAAACATTGTCTCAAATCTTCTATAATGTGGTGAATGGGCCATATCAGATTGATCTCAACTTCTTTCCTTCCCCTTTCATTATGTCTTTGTTGAAGTGGAACCACACTTTGTCTCCAACCTAGAATTGGTGATCGACTCAGTGCTTGTCATGTTGAGCTTTGTATTGAGCTTGAATTTTATCCAACTGTTCCTAAAGTGTCTGGTGAATCATCTGAATTCGCTATATGAAATTTCATGCTTTTTCCCTGTCATCTTGCTCACTGCAATCTTCATTTCTCCCAAATACCATTTCTAAGGGATCCTTTGGCAAATATCCAAAGCATGTATCGAACGGTGATCTCTAAGTGGATGAAGAACTAACTGGTTGTATGCATGTTGAACATAGGAAAGTTTCTCATCCCATAAATTGGGATGCTTGCCACAATATCCCAGAGTAAATGTATCATTGTGTGGCTAAAAACCTATGCTTGTCCATCAATCTGCGGATGAAATTTTGTGCTCCTCTTCAACTTGGTTTCCATCATTCTCCACAAACTCATCAAAAACTCTCCAAGAAAGCGAGAGTCTTGATTAGACACAATGGATGTGGGAGGCCCAAAGTGGACCCATACAAATTGGAAGAAGAGATGAGAAGTCTGCTCCGTAGTGGCCTTCTTTTTACAAGGAATTAATACACACATTTTGTTAAGTCTATCCACAATGACATACAAATAGTCACGACCTCTCCTAGGCAAAGGAAAACCTCCTACAAAATCCATTGACACACTTTCCCATGGACGACTTGGAACAGGGAGTGGTGTGTAGAGCGCCAATTTTCTATTAGTGTGGTTGCTAACTGAACACAGCACACATCCCTTTACATATAGAATCACAACATTTTTCATGTGAGGCCAATAACACAACCTATGCAAATGACACAAAATTTTACCCACACCAAAATGATCTGACAAAAGAGAGGTGTGTGCCTCTCTGATTACATGTATTCTTTCATTAGTGGGGATACAAAGTTTTCCTAGGTGGTACATCAATTCTCCCTGCAAATGGTAATTTTCCACTTGTGATCCATGAGTCATCTTTGCATAAATATCCTTAAAATCATCATCATCAACATATTGTTCAACATAAATGTCAAAATATAAATAAGCATTTTGAAAAATTATAGATGCAGAAATAGGAGGGCAAGAAAACATATTTGCCACTTTGTTGCTGGTGCCCTTCTTGTATTTTATTACCAAATGAAACTATTGAAGGAATCCCATCCATATGAAATGAACTTCTTGTTGAAGCTTGGTTTGCGACTGGAAGTACTGCAAGGGATGGTGATTGGTGTGAAGGATGGTCTCCTTGCTAATCAAATAGTGCTTCCACTTCTCGCGATTTGAACCAAGGCATACAATTCCTTGTTGTATGTGGGATAGTTCAAAATAGTTTGTGAGAATGTCTCTTAATGGTAATATACAATTTTCCTCTGATGCATCAATACTTCTCCCATGGCATATCCACTAGCATCTGTCTTTTCACTCAAATAACTCAGTAAATTCAATTTGGAGACACTTGAGTTCAGATCTACATGATTTATTACTAATTTGTAGAAATCTCTTTCAATTAATTTGAGTTATTGTCGGTGTAACTAGTTCTCTCCGTTAGTAGAACTAATGTAACTTTTTCCACATTGAGTGATGATCTATTTAAACTGATCAATCAACTTAAATTAACTCATGCATGCAGAGAATTCGAGTTACCCAATTGAGATTGGAGTTCAAGGGCAGTGTACTATCAGTTGTAAACTATTCCAAGTTGTACAGGAGGTGCATGTAGTCAAACAAGGGCCTATAGGAATTGTGCAATCCAAATTGGTGAATTCCCTAATTAATAGGGACCTAATTCCCAAGGGAATTACACAAGGAAATATGAGCTTCGAAGGTTGAGAAATTGGCTAAGTGTTGGATTGAGTCAGTCTATGAGGCAGTGATATAGATTATACTAGTGTAGAGGTTGCTTAGGCTTGAGCAAGCATTTTATTTCTTCTCTATTCTTTGATAAATGAAATAAAAATAGTAAGGGGTTTTGAGAAATTGCTTTCCCCTGGATAAATCTTTGTTTATGTGTGTTGAATCTTGGTGCATGTTAATGATTTGTGTTCTCGATTATTATCTGCTTTCTGTGGATGAGTAGAGTAGCTTCAAGTCTTGTGATATAGTAAATTTCATGAGCAATTTTGAATCTACACATTAAATTTATACATTGTATGAGAGCAAGAATCACAATAGAGAAGAGAATTCAAAGTTGTCTTTGCAGGTGGATCGAATTTATAGGATCAATTCTTCAGATATAGCAGGATGGATTTCTATGGATTGAGACTCGAGTATTCCCTTGAGGGTAGCTTAAAATATGTTGCTTGGAAGAAAAAGATGGAGGCAATGTTGGAAGATAATGGGCTGATATCTTGAAGCCTCCAACATCTGATGCTCAAGATCTAGTTGAATGGAAGAAGTGTGTAGTAAAGGCGAGGAGGACCATATTGCAAGGAGTTCAAGACCATATTGTCTCAAATCTCCAAGGGAAAGAGAATCCATATGCAATGTGGTAGGCCTTGATAAATTTGTTCTAGAACAGTTGTGATCAGAGGAAACTGGCACTAAAAGACAAGTTTCACAATATCAAGATGCAGAAGGGTGACACAATTCAATAGTACCTCAATAGGTTTACAAAATTTCATGATGAACTTGGTCAAGTTGGTGTTACTGTAGTAGAGGATGATCTGGTAAGCCTAACACTTCTAGGCCTTCCCAAGGGTTGGCACAACTATCAATATTCAGTAAATAGGAGGAGGAAGCTACCAAATTGGGAATTCCTTTGGTCTGATTTGGTACAGGAGGAGATAAGGTGGAACACCAAAGACAAAACCTTATCTAAGGGTGATGATGAGGAGAAATATGCCTTGGTTGGAAAGGAAAAGAAAGGGAAAGGGAATAAATCCCAATCCAAAGCAGAATCGGGTCAAGGGGGCAAGAAGAAATACTTTTACAAAATCAAGTACTTTCATTGTCATGAACTGGGACACTATGCTAGGAAATTCCACACAAGAAAGTAGGTAAGAAGAGAGAATAAGGAGCAGCAAGTGAAGCCTTGGCTTCAGAATTTTAACTTGATTTTACCCTCATTACATGCATGACAAGCATAATGATGGGTAGTGTGTGGTATCTCAATAGTGATGCCTCATTCCGCATGATGGACAACAAATATTTTTTCAGTGACTTAGAGGAGAAGTATCTCTAGATGCACATCGAGATGGGAGATGATGGAAGGTATAGTTATATCAAAATTAGTACTGTTGCTTTTCAAAGAGAGTCTGACTCCCCTCTCAGGCTCAAGGATGTGATGCATGTACCAGGTTTGAAGAAGAATCTAGTTTTCGTCGTGGTGTTGGAAGACTGTGGCTATGATGTGATATTTAGCAAAATAAAGGCTTTCTTAAGACACATCGCCACGAGACAAGTGAAGAAAATTGGGGTTCGAGTGAAGAAACTCTAGAAATTAGATGTGGAATATTGTACAACATTGAGAACAAAAGAAGAGAAGGTGAAGAGCTAAAATGTCAACTAATTATAACATAGAATACTTGGTCATTTGCATAATGGAACTTTGAATATCATGCAACAAATTTCTACAAGTCTTCCCAAGGGAGAACTAGAGTAACAAGATACATGAAAAGGGTGTACATTGGGGAGGTACACAAAATCCACCTTCAATGATAGAGACAATAGGGCACATGCAATCCTTGAAAGGATCCACTCTGATGTATATGGACCTTTCTCGACAGCCTCCACAACCAAGCACAAGTATTATGTTATATTTTTGGATCATTTCTCATGGAAGTGCTAGATCGACTACATGCAGAAGAAAGGCCAGATAATATCCAAATTTGTTAAGTTTAAAGCACTTGTTGAGAAAGAGACTGGAAGGAAAGTGAAGGTTTCTCAGGAGTGATAATAGTGGTAAGTACGTGTCGAATGAGTTTAAAAATTTGTGTGTAAAGGAAGGAATTCGACGAGATTTGAAAACACCTCATACCCCACAACATAATGGGGTGGCTGAGAGGAAGAACAAAATTATTGTGGGAGAAACAAAGGCGATCTTGCATGACCAAATCCTACCTCTACACTTGTGGGTTAAAGCATGCGACACAACGGTTTATTTGCAGAATAGGAGTCCTGACGGGATTCTTGGCATGAGTACATGAGAGGAAACTTTTTCAAGGAAGAAATTAGATGTGTCATCAGTTTACTGTCACGTTTCCAAGAAACCAAGAAAAATCTAGATCCAAAAACAAATTTGGGAATATTTGTGGGGTACATTGATACACCTCACAACTATCAAGTGTACTTTCCATACCTCAAGATGACAATGGTCAAACTAGATGTGAATTTTGATAAGGAGAAGGTAATGAGGTATTCTATTGAGAGGGAGCTTCAGTTGCAACCTAATCAAGAGCTTTTGGCTTCAAAGGAAGAATCTCAGGAAGTTGAGCAACCACAAGAAGAAGAGGAGAGAGTGGAGACATCCACTCAAGTGGAGACATCCAATGAAGGAAGTAAGCTGACCAGTGAAGTTGACAGATAATTGCATGATGCTAGAGAGAATTTTGGAGCACCCACATCAAAATTCAAGTAGAGGAGGTCACTAGATCGGTATACTAGGTACATGCCTATGATAAGTGAGATAATTGAGACAAAACCATCCTCATTCGAGGAAGTAATGCAACAATCAGTATGGTTTAATGCTATGGTAGATGAATATGTTTCCATTATCAGAAATAATGTTTGGGAAGTGGTCCTAAGATCAATAGAAAAATCAGTGGTTGGTTCAAGATGGCTTTACAAGGTAAAGCATGCAGCAGATAGGATCATAGAGAAAAACAAGGCTAGATTTCTGGCGAAGTGATTCTCCAAGGTAGAGGGAATTTACTATGATGAGACCTTTGCTCCAGTAGCAAGGTACTCATCCATTAGGTCAATTCTAGCAATGTTAGTGCAGACGGGCTGGAAGATCCACCAAACAGATATGAAGACAACATTACTCAATGGAGTTATTGAGGAGGAGGTGTATATTGAGCAACAGAAGGGGTTTGAGACCTTTGACAGAGAGTCACATGTGTGCAGACTCAAGTGAGTTTTGTATGGACACAAGAAAGCACCTCATGCTTGGTATACTAGGATCGATAACTATCTCACCAGTTTTGGCTTCACCAAAGGTGAAGAAAATGCAAACCTTTATCACATTGTGGTAGAAGATAAGTTGTTGATTATTGTTTTATATTTCGATGACTTGATCCTAACTGGTGATAATCAGCAGATCAGATCTTGCAAGGAGGACCTTGCAAGAGTGTTCGAGATGAAGGACATGAGACTCATGCATTATTTCCTTGGTTTGGAAGTATGTCAAGGAGATGGAGAACTATTTGTATCTTAGGGAAAGTATGCCAACGCGATACTGAAGAAGTTTTGCATGGAGTGTAGAAAACCCATGGACACTCCTCAGGTAGGTAAATAGAAGAAAGAGGATGCCACTTCAGATGAGGAAGTGGAAGCTAGCATTTACATAGAGCTTGTGGGTTCACTTATGTATTTGGTGAACACATGACCAAACATGTGTTATGTAGTTAACTAGCTTAGTCAAGCCATGGTTAAGCCAACCAAACGGTATTGGAAGGCAACAAAGCACGTGTTGAGATACCTTATAGGCACTACTCAGTTTGGTATTTGGTACATACAAAGACAGAGGGATTGAAGTTGCAAGGCTTCATAGATGCATAATGGGCATGGATTCCATCAGATAGGAAGAGAACTTTAGGAGGAATTTTCAGTGTTGGGTCAACAATATTTTATTGGTACAATAGAAAGAAAAGAGCTTTGGCACTCAACTCAATGGAAGTAGAATACATGGATGCAATTCAAGTAGCATGTGAGGCTATCTAGATGAGAAAGATTCTTGTTGGGATATTTGGTCAGCAGATGGATCCTATAGTAATTTACTGTGACAATCAAAGTTGTATCAAACTCTTTGAGAATCCATTATTTTATGATCGATCCAAGGATATCGACATCTGGTATCACCATCTACAAGATTATGTGTAGAGGTGGATTATGTTGTTGCAGCACATTCCAATAGAGGAACAAGATGAAGATATTTTGACAAAGGCTTTGTCAAGAGGAAAATTAAAGTTCCATAGAGGCAGGATTAGGGTTTCTAATAAACCCTTTCTTGCTGAGAGGGAGTGTTGAAAATGCAACAAGAAATTCCTAATTTAATTTTGTCTTGATTAAATTAGGAGAAATTCGAATTTCAATTTCAGTAAAATATTTGGAGGTAGTTAATTGAGGTGACATGCATCTTTTCACTTAGTTAACTCAATAAATTTGAGTTGGAGACACTTGAGTTCAGTTCTACATGATTGATTGCTACTTTTTATCAATCTATTTCAGTTAATTTGAGTTATTATCAATGTAACTAGTTCTCACTGTTTGTAGAACTAGTGGAGGTTCAATCAAGGGTGTGTAGCTTTTTTCACACTAAGTGATCATCCAGTTAAACTAATCAATCAACCCAAATTAGCTCATTCATGTATGTAATTGGAGTTACCCGTTGAGATTGGAGTTCAAGGAAAGTGTACTATCAATTGTAAATTATTCCAAGTTGTACAGGTGGTTCAAGCAGTCAAAGAAGGGCATAAAGGAATTGTGCAATCCAAATTGGTGAATTTCCTAATTAATAGGGGTTTGATTACCAAGGGGACAACATAAGGAAATATGATCTTGGTAGGCTAAGAAATTGGCTAAGTGTTGGCTTGATTCATTTGTGAGGCAACTAGTGCAGAGGTTGCTCAGGCTTGAGCAAACATTGTATTTCTTCTCTATTCTTTGATTAATGCAATACATATAGTAAGGGGTTTTGAGTAGTTTCTTTCCCCTAGTTAAATCTCTCTGTATGTGTGTTGAATATTTATGCATGTTAATTATTTGTGTTCTTGATCTTGATTTTCTTTCTGCAGATGAGTAGAGTAACTTTAAGTCTTGTGATCTAGTAAATTTCATGAGTAGTTTTGAATCTACACATTAAATTTCTACACAAGCTCAACTTGTCCCACTTAACTAGTTACCAAGACAAGGATCACATCTAACCATGCCCATAAAACAACTAAGAAACATAGCTTACACATGCAATATTTCACATGTATGTCCAATTCATATAAATAATAGAGCATTAACTAAGAGTTTGCAATAACCACAAGATGCACAAGACACACAAGATATAAGCCAACACAAGCCGAGTGCCCCAAAATTTATACACAACAATGTACAATATGCAATTATCTAGAATAGTTTAAAACATGAGTATGCAACCAAAGTGTGCCACATCTCATATAAAAATAATAGCTAAAGGAAAAATAGTGTTGTGCCCAACACAAAGTCTCCCTTTGTCTAAAACTACTATGTCGAGCCCCTTATCACAACCATAGGATTGCCTCCTGCAAATCCTATTCTGAACTTCTCCTAACACACTTCATCCTTAGCACACTTGAATTTGCTGACACTCCCTCACACACACTCTTATTCGTTCCTTCCCATGCATTTTGACCTAATTCTCCCTTGTGATGCCCTAACATTGCTTAACACTCCTCAAGATGCATTGACATTGTCTGGCATGTCTTAGCACACCTTTCATTCTCTAGCATACCATAACATTACCTAGTTATCATTCCCTCACAACTACCCTTAATTTTCAACTTGGGAACCCAACCAAGTCCTTGTTTGACTACGAGAGCTTGACCAAGTTACAATTACTACAACTAGGCTATGTTGTTGAATTGTGTAGCTTGGGAGGTACTCCACAAGCCTATTGTGATGGGTTTTTGTGAGTTTGGTCACAAAATTATTTGTGGGCAAAGAACCCAAATGAAGGGGTTTTGGACCCAATATGGGGTTTAAAATCTAAAAGAAAATTAAAAATGAAAATTAATATTTCCTAAGGTCTAAGTGGATAAAACTCATAAGTTCTAGAGGGTTCCTAATAAGCCTAGGAAAAACTATTTAAGTATGCCTTAGGATGAAGGAAAGAACATCAAGTGAGAGGGAGCTCATTTGATCAAGGAGGCCAACAAAGATGTAGTCCTAAAGTAGGTCGAGTTAGAGGGCCGAGTAAGGGCTGCTAAAGGAAGCCATGATCATCCACCAAGAGTAAGATCATCATGTGAGGGTTCAAAAGAATGCCACATACCTTAATGGGTTCGAGATAGGAAGTAGGATGACATATTATTAGTTACCTTCTAGAAAAACGAGCTCAAGAGAGTCTGTGCATGATAATATGGGTATGTGATTTCAATGATGTCTTTGTGTCAAGACCACATCAAATTCTGAAATAGTAGCGAGGGCTTAGACCCTGTCTTGTGGTGATTAGTAGGTCGCAAGGTCCGTGATAAATACCAACACAAATGGAGGAGGGTCTACATTGGAATTTAGGGCCAGAACAGAAGTAGTTGCAGGTGTAATATTGACTAAGGTAACCCTAGTTTAAGGGTCATAGAGATCTGAAGTTCATGTTAAGATTCAGTCAAAGAAATGCCCAAAATCTATGGATCCATATGAGCTAGGATGAGTCTCTTATGGAGGCAAGAGTTGTTTTTTTTATATGGGTGGATATGGTTTGTTCTAATGTAATTAGAATAGAAGTATAATGCCCTAGTTAGGGTGGTTTCCTAACATGTTTAGTCCATAAGGTATGCCCTTAAGATTGTGACAAATTTGCGTAGAAGAAGAGGGGTTGTGACCCTTAGAGCGAGGTTTATCTCTGCAATATATACTGCATATCTGGAAGATGGTTTGCTGAAGTATGTGTGGAGATAGAAGATCCAAAGGAGGGTGGAACCTGAGCAGAAGAAACGTGCCATATGAAGAATGGATTGACATGAAGAGTTGATTTTGGTGGAATATCCATAGAGTTTTGGACAAAGATCTGAAGCAACCTATAAAAAATTTGTCAATGGACTATTAGTGGCTAATTTGTGACCCTAGTTCAATAATATATAGATTGTTAGAAGGATGATAAGAGGAGTAGCTCAGATTTGTTCATAGATTGGACAACAAAGAAATTACCCCATTCCTCTAATGGTAACCTGAGGGGTCGGGTATGTTACAGAGTGGTATCAGAGCATCCAAGTTCAAAACTAGGCTTGGATGGGCTTATCACAAGTAGGAAGTTAGAGCCATCATTGGACTCTATCATGATCAAGCAACAATAGAGACTCCTTGACGATAAAGGTCTAATTGAAAAACACATAGTTCCTTTAAATATTTGTAGGTTGAGGCAACCACTTCAAGCCCTTGAACTTCAAGATAATCCAATATTTACAATTGTTTACAATAATAAGTCCATTATGCACACTCCTCGTCTTAGAGTTGGGAAAAGAGGGACAATACTCGATTGATGCCAACCTTGTAAATGAACAACCTTTCCTACTCATTGGTTGGACTCTCCACCACTAGTTGAAAAAGTATGTGTGCCATAAATCAAAGATGATATCTTAACACAAGTTATCGACACTTGAACATAACTACCATGGATCTCATGGACAAAATATGGAGAAACTCTTTGAATCTTAGGAAACATTTTCTTATACTTTACTTAACCTATAGGTGGTAGGGCTTCAATTTTTTCCATTCACTAGGAAATCTCACCCAAAAACTCAATCATTGAAGAATCAATCCTACACTAAATCACACCTACCTTCTCATTTTTAAGATCTTCATGAGCTTTCACCTATGACCCTTAAAGTCAATGACCTTTAGCACCTTGAATGGTGGAATAGAAGGCATTGCAATAGGAGGTAAACTCCATTCCCTTCACTTTTGTCAAGACCTCTAGAGACACCTACAATCTATACCCCTCCTTTGACTCAACATGAATTTTTTTTTCCACTTCCTTTACATACCCTCCCTTCAAGTGCATCCTCATAGGAAGAGCTCGTGGTTGAAATATTATGACAACAAAATGAGGCACACCATCTCTTTATAGGGTTTCAAGGGAGAGGTATTGGAAAATAACCATCTTATCCCCCATAGCCCTTAAAACCTTCTCAACACATAAATGAAATGATAGACTGATAACTAGACCTAAAGATAAATCTCAACATTCAAGGCCAAACTCAAATAGAAAGAATCACACCATGGATTAAGCACTGGAATTGAGTTTCAAGGACCTACTTTCGAGATCATGACTGCTTTTAGCATTATCAAATGGAAGGTTTAAAACCCACATTAAAAAGGGTCAATTTGTAGCTTAGCCTTTGCAACCTTTGCCCAAGACGACTCTATCTAATGGACTAGCTTGGATATACTGGGTCTTGGATTTATAGAGTACCCAATCAATGCTTTTGAGGCCAACTCCCTAACTCTAACTAAAATTTAATCCTATTGAAGAGGCAAATTGAAAATTCCTACTAATAGGAGACATTTTTCCTTCCTTTTGATTGATTTACAACAAACCTCAGTGCCTCTCCTTTCTTATCTTCCTCTTCCATTCTCCAACAAAAAATCATTAATCTTATATCATGAACACTTTATATAGGTAAGAATTGCAATAATTTTCCTCAACTCATGGGGTACCTTTACACCTCAACCCATGCAAGTGGACCTAAGTCCATGGTACAACCCATCACACTTTAAGATGGTTCTAATTGTCTCCTTAAAACTAGGGCATAACACACCTTACAATGCCAAATGGTTAAGGCATCTCAAACTTGTGGGCCTTTTGCCTTCATGGAACACATTATGGCTAGTTCTCATCAAACACAATGCACTAACACCACTAACACACACCAAAAGTCCAAGATACCCGTAAGATGTGGCCTGCACCCAAGTGCTCAGGCTACACCTCCATAAAATGCACCTTCGACTTTGGATGTCCCAAAACAGTAATATCCTAACCCAATATGGCCTATTTGTTAGATTTGTGTAATTCACTCCTTATCATATCCTTGCACCTCCTTGACACTCCATGACAAATCTACTCTAATGGTCACCTTCTAAGTTCCAACACCTCCTCTTGCAACACGACAAAACCACCTATATATGTTGCAACAACCTTGCAAACTTCTTTAGTGGGTTGCACATATATTTCACATTTCTTCTTCATCTTGCAAAGTGGTAGTGCCAAGGAGAGGGTATCAAATTCGATCAAGAAATGTTCACTTAGTACCACTGCCAAGGTGTCATTGTGAAACTCATCAAATGTCTTAAGTTTGCTTCACAACTTCTCATGGTTCTTAACTTGCTTATCTACACCTCTAAGTGAGACTACAACCCCCCAACCTCTCTAATGATTCAACCTCTTTAACCCTTGTTAAAGTCTTCTTAGATGTGCACTCATGCCTCAAGTAGAACATAACACTAGCATCCCAATGTGCATGCTCGTTCCATCTTTAAATGCCTCGTGAAAACCATCTAAACTAAACTATGACAACCTAAACTATGTGAGTGACTTTTAGAGGACTCCATTTTCTCAAGATGAAACATAGAGTCTTACAACCCCAGACACCCAATAGTTCAGATATATTTAACCTAAATAAGGGTAGATACCCTGCTCCTTCCAAATTTGACATATGAATTTTAAGAAACTAACACTTGTTTTTAGCTATTAAATCAACTTACTATATATTCTCTTTTGTTTGCACCCACGTAATATGAAAGAACACTTAAATGTTTTCAATACAACCAAGTTAAGAGCACATGTTTCCTTCTTACACTTAAATGTTCTCAATACAACTAAATTAAGAGCACATATTTCCTTTTTACACTTAAATGTTTTCAATACAACCAAGTTAAAAGCATGTTTCCTTTGACAAGTCTCACATTAAAATTCCAAAAGTACATGTCTACTCCATAAACTTTAACAAAAAAATAATTTTGTGTAAAATTAAAAATAGATTATTATTATTATTATGATAAATATCCTAAATATGCTAGAAATACTTTTAAACACATAATTATTATGATAAATATCCCAAATATGCTAGAAATTATTTTAAACACAACCAAGAGCATGGACCCTCATTAGCTTCATTTTTGAAAAAGTTAATCCTTAATTTTTTTTACAAAACCCCTCTCAACCCAAAAGAAGTATGTTCGCTTTTCACAGGGCGGGAGGGAAATAAGAAGTAGTTTGTTCGCTCTTCAGAGGGCAGGTGGGAAATTGAGATCGAAGGGAGTTGTGAATTAGTATTAGACCCAATATCGAACCCAACCATTGGATCTTCAGTCCATTGACAGTAAGATATGTTCCATTTTTAACTTTACTACATTTTCAACTCACTTTTAGTCTTCCACATAGAGTGTACAGGTACCTCAGAGCTCTAGTTCAAAGTCAACTTTTTTTGTTTTTGTCCATCCACGCTTGTATGTCTAAGGGGTTAATCTATGTGTTTAATTTTGTTACTATTTGCAAGGATGACATTATAATTTGATGAGTTGTCATTTATCATCATAAAGGAGTCGGAGCAGAAGAACTGAATGAGAGGCTTAGATGCTTAGAAGGCCAACATTGCGGTCATTTGTGAGAATCCTCCCCACCTTACTCGGGCCAAACAGAATTGAAGATGCTCAGAGATCTAACAGCGATGTCACCATTGGTAAGTTCCTATTCCATTTATTCATTCTCCATTTCTAGATCAGTGAAACCCCTTAAATTATGAAAATACTACTCTTATATTCATTGCTATAATGGAAACCTTCCTGCATAAAAGTTAGTGGATCCCAAAGCCATATTGGAAAACTAACAGTCTCATATTCAAACTTCTCACTAGCATGGTTTACTGTACCATGATATGAAATTTTTAGATAACATGGAAAGGCTCTTATATTTTTAATTAGGTTCCTCGACATCAACATTTAACAATTACATTGAAAATTTCAGTCAGGGATCTTAGAAACGAAAGATAATTTTAATTTGTGAGTGAGAAGCTTCCTTGAAAGTTCAAATGAAAACTTTTCTGAGATATGGAATGGGGCTTTGTATGGGTCACATCATAAAGATCCCCAAGTTCAACCATAATGATATTTACATAGAAAGCTGATATTGACCTATTGAGGAAGTTGGCAAGCTCCATGTTCTAATCATCCCAAAACAAATTTGGCTGGTGTGTTTTGAGCAAGGAGAGATATTCATGACCAAGGATAGGTGCACCATCTCTTGGAAGAACATAATCCTCCATAGAAATTTATACCCATTAAGGTTTTTTCTGCTAGCTGATAATTGGTAGTCTTCATATCTATTTTTGCAACTCTTTGGTGCTTTGCAGCTAGAACAGGAAGCGAAAATTGCAAACATGCATGCACCGAACCAATAAGTGCATCTGGACCAGGAAATAATGTCTCTACTTCAGCCAAACCCTCTGTAGGATCTATCTATTCCCAGAATCCCGATGAAGAAGGTTGATCTATTTCTGGAATCTGTATTAGGTTCCCAGCTTCCTCAACACTCTTAATGCATTCATCAGCATGATTAGAAGTGAAGGATTTGTATCCATTATCATTTTGAGTAGCTCCAACTTCATTGCTAGTGCTCTTCTTCAACTCAATATTAATCTATAGGTAAACATTACAAAGAGATTCATTGTTTGCATTATGTTTTGTAGGCATGTCACAACCCAAACTGTCCCCCATGTTTGAAAATATAATTTCCGCTTGGTTACGAATCATATTATCAGTTATCTCCATGCATAGCATCAACCCCCTTGTCACACGTTATTCTAGAGTGCAACATTGCTCACATTCTATATGCTACCACATCCAATAGAGTCCCATCCTATAGACTCATGTTGCTTTCCTTGCATAGCAGATCCTATGATACCCTTTCCTATCGTGCTTTGGTGAAATAATAAAATCAAGGCTTTATTACTCGATGAAACATTGAGTCACACATGTCTGTTGAATATTAGCCTCGAAGGCGATTAAATTACATAAATGGGGTATTGAAAAATAAGAAAATAACAAGCGAAGAATAAATAAATGGAACCTTTAAACAATCTTAAAACTTTGACTTAGATGCCAGTCACAATTACATTTTTTGATCTTTATTCGTAGATGGGCGGATACCCATTTTTTGCATAATGTGGGATAGACTCCCTCCACCCGCGAACCTTCACTTTCTTCTTACCATCATATGATTTTAGTGAACCTGAACGGTTCCTTGCTAAGCAGGCACAAAATGTGCACATCTTCATAAACTCCTCCCTATTCTTACAATCCACCATAACCACCCCAACTTCTTCACCATCAGAGTACCTCACATCCACAAAGCAGTTAGCATAATTTTCATCATACATGCATAGGATATCAATGGGTTCACAATGAAAGGTCTTTTCTGTTTCTCCTTCTCCGATGTTTAACCAAGGCACTTTCATTTCATTTTCACTATCAAATTTTGCGCCTCAAGCTATGGGGGCACATATACCTAATGAATACACCTGCCTCCTCATTGAATAACACAGTTTGTCACACACAACATGTAATGAGTTGCAGAACAACCAATTGATGTTTCTATAAAGCCATGCCCTCAGTTTTGTGTTGAACTCCAATATTGTCGATGCTAAGCTCAATAGTCTGGGAATCAACCAAAATAATTTCTTGGTTTGGAGGAACAAGCCTACCAAATTTAAGAGCTTTAGTACTTTCTCCTCCGACAATGACAAATTGACGGGGAGAAGCCAAAGACTATTTGAATACATGATAGTGTCATTTTCAAGTATGATGCAATCGAGTGCTTCTGAAAACTTCATGACACCCCCTGTGACCACTAATTCCCAAAACTCCTTATAACCTTTCAAAAACACTAATTCTCGTTGGCATTCTTTGATGAACAACAGAGTTTGCCACATTGCATGAGTAATGTAGTAGGACATTTTGTCATTCATGAACAACTTGTTTCCATCCCTCCTCTCTAGCTAGAAATCTTCCCCCAAGTAGGACATATTGAAAATCTCAGAACTATTCCAACAAAAAATCACAATCTCTGCAAGATGATCCTGAAGCCTTTCCAAGAGTGGAACTTGATGGACTATTACTCTGTGACTGGCTTGGACTACTACTTTTCTCTTCCTTTGTTGATGGGACTAACATATTAGTAGTGCCACTAATAAATGGCTCCTTACAATAACAATATTTGTAACCATGGATTGAAGAGTGCAACCAAAATTCTTCAATTGACCTTGGAGTGGCAGAAGTTGAACCTTCCATGACACTGCTTCAGATAATCTGCTTGTAATTTCATTTACCTTGGTAGTTAATGTTTTTTATGCTTCAGGAACTACTTTGGAAGATCCTCCACCCTTACATTGGAAATGAACTTCTTCGTCCAATGCATGTTTAGAAGGACAAGATTCACCTTGACTTGGTCCAGATATTGCATCATTATCCTTCAGTTTTGTAGTCACACATTTTTTTCCATGTGTCAACTAAATATTTAGCTCTCCTCTTATTCTCAAAATTTTTGTGGTTGTGCAATAAATTCACTGATCTTCCAACACTCAACTTTTTAAGAGCATAAGATCTACAGGTAACTTGTTGAAAGCATATAGTAGCATTAAAAGAAGTTCATCATCAATGACATCACCTCCCTTTGGACTATCACCTTCACCATATTTCCTTTATGTGTGGCTTGAAGCCACTCATCCATAATGAGAAGTACACTGAGTTGGATGGATTGATTAAGACAGTCATATATGTTTTTGTTTGCAATTACTTCTACAAGCTATGCCATGAAAGTAAGTCAGTTCCTTTCTTTGCACTGTCATCTACATGTTCCTGCATCATATGAATAAGATTCTCAACTCCCGTTGAGTTCTCCAGACCTCCATATTTGTCAGTAATGTTAGCAATTTCAACTGGCCTTATAGCATGCCCCTATTTAAAATGTCCTACACAACTATCACCTCCCTTCGAAGAGCATTCCATCTTAGCAGGAACAGTATTATGATTAGTACACTCTTTTGTTTTTCTCCTCTTGACAAATAAATGAACCATTCTGCATTTGTTATGAACTAAATTTCAACTGTTGAGATAGACCATGCACGTTCAAGGTCCTAAGGGACCGCTAACCTGTATGGGATGCTATCAGGATGACATGTCTTCTTCTAGTTTGATGAGGCTCATCATTGGGTAAATATATGGACCTTAATACACCACCAAGCTTACTAAAGTCAACTCTTCTCATAATTCCTTACATTTTTTAATTATATTTTGCTTAATGAGATGAGTATAAGTAAGATGTTATCTCTAGTGGTCTAATGTGCATTGATTGCAGGTTTTTGGGAGAAAATCATGGCAATTATGGATAATTAAGGTGTAGGAACTCAAATGAGACAAGAAGGAGACATTTTTAGAGCTATAAAAAGGGTCTCTTTCACCTCTAATTACCTCACATTAATATGTAAATCCGGGAGCGTTTTGTTATTTCAAAGAGTGTCTCAGTCTGAGGCTATCATTTGCCAGAGTAATGCTAGTAGTACAGTGTTCAGAAATACAAGAGTAAACGGATGCTTGTCTACAACTAAACTACTTCAAAAGAGTAAATCACACACTCAGAATACTAGGCAACTTATCAGTCAAGGGTTCGGTAGCGATAACCCATCCCTTTGGAAACTGATGAAAAGGAAATTAGAGAACAGACCGTGGATCTCGGAGCCAGACAGTAAATGCCAAGGCTCACTACAACCTTAGATCGTCTCCCACACCAAAATAACAAACGCCAGCAAATGGAACGGTAGATAAGAAAATGGAACAACAAATAAGAAATCGAACAGCAAGTCTGTAATGGAACAACAATTCTTAAATGGAACAGCAGCTATGAAATAGAACAGCAACTAAGTCTCGCAAGAAGTAACAAACTTAATCTACCAAATCAAATGCATTAATCATAATCAAACAGCAATCTTTCACTCTTAAGGCAGATCGAACAGCACACACCAATGGAACAACACTGATTACTGATAAATTATGGAACAACGCTTAAAAACCATATACGCACACAACATGCTTAAAGAGTAATCTGATCCAAATATCAATCTCAGTTAGAAGGAATACGACTGCATTTCAAAATAGAACAGCATCGTTCATCAATTCAACAATCGTAAAGAACATAACTCCCAAGATAAATTCTGTAACGTGAATGAACAGGTGCACAACACAAAAGCTCTGTAATGGGATAGTAACAGTATTCTGTTAAGACTAGTAATATTCAATCAACTCTGAAAGGAACAATAATATGATGCAGAGTCAATACAATAGTTCTGTCTGTGGAAACCTTAATGAATTAAACATAACAGAGCATGTGATGTAAACTTATAAAGCATATCAGATTACCAAATAATGATGATAAGCAAACCACGCAGAAGCCAAATCGTAATAATACAGGAGCAAGTGTCCTCCAAGGCCGGGCCCTTAGCCTCCAGGGGTACACCGCTTTAGGTTAATCCAGACTCAGAGATGAAGTAATCACCAAGTTTGTATTAATGCATGAAGTAAGATTACAATGAACCAGTTCTTATCGAGACTCGATGATCAAAGTTTTGATCTTAACAGAAATTACATAAAAGCGTAATCATGTCTCTCCCCTGAGCTAACAATGCTGTCCCTTTTATAAGGGTGACGGCAGAGATGTCTAAGTATAAAAATAGATAAAACAGCGATCCCTCAGGATCAAGGATCCTGAGGGATTCGCCGAACCGTTAATCCTTAATCATCTCTTTTCTCTCATGCGCCGAGCTGGTGTCTCCACCTCCTTTTCAGGGTTGATTCGCTTTGATTTGCTTAACCTTGTTTGCATTCGGTCTCCCGTCAAAGGGACATCGGTTATCTCGTCGTTGTCCTTTCCTTTGGAATGGCAACTCCTCGTTTGCACTCCTTCCTGCATGAGGAAATGAAAATTGTCAGCGTTTTAGTCTTGCATATTAATCTCACATGTTTTGTTATAATTCTTTATCGTTTTCCAAGTTCATGATAAAAAAAGGTTTGCAAGTTCTACTAAAAAGATACTGAAATGATCATCAAAAACATACCTCTTTTAGTACTCCACACACCCCCCTGCTTACCCTGTTTCATGCCCTCATGAAAACGTTGTAGTTGACATGCAAGGCAGTGAGAGAATAGGCTGGAGATGGAATCTCATGCGGAGGCCTACAACCATGATGAGTAACTAGGTAGTCAAAGAAATGGCCTGTCTGACCCTCGGGCATCTCATACAGGGCTTGGTATCCGGGTGCAGGGTGCCAAATAATTGGACTCCGGAACCTATATCCTAACCAGGATGGCCCTGCTCTCAAAATGCTTTCGCCATAAAGGTGCAAACGATTGGCAGCTAATTTAAAATTTTCATACTTAAACGGTTCCCTGAGCTGGATATTCGGATTAGAGATTTGATACCGAAATTTAGCTGCATCAATGGCAAGGTCTTTGATAGAAAGAAAGTATTCTAATCCCTGTCGAATGAGTGCCTCATGCATGGGTCCTAATGTTTCAATGACACCCAGAGTCTTCATGAGGTTTCTATGTGCTTTCCACAACTGTACTGGGTTCCTAGGCTCAGCCCTTACCCACAAATCTAAGCCGTTTTCTTGCCTCTGGAAAGTATTATAGGCCTTAAGCCATTTAATCTGATTAACCCCAAATGAGATGAATGCCTGCAATTGGATGTCTCCAACAAAGGGGCCAGGGTTCAGCTCAGTCTCCTGGTCTAATACAAGGTTATGTAAATAGAACTCACACAGCAGTCTTTGGACTTTTACCCTGTAGTGCTTACAGTAGTCTATAAAATCATTGACAGTGTTAATTTGTATGGGGGCACCTGCTTTAACAGCTTTTATTTTTAATTGCAAATACCGTTCCAGTAAAAACAGGGCATAATTTTTGGCAGGGGCCCTACATGCCAAGACGTCATTGTATAAAGAACACAAGGTATCCATCTGCTTGATAACAATATCTAGCCTATGAGTTACCTTTGCAACTTTCTCTCGTTCCTTCCGCCAACCTTCAAAAGCCTGGCTTTCGAATTGATTGACGTTCCTAAGTCACTGCTGTAGTTGTTCATACTTTTCGCGAGGGACCGTTTTCTCTCTAAGCTTTTCTGCTTCTTGCTGGGCTTGCTTCAACCCCTTACACAGGGTTACTGTTTTTGGATCTCTTCTCCATGCAGCAGTGGAGGCCGGGAGTTTTACCCGAACTTTCTTATTGCGTTGCTTTGAGTTCAGAACCCTTATCACTCCTGAAAGTGGTGCCTCCATTTGAATTTCCTGATCAAAGGTCATCATATAATCCATTTCTATTTTAACGTGAATATCAGTCTGTTGATGTTCCTTTTCAAATGGAACAACAGTCTGTTCCTCAGCATCATTTGGAACAGCAGCTGGGTTTTCGACAGGGTTTTGAATAGCAGGACGAATTCTGATCCTCCGCCCCTTTGCCTTGCGGGGTTTTGCTGGAGTGGTCACCTTTTTCCTTCCTGAAGTCCTTTTTACCCTCTACCTTTCTTTCAGGATCCTAATCTGCTGGTGGAGCTGGACTATTATGTTCAATAATCTCTGTTGTTCCTTTCGCAATTCTTTAATTTCCAAAATTTCGTTAGAAGGAACAGAAGGTTGTTCACTGTGGTCTGGACTGTGACTAGTCCCTAGATCTTCCTTCTGGGGTGTTTCTTCATTGCTCTACTCTAGCTGTTCTAGGGTAGGAACCCTGACTGGTTCTGTCAATTCTTGGGAAACTTCTTTCTCTGCCCCTGCTTCCTCCAGAATTTCTTCCGGTGTCTTCTGGTTAGGAACGGATTGTTCCTGTTCAGTATCTCCTATTGTTTCTTTATCATGAGCAGGCAGATTTTCTTCTTCTGCCTCCTTTGCATGTGGTTTTTCAGGTGCATTTTCCCTGGGGTTTCGTTTCGTCATGGATGTTTTATGGGCTGGAAGGTTGGCCATATTCGCCCATATTGGCCAAGACTGCGGCCAATTTGTCTTCTCCCATTGGGTCCTACAATGGGCTACCTTCCTGCTGTTCCATTTCCTCCTCCTGCTCAGATTGCTCGGCTTCTGTTTCAGAATGCTCAGCTTCTGTTTCAGACTGCTCGGCTCCTTCCTCATTTTCTTCTTCAAATTGCTCGGCCTCCTCTTCAGATTGCTCGGCCTCTTCTTTCTCTTGTCCTTCAGATTGCTAGGCCTCTTCTTCTAGCCGTGAGGGTTGCTCATCTTCAATTTCTACTAGCCGACTGGTGTTTTCCTGGAGCTTTTCCAGCCTCCCTCGTATTCGTGCTAACTGGACCAATTTCCTGCGTTTTTCTAGCTGCTCGGGTGTACCGGTGGCATGCTTACGCTTTGCCGATTCCTTGCGTTTTTCTGGACACTCGGATGTACTAGTGACATGTTTCTATTTTGCTAATTCTCTACGTTTTTCTGGACGCTCTGGTGTACTAGTGGCATGCTTACGTTTTGGGGATGGTGCTGTCAACCCCCCATCTATCATTGCAATTAGCTCTTCCCAGCTACTCTGCTGCTGGGTGAGGCTATGACTGACAATTAATCGAATTAACCCATGATGACTAACAACTGACTCTACATGCTGTGCCTTTTTTAAGCTCCGTGCAACGTCATGAAGTAACGAATTCAAAAGTGCAGGTAAATTTACAGAGCATTTCTGCTTTAGAACAGCTAAGAGTTTAAGATGTCGTGGTCTTACCACGTCTTTTCTACCTTCACAGGTGATGTAGCTTTGAACGGTCCTTGCCAATTCTGCCCAGGGCTCTCCTAACGTTGCTGGCAGAACTCCCTTTCCTTTAATTGCTAGGCTCTGGCCTTCGTCCTAGAAGATTTCTATAATCTTCTGTAATCTCTCCTTTTTTAACGTCCATACAGGTCCGGTGGCTGGTAGTCCCGAGACTTCTGCGATTATGTCATCAGTGACTGCTATATGTCTCCCCCTCACTGTGGAGTAATCCTCTTGCAAATTCTGCAGGAATTCAATTGCCACTGTCTCGTTAGACTCCTGCAAGCGGTTGAGATAAGTCAGCCACCCTGCTCTTGCTAGGATTTCCCGGGCAGCAGCGGAGACTGTCAACACCTGCGGTTCCCTCCAGATCGCTCTTCCTCCCATGGTTTCACTGTGAATTCTCAATGGAACGACAGCTGTTCGTGCTGTTTGAAACACAGAGAGGCTAATGGACACAAGACTTGTTCAAGAAAACAGAGTATACCATAAAAATAGCTTATGAACAGCAATTCGTGTAACAAAAATAAAAATATCATGCTGTTAAGCCATGCCATACCCCAGTACACAACTTTCCCGAATAGTGAGCTGACACGTAATCCAGGGAATAATGAGGTTAACCTCCCCCCCGCAATGTGATAGGCTGTCCCAGACGTCAAATAAAGGAGCAGTGCCCTTTCTGAAATAGAGTCATAAAGGAATAGCATATAAAAATATGACATGTTTAGAAAAACAGCAAATTACCGAAATCGAGGCGTAGAGTTGGATCGTGTATTACGTAAGAGGCTGCTGTGATATGATGTGAGGCTGAGACGAGAGGACATCTGTCGTACTTTCTAAATCTCCTGCAGTCATTGTCAATTACTCTGCCATGATTGGTGATAATAGATTTGCATGCGCTATATAATTTAGGAAATAATATATGATTAATTACTAAGGTGTAAGAAACAAAAGGGTGTTAATAACTCACCTATTGGTGTAAATAATGTGACTTCGATACCATTAACAGTGCTCTGCTGCCGACAGGTGTCCATAACCTTGGCAGAGTTGTTTATTTCACCCATGGAACCATGATCCTTTGTGTATACTTAGGGAATGTTGTGTAATGTCAAAATGTAGGCCATTATGCTGGCTTGGTGACCAGTTGACCATAATGCCATTCACGAGGAAGGAGTGAAAAGTGGGCAGGCCGGCTCGTGATGAGACCTCCTGTTCCAAGGGTTATTTATTTGATATACCTTTTGGACCATATCCCTGGTGTGGTGGCCATAGTGGGAATGCCACTTCACTTTCGTCCTCATGATCATGGTAGGCTGGCTCTTGATGAGACCCCCTATCCTGCATTTGACAACTTATAACTCATGTTTACTTTTTTCTTTTTTCTTTTTTTTATAAAGTACTTTCCCTTATTTATACACAAGGGGTGGTTCAACACTCCTTAAGAGTAGGAATGGTGGAAGAAGTCTTTAACATCTCAATAGGAAGATATAAACCCTTTGCTCTTATTCCTAAATAATAATCAAAGAGGATGAAAAAAAGGGTCGTCATGATGAAGATGAACAATCATAGCAGAATTAGTAGAACAATGACAACAAAATATGATAAATAAGTGTGTCCTTCCTTTTATCCTCTTACCAATGCAGAGCCTTATAAAGATAGTGATTTATGATTAGCTGATTTCAGTATGTTGAGGTTTTGTATCCATTGCATAAATGCATAGCTGTATCCGAAAAGACTTGAAAGAACGGGAGCAATAGGCATCCTCAATTTAGATCAGCAAAAGGAACAAGCTATTTCATAGGGAGAGCAAAAGCATGCAAGTGATGTTCTTTTTGGAGAAAGGGCCAACAAGAGACCTCAAATAGCAAAAAAATGCAAATGTCGTTCCTTTGGAAAAGGAACAGCAGAACACACAGATGTTGTTCCTTTGGAAAAGGAACAGCAGGACATTCCAATGTCGTTCCTTTGAAAAAGGAACAACAAACACGTGGAAATGCCATTCCTTTTGAAAAAGGAACAACAGTAACTAAAAATGTTGTTCCTTTGAAAAAGGAACAGCAAAAAGATGCAAGAAATGTCGTTCCTTTAGAAAAGGAACAACGGAAATAAAAAAATGTTGTTCCTTTGGAAAAGGAACAGCAAAACATGCAAACATGTCGTTCCTCTGGAGAAGGAACAGCGGAAGTCGAAAATGTTGTTCTTTTGGAAAAGGAACAGCAAAACATGCAGATATACCGTTTCTTTGAAAAAGGAAGAGCAAAAATCGAAATGATGTTCCTTTAGAAAAGGAACAGCAGAATAGGCAAATATTGTTCCTTTGGAAAAGGAACAACAAAAAATCAAGAATGATGTTCCTTTTCCAAAGGAACAGCAAAAACACACAAATACCATTCCTTTGGAAAAATGAACGACAAAAATCGAAAATGTTGTTCCTTTGGAAAAGGAACAGCAAAACACACAAAAATAAAGAAAAAGATCCTAATTACAACGAAATGACGGTTGATCCAAAGGGATTTGATATTTGAAAAAGGAACAGCCGGAAGAAAATGCTTTTCTTTTTGAAAAAGGAACAACGAAAAATGACAGGAAAACATTAATTCAAAGATATGTACAAAAAATGATTCAAAGGAAAAGAACCTATATACAAATTGTAAAAAGAAATGAATTCCTTAATGAATTATAGGTGGGGAAGACTTCTATTCCTCCCCCAGAATCTCCATATCAGAGTCTCGGCGTAAATGCTGGCAGAAGGACTCCCGAGTGAGTGGTTTGCGATAGAGGCGAACTCGGTGGCCATTTGCCTTGAAGGCATATCCAGAACCATCAATAGTGATTAGAGTAAGGGTCCCATTGTCATGTACCTTCTGGATTTCGTATGGTTCCAACCAACGAGTCTGGAGTTTCCAAGGGAAGTCCTGAAACTTGGTGTCGTACAACAGAGCCTCGTCTCCCTCATGGAAGACTTTGTTTTTAATGAGAGAATCATGCCATTTAGCTCGCTGTTGTTGGATCAGGGCAACATTTTGAAGTGCAGAGAGCCTAATTTCGTCCAACTCATTGATCTGCTGCAGTCGATTAATCTGTGCCTCGCTTAGATCTAAGCCAACTTCTTGTGTTGTCCATAATGTTTGGATTTCGAATTCTATAGGGAAAATGGGTTGTTTTCCAAACACTAATTGATAAGGTGAGTAACCAGTGGTGCTTCTCCATGTTGTTCTGTAAGCCCAGAGTGCTTCAGGTAGTCTGGCAGCCCAATCTCATCTATGTGATGCAATGGTTTTCGTTAGAATTGCTTCTATTATTTTATTGCTGCTTTCTACCTGTCCATTCGCCTGTGGGTGGTATGGAGTAGTGATTTTATGCTGGACATGATAGTTGTTGAGTGTTGCAGCTAATCTGTTCCCAGCAAACTGTGGTCCACCGTCTATAATTATTTATCTTGGAAAGCCATAACGTACAAATAGATGAATAGGAACTGTATGACAGAGTCCTCTGTAGCTCTAGGCAATGCTTCTGCTTCAACCCACTTGGTGACATATTCTGTTGCCACCAAAATATATGTTTTCTGGTTTGATGATGAGTTGGTAGGTCCAACGAAATCAAGAGCCCATCGTTCGAATGGTTCAATGACTAACTGTGGTTTCAGGGGCATCTCATCAGATTGACCAGGACGTCCTGCTCACTGGCAACTGTCACAGGCTTGGACAAATTTCTTTGCATCTTTGAAAATTGTGGGCCAATAATATACTGTCTGCAGCACCTTATGTCCAGTTTTGCGCTCAGCGAAATTTCCACCACATGGTCCATCATGACAGGCTTTTAAAATGTCAAAGATTTCATCTTCTTGAACACATCTCCTGATATGCATGTCTGCCCTTGTGTGAAACAAATAGCCCCCGATCCACGAGAATTGAGCACTCTTCTGAACAATCTGCTTCTGCTCATTAGGGGTCAGGTGTTTTGGTAATTTACCTACTGCGAGGTAATTGGCAACATCAACATATCAGGGTGTTTGAACAGCAACAGCAAACAGATGCTCGTCCGGAAATTGATTTTCAACTGCTGCTGCATCGATTGGCTTTGGCATTCTTGAGAGAAAATCGGCTACAGGGTTTTCTTTGCCAGGTCGATCCTTGATTATGATATCAAATTCCTGCAATAGAATCAGCCATCTATTTATTCTGCCATTTGTGACAAGCTAATTTTCTAAATATTTTATGGCAGAATGATCTGTATACAAGATAACAGGATATCCAGTAATGTAATGTCTAAACTTATTGACAGCATGTATTACAGCTAGGAATTCTTTTTCAGTAACATTGTAATTTAATTTAGCAGGGGATAAATTTTTGCTGATGTAATAAATAGCATATGGTTTTTTATCCTCTTCCTGCCCAAGGACTGCTCCAATGGCTGTGTCTGAGGCATCAGATGATATCTGGAATGGCAAATCCCAATTTGGTCCTTGAAGGACTGGGGCTGTGGATACGAGATTCTTCAGATCCTTGAAAGCACGTTCACATTTTTCTGTCCAAAGAAAATCAACGTTACCAGTTAGTGCATATAGAGGTGCAGCAATGTGCGAATAATGTTCTATAAATCGCCTATAATAACCAGAAAATCCAAGAAAACTGCGTACCTCTATTTGAGTAGTAGGAGTGGGAATAAGCAAAAGTATTTGGATTTTGGCTGGGTCTACCTGAATGCCAGCTGCTGAAACATAGTGTCCTAGGATAAGTCCTTCAGTCATCATCATATAACATTTTTCGTGGCTTAAGAAAAGCCTGGTAGCAATGCAGCGTTGTAGGAATTTTTCTAGGGTGTCCAATGCTGGATCAAAATCATCTCCATATGGTGTAAAGTCATCCATGTATACTTCAAGTCCATCATTTATTAAATCTGAAAAAATACTAAGAATAGCCCTTTGGAATGTGGCAAGAGCATTGCATAAGCCAAAAGGTAGAAGTCGGTAGGCAAATGTTCCCCAAGGACAAGTAAAAGTAGTTTTGTCTTAGTCTTCAGGGGCAATCTGAATCTGATTGTATCCACTGAAGCCATCCAGGAAAGAAAAGAATTTCTTTCTTGCTAAAGTATCTAATACTTGGTCTATGAATGGGAGAGGAAAGTGGTCCTTTTGTGTTGCTTTATTTAGCTCCCTGTAATCCACACAGATTCTCCATTTCCCATTCTTTTTTGGTAACACCACAAGCGGAGAGACCCATTTACTATCAAAGATAGGATAGATAAAATTGACATCTAAAAGTTTTTGAAGTTCAGCTTTTACCACATCTTTTAGATGAGGATTAAGTCTCCTTTGAGGTTGATGAACAGGTATGGCATCCTTTTCTATATAAATGTGGCGTGTACATAATTGGGGGTCAATTCCTTTTATATCAGGGTAATCCCATGCAATTTCTTCTTTATATTTTGTTAGCAACTGGATGAGCTTCATTTCTTGTTCAGGTGTGAGGTTGGCATTAATATTTAAGGTTTTTCCCGGTTCAATTTCCACAATTTCACTATTTACAACAGAAGTAACATGTATTGTTTGATCATGTGTATTTTTCAGAGGATCTTCTTCTAATTCATTATCAAATGCTGCTTCTATCATGTGACACTGTGTGCAGGATCTAGATTCAGTTTGACTAATGAAATTATTAATGGAATCATCTTCTGTTTGGTCTTTAAAATCAAGTGCCTCTTGTATAGTTAATGGAGATCTAATGTTATCAGTAAGGTATGATACAGGGTGCTTATTAGTTTTGATTATTGTGACACTTGGCTGCGCTGGAGGATATAGAACTAAATTCTTGATATTTGGTCCTTTGGTTATGGTCATATTTCCTTGCCAGTAGCCAATGTAAGCATCGGCAGTGGCAAGCCAAGGTCTACCTAAAATCAGCGGGTGTCCATCAAGTCGGGTTTTGGGATTTATTATCAGGAAATCGGTTGGATATTCCCAGGAATCAACAGAGACCATGACATCATGTAGAGTACCCTCCAGCCTAACCACAGATCGGTCAGCCAATTCTAGCAAGGTAGAGGTGGGTTCTACCGATGTAATGCCCAGCTTTTGGCAAGTAGTGGTTGTTAAGATATTAATTGCAGCTCCTAGATCAACTAAGGCATTAGACAGGGTCTGACCATAAATTTGGATAGTTACAATTGGATTTCCTGGGTCTTCATATTTAATGGGTGTTTCTTTCCCTGATAGTAAGTCAGATAAAGTGCCGACTACTTGGACTCTTGGATTATTTGTTATATTCCTCCTTGGTTTCTTTATGCACAATTCTTTGATAGTTTTTGTGTATATGGGGATGTCTTGAATGGCTTGGAGGAATGGAATTTTTATGTAAAGGTTTTGTAATTCTCCCAGAATGTCAAAGTCAGGATATTGTATAGGTCGAGGTATGACTAATCGTTCTGGGAACGGAGGAGAGGATGTGGTTGCTTGATTATGAGTTTGTTGTTTATTCACATCCTCTTGTTGTGACAGATGTTCTCTAGGTAACTGTTATTCAATCTGAATTGTCTTATCTCCCTCGGTTTCAATAATATGCCCAGATCTTAACTGAAGATCGTTACACTCCTTCAAGTCGAGTCCTATTTCTAGTGTTTCTATAATTTGGAGAGATTGGAACGGTCTGTTATTTGGATAAGGGTTGGGTTGGGCTGGGATTTGCGGTCTCAGATTAGACTGGGGATTTTGTCGTAAGGTTGGAAGTGTAGGTTGAGGGAGCGGAATAGTTCCTACTGGCTGATGCATCAGTCTCTGCTAGTTTGTCTGCCAGGCTGAACTTTGTGAAGTAGGGGGAGTCCATTGTGGAGGATATGGGTTACCATGCCAATATGGTGGAGTATAAGGAAAATTCAGCCAACCAAATTGGCTTGCCTGATTCAGCTACGGTTTGAAGAAAGAAACAACTGTGGTAACTAGTTTGAAAACGGGGGTTGGGACTGACTTTGCCACATACTATATTGTTGAGCATTATATTGTGGAGGCTGAAAAGAAGAAGTTGGGTCTGGAAACATACCAGATTGTCTCGGCTGCCACTGACGGCGCTGGTTGATCAAATACACCGATTCTGGTTCTTCTTCCGCTTCCTTATATACCGCCTTCAATCCAGGAAGTGAGGGGCAGCTTTCCATAAGGTGATCTTTTGTACAGATGGCGCATGTTTGGACTGTATCCAGTGGACACTCCTTGTGACTATGCTTTTTCCTGCATCGGGGGCAAAAGATCGCCAAATTCTGTTCTGCCTCCATTTGCTTCTGTTTAGCCTGCATAATATCAAGTTGTGTAGTTAGTGTCCCTAGGATATCAGTTTTAAAATTTTCCAATAAATTTCCAATTTCTACACGTGTTACTCCTTCTGTTGAAATTTTATTATCTCTTACAAACCGATCATGTTCTGCCCGTTTTACCCTTGTGTTGCCTCTCGAGCTCCTGATACATAATCAATATTGTCAGCAAAATTTTCTTGATAAATATCCCCTTTTCCCATGATGTTTAATGTTTCGATCCATTGTTCCTTCATGCCCCTTATCAATGCAATTTTTAACACATTATCACGTAAAGGTAGTGATGCATAAGGAGATCTTTGCAAATTATACTGGAAACGTTCCACATACTCCTCTAATGTTTCATTCGGTCTAGCTGTCATCTGGAATATTTCATCCTTCAGTTCTCTAGACCTGCAATAATCTTGATATTTTTTTAGGAAAGATTCTTTCATTTGATCCCAGTTATTTATAACCCCACCACCTAATCCCATAAACCATCTTAAAGCAGCCCCTTTTAATGTAGAGGGAAATAATTTCAGTTTCTGGGGGTCGGTGGTGTAATCATATCCCCTGCACAACACATCAAATTCAAATAAAAATGCATCCGGATCTTTTGATGTGAGACCGTGAAATGTAGGGATATGTTGAAGAGGGATTGCTTTCATGGGCGCATTTGCTGCAGAATCCACTATAGGGTATTGTAATGTAGAGGTTTGAGTGCTTGTCTTATTTTGATCCATAAGGTCAAATATATGCCAATAACCTTCTGGGATATCTAGGAGGGTATTCCTAGGTTGAGAGGGGATGGCTTTGACAGGAATAGTTTTAATAGCACTTCTTCTATCTGGGATAATGAGAATGCCTAATGTCTGAGGAGATTGGGTTTCTTCAACAATGATTTTTGTAGCACTTCCCTTGTCTGGGATGTTTAATGGCTGAGTTTTTCCAATAAGAGATCTTGGTTCCTCGGTTTCCCCTGTTTCTCCTTCTCCTTCACAAAGATTGCTCAAGTTCCCTTCCTGCAATAGTTCTGGAGTAGAATTTTCAATTTCTTGAAAGTCCTACTCTTCAATTTGACTATGCACCTCAGCAAAGGCTACAGATGGTGATCCTGTGGCCTGAAGGGAACTAGTAGGCTGTTTAGAAATGGTTTTCCTGGGTCCTACTGATGGCTGAGATTCTGCTTTCTTGTAGATTTCGTCTATGAAGGTCGTTCGGCCAAGGGTCACCGGCCCCTTAGCTTTTTCTGGCTTGGGTAGAGGTTTGGTATTATTTTCTAGTTTTTCTACTTAGTCATGCACTCAAATGAACTACTAAATTCTATTCAAACAAAGCACAGCAAATCTGTTAGGAAAGTGGACAGGGGAGCAGGGCTTTTACATGCTCCGTACGTAGGTTCTTACCTTCCATTTTTAAAATCCAACTCTTCCCTAGCAGGTTCGTACACTACTCTGAAAAGAAAGGACAAATGGCTACACTCTTTCCCCAACAACGGTGCCAAAATGTAGAGCTATAAAAAGGGTCTCTTTCACCTCTAATTACTTCACATTAATATGTCAATCCGGGAGCGTTTTGTTATTTCAAAGAGTGTCTCAATCTGAGGCTATCATTTGCCAGAGTAATGCTAGTAGTACAGTGTTCAGAAATACAAGAGTAAATGGATGCTTGTATACAACTAAACTACTTCAAAAGAGTAAATCACACACTCAGAAGACTAGGCAACTTATCAGTCAAGGGTTCGGTAGCGATAACCCATCCCTTTGGAAACTGATGAAAAGGAAATTAGAGAACAGACCGTGGATCTGGGAGCCAGATAGTAAATGCCAAGGCTCACTACAGCCTTAGATCGTCTCCCACACCAAAATAACAAATGCCAGCAAATGGAACGGCAGATAAGAAAATGGAACAACAAATAAGAAATCGAACAGCAAGTCTGTAATGGAACAACAATTCTTAAATGGAACAGCAGCTATGAAATAGAATAGCAACTAAGTCTCGCGAGTAGTAACAAACTTAATCTACCAAATCAAATGCATTAATCGTAATCAAACAACAATCTTTCACTCTTAAGGCAGATCGAATAGCACACACCAATGGAACAACATTGATTACTGATAAGTTATGGAACAGTGCTTAAAAACCATATATGCACACAACACGCTTAAAGAGTAATCTGATCCAAATATCAATCTCAGTTAGAAGGAATATGACTGCATTTCAAAATAGAACAACATCGTTCATCAATTCAACAATCGTAAAGAACATAACTCCCAAGATAAATTCTGTAACGTGAATGAACAGGTGCACAACACAAAAGCTTTGTAATGGGATAGTAACAGTATTCTGTTAAGACTAGTAATATTCAATCAACTCTGAAAGGAATAGTAATATGATGCAGAGTCAATACAATAGTTCTGTCTGTGGAAACCTTAATGAATTAAACATAACAGAGCATGTGATGTAAACTTATAAAGCATATCATATTACCAAATAACGATGATAAGCAAACCACACAGAAGCCAAATCGTAATAATACAGGAGCAAGTGTCCTCCAGGGCTGGGCCCTTAGCCTCCAGGGGTACACCGCTTTAGGTTAATCCAGACTCAGAGATGAAGTAATCACCAAGTTTGTATTAATGCATGAAGTAAGATTACAATGAACCAGTTCTTATCGAGACTCGATGATCAAAGTTTTGATCTTAACAGAAATTACATAAAAGCATAATCATGTCTCTCCCCTGAGCTAACAATGTTGTCCCTTTTATAAGGGTGACAACGGAGATGTCTAAGTATAAAAATAGATAAAATAGCGATCCCTTAGGATCAAGGATCCTGAGGGATTCGCCGAACCGTTAATCCTTAATCATCTCTTTTCTCTCCTGTGCCGAGCTGGTGTCTCCACCTCCTTTTCAGGGCCGATTCGCTTTGATTTGCTTAACCTTGTTTGCATTCGGTCTCCCGTCAAAGGGACATCAGTTATCTTGTCCTTGTCCTTTCCTTTGGAACGGCAAATCCTCGTTTGCACTCCTTCCTGCATGAGGAAATGACAATTGTCAGCGTTTTAGTCTTGCATATTAATCTCACATGTTTTGTTATAATTCTTTATCGTTTTGCAAGTTCATGATGCAAAAAGGTTTGCAAGTTCTACTGAAAAGATACTGAAATGATCATCAAAAACATACCTCTTTTACTACTCCACAACATTATAGGAGATGGATCTTCCTCATTAATTCCTCACTCATTCGAATATCATTCAATCAAATCACACTAGCTCAGAGTTGCAGGCAACCGAGTCATGAAGATCATTGGAATCCAAGCCAGTGATAGTTAAAGAACCAGTTCATCTTGAGATTTGGAGGCAAGCCTCCCTAGATTTAAGGAAGTTGTTGGAAAATTTAGTGGTATAAATAAGGAGGCCCATAGCCTCATTAGGATTCAGATTTGTTATGCAAGAGAACTAAGCACTTTCGAGTTGAAGGATTGTGGCAAAACACTGTTATGTATTTTTTTTATATGTTAATGAAAATGAGCATTTCCTTCTTCCAACACTGAGTTGACTTAGAGGGCTGAAGCTCTTGGGTTAGGGCCCAACCCTAGCTGCAAAGGTTACTCCTACCGTACTCGTATGCTTAGTTTATTTGATAGATTACTTGTTGAATTAATTTTGGCATTGTTTCCTTGCAAGTATTAGTGAATTTGATTAGTTTGCTTCCATTTGTGCATAACTTTAGAAATAGATTTAGAGAGATAAAGGAATACCAAAAAGTCTGATAACATGTGGTTATTGCCTCACTCCTCCCTTCAGGGACCATGGTTTGAAGGAAAAACTCCCATTCAGCCCCAAAAAGACAGAATTATGTTTTCTTATGAAACTTAGGGTTTTCTGCTAATTAGGCCAGCATCTTCAGTTTTCAAGGATAGTTTGTAGTTGTTATTTCTGTTATCTCCAGCTTTGTATTAGATTTCATGATGTTTCACAATAGGCTGCAAAGTATTTCCATGCATGAACTAGGAAAATGAATGATGAAATTCTATTTTCTTATGTTGATGGAGATATTTCTTGTTTTGACATGATATATGGGTAAATTCCAGTGATGTGTGTATTGCAGGAGTTTCAATAGTGCAGGAAGATCTCATGTCAGCAGCCCCAACCTAACCTCATCCATCCATAATCACCAAAATCCACTAAGTCCATAAACTGAGTTATCATTTCATAAGACCAACTTGCCATGCTTGTTGAGCAAACCCAACCATCCTACAAACTTTGGTTTGAGTTTTGAGCAAGTCATAGCCACTTCCTTGCCTTATTCCTTTGATTACTCACCTTCCCTCAACCCTATACCACTGTCTAAATCGCTCCTTTTTCTTTCGGCCTGATCCTGTAGGAATACAGGGGACCCTGTAGGTGCATTAGGACATCCTATAGACATCCTCTAGGATGACCTATAGTGGCCTCTCTTGAGGCCGATTTATGAAAAATGCATCAAGAAAGATAGGAGAAGACACCTGCTTTCCTCTCAAGCCATTGGACCCTTCACAACCAACTCTCTCCACACCTAATCCACCTACCATATAGTCAAGAATAATTAACATTAATGTTTTCACAAAAGGACAAAAAGAAAAGGTTGTTGTGTTCATTCATATGCACAACAATAAAGTGTTTGATTAGATCAGATTGCATGCTTAGGATAGTTAGGGTTCCACATGTGTTATCTTAGAACTCTTATGAAGAAATATTTCTTAACAAATAGCTAGATGAGTGGTGTGTTTTAAGCATTTATCTCAACCTTTCATTACTGCAGTAGATAATATTTCAATTCTCTCAATTAGGGTGAAATTTCTCTTTCTCCATTGGTAATCAAACTTCTTCTAAATCAACAGAAGGCTAGTTTGAGAAAACCTGGTGGTTTATCGCCAGCTCAGCAGTGACAAAGAGTGGATCCATTACATCTACTGTGTATATAACACTATCACCTCCAAGTTTGTAAGAAGCCCAGGTTGATAAAGTAAAGTTGGTAGCCCAGGAGTTGTAGCATTCTTGCTACAATACTGGTGCTCATCATAGTCAAAAATCGATCCACTTCTTCTTGATGTTCATTGTTTTGTTCCCAATCAGTCAACCACAATAAGTACTTGCTTGTGCTGTCATACACACTCCAACATACAAACAAGGATATTCCCGAGGGAAGTTCAACACCCTTGTGAAAAAATGCAACTTTACATGAATGAAGCAAAGATTTGGCTGCTACCAATAAATCTTCTATAGTGATCTCAGTTCTTCCATCACTCATAATATTGAGAGCTGCAATGTTAAGTGAGTTGGCTAGCTGGGCTCCAACCATTATTTTCATTATGCTAGCCACAACATTGTAATCAATATCATCTGCCATAGGTTTGTTCCACACATGGATCTTGAGAATCTCAATTTGACCAATAAGCTCGGGCTTAAGAATGTAAATTTTCCTATTAAATCATCTAGGTTGCACTAGAGCTAGTTCAGGATGTCTAGCCTATTGGTGGCAGCAATGGTGATGACTTCGCCTTTCCCTTCAAATCCATCCAAGCATGTAAGCCTTAAGGATCTAATTGAGAGTGGCATCACGTTCTTGTCCTATAGAACCTTTAATAAGACTATGTTGTTTCCCAACAACATCCATCTCATCAATGAAAACAAAAATAGGTGCCTTAGAATGAACTCCAACAGGAAGCTGACTAAAACTATCTGTAAAGGCACCTTGCTTGGACCAAAAATTGGCCATTCCTCTTTGCTCGTGGAAAAGAAAGGGCCAAGCATCATGTATCTCAAGAGGAATTTCTTGCTTGTGGGCAATATCATTCACCAATCTACATGGTGGATTGCAGTGGAGAGGTGTTGTGGTCTTCTTGCGACATACTTGAAAAATCTGCTTGTACATTTCTTGCCAGTGTGGGATTGAACCAAACTTGAAACTGAAGCAAATGTAGACATCCTTATGAAATTGCATCTATAAGGTCATAGCAAGAACAATTGCATTAAGGGTCCAAAGTATTCTGGCAGAATCATTCTCTTTAGGAATCTGAAGAGTTTGGTTTCTTACTGGGTAGACAAATCCATATTGCAATTGTAGCAAGTCAAGAAGGTATGCACATAACTATGGTAATAAAGTTGGATCTATCAAAAGCATGAGGGCCTCAACAAAGGCATAGCTGAAGCAAAAGGAATAGTGAATTTAAAGGGGATCCAACAGGCAGAAGATTCCAACTAACCCACCTTCTTTTTGTTGATGATATTCTACTTTTGGGGGATGGATCAAGAAGGGATACTAGAGCTCTGAAGGAAATCATAGATCTTTATTGTATTGCTACAGGTATTTCAGTCAACATGCAGAAATATTCTATCTGTTTTTCCACATTGGAAGAAATCCATGCAGGAGAAATCCTTCAAATGTTTCCCTACAATTGGATTGAGTTCAAGGATGGATTCAAATGTTTATACTTTTACATACATCCCAACAAATATGGGAAAAATGTTTGGATTTGGCTTGTGTCGAAAAGGGAAAGCAAGATAAGTTTCTAGTGCCATAGATGGTTATCTAGGGGTGGTAGACTCTAGAGTGGTCCTAGTAAAGTCAGTTTTGGAAGAATTTACTATTTACTGGAAAACAATAGTTTATATTCCAGAAGCATTCTAGAAAAAATTAGAAGGGTAAGTTTCAAATTGTTATGGTCAGGTAGCAAGGAGAAAGATGTGATAGCCCTTGTCCAATGGAAAAATATCTCAAAGCCAAAGAACATAGAAGGATGGGGTTCAAAAAATATTTTCTAGTTTAGGAAACCACTATCAGCTAAGAGTGTAAGGTAATTGATCCTAGAGGATGGCTTGTGGAATAAAACATTAGTCTAGGCTCCAACTATATTGAACCAAGAAATATATATTGAAAAAAAAAATATAGAATCTTAATCACAACAAAGCTATATTTATGTGGGGTTGAAAGAAAAAACATATATAGACTACAAAAATTATTAATGGCAGTATATTCTATATTTGGGGGCTGAAAGAAAAAATGTATATAGACTACAAAAATTAATAATGGCAGTACATTAATTGGTATTCTGGTTTCTTCATGTTTTGAAAGGGAGGAGTTGAGTATTGTTTGTTGTGTACCAACAAGAAGGTCGTAGGGAGTAGTCCAAGATTCATGCCCCCTTCCCTCTCTCTTGTGCTTTTTAACTCACTGGCTATTGGCCAGATTGCATAAATTCCCTGGCTATTGGCCCTCGTTCCCCATAATGCTATATATCCCACCTTCCCAGCTCTATTATTTTTCTATAGATAGATTTTGCAAGTCCCATTGCCCATAGATTCTTCATTTGTGACAGATTTTCAAGAATTCCCTGGTAGCTCTCATGGATCCTCATCAATTGAAGTCTGGTAAGCCCGAATTTTGAATTTTGATGACATCCAGTAAGTCCCAAATTTGAACTGCAACGATTTTCTTACTTCATGAGAATGATGGTAACTATCAGTTATAGTTGGGTATAGCTGAATGAGTACATTGCAATGAAATTTTGCAATTTAATGTGACACCACATGTGAGCACTAGTAGATAGCTTCCACTCGATTTCATTTCTATTGTAATGTTTAGTGATTTCTTAGGTGGGTGAGGAATAAATTAGAAGAGGACAACATTTGTTACTCAGTAAGCATGTGATACCACTCAAAGGACCACTCCAGAAAGGACCACTATATCGAGTTGTGATGAACATGGGCTTGGGAGTTGCACTTATATCCATTTACCTTTTTTTTTTATATGGGACTATTTTGAACCTCTATTTAGTCGAGGAAAACCTAGGAAGTAGACCTTCGTATTTACCAAATATCACTTGCAATTTGTGTTGAATGGATATGTGACTGCAAGGAGAAGAAACAATGTGTATAAATTAGAAACATAAAACAAGTGATTGTTTATTTTCCAACCATTCTTAAATTGATGACTTGTGGCATGTTTGAAGAATCATATCCCAATTAAATAGGCAGCAAGTGTGGAAAAAACAAGTAAAGATTGCATTAAACATTTCATAGCCTGTAAATATTAAAAGAAAATATTCCTTGAAAAATAGGATTATTACAAGCAAATTATGAAACAAGAACTATTTAAAGTTGGAAAGCAAGGAAAGAGAGCCAAACCTACCAAACCTTAATACAAGGAAATTTTAAGCATAAACCATAACCAGACTAAACAAGGGGACCTATGTATACATCAAAATTGTAAAAAAATGAAAAACTAAATGGAGATTTCTGGTGTCAAATTCTGAGGCACCTCATTTAGAGGTTGATACTAAACAAAGTACACTCTACCCAAGCATGAAATGCTAAGCACCTTGTTATGTTATCCAAGGGTTGACTATAAGAACCGATTATGTTGAGTTACACAGAAGTAATAGCCCAACAAGTTAATCACAAAGAATTGAGTTTAAACAGTGTCATATTGTGGGCCACCATCATTCTGATACTGCAGTATGCTACCGAAGCACAAGAACATGAAAACACCATGTATATTTTCTGAGGAATTTTTATCGAGGTGGAGAATACCTATGTCTTTGTTTATTAAAAATTTGCATATAAAATGTGTCTTGACTCTTAACTTTTAAGTATCTAGTTTAATGCATAACCACAAAGAACCCAACTTGATTGACAAATAAAATTGAAATTCATTGTTTATAAACACCTTCAGATCGAGTTCCCTAGGTTGAAAGAAATAGTTAAGAAACTTGTTTGGAAGGAAAAAAACAATCTTGTAGATAAAAACATGTATTTTTTGTATTCTGGGATTTGCTAGCCATAGAAAGCAAAAGGCTTATGACAAAGGGTTTGTTAGAAAGACATATTATTTATAATAAATTCTATTGATAATATAGCTGGTTTTGGCAATTATGGCCAGTTCCATATGAAATCAGTAGGCTCTATTATGGAACTAGCCAAGGATCTTTTATGGAACTAGCCATTTTTGGTTTGAATCCTAACACCAAAATAGTGCATCCCTATAACCAGTCTGGTTCTGATAACATTGGTTTGTGAATTTGTATTTCTTGCGAATGTGAAAGTGATTTTTCATATCATAGAAGTTAATAATAACTCCTAGATATTTTAACACATAGATTAACCAATAATCATCTTTATCTATTGAATATTCTTTCACATACTGATAATACTGCTTAAGTAAATGAGCATATGAAATCTTACCTTGGATCAAACCGAGGTTTGTCATAGGACCATGACACTCTTGATTCTGAGAATGCAAGTTTAGTAAAAAGATGCAAGAAGAAACAAACAATGTTGTTTAGAACTCAAACAACTTTATGCCTGTACTACGATCTAGTATCTTTTAATTTTATTGAGGACGACATTGACAACTTACATTCACATGCTTGAGACACAATTGTACACATACAACTAAATGAACATTCATTATTTTCACAGAATCCCATAATCAAAATCCTTTGTAGACATCTGGACAGGGTGTTGCTACAGGTGTGTGTGCCAGTGCAAGATGACATAGAAGATAAGGGTTCAAAACTATAGTGCCATTGTCCAGATTAAAGTTACCAAACTAACCTTGCCAAACAGTGAGGATTGACTAGTGATCCGGAAAAACACACGAGTTGGCTCATAAAAATGTTGGGTTGTGTTATGTTCTTTCCACGACTAGCTCACATAGTTAACCGAGGGGTTAGAGGGGGGGTAGAGCCCCTCCTTTGTTGCGCTGATTGCGTAGTGGGGGGGTCCCAGGGGGTTTGAGGGGTGTAGGTAACCCCACTCTATGAAAATCTTGGTTTTGGAACCTCTGTTAGGTTGGGCGGACCCACCTATGGTTTTGTGCATGATTTTCACACATGGTTTTGGACGCGATGGTTTTCGGTCCATGGTATTGGATGCTTCGGCATGTATAAATATGTATTATAACACTGAAAGGAAAATAATGAAAAATCAAGCTGGTAGTCCTGGTTTTGGGATCTAGGGGTAAATCTCTGTGTATATGTGTTTTATGTGTTATGCTCTCGCATTGTTTATTTTATGTGTTTTAGAATTTGTATGCAAGTAATTTTTGTACGGGGTTAAAACATACATTTGGTATTAGAGTTGTTTTGGCTTCAAGGGGATGCCTTTTTTGCTTAGGGGCTTCGCTCGGGCTTGTGGTAGAACCTGTTCAGTGGGAGATCTGCGAGATCGATTCTGGTGGTGAAAGAAGATGGTGAGCAGTGCAAAGATAGAGATCGAGAAATTTAATGGTCAGAATTTTGAGTTGTGGAAACTTAGGATGGAGGATCTGTTGGTGGATAAAGATCAGTGGGTCGCGATAGATCTAGATACTAAACCAACGGGAGTGTCCGATGAATAATGGAAGAAGTTGGATTAGAAGGAAAAGAGCACAATACGATTGTGTGTCTCAGATTTAGTATTTCTGAATGTATCAGGGGAAGCTACGACAAAGGCTTTGTGGGACAAGTTAGGGACTTGTACCAATCTAAGTCTGTGGTGAATAAACTGTTCCTATGGAAAAAGCTGTATAGCCTAAGGATGAAAGATGGAGACTCAATGGCAGAGCATCTGAACGCATTTAATACTGTGGTAAGTCAGTTAGCATCTGTTGATATTAAAATTTCAGATGAAGATAAGTGCATCAGTTTGTTGTGTTCTTTACCAGATTCGTGGGATAGTCTAGTTATTGCAATAGGTAGAAATGCAACTGCCTTGTAGTTTGATGAAATAGTCTCATCCTTGCTGACGGAGGAGATGAGATGGCAAAATATGGAGAGCCAGAATGGTCATGCCTTGTTTATACGAGGACGGTCCTAGAACAGAAACAAAAATAAGTCATCGAGTGGGAGATCTAAATCTCTAGGAAAACCTATAAAGGTGGTGTGCTAGAAATGCGGAAAGGAAGGGCACTACAAAAGGGACTGTAAATCTAAAGATCCTGATAAAGGAAAGGGATCTGATGGTGCTCCTTCTGCAGAGGTGAAAACCACCTTAGATGATGGTGTAGATGTGTACTTGGCTTCTTCAAGTACACATGTAGATCATGAGGCATGGTTGATTGACTCATGTGCATCCTTTCACTTCACTCCCCACAGAGAGTGGTTCTGCGAGTATGAGAAATATGATGGTGGTGATGTCTTCTTGGGGGATGACAGGAAGGCTAGAATCATTGGTCATGGAAAAGTAAAGTTGAAGTTACAAGGTGGAAGGGTTAGGACACTTCTGGGTGTTTTGCATATTCCTGCATTGGCTAGAAATCTGAATTCTGTAAGCAAGTTGGATGATGCAGGTGTAAAAAAAGTGTTCGAGAAGGATACCTGCAAGATGGTTCGAAGGGCACTGGTATTGATGTGGGGAGTTCGAATTGGAACTCTCTACAAGCTACAAGGTAGCACTGTTGTTGATGGGTGCAACAATTCCATGGTTCTTGAAAGTGGAGCAGAAAATCTAGTGGTCTCTGGAGAGAAGACCATGTTGTGGAATCAAAGGCTTGGACATACTAGAGAGAAGGGCCTTCGAATACTTCATGGTAAAGGTATGGTAGAAGGTATGAGTAATAGCTCTCTGGATTTTGATTTTTGTAAAAATTGTGTATATGGGAAGTAGAATCGGGTGAGTTTCCCCTCTGGTGGTAAGAGGGCGAAACATATATTAGAGCTTGTGCATAGTGATGTGTTTGGACCTGTGAAGGTTCCATCACTGGGTAAGTGTGTGTACTATGTATCATTTATAGATGACTTCTCAAGGAATACATGGATATATTTCCTTAAGAAGAAATCTGAAGTCTTTGACAGGTTTAAATAATTCAAGTCTCTGGTGGAAAACCAGACAGAGAAGAAGATAAAGGTGTTGAGGATAGATAACGGTGGAGAGTTTTGCATAAGGAATTTGAATAATTCTGTAAGAAGTGTGGTATAGCATGACAGAAGAATACTCCATATACACCTCAGCAAAATGGAGTTGCAGAAAGAATGAATAAGACGTTGATGGAAAGGGCAAGAAGCGTGCTCAGTGGTGCCAGGTTAGGACAGGAATTCTGGGCAGAGGCGGTGGAGACAACATGTTACTTGGTCAACAAATCACCTTCCTCAGCGTTGGAGGATAAAACTCCACAAGAGGTATGGACTGGTAAGAAACCCTCTCTTTCACATCTGAGGGTATTTGGATGTGATGCATATGTACATGTTCCAAAGGAGAAACGAACCAAGTTGGATAGTAAATCTGAAAAGTGCATATTTATTGGGTATAAGGATGGTTTAAAGGGTTATAAGCTTTGGAACCCAGTAAGAAGGAAGGTTGTGTACAACCGAGATGTTGTGTTCAGAGAGGTGAAAGATGTTATTAAACATGAAGTCCAACCAAAGGAACTTGAGAAGATAGAGTTTGAGCTAAAGGAGGAAGAATCAGACTCTATAGCAGAGGAGGAATCAAAAGATGAAGAGTCGCAAACTTCAAGTGTGAGAAGATCAGTTCGAGAAAGAAGGCAGCCAGAAAGGTATAGTCCATATGCTTTCTGTTCAAAATTTTCTTTATCTATTACTGATGATGATCCCAGAATTGTGAAGGAAGCAGTAGATTCAGAGGATGGGAAACTCTGGAAAGAGGCCATGGTTGATGAAATGGCATCTTTGCACAAAAATGAGGCTTGGGATCTGGTGGAGTTGTCGACTAGAAGGAAACCCATTGGAAGCAAATGGGTGTTCAAGAAGAAGACAAATGCAGAAGGAAAGGTGGAGAAATACAAAGCTCAGTTGGTAATAAAAGGTTATTCCTAGGTGCCGGGAATTGATTTTGTTGATATTTTCTCTCCTATTGCCAAGGTAACTTCTATTAGATTACTTTTATCTGTTGTTGCTGCTTTTGATTTTGAGGTAGAACAGATGGATATGAAGACAACATTTCTTCACGGGGATCTGGAAGAGGAAATCTACATGAAGCAACCTGAAGGATTTGCGGTCAAGGGTAAGAAAGAACTGGTATGCAAGTTAAAGAAGTCTCTGTATGGGTTAAAAAAATCACCAAGGATGTGGTATCAGAAATTTGATACATTTATACAGGGACTTGGCTTCACCAGAAGCAAAGAAGATCACTATGTGTATTTTAAATTAATTGGTGACCATGTTATTTATTTGGTCTTGTATGTGGATGATATGTTTTTGGTTGGAAATGGCAAAGAAATTATCCAGGATTTGAAGACCCAATTGTCCTCCAAATTCGACATGAAATATCTTGGTGCTGCAAACTATATTTTGGGCATGGAAATTAAAAGAGATCAGGCAAACAGGAAGCTCTGGTTAAACCAAAGGAAGTATGTCGATACAATATTGCAGAGATTTAATATGCATTATAGTAAACTGGTGAAGGTTTCTATTCTTGTAGGTATAAAGTTATCTGTTGAACAGTGTCCCAAGACATAAGAAGAGGAAGAGGACATGTCCCGTGTTCCATATGCAAGTGCAATTGGTAGCATGATGTATGCAATGGTCTGTACTAGACCAGACATTACACATGCAGTCGGAGTATTGAGTAGGTTTATGTCAAAACCAGGAAAGGAGCATTTGACAACAATGAAGCGGGTTTTCAGGTATTTGCGTGGCACTAGTGATTATGGTTTGTGCTACCAAGGAATACCAGGATTGGATAGAGTGTTGGATATTCGTGGCTTTGTTGATGTAGAATGGGCTAGATATTTGGATCAGAGAATATCTACAAGTTGGTATGTGTTTAACCTATTTGGAGGTGTAATCAGTTGGATGAGTAAGAAAAAATCTGTAGTGGAATTGTCAACTACAGAGGCAGAATACATGGCAACCACTCATGCAAGTAGGCAAGCAATTTGGTTGTAGAGATTGTGTTCAAGTATGGGGTTAGTACAGGGAGCTATAAGTATAGATTATGACAGCCAAAGTGCAATTTTCTTGGCAAGGAACCCTGCATATCATTCAAATACAAAGCACATTGATGTTTAGTATCACTTTGTGAGGCATATGATAGAAGACAAAAAGGTGTTGCTAGTAAAGGTGGATACTTTGAAGAATACTGCAGATGCATTGACAAAATTTGTGAGCTCTAAAAAGTTCTCTTGGTTTAGAGAAACAATGGGTGTTGCAAGGCTAGATAAATGACTAAGCTCTCTTGTGGCCCCTTGTGGAAAGAAAAAAACAAGTGGGAGAATGTTGGGTTGTGTTATATTCTTTCCACGACTAGCCCACGTAATTAACCGGGGGGTTAGAGGGGGGCAGAGCCCCTCCTTCGTTTCGTAGCAGGGGGGTCGCATGGGGTTTGAGGGGTGCATGTAACCCCACTCTATGAAAATTTTGGTTTTGGAACCTATGTTAGGTTCGGCGGATCCACCTATGGTTTTGTGCATGATTTTCGCACATGGTTTTGGACACGATGGTTTTCGGTCCATGGTATTGGATACTTCGGCATGTATAAATATGTATTATAACATTGAAAGGAAAATAATGAAAAATCAAGCTGGTAGTCCCGGTTTTGGGTTCTAGGGGTAAATCTCTGTGTATATGTGTTTTATGTGTTATGCTTTCGCATTGTTTATTTTATGTGTTTTAGAATTCGTATGCAGGTAATTTCTGTATGGGGTTACAACCTACAAAAAATTCAAATAAAAACACCAAATTTCATGATAAAAGAGATTTTTCATTCATAGTTAGGCTTGCAAAGCTTAGATAATGCATATTTTTAATAATATCTCTTTTCAAAATAGAAAGATGATACTATATTCTGCACAAGTCCCTGGATTCTGGATGGTTGACAATATCTGTTGGTTGTATGCTATGATAGAAGGCTAGAAAAACAGGAAAAAAATAATTGGTCCTTTTCTCTTTATGTCTTACATAGACAAAACACCTAGCAAGTTAGATTTCCAAGTAAATTTGACTTGGATTGGAGCCATATCCAAGAAGGTTGATAATTATGATATGCCAAGTTCTGTAGGTTTCCAAAGCTTTTGTTGTCTAAACTAGTACATTTCCACCTGGGTTCATTTCTGGATGTTTTTCTTCCCATGAACACTCATGAATTTAATCTAGGATGTGTCACAAAAAACACTTTAGTAAAGTTCTTGAAAGTTATTATAAAATATTGTAAAGGAACCTTATATACATTAACTATAGTTGCACAGAGAAGAGTTGCATTTTACATCTTGTGGTAAGGGGGATCCATCAACTAGATACATTGGGTGTATTGAATATCCACACTAGTATTTTGGTTCAATTTATATTACTTATTTGATCTGCAACATGGATGCCCTGTTATAAGGAAATGAGGAAGTTTTTATTATCGTTTACTTAGATCTTATTTGGAAACGTGGATAATCCTTATTCCAAACTGTTAAAATTAGCAACTAGTGCCAAACTCCATGTTGATCACCTTATTTATGGCTTCTGGTATTTTTCCTAGATTCCTCTCATTGAGAGGTATAGGATTGATCTAAAGATCATCCGATTCTGATAATTATTTATGGACATATGAATTTATTTTGATTATGGACAAATTGTCAAGGTCGGCCAACAAACTTATGTAGGCTCAGAAGCCCAATATTCATGTCTATTCAACCTCAACACTTGCATATAAATACAAGGAGAATTCTCCTCATTTGGACAATTCAATTCACTCATCTTCTCTCTCTCTCTCCTACACATAAAAGGAGCCTCTCTCTCTTTCACACATGTGGCTGAAAGGAAGACATCCTAGGGCAAAGAAGACACAAAAAGAAGGACACTAGGGCAGCAGATCATCTCTTTGACCAGCGTTGACCAAGGGTTGACCTTCCAAAAGTGTAGATTGGGTGTGGTTGCCTCTCCTAGGCAGACCACAATTTTTGGCACAAAAATCGAGGTGATCTGACCTCTAGTTTGACTAGTGTTGATTTCCCTAGTTTAGGGTTGCAAGTTGAGTTCAGAAATCTGCAAATTGACTGAACTTTTGGGGCTGTTCAAGGGTTGTTTCTTTATATTGTTCGCAGACAAGTTGACCAAAAATTGACCAAGTATTTTAGAAGTCAATTTTAGCTAGATTGACCAAGTTTGACTTTGCTAATCTAAGGTTTTCTGCTGCTGATATAAAATTACAGAATTCAGATTTTGTATTATTTCCCTATGCTGAAATATTGAAGATAAAAGAAGATTTAATCAAACGGTTTCCCCACATTGGGGGTTTGTCCCTGGCTAGCCACCATATCTTGTGTCTCTTGTCTTGGCTTGTTTTATGTTGATCATTTAATGTTCTATCTACACTTTACTTAATGTATATGTGATTGCTAATCTGTGGCTAATAAGAAGAAAAATAAGTAAACTGCTCTAAGCATAAAACATACCATAATTTAACATGGTATCAGAGCTGAGCTGAAGGCAAAGCCCAAGCAAGAGCAAGAGCAAGAGAAATCACCGAAGAGAAGGTTGGCAAGGGTATCTTAAAAAGAAATCAAGGGGTCCTCAACACACTTCCCTGCTGAAGAAAAACTCCATGAGAAGTCTGACTATCATGAATGGAAGATGTCTCTCGATCTAACATTAGAAGAGCAGGAAGGGTTGGAACATGTGAGAGGTAGGATTGTTGAGCCTCCATCAAATGCATCCGCTGCTGTTAGGAACAAATGGACCAAGGGAGAAGTCAAAGCAAGGAAGATCATACGGGACTCTATCAATAAGCGCTTGGTGTCCTATGTTTCTGAGCTGAACACCTCCAAGGAAATCTACGATAGACTGGTGAGTTTATTTAAAGTTAATGATGCAAATCAAGTCTTGTTTCTTAGAAATAAGCTGAAGGAAATTAAGAAGGGCAAAGATGAGAGTGTGCAAGCATATTTCTTAAGGATCACTGAGATCAAGAATGATCTCCTATCTATTGGGGAAGTAATTCCTAATAGGGAAATGACACCCACAACTCTTGGAGGAGTGCCATCTGAATGGTATATATTTAGGATTACTCTTCTCAACAATAACGTAATTCCTAGAATTGATGAATTGATGGCCAAATGCATTCAAGAAGAAACAAGGATGGAAGAGCATGAAATGCACATACTTAAAGGTCATCCCTCTACCTTTTCTTCTCATACTAAAAGAATAAACAATTCCCAGGCTAAATTCAAAGGAAAAGTTGTACCTAATGGTGGAAGAAAAGGACGATGTTACAATTGCAATAAAACAGGTCACTATGCAAGGGAGTGCCCTGATAAAAGGGACTCACACCGGGACAATGATAAAAATCCCTCTCAAGGCAATCAAAGGAATGGCAAGTCAAATGGCAGAGGTAAAAGAAGTGCTAGAAGTCAAGGAAGAGGACACCATTCAAGAAGGCAAGAAATTCTAGGTATGAATCTAACACTATTAACAATAAGCAAGATGAATATTATCTACCAGTTGCTCTATCTACTACCTCTCCCTTGAACTCGCTGGGAAATTGGCTTATCGATAGTGGTGCCTCAAGGCACTTCACTGGTTACAAAGAAGTTCCCTATAATCTGATAGAGAAGGAAACCAACCTAGAAATTGTTCTTGGAGATAATTCAAAATATCCCATGAAAGGCATAGGAAATGTCGCTCTTCAATTGAATCGGGGTAATACCATTTACTTGCAAGATGTATTATTTGTACCTGATCTCAAAAAGAACCTCGTGTCCATTTTAGAAATGAAGACAAAGGCTACAAGGTGGCTTTTAGCGATGGCAAGGTAAATGTATGGAAAAAGAACTTTAAAGATGCTTTTACTCTTGGGTTTCGAGTTGATTCATTATATCAGGTCGGAGGAAGCCCGCTGGGTGTCATGTCTTGTGACACATCTCTTCAGTCCAAACTATGGCATCAGAGGTTTGCCCACCTTCATTATAAAGCTATACCCAATGTAAGAAAAATGGTGACCAAGATGCCCAAGTTCAGATTAGAGAAAGAAGGTGTATGTCCATGATGTGCTGAAGGAAATCTCAAAAGGGGACCATTCCCCTCAGGCCAAAGCAAGACCTTCGATATATTGCAGTTGGTTCACTCAGACATATCTGGTATGATGCCTGTGAACTCCTTGGGAGGATATTTATATTACCTCACTTTTACAAATGATTATTCTCGCAAGACTTGGATATACTTCTTGAAAAAGAAGGATGAAGTGTTCTCCTGGTTTTGACACTTCAAAGCCTTGATCGAGAATCAAACCGAAAAGAAGATCAAGACCTTAAGGACTGATAATGGGACTGAATATGAATCCAATGAGTTTCATGACTTTTATAAAGAGGCTAGCATTAAGAGGGAGACTACTACACCATATAATCCTTAGCAGAATGGTGTGGTGGAAAGGAAGAATCATATAATTGTGGAAGCTATCCGTGCTATGCTCCATGATCAAAGACTTCCGAAGTTTCTATGGGCCGAAGCTGCAAATACTGTCGTATATGTACAAAATTGTTGCTCTCATCAAGCATTGGGTTCCAAGACTCCCAAATAAATGTTCATCGATAAGAAACCTGACATATCTCATTTTAGAATTTTTGGAAGCCCTGTATGTTTTCATGTGCTGAAAGAGAAAAGGAATAAATTGGGTGCATCTAGAAAGAAAGGAATCTTCGTGGGCTATAACGAAAATACTAAGGGCTATAGAATCGATGTAGCTGCTCAAAGGGAAGTCGAGATTAGTCATGATGTCACCTTTGATGAAGATATGGATCTTAGTAAAGTAGACATTCTTCCTACTTTAAGGGGATCTAAAGAAGTTGACACCGGGGAACCGAAGGAAAAGGAAGATGAGATGATGCCCGATGTGGAAGAACCTATGGATCCTATTGATCCTCCTCTACAAGAGCCTTCCTCTTCTAGGAAGAGGCCTTCATGGCTTAGGGGGACACTTGATGATGCTGAAGGACACATTGCACCCCGAGGAACCTTCTGTGAAAGTAAGAAGCTAAACAGGTATAAGGGATACCTGACCATCATGAGCACGATCATCCAAAATGAGCCTTCGTCATTCACAGATGTCTCCAAGCATCAAGTATGGAAGGATGCCATGACCGAGAAATATGAGTCCATTATGAAAAACGATTTTTGGGATGTGGTCCCCAGACCCCAGGACAAAGCAGTTGTCACTTCAAAATGGCTTTACAAGATAAAGCATGCAGTTGATGGAAGTGCGAAAAAGTATAAGGCTCGTTTTGTCGCTCGTGGCTTCTCCCAGAAGGAAGGTATATACTATGATGAGATATTTGCACCTGTTTCCCGATATACCACCATCCACTCGATCATAGCCCTTGCTACTTCGCAAGGATGGAACCTACATGATATGGATGTCAAGACTGTGTTCTTACATGGTTCGATCAAAGAGGAGGTCTATGTGGAGCAACCCGAAGGATTTGAGATTTATGATCGAGAATCTCATGTGTGCAGGTTGAAGAAGGCCCTTTATGGGCTAAAGCAAGCACTCCGAGCATGGTATGAGAGGATTGATAGCTACTTGATGAAGCTGGGATTCACTACGAGTGAAGCCAACCCTAACCTTTACTTCAAGGTTATAGATGAAAAGCCTATCATACTGGTGCTATATGTTGACGACCTCTTTCTAATAGGTGCAGACCCTCTCATTCACGAATGTAAGAGGGAGCTAGATTCTGAGTTCGAGATGAAAGACCTAGGACTTATGCACTATTTCCTAGGACTGGAAGTCTGGCAGAAACCAAGGGAGATTTTCCTATCTCAAGGAAAATATGTGGTGAAGTTATTGGAGAGATTCGGCATGGTGGACTGCAAGCCCGTAACTACCCCGATGGAGCTTAACTTCAAGAAGTTAAGAGATAGTGTTGCCTGACCTGTTTTACGAAATGCTACCGAGTATCATCAACTCGTTGGAGCATTAATGTTCTTAGTGAACTCTTGTCCAGATATATGCTTTGCAGTCAACACATTGAGTCAACATATGGTTGAACCTCACCACTCACATTGGATTGGTGCGAAGAATCTGTTGAGATATCTTCATGGCACAATCACTCATAGGCTGAGATACACTGCCAGAGATGTGAGACTACTTGAGTATACTGATGTTGATTGGGCAGGAAGTGTGGTGTACCGAAAGAGCACTTTCAGGTGTTGTTTCTCTTTGGGATCTGCCTCGATATCCTAGATGAGAAGGAAGCAAAAGTTGGTGGCTTTAAGCATTGCTGAGGCAGAGTACATTGCTACTAGCGTGCCCTCCTGTGAGGTAGTCTGGTTGCGAAAGCTCTTAAGTGAGCTGTTTGGATTTACATTGGATACCACCGTGATTTTGTGTGACAACTAGAGGTGGATCCATTTATTAGAGAATCCTGTATTTCATGATCACTCCAAGCATATCGATATCAGGTACCACTATATTCGAGATATGGTGCATTGAGGAGTAATACGGCTCCAACATATCGATACAGATGAACAGGTCACCGACATTTTGACAAAGCCCCTAGGAAAGGCCAAATTCCTGACTTTCTAAGAATGACTTGGTGTCGTTTAGAGACCCTCTTATGAGAGTCGAGTATGATGTATTGAGCTCTGGGAGCTCCAAGGGGGCGCAGGGTACTTCTTGGAGCGACATGTGACCACAGGGCGACTCACCATCCCCTAGTGGTGCACTATGTAGAGGGTAAAGGTTCAACCTTCCCCTGTGACACCCTGTGGTGACTGTGGAATAGGATGATTAGTTCTCCTGTGGGCCAGGATGATTCGTTCTCCATGGCAACCGTGGAGCAGGATGATTAGTTCTCTTGTAGGCCAGGATGATTAATTCTCTGTGGCATCCACTGCACAGGATGCTTCGTTCTCCTGTGTACAGGATGATTAGTTCTCCTGTTGAGGCATCCTACCCATGCAGTTTGAGACTCATGGGAAGTACCTCTCATTTGATCAATTAGTAGGAAAATGAGGATAGGGACCATAGTAGTACTATTGATGGACGCATCGTTGTATCTACTGTACTCCCTATGCTAGGATGACCTCCATTGATCTAGGATCAATGATACTGATTTGGGATCAGTGAGAGTGGTTCACACTCTAACACTAATTTTGGGTCAGTGGAGGATAGTATGATACATCCTCGATCATTTCTTCTTCTTCATAGTTCAAGTAGAGCAGAGCAGAGTGGGGTCAAGTTGTACAGGATAGGGCATTTGATAGATGGATGGCAGCGACGATCTGACAGATTGCGAAATGAAGTTTTCGCTAGTTGAGAGGGAGTGTTAAAATTGGAAACTAGGGCCAAACTCCATGTGGATCACCTTATTTATGGCTTATTTTTCCTAGATTCCTCTCACTGAGAGCTATAGGATTGATCTAAAGATCATCCGATTCCGATAAGTATTTATGGAGATATGAATTTATTTTGATTATGGACAAATTTTCAAGGTCGGCCAACAAACTTATGTAGGCTCAGAAGCCCAACAGTCATGTCTATTCAACCTCAACATTTGCATATAAATACAAGGAGAATTGTCCTCATTTGGACAATTCAATTCACTCATCTTCTCTCTCTCTCTCTCCTACACATAAAAGGAGCCTCGCTCTCTCACACATGTGTGGCTGAAAGGAAGATGTCCTAGGGCAAAGAAGACACTGAAAGAAGGACGCTAGGGCAACAAGTCATTTCTTTGAACAAGAGTTGACCTTCTAGAACTGTGAATTGGGTGTGGTTTTCTCTCCTAGGCAGGCTGCAATTTTTGGCATGAAAATCAAGGTGATTTGACCTCTAGTTTGACCAGTGTTGACAGTACTAGTTTAGGGCTGCAAGTTGACTTCAGAAATATGCAAATTGACTAAACTTTTGGGGCTGTTCAAGGGTTGTTTCTTCAAGTTGTTCCTGGACAAGTTGACCAGAAATTGACCAAGTATTTTAGAGGTCAATTTCAGCTAGTTTGACCAAATTTGACTTTGCTGATCTAGGGTTTGTTGCTGCTGATATAAAATTACAGAATTCAGATTTTGTACTATTTCTCTCTACTGAACTATTGAAGATAAAAGAAGATTTGATCAAAGGGTTTCCTTGCATTGGGGTTTGTCCCTAGCTAGCCATCACATCTTGTGTCTCTTGTCGTGGCTTGTTTTATGTCAATCATTTAATGTTATATCTGAACTTTACTTATTGTATATGTGATTACTAATCTGTGGCTAATAAGAAGAAAAATAAGTAAACTACTCTAAGCATAGAACATACCATAATTTAACACAAACACACTCTCCCAAAATCCACAATCCCTAAATGGATATTTTTGGTTCCAATCCACTCTATTTTATACATTCCCAATATGATCCATCTATTTTCCCTATAAAACCAACCTTTTCAATCTTTGGTTAGTTGAAACTATTGCTTCTTCTAACCAAACCAGTCCTTCCTGGACCCACAACTCTATAAAATCCATTTTGATATTATGCACTTTGTCTATAATAACAATACCCTATATACTATGAACTCAAATTATCTTGGTAAAAATCCTCTCTAATTGGACGTTCATTTTTTTTCAATGCACCTAATGCCTTGCTGCCATCTCTGCCAAATGCTGAAGTGTTTTTGAATTATTATGGAGGTGTTGCCTCAACTTTATTGAGTTTCCAAGGTCAACGACCACTCCATTCATGTTATGAAATTATTTTCCAATACCTGTAAATTTGATTCTGCACTCTCTCTCATCTCCTGTGTAACTATAAATTTTCTCTTCCTGGTTCTGAAGCTACCTATATTCATCATCATAAAATTTACTAGAAGAATGACTGGTTTTTTTCCTAGCCTTTTTGTGCCACCCAAATTCCTATCCATTCCATATTAAGACTATTCTTTGCTTCTTGCCTTTGTCTTCTTAGCTTCTCAGTATAGGGTTGGTCCATGCCTGCTACTTGCACTCTCTAGATTTCTCAAAAGGAAATTTGAGTAGAATCTCTACTTATTTTAATTTTTAACTTTAAATTCAGTAGATGTCTTAAAAGGTGTCTCATCATCCCTACTCACATTATAGTCCCACCAAAGAAATCCATAACTTTTAATGATAGTAAGATTCACCCTTATGTCCATTTACTCACTACATGCCAGAACTATAATTTAATGGTCCTAGGCCTGCAATCAAGGTTCTTAGTGCCATCCTGAAGTGGGACAACCTTAACCTTTTAAGGTATATAATCTGATCCCTCAATTAACCATTTTGTCAGCAAATGTTTTCAGTTTCCTTTTTATATGTTCACAATAAACCTAACTTCTAGAAATAGTAAAATGTAACCTTTGCATTACTCTGAAAAATCCTGCAGCTTCCTAATTTGTTGTGAGTTCTATATCTAAGCTTGATGGTGAACAAAAAATGGCAAACGTCAATGGTTTGTTTATTTTCAGAGTTTTTCACACAGATGAATCCCTTAAAACACCGTTTTCATTATTAGTAGCAAGACCAATCTTGAAGGAAAAGATGATAACCAATCATCCCTCATTAACTTCTATTACTGACAGCCCCATCAAATTGTAAACTAGCCCACTCTTCCATAATCGGATATAAAGTAACGATCTTCCTAATGTGATCACCCATTAGCCTGCAGAGATCTGAAATGTGCATGTTGTCATGTATTTACTTTTTAGTGACAATATTTTAGTGTTCATTCTTAGGCTTAAGTAGTTGGATTGTTTCTTTAGTGCTACTTTCTCTTTTGGATGAACTGTGATGGACATGCCTACCTTTTCTTTAATCTAGACTGTAGACTTTGCTAAAAGTGTACTAGGTTTTCATTCAAAACAACCAATAGAAAACTCAATACATCTTTCCACAGTATTATGAAGTCATGGATCTAATTTTTATATTTTTCTTGACCGCATACCCCACATCTTTTAGGGATCTCTTAAATATATATGTAGGGATTATTATGTTGTTTAAATATTATACTAACAAAAATCCTTTGCAGATGTTTAATGTAGTATGGTATTACCTTTGTGCATGCAGAAGGGTCCCTGCCCCTGCCATGGTCTATCAGGATGAAAATTGCATTGGGTGCAGTCAAGGGTCTGACATTTCTTCATGGAGGAGCTGAAAGGCATGTGATTTATCATGATTTTAAGACGTCCAACATCCTATTGGATTCAATTTGTCCATTTAACCCCAAATAACTTAAATTACTAAGCATTGCCACAATATGAATTATAAGTCTTTGGTTACTAAGAGACTATGAATTGTAATGAGTTGTTTGTACAACTGAAAGTTTGTGTACCTCATGCAGGAATACCATGCCAAACTTTCTGACTTTGGTCTAGAAAAATATGGACCTAAAGGAGACAAAACCCATTTTTCTACTCAAGTCATGGGAATTTATGACTATGCAACTCCTGAGTATGTAATGACTGGTGAGCATTCTTGATAGCTTATAACTTATAAGTTCCAAGTTAACTTATGTTCAATCTCATTAGCTCTAAAAACTATTAGAAATTGTCTACATAATTTCACTTGATTTATTCTCATGACAGGTTATCCTGAGTATGCATCCTATTGAGGGTGGAAAGTGATGTGTATTTCTCCAAGGCCTAGACAAACTAGGGTGAAAAAACCAAATTGTTTAAAAACAACCTTGAATATAAAATTTTAGCTTCATGATGATTGTATTAATATTATAGTTAAAATATATCTGATGCATTGGTGAAGATGGTACATTGAGTATAGCAACTAATAGTATTTGTTCATAAATAAATAAATTAATAATGTATTTATAGGTTCAACTTGAAAGGATCTGGTTTGTTGGGTCACAGTATGGACATTACTAATTCTTTGGGGTTCATTTGACAGAGATATTAAAAATCAATTAATACTCACCCTACTTATTGCTAATTTTATCATGTAATGATGCCAATACAAGGTTCCTAGCCATGAATTTAGAGGGGTTTTATTTATAGCAATTTTGAAGTATGTGGTTGAAAGTAATGGGAACATCTTATATGTTTAATCAATGTGTTGTGTAAACTTTTGAATTCAGTAGTGGATTGTGCAGTAATAGGAATAGGAAAGATAGGGAAATGGAACAATAAAGGAAATTAGGCAGCAAGGAAACTTGATGCAAGAAGATACTAGGATGTTGAACATGGAACAATTATGGAACCATGGGCATATTGTGTGGGTCACTAGATGCAATAGCAGGAGAAGATTATAATTCAATTTTAGATCTACGATAGAGACCTGAGATATTTTCATAGGTTTCTAGCTACAGTTATTGATAATGGGTAAGTGGGTCTTATATGATGCAACGAGTAACTGAGAAAAACTAAATTAAACTGGTTGTAGACTCTCCCCTATGAATTCTCCAAACATGGAGTTATTCTTTAAAGTTTTCTCCATAATCTTCATGTTCCTTTGAGAAGAAATTCAAGCCAAATCATTTTTTGGGGTCCCTAGGATGCATTTCATAGTAGAAACTTTGCAATTCTATTCCCTATTCCCTTGACAATCACAATGGCTCCCATCCATCATTTCCCTGTATGGTTCTCCAGGACATTGGTTCAGAGATGTCTAGTGGGACATCTGGAAAACTGTTGAACTAAGGCGATCTTTGGGACCCTAGTGGAGAGCCAATTCCTACACTTTTCCTGGTACTATTTCATTTCTCATCCTATCCCCTATTAAGGTCAACAATCACTTGAAGCTCTAGATTGTGCAGAGTGAGTACCCTCCAAGAGGCATTTTGCTCATGGTACATGGAGCAATGGTCTTCATTGCCATAATAAGCATAATTATATAAGATAATTAGAGTGTTGAATAGTCAATAGTCCAAATGCACTTTGGATTAAAAAATCTACAGACATGTTGCCTAGAAAAAGATTGAGAATAGTGAATAACATATGAATTTTTTACTACAAATACTTAAGCTAAATTTTCTAGAAAATCTTGAACCTTTTAATAAAATTTCAAGTCTAGTCAACACACATTGATTGTTGGAAAACCCAACCCTTTTATGATGTTCGAGTATGGTGAATTAAGAAGGAAGGAAATAAATTTGCAAACCTGAATCCAACCCTTTTTTTACCAGTGGTAATTCTCAAGATTCCATCGCAGAGATTGATGACATTTATCAAGGTACAAACCGTGGCCTCCCGACATAGGCAACAAGGTAACCCTCCCTTTCTCAAGTGTGGACCATGTTCACCACCCAAAAAGTCTTTTAAATTGATTTATATCCTTTATCTGTAGCCTATCTAGGAAAGGGAAAATTTTGGAGAATAGTATGAGCATATTCTATGTGATGTTTACAGTTTTATGTTCAAAAGGAGGAAGCAAGTGGTTTAGTTCTTAATAAATTGGTGTACTTTATAGAGATATGGGTGTCTGAATGGTACTTGAGAGTTTTCCAATGGTCAAATTGTGAAGATTCCAAATCATTATTTCTATCTTCTTTTTTAGAAACTTCAAAATATATAACTATTTAAGCATTGCACTTTTATAGATTGGGAACAAAGAGTAATTTTTGCTTATTACAAGTAATATTTTCAAAGAAATATGCATGTATGGGGTGGGAATTTTCCCCATATGAGAAAATGGTTGTATGTAGCATCATGTAAAAAAATGATACACCTAAGGAAAAGCTATTGGTTTCATGAAATAACCATGTTCCTTAAGCTAGGATTGCTTTTGCTAAGCTTTGCCCAAAAGCAAAAGTGAAAAATTACATTGTGGTCTTATTGTCAATTGATCTGTTGTAATTGAGGAACTCAAATCTTCGTTGTCATTGTGGAACTAAACTCTTATATGTTCATTAGATGATCTGCAGTCTTTTAGATCTAGTGATTTTAGAACTGATTCCTCCCTATAAGGCCATCATCCATCATATGTTGTAATATAACATGCCTTGAGAGTTGTGGTTCTGTGTGAAGAAAACCTTAAGAAATTATAACCCTTTTCTGAGCATTCCCAATAGTTTATAAAATATTGTCTTCCAGTGGAAACCCGAAGGTTGTTTTTTTTGTCTAATTGTGATTGTTGACCTTGAAATAGTATGGATGATAGGTGCAACTTGCAAGAGGAAATATGAAGTCTAAATTTGAGAATTCGCTGAATGTTAATTTTCAATTAGAACATGTAAAAGTATGTATAATTTTGTATGTTAAATGAATGTTGTAGATTAAATATAGTTAAAATGAAATATTCTTATTGGACTATGCTATATGAGCAGAACGCATGTTTTCATATCATATAGTTCTGAAATTCAATTATCTCTTTATCCAATACCTATGTAGGCATCCATGCAAATATTAGTTTAGAGGATGGTTAATATTAAATAATCTTGCCAAAATTGATTTTCATTTACATTGACTGCTTTTAATATGCCCCTGTTAAGGGTTTTTCTTTTTCTCATGGTAAGCTTCAGTTCACCAAATGCATGAAACTGGAAGCATATGCTGGAGTCCTTGTTTTTCACATTGATTAATTTTTGATGTTTGAGATTCTCTCATAGTAGTGAATCTTTCCAAGCAATGCATAGATTGAAGATAGTCAATTATGCCTGTAAAATAGCTAATTAGTATAAATATTACTTTGATTATAGCAATCCAAAAATGTAAAACCATTGATATTCCTATTTTTCAAGACATTTGACATCGAGGAGTGATGTCTATAGATTTGGTGTTGTTCTACTTGAAATGTTAACTAGTCGAAGGTCCATGGACAAAAACAGGCCTGGTGGGGAGCACAATCTGGTGGAGTGGGCTAGCCCTTACCTTGGTGAGAAAAGAAGGTTATATGATCTTATAGACCCCTGTTTGGAGGGTAAATTTTCCGTTAAAGGAGCACAAAATGCCATCGAATTGGCTTTCCATTTCCTCAATCAAGATCCAAAAGCTAGGCCTTTGATGAGTGAGATTGTTGAGGCACTCAGACCTTTGTTGAATTTGAAAGACATGTCAAGCTCATCCTTTCACTATCAAGAATTGCAAGTATAAAATTCAATTCATCAACAAAAATTGGCAAATGGAAATGAACAATTGAAAAATGGTGCATATCTAAATGGGCAATTATCTTCAAAGGATGGACACCCATGAGTTGCCACTATTATTTCTCATGCCTCATGATATCTTCAATATAGGTGATTGTATCTCTTTTCCATCATATGTTTCTTTTTTAATTTGTACACTTGTCACTAAAATTTCTCAGTTTCAGTCTTTCGCACCTTACGAAGGGGAAGCAGTGTGAACTTTTGAAGCATGGGTGTGTTATCTGTACAAGGCTTGAACATTTTAAGAAGCCAATTCTGGAATCTTGTAGAATAATTTCAACTACTCGTGAGTTGCAAGTACAAGTACAAGTTCAAAATATTGGTAGAAACTTGAAAAGTTTCATCTTTGAAGTGCATGTTATGTCTAGTTAATTCTTATAATAATAGAGAAATTAGAGAATCCAATCCAAATAAATGGTTTGTCCACATCTGAATTTTGTCAAAATTTTCAAATAGAAAGATGGCCAAAACTTGTTTCTTTGCAATTATGGTCATAGTTGACCAACACCATATAGAAACCAATGAATGATGACTCTTCGGTCAGTTTTCCTTTTGTATTATAACTAATAGAGATGACGAAGATAGAAATTTTACTTTCACCTTGGTGGAGCTAGCTCAAATTTGGATGGATAGTTTATGTCTAAAGGCATTTTATGATGGATTAGTAATACATGGCATGGAATGGGGAAAACAACACCACAAGGAATGTATGTCATAGATGTAAAGTTCAGGTATGTTCAACTTTATCATGTCTCGTAACTTTGCAATCAAACTGTGTTCATTGAGAGCATGGCTAATTGGTTTGACATGGATTCTCACTATGTTCTTTATTTTCTCTAGGACATTTCATCCAACATTTTCCAACAAACATGGATCCCAATTTTGACCTCAAAAGGGTGAAGCCACCAACTAGCATTCCCAAATCAATGCATGTTTCTACTCTCGATGGCTCTTATGCATTGCCAAGTGGGGAAGTTGCAATTTTGAGGCCTAATAAGTAAGTCCTTTAAACCAAACCTCTATTAATTGGCAACTCCATAAAGGAAAATGTAAAGTGCCAGGTGCAATTGGCTATGCATTGTTTCTTAGTTATTAGCTGCTGATAAAAATTATTTCTCATGTAGAGCTACTTTTGACAAGGAAGTTGAGGGGTTCCCATCTAACTGTTTCGTTGGTGAATTGCCACCTGAATTGCATTTCCCTTTATGCAAGGAAGTAATGAAAGATGTTGTATTAACCAACAAATGTTGTTTCAATAGCTACTGTGACAAATGTAAGATAGACCAGAGAATAAATTACAAATACATTGAGATCTTACTTCCTTGTCTAGCTTGTGTGATTAATGGCATTATGTTTTTTCTTAGAACATGTTGATAGATGAGTGTTTAAACTTCTGAAATCCTTTCCATTTTTTTAGGCATTAGGGACCATATCATATCAAAGTCCAGATGTGTATGTGGAGAAACAAACATTCTTGTAGATGATCTCTTTCCAAATAAGACTCTTTGTGATACCATAAATTGAATTTTGGAGACCAACACCAGCAGTGCAAAAAATGCTGGCAACTTGCTACAAGTTCAAGGTATATTAATTAGCCAAAAAAGTATGCATGAGAACAAGTTGATATTAGTTGTCTACTTATGGGTATCTGATGGGCCAAGTGTTTTCTGTTGCAAATATGGAGTCAGCCAAGTGTCCCAGGTCCAAAGTCCCATCTCCTTCTCTTTCAGGATGTGCAAAGGAGGCACACACAACTCCAAGATCCAACATGCCAAATGTGAAGGAAATTATCACTGAAATGAAGCCACTTGTTAACCAGCCACAACAACCATCAGAGAAAAACTTCTCTACAAAGACAACTTCGCCACCTGAGGTGACACATGAGTTTATGAACAAAAAAATGTCTTTGTCACAAGAGAGTATGTTATGAAACCAGCTCACAAAAAGATAGAAAAGTGAGATCAACGCCTTAGAATTCAGCCTCTTCGAGGGGGCAAACCCTTTACATTACACAAATGAGCAATTCTTGGATGATACAAATGAAAAGACCTCCTTTCTATATATAGGAGTCTAAGGGGTCATAACATAATCAGAGCCGACATAACAATAATAATGTAAGGGCACAATAATAACAATAGTAGCTTCTATGGGGCACAATAGTAACAATACAGGCACTACATGGGTAAATTAATATAATAAGTGGGTTGTACTAAAAACAATAAGGGGTTACACTAGTAGTATAGGGGCCTAACAACCCCTCTCCTTCAAAAAGCATTGTCCTCAACACTTGAGTAGTTCTTGATGCTTCTGTATAAAATTCTTGTCCTCCCATGTGGAATCTTCAGTGGGTAAGTTCTTCCACTTGATGAGATACTCTGAAATTGATCGATTTCGTAGCTGTCAGGTTCTTGTTTCTGTGATTGCTCCAGGTTCCAATATGATTTTTCCTTCCTCTTCAATTTCTGGCAATATTGTTTGAATTAGGATCTTTTGCAACTTTTGAATAGGTGGCCATACTTCTTCATCCTTCTTCCATTCACCCCTTGCTTCGTTTATCCAATCTGGTTGGATAATAGAAATAGCACAAAGCAATGCTTCCACATCCTCATCCTTGAAGAGTCTTCCCATTCGGTAAGGTCGTCATTTTTTAAGTGCATGTAGTATTGCCAACATTTCCTTCTCATAAATAGCTTGGTTGAGATGTAGCAGTAAAAATACCCAATCACTTACATCAAAACATTTTTCACTACGATGTTGATCTACCTGTTGTTTCGTTTGATTTTGTGCCGAAGTGGCGTTATCCTTTAAAATTTGGAGAACTTGTTGTTGATGCTCAATGTGATCTTTCAGTGCTTGAACCTTTTTCTTCTTGATATGTCCTTCTATCTCTAGAGTTTGAGGAGTGGTAATTTCTTCCAATCCTTTAAAAGATATGGTCGTATTCATTTCTTGATGCTCGATGTGATCTTTCACTTCTTGAACATTTTTCTTCTTGATATGTCCTTCTATCTTGATAGTTTGAGGAGTGGTAATTTCGACCAATGAATTACAAGATATGGTTGGATTCATTTCTTCTTTCTCGATGTGATCTTTCACTTCCTTCACCTTTTCTTCTTGATATGTCCTTCTATCTTGAGAGTTTGAGGAGTGGTAATTCTTGCCAATGCTTTACAGGATATGGTCTGATTCATTTCTTCTTTCTCTGGGGTGGGGTCCTGGCGTATATCTTTTTATTTTGATGTTTCTTGATCCTTTTCTTCCTCCTCTTCATATTCTATGTAAAATAATTTCTTCTCAGCACACTTATGACCTTTAGTGCATTTTCTATCACAATTGTAACAAAGCCCTTTTTCTCTTTTTTTTCCAATTGTTGTGGTGTAACCCTTGTAGGTTGTGGAAGGCTAGGAGAAACAACACTTCCATCTTTATAGTTGTGAGGGGTATGCTTCCTAGTTTCCATAATTTTGTTTTCCACTATGTCACAAAGCCCTTTTACTCTTTCCAATTGTTGTGGTGTTGTTGTAAAGAAGGTGTTGCTCCTTGTATCCTCGTAATGTGCTATCATTTCCTCCATGAAAATTGACCACGTAACAAGTTGTTTACGAGAACAAAGCCCTTCATACCATAAAAATTGATCTGATTCTAAATATGAAGATGCAATACATACCTTTTGTAACAGTGGTACAACATGTAGATCAAAATATTGCTCCATCTGAAGTATCCAATTTACCGGATCCTTGTCATCAAACTTCCTCATGTTGCTTTTTCTTGATTTTAGGAGCTCGATCTTGAAACGACTATAACTCTGTACTTTCGAATCTTTAAGTTCTGAAATTGCGACCTGTAGTAGTCCTCTGTGTCCTTTTTCTAATTCCACCAGTCTAATCCAAATTGGATTCTCCAAGAAAGAGTTATCCATAATCTCCCAAGATGACCTAATTATAGACCTTTCCAGAAGAGCGAACTTGTATGAAGTGCCACATGTCACTATTTGGACCTTTGGCTCTGCAAAATATCTACAAGAAACTACAGTCCGTCCTCTTTCTGTACCTTCTTACGAAATTTCAATCCGATGCTCAGAGAGAAAGTTATGACAATTTTCCCCAGATCACCTGTTTGGAATGTAATTCAGGAGTCTGCAAAAAAGACCAACTTCCTCAGATCATATCTCCGCAAATATAGCGCGAAACGATCTGAAATTTGGACCCAAGGTTCAGTGTGATTTCTTCTCAAATGGGTTTTTTTTTTAGCTTTTGAAACGTCGCCAAAAAAACGTTATAGCGAAAATTCCACGATGACCTATTTGGAGCAGTGAAACCCTAGAATCCAAAGCTCTGATAGCAAATGTTATGAAACCAGCTCACAAAAAGATAGAAAAGTTAGATCAACACCTTAGAATTCAGCCTCTTTGAGGGGGCAACCTCCTTTACATTACACAAATAAGCAATTCTTGGATGATACAAATAAAAAGACCTCCTTTCTATATATAGGAGTCTAAGGGGTCATAACATAATCAGAGCCGACATAACAATAATAATGTAAGGGCACAATAATAACAATAGTGGCTTCTATGGGGCACAATAGTAACAATATGGGCACTACATGGGTACATTAATATAATAAGTGGGTTGTACTAAAAATAATAAGGGGTTACACTAGTAGTATAGGGTCCTAACAGAGTACCCCAACGGTTGAGGAAGAATTTGAACATAAGTTCCTTGTTGGTGAGTTAGGTACTTATTACTTGTCAAGTTTATTAGGGTGGTTATTTTGGATTTGTGGCTTTCTAGATTTATTCTATCCACAATAAGTAGATATTTATCTGTAGCAGCTTTATAATTTATTGAAAGTCGTAGAATTTACAATTTAATAAGTTTCAAGGTTTAATATTTGAAAGTCTAATTCTCTAAAGGGTGCTAACTCAATGGAAGAGCACCTGCTTTATAAGCAGGAGGTTGGTGGTTCGATTCCATCGCACCTTGATATTCATATGGAAATGTGATGATTAGTTTTTGGTGCCAGAGGATCGTTTTACTATGACCAATAAGCTTATGGTGACATTTTCGACCCTCACCAAAATATGAAATGGTGATGGTTAATGAATGCCACTATATATATGTATAAATAGTGGCGACCATGAAAGGTCCATCACCATAAATTGTTATTGTTCATAAGAAATGGTGATGGTCAATGAACATCGCCATATATATAAATCAATAGTGAAGATCATGAAAGGTCCATCACAATAAATCGTTGTTGTTCATATGAAATGGTGATGGTCACTATCCGTCATTATAATCATTATCCATAACAGACTTTGAATGTCACTACAACACCTATACTTTTGACGACGCCACCTTTGGTGACATTTAGTTTTTTGGTGACGGAGGTTAAGGTCCATCACTATTGGTTATATGGAATGGTGACGATCATTATCCATTATTATAAACCATTATTCATGACGGACTTTGAATGTCACCACAACAACTATACTTTTGGTGACGCCACCTTTGGTGACGTTCAAAAAAAATTTACGAATGCTTTTTTGACCATCACCAATGAGCTTATAGAGACATTTTTCGACCCTCACCAATGTCCTTTTTTCTTGTAGTGTTAGTTGGAGAAAGATACTAAGTTAGGGTGGACAAAAGTGTTGCTGGAGAAAAAGGTAGGGTTTAAAAAAAAATGAAAGAACCTTTTTCGAAAAGAAAAAAACAAAAGGCCTAGGCAGAAAGGTTGGCAGACCTTAAAGCAAAATGTTGCTATATGTTGGGAAGAAAATCTATAAAATAAACCACTAAGGAAGAAATGGGGATTGTTGATTCTTGAGGCAAGAAGATGTTAGCTCGGGGGAAACTATAGGAGATATTTCATGGTTGGGTGGAACGCATTCTGTTCCTGAATATGCCCCAAGCGTTGGGTTAAGGTTAGAGGAAAATATGTTCATATTGAACAGTTAATACTGAATTATTTGTTGTTACAAATTCATAGATTTGGAATGACTAATTATTATTATGAATTGTTTGGACAAAAATATTGTTTAAGCTTACAAGAAGAATTTACTATGGACATACATATAACTGTTTTAAGTTACCAAATGTTTACATGTATGCAAGAAGTTACTCCCGTTTGGTAACAAGTTCTACCAATACAATATATTATTCTTTTAAGCTTAAAATTTTCACCTGTGTCAATAGGGAATACAAGTATTAATCAAGGACAATAGATAGATGGTGCTCAACTAGAATGATTGAATAACTAGTGGATGTAGGTAAGTTTCGGGTTCTAAATATACCAATTGTAGACTTAGAATAACTTAACTTAGTTTTAGTGTTGATATAAGATATATGTATTAATGATGGATTCATTTTTCCTATTGATCATGCATATTAATTGAAATTATATTGGCATGGTAGGCTAGCGGAATATGAAATTCTCAGAGATTATATGTTTATGTAGTTTTATACATAAAAGAGAAGGGTACGTACATAATATAAATGACTATACACATTTCGAGAGACATAGTGGTTGGGCACAGAAGGAATTAGTTATGAAAGTAAAATATGATGTTGGAGTTCATGAAATCGAATAAAACTCTCCTCTGAAAGCTTACATGATAAAATACCAACTCACAATACGTATACAGGTGGGTTTCCATCTTGGAGAAAAACAAAATTATCCGAATACACATCGTTGATTAATAAGAAAAATGCACCTATATTATTCATAGGAGATGATTTACAAAATAAAAGTCTAATACCATAATAACCCTATAATTGAATTTATAACGAGATAGAAATTTATGGAGGTGGAAATGGTATCTACTTGAAACGTTAAGCCCAAAAAGATAAATGAAACGGTATTCCATCAGGTGTATCCGCCATGAGCCTTTGCTAACAGTGACCAGGCCAAAAGAAGTTATAGAAAATATTAAAAAATATGCCATTGAAACTAGGAAAATAAAAAATAAAAGAATGGCATAAATACAAGCAGTATTTACAATAAGTCTAGTTATGTATAATAACCAAAAACATAGTGATACATAACTAAGAAAATAAAGAATATAATAACCAGAAACATAGCAATACATAACTAGGAAAATAAAAAATAAAAGAATAACATAGATACAAGCAGTGTTTACCATAAGCCTTTGTAACTATTATGGATAATAACGAGAAACATAACAATTGATTTATTGATGAAGCCACCAAAATAAATAGTCACACAAATCATATAAAACAACAAAATTAAGATATCATGAACATTATATAAGTAGTTTCATTATCCCAGCAAAATTTATGCACATACAAGAGAGGCCGAAGGCTGAAATTTTAATTTATAAATACATCAAAATGTCAGACTAGAAATTGAAACTAAAACCCTCTACTTGTAAATCAAGAAACCCGAAAACCTTGGTTAGGGTTTGAAAAAAAGAATTAAAATAGGATATTTTTCAAGCTACAGCTTAGGCGATGAGAACAGATAGGGAGCTGACCTGAAGCACAAAGGATCCAAAATCAAAGCTTAAAGAAGAAGATAGCAACCCGGGGTGCATTATAGCTATGATAGTTAGCATGGTTATATAGTTAATAATTTCGAATGAAATTATAAAAATGAACTAAAGAAATGGCGCTGGGGGCTTCAATAAAAAAACCCAAATACCAACTCAAAATCGGGACACTAGATTAAGATGAAAGCAATGTCTGTAGAGCGGTCGTTGTCATTTGGGGTTTTAATCCTTCCAATAATCAAGAAAATAATAGAATCCTACATCCTCTGGCATAAAAAGGGTATCCATACATAAGTCATGTGTCAACAAGAAGGGGGTCTTATAAACCAAGAATTTACCTGTGCTCTCACCAAAGCAAACGTTTAAGACAATGGCACCAAAGATCTGGAAATGGAACAAGGAATAGTAAGAGGCTAAATAAAGGTCGCAAATAAAAACTTAAAACGTAAATATTTAACCATTGTGGTCATGACAGTCCAAAAGATTTACCCCAGTGGCATGTGTGTGAACTCAGAAGATTAAGTTTAATGTTTAAGATTTTCTGGAAAATTATATAGAGAAATGTTGGTCTATCTTTTTAGAATCTCAATTTAGGTTCATCATCAAGATAAGATGACGAGCAAGATCAACAAACATTGAAAATATATCTCCGAGATGAAAATATATCTATATCTCCGAAATGCAACCACCAAGGTTCAAAAAAAGTTGACAAATAAAAATTAATAAATTTAACTAATTTTAATTTTTTATTTTAATTAATTTATTTCATATTATTTTAAATTGATTATTTATTATTATTATTTTCAACTTTATAATTGTTATTATAATTATAATTAAAACTATAATCTATTATTTTTATTTTATAAATAAACTATATTAGTTTGGTTTTAAAAATAATATTGTTAAAAAATTAAGAAATCATAACAAATTATTATTAATAAAAAATATAATAATATTTTAATAATAATAATAATATCAGTAAATATGGTAAGGGTTTTGAATAACTGTAGAAAGTTCCCACAGTTATATTAAAAGAAAAAAGAAAAGAAAAAAATTATAATATGGGTCGTTGATGAGGCATTGTCTTGTAAGACATGTGAGAACCACGTGAAGAGGGCAGCATGGCGTTTGATCCAAGGGCTAAGTGTAGTTAAGGCCAAGTTAGTAATGGGAACAAATAAATTTTATGTTATTGGGTTTTAATTAAGTGGCAGTTGTATATATTCATTTTTTGATTTTGTCAAGACCAAAATCGAGTCAGCGGTCAATACAGCCTGATAGCGTAGAATTTCCAGTAAAAATCACATAAAATAAAATTTGGTCTACGTGTTTCAAACAAGATGAGCAATCAGATCTAGAAAATGGAATAAATAGATGATAAGAGCAGCTAACTAGCTGTTAGAAATAACAGTTAATTTGACTAAAAAAATTGAAATAACTAATTAAACCTTTGACCCAGAATTTAAAAAAATTATTTTAATAATTAATATTATTTTTGAATTAAGAAATCTAAATTCTACGGGCATAAAATTTGTGTGTTACCGTCATTAATCCATGTGTATGAGCAGACACGAAGGAGGATAAGTCACCATTAAAGATCGCATCAAACAAATGAAAGCATAGAAATGAGTTTAAATGAAGCTAATTCAATATTTGATAGTACCTTAGGTATTATATATATTCCATACCCAAGTTTTAGCATGTCCGGAAGGTAATAACTTTTAAAAGACCTATTCTAAGAATTAATTACATTGAGTTCAACGGGGCTAAATGATGAAAAGGTATATACATAGTTCAAACGACATTTTACTAAGATCTGAGTAAGAGTTAAATAAAACACCTTACGAATACTCTAAGGAGTACAACTCATTACACGTGCTTATGATCATTAACAAAATAATTATAAGTGGAACACTTGAGTTTATCTATTAGGTACACTGGTATGACAAAGGAAGTAATGGTATGAAGTTATGGCATCACCCATATCATCAATGGATCAATGAATGTTTAATATGCATAATATGGAAAAGGAACAAACTATCTAAAAATGCATTTACGCATCTAGAAGGAATTTTGAAACTCAACCATACATCTTTTATTGTTTTGGCAATAAATTAGTGTAATATATGCTCTATAAAAAGAGTGAATTCTATGTGTATATATATACAGATTAAAGATTGTGTAAAGTAAATTTGAAAGTTTTATATATAATAAAGTTCAGTCAAGAAAATGTAATTGGAAAGATGTGAAGCTCTCATAAAAAAAATTGTTCATAGCTGGAACTAAAGGTTCGTTATAATAAATTTGTAAATCTCACTTTATATCCACCGAAAATCTAATCTTCTAATTTTTAAAATATATATCATTTATGTTACAGACATCTTATGGATGTCTCCTCCCTCTATTCCCAAAAACATATCACTTAAGTTACGCTATATCAAAACATATGGCTCAGTGTTACAGGGTATACATGATATGTAATTTTTTTTTCCCAATAATTGATAAAGTTTAATTGTTCTATTTTATTTGTTTTAATGTGAAGATTTTGTGCAAGATGGAGATGTGTAAAAGAGGAATATGTGCAAAGGTGTAAAATTGGGGATGTGTGTGAAAGGAGGAACACATTCTTCAGCAAAACACTTCTTCCATACACATGGATTTTTTTTAATGTGATGCATGAAAAAACTCCCCTTAATTTCGAACCAAGATTTATAATATTTTAACAAACAAAATTCTAAATTATTGTAATGATTCTATTTATAAACACCAACTTTAGCTACCATTCATTCAAATAATTAATATACATTGAAACATTTTTATACTCATAATTATTCATCAAAAACTAAGTTAAATGCAACACTTGTATTTGCATACAATAAGCTAAATGCAACACTGTGTGGAAAGAAAATGTTACAGTGTGGAGAAATTGATGGCACACTTTTTGTCAATCCAACCATGTTGCTGAGATCTATTTCTCAGCCATGGTGGCTTGACATGAGTCATGTTGTCAAAATATAGTCCCCAACCATGGTACCTTAGTGTCACCCTTTTATTTGACTAGATGAGCATGTTGAGATTCGATGTTGAGCAATGTAGCATTGGACTTTGCCTAATTTTTGGTGAACCAAACCACCACATGCATTTGAATAAGTAGGGCATTTAAATTGTTTGTTTGTCTTTAAGAAATAACTCATATTTGTGCTTATTTTAGGAATTTTTCATTATTAAACATAGAAAAAATTGACCTTGATATATGATCCTATCATATGTGACAAGAAAAACATGTTGTAGCACTAAAAATGTCTCAAATCATTTGTTGCATATTAAGCCCACAATTCATGTTTATTCATGCTAATGATGAAGTCTTACCCTTGTATGTTTTTCAGGCTATGTCTTATCTATGTGATGGGATAAACGATAAAATCCAAAGTGTTATTATCACTAGTGCCCCTAGAAGGCTTGGTAGGCTTCTAAATGTGTTAGAATTTTTCTTTTCTACGAATATTTTTTATTATATTTCTATATATGGTTAAATTCATAACATAAGATACCACAAAAAATTCCCATACAAAAATTGAGCAACCCCGATTAAGAAAAATGTTTTTCTTTAGCAAAAATGAAAATCTATACACACTTTAAGAAGTTAAACTATTTCTGGATTAATCTCTTAACCCTAAAAACAAAATGAAACTCTATAGAGAAATTGAGTAACTATATAGTTAAGGAAAGTTTTCGCTCTCCAAGTAAAATGAAATTCAATAGAAACTATATATATATATATATATATATATATATATATATATATAGGTTAAACTACTCTCCTTTGGAATCTTAACAAATATGAAATAACAAAATTGAATAGCCACATAAGGGAATTCTCCTAACTAAAAGTTAAATGAAAAATTGTAGAAAGAAGAGGTTGTCCCGAGATTATGGTCATTGTAGGAAATTCAATACAATATATTTCTCTTTTTTATTATAATAGTTAAGTAGTGGGGCCTAGTACTGAGAAAGGAAAAGAACTAATCTAAACCTATGACAAAATGTTCATTTACAATATTAAATATTTGGCCTTGCATCTATTTATGACTGCTATTTTATGGCATTGTATAATAACTTTGTCTTCATTTAAACATCCATTCTATGATGTCTACATCTTCTAATACAACTTCTAGAATTTTTACGTACAATTTTTTATAACCACCAGATCTTCGTTAGGGATTGATTGTCATACAAAAATTATTTCATACTTTTTCCTAAGTTGAGTGTGTATGAATAAAAGATATGTATCATGTTTAATGCAAAGTATACAGGAAAAGACAACAAAATGCTAGAAAACATGACAACAATGTCAATGTCGTCAACCTGTTTGCCTCATCAATTTCATCAATAAAATGTCCATCATGCATAGGATTTGAACCTATAATTTCACGGAATATAATACTTCATTATCAATATTATTACCAATTAAGTTGCATTAGAAGACTGATTTCATTAATAACTCTAATTTTTTCTCTACTATCAAAAATAAAATCTTATATCTTATAGAAACATTTGATATAGAAACAATTTTAGCTAAAATCGATCATCTTAGTGATAAGTATTTGGTGTGAATCCATCAATTAATCTCCAATCCAGGCTCATCATTGCACTAGAAATATTTCCCTACATAGCTCGAGAGTTCCTTAAAATTTCTCAAAATCTCCTTGTACAATCCACCAAGGTCATTGAGTCGTAGCATAAGATGTTTCAAACAGATTACCATGATCTCACTAAACAACATCTACATGACTTATTAGTTTGTGTTTTAGCTAAATAACTTGTCCGATTCGACATGCACACCTACATGATTGGTTAATTTGTGTTTTAACTAAATAACTTTTCTCCCACGTGCCAACGTACATGAGTGATTGTTAATTTGTGTTTCAACTAAATAACTCACAATAAATATGTGCCAAGTTGATTTATATAGCTATGTAAATACAAATCAACTTCATTTAGACAACTAGCTAAGATGTAATATCTGGATGCATGTGAACTGTTGGTATGAGTAATGACGTGTAAATTTATGTTTGAAAAGTAATTATTTAAGTATGAATTTATGCTATTTTGTCAAATTTGTTTGGTTTAATGTTTGAATCTAACTTTGATTATTAATGTTGATTAGTATTTTTATTTTTTATTCTTAAAATATTATTAAAAAATGTAAATTTAACCCTAATAAAGCTCTAAAGGAAAGGTTAAAAAAATTCTATAATAAGAACATTTCATTTTTTCCTTAAAATAAAGAAAATAGCTATAAAGTAGCTAATCATTATTAAGATAAATAAAAAATATAAACTATTATGAATTTGTACATTAATTCTTATTAATTTGTGCCAATAAGTTAGGATTATAGGAATGAGTTGTTCATTAAACAAGTATTATTTATATGTTTTACTTAATCTTTTTTATATCTTCAAAAATATATATATATTTTTAAATTAAAATAAATTAAAAAAAATCCATGCGATTGTATTTCAAATTTAAAGTGTTATTTCATAGAGTTCTTATCTACCATTTACTTTACAGTGTCGTTACGTTGTCGTCTTTCTCCTTTATTACTAAAACATATCAATTAAGCTAGATTATATGCAAAACATTATTTATGTTACACTATGATTTGAAAATGTGATCTTAGACTAATATTAAGGCATCACAGACTCATGTGCATGGATTTTCCTATATTACTTAGTGCAATGGATCGATAAGATTGCAAATAACATAGACAAGGAAGTAGTTAAAGAAACATAATAGACAAACACACATAACACAGTAAGTTTAATATGGAGTTCAACCAAAACCCTTGGGCTACATCTCCTGGTCCAGCCTTTAGTGGTGACCTCTCTATTATGTCTTCAAGAGAAGAGTTTTACAAAATGTGAGCTCAATTGGAGTCTCAACACAACAGATACAAACAACAGGAGTTTGCTTGAATCCCTCAAGCCTCTCTGATTACAAAGACTCTTAGTCTCCTTCTCTGGCTCTATTTTCTCTTTGTCTCAACAATACTTCCTTCTATCTCTGTCATTCTGTGGCTTTTAAGCCAATCGGCACTATCTATTCGTTTCCTCTTCCGGGCTCTCTAGCTTTTGACATTTGTCCGCTCAGATCCCCTTTGAGCATTAAGAAATCATTGCTAAATGTCTTCAAGGATGGTGGCCACCTGTTTTGCAACAAAAGGGACCATCGGCGCTTTAGAAATAACTAAAATAGTTGTTCTTTGTTTACACAGAGAATACACAAAAAAACTATAAAAATCCGCCCAAACGCCTTTTCTGGGACCTGAATAATACTAATACCACCTTCTAATCCCTTCAGATCCATCTTCGGGCACAATCGTAAGTGATCATGGTCCTATGGCTGTTATTGATTTCAGGTGGCTAACGCGCACGAAGATTACCCACCCGAAAAGGGTGGTTTTCTCTCTCTGGCACCTGGCCACGTGGCGGCCAGTGTATGGGCCCAGGCGGAGCCCGGCCAATACCACTTACCGCCTATGGCCCACCCGAAATCCCACTCGTTTCGGAACTCAAAACACATCTCGCTGCGTATAAAAACCCTTTCGAGTCCGTTATATTGCCCAATTTGCATTTCCTTTATTTTTCGTTTATTTAATGAAAAATGCGAAATACATAGAAAAATCCCTTTTCCTGGAACTCAAAATATATTAAATTTCATCCATAATCCTATCGAGTCCGGCTATCGTAGTTGAATTTGTTATTAGCCCCGCTCCTTTGCATTGCTCCAATGCAATATTGCAATATCGCAATCGCACATCACATAGTCCTCAGGCCCTTTGGTAAGCGCTCTCTTGTATATTGCTGATGCAATATTGTGGGTTAACTTGGGCTATTGATCTGCGTGCTTGATCGACGGTCCTCATTGACTCTTGCTGATTTCAATCACAACTTCCATATGGTAGCCTCCGATAGCCTCCGCTTGCCAATGCCGATTGCGATATGCCGATCAGATCTGGACTGTTGATTGGCCAGATTCGATGGCTCCTGTGCATCGTCGTTCAAGCCTCCGATAACCTCTGTTTTTCACTGTTTCTTCATGTTTTTCAGGCCCAATAGTGTAATCCGCCATTTTTATAAGTTCATCCTTTTGCGATAGTTTTTTTATTTTTGAAGACTTAAAGGGTTTTTAGGATCCATTTTGGATCACACCTTCCCACTAAAAAAGATTTTGGACCACCAAAAGTTGGTTTTTAACCATCAATCAAGTGAGCATACAACTTCCTCAATTTTCCAATCTCTATCCATCTTGCACTGCTTGGTTTTGAACCTTTGAGTCCAATTCTCAGATACTCAAGATCCCCTTTGCGTGTAGTTCTCACCTCCCTGTCCAGAACTATGTCTTCCTGCAAATCATTGAGATATTCAGGAAACAGATCATCAATAGAATGCAACTGACTTTACTCTTCGGGATCTTCAATCAATGAAGGTTCATATAGTCTCAATTTTTCTACATTAACGACTGAATATATATTCATATAAGGTGGAAAATCAAGGCGAAAATCGTTTTCTCCAATTTTCTCAAGTATCTTGAAAGGCCCATACCTTATTATCTTCAGCTTCTTACCTTCACCTTGCATTTTGTCTTTGTTGATGTACAGCTAGAATTGGTCACCAACTTGGAAGATATGCTCAATTCGATGCTTGCCATGCCTTGCCTTGTACTTGGCCTGGCTTCTCTCCAGTTGTTCCTGCACTGCCTGGTGAATTTCTTGGATCTGTTCAATGAACTTAGTTGCCTTGTCCACATCACTATGTCCATCAACTACTATGTCTTTACTAAAGACAAAATCCAAGGGAGACTTTGGAGTAAAACCAAAACAAGTCTCAAAAGGAGATCTCTGTGTAGAAGAGTGCTTGGCACAGTTGTAAGCATGTTGCACATAACACAAATGTTCATCCCAAAGCTTGGGATGCTTGCTGCAATAGCCCCTGGGCAACTGGATCACTGTCCTATTAACCACCTCTATTTGGCCATCTGTTTGTGGATGAAATGTTGTGCTTTTCTTCAATCTTGTGTCCATCAACTCCCATAGAATTGACTAAAACTTCCCAACAAATCGGGAATCTCGATCAAATAAAATGGAAGTGGGTAACCCAAAATGAACCCATACATGCTAAAAGAACAACTTTGCTATTTGTTCAGCTGTAATCTTCTTGTCACAAGGTATTAAAATACACATTTTGTTGAACATATCCACAATAATATATAAATAATAATGACCCTTTCTAGATTCTGGCAATCCCCAACAAAGTCCATGGAAACACTTTTGCAAGGATGAGAAGGAACTGGAAGTGGAGTGTACAAGCCTAATTTTCTATTGCTAGGCTTGCTTTTAGCACGCATGGTACACCCTTTAATATATCTAGAAACTATTTCATGCATTTTGGGCCAATAACAAAACCTTTGCAGCTGTGCAACTGTTTTACTTACACCAAAATGACCTGATATTAAAGAAGTACGTGCTTCTCGGATTATGTTAACTCTTTCAGTTTGAGGAATGCATAACTTTTCCAAATGATATAAGAGTTGGTCCTTAACATGATAATCCAATTCTTTTACTTGTTTGCCATGACTTAAAGTTGCATATACATATTTAAAATCTACATCTTGAGCATATTGTTCAATGTTGCTTTCATGCAATACTGAGTTATGCTTAAGTATAGTAAATGCATTTATGATTGGTCTTGATAACATATCTGCAACTTTATTGTGTATGCATTTCTTATATCTGATGAAAAGATGAAATTGTTGTAGAAAACCCATCCACCTATAGTGTCTTGATTGCTGCAATTTAGTTTGTGAGTGTAAATATTGAAGTGGTTGATGATCTGTATGTATAATTGTTTCTTTTCCCATTAGGTAATGTTTCCACTTTTTCACACTCTGTACTAATGCATACAATTCTTTATCATATTTTGGATAATTAACTACTATAGAATTAAATATCTTAGAATGATAGCATATGGGTTTACCATGTTGCATCAACATTTCTCCCATGGCATAGTCACTGGCATCTGTTTCAGTCTCAAATGGTCGTTGAAGATCTGGCAGTGCTAGTACTGGACACTAATTTTTTCTTTCAAGGTGTCGAAGGCTTTCTGCTATTTGCCTCCCCACTGAAACACCTTGTTCAATCTTGTTAAAGCATGTAAGGGAGCTGCAATCAAGGAAAAGTTAGCAATAAACTTTCTCCAATATTGTGTTGCTCCTAGGAAACTCCTAATTTCTGTAGCAGATTTGGGTTTAGGCCAGTTCACAATGACTTCAACCTTAGAGGGATCTATCTTCAATTCACCACCCCCTACAATATGATCCAAATAATTTAAAGATGTTTTGCCAAATTCACATTTTGATAACTTCACAGAGAGATTTTATCTTTTCAAAACATCTAAAGTCTGCTTTACATGCTTCAAATTTTCTTCCCATGTTTTACTGAAAACAAGAATGTCATCTAAATATACAATTACAAAATCATCAATAAAAGGTCGGAGCACATCATTCATAACTCTCATGAAAGTGGCAAGAGCATTAGTCAAGCCAAAAGGCATAACCAACCATTCATACAGCCCTTGCTTTGTCTTGAAAGAAGTCTTCCATGCATCTTGTTCTGCAACTCTGACCTTATGATAGCTACTACGCAAGTCCAACTTGGAAAAGTAAACTGCTTCTTTCAACTGATATAATAGATCATCAATGTGAGGAACAGGATATCGATTCTTGATCGTTATTTTATTTAGTGCTCTGTAATCAATGCACATCCTCCATGAAACATATTTCTTCCTCACCAACACGATTGGAGATCCGCATGGTGATGTGCTTGGTCTTATGAACCCTTTATCGAGCAGCTCATGTACCTACTTCTTGATCTCTACATTCTCTAACGCAGATAACATGTACATTCCAATGTTAGGCAATGGAGTATCTTGCTGCAAATGAATATCATGTACTATTTCCATTTTTGGTGGTAGACCTTTAGGTTTTTGAAATAGGATATCATATTCTGAAACAATTTTTTCTAAATCATCTTTCTGTTTAGCATCACAGCCTTCAAATACAGCGGTTTTATCATGGTTCTTTTCCTTTACAACCATTAGTAAAAATTGCTTGCATGAATTTACAATTCTTTTCATCTGCCCTGAGTTTATGAGAGTGTAGTTATTTTTGACTTTATGAGCTCTTACAATGTATTCTATTCCATCTTTAGTGAGTTGATACTTATTTTCAGCTCTATAGAAAATGGCTTTTCTATCATACAAGTAAGGACTTCCTAAAAAAATACCACATATATTTAAGGGAACTATATCTAACTCAACCTCATATACAAAAGTTGACCCAATAACAAACCTAAGTTTACATTGTCTTGTCACTTGTAGCTTTGCTTTATCACATACCCAACCTAATGGATATGACTTCTTGTGAGGTGTTGTTAGTAAGCCCAACTTCTTTATGATTGTTTCAGAAATCAAGTTTACTTGTGAACCACTATCAAATAAAGTATCAATCTTTTGGTGCTTGGAAATAACTCTAACATGAAAAAGCCCATGTATTTTCCTCTCATTATCTTCATTATCAATAAATTGAGTAGAATTACTTGTAGATGCTTCATAATTTTTACCTTTTATACCTATAGCTGTGACTATTGTTTCATCACTTGAGTTTGACCCCAAGTCTTTCTGAATAGTAGCAGCAACCTTCTTCTTCTTACCACCGAACTTCTTGGGTTTTAGCTCCGGATTCAAAGACCGGAATTGTTCATCATCGTGCCCCTCCTTCTTGCAGTGAGTGCATGAAGGTTTGTCTTTCTGTACAGCGTTTTCCTTCCTATCTTTCCATTTCGGATTCTTCTTTTCCTTGTTCTTGCTTGTAGAGGGTTTTGATGATCCCCGAATCTCTGGGTTCACATTCTTACCTATAGCCTCTAGATGTGTAGCCTGGATTGATACATCATCTAGGCTAGTGGGGTTAAACATGAGAATGGTGTGCTTCAAATAGCTATGTAGACCACCTATATACTTCAGCAAAGTTTCAGGTGAGTCTAAAGAAATGCCTAGGGTTAAGGCTCTTTTTCTAAATTCCTGGGTATACCTTTGTACACTTTGGCCCTTTAATTGGAGAAGAGTTTGCCAACTCATCATTGCTTGATGCATATAAGCTAGTGGATAGATTTTTTTTTTAATGGTAGAAACAAATTCATTCCAGGTAGAAAAAAATTTACCATGCTTCTTCAAATCAACTTGTGTCTTGCCTTCCCACCACACTGGTGCAGTTCCTCCAAGGCGAAGGATAGACAACTGAATTTTTCTCCTCTCTGAATCAATGTTTTTCACCCTGCAATATACATCAATCTGTCTAATCCAGTTATCTAGCTTTTCTGCATTTAATTCTCCATCATAGATTGGCAAATCAAACTTTACATATAATTTAATTAAATATGTTTTCTTCTTTTTCTTTTCAGGGCTGGGAGATGAGGATGATGGAGGTGATGGTGGAGGAGATGATGGAGGAAGCTTTTCCCCTTTCCCTTTGCCCTCTGGGGCATCTAGAGAAGGTTCTTTTGCTCCCTTGTCTTGTTTGGAGGTTGAAGTACTTTCACCTCGACCTTTCTTAAATTCTCGATACATATCTTCCACCATGGCTCTCATGGTCATGAAACTATCCATGAATTGATATTATGATTCCAATGGGACTTGTTCTGCCATTCTCCTCCTAGGATAGACTCTTCCAATTTCTGGATTAGCCTAAACAAGTTCTCCTTCTCCTAATTTGAGCTTTGACCTAGTTAGCATTCAAAAATCCAGCACAAGCTTGTCTAACCTTAGCAAACCTAAAGCTTTGATACCACTTGATCTGAAAATGAGATCTTAGACTAATATTAAGGTATTATAGACTCATGTGCATGGATTTTTCTATATTACTTAGTGCAATGGATCAATAAGATTGTGATTAACATAGACAAGGAAGCAGTTAAAGAAACATAATAGACAAACACACATAACACAAAAAGTTTAATATGGAGTTCACCCAAAACTCTTGGGCTACGTCTCCTGGTCCAACCTTCAGTGGTGACCTCTCTATTATGTCTTCAAGAGCATAGTTTTACAAAATGCGAGTTCAATTTGAGTCTCAACGCAACATATACAAATAACAGGAGTTTGCTTGAATCCCTCAAGCCTCTCTGCGTACACAGACTCTTTCTCTCCTTCTTTGGCTCTGTTTTCTCTTCGTCTCAACATTGCTTGCTTCTGTCTCTGTCATTCTATGGCTTTTAAGCCAATCGGCACTGTCTGTTTGTTTCCTCTTTTGGGTTGTCTGGCTTCTGAACTCTATTCGCTCAGATCCCCTTTGAGCATTAAGCAATCATTACTAAACGTCTTCAGGGATGGTGGCCACCTATTCTGCAACGGAAGGGACCATCGGCGCTTCAGAAATCACTAAAATAGTCATGCTCTGTTTACACAGAGAATACACAAAAACACTGTAAAAATCTACCCAAACGCCTTTTCTGGGACCTAAAATATTATTAATTCTGCCTTCTAATCCCTTTGGATCTGTCTTCAGGTGCTATTGCAAGTGATCATGATCCTATGACTGTTATTGATTTTGGGTGGCTTACGTGCCCGAAGATTACCCGCTCGAAAAAGGTGGTTTTCTCTCTCCGGCGCCTGGCCACTTGGCGGCCACTTACCGCCTACAGCCTGCCCGAAATCCCGCTCATTCCAGAACTCAAAACACATCTCGCTATGTATAAAAACCCTTTTGGGTCCGTTATATCGCCCAATTCACATTTCCTTTGTTTTTCGTTTATTTAACGAAAAATGTGAAATACATAAAAAAAGCCCTTTTCGCGGAACTCAAAATATATTAAATTTCATCCATAATCCTATCAGGTTTGGCTATCGCAGTCGCATTTGTTATCAGCCCCACTCCTTTGCATTGCTCCGATGCGATATTGTGATATCGTAATCGCACATCGAATAGTCCCTGGGCCCTTTGGTAAGCGCTCCCCTATATATTGCCAATGCGATATTGCGGGTTAACCTGGGCCGTCGATCTGCACGCTTGATCAAAAGTCCTCGTTGACTCGCACTGATCGCGATCACAACTTCCATATGGTAGCCTCTGCTTTCCATTTTTGATTGTGATATGCCGATCAGATCTGGACCATTGATAGGCCAGATCCAACAGCTCCTGTGCATCATCGTTCAAGCATCCGATAAACTTTGTTTTTCATTGTTTCTTCATGTTTTTCAGGCCCAATAATGTAATCCACCATTTTTATAAGTTCATATTTTTGCGATAGTTTTTTATTTTTGAAGACTTAGAGGGTTTTTAGGATCCATTTTGGATCACACTATAGGCATGATATGTAACTTTTCCCCAATATTTAATAAAGTTTAATCATTTTAGTGCGAATATTTTGTGTGGGATGGGTATGTGTGAAAGAAATGTGTGGAGGGGGAATATGTGCAATTATGCAAAACTAAGAATGTGTGGGGAGGAACACATCCTTCCACACAACACTTGTTTAGCACAAGCAGGAAGCATGAACTCTTTCTAATGCAATGCATAAAAAAGTCCCCCTTAATTTTGAACCAAAACTTCAAATAATTTAACAAATCAAAATTACAAATTCCAATTCAAGATTTGAAAAATCAAACTTCGAAACCAAGATTTAAAAAATCAAAATTTCCATTCTTAACCAAGATTTTAAAAATCAAAATTCCAAATTCTGAACCAAGATTACAAAAATTGTAAGAGAAATATAAAGTACTGCCATTATTGTTGCTTCAATCTATAGTGAAGTTTATTGAACTTGTACCATCTCTTATAATAGATGGATGTGGTACCACTTTGTTGTCATCGACTCTACTTGCGATTTCAATTTCTTGAAAAGAGAGATGTGAGGCAGATAATCTAAGGCATGAGTTGTCCAATTCCTTTAGTAGTTTTTCTCGAAATAGAAGGAACCATACATATGAACGGAAAAAACAACAATTTTTTCAATGCCATTGGAATTTTCAGGCTCAATATGTCATCAATGCAAGCTGTAACATCAGTTGTATATAACATTCATTCACATGATTAATATAAATTGAAATTTTTTAATTTTAATATTCAAAATTATTTAGGAGGGTTTACGCTACATGCAATACTTATTCACATATAAAAATAACATGCAATGGAGAGAACCTATTACTTAAATGTAATGATTATATCTATAAACACCAACTTCATCTAACATTAATTCAAATCATTAATATATATTGGAATATTTTTATGCTCAAAATTATTCATCAAAAACTAAACTAAATGTAACACTTGCTTTTGCATACAATAAGCTAAATGAAACGCTTGAATGTGCTGAAGGAAAATGTGTAGAAGGGAATGTGTGAGGAGAAAATATGTAAGCTTCTTTCCACTCACATAAAATTTAACTAAGTAAAATAGATAAGAAAGTGCAATATATTTGCTAGCGTTTTACTCAACATGGTCAAATTAGAAGAAGAATACTGATTTAACCTTCCCTCCGCACATTTTTCTCCTACACAACATTTTACCTTCCACATGTTCCCCTTCCCCACATATTCCTACTTTTATACATGTGCACAAATTCCCTACCTCCACAGATATTCCTGTCTCTGCTCACTTCTTATAAGTTTGGTAGGATAATTTTTTCTCTTTATTAAGCTTTTTTAGAATTTATATAATTAATATATGATAAAATATTTTTTAATGATTATTTTAAAAAATTATCATAATTTAAATTTTAATTGATATTAAGAATATATGCTTGCTTCATAGCTACGACATTGTTTAATGCAATTCTAGTTGTGTCTTACTCATTCTGAGTACAAATCTCAACTAGTGATAATGTTCACCAAACTTAATATCTTGTGTCATTCATTCACATAAAATAAAATAAGACAATTTTACCAATGTTTAGTGAGTGGAGCTATGGTAATTCATAATCTACTAAACCATGGTAATTCCAACAAATAAAAAAAAAAACAACACTCATTTTAATTAAGATAAATAATTATAAGAGAGAAATTTCTAGAATTTACATCACTTTATGGAGACATGATTCTCACTTCTACGCACTATGCCAATTTCTATAAAAGAACTAACATCGTCTCATAGATTAGTGGTTGAAAATAAATTTATTTTATGACAATATATTACAATCATGACAATATAACATAAACATAATTCTAAGGCAAGCTAGTTGGTTTCCAACTATTTCACTTGTTCATATATACAATGGTATAATAATATTTGAAATATGTGTTTTACTAATTTATTTAATGTATGTGACATGTATGGATGTATCCTATTAATTGAACATGGTATTGGAGATTTTATGAAGACTCGATATTGTAGCTAATCAAGGTCTTGAAGCTACATCATTACATACAAGAAAGGACTTGTGAGTTCTTTTGTTTCTAAGAATTTATGGGCCAAAATAATTTCTTAGGTACATTTAGATACCATTTTCAAGTGAAAACCATTTTTCTTTCATCCTAAAAGGTTTTTGTTTTCCTTGGATGTGATAATATATATTTGCAATCTATGTAAACACTTTTTCATACACCCTTTAGGATATTTGCAAATGAAAAACATAGAGAAAGATGTTCTCTAATGTATGATCTCATCAAGCCAAAAACAAATAAATGGAGGTACATTTTATAATTAGAATATTACTAAAATTTAATCTTAATCATTTAAAAATTGGTTTTTTCATAGTGATTTCTATGGTTCTCTTCCTTCTACTTCTTTCTCTAGGTTCAATTACTTCTTAGCCTTCATTGGTGTATAGTTAAATGAATTTGGGCTTGTTTAAACTTAAGAGTGGAATTTGTTGAAATTTTTTTGGTCTACAAGGCCCTCATAGCAAACCAATTTGGACATAAAATTTTGGAGGTTAGGAATATATAATGGAGTTGAATATGTTAGCAACAAATTTACATGTTACTTTAATACATAAGGAATTTGGATCTCACATACTGTTCTATAAACACCCCAACAAAATGGTATCATTGAGAGAGATTTCTAAAATGAAAAAAAATAATTAAAAATTTATGATCCAATCTAAGGGATCAAGAGTTCATATTTGGGTGGAAGCCATTAATTGTGTCAATTAGTTAATCATACTACCACAAAGGATTTAAAAAATATAAAACTAGAAGATGCATGGATTAATATTAAACTTTATTTAAGTCACTTTTGTGTGTTTGGTAGTTAAGCACAGTCTTATATTCTTGATGACAAGAGGAAAGGTTCGTTATAGTATAAGAGTGACAAGTGTATTTTTTTTTGATACACTAAAGATGTAAAATGTTATATAATTCTTTGTTCTCATTCAGTATAAATTATTATTTGGATAAATTCCAAGTTTGGTGAAGGTATTTCATCCTATTTTCCTAATTTAGTGTTTGTTTCATTGTTGTCCTATGATTAATCTTTAATGCATGTGCAATCTTATTCTACCCCTAATAATTTTTCTAGTGCCCCTATTCTAGTTTCTTCATCAGATGATGATAGGGAGCATGGAAATTAAACTCCATCTAGACACCTCTCTCTGGTGGACTCCATTGAACATGAACATAAACCAACACCATTGATTCCTATATGGTTACATAAAACATGAGGGGAAGTTGGTGATATTTTACCAATCCTTTGGATTAGCATTAGACATGTTCATAGTTTTAGTGAATTTTTTTAGCTCAAGTTTCATGGAGTAACGATCTAAAAAAATTGTAGAAGTCTATGTCATCCATATTGAGATACATAATGAAAGAATAATATCATTCCTTGATGACAAATGATCTTAGGGTCTTGTTCCTCCTCTAAAAGCAAGAAAAATTTTCGAATTTTTAATGGGTCTATAGGACAACATATGTAGTGAATGGAAGTGTTGAAAGACATAAGTATTGGTTAGTTTCAAAAGGATTTTTCTACTAAAAGGAATTCACTATACTAAAACCTTTTTTCCTATTAAAAAATTAAATTCCATCTACTTTATTATATCCCTTACAACTTCATATAAACTAAGGAGTTCCATCAAATGGATGTTAAATCCACCTTCTTACATGGGGATATGCAAGAATAAATTTATATGGGACAACCTCCTAGCTATAATTAGAATGAACCAAATAGTTTTTATCACCTTAAGTAATATATCTATGGAATTATGTAAGCTCCTTGAGATTGGTATGCTAGAATAACTTTCTTATTGACATTGGATTCCATAAATGTCATTATAACCATAATGTTTATAGAAAGAAAGTGGATGGCCATCTTGTGCTTATTTTTCTCTATGTTGATGACCATATCCTCACTATAGTGACCCCAATTTTTTACTCCATGTGAAATCTAGTTTTAAGAAGAAATATGATATAGCAAAAATAGGAAATTTCCATTATTTCTTGACCCCCAAGTCTTCAAATGAAGTAATTCATTTCGCCTTCCCAAGGTAAGTATCCATGCTAATTTATTTGTGACTTTAATATGGAATATTACAAACCAACCCGATCTCCCTTCTAGTCTAGAGTCAAACTTGTTACCAATTGTACCACACCCAAAGTAGATGTTGTTGTTCCCTATTAGTTAGTTCGTAACTCTTTGTATTTGATTCATACAGTCTTTCTCTTTCCATTGTTGTTGGTCATGTTTCCCAATATATGTAATCATCTCATCAGAGTTATTAGAACATAGGAAATATGATAAGATCCAATATATTTGTTGTTTAGTTTATGAGATACATTAAAATTAATGGTGGAATCCATTACTAGTCAATTTTACCAATACTTATTGGGTTGGTTACCATAATTATTACAAGTATATTATATGCTATGTTTTCAATCTTGATTCTAGAGTTGTCACTTGGGCTTATAAAATGAAACATGCCCTTATTCTTTCTTCAATAAAAGTAGAGTATATGACCATAGTTAATAGAAGTAAAGAATCTATTTGGATTTGAATTTATCCTTTCAAAGTTCAAACTCCAACTTCCATAGTTAGTATAAGTCAAGAATCCCTTTTGTTTTGAAGTAGATTCTTTCATGGTTTAAACTTAAACTATAACTTCTTTATATCCTTTAGTGCAATAACCAAGGTGTCCTTTAGCTTGAAAAAGATCTAGTTCAACATCATCTGATCAAACACATTGAGGTGCACTTATTTTTCATTAGAAAAATTCTTTAGGATCACATTCTTAAAGTGCTCTATTATAGAATAGATGATTGAATTGTAGACATTTTCACAAGGATATTTAGAGAAGCCAGGATTTCAGAGATTTGATCTATGTTAGGAGTTTAATAAGTTGGTATTAAGAGGGGGATAGGATATATTATATTCTTCCTTTAACACCTAATCTGTGATTTTTAAAATCCTTTAATCATATCCCAAGTTAGTGTTAAGGGGGATATTAGGATATCTAGACACTAATAAGTTAGTTAAGTTCCACTTAGTCTAATGTGTCTTTACATAAGTTGTGTTTATGTGATGTTATTTTGTAATTATACAATCTTGTGGTTATGATTATTTTCTAGAAATAAAGTGATTTAATGGTTCATCTTCTCCTTAATACTAACGACACTTAATCCATGACTTAACACACAATTGGTTTGTGATATCTATTTAAAGAGCATGTGAACTTATTTGTTGATGATAATTGTTAATAAATACTCCTATAAACTTGTTTTCTTTTGAATTAATATATTTCCTCATATGGTTGCATTGGTTGAGGCAATGGAATTTTTCCCTCTTTAAGTGTTTTGGCCATGCATACATCAGTTTAATGATATTTGACTAACTCATGTGAGTGCTTTCTTTAAGGATTTGATCCTTTATTAATATGGATTTTACCATTATATTATTTTTCATGCATCTTGATGCTTTTATAGTGGAAAAAGTGGAGTAATTAGCTCACAAGATAATTTTCACATGCTAGTCCCATTTGGCGAGTTAGGGTCTGAAACCTTTTGGAATCACTATGAGGCACCAACTAGTATTTTTTTTTGTTGGAGGGGGGGGGGCGTTGGTGCGGGGGCGCTGGGAGGTTAAATATTTTTAATTTCCATAGCCCCTAAGCTATTCTATGTACAAATACCTTTCCAATGGCATAATAATTTCATCAATCAAAGTCTGTATGCAAAGGTTATGCCACCTAGAAGTTTAGCTTCCTGTTTTGACCACCATGATTCAAGAGGATGCCATGTCAACGCCCATTATTCAGTGATTATTCATGGAAAAATAGATATCAACATGTTCATGATGAAGAAGACTCTATAAAATTTCATATTATAACTCTAGTTAAGAGTTGAAGGAGTGAAACTTAACCACTAGCAGGATATTGAGTTGTGTTATAACCAAGGCCACTAGGAGGTTCCATTCTATGAGTGTTTTTTTTCTCATATATGATTAGAGTAGCTGATATTGGATAGAGAGGGTTTGCAAATTGTAGCATACCATGGGCCACAAGTCTCACTCCTTTAAACTTGCATCCATTTCCATTCAAAGAAATAGGGAGTATAGTAGCCTTACCTGTCAAGTGGGTTTTCTCCCAAACGAGTTTCCCAAGTCATATTTTTTTTATTATTGTTTGTGAGTGGTTGTTTATTTGTTCTCTATTTTCTACATCATTTTTACAAATCTAGAAATCTAAAGAGACATTAACCCTCATAGTGTAGATTTCAAATTTTTACATACATTTTACTAGATTTTTTGTTATGAATTGTCCAATGGATTATCCATAGTGATTTATAAATCATTTATAAATATATTTTATTTATAAAATATGTTTAACACATATTATACTATATAAAAACCATGCTAGTTAAAAGGGGACAATTCTATTAAGCACCACAAATGTGAGTGATAATCGCAGATAGTAGGCTTAGAGAACGTGATGGAAGGAATATATATATCTAACAACCATATAATGCTAAGGGCAAAACCATAATGTTAAGTTGAGTCTTAATCTATATATATGTTTAACAGTGTGTTGTAACTTATTTTTACCCCTGTAATATTTTCTATACTTTTCCTTCATTTTCAAAATATAAAATAGAGAAAAAGAAAAAATAAGAAAAATAAATGAAAAGAAAAGAGAATAGAAAAATGAAAAGAAAAAGAAATATGTGAAAGGGGAATAATAAAATATAATAATCATAATAAAAATTTCACCCTTTAGAAAGAGTGCACATTTAAATGTTGCTCACTGTAGTTTGTTACATTTAATGTTTTTTAAATAAATTGTTGATTTGTAAAAAGGTGATGTGACCGCCACCCCAAATGGTTAACAAGCGCGTTTTGTTCAACGACTAAGATTTGACACATTGAGATCAACGATCCCAGGAAAATAGCAGGACCCCCTTTTAGTGTCAGTCATTGCAGCTTTCCTCCAGTGATCAAACATGCTCTTACAAAGTGATTTTAAGGTGTCCAGGTCAAATTTTGTCATTTTAGTGAGTCTTCAAGCAAAATTTGGTCACTAGGCATTAGGTCTAGGGTTTGCTTTTACTCCTTTCAAAGCTGTCCAAATGTTGGTCCATGTCACCGTCCAGCTAAGTGTACCATCATTTATAGGGTTTTCGTTATCATGTCAAGTTCCACTGGGTCATTTTACACCTTGTTCATGCCTTAGTTGTGCCTAGGTAAGGTTCATTTCCCTCTCCTAGGGTTTTGAAGGTAATTTCTCTTAGATGGTAAAATCATGAGCAAAACTTGTCTCCTGATGTTCATACAACTTCTCCTATCCTTAGTGTCCCTATTAAACACTTCCCATCACTGAGATCCCCCGAATTCCTCATTTTTCCACAAACCCTAGTTTTTTGCTACAACTTGGCAATTTTCTAGGCTAGACCTGTGTTTTTCCCTTTTGGACCCCTTCCCCTCACTCAATCTTTGAAATTACACTTTCCCATACTTCCTAGCATCCCTCCCTACTTCCCAAAATTTTCTCAAGAATTTAGAAGCCCCTTATCTCCTTCATTTCGCTTCATTTCAACAAATCCCATGTTCCACACATCGGGATAGGTTTTACTCAAATGATGTTTCTGAGCAAGAAAAGATGAATTTTGGAAAACTGAGAGAGTTTTTTGTCCAAAATAGGCCAAGGAAGCAAAAACTCCTTCATGTTTTACACAGGTGTCATGGTTTTAGAGAAGTGTCAAAAATACAGTTGCCTCGGGAGAATTGATGCACCTCTGAAGTGACCTTGGGAAAATCAAGTTTTCTCATAGATTTTTTTGCCAAATGACTTTCTTGATAAGTCAAATGATAACTAGACACAACGAGCTTTCCGATGAGCTATCATGAGCTCAATTTGGAGTTGAGGAAGATATTCAAAAGTTGACTGCAACATCACTCTGCCTTTTGGCAACCTCATTTGGAACATTTTGACTAGTCTTGGGAGATTTGATTTTTGACATGGCAAATGAACTCCAAATTAAAAAATTCTAGTTGGGTAGGAAATTAAACTCAAAGAAATTTCCAAAGAGCTATCCTGTGCCCAATTTGGACACCGGGAATGCCTCCAAAAGTCTCCTGTAAAAAGTGTTACACATAGGGCAGGTGGCGCGGTGCACATAATTGGCACGACGCATTGGGCTCAAATTTCCAGTGTAAAAATACACTGGCGCGGCGCATAGAGAAGGCACGGTATGTTGGGCTTGAGGTGCGGCGCATAGAGCTTCCAAGCCCAATTTTCTCAAAACTTCATCAAATCGCCCAAATCGCACGGATTTGCCTTGTGACAAGTAGGTAGAGCCTCCATCATTGTGTTTTATCCAAGTTTGTGCTTATATCATGGTGGTTGAAGAATGGTAATTGTTTTAAACACAAAATCAAACCCTACCATTTGACATTCTAAGATACTTGCTGCCTAGGGTTTGAATAACCATTTTTCTACCAAATCTATCATTCCTCAATCACTCCCCACTCCATTTTCCCTTGATTTCCCTATTCCCCAAATTCACTAATCCCCTCTCCCCATTCCCAAAGCCACAAACTCAAACTCCCGAACCCTAGTCCCATACTAAAAAATCCCAAACTACTCCCTAACCCTTGTTCCCTTGATTAAACCCTACCCCCAGCAGTCCCTAAATCCCTCATTATTTGTTCTTCCCCCTATAGTTGTATCACTCTTCCCCTTGGTGGAAAAAGTCAAAACACACCATGAAGACAGTTCAACACATCACAGCTCACCTATTTCTCATCAAAGCAGCTCCAGAACAATTCATTCACTAGCAGTGATGGCATCTAATCCGTCATATGAGTATGAAGAGGAGAGACACAGTGACTCACCAACAAAGGTACATGCACCCAGGAGGCCTCATAGAGGTGGCAAACATATTCGAGAATCGCCAAGCTGCCCAAAGGAGGAGGGTGGAGCTCACTTCACTTGAGAAAGAGATCAATGCCGATTGGGAATCTTGGCTTGAGAGAGCCAACATCCACTTAGAGAGATTGTTGGAGAAGGCCAACAAGGAGAAAAACATATTGAGGAACATGGCATATCATGACTTGGTGAGAAACAAAGTTTGCAAGGCGAGAATTAGGAGCTTAAAGGCAAAATTGAAGAGAGCATCAAAGAGGCAAAAAGAGCATGAAGAACTTTAGATCTTGCCTGAGGCTTCCTTGGCCCATCAAAGAACTTGATAGAGAAGACTCAGCCCAAATTTCAAGAAATTTGGAGCAATTTTTGCATTTTTGTAAATTTTTGGCACAAAAAACAGAGTTTTCCTCCATATGAGCCACGTCACGTGGTGCTCTCTTTTGCTAGAGCGCTCCAAATCACAAAAACTTTGCATTTCTAGATTTTTCATGAAAATTTATGCTTGCCTACCTATGGCCAAGAAATTTGGGCAAGTTTTGAGCCCTCAAAAGTTCAAAAAACACTCAAAAAATGACCTCACTGCCCCTATTTTGACACACAGGAAGCAGTGTTGGGAGAACTCACTTTTGGAGGGGCCAATGGAGGCCAAATTGAAAAATTCCACTTGAGTTGGAAAGTAGACAGGTAGAAATTTCCAAAAAGCACACTTGGAGTTCATTTGGACATCGGGAAGGCATCCAAAAGTGGGTCCAAACAGGCGCTACGCATAGAGGAAAAATTTCTAGTTTGACCAATTTTTGCTATGTTTTTCACCCAGTTTCGCCTAGTTTGACTTTTTCACTTTCCTAATGGAAAATTTATGATGTAATTTGATGAAAATTGATGGATTATGATGTAAATATGTTTGATTTTCACTTGTAGAGGTAGATTCATCAGTTTAGAGGTTGTTTCAAAGTGAATGAATCAGTTCCCTTGTTTTTAGAGGCATGATGTTATCTTGCCTAGTTTCTAGTTCTCAGTTTAGAATCAGTTGGATAAGCTCCTAAACTCATGAGCTCGACCCCTAGAGGCAAGGATGAGCTATTTTTGTCTATATTATGTTGTTTTTCAGTCATTAGCATGGTTGGATACTTGGGATTGCTTGGCACTTCATTGTACATTTCATTTCTGCAATTTTGGCAAAGGAAAGACCAGGGTTTTGCAGCACTTGTTGGGATCCATGTGGCTCTGTGTTTTGATGGTGTTTTTCTCTAAGTAATTGTAAGTTTACTGATGTTTATGTGTATCATTTTCCCTTCTCTTTTCTTCTGAAATTAAACAAATGAGTGATTGAGGTAGAATTCATTGGACTGTTGTGCTCTGCCTTGAAATTTTGTTTAATTTTACATGTTTTCATCTGTTTGAGGAGGACTCTTGAGACATTCTTGCCCTCCTTAGCCCCTCACCGGTCTGATCCATCCATTCATTCAATCCAAAGCATCAAAACGATTGCCTTCCTTGCCCCAATCAGAACTCTGCAAAAACTAGGCCTCATCCCCGGACCCAAATTTGCCTTTCCCTTTTTCCAACACAAAACCCTCAAAAACTCAAAACAAATCCTTGCACTTCATACCTAGCCTAAGATTAGTTGTTAAATCAGTCATCTCAAGCCCCATTGATTATCTTTCGCTGAGATTGACCCGGAGAGAGCCCTATCCTGTCCTCGTAGGGCTAGCTACGAGGCTAAGCGTGGTTTGATGTGGACCTAGAACCTTGCCTTGTCACCCTAAGGCAAATCTAGGCTCTATCATAGTGGCAACTCCACTGGGGAAGAAAGTTTATTTTCATTGTTTGGCTTTGTAGACTACAGACGGAGCCTGAAGGTTAGCCAGGTAGCCTTTGAAACGCTTTTGCTTTGCATTAGTGCAAATAGATAAAAGCTGCTTCAGTCAATCTCTGGTCTAGTTTATAACTGAAACATCTGATCTAAACGATCACCCCAGTACATGTATCAAGTTCAAATCTGATGGTTGATGGTGGACAATGATCAGACATAAGAAGGCTGAAATCATTCACTTGGTGACTCCTGTAAATACTGCACTGGAGGACTAACTCTTTCATTGAGAAAATGGAAGGATCTTACACAAAGTTCGGGTATCCAAAGTGGAATGGTATTCAGGATCTAGTCCACTTTCTTGTAAATTACTTCTTTGCTGTTCTTGAGGCTGTCCTGAAAGTTTTTCAAAATTTGTTGTATGATGAAGGTGATCAAAATATTCAATCGGCCTATTCAAAAAGTGTAAATACTCAGTTTCCCTTTGATCCTGGCCTCCTTAGTTTTCCCACATCTCATGATGACTCTCTTCAGCTTGATGAGCCTAAAGAAAACAAACCTGATCCTGTAGCTCTTGTATATACTCCTACACCTTTTATAGTCCCGGATAGGTATAAATCTCTTGTTTTACCTTCTGTTCTTCATGCTTTCCCCAAAAACTATGATCTATACTTGCCGAGGTTTGATGGTGAAAGTAAGAATATCAACGTTGAGCAACATGTGTAGAATTTTGATTCTTTCCTAGACCTTTTTGAGGTTGATGAAGAAGATGTCAGTATTAGGCGTTTTGCTTTTTCTTTGCAAGGCAAAGTTAAGAGTTGGTTCAAAACCCTGCCTGATGCGAGCATCTCAGATTTCTGGCAGTTCGTCAAAGTTTTTCTCGACAAGTGGATGACTGGACAAAACCTTTTCCTTATTTTAGAAGAGTATAACCAGCTGAAAAGACTGCCAGGGGAGACAGTACAATAGTTTTCAGCCAGATTTAACCAAGTTTATTATTCAATGCCGGTTAATATAAGGCCTCCTCCTAGATCTACTCTCTTGCACTATCCGGGTGCCTTTGATCCGGAAATGGAGTTTCAGCTGAGAGAAAGGAACCTTGCAACACTTGAAGAGATGCAGAACAGTGCAGTAGATGTAGAAGCTCATTTGCTGATCTGGAGGGCAAAGCTGAAGGAAGAAGAGATGCAAAATATAGATCCGGAGGAATCGACATCTCTAGAAGTAAAGCTTGACATTTTGGTAAGTGTAGTGGAAGAGATGATGCAAAAGATCACTACAAGGAATGATTATGATCTTCAAGCCCATAGCTCTCTGATTGAAGAAGAACAAGTTTCTGCTCCAAAACATCTTCTTTCTTATCCTAATTGTCATAGATCTGATAATGATTGTTTTATAGATCATATTAGAGAAGAGAAATTTGTTGATATGATATATATGCTTGATGATGTGTTGTATACTAATGATTTGCCTCAGTTTGATCAGTATGATGATGATTATGTCCTCCAAACAAAAGCTAATGTTGCAGACAAATCAGCAGCTAGTTTGTGGGAGGAGGAAGTTTGTTTTCAGCAGCTCGAATATAGTGATCAAATGATACATATCAGCTATGACAATGACAAGGAAAGTGCAAAAAATTTTGAAGTAAGTGAAGGATCTTTGCCTTTTTGTTTTGATTCATTTCAGTTCATCAGAGACAATTTTCATGCAATCAAAAATCAACTGTCAACAAGTATTGATCTGGACCATCTTGAAGGCAATAAAAACCTTGTTCAAGACTTCTCATATTCAGATTTCCAGCCCCCAAATGCCATTGATTGTCAAGTTGCACATGAAGACATGGAAGCTGGCACATATGATCAAACGATACAGGATGATTCCCTACCTTTCTGTTTTGAATCATTTCAGTTTTTGAAGGGTAAATTGCACAATAAATCTTCGAAAGAGCAGCCTGTAGGAAATCAACAATCTCTCAGCTTTAATGTTGAGGATGAAGGTCAAATTACAGATGAAGGTGTGGCAGTCGAAATATATGATTTAATGATGCAATACGATTCCTTACCCTTTTATTTCGAAGCATTTCAGTTTATAAGGCAGAATCTACGTAATATCTCTAAAGAAAAAGATGAACAGCTAGTAGGATGTCAGACAATTTTAATGGATACATCGCAGCGGTCTTCTCAAATTTTTGATAATCCTATTGCTCGTGTGTTAGATGATGTTTGCTGTAAAATTTCTTCCCCATCGGCTAACCATGTGACAGAAGAGAATGTTGATAATAATCTGATTCAAAGGTCACCTTCATTGTCTTGTTTAACAGATTTTTCATTACAAAGCTCAGATTAAAGTTTGCAGTCATATGAGGAGATCGATAAAGGATATTTTTGTTCTGTTTGGAAACAACAACAGAGTTTGGTTATTCATGAAATTCAAGATCCTTTTAACAGCTTGCTACAATCATTAGAGAAAGACAGTGCAAATGTGAGGAAAAGTTTAGTATCCAGCTATGAAGATTACTCGGACCAGAGCAGTAATGTGTTAATGGAAATCAATAGTGATGCTTATGAAGATCCTTTCGTAGTATTCTTAAAGTCATCCAGTCAATTCATGCTTTGCAAGTTTATCAGCAGTCAACTTGAGTCCAAGTTTTCATGGGAGTTGCCTTTCGATTCTTCCCTTTTCATGTGCATCAGAAAGCATTTGGGAAGAAATCAAATATCAGCCATGATGCTTACATGGTTGCATTGGTTGTTCCATTTCACTTGATCGGGTGGTGAAAAGAACGGTTAGAGTAGGTTTTGATGAATAAGCTCTACTTTGAGCATCATTTCTCGTTTTTCGGTTGTGTTTAAGTATCCAGTCAGTTTTTAGTTGAGTGAGCGTCAGTTTATGTTGTCAAGTCATCAGTTTTCAATCACACATTTCAGCTTGAGTTTTTGACTCCATTGCCCAATGGATGAAGGCACTGTCTGCTCTCCCAAAGATCTACCATTCTTGGCACCTCTGAGAAGCTACCATCCCCATTGGATCCAATGTTAGTGTCAGTCTTTGCAGCTTTCCTCCAGTGATCAAACATGCTCTTACAAAGTGATTTTAAGGTGTCAAGGTCAAATTTTGTCATTTCAGTGAGTCTTCAAGCAAAATTTGGTCACTAGGCATTAGGTCTAGGGTTTGCTTTTACTCCTTTCAAAGTTTTCCAAATGTTGGTCCATGTCACCGTTCAAATGAGTGTACCATCATTCAGAGGGTTGTCATTATCATTTCAAGTTCCACTGGGTCATTTTACACCTTGTTCATGCTTTAGTTGTGCCTAGGTAAGGTTCATTTCCCTCTCCTAGGGTTTTGAAGGTAATTTATCTTAGATGGTCAAATCATCAGCAAAACTTGTATCCTGATGTTCATACACCTTCCCCTATCCTTAATGTACCCTATTAAACACTTCCCATCACTGAGATCCCCCGAATTCCTCATTTTTCCACAAACCCTAGTTTCTTGCTACAACTTGGCAATTTTCTAGGCTAGACCTGTGTTTTTCCCTTTTGTACCCCTTCCCCTCACTCAATCTTTGAAATTTCACTTTCCCATACTTCCTAGTATCCCTCCCTACTTCCCAAAATTTTCTCAAGAATTTAGAAGCCCCTTATCTCCTTCATTTTGCTTCATTTCAACAAATCCCCTATTCCACACATCGGGATAGGTTTTACTCAAATGATGTTTCTGAGCAAGAAAAGATGAAATTTGGAAAACTGAGAGATGTTTTTTTCCACAATAGGTCAAGGAAGAAAAAATTCCTTCACTCTTTACACAGGTGTCGTGGTTTTATAGAAATGTCAAAAATACAGTTGCCTTGGGAGAATTGATGCACCTTTGAAGTGACCTTGGGAAAATCAAGTTTTCTTCTAGCTTGGTTGGCCAAATGACTTGATTGATAAGTCAAATGATAACTATACACAAATAAATTTCTAATGAACTATCATGAGCTCAATTTGGAGTTGACTAAGACCTTCCAAAGTTGACTGCAACAGAACTCTTCCTTTAGGAAGCCTCATTTGGCACATTTTGACCAGTCTTGCGAGATTTGATTTTTGACATAGCAAATGAACTCAAAATTGAAAAATTATAGTTGGGTTAGAAAGTATACTAAAATTCCTTTCCAACGAGCTATCCTACGCCCAATTTGGAAACCAGGAAGGCCTCCAAAAGTTTCCTGCAAAAAGCGCTACGCATAGGGCAGGTGGCGTGGCACACATAACTAGCACGACGCATTGGGCTCAAATTTCCAGTGTAAAAATACACTGGTGTGGCGCATAGAGAAGGCATGGTGCGTTGGGCTTGAGGTGCGGTGCATAGATCTTCCAAGCTTGATTTTTTCAAAACTTCATCAAATCGCCCAAATTGCACGGATTTGCCTTGTGACAAGTAGGTAGAGCCTCCTTCATTGTGTTTTATCCAAGTTTGTGCTTATATCATGGTGGTTGAAGAATGGTAATTGTTCTAAACATAAAATAAAACCCTACCATTTGACATTCTAAGATACTTGCTGCCTAGGGTTTGAATAACCATTTTTCTACCAAATCTATCATTCTTCAATCACTCCCCACTCCATTTTCCCTTGATTTCCCTATTCCCCAAATTCACTAATCCCCTCTCCCCATTCCCAAAGCCACAAACTCAAACTACCGAACCCTAGTCCCATACTAAAAACTCCCAAACTAATCCCTAACCCCTGTTCCCTTGATTAAACCCTACCCCCAGTAGTCCCTAAATCCCTCATTATTTTTTCTTCCCCCTATAGTTGTATCACTCTTCCCCTTGGTGGCAAAAATCAAAATACACCATCAAGACAGTTCAACACATCACAGCTCACCTATTTCTCATCAAAACAGCTCCAAAACAGTTCATTCACTAGCAGTGATGGCACCTGATCCTTCATATGAGTATGAAGAGGAGAGACACAGTGACTCACCAATAGAGGTAGATGCACCTAGGAGGCCTCATAGAGGTGGCAAACATATTCGATAATCGCCAAGCTGCCCAAAGGAGGAGGGTGGAGCTCACTTCACTTGAGCAAGACATCAATGCTGATCAGGAATCTTGGCTTGAGAGAGCCAACATCCACTTAGAGAGATTGTTGGAGAAGGCCAACAAGGAGAAAAACATATTGAGGAACATGGCATATCATGACTTGGCGAGAAACAAATTTTGCAAGGCGAGAATCAGGAGCTTAAATGCAAAATTGAAAAGAGAATCAAAGAGGAATAAAGAGCATGAAGAACTTCAGATCTTGGCTGAGGCTTCCTTGGCCCATCAAAGAAATTGATAGAGAAGACTCGGCCTGAATTTCAAGAAATTTGGAGCAATTTTTGCATTTTTGTAAATTTTTGGCACAAAAAACAGAGTTTTCCTCCCTATGCGCTGCGCCACGTGGGGCTCGCTTTTTCTAGAGGGCTCCAAATCACAAAAATTTTGCATTTCTAGATTTTTCATGAAAATTTATGCTTTCCTACCTATGGCCAAGAAATTTGGGCAAGTTTTGAGCCCTCAAAAGTTCAAAAAACACTCAAAAAATGACCTCACTACCCCTATTTTGACACACAGGAAGTAGTGTTGGGAGGACTGACTTTTGGAGGGACAAATGGAGGAAAAATTGAAAAATTCCACTTGGGTTGGAAAGTAGACAGGTATACCTTTCTAAAAAGCACACCTGGAGCTCATTTGGACATCGGGAAGGCCTCCAAAAGTGGGTCCAAACAGGTGCTATGCATAGAGAATCAGGCGCTACGCATAGAGGAAAAATTGCCAGTTTGACCAAGTTTTGCTTTGTTTTTCGCCCAGTTTCGCCTAGTTTGACTTTTTCACTTTCCTAATGGAAAATTTATGATGTAATTTGATGAAAATTGATGGATTATGATGTAAATATGTTTGATTTTCACTTGTAGAGGTAGATTCATCAGTTTAGAGGTTGTTTCAAACTGAATGAATCAGTTCCCTTGTTTTTAGAGGCATGCTGTTATCTTGCCTAGTTTCTAGTTCTCAGTTTAGAATCAGTTAGATTAGCTCCTAAATTCATGATCTCGACCCATAGAGGCAAGGATGAGCTATGTTTTTCTATATTATGTTGTTTTGTCAGTCATTAGCATGGTTGGATACTTGGGATTGCTTGGAACTTCATTGTACATTTCATTTATGCAATTTTGGCAAAGGAAAGACCAGGGTTTTGCAGCACTTGTTGGGATCCATGTGGCTCTGTGTTTTGATGGTGTTTCTCTCTAATTAATTGTAAGTTTACTGATGTTTATGTGTATCATTTTCCCTTCTCTTTTCTTCTGAAATTAAACAAATGAGTGATTGAGGTAGAATTCATTGGACTACTGTGCTCTATCTTGAAATTTTGTTTAATTTTACATGTTTTCATCTATTTGAGGAGGACTCTTGAGACATTCTTTCCCTCCTTAACCCCTCACCGGTCTGATCCATCCATTCATTCAATCTAAAGCATCAAAACAATTGCCTTCCTTGCCCCAATCAGAACTCTGCAAAAACTAGGCCTCATCCCCGGACCCAAATTTTCCTTTCCCTTTTTCCAACACAAAACCCTCAAAAACTCAAAACAAATCCTTGCACTTCATACCTAGCCTAAGATCAGTTGTTAAATCAGTCATCTCAAGCCCCATTGATTATCTTTCGCTGAGATTGACCCGGAGAGAGCCCTCTCATGTCCTCGTAGGGTTAGCTATGAGGCTGAGCGTGGTTTGATGTGGACCTAGAACCTTGCCTTGTCAGCCTGAGGCAAATCTAGCCTCTAACATCCCCCACATTCTCGAACAATAATGGAGGAGGGGGGGGTCCTCAAAGCTGATTCTTTAAAATCTACCTTGCCTACGTGGCAAGCGCCCAACAATTGCGGCCCCCCTCCGCTCAATACCACTTACCATCTCCCACCCCCAAAACCACTCACCCACATTTTTGTATGTCCCGCCATTCTTACCTCCGCTAGTTTTACCATCCACGAGTGTTCTGCTACATATAGCCATTGTTATACCTCTTGCCAAAACTAGCAAATGATCGTTTCCCATTCTTATCTCCCACCAACATTCTTTATCATTTAATCCTCCGCTCCAGTAAGGGTCAAGTTAACTAAAAAATGTTATTCGCTCCTAATAAAACACTGTTATATTTTTCAAATTGACCATTTTCCAATTCTTCTTGTCACTGTAATTTTCAAAACAATACTGCAAGAAAATCCCCAGTAGACAACGATCGCCAATCATCATCATTTCTGGGTAACTCTCTCAATTTCCTTAGTAATTTTATTTTTTTCTAATGGTCTCCCATAAAGGAAAATCGAAAATGACTGTAGATAATCCTCTGCTACCCTCAATTATTAACTTGGATGAACTCCCACTAGTTGAGACTAAGGTTAAAATTGTAGAGACTAATTGTGAATTTGACCTGTACGAACTTCACAATTGGGAGTTTAAAAAATATGAAGATTCCAATGATGAATTCTATTTTTGGGAATTCCTACTACCCCAATTTTGTTTCCCTCAAACCCATCATTTTCCAAAATTCATCACCTGGTGTGGAGCCCAATATCTTCCTAGCCAAAGATTTGTAATCACTCAGAACAATGAAACTCTTTTCCATATAATAATTGAGTCAATTTTCCAAGTCCTCCAGCTAAATCCTCAAGACTCTCTACACACTTTTTCTTTTGATTGTCTAATGGAAATATACCAGAAACTTTATTTCTCATGGAGAGATCATATATGTGTGTCATTTTTACCAGAAAACTCAGAATTACCCAGAATAAACCCACCTTATCCCTCTGCAATGTTTCCTGAGAAGTCTAGGCAGGTTATTTCCTTAGTGTCTTGTATATTAGGATATCCCAGTGATCAATGGATTGATGAAGTCATTTTGGGATTTCTATTAGTGTTCTCTTCTGGTAAAAACCCCTTCAATTATGTTCAACTATAGTCAATTTCTTTCTGAGGTAATTCATGATCAATTTTTAAAGTCCAGTGCTAAAGAATTAGTTAAGAATCAACTAGTTTTGGTTTACTTGTTCTTATATATTTTTCAATCAAAAAGATTCAACTTTCCTTTACAAAGTTGAATGTTGAAGGTAAACCTCGGTCAGTGATCCATTCGAAATATTTAGTGAGAAAAACCTCTGAATATTTTTCTCTCACTGATTTTGTTAATCAATTCTTATATATAGAAACTTGTTTGTTAAATAGTGATGCAATCCCCAGGGTTTCAATGAAGATCAAAAGAATTTTACATCTAAGTGAGTAGACTAAAGTTAGAGAATAATATTTATACTAGAATTTCATTGAACTTGGGATTTATTGCTGTGATCTTCAACCATATAAATTACCAGTGTTCCTCCCCATAAAGATTTCTACACTTGAGTACATTAGACACATGATGAAGATGGATGAGGTTCATTTTGTTTCTAGAAAAAAAATCTCAGTTTAAATTGAAAACACAGGTTGGTCCATTCATAGTCAACACTTGAGTTGCAGAAAAAGAAGTCAATGCCTTATTAAGCTAGATGAAGTTTAAGTTTAGTTTTAGTTGGTCATATGATCCATTAGGAGTAATCTCATGAATGAGAATTGCCCAGAAATATGCACCATATATGCATATGGCGAAACCTGAAATTAAGAAGTATGCCAACAAGGAAGAATCGACATAGAATACATTGCATGAGGTTGTGTAGACAGTTTCCAATCAAACAACATTGGAGACTCCAAGGATGACAAAAAAAAAGCTAAAGAGACCAAGAGAAAGTATATCTCCAGTAGGGCTAGAGTTACAAAAAGCAACATTTAAAGTATTCAAAAGGAGGAAAACTATAAATCTGGATGAAGAATGTTTAGAAGCTCAAACTTCCGAAGATCTTACTACAATTGTACGATCAGAATAATCTGTCTTTTCATTACAGTGAAATCTGGAAGCTACATTAGATTCTACTTCTTATCCTTCTTCTTCAAAATAGTAAAGTATTTTTGCAAAATTCTTAGAGATGAAGAAGAAAAATGAGGCACTAAAGACTTCCACATATGCAGAGTTTTCGAGACATTCTTCCACAACTCAGACTAGATTACTTTCTTCCCTTGGCAGTGAAAAAGGTCAATTCCAATTAGCATTTTTGGAACCAAAGTTCCCTATGCTTAAAAGAGATGAAGTTCACAAAACCTCTTTGTTTTCATTCAACACCAAGAAAATTCATCCTATTGATCAAATTTACCTTCACAAGAAAGCAAGAGAAATGATATATTCATCTTTGACAAGTTTTTCCATGGAAACTTCTAAGCTACATGCTTCTTTGAATAACATTCATTCCCAATTAAAATTGGAAAAGATGTCATCCCTAGCAAAAGACACTAAAATAAAAGGGCTTGAATATTTGGTTATAAAATTAGGATTAGATCCTAAAGACATAAAGGCTATTGAGGAAATAATTAAAAGTAGAAATGTTGATATTCAAGGATTGAGGAAATAGTTGAGGCTGCCAACAACTAAACATCCACAGGCTCAAGAAGTCAATCAATTAGAGAAGGAGAAAGAGAATATGATTTGAATGATTGTTGAGTAGAACATACAAATACAGAAGATGGAAATAGAAATGGAAAACTTGATTAAGGAAAGAGAGCTACAACTCAACACTGGAGTAGCAAATTCTACAGTAGTAACTTCCACAACAAGAATTTCTACATCAGCAGTGTCCACATCAGAGACAGAGCTCACTAGCCAAAATTCAACAGAGAAGTTGTCAAAAGAAGAGAATATTCCCATGCATGCATGATATCTATTTTCTGAAAAATAAAAATAAAAATAAAAAAATCATCCCTAACAAATAGGGATCTATTTTTAGCACTAGGCGTTACATGCAAAGTCGATTTTAGAAACTTCGCACCAAGTTTCACTCTTTCCTAGATTTGTGGCATGCGTGTCATAAATCCTAAATATTCTAAATCTATTTAAACAACACCTTAGAGCTCATTCTACACATTTGATCTTGGAGATCTAGCATTCCCAAGGCATTTAGGAACCTTCGGCATAGTTGGCACAACTTTTTCTAGTAAGTTTTTCTTTTCAAGTCTTTTCTACTTTTTTCTGTCGCTTTTATTTCCTTGGGTTGTATGATTGTTGTTTTACATGTTTTATTGAATGACGACTGGTGTTTTTAATTGTTTTGACTTGTACAAGTGTTGTTTCAAGTTTTCCATTGTCTTTCCTAAGCGTCACATGCATAACACTGTTTTTGCACTAATGGTCGTCGTTGTGAGGACCTTGCCCACTAGCTTCATTGTTCGTTTCTTTCACTGATTCTTGCATAGGTTTTGATTACATGCATGATCATTCACTCTTTTTTTCACCATCCTTTGCTTTTTCTTTCAGATCTACTCATTTTCAAGTCGCCGTTCGGCAGATCTGTGCTGCCTTGGCTCAGATCTTGCTTTCACTAGAATGCCCTGCGCATTCCTAAACTCAAGGCTCTGCCTTGGCCCCAAGAATTATGTAGAGACTACCTTTTATTGGCGTCTAGCTAAGCTCTACGTTTTTGTGGGAGTCAACTCGTAGTCTTGCCCACTGGGATTACGCAATGCATAGTCCTAGCCAGTAGTCAAGCCAAAATGAACTGTGCATTGTGTAGTTCTAGTCTACAATCAACCCAACTAGACTGCACTCTGCACAGTTCCAATAAGAAACAAGCTCACTGGCAGTTGGGACTATGCAATGCAGAGTTCCAAATGATAGTCCCCGGCCTCTCGGAGTCACCATTACGCAATCTTGCCTAGTAGTCACCCGATTTGTTGCATGATTGATCCATGAAGTGAATTATGTTTTGAACTGACATTTTCTTGCTGTGAGTGTCTGCTCTGTCTCCCGGTACATCAGTTGTTGAGAAATCTCTCAACAGTACAAGCAACATGGTTTTCAAGAGAGCTGGATCAAAGGACACTGTAGAGAGCAGCACTAGAGACGTGGTTGAACAGGTGCTAATAAATGTGCTTGTTTATGCAGACACACAACTATTCGTAGATAAGGACATGAAGATCACATGGCAAGAAATAAAGGACATATGTGCAGGCACTTTAAGGGAATCTCTGGAAGATCGTCAACTCTATGTCAACATTCATAAGTCAGGATTTTATAGGGTTACATGAAGGTACCTCACCCTCCCATGTGCGGATATAATTCATTGGGTTATCTCACATACTAATACCGAGATGATGATACTGAGTAGCACTAGTGGAACATATCTTGCCACCTTCAGGACGAAAAGATACCATCAAATGTATCACTTATCGCAACCGATGAACTACATGGATGTATTGTTCTTCACTCCCAACAACAATGTGAACTCAAGAGATATCTTGAAGTATTGGGTAAAAGAGACATCGAAGTCCAGGACAACACCCAACCAAGTCTACAAGAAAAAATCACTCAAGAAGGCTTAACAACTCCTAGTCATATTGGCATGTCACTTGTATGGTCTAGAGAGCATGTATACCTTCCCGCAGAGTTGGGTTGTTGGGTTGGATCAGTTGGAAAATGAAGGAAGGCCTTTCAACTAGTCGAAAATTTTGGCTCTTCAGCTAAAAGTGCATGTGTCAAATTCCCAGAATCTGCCTAAGGATGGACATGCAAGATTCTATATGTCTGCGTACCTAATTGATGCAATGTTTTCTCAATAGTAGTTCCCTGGCATGGGTTGGACATGGACACCATCAGAGGAAGCTGTCAATGTTTATTGCAAGTTTATCTCTGAGTCTATCTACCGAGGATTCATGATGAGGTTGTCTAACCACTTCATCACCTCGCTATAGAGGATGATATTTGTACAGGATGTCCCAGGAAGAGATGCAGGCATTTCTCAACATTGCAGATTGGTATGCCTCACCTGGTTGCACCTTCATCAGGATGTTTTGTGCAAGGAATCCTCTACATGAGCTACCGAGGTTTTCCACAGACAAGTTGGGCATGCAAGAGGTTGCGTACCACATCTCCATAGGGTTGTCAACAACATTGCACAGGAGGAAGAAGGCACCATGGCCTATTCTTCCTTTGAAAATTGGGTTGTACGAGATCCATACCTTGAAATATGCAAGTGATGAGACCAAGGACTTGAAGAAGTTTGGGTTCATCAGCAAGTGTTTCAATCTGTATTATCCACACTGCATATGCAAGAACCACTGTGTGAAGGTGTACTTCCCATTGGTCTATAGGGCATGTCATTGGCCAAAGGAAGATCCTTGGAGGTATTTCTATAACTCCTCTAGGCTCAATGAATTGGTCAGCATGGTTGTAAATGGAAAGAAACACTATAGGCAACAACACTATAGGAAGCTGCAATAATAGCAGCAGTGAACAGCAAACTAGCGCAAGATAAAGGAAAGAGGAAGATTGTCGAGAGCACAAAGGCTGAGCAAAGCTACAAGTTGAAAAAAGATCCACTTATTGAGAGAGTAGCTTTGGATATAGATGTAAAGAGGTGACAACACGAGAAGAGAGTAGCACAAAGAAAGAGGGAGAAGAAAATATTAGAAGAGATGGAAAGGAGATTGCAAGAGATGAAGAAGAAGCTAAAAGCATAACAAGAACTCAGGAAGAGAGAGAGTGAAAAAAGGAAGAAACATGAACAGGAAGTAGGACAAGGCACATTTATAGAGAAAACTACATAGATACAGGTTGAGACAGTAGAGCAACCAGCAGATGATGAACAGGATGAGCAGGTGTAGGTTAGGGAACTTTCACAGTAGTTTGAGTAGTTTTTTGAGGTAATAGAAATGGAGATGGAACAGGAGCTAGAGGAATAAGACATCAATCTCATGCTAAGGGCATATGAGGCTAAACCACATTCTTTTCCACCTCCAGAACCACAACCAGTCTTGAGCGAGCAAGGAGATGTTGTTCTCCTTGAAAATGATCCGTAGATAGATGTGTACAATCTTGGATTTGAAGAGACACAACAGAGGATTGTATCGGCACAAAGAAAGCATCTCCTGAATGATCATACATCACCTGTGCACATAGAGGAAAGGGTAAGTGTACTAGATATCAGAAGACATCTTGTTGTCATGCCCGAGGCTTCTAAGGCTTATGCAGAAGTGACGAGTTCAATGGTCAAGTTCTTGATAGCTCAGAATGATCGAATGACGAAAGACATGCAAGAGGCTAGGCAAAGAGTAGAGTAGTCCATGGGATCTACCATGAAAGAGATGAAGAAAGCAATAGTGGCAAAGATATCAAATTTGGAGGCCACCATGCGGACATTATATAGAATATTTGTCACCGTGCACAAATCTATTGTCCATTTATATGGCTTTCAGCAATAGTGCACACAGATGGCCCAAACACTAAAGTACATTCACACTGCTATTACACACAAGCAAGAATGGAAAATGTGGTACAAGGGAGCCCCACTTTACTTGCACAAGAAGACGAAGCCACAGGTTGAGCTTGACAAAGCATGAATTTGGATGTAGATCCAGAATTATGAGCAGATCCCTCCACTCATCAGTAGAATTGATGTTTCCTATGCACGGTTGTTTAGGAGTCTGGATGTCATAGTTTGAACAGATAAGACCCCTTCCATTGGAACCCTCACTCGAGCCATGAGGAAGAACCAAGTCATGCTGGATGTCGACAAGTACATAGAGTAGTTGATGTGCATAGCCACCAATGATGACTTGCAACTCAGCATAGAGAACATGAAAAGGTATATCACCGGTCCAACCACACTGAGGACAGTGTTGTGCATGCTTCAGAATGAGCTAGACAGAGGTTTCAGAACCATACACACAAAATCCACGGAGGCAAGGGTCCGCTTCAACAAATATTCCATCAAATAGTATGGGGACACAATAGAGTAGTACCAAGCTTGGTATCAGTTCGTCACCGAAGAACACTGCGAGCAGGTTACCGAGTCGGTCTTTCCCCAAGAACTCGAGTGATGTTATTTGTCTTGTCAGGCTAACTCATGCCTAGTTTGTCCCACATGGGTATATGTGGAAATTGTATTATTATAAATGTATTGTAAGTGAAAATCCAAGTGTCATTAGTGGAATGTGAATAGTCATTGTTGTAACGTGAAGAGTCATGAGGGTAGTCCAAGAGTCAAAGGGGAATGTCAAGGGTAACCTCACCCTTTGCTATATATAGAACCTCATAACTCATAGTAGAGGCTTTTGGGAGCCAAGATTTTGCTAGGCATTACATAGAGAAGGCCTAGAGAGGATTGTGACAAGCCTTGGATTCTCCACAACGTAGAGTGAGGACATCTCTTTGGAGGAGTAGGCGGTGTTGACTATAATGTTTTGCTATTAGGGCTAGTGGTTGTTAATGGTGTATGTATGGATGGAGCTTTCACAATATATATATATATATATATATATATAAAACATAGCCAATACGTCTTCATGCATATTTTTTTTATTGTAGTTCAACTATTCTGGTTATTTTGGCAATGTATATTCTTTAACTTACGAATTTTTGTATGAGCTATTTTGTATACGATTGTATGAATCTTTTTGAAGTCATATGGTTGGTTTAACCCGTCATTTTGGATTGTGGACTGTTCTGCTTTCCAGTTTGTGATGTCATTCAGATCGTGTGTTCCTTTTAGGCTGCATACTATTACAGGCTTCTAAGGGGCACACTTCATTTCCCCCCTCTGTATGTTAGAACCCCCATGCATCTCACTTGACTCACTGCAAGGTCACAGACTTTATTACAACAAAGATATCACACTTACCTTTGAGTGTTATCGCAGTCAAGGCATAGCTTTACTACCCTGTTGGGACTCCTACTCCAAAATATTTGAGGTCTAGTTGTGAATTCTTACCGAGGAGATCCCCTGAAATGTTGGTGGGTGCAACACCGTCAACACCAGGCAAATAGAGAAATAAGAGAATGAGTCATTGATTACCCAGACATTAGCCAAGGAAAAGGAGAAGATATGGATTGATATAAACTCTATCATGACTGAACTTTGGACATCCATTCAAATCATTTTTGAATGGGAGGAGTTAGTGCAAGGAGCAAAAAAGTCATCACAGGAATCAAAGATGTTTTGGAGCACATGCCTTGAGATGCTAATAAAATAATCAAAGTACTCAATTCTTAAAAAAAAAAAAGAACTGGAAGAATTTGGAATTGAGGACAGAACTGATATTGTCCTATAGGTAAGAATATTTTTGACCAAAATAAATTTGATGTTACAATTAGAGAACAAGTGTCAAAACTTAGAAGCACAGATTAAAAAATTTCACAAAAATATCAATATCCTACATAAAAAAGGACTTCCATCTCTACGAAATTCTAGTGACCAATTGATTCCACTAGAACATTATCAGTACAAATTGCATCAGATAACAACAAACATAACTAAATTTTCCAAAGTCAAAGGGATAATTAGTGGTAAAGCATTCCTATAAGGTGTAGAGTATGATCTTTTCATTCAACATGCAATTAACCATTTGTTCATCACTAGGCCAACTTTTGAAAAATACACAAAAGTCGATGAGACATATAGGAAAGTATGAAAAAATTCTATCCTAGATGATAAAATATGGGACAATTACTTGAACTCATCGAGTAAAAAAAATGCAAGGAATTCAGTGACCAATCATAGGGAAAGAAGGAGCAGAAAGAAGAAAAATTCAATTAAAGGTAGCGGTCATCAAACAACACCCTTAAATTGTGTGTTGATTATTCAAATTCATTTAGAATAACTACTTTTTTGTTCTATTTTTGTAAATCCAAAACAGTTTCAGATATTATTTCATTTTGTAATAAAATTTATTTTTAGATCTAAGATATTTTGGAATTAGATTCTATAAGTATTTGGTAATTTGAAGAAGTCAGGGTTGAACCCTTGTAATGAACCAGTAACACAATTGTAATGTTCAAAGCTATTTTTGAAGATAATTGAAGGATTCTGGATTCATTTTGAACAACTTGTGTATCTACGTGAGTTAGCCTTGTTATCAAAAAATTATGTTTTTCATATTTATTTCTGCACATGTTCAAGGTAACATGTAAGTCTAGGCAAAGTTAGATTGAATGTTAATCTCCCTGAAAGCCCCTGCGAAGTTATAATTATTTAAAGATATTAATTAACTGAAAATTTTGCCTTATTTGATTCCTCTAAACATTTTAATTTTTACCTTCTATTATCTCTTGGATGTGTATTGTCTCATTGTAGAAAACTTCTACATGGATCTACTGTATATGATAAATTATATGTTCAATATAAATGTTTAATAATTACATACCTTCTTAATTTATGCTTTTCAAATCAATTTAAAGATTAATTCTGTTAGGAATGAACATCAACCCTTTATTTTTCTCGGAAATACTTAGAAAATACATTTTCTTAAAAGGTTTAATGCATTGTTCATCCACTTAAATCAAATCCTTACTTAGACGCTTTGGCACACTTCCCCGACCTAGAAATGTCTACAAAGATACAACATGGTGCAGGACGTAGCACATACATAACTTAATAAGAGAAAGATCAAACCTTGTCAGAGGTCATGGCCAGAGTCATGAGAACTCAAAAATAAGCTTAAAAATAATGGTGGGTTTAGAGACCCTTTTTATGAATACAAATAATGCAAGGGAGAGCCCTTGTGTAGCAAGATCTACATTTGTTTACATCCATTATTTGTTGGGTTACAAGCTGATGTGCCATAAGGCAAGTTTGATTTCAATACAGTGGAGGATTACCCCTTGGCTAAAGCACCTAGAAGCCTTACCTAAATGGCCCACAATCCACACATTGACTGTCAATATCCCTAAAAGCTCTTGCAAAGTTATAATTATTTAAAGAGATTAATTAATTGAACAATTTGTCCTAGTTAATTCCTCTAAATCTTTTAATTGTTTCCTTCTATCATCTCTTGGATGTGTATTTTCTAGGTGTAGAAAACTTCTGCACGCATTTATTGTATATGATAAATTAGATGCTCAATATGAATGTTTAATAATTATATACCTTATTAATTATTTCTTTTCAAATAATTTAAAGATCAATTTTGTTAAGAATGAAATTCAGCCCTTTAGTGATCTTAGAAATACTTATAAAATACATTTGTTTAAAGGTTTAATGCATTGTTCATCCACTTAAACCAAAACCTTACTTAGATGCTTTGGCACAGTTCCCAAGCCTAGAAATGTATACAAATATACAACATCATATTGACGTCGTTGTTAGGGAACAGAGATTGAATTTTGTTTCCTTGGGACAATGATTAGACTTACCTCTTAATGGTGAATAAGAGGCTAGTAGGCTAAAAATTTTCACTTGGCTACTCCACATATTAAATATGGCTTCACACAGGCATACCAGATCTCAGTTAGATGCTTCTCTCTTCTTTATAAGATCTAGAGAGACTTGTGATAATTTCATCTTTTAGAGGTTGGTTAGAAGCCTCTCTTGTTGCTTCTACCTCTGTTTTATATGAAGTACCCTCACAATCTAACTCTTTTCCATCAACTCCAATACCTACAAAATTATCATATATTCCTCCACAGGTTTTAGAACTCCTTTCTAGAGGATTACATCTTCAAAATGCATTATTAGTTCATCAGCTTGAGGCCTTTGAACTTCCTTATTCCCATTCACAACTTTCTAACAGTGAAGAAGGTCCTAAAATGTCTCTTGCTGAATTTAAACCAGTTGATTTTAAATATTTTATTGTATATACTTATCCCTATACTTCTCCTAAACCTGAAGAGGAGCTTAGTATCTATACTAATCCTCTAGCTTTTGAAGATCCTAAAAAGGTTTTACCTGAAGTTGAGAAACTAGTTATTAATCCTCAATTTTTCCAAAAACCTAAACCTCCATCACAACCATCTTCTAGTAAATTTGTTTCCCAAAAAAAGACAATTCCATTACAACATCAAATGGTTGGTTTGCAACCAATTGTGGCAGCACGGTATGCAGCATTAGTTCTTCCACCAGTAGCCCACTGTCACGCTTTTCCCGATGCGTATAATTTGAAACATTTACTTAGATTTAATGGAGAAATAGAGCCATCTATTGAAGACACTTGGCTGCATTTCTAGATTTTGCTGAGAACATGATGATTGAGCATGAAAATGTTTACACAAGACTTTTTTTCAATCATTAGATTGAAATGTTAGAATATAGTTCACACAATTACGAGAAAAATCTATTAATTCATGGGCTGAACTAATCAACATTTTCAAGAATCAGTGGGGAATAAAAAAGGATCATGTTTACTATTTAACAAAATTTGAAGATTTGAGAAGGAACCCTAGTGAACCTGTTGTTGATTTCATTAAGAGATTCAATAAAATTTATAACAAGATACCCTGGGATTGTAAACCTCCAGTTACTGTACCTAAAGTTAGGTTTTCCAAAGCATTTGAAGATGATTTTGATGTAATGGTTAGAGAGGGAAAATCTGAAACTTTAGCATACATGCAAAGTAATGCAATTGAAGTCGAAGCTAATAGGTCAGCATATAGTAAATTGAAAGCAAAGGCTAAAAAGGCTTAAAAGAAAATGAAAGCTAGAGAGGAAAGTACCTCATCATCAAACATTAAAGATGAAGAACATAAAATTGATGAAATAACCTCTCTACTAATAAATATTTCTAACATAATCTCAACAATGGAAGCTCAACCTAGAGTAACCCAACAAGTTGAAAATAGACCACAAGTTCAATATAGAACACCTTTACAACCTCAAACTTTTCAAAGACCAAACGTTGGACATCAAATTCAACCTCCCTTAATGATTGATGCTCAAGACTCTTAAGAAATTGTTCCTATTAATACAAATAATATCAATTATTTCCAAGATCCATCATCTTAGAATTCTATTGTTCCAATCATTCAAGATCAATCTCTAATTCAAAATAAAGAGACCTCCCAAATTTCCAAGTATCAAGCTTTTTTGAATTCCTCATTGCTGAATTAAATAGAAGGTATGACTTAAGACAGATACCAAGACATGGTAGAATTTTCAAAAAAGTCACATTTGATGAACCCCGAGTAAAAGAAACTGAAACACAAACATTACCAGTTCAACCACAGAATGAATTACAAATAGAATGCTACTGAAAAATCTTTTCCAACTGTTTTTAATGTTGAAAAAGAGTTAGAAAGAGTTAAAATTCCAATTCCATTCTCTGAAATCTCCAAAATTATAGGTTATAAACATTAAGTCTCTAAATTTATTTAATCTTCAAGTGTTGATGCAGAGGGGGATGTCATTAGTTTACAGGATGAAAAACCTTTAGTTTTTTTTTGTCCTAGTTTAGATATGATTGATGAAAGTGTACCTCCCTTTTATGTTACATTGAAAGTTCATGATTACCTTTTATACAATTGTATATTAGATTATGGTGCTTCCCATAATCTAATTCCTAAAGTAATCATGGATCAACTTCAATTGAAAATCACTAGACTATATCATGATATGTATACTTTTGATTCCAAGAAAGTACCTTTCTTGGGATTAATTAAGGATTTAGTTGTAACACTTGCTCAGTTCCCTATGAGAAGTATATTCTTGAACATAGTTGTTACAAATATTCCCCCAAAATTTGGAATGTTTTTGTTAACTTCTTGTTGTGCTAAGTTGGGAGGAAATCTTCAAATGGACATGTCTTATGCTACAATCCCTATTTATGGAGGTGAACATTTAAGACTATACAATAAAGTAAGATTTATCAATACAGTTTGCAAATAAAATAAAGCAATTAATTATCCCATTTATGCAATCGATCAAGACTTTGTATGCTTTACTCTAGCTACTAATGATCTTCCAAATCCCGAAATCAACATTGAAGAAACTGTCCATACACCTCACTTTTCAAACACTGACATTTGGAAAATGTATTTTGATGGAGCATTTTCTAAAGATGGGCTTGGTGCTGGAATTGTACTCATTTCCCCTGATAAAAAAATATAACCCAATATTTTAAATTAGATTTTGAAGTCACAAACAATGTGGCAAAATATGAAGCCCTAATTTTAGGATTGGAGTTAGCTAAGCCTTTTGAAAGTTCAAAACTTATCAGTATATGGTGATTCAGAGTTAACTGTAAAACAAATCAGAATATTTTTTCCAACTAAGAATCCAAGCTTAGAGCTTATAGAAATGAAGTTTGGGATTGTGTAGAAAATTAATTTCAAGCCTTCAATATCACATCAATCCCAAGAGAAGAAAATATGCACGTTGATGCCTTGGCAATTTCAGCAAGTTCTTTAAAAATACCCAGTCCTCTACAATTACATTATCAAATTGAAGTAAAGTATAGACCTTCCATTCTTGATAATTTGAAACAGTGACAAATTTTTGAAAATGATCATTAATGAGTAGTTAAAACTATTTTTACAAGCAATAGATGAATTTTCTGCTTTACATGTTGACGAAGAAAATATTAATGAAATCAAATAAAATGACGATGGTTCATATTCACATTTAAAATAGAAAATTGTTGATCATGATAACATTCAATTATCAAATAATTACATCCCAAAGGGGTCTCTCCTTGAAAAACTTTTTGATCAGAATGATGTCTCAAAAACTTCATTGTTAAATTCACACCAAGAAGATGCTCACCACTGTAATATTGGTACTTATGAAGAAATTAGAAATGTCAAAATTTCAGCAACTTTTCCTCAAGAAATATAAGACAAATATATCAATATTTTTAAGCATTGCAGAGGTGTATTTGCAAGGTCATATGAAGAATTGAAAACCTATGACACATCCATTATTTAGCATAAAATTCCTCTCAAACCAGGAACTAAACCATTTCGATGGAAATTAAGAAGAATAAATCCAATCTTGATTCCAATCATTGAGAAAGAAGTAAATAATTTGTTGGATGCAAAAATAATTGTTCCCTTAAGATATCCTGAATGGATAGCTAACCTAGTGCTTGTTAGAAAGAAAAATGGAGAAATAAGTTTTGTGTTGACTTTATAAATATGAATAAATTGCCTTTAAAGGACAATTATCCATTACCAAAAATGGACGAATTAATTCAGAGAGTATCAGGTTCTAACATGATTTCAATGTTAGATGGTTTTTCTAGATATAACTAGATTCTCGTTAGTCAAGAAGATATAGAAAAGATAGCATTTACAGCTCCTTGGGGTACATTTATGTATGCCACGATGCCATTTGTTTTAATAAATGTTGGAGAAACATTTCAAACAACAATGGGTTTGGCATTTGTTAGTAAGATAAATAAATTCATTGTCATTTATCCTGGTGATTTAACTGTGTTTTCTAATTCTGATGATAAACATTTGAAACACTCGAGGAAAGTTTTTGAAAGATGCAGAAAATATGGGATTTCTCTTAATCCTACAAAGTCACGTTTTGTAATGGAAGAAGGAAAGCTATTGGGACATATAATTTCGAAAGGAGGAGTTGTTATCGATCCAAAAAGAGTTTCAGCAATTTAGGTAATCAGTTTACCTAGACACAAAAAAGAAATTCAGTTATTTTTAGGAAAGATAATTTTTTTAAGAATATTTATACCTAATTATGCTGAGATTGTGAAAGATATTACTGATATGCTTAAAAAGGACCATGAATTTAAATGGACAATACAAGCTAGATATTATTTTTCACAGATCAAAAAGGCAATTTCAGAAGCCCAAGTACTAAACAGTCCATATTACACAAAACATTTTAGTATCTTCTCCTTTTCCTCAAATAATACCATATCAGTTGTTTTATTGCAAAGAAATGATGATCAATATGAGAAACCAATTTCCTTTTTCAGTAAGGTTATGAGATATGCTTAACTAAGATATGACATCATAGAGAAACAAGCTTATGCCTTGGTACAAGCTTTGAAAGCATTTAGGATTTATGTCTTACATTCTCCTATAATTTCTTATGTTCCTAACAATGCAGTAAAAACAGTACTAACTCGGCCTGATATAGAAGGAAAGAGGGGAAGATGGATTGCTAAGATACTTGAGTTTGATTTATACATCAGACCTACCACATTGGTGAAAGGACGGAGTTTAGATAAACTTTTAGCTTAATCAATTTGTAAAATACTTAGTATCAACACCATTATGCAGATTTTAGGTGAGAAGAATCCACAAGAATATTCTTAGATATCGGGTGAGAAGAATCCACAAGAACCTTCTCAAATTTCAGGTGAGAAGAATCCACAAGAACCTTCTTCCAGTGCTTCCTGTTCCTCTTCCTTTACATATTGATGAAAAAATTTTACTTTCATATTCGTACAAAGACATAGTGCATTTTCTTCATGATTTTAAGTATCCTCTTGAATTCATAAAGAATTAATGTAGATCCCTCATAATCAATGCCATGAAGTATTGTATAATAAATGCAAATTTGTATTGGAAGGATCCTTTAATAATCCTCTTATTATGTTTGACTGAGAGTGAAACTGAAGGAGTAATTGAGTAGTTTCATGAAGGAATTTGTGGAGGACATTATGCTTGGAAGGTGACTACATATAAGATTTTGAGAGTAGGTTTCTATTAGCTCAAGATGTTTGCATAGGTTGTAGCAAAGGTGAGGAGTTGTATCCCATGATAGATATTTGCAGGAAAACAGAGGTTAGCAACACTACCCCTTGTTCCAATTTCAATTGAAGCACCTTTATTACAATGGGGATTAGATTTCATTGGTGAAATAGTTCCATCTTCTAGAAATCAACACAGATGGATATTAACAACCACTAATTATTTCACAAAGTGGGTATAATCAATCCCTATTAGGAATGAAATTGATACAGTGGTGATAAAATTCATTGAGAAAAACATATTGTCCAGATTTGGTTGCCCTAGATAAATTTTTATAGATAGTGCTCAAGATTTCAGTAGTATCAAAATGGTATAATTATCTGAAAAATATCATATTACATTACATAATTCTACACCTTATTATCCACAGGGTAATGGGTTGGCGGAATCATCAAATAAAATTCTAATTAAAGTCATCAAAAAAGTATTAGAAGATCACAAAAGGAGTTTGGGAAGTCATCTCAAATATGCAGTATGGGAAAATAGAGCTTCACCTAAAAGATCTACTGGTAAATCTCCTTTTCAACTTGTTTATGGAATAGAAGCAATCTTCCCTACAGAATTAGCATTTCCAATTATGAATTTTTTGCAGGAGTCATATGAAGAACCATATGATTTTTCAAGAAGGATCAATCAAATCATTGAGTTGAATCGGGATAGGGATGAAGTTCATCATAAACTTCGACAACATCAAGACAAGATGAAGCGTTTGTTTGATAGGAATGCTAAAGAAAGAGATTTCAGATAAGGATCTCTAGTGTTGAGATGGGATGCTAGAGGAGAAGAAAGATGCAAGGATGGAAAGTTTGATAATTTATGGTTGGGACCTTTCAACATTGCAAAAGTGAAGGGAAATAATACTTTCATCTTAAGGAACCTGGAAGGAAAGTATTCACCAGTTCCAGTCAATGGTAAATACCTCAAGCATTATATTTAGTATTAAATGCTTGCAATTATCATCATTGTAAATTTCCGGTGTGATTTCACAACAAAGACTCCATAGAATGAGGAGAAGGCACATGGATTTTCATATTCTCTACATCCCGCAAGAGGAAGAAGTCCTCATATGGAGACAATTTTGTAACTTATTCTTACCCCTGTAATATTTCCTATATTTTTCCTACATTTTCAAAAGAAAAAATAGAGAAAAAGAAAAAATAAGAAAAAGAAATGAAAAGAAAAGAAAATATAAAAATGAAAAGAAAAATAAATATGTGAAAGGGGAATAATAATAAAAAATAATAAAAAAAACGTTTCACCCTTCAGAATGTGTGCACATTTAAATGTCGCTCACTATATTTTGTTACATTTCATGTTTTTTAATAAATTATTGATTTGCAAAAAGGTGATGTGACCACTGCCCACAAATTGTTAACAAGCATGTTTTTTTCAACGACGAAGATTTGACGTGCTGAGATCAATGGTCCTAGGTGAATAACAAGACCCCCTGCATCCCCTAACGATAATGGAAAGAGTGGAGGGAGGGGGGGGGGTGTTCTGCGAAGATGATTCTTTAAAATCTGCCTTGCCTTTGTGGCAAGCACCCAACAATTACAACCCCCCTCCACTCAATACCACTTACCATCTCCACCCCCCCACCCCCCCGCAAACCACTCACCCACATTTTCATATCTCTTTTCATTCTTACATCGAACCATTTTTATCGTTCGTGAACGTTCCACTACATGTAATTATTGCTATCCCTCCCGCCGAAACTATCAAATGATCATTTCCCATTCTTATCTCCCGCCAACGTTCTTCAACATTTAATCCTCTACGCCAATAATGGTCAAGTTAACTAATAACCATTATTCTCTCCTCATAAAACATTGTTATCCTTTTCAAATCGACCATTTTCCAATTCTGCATGTCACTGTAATTTTCAAAACAATACTACAAGCAAAATCACAACAAAGAGCGATCGCCAACCATCATCATTTCCAGGTAACTCTATCAATTTCCTTAGTAATTTTATTTTTCCCAATGGCTTCCCATAAAGGAAAATCAAAAATTCCTGTATATAATCCTCTACTACCCCTATTTATTAACTTGGACAAACTACCACTAGTTGATACTCACTTTAAAATTATAGAGACCAATTGTGAATTTGACTTGTACGAACTTCAAAATTGGGCATTTCAAAAATACGAAGACGCAAGTGATGAATTCTATTTTTGGGAATCCCTGCTACCCCATTTTTTTTTCCCTCAAACTCATCATTATCTAGAATTTGTTGCCTTGTGTGGAGCCCAATATCTTCCTAGCCAAAGAGTTGTAATCGCTCAGAACAATGAAACTCTTTTCCATATAAAAACTGAGTCAATTTGCCAAGCCCTCCAGTTAAACCCTTAAGACTCTCTACACCTTTTTTCTTCTGATTCTCTAATGGAAATCTATCAGAAACTTTCTTTCTCATTGAGAGCTCATATATTTAAGTCATTTTTACCAGAAAACTCATAATTACCTAGAACAAACCCACCTTATCCCTCTACAATGTTCCTTGAGATGTCTAGGTAGGTTATCTCCTTAGTGTCTTATCTCTTAGGATATCCAAGTGATCAATGGGTTGATGAAGTCATTTTGGGCTTTCTATCATTGTTCTCTTCTGGTAAAAAACCTTCAATTATGTTCAACTATAGTTAGTTTCTTTCCGATGTAATTCATGATCAGTTTTTAAAGTTCAAGGTTGAAGGATAATTTAAGCATCAATCAATTTTGGTTACTTGTTCTTATATATGCATCATTCAGAAAGATTCAAATTTAATTTACAAAAGTTGAATGGTGAAGGTGAGCCTCAGTCAGTGATCCATCAGACATATTTAGTGAGAAAAACATTTGAAGATTTTTCTTTCATTGATTTGGTTAATTAATTCTTGTATATAAAAACTTGTTTGTTAAACAGTGATGCAATCCCTAGGGTTTCAACGGAGATCAAAATAATTTTACATCTAGGTGAGTAGATTAAAGTTGGAGGCTAGTATTTATACCATAATTTCACCGAACTCATGATTTATGGTTGCGAGCTTCAACCATATAAATTACTAGTGTTCCTCCCCATGAGGATTTTTGCACTTGGGTACATTAGGAAGATGATGAACATGGATGAGGTTCATTTTGTTTCTAGAAAACAAAAATCTCAGTTTAAATTGAAAGTGCAAGTTGATCGATTCATAGTCAACACTAGAGTTGCAAAAAAAGAAGGCAATGACTTATTAAGCCAGATGAAGATTAAGTTGAGTTTTAGTTGGTCATATGATCCATTAGGAGTAATCTCATTAATGAGAATTGCTCAGAAATATGCACCATATATGCATATGGAAAAACCTAAAATTGGGCAATATGCCAAGAAGGAAGAATGGGTAGAGAATACATTGTAGGAGGTTGAGGAGCCAGTTTCCAGTCAAACAATATTGGAAACTCCAAGGATGATAGAAAAAGAGCTAAAGAGACCAAGAGAAAGTATATCTCCAACAAGGTCAAAGTTACAGAAAGAAGCATTTAAAGTATTCAAAAGGAGGAAAACTATAAATCTGGATGAAGAATCTTCAGAAGCTCAAACTTTCGAAGAGCTTACTACAGTTGTACTATCAACACAATCTCCTTTTTCATTACAGCAAACTCTCGAAGCTACATTGGATTCTCCTTCTTCTCCTTCTTCAAAACAACAAAGTATTTTTGCAAAATTCTTAGAGATGAAGAAGAAAAATGAGGCACTAAAGACTTCCACATATGCAAAGTTCTAGAGATAGTCTTCCACAACTCAGACTATATTACTTTTTGCCCTTGAGAGTGAAAAACGTGAATTCCAATTAGCATGTTTGGAACCAATGGTCCATGTGCATAAAAGAGCTAAAGATTACAAAACTTCTGTGCTTTCATTCGACACCAAGAAAATTCATCCTATTGATCAAATTTACCTTCACAAGAAAATAGGAGAAATGATATATTCATCTTTGAAAATTTCTACCATGGAAACTTCTAAGCTACAAGCTTCTCTTAATAACATTTGTTTTCAATTAAAATTGGAAAATATGTCATCACTAGGAAAAGACACTAAAATCAAAGGGCTTGAAGATTTGGTTATAAAATTAGGATTAGATCCTAAAGATATAAAGGAAGTTGAGGAAATAATCAAAATAAGAAATGTTGATATTCAAGCATTGAGGAAATAGGCTTCCAACAACTAAACATCCACAAGCTCAATAAGTTAATCAATTAGAGAAGGAGAAAGAGAATATGCTTTGAATGATTGTTGAGAACATACAAATACAGAATATGGAAATGTAAATGGAAAATTTTATTAAGGAAAGAGAGCTACAACTCAACACTGGAGTAGAAAATTCTACATTAGTAACTTCAACAACAAGAATTTCTACAACAACAGTGTCCACAGAAGAGGACAAAGCCCACTGGCCAAAATTCAGCAGAGTCGTTGTCAAAAGCTATGAGAGACATGCCATTAAAATATATGGAAATTGAAAAACTTAGAACTCAACTGGAGAAAAATCAGGATGACAAGATAAGGGTTGATAATGCATATCTGGAAGAAGTTTAGAAAAATTTGAGGTTAACCAGGGAAATAGAGAAATATGAGAATGAGTCATTGATTGCCCAGACATTAGCCCAAGAAAAGGAGAAGATATGGATTGATATAAATTCTACCATGATTGAAATTTTTACATCTATTAAAATCATTTTTGAATAGGAGGATTTAGTGCAAAGATCAAAATCAGTCATCACGGGAATCAAAGAAGATTTGGAGCACATGCCTGGAGAAGCTAATAAAATAATCAAAGTACTCAATTCTAAAACAAAAGAAGAACTGGAAGAATTTGGAATTGAGGACAGAATTGATATTGTCCTAGAGGTAAGAATAGTTTTGGCACAAATAAATTTGATGTTACAATTAGAGAACAAGTGTGAAAACTTAGAAGAACAGATTAAAAAGTTTCATAGAAAATTCAATATTATACATCAAAAAGGGCTTCCAACTCTACTGCATTCTAGTGGCCAATTGATTCCACTAGAATATTATGAGTACAAATTGCATTAGATAGTAGAAGAGATAACTAAATTTTCCAAATTCAAAGGGATAGTCAGTGGTAAAGCATTCCTAGAAGGCCTAAAGTATGATCTTTTCAATCAACATGAAATTAACCATTTCTTCATCATTAGGCCAAATTTTTAGAAATACACAAAAGTCGATGAGGCAGATGGGAAAGTAACAAAAATTTCTATCCTAGATGATAAAAGATGGGATAAGTTACTTGAAATCATCAAGTAAAACAAAATGCAAGGAATTCAGTGACCAGTCACATGGAAAGGAGTAGAAAGTAGAAAATTTGGTTAAAGGAAACAATCATCAAACAACACCCTTAATTGTGTGTTGATTATTCAAATCATTTTAGAATAACTAATTTCTTGTTCTATTTTTGTAAATCCAAAATAGTTTCAAATATTATTTCATTTTGTAATAAATTTTATTTTTATATCTAAGATATCTTGGAATTAGATATTATAAGTATTTGGTAATTCGAAGAATTTAGGGTTCAACTTTTTTAATGAACCAGTGATACGATTGTAATATTCAAAGATATTTTTTGAAGATTATTGAAGAATTCTGGATTCATTTTGAACAACTTGTGTATCTATGTGAGTTAGCCTTGTTATCAAAAAAATATGTTTTTCATATTTATTTCTGCACATGTTCAAGGTAACATAGAAATCTGGGCAAAGTTAGATTGAATATCAATCTCCTTGAAAGCCCCTGTGAAGTTATAATTATTTAAAAAGATTAATTAACTGAATAGTTTACCTTATTTAATTGCTCTAAACATTTTAATTTTTATCTTCTATCATCTCTTGGATGTGTATTATCTCGCTGTAGAAAACTTCTACACGCATCTATTATATATGATAGATTAGATGTTCAATATGAATGTTTAATAATTACATGCCTTCTTAATTTATGCTTTTCAAATCAATTTAAAGATTAATTTTGTTAGGAATGAAAATACATTTGTTTAAAGGTTTAATGCATTGTCCATCCACTTAAATCAAATCCTTACTTAGATGCTTTGGCACACTTCCCCGACCTAGAATTGTCTACAAAGATACAACATGGTGCAGGAAGTAGCACATACATAACCTAATAAGAGAAAGATCAAACCTTGTCATAGGTCATAGCCAGAGTCATGAGAACTCAGAAATAATCTTAAAAATAATGGTGGGTTCATAGACCCTTTTTATGGATACAAATAATGCATGGGAGAGCCCCCGTGTAGTAGGGTCTGCATTTGTTTACATCCATTATTTGTTGGGTTACAAGATGATGTGCCATAAGACAAGATTGATTTCAATACGGTGGAGGATTACCCCTGGGCTAAAGCACCCAGAAGCCTTACCTAAATGGCATCCAACTTTGCACTTGCAGCAGCCACCATTCTCGCCACAGGGATTCTGGTGATGAGGGTTGTGTGTCCCTGCGAGTAGCCAAATGTGCTAGTAACCCTAGAATGGCTCAATGGAGCCGCTTGTAAGCTTGATATGGATTCTAGCATTGTTTGTGTGTAATGAGATAGGTGTAAACCTCTTGGAAGATGACGCCAAGACCATGATAATTAATGGGTGTCAGATCACCTATATTGCCATGCAAGGAGTTCCCTACCTACAGGAAAGGAAGGCCCACGAGCTGGAAACCCATTGATGAAACTATCACCCAAGCTGAAGATGGGTATCACCTTGGAGCATGCTACTAAACCCTTAGTGTTTACATGAAAGCTTGGCCTTGACCTAGAGGTATTCCAAACCTCTAAAGCAGAGCCATAGTTGGAAAAATTGGCTTGGAGGAGACTGTGTAGCAGTCGAGCTTGTCTTTGGGGAGGTCACGGACGTCCCCTTCTATTTCATCACTTAAGGCAGCATTGAAGTCCCCTGACCGGGCCATAGTAGACTAGTGAGGGACATGGATATATTTTGACACAGAGGAGTGAAGCTCCAACCTTATAGAATTGATTGGATAAGCTTAATGCCCTGCATATTAGAACCCTAGGTGGAATGGCTCCCTATTGGAGGAGACAGATTCTCCTTGTGCATGATTGGCTGAGAGGAGATCGACATGGGTCAGAATGTTTACCCCAGAGGGAAGACTAAGGGAGTAGTGAGAAATAGTTGGGAGGAAACCGTTCGGGATAAGCTAGTGGCCATGCAAGCCTGGAACCTATGTGATTGGTCAAAGGCGGCCCCATTGACATGTCATCCTATTAGCTTTGTGCTAGAGAATTCACTAAGGTGCGCACATTGTTATGAGCGAGATGAGTAGGGAGGGATGACATGGAAGTCTACATGTGCCCAACGGTGCTACCATTCATGGGCGGGTTAGCCCACAACCCATGTAAGTCTAGCACATAACTAAAGAGACATGAAAAGGACACAAGTATGATGTCATCCCGATATGTACACCCTAAAATATTTAAAATGAGGTGCAAGTGGTAAGCGTCGGGAAGGAACAGAGTGGGTGGAGCCCACTCAGATGTGATTTCTTAGAGGAAATCACTCGACATGATGAAAAGGGGCACACATGGTTAAACACTGGGATGCAAATGTCAAGCCATGTAGGAAAGCGTGCGCCAATGGGAACGCACAGGGCAGACTCCACATAACATGTCACCCCTCCAAGTTCATCCAAGAGGAATTTAAAGGGAGGAAAAGTGGAAATTTCGAGAGATATGTTTCGAGCCACACGATGAAATTTCAGTGGGCCTCGAGTTGGTATTTGTGTTAGGACTTGGGGTCCCTGAAGTAGTTCTCTTGCATTATTGATCGCGTATATTGATGTTTGGGAGTTGTTCCGGGGGCATGCCTTGAAATCCACAAACTGCTTAGGGGTGGTGTTGGAGACATTTTCAAAACCTAGTGGCTTTTGAATAAAAAAGGGAATTGATGCAAAGAAAAGGGTTGGAGGACCTTTCTCTCTCTTCCAAAGGGACACTTATCAGCGTTTGAATGGCTCACGGGAGGAGATGATGGTAGGTGACGTTAGCATGATGTGGTTGCAGCTTGAATGACACTTAGGAGACATACTTCGCATTTTGGTTTGCCATATGGGCCAAATCAAAGTGACACATGTCACTAGTAATAGGTTGACACGTAGCCCAGCAGACATCAGCATGACATCATCCGGCTGGCCTAAATTTGGAAGAATTTAGCACTGCACTGGAGGGATCTTCGGGCTGATTAAGTTTAGAGATGACATGGTTGCTATCAAAGACAATTCGTCCCAGTAAGAAGTTGATTGGTTGGTGAGAATAGTGGGTGGACCCACTTGACAACCTATCCTGGTAGGAATTCCCTGGTGTTTCTGGGAAAACTAGTATTCCTAAAGAATGCTAGCCCTCTAGGTTTGGCAGCTACCCTAGAAACAACAGTTTAAAGCAATTTAATGATTTTTCCTATGTATAACAGATAAGAGAAAGATAGTGGAACCAACCTGGAACTTCCGTTTAATCCCTTGCTTGATCTATCTATCCTTTGGCAGATCCTGCAACTCCTGCCTGTACTTAACACGCTTGGAGAGTACCTGCACAAGTACAACAACAAAGAAATTTCAAAGCATTGTGATCTATTACAACATAAACATTATAGAATCAGATATATAATAAACAAATGATAGCATTCACAAATGATAGTATTCACAATTGCACAATCATATGGGAGAAAACTTGAAGAGCTTTATTAATAGAAAGGAGAATTACAACCCAGTTGTCTGATCCAATGCCATCCTCCCAGCTTCAATCTTTCTTCACCTCATGTAATAGCAAGATCACTCCAACAAGAATACAATGTTCTCTCCCCAATTACAAACTATCAGCGCTTACTTGCAATTCACAACATTCCAGCCCCTAGATCTCTTGGATTGGAGATCCATTTATAGATGTTTGCAAGGGTGTGAGTCATCCATGGGGTTTGATTAGTGTCATTCCACTTGTTACAATTGGTTCCACAAGAGAAGGGATTGGAGATGGTTTCTTATATCCCTTATTCATCCTTGGGCGAATTCAGAGAGGCAAGTGGCATAGGGGAAGTTTCTAGAAGATTCCATGAGCAACCATCTAACAAACTGTCTCAGACATTTGTCCATCCTCAGCCATCGCACCCTATAGAAGGCCTAAACAGTATGCATCACACCCTGGTAGTGTACCACTCAGTATGCATCACACTTTGCCAGTGAAGCAGTCAGTATGGTTCAATTTAGGCAATTTCTGGATGGTTTCTCAGATGGAACTTTTAGGGAATGATGTATTCAGATGACTATGTTCCTTTAGGGTATGAAACAACACTTTTAGGGGTTGATGAGCCCCAATACATCGACACATAAGTTTGGGGTTGATGTGCCCAAATATGTCTATAACACCTGGCAGAGGTAAGTGGGTGCAGCTAAGGAATGCGCCAAAAGATGAGGCATCGGGACATGAAGGATTGACAGGTAACCGTGTGGCAGGGCTACGACCAATGAAGGTGAGGACGGGTGGTCCCCATGGGGCACATTGACCCGATAGTATAACCTTTGTGGGTGTGTGTTGGGTCCCTATAATACTAGTGATTACCCCATTACTATTGTAGTTATACCCCTTATTTATATTATTGTGCCCCTATTACCCCCATATTTTTACTATTGTGCCACATAGAAGCCCTCTATTGTTATTGTTGTGCCCTACAATATTATTGTTATGTAGGCTTGGATTGTATTGGGACCACTTAGACTCCTATATATAGAAAGGAGGTATTTTCATTTGTATCATCCAAGAATTGTTCATTTATGTAATGTAAAGGAGGTTGCCCCCTCGAAGAGGCTGAATTCTAAGGCGTTGATCTTTCTTTTCTATCTTTTCTTGAGCTGGTTTCATAACATTTGGTATCAGAGCTTTGGATTCTAGGGTTTTGCTGCTCCAAACAGGTCATCGTGGAATTTTCTCTATAACTTTTTTTCTGTGACATTTCAGAAGTCACAAAAAAAATCCATTTGAGAAGAATTGGCGATGAACCTTGGGTCCGAATTTCAGAGCTTTTCACGAGATATTTTCGGAGATATGATCTGAGGAAGTTGGCCTTTTTGCAGACTCCTGAATTACATTCAAAACAGGTGACCTGGGGAAAATCTTCATAACTCTCTCTCTGAGGATCGGATTGAAATTTCGTAAAAAGTTACAGAAAGAGGACGGACTGTAGTTTCTTGTCTGTGTGTTTCAGATTCAAAGGTTGAAACAGTGACTCGTGGCACGTCGTACAAGTTCGCTCTACTGAACCAGTCTAAAAGCAAGTCACTGTGGGAGATTTCACATAACTCTTCCTTGGAGAATCCAATTGGGCTCAGACTTGTGGCATTGGAAAGAGGACGCAGAAGGCTACTACAGGTTGCAATTTCAGAATTGGATGATCTGAAATTACAGAGATACATCAGATTCAATATCAGGCTTCTATAAAGTGAAAAAAGGTGTGTAGTTTTTTTTTAATTTTTGTGTAAGCTTGGTTTAACGGAATTCAAAGGGCATAGTAAAGCATTATTATCGGTAACTGATGCCCCGAGGAAAGAAAATGCAAACACCTAGTAAGGAACCTGAAAGCTCTAGCATGACTCATGAAGAAGAGGAAGAAATGCTACATGATATATCAAAATTACAAGAACAAGTGCAACAAATGTCACGCTCACAAAAGCTAACAGAAGCTAAGATAAATGGTGTGGAATCTAAGATAAATGGCGTGGAATCTAAGATGAAGGGCATGGAAGCTAAGATGGATGATTTGAAGACAAACATGGCAGATTTGAAGACAGATTTGAAGACAGACATGGCAGATTTGAAGACAGATTTGACAAATTTTCTACAAGAAATACTTACTAATGGTGAAAAGGTAGTAAAGGAAACTCATGATGAGAACAAAAGAAATGTTAATCATGATTCCATAGACTCTAATGTTGGATCGAAGACTCACCATGTTCCAAAAATCGATATGAGGAAGTTTGATGGCAAGGATCCCGCCACATGGATATTACAGATGGAGCAATTCTTCGATCTCAATAATGTGCAAAACACACAAAAGGTACGTATGGCAACTTTATATTTGGAACCAAATCAGTTTGTATGGTATCAATGGCTTTGTTCTCGTAAACAATTTATCACTTGGGCAATTTTTACGGAAGAATTGATAGCACATTATGAGGATACAAAAAGCAACACTTTTTTTAGCCAATTGATAAGTCTCAAACAAAAGGGTTCAATAATGGAGCACATTGAGGAGTTCCAAAAATTGAACATAAGGGTAAAAGATATTCCAGAGGAGCATAGGATTGATGTGTTCATAGGGTCTTTAAAGGATAATATCCAACATGATGTGCGCCTTTGGGAACCTGATTCATTAGAGAAGGCATTCAGGTTAGCAAGAAAAATGGAAAGCAAAATTATGGCAACTAGGAAGCATACCATTCACAACTATAAAGACGGAAGTGTTGCCCATAGTCTTCCACAACCTACAAGGTTGACACCACAACAATTGGAAGAAAAAAGAGCAAAAGGGCTTTGTTACAATTGTGATAGCAAATACACAAAAGGTCATAAGTGTGCTGAGAAGAAATTATTCTACATAGATTGTGAAGAGGAAGAAGAAAAGGAGCAAGAAAGGTCAAAAGAAGAGGATATATTCCAGGAACAAAGCCTAGATGAAGAACAAATAAATCCGACCATATCTTGTAATGCATTGGCGGGAATTACCACTCCTCAAACCATCAAGATAGAAGGACAAATCAAGAAGAAAAAGGTAATAGTGTTGATTGATTCAGGAAGCACCCACAATTTTATTCATTGTAGGGTAGCAAAAGAATTGAATTGCTTCCTATATCCAGCACCAGAGTGTCAAGTGATGATTGCAAATGGAGGAACAATAAATTGCTCTGGAAAGTGCCATAATATCAAGCTATCCATGGGAGAATATGTATTGACTAGCCCAATGCTTTCCATTCCAATGGGAGGTGCTGATGTTGTACTAGGAGTCCAATGGCTACAATCCTTGGGTACAATAGCTTTTAATTTTCAAGAACTTTTCATCAAATTTTCTGGAAGGAAAGGAAGTTGAATTAAGGGGTATTGCAGGGAAACCAGGAAAGATAATCAGCTCTAATGGTATGACAAAGCTTCTAAAAAAGGAGCAAAGAGGTGTAATTGCACAATTATGTTCGCTAGATGTTTCCACATTGGAATCATCTATTTCTCCAGATCTCCAAAAAGTCTTGGACAATCATTCCAAGGTATTTGAGACTCCCAAGGTCTCCCACCTATGCGTGATCATGATCATGCTATTCATCTGATTCCAGGAAGTGTTCCTCCAAACATCAGGCCGTACAGATATCCCTATGTCCAAAAAAGTGAAATTGAACGTATGGTTGCAGAAATGCTAGAGGCTGGTATAATTCAACCGAGTCAAAGTTCTTTCTCAGCTCCAGTAGTATTGGTGCACAAGAAGGATGGATCATGGCGCATGTGTCCAGATTATAGGGAGCTCAACAAGCTCACTATTAAAGATAAGTTCCCCATTCCTGTTACTGGATGAATTGCATGGATCAGTTTACTTCACCAAGTTGGATGTTCGTTCGGGATATCATCAAATCAGAATGAAGATTGAAGACATTCCGAAAACGGCATTTAGAACTCATGAGGGTCATTATGAATTTTTGGTCATGCCTTTTGGCCTTACCAATGCACCTTCAACATTTCAAGGTTTGATGAATTCAATTTTCAAACCATTCCTTAGAAAATTTGTGTTAGTATTTTTTGATGATATACTAATCTACAGCAAGTCTTGGAAGGATCATGTTGAACATGTTGACAGGGTGCTACAACTATTGGAGGAGAAACAATTATATGCAAAAAGATCCAAATGTTTCTTTGGAGTCCAGGAGGTGGAATATTTGGGTCATATTGTATCTCATGAAGGAGTTAAGGTAGACCCTAGCAAAATTAAAGCCATTAAGGAATGGAAAATCCCCACATCCATAAAGCATCTGCGAGGATTTCTTGGGTTGACAGGGTATTATCGCAAGTTTGTTAAGAATTATGGGAGAATAGCAGCACCTCTAACAACATTATTGAAGAAAGATTCATTTTCATGGACTCCGGAAGCAACAAAGGCCTTTGAACATCTTAAAGAGGCAATGTGCCAAGCACCGGTCTTAGCTACACCGGACTTCACAAAAACCTTTATTGTGGAATGTGATGCTTCAGGAAATGGAATTGGTGCTGTTCTAATGCAAGATGAAAGACCCATTGCTTTTGAAAGTCGTCCAATCAAGGGAAAGTTTTTAAGCAAAGCTATTTATGAGAAGGAAATGTTGGCAATACTCCATGCACTTAAGAAATGGCGACCCTACCTAATGGGAAGACACTTCAAGGTAAAAACGGATCATGATAGCCTTAAATACTTTTTAGAACAAAGATTATCCTCTGAAGAGCAACAAAAGTGGGTCACAAAGATGTTGGGTTATGACTTTGAAATCATCTACAAAAAAGGGAAGCAAAATGTGGTGGCAGATGCACTCTCAAGAAAGGATGAGGATGTGGAAGCATTGTTGTGTGCCATTTCTATTATCCAACCAGATTGGATAAACGAAGCAAGGGAGGAATGGAAGAATGACGAAGAAGTGTGGGCACTTATTCGAAAGCTACAACAAGATTCCAGTACTTCTGATACATTTAGCTGGAAAAATGATTCGTTATGGTACAAAGATCGCTTATACCTCTGTAAGAATTCCCAGCTAAAACAAAAGATTCTTATGGAATTGCACACTTCTCCCTTAGGAGGGCACTCAGGATTTTTAAAAACTTACCACAGGGTTAAGAAGGAATTTTTTTGGGATGGCCTTAAATCAGATATTCAAAAGTTTGTGGCAGAATGTTTGGTTTGCCAGCAAAATAAAGTTGAAACAATTAAGACACCGGGTCTATTACAACCTTTATCCATTCCAAGCCAACGTTGGGAGGAGGTTTCAATGGATTTTATCACAGGTTTACCCAAGTCTGAGGGAAAGAGTGTCATCATGGTGGTAGTTGACAGACTTACCAAGTATGCACACTTTTGTGCATTATCACATCCATTTAAAGCCAGTACAGTTTCTACTGCATTTATGGAAACAGTTCAAAAGCTACATGGAAACCCAAAGATTATTGTAAGTGACAGAGATCCCATTTTCACTGGAAATTTTTGGACAGAATTATTTTCTTGTCTTGGTACTCAGTTAGCTCATAGCTCATCTTATCATCCTCAATCTGATGGGCAAACTGAGATAGTAAACAAATGTTTGGAAGGATATCTTCGTTGCTTTGTATCTGATAAACAGACACAATGGGTCAAATGGTTGCCTCTGGCTGAATGGTGGTATAACACTTCCTTCCATACAGCAACAAAAATGACCCCATTTATGGCACTTTATGGGTATCAACCACCATCCATCACATCATATTTAAGAGAAAATTCTAAGGTTCAGGCAGTGGAACATCACATCGAACATCAACAACAAGTCCTCCAACTCTTAAAGGATAACCTCGTGTTGGCACAAAATAGAATGAAACAACAGGCAGATCAACATCGCAGTGAAAGAAGTTTTGATGTAGGTGATTGGGTATTCCTACGGCTACAACCATATAAGCAAATGTCCCTAAAGCAAGCTAAGAAGGATAATAAATTATCACCAAAGTATTATGGTCCGTACAAGGTGTTGCAAAAGATTGGTACTATGGCATACAAATTGGAGCTTCCTGCAGCTTCTCGATTGCACCCAGTTTTCCATGTTTCATGTTTAAAGAAGGTTATAGGTGACAAGCTCCCAATTCAAACAATATTGCCAGAACTTGATGAGGAAGGAAAAATTATATTGGAACCGGAAGCAGTCACAGAAACAAGAACTCGACAGCTACGAAATCGATCAATTTCAGAGTATCTTATCAAGTGGAAGAACTTATCCGCTGAAGATTCCACATGGGAGGATGAGAATTTTATGCAGAAGTATCCAGAACTACTCAAGCGTTGAGGAAACACTTTTTTGAAGGAGAGGGGCATGTTGGGTCCCTATAATACTAGTGATTACCCCATTACTATTGTAGTTATACCCCTTATTTATACTATTGTGCCCCTATTACCCCCATATTGTTACTATTGTGCCACATAGAAGCCCACTATTGTTATTGTTGTGCCCTACAATATTATTGTTATGTAGGCTTGGATTGTATTGGGACCACTTAGACTCCTATATATAGAAAGGAGGTATTTTCATTTGTATCATCCAAGAATTGTTCATTTATGTAATGTAAAGGAGGTTGCCCCCTCGAAGAGGCTGAATTCTAAGGCGTTGATCTTTCTTTTCTATCTTTTCTTGAGCTGGTTTCATAACAGTGTGTATGGGGCATTAGTTTGTTGCACCGAGATAGAAGGCTACAAGATAAGCACTAACCCTCGGTCACTTTGCATAGAAGAAAACCAGGGGCACAAAATAGTATGAAGAGACTAGGAGGTTTAGGGCTTATCCCCAGCCTTTGGTCGTTTGCGAAGAATAAGACCATTGGTACCGAACCAGTCACAAAGGAAACATAGCCCGTGGAGTGCTTAATAGGTTAAGTGAATATGGGCTTAGTTGGTGGTCACCCAGTGACTTTGGGAAACCACTAGAATTGATTCCAATGGTGAAAGAAAGTGCCAAACCAAAGACAATTGCAGCAGGGAGAGGAAATAATCCATTTTGCACCACATTCCTTCAACCAAAGAGAAGGGGTTGGGTACATTACAGAGTGGTATTAGAGCTAACTAGGTGAAAAACCGGACTAGATGGGATTTTGTTACAAGCAAGTGATGATAAAAAAAAACAAAGATAAATGAAATGAAGAAAATTAACTATCTAAGTGCTAAAAGTCGAGTTTCTTTCTTGATTACGGGTTGTAGAAAAGAAAGACAAACCAGTATTGTTGAAAAATGCCTGAGAATAGGACTATGGTCATGTTGTGTGTTTGATGGTTATAAATTGTGAATTTTCTTATTGCTTTTTCCATGTTTAGGCTGCTAGTTTGATTATCATATTAAAGGGACTGAATGATTGATGCATATGATTTGTAAATCTAATTGACACATTAACATGACTATTTTATCACAGTAGAATCTCCATGGTAAAATATTGATCCTGAGTTTGCATGATTATTTTGAAATGTCTAACAATGTGTGTGATTGACAACACATCATAAGAAACATTAAACAAAATAAGTCACAGTAATGAGGACTGGAATGGTGGAATATAGTTATGATAAGTCACAACATGGAAGAGATGGTGTCAGAGCTAATGAAGAAGATAGATCATTTGGCCAAGGGGGAGGGAATCATTCCCCAGATTGGATGGATACCTTGATAAGTCTAAGGGATGAGGTGAGAAGCTTTAAGGTTGATAATGAGAGTCTGGTAATAGCACAAGGAAGGAAAGCAGGGATCAATGCAGTTATTTTGCAAAGTGTCTTGAATTGGCAAAGGAAAATGCAATATGAGAGGAGGGAAAATCATAGAGACCTAAAAAACCTTCAAGAAATAATAGAAAATACCAACACAGGAGATGGTGGTAGATCCAAAAAATGGCATAGGAAAGGAAGTGAGAACATTCTACCTGGAGGTGAACTTTATAGCACTCCAAGAGGAGGAACGATCACACACATGCAATATTCAAGCAAACCCTTTAAACTTGATGCTAGGAGACATTACCATTTTCGCAATCAAAGAAAGGGAACATATCCCTGAGGAATTTAAGAAGGAAAAACCACCGACATTTTATGGGCACATGAAGAAAGCAGAGGATGTAGAAGCATTGATGCTAGGAATGAAGAAATGTTTCAAAATACATGACTATTATGAGAATATGAAGGCCATAGTTGTTGCATACAGTTTGAAAGGGAATGTCAACATATGGTGGGAAGACTTGAAGAATGTTAGAGCCATCACTGAGGAGGAGATGACCTGGTAAGAGTTTGATAAAGCCTTCAAAGAGAAATACATGTTTGAATGATACTATGATAGTGTTATCGGGAAATATAGTGTCCACTCAGATCTACTAGTCCAACTAAGACTGGTAGCTATCATAGAAACAAACAAACTAAAACCACTTTCGTTTTCCTTTATGAAAAGTAGATAAGAGTGGAATGAAGGACACCAACCTCAGTCTTGCGCTTGGTTCCTTGCTTGATTCCTCTCCTTTCTGCTAGATCCTTGCCGCTTCTCCTTCGTCTACCCAGCTTCAAAGAGCACCTGTGGAATCAAAGCAGCATAATACTATCGAAGAACAGATATCTACAATCATAAACAGTATAGGACCAGATATATATTGACCACACAAATGCATATATCATCAAACATACAAGAATGTGGAGGAAAACTTGAATAGCTTTATTAATAATAAAGAATAGCAAAGAGGATTACAACCAATTGTTCTGACCCAGCGTCATCCTCCAGCATGAAAGCCCTTCTTTCACCTCATGAAAAGCTTAGATCACCCAACACTATGATATTCCAACAAGAAACCAACAGCACTTCCTTCCAAGATACAAAATTCCAGCCTCTGGATCTCTGGGATGGGGGATCCATATATAGATGATTGCAGGGGGGTGAGTCAGATTCTGGGATTTGATTAGTGTCCTCTCTCTGATAGTTCTTGATTCCACTTGGAGATTGATGATCTCTTACTCATCCCTGAGCGAATTTAGAGAAGCAAGTGTCACAGGAGAAGTTTCTGGAAGATTCCATGATCATCCACCTCGCAAACTGTCTCTGTCATTTGTCCACTCTCGCCCATCGCACCCCATAGAAGGGATTTTCAGTATGCATCACACCTCCCGTGTGCATTTAGGTGGGATGCATCGTACTTTGACCATGGAGCAGGTGAGCTGGTCCAGTTTTGACCAGTTCTGAGTAGTTTTTCATGGAGAACTTCTGGGAGATGATGTAATCAGCTGACCTTGTTCTTTTAGGGGATGGAACAAAACTTTTAGGGACTTAGGAGCCCTTGGTTTATGGACATGTTTGATTGGGGTTGCAGTGCCCAAAAATGTCTATAACAGATAGCAAAACAAAAGAGCTTTATAAACTCAAAATGGGACATTTAACCAATGATGAGTATATCACCAGATTGTTGGAACTGTTGAGGTATGTGCCATATCTCAAGGATGAGAAGGCCAAGATTTAAATGTTTATCAGTAGACTCCCTATGGCATTCAAAGATAAGATTAAATTTCTATAACCTCAAACCCTGAAGGATGCAATCAAGAAATTAGGGCATTGCTACAAACAAGAAAAGTGCGAGCCTGAAATTAAGAGTAACTAGAAAATCAAGAGAAATGATTGACGCAATAAGAATTTTCACAAGAGAAACCTAGGAACAAGAGAAGTGAAGTACCTGGCTCAAGCATGACAATTTCAACCAAGGCCTAATATTGTTGTTAAGGAAAATGTGCAGTAGCTAGCATCAGTACAAGTTACCGAAATTTGAAGGCCAAGAGCCACTTAAGTGTTGGACCTGTGGTGGAGACCACAGGAGGAGAGACTGTCCATGATAGAAGAACGTTGGACCAAATATTTACACCACTCAAGAGGCAAGTAAAATAGGTGAGGTAGCTTACAGTATGCCAAGAGTTTATGCGGTAGTTGAAAATCGCCAAGCAAATCACTAGGAATCCATCATTGACATGGAAGGTAAGTTACAACATCAAGTCATTACATTCTGATTGATCAAAGTTCCAACCATAGTTATATCAGCCTAGAATTTGTTGATAAGTGTGCATTGGCCAACAAATTGCATTAGGAACGTTGGTTGGTTCAATTGGCAACAGGCATAAGGAGAAGAATCATCCATTGGGTAAGGTCATGTGCAGTTGAGCTCAGTGGCATTCCCATGACATCCGACTTGAATGTTTTACCATTAGGTGGGTATGAATTGTTATTGGGCATGGATTGGTTGTACTTGCACTAGACCAAGGTAGATTGCTATGAGAAAACAATAGAATGCTTGGATGAACAAGGAAAAAAAAGAGTGTTGCAAGGAAAGAGGAAACCCATATCAGTGAGGTTGATCACTGTTATGCAATCCAAACACAACAACATGAAAAGATGCATGTTGTTTGTAGTACAATTTTTCCAGAATGAGGAAGTTAGCAAAGAACCAGATGATAAGGAAGCTGAATTACTTCAAAAGTACCTTGTTTTGCAACAGTTTGCAGATGTTTTCCCAATGGAAGTTCCTAGACTACCTCCTCACAGAGAGAGATATTTCTCTATCGAACTGGTGCCAGGAGAAGCACCAACATCCAAGGATCCATATAGAATGAGCACCCCAGAGTTGGTTGAGCTCAAATTACAACTGAAGGAAATGTTGGACAAGGGTTACATAAGGCCAAGTGTGTCTCCTTGGGGAGAACCCGTATTATTTGTAAAGAAGAAAGATGGAACCCTTAGATTGTGCATTGACTATAGAAAACTAAATAAGGTAACCATTAAGAATAGGTACCCACTACCAAGGATTGATGATCTCTTTGACTAGCTGAGAGGAGTAGCAGTTTTCTCAAAAATCGACTTGAGGTTAGGCTACCATCAAGTGAGAACCAAGGAAGAAGATATTCATAAAACTTCTTTTAGGAATGGGCACTACTAATTCGTGTGGTACCCTTTGGGCTTAGCAATTCCCCTGCCTCATTCATGTGTCTGGTGAATAGAGTGTTGTGTCCTTACCTGGAAAAATTTGTCATAGTATTTGTTGATGACATATTAGTTTACTCAAGAATGAAAGAAGAACATAAGAAACATTTGGCTTCAGTGTTACATTTGTTGAGAGAACACAAGCTCTATGTAAAACTTAGCAAGTGTGACTTATTTTGGTCACATGTACACTACCTAGGAAACAACATCTCTGAGGAAGGCATATCAGTTGACCCTGAAAAAATCAAAGCCATAAGGGAATGGCCAACTCTAAAGAAAGTGGATGAAGTTAGATCATTCATGGTATTGTCAGGATACTACAGGAGATTTATTCGAGATTTCTCCAAAATTTGTCATCCCATTACAACCTTGCAGTAGAAAGGGAGAAGACTTGATTCAAATGCATAATGTGTAGAAATCATTGAGTAGTTAAAACTATTACTCACTAGTGCACAAGTGTTTAGAATCGCAGATCCTAACAAGGATTTTGTGGTGTGCATAGATACATGTAAAGAAGGACTTGGTGGGGTCTTAATGCATGAAGGGAAACAAGTGTTCTATGGATCTAGAAAGTTGAATAAGCATGAGGAAAATTATGTGACACGTGATTTAAAACTGGCTTACATAGTTCATGCACTAAAAATATGGAGGCACTACCTCATTGGTAGGATATTCACGCTCATGTCAGACCATAGTGGACTAAAATATTTGTTTGGACAACCACATTTGGATGTTAGGAAATCAAGATGGCTGGCCACGCTCAACGAATTTGATTTTGAGATTAAATACATAAAAGGTAAGGAGAAAAAGGTTGTTGATTCCTTGAGCAATAGAATCCAAGTTAATCACTTGGCGGTGGGAAGTTTGTGTGCAACAAATCTATAAGAAAGAATAAAAAATGTTGGATTGTAGCATGATTAATACCAACAAATGAAAGAAAAGTTGCAGCAAAGTACTGAGGATGAAGGATATCACCTCTCATAGGATGGCTTAGTCAGGTTTAAAGGCATAGTCTATGTGCCTAACAGTGATGAAGTAAAAACGATAATAATGAAGGAATTCATTGATAAGACTTACTTAGGCTGCCTAGGGCATCAAACTACCTTCACAACCATAAAAAAGTGTTATCGCTGGCCAAAAATGAAGAAAGAAGTGGCATATTTCGTAGTAAGATGCATAGAATTCCAACAGGTAAAGGCTGAATGCAAGCATCCAACAAGATTGTTGTAGCCTATTGATCTGAATTTGAAACTACTTGTAAATGGTTTGCAAGGTATTCAATTCAGATATATACATGTTTAAAAGATGTCCATGTCTTGCAGAAAGAAAACAAATGAAATTTTCAGCTGTTCATGACCCATTTAAGTATAGTAGATTTATTTCCTTTTACTGTTTAACACACTAAAACGAATTTGTTCTCCAAAATAAATCAACCACAGATGCAAAAGAAGTTGATAAAGCAGTTCACCCCTCCTGGGCTACGTCTGCTGGGTCCAAGGCTCCCAAATGGGCCTGTCCTTGTTTTAGTTAAATGCTCAAATTGAATATACAGCTGAATAGAAGTATCTACAAGTGGAATAGATGGTAAAAATGGATTCAGAACACTTGAATCCTTCAGGATTAACTACTGGTTCACCTCAAATGGATACCTGCAACCCTATACAGTTCTCCCAATACTGGGCCCTGGTGGCTCCTAGATCTTCCACAGCTCCAAAACCTCTGCAAATAACCTCCGATGGCTATAAGACCTATGCCAATGGCTTCAGAAGGTCGAAAATACCCAAAAAAAAAAATCGTCCAAAACGGACTTTCCTAGCCAAAGTTATGTCCAATTTACTCCCAACTGCCAGTTGCCCTTGAAAAGCTCCAGTTAAAATTGGCTGACTGTCAGATAACCCCGAAAAATATGGCAATTCCGCCATTTTTGGAGCGCTCCGCCAAACACTCCGCCATAATGATCGTGACTGCTAGCTAACTGTTAGTGGCTTTCAATGCGCATGTGAATGTTCCCGGCGGTTTTGGGTTTACCTCGGATTACGTGCCACGACTGGTTGTTAACTGAATGTTTAACGCCTTGTTTGTTTGCATGTGAACCCGCATTAACATAAAACGTGACTGTTTTAAATGTGCTGGCGGTCGGGGTTTAAGCCCTAAGTTCTGGGCATGGTCACGTCATATGGGTGGGGGGCTGTCCCCTATGGGTCCAACCCTAAGGTTGTTGTGAGCTTAAATATAATATATTCAGCAAACATAACATGTCCAATCCCTGTGGCGCGTTGGTAAGGCGTTGGGTTAACTCGGAGTAGGTCGCGGGTTCAAACCCCTGGACCTCCAAAACGTTTTAACATATGCACATATATTTGCTGACGTCATCCTTGGGCCACGTGGCGCCCTCTGGGCCTGCCACGTGGCAGCTTCTGATTCGCTGCTCAAAAGGAATATTCCCTGGAATATTCCAAAGAATATTCTGTGGAATATTCTATTCTTAATTTTTTTTTGAAAAATTCAAAATCTCGATGTTATTGAGAAATTCCTCTTTTTGCCATAACTTTCTCATACGGCGACCGTTTTTCGAAACGTTCATGGTGCCGGAATCAGGAGGACGATTAATTTCTAGTCGTTCAACTTTGAACTAGTTCTGAGCATTTTAAATTTTGAGCATTTTACGACACTTAGGACATGAACACCTGATCACGCCTCCCCATTGGGAAGCTTTTGGACCCCAAAAGCCTTAAACTACCTATTAAAGAGGTGAGGGTACAGCTCCCTCACTCTGTCCACCTCCATCCACTTTTCCTTGTTCAGTTTGCTGCCTTTGAAACCAACCCGAACATAATCTACACTGCCCCTCCTTGAAGTGCGTGTCCTTCTGTCAAGGATTGTATCTTCTTTCAGCTCATCTAAGAATTCTGGCGAGAAATCTTCTATAGATGGCAGCTGAACAGCACTTTCATGATCAGCAATCAAAGGAGGTTCATACAAACGTAAGTTCTCCACATTGACAACAGAATACATTTGCATGTAGGAAGGCAAATCTAATTGAAAAGCATTATTTCCAAACTTCTTGAGGATTTTGAATGGACCATAACGAATAGGCTTCAGCTTTTTACCTTCTCTTTGCATCCTTTCCTTACTAATGTACAGCCATACCTCATCCCCTTCTTGAAACTTGTGATCGACTCTATGCTTGTCGTGTCTTTCCTTGTATTTGCCTTGACTCTTCTCAAGTTGTTCTTGAATTCGTTGATGTATTTGCTGAATTCTTTCAATGAATGAACGAGCTTTGTCAATATCACTATGTCCCTCAATGGAAACATCTTTCTCAAGAATGAAATCAAGAGGTGATTTTGGCAAGTAACCAAAACAAGCTTCAAACAGTGAGGTGTTTGTGGAAGAGTGCTTGGCACGGTTGTAAGCATGTTGTATGTAGTGCAAATGTTCATCCCAAAGCTTGGGATGCTTGCTGCAATATCCTCTCAAGAGGTACACAATGGTTCTGTTCACAACTTCGGTTTGTCCATCTGTTTGCGGATGGAAAGTAGTACTTTTATTCAACTTTGTGTCCATCATCTCCCATAGGTTGGACCAAAAATTCCCCACAAATCTGGAATCCCTGTCACTAATAATGGAAGTAGGCAAACCAAAGTGAATCCATACACGATGAAAAAATAATTCAGCAGTTTGTTCAGCAGTTATAGTTTTCTTACAAGGCATAAGTATACACATTTTGTTGAAACAATCAACTACTACATATAAATAATCATGTTGCTTTCTAGATTTTGGCAAACCTCCTACAAAATCCATAGAGATGCTCTCCCATGGTCTAGAAGGTACCGGAAAAGAAGTATACAAGCCAAGCTTCCTATTACTAGGCTTGCTTGTAGCACATAATGAACAACCTCTTATGAACCTTGAAACAGAATCTACCATGCGAGCCCAATAGCAATACCTTTGTAGATGTGCAACTGTTTTGCTTACCCCAAAATGGCCAGCAATAAGAGAAGAATGAGGTTCTCTTATGACATTTATTCTCTCCCCCTGTGGTATACACAACTTTCCCAAATGAAACAACAAATTGTTATGCATGTGATAGTCATTTTCCTCTACATGATTCCCTTTACTCAAGTTAGCATACACATCTTTAAAGTCATCATCAGATGCATATTGTTCTATGTAACTATCATGTATAATGGAATCATTCTTAAGTAAAGTAACAGCACCAATAATAGGCCTTGAAAGCATATCAGCAACTTTATTCAGAGTACCTTTCTTGTACCTTATTACCAAATGGAACTGTTGCAAGAAGCCCATCCATCTAAAGTGTCGTGACTGTTGTAACTTGCTTTGTGATTGCAAGTACTGTAAGGGCTGATGGTCGGTATGTATAACAGTTTCTTTGCCCATCAAATAGTGTTTCCACTTTTTGACACTTTGCACCAATGTATACAACTCCTTATCATATGTAGGATAATTTACAACAGCACCATTAAAAGTTTCAGAATGAAAAGCAATAGGCTTACCATGCTGTAGAAGAACTGCACCCATGGCATAATCACTAGCATCGGTTTGTATCTCAAATGGCTATCTCAAATCTGGTAATGCAAGGACCGGAGCTGAACTAATCTTCTCTTTCAAAGATTCGAAAGCTTTTTGCTGCTTGCCTCCCCATTGGACAGCATGCTTCACGCTTGTCACTGCATGCATAGGAGCTACTATAGAAGAGAAGTTAGAGATGAACTTCCTCCAATATTGAGCTGCACCCAAAAAACTTCTTACCTATGTTATGGATTTGGGAGTATGCCAATTCACAATAGCCTCTATTTTAGCAGGATCTATTCTCAAAGCACCTCCTCCTACTATGTATCCCAAATAAACCAAAGAAGTCTTTCCAAATTCACACTTTGACATTTTAAGAAATAACTGATTCTTCTACAAAACATCAAGTACTTTCCTAACATGCATGACATGATCTTCTCTAGACTTGCTGAAAATTAAGATGTCATTTAAGTAGAAAATAACGAAATCATCAAGAAAAGGACGCAAGACATCATCCATTACCCGCATGAAAGTTGCAGGTGCATTGCACAAACCAAACGGAATTACAAGCCACTCAAAGAGTCCTTGTTTGGTTTTAAAGGCTTTCTTCCAAATGTCACTTTCTTCAATTCTTACTTGATGATATCCACTGCGCAAGTCTAACTTAGTGAAATATCGAGCATCTTTCAGCTGGTCTAGCAAATCATCTATCCTTGGGAGTGGGTAACGATTCTTTACCGTTATCTTGTTCAAGGCCCTGAAATCAACACACATACGCCAAGTGCCATCTTTCTTTGGAATCAATACAATCAGTGACCCACATGGCGAAGTATTTGGCCTTATGAAACCCTTGTCCAACAAGTCCTTGATTTGCTTCTTTATTTCAGCATTCTCCATAATAGACATGCGGTACATGCCTATGTTTGGAAGAGGACAATCTGGATGCAAATGGATTTCATGTTGAATCTCCCTCTTAGGAGGCAAGCCTGTTGGCTCCTGAAACATCTCATGATATGCATCAACTACATCTTACAGTTCTTACTTAAGTTTTGGATCAAAATTGTCAAATGACTCATGATTCACATCAACCTTGGGCTTAATCATAAGAAGAACAAAATTCTTACTTGAATTGACCAACCTTTTTACCTGTCCTGCATTCACCATCGCTATATTTGTCTTCTTGCGATGAGCTCTAACAATGAACTCCTTGCCATCTTTGAAAAGATGATATTTGTTTTCATGGCGATGAAAGATAGCTTTCCTGTCAAACAAGTAAGGACTTCCCAAAACAAATCCTGCTATATCAAAAGGTACCACATCAAGTTCAACTGTGTCAATAAAATGTGCGTTAATTGCAAAGCGCAATGTGCACTTTCTTGAAACTTGTAAATTTGCATCCTTGCAAATCCATCCAAGTGGATATGGCTTCGGATGTGGAATGGTCTCAAGTTTAAGCTTCTTGACCAAGCCCTCTGATATAAGATTTGCTTGTGACCCACTATCAAAAAGTGTGTCAATTTTAGTATGTTTTGAAATCACCCTCACATGAAACAGTTCAATTCTTTCTTCCTCATTAGGAGCTTGTACATGGCAGTTTGAGGTACTAGTGCTGGCTTGAGTTTCAATTTATTTTCCCTTCAAGTTTTTCAAACCCATGGCTGCAATTTTGGTTTCATCACCTGAATCATCCCCTAAATCCTGTGGTGTAGATGTAGTAGCAACAGTTTTCTGTTTCCCTTTGGATTTGTTAGATTGAGGTCTTTTTTCAGGATGTAATTTCCAACAGTTTTTCTCCTCATGGCCTAGTTTAGAACAGTGTTTACAGATCACTTTCTCACTCTCTTGTTTGACAGATGCATTCTTTTTTCCCTTTCCCTTGGAGGTTTTCTCTTTGTTTTTCCCCTTGGGGGCTTGTTTCTACCCTCTTCAAATGTGTTTTTTCCCCTTGCCTATAAATGTGTAGCTTGGACACAAACCTCGTCCAGGCTAGTAGGGTTAAACATCAAGATGGTGTGTCTAAGGTAGCTATGCAAGCCACCAATGTATTTCAGCAATGTTTCCTGGGCCTGTAAATCTACCCCTAACAAGAGAGCTCTTCTCCTGAATTATTGGGTGTAGTCTTGGACACTCTGACCCTTAAGTTGTCTGAAATTTTGCCAGTTCATAATGGCTTTCTACATGTGAGCAAGAGGATAAAACTATTTTTTAATGGCTAACAGAAATTCAGGCCATGTTAAGGTAACCTTACCAAATTTCTTGATCTCCTCTTTAGTCTTGGCCTCCCACCAGACCAATGCTGCTCCATCCATTCTCAAAGAAGCCAACTGAATCTTTGTGGCATCATCATGCATATTCTGGATCCTCAAGTAAACTTCCAACTGCCTAATCCAGTTGTCAAGTTTTTCTGCATTCACTTCACCATTAAACATAGGTAATTCGAATTTTACATCAAGCTTCAAAAAAGGAATTTTTCGAGAGGATCTATGCTTATGCACGGAAGAAGAAGACGAGGATGAAGAGGAAGAAGGTGATGATGGGGGTGGTGGATCACCATTACCTCCATGTCCTTTCTTGGAATGATCATCATCCTTCTTACCTCTTGAAGAGCCCTCTCCTTCATGTGGATGTTTGGACCCTTCTCCAGCCAATTTCTCATTTCTTTCTTGGTACAATATCCTCACCATTTCAGTGAGGTCCAAGAAAGCCTTTCTAAAGACTCTTTCTTCTTCTTTTTGATCCATGTCTGTAGGAATTTCTCCTTCATGTGCAGACATTCTTGAAGCTTCTGCTGAGACTCTTGAGGGTGAAATTGAAGGTGGAGGTGATGGCTCTCTGGCCTTCCTTGACTGAGGATTCTCTCGTTCTCTAGTCAACTGTCCTTCCCCTCTTTTAAGTTTCAACCTGGTAAGCATCAATACTTGCAAGACAGTTAGAAGATCTTTGCACAAAAACAATCAAAAGACAACTACACCAGAGATTGACTGAAAGAGAATTTATCTACTTTGCAATTGTATAACAAGAGCATTTTGAAGGCTTCCTGGCTCGTTTCAGGCTCTATCTATAGTATATTTGACTACTTTTGATACAAAGAAACAACAACATAGCTCTGATACCAACTTGATCTGAATTTGAAACTACTTGTAAATGGTTTTCAAGGTATTCAATTCAGATATACACATGTTTAAAAGATGTCCATGTCTTGCAGAAAGAAAACAAATGAAATTTTCAGTTGTTCATGACCCATTTAAGTATAGTAGATTTATTTCCTTTTACTGTTTAACACACTAAAACGAATTTGTTCTACAAAATAAATCAACCACAGATGCAAAAGAAGTTGATAAAGCAGTTCACCCCTCCTGGGCTACGTTTGTTGGGTCCAAGGCTCCCAAATGGGCATGTCCTTGTTTTAATTAAATTCTCAAATTGAATATACAGCTGAATAGAAGCATCTACAGGTGGAATAGATGGTAAAAATGGATTCAGAACACTTGAATCCTTCAGGATTGACTACTGGTTCACCTCAAATGGATACATGCAACCCTATACAGTTCTCCCAATACTGGGCCCTGGTGGCTCCTATAACTTCCACGGCTCCAAAACCTCTGCAAATGACCTCAGATGGTTGTAAGACCCATACCAATGGCTTCAGAAGGTCAAAAATACCCAAAATCAAAATAAAATTCGTCCAAAACGGACTTTCCTAGCCAAAGTTATGGCCAAATTACTCCCAACTGCTAGTTGCCCTTGAAAAGCTCCAGTTAAAACTGGCTAACTGCCAGATAACCCCGACAAATATGGAAATTCCGCCATTTTTGGAGCGCTCCACCAAACACTCCGCCATAATGATCGTGACTGCCAGCTAACTGTTAGTGGCTTTCAATGCGCATGTGAACGTTCCCGGCGGTTTTGGGTTTACCTCGGATTGCGTGCCACGACTGGTTGTTAACTGAACGTTTAACGCCTTGTTTGTTTGCATGTGAACTCGCATTAACATAAAACGTGACTGTTTTAAATGTGCTGGCGGTCGGGGTTTAAGCCCTAGGTTCTGGGCATGGTCACGTCATATGGGTGGGGGGCTGTCCCCACTACGGGCCCAGCCCTAAGGTTGCTGTGAGCTTAAATATAATATATTTAGCAAACATAACATGTCCAATCCCTGTGGTGCGTTGGTAAGGCGTTGGGTTAACTCGGAGCAGGTCGCTGGTTCAAACCGCCAGACCTCCAAAACGTTTTAACATATGCACATATATTTGCTGACGTCATCCCTGGGCCACGTGGCGCCCTCTGGGCCATTCTGCCATTTTTTGAGCGCTCTGCCAAACACTCTGCCATAATGATCATGACTGCCAGCTAACTGTTAGTGGCTTTCAATGCACATGTGAACGTTCCCAGCAGTTTTGGGTTTACCTCGGATTGCGTGACATGACTGGTTGTTAAATGAACATTTAACGCCTTGTTTGTTTGCATGTGAACCCGCATTAACATAAAACGTGACTATTTTAAATGTGCTGGCGGTCGGGGTTTAAGCCCTAGGTTCTGGGCATGGTCACGTCATATGGGTGGGGGGTTGTCCCCACTACGGGCCCAACCCTAAGGTTTCGGTGAGCTTAAATATAATATATTCCACAAACATAACATGTCCAATCCCTGTGGCGCGTTGGTAAGGCGTTGGGTTAACTTGGAGCAGGTCGCAAGTTCAAACCGCCGGACCTCCAAAACGTTTTAACATATGCACATATATTTGCTGACGTCATCCTTGGGCCATGTGGCGCCCTATAGGCCTACCACGTGGCAGCTTCTGATTCGGTACTCAAAAGGAATATTCACTGAAATATTCCAAAGAATATTCTGTGGAATATTCTATTTTTAATTTTTTTTTGAAAATTTCAAAATTTCAATGTTACTGAGAAATTCGTCTTTTTGCCATAACTTTCTCATACGGCGACCGTTTTTCGAACCGTTCATGGCGCCAGAATCAGGAGGACGATTAATTTCTAGTCATTTAACTTTGAACCAGTTTTGAGCATTTTAAATTTTGAGCATTTTACGACACTTAGGACATGAGCACCTGATCACCTATCCCCATTCCGGAATGGAAATGGGAGGTAATTTTTATGGATTTCATTACAAGATTTCCCAAAACATCTAAGTAGCATGATGCAATCATGGTAGTGGTGGATACACTTAGTAAAGTAACTCATTTTGTGGTAGTAAAATCCACCAATTCTGCTAGTGATATAGCACAAATCTTCATATGGAGATTGTGAGGCTACATGGAATTCTAAAGAAGATGTGTCAGACATAAATGCTAGATTCACTTCTAGGTTTTGGAAGGAATTGTTTGCAGTGTTGGGAATAACTAGCATTTAGTACAGCCTATCACCCACAAACAGATGAGAATATAGAGAGGATCAATTGGATATTTTAAGACATCTCAAGGATGTACATGATGCGTCATCCCAAGACATGGGAAGAATATCTTCTACTTGTGGAATTTTCATACAATAATGGACACCAAGAGTCCATAAAGATGAGCCCCTTTGAGGCATTGTATGGCAGGAGCTACAATACTCCAATTAGCTAGAGTGATCCAGTTAAAAGAGTTCATGTAGGACCTAATATGCTTAAGGAGATGGAGCAACAAGTCCAGATCATAAGGAAAAATCGGAAAGTGGTACAAGATAGACAAAAAAGCTACGTAGATAACCATAGGGTTCTGTTGTGGCTAGCAACAACCCCCCCTTCTTATTTAGTGTTATTACTAATACTAAATAAGTGGGGACCCTTAGTCAAAAATTTAAAAAATCAATTAGTGCTTGTATTTTCTTTTTAATAAAACTTACCATCATAAACTTAGGAAAATCTCCTTGAAAAATCTAAAAAATCTAAGTTTTATGATAAAGTAAAATTATTCCTTAGGAAATATTGCATCGCAAAAGGATCATGGATACCTCCTTGCAAGCTGAATTCCAACATTGCGAGATCGCGATACGGGACTACGAACATATATCGCATAACATGCATCAAAGACCGCTTATGTTGAAAAACTTTAAACTGCCGATATGCGATGGCACATATCGCAAACTGCAGTTCGCAGAAAACATATTAATGAAAATTGTCATATGCCACGCTCCTGCAATATTGTGATATTGCGATTATGCGATAATGCGATATTGCAATATTGCGATTATGCGATTAAGCGGCAATGTGATAATGCGATATTGTGAATTTGCGATATAGCGAGAAAGCGATGTGGTGATTCTACGATGTTACGATCTGCAATATTGCGAAGCAAATCACAAAATCACTTCATCGCAGATCTTTCGGGCTCGTTGTTCAAAAAAGTATTTTCCATCAACCGAGACCTGGTTACGCGCTTTAATGCTATTAATGAGTTAGTTGCCAGTCATTAATGGGATATGGTTTTGTTCTTATCAAGAAGTCATTTCACGTAAGGTGGTATATTTTATACGTCTTCGGCATTTAAGACTTTCCCGTCACCTTTCCTTATCATTACTCTAACTTCACTTGTAAATTGCAGGAACGAAGAGCAGAGAACGATACAAAGCAGTACGCAGGATACTATGGGAAAGAAAGGCAAAGCCCCGAGCTCTGAAGAGAAAGAAATGGCGCCCTTGTATACAGACATCGCCTATAACAGAGACGCTGGTATTTCTACTTGGGAAGGAATGTATAGTCTACTTGAGGAAGAGAATCCCAGAGTGATGGAAGTTACGTTTATTTCAGGGTCACATGGTTCTTCCGAGGCATCCATTACAGAGCTATCTTGTTCATTCTTGCACCGGATAGCGGCGAGGCCCAAAATTCTCCCATACACAGACATGGTTAAATGGGTACTGGACAGCGCTCACATCACAAACAGACAATTTAAAACTCAAGGTCAAGAGCTTACGGAATCATTATTTTTACAAAATTTGAGCTTTATATCCGCTAAAAGAAAACGCGCAAAAGGAGAAAAATGCACCAAGGAAGCCCAGATCAAGAAACGGAGGCAGTTTCCGATGCGCGAAGCTTCTAATTGCTCAGTCACCTGTAAGCCCAAAAAATTTGTAAGAAAGTAACGATAGAGGAAAAAAGTAAAACTTGAATCCTAAAACTAGTGGTATTTGTCAGAAATATCTTCAAAATGGTATGTACAAATGAATAGCAATTACAAGCAGGCTGGAGACAGAAGACTCAAGAAAAGGCAGAATCAATCCAAAGGTTAACCAAGCTGAATTGGGATTATTACTGGGCATATTTGGTAAAACCAGACAGCCAGTGCATGACTCTCAAGTGTATCATCAATTCTGCCGAGAAGATGGCACCAGCTCTTGCCGATTCTGTTTTCACAGCATAGCTAAAATCGGAAGTCGGCCAACCGAATCTTCTCAAATAGATGCTGAACGCATGCGATTTCAAGGAGTAGATACATAAATAATTAGTTAGTAGTTTTAATTTTAGATTCAGTTTTAGTGTTAATTTTGTTTTATTTTTTGCCTGAAATGAGGACGGTCATTTAAACCGCATCCTACATTTTTGTAATAAGTTATTTTTAGATTTAATTAGTAGTGTTTAAACCCTTCTCATGCATTTAGAGAAGGGTCCTGAAATTTATCAAAAACTTATCCCTAGAACATGCACTTTTGTACCCTCTAAGGAGGTTTTGATGAATGAATGGAACATGATTTATTGATATCTGTATTTAATATCTTCTACTGATGTTGCACTTCTGTACTCTTAGTGGATGTTGGATTAAGAAGAGATAAATCATTATCGCTTGAAGCTCATGAGTAGAACTAGTTATAAATGGTACTTCTATCTCTTAACTATTTCTGCCTTTGTGTTAAAAGTGATATTCATGTTCAGCTGTTTATATATTGATGTGTGAATGTCTGAGATATCATTTGGCACTTTTGTACGGTGATAGCTATTTATTTATGCTTAGTGTATGAGTAGCTTATTATGCAATATGCCTTTCACAACTTTTTCGTCTAACTTTTTATACGAAGTGGTTTATTTGTATTGAATTATTTTCTCATAACAATTGAATTATCTTTATTACCAATTGTTATCTGAAATCATTTTAGATCGCATAACAGAAGGATTAAATCCCGGTTTAGTGTAGATTTAGATATTTTTGCTTATTAGAATACAATTTGCATATTGTTAGATTAGAGTTCGCATTAGAGCATCTCACTTAGGAACTTTTAGAAAGGGAAATATCAATTCTTCACACAAACACATAAATTGGGAAACTGGTCCCATATCCCCAGTCAGACCCACTATACCAAACATAAAAGGAGCTGCTAACCAAGGTCCAGACCAGGTGGGTATCCCCCTTGTTGTAGACCCGATTTTCGGGGCTTCAACATATTTGGCGCTAGAAGGAGGGCCTTGAACTGTGAATGGCAAGCAAGTCAATCTAAATACCATTCTAAGAGTAAATCGCCCTCATCGTCTCCCCTGACTTCTCCATTGCATTTAGAATCTTTAAATCCAGAGACAGAAGTCGCAGGAGCAACAACTGCTACTACAAACCCTCACATTTCAGAACAATCTACTATTGAACCTCCTAAAGTTGAATCTTTGATTCACAAACTTCAGTGATTTTCTATATCTCCTCAAAAATCTGATAAATCTCAAGGCAACATGACTTCGCAATATAACCCTGCTCACCCTCTTACCAGATTAAAGAGCGAAACGTTTGGTGTTCAGCACACCGAGTTACCTCTACCCATATGGAAGAGAGTAAGGAAATCTCCTAAAGGGTCCGATAGCGAGACTCTTTCATCATCATCATCCATCTCAACCTCTCCACCATGAAGTCAACCATCCACTCCTCCACTTCAGATCATTGTCCATCAGTCCACCGGTACTCCTACATCTCCTTCTCAATCATCTGGAGTCGTAATATCCTCATCTTCTCAACTTCAGGGATCATCTTCTGCACTTTCCTCTGCTAATAGATCAGCGATGGCCCAATCTCCATGGAATAACCTAGGGGCAGTCTTAATGCCTGTGCCCTTGAGCCAATTACTGGCCCATCCTGAAAAATGGCTGCCTAAGTTTAATCCTGAGGCAGGCATGCTAGCGGAAGAACATATAAATAACTTTATGTTATCCATAAATCTCAATGGAGTTACCAACAAAGACGTTGTTGTTCAAATTTTCCCTTATACTCTGCAAGGAACAGCCGGATCATGGTATTTCTCATTACCGTCTGGATCTATTACTAGTTGGGAAATTTTCCAAGAACAATTCCTGACTAAGTTCAGTGATGACAGGTCTACGGCGACGCTGATCAACGACCTGTCTAACCTTAGGGCCGAGTCAAAAGAACCTATCAAAGATTTCAATTTACGTTTGAATAAAATCTTAAACAAAATTCCTATTGCCTCCAAGCTTAGCGAAGAAGTGCAAAGTGAATGGTACATCACTGCTCTACCATCAAACATAGCAATCTTCGTTGATAAGGCTAACAAAACAACTTTAGTTGAAAATATGAAAGAAGCAATAGCAGTAGAGAAACGTATTATGGCCCTAGAAAAGAAAAACGCATTAGAAGAACGAAAATCCAAGAAGGTTGCTTTCAAGGAAGATCCCAAGAAAAAACAATCGAAATATCTATTTGATTTAGAAGGATTGCAAAAAGTTTTGAAGACCATGTCTAACGAGATGGTCGACATTAAGAAACAAGTGGCAGAAAATTCTTCTAAAAATCCGTACAGACCTTTTAAAAGAAACCCTTCGATCGATTCCAAACCCCCTAACGCTATTACAAGTGCTGAATCCGAAGAAGAAGAAGAGGAAATCGCTATTGAGGAACATACCGATGAAGAAGAAGTTGTAGAGTTACAAGGTATGTGGGATTTCATCCTCCTAGATGAAGAGGATCAAGAGGCATCCCCGGTTAGTACTCCCAGCAGAAATCAACTTGATCCTCCTCAACCTACACCTAAGCCAAAGAGCGCAAGCTCGATGACTAAGGATAAAGTCGCAGCCAAGAAAACGACACCTAAAGCGGCTCAAACCAGCCCAGTCCAAACAGACCCATCAATTCCGTCTAAAACGCTGATCGTTTCGGATGAAATGGAGTATAATATCATAGAAGACATGAAAAGTACTAGGGCCAATATCACTTTTTACAAATTGAGCAAGTTAAAACACCAGCAAAAGGTACTTTTGAAAGAATTACATGTTGTACCATTGCACCTTTGCCCACCGCTGTAATCTCTCAAGCTTCCCATGGCATGGGAAGACCTCCAACTAATGTGACTAATAAAGTTGATCCAAACAATATTGCCTTAATTGGAGGTAGATCGAGGTCTCATATGCCCCCATTTCTTCTTACTTATGAAATTTTCAATAAAAATTTGCATAATTGCTTAGTGGATTCTGGAGCTTCATCGAATATTTTACCAAAGTCAATATGTGCAAAATTGAACATTCAACCACAAAAAGCAGTTGTACGCATAGTTCAATTATATCGATCGCAAGGCGAAGTGACTAGCAAATTAAATCAGGTCACCATAAGGCTGTCATCCAACCCAAAGGTATGTCAAGTTATCGACATTTTAGTTGCTAATATTCCGGAATTTTATGGCTTAATTCTTAGCAGAGATTGGTCAAAAAAACTTCATGGATACTTTGCAACTGACTGGTCGCACATGTGGCTCCCTTATAATGGTAAACCAAATCAGATAAAATTTGAGCGAGAAAGACATCAGAAATACATAGAAACAGAACTGGAGGGAGAGAATGAACCAGTAGCATACAACAATAACATCATTGGCAACTACTCAGTAGATTCTTTCCTAGGAAATTTTAATGCTCATACTTCACCTTACTTAGAACATTCTATTTTATCTCAAGTGGAAAATTTCTCTCAAACAGATAGTTCTAAATGTATTAATTTTATAGATAGTCCTGTAAATAAATCTTTATTTTGGAAATTATTTTTTGACGGTTCTAAGTCTAACGAAGGAGCAGCAGCAGGATGAGTATTAATAAGTCTAGAGGGAGATAAAACTATGCTAACTTGCAGACTTGAATTTGATTGCACCAACAATACCACAGAATACGAGGCTTTAGTCCAAGGGTTATACAAAGCAATCGGGTTAGATGTCAAATACCTTCAATTTTTCAGAGATTGTAAAATTGTAATCAGACGGGTATGTAATACTATACATTGTTTATCAGGTCATTTAGAACATTACCAATTTTTAGTTCAAGATCTGACTGAATACCTTATAGCATTTAATATTTCATCAATTCCTAGACTCTAGAATGCTAGTGCAGACCTCTTAGCTAATGTAGCTTCCAAGCTCATTCCTTCAGAATATTTTAGCCTTGATCAATTTTCGATTGAATTAATTTTTAGAGCATCTATTCCTGATAACATTACCAATTGGAGGATTTTCAATGACGATCCTAATATCGTAAGTTTCCTCACATCTGAAGGATCCTATACCAATCAAATAATTGACGAATACCAACATGATCAACAATTGCAACAAGATAGCACTAACAATGCCATACCTAAGTCAGTAGTCAAGTTAGAGGACCTTTATGATTTGAAAGATCGGTTTAAAAGATCTACCAATTCAAAACTCCAAAGTTCAACTTTGAACAATAAATTAGTAAATTTAGGAACTGATATCAAACCACAGAATATCAATCTAGGCCTTTATTGTGAAGGTAAATCCCCTTTGCAGACAAAGGCGATCCGTACTAGCCCAAATGGGGTCTAGCAACAATCAAACAACGCTAACACGCAGGTTCCTAATTGCAAATCAAAGACTGATGATGAGGGCCTACCTGGATTCCAACGCTAGTACTTATAGAAGATTCGTCGTTCCCATTCCTTTGCCCCGGTCGGTCACAATCCCCACGATCCTCATGAACGGACACCTACACATGAAAAGAATGACACAAATACAAGCATAAAATCCAATAGATGCAACTATATATCAGTCAGAAAGGATATAACTCAATCATCATTACAAAGACAATAAGAGTGGAACCATAATGATAGTCATCTATTATTGATAAAAAAAGAAGAATACAACCATAGTTCTGACGTCAAATCCTCCTTTGGCTGGGTGATCAGCAGCACATGCCTTGCAAAGCTTGTTGGGAATGGGGAACAAGCCTCTCTCTCCTTGGTTACTTGGACAAGAATCTCCTCACTTTAGATTTAGCTTCATGGGAATGAAGAAGGCTCCTTGTAGCATGAACTTGGCAATTCTCAGACTTTGGGACTTAGAATTTGGAACTTGGAGACTAACTTGTCAAAGGCAAAAGGACAAGCTTTTATAGATAGAGGAGAAGGAGTTAGGGTCATCCACAAGATTCATGGGATTGGCTTTATCACTAAGAAGCTTCCATGAGAGTTGGAGAACTACTTCCCTCCTATGGAGATTCGAAGCCAAACTGACCCAACTCAATATAGATTCAGTTCATGAGTGGGTTAGGAAGAACCTTCGTAAGTTTGTTTGTTAAAAACTTTACCCAACTGGGCTGGCGCGAGTGCGACTCTAAGACAGAGTGCCAGTTGGCGCGCCCTCTTTGGCGGATTTCCCCCATTGGCGCTAGTGATACACAGTGGAACCGTGCCAATGAAAAATGGGCTATTTTTATGGGTATTTTGCAGAAGGTGTCTTCAGGGCATATGAAGTACATACTCAAGGGGATACAATGCAAGTGTTTTCAGGATATGTCACTTCTCACAGGTCCCGAAATCAATCCTCCAATGTGCGGGAGAAGGGGTAACAGGGACGGTGACAAATTACTGTGTAACAGATGCCCCCTAAAGCATGAAGCCCGAGAGAGAGAGGGGTGAAATGCTTTAAAAGAACATGGCCAACTAAAAACACTGCCGCTGGAGAACCTGCATGAAGAAGTACAATTGATATCTCAAGTACATGACGTATGTGGTATGGGTGCAGCCATCCATAGTAGAGTACATAAAAATCCAGATCCAAGGTATGGGCGCAGCCATCCAGTGAATGAGTCATGTAATGATCATAATAATCCACAAAATTGCAACCTGGATCTCAATAGACAAAATCCAGGGTCTTGCGCTCCATCTCGACCCGAACAAAGTACAAGTTCAAGCATGCGAATATGGGAGTCGAAGTCGAACATGCAAGAACATCATCTGATTACCAGTCAATGATGAAAACTGTTAACAGACGCGAGAGGTACCACCAATAATGACAATGGTCCTCAAGGTACTATAGGTACAATCTACGGCGTCCGAATCAGTGAGCCAGCGTCGAACACCAGTAGAATCATTCGATCGGAGGCCAATGATGAAAACCTCGCGTCGAACACAAAGAACCTGCCATTGAGGCATGCAGGCTCCAAGGCACCTAAAGGGAGTCTCTAGATCAACTTGCTGGATAATGAGCTGAATTCAACAGGAAGTGACCTTGATCAAAGGTGGGCCATATTGTTTCCCACATCATCGACACGAGACAGAGAAGGATAAGAATGTTTTGTGAATCAACATCAGAGGGAGGTTGAGTATTCTGCAGAGGTCAACTTCTCTTGAACATATTGGCGGCATGACAGTGGACTTGGTAGTATTTGACATCAAATGATCAAGGGTCATGGTGACGAGGTAATGAGCAGATGAGAGGTCAAACAGGATAACCCAAACCCACAAAGGCAAGTGTAAAAACAAGATGAGATGTCCCCACCCAAACACGAATGCAGACAAGTGCCATGTTCAAGAGTGACATACTGCCGACACAACAATAATTGTGGTTCCATTTTCCCCACCATTGTTGGTGAGTACCCCAATTATTTTTTGATGACAAGCTTGACGGGGATAGCATATGCTTGAAAAGCGTCATTTCGATGGCATCCGATGTCATTAAATTTTAACGAGTCTGACAAAGGAAAACTCGACGTCTTTTCATGTTTAGAGAGTTTAAAAAGACAGCAGAAAAGGAAACTCCAGGGTGTCCTTTTTCGTAAAGTTGTGTCTCTCGAGCCTGAAAAGGTATAAAACATTGCTCGAAAGAACCGCCCGACCATTACGATCGAGGAGTACTTTTCATAAGTAGTGATTTCAACCTGAAAAAAGTAGAAAAGCGATCGAAACCACATAGCTTCGTAACCGTTAACGAACCTGAAAAGACAAGGGTCTGACGATCTTTTCATTTTTACACGGTCGGGAAAGGGTTTAAAGACGACCACCTCTTATTTACGTTTAACGAGTCAAGAGGAAAAACTCGGCAATCTTTTCGTCTTTAAACGGTCGGAAAAGAGCTAAAAGCAGACCTCCATTTTTATTCTCTTTAATGAGTCAAAAAGGGAAAATACTCGGCAATCTTTTCATATTTTACGAGTCAGAAAAGGGCTTAAAGGTGACTCATCCTAGAGGAACGAGTGGTATAAAGGGTAGCAACTGGTTCCGGCAATGGTGGAACTGCTCAAAACATATAATGGTCAAGAGGTTGGCTAACAAAACCACTCATAACTGCGGTCCGTCAGGAAAGGTAAAACAACCAAGTGAAAGCATATGATCGGCCAAAGAGATGGTGGCGATGGAATGAAACAACCAAGGCTCATCTAGCAGAATTTAGCAGGTAAACGGCAATCACGAGATGTAAATCAGTATGAGTTCATTTTTACACAAGCTTGAACCATGGAGAACTCTGCTTGGATTCTGTTTCATGTTTACACAAGCTTGAAACGAAAAAATATGCTTGTTATGAGTTCGCATGCCCCCAGAATAATAACGCAAATCGAGGTACATGCCCCCTAAGCTTCGTTGCATTCAATGAGGTGGATGGAATGAAGGTTCACTTTCGAGATCTTAGAAAGACTCGACTTGGATTTTACGAGATCTTAATCAAAGACTTGATTTGGAAAGGGGAGTTGTTTCATTTTTTAATGAGGTTGACACAGTAAAAGAACTATCCTCATAACCCTTGTTTCATTTTTTAACGAGCTTGACACAAGATCAGGAACTATGCTTGAGACCCAGTTTCATTTTTTAAGGAGCTTGACATAGGAAAGCGAATTATGCTCCGACCAAACCTAGTTTCATTTTTTAAGGAGCTTGACATAGGAAAGCGAACTATGCTCTGAATGAACTTCATCAGAATGAACAAGAAGTCGCAGCATCCAAGAGTGCCATTCCCGGTGGAAGGGTCGCATCTTGGAAATCGGGACACAATGCCCCCAGGACACTATGCACAATGGCAGCATCACTGGATACAGGCACGGGATAAGTAGCCACATAGTTGACCTACGACAGGGTAGATACAACTGGTGGATAAAAACCAGGAGGGGATGACAACTGCGTAGGAGGCATCGGGGGACTAAAGAACGATAATTGATCTATAGTCACGATTCTTCCGTCGCGTGGAAAACAAACCACACGGAAAATTGAAGAGACGAGGGCCCCCATGGCATAAACATAGTCACGGCCAAGGAGAAGACTAAAATCTAAAGCACCTTGGGTAACCAGTACGTCTATATAGACGGTTTTGCCTCCCAAAGTAACAGGAAGCTTCGGGAGGATCCCTAGAGGTTGACTAGTTCCTCCGTCAAACGCTAACAGATTCTGTGCAACTGGCACAAGCTGTGGGGAGCCCAAAGCTTGCCAAGTAATGAAAGGCATGATGACTAACCAACGCACCCTCATCCAAGATAGTGCGAGGTACAGCCTTATCATAGGCATGTACTGTAATCTGGAAAGGCACATGGGGTGGAAGGTAGAATGTAGTCAAATGACTCCAGTCGAAGGAAACGACTAAACTACTTGGTGGGGGAATCGTATGATTGCCCCCCTGCGCTACAGGAGACGAAGAAAGACCTTTTGATCAACGAGGATAGGAGGGTCGTTCTCAGACTCAGGAGAATTTGACGAGACGAGAAGAACATGAGTAGTAGAATCATGATGCTCCTCTGGAAAAGAGTAATCAACAGGTGGTGAACCCAAGTCAACACTCTCTCCGACCAATGGTTGGTCTAGAGCAGGCTTGGCACAGCCAGGTTCGGAAGGAGGAGGGCGGACAAGAGAAGAATCTAAGTCAATCTCATTGTCGACAGGGAGAGGGTCTGAAGAGAGACACTGATAACCAATAGGAAGTTGGGGTGAAGAAGCTGTAAGACTTTCCAAAACAGCAGAAGCTTTATCCATGAGCGGACAAAGGTGAAGGGGATGGTTTCCTTCACATAGTCTACAGGGGATTCAAATCTTCCCTTTCTCTTTAATTTTGTGAGTCGAGAAGGTAGCATCGCCATGAGCTTTAGAGGACGATGAGGGGTAGGCTGAATCGTGAGACCATACTTCTAAGATCCTGGGAATGCCAGGACAATCACGAAGAAGGTGGTCATCCTTGCACAATCTACAAGGAAATTTGACCTTCCGCGGAGGAGCAGAAGGTGGCTCGACTTGAGTTGTACTTTTAACCTCTCACTTAGGAGACTTCTTCTTCTTCATCTTCTTCTTCTTCTTCTTAGCCACCTGGTTACTTGAATCCAGACTTTCACCAGGCGAAGTAGAAGATGAGGACGCAGAAACAGGCGAAGAAGGGGAGAGGTCCACCTTAGAATCAACATGATGTTGTTCGGGTGGAGGAACTGATTGACCAGCAGTTGAGACGGTAGGGACCAGAGAGGTTGAGAACAACCAAACAGGCAACCCAACAGTTAACCCAGGAAGGGACAACGTTGCCATGTAAGGAGCACCAACATTTCCAAAAGGAGGGAAATGACCAGGATTCCCATCAGAGGGGATGCCTGGGTTGGTAAACTCCGGAAAAGTTGCCATCACAAACGAGAAAGAACCCTACTCAAACTAACGCAAACAAGATCTAACTAGATAAATGTGAATCGTGGCCGAATAAATTTTAAGACGCAAGGACATAACTTGACCTTTTCATTTTTTAAGAGTCGAGAAAAGGACAAAAACATGACTCTAGTCACCTTCGAATGTTTAATGAGCCCGAAGTGAAAAATGCTCAGATGAACCTTTTCTTTTAGGGAGTTCGAAAAGGATCAAAAGTGACTACTCTGGAGAACTAGGCAAAAGGTTTACCAAACAAATCCGTAAAACTGCATATACACCTTGGCAATCATATGAAAACCAAGGACTTTGCGTACGGCAGTCAATCTTCCCGAATGTTGTGTTCGGTGCGTTACGGGTCGTAAGGCGGCAGACACGGCTTCCTATGGATAAAGGATGATAACCTAGTTGGGTCTCCCCATATACTCGACGGTACGTGGGAGCACAAGTCCGTACTAGACCATGATTGAGTCACAAAAGGAGGAATCACCCAACCTTGAGTGGAAACAAAAATGACTAGGTTTAACGACGCTGGAGCACGTCCCTAGCCTAGACCTCTAAATGTGTGCGTTATGTTCCAATGCGTTGTTAGATTCATTCAATTCATTTTAAAGTTGATCTTGGATTATGTTTCAGTTTTCAGGCCCTATTGTATGTAATCTCTCAAAATTCCCTAAATGCAAACTATATGCCAAAATATGTCATTTCATTCGATGAATGCTAGTTACGAGAGGGTTTGAGAGCTTTCATGCAAACGAAATGATCACAAAACAACATAGAACTTCCCTACTTCAGCTAATGGAAATTAACAAACTTTTCTTTAAGATCACTAATCACTAATCAAAATGAAAAGTTCTAATTCTCATTAACTAATACAAAGCAAAAGAGATTTTTTCTTTTGTTGATGGCAAGACGCACTAAACAACTTTGAGAAAAGATAACAAAAGAGTAAAAACACAAATTTCACTCAATGCAAACGCATTCAGTTCCCTAAATCACAAAGCAAACCTCCAAAGAATGAGAAAAGTCCCAAAGAAACCAATGAGCCGTGTAATCTAGGCTCAAAGCGAAACAAAGTGGAATTCAAGTGAAAACAAAGCAAGTCACCCAAATAATGCAACAAAATGATTAACAACCACTAAACGAGTGTAAGGGAGCAATCAGAAAGTTGACTGTACTAATAGAAGACCAAAACTCTTAAGGAAGGCTCGACACACAAAGCCACTAGATGCCCTAGGGCTAGAAACGTGAAATCGATAGAAAATGGCAAACATCCAAAGGGTAAAGGTAATCTATGCACAACTCACTTGAAAAGTATGCAAATGTAATCTATGCACATTTTGAAAATGAGAATTCTAATTATGCAAGTGTGTTCTATGCAAGAGAATTCTCAAACACAAGATGATTCTAATGTAATCCAAGAACCAATCAAGTGCAAATCAAGAAAATTGGGTGAGAGTTCCAAAGATCAAAAAATAAAAACACTCAAAGGCGATTAACACACATACACAATTTAACCCCCCCCGGCGAATGAGGGGGAAATTTTTTTGCAAAAACAAAATCAAAAAGATGCAAAATTGTGAAAAGACTGGGACAAACCTCCAAGTAATGACCAAAGGAAATCAAATTAAGAATTTCTCAAAAAAGATACTCAAAACCAGTCAAACAAGACTCCAACACACTCAAGTAGTCGAAAAAAGGTACCCAGAACAAAAACCAAGCTCAGGAGGCTTAGAAACAAGCAAACTTCAAAAGTTCCCAGGCCTGGCGCGACTGTCAGGCTGAAAATGGTGCCTTTTAATGATTGGCGCGGTTTGTCAATGTGCAACTAGCGCCAACGGGCACGACTATAACGCTATAAAAGAGCGCCAGCCGAGTTTTCTATGGAAAAATAAAAAACAAACGAGCCAAAGCTAAGTCAACGGTACCCAGGTACACCAAGGGGCAAGAAGCAACACAAGGACTCAACCTAGAAGGCTAACTAAGTAGGAGAAACCAAGAAACAAGGCAAGTTCCAAGCCGTTCAGTTCGTAAACCAAACCAGAGATGGACTGAAGTGGCATTGATCTACTTTGCTAATGCGGAGCAATAGCATTTCGAAGGCTATCTGGTCGTACTTCAGGCTCCGTCTAAAGTTTACAAATCAAACAACAAGACAAAACAAACAACAAGGCAAAAAGCCAACTCCCCAGCGGAGTCGCCAAATTGTTGTGAAGGTAAATCCCCTCTGCGGACAGAGGCGATCCCTACTAGCCTAAATGGGGTCTAGCAACAATGAAACAATTCTAACACGCAGGTTCCTAATTGCAAATCAAAGACCGATGATGAGGGCCTACCTGGATTCCAACGCTAGTACTTGTAGAAGAGTCGTCGCTCCCGTTCCTTTGCTTCGACCAGTCACAATCCCCACGATTGTCGTGAACAGACACCTGCACATGCAAAGAACGACACAAATACAAGCATAAAATCCAATAGATGCAACTATATATCAGTCAGAAAGGATATAACTCAATCATCATTACAAAGACAATAAGAGTGGAACCATAATGATAGTCGTCTATTATTGATAAACAAATAAGAATACAACCATAGTTCTGACGTCAAATCCTCCTTTGGCTAGGTGATCAGCAGCACATGCCTTGCAAAGCTTGTTGGGAATGGGGAACAAGCCTCTCTCTCCTTGGTTACTTGGACAAGAATCTCCTCACTTTAGATTTAGCTTCATGGGAATGAAGAAGGCTCCTTGTAGCATGAACTTGGCAATTCTCAGACTTTGGGACTTAGAATTTGGAACTTGGAGACTAACTTGTCAAAGGCAAAAGGACAAGCTTTTATAGATAGAGGAGAAGGAGTTAGGGTCATCCACAAGATTCATGGGATTGGCTTTATCACTAAGAAGCTTCCATGAGAGGTGGAGAGCTACTTCCCTCCTATGGAGATTCGAAGCCAAACTGACCCAACTCAATATAGATTCAGTTCATGAGTGGGTTAGGAAGAACCTTCGTAAGTTTGTTTGTTAAAAACTTTACCCAACTGGGCTAGCGTGAGTGCGACTTTGAGACAGAGTGCCAGCTGGCGCGCCCTCTTTGGAGGATTTCCCCCATTGGCGCTAGTGATACACAGTGGAAACGCGCCAATGGAAAAAGGGCTATTTTTATGGGTATTTTGCAGAAGGTGTCTTCAGGGCATATGAAGTACATACTCAAGGGGATACAATGCAAGTGTTTTCAGGATATGTCACTTCTCACAGGTCCCGAAATCAGTCCTCCAATGTGTGGGAGAAGAGGTAACAGGGACGGTGACGAATTACTGTGTAACAGCCTTGGTCTAGCTCCTGAATAAAAATTAGCATATATTCGTCTCTTGAGACAATATAACAGTGTCTTTGCATGGAATTACGATGAACTCAAAACGCACGACACCTCCATCATCCAACATACTATTCAAATGATAGACAATGAAAAATCTGTCCAAAAAGAGTTGAGAAGATCCATCCAAATCTAGAAAACCAGATCAAATCTAAACTCAAAAAGTTATTGAAAGCCAAAATAAATTTTCCCATTCGACATTCCAAATGGGTTTCCAACATGATCCCTGTTAGAAAGAAAAACGGAGATATTAGAATCTGCATTGACTTTCGAAATCTTAACAAAGCGTGCAAAAGGATAATTTTCCTTTGCCTCCCATGGAACAAATATTGCAGGCAGTCGCGGGATCAAAATTAATGTCATTCTTGGATGGATTCTCAGGATACAATCAAGTGTTGGTACATCCCGATGATTAATTAAAAACCACATTTAGAACTAAATGGGGCACATACGCATATCAGAAGATGCCATTTGGTCTGATTAACGTTGGTGCCACATTTCAGAGAGCTATGGACATTGCATTCAAGGGTTTAGTTAATAAATCAGTGGTAATCTATTTGGATGATATCACTATATATTCCAAGAAATGAAACAATCATCTTAGAGATTTAAAACAAATCTTCCAACGTTGTCTAAGGTATGGAATTTCAATTAACCCGAAAAAAAATCCTTTTTTGCATTAAGTGAAGGAAAACTTCTCGGATTCATAGTGTCAAAATCTGGAATTCACATTGATCCTGACAAAATCAAGGAGATTTCCGCAATACCCCTACCTCACAACAAGAAAGCCATGAAATATTTTCTTGGCCAGATTAACTTTGTAAAGAGATTTGTTCTAGATTTTTCAAGAATCGTGTCTCCTTTACAAGAAATGATTAAAAAGAACTCAAAATTTAAATGGGGCCAAGATGAACATGAGGCATTCAATCTGATCAAACAAGCAATTATTAATGCTCCATCTTTAGCAACTCCGAATTTTTCCGATCCTTTTGTTTTATATACATTTTCCTCTGATAGATCATATGCTGCGATACTCACTCAAGAAAATCAAGAAATGGTAGAAGCCCCAATTGCTTTTTTTAGTTCCAATTTACAAGGGGCTGAGTTAAATTATTCAGATGTGGAGAAACAAGCTTATGTTGTTTTCAAAGAAATTAAATATGTCAGACCCTTTTTACTCAAAACACATACAAAAATCATAGTACCATTTCCGGCGGTAAGAAATCTTCTAGTACAGAAATATGTGGGTGAGAAAAGAGCCAATTGGGTTACTGCCTTACAGGAATATGACATGGAAATCAGACCAGCAAATATTGTAAAAGGTCAAGGCTTTTGTAAAATGTTGGCCGAAGCATCGCTGATGTCCGAAATTCCATCTGCAGAGATACAAATGTACGAGGTAAGCCTAAACGATGTTGAGTCATTATATGCTGATATCATTTATGATCTAAAGAATGGATATGCTCCTTCAAACCTCGATCATACCAAGAAAAGAGCTCTAAGGTTGAAAGCCAAACAATATCAGCTCGTGAATGATGTTCTTTTTAGAATAAATTATGTTTTGTTCTCCTTAGATGTCTTGAGAAATCTGAAGCTAAAAAAGTCTTGTAGGAACTCCATGATGGGCCAACAGGCGGACACTATGTTGGAGATGCTACTGCTCATAAAATCTTACGCACAGGCTATTACTAGCCCACATTATTCAAAGACTCACATAACCACGTGAGGAAATGTCAAGTCTGTCAAACTACTGCTGGGAGACAAAAGAAACCATCCTTGCCATTGCAACCAGTTAACATTGAGCAACCTTTCGATCAGTGGGGATTGGACATAAAAGGTGAGATCGTTCCTCACTCTTCTAAACAACATAGATATATCCTTACAACAACAGATTACTTTACTAAGTGGGTAGAAGTAGTTCCACTGAAGACGGCTAATGCTGAAAATATCATCGAGTTCATAGATCAATGCATAATCACCAGTTTTGGGTTGCCTTCTGCTTTAATGTTTGATAATGCATCATATTTTTCTGGTAATGCGATGACTAAATTTGCACTCAAAAGGGGTCTCAAGCTTAAATACTCCGCCAATTACTATCCACAGGGGAATGGGTTAGCTGAATCTACAAATAAGAATTTAATCAGAATTATTAAGCGAACCATTGATCAAAATCACAAAAATTGGCACAAGTCTTTAATATATGCTTTATGGGTAGATCAGATAACACAGAAAGCCTCCATTGGCACTTCTTCCTTTAATTTAGTTTATGGGAAAGAAGTGGTTCTTCCAACTCATTTAGCAATCCCCTCTTTGGCCTTGGTTCAATATATTGATGAAGAACCAACTTCTTCCTTACAACTAAGGAAACTGGAAATAATTAAGTTGGAAGAACAACGAGAACAGGCTAAAATAACTCATGCTCATCATCAAGCATTAGTAAAAGCTTATTTTGATTCAAATATGACATCCAGAAAAGATTTTTAGATGGGAGATCTAATTTTAAAATGGGACAAGGCTCATGAGGAAAAAGGGAAACATACAAAATTTCAACGAATGTGGCTTGGCCCTTTTCAAATCATAGAAGTCATAGGTCCGTCTACTTTTATGTTACAGGATTTAACAGGAAAAAGAGATTCTTTACCTGTTAACGGATAGATCCTCAAAAAATATTTTCCATAGGAGATCATTCTTCTATTTTGTAGAGTAGTTGTTTTAGTTTTATAATAAAACCGGTTGTAAATGGTTACATTAGGAATTCATAAAAAAGACACAAATTCTCTTTTAGATTTTGTTTTTTCACTTGTATAAATAGAATTCTTTTAGAAAATTGATCATTATTATTGAAAGATACAGTTAAATACTCTAGGCCTAGAAATGATACTAGTTTCAACTATATAAACTTTGACAAAAGAAAAATGACTTTTAGTAAAAAATTGTTTTCTATCAATCCAATGCAAGGATAATTTTAGGGGTGAATGTTCGTCCTTTGGCAAAATTAAGGGGTTTTAAATTTTTAGTGGGCAAATATTTTGTATCATAGTACATTTTTACAAATCACCTCAAATAGCCCACCTTATTTTAAGGGAGAGGGTAAAAAAGGTAAATTTAGCCTTTAAAATTAGGACTTACAACCTTCCATTCGCCCATTTTCAAGAATAGGTTTTATTTAAGTGAATCCTATGGGCCAAATACCATATTTATAAAAGAGGTATGGTAAATTAATAACTAGCATTTGCACCAGATGTTGCAAAGGAAACGCCGTAAGGCATAAATTGAAGAACACAAATACAACAAAAGAATACTTTGATAAAGAATAAAAATATATTGAACGCTCAAATCAATGCCCCATTAACTGAAACCAGTTAGTAGACATATCTATCAACATTAGGATTATACACAATGATCAAGAAATTTCCCATATACAAATAGCACCTTCCACAACAACCTTTTGTCACATTCACATTTTAAAAAATGCCTTGGAACGTGATTGGAATCTCCCATATTGTCTTTTTAATTATGCAGATAAATCTTCCATATTGCTATTTTCATCATGAATATCGTTAGTTCATTGTTGTAAAGTGTTAGTGTGTTAAATTCAATACTGTAAGTTTGACAAGCGAAAAAAATTCCTCAATTAGCATAATATGCATTTTTTTCTCACCATGTATTTTTCAGTCATGCATTACAAAACTTCCATCAAAGAGCACAAGTAACAGATTAACATGTATTTTCCCTTCATTATTTTCATCACAGAGCCAAGAAATCTACGCCTTATCTATGAAGTAACAAAAACATTTTGAAATAAGTTTAATATTTCAAGCCAGTGTCTAACCTATAAAGTAACAAAAACTTTTTGAAATAAATTTAATAGTTTAAGCAATTGACTACCTAATTTAATAATTGAAAAATTCTCAAAGATGAATTATACTCCATAATAAGAGAGCCAACATTGGAGCCCATACTTTCACTAAAAGGAAAAGAAACACAACCACTTGTTAAGAAGAAATTCAAGTAATAATAATAAAACAAAAATAATAAACATTAAAGTATAAAATGGTATTTCCAACGCACAGGTATAAATATACATGCTCTATGTCCATTGTTAGAGTAAATGGGTGTGGAGAAAGGGCAAGAAGCATGTTCAATTTGTTTCTAAATGACTGGTTATCTAAGCTCGTAAACATAATAAAAAAGATATTTATTACAACAACTTCTATATGATTATTCTTTTTGAAACATAGTTAAAACCGTAAATTAACAATTTCAGAAACCTACACATGTTAGAAACAATCAGATAAGCCATGATGATTGAGTTTCCCGTTACTTAAAGTCTTTGTTGATTGAGTCCACTGAATGAGCCAAGTTCATGTTAGCTTTGGTTGAGTTGATGTAAAAATGTGTAGTGGAGTTGATATCAACTAAGGTCTAGTTGTAGAATCACCAAACTGAGTTGAAGTTGGCTTAGCTAGACATACAAGGTTAAACCAGCTGACCGATAAAGTTTGTCATAACTATAAACAGAGATTTATTCAAGCTTAGCAACAATTACTATCATCATCGGCTAATGTTTAAATACTAAATTGCAAAATGCAGTTAATGCCAAATAATGTATACATTTTTTAGGGCATTGGGCAGTAGCAACACCAGAGCTATGTTGTGGGTTTTGTATTGGGAAAATTCGTATTGTGGAATTTGGGTTTTGCATGAGTATTGTTGTTTCCAGAGAAAACGATGTTGTACATAATGGTGGAGAGATGTTGTGCAATTGTTTCAGGTTCCGTAATTTGATGATATGCACAGAATGGGTAATGCCATGAGGCCCTAAATGTTTTTGGTCAAATGAGGAGAGTGTTTCTAAGCCAAACAACTTCAGCTTTGGCACCATTGTCAAGGCCTGCGTTGGGTAATGCCATGAGGCCCTAAATGTTTTTGGTGAAATGAGGAGAGTGTTTTTAAGCCAAATAACTTCACTTTTGGCACCATTCTGGAACATCTAAAAGCTCTGAACAGCTTACCCGCCTGGTACTTAGTATGTTGTACAGGCCTGGAACTTATATTTGTGTCAACAAATGAGTATGTGGTTGAACCCACAAGTGTCTTCATCGACAAAAAGAAAGCAGCTGCTCACTTGAAGGTTTGAATATTACCATTCCACAATTCAATTATAATTGATTTTTTCCTTCAAAGGTTATCCGACATGCTACTAATTAAAAATACAATGTAGGTAAAAGTTGAGAAATGATATTTGAGGTAACTAAGGAGTTGTCACATGTAATGCCACTCCCTTTCTACATGAGCAAGGAGATTTGGCAATAGCATGTCCGCTTTGGCTCTTTCTCAATTTATAAAATTGACACTGTTGACTAATATCGGCATAACCAACCCTATTCTAAGTTGAAACTTCTTTCAAATTGAGCATTCACCTCATGAAAGGTTACCTTAAAATTGCTCCATAGTTGTGACTATTCGAAATTGACAAGGTGATTAAAAAATAACATGTTTGTTTTAAGTTAATGGTTTCAATCATGAATCCATTGTGAAATTTCTCGCATTTTAGCTTCTAATTGTTCAATAATGAACCCATTGTGCATTGTTCCAATTGTAGAAAATTCTAGCCCTAAGTGATTCTTTCCCTTATGATCTCAATCAAACAAATCAATTATTGAATTTAATTAATGTAGAAATTAATTTCGGACCATAGCAACAATCATACAATAGCTGGAAAAGTAAATAGGATGCATAAAACAGTTTTTTTTTTCTAAGTAAGACTAATTCAATTAAAAAAGGCAAAAATATAATTACACCGAGGCCCCGCCTCAAACTCTGTTTCTAGCTTTCATCGAAACAGTTGATACTGCCCCTTTTTGGGGAAACCAGCATGAAATTGCAAAACAGTTACCATATAACCCTGAACTGACATCAACAGACACCATAATACGACCTTGTGACACAGAAAAAAGGTGCAACTCAGCAACACTGGACATGACAGCAAACCAACAAAACTACTGAACTGCTAAACATACGCAAAAATATCAAGCAATTGGACCAAACCGTGATCTGCCTGAGGCCGATTTGGTTCATGGGTGGCTGCATTTGCCAGAGGACATCAGTTGTTTTGCTACTCCTCCGGAGTTTCCTCGACCATGGGACACACATACTGTTCCCAATCGTCTTCCTTTTTCTCCACATCGCTCTTCTCAGCATCGCCTGTAGGCCCCTCCATCTGTTGGGTGCCTCTTGATCTGCCAGCACACCCCACGTTAAAGCCACGACTGCAGAGCAGCCACCCGCCCGTTGAAAGTCGTCTACATGCTCATTGTCACCATGCATTCTGCTATGCCTGATTCCCTGGCTATCATCCTTTGAATTTTTCTCCTGACTCCTCTCATATCCTGGGCTCTCATCCCCTGAGAATGCTCCTTAGAGCTTGTCACTTGATCACTGTCCAGCATTTCTTCTTTAGTGAAGACAACGGTCACCTTAGCAGTGATAGTAGGTTTATTTAGACGGGTATGGAGCCTGAAATGGGTAGTGTGAGAGGCAGAGCCAGGACTCTGCTGGGAAATAACAGAATGGAGCCCAAAATCTCTGAGCGGATCCCTTGACTCCATCCCACGCCCCCGCCTACTGCGCGCGTAGGAATAGTGTCTGAGCTGAGGTCTGGGTTGAGGCTCATCTTCCTGGTCCTGAGGAGGGGAAGGGGGAGCCGAGCTCTGCGTAGTATGAGGTCTCGCTCTGCCTCCCCGAGAACCTCCAAATCGACTCCTCATTCGATGTCTTACCATCCTGGTGAGGACTGAGAGCAGATCAACGGGATATTCAGTTGGGGAGGGGGATTGATTACAGAAACAGGGCCTCTGAGCAGGATTTACAGGGCAAAGCATGGAGTGGGAGAAATGGTGGCCATTTCCAAAATCGATGCAACTAAGGTGCCAACAACGTTTTCATGTAGCTGTTCTGCTACCTGCGAGCTTTGCCTGCAGTGGACAATAGCTACGAATCGGGGGACGAACAATGGGAACAGGAGGCGCCATTCTGATATTTACTGTATCCATATCTCGGCCTGATGGGCCATTTATTTCCATCTGCATGCTAGTCATATTTCGACTGCAGTGAGCCTGGATCCGGGCCCAATTCATCACCTGGCTGGTCCTTGCGCCGGCGTTTCTAAGTGAGCCCATTAATGCTCTTTGAAAACACCCGCATCCGGGTCATAAAATAGTTTTTGCATAAAATGGTTTTTGGAAATGTTTGAGACCACTCAGAGCAATGATGGCACTGCACAAAGGAAGTTTAATGCTTAGCCAGGTGGATGGGATTAAAACAAAATTGAAAAGGCCAACTTGCAGTCCGAAAAGGGTCAAGCCCTAAAAGAGACCTGAACCTCAGATCAGACTATGGTGGAGGGACGAAAGGCCTAAGAAGGTTTGCTAGATTTTTGTAAAGGCAGAGCCTTTATAAACCAATTGTATAAAATGGTTTTTGGAAATGTTTGAGACCACTCAAAGCAATGATGGGACTGCACAAAGGAATTTTGTGCAAGGAGGCTATCACATCAACCCAGGAACTTGCGTGAAAAGCAATTATATTCCTCCTCCCTGACAGTGACTATTGAGAAAGTTCCTAGAAAGTTACTATCACTATTCAAAGGAATAAGAAACTTTACTCTGTTCTTTCTTGAGTTCAAAGAAAACTGAAGAGTAACCATGACTGTCAAAAAGCAATAAATTAGATGTCACAAGATTAAAGCTAAAGATAAGACAGAAGAATACTAATATGGAATGGAATTTCAACAAAGGGACATGCCATTTTGGAAACATACCCTATAACATGACATAGGTCACAATCAAAAGCTGAAGATGGTCCATGAACCAAAATAGATTTTATATTTTTTATGGCATAACAGGGCCAAAGAAGATTGGTAAGCTAGATACTCTCACTATTCAAAGGAATTAAAATGTTTAGATATTTGTTTTCACATATTCTAATATGATCCCACTGTAGCAGAGTGAGGTACAAATGTTGGAGAATTCCTAAAACAATCGAGATTTTTTCAATTTTAGGACTCGAACTCAGATATCAGATTGCTGCCACTCCTCCTTCCATATTTCCCTGCAGATTTGATTGAATGAGGCCTTCAAGCATCAATGTACCATTACAAGGCACCATGGCTCGTTGGCAGAGAAAGTAAGTTGTGAGCTGAATTGTTATCAGGTCACGGAAAATCATCACAACAATACTTTGCCCTAGATTCTCTAACACCATGAATTCCATCTGATCCTTTTGTGAAAATATTGCAATAGTTGATTGCAGTTTGTCCATTTTTAAGCTCAACGAAGAGTAATATATGTGGATGTTTAGATCCCTTTTGATTTCCTGTTTGTCTTGGGGCCACTTCTCACAGCTGATTAAATCAAAATAAACATTGCCTTAGGTATTACAAGTTTCATATGTGAATTCAAACTTGGATACAAGGTTGCTTTGTAGGAGGTTTGGTCTCATGTGGATCTAACTTTATAACTTGGCAAAAGAAAAATATTCACCCTGTGTGTCTGCATTCGTTGACATGGGATATTGACTTGTAACCTGTGTGTCCCCCTATGCCTCGATAATCAAAATAGATTCAGCACGTTGGGGAGAATAACTTGGAGATGTGTCCATTTCCAGATCCGATGCTTCATATTCTGAGTGATAATAGCTCTCAGATATCTCTGAAGTATTAACGTCTCCCATTGTTTTGTATCTGCGAAGCAAGTGCAATGGAGAAGATCCATGGATTGGAGTTGTTTCCCCACTTTGAAACCCAGAAGACAACACTGAGCTGCTTGCGATTCCAGAAGAAGAATGCTCTGGCTTTCTATGTCGTTTCATTTTTTCTTAGCAGTTTTATCCCATTTCTGTAAGGCAATGGCTGTATGTTCTTCAAATATATCCTTCTTCATGTGAGAACCCATCTGCACAGGAACATCTAATCAGTTTTGAGAGCACTACCCTAAGGTTTAATCACAGCAGGATTATTTGAACAGTCCTGAAGCTCACTATCACAAAATCAATTCGCCTAAAGAAAAATTCTGCCAATCTTTCAACACAGTCACTGTGTCTTTTTCTCTTGTTTTCTTTTGACATGGGTGAGACTACTAACATAAATTTATTGAACAAACAAAAGAAAGCTCTAGAGTGGTCCTGTTTTTCTAACCAATTTTTTTTAGGGTTGCCTGAAGCCCACAACAGAGTGAATAATTTGTTCTGCCAAAAATAAAAATAAAAATTGAAACTTCCTAGTTCTTATTTTTCCCTAATAAATTTGTCTGCTGTGAGTTCAACTAATTCTCAAGTGACAACTTATCTCTTATTTTATAAATACTAGTAAGTTATTTAAGCATCACACACTGTACAGCTTGGCTGCATCTATCCTCTGTACAAAGTAAACAAGATAAATCGACTGGTAGTGAAGACTTGACCAATGAAATTCTCCCAATTTATATTCATATTATTCAGCCTCTTCTGGAGTCTGAATTTCAGTTGATCCTCTCAACAACCCGAATTTGATGGTATCTTCGATGAACATGAAAAGACTCACCTGTGTTACAAGTGCATAAAGTGGAAGTGTGATGTAGCTACATAGAAACTGCACAGCAACCCTAATCACAGACACAAGCAGCCCAATGGAGTCCTCATCAGATGCAAAAAATGGTTACTATCAGTGTTCTCCATAGACAGCATTGCAGTCTGCTAGTACTAATCCAAAGCAGCAATAACCTAATTAAAACGATTACTTGCTTGCTTAGAATGTGCTCTCTTCATGTTTAAGGCAAGATAAAGATTTTGTAAACAAAATATGTATAATAGTCTACGGGTTTGAATGCTCAACATACTTTCTTTTTCCTCGAAAACTTTATGGGGAAACTCAAAAAGTGATCACATACTTACCCAATGATGATTCTGATTATGATTAAAAAAAAATTGTCATGAAAACAAGATCTCAGGCCAAATTCGTACTGCAAGCATAAAGTCAAATTTAAATAAGATGCAGAGATGTAGTAGAAATGAAATTCTAATGCTGTATAAACTGAAATTGATTTAGGGTGCTTGAGACTATATTTTTTTAAGTATTGAATTAATAGTGCATATAAATTTCATCAAATTCAGCCAACTTATAATTCAAGGCTTTGATTTCTAAATTTGACTCTGGTTCATTAACATGGTGATGCCGTGTCTCAAGTTTCAACCACTAAACTGCATCCCAACAAATGCAAGACTGCAAAATGTTACTATCATTAGCATAATAAACCCAATGACTCTACACACAAGAATTTATTCTTTACTGAATGAACATATTGCTTACCCATATCCAAAAAAAGAATGCAAGCTGGAAAGCATTCTGCAGAACAGAAGTAACAATCAATCCATTGCTATTCCCATGAATATTCAGAGAATTCAGAAATATAGTTTGTCATTGAGAATTTAGCATGCACATCATTTGATACCTGGAAGAGAGTGAAATGGATCAAGAAAAGGACAAGTTGAGGGCGACCAAACCAAAATAGTTCATTCGTTGGCTGGACTACCGGAGTTCCTTTCAGTACATAAAGCCTATCTTGAATTTCTAAAGCCATCTCTGTTATTATAACTTGTAGCTTTGTTCCAATCAACAAAATTATCTGCACATTTTGGAAGATCAAATGGAAATAAGTTTTGAAGAATTCAATCAGAAAAACGTCCAAGATCATTGGTTCACATGATCAATGTACCCTCTCCTATGAGTAATATTTTTATGCACTTACAATTAAGGGAATAAACGAGATCCAGAAAAATGTTTATGCCCTTACCATTAAGGGAATAAACGAGATCCAGAAAAATGTATACCACCCTGCTCAGAGGAATACATCCCATCAGAAGGAGAAAGTTAGTTTAAACAATTGTGGACATCTAGAATGAAGACTTGACTTTGGAAGCAGGGTAGAGTACTGAAGATTTACCATTCACATTAAGAAGAAAAAAGATTATAGCAAAAGCCCACAAAGGAGGACTGCAGATAATGCATCAAGGGTGTGTGTTAGTTAAAATTCAAGAATAGGTTTTCGAAAAAAATAAGGGGATGACAAACCAAGGTCAGACAAGGGAAATATTGTATACATAATTCTGTCTGAGACCAAAGCTGTTGTGAACACGGAAAAACGTTACTAACCTGATTCCAACTACGCTTTTGAAGTCATCATCCAAAGATCTCTTGATATATTTCTGAAAATCAAACTTGCTATTTGGAGCCAAGTGAGCCTGTACGTACATTTTGAAGTAATTAATACTTTAGAACAAATCAGATGCCTTACATGAATGAAGTTGGGTTTGAAATAAACAAGATGAGAAGGAAAAGACGATTTAAAGTGATCAAAACTTACAACGATGAAGCCATGGCGCAAGGTCACGTAATCAATTTTAGTTATAGATGGACAAAATTGACGAAAGAAGCATACCTGCAAATCTAAGGAAAGCTAATGTTAAATCAGATATGGATATTTCTCAATTAATGCAAATAGTGATACGGATATTTCTCAATTAATGCAAATAGGAAACAAAGATATATCCCTTGAAGATTTGGAATTGTGAATAACTTACCATCCATTTAAGAATCAGTGTTCGGCTCCAGAAACACGGAAAAACGTTACTAACCTGATTCCAACTACGCTTTTGAAGTCATCATCCAAAGATCTCTTGATATATTTCTGAAAATCAAACTTGCTATTTGGAGCCAAGTGAGCCTGTACGTACATTTTGAAGTAATTAATACTTTAGAACAAATCAGATGCCTTACATGAATGAAGTTGGGTTTGAAATAAACAAGATGAGAAGGAAAAGACGATTTAAAGTGATCAAAACTTACAACGATGAAGCCATGGCGCAAGGTCACGTAATCAATTTTAGTTACAGACGGACAGAATTGACGAAAGAAGCATACCTGCAAATCTAAGGAAAGCTAATGTTAAATCAGATATGGATATTTCTCAATTAATGCAGATAGGGATACAGATATTTCTCAATTAATGCAAATAGGAAACAAAGATATATCCCTTGAAGATTTGGAATTGTGAATAACTTACCATCCATTTAAGAATCAGTGTTCGGCTCCAAAAACTCATATGGCGCTTTACAAATGAAGTTTCATGGGTTAATCTGAATCTTGCAGGATCTGTTTGGACCAAAAAGGAAACAAATCCCTCAAAACCCATACGATATTTTTCACACCCTCAAAAGCTTATCCAATCGCCCAAGTTTCATGTTGTTCCCTCTAAATATTTTAGTTTTGAAATCGAGAACTTTACCCAATCAGCCTATAACACAGTATATCCCAATTAGAATTTGCACAGTTGCCAAACTGGCTTGGGTTATTTCTTTTAAGTTTTCAACCTGAAAGTATCCATATGCTGGAATAAATACTCTTCTAGACAAACCCAGTTAGAAGAACCAAAAGAACTCACCATGTGAAAACTCATACTCCAATGTTTGTGTCTCTTGTTCCCATGCTTTCTAGCGCTTCATCTAGGCATCAATAGGATTTACAGATCTCATTGTTAACAGAGGATTTAAAAGCATGCAGATATCAAAACAATAAGATCTACTGCAGAAATTAAACTGAATAATATATATGGAGAAAACAATTTGTCTCCCCTTCCACTTACTTTTGCTCTTGCTAGGGCGACAGTTAAGACACTATATAACACATGGAGAACTGCCAACAAAAAGATGAAGATGTGGAGCTGGTTCATGCCAGTCGGGGAGACAAGAGGATAGTTACCCTTCAAACAAAGAATGACAAATTATCAAATAAGTCCAACTTAGGATAAACATTTGAAATATATATTGAAATCCTATTTCAAAATGGTCTAAGTAACCCTAATTGCATGAAAAAAATCACTCATAGAATCATAGGGCCTGGATAGTTATGCCATATGCAGTAAGACTAAGAGTAGGGTGTGGTATATACATGTGCGGAGCTACAATAGTTGCTATCCTCACCAGCACCAGCTAAGACACGCCTCCATGGGATCTTCTGTTCAGAGGACATGGATTCCCATAAACGTTTTCAGCCGTGCTCCTCCCCATTATCTACTTTCATGCTTTCAACAGCAGTGCTTTCGACGGCAGTATCATTTGTCTTACACGGAAGCATAGTATCACCTACTTTTTTGGATATACAAATCATAGAAATGGGCTTCACTCCAACTGTCAGTAGAAGTGAGATGAAACCAAGAAGCATCAATTCTGCAGCCCAAAATGACAAATTTCAGAAATATTTTCTCAGAGCACCAGAAATCTCATTCACAAATTCTAAGCTAAAAGAGATAAATCTGTTTGCATGAAATATTAGTTTGAAATCCAACTACAAAATGTCAAAAAAATCTACCAATACAATCAAAACAGATCATTTCAGACATATTGTCAGCCCATGTGACCACCTCATGATAATTCATCAGGAAGCTCTACCCAGGAAACAGGATTTCTGGTAAAACATCAGAACTCCCTAGAGCAAACCATTTTCAGATATATTTTCTCATACAAGATGATTAGCAAGAAATCTCATGCAAGATAGACTGCAACAAGCATATCTGCATCAATCACATGGGGAATGTTAGTGGTTTGAAACATCTGTTACCTGCTTTCAGTTTTTCAAGTGCTTCATACAGGGCGTTCTTCTTTTTCCTCTTCAACCACTGTCAATATAGTGACAGAAGGAGACTTTATCAGTACAGAATGCATATTGTATTCAAAACTTGTGTTCCCAAAAAAAAAAATGATCAGCTCTTACTTCTAATCACTAATCATATATGAGCACATTAAAATTAGGCTCTACCAGTGTGGTTTGTTGCTGAATACAAAGCCCAAATTTTAGGAAATCCTCACTAGCCAAAACAAAATGAGTGCAGAGCCGAAGTAAGATGCATTAAATAAAATAAATAGTCTACTGCTGAGACTGAAACAAAACCTTACGTTGCTAACATGATGAATACCCTGTTCAAGCAATAAGGAGATGACTACAAATCCCAAGCAAACAACTGCTACTGCCCATGTAGGAGTTTCGGCTAAAGAACGATCACTACTGCTGCCCCCTCCTGCCATATTCTTCTTTTCACAGGATTGATAACTGTTTCCCTTTGAAATTTTCAGTATTTTATTCCATTTTGATCTTGAATTTCATAGTTTACATAACACTCTATAACAGAGTGAGCCAGCCAAAGTTACTTAATCAAATTCTATTGAATTTGAACATTATTCAATATTTTATTCTATTTAAACCTTGAATCTCATCATTCACAACCCGGCAATCACCAATTAATCAAATCCCACTGAATTTAATAATGGCAAACAGCAATATCTTGTCCCCAATTTCTAGATCTTGAATTGAAGCACAGGCACTATCGGAGCAGGATCCCCAGCTAGCCTCTATATAATGTTGTCGCTGTGATCCAAGTCAATGCAAGTATGGGAAAAGGCCATGCCAGGTCGACTCATCTGCACCGTGAGGTTACAAATAATTGTTTCGTTTTCACTCATCTGCACTCTCTGGCTTGATTATCATTTAGGTAAATTAGGTTTGGAAAACTGCAGTCCATTGAATCTCACTATCCTCGCCAGCTAGCAGAATTGGAATTTGACAGGTTTGGAACTCCATTAGATCTTATTGTTTAGTATTTGCCATTTATACGCAACAATGACACCTTGAAACCAAAGCTACAAGATACTCAAATTCAAATAGATCATACAGATTAATATTGACAACTGCTATTCCAGAAGTTCTATATACAGTTTATCACATTTAGTGTCCAACATTAAACACCCGACTTTCTGGTATCAGGCTCAGAAGAAATTTATTAAAACAATAAATGGTTTACCTATCAATCATAGGGTGTAGAATAGCTTGCAGGAGGATAATGTTCAATCAAACTAAGCCTCAACTTTTGCACACATCTTTGAGGTCATTGTGAGAATTCTAATGAACAAGCAATCTCAAATTATTTCAACTAGAAAGTAAGGAAGGCTTTATAATTTCAACTGCCAAATTAAACATAGAAAACCCAGAAGGATAATGTGAAAGTTGAGCATTGTGTAGATAGTTGCATTGAAACATTTTAAGAGGTAAATTATCTTGTACAGTGATGACTACTCATACTTTATGAACATTGACAAATATCTTTAATAGTTTGCCTTCATGTTGTTACATTGATTTATGATGTCCTAGGTTTAATCAAATTGGAAAATTCATGTGTTATGTTTGATAAAGTTGGAGAGTTCATTCACAAATTCCAAATACAGTCAAAGGACACACAATAAACAGACCAAACGCAGAAGATAGTCTTCCACAATTTTCAAGTATTGATATCATTATCTGATTGGATACTCAAAGTAGAAAAATAAACAGATACATTCAAACTATTCACATTTAGTGCAAATATGTAAAATGCAAAAGGGAAACCCTTACACTACAAGGTGGGTCAATGCATCTCAAGAACTGAACCAATAAGAAGCAACCCTCATAGCCACAATAATGACCCACATTTAAACCCTGGAGGCATAAAGCCTTGATCTTGTGTATTATTTAGTTGAGTTTGATGACCATGACCACATGTTAAGTGACAATGGTGGTGTAAGAAACAGTCTCTTATTCAGTTTGTGAACCCTACCGAGATCATGTGGAGTTGGGTTTCATAAATCTAAAAATGAGAGAAATGAAGACATAAATGGTACAAGAAACAGGTGTCTTATTAAGTTATTCAGGCTGTGGGCTTTACTGCAATAATGCAGAGTTGAGGTTTAAAACTCACCATGCATCAAAAAACAAGAGAGAATTAAGGACGAATGGTACAAGAAGCAGGTCTTTTATTCAAGTTGTGGGCTTTACTGCAGTAATGTGGAGTTGGGGTTCCTTTTTACTTACAGATCCAACAATAAAATAAAAAGGAATGAGGGCACGGATGGTACAAGAAATATGCATTTTTTTCATGTTGTGGGCTTTACTGCAATAATGCAGATTTATGAAAGAACGGTACAAGAAACAGGTCTTTTATTCAGGTTGTGGGCTTTACTGTGATCATGCGAAGTTGGGATTCTTTTTCTCTCACAGAGCTATACAAAGGGCAAGAATGAGGACAAGTATGGTACAAAAAATTGTTCCTATTTATTCAAGCTATGTACTTTACTTCAATAATGCAGATTCATAAGGCTGTTTAACTTCACTTCAATAATGCAGATTCATATAAGGATGGTATAAGAAACACATCGCTTAATCAGGTTGTCGGTTCTATTGCAACCATGAGAGTTGGGGTTACGGTTCATGAGCTCCATACCACTATCTTGAGTTCTACGGCAATATTGCATTATTCGTATTTACCTGGCACCATGAGACAGCACAGTCTACAGTGTCGCTTATCTTAATAAAATGTCATTGGTGGGAACTTATTCATGTAGACAAAGTTTTTGTCTTGTTCTAGAAGACTACCCTTCTCAGGAATTTCCTCCCAAGTTTCTAGTCTGGTTATTACTATCCTCGGTCTTCAATTCGTCCTTCTTCCTTAAGGCTTAAACTACAGAAAACGGTCTTGTACATCAAAGTACCATTGGTCCTTCTTCCTTAAACTATAGATAACAGTCTTGTACATCAAAATACCATTGCTAAACAATGCTGCTGTAAATCAAACAGGTGGGCTACAGTGAAAATGGTTAATTAACTTAACAGAGTACTTTCATCATAGTGCATTACATTTATATGTGCTCTAATAATACTATATGAACTCACCAGGCATATGGAACAAGTTAAGTCAATATCCAGTTTGAATCAAGAACAGTGCAGGACAAAGATGGTTTTTCACCATCAAAGGTTAGCGAATAGTCCTCCGACAAATCAGACACAGGCGTTACACCATTGCTAAGATTCATTGAGTTGATTCGGAATGCAATGAGTTCATTCAACCAGGGAGACTGAAGAATCTCCCTGGTTGAATGAACTCATTGCATTCCGAATCAACTCAATGAGACTTAAGTTAATGAATTCAAACAAATCAAAGCTAGTGAATTCCAACAAACCTAAATTGATGGAATGAAACAAAACAAAGCTACTAAATTCCAACAAAGCTAGATTGATGGAATGAAATGGAGTGATTCCATGCTTACCTGCGTATTCAGGGGCCAGATACCCAAAAGTGCCGGCCAGCCTGGTTTCAACAGAAACTTTCCATCAGGGGCCAGCTTGACCAACTCGAAATCCGAGACCTTGGCCCTCATGTCGTCGCCCAGAAGGATATTAGAGGGCTTCAGATCTCTGTGAATGAAGGTCGTCTATGCAAGGCTGTGCAGGTACTCAACTCCACGGGCGACATCGAGGGCAATGGAATGAAATGGAGTGATTCCATGCGTACCTGCGTATTCAGGGGCCAGATAACCAAAAGTGCCGGCCAGTCTGGTTTCAACAGAAAACTTTCGATCAGGGGCCAGCTTGACCAACTCGAAATCCGAGACCTTGGCCCTCATGTCATCGCCCAGAAGGATATTAGAGGGCTTCAGATCTCTGTGAATGAAGATCGTCTGTGAAAGGCTATGCAGGTACTCAACTCCGCGGGCGACATCGAGGGCAATGCTAAGCCTTTGTTTCCATTCTAGCGGCCTCAGCCCGGCCGCCGCCCATCCAAACAGATGCAGACTCAGCGGCCCCTGGGGCATATACTCGTACACCAGCATCTTCTCCCCACCGTCGATACAGTACCCAAGGAGACGAAGCCGATGCGCTGCTCAGGCAGTTAAGGAGTTGCAACTACCTCAACATAATCCAACGACTCAAGATGGCTCAATCGTCTAACATATCATCTAATGGTGTAAAGTAATGACACGTAGGCAGAGAGCAAAGTTGATTTCAGAGGGGAACGCCTTACAGCGTAAAAATATAAATAAATGAGAGGTATGGTAAATAAATAAAACATTTTTTATATTTACTCCATAAGTCACCTTATATACATGTAAGGGTGTAAACAAATAAAAATATAAGTAAAGTGGAGGCATGGTAAATAAACAAAACGTCTTTTTATACTTACTCAAAAGGTATGGTAAATAAATAAAAATATAAATAAACTAGATGTATCGTAAATAAATAAAACCTCTTTTTATATTTAGTCCATAACCCATATTCTATTTATGAAGGTTCAAGAAAGAGGTTTTATTTAAGTGAATCCTATGGGCCAAATACCATATTTGTAAAAGAGGTATGGTAAATTAATAAAAATATAAATAAACGAGAGGTATGGTAAACAAATAAAACATTTTTTTATATTTACTCCATAAGTCACCTTATATACATATAAGGTTGTAAACAAATAAAAATATAAGTAAAGTGGAGGCATGGTAAATAAACAAAACGTCTTTTTATACTTACTCAAAAGGTATGGTAAATAAATAAAAATATAAATAAACTAGATGTATCGTAAATAAATAAAACCTCTTTTTATATTTAGTCCATAACCCATATTGTATTTATGAAGGTTCAAGAAAGAGGTTTTATTTAAGTGAATCCTATGGGCCAAATACCATATTTGTAAAAGAGGTATGGTAAATTAATAAAAATATAAATAAACGAGAGGTATGGTAAACAAATAAAACATTTTTTTATATTTACTCCATAAGTCACCTTATATTTACGAACACTCAAAAAATGGGTTATATTTAGGTGAAACCTATGGCCAAAATACTATGGGACAAATACCATGGACTAGATTGTTATTAATACCATGCAAAAAACCATTATTAACCCTAATATTAGAATTAATAAAAATAAAAATGGCACATGGTATTGACCCATGGTATTCACCAAAATGGCACATGGTATTGACCCATGGTATTCACCTGGAATGTAGCCTATTTAAATGGGGGAATTAAACCAGCATATAGCCTATGCTAAGATTCACTAGGACTTTACAAAGTTTTATTATTTAGTGAAAGACTCGACAAGATCTTACAAGATTTTATAATTGAGTAAAATATTCACCATGCCTAGTGAGAGATTCGCCAAAAAATTATATATACATATTATATTATTGATAAAATCGCCTTCCATTTTTCCTATATACCATGGAGATTCACCCATTAATTATATTTATAAATTTAGGGGGGGTTCTTAAAATTTTCCCTGATCCAATGAAAGGTATCAATAATAAAACGAAGATTCTCTGTAGAAAAGCTCTTTCCAAAAACTCTATTATTGTCATCCAGAACCATCTTAAGGAAACAATGATTTCCTCCCCACTTAGGAAACTTCAATGTTTAGGGAATGATCCAATGATACACTTTAACTTAAAGAGTAATAGGTCTCATCACGAGCCGGCTTATCATGATCATAGATATTATAGCTTGCTGACTTTGCCAATACTGCATACCACAATAGGGCAATGACTCAAGATTGTTGCAATCAAAAGACAAGGGGTCTCATCACGAGCCAGCTTGTTCAGCAAAGCTATAAATCAGTGAATGACTATGTCATAAATTGGCTACCAAACCAAGACATTGTTCTTTAAGGGTAAAAAAGAAAATGAAAGCAATAAGTGTGGATATGGATTTCTCTTTGAAAATTGTAAATTTCTCTAAGTATGATACATGATCATTACTGGGTAACAGGTAACCCTGTCGAGGCTATAAACGCCTGCTGGTAGCAGAGGCTCTACCTATGACAAATGAGCATATTCAAAACTGATTTACAAAGAAGGCTTTATTTTTATCTTTATAAACCAAGTAATGACTGATGTAGATACAAGGACTAGCTTGAGGGAGTAAATAATCAAAGTTGAAAATAGAAGAAACAAAATATCATTGATAGGTAAAAACATAATGTACTTTGTCTTTTTATAATAAAGTTTAATTTTCTGGAAAATTTTCTGTTTTGGAAGTTTAGAAAATCCAAAAGAAAAGCAGAGATAACTGGTTCTTCCAAGTGAATCGCCAATTGTTGTGGCCAGCAACAACCCCCCCTTCTTATTTAGTGTTATTACTAATACTAAATAAGTAGGGACCCTTAGTCAAAAATTAAAAAAATCAATTAGTGCTTGTATTTCCTTTTTAATAAAACTTACCATCATAAACTTAGGAAAATCTCCTTGAAAAATCTAAAAAATCTAAGTTTTATGATAAAGTAAAATTATTCGTTAGGAAATATCGCATCGCAAAAGGATCATGGATACCTCCTTGCAAGCCGAATTCCAACATTGCGAGATTGCGATACGGGACTACGAACATATATCGCATCGCATGCATCAAAGACCGCTTACATTGAAAAACTTTAAACTGCCGATATCCGATGGTGCATATCGCAAATCACAATTCACAGAAAACAGATCAACGAAAATTGTCATATGCCATGCTCCTGTGATATTTCGATATTGCAATTATGCGATAATGCGATATTGCGATATTGCGATTATGCGATTGAGTGGCAATGCGATAATGCGATAATATGATATTGTGAATTTGCGATATAGCGGGCAAGCGATGTGGTGATTCTGCGATGTTGCGATCTACGATATTGCGAAGAAAATCGTAAAATCGCTTCATCGCAGATCTTTTAGGGTTGTTGTTCAAAAACGTATTTTCCATAAACCAAGACCTGGTTACGCACTTTAATTCTATTAATGAGTTAGTTTCCATTCATTAATGGAATATGGTTTTGTGCTTATCAAGAAGTCTTTCACGTAAGGTGGTATATTTTATACGTCTTAGGCATTTAAGATTTTCCCGTCACCTTTCCTTATCATTACTCTCACTTCACTTGTAAATTTCAGGAACGAAGAGCAGAGAACGATACAAAGCAGTACGTAGGATACTATGGGAAAGAAAGGCAAAGCCCTAAGCTCTGAAGAGAAAGAAATGGAGCCCTTGTATACAGAGACAGCCTGTAACAAAGACGTTGGTATTTCTACTTGGGAAGGCATGTATAGTCTACTTGAGGAAGAGAATCCCAGAGTGATGGAAGTTACGGCTACTGTAGGCTCACATGGTTCTTCCGAGGCATCCATTACAGAGCTAGCTTGTTCGTTCTTGCACCAGATAGCGGCGAGGCCCAAAATTCTCCCATACACAGACATGGTTAAATGGGTACTGGACAACACTCACATCACAAACAGACAATTTAAAACTCAGGGTCAAGAGCTTACGAAATCATTATTCTTACAAAATTTGAGCTTTATATCCACTAAAAGAAAATGCACAAAAGGCGAAAAATGCACCAAGGAAGCCCGGATCAAGAAACGGAGGCAGTTTCCGATGCGCGATTAGCACCTCGCTAAGAAAAAATTCTTGAAAAGGAAGCTTCTAATTTCTCAGTCACCTGTAAGCCCAAAAAATTTGTAAGAAAGTAACGATAGAGGAAAAAAGTAAAACTTGAATCCTAAAACCAATGGTATTTGTCAGAAATATCTTCAAAATGGTATGTACATATGAACAACAATTACAAGCAAGCTATAGACAGAAGGCTTAAGAAAAGGCAGAATAAATCCAAAGGTTAACCAAGTTGAATTGGGATTATTACTAGGCATATTTGTAAAACCACACAGCCAGTGCATGACTCTCAAGTGTATCATCAATTCTGTCGAGAAGATGGCGCCAACTCTTGCCGATTTTGTTTTCACAGCACAGCTAAAATCGGAAGTCAGCTAGCCGACTCTTCTCAAACAGATGTTGAACGCGTGCGATTTCAAGGAGCAGATACAGAAATAATTAGTTAGTAGTTTTAATTTTAGATTCAGTTTTAGTGTTAATTTTGTTTTATTTTTTGCCTAAAATGAGGACGGTCATTTAAACCGCATCCTACATTTTTGTAATAAGTTATTTTTAGATTTAGTTAGTAGTATTTAAACCCTTCTCATGCATTTAAAGAAGGGTCCTGAAATTTATCAAAAACTTATCCCCAGAACATGTACTTTTGTACCCTCTAAGGAGGTTTTGATGAATGAATGGAACAGGATTTATTGATATATGTATTTAATATCTGCTACTGATGTTGCACTTCTGTACACTTAGTGGATGTTGGATTAAGAAGAGATAAATCATTATTGCTTGAAGCTCATGAGTATAACTAGTTATAAATGGTACTTCTATCTCTTAACTATTTATGTCTTTGTGTTAAAAGTGATATTCATGTTCAGTTGTTTATATATTGATGCGTGAATGTCTGAGTTATCATTTGGCACTTTTGTACAGTGATAGATATTTATTTATGCTTAGTGTATGAGTAGCTTATTATGCGATATGCCTTTCACAACTGTTTCGTCTAACTTTTTATACGAAGTGGTTTATCTGTATTGAATTCTTTTCTCATAACAATTGAATGATCTTTATTACCAATTGTTATCTAAAATCATTTTAGATCGCATAACAGAAGGATTACACCCCGGGTTAGTGTAGATTTAGATATTTCTGCTTATTAGAATACAATTTGCATATTGTTAGATTAGAGTTAGAATTAGAGCATCTCACTTAGGAACTTTTAGAAAGGGAAATATCAATTTTTCACACACACACATAAATTGGGAAACTGGTCCCATATCCCCAGTCGGACCCACTATACCAAATGGAAAAGAAGCTGCTAACCAAGGTTCAGACCAGGTGGGTATCCCCTTGTTGTAGACCCGATTTTCGGGGTTTCAACAGGTTCACAAAGAGTTCCAAGTTGGAGAACATGTCTACTTGAGAGTTAAACTGAATAAAATTTCCGTAAGGATGGGGGCACGTCCCAAGTTGGCACCATGGTATTGTGGACCATTTGAAATCCTTGAGAAGATTGGACTAGTAGCATATAGACTGGTATTACCTCCATCAATTAGAGTTCATGATGTTTTCCATGTTTATTTACTCAAAAGGTATGTATAGGATTCTAATCATGTGATTGATTTGTATGTGTTATAGGTGGAACCAAAGGGAGAGTTACAACCATAGACAATGTGCATTATAGGCTGGAGGAGTCTCATGCTCCAGAATTGAGCCATAGAAAAGGTCAAGGTGTAGTGGAATCACTTTGGGCCAAAGGAGGCCACATGGGAAATGGTTGATTCCATGAAATTTAATTATCGTTCCTTGTTTGATGATTAAAGAATGTGTATATAATTGTAAATAATATATAAAGTTGTGTGTATAAATATCCATGAAACAATATGTGTCTTACCTTCATTTTGGCATTATATATGTGTAAATGAAAATCAAGGGTGATATTCCCTCTAGGGGGAGGGGACTGTAACAGCCCCACCTAAGGGTTTTTCATGAGCTACATTGTAAATATGATGTAAATAATTTGCAATATTGAAATTAAAAGAAAAAAATGGGATTGAGTCAAGGAACACAGATTCTAGAGCTAGGGGAGGAGAATTGTTACTTGGAATGTGATGGTTCCTTGTGCAAAGAAGAATATTGAGTTTGAGAATAGCCATTGAAGGATGGTTGGTGCACGAAGTTAGTGAACTGGTTCCTACAATTAAATGAGCTGAGAAAAATGTTGAGGCTCATGCTTGCTTGAGAAAGCACAACAAGAAAGAGGGAAGGAATTTATGAAGGCTGCAGAAACAACAAGGATGCAGAAATAATTGAGGTGGAAATAAATGCAAACCAACAAGAAAGAGAATAAGGGGAACTTGAGCAGAGGACATCAGAACCAGAGAGTGCACTTGAAGAAGTGAGATCAACAAGAAAGAGTTGGAACAAAAAAGGAATCCATTCCAACCAGAGGAATAATTACAAGAGAGAGACTTCGGCCCTTGAGGAGGAGACTCATTCAAATTTTCATGGCAACAACAGAGACTTTACTTTGGAGGAAAACCGAGAAGAGACTGAGATCAGGCCTCTAGCAGAAGCTTTCAGCGAGCAACTTGAATAGAAGAGAAGAGAAGGGGAAGGGTTCTCTTTCCCTGAATCTTATGGGTTGAGGGCTAGTATCTGGAGCCCTGTAATAAAATGGGGTCCCTGGAAGTTGTGGGTTGAGATAGGATCCCTAGAGCCCTGTAACAGCTTGGGTTCCTAGAGGCTGTGGGTTGAGACAAAGGTCTCTAGAGCCCTGTAACAACTAGGGTCCCCTAGATTTTGTGGGTTGAGATATCTACTTTGGAGCCTTGTAACAAATTGGGAAGAGGCCTTCTGGAAGAAGAAGCAGCAAAGGACCAGAGAAAATAAAGTTGGAAAGTTTCTTGTTAACACAGTGGATTACGGACTCCCTAGGAGAAGGTGAATCACTGTGAATGCACTTGGGCTGAAGTGGGGAAACTCTATACTCCTTGTGCTGGAAAAGAAAGAAGCCATTGGTTGGTGGGATTGAGGAAGAGGTCCTTTGGGGTCCCTGTGTCAACTGATAGTAGGTGTGTAGTTCCAGAAGCAAGCATTTCCCCTCAAACTCTAGAATCTGGTTCAAGGGTGACAACTGCAAGTGAAAGTGGTCGTAAATGTCTATGGTTGGGTATAGAGTCCTAGTCCCAGATTCAGTTTCCCTGCAAGATTAAATATGAGTAATTATTGCATGCTTGTTTACTTCCTTTAATGAAACACATTGCATTGTTGAAGGTTTTATATTAAGGACTGTGTTTTGTGCCATTGTTACTCACATCTATAATGCATCTCTTTGGAAACATGTTACTTATGTTTATGCTGAATATATGATTGTATGTGTGTTGGATCTCAATAAAATGTGATTGATAATCATTGATAGTAGGCTTAGAGCACCTGATGCAAGGCATATATATATATATATATATAACAACCACATAATTCTAAGGCCTAAGCCATAATGTTAAGCTGAGTCTTAATCTACATATATGTTTAATGGTGCAGGAAGCAACACATACATAACTTAATAAGAGAAAGATCAGACTTCATCACAGGTTGTGGCCAGAGTCATGAGAACTCAGAAATAAAATTAAAGAGAATGGTGGGTTCGAAGGCCTATTTTATCAATAAAAAGAATGCATGGGAGAGCCCCTGCGTAGCAGGGTCTACATTTATTTATATTCATTATTTGTCAAATTACAAGCCACTGCGCCATAAGGAAAACTTGATTTCGATAAGGTGGAGGATTACCTCTAGGCCAGAGAAACCAGAAGCCTAACCTAAATGGCCTCCAACATTGCACTTGCAACAACCACCATTCTTGCCACATGGATTTTGGTGATGAGGGTTGTGTTTCCCTACGATTAGCCAAATGCCATCACAACCCTAGAATGGCATCGTGGAGACGCTTGTAGGCTTGACATGGATTCTGGCACTATTGGTGTGTAGCAGGAGAAGTGGAAACCTCTTTGAAACTCACACCAAGCCCATGATAAGTAATGGGTACTAGAACACCTGTGTCACCATGCAAGGAATTCCCTACTCATAGGCATGGAAGGCCCAAGGGATGGAAACCCATTGATGAAACTATCACCCAAGCTTGGGAGGGGTAGCACCTTGGAGCATGATATTAAACCCTTAGCATCAGCATCGAAGCTTGACCTTGATTTGGAGGTCTGGTAGACCTCTGAACTAGATCCATAATTAGAAAAATAAGCTCAGAGGAGACTATGTAACAGTTGAGCTTATCCTTGGGGTGGTTGCAAAGTTCCCCTTCTACTTCATCACTTAAGGCATCGCCCAAGTCCTTTGACCGAGGGATAGAAAACTAGTGAGGGACATGGATATGTTGCAACACAAAGGAGTGAAGTTGCAACCTTATATAATCAATTGGATAATCTTAATCCCCTACAGATTGGAACCCTAGGCAGAATGGCTCCCTATTGGAGGATACAGATTCTCCTTGTGCATGATTGGTTGGGAGGAGATCGCTATTGATCCAGATTTAAACAAGAACACAATAAATTACAGATATAACCATAAATACAAAGATGCAGTAGAAGTAACACTTCATTTCATTAATATCAAATACTGAAATATGCTTGCAAATAGAATGGAAATAAGACCAGCTCGGGCGATGGTAGCTTATCTCTGAGAAGAGATGTGGTAGCTACATGCCTTTAAATTGTGTTAAAATGAGGCTCGAAGGCCTATTTATTGTTGAGAAACAACTGAAAACCCTAAAAATCCAAAAACCTAACCCAAGGAGATGAAGTGCCAAACTCTGGGCCCCTTTTGGGTAAATTGGTACAACAACTTCCTGGGGTCATAACTTTGGCATACAATCTTCGTATGACGTGCACAATACCTTGTTAGAAAGATCTATCTAAGGACTACAATTTTTGAGTGAAAAACATCAATATATAACCCATGTTGGTCCCAGTTTTTCCAAAAAAATCCATTTACGACCTCAAAACGGCTCTGGAAGTTCAAGACCCAAAAAAATACCAGAAATAGTAAATTGTGCTACAAATAAGGAAATTGAAACACTGAAAGAAGCAATGGTGGGGGTCCAAGTGGAATAGGCAAGTGGCCACCAATATCCACCTATATCATTCCTCCTCCCTTAGGGAGCAATGTTCCCCATTGCGTTGAGTTGCTCCATGAGATGAGGAGACTTCTATTGAACTTGGTCCCTAGTGAGCCACTTGCCCTGGTGAAGGAGTTTATCTGCTTTGACAACTCGATATAGTTGGATCCTTTTCTGTCGAGTGTTCTTGATCTGCGTTTCCATGATCCAATCAGTTTTGGCTTTCTCCATGCAATCTGAATTTAACTCTTTAGGTGTGAGTTGTTCTGCAATGTCTGATGTGTCCGGAAATGGTGGGAAGTAGCATTGAAGGTGGTCCATATTGAACACTGGGTGTAGGCCAAGGAATGGGGGAATGTTGAGCTCAAATGCATTGTCTCCCATAGCCTTGGTAATGGTGTAAGTACCATATCAGAGTGGTCTGAGTTTCTGATAGGCTCCGGTAAGGCGTTCCTTCTACAAATGCAACCAGACTTTGTCGCCCACCTGAAACTTGTGTGGCACCTGATGTTGATCATGTCGCTACTTGTACTTGGCATTTGGTTTCTCCAAAATGTCATGGACCTGCTATCGAATATGTTGGATGTGCTCAATGAAGTTGTTTTCCTTATCGACTTCCGACTAGACATGAGCTGAATCTGCCTGAGTAGCTGCAAATGGTATGGCCACATCAATGGGACGTAGTGGTTAGAATCCCAAGACCACCTGAAAATGGTTGTGACCAGTCGAGCTGTGGAGAGCTTAGTTATAGTTGTGCTGGACATAGGGAAGGCTCTCATCCCATGTGCATGGATTCTTTGAGTTGTACATGCGCAGAATGTGTACGATCATCCTGTTGGCAACCTCTGTTTGGCCATCAGTTTGGGGATGGAAAGTTGTGGACTTAGTGAGCTTAGTGTCTAGCATCAACCAAAGACTGGACCAAAATGTACTAAGGAACCTACTATGCTGATATGAGATGATAGACTGTGGGATCCTAAAGTGTACCCACACTCATTAAAATAAGAGTTTATCATTCTCCTGTGATATTCTTCTTGCAGGTTGCCATAATGGCCATCTTCACGAATCTGCCGATGACCACAAGAGCACAGTTGTTACCATGCTTAGTAGAAGGAAGACCCGACATGTAATCCATGGAGATGTATTCCCAAGGTCGACTAAGGGTAGGCAACAGAGTATAAAGGCCTTGCTTCTTGATGGTTGGTTTGGCAATGATGCAGGCAGTGTAGGATCTAATGTATATCCTAACATCCTATCGAAGATTTGGCCAATATAAATACTTTTGTAGTACTGCAACTGTCTTCTTGACCCTAAAATGCCCAACAGATTGACTGTAGTATGCTTCCCAAATCATCTTGGCTCGCTCGCTTGAAGGAACGTAAAGGTGTCATAGGTGGCATAACAGGGCATCCTGGAGGTGAAAATCTGGAACTTGCTGACCCTTCAGCAAAATTTGGTATGTTTGGCTAAATTCTGGGTTGCTTTTGTAGAAAAGTGGCTAATCAGAAGTCTTGTGCCCACAAGAGTTGAGCACGATGGTTAACACCATGATCGGTGGTCGGCTAAGGTAGTCTACAACATTATTGGTGCCACCTTTCTTATACTTGATATTCAAATGGAACTGCTGCAGGTATGTGGACCACTTTTGATGGCGATCATTCTGCAACTTCCCTTGCGTCTGTATGAACTATAGGGGTCGGTGGTTTATGTGAATGACTGTTTCCTTCCCCAAAATGTAATGCTTCCATTGTCGGCAGGCCTGCACAATGGAATACATCTCTTTGTCATAAGTGGGATACTTCCGAACTATGTCTGAAAGTGTCTCACTGTGATATGCCATTGGATGCCCTTTTGAGTAAGGACTTCCCCAATAACATATTCATAGGCATCTGTCTCAATCTCAAATGGTTGTTGCAAGTCTGGTAAAGTGAGCACTGGTGGAGAGTAGAGGCAATGTTTCAACTCTGCGAATGCCTTCTGTTGAGATTCATACAAGAAGATTTTTTCTTTCACTCCTACCTTGGTGACTTGACTCAAGGGCCAAGTGATATGAGAGAATCCCAGCATGAACCTGCAGTAGAAATTAGCAAGACCCAGAAAGCTACAGAACTCTATCAGAGTGGTTGGGGCTAGCCAATCCTGAATGACTTGGATCTTGGTTGGATCCACATGTACATGTCATTCATCAATAATGTATCCCAGATATTAAACCTGGTTGATGCCAAAAGTGCATTTCTCCAAAATGGCACACAGCTTGTGTTGCCGCAGTGTTTGGAGAACATGCCGTATGTGGTGGCAGTGCTCTTCCCAACTCTGGCTGAAGATCAGGATGTCATCCAAGTATACCACTATAAATGAGTTTGTAAAAGAAACTGAACTCAAAGAAATCCAAAAGTTGCAAGCAAAGCAAAGCTAAGATCAAACTACATCAACTCATATTCTGACCCCTCACCATTTGTCTCGCTCTGGATTTAGGAGGTAATCATATACAAATTGAGCAATCTGATATCTAATTTGCAGGAAATGAAACTAATATTAAACTACACACTCATACTCCAATCCCTCACCATTTGTCTCGCTCTGGCTTTAGGAGGTAACTAAAAATGACATGAGCAATTCAATAACTAACTTGCAGAAAAATAAACTAATATCAAACTACGCATTCATACTTCAATCCCTCACCATTTGACTTGCTCTGGCTTTAGGAGGTAACTGAAAATTACATAAGCAATTCAATAACTAACTTGCAGAAAAATAAACTAATATCAAACTACGCATTCATACTTCAATCCCTCACCATTTGACTCGCTCTGGCTTTAGGAGGTAACTAAAAATGACATGAGTAATCTAATATCTATCTTGCAGAAAAGTAAATGAACAAAACTGAAAAAAATAAACAATGCTGGAATTAGAACTAAGAAAATAAATCAGTAGAAGGACAAGATAGTTCCATGTCATTAGTCATTATAAAGCTATGTGCAAATGCCTGGGCTGCCTATTAGAACCTAAAATAAAGACATTGATCAGTTAACAGCATTAGAAAGCATAAAAACTATGGACAGCAATCAACATGAATACCATAAGCAGTGCAATATATACAAGTAAACAATTATGGCATCAGGAACGTAAAGGAATAAAGCATGAAACTATACAACAATTAACAAAACCTTGGTGTGTACAGGGGCCCTCTGCACAACCTCGGCCAATCAGCAATCAACCACGAATTGAGCTTATAAACAGTGTCTTCTCATGTATTAAAATGCAGTCATAACACAGAAATAAAGTTACGGCACAGTAGGCTCGTAAACAGTCAAAATTACATTCCAAAAGCTAGCTAATATGTGTATGAGAATGCTTTATTTATAACAAAGGATGACACAACTACTTTCCTAAAATTTGCGCTGGTAAAAAGACACGTGAATAACCACGTCCAGAAATCTATCATTATGGTAGCCGTGAAGATTAAATCCAAGGAGGGTGGCTATTAGATTCGGTTCATGGAGCTGTCCACAGGTGTTAACATGTCTCCTGAGATTTAGGAACGGCCACGCAAGTCTTCACGTGGTGAAAAACAGAGTTCTGCCACCGTAAGACTCTTAGGTTGACCATCGCTTGACTATCTTTGACCACGGCCTTCTGTGAGGGATTCAGCTGAACCAATAGGACACGGTCCATGTCCACATCATTTGCAACTTGCCCATGTGGCCGGATTCGCCTGTAGACACCTATAACATAGACTTCAACAAAAAGGCTGCGGAAAGTTGAGCTGGCTCTGGAAAGTGACAAGATTCCGCAACTGAATGAGAAAAAATCTAGATCAAACAGCAGACACAAGACATAGTTAGGAAACCATTTTATATGCTCTTTTTAAACTAATATGCAATGATTTGACAGCTTAGGAGGTCCAGGTAAATGGGAAAAGGCTAGAAAGGTGTATAGGGAAAATGCAAGTTTGGGACTCAACATACCCCCACTGTGAAGGTGTTGCATGTCCTCATGTAACCAAAATTTTGATAACCCCCCCTTTAGTCCATGTGTTCTGAAGCTTCTGCCAGTACATCGAGTCCTCTTCTCTTCTTCCTTGGTGCTACTACCATCCTAGGCTTCCTTATCAAATATCTGAATTTGAGATTGATTAATTCCCTACTCAACTTCCTGCACTTTTTCTTTAATTTCTTGTTCTTTTTCTGCCACAGTCCCAGATGTAACATAGTGTTGTCATGAATGATTTTGTCCACTTTGCTTTGCTCCTTTAATGCTTCATTTTCTTGTTTAGTGTGCCTGTTTAAGACCTCCAATTCAAACACTTCTTGTTTCAATGATTGGACTTGTGCTTCTTGTGCTATGTGAGGTAGAGTGGATGACGTGCTCGGGCCTGCAGCTATCTTCTCTAAGGATTATAGATAATCATACACCTCTTGCTGATTTGGATCTATTTCGGGTGTTTTCCTTGGGCTAACCTCAAAGTCTTGTTGAGGAGGAGGACTGATTTCTAACTCTGGCCGAGAAGGACTTATATCAACATCTGAGGACTGGTTTCAATATTTGGCTGAGGATGAGGTGGGCTACAGCCAGCTGGAGTTTTCTCGAGTGTTTCCCCACCCAAGTCAACAAAGTGGGGTCCTTTTACTTGTGTTTTCCTCCAGTTTCCTCTAAGCCTGCTTCTTCTTCTTAAATGATGTGGGCTAGTACTCTCTTCTTCCATACTCTGTTTTCCTTTTTCTTTCTTCTTGGTTGTAGCCGTTTGTTTTCGAAGATGCACTAGTCTTTCAGACAACACTTGATAGTCTTCCTCTACAGATGGTTCTGGTGATTGGTAGACATCCTCTATGCTTCTTTTTCCTTTCAATTTTCTCTGTTTTCTATCCTTGGTTCTTTCCTCCTCCTCTTTTTGATCAACTTCTTTAGTTTTGCTGATAGGAGAGTCTTGAATTATCGCACTTTTCTCTTTTCTCCTACTCCTTCTTGGTGTTTTTGGTGTACTGCTTTCAGGTGCCTCAGATAGTTTGAAAGTAGTTTCTTACTAAAAATCGTTCCCAGGTATCTCTGCTTTTCTTCAATTGGTCTTCAATTAGAATCCTCACAAGCCCATGATGATATAAATGAGGTTTTATGTCTTCTATGTTCTTTTGGACTGTTGTGCACATCTTTTTCAAGCTCAGCAATAAGAAGTAGGGCAGATTGAGGGTTTGGTTCTCTAAAAAGTTCATTAATAACCGAGTATGATATATGTACATTGCTCCAAAACAGCCTTCACAAGTAATGAACTTTTGAATGATTAATAGTAAGCTGGCCCACTCTTCTTTTAATGCATGAACAGGAATTCCTTTTGTGAATACAGTTACGTCCATACCTAGGTTACGTAATATGACTCTCCAAGCCTGCTCGTCCAAACTTTTGTTTTTAAACCAACGTTCACCTTCCTGGGGCAGGTCTGTAGCAGCTGCTATGGATGCTTCGGTGACTGTGAACTTGAGGTCTCCAATTTCCACCACCTGGCCGTTAAAAGACCTTGCAAATGCTTTTGTTATCTCCTTATTGTGGCCCTTAAATTTTTGAATGAAGCGTAGCCATTTTGCCTTCTTCAGTGAGTCTTTTACTTGAGGGTATCCTTCTAAGAACTTGGGCCCTTCCGGTTCCGCCCTTAATAACCGACCCATCCTTCCTTCTGTCTGAAATTCGACTGCGTGTGAGGGGTTTAGCAGAGGTAAGACGGCTAGGTTACGGGGTTTATGGAGAAGAAACAGTGGCTGAAAATGGAAGTTGGAGAACAGGTAGTAGGAGTGTTCAGGGACTGTAAGCAGAAACAGAGGATAGGCAGCAGAGGTGAGTTCACGAAATGGAGTGGAGACGTATGTGAACGAGGTGGTAATGTAGTCGTGGCTTTAATAAAATGGAAGGGGAGTGAAGTGAACCTAGAATTTTTAAACTGAACGGCAACGTAGGAGATGTTAACACGTTTATGAAATGGCTGCAGAAATTATGCGGTGGAGAGGAGCCATAATTAAATAGGTCACATCTCATGATTACAAGTGGGGTGTGAAAGTGCAGTCAACTATGAGTTAAACCCGAGAATTAATCATGAGACCGTTTAGGAGATAAATACATGGTTCATGGAGGAATGTCATGGAATGGTAATGGAGCTATCGTGGTAATCATTGCATATAGTGGAGCTTTAAGGTTTAATAACTATGCAAAATTGTGCCTTTGATTGCTATTTGAAAGAAATTTTTACTCATACCTTGGAATCTTTGCCATTTGTTGTCCATTAGCCCTTAATCAACTGCTCCTTATTGATGCCTTTAGATGCTCCATGTCTTCATAATATATGCTCATTCATACCTGCATTTTCATGATTATTGAACTAACAGCTTGACTGTCAATTTGAAAAACAGAGTGGTGGCTGCGAAAACTGCTTCTGGCCGCAGAAACTGATTCCAGCTGCGGAAACTGACACAGCAACCACTTGGCTGAATAAAGATAGTTAGGTAATAACTAACTGAATGAAATTGGTCATGAGAGACTTTTATTGATGAAATGGATGAAATGGAGTGGGATGAAATGGAGTGGAGTGGAATGAAAATGAAATGGAGTGAAATGAAAATGAAGTGAACTGAAAATGGAAAAAAAGAGAGATTTTTTTTTGGAAAATATAGGGTTTCAGGTGTCCCTGATTTTCACTCTATATTTTTTGTATAAGACTGCTAATCAGTGATTGGTTTTCAGGCTTATACACTTTTTTTTTTCTTTTTTTTTTAACAGAAAGGAACAAAGGCTAGGCTGGTGGAGAAGAAAGATTCTTATTCACCAGCCTTATTGTAGAATTCTCTTGAAACATTTTGAAAAATTCCTCTTTTGAGAGTGGCTTATGATAAATCTTTAATTTGTGGCCATTCACAATAAGAGGAGTTTGAAATTCATCAATGGTCTTGATTCTTACTGCTCCATTGCTAAAGACTTTATCAATCTCATATGGCCCAAGCCAATGAGTTTAAAATTTACCTATGAAGTCTTTAAACTTGGAATCAAATAGTAATGCCCAATCTCCCTCTTGAAACTTTTTCTCTTTGATGTACTTGTCATGCCACTTAGCTCATTGATGTTGAGCTAGATCTGTTCTTAGGATTGCTTCTTGTCTGATCTCATCCAGCTCATTCAACTGCTCCATTCTGTGCTTTTGGGCTTCTGATAGATCCATCCCCAACTGAACTGCCATCTTGAAAGTTTTGACTTGAAACTCAATGGGGAGTAGGACTTCTTTCCCATAAACAAGTTCATAGGGAGAATGTCCTGTTGTATTCCTCCATGTAGTTCTGTAGGCCCATAAGGCTTCAGGAAGCCTTTTTGCCCAATCTTTTCTATGTAGATGAACAGTTTTGGTGATGATGCTTTCAATAACTTTGTTTGTAGACTCCACTTGGCCATTTGCTTGCGAATGGTAAGGAGTAGATTTTTTGTGCTTGATTTTGTATTCTTCCATCAGCTTCTCCATCATGTTGGATGTAAATTGACTTCCCTGATCTGTCACAATGTCTCTTGGGACACCAAAGCGAGTAAAAATATCCTTATAAAGAAAACTAACAACTGAATTTTCAGTAGCAGAAAGTAATGCTTTGGCTTCTACCCATTTAGTGACATAATCAGTACATACCAATATATACTTCTTTTGTTTAGATGGTGGATTAATGGGTCCAATGAACTCTAAAGCCCATTTTTCAAAGGGTTCGATGAATACTTGTGGTTGTAATGGCATTTCATTTGAAAGAGTCGGTTTGCCTACTCTTTGGTAGTTATCACACCTTTTGACATATTCTTTTGTATCTTTGAAGAGGGAAGGCCAATAATATCCTAAAGAAAGGATTTTATAGGCCGTTATTTTGTCAACAAAGTGTCCACCGCATGGTTCATCATGACATGCCTTGACGATGTCGGGCATTTCATCTTCCCTAACACCTCTTATGATCACAAAATCTGGCCCTGTTTTAAACAATTCGTTAGAAATCCATGAATATTTTGAACTCTCTTGAATATTTTTCTTCTTTCACTAGGAAATAGATGTGGAGGTAGTTTCCCTGTAACCAAATAGTTAGCAATATCTGCATACCAAGGAGTCTTAGTAGTTACTGCAAATAAATATTCATCTGGAAACTTATCCTCTACAGGAGAATCTTATTTAGTATTTTGGATTCTAGACAAGAAATCAGCTACTGTATTTTGTTTCCCTAGTCTATCCAACACAGTAATATTGAATTCTTGTAAAAGTAAGAGCCATCTTGTAACTCTGCCATTAGTAACATGTTTGTTCATTAGATATCTAATCGCAGAATGATCAGTATGGACAAAAGTTTCATAGCCTGTTATATAATGTCTAAACTTATTGATTGCATGAACAAAAGCTAAGAACTCTTTTTCAGTCACAGTATAGTTCAACTCAGTGGGAGTCAAGTTTTTACTGGTATAGTAAATGGCATAAGGAACTAAATCGGCTCCTAGAGCTGTATCTGAAGCATCTGTAGAAATATGGAAAGGAAGTTTCCAATTTGGCCCTCTCGAGATGGGTGCTTCATATATTCTTGTTTTCAAAGTTTCAAATGCTGATTGACAATCAGGATCCCATTTGAATTCACAGTCTTTTGTAAGTAATTTGAAGAGTGGAGATGCTATTTTGGTGAAGTTTTCTATAAATCTTCTATAGTACCTAGTAAATCCCAGAAAACTTCTAACATCTTTTTGACAATTTGGAATAGGCAACTTGGAGAAAACATCATAAAGCATTTTTCATGACTCAATGAAATGTTTGTTTCTTTGCATCTTATAAGGACTTTTTCCAAATTCTCTAATGCTTCTTCAAATGAATTACCATAAACTATAAAATCATCCATATAAACCTCTACACAATCATGGATTAGATCAGAAAAAATTCCTAGTATTTCTCTTTGAAATGTTGTGGGTGCATTACATAATCCAAAAGGAAGCACTCGGTAAGCAAAAGTTCCCCATGGACAGGTAAATGTGGTCTTATCTTGATCTTCAGGTGCTACCTGAATTTGATTATAGCCACTAAAACCATCAAAAAATGAAAAGCATTTTTTGCCTGCTAGAGTATCTAATACCTGATCGATAAAGGGCAAAGGAAAGTGATCCTTCAAAATTGCTTTATTCAATTCCCTGTAATCAATGCATACCCTCCATTTGCCATTCTTTTTAGGTGCTATAACCAAAGGAGAAACCCATCGGCTATCTAAAATTGGATAAATGAAGTTTACATTGAGTAGTTTTTGGAGCTGCTCTTTCACTATCTCCCTAAGGTTTGGATTCATCCTTCTCTGAGGTTGTCTGATTGGTCTATTGTTTTCCTCAATGTAGATATGATGAATACAAGTCTTAGGGTCAATACATTTCATATCAGTATACTCCCATGCAAATGCAGTAGAATGTTTTTGCAAGATTTTGGTTAGCTCTCCCTGTTGGGATTTTTCCCAGTTTTTGTTGATATTCAATGTTTTACCCGGAAAAATCTCAATGGCAGAACTTCCAAACTCTTCCATAGAGTAAAGAGACATTTGTATAGATGATAGCTACTCAATCTCAGAATCTAACTGAAATTGTGTGTGGTCATATTCTGAAGATGTTTCAAAATTTTCTAATGTGTTCATAGTTTTACTATCTTCACTGATTTCAGAAATGGTAAAGACAGGTTGTATAGTGTCCTCATCATCGACCCATTCATTATCTCCTACTTCTGTAATTGCTTTTGTTGGAGGATACAAATTGAATTTATTTGTCGAATTACCATCAGAAATATACATATCCCCAGATCTACAACTGATGAAAGCATCAGCTGTGGCTAGCCAAGGTCTTCCTAAGATGAGTGGGTGTCCTCCTAGATTACTCTTGGGAGTTAAAATCATGAAATCTACTGGATATTCCCAAGAATCTAAGAAGACCGAAATGTCTTCTAATAGACCATCTGGTTTGATAATTAATCGATCTGCAAGTTGCAGTAGAGTAGGTGTAAAAAGAAGATTAGGAAGTTTTAGCTGTTCCATAGTCTGTCTACTCATAATGTTGATAGCAGCCCCTAAATCAATCAAAGTATTTGGAATTTCTACCCCATTGATATGTGTTTTAACAATTGGACTACCGAGATCTACATACTTCTGCATGGTAATTTTTCCCATCATGATATTTGCAATTTTTCCTACCAGGTGGATTCTTCTTGTATCTCTTGGTTTCCTTCCTGGTCTTTTGAGACTCAACTCCTTTATTGTTTTTGCTAGAATATGAATATCTCTAATGGCTTGTAGCAAGAGAATCTTGATACAGACATTCTTTAATTCATCTAGAAAATCATAGTCAGGAAACAAGATTTGTTTTTCCACTCCTTTGTCAATTTGTAATCTTTCAGGAAAATGAGGTGTGGATGAAGATGCAGGTTGCTCAACTATAGGAGTTGTGGAGGTTGACTCTTTTTATTTTTCTTTCTGAGTGCTTGGGTTTTGAAGAGATGCTTTAGAACTTTTATTGACTTCAAGAGAATCTTCCTCAGAAATGCTTTGCTTTTGAGCATCTATAGAAGGCTTTTCTAAAACTCTACCAGATCTGAGTTGTAAATCATTGAGAGGAACAATCATATAGGTAGGAAATTGTTGTCCTTCTACCATGTAAGCCTTTTGAGGATTTTTATTATTGGGATTTGGCAATGGTTGGGAAGGTAGTTGATTTGTCTTTTGTTGGAGTGGAAACAAGAGTTGGGAATTTGGATTTTGTTGAGAAGGTTGTTGTTGTTGTGGAAATGGCAATGAAAGTTGTGGATTTTGATTTGGACGTTGTGGAGCTTGTTGATTTTGAAAAGATGGAGGATATTGATAAAATTGAGCAAATCTCCCATAAGGATTTTTCATACCTTGTACCCATGATTGAAATGGATTTTGAGGTTGGGACCAAGGTTGTTGCCAAGGATTCCAATTTGGTGGGGATTGAAAGTTTGTGGGGTTGTTAAACCCTTGATTTTTTTGCCCCTGCCAAGGTCTCCTTGAGACAAAACAGAGAGACTCAATTGAATTTGGGTCTTCTTGAAATACAGCTTTGAGCCCAGGAATTGAAGGACAATCCTTCGTCTCATGGCTTTCTGAACAAATCATACATGTTTCTACAACTTTTGCATCCAAGGGGCATTCCCTTAGAGCATGTTTCTTCCTACATTTTGGACAAAAGATGGCAAAAGCTTCAGCTTCTACTTTCTACTTGTTTTGTATTTTAAGGGTGTCTAGTTGCTCACTAAGGCTCCCTAAAATATCAGTTTTGAATTCATCAAGCATGTTGCCAATCTCAGCCCTACTTACTGATCCAGTTGCAGATTTGTTTGCCCTAATGCGAGAAGGATCTCTAGGCCCTTTTCCAGTTTTAGATTTTCCCCTTGAGAGATGGACACATAGTTCTGCTATATCATGAAGTGGAAGTTGAAAAATATCTCATTTTCCCATCATGTTTAAAATATCTATCCATTCATCTCTAATGGCTTTTAATAGAAGGGCTTTCAAGGTCTCCTCATCTAGGTTATTCATTTTTTCTCTTTTCAGGTTGTATTGAAAGCTTTCAAGTAAATCCTCCCAAGTTTTCATCTTCTTTTTGCACCATTTTGAATACCTCATCCTTATGATTGATGGGCATACAATAGTCCAGGTATCTATCCAAAAATGTTTGTTTCATATCATTCCAAGTCCTAATAGATTGAGTGACTAATCCCATGAACCATTTTAGAGCAGCTCCCTTCAATGTTGAAGGAAAAAATTTGAGTTTTTGAGAGTCTTCCATATAATCATAAGTTCGGCACACGACTTCAAACTCAAATAGAAATGTTTCAGGATCCTCACTTCGCAACCCATAAAAGTTTGGGAGGAAAGATGGTGAGATGTTTTTCATTGTTGTACGAGATTCCTCATCAACTATAGGAAATCCAAATGAGTTATCTCCATCCCTATTTCCCCCGTTGTTACCTCTACCTCCTCCATTGTTTCCTCCTCCTCTACCTCTACCTCTACCTCCTCCTCCAAATCCGTTTACTACTTCCTCTGTCATGATAGTTTCCTCAGAGATTTCAGAGTCGTCTGGTTTTCTACTAATGGCGAATGAGGAGGGATTTCTCCTTTTTCTTCTTCAGGTGATTCTACTTCCTCGATTACAATTTGTTTTCCTGTAGAAGTAAAGAAAGGGTCTTTTCCTAACTCAGATTCAGTGGATAGTGTGGGAGAGTCTCCTAATTCAGCTGTTGCCCCTTGAATTCCAGGAATCCTAAGGCTAGGAGTGTGAGTTGGAGATGATGGAGGTGTATCTTGTCTATGCCTTGAAGTAGATGGAGTTGTAAAAATCAAACTTTTGGCCCTAGTTATAAACCTTCCCCTAGAATCTCTTGCTCTATGCATGTCATTTTTTTATTTTTCTTCAAGTTAGGCTAATAATTCTCTTTCTGATCTTCCAGATCACTCTAGGTGCAAAAAGAGAGCATACTCAAGAAATTATTGAACCAATAACTCTCTTTTCTGATCCTCCAGATCACACTAGGTGCAAGAGGAGAGCATACTTTGAGAAGTTATCATTTTTTACCTTCTTTGAAATTTTCTTGTTTTTTTTTAAGAAATTGGCTACCTAGTTTCACTTCCCCAGCAACAGCGCCAAAATGTTTGGTCAATTTAGAGTGTCCTAAATTTCTATATTAATTGTCAATCCGGAAGTCGTAAACTGCTGAAGTGAGGTGTACTATATATGCAAGATAACTGATTTCTTTCTTTTTGTCGTTTTTGTTTTTTAGTTTGTTTTTGGGTTTATCTTCATTGATTCCCTAATGTGAGATGGCAATTCTAAAAGTCAAGTATGGATATAAGTGTTCAAGGAAATGGTGTCCATTAAAATGATTTCCAACTTCAAAATTTTGAAAAAGGCTTTAAAACTTGCAATGATGAAACTAATTCCTAAAAGAGAATGAAAATGTACCACTAATCTAATTAAACAAATAGTGAGCTAGTGACCATGAAACCCAGTATCCTTGCTGCTGTGTAAATATAAAAGAAACTGAACTCAAAGAAATCCAAAAGTTGCAAGCAAAGCAAAGCTAAGATCAAACTACATCAACTCATATTCTGACCCCTCACCATTTATCTCGCTCTGGATTTAGGAGGTAATCATAAACAAATTGAGCAATCTGATATCTAATTTGCAAGAAATGAAACTAATATTAAACTACACACTCATACTCCAATCCCTCACCATTTGTTTCGCTCTGGCTTTAGGAGGTAACTAAAAATGACATGAGGAATTCAATAACTAACTTGCAGAAAAATAAACTAATATCAAACTACGCATTCATACTTCAATCCCTCACCATTTGACTCGCTCTGGCTTTAGGAGGTAACTGAAAATGACATGAGCAATTCAATAACTAACTTTCAGAAAAATAACTTAATATCAAACTACGCATTCAAACTTCAATCCATCACCATTTGACTCGCTCTGGCTTTAGGAGGTAACTGAAAATGACATGAGTAATCTAATATCTATCTGGCAGAAAAGTAAATGAAAAAAACTGAAAGAAATAAACAGTGTTGGAATTAGAACTAAGAAAATAAATCAGCAGAAGGACAAGATAATTCCATGTCATTATTCATTATAAAGCTATGTGCAAATGCCCGGGCTGCCTATTAGAACCTGAAATAAAGACACTGATTAGTTAACACCATTAGAAAGCATAAAAACTATGGACAGCAATCAACATGAATACCATAAGCAGTGCAATATATACAAGTAAACAATTATGGCATTAGGAATGTAAAGGAATAAAGCATGAAACTATACAACAATTAACAAAACCTTGGTGTGTACAAGGGCCCTTTGCACAACCTTGGCCAATCAGCAATCAACCACGAATTGAGCTTATAAACAGTGTCTTCTCATGTATTAAAATGCAGTCATAACACAGAAATAAAGTTACGGCACAGTGGGCTTGTAAACAGTCAAAATTACATTCCAAAAGCTAGCTAATATGCATATGAGAACGCTTTATTTATAACAGAGGATGACACAACTACTTTCCTAAAATCTGCGCTGGTAAAAAGACACGTGAATAACCACGTCTAGAAATCTAACATTATGGTAGTCGTGAAGATTAAATCCAAGGAGGGTGGCTATTAGATTCGGTTCATGGAGTAGTCCACAGGTGTTAACACGTCTCCTGAGATTTATGAACGGCCATGCAAGTCTTCACATGGTGAAAAACAGAGTTCTGCCACCGTAAGACTCTTAGGTTGACCACCGCTTGACTATCTTTGACCACGGCCTTCTGTGAGGGATTCGGCTGAACCAATAGGACACAGTCCATGTCCACATCATTTGCAACTTTCCCATGTGGCCAAATTCACCTGTAGACACCTGTAACATAGACTTCAACAAAAAGGCTGCGGAAATTTGAGCTGGCTACGGAAAGTGACAAGATTCCGCAGCTGAATGAGCAAAAATCTAGATCAAACAGCAAACACAAGATATAGTTAGGAAACCATTTTATATGATCTTTTTAAACTAATATGCAATGATTTTATAGCTTAGGAGGTCCAGGTAAATGGGAAAAGGCTAGGAAGGTGTATAGGGAAGATGCAAGTTTGGGACTCAATAAGCTTACTACATTGTTTTGTAGTAACCAAAGAGATGGCGGTAGGTGGTGCTACCTTTGGTATCCTGTACAGCTTATTTCCCGAAGTAACAATAACAACACGATGCCTTGAATCATACACAGCATGTCACTTCCATAAGTATGGTTGGCCTAATAATACATCACAAGCATCAAGGGAAGCAACGTCACATAATACCTCATCTGTGAATGGCTTGACGTAGTATGGAAGGCGATACTGTTGGCTCATGCGAAGATCTGGTCCTTAGTGAAGCCAACCAATGGTGTATGGTTATGGATGTGCTATGGTCGGTAAGCCCAATCGCTTCACGACCTCTACCGAAATGAGTTTCTTTTGGCTCTCGTCGTCAACAATGAACTGTAGTAGGGAACCCTTTACCCACATCTGGGAGTGGAAGAGGCGCTCCTCCTTCTCTGGATCTTTAGGTTCCTCCTTTTGGATCTTCGTGGTGGAAACAATGGTGTTGGGCTCCACATTGATAATATTATTCCCTTTGTCATTCCCCTTGTCAAGTTCTAATTCAGAGTCAAAACATGCATCTGATTCTGAAGCCTTTAGCTCAGCTACAAGTGATTGCTTGGCTCAACACTCACTTGTGTTGTGAGTGGAACTCTTATGGAACTCACACCACTTTCCCATGTCTTGCTTCGGCTTCACAGTATTTTTCCTTGCTTGCAGCTTTGGCGGGTTGTCCTAGGCTACCGTGCCTTGGCTCTATCCTTTGTTCTGCGGTTTGGGGGCACCTTTCCCTTGCTTCAGATTCGCAGATCCAAAGTCTCGCTTCTTCTATTTAAAATTTTTCTTGATCTTGACAACATATCGGTATGTCGTGCCGAGCGAGGAGATGTCCAGGAATTCCACCTCATCCAAGATGTACCTCTACAAGAAGCTGCAATACTTGAGAACCAAATGCTTCTCAGAATCCTTGATACCCAACTTCATGTGAAGGGTATGAAAAACAATGGTAAACTCTGGCACATCTTGGTCCCTTCCCTATCGTAGCATTTTCCACTTCGTGTATTTATCCTCATAGCTCCCGATAGGGTAGTACTGCTCCTTGATTGCATCCCAGAATGAGTTCCAAGTAGGTGCAAATGAAAACAGTGAGTTCGTACTTTCATCCTTTTGCTCACAGTAGGTTTTCCACAAGTCCTTGATGTGGGGGGCTCCTTTGAGAAGTGAAAAAGTGATCTTTTCCAAGCTGGAAAAATCATGAATAGAAAAATATCCTTTTAGCAGATTTAACCATTTATCTATAGCGTCTACATCTATCTGACCCTCAAATATGTGAATGTCAAAGTTAATTTGTACCTTAAAGGGTGTGGCACTTCTAGAGTAGGTGCGAGAAGTAGATGTGTCACCCTTGGGTAGCTGCTGAAGGATCTGGGCAAAGTTTTCCATCATTGCATTCCTTTGTCACTTGAGGGCTTCTTCGAGCAAGATTTTGATAGGATCTCTTTCCCCCTTGTCTTTCGTTTCATCCGCCACGGGAGGCCGTCGGTATTTGCAAGGCTAGTCTTGCAAAGGTTCAAACAGTTCAAGCCCTAACTTCTTATATCCCATCCTCGTTGGGGACATGCAAAGAAGAACAGAGAAAGAGAAGACTTCTTTGATACCACTGATCCAGATTTAAACAGGAACATAAAAAATTATAGCTATAACCATAAATACAAAGATGCAGTAGAAATAAAACTTCATTTCATTAACATCAAATACTGAAATACGCTTATAAACATAATGGAAATAAGACTAGCTCGGGCGATGGTAGCTTATCTCTGAGAAGAGATGTGGCAGCTACCTACCTCTGAAATGTGTTACAATGGGGCTCGAAGGCCTATTTATTGTTGAGAAATAATGGAAAACCCTAAACATCCAAAAACCTAACCCTAGGAGATGAAGCGCCAAACTATGGGCCCCATTTGGGTAAATTGGTACAACAACTTCCCAGGGTCGTAACTTTGGCATACAGTCTTCATTTGACGCGCACAATAGAATGTTAGAAAGATCTATTTGAAGACTACAACTTTTGAGTGACCAACATTAGTCCACAACCTATATTGGTCCCAGTTTTTCCAAAAAACGTCGTTTATGGCCTCAAAACGGCTCCGAAAGTTCAGGACCCGAAAAACTACCAAAAATAGTAAATTGTGCTACAAATAAGGAAAATGAAAAAATGAAAGAAACAATGGTGGGGTTCCAAGTGGAATAGGTGGGTGGCCACCAATATCCACCTGGATCAGACGTGGCCAGGAAGGTTTACCCCGAAGGGGCACCTAAGGGAGTAGTGAGAAGCAACTTGGAGGAAACCATTTGGGATAAGTTGGCGACTATGCCAACCCAGAAGCTACGTCATTGTTCAAAGGTGGCCCCATTGGCAGGCCATCCTGTAAGCTCCAAGTCGGAGCATAGCTAAGGTGCGTATGCTGATAGGGGCAGGATGACACGACAAAATATGTGTGCCCAGTGGTGTTACCATTGGTGCGAGGGTTGGCCCACAACCCACATAAGCCTGGGACATCACTAAAGACACAGGAAAAGGAGACATGGATGATGTCATACCTGCAGGTACACCCCAAAATATTTCAAATGAGGCGCAAGGGGTAACCGCTAGGAAGGAACAGAGCGGGTGGAGCCCACCGGGTTGTGATATCCCGGAGGCAATCACCTGGTGTGATAAAAATGGGTACACATGGTTAAACGTTAGGATGAGAGTGTCAGCCATGTAGGAAAGCATGTGCAAATGGGAACGCACCAGGAAGACCCCATATAACACGTCACCCTGCTAGGTTCAACCCAGAGGAATATAAAGGGAGGAAACCTGGAAACATCATGATAGGGTCGTTGGGCCACGCGGAGGTGTTTCGACAAGCCTCGAGTTTGTAGACATCTTAGGCCTTGGGGTCCGAGAAGCGTTTCTCCTGTAATGTTGATCATGCAGATCGATGGGTGGGAGTTGTTCCGGAAGCATGCCTCTAAATCCATAAACTACTTAGGGTTGGTGTCAGAGTCATTTTCGGAACTCGGTCCTTTTCGAATAACAAAGGGAATAAATGCAAAACAAAGAGTCAGAGGAACTTTTTCTCTCTTCTAGAGGCACATTTGGAAGCGTTTGAATGGCTCACAAGAGCATATGATAGTAGGTGATGTCAGTGTGACATGGTTGTACAAAGGCCAAATCTGAGTGACACATGTCACCAGTAATAGATTGGCACATAGCCTAGCAAACATCAGCATGATGTCATCCCACTATTCTAAACTTAAAAGAATTCAATGGTGAACTGGAAGGATCATTGGGATGACTAGGCATCGAGATGACATGGGAGCTACCATAGATAGCTCACCCTGGTAGGAAGTTGATTGGTTGGTGAGTGTAGTGGGTGGACCCACTTGATAGTCTGGCCCAATAGGATTTCCTTGGTAGATGTAAGTGGGCGTAGCTAAGGAATGCCCCAAAAGATAAAGCACTAAGACACAAAGTATTGATGAGCAACCATTTGGTAGGATTGTGACCATGAAGGTGACGATGAGCAGTCCCCATGGGACACATCGAACCGGCGATATAACCCTAGTGGGTGTGTATGGTGCACAATTTTGTTGCATCAAGATAGAAGGCTATGGGATAAGTGCTAGTCCTCGATCACTTTGCATAGAAGTAGAACAGGGGCACAAATAAGTATGAATAGGGTGGTAGGTTTAGGGCTTAGCCTCGGCCTTAAGTCGTTTCATGGAGAATAATACCACTGGTGCTAAACTAGTTGCAAAGGAAACTTAACCCTCAGAGGATTTAACATGCTAAGTTCCTATGGGATTAGCTGGTGATCACCCGGTGACTTTGGGAAACTTCTAGGATTGATTCCAATGGTGGAAAATTGCACCAAACTGAAGATAGTTGCAATAGGGAGAGGAAAGAAAATTTTTACACCCCATTCCTTTGACGAAAGAGAAGGGGTTGGGTGTGTTGCAGGAGAGAAGCATTTCCATATCACTATAGCTTTGTTGACTTAATAGGTCAAGAAGCTCGGTAGTGTGGCAAAGGTTTTGCAAGAACAGATGTGAGTGAGAGCCAAGCAATCTAAGAGAAAGTGTTTTTCATCTTTTATTATCACAAAGGTGATAGATTCTTTCATTTCAAGGTGGTTTGTGAATTGACCAATGCCCAGTTTCACTTTGAAGCTCATGAGAATTAGTTTCTATCTTTGCAAAGTTAATTTTCTTCTTCGCACTATTCAAGACAGAAAGGTAATTCTGGTTAGCAAGATTGGGGTTGATCACCTCCTTATAATACCTTAGCTTCATGTTTCCTTTTAACTCCTTAATGTCTCATAACTTATCTTTAAATTTGGAAGTAATAATATTTTTAATACTATCATTATTCTCCAAGATGATCTCCTACTTTATCCCCCAATGGTCAAGCCAAGAATGGGAATCCTTATGCCAACCTCATTTGAGCCAGAGGTGGGGGTTTTGGCTAGATTTAGAAGCAACTTTGGGAACCTCTTGGCTTCCATGTTGAAAATATTCTTCTTATACATCAAATACCTAAACATAGTCGTGCTTTCAATGGGGGCAAGGCTAGCTTCAATCAAAAGGATAGGGTAGGTATTATTTCCTTTAATATTGAGGTTGTAGGTTATAAATTGATTTTGGATCAACTCATTATTCCTCCATGATTCTTTAGATATACTACAGCCCCAAACCTCACATCCATATAATATAACAGGGGTGATGAGAGTCTCAAAGAGGAACTTTTCTTTTTTACTCTAAGACCAAATATTTGTTGACTTACAATTATTTCAAATCTCATAATAAGATTTCCAACCTCCTATAATCCTTTTCTCAATGGTATAATTCTAGTTGAGGTGATGATGAATTTAAATACCTAAATATTTGTATGAAGAAACATTTTCCAAGTAATTTTTATCATAAATGAAATTATCATAGCTAATCATTTTGGATTTAATTAGCACGACTTTAGTCTTGTAGTTATTAACATTCATACCCACCTTGGAGCAGTAATCATGGAGGATTCTAAGCTGCTTGTAGAGATCATCATGGCTTCTAGCTAGAAGAACAATATCATCAGCATAAAGGATAAGAGTAATGACCATACTAGTGAGCTTGGGTCCAACGCATCTCGTAACTTCCAAACACACTTCTAGTTTATCAATGTAAATTCCAAAAAGGGTAGGTGATAGGGGACACCCTTTCTTAACTTTGATATTTCATTTAATTTCTTCAAACCAACTCTCTATGGTCTTAATCTTAGCAATAACATTCTCGTATACCTTGTTCACAACAACCCTCAACTCGAGAGGAACCATTATATACATAACATAGTATATGATATATGGTTATTTTACCTTTTACTATGGGCACAATATTAATAGTTAATAAATACAAGATAGTATGAATATATATATCTTTTTTTATTATAAATACTTATCGTTTAAGCTAAAATATTTGGTAAATAACTATTCATATATTTTGTGATGATGGTGTGAATACTTGATTTACAATTGATATTTGCTCATATGAACTAATATCTAAATCTCCTTTTGCTTTAGGATCAATGGTTCTTCTTCATTTACAAATTTTATGACTAAATAATGTTTTTCCTATTTTAATTATCTTCTAACAAACAACATTTGTTATTTGTGTACTTAGTGATATTAAGCTTAACTATTCATTATATATTTATGTCGTAAGGTGTTCCCTCTGGGAAGAACTCCCCTTAGCTGCCATCGTGGACCCTTTGTCATCGTTAGATTGATTGTTAGATGATTGAGAGGTTTTAAGCCATTAGATCCCACCTCTTGAACTCACAAACACCTTCTTGATTGGAAACTGCCTCCTTGATTTATGTGGCTTGACAGATAGAAAGTGGTTCAATGAAGTGGTTTACGAGTTTTGGAGCTTGAAGCAGAGGACAGGGAATGGAAAACCGAGCGATGTTGAGCGGGAATGACATGGCTGGGATATTTGGATCGGGATAATGGGGGAGCAAGTAACATTCACGGAACATATCAAATTTGTAAAGAAGTTTTTATGGGTTTTTTCTCCTTAATGAATAAGAAGCTTTTTGGTGCTCAAAACTATGGTGTGACGATAGAGTTTCGATTTCCATTGAAGCATTCAAAGACATTCCTTTTCTTCTGAATTTGAGAAGAAGCGTGGACTCGTGGTGAGTATATACCTATTTTTAGTGATTTTGAATGGTGGACATTTTTTCCTTTTTTGGTTAAGGCCCGATGTTTTGTGAATTTATTGGTGTCATAGTTTGAATCAGTCCATAATGTTGCATTGACAGTGGTAGATTGATAATTTTGTGAAAATTGAGGAATCTTTGCAGTGGTTGGAAGGTTAAGAATCATAGTCGTTGAAAGGGAACCTGGTTTAATGAAATGCAGAGGAGATCAGGGCATTCTTGCTAATTTTCGAGGGTGTGGTTTTGTGTTAGGAGGTAAATTCGCTTCTAGGCTCTACTTCTTTCGAGCAAGTGATGATGAGCTATGTTTATTTTGAGGGCTTGTTTCCAAGATCAGTGATTGTGGATTATAATAGAAGTTACAAAACCTAGTGGAATCTTCATCCTTTAACTAGACTTATGTTATCTTTTGACAAATCTCTAGATCCAAAACTAGAGAAGTGGTTCTCAGATGGGGTGATGGTTCCTTTATAGGGCCTTGAAAAATTCAAGAAGCAGATCAAACAGGGGCTTTTGATCATAGATTCATCAAACAGACCAGAAACTCGAAAAAAAAAAGGTATTACAGAAACTTCAAAGCTTCTTTGGCAGTGGGGGTGAAAAGGAAAATAATTTCGTGTTCGATCACATATTCGTCGAACAGACCAGCAACTAAAAAAAATGTATTACAAAAACTTCAAAGATTCTTTGGCGGTGGGGTTTAGCAAATGCATTTTATCTTTGTTTTTGCCATTTTAAAATGTTCTTAAAATTAAAAAGTTTTCTCTAATTTGAGAGCCCTTTCCCTTTCACTTGACAATCATCAACCTCTCTCGATTTTTCCTTGTTCAATTGATGATCAATTTGTTTTATTGTTGCAATTAAGAAATACAACAATTTCACCAAATCTTCTAGTTCCTAAAGTGAACACTCTGGCATGGCTTATATATACAAATTAAGAAAAAAAAATCTTAGACTTATCACAGTTTAGATTCACTTTTGATGGACTTTTCTCCAAGCTATGCTGGTTTTTGATCTTCCATTAACATTTGGTTAACAAGCATATGAATGGTAAGGTGGGTTTACATACTTGCCTTGTGAGGCATCAACTTCAATTCCGTGTAATAAGGAAATGTTTAAGTGCATACTATAAAGTATCAATTCGATATAATAAGGAAATGTGACTTGCATATTACATGGTAGAAACCTAACCATGAGACTTGTTTCTATTATATTCCTATCTAGACTCTGCATTAATACATTACTAATGATACCCATGGTTGTCATTGGAGGGAATTCTAATAAGAGAGAAATTTCCCAGCGCCCAAATTAACAATGTCACCGATGATAACATTATTGTGAATGTATTTAACAATCTGGATCAATGTTTCTTATTATCTCGGTAAGTCATTTGGGGGCTCTCTCGTGTATTGGATGATTAATATTCATGGGTTCTTTGGTGATTTATAATGCATTGAGATCCTTGACATATTTTGGTACAAGAGTGGGATCCAACAAAGGAGGAATTCGTGGCAATCTGGAGTTTTGGGAACAAACTACCATAAATCACCAGGACAGAACCTTAGATACCAGTTCCAGGTGAAGGACCAGATAGGCAACTACTACTACTTTCCATCAATTTATATGCACAAAGCAGCTGGTGGATTTGGAGGGCTAACTATTGCTAGCGGGCCTCTCATCCCTGTATTTTCCCTACTCCTAGTGGTGATATCACTCTGCTCATCAATAACTTTTTTCCTCTATTTGGAAGCATATTATATGTGTGTATAATGATTTTAAACTCATCCTCGTTTTTGTCCCTACTCCTTGTGGTGATATCACTCTGCTCATAGGTGATTGGTACAAGACTAATCACACAATAACTTGTTTCCTCTATTTGGAAGCATAGTATGTGTGTGTATAATGATTTTGAACTCATCAAGCTTAGGGATTAAACATAACCTCATTGTTATTAGAGATTGGCATTCTCACTAAGACTCGAGAGGCCTATGTATTGTAGTTTACCTGCTTATGATTTTTCTCATAATGGTCCTTGTTATTCCGGGGTACTCATCCATTCACCTTATCCAAAGGGATATATACAAGGAATAACCCATGCTTATTATATGCCCACATTCAAACTGGTTGGTTGCTATATTTTTTTTAATCATTACCATGTATATGCGTATGTTTTTCCTCGTAGTTGTTCTATTGATTTATGACACCCTCCAAATCACCTTATTCAAAATGATCTAGCAAAGCCACTTGAAATAAGAGCTGAATGGTGCCCTAAGGAGAGGTCGAGCACTCCCTGTTGGCCAATCATGTATCTATGTGCATACACACACACATAAATCCATTTGAACTCAAAAGTGAGTGGTCATCTCATAAGTTTGCTTATTTGTGCATTAAATACTTGGTAGGAAAATGGGAAGAGTTTGGACAAGTTGAATAGTGGCCAAGGATAGTTGCGTTTAGGTTTGAGAAAGGTTATGGAAAAGAAAACTAATACTGTAACCAATAGTGGGGAGGTTTGACCTCCAAGGTTCAAGGTTAATTTCTTATCTTTAAAAAAATAACAAACTTGCTCAAGCATCCATTTGAAATTGCAGCCACACACAACAGATTCAATTACTTTAATTGTAGCTGCTTGGAATGGAATTATTTTCACAAGGCTCTGTCCTATGTAAAATTTTTTAGTACCTTTGCATTGGCTCTTTACAGTGGCTACCCAGCAAGCAGTAATATAGATGATATGTAAGCAAGCCCATCAAACAAGTGATTCAAGGTAACAAATGTTCCTATCCTTGATGACATTCCCATATCTATGGCATAGTCATCTTTCCAAGTAGCCCTAAATGAAAACATCGTGATTGACAAAAGCAATAGAAACCTCTTTGTTTGTTCTAACACCAACACTTTCCCAAAGAGTGATTTCATTAAAAGAAATCATTGCAGTGCTTGCAAAGTTTCATGCAAAATTACTAGAAATATTAGTCTCCAGATGCTAGTTCTAAGGCCTGATCTTACTGATAGTTTTATGGAATCTCTCTTGTTTAGTGTACTCACAACAGCGTATGCAACAACACCAACAATAACATAATGTTGTAAGACTGCTACCGCAAGAAGCATTACCAACTATCCAAAAAGTAGAAATAGTATAATAAACACCATAGCACCAGTTCCTTGAGGCATTTCCCCTTAATGATCAAAGCCTCTTTTGCCAAATAACCTCCCTGCAAATATTCCAACTTCTTCTAATTCTTCCAGATCATCACTAATCTCGCGTTGTGTGTTGTTCCTCGAAAGAAACACCATCCTTATTTTGATCTAGTATAAACCTATATCAATACTATAATCATAAGAAAAAAATTGTTGACCATCCATATCCTCTGTTGATTCACTTTTTCCCTGGGGCTCTACTTGAGGACCTAAAACTTGTTCACTCTGACCCTTATTTGTTTCCATCGAACTACCACGAAATGTATTCCCATCCACACCATGAATCAAGTCGTGCTTATGTCCATTTGCTTCATCAAAAGGCATTACAACAAACTATGATGAAAGGAAGTAGCCTAGAGATGGCTCCTCCTCCTGTTGAGCCCGACCACCTGCCCCAATGGCATTTATATTCCCATCTAAAAAATGTTTATGTCATTGAGATATACCAGAAACACTTTCTGAAGTGCTGTGATTTTATTTACCACAACCATCCATATACCAAAACAAAAATGGCAATAACCCATGCGTATTATATGCCCACATTCAAACTGGTTGGTTGCATATGATTTTTTTAATCATTACCATGTAGCTACGTATGTTTTTACTCGTAGTTGTTCCATTGACTTATGATGCCCTCCAAATAACCTTATTCAAAAGGATCTAGCAAAGCCACTTGAAATGAGAGGTGAATGGTTCCCTAAGGAGAGGACGAGCACTCCCTGTTGGGCAATTATGTATCTAAGTGCATATACACACACATAAATCCATTTGAATTGAGAGGTGAGTGGACATCTCATCAGTTTTCTTATTTATGGACTAAATACTTTGTGGGGAAATGGGAAGAGTATGGACGAGTTGAATAGTGGTTAAGGACAATTGCGTTTAGGTTTGAGAAAGATTCTGGAAAAGAAAGCTACTACTGTAACCAATAGTGGTGAGGTTTGACCTTCAAAGTTTGAGGTTAATTTGTTATCTTTAAAAAAATAACAAACTTGCTCAAGCATCCATTTGAAGTTGTGGCCACACACAATAGATTCAATTACTTTAATTGTAGCTTCTTGGAGTGGCATTCTTTTCACAAGGTTCCATTCTTTGTAAAATGTTTTATCACCTCTGTATTGGCTCTCCACACTGACTACCCAGCAAGTGGTAATATAGATGATATGTAAGCAAGCCCATTAAACAAGTAATTCAAGGTAACAAATTCTCCTATCCTTGATGACATTCCCATATCTGTGGAATAGTCATCTTTCCAAGTAGACCTAAATGCAAACAACATGATTGACAACCACAACAGTAACCTCTCCATTTGTTCTAACTCCAACACTTCCCAAAGAGTGATCTCATTAAAAGTAACCATTGCAATTACCAGAAAGTTTCATGCAAAATGACTAGCCATATTAGTCTCCAGATGCCAGTTCTAAGGCATGATCTTACTAATAGTTTGATGGAGATCCTCTTGTTCATGTGTATTCACAACAGTGTATGCAACAACATCAAAGATAACAGAATGTTGTAAGGTTGCTACCCCAAGAAACATTACCAACTCTCCAAAAAGTATAAATAATATAAAAAACACTGTAGCACAAGCTCCTTGAGGCATTCCTCCTTGATGATCAAAGCCTCTTCTGCCAAATAACCTCCCTGCAAAGATTCCAACTTCTTCTAATTCTTCAAGATCATCACTAATCTCTCGTTGTGTGTAGTTCCTTGAGAGAAACACCATCCTTATTTTCATGTACTTTAAACCTATATCGTCCTTATAATCATATGCAAAAACCTATTGACCATCCATGTCCTTTGTTGATTCACCTTTTTCTTGGGTCTCTGCTTGAGGACCTGAAACTTGTTCACTCTGACCCTTATTTGTTTCCATCAAACTACCACCAAATGTATTCCCATCCACACCATCAATCAAGTCGTGCTTATGTCCATTTTCTTCATCAACGGGAAGTCCAACAAAATATGATGAAAGGAAGTGGCCTAGAGATGACTCCTCCTCCTGTTAGGCCTAACCACTTTCCCCAATAGAATTTCTATTCCCACCTACAAAATGTTTCTATCATTGAGATATACTAGAAACACTTTCTAAAGGGCTGTGATTTTGTTTACCACAACCAGCAATATACCAAAAGAAACCTGGAAATAACCCATTATTATTATATGCCCACATTCAAACTGGTTGGTTGCATATGTTTTTCTTAATCATTACCATGTAGCTGTGTATGTTTTTGCTCGTAGATGTTCTATTGACTTATGACACCCTCCAAATCACTTTATTCAAAAGGATCTAGAAAAGCCACTTGAAATGAGAGGTGAATGGTGCCCTAAGGAGAGGGCGAGCACTCCCTATTGGCAAATTATGTATCTATGTGCATATACATGCACATAAATCCACTTGAACTAAGAGGTGAGTGGTCAGCTCATTAGTTTGCTTATTTGTGCACTAAATACTTGGTGGGAAAATGGGAAGAGTATCGATGAGTTGAATAGTGGTCAAGGATAGTTTCGTTTATGTTTGAGAAAGGTTCTAGAAAAGAAAGCTACTATTGTAACCAATAGTGGTGAGGTTTGGCCTTCAAGGTTCGATTAATTTGTTATCTTTAAAAAAATAACAAACTTGCTCAAGCAACCTTTTGAAATTGTATCCACACACAACATATTCAATTACTTTATTTCTAGTTGCTTGGAATGGCATTTTTTTCACAGGTTCCATCATCTGTAAAATGTTTTAGCACCTTTATATTGGCTCTCCACTATGGCTAGCCAACAAGCAGCAATATAGATGATATGTAAGCAAGCCCATAAAACAAGTAATCGAAGGTAACAAATGCTCTTATCCTTGATGACATTCCCATATCTGTGGCATAGTCATCTTTCCAAGCACCCCTAAATGCAAGCAACATGATCGAGAACCACAACAACAACCTCTCCATTTGTTCTAAGTCCAACAATTTCCCAAAGAGTGATTTCATTAAAAGCAATCATTGCAATACCCGCAAAGTTTTGTGCAAAATGACTAGCCATATTATTCTCCTGATGTCAGTTCTAAGGTTTGATCTTATTGACAATTTGATGGAGACTCTCTTGTTCATGTGTACTCACAAAAATGTATGCAACAACACCAAAGGTAACAGAATGTTGTAAGGCTTCTACCACAAGAAGCATTGGCAACTCTCCAAAAATGTAGAAATAGTATAAAAAACATAGTAGCACCAGTTCCTTGAGGCATTTCCTCTTGATGATCAAAGCCTCTTCTGCCCAATAACCTCCCTACAAAGATTCCAACTTCCTCTAATTCTTCAAGATCATCACTAATATCGCGTTGTGTGTTGTTCCTCGAGAAAAACACCATTCTTATTTTCATGTAGTTTAAACTTGTATCATCACTATCATCATAAGCAAAAACCTATTAACCATCCACGTCCTCATCATAAGAAAAAACCTATTAACCATCCACGTCCTCTATTGATTCACTTTTTCCCTGGGCTCTATTGAAGGGCCCGAAACTTGTTCCCTCTGACTCTTATTTGTTTCCATCGAACTACCACCAAATGTATTCTCACCCACACCATGAATCAACTTGTGCTTATAGTCCAACAAAATATGATGAAAGGAAGTGGCCTAGAGATGGCTCCTCCTCCTCCTGTCAGACTTGACCACCTAGCCCAATGGAATTTCTATTCCCATCTACAAAACGTTTCTTGTGTTGAGATATATGAAGACGTTTCTGTTGTTGAGATATATGAGAAACACTTTTTGAAAGGTTGTGATTTTGTTTACCACAACCAGCCATATACCAAAACAAACATGGCAGTCACATTGACATGCTTGGAAGGAAACAGAAAAACCATATGGGCTAAAACAACCAAATCACACATGCACAATACATAATACCATGCCACACATCCTACATCTATATCTATGGGTCTTTTCCTTAACAATACCATGCCTTTGCCACACAGATTAATCATCACAGTTGATCCTTTATTTGTTCAGAGCTCATCCTTTCTTAGCGAGAATTAAATGGGCTTCTCATCATCTTCATGAAGTTCATATGAACTTCAACCTCTCTTCACGATCTTGTTCTCCCAACGATATTGGCTTACTCTCATCCAGCCTATTAATCAAGATTTCCTTTCACTCACCATCAAAGTAAAGGAGATAAAGACCCTATCTGTCAGACGAAATTTCAGGTCGTTCTTCTTCTTGTGCAGGGCCACCTTCTGGACTCTTCAATGATGAGAAAATTTTATACGGAAAACCACGGTAACCATGAACCTGACCCTTACAGTCATCCCAGTTATCGGATATGCCGATGGATCTTCCCTCGCACATAGCTATCCAAATTCGGTGTATAGAAATCATATAAATATACAAATCGATCCACAGGGAGCCCCAGTACCTACGTATATCTAGCAGGAATAAAAAAATTGTCAAACAAAGAAATATATATTGAGTTATGCAAAGCCATATGAAAATTCCTTCTTATTTATTTATTTATTATTATTTTTTTTAATCTAGGATAATCAGTAATTGGTGAGAGTTATCTGAACAAGCTCAATATCAAATCCAACTGGCTGCCACTATAAAACCATATAAAAATCCCTTCTGATTTTTAAAGACTCTAAACTTAGGTCGAGAAAAACATTCCTTCGAATCATCCAGTACAATCTCATCAAAATTGTTTCCCACGACAATTTTTAATTCTATCCAAATAAAAAATACAGGTATGACTCGTTATGGCTAACAAAATTTAGTGAAAAACGAAGTAATTCGTTATATCAAAATCTAAATAACTGAGAACTTAAAATGTAAATACGAGAAACTAGTGGACACATTGTTTTGAAAAGGCAGCAAAACTTTGACAACGCTTTTGAGGATTATGCATTTAAATTACCCGTTGAAGTCTCTTTCTCGGAGGAAAGATTTAAAGAGGTCAAAGATTATATTTTGGAGTTGTATCTACATAAATGCAATGTGGAAAAGTAGAAATAACCCAAGCTGAAATAACCAAGATTCCAGCTGAAAAATGAATTTGAAATTAAATGAAACGGAACTTTTATTATCATCCTCGAAGAGCTCAAATAGATTTATGGGACATCATAAAATTAAAATCCATGAAATTTATCTAGTTCTATATAGCTGTATAGGATATGTAATATAAATACAAATATATATCTCTCAAATTGCCCTTGTATATCAATACATTTATAAACTTCTCATCTTTGCCTGTGTTAGAAAAATATTTTTTTCTATATTCTAAGAGAAAGCTTCCTTCTTGTATGTTTTCTGGAAAATTCAATTCAATAAAACATTTAGCCCTTTGGATTGGTTCATCATATCTAAAACAAACTACAGTTCTTTATAGCTCAGAGCTTTGTACTGAGAGCATGGGAAAGGGTCTGAATGTATTTAATTGGATGGGAAAGGGTCTGAATGTATTTAATTGGATGGGAAACGTTTAAGGCTTTTGTAGATAATGGGTGAAGCCTTTATACTTTTGTTGGGATTTTGATTATGCTTTAACATTAGTGGTGATGAGATCTTAGGACATAAGTTTGGAAGTAGAGTCTAGGAAGGGCAAGTTGTGTGAACATAAAGTCTTCTGAAATGAAAAGAAAATGTTTATTGACATGCAAAAATGATGGTGAAAGCCACGTGTCGAGTCTTTAATTGTCTGAACTTGGCAACAATGGCTGCCATGAAATCACTAAATATGTATATCTCATGCACTCATTCAACACCCTTGTTCATTACTTCCAGAATCACTGATTGAACAACCTTGTTGATTATTTTTTGATGGTGCAGATTGTTGTCTTGTAATGTATTACCTGGTACACACTTTTGTTGTTTTTTTGTTTGAATATAGCAGTGCCAAGATACTCATAGTTGAATAGTTCCCTGGGGCTGCTAATTCCATTATTTCTTTTAAAGATGGATCAGATGGTATGTCCCATAACATTTTGTACCATGTCTTTTTGTTGAGAAGAGAAAATATTCTCTAGTTAAATTAAACATGTTGTAAAGTCAAATTAATTTATTACCTGTTAGAGACAATAAATTATGTTGCAAAAGAAATAGTTACAAACTAGATGACATTTAAATCACATAACATATCACCTCTCTTCATCTATACTTTTCTTCCATATGCTTCTGTCTTGTGGTGTTTCCTTTGCAACATCTAGTGCAATTGCTAGTTTCTAAACTTCTTTATTAAAAACTAAGATGTCATGCAACACTTATTTTCCTTTCATTAATATATTGCATGAAGTGGTAACATTGATTAAGAGTATCATGTCAATTATTTTCTTTTGGATTAATATATTGCCTAAATGATAATATTAACAGAGAGTGTGGATTTTAGCTATATACACTAATTTAATAGTTTTTTATCTACTAATATAAATAATTTCTTAAAACTTTTTTTGTTTATAAATATATTTTATTTATCAAAAATATTTAACACAAATTATCTTGTATAAAAATTATAAAAGTTAAATATAGAAAAATTATATTTAACACTATATTATATGACAACCATATAATTTCATTTTATTTAAATTATTATATATTATTATTACTAATAACAATTAGAAACCCAATAAATTCTTTAAATTTTTAATTCAAAGTTTATTTATTATGAAGTAATTTTCTAAAATCAACCAAACATAATTTTATTCTTTTATTCATTAAATTATTTCTTTAGATAGAGTTGTATTAATTAAACTAAATTTTAATCATGTTTGTTTTATATTATATAAATTTTGAGTTATACTAGTGTAACTATATAAACTATATAAATTAAATCATTGGTAAATGTCTATAGACAACAATTTATGATAAGCATTAAAACACTTATCCCTAAATACATCTTAGATATCATTTTTGGGATTCATCTAGGTTAAGAAGTCATTCATTTATGACCATTTCCATGAGAGGTAGTCGTCACTGACTAATTTCTCATGATTTTTGAATAGTCCAACCCCTGTGAGTATCACCCATGCAATGAGTGCTAAGTGGACTATTCAAAAATCACAAGGTCCAATATGACGTGTTGATATGACTTTTTTAATATGACATGTGTTGATATGACCTTATTAATATCACAAGGTCCAATATGACATGTGTTGATATGACTTTTTTTAATTAATATTGGGATAAATTAATTAAAAAAACAGATAGATCTTTACTTTTGAATAAATCTTTATTTATTTTTAAATATTAATATAAATATTTTGACATATTTCATAAAAGTTAAATTTCAATTTAATAATTAGTGATAATTAAATTAAATTAAAAAAAAAAACTAATCCAAAATAAACCTACATATTCAATTATTCTAGCCAACACGACTTTAGAGTCCTTGTAAAAAGAAGAAACGATCAACCAACGAAATGCTGAGACTAACCTACACGGAATCAGCATGAATGCAACCTCTACCCCATCGTGAAAATTATGAATTCGTGAGCTCGTGGTCAATCCATTAGAAGAATACAGTCGTATCGTGCATGGGTGATGTTGGGGAGTGAGCATGAATCTGTTATGAAGAGGATAGGATAAGATGTGGATTTTAATTACCATATGTTAAACGAGAGGATAAGAAGGTGAATATTATTCATTAAGCTACCTAATATTGATGCTGTTTGGTTTATAATTCATTTAATTTGAATGTTAGGTTAATGTTACCTAACATAGCAGATAGTGACCTGGGTGTAATTATTTTAGAAAATTCCATATTTATTTATTGTGGATTATTTGAAACATAGGAAAGATATAACAAAAACAAAGTTTAGAATTTTAAAATATTGTAGAAGATATCATCTAAATAATATCCTCAAATACATTGCTTTTCTTATAACTTTTTCATACATTACTCTTCTTATATCCGTGCGTAGCTTTGAAAAGAATTCATTTGAGGAAATAAATAAAAAGGCTAGCATTATCATTTTAATATAAAATTTCCCATTGCTATTAATAATTTAATTTTTACAATAATTTTTTCCCTTAAATAGATTAATATATATAATATTTTTTTTAAATAATAAAATTATAATTGTTTTTAATATATGTATTTATTTTAGAATATAATTTTTAGAATTTTAATATAATTATCAATAATTATTAAAATAATAATAAAGATTTTATTTTAATATAATATTTTTAGTAATAATTATTAATTAAAATTGAGATTTATTTTTAAAATGGTTATGTATTTTTTTAATTTTAAATTGGTTAATTAAAAAAATGTTATATGAACATGAGAGTTATAGTTTTTTGAGAATGTGATATTAGGAATTTATTATATTGTAATAAGGCTTATTTACCTATTAAAAATTTCCATAGTAAAATAGAGATAAATCTTTAGGGTTAAGAATCTTGTAAATTTTTTCTTTTTAATGTATATATATTTACTTATATAATAATTCCTTTTATAATTAAAAATAATAATAATTTAAAATAAATTTATAATTTATTTAATTTTTATGATTTTTATGATTTTTTATTTTATTTTATTAATGTAAAGGTGTATAATAACATAAACGCTTCGATGTTTTTTGGTTGATCATTTCATTTATATAACTATCTTAGTTATATAAAATAATATACTTTAGTAGTAGTTTGGATTTTGATTTATATGCATAAGGCGAGTTTCATTGTTCTATGTTTTTTTTCTCCCTAATATTATAGTTTTTCACGTTTTAAATCTATAAATGAATTTAGTTCTCTCAAAAATCTTGGGACATTAAGATTGTGTCACTAAATTTTAAACAAAATTATCTCAAAAAAATATGTTAAACAAAATCAAAATATATAAAATTTAATAGCTTTGTCCAATTATTGAGTTCAATTTTTTTTTGGCCATAAATTCAATGTTAGATGATAAAAAATAAATTTAAAACTTTTAATTTCTTAAAACACTTAAATTAGGTAAATGATATAATTTCAATTTATTATTTTAACATATACCTAACTTTAATTAACCAATAAAATAAGGAAATTAATAAATAAATAAAAATATGTTAAAGAAAATCAAAATATCTAAAATTTAATAAATAAATAAAAATATGTTAAACAAAATCAAAATATATAAAATTTAATAGCTTTGTCTCATTATTGAGTTCAACTTTTTTGGCCATAAATTCAATGTTAGATGATAATAAATAAATTTTAAACTTTTAATTTCTTAAAACACTTAAATCAGGTAGGTAAATGATATAATTTCAATTTATTATTTTAACATATACCTAACTTTAATTAACCAATAAATAAGGAAATTAATAAATAAATCAAAATATGTTAAACAAAATCAAAATATCTAAAATTTAATAGCTTTGTCCAATTATTGAGTTGAACTTTTTTGGCCATAAATTCAATGTTAGATAATAATAAATAAATTTAAAATTTTTAAATTTCTTAAAACACTTAAATTATGTAAATGATATAATTTCAATTTATTATTTTAACATATACCTAACTTTAATTAACCAATAAAATAAGGAAATTAATAAATAAAATCATTCATTGTACCATAAACTAAGGTTACATAATAATAAAACTGTAATTGATCCAAGAGGTTTATTCCACAACCTCATATGAGGAGATGTATAAGTTTGTCCATGGTCTATCTCTTTTAAAATAAAATTAAAAAATTAAAAATTATGTTTTAAATAGAAAAAAAAAAATGAATATGTTGTAAAGTAATTAGAAGCAAAAAAATAATATGTCATAATGTAATTAGAGATAAAAAATATGGCAATAAGATATTTAAATCTTATATATTTCAAAAATATTTTAACAAGAAATTTGAATAAATTATTTGCACATCTATGTTAACTAAAATAAAATATTTTAATGTTGTATATAAAAAATATTCAATATGGGTTATCAATAAAATATTTTAATGTCAATTAATATTAACATATAGTTAAAAATATATAATAGTAAAAAAAAAACATTTTAATTTAGGCAATAAAAGTCTCTCTATATATAATGTAAAATATATATATAAATTAAAATTTATATTTAATACTTATATACTTTATTTAATATTTAAAAATACAATTTAAAAAATAAAAATATTTTACAATATAATCTCTCTACCCAGGTTAGATACTTAATTAAAATGGATCTATACTACAAAATGGCCCAACTTATTATCAATTCATGACAAAAGAAAAGTCAAAGATTAGTTAGTCTGAGCGCCTGCCGGAATGGAACGATTCAGAATTTAATAGCCGGCATCGAAGAGTCTTCTGGCGGAAAATCTTCCAGACATCATAATTCACATCAGAGTGAGGCGGTGATTAGTGATAAAGATGAGAGTGTTTACGCAAGGATTAGGAATGAGGAAAGCCAGGGCCCCTAGAAACTTCTGTTCTGTTTTAATATCTTTGTGGCAAACAAATTTCTTTGACTTTATCTGCACGCTACATTATTTAATCCCTCCTCGATTGGATCCCCGCAACTAGATACTCTAGTAATCAATTAATAAGATATTGATGTAGCTTATTCCTCCCCTACTCTTTGAGGACGCAAAGACCTACACGCAGGCCCTAGCGTCACGGACTAATTATTTAAAATTTTTATTTAGGTGTGACCATTTCCATTTCTTACCAGGAAAGGAAGTCCAGGAGGAAGCAGAGGTGCCATCGAAAATCCTTCTATTTGTAGATGTGAGGGAGCATGCCTCCTTGTTTCTGCGATTGGCTGCATAGTTAGCTTTTGTTGCATATTTCGACTGTTCGCTCTTCACGCAGAAAATCCGCCGTCGTTAACAATAAAGTTAGAGGAGACAGGGAGGAGAAAAGCCTGCTGGAGTCGATTTTATATTGGAATTGATTCAGCAGAAAGAAAGGGAGGGATGGGTTCTCCGGAGCGACAGCAGCAACAAGCCAAGGCGCCGAAGCGAGAATTGCAGGGTCAGCGCCCTGCGCCGCTGAAGATCTGGAAGGACTCTCACAAGATCCGGAAGCCGCCGCTGCCGGTGCCCGCCATGGCATACAGGCCCCCGCTGATTATATACACGCGTTCTCCTGAGGTCATACACACAGAAGCCGGGGAATTCATGACACTCGTCCAACGTCTCACTGGTCGCGTTGACACCCACGGAAATTCCAGCATCCCCTCCGCCTCGTTATCGATCCAATCTCAAACTTGTCACACTTCCCTACCAGGAAACCCTAATTTCGTCCAGGTTGGTGCCTCTCCTAGTCCTCCATGTGGGGAACCTGATTTTCCCGTTAAAGAAGATAATTCTATTGCCACACTTGCAAATCTTTGTGAATTTTCAGGGAACGATCCATCTCAGTATTCTAATATGCAGTCCTTGTTATCTCCGACCATTCAGTATGGTTCGATGTCTCCTTTATCGCCCAATTTCTTCTTACCATCTCCGCTTCTGTTATCTCCAAATATATTTCACGACTTTCCATTGTGTACACCCCAACCAGATTATTTCTACTCGCCATACAAACATCTGCTGCACATGCAATCAGAACCCATTTTTACCCCTCCTGCCATCAACGCAGGTGCCTCTTTGCCTTCTCCTCTTCCCAATGATTACGATCTCTTTAACAATTCAACCTCCAATATTGGTAGTTGATTGCATAATGACTACAGTTATTATGCATTAAGAGTTCCTTCTGTCTCTTCAATAGTCTCCGTCCCTGTAATTAATTAAGGATGCAGTGCAGCCCAGCAGTGCAGTGGATTTTAAAATCTCTAAAGAACCCAATTACAGTGACACATGTGTAAAGGATGTTGAGTGGATTCCACAACTTTTTCGGACGCGCATACTCAATCATTTTTTAAAGGATTAAATATACATTGTAAGTATTGGACTCTTTTAAATGCAATTTCTGTTAACATCTGTGCTGTGTTGATTATCGCCATTAAAAATTTATCGCTAACCAGTCAACTTGTTTCTTCATTCTTGATTCTCCAGTTTTCAATCGAAAATCTAAATTACTTTCAGAGGATATCCATTAATCTAAGTTTCATAGGGCGTGAAGGTAAAATGTCACGGGTTTCGCAGTAGGAATCACACATTTACAGCAAACCTCAAATGTTATCGATACCGAAAGAGAACTCATCTATAAAATGAAACAGCGTGAATGTCTATTTTAACCTCCAAACAATATTAGCAATACCAGTTTTGAAGATTAATTATTTGGCTAATAATAAGAATGGTCTAAATAGGTTACGATTTGAAGGAAATACAGGTGTTGATTAATTATTTGGGTAATAATAAGAATATTTTAAATAGGTTAGGATTTTAAAGAAATTTGGTAAGAAAATTTGGAAATTCAAGTTATAATATAATTTTAGGTGTTTTTTTATGGTGTTGAATTTATTTTTACTGTTTTAAATATTTTAAATTTTAAATTTTGTAAGTAAAAAAAAACACTATTATATTTACTTAAATATTCAATAAATATAAATATTATCAATTTTCCTTTTAATTTATTTAATAATAATAAATATATAACTAACTTAATTTTAAAATAATTATTTATTAAAAAAACGTAGGAAGATTAATGAGTCACACAGTAATGTCCCATGTACTTTCAGTAATGTTGAATTAGTACATTATATTAGTGTAATCATCACACTTCCACGATCTTTATACTAAAATAAGCCTATGTTCAACACAACCCAAAAACATTTTGAGATTTTTTTTAATTAAATATGTATCCAAAAAAACTTGTGAAATAAGTATAATTCAAAACCCACAAGAATTTGTAAAATATGTATAATATAAAACATAATGAGACACTGTCACTCATCCTTTACATTGACTTTGCATCAATTTTTCATTCTGGTTATCAATGCATGTTTCTTTGTAGTATCATTTTTGTCTGTCTCCCCATTTTCTTATTTTTTACTTATTCTATATATGGAATTGCATTTTTGTTATATTAAAAATGTTTAATACATAAGATTTCAATGCCAGTTTTACATCTTTTCTGCATTAAAGAAACTAAATGTTTTTTTTTTTTTTTTTACTTATTTTATATATGGAATTGCATTTTTGTTATATTAAAAATGTTTAATACATAAGATTTCAATGCCAGTTTTACATCTTTTCTGCGTTAAAGAAACTAAATGGTTTTTTGTCATGGTGATGTAATTTAGATTCTTAATAACATATTAGTATTGAGATATAATTTCTTTCATGGATTTGTGTTTTTTTTAAAGTGTTTTACTATTTTATTTATGCTTCATTTTATTATTTTTATTACAATTTAATAGATCTTTTTCCATTACATGTAATTTTATTTTAGCCTCTCAATTATATTATTTTTGTGTAGCTTTTTTCCCGGATCCATCGCATTCAAATTCTTTTTATATATTATTTTTATTTTTATTTAGGAATTTTATCTGTTACGAAAAAATGAATGAATTTATTTATTTATCTATTTATTATTAATTTTATTATTGTTAATTATTTGATTATTTTTATTAATATAACTATTAATATTGTTGTTAATAATTATTTTTATAATATTTGAATATTGATAGTGTTGATGACTAGTATATATCTCTACAATGCTTTAATCTTGATAACAAAAGTAAATTTACATTAAGTTCATAATTGGCGTGTCATGTAACCTCTATGATGAGTAGCAGTATAAGACGAATAGCTTAAGAGCACAAATATATGCAATTTTCTATCTTCCCTGAATTTAATGTTTTGACCCTTAATGCTCTTATTGAAAAATCAATTTCCCAAGTAGTTATAAGAGGATGGTTGAGGAGGAACTCAAGTAGCCCAAGCATGGGCTATGTACTTGACGACAAAGTCCTAGTTGAATTTGCAACCCGAGAAAGAGAGAGAAATTTTTGGAGTTGTTTATGCAAAGTGGAACAAGAGGATTGTAGTGATTTTAGACTAAGAGAATGAATATCTACCTGAATTTTGTGAAAACCCAAAACCATTATGAATATGTAACCCTATAACCATGTAAACTTATGTTTAGAAGTTGGACAATAGATTTCATGGTTGAGTTGTGATAGTTGAGGAAAACAACGAAAGAGCCATCCACCTAAGTCTGATCGACTAAAAAGAACTCTACTATTTGGTGCATTTGTGCATGTGAAGCACTAGAAAGAGAGAGGATCAACGAGGGAACCATAGGAAGTAGTGAATAGGTATCTACATGTGTTGTGCTAGCCATTAGTTATGGTATTTTGTTGTGTATTCACGTCAAAACTCAGTGCTCGAGAGGTGGCATCCTTGTTTCCCAACCAATGAAGGAGATTAGTCTTCACTCTCTAGCCATCAATTGACCTTTGGTGTAATACCCCCTGAGTGAAGCATCCATTAGACATTGGATCTAGCTCAGGGGTGACCAACTACAAGAAATTTGTAGTGTGGTTGTTCCTATGGTTGGGTGGAGAGTGACAATCCATTCTTCAATTTCCAATAGAATTAAGTAGAACAGATAAGTGTAATTCTATATTGTAAATGAATTGTAAATTTCATTCAATGTTTCACATCCATATACCATGTCAGATTTTATTTTATGTGTGTATTAGTGATTTTGATCTAGAAGGATCTTGACACAATTTTCCGACGAGTACATGCTTAAGGAAATTTCATTGAATCCTAAGATGTGAGCATTTTAAATTTAAAATGTTAAATGCTTGATATGAGCTTCATGTGGATGTGCTCATATATTTGAATTTTAAATTTGTAAAAAAACGAAATTGATTGAGTATGAGAATCCACCTCACAAACAATTTCCTAATCTCAAGTTGGAAGTTGAGATTTTCATGGGATTGTTTCCCTTAAAAATGTGGATAAGGTCCAATTTTGGTGGAGTTGAGATATTTCTCCTTAAGAATCTCATAAGTTACTCCTTTTATGGATCAAGAAAAATATTCTCTCCTTGGAATGTGAATCTAAGGAGATATTATCTCCTTTGTTTATGGATCTTAAAAAGTTGTAAATTCTCTTATGTACCTTTGGGAGAGAGAGTTTTTTTGGCTTGAGAGAATTTGTTGATAGTTTTTGGAGAGCTTGTTTGAGAGAGTCTAATTAGGGCACTTGTTGAAGAAGATTTTGTTTCGATAGCCTTGAGATCTCAAGAGAGGGTCCTTTCTTTTTAAGGTATTGAAGAAATGTATGCTATGTGTTGGTCTTGAAAGCTCTTTGGTAGTAGAAGGCAGTTTTGGGATTCAATCCTTTTTTTAAAGCATTGTATACATTCAACCTCCTTTAAAGAAGGACAATAAAGTGATTTGACCTTTGGAGGCGAATTCAGAGACGTAGCCCAGTTGAGGGGGTGAACTCCATTATCATCTGTCTTGATGTTGCATGTTTCTCTTTGCTCCTTGTTTAATTAAGTTATTATTGTTTCTTAATTTCATCTTTTATGTGTAAATTTTCATGCTTCCGTGACAATTTGTAACTTGATTTTACAAGCCCTTACAGTCAATTAAAAGGGACTTTATTGCAAGTTTTATGCTTTCTAGTTTTCAAATCACTTTCTATCAGAGTAGTTGATTGTTTGGATTAGTGGGCACATTTGACAGCTTCAGTTCAAGCAAGGAGAAGGTAATTCCCTTTGATTCAAAATGTTGCATTTTGATCCTTTCTTTGTAAATGTTTATAAAGACTCGGAAGTTTTTCAATAATTCTTAACCATGAAAGAAAGGGTGGATGAGTTGTATAATGATGACAGAAAAAGAAATGAGTGTCGAAAGAAAATGAAGATATTGGAAGATGAAAAGAAAGAACTCCAAAATACACTCAAAGGAATAAAGTTTCAATTACAAACTACTGAAGAATGTGTGGCAAAGCATCAAGATTCTAAGGTATGCAGTAATTGTTCAAGATCAATTTCCTCATAAGAAGATGATTATTTTGGTTCCTTCAAGAAGCACACCTAAGGAATTGGGTTGAAATTGTTATTAAAAATGGGTTATGAAGGGAAAGGCTTGGGAAGCCATGCCCAAGGTATAATAGAACCCATTATGGTTGAAGATCGACCTCGATATGTTGGGATAGGATATGGAAAAGAAGAGGTTGGAGAGTCTTCCAAGACCGTTGAAGTAAGTAATGCTTCGAAAGGAACTTCTTCATCTTCAGGTTCACCTCGTCAAAGTTGTGACAAAGACAAACATCAAAGATATAGCCCTGACTACACTAAAGTTTTTGTCGATTACAAGAAATGTAGCAGTGTAAATCATGGTTTTTGGCATAAAATGTTGTGTTCATTTTTTGAGTTGGCTACTCATAAATTTTCCAAATGTTTGAATAAAATGACATTGTACAAGAAAGCCATGAACAAGAAATGACAAAAGGGCCAATCTCCAAATCACGAGAAATATAATAGTGAAAGGAAGCTGTAAGTTTAGAACTATTGCTCACATTGTCAGAGAAGTCATCATTTGGTCAATAGATATTGGAAGCTTTGTTCCATGTTTCACCATATGCCTAGAAAGAATTCCGTGAAAAAATACATGCTAAAGGAAGATGCAAAATTAGAACATTCAATTAAATTTTTCGAATATGTTCATGAAGAAGATCAACAATCTAAGAAAAAACCCTTTTCCTAGCTTGGTAAGCAATGGCTAGTGTATTTGCAAAATTTTGTTACATATGCAATGCCTCTAAAAACACAGGCCTTATATTGATCTTAAAGAATCCAATTTTTTTGTGCATGATGAAATTTTGGTATCGATAGCGGTGTTCTTCTACTAGAAATTGTTCTCTCTTAATGTATGTACATAATGCAACCAAGCACACCTTCGAGTGAACGGTCTGTGATAAATTGTCACAAATGTAATGTAAACATTTACATGTATTAGTCAAGTACATGATTTGAATTTGAATTTTCTAGTGTTGTTGTTGATGCTATGCTCCAAATTATTGCACTTCTTATGACCTCATCATATTTTCAGGATAGTTCACTGAAGGCTGCAAGATACAGTGTAGATGCAGCTGGCAGGGATGTAGAACTTAAGAAATTCATAAATTTCTCTCTAGAAATATGATCATGGCCAATTCAATTAGAATTCTCATTGCATGAGATATTCGGTGCTCTGTGTAGAGATACAACCACCACACAAAGAACTATGGTGATATTTCCATGATAGGCATTCCACATATTATTACAATCCACATGGTAGATATGGCATGGGTTCAATGCACCACGTTACAACAACATAAGATGTGGTTGGAACTGATCCCCAGTGGATGGTTTCATGGGTATCGACAAAAGTTTAACCAACAACAATGAATTTATGGGAGGATGATGCCAACGTAGATTCGATTTTGCAAATAAAATAAAAAATCATTATTAACATCATATCATATTCACTTTTCAGGTTTGTTTTCCTATTTTTCTTACTTCCATAAAAAGTGATATTCAGGATCTCTTAGGCTTGCATCCTTAATCTGATCTGAAAATTCAAACTTTAGTTGAATGTAAGTGATTTCATATATAAAATTCAACCTCCTACTTAAAGCGTTTGCAACCCAATTTTCCTTACCTTTCAGGTATTTTATATCAAAGTCAAATTTACTTAGAAAAGTAGTCCACCATGCTCGTCAGGAATTAAGGTTGGGTTTCTTAAACAAATTGGTTAAACTACTATGGTCATAATTTAGAATAAATTTCTTTCATAATAAATAATGTTGTCATACCTTCAAAGCATGGACTACCATAATTAATTCTAGAGCATAAGCAAAATATATTTGTTCATGCTTCTTTAACTTCCGAGACCCATAAGCTACCACTGACCTTCCTGCATTAATATACCTCCTACCCCTTCCTGACATACATCTGTACATACAACAAATTCCTTTTCAGGGTTTGTTATCCTTAAAATAGGGGTTGTAGCTAGCAAATCTTTCAGCTGATCAAAGCGTTGTTGACATTCTATTGTCCAATTAAACAATTTTCCTTTTTTTGTCCAATGATTTTATGGGATAAGATACTCTATAAAATCCTTCTATGAAGTGGCGTTAATAGCCTACTGGCTCCATAAAGGATCAGATGTCTGCAACATTTTTCGGAATAAGCCATTCCATGATAGTTTTAATATTTTCTAGATCTACCACTATTCCTTCTTGAGTGAACATGCCCCAGATATTATATTTGATCCTTATAAATTTCACATTTTCAATATTTGGCATATAATTGATGCTCCTGCAAAGTTTGTAATACTATATATAAATTCTTCTTATGTTCTTCCACATTGCTAGAATAATTCAGGATGTCATCAATAAAAATCAGTACAAATTTGTCAAGATAAGGATGAAATATGTTATTCATAAGGCATATAAATGTGGTTGGTGAATTAGTAAGCCCAAAAGGTAGAAATACAAATTCATAATTCCCATAACAAGTTTTGAATGCAATTTTACATATATCTTCATCCCTTATCATTATTTGATGGTACCTAGAGCACAAGTCAATCTTAGAAAATATAGTAGAACCCTTGACTTAATCGAACGAACCATCAATTCTAGGTAGTGGATATTTGTTTTTGATAGTCAATTTAATTGATTTTTGGTAATCAATTCAAAGTCTTAGAGTGTCATCTTTCTTCTTAACAAAAAGGATAGGGCCCCCCTAAGGTGATACACTTGGTTGTATGTATTTATTATCAAGAAACTCTTGTAATTGAATAGTTACATCTATTAATTCTAGTATGATCATATGGTAAGGTGCCTTGGATACTGCGACAACTCCCTGAATTAATTCAATGGTAAAATATATATTTCAGTTACGGGGTAGTCCATGAATTTCCTTTGAGAATACATTAGCAAAGTTTTGGATAATTTGTAGACTTTATAATGTTGTTGTCTTTTCCTTAGAGTTATTTTACCCCATTTGAACTATGTAAATTTGATAGCCCTTTCTAATACATTTTCCTAATTGTGAGGTTGTGATAGGTCTCAGTTTCAAAGGTCTCTTAATTCCTTGAATTTCTTGTCTAACACTCCCTTCATTCGAGAAAGTGATAGTCTTATGTTTACAAATTACAAGAAAGAAATGTGTTTCTATCGAATCCATACCAATCAAAACATCGTAGGAACCTAAGGGTAATAATTTTGAATTCACCTTTATGGGTTGACCCACTATTTCAACTAAATAATTTTCTACTTTAGTTACCACCCTCCTTTTTTCCCTGGTGGCTAACTGAACCAACGAGGAGTTTTAAATTTATTAGCTTGTAGATGAAATGAATGCACTACTTTAGGACTTATATAACTTAGACATGCTCCGGGATCTATTAAAATAAATACAGTGTGACTGAAAATCTCACCTTCAAATCCAATCATGGTATGCTGATATTCAGCTTGATGATCATCTAATACAACATTCATTTTAGATAAACTCCTCACCACTTCACCTACACTAGAAGCCTTCTGTATGTTTCCTACCTTCTCTGTTCTTCCATGATTAGGGAATTTTTTTATATAGTGTGGTTCTCCACAACCCCAACAATGTAGTGGTGGCTTCGGTCATTTACTAGATTCAGATCTGTTTGATAACTCTAATGGCTTTGACTTGTTCTGTAACCAAGGTTTTTGTTGTCATTTTCCCCTAAATTTTCCTTGTTGGTTTTTATGTAAATTTTTAACATTTGCAGTTTTTATGTTTTTAACATTTTGTAAAACTTTTCTACCCTTTCTTGGTTTTCCATGTCTTATTATTATCCCTTTGTTTCATTTATTGATAAAAAAATCATGCTTTCCTAACATCTTCATCCATAGTATTAGGGTTATCAAATTATAATCGTTCTTTCATGTATGCTAGTAATACTTATAAATCATTTCACCTTAGCCTTTTCTTCTCATATGTAGGGAATGTACCATAGTAAGGAGGTGAATTTTGCCACATACTCATCCATGGAAAATTATCCCAGTCCAAGATCATGGAACTTTGCTTTATCATCATAAAATCGTTCAGTTAAGTACTTTCCCTTAAAATATTTCTAAAAATTTTGCCACATGATTTCCTGTTCATCAACTCCATGCACCGCCTTCACTTCCTCCCACCATAGGGTTTCCTTTCCCTCTAGTTGATAAATCGCTAAACAAGATTTCAAGTTGTTATTGCATTTGTAAATTTGGAAATATTTATTTATGTTAACTAACCATGCCTTAGTAGCTTCCTCTGACTCACCGTCAAAGGTTGGAGGTTTTATTTTTCTAATCAATTTTCTAAACTCTCCTTGTAATTTTGTCTTTCGTATTTTCGACTCTTTCTACATGTTTTCCCTGAAGATATTTCTAGATTCTTTCTCATTTGTCTCCCCATCACCTTCTAACTCTTCTTAGGTACATTGTCCTCCATCCTTCTATGTGATTCTTCTGTGTTTATGTTATCAGAATTTGGGACTAAATTCCTATGATTTTATCTGTCAATTAGACTTTTTATTATTTGTTCCTTCTCTTGCATCATTCGCTCATTATCAACCCTTAAACTCACCATCTCAACCCTCAATTATTGTATTGTCTCCAACAACATAATAGTTGTGGCCCAATACTCCTCCCCCGGTTGTATCTAGATTTCTGAATCGCATCGTATAAAAGGTATCGAATCATGCCCAATAGGTAGTCTTACCAATGGTCTAGTCTTTGCACCACTCCCCTCCTCATCTTTGTTTCTCTATGGAGCATCAAATAAAAAAAAAATTGTTCTCTTAATTTGACCAATTATGCCACAGTGTGGAAACTCTGCTCTGATACCACTTGTAACATCTCCGTTACCCCAAAATTACCCCGATTAAAAAAAAAAAAATCACTTTTATATTACATTTCACAAGGTTTTGGCATTAATATGAAATGGTATTAAGGTAAATTTATTGTTGGTGCACACATTACCAACAAAATACCCATGCTTATGTATATATAATTCCTCCCCTTGCCATCTCTGTTCAAGGTACTAAAATCATTTATATATATATAACTTTTGACTCTATGCTACGAGCATTTTATTTTGCTTATTGTGCATATATAATCATGGTTATAGTTTTATAACGTTGGAATAATATTATGACCCAAATCTCTTTTGAAAGCTAGGCAGGGTCTTAAATTCGTCCAGCCTTGATGGGGCCGCATCACCCCACCTTCCAACAAAACATCCCTCAGCCCTCCAACAACCTTTTATTTTTTCTAGAGATGTAGAGTTCAGCACACCCATTTGACAGTGCATCCTAAAGATGGGCAAAAACTCCTAACCACGGGCAAAAGCTCCTACCTCCGGGCACAATGTCAGTTCCTCTCTCAATTTGAGAGAGGCCTAGACCCGACCCTAATCAAGCGTAGGGTGGGTGCAAGAAAATGGACAAAACCTGACTACAAAAACTCCTGACTAAGGCACCTAAGTAATACAGTTGCCACACCTCCAATGGCCTGATTTGAAGGCCAACTCATCCTCATCCCATTGAAGACTGTATACCCGAATTCTAGGAAACAATACAGTGGGGAATATATTGATCCAAGATGGACATAGCGGGACTCTAACCCTGCAACCCTACTTATAGGCTCTACTGCTGAGCTATATGCCCCGAGCTAACACCTGATCCTGAACTTGATCCCAGATCAACACCTGATCCTGAATCCAGATCAAAACATAATCCTGAACCCAGATCAAAACCTAATCCTGAACCCAGATCAAAACCTGATTTTATACTCTAAAGGGTGCCACGAATTGGGTATGACTTTTATTGTGCTTATTGTGCATATATAATCATGGTTATAGTTTTATAACATTGGAATAATATTGTATAATGGCAATGTTTGGTGCTATATAGAAAATATGTGATTCGTTGAGAATCACATGTTTCTTAGGTATTATGGTGCTACTATGTTTAACTCTATAGTCTAATACTTAATATTATTGTTCGATTGTAATGGAATGAGTTAAGTGGATCTGTTAGAAACCTCTGTTAGAAACCTCCAGACACTCCAACTATTGAACTTGACGAACATTAAACTTAGTACTATCCTAAAAAATTGTGATGAAGGATCCGACAGTGTAAGATGTAGGGTTTGAATCTGACGATGGACATGGATGGAGGAGTTACGAAGGTAACTAACTTCCCTTCCCTCTCACGTCATCTCATCTCACTTGTACTCTCGCTTACCAAGGAAATGCTCTGCACCTAAAACCCTCGCAATGACATTTGAGACAACAATCGGTGCCTTCTTAGGTAGGTTTTACACTTTTCAATGTTGGATTATTATAAATTTCCATTCTTCCTTCGAAACTTTCAATTTTTAATTACCCTATCGTCTATAGGTTGAACCTTTGCAGTTCAAGCACAAAGGGAGCCTCTCTTGCTTAGAGAAGCCATGGCGTGGAGGATAGACAAACCTCGACACTTCAATGCTAGGTTTGAGTGTTGTGACGAATCCTTTTTGTTCTTTAGAATGACATTTTTTTTTAATTTTTTGGTTTCCAATGTTTAACATTGGCTATTTTGGGTTGTTCCACAGGGTGTATAGGGGATTAAAACCACCTAGTGCACCACACACATGTATAATTCTTGGCAATCCTAACCCTTTTGATACCTGTTTAAGGTATTTGTTATCCTTTGGCTAAATTTTCTCCTCAAATTGACATGTACATGTTTGCATCTCAACTGGATTCGACATGAGCATATGCCTCCTTTCAATTCAATGGATACCAAGCTTTTTTTTAAATCTTTCTCTGTTGTATGCCACAGATCGACGCATTTATAGCCAAACCCTACCCCAGGTTCTCGACATGATTTTCTTTACTGTTTAGGGTTTTTTATGTTTTCATTAGTTACCAAAGGGTTCTTAAGTTAAAGGTCTTGTGACCTTCTAATTCCCGGAGGTCGAGAACTGATGAAGTATGGAATGCATTTTTTCCTTTCTTTGTGAAGCGATACCCATAATTTTACTATGTAATACATAAGATATTTTAGTTTATGTTATTGTTAAGTTATGACCTTCTACCACGGGCAGAGATAATTTTCAATTGTAAGACTTTTTTATTTACAATATTTTAAACTCAAATTTGAGGTTAACAACCCTTTGTAGATGGGTCTTCTATTAACACTAAATCCATAGAGTTTGTAAGTTTTGTTGTGTGATTATAATGAATGGAATTCTTGGTCTTCTTTACTAATTATTATTGAGATGAAGCCATATATGAGCATATATTTACAAAATTCTTCTTACTTTCCCATGTTTGTAAAATACAAAATATATCTTCAAAGCTTCTAATTCTAATTGATTTTAGTAATTTTAATTCATATCTATATATACATTTCGTCGTTGTGGGTTTTCTAACCTCTTTGTTCATGCACATCTCGTTTTCTTTTCACTATGAGATTGATACTTTTTCTATGAAGATTCATGAAATTATTTTCTCAACATAAAACATTTTTTCGGTTGCATTACTTTGTAGGTTACAATATTATTCACTTTTTTAAGTCTTGGATTTGATTGGACCTAGTTTCCTGGACCTATCTCCCCCCTTTAATTAAATAAATGTAGTTTGGGACTATCCTAGGCTAGTAACTAGGCTTGGCTCTACTCTGGAACTAATCTATACAAACAGTTTTGTACACCCAAAACTTTTCTCATCCCAAGCATATTCAGTTTAGGGATTTTAAAATAGACATTCATGTGGAACTACTTTGGAACTAATCTATACAAACAGTTTTGTACACCCAAAACATTTCTCATCCCAAGCATATTCAGTTTAGGGATTTTAAAATAGACATTCATGAGTTCCACTGGCCAACCAAATCAAGAACCCTTCATTTGGCAACTTCCTGCCTCCCTCTACATCATCTTGTCATAGATTTTAGTTTTACAACCTTTCTCCTCAAGGATGCCTTAGGTTCCTCTCTTCCCTCATGGCTTCCTTTTATGAGCTGAGACAATTTATCTCTAGGGAGAGGAGTTTCGACATTTATTTTTATTTAATAAAATTAAAAATATCCATGTTCATAACTTATTCACATGAGACCTTTTGACATGGTCCATGATCTCCCAAGTAACTTAATAAAGTAACTCAACTGTGTACACATTTATTGGTATTACAACGTTTCACATGAATACCATGGATCAATACCAGAAAACCTTAAAATTGTTTTTATTTTAAAGTTATATTTTTTACTAAATAAAAATATTTTCACATAAAATTATTTTTATTTTACTTTCACTCAATTAAAATGTGCAAATCACAAGACAATAAACCTCTTAGTGCAATTAATATTTATTAAAATTATAATTTTAAATTAATAAAAAATATTTTTCAAAATTTAATATTAAGTAATATTTATAAAAAATAAAATAATAAACATATAATATGTGATTAATCCCAAATGACTTTCCTATGAACCTATAATATTATTTATTTTATTAATAAAAATAAAATTTTGATTAAAAACCTCAATTTTCTTTATCATTAAAAAAATAATTTATAAAATAACACTTTAAAAAGACAAAAAGCATAATTCAAAATAATAGTATTTCGTGCCTAACAAAAAAAAATGAAAATACGTTCACGTCAATTTCCAACTAATTTGAATGGGATAATGTAACCTATTATACTTAATATTCTATTAATTTAAAATAATTTTATCTCAATTTTAAAAATGAAATACATTCACGTCAATTTCCAACTAATGTGAATGGGATAATTTTAACCTATTATATTCAATATTCTATTAATTTAAAACAATTTTAACTCAATTTTCTTCCTCGTTCACGAAATTATATATAAAATAACATTTAATTTAATTTAATTTAAAATATAATATTAATATTTATTTGAAATGAAATTTTAAAAATATAATTTTTGTATTTTTTTTTAAATATATAAAATTAATAAACTTTTAACTATTTTCATTTTTTTACTAATTTATTAAATTATTTTGAAAACAAATTCCATAAAATAACTACATGTAAAAACAAATTCCATAAAATAATAACTTGTAATGACTACAATGTACCATGATGCATAACACTTGATTCTTTGAAGAAAATATTAGCTTCCAAGGCAATAAATTTGGTTGTATAATTTAAAGGTGTATTTTGTAAAAATATTAATTATATAATAAATAAAAGACTAGATTAACAAGTAATTGGTAGCTTTGGTCACTCTAAAGTATTTTTAAAATGGTTCTTTTTTCGCTAAAAATTTATATTTTTTGAATAGTCAATGAATTATATTTCTTGAATATAAATAAATAATTGAAGTTTTTTTTTTTTACAAAAGGTGGAAAAACCTATCAAACTCAGTTTGTCAAACCAACAGTGAGGACAACCATCTCTGGCTGCTATCCGCGAATGTCAGTTGACACATCACTGTTATCAAGGAAAACCACGCCACCTGAAATAACCCGCTGGTAGTCCGTAAAGGAGCAGGCTTTCACTCCTGCCAGATGCCTCTAGGTCTTGGGCCGTTAACCTGTTTCCTTACGTCCGAGGAAGACGAGCTCTTAGCCAATCACAAGCAGTTTTAGGGCATACTCCAGGGCCTAATAAATAATTGAAGTTATTCAAAAAAACATTTATAATTAACTATTATTTTTTAAAACTAAATTTACATTAATATAACTTGAGTGAACTTCATATTTAAGAGTATGTGTTTCCTCCTATAAAATCACAAATTTACTGTCTCCATTATTTAGCCATGTGATTCAATAATTGATAAATAATGGATAATGGACATTGACTTGGATTATCGACGGAGACTTTGTGGTGGACATGGACGTACATTATTTACACACACCTACCGACAACACGTCTCTGGTCCCCGATTCGCCATCGAGTCTGTTAAGGTCTGACCGCTTCCATCTCGCCCAACGAAAGAGAGTACACAAAGAAGAGGACTCCGCAGATCTGTGATCCAAAATCCTTCAATTTGTAGATCCGAGGGAGCGTGCATCCTTGTTTTTGCAGTTGGTAGTTTTTATTGGGCTGCTCGCTCTATTTTGCCTAAAATGTCTGCGAGGCAGTTGGAAGTGTGAGGCAGGAAGACAAATTAGGCGGCGTGGACTAGAGATTGGAATTGAATCAACGAAAAGAAAGGGAGAGATGAGTATACCTGGTCAGCCCATCAAATTTGAAGGGTTAGTCTTAATTTAATTTGGAAGTTCATATAATTATTTACACAGACCTAGTTGGTAGTTTTTATTGGGCTGCTCGCTCTATTTTGCCTAAAATGTCTGCGAGGCAGTTGGAAGTGTGAGGCAGGGAGACAAATTAGGCGGCGTGGACTAGAGATTGGAATTGAATCAACGAAAACAAGGGTGAGATGAGTATACCGCCGTCAGCGAGCGATCAAATTTGAAAGGTTAGTCTTAATTTAATTCGGAAATTCAAACAATTATTTAATTTAATTTTTTAGAGATAAAAAATTAAAAAAAAATATTTTTTTTAATGAAAAGTATATATTAAATGAAATTTTTATAAAAAAATGTCAAATTCAAACAATTATTTAATTTAATTTTTTAGAGATAAAAAATTAAAAAAAAATATTTTTTTTAATGAAAAGTATATATTAAATGAACTTTTTATAAAAAAAAGTCAAAATAAAATAGTGACATTATAAATCTTCAAAATTTTAAATTACTATTATTCATTTATTTATCATTCATCTTTTATAACTTGTATTGAGCATACCCAACTTATGGTATCCAATAAATCCGTGCATGCACCATATCTCTTTAACCTTACTCCATTACCCTTTAAAGAACCAGAGATAATTAGCAAAGAATAATTCTTACTACTAATGCAACGCACCACAAGAAAGGCTATACTTTGTAACCACTGCGCTTCAATCACTCTTAAGTGAATAAATCTTGTTCAAATCTTGTTCCTTCTTGTGTTCCAACAGAAAAGCTCTTATGTGAAATTGTTGTAAACTATAGTGTTTGAAAAATAAATAAATAAACATCTATCTCCATAAATTTTATTACTTTACCAACCACGAGAAATGCACGAAAGGAAATAAGGAATATATTACCAAATATTCCTTTTATTTTAAGGATTCCAATAAAAACTTTACCATTGGAATATATTATGAGCTACTCTTTTTATTTTAACAATTCCATGGCTGGATCAACGCGATATGGTGAGTTATGTGGATGAAATGCGGAGGAGAATCATTTTTCCTATTTCACGCAACTTTTCATTGTCATATTCCTTCTCTATCCAAAAGATTGTGCACTAGAATACAGGCCTTCTATGATTCGTATGCTCGGTAGACTGACTTTCTGCTCCATGTCTCCTTGTTGGGTTTTTCTGCTATGATGGTATCAGTCTATGTGTTTTATCCATTTCGTTGTTGGTGTAATGATCCCTCTGTTTCCTTCTCCTTTAAGGAGGTTGTCTCCTTCTCCCAAAGTTCTGCTCCATGTCTCCTTGTTGGGTTTTTCTGCTATGATGGTATCAGTCTATGTGTTTTATCCATTTCGCTGTTGGTGTAATGATCCCTCTGTTTCCTTCTCCTTTAAGGAGGCTGTCTCCTTCTCCCAAAGTTCTGTAATCTGCTGCATTCTTCATTATCTTGGGTCATATGTTCATTTGGTTGGACCTGTTAGAGGCTTTCAGGATCAAATTTTTGGATTTTGTGGCTTTGGCATTTGGCCATCCTCTGCAAATCTGTCGGGAGTTATCCTTATGTTCTGTTATATGTCTTTTTATATCTATATATAAAAATATGGTGGTTTTTTTTCCTCTGAAAAAAAAAAAGAACACATTAATTATGAAAATATAGAAAAGCAACATGTAAACTCAAAATCGTGAAGAACAATAATTTGAACATTTAAATTGGGTTAACTTTATTCCAAAGTTCATATGAATTTTTTATATCATGCTCCATCTTGAGTCTTTGAAATTAAAGTATTTGGTATACCTATTATTGAAATTTATATCAAGCAAATGCCTTTTGTAATTCTTCTATTTTGACCTCTTTTAATGTGCACTAGCTCATCTTCAGTATGATTAAAATCTGGTCAAATGCAAGGCATAATCTGGGATTTGATAAATGGGTAATTAAAAGTCACCAAGGCAATTTATTCTGAATTTCTACATCAAAGTTTCTTCCTACCGCATTGAAATTAAGGAAATTTCCCTACCCATAAACAAAAGGTATAATTTTTCATCAAATCCTTTTATAGGTCCTCAATATTAGCATATTTGTTTGTGTTCTAACTAAGCTTCACTAACATTAAAAACACACACATACAACCAACTTTCCTACAAAATTTTCTTTTAGGTTCCTCAACCAAAAGCAAACACATACCATTGCACAGTGCAATTTAATGAACTTGACTCTCGCTGGACCTAGAATGGAACAAAAGGATCAAGGATTCCATGGGTAGATCAAACACATACCATTGCACAGTGCAATTTAATGAACTTGACTCTCGCTGGACCTAGAATGGAACAAAAGGATCAAGGATTCCACAGGTAGATCAAATGAGAAACGCTGCTTAAAAATTATTAAAAACAGTTCGAATTTAGCCAAAGGTTTATGCAATTTTTGAATGTTAACTAATTCGTTTGAGATATGTAATTTTAGAGGGTTTTGTTATTTGAATTGTATTTCATAGATTCAAGTCAATTTAAAATTTTGTGAACCTTTACAATTGCAAGTTATAAATGAATGAAATAAATTACAACTTCATATTTGTAGCTCACAAAATTACTGCATTCCCAAAGGCTAACTCTTTAGAATATCTTTCTCGTCATCCTCTGTGCAACAACCACCCTATTTATGGAAAAATCCCTTATCAACGGAGGATCTCAGGTCAGGTGAATATATGTATGTCTTATTTTAATGATTAACAGTTCTGTGTGTTAGAAGTATTTTAGTGTATTTTTTAATTAAATTTGTACAAAATATAAGAGGACTTTGTTACAATTTTAAATTTGATTGGTCAACTCCCCACAATCTTCATGTATAAAACTTTTCTACCAATTTAGTTAAACCCATTTAAATATTAAAAAAAATAACAAAAATCAAGTCTTTAATTAAATTTATACAAAATTTAAGAGGACTTTGTTACAAAATTTAAGAGAATTTTGTTAGAATTTTAAATTTGATTGGTCAACTCTCCCTACAACCTTCATATATAAAAATTTTCTATAATTTAATTAAACCCATTTAAATATTAAAAAAAAAACAAAAATCATTGTCTAACTTAAAAATAGTTGTACCAAATTCCAACCCAAAACTCCATAAATAGAAAATCCAGTGCTTTGTGTGACATTTTTCCCAAAGCTACAGACATGTTGAAGAGCGTGAGATGATCATAAAGATGGAGAAAATGGTATAGTGTTGTCCCTCTAGGTAATACATAGAATAATATGTTCAAAATTAATGGTCTTATGTATTTTGAAACATTTATTTATGTTGTTGAACTCTGAGTACTTACTCATTAAAATTCTGCCTCTGTTTATTTAATTTGTTTTGTAATTTTGTTCTTTATTGTAAATCTATTTCCCAATAGCTACCAATGCCCATGCAGATAATTGAATTTCAGTATGGATTTATTTTCATCCAGAGCAAAAAGCAATGGTAGAAGAGACTATCTTTCAGTGTTTCTGGTTTTAAATCAAACAAACAAAATAGAGATTAAAAAGGATGTTCAATGCTGAGAAATACCTGTGAATCTGTGATCATTGGAATTTGCAATTCTGAATCCTGACCACTGTAGTGGCAAGGGAATGCACAGAAACAGGAATTGCAGGGTCCACGCCCTGCGCCGCTCAAGATCTAGAGTAACTGTCACAAAATCCGGAAGCCGCCGCTGGTGCTGGTGCCAGTGCCCATGATGCCATACGGGCTGATTATATAGACGCACTCTGCGGAGGTCATTCATAACCCATGCACAGGAGTTCATAACGCTCGTCCAACGCCTTACCAGTCGCGTTAACACCCAACGCGAATCGAGTATACTCCCTTCTGGCAGCCTTTATCTCGATTGCAGATTCACTTAACATTCTTACGTGGCTATTTAGACCCACTCTTCCGTCTCCGTTTATAGAGACCGATGTTGATATTCATTATGGGAATTATTTATGGAGTTGTCTATAATGGACTTTTTGGAGTCTGGTGACGGAATCTGAAGAAATTGAGGTTAAATCTTGATTTCTTGCAGAAATGGAATTAAATTCAACCCTCAAAATGGACGCTTTCATTGTGCGAAACTAGCTATCAAACTTGCGACCAATAAATTCCTGCCTGATTTGTAAACCCGGAAAAAGCTTTCAAAAATCGCCTTATAGACAACTGAATTATTTATCTCGGATGTATTAAGTCTAACCTCTGTCATTGTCTTAGCGACAGCTCGAGAAATGGAATTAAATTCAACGTACACAGCTACAGCACCAGGCGGATGCCAGCCTGTTTATAAATGGTTAACGCATTGAAATTAATTTAAAAGAATATATTTATCACACACGATTAAGTTGTTCGCTCATTCACGGTACTCAGGTAGAGACAATTAAAATTATAAAATTTAAATAACCATTAATATTGAATATGTATGGAAAAGTGGTATTTAAAAATAAAATTATAAATATTAGTATTATTTACTAATGTGGTTGTTATTAAGATTTAATTGTTATTAATGTTATGATTATTTTAGAAAATTTATTTAAATAGTTTATATTTTTAAAATTTATTAAAAATTATCAATTTAAAAAAATAATATGATTTTTTATAAAATTTATATGTTTTTTTTCAATTTTTTCTAAATTAGTGTTGCAAATTTTTTTATATTTAAAGAAATGTGTAATTTTTTTTTTTAAATAAAAATAAAATATTTTCTAAATAAAAAACCATGGCAACCATAATTAAAAACAAAAATAAATATATTTATTTGGTTAGTGGTTGGTTTTAATTAAAAGCATTATCGTTGGAGGTTTTCTGCTTCAACTTAAGGTGGATGAGAATTGGTTGATTTTTTTTTAATTGAGGGCCTAGACTGATTTTCAAGGGAATATGCTCAGCATATGCTTAGACTTAATGTTTATCATTGGTTATAGTGGCATATGCTTAGACTTAATGTTTATCATTGGTTATAGTGTATTAAAAAGTTCGTTAGGTTGCATTGACTTTTAAAACATTTAAAAAATTATAATCTTGCCATGTGGCTCTTCTTCCACCAATTTCCTAGGGATTTGAGATTATTCCAATTCTAATAAGTTCTTCTATGATAAATTTTTCATTATTATTTATAACATTCATTTATTTATAAGCAAATTTTATTTACCAAAATGATCCATTATTTTTAATAAATTTAAAAAGTTATATTCGTGCCAAGTGGTTCCCCACCCACCAATTTCCTAAGGATTTGAGATTATTCCAATTCTAATAATTTCCTCCATGTAAGTTCCTCATTATTATTTATAACATTCATTTATAATTCCTTTTTTTCTTAAGTTAAAGTTGACCCATAACCTTTTTATACATGATTAATCAAGTAAATGTGTGCATTAGTAAGACATTCTTGGTGTTGCGATAGTTTTTTTGGTTATATTTATGAAACCTTTGGCTATATCAACCACATTAATATTTTTAATGTGGTTGTACTAGTAAAATATAAATAATCTCACTCTCACTGTGCTTGCGCTTAGTTTGTGTCAATATTATAACTCAGAAAGTGTGGTAAGAATATTTCACCATAAATAAAATATTCTGATGTTCCTGTGAAATAACATAATTTTATATCAACTTAAAAAAATGATAAAAATAATTAAAAGTGAAAAAAAAAAACAAAAACAAAATATTTTCTAAATAAAAAAATAATGTCAACTATAATTAAAAACAAAAATGAATATACCTATTTCATTACTTTAAATTACATTACAATTTAGAAGATGTAAAAATATTTTACTCTCACAATTAATTACAAGTAAAATATTTAGATTTTAATGTGAAATAATAAAATTTTATATCAATTTAAAATAAAAAAAGTATAGAAAATAAATATATTTCCAGTTTTAAGTGTGCAAGATGTATAATTTTTATACTTATTAAAAATATTCGAATACAAGATTTAGATAAACTATTTAAATATCTATACTATTATATATATGAAAGAAAATAATTATATATATTGAAAGTGAAAAAAAAATGTCATAACCAGAATTCCTAATAAACACAATAAAAGGGAGGTGTGCAATTCTTTCAATTCTTAATACAAAACTAATATTTGGCATTTAAAAAATAGTAATAATAAATAAAAAAATTGGACTATAAATAAAATATTTCAATAATTTTGGTTCTATTATAAAATAAATGTGAATATGGGAAAACCCCTTTTAGATTTGAACATTTGAGAGGTGTGCAATTCTTTCGATTCTTAATATAAAATTAATATGCGGCATTTAAAAAATGTTAATAAAAAATAAATAAAAAATTGGATTATAAATAAAATATTATCATATTGGCTCTACTATAAAATAAATGTGAATATGGGAGACCCCTTTTAAATTTGAATATTTGACTTCCCTAAAAGAAGCACATGTCCTTAACCATTAGCTACAATTTAATTATTTTAAAAAATGTAATATACTTTAGATATGTTATTAAGTTTATGATTGTAATGTAATAAATAAGTATTATGTAACAATAGTCATATGATAGCTATTATGTAATATAATCATTAATATGCAATATTGATTAGTTATAGAATAATTGTTACATGATATTTATTTACTGCATTATGATAATATTTCTTATAATATACCTTAGGTATACTACATAAACCTTCCTTAAATTTAAGAAGATTACTTAAATTTGATGAGATTTTCTGAAATCACAAGGAAAAATTAGTCCTTTTGTATATTTTTCAATTAAAAAGTGTTTATTACCAAGGATATTCCTTCTATTAAGATTCTATCCTTAAATTTGAATGGGTTCCTATATTTTCAAAAGTTTATCCACATAAAATCTGAGGAACCTTAAACTTGATTTGACCATTGGCTTGGCATCTGTCACTATATGTCTAGAAATTCAAGGCATCACCTAATAGACTAGGTCCTTCTTAAAAGATTATGCATTTCTCTAGATTTTAGCTAATTAATTATGCATCTAAAATATGAATAACAAATTGCAAGAGTCATCCTTCCCATTGGATAATAGATGCTCTTTTGTGAAATTCCTCGGGTGTAGCCTAAGAAACATATATGCATCCTCCTAAAAATAAAAACAATAGCAGAAAGTAGAAACAAAGACATGAAGATTATCCATAACAATAGAGTTATTAATGCAATGAAATAACCTCCTCCACATCCAATGTCTGGAAAAAAAAGGAAACAATACTGCAGTGAACATGTACTAGAAAGCAACATCAAGAGAAAGCACCAATAATAAAAAATGCTAAGGGCCAAAAAATAGGAGGCCTAGCTCAAAAATGGATCAGGAGAAGAGTTAGTAGGTGATCTGTCCCAAGTGAAGAAGAGAGTCTGAGATGAATTCCTAGAAGTGGATCGAGCCCAGTGAGGTAGAACATCCGCTTTTGGACAAAATTTCAGCTTCCTTATTGTGCTCACGATATATTTGAGAGAAGGAAATCTGAATGAATGATTGAGATAGAGTTCTGATCTGCTGTTGCGAGGAGAGAAGATTCAGATTCTGGAGTTTACATCGGTTGTTGGCATAATCGATAATAAATTTAGAGTCCCCAAAGATGGAAATGCTTGTAAATCCAATCTAGTAAGCACAATAAAGAGTGCCCCATATGGCCAAAAGCTCGACCCTTGTACTCGAACCCTTTCCACCAAACCAAAGGAATCTAAAGAGGTGATGAGGTTCCAGATAAATTATCATTATACAACCACATGAACCAAAGGATCTGGTTCCATCAAAGAAGCCAACCGAAAAGGAAGACCAAAGATCAAACGAAGAGCGAGAGGGGTGAGGAGAAGGGAAGGGCTCAGGAGAAAATTCTTTAAAGAGTGCCATGATTGAAGAGTTGGTTTTGTAGATAGAAACACTGGGAGGAATCAAAGATCAATGCATTAGGTGCTCTCAAGACCCCCCCATAAGAGAAAGAATGGAAGGGTCTTGAGGGATTTATTCACAACAAACCAATGATGGAGGCAGTCAGGGATGTGATCCCAGATTGGGACAACTAGGGATTCCAGGAGATTGAGGAATTCAAATATATAATTGTAAAACATAAAGATGCAACTGAATTAAATCAAATTGTTCTTTGTTTCCTTTAACATACAAAAAAGTGTCCAAAGTTGAGAATCCATCCCACTAGAGTGTGTTAAAGCGAAAGGGAACCATATATTTCTTCGCAATTTTTTAATAGTTGATCCTATTCCAATTTTATTTTAGTTGGTTGTATTTGTATAAAAGGGCAACCCTTATCTCGATTGAGGGTTCTGTGAACCTGCATACATTGATGCTCAAGCCCACTTTTTATGTCACTCTTTGAATAGATGAACGTTGGAGTTATTACGAGAATTGTTGATTATTGGAAATTTTTTACAATAGATAACTTATTCTATACCTAGTAGATTGTGACATTTCATATTTCTCCTTTGTCCTGGCACCATTTAATGCAGAGTTCAAGACATGAAATTTGGACTATCTGCGGGTCTTATGCTAACACATAAATCGAGGATGGAGCAAGTTAGGTTTGAGAAATTTATTTCTGGAGGGTTAATAGAGTGGAAACCTTGTTACCATGTAAAAACATGGTTTAAGTTTCTATAAAATGGGAATCTCAGTGTATATGATACAGTCCAGTTAGAAAAAGACCATATATATATATATATATATATATATATATATATATATATATATATATATATATATATATATATATATATATATATATATATATATATATATATATATATATATATATATATATATATATATATATATATATATATGTCATGTCCCTTCTCAAATGAATTAGTCATTGAATGCAACAACAAAATTTTGGCAACAATTTTGGTTTACGAGAAGGACCCCACATGCAGAAGCTTATGAACTATAGGTAGTTTGAATTATGTTTTGTAGCAAATGGAATGTGGGTCATCACATGCATAATTTGAAATTGGCCAAGGATACGTTGGAGGGAACTCAGGCGAGTTGATTGAGGGCCCACATGAGGCTAAGGGGCCCAACGAGCTATAAAGAGAGATCAACGCTCATTTTGAAAGCATTCTGATTATTTTGACAAAAAAACTCATTTTGTACGCTCTGTTGTTTAGCGAGTCTACCTTCTGTTTAGCCACGAGTCTTCCACAGGGAAGATTCAACCTCTTCTTTGGGGGACCATCCATGCTCGCCCTAGGGAGGTTGTTACACATGGGTTTTCAGGGATTCTGGTACAGTCACACATTTCAGCCATCAGTACAGGGAGAAACTGTGTATTCCTGGGCAGCCAGAGAATATGCAAGAGGAGTTGGTAATCAGCAAGGGGAATTCATAGCGTGTTGGGAGAGCCGGGAATAGACCAGAAAAAAGGGATTCACAGCTTGCTGGGAGAGCCGGGAGTTGAGTAGGCAGCATGGAAAAAGGCAACATTGCTGGAGTAGCAACAAGATGGACCAATTTAGAAGCCATTGTAACAACAAACTCATGGTGCTCGGAGAGCAGTCATCTAGACCAAGGGTCATCCGGGGAGCAAGGAGTTAGTCAGTACAGGTGAACCCAACGTTCCAAGGGTATATTAAGAGGGAGTTGCAGGTTATTTCTTGCAATTTGAATTTGGCTGTAGTAGCTGGGGGAGAGGCTCTAAAGAGGTCGAAAATCCGAAGTCAAAACCAGAGAAATTCCCTTCTGGGTTTTTCTAGGTTTTGTTCGAGGAGTCTAAGGCTGGTGGGATATAAATTTCTGGGTAGTTTTTGGCACATTCCAACAGGTAGAAGTTGCAGATCAGTAGTTTGCTAGGACAACATGGTGCAAAGTGGTGCAACAACTGAACAACCATCATCTCAATTGTTCCATCACCTGAGTTTAGTCCAACTTGTCCTTGAGACAATCCTAGGGGCACCATCTTGTCATCCATTGTATTTGGCCTTCAGAAAATCAATAAAATCGCTTAGCAGTTCGATATTTGCAGCTTTTATGTGAATGTTTAATGTGTATTTCGTTTTTATAATTTGCTTCACAGATTATTTGCTTTATATCACTTATATTCCTATTTAGGGTCATTACAGTGGTATCAGAGCCTAATTCTTGGCTTAGTTATGGGGTTGGTTTCCCATGAGAGGAGAAGACTGGGAGAGCATCACTTACCAAGGGAAAAGGTACAGGAGTAGAGAAACGGATCTGGAAATTACACTAGACACAGAGGAAAGAAGGAAAATAATGGTTGGAGAGGAGGAAATGATAGAGTTTAAGAGCCAGGAGGAGATGGCTTTCGATGGCCTCTTGAGGGATCTGAGTGACTTGGCCAAAGGGAAGAAAGACATGCTAGAGGAGATCAAATCACAGAGTCGAGATAGAGCCACACCTAGAGGGTTTCTGTGTCAAGAGACCTCTGAGGCTTCTTAGCCCTTCAATCATCCCTCACCAGCAGTGCAACGCTCTTCAGTGAGTGTGCCCACTAGGGCCACACTACCCTCCTTCGTGCCAATGGCACAGATTGAACCAACATGGGAGGAAGAAACTACCTATATGGGGGATTACTTCAGAGAGTGGCAGGAGATGGACGAAGATTTCAAAGAAGCCCTCTCCTTCAGAGATTACTGCCAGCTTAAGAAGAGTGAGAGGAACAAGGGGTATGGAGGACAAGGGACCCAAAACTATGAGCTGCAGAGAACCATAGGGAGGATGTACTTCCCTACATTTGATGGCATTGCCAAGTGCACAACAAGGGCTTGGGTTGAAAATATGGACACATACTTTCATCTCAACTAGATGACAGAACAATAGGCCATTAAGATGACAGTGCTGCACTTGGAGGGAGAAGCCCATGACTGGTGGTTTCATAGCCTAACCACTTTGGGGCATCCCCATATAGTTTCATATGAGGACTTCACTAGGAGGGTGGTGGAACAATTTGATCAAAGGGATCCAGAGGCATCCTTCAGGGAGCTGACACAACTGCGCCAAACAGGCAACCTGGAGCAGTAATTTTTCTAATTTTCTACATGTGTCAATGATGGTCCTGGATCTGTTCGAGGCCAGGAAGGTATACACCTTCACTAAAGGTTTGCTTGAGCCTCTACGTGGACTGGTGAAGTCACACAGACCCTCTATGTTGCAGGAGGCGGTGGTGTGCGCCAGAGATTTGCAGGGGGCCATCCCTAGGATTAGAGCCTTATTTCCTGCACAGACCCCTTTCCCACAGAGAGGGTATGAGACTAGACCCCGCCATCGAGGACCTCACAGGGGAGGGGGCAGCTAGATGAGGAGACACGAGAGGACCTCAGGAGGAGGAATCTATGCTTCACATGCACGGATCCCTGGGCACCAGGCCATAGGTGCATAATGGGTAGAGCACACTACATTGAGGTATTTTCTGATAGTGACTAGGAGGACGAGGTGGAGCAGGATTTCGTTGGGGCAGATGGAGAGAGTTTGGGGGACAAAGGGCCACCACCACCACCACCTCCATAGGGAGGGGCATCTCTTGCTTCATTAGGAGGAGTCCTTACTTCTCTATGTAGGATTCCTAAGGTTTTGACACTTCGAATCAAAGTTACGGTACAGGGACAGAGGGTGTCGGTACTAGTGGACAATGGAGCTATTCACAACTTCATAGATGCACAGTTGGTCCAGACGAGGGGCCTCGCCATGACAGAGTTTGAGGTATTCTCTGTTCTAGTTTCGGGTGACCGTACCATCTAGTGTACCTGATACCTACCCTCCTTAATAGTAGTTATGGGGAACTACTCGATGATGGACCACTTTTTTGTGGTCGATGTGCCAGACACTAATGTGGTGATGGGTGTCCAGTGGCTGATTGGAGGAAAACCTGAGATGGAGTTCATGGGGCTAGATGACACATTGGTGGTTTTGAGAGGTATGCAGTCTTATCCGCCTCAAACAGTGTCAACCCACAAGATGGAGGCAAATCTTTGACATGGGGACATCTCATGGGTAGTCAAGTTGAGGATCTCAGAGGTCGGGGGATAGACACAGTCAGCACCGACAAACATACAAGCTCTTCTGGACAGGTACGCAGTAGTGTTCGGGGACATTCCACCAGGGCAACCACTAGATAGGGGGTTTGAGCACACCATTGAGCTAGAACCGGGCATACAAGCAGTGATCACCACTCGTTACATGCACCCCAAAGCCTACAAGGACAAGATCGAGAAAGCTATTCAACAGCTGCTTGCTTTGGGTCACATCAGGCCTAGTTCCATTCGTTTTGCTCTTCTGTAGTGCTAGTGAAGAAGAAGGATGGGACCCTCAAGATGTGCATAAACTATAGAGCCCTTAATAGGAATACCCTCAAGAACCGGTACCCCATTCCCTGCATTGATGAGTGGATGGATGAGCTTAGAGGAGACAAGTACTTCTCTAAGATCAATCTATATTCGGGGTACCAACAGATCAGAGTTTAGGATCAAGACATCCCGAAGACAACATTCCAGTGCCACTATGGGCACTTTGAGTTTTTGGTCAGGCCGTTTGGGCTGACCAATGCTCTCACCATATTTCAGTCTTGCATGAAACACATCTTTCAGGGGTAGCTGAGGAGGTTCGTGCTAGTGTTCTTTGACGACATTTTGATCTATAGTGGTACATGGGAGGAGCACCTCCAACACGTGGAGGAGGTACTGTGCATTCTGGAGGAGCAACAATTTTATGCCAAGCTCTCCAAATGCGAGTTTGGATTGACAAAGATGATTTATCTTGAGCATATCATTGGAGCAGATGGGGTGAAGCATCATGAGGAGAAGATTAGGGCCATCCAGGATTGGCCAGTACGCTGATATGTGACTACGCTGAGAGGTTTCTTGGGAATTTTCACTTACTACAAGAAGTTTGTCAAAGGGTTCTCACAACTGGCAACACCCTTAACTGACTTGACCAAGAAAGAAGCCTTTGCATGGACTGAGGGAGCATAGGCCACTTTTTATTGCCTCAAGGAGGTGATGAGTAGTTTCCTTGTCTTGGTACTCTCAGATTTTTCCTAGCCATTCACGGTGGAGTGTGATGCATCAGGGGTGGGAGTTGGAGCCATTGTGTCATAGGAGGGGCACCCCATAGCTTTCGAGAGTCGGAAGCTCCTACCACATGAGATGTCATATTTCATATATGAGAAGGAGATGTTGGCCATCATGCATACATTGGCAAAGTTCCGCCAGTACTTGGTGGGAAACCGATTCAGAGTGAAGACTGATCGAAACAGTCTTCAACATTTCATGGGGCAGGAGGGCCTCAACAACAGGCAATAGAGATGGGTCAGCAAGGTGCAAGCCTACGACTTTGATAGTGAATTTGTGTGGGGCAAACACAACGTGGTAGCTGATGCTCTATCCAAGAGGCCAGCTGGGTTATCTCTTATGAGCATTTGCTAAGACTGGAAGGCTCAAATGTTGGTTGAGTACTCCAAGGATAGGAGGGCCTGCGAGGTGCTAGAGGGGACACATGCAGATGAGCGTTACCGTGTGATGGATGAGGTCATATATTACAAGGGGCACATTTACTTAGTGCCCAACTCATAGTTGAGGGAGAGGGAACTCTAGACAGCTCACAATTCATCACTGTCTGGACACTAGGGGTTCCAGAAGACTTACATGGCTGTTTGGGAGAGGTTCACATGGAAAGGCCTCAAGGAGGATGTGTTGCAACACATAAGGGAGTGTGAGGCCTACCAGCTGAACAAGGGGGAGTTGACTCACGCTGCAGAGCTATAACAACCACTTCCCATTCCAGAGGAGAGATGGGAAAGTATCTCAATGGATTTCATCATGGGGCTCCCCACAGTATAGGGGAAGGACTTCATATGTGGTGGAGGATTGGCTGACCAAATTTGCCCACTTCTTCACCATCCCCAGTAGATTCACGGCAGCCCAGGTAGCTGAGTTTTTCTTTCGAGAGTTTTTCAGACTACATGGACTTCCCAAGATCATTGCTAGCGAAAGAGATAGTAGATTCATGGGTGGCTTTTGGCGGGAGCTTTTCAATATGGTTGGGATGGAGCTTACTCCTAGCACCAGTTACCATCCTCAGATGGACAACCATATAGAGAGGATCAACTAGTGGTTGGAGGGGTAGCTGAGGAACTATGCGACAGGTCAGCAGAGGACGTGGATTTGATGGTTGCAGTTGGGCGAGTTCTGCTACAACACCACACATCACATGTCTGTTGGTATGACTGCTTTCCGTGCCCTCTATGGTTATGATGCTCTAACTTTTGCTGATATTATTTTCAGAGACAACTAGGCCCCAAAGGCCAAAGACTGGGTCCAAGAGAGCCAAGATATACTCAAAGCTCTCAAGGATAATCTAGTGACATCCCAAAATCAGCAAAAACTATATGCAGATCGGCACAAGATAGAGAGGCACTTTGAAGAGGGGGACTTAGTGTACCTCTAGTTGTAGCCGTACAGAAAGTTCACGCTGAAATAGAAGGGGGTCGAGAAGCTACAACCACGCTTCTATGGGCCCTACCAGGTGACTAGGTGGGTTGGGGAGGTGGCCTATGAGCTAGCACTACCTCCAGGGAGCAGGATCCACAACGTGTTTCATGTCTCATGCCTGAAGAAGGTGCTGGGAAAATAGGTGACTGTAGTAGTTGATCTACCCACATTGGATGATGAGGGCCATTTGGTGCTAGAACCAAAGGCCATATTGGAGAGCAAGGAGAGGAAATTGAGGAGAAGAATCATCAGGGAGTTCTTGGCATGCTAGAAGAACTTATCAGATGAGAATGCCACCTGGGAGGGTGAGCACATACTAGAGCACCCAACTTTGAGGTTGCTTGAGGGTAAGCAACATTTGGGAGGGGAGGAATGTCATGTCCTTTCTCAAATGAATTAGTCACGGGATGTAGAAACACAATTTTGGTAGCAATTTTGGTTTAGGAGAAGGATCCCACACACAGAAGCTTAGGAACTATAGGCAATTTGAATTATTTTTGGCAACAAGTGGAATGTGGGGGCCATCACATGCATAATTCGAAATTGGCCAAGGATACGTTGGAGGGAATTCGAGCTAGTGGATTGAGGGGCCCACATGTGGCTAAGGGGGCTTGTTATCACCCCAAGAAACTCTCCTAGGTTGTATCTCAGAGATGCTCGGGAACATTACAAACTCAACAAAAATGTTGGAAAATGGTGGATGAATGGAAAAAATGATGCATATTCAAGCCAGATAACCACTTCTACTATGCTTAACACCAGACATGGGTGAAAACCCCTAGACTACAAGTCTTTAGACCACCAATTACTCACAGTTTGAGGATTAAGTGGAAATGGAGAATACTGATCACACCAGCAGATGCACAAGACCCTGTGATGGCCAGCTGCAACCAGTTTAAAGGTCTGTAAATCTATTTCCTAATGCATAGATAGGATGACAACTCTCTGGCATTAAAACAGCAGAAACTTGCATACACATTCAATAATACATACTAGATTCTAACACAGAGGTGGGATGACACACCCTCTAATGCTAAACATCAAGAATATATGAAAAATGCATAACAAGCACAGCCTGGAACAAAGAAGAAGTGGAAAGGGAGCAATTAATAGCAAAAGAAGCTTACATTAGCTGAAAATGAAGACCAGAAGCTACATGTATCACAGTAGTTACAGTCTCCAAAAGTTGAACTTTACATCAATATAATATCCATCAACCCTCATTACATTTTGCTCCTGGGTATATATGGAGGTTGATTACAAAAATATTTGCTATCCTATGCGTGGAGGGGTCATAACTGACCACCAACCACATTTATAATCTAGTATGGGTCTCTGCTGCAAACTGTGTGCTTTAATGAACAAAATCGACCTTTTTTAGATATTCTGATGTCCTTCTTGAGTAGCGGAGTACCGTATGGAACAAAAACTCCATAAATGGTAAATAAATTCAATTGCTCGAGGTAGTAGTTTCCTTCCCTGGCCGTGCTGTCTCTTGAATGAGGTAGTTGAGGAGTAATGGCACAAGGTACCATATTTTCGCCTCCTTCTTCCTTAGGAAATATGGTAGAGGTCGGGGCACCAAGACTGCGTAGCAGATGCATGGGCACGACAGGAAGGCAATACTGGCTGTTGGATGAAGTAAATGGATGGCAGAGATCGACTTGGAGTGGCTATCAGGAGCAAACGGGAATGGATGAACGAGGGACGTTGGATCGTGGGTGGCAAATCCAACGGTTGACAGGCGGCTAACAAGAGCGGGAGATAATGCACGGGGGCCGTACGGGATGGCGGTAAGCAGTTTCCCCACACCACTCATGGGAAAATGTGGTAAACATATAGTGGGGGCGCGATCGAATACATTTGTGACGCGTGGCTGGTAGGTCCGGCGGGAAACCACTTTCCCCGCTAACTAACAATCGTGCAGGGTACGGGAGCGGGAGCTACGTATGCCATCTGATCGCGACGGGGTTTGATTGTATGACACAGATGCAATTACATAGGCTTGCATGGATGTGATGTGAAAGGGTGGGTTACGGTGCTCGGTCACGTTATCGGGGTTTTATAACTTTTAAACCCAGCACCCAGGGGCTAACAGAACATGGCTTTTACACTAAATGCGGGTGTAAAACAGTGGTAGTGGGGTTTTATGGAGAAAAGGGAAAAATGAAGGAGAAAGCGGGAAAAACTGCTACGAGCCTCATGCAACCAAAAGCAGCACTACCCAAGCTACTTTTATCCATCAAATGTCAAAGAACATAGCAAATCTAACACTGGCTCCTTCTGGGGATGAGATCCTCCCTGTGAGGTCTCAAGAACTTGCAGATCAATTCCTTCTTGATGCAAACAAATTACCAAAATTCCTAGTGTTCCATTTGGCATGGAGTCTGACTGAAACTGATAAAACCAAATATAAGGCCAAAAGACCTTAAATCACATAAATCTTAAGAAAATGCCCATTAACTGGGCCATCAAAAACTGTTTCTCCTCCCATACTTTTCAGTATGAAGGTGTTGTTCCCTTGAATCTATGAAATAATAAAAGGGCCTGTCCAGAAAGCATCAAACTTCCCATGATTGCCTTTCTTTTCTTTTAATGCATCCCACTTCAAAACCAAGTCACCAACCTGGAAATTATCTGTTTTTGCCTTCTTGTCAAAGGCATCCTTGATCTTCTTCTGATGTGCTGCAGCCTTTTCAACCAGCTATTCTCTAATTTGACGTACTTCTGCTAAATCAATGATCCTCTTTTCCATGTCTTCTTCTTCATCCTGCTCTTCTTGAAGGAATTTTTCCACAAGGAGAGTTAGCTAAATTGGGAATACAGCTTCAGTACCATATACCAGCTTGAAAGGAGAATTCCCTGTGGATCTTTTAATGGTCACTCTGTCAGCCCACAGTGCATGCTTGAGCTTAGAATCCCAATTCTTTTTATTGTTCTCTAACAGCTTTTTAATTATCCTTATCAGGCTTTTATTAGAGGATTCTGCCAGACCATTTCCTTGTGGATAATATGAGGTGGAATGAACCAGTTTAATACCTATTGAATCACACATTTCCACCAATTCTTTTTCCCTGAAGGCTGCTGCATTATCTGTGATTAATTTATGTGGACAACCAAACATGGTAAAGATATTTTCAGCTAAAATCTTCATGAACACATTATGATCAGCCTTTCTGGTAGGAATTGCTTCAATCCACTTGGTGAAATAATTAGTGGCTACTAATATCCATCTGTGCTGGCCACTGGAATGTGGATTGATTTCTCCAATAAAATCCGAGCCCCACTGCTGAAAAGGTCCTTTTGCAAGTATTGGTTTTAAGGGCAAGGACTTCAACTATTGTTTTCCTTCAAATCTTTGGCACCTGTCACAAGATTTAACAAAAGAAAATACATCAGAAAATAAAGTGGGCCAATAGTACCTAGCTCTGAGAATTTTGTGGACTGTAGTTTTCCAATAATGGTGCCCTCCACACATGCTGTAATGAAATTGCTGCATGACTTCTATTGATTGTTCTTTGCCCAGACACCTTAAAAGAACTCCAGATGGATCCATCTAGTAGAGCAGATTTTGATTAATGCAATATTTAGTTGCCCTAAGCTTTATAGTCTTGGCTTGACTTTGAGTAAATCCTGAAGGGATTTCTAGCTTCAGCAAGAAATTAATTATTGCAGAATACCACTCACAAGAAGCTATATTTTCTGCCACTGACTGCTCTCTGTCTGGTTCAGCTGCTTCCTCTTCTTTATCTATCTGACCAATTTCTCCAATTGTGCACAGGGAATCAATATCCAAATATCTGCAATTTTCTTCAGCTAACAACCAGGTAAGACCCTGACCTCTGACAATTTTGGTGGGATTTAATTCTATATTAAATTCTATTATCTTTGCAATCCATTTTTTCCTTCTTCCATTAGCATCAGGTTGTGTTAAAACATCTTTTATTGCAGCAGAGGGTACATATGCAATTATCTTTGAATGCAAGATATAAACTCTGAAAGCTTTCAAGGATTTAATAAGAGCATATGCCTTTTTTTCTATAATGTCATACCTCAGTTCAACATCCCTTAAGTTTTTGCTGAAAAATGCCACCGGATGCTCTGAACCTTCTTCATCTGCCTGCAATAAAACTGCAGCAATGGTGTCTTCAGAGGCAAATGAGAATATATGGAACTCCTTGCTGTAATCTGGACTTATCTAAGTGGGAGCCTCCATAATAGCTTTTTTAATAGACTCAAATGATCCTCTTTCCATATCAGTCCATTTGATTTCTGCCCCTTTCGTCAACATGGAGGTAATGTGCTTCACATATTCAGCAAAATTCGGGATAAACCTCTTCAAAAAATTAATTTTTCCCAAAAAGTATTGGATATATTTCTTTGATCTCGAGATAGACAAAGCTTGTATTTCTTTGACTCTTTCTGGGTCAATTTGAACACTTGCAGCAGAAACAACATGTCCTAACAGCTCAATGCCTTCTTCTAAAGCAAATTGTGACTTTTTAGGATTGACTGAAATCCAAAATCTTCTGCACTTCAAGAAAACCTTTTTCAAATGCTGCAAATGGTATTGATGGTTGTTGGAGTAAACTGTTATATCATCTAGGTAGATGAGGACAAATTTATCTTTCTCTCCCACAAATGCTATATCCATAGCTCTTTGAAAGGTTGCTCCAGCATTCATCAATCCAAAAGGCATCTTAGCATACATAAAAGTGCCCTAAGGAGTGGTGAATGCATTCCTCTCTTGGTCATCTGGATGCACAACAATTTGATTAAAGCCTGAAAAACCATACAAGAAAGACATTACTTTGGCTCCTGAGACCTTTTGCAGCAAATGCTCCATCTTTGGTAGAGGATAGTTGTCTTTCTTAGAGAATTTGTTTAAGTTTTTGAAATCAACACACAGTTTGATTTCTCCACTCTTCTTCCTCACCACTACTAAGTTGGCTATCCATTTTGAATATCTAAGAGGAACTATAATCTTGGTAGCCAACAATTTTTTAATTTCCTTTTCAATTAGAGGAATAAACATAGGATTTATTGGTCTCAGCTTTTGTTTGAAAGGAATAATATATTTCTCTAGAGGGATTTTATGCTGAATTATCTTCTTATCATAAGTTTTCAGGTCACTATACTCCCAGGCAAACACATCAGCAAATTGCCTCATTAAATTGCAGTATTCAGCACTTTGGTCAGCAGACAGATGAGAAGACAGATATATGTATCTAGGCTGACCTGGACTCCCTATGTCATGCTTACAGACTACAGATTGATCTTCTTTTGGGCCAGCCTTTTAAGGAAAATCATTTTGGTCAAATAGTCTGTCAAGAGGGATTAGACCTTTTGGAATATGATTACTAGGAAGCTGGACAATGTTTTCTTTACCAATTTTATTTCTAAGCTGGGATTTGGGGTTTTCTTCCAAGGCTTCATTTTCTTGATCAATTTGCATTTCAGAAAACTCATCAATGACTTGCAGAAACCTATTTAACTCATCATCATCATTAAAAACTTTCCAATGCTGGACATTATCATGCAAGGATGGTTTGTATTTCATTTGGACTTCATGAACTAGTTTAGGAGGCATGGGAGGTATAAATAGACTGGCAGAAACAACAAGGGAATTAGCAAGCTAATTTTTGGCTCTAGGAATATATGAAATACAGAAATTTTCAAAGGAATCTTTGAGTCTCCATAACTCATCTTTGTATGATTTTAACCTTGGGTGCTTTGCCTGAAATGTTTTATTTACTTGCTGAATAATCAAATCAGCATCTCCAAATACCTTCAAATTCTTGATTCCTCTATCTTTTGTTGCATTAAGGCCCAACAGCAGAGCCTCATACTCTGCTATATTGTTTGTAACTTGGAAAGCCAGCTTAAAAGACAGTTGTATGCTTTTTTGTTCTAGAGATATTAGCACCACCCCTGCTCCTGTAGTCTCCCTGGAACATGCTCCATCAAAGAACATCTCCCAAACCTGACTTCCTTGCTCTTCCTCAGCCTAATTTGTTGTTTTCCTGATCTGCATTGAGGCCTTATGAGATTCTTCTGTTTGGAGAATTCATGCTCCAAAATCCGTGTCCACAGCATATATGGGATGATTATAATCTCCCGCTTTCTCCTCCAAAAACTGGGACTGTTGCATAGGATAGATCATTCTGTAATGTCCCACCTAGTCTCTTAATCCACCCTCTAGACAGCAGCATGCCAAACTTAGGAGAGACATCTGCTACCACAATATCCATCATCATACTCTTCATGGGTAGCTGAGTTAAGGTAATGGTCAGGTCTTTGATTAATCCTAGGCATTTCACTTTCCTTGAATCAAAAGAGAAAAAATCATGATATGGTCTGGTGATATCAAGGCCTAACTCTTTCATGACAGCTTTAGGCATCAAATTGTGGCTGGCCCCTATATCTAGCAGGCAGTTGTGGAGGATTTTGTCATGAATGGTCAAGGAGACATAAAAATATGGAGAATTATTATCAGCAGGTTCAATCATAGGGCTGAGCACAATGGCAGGTTTGTAGAGTCAGTGGAGGTTTGTGTGATTTCCAGCTCAAGAGCTTCAAGGATAGGCTTTCTAAACACTTCACTCTTTACCAACTCTACCAGAGGCACAAATATTTTCAATTTCTGAACTTCTGAATCAAGGCTGAAAGAGGAAGGTAACTTATCAGAACCTCTTACCTCTTGAAATGGAGCTTTGATAATGATTGGGTTAGCCACTGGCCTTTTCTGTTTGCTATTTTTTGATTCTGTTTGGACAACAGCTCTTTGGGCAGCATTCTCCTTGACATTTTTTGCATTTGACCTCAGATTATATCTTCACTGCTCCTCAGTTTGTAGGACAACTTCTCTATCCCATTCTTGACTATCTTGTTCATGCAGTAATGATTCTTCATAAGCAGCCAAAGTCAAGAATGCAGCGCTGCCTTTATCTTCCATGTGGTGAATTTCATCCTCATCTTCAAATTGTTCCTCCTCCATGACTACATTCTGAAAAGGGGCTTTAACTTTCTATTCTTCATTTGGTTCTTTTCCCCTCTGAATTATTTGTAACTGCTCATTTGCTCTTCTGAACTGATTGGGATTTCTGGGAGCAAATGTGTTATGTTGCCTTGTTTTTCCTAAATTTTGCTCAACCTTTAGCTTAGAAATTTCAGCAGCCAATGACTCTATCATCTTAGTCATTTTGTCTAATTTAGGCTCTGAAGATGATTCAGTGGAAGTAGAAGCCTGACCTATTTGCCTCCTTCTGTCAGCTTGACTTTTGAGCTTTTCTACAGCCATAATATTGGATTCCACCTCCAGTGCTGCATCCTGCATATCAGCTAGAGTGGCACATCTCCTTTCTCTCAACAATAGGCAGAAATCAGAGTTAAAAGCATTGGCATAGGTGAGTTTGGCAGAGGTTGGGGTAGGCTTTACCTTAGTTGGTATCTTACTATACATACAGTTGAATCTTTTATTAAAATCAGGCAATGATTCACCATTTTCCCTCTTCAGGTTACCAAACTCAGTATGATAATACAACAAGTCCTTTTAATCTTGCCAGTGCTTCAAAAATGCATCATCTAAAGCTTTAATATCTGTTATAGATCTCTGGGGTAATTCTCTGAACCATTTCCTAGCCTCTCCATCAAGGCTCTGGACAAAAACTCTCATCCACACATCATTTTCACTTATATCTAAATTATCAGCATAACTGTAAAAAGCTTCTAGGTGTTCTTCTGCTGTCACTCCCTTTGTGCTAGTGAACTTAGGCATATATTTCTAATATCCCCCCACAGGCATAGGATTTAAAGGAACAGGAGAAACCAAAGGTCCATATCTGGCAGCAACAATTCTTTCAATCTTCGTGGGTGCTTGCTGGCCTGCCATGATTGGGATATGTGGAAGAATACTAGCAGTTTGAGTAGTATGAAACAATGAAATGGATGACAGAGACAAACGGATGTTTTGGACTGAATGGGAAGCCTTCTTTGGACTGAGATTCAAAGGGAAACTAGATGGACAAGGGGCTCTATTAATCTCTGCAGGTGTTTGTTCACTAGCAGCACTAGGCTCTAAGTCTTCAACTTGTGTATTTTCAACTAAAAACTCCTCATGCAGAGAAAAATAAGATTTCTTGGGCTTACCTAATCCTAATGCCCCTTTCTGTGAAGCTTTCTTTGATTTGACAGTCCTCTCAGGGTCAGGCACTGGTTCAGCTGGTGATTTCTGAGGATTTCTTCGAGTATGTCTGACAAACTGAGCTAGAACTTCAATGTGGAGTCGCCAAAGGTTGGTCTCCTGCCAATGGAGTCGCCAGATAGATGATTACAACCAGAAATATGCCCAGATATTGTCTATCATCAAAATTTGGAACTGTGTCATTCTCCCAGGGAAGCTGAGCTTCAATCTCCTCTCCCTGACAATGGCGCCAATTAATGTTATCACCCCAAGAAACTCTCTTAGGTTGTATCTCAGAGATGCTCGGGAACATTACAAACTCAACAAAAATGTTGGAAAATGGTGGATGAATGGAAAAAATGATGCATATTCAAGCCAGATAACCACTTCTACTATGCTTAACACCAGACATGGGTGAACACCCCCAGACTACAAGACTTTAGACCACCAATTACTCACAGTTTGAGGATTAAGTGGAAATGGAGAATACTAATCACACCAGCAAATGCACAGGACCCTGTGATGGCTAGCTGCAACCAGTTTAAAGGTCTATAAAGCTATTTCCTAATGCATAGACAGGATGACAACTCTATGGCATTAAAACAACAGAAACCTGCATACACATTCAATAATACATACTAGATTCTAACACAGAGGTGGGATGACAGCCCCTCTAGTGCTAAACATCAAGAGCATATGAAAAATGCATAACAAGCACAACTTGGAACAAAGAAGAAGTGGAAAGTGAGCAATTAACAGCAAAAGAAGCTTGCATTAGCTGAAAATGAAGACCAGAAGTTACAGGTATCACAATAGTTATAGTCTCCAAAAGTTGAACTTTACATCAATACAATATCCATCAACCCTCATTACATTTTGCTCCTGGGTATATATGGAGGTTGATTACAAAAATATCTGCTATCCTATGTGTGGAGGGGTCATACCTGACCACCAACCACATTTACAATCTAGTATGGGTCTCTGCTGCAAACTGTGTGCTTTAATGAACAAAATCGGCCCTTTTTAGATATTCTGATGTCCTTCTTGAGCAGGCGGAGTACCGTATGGAACAAAAACTCTATAACTGGTAAATAAATTCAACTGCTTAAGGTAGTAGTTTCCTTCCCTGGCCGTGCTGTATCTTGAATGAGGTAGTTGAGGAATAATGGTGCAGGGTACCAGATTCTCGCCTCCTTCTTCCTTCGGAAATATGGTAGAGGTCGGGGCACCAAGACTGCGTAGCGGATGCATGGGCACGACGGGAAGGCAATACTGACCGTTGGATGAAGTAAACGAATGGCGGAGATCGACTTGGAGTGGCTATTAGGAGCAAACGGGAATGGATGAACGAGGGCCATTGGATTGCGGGCGGCAGATCCAACAGATGACAGGTGGCTAACAAGCGAGGGAGATAATGCACGGGGGTCGTATGGGATGGCGGTAAGCAGTTTCCCCACACTGCTCACAGGAAAAGATGGTAAACGTATAATGGGGGCGCGATCCAATACATTTGTGACGCGTGGCTGGTAGGTCCGGCGGGAAACCGCTTTCCCCACTGACTAACAATCGTGCAGGTTACGGGAGCAGGAGCTGCGTATGCTGTCAGATCGCGACAGGGTTTGATCGTACGACGCAGATGTAATTACACGAGATTGTGTGGATGTGACATGAAAGGGTGGGTTACTGTGCTTGGTCACATTATCAGGGTTTTATAACTTTTAAACCTACCACCCGGGGACTAACAGAAATCGGATTTTACACTAAATGCGGGTGTAAAACAGGGGTAGTGGGGTTTTATGGAGAAAAGGGAGAAATGAAGGAGGAAGCGGGAAAGACTGCTGCAAGCCTTATGCAACCAAAACCAACACTGCCCAAGCTACTTTTATCCATCAAATTTCAAAGAACATAGCAAAGCTAACAGGGCCCAAGGAGCTATAAATAGAGATCACCTCTCATTTTGGAGGCATTTTGATTATTTTGACAAACACACTCATTTTGTATGCTCTGTTATTCAGCGAGTCTACTGGCTATTTAGCCATGAGTCTTCTGCAGGTAAGATTCAACCTTTTCTTCAGGGGACCATCTGTGCCCTCCCTAGGGAGGCTGTTACCCAAGGGTTTTCGGGGAGTCTGGTATAGTCACACATTTTAGCCATCAGTGCAGGGAGAAACTGCATATTCCTAGGTAGTCAGAGAACACACAAGAGGAGTTGGTAATCAGCAAGGGGAGTTCACATCGTGCTGGGAGAGCCGGGAATAGACCAGCAAAAATGGATTCACATCTTGCTGGGAGAGCCAGGAGTTAAGGAGGCAACGTGGAAAAAGGCAACACTGCTGGAGTAGCAGCAAGCTGGACCAGTGCAGAGGTCACTGTAGCAGCAAACTCGTGGTGCTAGGAGAGAAGTCATCTAGACCAATTGTCATCTAGGGAGAAAGAAGTTAGTCAGTATAGCTGAACCCAACATTCCAGGGCTATTTTGAGAGTGAGTTGCAGGTTATTTCCTACAAGTCGAATTTGGCTGTAACAGCTGGGGGAGAGGCTCCAAGGAGGCCGAAAACCCAAAGTCAAAACTAGAGAAATTCCCTTTTGGGTTTTTCTGAGTTTTGTCCGAGGATTCAAATTTTGGAAGGATATAAATTTCTGTGCATTGTTTGGGCACATTCCAGCAAGTCGAAGTTGAATATCAACAGTTTGCTGGGACAACGCAGTGCAAAGTGATGCAGCAACTGAATGAACATCATCTTAGCTATTCCATCACTTGAGTTTAGTTCGGCTTGTGCTTGAGACAAGCCCAGGGGAACCATCTTGTCATCCATTGTATTCGGCCTTCAAAAAATTAATAAAATGGCTAAGTAGTTCCATATTTGTAGCTCTTTTGTTAAAGTTTAATGTGTATTTCCTTTTAATAATTTGCTGCACAAATTATTTCCTTTATATCACTTGTATTCCTATTTAGGATCATTACATATATATATATATATATATATATAATCTTAACGGTATGAAGGAAAGTCATCTAAATTAAAAAATAATTTTGATACACACACACACACACACACACACACAGACCAGATTAAAGATGTTATAAGTTGGCGAGTATGAAAATATTGACTTCCAATATGTGATTAAGATGTTGTAAAATTCATGACAATGACTTTAAATATTTTCATTATAACATTTGACTTATTTAAAAAAATGAAAAATTGTTTAAAAGAATTATATATATTATGTAATTATTTCTCGTTAATAATTAAATTATATGTTTTTAATTTCTTGAAAGTTTAGTTTAAAAATTAGTTAAATTTGTTATAAATTAATGATAACTATTATTAAAGTAATAATCTAGAGATAAATTAAAAGTAATATAAAATTTTAAAAAATAAAAGGTTGATTATATAGTGTTTTAATTATTATATATATAAATAAAAATAAAAATTTATGGTATTATTATAATATTATTAAGAGGAGTGAAATGATAATTTGGATGTATAATGATGATGAGTATGATGATTAATGCCCACTAAAGCTTATATAGTCTATCAGACCTTAAGAAGGTAATAGATTAAATAGGGTTCTTTAACATCTTATTTATATGGGAAAAAAAAAGTGGGAGAAGGTTTCCAAATCACCATATTTTTTATGACCTAAAATGTTAAGAAGGTTGCTAAAAGACAATAGCTCTAGTGGTAGCTAGTAGGTTTAATTCCCCCTCCACACAAGTTCTTGTATTTGAAGACATGTTAGACTATGTGGAAAATTTTGAACAAGTTCAATGTCTGACTCGTAATTCCTATAAGCTTGAATCGGATTGAATGTGAGTATAAGGTGGAAAATCTAAGAGAACGTTCTTTAATGTGATTATAAGATGGACAATCTAGGAGAAGGTGAATTTTACTATAAGATAGACAATCTACGAGAAAGTTTTTTAATGTGAGTACAAGATTCAACCCTCTTAGGCTTGGTGGAAAACTCTTTCATGTGAATATAAGATGGACAATCTAAGAAAAAATGTTTTTTATCTTCAACCCTCCTATTATTGGTGACAAAATCTTTCATCCCAAGGTGTTTTGAGAATTCACCAATTCCTACCTAAGTGACAAAATTTTTCATCCCACGGTGTTTTAAGAATTCACCAATGCCTAATTTCAATATGAAGCTCATTAGAATTGGTTCTAATAGTGGAAATCTTCATTTTCATCTTAACACTAGTCAAGACAAAGAGATAATTTTGGTTTTCTAGATTGGGGTTGATCACCTCCTTATAATATTGCACCTTCCTTTTTTCCCTCCAACTCTTTATTTTTCCACAATTTTTCTTTAAATTTGGAAGCAATTGTTTTCCCTATTGGGGTTGATCACCTCCTTATAATATTGCACTTTCCTTTTTTCCCTCCTACTCTTTATTTTCCCAAAATTCTCTTTAGATTTGGAAGCAATATTATTTTTGATATTATCTGAATTCTGTAAGATGATCTCCTCTTTATTCCCCAATGGTCTAGTAAAGACTGGGCATCCTTATGCCACCCTCACTTCAATCGATGGTGGAGGTTTTGGATAAAGGTAGAAGCAATTTTAGGAAACCTAGAATCAATTTTAGGAAGCCCATTTGAATCCATATTTTATAACTTCTTCTTATATATATGATACCTAGTGATTAAATAAAATATTGAAACAAAATTAAAAGAGGAAAATAAATTATTTATAAGGTGAACCCGTACATTTTTATTGATCTCTTGTGATATCTTTTCACTTGGCAATGTTCTTTTAAGATTTTCCAACGATTATGATTTATATGTTTTCATGGTACATTTGGTAAAGTATAATTGGTAATGTTTTTGTGTTTTATTTTTATTTTCATTTAACTAATAATATTTTTAAATGAGATTTATTTTATTTCTATTTTTATTTAATTGGTAATGTCTTTATATGATATTTGTTAAGATATAATTTAGTGTAATGGTTTTAACAACATTTTAAAGTTAGAGAATTGCATATTCCACAATTCAGAAGAATGATTAAAATGAATTCAAATATTCTATAACAAGTTCAAAAAAGTAAGACATGCAACAAGTTAATATTAAAGAAGTTAATGTTTTCATATGAAATTTTTGGGAAACACATTTACATTAATGTTTATTATGATTTATATTTTTGTATAAATATTATTTTTTCTGTTTTGGACTAAGTTATGATGAGGATAATTTGGTTAATATTGATAAATATGTATAACCATTCAAAAAACAAAAGTAAATTGAAATTATATGACTTCATGAATATGAGTAACTTTATGTGAATATAAAGGTTTATTATTACATTTTAGACACAATGAGGTTTATATAGTTAATTAAGGGAGGATAAAGGAATTTGGAACCTTATTTAGTGCTACAAGGGCAATGAAATATAGATACGACCAATAAATAGTTGTAATGTGTGGGAAAATAAATTTTGGTAATTATTTTATGTATTATTTGTCTTTTATACTTGTCCTCATAATAGAATCTTCTGATACGATTAATGAGAGTAACAACTTGGCAATCATGGCCAATATTAACAACTATATTCTAACAATTATTTCCTTATATTAAAATATTATTTATTTAGTCATATCTAACTGTTATATTATAACGGCTAAAATTTTTCTCTCCATCTATTTAACTTGATGCCAAGATCTGGTTCTTCATCTTGTTCTAGTGATGAACCACACTGGATGGTTCGAAACGCATCAACAAAACTCTGATGATGTGATTTTTACCGAAAGTTTTCTTACTTTTCATGATCATGGTAGAGTTTGAAAATGCAATTCCAGTTGATATGAATGATGGGTTCAAATATAAAATGGATGCAAGATGATTATGGGGCATAACTCCTAATTAATGGTTATTGAATTTTCTTGCTTTTAGGATGTTGCATTTTGAAGATGGGAAGAATGGAGATAAAAGCCTAACCATGGACATTATGAAAAGAAAATCAAAGATGAAGTAGCATAAAATCACATAATATGTTCACCTGATCAACGTAACATGTGGTAGTAAAGAAGACACTATTAGTTTAGGCAAGATGTGGAGATGACCAGTAAGTTATCGTGGATATTCCATTGGAACAATTCATCATAATAGATGTCATAAATATTAAATTTTTCAATGTGAATATTAATTATTTTAGATCTTAGATTCTTTATTTATTGTTTGTATGTTTAAATATAATTTAGTTGAAATGCAATCAATATAGAGTGAAAAGAAATACACACACTAATCAAAGTAAGCACAATTTTTCCCTTGGGAAACCCTTATGGGAGAAACCTAGCTAGAAGGTGAGGTTTATTTGATCTTTATTCTCTAGTGTGGAAAAATGTGTAGATACAAAGAAGAGGTACTCTCTATAGAGTTACCTAAGACCTGTTAGAGCCTAGATTTACCTCAGGCTGAAAAGGTAGGATCCAAGGCCAACATCAAACCACGCTCAGCCTTGTAGCTAGCCCTACGAGGACAGGAGAGGGCTCTCTCCGGGTCAATCTCAGCAAAAGATAATCGATGGGACTTGAGATGACTGAAATAAAAATTAATTTTAGGCTAGGTATGAAGTGCAGGATTTGATTTGATTTTTTTTGGGGGTTTTGTTGGAATCAAGGGGAAAGGCAAATTTTTGGGTGCGGGGATTGAGGCTCAGTTCTGCAGAGATCTCGATGGGGCAAGGTAGGCAATCGTTTTGGCACTTAAATTTTAGTGAGATGGAAGGAAAATATAGGTGAGGTGTTGAAGAGGGCAAGAGAAATCATGAATCCTCCCCAAACAGCTGAAAAAATCAAATAACTAAAGCAAACTTCAAGTAGAGAACTACACTTTCAATGGATTCTAATTACGCTCTTGTTTGTTTAGTTTAGAAGACATAAGACAGATAATGAAATACATAAACAAATTCACAATTACAAAGAGAAGCACTATACCAAGACAAATTGCCACATGAATCCCAAAGAGTGCTGCAAATCCTGGTCTTAATTCCTTAGCCAAAATACTAAAAATGAATGTACAATGAAGCTCAAGGCTTTCAAGAGTCCAACCTTCTACCAAAATCCAACCCCTACACTATGAAATTCATAAAATATATACATTTTATCATCCTTGTACTAAGGGAATTGAGCTCAACCATTTTCTTCAAAATAGAATCAGTTACATTAAACTTGGGCCGAATTTCTGAAAATAGGTGTTAAAGATGAACTCGTATCTCCTAAACCATAGCACCTGTTACAAAAATGAAAGAGGTTTTTGTAGATAAGGTCATGATGGAGAAAAAAATATCTCAAATTTGGGAAATTTGTTTTCAATTGCTCGCAATCTGTTCCACAAAATCATCTCTAAAACAAAAAATCATTAAAAATTTAAATCTGTGAAAATGAGCTGTAAAGATCTAGTCACATTTCCCAATCCATGATACTTGTGAATAAACTGAAAGAGGTTTTTGTTATATGGCTCGTGCTTAACAAGAACCTCGTTGGGTTTTGTAAAATTACTTTCCATATGCTGTAAAATGGCCCCACACTAAAATGACTAAAACAGTGAAAAATATGAAAATTTGCTTTTTTTAAATATAAGTTCCAAATATCACTGTATATCTCCCACATAGTAGCACTTGTGCATAAACTGAATATTTTTTTGTTATTTGGTATGTGATGAACAAAAAACTCTTTCACTTTTGAAAAATTCCTTACCATTCTTTTAGAAACTGATTTTGAACTAAACTTGTCATTGTGTGTAGCAACTGACCTCAAAACATGCATAACCAAGAATCACTCATTCATTTCTTCTAATCCAGGAACTGGTTACAGGAGTGTGATATACCATTGGAAAGATTTTTCTGAGCTTCTTTTGATGTAGACACTTGTGACATGTTTTGTGCTGAACGTCATGTGCAAAACATCTAAAAAAACAGACATAGTAAGAGCTCATGTTGATCCCTGGTGACAGGTTGCGAAGACTGGAACTAACATCGGCACCAATGGGGATGGTAGCTCCTTGGAGGTGCCAAGAACTACAGATATCTAGAAAGCAGATAATGTGTCTTCCATTGGGCATGGATGGTCAAACAACTACAAACCCAAAACAACTCATACCAATCCAAAAACATATACATACTGCGACATGTACATAAACAAATACCGCAAACTGAAATGATGCCTCGGGAAGCTTATTTATGTACAAATCTAACCTACTTTGCTGCAAAATTGATAGATCAGGTAACACTGTAATGCCAGATCAACCAATCAAGTAACTGTGACAAGGATGCTGCTTGAAAGTGCTTCAACCAGGACATAAATGTAAATGATGACAGCCATACATGCACATAATGAGTCTGGTTGTGTAAAAGAAAATTTGATCGATCATTCAAACTGAAAAAAGTTTCCATGTACACTGCAATAGGATCAAAGAAACCAAACTCTATTTGCTGCCCCAACTCCTCAATACATGCTTCCAACTGCAAACTATCAATGAAAATATCCACGGGCAGCCTTACCTTCTGTTCCTTCTGCTGAAAAAGGTCCCCAAAGAATGGGACTCCACAATCCAGATCCTGAGACTATATTTGGGCCTCCAATTCAATTAGATCTCCTTCAATTTTGATGAAAAACTCTTGTAAAAAATTGAGCTTAACTTCATGGCTACATCGACAAGATTTCAAATAAGAAGAAAGAGATGAAGCAAAGTTCTCATCTACCTCATCATCCGTGCACATATCTTCCCATTAAACCTTGAATAGAGGGCACCTCTATTTTGAATTCTTCCTGTTTCTCCATCCATGTTTTAAGAAAGATATGCCAAAAATCTGCAAAGGACTTAATAGATCTGATAGGAAAACCTTCAATCCATTTTCTACATTTTCCTTGAAACGAATCAAAGAACAATCTGATGAAGACATATTCCTTTTTAACTCTAAGAATGTCCACAAATGTTTTAAAATTTTCTATATGTTCTAGAGTCAAAGTCAGATATTCCCCATTAAATTTAGGGCCATTACTCAAAATGTATGCATCCTTTGGTAATTGATTAGGAAAACCAGGAAGATTAGAAAAATCGATACATGAATACCTTGAACAAATAGAAGCAACATCTGAGTCCTTCATTTAGCCAGTGGAGCCACCATCAATACTTTGAAACTCGGGACTTCGAACAGTGGGTCGCAAGGTAGATGATTTTAGCCTTCATATGTGTTTGATCATTGTCCACCATCAACAATCAGATCTGAATGTGATACATGTTATTGGGGAAATTTTCGAGTTAGATATTCCATTTATAAGACTAGACCGGAGATTGACTGAAGCAGCTTTTATCTACTTTCGCTAATGCAAAGCAAGAGCGTTTCGAAGGCTACCTGGCTAACTTCAGGCTCCATCTGTAGTCTATAAAAGAAAGAACACTAACAAACAAATAAACTTTTCTTCCCCAGTATGGTTGCCACTATGTTAGTGCCTAGATTTACCTTAGGCTGAAAATGTAGGATCCAGGGCCAACATCAAACCACGCTCATCCTCGTAGCTAGCCCTATGAGGATAGGAGAGGGCTCTCTCCGGGTCAATCTCAGCAAAAGATAATCGATGGGGCTTGAGATGACTAAAATAAAAAACTAATTCTAGGCTAGGTATGAAGTGCAAGATTTGATTTGAATTTTTTTTGGGGGTTTTGTTGGAATCGAGGGGGAAGGCAAATTTTGGGGTGCGGGGATTGAGGCTCAATTCTGCAGAGATCTCGATGGGGCAAGGTAGGCAATCGTTTTGGCACTTAAATTTTAGTGAGATGGAAGGAAAAGACAGGTGAGGTGTTGAAGAGGGCAAAAGCAATCATGAATCCTCCCCAAATAGCTGAAAACATCAAATAACTAAAGCAAACTTCAAGTAGAGCACTGCACTTTCAATGGATTCTACTTACACTCTTGTTTTTTTAGTTCAGAAGACATAAGATAGATAATGACATACATAAAAAAATTCACAATTACAAAGAGAAGCACTGTATCAAGACAAATTGCCACATGAATCCCAAAGAGTGCTGCAAATCCTGGTGTCAATTCCTTAGCCAAAATACTGAAAATGAATGTACAATGAAGCTCAAGGCTTTCAAGAGTCCAAACTTCTACCAAAATCCAACCCCTACACTATGAAATTCATAAAACATATACATTTTCTCATCCTTGTACTAAGGGAATTGAGCTCAACCATTTTCTTCAAAATAGAATCAGTTACATTAAACTTGGGCGAATTTTTGAAAATAGGTTTTAAAGATGAATTCGTATCTCCTAAACCATATCACCTGTTACAAAACTAAAAGATATTTTTGTAGATACGTTCATGCTGGAGAAAAACCTCTCTCAAATTTGGGAAATTCGTTTCCAATTGCTCGCAATCTGTTCCACAAAATCATCTCTAAAATAGAAAATCATTAAAAATTTAAATCTATGAAAATGAGCTGTAAATATCTAGTCACATTTCCCAATCCATGACACCTGTGAATAAACGGAAAGAGGTTTTTGTTATATGACTCATGATTAACAAAAAACTCCTTGGATTTTGCAAAATTACTTCCCATTTGCTATAAAATGGCCCCGCACTAAAATGACTAAAACAGTGAAAAATATGAAAAATTTGCTTTGTTTTAATATAAGCTCAAAATATCACTGTATATCTCCCACATAGTAGCACCTATGCATAAAATGAAGGAGGTTTGTGTTACTTGGTATGTGATGAACAAAAACCTCTTTCACTTTTGAAAAATTCCTTACCATTCTTTTAGAAATTGATTTTGAACTAAACTTGTCATTGTGTGCAGCAACTGACCTTAAAACATGCATAACCAAGAATCACTCATTCATTTCTTCTAATCCAGGAACTGGTTACGGGAGTGTGATATACCATTGGAAATATTTTTTCGAGCTTCTTCTGATGTAGACACTTGTGACATGTTTTGTGCTGAAAATCATGTGCAAAACATCTAACAAAACCAGACATAGTAAGAGCTCATGTTGATCCCTGGTGACAGGCTGCGAAGATTGGAACTAACAAGACCTATGGCTTATGAAGTTTCTACAAAATCTTAAGCCCTTTTTTAACTCTCTAACATCCCACTCCCAATTTCTTTGCTCAAATGTGGAAGAGAATATAATAATATGAAATGTAACCCTTACTCCTCCTAGCGTCCTAGTATTTAACATAACCCAATAGCTAACTATATGAAAGGTTTGACTCCCTCAACCCTCAACTAGAGTTACAATTTTGGACCTTCTTGAGTCTTTTTTAAATTACACACATGGCTAGTCCCATATGCATGAGTAACGGGGATTAACGTGATATAGACTTGTAGCATGGTGGTCAGTATGGTAGATAAACTTGCGAGAGGCATAAATGTTTCGTACAAAGTTCGCGTACCAAATGGTCTCGCACAAACGAGAAATTTTTACCCCAGAAAAAAATGTTTAATGCCTCAAAATGGCTTTGGAAGAATTCATAGATAAATTATAAATGGGAAATAGTATCACAATTCCCTAAATTACATATCAATGAAGTCAAAATTGGAAGAAACTTACCCCTCAAAGAATACAAACCTATGAGAAGATAGAAAAATAAGTATAAAGAAATGGGGGTTTTAAGAAATGAATGATGATAACCTATTGCAATGCTCATAACCATGACCAATCTAGAATGATGAGATAAAGATAAAAGAGTAATATATAGATACATAAAGTTAAATATGTGGAAGTTTCTCAAACAAGTGTAAGAAATCAAGTAGAACATGATGTAGGCTTTTTTAATTAGGGAATAGTCAAGATGAAATAACTTAGCACTTTATTGTTATATTGTAAATAAGCATGTGGCAAGTGGTTGTGGAATCACATGTGTGTGGAAATGACTTCATATGTTGTAGAAAAAAGAAACTATGTAGACTAATGAGAAAACACCTAGCATGAAGTGTATGAAGGAATTTTGTGAGAAATTCTATAATGAGAGCTTGAGAAGGATTATGCATAATTGAAAAAACTAGTGAGAATCAATTAAGGGCACTTGCGCAAGAATGATGAACCCAGAAGTGGAAATGGGGCTATCATGAGGAAGACATGCCCACAAGAATGTGTGCTTGTTCTTTGTAATTCAGATGTGTTCCTAGTTGTCTAGGCTCTATAAGGCCCAAGGTACCAACTAGGACCCCAATGAGGCTACCTACTTAGCATGGCTCAAAAGTGTGTGTGCATTATTAGGAAATATAATTATGCAATTTGAAAACCTTAGTTTTATGCACTATGAAAACCCTTGCTTTGTGGAATTTGAAAACCATAACAATGCGGAATGTGGAAACTCCAACATAGTGAGTTCCAATTTGAGTGTATAATTAGAAAATGTGAGTAAACACACCATAGTGACCATGCATCACAAGTTGGCAATGTCTGTCGATGTATATTGAAGTGAAATTTGAAGACCTTAGTTTTGTGAAATTTGAAAATACTGCTTTTGTGGAATTTGAAAACCCTCGTATTGTGGAATTTGATGGAATGGAATCATATGGATGTAATTGTTGTTTATACCATTATGACTAATTTATTCCCAACACTCTATTTCTCTATTTCCATTTACACATTTTCTAGTCTTTCTCTCTCTCTCTCTCTCTCTCTCTCTCTCTATTTATATTTCCCTCCCTCTCTCATTTTCCATCAAGCACTTCATTGATTCTAATTGAAGAGATTTTATGATCTTTCTTATCATTTGCACATCTAACCAATAGAAAACACGACCCACAAGAACTATGAGCATAGTAACTATGCCATATAAGAACTGTGAACTTGAGAACTTTAACCCATATGAATTATGACGCATAGTAACTATGACCTTGAGATCTTTGACCCTCATGAACTATGACCTTAGGAATCATTCCTTTGTTGTTCATAATTCCCTTGTCAATTAGGAACTGTGACTTTATTTTACAAGAATCATGACAACAAGAATTATGATGTGGGAGCTTTGACTATGAAATTAAACTATGATCTTTGTTTTTCAGTCATAGTTCTAGGGAATAATTCCTTTGTTAGTTAGGAACCTTGACTCACAAGAACTATAATCAATGTTTATTATTTGTAGTTATAGGGAATTTCTTTATGAGGGAACTATTATGACCAACAACCTATAATCATTTTATTCCTTCATTGACCAAATTTCTTGCCAACTAGAGTCATTGTGGTAATAGTTCTCATTGGTTAGAGTTACTATGGGTTACAGTTCCTATTCGCTAGAATTATTAAGGTCATAGTTTTTCTTGAATTGATTCCAAAATCTATCTTTTCAATGTATCCATTATTTAACTGATGAGCAATGGGATAATGATGATAACTATCCACCAAGATAAAGAGCCCTTAAGACTATGTTATCCAAATGTATGTAAGTATGGTATTGATATTCTTGGCACTTTTCCAACCTCCTCTTCCCCCCATATTTTGGTCATCCATTTTTCCAAATGGTTGAGTAAGTAATATGGTGAGTTCGCAAGGTAGTTTAAATATTAAATGTGATGGGGCGGTTTATTTGAGTTTCAAATTTAAATTTAAAATCTAAAAGTTGTAGTATACCTCTCATTTGTCTTGGAGATTTCAAGAGGAAAGTGTGTTGGTATCTAAGTTTTATACTAATTTGAATTATTATAAATATTTTTACAGATTTTAAACTCATCAATTAAAGTAATTATAGTTCACAATATGTTTTTTAAAACAATATGGGAGACATGATTTAAATAGTTCACTATTTTAAATACCAATCAAGATGAAGAGTTTTAATTACCAAACAAGAGATTTACATTCCATCGCCACATAGAACCTTACCATACAACAACGTATTTACAATTTTAATTTTAATTAATTTATTTTTATTTTTTATTTTAATTTTAATTTTTTTTTAATTTTTAATTTTTAATTTTTAATTTTATTTTATTTTTTTATTTTATGTTCTTTTGAGCTTATGTCTTCCTTATGAAGTCAAACTAAAAAAAACAAATTGAGTATTATAGAGTTGGCATATTACAATTAAAAATCGATAAATATTTGACCCTCCTTTAATAGTTAAACTATTTTCCATTTATTTTATTTATTGAAAAACCTTGTTATTCTTATGACTAGGTATAATGTAAATCTTATAACTAAACATATTGTGAGACTAAACAAATTTAACTAAGCATATTCTTATGACTACGTATAGTGTAATAATGAGATCCTTAAAAAAAATAGTTTAACTCAGCATATTCTTATGACTACTTATAATGTAATAGGATTTAAAAAAAACCAATTTAATTTCAAACGACAATTCCAAAATAAGATATTTAACAACATATTCTTTGTTTGATTAATATATAGGAAAACTATCTGATACAAATTACAAACGATTTGAAATAAATAATAAATAAATTATTTGATATAGGAAATCTTCATCTTTTTTTTGTCCATTTCGTCATAAAAATAAACCCTCTTGTTTTATTTATGGACAGAAAGAGAGAACTTTTGCATTTTGGAATCCTCTAAATTCATGCGTGTACTACTATCATTAAAAGTTAAATTAGTTTTGGTAGTAAATGAATAATTTTTTTATTGCATATTTAATTTGTCAAAAATATTACTTTGAAGTTCTTGAATCAAGGAAGTTAGGTTCTTACTCATATGAGGTTAATTTTGATCGAAATCACTATAAAATCTGACATATTAAAATAGTCGCTTGACAAAAAGAATTAACATAGGATTTGAAGCAACAATTTCAAAAAAATATTTCCAACTAATTTATATCCAAGGACCTGTAGAAATTTAAAATATAATTAAAAATGTTACAATTTCAAAAAAAGATTACCAACTAATTTATATCCAAGCACCTGTAGAAATTTAAAATATAATTAAAAATGTTTTTACACCCCACTGTGGGTAGATGTTTTTATTATAAAAAATTTGGAGTCTAATTGGAAACTTATTGGGAAACCAACATGTAAAATTAAGGCCAATTTTATGAATTAAGTGTAATATGGTCATACACAATGCAGTTTATCTCAAACAACAACTTCAAACTCAGAAATTCGATAGCACTTCCTTGATTGATAATTAATAAAATGATAAAAATGATATGTAAATGCATCCATAGTACATCTTTTCCTAACAAGAGCATTTGCTGGACTTGCACATCATGAAAGATTTATATTTGAAATTGAATCGAGCAACTTAATTTGGTACTCGATTGGAATTAGTTGAATCGACCTTGAGAATATTTTCTCTGTACAGCTACATCATCCTCATGAAAGTGATCTTCTTCTAGGATATGGTAATTTGTATGGCTACATCGTCCTCATGAAAGTGATCTTCTTCCAGGATGTGGTAATCTATATGGCTACATCGTCCTCATGAAAGTGATCTTCTTCCAGGATATGGTAATCCGTCATAGGATTCGACATCGAAAACCTCTTTTAATAACTGTATCAACAACTTCTTTTGGTTCTGCTCGAATTAATTCTCTACTTTCTACCTTCAACGCTACTGCTGTGTATCCTCCATTGCAAAGTAACATCAATTAAAAGGAAATGGAATCAAGTAAATTAGTTTTTTATTCCCAATATAAATTTTAAAAGTGTTGAGATCATAATATGGTATTGGAGGGGATTTTAGTGAGGTTGTGAAGGAGGCTTACATAGCTTGAATGCTTACATTTGATCCCAAATCATATCCATGACCCCCAACTAGAGAAAGAGCACTCGCAGCCGCAACCTTCAGATGGAGAAGAGATCTTGCCATGAGGAGCCTCTTGGTTATGTCCATTATGGAGTTTCTTTGGATGTTATTGTAGTGGGGGACGGTGCCGATGCCAATGTGTGAGAAGCTGAAAGTGAAGTAGAGAGCTATCTATTCCCCTATTCAACAACTTGTTGCAGAAATTCTGCCAGCAACTTTTCAATTTGAAATCAAGCGGGAAAGCATTTGAATTTTGAAATCCTTTGGTGTTGAGGTAGCATTGAATGCATTTAAGTTCATGTCTTATCCACCACTTGCATTAGCTTCTGGGTGTAGGCTATCAGAGGTGTTGGAAATTAGGATAGTTGTGGAGTGGTCGAAATATTGAAAGTATTAATGGAATTATCAACTTACGGAATTGGCAACAAAGATGGATGGGGCCCACTAGCCACATCAATGAGCTTGAGCAATTTGCAATCAAGATAAGCTCGACGCTCCCTCCTTAGTGGCCAAAAACTATTATATCACTGCATGACATTATTGGTTTCTTTATGTTATTTTAGTGGGCTTCTTTGTATTATTTAGTTAGTACCTAAAAAAATTCAGACTTTGGACTTGGGTTTTTTATGCAGCTAACATCTTTGGCCCAATTTTATAGCTCCAAAACCCTCTGCTTAAGGGTATGATACCCATTAGGAAATATATTTTTCACCTTATTTCTTTTTTTTTTAAATGAGCGTTTAAATAGTTTTTTGATGTTGGAAATGATTCAGCACCGTCTACAATCCTTGGGGCACCCAAAATCTTGAAGCTTGAGAGCTATAACCTAGATTTACCAAAATTTCTGCCAGATTTTGATCAAAATCTTGCCAAAATTTCCACTATTTTCCGAGCAAATTTGAAATGTTTTTAGACTACTCTATTTTGCATGGGCATTATCTAAAGAGACTACAATTTTACTTAGAAATTTATTTTTCACTGGAATCGGGCCATTTTTTTTTTGCTGCTCTAAAATATTTAGCGTTCGAGTAGTTCATATAATTTGTGAATCCTCCGGTTCATTGTGAATTTTTTTATTTTAGTGGAAATTGAAGGAAAAGAAGACAAAGTTAAGTTCAGGATGAACAAGTATTATGAAAGGAAACCGCTGGGGACTGCGGTGTAGATGAGGGAGAAGGATTACAAGGAGCTAGGTCTGATGCCACTATTCGAAACCAAGGAGTTCGCGTCATGGTCCTTGTAGATATTTTTTCTTTTACATTAGGATCCTTATTATCATGGGTGTCAAGTGTGGCGTCAATGTTTGCACCGATTCTGTTAGAATTTAGGGTATTGCATGGCTGTTGGGTAGAATGATCTTGTTTGCACAGATTCTATTGGAATTTAGGGTATTGCATGGGTGTTGGGTGGAAAGATAAACTGTCTCATCTATTTTTCAAGTAATAATAGTTGCGGTTTGGAATGGCAACAAAGTAAAAAAAAGTACCAAAGGTTAAAGAGATATACTTGAATTTAAAATGGCACGGATTACAAACAACTGGATCCAGGTTATATGGAAGTGTGACATCCCACTAAAGATAAAAAGTTTCTTTTGATATTAATTTGGATAAATTCTAACCTGGAATAATCTACTAAAAAGAGGAATGATAGGTCCCAACATCTGTGTACTATGTATGAAGGGATTGGAAACATCAGAACACCTTCTGTTTGAATGCCAATATGGGATAGAGGTTTGGATTGGGACTCTTCTAACATTAAAAATCAAACCGATTCAGTGAAACAATACTTTGACAAACTATATTAAGAGGTGGTTTTTAACCAAGAAAAAACACAAAGCTCTTCCTTTCTTTGTACTCTAGACCATCTAGGGTAGCATGAATGCAACAATTTTCGAACAGAAAGTGGGAAAGCCTCATAATGACATCTATAAGATAAATGCAGCATATGAGGAAATGGGTCTGACCATCAGAAACAAAGGTTGGAGGAACATCAAGGACAAAGATATATGGGGTAGCTTCCCGGTGGGATTTTTTGGTGGAGCTTGTAAAGAGAGGAGATGTGGATGTAGGGCGGTCATAGTCATCAACCTTGGGAACTTTTACCATTTTTGGTGGGAAGGAGGCAAGGGATCTAACAGAAAGGAAATTTTTTTAGCACTATAGGGGGTTCTTATAGCCACGAAATGGCTAAGGATTGAAAATATACATATCTTTGGAGATGCAAAAGGACTCATAGACTTGGTTCAGAACAACACAAATTTCAGTCCTCCCATTCTCAAAAACCGGATGTGTAGGATTTAGGCCATGGTGAGTACTTTCCAAGCAGTTCATTTCGATCATATCTATAGAGAATAGAATTGGATACCAGACATGTTTTCAAAGAGAGGGATGATGAAACCTACATTTAAATTTTTTGTTTATGTTTTTGAGCAGGGCCATCTGATCAACACAAGGAACATAAATTACCCATAGAAGCAAGGAAGGAATTTGGAATTGCGTAATCTCTGATAAACTTCTGGAGAAGCAAGTGGATTGCTTTATGTTCTATTCTTTTTATGTTTTTGGATGTTAGGTGAAACAAGCGAAAAGTATTTTGTTTAGGTTTTTTTCATGCTACTGGATGTTTGTTGAAGCAAGTGGAATGCTTTATGGATTAATTTTTATTTTGTTTCTGGACAAATGTAGAGAAGTAATGATTATAAATATATGTTATTAGAATAATCTCAAAGGAATAGACAAATAGAACATTTAGGATATTGTAAGAATTTCTACCAGGAGAAGATAAAGAAACATGATAATATACTATTTTTTATATTAATACAAAGAAGTAGAATTTTTTTCTATTGAAAAAAGGGTAATAATAACTCCTTTTTGGCTTTTAGATTGCCTGATATCAAACCCAAGGTCCCGGGGAGCTTAATGTTTCTGCCTTGGAGGGTTTTAACAATATATATTTGTGTTATAGGTGGGCACCTTAACACTGTAGTCACTTTTGGGGTGTTCTTGGCTTGGAAGGTATCGCTACCCCAGGCTGTGTGCTACATGACATGCCAGAGAAACCAGATAGAGAAAACAATGTAGACCAGCTAAGCCATCTCACTTGGTGTAGCCATGGGTCGCAGAGTTAGCACCTCCACCATCAATTTGGTACTCTCTTTCCATGAAACCCTTTACAACTCTAGCACTGCAGATGACTTCCAAGCGCGGGCATATGGTAACTAATATCTATTGTGCTATTGACCCATTAACTTTGGGGATGTATATAACCATTTTTGGATTTAAGAAAGTAGTGAGCATATACAACCCCATGCATTAATGAGTCAATAGCACTGTAAATATTGGTTGTCGTCACATAAATCCTTGCCTATGTAATCCTCCTGCCGTTTATGAAAAAGGGTGTTATACAACCATTAATCCATTAAACATTTCTATTGAAATCCCCAACGAATTGAGTTTGATAGCATACTGTTGAGTGGGTTATAAATATGTCATAATTATATCATAATTTGTGCCATAGGTGATGAGTTCTCTTTCATGGCTTCCACTATTGATAATTATAAAATTCTGGAAACTTTTTTTTTCTTCAGAGGAAAAAAGCACTACTTTGTATTAAATAAGAAAGTAGTACATATGTCCTGTTACATTTTTCTGCCCTTCCTTCAAAAAACCATACAAAATTCTCTCATGAGAATGTTCTAAATTTTCTTCAAGATTATATGCTCTAATAATATGCATACTTTTGATTACATAGAATAAAAAACAAAATTATGTAGTTGTCTATGTTATGAAACCAGCTCAAGAAAAGATAGAAAAGATAGATCAACGCCTTAGAATTCAGCCTCTTCGAGGGGGCAACCTCCTTTACATTACATAAATGAACAATTCTTCGATGATACAAATGAAAAGACCTCCTTTCTATATATAGGAGTCTAAGGGGTCATAACGTAATCAGAGCCGACATAACAATAATAATGTAAGGGCACAATAATAACAATAGTGGGCTTCTATGGGTCACAATAGTAACAATATGGGCACTACATGGGTACATAAATATAATAAGTGGGTTATACTAATAACAATAAGGGGTTACACTAATAGTATAGGGGCCTAACATGCCCCTCTCCTTCAAAAAGTGTTGTCCTCAACGCTTGAGTAGTTCTTGATGCTTCCATATAAAATTCTTGTCCTCCCATGTGGAATATTTAGCGGGTAAGTTCTTCCACTTGATGAGATACTCTGAAATTGATCGATTTCGTAGCTGTCGGGTTCTTGTTTCTGTGACTGCTCCAGGTTCCAATATGATTTTTCCTTCCTCTTCAATTTCTGGCAATATTTCTTGAATTGGGATCTTTTGCAACTTTTGAATAAGTGGCCATACTTCTTCGTCCTTCTTCCATCCATCCCTTGCTTCGTTTATCCAATCTGGTTGGATAATATAAATAGCACATAACAATGCTTCCACATCCTCATCCTTGAAGAGTCTTCCCATTCGGTAAGGTTGCCATTTTTTAAGTGCATGTAGTATTGCCAACATTTCCTTCTCATAAATAGCTTGCTTGAGATGTAGCGGTAAAAATAACCAATCACCTACATCAAAACATTTTTCACTACGATGTTGATCTACCTGTTGTTTCGTTTGATTTTGCACCGAAGTGGCGTTATCCTTTAAAAGTTGGAGAACTTGTTGTTGATGCTCGATGTGATCTTTCACTGCTTGAACCTTTTTCTTCTTGATATGTCCTTCTATCTCTAGAGGTTGAGGAGTGGTAATTTCTTCCAGTCCTTTACAAGATATGGTTGGATTCATTTCTTGATGCTCGATATGATCTTTCACTTCTTGAACATTTTTCTTCTTGATATGTCCTTCTATCTTGATAGTTTGAGGAGTGGTAATTTCGAACAATGAATTACAAGATATGGTTGGATTCATTTCTTCTTTCTCGATGTGATATTTCACTTCTTGCACCTTTTTCTTCTTGATATGTCCTTATATCTTGAGAGTTTGAGGAGTGGTAATTATTGCCAATGCTTTACAAGATATGGTTTGATTCGTTTCTTCTTTCTCTGGGGTGGGGTCCTGGCGTATATCTTCTTCTTTTGATGTTTCTTGATCCTTTTCTTCCTCCTCTTCATATTCTATGTAAAATAATTTCTTCTCAGCACACTTATGACCTTTAGTTCATTTGCTATCACAATTGTAACAAAGCCCTTTTTCTCTTTTTTCTTCTAATTGTTGTGGTGTAACCCTTGTAGGTTGTGGAAGGCTAGGAGAAACAACACTTCCATCTTTATAGTTGTGAGGGGTACGCTTCTTGGTTTCCATAATTTTGCTTTCCACTATGTCACAAAGCCCTTTTACTCTTTCCAATTTTTGTGGTGTTGCTCTAAAGAAGGTGTTGCTCTTTGTATCCTCATAATGTGCTATCATTTCCTCCATGAAAATTGACCACGTAACAAGTCGTTTACGAGAACAAAGCCCTTTGTACCATAAAAATTGATCTAGTTCTAAATATGAAGATGCAATACGTACATTTTGTAACAGTTGTACACCACATAGATCAAAATATTGCTCCATCTGAAGTATCCAATTTACTGGATCCTTGCCATCAAACTTCATCATCTTGCTTTTTATTGATCTTAGGAGCTCGACCTTGAAACAACTGTAACTCTGTACTTTTGGATCTTTAAGTTTTGAAATTTCAACCTATAGTAGCCTTCTGTGTCCTCTTTCCAATGCCACTATTATGATCCAAATTGGATTCTCCAAGAAAGAGTTATTCACAATCTCCCGCAGTGACCTGATTGTAGACTAGTTCAGTAGAGCGAAATTGTATGAAGTACCACATGTCACTGTTTCAATATTTGACTCTAAAAAATATATAAAAGAAAGCTGCAGTCCGTCCTCTTTCTGTACCTTCTTGTAAAATTTCAATCCGATGCTCAGAAAGAAAGTTATGACGATTTTCCCCAGGTCACCTGTTTGGAATGTAATTCAAGAGTCTGCAAAAAGACCAACTTACTCAGATCATATCTCCGCAAATATCGTGCCAAAAGATCTGAAATTTGGACCCAAGGTTCAGCGTGATTTCTTCTCAAATGGGTTTTTTTTGCGACTTCTGAAACGTCATAGAAAAAAAGTTATAGCGAAAATGCCATGATGACCTGTTTGGAGCAGCAAAACCCTAGAATCCAAAGCTCTGATACCAAATGTTATGAAACCAACTCAAGAAAAGATAGAAAAGATAGATCAACGCCTTAGAATTCAGCCTCTTTGAGGCGGAAACCTCCTTTACATTACATAAATGAACAATTCTTCGATGATACAAATGAAAAGACCTCCTTTCTATATATAGGAGTCTAAGGGGTCATAACATAATCAGAGCCGACATAACAATAATAATGTAAGGGCACAATAATAACAATAGTGGGCTTCTATGGGGTACAATAGTAACAATATGGGCACTACATGGGTACATAAATATAATAAGTGGGTTATACTAATAACAATAAGGGGTTACACTAGTAGTATAGGGGCCTAATAGTCTATCAGTTGGGAAAATTCAAATACATAAATTATCCTTCCTTCTTGAATTGAACATAAAAAGTGACCCTGCATTGTCTGTCCTTATAAGTAATTGATGTTGCATGTGTTGGTCATTCCACCATATTCAAAAACTTAAAAATATAACTTACCTGTTTCCCGATGAATGCCTCTTTTTTATAGTAAATATGTAGTCCATTTATTCTCTCTATATATATGATAAAAAAAACCTTATGAAAGGTTCTTATCACAAATTTGATGTGTTTCATCCAATTGGTGAGGATGGGTGGTCTGAACTCGTTGCACCCCTTGACCCACTCGATAATACCTTTGGCATCCCCAAAAATTTGGATCTCCTCAATTCCCAGCCATTTAGTGGAAATCAACACCCCCCACAAAGCAATTAATTATGCTCTACTATTCGTACCTTCCCCTCCCTCCAACCAAAAGTGGTAGTACTTATCCTTTGCTATGTATATAACTGCTTCACATCTGCATTTTCTCCCAACAATTGCTCCATCAAATAATCCTACAAGATATGATTTCCAAAGGTCCTTTTCTTTTGGTGTCTTGTACATTTTATTTCTCTTCGACGACCCAACCTCATTGAAGTAAGCCACAGTCTTGTTGATGTCATCATGCAACCCTAAAATTTTCTGCTCAAATATGATTGCATTCCTTCTCCTCCAGATAGACCAAAATATGTATAGAGGAAGTGCGTGATATTCTTGCACGTTTCTCCAGGCTTTGAAACATATGTGCATTGTCTGGAAATGGACCCTTTAATTTTTTTTTTATAGTGTTCCAGTACCCCTTCCCACAGAGCAAGACTATATCGGAACTGTAAGAAAAGATGTATATTGTCCTCAACCTCCTTCCTACACAAAACACATACAATTGCATCGTGAAGTCCATGATTCTGGAGGTTTCTCCAAGTTAGGATTCAATTATGAATACCCAACTAACTAGACACTTTGATTTTATTTGGGAGGGTCCATTTCAAAATGACTTGTGGGTGAATTGGAAATATGTTAGTTCCTTCCAGCATCGACAAACTCTTGTATATCTCTTGTGCCAACGGATTTCCATTTTTGAGAGAACCTTCCCAAGTCATATGATCCACTCCAGCATTAATAAATATCCCAACATTCCAGAGGACTGTTATGTAGGCATCCCATTCCACAGAAAGATCCACAGTAAGTTCCAACTCCTCAAACCTAAACCAAGCGTAAAGATCGAAATGTTATGGAATGTGAACAATGATTTGTTTAAGAAAAATGACCCCCTTAAGATTAATATGGTTAGCGTGTAGACAGATAAGGTATTATTTCCATTTATGCCACTGATTGCATCGAGACCTATTTTGATTCTGCTACCATCACCCATAGACCATTGAACATGTCTCATAAGGAAATCTAATACCTTATATATACTTTTCCAAATAAATGAGCTCTGAAATTTTTTCTTAGTCCCAATAGCAATCCAAGTCAAAAAAATATTTCCACTCAAGTATTTATTTGATCCACCTGGATCATACCTGGATCATTATCCTTAATAATTCTTGACCATAAACCTGTGTTGTCCACAACTCTCCATAAGTTTTTGATGATGAGTGCCTTATTAAAAAGGCCTAGATCCAAGGTCCACCAACCACCCTCTTCAACCAACCTGGCGATATGTGAGCATCATGCCAAATGTAATTTGTCTTTTGACTCCCCATTATGTGCCCCTGTCCAAATGAAACATCCCATAATAGATTGAATTATTTTGATGGTTAACATAAATAGATGCATCTAGTAAATGGATAGGTTTTGTATAACTGATTTAAGCATAACCAACTTGTCACCCATAGACATGTATTTATGTTTCCACCCATCCAATTTGTGCTTGATTTTATCAACCAGCCACTCCCAATCATTGTTTTTATATCCCTTGCGTTTAAGTCTGAAACCTAGGTAGGTAATACCCTTACCAACATGGTAAGATGTCACCCTGAGTACACCATATATATCCTTCACCAATACGTCCTCACATCTATTGTGAATGAGAATTGATTTGGCCTCATTCATATAAAGGACTGAAGCATCTCCAATTTTTCTGATAATTTTTGGTATTTCGCCCAAACGCTGATACTTTTCTGCCCTCTTAGCAATACATCATCAATAAAAATAAAATGTGTTACCTATAGATGTTTGACAAATTTCACCCTTCTAATAATACCTTTATTCGAAGATTCTTTAAATTTCATGCTCATAGTATCCACCGCTAATAGAAATCGTAAAGGGGACATGGCACATCCCTACATCAAACCCTTGTGTACTGCAAAAATGGGGAGGAAAATCAGTTAATAATCACGGAAAAATTGGTGGACTTGATGCAACCCATAATCCAACGAACATTCCTCAAATTTATCCCCATTTTTTACAGAATTAGAGTAAAAAATTCCCAATCAATGTAGTCATAGGCCTTTATTAGGTCAACCTGAAGAAGACAACATTTTTGAGCAGTAGAATTGATTGAATGCAACATTTCTTGTGCAATCACTACAAGAAAAAAGGACATTGGTGAGGGGTGAAAAATGCCACCGTAAGCTCATTAGTGACTGTCAAAAGAGCCTTCGTCACCAAAAACTGAACGTCACCAAAAGTGGTATTGCCAAAATTATAGGTGTTGTAGTGATATCAAAGTTTGTCACCAATAATTATTTATAAAGATGGATAGTGACCGTCACCATTTCATATGAGAAATGGTGATGGCCCATAGACTCCGTCACCAAAAACTGAACATCACCAAAGGTGGTGTCGCTAAAAGTATAGGTGTTGTAGTGACATTCAAAGTCCGTCACCAATAATGATTTATAATGATAGATTGCAACTGTCACCATTTCATATGAGCAATGGTGACGGACCATAGCCTCCATCACAAAAAACTGAACGTCACCAAAGGTGGCATCACCAAAAGTATAGGTGTTATGGTGACATTAAAGGTCCATCATGAATATTGATTATAATGACAGATAGTGATCATCACCATTTCATATGAACGACAACGAATTATTGTGATGGATCTTTCATGGCCGTCACTATTGGTGCATATATATGGTGATGTTTGTTGACCCTCACCAAAAGCCGCATTGCCATAAGTATAGGTTTTGTGGTGACATTCAAGGTTTGTCACGAATAATGACTATAATGATGGACATCAACCATCACCATTTCGTATCAACAACAACGATTTATGGTTACAAACCTTTGAGGTTTGTCAGTATTGATGCATATATATGGTGGCGTTCGTTGACTGTCACCATTTCATATTTTGGTGATAGTTGAAAAATGTCACCAAAGCTCATTGGTGATGGTCAAAAGCTCATTCCATATGGATCATGTCAAGGCATGATGGAATCAAACCACCAACCTCCTGCTTGTAATGTAGGTGTTCTTCCATTGAGCTAGCACCCTTTAAAGAATTAGACTTTTAAAATTAGACCTTGAAACTTCATAAATTGTAAATTCTACAACTTTCAATAAATTAAAGTCTCGACAATATTTTATTAAACAAGCAAAGCAACATCGAAGATGCAGGTCCCTACCTAATGGCTATGGAAGTTATGAAAAGTGGGTGGAGGGAAAAATAATTATGTATACGAGAATCAATATGTTCAGTTGAATACTCAATTAGAAGTGAAAGTTTGAAGACATTTATAATCTATAAATGACCTATAACTAGAAAATGCACCAAATATTATGAAGGAAATGTCATAAGTGGATAACATGTGGAAGAAGAACATTGATGAAGACAGATGCAATATGTTATAGGTTGAGTGAAAAAAAAATCTCAATGTTGTTGTTTTTTTGGTGTTTAGATATCTAAATGATATCTAAACTTTTGTTCAAATGTAACACAGATCTCCGGAAACCATGAACGACATATGATAAAAAAAAATTATACATACATACATACATATACATATACATATACATATACATATACATATACATATACATATACATATACATATATATCCCCTTTACATCAACCAATATGCAATTTGGAATTTCACAAGGCCACACTCAAAACCTGACATCAACCAACAAATAAAAGAAATTGACTTGGACAGAAAGCAATAGCTTCACCTTCATTCTTGAGTTGCTTTTGTTTATTTGAATTTGACTCATGACATTCTTTATCTGACAAGGAATCAAAATCATCACTAGTATTAAATTCATCCAACACGGACTTTGGATATCCCACTAACATCTGCGTTTTCGTTGCCACGCCTAAAAACCATGGAGTTTCCTATTGATAGTAGAATAAGATATGTCCCCGCTGCTCAAGATTCCTTATTAACCATTTTTACCTAACAAAAACCAAAGAGACAACACAATATCAACGTACAAAAAATCCCCTATCGAAATATAATCATAACTTAGCAAAGAAGTCTAAAAGATGTTCTTAATTAATAAACTTTGTATTTGGAAATACTGTTTCTTTAGATTTAAAAAGACTATGTTGTACAATGCTTCTGTCTATTTATCCATGCAATTATATCATAGCATATGTCACATAGCAGCAATCTACAGTACCAAAAGTAAAAAGACAAATTTTCTCAAGAAAATAGATTTGAAAACTATAAGTTTGTCATGAAACCTTTACTTAATTTAACAACAAACTAATTGGAGTTTGAAAATTAAAATCATTCATAGGAAATGAATAGGACAATGGCCAAGGTCATTATTCATACAAATAAAGATAGAGTCACTATTTCCATTGCAGATAACTAAAATTTGGGTAGTGGTCTAACAATCAGAGCTTATTTTCTAGGAAGACTCGTCAATACAATCATTTTTTTTCCATGGTCTGTTGTGTCTCTAGCTCCAGATCGGATAGCTTGCCATTCTCAAGTTATACCTTTCAAGTACTGATTTCTGGCTCACCCTTTATTTTGTTTTGTTAAGAGAATTGACAGGACCTTCCCATCCTCTGTTTTACATAATAAATAACCATCCATCAATGATATAAAGAATAATAGATACATAACAAAGGCCAAATATGTTCTTGTTGTATACCTATGTTCTAGGACTCATCTAACCTTACTGGTGCAAAGAGCTCACCCTATAAAAATAACATCCACATGGAATTTAGAAAAAATAAATAAATCAATCTCCAAGTAAACCAATCAAAATATGAACGTCCTTTTAATCAATAAAATCTTTGACTTAAAATAAAAGTGGCCTAGAATTGAATGTTATATGAACCATGTCAATTAACTAACATTGGGTGAGAAATACAATCCATGCATATTGGATTAGTGAAATAATTGATCTGGTAAAGCTCAAAAACAGATGAATTAGAGCTAAGAAACACAAATAAATGACTTAGAACTAAGACATGAGGTTGCCCTTTCAACATTGTCGTTAAATAACTCTACTTTATGTCACTTACCATTAAACTTTTTTTGATACCAGGTGTAAGTGGTATTGTAACATTAACCTCTGATAGTCTATTTCCATGACTACTTCTCAATATCCGCTCCATTACCAACATTTGGGGCTAGATAAGATACATGCAAAAACCATCAACATGAAAATCAAATCTACATCCTTGTAAAAAAATGGGAGGAAAAAAAATATCCACAAATTGAAACACATTGTAGGATACCTCATTCCTGCAACATGATTATCTTGTCATGAACAATAAAAAAACAAATCAGGAGAAATGTAATTTTTTCCACATTTTGACAATGAAATCTCTTGCATATTCTATGAATAATTGATGAAAAAAGTCAACTAAAGCTTGTCAGCATCAAGATTGTAGTAAAACATAAAGGAACTGCTCCAACACATATATAATCTTAAACATAAGTATCTATACATATAAGTATTTATTAAGGACATTGTATTTTGTGAAAATATGGAAGTAAAATCTTTGAAATAACACAATTTATGGTACCCTTATGAAGTCCATTCATTCGAGTATTTATGAAGTCCATTTAGGAATTTATTCAATGTTCAAACTCAAAAAATTAACATGTAGCCTAAAAAACACTCAAATTTGAAAAGGAGATAAGCCAAAGATGTAGAGTATATATCGCACATTTATATATCCTAATTTCCAGACATTGAAATGGCACTTTTTAGCATATTATTGTGAATTCAGCCCAAAATGCTAGAACAAAATATTGATGGTTATTTTGCTAATATAGAAGTTTTATACATGGGTTTATTTAAACAATTAGCTTGCAATGTCAAACATATCTAAGGATGCACACAATATGTTGCATCTTTAGTGCTGGTGTGTGAACTTGAGACAACGAAGTCCAACATTAACAGTTTGCATACTATATGCACTAGCAGAATAGGTGAACAATAGTATTGTAGGTATGTGTTATGAATATATGTATTGCAGGCCAATAAGAGTATGGTTGGAACATTCATGTCCAACCCTTCCAATTTTGCTTATAATTTTCACTGGTCTAATAGGTGAACAATAGAACTGTAGGTGTGCGTTCTGTATCACTTACCTAAATCCAACACCTTCAGCATAGAAATTTCAAAGAATATGTCTAGAACTGGTAGGTAATTTGAAAAATGAAAGAGTTGGCTTGATTGTTTTTGGAGAAGACTAGATTCTTACATTGTTCAATGTAAATTCATGACACTTTTCCGAGCTTAGATGGAACAAAAAGGAACCAAGCTAGAAGGTTATTTAAAGAATCCTTACTTGGCTAGGGTAAAATGTTAGCCCTTTTTTGTCAAAAAGCATAAATGTAAAAAATTTAAGAAATTCAGTGAAGAGAATGTAGAAATGTTCTTATCAAACAACTAATGTAAACAAAACAAAGAAATATTGCTTTGTAGAGGAAATATTCTTGGTCAAATTAACAAGAAAGTGACCTTTTAGCATAGTTGATGCACTAGTGCTCATGTCATAGTGTCCCAGGGCATACTAGGGACTACAGGGAGTGCTCATGTACATCTAGAGGAGAGGTGGGTAGACATCGAGATGTAGTTAGGAGGACTACAAGCGATGAGGGGAAAATACTTGAGGTACCCAACCTCTTGGATTATACCTTGCTACGGGAGCCCCAAAGAGAGAGTAGCAGGACTAGTGGATGTGGGTAGAGACGGATGTGGATGAAGAGCAGATAGTGCTATAGTGTAGGAGTCCCCAGGTAGTGTGAGGCTAGCAGGATACAATAGTGCGAGCCCTAGTTGCGGTCACAAAGAAGCCCTAGCTATAGTCATGAAGGGAGACCTAGATGCAGCCTTGAAGGAGCTCTAGCCACAGTCGAAAAGGAAGCCCTAGCTACAATGAAAGGCATACTTAATCGCAGTCAAAAGGAGGCTTAGCCACAATAAGAGAGAAGCCTAAGATGTAGTCTAGAGAGAGGCCTAAGGTGTAGTCATGAGAGGCATAAAGACACAGTCAAGAGAGGCTAGATATGCAGCAAAAGGAAGGCTCTTATCCACTGTAAAGGAGTCCTTAATCCATAGAAAGAGGGAGGCCCTTATCAGCCATCAAGAAGAAGCATATAGCCGCATTCAAGGAAGGTCTAAGCAACACTTAGACAGCAAAAGGAAGGCACTTATCCATAGCAAAGGAGGCCTTAATCCGTAGCAAGAGGGAGGCCCTTATCAGCCATCAAGAAGAAGCATATAGCCAGAATCAAGGAAGGTATAAAGCAACACTCAGAGAGGCCCTAGACATAGTCAAAGGGAGGCCCTAGCCATTGAAAGAAGGATCCATAATACAACAAGAAAGAAGCCCTAGAAGCAATGTGGAAGTCTTATCTTTTGTTGTAGGTATAACTAGTGAAAGAGAGGTTGTTTTGAGTGTTGTTCTTGGGTGCTCTTGTAGGGAGAAGGGCTGAAGTTTGAAGTTTAAGATCACAACAAGAAGAGGCATTCAACATGGGTCAAATAGGATTGTTCTATAGCTATTCCAAGAAGACTAAAGGGTTGAAAAGAGGCCGAGTATCTTTCTTGAAGCTTCAACTAAAGTATGAAACTCAACTAAAGGATGACTTAGCTTAATAAAGTTCATGATGGCCTTTTACAATCATATACTTATGAGTGAATCCAACTCTTATTATTGGGACTTATCCTAGTGTCCTGATAGGTGGGATATAGAGGAAAAATATGATCTCCCTTTCTCCATTGCATTCCTCCCACCTTGAAAATCAAAAGGGGACATAATGAATTTCATATACACATACTTAATAGATATATATTCCCAATCTCTTTCCATCTACTAGTTGTGCCTGCTTGAGCCTCTGGGTGGATCTCTCTATCCATGTAGTGCTAGTAAAAGGGTTTGGGTATGGTAAGGGCTGCTAGTTAGTTTCTTTAACCTTTGTATTTACATCTATTTTCGCCTGACCTTACCCTACTCTCATCTCTATGTATTCTAAAATTAAAACAACTACACAATCGGAAACTTTGTTCTTGTGTGGTATATCAAAATACTTTTCAAACATAAAATTAAAACATACTATCATAAGGAGACTAATCATGGTTTATTAGATCAAACTTGACATCTTACATTAGCAATTTCCTTTTACGTGATGCCAGTCTTCTGCCCAGGCCTTGGAATCGTGCCTAAAGGGGTGTACTACATGACCAGGAGTTTGCACTTCCAGTAAACTTAATTATAACTAATTATGAGAACAAGGTAGCATTGTTTATATACCTAATTGCTTAAATTAAATATTAGCTTCTTGTATGAATTACAATGCACTGATAGAAACAGAGATAGTTTCCCACAAAAAGCACCCAAAAAAGCAGACAAAATCATAGCAGACATTTATCTCGCTTCTTCGGTGCTGGTATTTGAAGACCTCCACCACCATCATCACTTCCACATTCATCCTCCTGCACCTCAAGAGTTGCAGGTACCACTCTACCCCTATTTCTTGAAATCTCTCTACTAGGAGTCTCTACAGCCTTCTCAAAACAAGGAATCATAAGTGGATTGGTTCTATGAGGCATCGATTCCTCACCACTTTCAACAGCTTCCATCATCAACTTCCAGTCTTTAAAATCAAACTGAAAAACAAATTGGTTGTAAGAAGATTCTCCAGATGCCATTTCTGTAGCGCTGGGAGAATTTTTGGGGACAAAAAAACTTTTTCCATTTTCATCAACATTTATTTCAACTCTACCATCCTTTACTAGAAATGATAAAGCAAAGATATTTTCTACTGTATGGGAAAATGATATTCTATTTAGAACCAAATTATCTAGTCTGGCTTGCTTCTGTTTTCGCAAAATGTTAAATATGCTTGCCATATTCTTGTCTGTTTCTGATTTTTCATCTTCTGGGGACTCTTTCACTGCTTCAGGTCGAGTGCTTTCTGTTAGCTTAATCTGTTTTCTCTGTACTATAGCTTTCCTTTGCTTGGGTTCATTATCCATTGGTCCAAGCATTGTGTAAATTCTTGCCACATGCTAGAAAAAAAAAGCAGTTCAAAGCCCAATATTTCTCCATGATATTTGGGTTTGATCATCATTTCCCTCCAAAGACCTGCTTCCATATGCCTGGTCACTATTTTATAGTTTCTTGGAATATCTAATAAAATCAACTGGAGTATCACCATCATTGTTTTGTGATCTGTTAACAGTAGCAAGGAGTGTGGATGTGAGATCAAAGAGTGTATCAGCATCTGTAACTTGCTCATGAGGTCTCTAAACAAAATTGTGCAAGCTTTCCACTTTGCTAATTATAGCCTCAAATTTGCCACATTCTTCTTTTAAAATATTTTCTCTCTCCTCAGCAATCGAAGTCTTAATGGGATGATAATGATACCTTAATATACAATGTTTCACCATACTCTAATTGTTACCACTGCATGTAGTAGCATATTCTTTCTCTCTCAGGGGCTTAGTGTGGCCTTGTTGTGATCGTTTTACCCCACGAGAGGAATCTTCCAGTGTCTAACTCAATGCTTCTTCCTCTTTAACTCTAGCTTGGGTACTAAGGCTTCTACCCATCCTTTCTATCACCTACTTTTGTAGTTGATAGAAATGAAAATATTCAACCAAAGTTGGAAGGAAGGGCTTGAAATTGAGATTTCTTATTGAAGAATTGCCTTGAAATGGAAAGAGAGAAAGAAAAGATTTTCGTGTTGCATTGAAATGAGGGAGGGTAGGGAGTTGTGATTTCCCTACCCTGAGAAGTCTACTTTGTAATAGAAGAGGGATGAAGGCCCACTACAGTGGATATAAAGTCCCAAGACATATGCATTGTCGAATGAAATGCGTAGGTGCAATGTGCCAATTAAGCGTGAGGATTGGGAGAAGTGACACATGTGGGAGAGTGGCTATGTTATTGAAGAATTGTTTACATTGAGGAAGGAAACCATTTGAATATGGTAAGAATGTCAATTCTAACGTGGAGAGTTTCCAACACCACTTTCTCATCTACATAGGGAGTTTACAATTTGAATATCTTTGTCCCAGTCCCATGGTGAATATATTAGTGTTAGGATCCACTGTTTCATGATCCATATGTTGGATGCTTTGTTGAACTTGTGCTTTATAAGGAAAACTCTTTAGATATCCAAAACGTCTCAGAAATTTATTTGAACAATTATTAAAGAGTTCAAGCTTCTGTGATCCATATCAAGATTATTTAGCATGCTACGCTGGATCTGTTTCTTCAACTTGTCCTGACGATGAACCACACTAGTTGGTTCGAAACGCGTCGACAAATTGAACAATTATTGTCTTGAAACAATGTTTATAGAAGATAAATTTCTTGGTAATGTACACATGCATAGAAGAGTTTGACTGATGGCATGGATACTCGACCTTTCAGGTCGAAATGACCACCTCTAAAGATAATATTTGGAATATCCTTTGAGCCTTTCTTTGAGATGGCATCCAAGAAGTTGGAGTGAAGACATCAAGGAACTCTATATTTTGACATATTCCAGCTGAATCGCCAAACATGCAAGAGAAACTAAAACTAGGGGTTATATAAGTAATAACCCCAGTGTATGGGAAATCCAAGATTTTAGAGGAATATTTCCACATTTAATAATTGGATGAGGATGAATATTTCTGTTACACTATGCGTTGTTATTGATATGTTTGGACGTTTTGGGTGAACACTTGACCCATCTTCAAGAACATCCAATAAGGTTCGATTCCAAGACAGATTTAAAGAGATCATTTACCAAATTAGTTGTCCAGCTATGAAAGACAATCAAGTTTTGGAAGAGATACATCGTAGTACTATCAAAGAAAATTGTGGACCATGTTAGAAAATGGATCAAAAGTTTTTTCAGAATGTCTGCTAAAATTTGACGTTTAGCAATGTCTTAGCATTTTCTTATCAACTTTCATGGAGGCAAAAAGTGACAGTAGAAACTTGCACAATAATGGCGGCCACTAGAATGAGAAACACAATGAATTAGCAAAATGGAATCTATTGCTATGATGACACATGGGAAGATACTTATTACTCTCAACGTGGTTGTACAGGAAAAATAGTTTTTTCCTTTGAGTATAGTTGATGTATCGTAATGTAGCGGTTGTTTCCCTGCTGCAATAAAAAAAATATATATCCATCTCAAGGTGAAAGAATAACACTAGTATATCTTCGAATGATATGGGCTATGTGTTGTGCTCAACATCTAGTAAATTCTTTATCGGTCATAGTGTGATGAAGCAATGGGTTTGGGTTTCCATGCCCGTGTTGTCAAAGTATATCGATACAAGTGATGGAAAAACATATGTTCAATTCCCTAGAGCATATCTTATTTTCATTACTTGTCTAGGATAAATCCATGGCCATAGTTGAGAAACGTAATCAAAAGAAAATAAATATGTAGTTTATTTAAACAAATGTGGCATGAGCAGAAAACGTATGCACCAAATTACAAAATGTGAAAGTCAAAGTTCTGTATAAAATTTTTAAATTAAAAAAATTTCAAATAGTTGCCAGGAAGTTTAACGAATGCAACTGCCCAGCACTCATCCAATGACCATTCGAGGAGGGTCAAAGCCATCCATCAATATGAAGAGATCTATAAAAGCAAATAGGGACTTTGAAGAAGGGATCCCTAATTTTTCATACCCAAATGTTGCCTGATTATTGAGCAAAGGCCTGACGAGTTAGTGAGGGTTTTCATTTTTTTTTTTTGTTTCAATCTTTTTTCATGCTTATATTTTTGCTAATATGATGTCATTGTTGGACCTTAATATACGGAATTGCACCATACTCTGATGGTTACCACTGCATGCGGTAGCATCTTCGTTCTCTCTCAGGGGCTTACTGTGGCCTTGTTGTGATCCTTTTACCCCATGAGAGGAATCTTATGGTGTCTGACTCAATGTTTCTTCCTCTTTAACTCTATCTCAGGATTTCTACCCATTCATTCTATCACCTGCTTTTGGAGTTGAGAGCAATGCAAAAATTCAACCAAAGCTAGAAGGAAGGGCTTGAAATATATGTTACTAGAAACCAGAATGGGGAAATGAAACGAGAAATGACAACAAGACGAGAAACGGAGTTTGGAGATTTCACATTCAAGAAACGAGGAGAGAGAAAAACAAGACAAATATGAAACATACAACCAAGCATTTGTTTCACATTCAAGAAATGAGGAGAGAGAAAAAACAAGAAAAATATGAAACATAATAAGGGGTAGAGAATTCTCCCCTTCCTTGAGCCACTGAAATCTAGATTTTTGTCTCCAAAAAATTTCCTCTTGTTTACATAGATTCTCCCAGTCTATTTGATGTTTGGTGACTTGATCATTTTTGACCTTATCAAAACCATCCATGATAAGGTCTTGATTTAGTTCCTGCATTTTGTCTTCAACAGCTTTTTTCGCTTCAAAAATGTTGCCAAATTCATTTTTGTTCCAATCTTTAAGCCTGAACTTGATGTGCTTGAGTCTTTTGTGTAGTAGAAAGATACTTGTACCCTGCAGCTGCAGATCCTCTATCCACCATTTTTCAATATTACTGTTGAAATCTGGGTGTGAGAGCTAGATATTCTCAAATCTGAAAGGTCTGTTATTGGGGGTGCCGATGCCCTACATCTCTAGTTGTACCAGCCAATGGTATGAGCCTCCAAAGGGGAGAATTCTCGCTACTATGTCCTTGTCATTGAGCATAAGGTCCGTTGAGATTATGAATCTATCTAACTTGGAGGCGACTTGAGACTCTCCTCCTCTTTTATTGTTCCAAGTAAATAGGCCATTACTCATGTCAGTGTCAACTAGATTCATATTATCTATAAAATTTTGAAATGCTGTGGAGTCTTTGCTTAAGGTTCTGGTTCCCCCTTTTTTCTCCGAAAGTGATTTGATCATGTTGAAGTCTCTTCCCATGATCCATGGTACTCCTGCATATCTATCTCTCAAATCCTCAAGAGAATCTGGAAACCTGAGTTTATCATCTATTCTTTGAGGGCCATAAACATTTGTGACCAGATAAGTATCCTTATCTCCCACGGGTTGGATAACCATTGACAAATAATTCTTAGATGGCTCAGCATATATTATTCCAATCTTTTGGGGGTTCCAAAGAGTGAGTATACCCCCTGTTGTATTGTCTTCTTTAACTTCTAAAAATTCATACCTGATGATCCAGCTGCTATGAACTTCTTTGATACTTTGAATGGAACATTTAGTTTCCTAGATAAAGATCATATCTGGTGCTTCTTGTTTCATTTTGTGACTAAGTAAATTCTTTGTTTTCTCTTACTCCCTAGACCTCTTATATTCCAAGATGTAAAATTCATTATTACAGATTTTTAAAGGAGTAGCTGGTTAGGTCTTTCATCTTACCTGAATCTATCATTAGCTTTCCACATTCCATCAATAACTCATTCTGCTTTTTTCTGCCTCTTTTCTTCCGTGGGTTTTTTGGAGCTAATCCCGGTGAGGTTTTCATAGTTTTCACACCTTCGTTTCCCTACCTTTCTTTGTTTTTATTACTCTCTGGCCCCTTTGCCTGATTTTTCCATAGGAACAGTTGCTGTACTTTGTTGAACTCTTCTTGTGCTAATGAGTCTACCCCTCCCATGGTACCCTGTTTCAAGAACCCTTCCAGATCTAGCATTCTCTATCCAGAATCTCCTGTAGTTCATGATCCTCTGTTTCCATCTCACTCCGGATCATTTCTTTGTCCATCTCCAGTTCTCCATCACTCAGCATGGTTTCTTTCTGTTTGGTAATATCCTGTATTTTTTCACTATTTACCTCTTTCTCTTTCTCCCCTGGGCTTCCTTCCATGACCTGATCTTCTTTCGTTATCTCCTTCTCTTCTTCAATTACATGGAACTTATTTTGGCTGACCTGTTGCCCTTCTGTTTGATGTTGTTTTTTTACCCTTTTGCCCCCTTTTCCTCCATATCCCACTTTGTGGAAGTCTTCATTATCTTTCATTGTAGTAGCTTTATTCTTATTCTCGATTTTACTGAGAGGACAGTCTCTAAAAAGATGTCCATGTTCATGGCACTTCCGGCATCTGAAAGGTATATGCTCATAATCTACTGTTTGAACCCATTCTTCATCAAAGACTTCCAAGATGACCTCATCCGGTAGAGCTCTAGAGAGATCCATCTCCACACATATTCTTGCAAAGGAAGTGTATTTGCCCCTTCTAGTGGCCTCAAAAGCTTTGACAAAATGCCCTAGTTTATTTCCTATGGCAGATAACGATTTTGTTTGCTAGTAATCAAGAGGTAGGGAATAAAGTCTTACCTAGACTGGGACCGAGGTGAAAGTCTCCCGCTCCGGTACAAATTCATCATCCACGACTGCATGTAGAGTCTTGCTGCAGCATAGAAGTAGGGCCCTCCTTCAAACACTCTGTCTTTGTCCTCAATATTTGTAAATACCATAGTAAAGAAACCCTTTGACCCCAGATGTAGGTTTATGCTTCCTTTTGGTTTCCAATGGTATTTGATCCATGTTTGCAGAGCCTTTTCAGTGGGTCATAAACCGATGAATTTGCAAATGATAGCATAGGTCCGCATGTGATCCCTGTGCACCTGGAAAAGAGGATCATTTAAAACTACTCTAGGAGTGATGTCAGCCTTAGGTTTACATGGCCCCTTATGTGCCTTGTTTTTTGCTCCTTGTTTTTTGTTTTCTTCCTCATTCTCTTTGGTGCTGTTGTCCTTCCTTGATTTGGTAAAAGCATGTTCCTCTTCCATGCTTCTTTTTGCTTCCTCTGAAGGACCTCTGACAGATTCCAATGGTTTCTTGCCCCGGCTGGTAATGACCTACCTGTAGGAGGGAGAAGAGCTCCCCCCTTTGCGCCCCTCCATGGGGAACCGCCCCTACAGCAATGTGAAACCCTAGCTCTGCCGCTTGTTCTCTAGGTCCAGTTTCCTCCTCACCGTCAAATTGTAAATTTAAATGTATAAGGTTTTTTTATATATATTTTTATAAATTACTAATAGAAATAGAAAAACGAAAGAACAATTTGAACCGGGATGACCGATTAAAACTGAGCAACACCTGGAAACCTTTATTTGAAATATTAAAGAATCAATGATTAACGCATATCCCTTATAATAATTTATTCCCTCCTCTCTCATTCATTATAAAAATTATCTAACATCCTCTTGGTAAATAAAACATAATAAAAATATATAAGCAAATAAACAAATGATCATCCTATTCAACATAAAAATTTTCTCATAATAAAATATTTCTCAATTTTAATTTTATTTCATTACTAATCATTTATTAAAAATAAAAATTATGATCATAATTTATAAATTATAATATTATAAGTAACATATGGATGTAAATTAAACAAAGGGTGGTAAAAACTCAATTAAAATAATTTAGAACACACTAGAATTTAGATATTCTAATAAAATTTTAGTGATTTAACTAAATTAAATCCTTTATGATTTAAAATTCAACATATGACAGCTCATTTATTAATCTAAAATCAAGAATCCTTAATAATAATTAATTACTTGTTAAATAAAAATAATAAAAATAAATAAATGAACATCCTATTAAACATAAAATTTCTCATAATAAAATAGTTCTCAATTCTCATTTTATTTCATTACTAATCATTTATTAAAAATAAAAAATAAAAAAAATCATAATTGATGAATTATAATATTATAAGTAACATATAGATTTAAATTAAACAAAGGGTGATAAAAACTCAAATTAAAATAATTTAGAACACTCTAGAATATATATATATATATATATATATATATAAAATTAGTGATTTAACTAACTAAATCCTTAATGGTTTAATATTCAATAAAAGACGTTCAATTATTAATCCAGAATCCTTAATAATAATTAAATAAATAAATAAATAAATAAATATATATATATATATATATATATATATATAATAATTCTCATATGAAAATAATTCTTATATTAATCAAATTTCACCACTATTTATTTATTAAAAAATAAAATCAAAATTCTCATAATTTATAATATAGAAATTCACATTATAAAAAAAACGGAGGTTCTAATAATAGAAATTAAAAATAAGTCAATGAGTTAAGTAAATCTTTAATCAAATTAAAATTATTCAAAAACAAAAAATAAATAAAAAATAAAAAATAAATAAAATAAAATATATATTAACAAACTAATCAGAGATATAATATAAATAATTATACAGCTTTTTCTTCTGAAAAACTAATTAGAGATAGGTCGACTAAATTTCTTATAATATTCCTTTCATAACCCATATATATACTCTGAAATATAGATCCTGCATACATCACTAATATCTTAAAATCTATTGACGCATCCCCTGATGATGGACTCACTTAGTAGTCTGAAACGTTGGATTCACAAAACTCTATAATAGGTCATTCCTCCTATATCAAAAAATTTTCCTCACCTGTATGGCTTCATTATTTAATAATGTATATAGATATTTTATATATATTTTTATAAATTAGTAGTTAAATAATTTAGTTAATTTTTCTAGTTAATTAATTATTTTATATAAACATTGGGACATAATATATTTTTTTCCCATCGGTTTGGTTTATAACCTATCAAATGATTGGAAAACGATCTTGATAAAACAATCCTATAGAAACTTTTATCAACTATTAGACTATCTATAATATTAAATATCATCAACCAAAGACATTAACTTAATATATAAAAAATAATAATTATTTATTATCCATCCCATTAATAGTTTTATCCCATAAATACTTTTTTCATCGGTGATAAGTGAGATCATGTTAGGTAATTTGCAATAATAAAGCTTAAGAGCAACAAGCTATTGATTAATATGTCTATAATACAAACATAATTTCAACTATGATAAATATGGAAAGTTTCATAATTACATAAAAATAGTGATAGAAATAATTGTAAATTTATAGAAATAAGCAAGTCTCAAAAATCAAAATACAAAATAGAAATTCATCATTTAATAAATTTTAAATACAAAACAAATATGAGTACTACTACAAGAAAATACTCCTCTTCATTTATAAATAACCAGTGTAGATCTATCTCTCTCGAGCATAAGGGAGATCAAATCTCTCTCTCTCTCTCCCACTCTCTTGAGCTATAAACCTATTTAAGTGAAGAGATTTGATCCTCTCAACGCTTGATCCACAATTAAAATGGATCTAGGTTGCTTTAGTTATTAGCCTTTGAATAGGCTACATTGCACAAAAATACCATGGACAAAAACCATGGATTAGGAGTACCATGGGAAAAAACGATGGGCAAGAAAAAACTATGCACACGAGAATTTTATGTTTTTTAATTTTTTTTATTTGATTTGATTTTGTTTTATTTTGACTTAGTTAAAATGTCAAATATAATAACATAATCCCTACGTGCAAAGGGTTTCTTGGCACAAAAATCTAACAACCAAAAATATATTAAGAGGGGCCTAGAATAAAATACCTAGATTATGACATTTCTTTTCAAGACTTCAAGATCTCTCTATCTTGTTTTAATTTATGAAAGAAAACTGGTGAGAAAAAAACTAATAAATTAGATAAATATTAAATACAAAACCATGGAATCTAACAAAACCATGTGCAAGAACTAGCAAATTAAATGAATGTAAAGTATAAAACCATGGAATATAACAAAACTATTGGCCATAACATTTTTTCAAAAGTTATTTTAACATAAACAAATGACTAAAAAAGAATGGTTTGGTAAGTTAATTTATGAAAGAAAATTGGTGAGAAAAAAACTAATAAATTAAATAAATATTAAATACAAAACCATGGAATCTAACAAAACCATGTGCAAGAACTAGCAAATTAAATGAATGTAAAGTATAAAACCATGGACTATAACAAAACTATTGGCCATAACATTTTTTCATGTAAAGTATAAAACCATGGACTATAAAAACTATTGGCCATAACATTTTTTCAAAAGTTATTTTAACATAAACAAATGACTAAAAAAGAATGGTTTGGTAAGTTCTAACCATGGGTTATAAATTTTTTTTTATAGTTATTTTAACGTAATCATATTTAACAACTAAAAATGAATGGGTTGGTATGTTATAACCACAAGTGATATTTATATATAATATTTAACTATGTAGAAATTAAAAAAAATCACAATTTAATAATTTATTTCACTTATTTATATTGATCAACCACAGTTGTTAATTGGAAACATTGACTCAGATAACAAATTTTAATGGATCCAACAGAATAAAAAGAAAATTAATAAAAAAATAACTAATATCAAGAAAAAATATCTAAATTTAACTATTAAAATTTAACATAAAATAAATTTACTATACAAAACCATATATATGATGCATTACAATAATTAATATAAAACATGACTACATATAATAATAATTTAATCAATGCAAATACAAATATGAGATAGCCATTATACACTTTAACAATAATTATGGTAAATAATATATACTAGCCTAGATCCATCTTAATTTTGAATGTACCAACACCCTAAAGGGATCAAATCTCTTTTATAGATTAGTAATGTGTATAGATATTATATATATATTTTTATAAATTAGTAGTTAAATATTTTAGTTAATTTTTTTTCTCACAAACTAGCAATTTAATATCTAGTTCAACTATGCTTTTAAAATATATTATTTTTATTATTATAAAGATTAGTTTTCTATTATAATGGATTAAAGATAAATTTTTGAAAGTTTTCTCTTTAGATGTTGTCTTCAAACACATGTTGTAGTATTTATGGTTTTGCAAGTGGCAATAGTTCGAGATAACCCTCAATTTTTGGCTCTATATCCAATGGAGATCAACTCAATATCCACCATCTTGTTACCCAACCATGAAAACAATAACCCAATAACTATGTGGAAAATGATACAATAGATCCCAAATTTGAGGTCCACTCATGTCACATCCAAGAATATATACAATGTATGTGGGATCATGTACTCATTCGGAAAATGCAAAGGCTAAATCAAACTTGAATTCGGTGCCAAGTGTTTCTTCACTATTGTATTTGCCAGCCTAGAGGATCAAACATGGGTATTCAAGAATGGCATATGTGAGAAATGGAAGCTTTGTTGATCACTATAAGTATTAAGGAATGGCCAATGTGAGTAGCTAAAGCCTATGAGCTTAATGATGAATGCTTGGTTTTATGTTTCATATTTTTCTTGTTTTTTTCTCTCTCCTCGTTTCTTGAATGTGGAACAAATGCTTGGTTGTATGTTTCATATTTGTCTTTTTCTTCTCTCTCCTCATTTCTTAAATGTGAAATCTCCAAACTCCGTTTCTCATCTTGTTGTCGTTTCTCATTTCATTTCCCCATTTTGGTTTCTAGTAACATAGATTTCAAGCCCTTCCTTCTAGCTTTGGTTGAATTTTTGCATTGCTCTCAACTCCAAAAGTAGGTGATAGAAGGGATGGGTAGAAATCCCGAGATAGAGTTAAAGAGGAAGAAACATTGAGTCAGACACTGTAAGATTCCTCTCGTGGGGTAAAAGGATCACAACAAGGCCACAGTAAGCCCCTAAGAGAGAACGAAGATGCTATCGCATGCAGTGGTAACAATCAGAGTATGGTGCAGTGCCATATGTTAAGGTCCAACAATGACATCATATTAGCAAAAATCTAAGCATGAAAATAGATTGAAACAAAAAGAAAATGAAAACCCTCACTAACTCGTCAGGTCTTTGCTCAATAATCGGGCAACATTTGGGTATGAAAAATCAGGGATCCCTTCTTCAAAGTCCCTGTTTTCTTTTATAGATCTCTTCATATTGATGGATGGCTTCGACCCTCCTCGAATGGCCATTGGATGAGTGCTGGGCAGTTGCATTCGTTAAACTTCCTAGCAACTGTTTGAAATTTTTTTAATTTAAAACTTTTATACAGAACTTTGACTTTCACATTTTGTAATTTGGTGCATATGTTTTCTGCTCATGCCACATTTGTTTAAATAAACTACATATTTATTTTCTTTTGATTACGTTTCTCAACTATGGCCATGGATTTATCCTGGACAAGTAATGAAAATAAGATATGTTCCAGGGAATTGAACATATGTTTTTTCATCACTTGTATCGATATACTTTGACAACATGGGCATGGAAACCCAAACCCATTGCTTCATCACACTATGACCGATAAAGACTTTACTAGATGTTGAGCACAACACATAACCCATATCATTCGAAGATATACTAGTGTTATTCTTTCACCTTGAGATGGAGGTATTAAGAAGGTACCCAATCTTACATCAATTTCAGGATGTGTTTCCAACAGAGATTTCAAAGTTGTCACCTCATAGAGAAGTGCACTTTTCCATTGATTTAGTACCAGGGGCAACACCAACATCAAAGGTACTACACAGGATGAGCACTCTAGAGTTAGAAGAGTTGAAGTTTTAGTTGAAGGAAATGATTGAGCGAGGGATACATTAGGTCAGTGTTGGATATGAACAAGAAGGATGGTACTCTTAGGTTATGTATTGATCACAGGAAGTTGAACAAGGTAACCATCAAAAATAGGTATCTATCGCATAGGATTGATTTTACCTCATCCACATTGTTAGGAGCTTCCCACTCCATGTGTAACAACCCTGGTCAAAATTCCATTTCATAAAGTTAATAAAGGAAAAATAATAAACAAGGTCATGGGACATGTATTCCAAGCGGAATGTTAGGAAAAACATCCTAGTGTGGGTGTTCATTTAGTTTATTATGGCTAAGGGAATTGGAAAAGGAAAAGGCTTTGAAAAAGTATGAGGCATTAATTGCAATTTTATTTATGAAAATAAAGGTGAAAGGTCACAGGTTGCATGTGAGGAGAAAAATGAAGGAAAATAATGGAAAATTGAATAAAATAGAAGCCTCATTAATAAAAAGGCTTATGAGGATTAGTTGGTACCTTTTTGTCAGTTCATTTTTGTAGCTCTCCCTTTCTACTCTCTCTCTCTCAAACTCTTTAATACTTAGAGAATTCTTGGAGCGCTCTAGCATTGGATCAAGGGAAGCAAAGGAAGGACAAAGAAGTCAAAGGGAAGAAAAGATAAATCAAGGAAGAGCAACATCAAGCATCTACAACAAGATTACTTGCATGTATTGATTTTCATGTGTGATTTCATTGCTAGAGGTGGCATGCATGGTACATGCATGTCTGTTCTTGGTTCTCTTAGTGTCATTAGCAAGGGTTTTTCCAGGTGTGACAATGTTCTTCATCGTTACCTTGTCATTTCCGGATAGCCATGATGTGATGGAGTTCTCTTGTTTTGGTTGATATGGATTGTTTGATGGACTCGAAGATGAGTGGGGTGGTCTAAGAATGATTCAAAAGGCCTAGGAATCTCAAGATGGGATACACGTAGATCCTGGTTGTGAACACCTCGATTGAGCCTAGGAATCCTGGGATGGGATATGTGATAAAGCTTAGAGGTGAATTCCCTTTATTGGGCCTAGGAATCCCTTGATCGGTAATGGTAGGATACACGGAAAATCACATAGGGTGGAGACCTTGTAGACCTAGGAATCCCTTGAACGATAATGGAAGGATACATGGTAAAGTTGAGAGGTTGAGATAGACAAATTACACACAGTTTAGGTGGATAGATTGAAAGGCATCCATGTTTTTTTAGGGTCTAGTGTTGACAGAGAAAAATTCCTCACGATTTAGGTTGACATATTCGAAGGCATCCATGCTTGTTTGGGGCCCAGTGATCCGGTGGGGATTGCAGTAAAGCCTGGTTGTATTAATGAGGGTTTGTCCGTAGGAATTCCTTGGTGGGATGTATGGTAAAGCTTGGGGAAGCCCTAGTTGGTTTTTTTGTAAGTCCCACATTCATGCTTGGAATATTCCATGGGGGTGATTGTTTGAAAGAAAGATTTGGTTCAGCCCAATCTATGGTCGAGTGGTTCATGGAAGTCCTATACCTGGTTGTCTTATGCATTCATTAATAAGAGCTCTTTCTCCTTGGTATTTCATGTGTAAATGTATTGGTTCATATTTGATTCTTATGGTTGCTATATCCTTGTTATTTCTGTTCATTATATGTTGGTTATGAGTATGTTTTATGAAAAAAATGATGTATGGCTCTCATCATTTTTTTATTAGAAGATTAATGTACAATGAATATATGACCTAATATATGATATTGAAGCTATTGTGATAAGGCATCAATGCTTCTTTACGAAACTCGGATAAGTATGAGACCCATAAGCTCAAATTTGTTGTTATGAGCTGTAGATTTCAGTTGTGACATCTTTGATGAAATGCCTATCATGAATAGTAGAGGTTAGATCAAGTAATTGTACCAATGATTTCATTAGTAGCTTTATTCCATTGTTACTTATCATTTATGAAAGTTTCATGAAGTTCTGGGCAGGGGCTTGAGACCTAGCCCTAAAAAAGTGGCTCAAAATCCGAGGTCGCTGTCTTAGAACTAGCTAGAAAAGCCCACAGTCACTAGCATGCCTTGTTGTGGGAGCAACTCGAAGGCCTTAGTCACATGCATGGCTTGTCATGGGAGCGATTGAGGGTCCATATTAGTCAAATGTCAAGTCATCTCAGGGGTTGGTCACCTAGAAGGGTTGGTTGGTGCCTGAATATTTTGTAGCATGTGTGGAAGGTTAGAATGGTTTTGTTTTGTTAGTTCCACTTCCTTAATTGTGCATGGGGAGTTGAATCACATCATATTATCCTCTCATCAAATATTTACTCCAGTGGACCGATTAAATTGGGTAAATGTGGGAGGAGATTGTTGAACCATGATAGCCCTTATCTTCTCTGGATCTATTATTATGCCCTCCTTGGAACAACATGTCCCAAGTAATGTACCTCTGTCTAGAAGAAACTACATTTTCTAAGATTGGCATACAATTGATGCTATATCAATAATATCAACACTGTTACTAAGTGCTCGATGTGCTCTTTCTCTGTTTTAGAATATATCAATATGTCATCAATGAATACAATAACAAACTTATCAAGATAAGGACACAATACACTATTCATCAAGCACATAAAAATAGCTAGAGGATTAGACAAACCAAATGGAACGAAAACAAACTCATAATTCCCATAACTGGTCATGACAGTTGTCTTGTAAATGTCCTCTTCCTTGATGCATACCTAGTGATATCTGGATATCAGATTGATCTTTCAGAACACTTATTCTCCCTTCAACTGATCAAACAAGTCATCAATCCTCTGCAACAGATACCTATTCTTGATGGTTACCTTGTTCAACTTCCTGTGATCAATACATAACCTAAGAGTACCATCCTTCTTGTTCACATCCAACATTGGCCTAATGTATCCCTCGTCAATCATTTCCTTCAACTAAAACTTCAACTCTACTAACTCTGGAGTGCTCATCCTGTGCAACGCCTTTGATGTTGGTGTTGCCCCTGGTACTAAATCAATGGAAAAGTCCACTTCTCTATGAGGTGACAACTTTGAAATCTATGTTGGAAACACATCCTGAAATTGATGTAAGATTGGGTACCTTCTTAATACCTCCACATCCGCAACATCCTTGCCTTTATCACTAAAAATATGTACTGCAAATGGCACACACCCTTTTTAGTGATTGTGCTTTGCCTACATAGTTGTCACCATCCTAACTGATGTTTCCTTCTTCTTACCCCGCAAGCTTCTTTGTTCTCCATTTTCATCTAAGCACTCAATGGCCTTGTTATAAAAATTCACCTTGGTCCTATGAAGATACAACCACTCCATACCTAACAACACACTGTATGGTTTCAATCGAAGAACATTCAAATGTGCTGATATAGGCATACCAAAATATCTTACCCAATGATGAACTATTTTATTTGTACCTATAGCCAACTGCACTAGCCAATATTTTGCATGCACTCATTTATCCAAACCACACTTATCCACCAGGTCAGGATTAACATAACTATAATTAGATACAGGGTCAATAAAAACAAAAAAAACTTGATCACAAAGCTTATTGTCCATCTCAATAATAGATGTCTGATGATCTTCCTTCCTATTATCTAATTTTGCATAGATAAGAGGAATTCTCTGCCCAACATCCCCAACTATCTGCACCTCATGTGCACTATAGATATGAGACCTACCACTGTGATTTTGTTGAGAATCCCTCTTAATATGCTCCTTACCACATGTCCAATACTGCTACCATCATGTACCATAACCTTTATCCTGCTACCCTCCATGTTGTGACCTATTAAACTTCTTGTAAGGTGCAACTTTTTCTTTCTCACTTGCATCCTGAGGCCTTGTTCTTTTCAGCTACCATTTGCCTTTATCTTTGTCTTTCTGTTTCCAACATTACTGAGATTTTGTCTTTCACTTTGATTGCTCATAAAAATGCTTCAATTTCCCAATGACTTATTCAAGTGACCGAGGCTCACATAATCAATCTAATCTCTAAATGCTAATGGAAATCCACTAAAAAGTATTTGAAATTTGGACTTCTCATCCTTAATATATGCTACATACTTAAATAAATCCAGGAACTTAGTCATGTAATCCTCGTTTACTAAAATACCAACTGATCCTTCGAAGCCTTTTTATTAATGAGACCTCTATTTTCTTAAAACTTCCATTATTTTACTTCATTTTCCTCCTCACATGAAACATGTGACCTTTAACCTTCTTTTTCTCCTAATTTACATTATTTTCTAAAATAAAATGGCAATTAATGCCTCATCCCTTTACAAAGCCTCTTCCATTGCCTTTGCCAATTTCCCTTAGCCATAATAAACAAAATGAACACCCACATTTGGATGTTTTTTCCCAACATTCAACTTGAAATATGTGTCACATGACCTTGGTTATTATTTCTCCTTTAATAATTTTATTACATGGAATTTTTTATCAGGGTTGCTACAATGGTCATGCACATCCTACGCATGTAAAACTTGAAGCATCCACACACATGGGATGAAATCCTACCCTATTTCTAGCACACCTCCAATAGATCTCTCCAAAAATCAACTGGACACAACCCCTTTCAAGTGGGGTTGGGATTCTAGCTAATATGTTCCATTGATGTTTCCATACCACTTGCAGCTACACAGGAAAATTCATCTCATGTCTAGTCAGATGCTGACAGAGATACCAACTTCATTGAACACATTCATCACATCTGCTAGTAGTTCCATGACATATTGGATATATCTAATGCTAAGTGTAAACAATGTCATGATCAACATCGGGTGCCACACAAGTTCTATGTGGGCGACAAAGTTTGCCTACATTTGCAGAAGGAGCGCCTCACTAAGGTCCACTAAAAGCTTCTCCTACTCTGATATGGGCCTTACACCATCACTAAGGCTATTGGAGACAATTATTTTGGGCTCAACATTCCACCCTTCATTAGCCTGCACCCAGTATTCAATGTCGATCTCCTGTGGCCATAATTTCCTCCATTGTTGGACACATCATACATTACTGAGTAATGAGAAGATGACACCAATAGCGCTCAATCTAAATTCTATCGAATGTGCCACGACTGATACGATCATGGACACAAATATCAAGAACACTAACCAATAGAGGATCCAACTATATCAAGTTTTCTAAGCAGGCCAACTCCTTCACGAGGGCAAGTGGCTCACTAGGGACCATGTTCAACAGAAATTTCCTGAACTCATGGAGGCTCTACATGCAATGCGGAACATTTATTACTAATGGGGGAGGACTAATCGAGGTGGATATTGGTGGCCACCCACCTATTCCACCTGTACCTCCAACTGGTTTCGTCATTTTCCTTGATTATAGCACAATTTACTATTTTTAGCAGTTTTTCAGGTATTGAACTTTCGGAGTTGTTCTGACCCCATAAAAAATGTTTTTTTGATGTCTCCAATTGGGTTCCTTGTTAAAGAGTATTTTTTTCACACCTCATGTTCACTTCTTGTTCCATATCCCAAAGTGCCAAAACATTGACAACTCTGCAGCATATTCATCATGATATACAAACCAAACCCTCCCTGAAGAACCAAAGGAAAACTTCCTTGAGTCAATTATGAAGATTGTTAGCTAAAACCCTAATTTTTAGGGCTAGGGCATTTTGTTCCACTATATGCTCGTGTTGATGGAAGGTTTCTTTTCTTTACCCTAGTGTTGTCAACATAGGTTTTGATATAAAAAACCACGTTGAACCTCTTCTAGTAGGTTTTCCCAAACCAGAGGAGATGTTTCATGCACTAGAAACTTCGAGAACAACGAGTTGGATATTGGTTGTTGTTGATATGGTCAAGCTCTCCCATTTGGACCTCTTGATATTATCATTATGGGCTTTCCCCTTGATATGTGGACCTTATGTTAGTGCCTAAATCTACCTCAGGCTGAGAAAGGTAGGATCTAGGGTAACATCAAACCAAGCTTAACCTGGTAGCTAGCCCTACCAGGTCGGGAGAGGGCTCTCTCCTGTCAATCTCAGCAAAAATGATCGATGAGGCTTGAGATGACTTGAATTAAGACTGATTAAGGCTAGGTATTTGTACAAAAGGGCTTGATTGAGTTTGAAGATGTTTTGTTGGCTCAAATGGAAAGGCAGTTTTTGGGTCTTGGGAATGAGGCTTAGTTTTGCAGAGGTCTCAATAGGGAAAGATAGGAATGTGATTTGATACTTCAAATTGAATGAAATGGAAAGATTTAGACAGATGAGGAGTTGAAGAGGGCAAGAAAACCTCAAGGGTCCTCTTCAAACAGCTGAAAACATCAATAACTAAGCAAACCCTAGGTAGAGCACTGCAATTTCAATGGATTCAACCTTTATCCTTGTTTGTTTTAGTTAAGAAGAAGCAAGAGAGATAATGGCATACATAAAACACATATAAACTTACAATTTATAGAAGGAAACACAATATCAAAGCATCATGTCACATGAATCCCAAAGAGTGTTGCAAACCACTGGTCTATTCCTTAGCCAAAACTGCTAAAATCAGTATACAATAAGCTCCAAGCTTTCCCAAAAGTCCAACCATGCTAATGACTGAAAAAACATAAGATATAGGCAAAAAAAAACTCATCCTAGCCTCTAGGGGTCGAGCTCATGAGTTTAGGAGCTATTCCAACTAATTCTAAATTGAGAACTACAAATCAGGGAGTGGAACAACATGCCACTAAAAACTAGGGAACTGATTCATTCAGTTGCAAACTCACTGTTCATGGATGAATCTACCTCAATAAGTGAAAATTTGACATAATTACATCAAGATCCATCAATTTAAATTAAATTACATCATAATTTTGACATTAATAAAGAGGAAAGTCAAACTGTCAAGAACTAGGCGAAAAACAGAGTATACTTGGTCAAACTGAGCAAAATTTCCCCTATGCGCCGCGCTGAATTCTCTATGCGTAGTACCTGTTTGCAGCCACCTTTGGAGGCCTTTCCGGTGTCCGAATTAACTCCAAGTGTGCTTTTTGGAAAGGGATGCCTGTCTACTTTCCAGCCCAAGTGGAATTTTTGAATTTGGCCTCCATTTACTACTCCAAAACTAAGTTCTCCCAACACTGCTTGCTGTGTGTCAAAATAGGGGCAGTAAGGTCATTTTTGGGTGTTTTTGACCTTTTTGAGGGCTCAAAACCTATCAAAATTTCTTGGCCATTGGTAGGCAAGCATATTTTTTCGTGCCAAATCCAAAAATTCTGATTTTTTGTCATTTTTAGGCTCCCATAAAAAGCGAGCACCAGGTGGCACGGCGCATAGGGCAGAAAATTCTATGTTTTAGCCCAAAAATTTCAAAAATGCAAAAAGTGTCCCAAAATTTTTGAAATTTGGGCTGAATACTCTCCATAAAGTGTTGTGTTGGTCCAAGGAAGCATCAGCCAAGATCTGAATTTTATCTTGTGCTTTTTTCCTCCTCAATCTCTTCTTCAATTTTGCCTTCAAGCTCCTGATTCTAGCTTAGCACACCACATTCCTTGACAAATAATGATATGCCATGTTTCTCAACATATTCTTCTCATTGGTGGATTTCTTCAACCTCCTCTCTAAATGGATATTAGCTCTTTCAAGCCATGATTCTCGATCGGCATTGATTTCTTGCTCAAGTGATGTGAGCTTCACCTTCCTTCTTTTGGCAGCTTGGCGGTTTTCTCGTATGTTTTGCAACTCCATAATCACTTGCTGATCCTCAAGCTGCTTGTTTCTTTGCTTCAGGTACTTTATTATCCACTCGACTCTTTCAAAGTTGAGGGAAAAAGCATTGATGTCCGCTTGTTGCTCTTGGATGACTTCTTTGAGATTTGAGCTTTGTGGGCCCAACTCAGTATCATCACCCTCAATGAGAATGAAATCAGTCTCCTGCTCATATAAAGGCCCCTCACCATGTAATGGCCTCTTTCCCTTGTCCTGAACCTGCTGTGATGATGAAGGAAGTGAGACCCCTTCCACCCCGGGTGGAGATAATACTCGCTTTGCTGCTGCAAATAACCGTCTAGTGCCCTTCTGATAGGTGACAAACACCGGCACACTAGTGGTCTATGTCTCATGACCCTCATGCTGATGAGAAGGTCCACCTACCTCATGAAAAGTCTTTGGAGGTACCTAAGGAGCTGCGAAGAACTCATGAGAAATGAAATCCTTCCATGAGATGCCCTACAAACCAAGCTGTGCATGACCACAATTTTGATGAGAGCATTATATACTGTTGAACTGCTACTGAGGAGTATTTTGTTGTACTAGGGTGGTCATCTTCTCAATGTTTCAGTACATGAAGTAGGGGAGATTCATCATTCTCACCCTGGTAAAGTGCATCAACAACTTGATATGATAGGCATATAGGCGAGAATAGGCGAGAAAACCGGCCCTCACAGCTGAAATATTTCATTATCAGTTTCATCAAGGGAGCATATGAGTCTTTCAGGTATCGAAAGGGAAACACTCTGCTGAGTTGTCTCAAATAACCGAGCTTGATGTATGGTTCATAGTGTTCCCTATCAATTTGTTGCCTCTTATTCCATTGCTCTCCAATATTAGGAATGTCGATTGCTAGAGAAATAGACTATGGTGTTAAAGTGAATGTTATACCAGCTAGAGTGGCTTGACCATTATGTAAATGAAGCACAAACAACCGGGCCAACTCATGATGATACAGGACACTAGCAACCATCTCACAGAACTCATAGTAGGACTGGTGTTGGAAGCATGTGATAGCGAGAGGACAGGCCTGCAGCTCGACAAGTGTGGTAGGTCCTCTTGTATATGTTTGCCACCCTTATGAGGTCTCCTTGGTGCATGTATTTTTGTTGGAGAGTCACTGTGTGTCTCTTCCTCACGGTCATATGAAGGATCAGACTCCATTGTTTGCTAGTGGGTGTGTTTTCTTGATGAGTAGTAGGAGATTTATGATGTTGTTAATTTTCTGCCACCAAGGGAAAAGTATATGAGGGACCGTGGAGGGAGAGAGTATGAGGGATTTTGGGGCTGTTAGGACAGGGTTTTGTTTGGGAAACAGGGGATTAGGGAATGATATGTAAGATTTAGGGATAGCAATTAGGGTTTGGGGATTTATAGTTAGGATTTGGGAAAATGGGAATTAGGGATAGGGGTAAATGAGTTTTGGGAATGCGAGAGTTATGGAATGAGGTATAACTTGGGAAAATGAGTGGAGAAGTGAAATGTGAGGGAGTAGTAGGATGAACTTGGCAGCCAAAATGACCAATGCAAACCCTAGGCAATAGTTTCTTGAGAAATGGCAAGGAAGTAGGGTTTGATTTTCTTTTACATAACCACCATAAATTGTATGAAAAACTCATTCACTAGCAAGGAAGAGAACTTAACTTGCACACTGAACGTTTTGAGCGATTTTAGCAATTTGAGGGAGTTTTTGAGTGAAATGGGCTTGGCAGCTCTATGCGCTGCAACTCAAACCCAACGTGATGCACCTCCTATGTGCGTCGTGCCAATTCAAATTAACACTGAGGAAAGTGACTGTATGCACTGCGCCTCTTGTATGTGCTGCGGTACTCACCCAATGCGTCGCGCCCACAAATTTGGACAGTTTTTCTCCAGTTCCACTTCCTTTGCTCAAACACGGCCTTCACTTTGCTCAACCTTGTTCTTTGAATGAAAATGAGCTTTTGAATTGAGAAAATGATTTATATACAAGGAGATTTTTAATTTTTGATTCATAAAAACCCACTTTTATAATGTTTGCAATGTGACTTTGTTTTTCACCTCTATTTTTTGAGTAGTTTGCTTTATTTGAGCCTTTTGATGAACTGAATGACTTGATCTTTGTTTTCCTTGTAGGGGATGGAGCTACTGAAGCTTGGTAAGCTGAGCAGGGTTGCCACTGAAGTGATGTACATATGAAAGAATTGAAAATACATGAATTTATACAAATAAAATCTAAAATACTTTGTTTTTCCTTAAAACAGAGTTTTGAGGAAAAATACATTTCACTCTATTTTGAGGAAAAATACATTTCCAAGTGAAATTTATTGATACTGGAACTGTATTCAGCCTCCTCACGTGCCTGCTGGCTATTATTGGAGATTTTGAAGACCTTTTTGATGAAACCCTAGACCTAATGAAACTGAAACCCTAAAAAAAGGCTTTTGCAAATTTGAAGACAAAAAGTGACTGCAGATGATCTTGATGAATGGAAATGAGCCAGCAGGTAAAGGACATGAGGGAAAATGTACAACAAGCCACTACCGTAAGATGATCCATGCTCCTAATGGAATGCGATGACTGAGCGAGACACCTAATATGCAATGAAACAAGAGAATTTGATCTTTAACGGAGGGATGAAGATACTGACACTAACACCTTCCTCCCTCTTTTGTGGATCCCTAAGTCCCTCTCCCTTTCTATAAATCAACTCCCTTCCATCCCCAAATGGTTGGTCATTTATTGCTTGCATTCCTATACTGAGATTATGCCCAAATGATGCCCATTCTAACTTGGAGAAGGAGTGCTTGAAGATTCTTTGCTTGGACTTGGATATCCACCAAAAGGAGGTCTCCAACATCAAGGCATAGGTTTTATGCTTCCCTTTTTAGCTCATTAATATATACATCTGATGTTCACTTTCCATAATTTTGTAAATGTTTACACTTTTAGCTTAATACACCTTGATCTATTAAGTAGCTTATGTTTGATGTATGCCATATATGCTCTTGTATCTTCTATTTCTTTTTTATCTTTCTTGTAGGTACTCAGATGTGAAGAACAAGTATAGAGAAGGGCTGGAAGCAAAGGAATCAAAGTCATCTTCAAAGGATTGAGTGATTAGCATCAGAGCGAGGTAGGTTTCTCCTTCTCTCTAGATTCATTAAATATAAGCTAGGAAAGTCTATGTTAGTTTGTTTAGTTTTTTGCTAGAACCATTCATTGGGCTAGAGGGATCACCTCTGTCCAAAAAGGGGATTTACCTTTACAACAAAATGGTGACTCTGCTGAGGAAGCTATAGCCTCTTCATCCTCTTTTTCCATCTAGTCTCTTGATCAGTTTGACTGACCATCAAGTTCTCAGTTAGTTTGAGTTTGTTTAAGTTTGAACAATCACTTATTACTACCTTCTAGTGCTAACTCTGGAGTGTTTGCGGAAATATTTTTTATTTTTTACCTTTTTCCTCGCCCAGTGCATTTTTTCTCTGATAGTCGCACTACTAGTGCGTTTTCCTTTAAAACAATCACATTGATCCCCTATTCAGTGCCAGTTCGGCCATAACAAGCGCATTGATATCAAAGTTAGGAAAAAAATTAGGGTTTCTTTGTCAAAATCTAGTGTGTCTGAGCCCCTGAGGTCCTTTGTCTTCTCCATTGTGATTAGATTTATTAGTGTTTCGACCGATTAACATATTTGGTTAGCAAATTCTTATCTTTTTGAGCTTTCAAGTGTTTGAGTGAAATTGGATTGATTTTAGGGTTTGTAGGTCATTTATGTTGGCATTATGATGTATGTGTTTTACTTGATGGAAACCTACTTGTAGCAGAACAACACTCTTATATATGGTAACTAGATGAATCTACAGAAGAGATATTAGATGTGATAGAATGCATGACAGGAGTGTTTACAAATGTGATGAAATGCAGGGTAGCTTCAAGGAATCAGTTCAGAAAACAACTCACTCAGATGACAGCTCACAGTACTGCAGGTTAACAGCATAGAGTTACAGATCAGACTACACAGAATGAAGAAAGAGAGGTATACGCAGGTTCACCATTGACCAAGCCACGTATACATGTGGATTCACTATATACAAGTCCCGTATACATACACACGCACTTTCGCAAAAGGAAAAGCACATATTCCTTGGAAAACTAAGTATTTGGTCCAAAGTATTTGGTTCATGGTATTTTGATCCATGGTATTGGTCCAAGGTATCGGGTCCGAGGTATTGACCTCAAGTATTTGGTCCAAGGTATTGTTCCTAAGTGATTTTGGTCCATGGTATTGAGAAAGGCCTAAATCTATAAAAGGAGGAGAAGATAATTAGGCCAAGCGTGCAAACATCGAATATCTGATATAGTGTGAGATCTAATATGCAGGTTATTGGCTTATGGTGTCATGCTTGATCTAAATCAAGGAAGAACCTTAGCACTTGATGAAGGATAAGATCTAATGATGTATCAGGATCTTAAGGCTTGAAGTGAATTATCTTTATGTGGTTTGATCATGTCTCTGAATAACTGGCACATGTTGTAGTCTGTAAATATGATGATTTGGGTATGACTAAAGTTTGGAATAGTTTTTATGTTTAAATCATCTTTTACAGATCTGTATGCAAGTTCACTTTAGAAAATAAGTGTATACATGCTAGTTCTGCATATCAAAATAGCGTATACCTTGTAAAATATGTTTTAGTTGTTTCTCTTTGTTGTTGCAGTGTTTTGGGTTATTACTTTGGTTTTGGCTACTGTATTCTGGTGACAACATTCTGAATGATCAGATTGATGGAATGATTGATTGATTCGGTTGTGGTTGGTTCAAAAGGAGATTGGTTGATGTAGATATATTTGATGATTGAATGATGTTGTTGATGGATCCAGTCTGAAAATTTATGAAGCATGGTCCCTGGAAGAAAAGAGAAGGTTGTAGCCTTTTGTAGGTCGGCACCTACGTACTAGTAATCATATCAGCTAGTACAAGAGTTAGGGGGTTGTAGCTCCCTTCCAGTAGAAGTTGGAGAATGAGAGAAGGTTGCAGCTTTCTGCAGGTAGAAGCCTGCGTACTGGTATAAGACTGCAACAGTACAAAAATTGTAAACAGAATATTCTTATTATTAAAAGAAGACAGACGATTGCAGCAAGTGGTTTTCACACACATTGGGTTTCCACCTTATATCTTGGTGTTCATGTGTGTTTCTTATGTGTGATGATCCGTTATGTTTTTACTGCACCTTGTTACTGTTTATATGGGTAATGAAGTTCTGATGCACTGATTAAAGATACACATATGATGAATTAACTGAATCAGAAGTTTGCTAGATATACGCTAGTTGCATTAAACATAGTTGTGTGTACACTTGAGTTCCCTTAAATAAAGTAGCGTATATGAATCTGATTATGGAAATGAAATTTTTTTGATTTTATAATACTAATTCACCCCCCCTCTCAGTATTATTTCCAACAATTGGTATCAGATCTAGGTTCTTCAGAAGAAGCTTGATCGCTTGAAGGAAGATCCATCATCATGAGTAATCAAGAAAGCGGGGGATCCATCGGACTGCCAATCTTTGATGGGAGCAACTTTGTTTATTGGAAGGTAAGAAACACAACCTATCTTCAATCTCTTGGAATAGATGTCTAGGAAATCGTGGAAGGAGGATATACATTTCCATCAGCAATTCCTACAGATACAGCACGTAAAAAACAATATGAAACCAATGCCAAGCCGTCAATACATTATTGGGAAGTCTATCACAATCAGAGTTTGTCAAAGTTATGCAGCTCAAATCAGCCAAAGAAATATGGGACAAAATCATTCTAAGCTATGAAGGTGACTCTCAGATAAAATGTGCTAAACTGCAAACTCTCATAATTCAATGTGAAACTCTCAAGATGCACAATGATGAAAGTATAGCTAGTTACTTCTTACGTATAGATGAGATTGTTAATTGCATGAAGAATCTAGGTGAAGAGATAAAGGAAGTTACCTTAGTTGGAAAAGTTTTAAGATCCTTATCTACTAAATTTGAATCAAAAGTATCTGCCATAGAAGAAAAGCAGGATCTGCAGACTATTACTATGACACAGCTTAACGGAATATTAACTTCCTTTGAGATGAGAAAAGAAGGTCCATCAGATATGAGAGAAGCCGCATTAGGACATAGTTCAGAAGAAGACAAGGAAGCAAACTTTGTCAAGAAGCTTCAACGGGGTTCCGGAAGATTCAAAGGTAAACTACCTTTCAAATGTTTTGCCTGTGGTAGAGTTAGTCATTATACTGCCAAATGTCCTCATAAAGATAAATATGATAAAGAGAAGGAATCTACAAAATGGAATAGAAAACAAAGTGTAAGTAAAAAGAGCTATTATATTCATGAAGATAGCGATGGTTTATCAAATAGTGATGAAGATGAAAATAGTAATGACTATAGAATTCTAATGGCTTATGAAGATGGTGATTTTTTGGATGCTTTAGATGAAGATGACCTTTATGAAGAAATCTCTAAACTCAAAATCTATTTAGAAGAAAATAATATGATTATAGATAACTTGACATACCAACTTGCTGAAAGAGAAAAACACAATGAAAAGCTAGAATGTGAAATTGTCGGTCTAAGAAAGGATCTTGAGAAAACAAAAGTTCTCAATCTTAGATTTGCTAAAGGATTAGAAACCTTAAATGAAATTATCAAAGTGTAGTGCTCTCTTTTGATAAAGATAGGTCTTGGATACACTGAAGAAACATCTCAATCATAGAAGTCGCAAAACTCCACTAAAATCTATCTTGATGCAGCAAAGAGCAGTGAACAGTTCAACAATCGTCAGCAAAGGCATAATGTAGATCACTAGGTGAATCAGGCTCAATTTACTTCAAGGATGAACAGAAGCCACAATCAACCTCAGGTAAATCGTACTCAATTTGCTTCAAATAATATCAATAGAAACTACAATCAACAGGTCAGTAGATTCGATAATCGCAGGAACTTTTTTAATGGTCAATGTTTCTCATGTAATAATTTTGGACACAAAGCTGCTCAATGTGTTGCTTACAAAACTATCATGACTAGAGAAGCACGAAATCAGAGGAATGTGACAGGGATCAAGAAAAGTTCCTAGAATAACTTTTCTCTTCTTGAAAATGAAATAGAATGCTCAATCTATAACAACTTTGGCCATGAAGAGTCTGAATGCATGAGTAAATTTCAGCAAATAGCTCAAAAGGAGCAAACTTTATTAAATCCCAAAATATGGAGAAAAAAAGAACCGCAAATAGAAAGATGTGGTATAGCCTTGAATGGAAAAGGACAAGAAAACCAGTGGTACATCGATAGTGGATGCTTGAAACACATGATAGGTGACAGAGAAAAACTACACTCATATAATGCCTTAGAAAAGGAAAAGAGTGTCTCATTTGGAAACGACACTCCTGTTGTCATAAAAGGTAAAGGCTTTGTTTTCTTCAAAGAAAAAGTTAAAGCTGGGAATGTTATGTATGTTGATGGCTTAAAGCATAATCTTTTGAGTGTGAGTCAAATGTGTGATCAAGGAAATGAAGTAGTGTTTCGATCAAATGATGTGTTGTTCGTGAGCATGATACAGGAGAAACCGTGATTAAAGGGACAAGAACTCCAAACAACCTATACATACTCAAGGGAGGACACAAACAGTGCTATCTAAGAAAAAATGATGAAAACTATCTATGGCACAGAAGATTGGGACATCTAAGCTTTTCTCAAATAAGAAAAGCATGCAGATTCCAATTTGTTCGTGATCTTCCAGATATCAACATTTGTGAAAATACTATATGCAAATCATGTCAATTCGGTAAGCAAACCAGATCTCAATTCATCAAAAAGGAAGGGTCAGCTAGTAAGCCTCTTGAACTTGTTCATACTGATTTATGTGGTCCATCAAGGAAAAGGTCACTTCATGGAGAAGAATACTTTATATTGTTCATTGATGATTTTTCCAGAATGTGTTGGATAGGTCTTCTAAAGCATAAAGATGAAGCATTTGAAAAGTTTAAAGCTTTCAAAGCTTTGGTTGAAAATGAATCAGATCGTAAAATCAAATGCCTAAGATCTGATCGAGGAGGGGAATTTATCTCAGATGAATTCTTTGACTTTTGTGAACAACATGTAATAAAAAGGTAGTTCTCCACCGCAAGGACTCCTCAACAAAATGGAGTGGTAGAAAGGATTAACAAAACTATTCAACAAATGGCTTGTGCTATGCTAGATGAATCTGGAACTCTTGCAACCTTCTAGGGTGAAGATGCATTCTTCGCCATCACTATTCTCAACCAAGCAAATGTTCGGGTAAACAACACTCAAACTCCACATGAACTTTGGTATGGTAAGACTCCTACTTTAAAATACTTCAAAGTTTTTGGAAGCAAATGTTACATCAAAAGCATTGATGAAAAAATTGGTAAGTTTGAACCCACAATAGATGAAGGTATTCTTCTTGGCTACTCTTCCTGAAGTAAAGGATATAAATGTTACAATAAAAGACTTGCGAAAGTTATTGAAAGTATTGATGTTGTGGTTGAAAAAGCATGCAAAAATCCTAAACAGATAAAAACCGAAGATTATGACAATGAAGAAGATGAGGATCATTTTGCCACATCAAATCACACTAATTCTAAAGAAGAAACCAATGAAGCACTAGAAGAAGAGATAATGATAGAAGAAAAAACTTCGTCCAGGTATATTCAAAAAAATCATCCAAAAGCTCAAATTTTAGGGGAAAAAGGGGCAGGTGTGCAGACTAGAAGAACCATTACGAAGCTTCAAGCTATCTAGCATTACTATCTTCCACTAAACCTCAAAATGTAAATGAAGCATGCAAAAATGAATTTTGGGTCAAGGCCATGAATGAAGAACTTCAGAAAATTGAAAAGAATAATACTTGGGAATTAGTTCCTAGACCTCATGATAAGAATATCATAGGAACTAAATGGATATTCAAAAACAAGCTGAATGAAAATGGAGAAGTTATTAGAAACAAGGCCAGACTTGTTTGTAAAGGATATGCTCAACAAGAAGGTATAGATTTTGAAGAAACTTTTGCACCTTTTGCTAGACTTGAAGCCATCAAAATGTTTCTTGCTCTTTCTAGTTTTCAGAAATTCAAAGTATACCAAATGGATATAAAGTCTTCCTTTCTTAATGGAAACTTAGAAGAAGAAGTCTATATTGAACAACCAGAAGGATTCATTCTTTGAAATGATGCAAAACTTGTATGCAAACTCAGGAAAGCTCTCTATGGTCTAAAACAAGCTCCGAAGGCATGGTATTACCATCTTGACAAATATCTCCACCAACAGGGTTTTTCAAAGGGGTCAGCAGATAGTAATCTATATACAAAGATGGACACTAATAAATTGCTAATAATTGTTATGTACGTTGAGATATCATTTTTGGTAGCAATAAAGAATCCATGAGTCATAATTTTTCTTTAGTAATGCAGCAAGAATTTGAAATGTCCTTGCTTGGTGAGCTTACCTACTTTCTTGGTCTACAAGTTCAACAAAATAAAGATGGTATTTTTCTCTCACAAACCAAATATCTCATACAGATCCTGAAAAAGTACGACATGGAAGATTCTAAACCAGTATGTACTCCAATGGTAACAGGATGTAGTCTCAGCTCAAATGATGAATCAGCATCGGTACATCAACCAACCTACAGATCCATGATTGGCAGTCTGCTTTATCTTACAAGTAGCCGACCGGACATCATGCATGCAGTGGGAATAGTTGGAAGATTCCAAGAAAATCCAAAGGAATCTCACTTTCAAGTAGTCAAAAGGATCATCAAATATCTTCAAGGAACATAGAACTTTGGTCTATGGTATCCTAGAGATACAGATCTTACACTTCATGCATATACAGATGCAGATTGGGTAGCAAGTGTTGATGACAGAAAAAGCACTAGTGGTGGTGCATTCTATATGGGTTCCAGGTTGATGTCTTGGTTCAACAAGAAACAAAGTTCAATTGCATTATCTACAGCTGAAGCAGAATACATGGCTACTGCATCTTGCTGCACACAATTACTTTGTATGATGTGTTAGCACTGAAATCTGCCTTAGGCTGAAGGAAGGCGAGATTCAAGGCCACATCAAACCAAGTTCAACCTCGTAGCTAGCCCTACGAGGACACGAGAGGGCTCTCTCTGGGTCTATCTCGGCAAAAAGTCTTCAAAGGAGCTGAGATGACTTATAATGGATATTGATTTTAGGCTAGTAAATGGATAGGTAGGTTCGATTTAAATCTTTTGGGGTTTTGTTGGAGAAAAGGGAAAAAATAAATTTGGGCTTGGGGATGAGACCAGATCTTTGCAGAACTCAAGTTGGGGCAAGGTAGGTATTAGCTTTGATGTCTTTTTATCAGATATATGGATGGATCAGAATGAAAAGGAGCTGAAAAGGGCAAGGGGAAATAGGGATCCTCTCCAAACTGGTGTAAACATATAAAACTAAACAAATTTAAAGGTAGAGCACTGAAATCAATGGATTCTACCTCACTTACTCATTCATTTAGATTCAGAAGCAAAAGAAGGGAATGGCATACATTAAAACATTAAAGAACTTACAAAATAACTGAGAGAACACACCATCAAAACTGAAGACCACAAGAATCCCAACAGGTGCTGCAAAATCTCTGATCTTTCCTTAGCCAAAATGCATAAGATATGTACAATAGTGTGCCAAAACTTTCCCAATAGTCCAACCCTTCTACTGACTGAAAATCTACATAATATAGACCATGCCAACCTATCTCCTAGCCTCTAGGGGTCGAGCTACTCCTTCTAGGAGCAGTTTGAACTAATTCCAAACATAGAGCTGAAAACTAGGCATCCAAACATCCTGCCTCTAAAAGAAGGGAAACTGATTCATTACAATAAATTTTTGCTATTTTGTGAATGAATCATCTAGAATAGGTAAATAAGTGCCCAATTTACATCATATACATCAAATTACATCAAGATAAGTCACATATTACATCAGAAGGTGCAACTTGTGAAAACTGGCCGAATTTCTGAGCTAGAAGATGAAAATTTGACCAAAAATCTCTATGCGCCGTGCGCCTGAGCTCTATGTATCGCACGCCTTTCAGCCTACTTTTGGGGCACTTCCCGGCATCGAAATCAAGATCACGATAGCTGGTTGGAAAGCCCTGGATGTCTGCTATCTAGTCCAAGTGGAATTTCCCAATTTGGAGCTCATTTGCCACTCCAAAACTTCATTCTCCCACAAGTTCTTCCTGCTGGTGCAAAAGGTGGTAGAAAGGTGATTTTCATGGTGTTTTTGGCACTTTTGATCATCCAGAACTTGATGAAATGCCTTGGCCATACTAGAGCATGCAGAACTTACCATGACAAATCTAAAACTATAAAGTTTTCCTCCAGCAAGTGTCCCAATTGTAAGTGCGCGCGTCGATGCACTACGCGTTGGGCTGAAAAGTCTGTTTTGCAAGCCAAAATTTTCAAAATCACAAAATTTTCTCCGAATTTGCTCAAATTCGGAGTGAAGACCCTTCATCATGTATCATGCCCAGCCACTGAAGTCTCAGCCAAAATCCGAAGTGGATTAGGCGTCTTTCGCCGTTTTAATGCTCTGCTCAACCTCCTCTTCAAAATCTTTATTTTTGCTTTACCGACGTGCATGCGAGCCCAAGAGTGATGTTTCATATGATGGAGCATGTCTTTGTCTCTATTTTCCTTCGCCAACAACTCCTCCAGATGTTGATTGATTTTCTCAAGCCAAAATTGCCGCTCAAAAGGTGTCAAATCGCCAGGTCTTTTCCGGGCCAACTTTCGGTCTTCACAGATTTGTCACAACTCTAGAAGTGTGTGCTGGTCCTCTAGCTGCTTATTGCGCTGCTCCAAATATTTGATCACCCATTCTGCCTTCAGCAACTTCTCATTCAAGTTATCAATCTCAGCCTTCTGCTTTTGGATGATCTCTTTCAATTTCAAGCCAGGATAGCTCCCATCCACATCACTGAGTGTATCATCAATATCATGGCCTCCTAAAGGGCTCTCCTCATGCATCGGCCTCTTGCCTCTGTCCTGAACCTGTACCTATGCTGAAGAAGAAGGTGATACCCCTTCCATGCCATGTGGAGATAGTACTCGTTGTGTAGCTGCAAATAAGGCCCTGTGGCCTCGCTGGTATGTCACATACATTGGAGCATTGATATGCTTGGTCTCAGGAATGTCAAGCTGATGTGAAGGCTCTCCCTCATCATGAACTACCTCAGGAGGCGGCTGTAGCATTGTGAATAAGTCACAGGAGATGAAATCCTCCAAAGTAATGCCCTGCTTTGTGAGCTGCTGTACCACAATGATTTTGATCAGCACGTAATGATATATATGCTATGCTTCTATGCTGGGGTCTTCCTCTGTACAAGATATGTCATCCTCTCTATATTGCGATACATGAAGTATGGAATGCTCATCATACGTACCCTCGTGAAATGCATCAACAAACGAATATGGTATGTATAGAGGCGCGAGAATCTGCCTTCACAACTGAAATATCGAATGATAAGCTTCATCAAGGGTGCAAACTCATCCTTTAGGAATCTGAATGGAAATAACCTGCTTAGTTGCCTTATAAGCCCAGGTTTGATGTATGGCTCATAGTACAATTTTTCTAGCTGCTGTCTTTTGTTCCATTCCTCTCCTACATTTGTTATTTCGGTGGCCTGAGCAATGGTCTCTGGTGACAGAACGAAATCTACTCCGGCAAGATTTACACGGCCATCATGTAAGTGTAGAACAAATAGACGAGCTAGCTCATGATGATGCTGAGTTTGTGAAATTAGCTCACAATAGTGGTAACATGACTGATAGCAAAAACAATCCATTGCAAGCGAGCAAGCATGCAATTGAGCCAAAGAAGTAGGTTCCTCCTTGAGATGCTTACCACTTTTGCCGCTTTTATGAGACCTCCGTGGTACATTAATTTCTGATGTGGAATCACTGTCATACTCCCGTTCATAAATTGAATCCATCTCTAACATTGTGCTGAAATCAGACTGTTTACAAAATGTATGTTGATACCTCAAATGTGTCACATGTGTATCAAAGTATCATAGGAAAGCCACAATGAGAATAGTTTTATCAAATGAGTTTGCATGAAAAAACAATCCTTAATATTTGTTTCAAACCCTAAGAAGTGAATTTGGAAATACACATAGGGTTTTACATCCCTTTACATTAAACAATTGTTTCTCCACATCAAAACACCATAATCATGTCCAAAATTCACTGGGCAAAGTAAAGAACCTACTTGCAAGCAGTTGGAGGCAATTTGGCATGAATCTGGACGAAGGAGCAAAAATTTTTGGCTGTGATTTTGTATGCGTCGTGCACTTACCCAATGCGTAGCGCGCAGTATGTGCGTAGTGCGCATGCAATTTTGCACAGGCCGATGAAGCCCATTGCGTAGCGTGCTTCTTGTGCATAGCGCGCCTTCTCTGTGCGTAGCGTGCACTTCCCTTCAACTCCGCAACCTTGAAACGCTTCCACTTTGTCTTCAACACTCTAATTTGGTTTTGCTTTGGGAAATTTGTGAAAACGATTTGTTTTCCATGCTTTATATGGGTTATAAAATATCTCATTAAACCATAACCCACTTTTATAATGTTTGGCTTTTGGAACTTTATCATTTAATGCAATTCTGTCTTTGACTTTTCACTCTTTCTCTGAATCTTTGATTGATGAATGTCTTGACTTTTTGCAGGAATTTTGGCATTTGGCTTTGGCAAAAATTAGAGGCTTGCTTTGAAACTTCTTATGGTGAAACAAATACATCCATTACAAAAAATAAATTTGACAATTTCTAGTTCAAAACAGAGTTTTGAACTAAAAATGTTTTCAAATGTTTTTGAGAATAAAAATATGAAATGGGAACCTTTCGAAACCAACCTCATGGCCTGCGAGCTTTTATCACATGTATCCAAAGACTTGAAACCCTAGACTCTAGGACTAAAGACTCTTTTTAACGAAAATAATCATTTATGACCATGATGACGTGACCTGAACTTCAGTGATTTTTGAGGAATTTTAATTAGCCCTGCAGGTACAAGCATGAGGAAAGACAAGACGACCAGACCCTCTCATCAGTCAATGGCATGCCCCTAGCAAAATGCAACGAAGTGGAATGAGCGAGACACCTAAGAATGATATGCAAAAAAGTGAACAGATCTCTGACAGAGGGCTGTAAGGACCGACTCTAACATTGGCTCCAATGGGGATGGTAGCTCCAAAGAGGTGCCAAGAATGGCAGATCTTTGGGATAGCTAGACAGTGCCTTTCATCCATTGGGCTATGGAGTCATTATTTCAACAGACAACACAGAATCTTTTGACATATTTATTGATTGAAAACTTAATTGAAGACTGACTGAGACCAACTCCGACTTAAAACTAAATTGACTAAACAAACTGACTTAACAAACTGCAAACCAAATTGATCTTCTTCTTCCGAATTATTACCTTCTCCACAGGCCCTAGACTGAAGAAAAGAGATTAGTACACTCTTGCAATGAAACAAAAGTAAAATGGTATATACAATGATAATGAAATCAGCAGAAAATACTCAAGAATGGTACCGCTTGAGCAGCTGACCGTTGATCAGCCCCCCAAGACAATCATCTCCATTCATTTCCTTGAGAAGAAAAGTGTTCTGACCACGATACACTGCAATCTTAAAAGGACCCTTCCATAGGTTTTCAAATTTGCTGTGCTTTCCCTTATCTTCATTCCGAGCATCCCACCTCAAAACTATCTCATCCAGCTGAAATTTATCTGTTTCAACTTTTTTGTCGTAGATCTTCTTTATGCATTCCTGTAACTTGAATGTGTTCTGAAAGACTTCCTCCCGTGTTTATTGTAAATGAATCATCTGATTAAGTCTTCGCTGCATAGGATCCTCCTCGCTGCCTGCTTCTTGAAGCAATTTGACTACTGGGACAGCTAGAGATGAAGGAAACATTGTGTCCACTCCATACACCAACTCGAAAGGAGACATCCCAATAGATTTCTTTTGACTCACTCGATCTGCCCAAAGTGCATGTACCAACTTCTTATGCCAACTTTTCTTGTTCATTTCCAGCATTTTCTTAATGATATTAACCAAAGATTTATTGGAAGACTCCGCCAATCCATTGCCTTGCGGATGATAGGCAGTTGAATGCCCCAAAGTAATATGATATTTACTACAAAACTCAACCATCCTCTTGGATTTGAAAGCTGCTGCATTATCAGTTATTAATTTATTCGGGCAACCAAAACGAGACAAAATATTATTCTCAAGGAATGAAACTATTACCGCATCCGTAGCTTGCAAGGTGGGAATTGCTTCGATCCATTTTGTAAAGTAATCCATTCCCGTGAGGATCCATCTATGCTGACCTGAAGAAGAAGGATGAATTTCACCAATAAAATCCAACCCCCACTGCTGAAAAGGGGCACTCACCTCAATGGGCCTAAGTGGCAAAGGCTGTAATTTTTGTTTCCCTTCAAAAATCTGGCAATTATGACAGCTCTTGATAGCCTTAAACACATCAGCAAACAATGTCGGCCAATAGTATCCATCCCTCAAAATTTTATTTGTCGTTGTTTTCTAAAAAAGGTGACCGCCACAATCCCCTTTATGGAAATCTTCTATGACCTGCTTCGCTTCTTCTTCCACCAAACAATTTAACAAAATGCCACCAGGATCTTTCCAATAAAGTGCAGAATTCAAAACACAAAACTTAGCAGCCTTCAACTTAAGAGTTCTCGCTTTGTTTCTAGCCATACCAGGTGGTGCAGACAAATTTTGAAGTACATATATGATATCCGAATACCATGGAGAAAGAACAAACATTTCTGATACCTGAAGCGAAGAACTTTCCTCATTTTCATCAGACAAGGAAACGATTAGATTTATGTCTAAGACGTGCAGATTTGATTCAGCCATCAATTTCTCTAATCCCTGACCTTTAACAAGCTTTGTGGGCCTTATCTCCACATCATACTCTAGAAAAGTTGCTATCCATTTGCCACACCTTCCCTCCGGGTCGGTCTGAACCAAAACATCTTTGACAGAAGCATTAGGAACATAAGCTAAAGTATGAGAATGCAGAATGTACACACGGAAATCTTTCAGTGCTTTTACAAGTGCAAGGGCTTGTTTCTCAATAATGTTTTATTTCAAAGTAGCATCTCTTATGGTCCGGCTGAAAAAAGCAATGGGTCTCTCATGCTCATCTTTTTTCTGCATTAACACAGCTGCCATAGTATGCTCCGAAGCAAAAGAAAACAATATAAAATCCTGAGTATAATCCAGGTTGATTAGAACCAGAGCTGAAGAAAGAACCAATTTAACTAAATTGAAAGATTTCACAGCCTCTTCCGTCCATGACACTTGGCTGTCCTTGCTAAGCATGTTTGTAATCTCCATAAGATGCTCAGCAAGATTAGGAACAAAACGACGCAAAAAATTCATCTTACCATTGAACGATTGAATCTCCTTCTTATTATGGGGCAAGCCAATTTGCCGAATTGCTTCCACACGTGCTGGATTGATACGAATGCCATCCTTTGAGATAATGTGCCCAAGTAGTTTGCCTTCATCCATGGCAAACAAACTCTTCTTAGGATTCAACGACACACCATATTTTCTGCACTTTTCAAAGACAATTTTTAAATGAAGCAAGTGTTCATCATCTAATTTGGAAAACACGGTCAAATCATCAAGGTACACCACTAAGAAGACATCTTTCTCATTAGCGAAAGCCAAGTCCATTGCTCGCTGAAATGTAGCACCTGCATTTTTCAACCCAAAAGGCATTTTCGCATAATGAAAGGTTCCCCACCGAGTGGTGAACGTTGTTTTGTCCCAGTCATCTTCATGGACTAAAATCTGGTTATATCCGGAATAACCATCGAGTAGTGACATGCGTGATGCTCCAACTACTCGCTGTAGTATGTGATCCATTTTGGGCAGCGAATAATTATCCTTCAATGAAACTTTGTTGAGATTTCGGAAATCAATGCACAAACGAATCTCACCGGTCTTCTTTCGCATAGGCACCAAATTAGATATCCAATCAGAAAAGCGGATGGGAAGAATAATTCCTGATTTGTACAACCTATTTATCTCCTTCTCAATTGATGGCAGCAATTTTGGATTAAGCCTTCTTAACTTTTGTCTGAAAGGTTTTTGATTAGGCTTAATAGGAATGGTATGCTGAATTATATTTGTATCATATGTCTTCAAATCAGAATAGTCCCAAGCAAACACATTGGCAAAAGATGACAACAAACTGATATATTTGGCCTTTACCTTCGGTGGCAATGCTTTGGAGAGCTTTACCATCTTCGGATGCTCGGCTGTTCCAAGATTCACGTCTTCAACTCCCTTTTCTGTTGGCTGCAATGTTGGTTTGCGGGCTATGTCATCATGATCAAAGAGCTCCTCTAAAGGTATCAAGCCTTTAGGAATCACATTGTCCTTGAGCTGCAACACTTCCATTTGATTTATCTGCACATCATATTTACCATCATCATGCTCTACATCCATTGAAGTATCCTTGAACTTACCTTTGTTTTGCAGAAAATCATTAATCTCCTCATCATCTTGGAAAACTTGCCAATGTCTCTGATTGTCCGGGACAGTCGGATGGTGCTTCACATGGATTTCAAATTTATTGCTTGAGTTCATAGGAATATTCAAATTACTGGCTGCCTTAGCAAGTGCATCTGCAATGCTATTTTGAATACGAGGCACACACGTCAATGTATAATCTGAAAACACCTTCAGGATATCTAGAACAGCGTTTCGGTATGCCCGCATCCGAGGATGTTTTGTTTGATATTCGCCTTTAACTTGCTTAATCACCAACTCGGAGTCACCATATACTGCAATCCTCTTATCATTCAGCTTTCTTAGAATTTTCAGGCCAGCAATCAAAGCTTCGTACTCAGCTTCATTGTTCGAACAATCAAAAGCAAGCTTGTAAGAACATACCCACACATTACTAGGCACTTTGTCTGAGGTAGAAAAAGGACTATGTACCCAAATACCAATCCCAGCACCGTCATTTCCCACTGCTCCATCAAAATCCATGGTCCACAAACCATCTTCCTCTTCTGCCAAGTGCTGAAATGCTGTTTGCTGTATTTTTTCTGCTTGCTGTCCCTTACCTCCAGCTGATTGCTCAATGGTGCTTTGCTGTTCCTATCGTTCTTTCTTCAAAACTTCTCTGAAATTCTCTGCAATTTCTGGAATATCATCTACTACAACTAGATGACTATCAATATCATTGAAACTATTTGAATACAAAACAAAAGACTCTAGATCTGTATGTACATAATTAACCGAATGATTAATTGGTTTCTCCTTGCTGGTGATCATGTATTTCATTTTCTATTCCCGGTACAACTTTCTCATTTGGACAAACATGGGAATCGTTGCATAGGAGAAATCAAGCTATATTGTCCCTTGCAATTTTGCTCCCCAAGATCTGGAAAGGAGCATACCAAAGCGAGGAGGAATGTCAGCTACGACAACATCCATCAAGACATTCTTTGCGGGGATCTGATCCAAACTTACAACCAAGTCTTTAATAAGCCCTATACATCTCACCCTGCTAGAATCAAATGAATAAAGATCATGATATTTCCTGGTTATGTCCAAACCCAACTTCTCCATGATAGCTTTCGGCATAAGATTGTGAGAGGCACCAGAATCAAACATAGCATTATGCAACACAAACTCATGCACTCTCAAACTGATATAAAAAGAAGGTACTTCAGACTCACCACTCAATGCTGGTCCAAATATCAATTCCGGTTGATCATCCTCCACACTCACCATATCGGACATTGGGTCAAAATTCAGAATTTTGAAGATTTGACCTCTATAGCTGTCGTTCTTCATGAGATCAGTCAAGGGAATGGATACCTTCTGTTTAGAAATTTCATTTTCTAAACTAAAAATAGAAATCTTTTCCATCTCTTTAGTTGGAACATCTTTCTCTTCAACTTTATCCTTTGATACAATGGGCTGATTTACCCTTTCATTTGCTGGTGGAAGCTTGCTAGTAATAGGATCAGCACTTTCTTTTCCTTTCTTTGGGGCAACTCGTGTTTCATCTTTAGATGCTGGAACTTCCTTTATTTTCTGGACTAGATTGATGGGAACATTTCTATTTCTAAGTGAATACTGACGCTGTTGGGTGGAAAAAGCATGCATATAACCTCTCTGATACTCATCCGACTCTTCCTCGAGAACTGTATCATTTGCCAAGATAAAATCTGCATCATGCTGCACTGCTGAACTTACTGCATTTTCATCATCTTCAGTGATAAATGTGGGCATATCATCAGGAGTAAAGAAGTGATTTTCTTCTCCAACTACATTATCTTCATCATCTGATTCTTGGCCAACAAAATTCTGTTGAAGAGGTGTCTTTACTTGCTACTGTTGTGCTGCCGTTTCTTGTGCTCGCTGCTCACACTGTTTGATCTTGAATTGAGCCTGCTGCTAGCCACAAAAATTAGGATTTCGAATCTGCGGTTCAGGCTTATCAAGAGCTAACCTTTCAATCATATTTTCTACCTTGCAGAGAACTTGGTCTGATGTAGAGGCTTCTTCTTTTATTGAGACTTTCTTCTCGGCTTTCATTCTAGCTCTTTTATCATTCAAATTTGCCTCAACACTAACGACAATTTTCTGCATTTCTTCTAAGGTAGGTGGATCTCTCTCCCTTAATTGATAAGCCATGTCCGGATCAAAACCATCCGGGAACTTAAGCAACCCTGATTTTCTAGTTGGTTTTAAATCATCTGGAATTGCATTATACACCACATTAAATCTAATGCAATAGTCTTGAACGGACTCTCCAACATTTTGTTTGATCTTAGTATATTCAGATTTGATTTGTAGAGAATCTTTCTTTACTTCCCAATGTTCCAAAAACTGTCTCTTCAGATCTTCTAATGTAGGAACACTTCTGGCTGGCAAAGCTCTGAACCATTTCCTTACCTCACCACCAAAGGTCTGCACGAATAACCTCGTGGTCACATTCTCTTCATCAATCTCATGGAGATCGAAGAAATCCATCATTTTGTCGACATGTTGCTGAGCTGTGATATTCTGAGGTGTGCCATCAAACAAAGGAATTTTGCTTTGATAATCTGCGGGCATGTCATTCAAAACTTGAGGCAGAGTGAGAGGTGCAAACCGAGCAGCCATTGCTCTTGGCGGATTTGGTCTGGGGGTTGTTGGAGGAGTGGATGTAACTGAAGTATGAGGAGTATGAGGAGGTGTATGCGGAGGAGAAGCAATGTGGGATGAAGAAGGAGAATTTACTGCAGACTTTTGATATGTGATTATAGGTTGCAGGGGAATAGTGGGAATGAAAGGCGGTTCGATGGGAATTTTCGAGGTGGAAGCCGTGATAGAAGATCCAATATGTGCAGATGCAGCTTCTAGGAAATCAGCAAGATTTGAAAACTGAATGTCTCTCTGAAGGTGCCGCAAGATAAAATTTTCAATTAATTTATTGTTTCTTTCAACTTCAAGAGCTACAGCAAAGTCAAGATTTGGAACTAGAGAACCAAGAGCACTTTCGGATTTGGTTTTAAACAGCGACAATTCAAACTTCTCGTCAAAATCAAGTTCTTCAAGATACTTAAAAATTGTAGGACATGAATGAGATTTAAACACGGGAGTCACATAGCTCTCTTGACGAAGGAGTCTCGGAATCAAATTGGGATTTTCGTAAACAGGAGGAGGATTAGGATTTGGATTAGCTCTGGTATATCTCTTTGAAGCCAGTGTGTTATTTTCAAGAAATCAAAGGAACATAAACAACTTTTTCAGCCTGTTAAACTCTAAACTTATCATCCAGAAGCTTAGAATTTGCAGATGTACTGGGGTAATTAACAAGTTAAATGTCACATTTACAAGCTAGACCGGAGATTGACTGAAGCAGTGTTTATCTACTTGCGCTGATGCAAAGCAAAAGCGTTTTGAAGGCTACCTGGCATAACTTCAGGCTCCGTCTGTAGCTATAAAACAAATGACATCAACAAGAAAACCATTTTCTTCCCCAGTATGGTCGCCACTATGTTAGCACTGAAATCTGCCTTAGGCTGAAGGAAGGCGAGAGTCAAGGCCACATTAAACCAAGTTCAGCCTCGTAGCTAGCCCTACGAGGACAAGAGAGAGCTCTCTCCGGGTCTATCTTGAAAAAAGGTCTTCAAAGGAGCTGAGATGACTTATAATGGATATTTATTTTAGGCTAGTAAATGGATAGGTAGGTTTGATTTAAATCTTTTGGGGTTTTGTTGGAGAAAAGGGAAAAAATAAATTTGGGCTCGGGGATGAGACCAGATCTTTGCAGAATTCAAGTTAGGGCAAGGTAGGTAGTAGCTTTGATGTTTTCTGATCAGATATATGGATGGATCAGAATGAAAAGGAGCTGAAAATGGCAAGGGGAAACAGGGATCCTCTCCAGACTGGTGAAAACATATAAAACTAAACAAATTTAAAGGCAGAGCACTGAAATCAATGGATTCTACCTCACTTACTCATTCATTTAGTTTAAGAAGAAAAAGAAGGGAATGGCATACATTAAAACATTAAATAACTTACAAATAACTGAGACAACACACCATCAAAACTGAAAACCACAAGAATCCCAACAGGTGCTGCAAAAACTTTGATCTTTCCTTAGCCAAAATGCAGAAGATATGTACAATAGTGTGCCAAAACTTTCCCAATAGTCCAACCCTTCTACTGACTAAAAATCTACATAATATAGACCATGCCAACCTATCTCCTAGCCTCTAGGGGTCGAGCTCCTCCTTCTAGGAGCAGTTTGAACTAATTCCAAACATAGAGCTGAAAACTAGGCATCCAAACAACCTGCCTCTAAAAGAAGGGAAACTGATTCATTACATTAAATTTTTGCTATTTTGTGAATGAATCATCTAGAATAGGTAAATAAGTGCCAAAGTTACATCATATACATCAAATTACATCAAGATAAGTCACATATTACATCAGAAGGTGAAACTGGTGAAAACTGGCCAAATTTCTGAGCTGGAAGATGAAAATTTGACCAAAAATCTCTATGCGCTGCGCGCCTGAGCTCTATGCATCGCGCACCTTTTAGCCTACTTTTGGGGCACTTCCCAGCATTGAAATCAATCTCACAATAGCTGGTTGGAACGCCCTGGATGTCTGCTATCCAGCCCAAGTGGAATTTCCCAATTTGGAGCTCATTTTCCCCTCCAAAACTTCATTCTCCCACAAGTGCTTCCTGCTGGTGCAAAAGGTGGCAGAAAGGTGATTTTCATGGTGTTTTTGGCTCTTTTGATCATCCAGAACTTGATGAGATGCCTTGGACATACTAGAGCATGCATAACTTACCATGACAAATCCAAAACTATAAATTTTTCCTCCAGCAAGTGTCCCAATCATAAGCGCGCGCGTCGACGCGCTACGCGTTGGGCTGAAAAATCTGTTTTGCAAGCCAAAAATTTCAAAATGACAAAATTTTCTCTGAATTTGCTCAAATTCAGAGCGAAGACTCTCCATCATGTATCATGCCCAGCCACCGAAGCCTCAGCCAAAATCCGAAGCGGATTAGGCCTCTTTCGCCGTTTTAATGCTCTGCTCAACCTCCTCTTCAAAATTTTCATTTTTGCTTTACCGACGTGCATGCGAGCCCAATAGTGATTTTTCATATGATGGAGCATGTCTTTGTCTCTATTTGCCTTTTCCAACAACTCCTCCAGATGTTGATTGATTTTCTCAAGCCAAAATTTCCGCTCAAAAGGTGTCAAATCGCTAGGTCTTTTCCAGGCCAACTTTCGGTCTTCACGGATTTGTCACAGCTCTAGAAGTGTGTGCTTGTCCTCTAGCTGCTTATTGCGCTGCTCCAAATATTTGATCACTCATTCTGCCTTCAGCAACTTCTCATTCAAGCTGTCAATATCAGCCTTCTGCTTTTGGATGATCTCTTTCAGTTTCAAGCCAGGATAGCTCCCATCCACATCACTGAGTGTAACATCAATATCATGGCCTCCTAAAGGGCTCTCCTCATGCATCAGCCTCTTGCCTCTGTCCTAAACCTGTAGCTGTGCTGAAGAAGAAGGCGAGACCCCTTCCATGCCATGTGGAGATAGTACTCGTCGTGTAGCTGCAAATAAGGCCCTGTGGCCTCGCTGGTATGTCACATACACTGGAGCATTGATATGCTCGGTCTCAGGAATGTCAAGCTGATGTGAAGGCTCTCCCTCATCATGAACTACCTCGGGAGGCGGCTGTAGCGCTGTGAAGAAGTCACGGGAGATGAAATCCTCCCAAGTAATGCCCTGTTGTGTGAGCTGCTGTACCACAATGATTTTGATCAGCGTGTAATGATATATACTACTATGCTGCTGTGCTGGGGTCTTCCTCTGTACAAGATATGTCATCCTCTCTATATTGCGATACATGAAGTATGGAATGCTCATCATATTTACCCTCGTGAAATGCATCAACAAACGAATATGGTACGTATAGAGGCGCGAGAATCTGCCCTCACAACTGAAATATCGAATGATAAGCTTCGTCAAGGGTGAAAACTCATCCTTTAGGAATCTAAATGGAAATACCCTGCTTAGCTGCCTTATAAGCCCAGGTTTGATGTATGGCTCATAGTAGAATTTTTCTAGCTGCTGTCTTTTGTTCCATTCCTCTCCTACATTTGGTATTCCGGTGGCCTGAGCAATGGTCTCTGGTGACAGAATGAAATCTACTCCGGCAAGATTTACACGGCCATCATGTAAGTGTAGAACAAATAGATGAGCTAGCTCATGATGATGCTGAGTTTGTGAAATCAGCTCACAATAGTGGTAACATGACTGATAGCGAAAACAATCCATTGCAAGCGAGCAAGAATGCAATTGAGCCAAAGAAGTAGGTTCCTCCCTGAGATGCTTACCACTTTTGCCACTTTTATGAGACCTCCGTGGTACATTAATTTCTTCTGTGGAATCACTGTCATACTCCTGTTCATAAACTGAATCCATCTCTGACATTGTGCTGAAATCAGACTGTTTGCAAAATGTATGCTGATATAGGTATAGTGAAGGAAAAAATTTCAGTGTATGCTTTAGTGTATCAAAGTATCATAGGAAAGCCACAATGAGAATAGTTTTGTCAAATGAGTTTGCAGGAAAAAACAGTCCTTAATATTTGTTTCAAACCCTAAGAAGTGAATTTGGAAATACACATAGGGTTTTACATCCCTTTACATTAAACAATTGTTTCTCCACATCAAAACACCATAATCATGTCCAAAATTCACTGGGCAAAGTAAAGAACCTACTTGCAAGAAGTTGGAGGCAATTTGGCATGAATTTGGATGAAGGAGAATTTTTTTTTGGCTCTGAGTTTGTATGCATCGTGCGCTTACCCAATGCGTAGAACGCAGTATGTGCATAGCGCGCATGCAATTTTGCACTGGCCGGTGAAGTCCAGTGCGTAGCATGCTTCTTGTGCATAGCGCGCCTGCTCTGTGTGTAGCGCGCACTTCCCCTTCAACTCCACATCCTTGAAACGCTTCCACTTTGTCTTCAACACTCTAATTTGGTTTTGCTTTGGGAAATTTGTGAAAATGATCTGTTTTCCATGCTTTATATGGGTTATAAAATATCTCATTAAACCATAACCCACTTTTATAATGTTTGGCTTTTGGAACTTTATCATTTAATGCAATTCTGTCTTTGACTTTTCACTCTTTCTCTGAATCTTTGACTGATGAATGTCTTGACTTTTTGCAGGAATTTTGGCATTTGGCTTTGGCAAAAATTAGAGGTTTTCTTTGAAACTTCTTATGGTGAAACAAATACATCCATTACAAAAAATGAAGTTGACAATTTCTAGTTCAAAACAGAGTTTTGAACTAAAAATGTTTTCAAATGTTTTTGAGAATAAAAATATGAAATGGGAACCTTTTGAAACCAACCTCATGGCCTGCGAGCTTTTATCACATGTATCCAAAGACTTGAAACCCTAGATTCTAGGACTAAAGACTCTTTTTAACGAAAATAATCATTTATGACCATGATGACGTGACCTGAACTTTAATGATTTTTGAGGAAATTTAATTAGCCCTGTAGGTACAAGCATGAGGAAAGACAAGACGACCATACCCTCTCATCAGTCAATGGCATGCCCCTAGCGAAATGCAACGAAGTGGAATGAGCGAGACACCTAAGAATGATATGCAAAAAAGCGAAAAGATCTCTGACGGAGGCCTGTAAGGACCGACTCTAACATGATGCATACCTTGCAAGATATTCAGATCACATGTACTCCACCCATCTCCATTCTATGTGATAATACAAGTGCCATCAGTGTTTCAAATAATCTAGTCATGCACTCCAAGACCAAGCACATACCCATCAAATATCATTTCCTACGTGAACAAGTGCTTGAACAAAAAGACAAATTGGAGTATGTTCCCTCCAAAGAACAGGTTGCTGATATATTCACTAAACCACTGCCTAGAGAGACATTTGAATATCTCAAACAAAAGTTGGGAATAGTTTCTGCATCATCCTATTGTTAAATCCTATTTTTCAGAGAAAGGTGGTTATACGCGAGTTTCATGAAGTGTAGTCATGTACATATGTGATTTTCTATGGACACAGTCGCGTATATGTTGGTTTGAAGAAAAATAGTGGGCCAGACTCAGGAAAAAAGGGGGTCTGCTATGGTTCTGTCAATTATTTGCTCTGTTTGATGATGATTTCAATTTGCTGATATATTGGTCCTCATAGTGTTGTTGATCACTTGATGTATATCTGATTGATGATGATGCTTTGATATCTCTTGCTAACATATGCAATGATCATATTTGACAGTGAACAGGTGGAACAGGTTCAGGGGGAGAACATGGTTGATGATATTTTTGGAACTATTGATGGACATATATAGGTTGCTGGACTGGATGCTGTTGATAGATGTTGCTGATGATAGTTGCTGATGACTATCATGGTCTTGTTTAAGACATTTGGTCTTTTTTATATATGTCATGTATATCTTATAATGTAACGGTCATGAAAAGACCTAATTTGTAACCCCACTCTGCATGGGATGAATGATGTAATGTTTCTTTTTTTTGACTTGTATAAACAATTGATATATCCCCACTTGGTTGGGTGGATGAGTCAAATTTTGTATATCCCCACTTGGTTGGGAGATGGATGCATGTATGATTCATTGGTGATAGGAAGGTCATTTGTGATGTATGTATAGAGTCATGTTCTTCTTTTAGAACATCCTTTTTTTTGCAGACTTTGCCTATGCTCAGGGGGAGCATGGACTCGATCATGGGAGCTCAATCAGCACTTCAACATATCAGAGAATTTAGCATGCACTTAGGGGGAGCATGACCCTTTGCCCTTGATGTCAAAGGGGGAGAGTGACTTGGTGTGGTTGTTGCCATCAAGTCCAAAGGGGGAGATTGTTGGCATTATGATGTATGTGTTGTACTTGATGGCAACCTACTTATAGCAGAACAACTCTCTTGTATATGGTAACTAGATGAATCTACAGAAGAGATATCAGATGTGACAGAATGCATGACAGGAGTGTTTAAAAATGTGATGAAATGTAGGGTAGCTTCAAGGAATCAGTTCAAAAAGAAACTCACTCAGATGACAGATCACATTATTGAAGGTTCACCATTGACCAAGCCACGTATACACACTGGTTCACTGTATACAAGTCACGTATACGTACACACACACTTTCACAAAAGGAAAAGTGTGTATACCTTGGAAAACTAAGTGTTTGGTCCGAAGTATTTGGTCGATGGTATTTTGATCCATGGTATTGGTCCAAGGTATCAGGTCCGAGGTATTGACCCCAGGTATTTGGTCTAAGGTATTGATCCTAAGTGGTTTTGGTCCATGGTATTGAGAAAGGCCTAAATCTATAAAAGGAGGAGAAGATCATTAGGCCATGTGTGCAAGCATCGAATATCTGATATAGTGTGAGATCTAATATGTAGGTTATTTTCTTATGGTGTCATGCTTGATCTGAACCGAGGAAGAACCTTAGCACTTGATGAAGGATAAGATCTAATGATGTATCAAGATCTTAAGGCTTGAAGTGAATTATCTTTATGTGGTTTGATCATGTATCTAAATAACTGGCACATGTTGTAGTCTGTAAATATGATGATCTAGGTATGACTGAAGTTTGGAATAGTTGTTATGTTTAAATCATATTTTATGGATCTGTACGCAGGTTCACTTTAGAAAAGAAGTGTATACACGCTGGTTCTGCATATCAAAACAACATATACATCATAAATTTGATTTGCAGATCTATACACTGGGTCACTTTGAGGAAAGCACGTATGCATGCAAGTTTGACACATGGAAGTAGTGTATACCTTATAAAATATGTTTTAGTTTCTTCTATTTTCTGTTGCAGTGTTCTGGGTTATTGCTTGGTTTCTGGTTACTGTATTCTAGTGACAGCATTCTAAATGATCAGATTTATGGAGTGATTGATTGATTCGGTTGTGGTTGGTTCAAAAGGAGATTAGTTTATGTAGGTATATTTGATGATTGAATGATGTTGTTGATGGATCCAGTCTGAAAATTTATGAAACGTGATCCCTGGAAGAAAATAGAAGGTTGTAGCCTTCTGTAGGCTGGCACCTACACACTAGTAATCATATCAGCTAGTACAAGAGCTAGGGGGTTGTAGCTCCCTTCCAGTAGAAGCTGGAGAATGAGAGAAGGTTGTAGCTTTCTATAGGTAGAAGCCTATGTACTGGTATAAGACTGCACCAGTACAAAAATTGTCAATAGAATATTCTTATTATTAAAAGAAGACAGAGACGGTTGCAGCAGGTGGTTTTCACCCACATTGGGTTTCCACCTTATATCCTGGTGTTGATGTGTGTTTCTTATATGTGATGATCTGTTCTGTTTTTACTGCACTTGGTTATTGTTTATATGGTTCATGTAGTTCTGATGCATTGATTAAAGATCCAGATATGATGAATTAATTGAATCATAAGTTTGTTGGATATACGCTAGTTGCATTAAACACAGTCATGTGTACACACGAGTTCCCTTAATTGAAGTAGCGTATATGAATTTGATTATGGAAATGAAATTTTTTTGATTTTCTAATACTAATTCACCCCCCCTCTTAGTATTATTTCCAACAATTTGATTGTCACTTGCGCTTGTAAGTGTCACTGAGTTTTTGGTTTGTTGATTGGTTAGGTTTGGTTATCTGTTAAAATAGTTCAAAACATTCATTTGCATTAGTTTCAATTTGTCTTTTATAGAGTTTATTGTCAATTGTGTTAGGTCATCTTGCATTTGAGATTCATCTTTGTTATTCATCAAGCATAGATTACATTTCTTGATTTACAAACTAAACATAGTGCATTTGTTTATCTATTCAAAAGAGAAAAGTGAAATACATTTTCATTAAGTGCTTTTGGATTTGATTTGGTGTTGCTTTGATTGGTGCATCATTTGCATTAGAAGCATTGGAATAAAAATCTCATTTTTGTTTGAATTAAAGCTTAATTGCATTAGATCATCTAGAAAATCAAAGAGAACATCATTTAGATAAAGTGCATCATAGTAAAGTAAAGATCATTTTTCTTTCGATAGATTTCATATTGGATAGTGAAAGTGAAGTTTAGTTTTTTCTTTTGCATATTTCATTTGGAAAAGAATGTTAGTGGAGGCATGTTCTTTGATTCATTAATTGATTGAATTATCTTCCCTTGTTAGTATAACATTCATCGAAGTGAAAAATTTACTTTTTCTCATATAGTTTCATTTTAGGATTCAGGTGACATTGTTTGAGCAAAAAAATTGAAACATAATTCAAGAACAACATTAAAATTTACTGAATTAACCTAAGGAGAATTTGGAACTTCATGCAAACATTTAGAGGTCTAGTCTATAGATGTGTTCCGATGTCTATAAACCTAGCAGTTGTCGTTATTTGCCAGCATTGTATCCCGAGGGTGAAATCCCATTCCATGTACAGAAGTATATAGGAGGTTCTCCAGTATTCTCGGGTATATCGGAGGCACTGTAGTATGTAAAGTATATGGGAATTCCCTCATCAAATGGTTATGCATTATACAATGCTAACATGGACTTGTGCTCCCCGTACCATCGCGTATATATTGGGAGACCCCACTAGGCTATCCTTTAACAACAGGTAACCGAGTCACCCGCCTTGTAAACGTGATACACCTAACACAACATTCGGGGAGATTGGTCATCATACGTTAAGTCCTTGGTTTTGGCTAAGGTGTATATAGTAGTTAACAAATACTTGGTAAACCCTCTTGCATATCTTACCCCTTTTTTCATTTTGTTTTGTTAATTTATAAAATCAATTAACTAACCATAGAAAAACATCCTTCCTGTGGAAGTACTCCTTAGTAGATCTGAGGTTGATACCAATGGCAACATTTCATGAGTCTACCAACCAAGGAAATCCCCCTGATAGGAATCCTAGTCCTTTTCCTTCTTTTGGAAATGTTGGCGCTTCTTATATGGCCACGTTCTCCTTTCTGGATTAACCATTGGTTTGTTAGTTGTGTTGTTTTCAGCCTCGGTGATTTCGGGTGTCCAAACTCCTTTTCAACCAATTTCTCCTCCACCTAAACAACATCAACATGATGTTGATCCTAAATTTAACCCGTCACCTTCTTTGCCTCTTTCTTCATCTCGCTCTTCCTCTTTGCCCAGTGAAAGTCTAAATTCTAGTTATCAGGAAGCTAAGAAGAAGAAGAAAAGGATGAAGAAGAGGAAGCCAAATAAGTAAGGGTACAACCAAAACATTATTGTCACTGATGCAACTGATGTAGAAAAATCTTCCAATCAGCCCTAGAAAGTGAAAGTCCCTTCCATGCTATGTAAAGGTGACCATATTTTTAGGAACTATCTTGGTATTCCCAATGTCTTAGAAGTCTGGTCCACAAGTTCACATCGACCTTTTTCATCATCCTCTGGAGATCATGCTAGTGATAAACCTTCAACTAGTGATAGTAGAACCCATGGGAAAAAGGGAAAAGTCAAATTTCCTTGTAAGTTGTGTGAAGGTAATCATCCCATTCACCTTTCTTCTCTTATGGATGAGGGTTCCAAAGCGTTGGAAAAACTTATAGCTTCTCAACCTCGTCTTCTTGTTGGGTATCAAAATATTTCCCCTGATCCTTCACTGGTTGATCTAGTGATTGATGAAAAGTCATATTTGGTCAACCCCACTTTCTCTAAAAGTGAGTCTCCTGAGTCCGTTCTCGACCAACCATTGGTTGAGAAACTGATAGACCTAGCTCCACCTTCAGTTAACCATACCTTTCAGGTAGAGAGTGAACCCCATACTGCTCAGGTCCATCTGGTTTCCTTAGTTTTGAATGAACTGGAGGGAAATCCTCTCGCTCCTGAGGTGCATGAGAATAGTTCTCCTATTCCCATAACTCAAGAGGGTAGCTCTCACGTTCTTACAAAACCCCCTCTGAGTAGTTTAGTGACTTCTTTTGATTGGAGTCGACAGGCAGGATATCGCCTTCTGTCTTATATGCCTTTCCACATTACAGTATAAGCTTATCATATGGATGTACCGAGCATAGTCATATACGAGGGCACATCTGTTAGTATTATGTCCTCAATTTCTTTGCAAGCTTTAGGTTCTCCACATCTTGTCCTCATCAATCATAGTTTGTTAGCTTTTAAGAGAGGAAACAGTCAACCATTAGGGATCCTTCCTAAGTTACCTATTACTCTAGGAGGAAATATTGTCTATATATATGTGATGTTTCTCCAAGGCACATTGGATTTTAATCTACTCATTTTTCGTGACTATGTTTACGTCATGGGAGCTGTTGTTTTTTCTCTCTTTCAAGTGATGTGTTTCCCGCATGAAGGAAGCATTGTGATCATTGATCAGCTTACATTCATTTGTCTTAAATTAATTCCCAATTAACTATTATCCCTAAGTGGTTCTTATTTGGAAGCAGTATCACCCCCACCATAGGTTAATTGTATGGCCACATGTTCCATGCCTGCATCTACTGATGATCTAGTAGGTGATGTAGTATGCCATGTACTAGGGGTATTGGAGCCCGATTTTTCATTTGGATCCCTAGACATGTATCCATTCCATAGTGTTGTTTTCCCATCTAATGATAACCTCTTGGAATCCATGGCCTCTTTTGGTATGTGATCAAGGGTTTGGAGCAGATTTCTTTGTCTTGTGTCAAGTTTGCTAAAAAATGAAACAAGGTGTCACGAGGATAGTTTTTTTACTATGTCAACCTCGTTAAAAAGTGAAATAAGGACCATGAGGATAATTATTTTACCATGTCAACCTCATTAAAAAATGAAATAGGTTCCCATGAGGATAATTCTTTTACTATGTCAACCTTGTTAAAAAATGAAATAGGCCTCCATGAGCAAAGTTCTTTTACTTGTGTCAAGCTCATTAAAAAATGAAACAAGGTGTCATGAGCATGGTTCGTTTCCTGTGTCAAGCTCGTTAAAAAATGAAACAAATCCACTTCCAATTCAAGTCTTTGATTAGATCTCATAAAACCCCAGTCAAGTCTTTCACTTGATCTCATAAGTGAACCTTCATTCCATCCATCTGTTAGTAAAAAATAGTCTACTTAGGTGAATGAAATGAATCTTGGGGGACATGTACCTCGAATTGAGTCATTATGCTGGGGGAATGCAAACTTATCTCAAGCATAGTTTATCTTTGTTTCAATCTTGTGTAAAAATGAAACTAATCCCAAGCATAGTTTTTTTTTGTTTCAAGCTTGTGAAAAAATGAAAGCATCTTTAAGTATCCTAGAGGATAATTTCCCATGTTTCAAGCTTGTGTAAAAATGAAACCATTCCCACTTTACCTCTCGTGATTTCCATATTTATGAACCTATTTTTGATAGATGAGCCTTGGTTTTTTCATTCCATTGTCGCCATCTCTTTGGTCGATCATATGCTTTCACTTGGTTGTTTTACCTTTGCCTGAGGAACATCTGTGATGAGTGATCGTATTAGCTAGGCTCTTGACCTTTACATGTTTTGAGCAGTTCCATCATGACTGGAACCAGTTGCTATCCTTTTATACCACTCGCTCCTCCAGGAGGAGTCCTCTTTCATCTCTTTTTAGGCTCTAAAAATATGAATATATTGTCAAGCACTTGTCTTTCTGAACTTGTTAAAGTAAATGAAATGACATCTACTCAGTATAAGTTTAACCCTTTTCCAGACTGAGATAGACTATTGTACAAAAAAGGAATATCTTAGTCAACCATGACTAAGAGGTTCTCTTGGATATTTTTTTTTCTACCTTTTCAACTTCAAGAGACGATTTACAAAAAGTGACCTTTTGATTTTTATTTTCCGCTTCTTTTTCAAACTCTCTAAACATGAAAAAAATGTCAAGTTTCCCCTTCGTTGGACTCGTAAAACATAAAGGACGCAGAACTTGTCACCCTGACAAGACTGAGTTTCTCCTTCCCAGGGCTCGTAAAAATTACTAGGATGGATTCATCCGAAGGATGAACTTGTATGGCAAGCATACGTTATCCCCTTTAATCTTGTGATAAAAAATAATGGGGTACTCACTAGAAATAATGGGGGAAAAAGTGAGAGAGATCATCTCTTATATTTTGTAAAAGCAGCATGTCACTCTTGAATGTGACACTCTTTTTTTTCTTGTGTTGGGTTTGGGACATCCTCACTTATTCACTTACCTTCCTGGGTTTGGAAAATCCATTTTTCCTCTCATCTAATCATACCACTTTGTCATCATGATCTCTGATTCTATGTTGAGTCAAATGCTGCCAAACTTCGGAGTCTTGTTGCCGATATGTTCAAGAGAAGTCCTATATGTAGTTATTTACCGCTTATACACTATCTTACTTTTTTCCACAGTCCTGGATCACACTTATCTACTCTACTACATCCTTTTGTTTTGTGTCAATGACGTGGGATTCATTATGGCCCTCCTTCGATGGATCACTTCCTTTCAACTTCAGCTCATTATTTGGGGAGATGATCTGGAAAATCGCTTCCAATACCTTAGAGCTTGCATGCTGTTAATGGCAATTTCTTCGCATTTGGCGACAGGTTTACATCATTGACCTTCGATTGAATGATTCCATGGGTTTTCAACTTCAGCTTCATTATTCACATTCATGGATTGTGCTTATTGGACCTTGAGAGCCATTGTCATTATTTGTGGTTTCTCTCATCCTTGTTAAGGGTTTACATCATTGACCCATAATCAAGTGGTTTAATATCATGTTCGACTTCGACACATTTATTCACATCTTAAAATTTGTACATTGATCGGGTCAAGGTAGAGTGCAATACCCTGGATTTTGTTTGATAAATCCATGTTTCATGGAGTTATGAGTTATTCATGACTGTACACATGCTTCCTCTAAACTGATGGTTGCATCCATATCATGGATCCATATATATGATCCTTTCTATTCGGATGGTTGTGTCCATATCGTGGATCCATACACATGATCCCCTTATATTCATATGTTTGCATCCATTCCATGGATTCATGTATTATTAGATACCTATTCATGTATCATTAGGCATGATCATCAAAGATTTTAGATATGTATATGTATATGTATATGCTTGATTTGCAAGTTTCCCGATAGTGTTGTTCTAGTTCTTTCACTCACCTTTAAAGCATCTCAACCATCACTCCCTATTATTCCTTCATGTTTGAGGGGACATCTATTACATAATATTTTGTCACCCCTCCTATTCACTTACTGTTCCATATCCCCCAGTGCTAAAAAATTGAAAATTGTGCAACATATCTATCATGATATACAAACCAAAACCTCCCTAAAGAACCAAAGGAAAACTACCCCTTAGTCAATTCTGAAGAAGGTTAGCTAAAACCCTAATTTTTAGAGCCAATGTGTTTTTATACACTGCCTACTCATGCTGATGGCAGGTTGCTATGATTTACCCTAGTGTTTCCAGCGCAGGATTTGATATGAAAACCCATGTTGAACCTCTTCTAGCAGGTTTTCCCAAACTAGAGGAGAATCTTCGTGCACTAGAAACTTTGAGAACATTGAGTTGGATATTGGTTATTGTTGATATGGTCAAACTCTCCCATTTGGACCTCTTGATCTTATCATTATGAGCTTTCCCCTTGAGATGTGGACCTGTTGAGGGCCCCGAGGTCGGGTCAACAACAAGGGGGATACCCACCCGGTCCGGAACCTGGTTAGCGGCTCCTTTCCCGTTTGGAGTAGCGGGTCCGACTGGGGATAACGGGACCAGTTTCCCGATGTATGGGATGTGTATGTGTGTGTATGTGGAATTTTAGTAGGTTACTTCTAAGAAACGTTCTAAAAGACTACTGTAAATTTATCTTACAAACTTGAGCCTAAATTACCATAATCAAATGAAAACAACACACAGAATTTACATTAACCCGGGATGTTTCTTTTTGTCATGCGATCTAGAGGATTTCTAACAGTAGCTGGTAATAAAGATCATTCAACTGATATCAGAATATAAATCAATAAAGATAACCATTCTGCATAAGAAGTTAGACAGAGCGGTTGTGAACAACACATCACATAATTAAATCATTCGCATATTAAACATGAATAGACAAATCCACTGTACAGAAGTGCCAAATGATAACTTATATATTCATACATTAACATGCAAACAATATCAGCTGTATATCGTTTTAAGAATACAAGCAGAAATTAATCAAGAGATAAAAGTACCATTTGAAGACTAATTCTTACCCATAGACTTCAAACAATAACGATCTACCTCTACTTGCTTCTAACATCTAGCAAGAGTACAGAAGTGCAACATCAGTAGTAGACATAAGAATGCAAACATAAATAAATCACGATCCTTCCATTCATCAAAACCTCCTCTGAGGGTGCAGAAGTGCATGTTCTGAGGACAAGTTTTTGACAAATATCTGGACCCTTCTCCAATGCAATGAGAAGGGTTGAAATACTACTATCTAATCCTAATAATAGTATTATTACAAAATTTTAGGATACGGCTCTCAAATGACCGTCCTTTTTCTAATTCTGTAAAACAAAAAGAAAAACAACTTTCTAATATGAAATTACTTCTTAATCTGGTCTCTGAAATTGCAGTTTTCAAGCATGGGCTTGAGAAGAGTCGGTTGGCCGACTTCTATGCTTAATTGGGCTGTGAAAACGGCATCCATAAGAGCTGGCACTACTTTCTCGGCCGCGTTCATGATACACCTTACTATCATGCATTGGCTGTGGGGCTTAACTAAGTAAGTCCAGTAACTTTCCCAGTTTAGCCTCGATAATGCCCGGATTGTCTCCCCATTTGCCTGTGCTTTCTGCTTCCATTCAGCCTCCAGTTGCGATGCGATTGGTAGGTACCCCGGAGTGGATTCTGAAACTAAGTTGGCCCTGTGTAAATTTTCATTTACACAGTCGATAAGTATGTTCGCCTGCGTAGCTGCTGACTCTGCTGTCTGCTCCGCCTGTGTGATTTGCTCGTCCCACTTGTTAAAGAGCATTTCTTTATGATTTTCATTAATCTTGGGTGCCCCTACTCTTTTCCCTTCCTCGTCATTTTGCCAAGCCAGATACTCTGTTACTCTTTTGTTGGCCTGGTCATAGTCGTTCCGCAATTCCACCACCTGGCTGGTGATCTTGTCGCTTATTTCACAAAACTCCCTCCATTGTGATATTTTGCACACCATTTCCTCCTGTTGCTGTGACAATTGGTCGTTCAAGCCGATGGACTCTGAAATAAACTCTATCAGCTTGGGTTCATCCTTATGCATTTCTTGCACCGTCTGCAGCTGTTTTTCTTTTTCTTCAATACTTCTTTGGTGGCTCACCTGCATCTGGCGAAAGCTTTCTTGTAATTCTTCAAGCTGCTTGGAGGCTTCAGCGTTCTCATTGGCTTGTCGCAACTGTTGTTGCAGCAGTTGTATTTGACTTTCACGTTCTTTTAGAAGCTGTTGAACTTCAGAGGCCTTGTCGATAGTTGCAGAAGGATATGCTCCCGCAATTTGAGACAATTTCGTGAGATTTTCTGTTGGATTGTTATTCGGGTCTTTCCACAAGACATCTAGGTGTTCAGCATTTTGAGCCAGTGCATTTTCAAGCTTCCTTTTCTTTCTTTGTCTCCTCACAACTGCCTTGTGCTGTGGACTGTAAAATACGTCCAGTGGAGGGATTTCTTCTACGCCGAGTAGAAGTTCTGAGGATGGAGCGATAGGGAGATGCTCCATCTCTACGGTACCACTGACTATGGTTGAGAAGACCTCTTGCACCACCTGAGTATTGCTCACAGGTGTTTGCGGGACTTGGTCTTCAAGATTTATCAGTTCATTGAAGGTCTCCCATTCTTTATCCATTTCTGCTGTAACCAGAGGTGCTTCAGTGATGGGAGGGGGAATTCCTCTTGGTGGCGAGACCGCAACTTGCTGCTGAGCCATCCAACTTGACTGAGCCGTGTCTTTGATTGTTTCTTCGTTCTTGTCTTCTTTGTGGACAGACTCTTCAGGATCTGGAGATATTTCTTTTACGGCACTGGAATCAGATTTGGAGGCGTTGGAGTGTTCACTGAGGCTGACGCTCGGAGTTGGTTCTCTGGTGGCCACTCGCAGTCTTTCCAGGGGAATGTTAGCCAGCCTTCTTTCTCTATACAACTTGAATTTCTGGAGGTTGTCTGGGGACAACCTTGACTGAGCTTCTTGCAAAACTTCTTTGATTGAGTTCTTACTCTGAAAGAGGTCGTCAAACGGATCTTTCTGTCCAGAGAACACACTTATCCTGACGCTAGTTGTAAATTCCTGGGTGACTTTATTTGGGTCGAATGGCCTTGGTGGGAGTTTAAATAGTTGGAGACACGTCACATTATCCACCTCACCAAAAGCATGTCCCACATAGAATAAAGAGAAGGCCCCACATGTGACGGGGAATGGAGGCCAAATGGCCTTCTTTTTGTTCTTTAGGTCCTTAGTTAAACCACCTTCAGAACAAGTTTGATAAGCGATCTCTCGGGCCAACAATTTATCTGGGATGTACAAGGGTAGGACATGAGGAGGTACTGTGCTTCCAAAAACTCGAATGTAGGTAAGCCATTCTTCTCCAAACCATCTTGCTACGGAGGTGATGTCGTTTTGTGCTTCAGGAGAGCATCTCAGAGGGTCTTTATCATATGTCATTCTATGGATGGGCAGTATGAGCCCGTGGCAAATCTGGTAAAAATGGGGGGCAAACTGAGAATCCCACAAGACTTTATGGTAGACATGAATGGGTAATGGGTCCTGGGTAGTCCATTGCCAGCCCATAGTGGGGAATTTAGACACATAACAGATAGAGTCCATTATGTAGGCAGACATATAAAAAGGGGGATAAAACCTTTGGGAGAAGGATCTTTTAGAACGATAGTGAAGAATGGCCGTGTATAGAGTGTCAGAAAGGATTTTGGCCCAATCTATTACCTCGGAGTTAGTCGCAGCATCAATTAACGGTAGCCATTCAGATGGAAATTTATTGATATCAGGCTTACCGAATAGCCTACAGAGCATGGCTGCAGCAAAACAATACGGAGAAGTAAGGGAACCGCTGCTATACATACCGTTCTTATCTTTCTTCAGTGGTTCATCCCTTTTCGACCATTCTTTGGTAGTGTCTGATAGGTCTAGATTCTCTGCTGTGAACTTCCTAACAAAATCTGCATTGTAGATCGTTTGAGGTTCCGGAAGGTGATACATGAGCTTCAGGTCTTGAGCCACGAACGATCCTACGAGCCCATGTCCTTTGACTTTGAATTGCCTATGATGCAGCTCTGCGTCATCTAAAATCCACTTGATCATGTCCGTATACGGTAGGATCTTCGGCCTTGATGCTATTTTGTGGAGGAAAGAGCACGCTAGATCTTCCAGGGATGCTTCTGAAGAGCGTGGTGCATCTGCGACAGCAGCAGTTGCCTTGATTATTCTAGGGTTCTCTTCCTCCAACAGTCTATACATGCCTTCCCATGTGGAAATTCCTGCATCTTTATTGCATGCGGTATCTGTGTAAAGGGGCGCCATCTCCCTGGTCTTTTCTCTTGTTTCTGAGCTCTGAGCTTTGTTCTTCTTCCCCATCTTGCTTATCATTTCTGTTTGATTTTTGCCTTCACACTTCGCTCCTGCAGGTTATGAGAGAAATGGAAAGGTTAATCAAAAAGGTGATGGGAGAGTTTTTGAATGCAAGAGATAAATCAGATACGCCACCTTACGTGAAGTAAATCCGCATTAAGGCACGCGTCTTTATGCCACTTAATAACTGACAACTAATTCATTACTAACATTAAAAGCGCAATAATTTCCAAGTCAGGTTATAGTAAGTGGATTTTCTTTGGGTGGTGTGCCCGAAGGAGTCGTATCAAGGTGCTTTTATGACTTGCCAACGCATCCTGCATGCCGCGCGATCGCAAACGGTAGCGATCGCAATATCGCATATCGCAACATCGCAAATCGCAACATCGCGGATCGCAATGGTTCAATGTTTGCTAACGTACCCCGCCTCATTTCTGCGATGTGCGATCGCGCCATCGCAATATCGCAAATCAGCGGACTCGTAAGCTTTTGTCTATGGATGTTAACGTATTGCGATGCGACGTGGTTTATTAATGCCGAGATGATGTGCATATTGGCCTTTAGAAGGGAAATGCGGGCGTTTCTTACCCTTTCGTGCTGCGGCCTTGAAGATTTGCTTTTATGAACACAGGTTTAGGCTTAAGTTGTCCAAGAAACCTTTCCTAAGCTGATGCTTGCAATTTCAAAAGAAATCTTTATTATTATTATTTTTCTTTTTTGAAATGTAACTAAGGGTCCCCATTCATTCTAGCATCGTGGTCGATACTAGTTTGAACAAAGGGGGGGTTGTTGCTGGCCACAACAATTGGCGATTCACTTGGGAGAACCAGTTATCTCTACTCTTTTTCTATTGACATTTTCGGACCCTTTTCGAAAAAATTTCTCAGGGAATTCGAACTTTATTATAAAAGGATAAGGCAAATAATACTTTAAAGCGTCAATGATGTTTTGTCTTCGCCCCATTCTATTCCAATTACTTGCATTCCCAGGTTGTTTTCGAGTTTAGATCAGTTATTACTTGGTCTTGTAGAACATAAAAATAAAGTGTTCTCTATGTATCAGCCCCTTTTTAAAGAATGTCCCTTTGTCGCAGGTAGAGCCACTGCTGCCAGCAGGCGTCCATAGCCTCGACAGGGTTACCTATTATCCAGGAATGATCCTTTATCCTGCCTCAGTTTCTTGCAACTTTTTCAGAAGAATTATACCTTTCTTAATGCTTTTTTTTTTTTTTTTTTTAAATAAATCCTCAAAAGAACAATGTCTTGGTTTGGTGGCCAAATTATGACACAGTCATTCACTTGATTTATACTTTTGCTGAACAAGCTGGCTCGTGATGAGACCCCTTGTCTTTTGATCGCAACAATCTTGAGTCGTTGCCCTGTTTTGGTAGACAGTTTTGGCAAAGTCAGCAAGTTATAATATCTGTGATCATGATAAGTCGGCTCATGATGAGACCTCTTATTCTTCAAGATATAGCATCCTTTCGGGTTATTCTCCTGAATCGTTGCATTCTTCTTCAGCAGGGAGGAAGTCAAATTCTCTTTCCTTAAGAAAGTTCTGGACGACAATGATAGGGCTATTTTTGATAATGGTTGTTTTCACAGAGAACCTTTATTCTAATATTGATACCTTTTATTGTGCTGATCTAACATGAATTCCTCACTGAGATAGCTTTCTTTAAAATTTTCTGGGTTTGAATTCTAACACCATCTTTCGGGTTAAAGATCTATTGACAATAAAGACCGAATTCCCACAAGCTTAGTTGTTCACAAGAGCCGAAATTCCAAAATCTTTAACAGAGACAGGGTTTCTTTCGCAAACGTCAAATATTGCTTTGCCAGAACAAACTTTTATTTGGGAGAGGCAACTATTCTCTGGGGTTATGTAGAGAATATAACTAACTTTGCCTATCAATTATTGGAAGCAAAACTAATAACCTAGCTAAACTACTCCTACTCCTATTCTAATTATGTGCAGGAAATAGCTAAGAGAAATGGTATTTCCAGTGGAACCAACGATTCATTATTATTCCTAGTCGCATAGATTGCCTAAGCATAAAAAAAATGAATCGAATTCCCCATGGATAGGACTTGTTGTTTAAGGGATAAGGAATCATGAATCCAGTTGGAATCTTGTTTGATTTTATTTCCTTGTGATAGGTTTCTTCCAACTGAATACCTATCGGATCGCAGAAATTGGGATGAATTTCTTTTGTGAATGGGTGATCTTTCGATGGAAAGGACAGCAAGCCAATCCGTGAGATATGTTCTTTGATTTTGGTGGCTTGTGACCCGTCGATTGTTAATTCTGAGTGTTTAGCGATCTCGTTTGAAATGAAAGTTTTTATACATAAATCGCCAAAATCTAATCTATCAAAATTTTGGAGTTTTAAAGAGAGATTCGATTTCGTACACAAAGAAAATAAGTGAGAAAGAAAAGATTGGGTAGCTGTATATACAGTGGGGTCGCACGTCTGGGAGTTATCTGTAACCTTCTGCTTTTCACAAGAACTGGTCGGGTTCTGTGAATCAGGATTTGAATGATGATTGCGATCGGGGATGGAGATCTCCTCTGGATATGAATCGTAGATAGGAGCATCGTTGTGAATAGTAAAATCATCCAAATGGGATTTTGCTTTGAGATGAGGGTCAGACATAGCAGTTTCTGATCTAAGATGTTTCTTATAACCAGACCCTAGTTGAGTTACTTGCGACAATTCAATATCATCATAAATATCAAAGCAACTATCACGAAAGATTTTACAATTTTCCCTAGGTTCCTCTTTTTCATTATATGTTTTTAGACAAGGGAGATGAGGCAGCTCTTGTTTGATATGAATCGTAGACTGTGATATAGTGGTCTCTTTATTTTGGAAACCCAGTGATGTCTCGTTTGAATAGCCCTCTGTTGGAATAGACTTGATACTATGAGGGAGAAGATTGTCATTACAAAAAACATCGGGGTAAAGAGAAAAATGTCGATCTGGAACAATGTATTTAAAATCATCAAACAAATCTCATTCATCAGATTCACAATAAGCATCGGGCTTTAGATCGTACCTTTTTGCGTCGATACTTTTCGAAAGAGAAACAGTAGGTGGATCTAACCTTGGCACCAGGAGTTGTTGATTTGAAATGATGTTGTCTGACTTTACATTAAAGTCAACTTCTGATGTCAGGGCACCTTCCCCTTCAGTACTTTCGCCTGTGTTTTCTGATGTTAGAGCATGCAAAACTCCTAGGCTAAATTATGTCTGATCAGGTATAGGAGGTGGGAAACACTCATCATAATCTGAAGATTCTTCATCTGTGAGTTCATCTTCAAGATCATATTGTAGACATTTAAGATGAAATCGTATATTGAAATCCCTTACGGGCTCGTCTTGTTTCTGCAGATGGTCGATCTCATCGTATACCTGGTCGTATTCGTAGCAATCAAATTCCAAGATGAAAGCTCTAACGAGTTGGTCCCAGCTGTGGACTGATGCAGCGGGGAGTTTTCTGCACCATTTCCTAGCTTCTGCTGTGAATGTGAGAGTGAAAATCCTACATAAAACGCCTTTGTCAATTTTCTGAATATCAGCACTAGAGACTCTATGGATGAACTGTAAGGCGTGATGAAATGAAGAAGAATTATTCTCGCCATTAAATTTTACCTGAGATAATAGTGTTACCACGTCCGGTGGAGTGTTGGAAGATGTAGGAAGCTGGATGCAACTCCAAATGGGAATTCTGTGAGTAGACATCCTTTTCCAGGACTTCTAGTTTTAAACATGTCCCAACAGACAATATGCTCAGGCCCTCCTTCTAGCGCCAGAAATGTTGAGGGCCCCGAGGTCGGGTCAACAACAAGGGGGATACCCACCCGGTCCGGAACCTGGTTAGCGGCTCCTTGCCCGTTTGGAGTAGCGGGTCCGACTGGGGATAACGGGACCAGTTTCCCGATGTATGGGATGTGTATGTGTGTGTATGTGGAATTTTAGTAGGTTACTTCTAAGAAATGTTCTAAAAGACTACTGTAAATTTATCTTACAAACTTGAGCCTAAATTACCATAATCAAATGAAAATAACACACAGAATTTACATTAACCCGGGATGTTTCTTTTTGTCATGCGATCTAGAGGATTTCTAACAGCAGCTGGTAATAAAGATCATTCAACTGATATCAGAATATAAATCAATAAAGATAACCATTCTGCATAAGAAGTTAGACAGAGCGGTTGTGAACAACACATCGCATAATTAAATCATTCGCATATTAAACATGAATAGACAAATCCACCGTACAGAAGTGCCAAATGATAACTTATATATTCATACATTAACATGCAAACAATATCAGCTGTATATCGTTTTAAGAATACAAGCAGAAATTAATCAAGAGATAAAAGTACCATTTGAAGACTAATTCTTACCCATAGACTTCAAACAATAACGATCTACCTCTACTTGCTTCTAACATCTACCAAGAGTACAGAAGTGCAACATCAGTAGCAGACATAAGAATGCAAACATAAATAAATCACGATCCTTCCATTCATCAAAACCTCCTCTGAGGGTGCAGAAGTGCATGTTCTGAGGACAAGTTTTTGACAAATATCTGGACCCTTCTCCAATGAAATGAGAAGGGTTGAAATACTACTATCTAATCCTAATAATAGTATTATTACAAAATTTTAGGATACGGCTCTCAAATGACCGTCCTTTTTCTAATTCTGTAAAACAAAAAGAAAAACAACTTTCTAATTTGAAATTACTTCTTAATCTGGTCTCTGAAATTGCAGTTTTCAAGCATGGGCTTGAGAAGAGTCGGTTGGTCGACTTCTGTGCTTAATTGGGCTGTGAAAACGGCATCCATAAGAGCTGGCGCTACTTTCTCGGCCGCGTTCATGATACACCTTACTATCATGCATTGGCTGTGGGGCTTAACTAAGTAAGTCCAGTAACTTTCCCAGTTTAGCCTCGATAATGCCCGGATTGTCTCCCCATTTGCCTGTGCTTTCTGCTTCCATTCAGCCTCCAGTTGCGATGCGATTGGTAGGTACCCTGGAGTGGATTCTGAAACTAAGTTGGCCCTGTGTAAATTTTCATTTACACAGTCGATAAGTATGTTCGCCTGCGTAGCCGCTGACTCTGCTGTCTGCTCCGCCTTTGTGATTTGCTTGTCCCACTTGTTAAAGAGCAGTTCTTTATGATTTTCATTAATCTTGGGTGCCCCTGCTCTTTTCCCTTCCTCGTCATTTTGCCAAGCCAGATACTCTGTTACTCTTTTGTTGGCCTGGTCATAGTCGTTCCGTAATTCCACCACCTGGCTGGTGATCTTGTCGCTTATTTCACAAAACTCCCTCCATTGTGATATTTTGCACACCATTTCCTCCTGTTGCTGTGACAATTGGTCGTTCAAGTCGATGGACTCTGAAATAAACTCTGTCAGCTTCGGTTCATCCTTATGCATTTCTTGCACCGTCTGCAGCTGTTTTTCTTTTTCTTCAATACTTCTTTGGTGGCTCACCTGCATCTGGCGAAAGCTTTCTTGTAATTCTTCAAGCTGCTTGGAGGCTTCAGCGTTCTCATTGGCTTGTCGCAACTGTTGTTGCAGCAGTTGTATTTGACTTTCACGTTCTTTTAGAAGCTATTGAACTTCAGAGGCCTTGTCGATAGTTGCAGAAGCATATGCTCCCACAATTTGAGACAATTTCGCGAGATTTTCTGTTGGATTGTTATTCGGGTCTTTCCACAAGACATCTAGGTGTTCAGCATTCTGAGCCAGTGCATTTTCAAGCTTCCTTTTCTTTCTTTGTCTCCTCACAACTGCCTTGTGCTGTGGACTGTAAAATATGTCCAGTGGAGGGATTTCTTCTACGTCGAGTAGAAGTTCTGAGGATGGAGCGATAGGGAGATGCTCCGTCTCTACGGTACCACTGACTATGGTTGAGAAGACCTCTTGCACCACCTGAGTATTGCTCACAGGTGTTTGCGGGACTTGGCCTTCAAGATTTATCAGTTCATTGAAGGTCTCCCATTCTTTATCCATTTCTGCTGTAACCAGAGGTGCTTCAGTGACGGGAGGGGGAATTCCTCTTGGTGGCGAGACGGCAACTTGCTGCTGAGCCATTGAACTTGACTGAGTCGTGTCTTTGATTGTTTCTTCGTTCTTGTCTTCTTTGTGGACAGACTCTTCAGGATCTGGAGATATTTCTTTTACGGCACTGGAATCAGATTTGGAGGCGTTGGAGTGTTCACTGAGGCTGACGCTCGGAGTTGGTTCTCTGGTGGCCACTCGCAGTCTTTCCAGGGGAATGTTAGCCAGCCTTCTTTCTCTATACAACTTGAATTTCTGGAGGTTGTCTGGGGACAACCTTGACTGAGCTTCTTGCAAAACTTCTTTGATCGAGTTCTTACTCTGAAAGAGGTCGTCAAACGGATCTTTCTGTCCAGAGAACACACTTATCCTGACGCTAGTTGTAAATTCCTGGGCGACTTTATTTGGGTCGAATGGCCTTGGTGGGAGTTTAAATAGCTGGAGACACGTCACATTCTCCACCTCACCAAAAGCGTGTCCCACATCGAATAAAGAGAAGGCCCCACATGTGACGGGGAATGGAGGCCAAATGGCCTTCTTTTTGTTCTTTAGGTCCTTAGTTAAACCACCTTCAGAACAAGTCTGATAAGCGATCTCTCGGGCCAACAATTTATCTGGGATGTACAAGGGTAGGACATGAGGAGGTACTGTGCTTCCAAAAACTCGAATGTAGGTAAACCATTCTTCTCCAAACCATCTTGCTACGAAGGTGATGTCGTTTTGTGCTTCGGGAGAGCATCTCGGAGGGTCTTTATCATATGTCATTCTATGGATGGGCAGTATGAGCCCGTGGCAAATCTGGTAAAAATGGGGGGCAAACTAAGAATCCCACAAGAATTTATGGTAGACATGAATGGGTAATGGGTCATGGGTAGTCCATTGCCAGCCCATAGTGGGGAATTTAGACACATAACAGATAGAGTCCATTATGTAGGCAGACATATAAAAAGGGGGATAAAACCTTTGGCAGAAGGATCTTTTAGAACGATAGTGAAGAATGGCCGTGTATAGAGTGTCAGAAAGGATTTTGGCCCAATCTATTACCTCGGAGTTAGTCGCAGCATCAATTAACGATAGCCATTCAGATGGAAATTTATTGATATCGGGCTTACCGAATAGCCTACAGAGCATGGCTGCAGCAAAACAATACGGAGAAGTAAGGGAACCGCTACTATACATACCGTTCTTATCTTTCTTCAGTGGTTCATCCCTTTTCGACCATTCTTTGGTAGTGTCTGGTAGGTCCGGATTCTCTGCTGCGAACTTCCTAACAAAATCTGCATTGTAGATCGTTTGAGGTTCGGGAAGGTGATACATGAGCTTCAGGTCTTGAGCCGCGAACGATCCTACGAGCCCATGTCCTTTAACTTTGAATTGCCTATGATGCAGCTCTGCGTCATCTAAAATCCACTTGATCATGTCTGTATACGGTAGGATCTTCGGCCTTGATGCTATTCTGTGGAGGAAAGAGCACGCTAGATCTTCCAGGGATGCTTCTGAAGAGCGTGGTGCATCTGTGACAACAGCAGTTGCCTTGATTATTCTAGGGTTCTCTTCCTCCAACAGTCTATACATGCCTTCCCATGTGGAAATTCCTGCATCTTTATTGCATGCAGTATCTGTGTAAAGGGGCGCCATCTCCTTGGTCTTTTCTCTTGTTTCTGAGCTCTGAGCTTTGTTCTTCTTCCCCATCTTGCTTATCATTTCTGTTTGATTTTTGCCTTCGCACTTCGCTCCTGCAGGTTATGAGAGAAATGGAAAGGTTAATCAAAAAGGTGATGGGAGAGTTTTGGAATGCAAGAGAAAAATCAGATACGCCACCTTATGTGAAGTAAATCCGCATTAAGGCACGCATCTTTATGCCAGTTAATAACTGACAACTAATTCATTACTAACATTAAAAGCGCAATAATTTCCAAGTCAGGTTATAGTAAGTGGATTTTCTTTGGGTGGTGTGCCCGAAGGAGTCATATCAAGGTGCTTTTATGACTTGCCAACGCATCCTGCATGCCGCGCGATCGCAAACGGTAGCGATCGCAATATCGCATATCGCAACATCGCAGCATCGCAACATCGCGGATCGCAATGGTACCCCGCCTCATTTCTGCGATGTGCGATCGCGCCATCGCAATATCGCAAATCAGCGGACTCGTAAGCTTTTGTCTATGGATGTTAACGTATTGCGATGCGACGTGGTTTATTAATGCCGAGATGATGTGTATATTGGCCTTTAGAAGGGAAATGCGGGCGTTTCTTACCCTTTCGTGCTGCGGCCTTGAAGATTTGCTTTTATGAACACAGGTTTAGGCTTAAGTTGTCCAAGAAACCTTTCCTAAGCTGATGCTTGCAATTTCAAAAGAAATCTTTATTATTATTATTTTTCTTTTTTGAAATGTAACTAAGGGTCCCCATTCATTCTAGCATCGTGGTCGATACTAGTTTGAACAAAGGGGGGGTTGTTGCTGGCCATAACAATTGGCGATTCACTTGGGAGAACCAGTTATCTCTGCTCTTTTTCTATTGACATTTTCAGACCCTTTTCGAAAAAATTTCTCAGGGAATTCGAACTTTATTATAAAAGGATAAGGCAAATAATACTTTAAAGCGTCAATGATGTTTTGTCTTCGCCCCATTCTATTCCAATTACTTGCATTCCCAGGTTGTTTTCGAGTTTAGATCAGTTATTACTTGGTCTTGTAGAACATAAAAATAAAGTGTTCTCTATGTATCAGCCCCTTTTTAAAGAATGTCCCTTTGTCGCAGGTAGAGCCACTGCTGCCAGCAGGCGTCCATAGCCTCGACAGGGTTACCTATTATCCAGGAATGATCCTTTATCCTGCCTCAGTTTCTTGCAACTTTTTCAGAAGAATTATACCTTTCTTGATGCTTTTTTTTTTTTTTTAAATAAATCCTCAAAAGAACAATGTCTTGGTTTGGTGGCCAAATTATGACACAGTCATTCACTTGATTTATACTTTTGCTGAACAAGCTGGCTCGTGATGAGACCCCTTGTCTTTTGATCGCAACAATCTTGAGTCGTTGCCCTGTTTTGGTAGACAGTTTTGGCAAAGTCAGCAAGTTATAATATCTGTGATCATGATAAGTCGGCTCGTGATGAGACCTCTTATTCTTCGAGATATAGCATCCTTTCGGGTTATTCTCCTGAATCGTTGCATTCTTCTTCAGCAGGGAGGAAGTCAAATTCTCTTTCCTTATGAAAGTTCTGGACGACAATGATAGGGCTATTTTTGATAATGGCTGTTTTCATAGAGAACCTTTATTCTAATATTGATACCTTTTATTGTGCTGATCTAACACGAATTCCTCACTGAGATAGCTTTCTTTAAAATTTTCTGGGTTTGAATTCTAACACCATCTTCCGGGTTAAAGATCTATTGACAATAAAGACCGAATTCCCACAAGCTTAGTTGTTCACAAGAGCCGAAATTCCAAAATCTTTAACAGAGACAGGGTTTCTTTCGCAAACGTCAAATATTGCTTTGCCAGAACAAACTTTTATTTGGGAGAGGCAACTATTCTCTGGGGTTATGTAGAGAATATAACTAACTTTGCCTATCAATTATTGGAAGCAAAACTAATAACCTAGCTAAACTACTCCTACTCCTATTCTAATTATGTGCAGGAAATAGCTAAGAGAAATGGTATTTCCAGTGGAACCAACGATTCATTATTATTCCTAGTCGCATAGATTGCCTAAGCATAAAAAAATTGAATCGAATTCCCCATGGATAGGACTTGTTGTTTAAGGGATAAGGAATCATGAATCCAGTTGGAATCTTGTTTGATTTTATTTCCTTGTGATAGGTTTCTTCCAACTGAATACCTATCGGATCGCAGAAATTGGGATGAATTTCTTTTGTGAATGGGTGATCTTTCGATGGAAAGGACAGCAAGCCAATCCGTGAGATATGTTCTTCGATTTTGGTGGCTTGTGACCCGTCGATTGTTAATTCTGAGTGTTTAGCGATCTCGTTTGAAATGAAAGTTTTTATACATAAATCGCCAAAATCTAATCTATCAAAATTTTGGAGTTTTAAAGAGAGATTCGATTTCGTACACAAAGAAAATAAGTGAGAAAGAAAAGATTGGGTAGCTGTATATACAGTGGGGTTGCACGTCTAGGAGTTATCTGTAACTTTCTGCTTTTCACAAGAACTGGTCGGGTTCTGTGAATCAAGATTTGAATGATGATTGCGATCAGGGATGGAGATCTCCTCTGGATATGAATCGTAGATAGGAGCATCGTTGTGAATAGTAAAATCATCCAAATGGGATTTTGCTTTGAGATGAGGGTCAGACAGAGCAGTTTCTGATCTAAGATGTTTCTTATAACCAGACCCTAGTTGAGTTACTTGCGACAATTCAATATCATCATAAATATCAAAGCAACTATCACGAAAGATTTTACAATTTTCCCTAGGTTCCTCTTTTTCATTATATGTTTTTAGACAAGGGAGATGAGGCAGCTCTTGTTTGATATGAATCGTAGACTGTGATATAGTGGTCTCTTTATTTTGGAAACCTAGTGATGTCTCGTTTGAATAGCCATCTGTTGGAATAGACTTGATACTATGAGGGAGAAGATTGTCATTACAAAAAACATCGGGGTAAAGAGAAAAATGTCGATCTGGAACAATGTATTTAAAATCATCAAACAAATCTCATTCATCAGATTCACAATAAGCATCGGGCTTTAGATCGTACCTTTTTGCGTCGATACTTTTCAAAAGAGAAACAGTAGGTGGATCTAACCTTGGCACCAGGAGTTGTTGATTTGAAATGATGTTGTCTAACTTTACATTAAAGTCAACTTCTGATGTCAGAGCACCTTCCCCTTCAGTACTTTCGCCTGCGTTTTCTGATGTTAGAGCATGCAAAACTCCTAGGCTAAATTCTGTCTGATCAGGTACAGGAGGTGGGAAACACTCATCATAATCTGAAGATTCTTCATTTGTGAGTTCATCTTCAAGATCATATTGTAGACATTTAAGATGAAATCTAGGTTTTCCCCTCATGACAACTCCTGGAATCCACCAGCCAAGAATAAGAGAAAGGTGAATGACATTGGAAAGTGGTGTAAGTTTCATGAAACTCCCACTCACAACGCAAGCAAATGTAGCACAAAGCAGGCACTGGTGGCTGAGATAAAACACTGAGACATAGATTCATGCTCTAATTTTGAACCGAAACCTGACAAGGAAACTGATAAGGGAAGAAGATCAATCACGCATAACCCACTATGACAGTAGCCACCACAAAGCTCCGAAAGGTATAGCCTGAGAATATAGAGGAGAGGGAGTGCCTCTTCTACTCACAGATGTGGTAAAGGGTTCGTCGGTGCATTTCATCATTGACAGATCCATAAGAACTTTATCTCAGTTAAGGTCATTAAGAGGTTGAAGCTAGAAACAATTCCAGACCCACATTTGTACACCATCAGGTGGCACCACCAAATGTGAGATCTTTGTGTCAGCCAATAATGTCACTTGCCTTATAGAATCAAACCCTTTGCAAATGAGGTATTGTGCGATATTTCTCCTCTGGAATTTTGTGATGTTTTATTACCTCATCCATACCTATGGAAGCATCATGTTGTATATGAATCCAAACCTCTTTTTTTAATTATTACTTTGGGCTATAAATTGTAGAGGATACCATAGGTAGCGTGTCCTATGGAATTTTTTATATCTCTGCTAAACAATGAAATAATATCATTTCCCATACCGGGAAATTTTTCTTCCTCATGATTTGCCCTAAGAGCAAGAGGAGGATTGTGGCCACATCCAAAGCCTCAAGGAAGGGATCCCCCACATGGTAGTATCAGATGGACAAGGTCATGGAGGAGTACAAGGACACATTCACCTCATGCACAAGGGTGCCCCTAAACTGTCAGGTCAAGCACTCCATCAATTTGACCCCGAGCATGGCGCTACCCAATGGACTGATCTACTGATGCTCTATTTTAGAGAAAAATGAAATCCAGAGGAAAATTTAGGATTTTTTGTAGAAAGGGCACATCGAGTCAAGTTCATCACCGTTTGGGAGCTCGATCATGTTGGTACAGAAGAAGAATGGAAGCTGAAGTTTCTGTATTAACTATCGAGTGATGAATAATATCATTGTCCAGAATAGGTATCTAATCCAACAGATTGATGACCTTCTCGACTAGATCAATAGGGCGAAACATTTCAGTAAGATTGACTTGAAGTATGGTTATCATCAAGTACTAATTGAACCCTCTAATGTGTGGAAGACTTCCTTCAAATCCAAGTAGGGCCTTTTCGAATGGTTGGTCATGCCTTTTAGGTTGAAGAATGGATGACATATTATGGCCCTTCACCAACTTGATGGTGGTATTATATTTGGATGACATCTTGATCTTCATTCAGAGTTGGGAAGAGCACCTACACCATATTCAACAGGTCCTCCAAATGTTCCGACAACACAAATTGTGTGTCAATTTGGAGAAATGAAATTTTCTTATGAACCAGGTTCAATATCTGGGGTACATAATTGATGATAGGGGTTTGCATGTGGCCTAAGCCAAGATACAAGTTATTTGGGATTGGCTAGCCCCAACCAATCTAATAGAGCTCTGCATCTTTCTGTGTCTTGCTAATTTCTATCGCAGGTTCATGTTGGGATTCTCTCATATCATTTGACCTTTTCGTCTAGTCACCAAGGGAAGAGAGAAAGAAAATTTCCTTTGTTCTGAATCCCAATAGAAGATATTTTCTAAGTTGAAGCATTACCTCTATTCTGCACCAGTGCTCACATTACCAAACCTATAACAACCATTTGAAATTGAGATAGAGGCCTTCGATTATGCTATAGGTGCAGTTCGTACCCAACAGGGGCATCTGGTGGCATATCATAGTGAGACACTTTTAGATACTGTCCAAAATTATCCCACCTATGACAAAGAGATGTATTACATTATGCAGTCATGCCAACAATGCAATAATTACATTATGGGGATGGAAACAAACATCCACACAAACCACCAACCTCTATAATTCATATAGACATAAAGAAAGTTGTAGAATGATCGCCATAAATAATGGTCCAAATATCCGTAACAATTCCATTTGAACATTAAGTAGAAGAAGGGAAGCATTAATAATGTTGTAGACTACCTCAGTTCATCGTCAGTTATGGCACTGACCATTATCCTTGACTCTTATGGACACAAGACTTCGGGATGGCCGCATCTTTACAAGAGTGGTCCAAAATTCAACACCACATACCAGATGCTCTTGGAAGGAAAGCAAGTTCTAGAATTTCTTATCTAGGAACCACTTTTCTACCACCTGGCATACCTCTGTGTCCCTTTGAGTGAGTGTGCCAAGATGATTTTGGAGACACACTGGGTTGAAAAAACAACTGCAGTGTTGTAGAAGTATTTTTATTAGGAGAACATTCAACAAGATGTTGGGAAGTACATCATATCCTTCATTGCCTGTGCTAGTTCCCAACCTACAATGAAGAAGCAGGGCATGCATACTCTTCTTCCTACTCCTATCCAACCCAAGGAATGAATCTCCATGGATTACATGTTGAGCCTTCCTTTTACCAAGCATGGAAATGAATGTGTTTTTGTGGTCGTCAACAAATTCTTTAAGAAGGCCATTCTTGCGGCTTGAAAGAAGAGTATCACCAAAGAAGACACTACCAAACTCTTCTTTGAATGATTATGGGTACACTTTGGTATCCCATAGTCCATTATCACATATCAGAACATCTGGTTCCTAAGTACATTCTGGCCAAGCCTTTGGTCATTATTGGATACCAAGCTCACTAAGTCCATGGCCTTCCACCCCTAAACTGATGGTAAAACAAATGTCATCAACGGGATGGTCATCCACATCCTACATATGTAACACCCAAATAATCCACACACATGGGATGAAATCCTACCCTATTTCTAGCAAAACTACAACAAAGCTCTCAATACTCAACTGGCCACAACCCCTTTCAAGTGGCGTTAGGATTCCAACCACTATGTTCCATTGATGTTGCCATACCACTTGCATCTACTCAGGCAGATTAGGCTCATGTCCATTATGAATCTGACAAAGATACTAGCTTCCTTGAATGCATTCAGTTCCATGACATATTGGATGTAACCAATGCTAAGTAAAAAGAATGTCGTGATGAGCATTGGGTGCCACACAAGTTCGAGGTGAGTGACAAAGTTTGGTTACATTTGCAGAAGGAGTGCCTCACTAGGGCCTACTGCAAGCTTTGTCCACTCCGATATGGGCCTTACACCATAAAAAAGGTTGTAGGAGATAATGCTTCTGAGCTCACCATTCAATTGTTCCTTCTCCTACACCCAGTATTTAATGTGGACCGACTGGGGCCATACTTTACCCCATTGCTAGATATATCAAACATTGTTGACCAACTAACACCAAATGAGCTCAACCCAAGCTATCTCAAACATGAAATGACTGATAGGATCGTGGAAACATATATCAAAAGAAATTTCAAGTAGAAGATCCAACTATATCAAGTTTCCAAAGCAATCCAACTCCTTCACCAGGGACAGTGGCTCACCAGAAACCAGGTTCAACAAAAATTTCCTCACCTCATTAAGGTTGTGCACGCAACGGGGACCATTGATTCCTAAGGGGGGAGGAATAATCTAGGTGGATATTGGTGACCACCCACCTATTCCACCTGGACCTCCAGTTGGTTTCATTAGTTTCATTGCTTATAACGCAATTTACTATTTTTAGCAGTTTTTTCGGTCCTGAACTTCCGAAGCTATTTTTACCCCATAAAGAACGTTTTTTTGAGGTCTGCAGTAGGCCTATGGAAATAATCAAGCACTTGTGACAAGTATCATAGTACTAAGAGAGATATTTCTAACAAGGTATCGTATGTGCCAAATGGAGATCATATGACCAAGTTATGAACCTGGGTATTCTCCAACTAACCCCAACATGGCCCATAAACTCTTGGTGTTCCATCTCCTAGGATTAGTGTTTTGGTTGTTTAGGGTTTCCATTTGTTGTTAAATAATAAAAAGGCCCTTGAGCCTCAATGTAACAAAGTTCAAAGGCATGTAACGACCACATCTCTTCTTAGAGATAAGCTACCATTGCTCGAGCTAGTTTGTTTCCATTTTGCTTGTAACAATTTTTAGTACTTTCTTATTAATGAATTGAAGTTATGTTTTTGTTGTGTCTCTCTATTTATGTTCATATCTTTATTTCATTTCATTCCTTCATAAATCAAAGCGGTCTACTCTTTCTTTGTTTTTTTGTGCATGTCCCCAATGAAGTTGAGGTATAAGGAGTCAGGGCTCAAACTGGTTGAACCTTTACAAGACCAGCCTCACCAACCCCAATGATCTTCCATGGCAGAAGAAAAGAAATATTAGGGATTAGGAGATCCTTTCAAAATATTGCTCGAAGAATCCCTCGAGCTATAACAAAACCCAATGATGGACAACCTTGCCCAGATCCTTTGGCGGATGTCCACAGGTGATGCATCTTCATCCAAAAACCACTCTAGAGGAACCACTCCCTTTAAGGTACACGTCAACTTTGACATTCCCATATTTGAAGGCTAGATAGATGAAGATTTCATATATAGATTGTCAAATCTGTCAGAAGGATATTTTTCATTTCATGATTTTTCTAATAGGGAAAAGATTACTTTTGCACTCCTCAAAGTCACCCCCCATGTCCAGGAATGGTGGAAAGCCTATTGTGAGCAGAAGGACAAGAGGGAACCCTAATTATTTTCAGCTGGACCAACTTGGAATTCTTTTCAAGAGGCCATCAAGGAACAATGTTACCTTGTCAGGAGATATGAATACAGGTACATATAGTGGACAATGTTGTAGAAGTAGAAGGATCAAGATGTGCATGAGCTAACAAATCTTTTCCATACCCCATGCAAAAAGTTAGGTATCAAAGATTCTAAGAAACATCTATTGCTTAGGTACCACAATTAATTTCACAAATACATTTTGGAGGAAATGGAGTTCCTAGACATCTCCTCGCTTGGTGTAGCATATCGATATGCTACCAAGATTTAGTAGAAATTGAAGCAGAAGAACCAAAACTTTAGATCTATGAAACCAAAGTAGAGCAAAGGCGCTCCCACACCACAGATCAAAGGAGAGAACTAAGTTGTGACCCCCCATGACAACTCCTTGAAGAAACAAGCCAAGAATAATGGGAAAATGAAGAAGGACAACGACAGGCGGTGTGAGTTTCATAAAACTTCGACTCATAAAGAAAACAAATGTCGCGCTAGGCAAACGCTGGTTGTTGAGCTAAAAGACTCAGAGTTGGATGCATGCATTGATTCTGATCTTGAACCTGACAAGGGAACTTACAAGGGGAATAATATCATTGACACAAAAGCAACTGTGACGGTAACCACCACCAAGCTCCAAAATGTAGAACCTGAGGATCCAAAGGAGGGGGAGCACTTCTTCCAATCGGAGATGTGTGTAAAGGGTTTGCTGATGTATTTCATCATTGACAGTGGGAGCTAGAAGAATTTGATCTTAGCCAAGGTAATTAATATATTGAAGGTGTAAATAACATCGCACCCATAATCATACACCATTGAGTGGATCCACCAAGGGCGAGATCTCCATGTCATCTAGGAGGGTCGCCTATCTTATAGCATCAAACCCTTTGCAGATGAGGTATTGTGTGATGTTTCTCCTCTGGAATTCTGTGATGTTTATTAGGTCATCTATACCTATGGAAGCGTCATGTTGTATATGAATCCAAACCTCGTTATGTTACTATAAATTTGGGTTAGAAATTGCACATGAGTACTATAGGTAGAACCCCCTATCGCCTTTTCTTTGATATTGGCTAAAAAATGTAGTAAGATCATTTCCCAAACTAAGAAATTTGTCTTCCTCATGATTTTCCCTCATAGAAAGAGAGAGATTGCGGCCACATCCACAGCCTCCAAGTAGAGCTCCTCCACATGGCAACAGTAGATGGACAAGCTCATGGAGGAGTAAAAGTACTTCTTCACCTCACTCACAAGGGTGCCCATACATTGTTAGGTCAATCACTCCATCGATTTGACCTTAGGCACTCTACTACCCAATGGACCGATGTAACAATCCTATGTTTTCGAGAATGATGAAATGAAGAGGTAGATTTAGGAACTATTGTAGAAAGGGCACAACAGGCCAAGTTCGTCACCCTGTGGGAGCCTAATCATGTTGGTACAAAAGAAGGACATAACCTAGATGCTCTTTATTGACTATTGGGCACTAAATAAGATCATTTTCTGGAATATGTATCCAATCCCATAGATTGATGACCTTTTGCACTAGCTCAAGGGTGCCAAATATTTCAGAAATATTAATTTGAAGTTCGATTATCGACAAGTACCAATCAACACCTCATTTGTGGTAGCATATTTGAATGTCATGCCAAATTTGGGAAGAGAACCTACACCATATTCGACAGGTCCTCCAAACCCTCTGACAACACAAAGTGTGTGTCAATTTGGAGGAATGAACTTTTCGTATGACCTAGGTTCAATATTTGGGGTACATAATTGATGAGTGGGGTGTGCATGTGGACCCAACCAAGATATAAGTTATTCAGGACTGACCAACCCGAACCACTCTAATAGAGATCTGTACCTTTCTGGGTCTTGAAAACTTCTATCATAACTTCATGTTGGCAATATCTCATATCACTTGGCCTTTGAGTCAATTCACTAAGGATAGAGAAAATGAAATTTTCTTTTCATCTAAATCCCAACATAAGGCATTTTCTAAGTTGAAGCATCACCTCTTCTTTGCACTAGTGCTCACATTAGCAGCCCTACAAAAACCATTTGAAATTGAGACCGATCCTTTTAACTATGTTAATGGTGTAGTTCTTACCCAATAGTAGCATATCATAGTGAGACACTTTTAGATACTGTCCAAAAGTATCCCACTTAAGAAAAAGAGATGTATTCCATTGTACAAGCTTGCAGAAAATGGAAGCATTACATTCTAGGGAAGGAAACGATCATCCACACAGACCACTAGTCCTTGTAATTCATAAAGACACAAGGAAATTTGTAGAATGATTGCCATTAGAAATGGTCCACATATATACAACAGTTCCATTTGAGCATTAAGTACAAGAAGGGAAGCACCAATAATGTTGTAGACTAGCTCAGTCGACTACCGGTTATGGCACTGGCCACTATGCTCGACTCTTGTGGACATGAGAATTTTGGGATGGTCACATATTTACAAGAGTGATTAAGAATTCGACACCACATACCTAATGCTTCTAGAAGGTGAGAAAGTTCCAAACTTTAACCTCTTGGATGCACAGTTATGCCACCCAGGAAGCCTTTGTGTTCTTTCAATTGAGTGTTCCAAGATTATTTGGGAGGCGCACTACAGTTGGGTCACGACATATTGGGATAGAAACAACTGTGGTACTATTATAGAAGTATTTTTATTGGTCTAACCGTCATTAGGATGTTGGGAAGTGTATCAGATCCTACACTTCTTGTGCCATTACCAAACCTACAATCAATATGCAAGGCCTGTATACTCGTCTACCTACTCCTAGCTAGCCCTGAGAATCCATATATATGGATTACATGTCGGGCCTTCCTTCTACCAATCACAGGAATGAATATGTTTTCATGGGTGTCGACAGCTTCTCTAAGATGGCCATTCTAGTGGCCTGCAATAAGAGTGTCATAACAAAATCCACTTCCAAAATCTTATTTGAATGAGTATGGGTACACTTTGGGATCCCACAGTCCATTATCACAGATCAGGAGAGTAGGTTCCTAAGTACATTCTGGTCAAGCCTCTGGTCATTGTTGGATACTAAGCTCACTAAGTCCACGACCTTCCAACCCCAATCTAATTTCCAAATAGAGGTCGTCAACAAGATGGTCATGCACATCCTACGCATGTACCACTCGAAGCATCCATGCACACGATATGAAAGCCTCCCCTATTTCCATCACAACGACAAAAAATCTCTCCACAACTCTAATGAGCCTCATCATTGGGTAACTATATGGACCTTAATTCACCTCCTAGCTTAGTCAAATCAACTCTTCTCACAATTTATTACATCTTTTGATTATATTTTGTTTAATGAGATGAGTCAAAGTGAGATATTATGCCAAGTGGACTAATGTGCATTGAATGCATGTTTGTGAGAGAAAATCGTGGAATTTTGGCAAGATTAAAGGCTAAAACTCCAATGGGACAAGGAAGAGAGATTGTAGCAGATAAATCCTCCTCATTTACTCCTCCCTCATTTGAATATTCCTCCATCAATCAGACTAGCTTTGAGTACAAGCAACCAAGTCATTAAGATCAAAAGGAAGCTGAGCAAGTGACAGTCAAAGAGTTAGTTTATCTTGAGTTTGGGAGCCGAGCCTCCCTAGATTTAAGGAATTCATTGGAAACTTCAATTGTATAAATAAATAGGCCTAGACCCTCATTAGGATTCAAATTTTTGTTGTGAAAACACTACTTATTTTTGAGCTCTAGACTTGTGGAAGACATTGCTATGTAATTTCCTGTTTTGATAAGGAGAATGAGATTTTTCTTGATCCACTGCTAAGTTAAATCAGAGGCATGAATCTCTTTGGTTAGGGCCCAACCCTAGAAGGAAGGGCTCCTGTTCTTGTATATGTATGCTTAGATTTATTTCGTAGATTCATGGTTAAATTTTCCTTAGAAGAATTTCATTGCATGTAGTGTAGATTCGATTAGTTTGTTTATTAGTTTGCTTCCATTTGTGATTTACTTCAACAGTAGTTTATAAGAGATAAAGGACCATTGAAAAGCTTCCAATAGGTGTTTTGGCCTCACTTCTTCCTTCAGGGATCATGATTTGAGGAAAGGACTACTATGCAGCCCCAAAAAGACAGAATTCTACTTTCTCATAGAATTTAGAGTTTTCTGTACTTAAGCCAGCATTTGATCAATTTGCAAGAGTAGGACCTAGTCATCATTTCTTCCATCTTCAGACTTAAAATAGATCTCATCAATGATTCCATCTTATTCTGTAAGTTTTCCTCAAGCATGAAGTAGACAACTTCATTAAACTCTGTTTTCCTAGCTTAGTGAAATTCTCCTTGCTTACATGATTTTTGGGAAATTATCAATGTTTGATGCAGTGCAGGTGTTTCAAAAGTAAAGAGAGATCTGATAGCCATCAACCTCCTTCAAACTTGATCCATCCATGGTCTTTACTTTCTTTTACTAAGTCCCTCACCAATTTCATCAATTTACAAGGAAACTTCTCCAAGCATGTTGAGCAAATCCAGCCACCTTCCAACCTTTGTTTTGAGTTATGAGTGATCCTAGGAATTGTCTCACCTCATTCCATCCACCAACCACCTTCCCTAAGCCTTCCCTCACTTTTACCACCCATCATTTTTCTCTTGGCTGTCTCTTGTAGAAATACGGGGAATCCTGTAAGTTTTTAGGACATCTTATAGCTTTTCCTGTAGTGGCCTATTTTAAGGCCGAATTGAGGGAAAAGCCTCTAGGAAGCTAGACAAGGTCACCTAAGGGTATTCCAAACCTCCCAACCATCCACCAGCATTCCTAAGCCACCTGACACATCGCCAAAAGAGATTAGCCTTAACACTCTTCCATAAAAAAGATAAAAAGAAAAATAGATTTATTCTAGTCATTTACATGCACAGTAGTAATGTTTGATGTTTTGAACTTACATGCTTGGTACAAAAGAATTTCATACATGATTAACTTACCATTCTTTCTGAAGTAGAGTTTCTTAGTATTTAGTTAGAAAATCGTGTGATTTTAGCATTGGATTTTAGTCCTTTACCTTATTGCAATAGACAAGCTTTCTCTTAGAGTAGATTTCTTTTTCCCTCAGCAATAATCAAGCTTCTTCTGAATCCATAGAAGTCTGGCTTGAAAAACCCTAGTGGTTTATCGCCAGCTAAATAGTGACAAAAGGGTAGAACCATCACCTTTACTTGTGTATACAACACTATCACCTCCAAGTTTGTATGAACCCCAGGTTGATAAAGTAAAGCTGGTAGCACCAAGAGTTGCAACATTCTTGCTGCAATATTGGTGCTCATCACTTTTTGGCGTCGTTGCCAGGGAGTTGTCTTAGTAATATGTGATTATTTCTTTCTTTCTTCCATTCCTTGTTTATGATATTCTGTTATTAGTTTCATTTCTGCAAGAGTAATTTAGTTGCTTTCTTTTCCATTCTGCATTCTTTTCTTTGCTTTCCATTCTGCAAGTAACATTCCATGCAAATAGTTAGTTTTCATTCAATCATTTAATTTTCATTCAATTTGCAATTTCAATTCTGCAATCACTTTCAAAGTTTGATAAAAACTGAAAACAAAAAAAAAACATTTCTTTCATGCCTCGTAGGAAAAGGGATAACTTAGGGAAATTTTTTCCAAATAACCCCACTGCTTCAAACAGCCAACCTTCCCTCCTCTTCGATGGTTGTGAATTGGAGGAACCCTTAGGTGAGCAACCTGAAATATTTAAAGAACCTACAGGTGAAGAAGAAGAGGAAGAACCCATTCCTACCGATCCAATCTCTGAAAATAGAAATGACAGAGGAAATAGGGAAAGAGTTGAGGGTGCCTTCCCCATCGGGGAAACCAACGAGGATATTAAGATGAAGAATATAAGCCCCTCTACCCTTCCTCATTTCCATGGCCTGACCACAGAAGATCCAAACACTTTCTTGTTTGAATTTGTTGTCATATTATGAACCTATGACTACACCAATGATGAGAAGAGGTTGAAACTATTCCCATCCACTCTCAAGGATGCAACTTTGCGCTAGTTCATGGTTTTACTTGGGGATGGCATCACCACAGGCTCAGATGCAGCAAGCCTTCAAAAACAAGTATCAAGACTATTGTAGGTCTACAGACACTAAAGAGGAAATTTTTAGGATGACCTTAGGGCATGATGAATCCCTAGAGGATTATGAAGAAAGATTCCAGCTTAGCTACAAAAGGGCCAGATGCACACTTGACCCTGAGTCACTGAAGCTAGTCCTTCTTAGAGGAGTAAGGGAAGATCTTCTAGACACCCTAAACTTGTTAGCAGGAGGGGACATCTACCAGTTACCCTATGAGGATATCAAGACTATCTTTACAAACCATTCTAGGGCAGCTAGGAAAAAGGGTAGGGGTAGTCAATCTATGATTAGTCCATCCTCTTCCAATGCATCCGTCAAGGGTGAAATTGGAAACATGCTGGAGGATTTCAAGAGTGACATGCTACAAACCCTTGCCCTATAGATGGACACTATTCACATTAAGAGAAAACAGGAGGAAGAAGAGAGAGCCTTAGCCATTTTCTACCCTAGGTGCACCAGAAGGCACCCTAGGAATGAATTTCCATTGAATTCGATTGAAATATACTCAGTCTGTGAAGAAAACCACTCCACAAACAAGTGCCCTTCTCTACCTGGACTAAAAGTTGTATATCAAGGAGCTGAAGGGGTAATTGAACAACTCTACTACATAAACCAAAGGAGACCCCATGGGCCTAGGCCATACTAGCAGGGCATGTAAGGGTCATACCATGCATATTAGAACCCCAAACAGACCACATCCATTCCTTCTTAGGGACCCCCTGCTCATCCTTCCTAGTCTACACGTCCTCCTTGGTCCTTTGCACCTCAGTATCATTCCCAGCCAACCAGCCAGTCATTTCAACTATATGATCTGCCACAACCTCAGTGGAATGCACCACCCCAGGGGTGGAGGCCCCCATACAACAATGCTCCAAATTTATTACTTTCGCCACCTGCTCAACCATACCTTTTACACTTTTCTTCACCTAAACAACCCCAAATGCCTGCCCAGCCAAATCCGAACCCAAACAACAGATAGGCACAACCAGCATATAGTGGAGTGACATCCTATCCATCTTATGGTGTGGAAATTTAGGAAATCAACCTGAGATCTGGGAGAGTACTCCCAAACAACCAACCTCTACCTCCACCTAGGGAGGTGGAGGAAGAAAGATAAGAAAGCACCCTTTCCTAAGAGATTAACCCAACCACTCCAGCCCACCCCAGAAGAGACTGAACTTCTCAAAGGTTTGAAAAATATGTGTCAAAATTTCACTTCTCCAAGCTATAAAAGATGTTCCTATTTACAACAAGTTGATCAAGGAGAAGTGCTTCAAGCATCTAGGGAGGTGAAGAAGAGATGTCCCTACCATTAATGTCATTGGACAGCTTTCCAACTTAATGCTGGGGCAGGTAATATGCCCAAAGTATTTGGACCCTGGAAGCCTTATAGTAGATGTGAAGATCAATGGCACCATTGTCCAGCACACTTTGATTTATCTTGGGACTGCCATTAATGTGATGACCAAGGACACCATGCTCAATCTCAACCTCCAAGGTTCATTGAGAAAGACCACAAAAATCCTACAACTTGCAGACCACTCCACAGTGACCCTCAAGTGGATTATGGAGGATGTGATGGTCTCCATTGACTCTTGGGAATACCCTACAAATTTCCTAGTTCTCCAACCTAAGGCCAAGCTTACTGGTTACCCTCTCATCCTTCAGAGGCCCTAGCTAGCCACTGTTGATGCCTACATTAGCTACAGGGACGGAAATATGACTATCAAGAATGGGCATATCTCCAAGCAGTTAGTCCTATATCCCCCTACTCATCCATCTCTAGAGCATGACTTACCTTTATGGCTAGAAGAGGAGGAAGAAGATGAAGTTTATTTTGCCTAACTCTATACCTTAAAAACAACCATTGGGGGGGGGGGCACAACCAGATGAAGATGATTTGATTGAACACATACTCCAAAGTCCAACTCCCAGTACATTGTCCTTAGAAAAAGTAGTAAAGGAAACCTAGAACAACCATCAGATTGATCTATTCTTAACCGATTCAAACCCTATTTGTATCAAAACCATAGAATTCGGCCCTGAGAGAACTTTGAAAATCAACCCATATCTTTTTGTTCATGAAGAAGAAACGTTGTGCAACATGCTAAAGGAACACCTGGATGCCTTTCCTTGCAGTTACAAAGAAATGAAGGGAGTGCACCCCTCGGTGCGTATTCACCACATTTATATCAAAGAAGTTTGCAAACCAGTCCGGCAACCCCAAAGGAGGATGAATCCATCTCTCAAAGATATAGTCAAATAAGAACTGCAAAAGCTGCTAGATTCAGGATTCATTTACCCTATCTCCGACAGTGAGTGGGTTTCTGCTTTGGTGTTGGCTCCAAATAAAAATGGTAAGTGGAGGATTTCTATCGATTACAGAGAGTTAAACAAAGCCACAAAGAAGGACTATTTCCCTCTACCTTTCATTGACCAAGTGTTAGATGGCCTGGAAGGGAATTTTTTTTCTCTTTCCTAGATGGATTCAGCAGGTACAATCAAATCTAGATCAGCCCAGAAGACCAGGATAAAACCACCTTCACTTGTCCTTGGGGTACTTTTGCCTATAGGGTCCTTCCTTTTGGGCTATGAAATGCTCCTATCACTTTCCAAAGAGCAGTCCTGAGTATTTTTTCCGAGTTAGTCCATGATGCAATAGAGATTTATATGGATGATTTTACACCTTATGGATCTGATTTCCAGGAGGCTCTGTCCAACTTAGGTAAGGTGCTAAACAAATGCATTGAAATGAACCTGTCTCTTAGTCCCGAAAAATGTGATTTCTTGATGATTGCAGGGACTGTGCTAAGTCATTCAATATCCCAGCAAGGACTGCAGCTGGAACCAAACAAAATAGCTATCATCCAAAGGGTCCCACCTCCATAAAAGCAGAGAGATGTCATAATTTTCCTAGGGTTAGTTGGATACTATCAAAGGTTTATAAAATACTTCAACAAGTTATCTTCTCCTTTATTTGGGTTGTTGGCCAAAAACCCTGAGTTTGTATGGTTAAAAAGTTGTCAAGAGGCCCTGCACACCCTGAAGGACAAGTTATCCACTGCACTGATTCACCGAGGCCCAAATTGGGCCCTTCCTTTTCATATACATGTTGATGCCTCACATAAAGCCATAAGAGCAGCTCTAGGCTAGATAGATGAAAAATTCCCTTATGCCATTTAATTTATCAGTAAGAATCTGTCAAAGGCTGAACTGAACTACACAGTGACCGAAAAGGAGATCCTGGATGTTGTGCATTCATTGAACAAATTTAGGCATTACATTACAAGTTATCAAACATTTGTACATATTGACCATGCTGCAATCAAATATTTAATGAATAAATCTATAGTGAATTCCCGGATTATTAGATGGTTACTTTTATTACAACAGTTTGATCTACCCATTATTGATAAGCCTGGCAAGGAGAATGTTGTTACAATTTTTTTTTTCTAGATTAACTTTGTCTGTAGATGAGGAAGGAATGGTTGATGATCAGTTACCAGATGAACACTTATTCGCCATTTTAGTTCTCTCTCCATGGTTTGTTGACATAGAAAACTATTTGGTATCTGCACAATTCCCACCGAATTTGTCCTCTAAAGAGAAAAGAAAGATTGTGAGGAAGAGAACCCCATTCACTTGGATTGGGGGAAACCTCTTGAAACTAGGCCCGGATCAAATTCTGAGAAGATGTGTTAGGGAGGAGGAAGTCTTTGACATCCTTCTGACCTGTCATGATGGTCCTTTTGGAGGTCACTTTTCAGCAAAGAGGATAACATTCAAGGTGTTACAAGCTGGTTATTATTGGCCCACTCTTCATCAGGATGTGAAAATATATACTAGTTAGTGTGATCGGTGCCAAAGGATGGGAAAGCCTACTCCAAAGGATGAAATGCCTCTACAACCTCAAGTGGATTTTGAGCCATTTGACAAGTGGGGCATGGATTTCATTGGACCGATTGACCCTCCTTCCAATAAAAACTAGTACATCATTGTGTGCACTGACTATCTGACAAAGCGGGTTGAAACCAAGGCAATCAAGGCAACAACAGAGAAGTTGGTTGAGTTCTTAAGGGAAAATGTCTTTTACAAGTTTGGGTACCCTATAGAACGGGTCACTGATCAAGGTAACCAGTTTACATCCAACATGATTGATGAATTGTTAAGACAGCACAAGATCAAGCATAGGACCTCCACTCCCTATCGCCCACAAGCCAATGGGCAAGTGGAGGTGACTAAAAAAGCACTAGAGGGCATCCCAACTATTGGCTCGAGGGGGCCTGACCTAGGTTCAGTGTTATTTAACCTAACAAATCCCTACGCTACTAGCCCTTTCTGAATTAGCCCATGGACAACGGACTGAAGTCTCACCCGAAGCAGTATGGGGGGATGCTGGAACCAATTTCATGTCCTGATATGGTTGTGATGTTGTTTGATTCCCTCTATCCCTGCCTTTGAGCAGGTCGGTTTGCTCTAGGGCTTGGAAGACGAGCCCTTTCTTTCATCCTTCAATACCTCCATGAAAGGCTATGATCGACCTTCATGTAGCCCTAGGCTGCTGTTCAGGTACTTTCGCACTGCTATGGGAGTGTGTCGTGCAGATTCCCCAATTAATCTAAGTGACTTGCTTACCTTATCAAACAATTATAGGTAACATCACATAAACAGATAATCACAAATGTGTTCAATCATTCACAGTAATTGCATTCATTCGCGCATCACATAAGCATAATAAAGGAAATTCATACATAACATATCAAGATGCATTAACAGAACAAAGACATGGGAATTGCTAAATATTTTTCTTTATTGATATATTCCAAGTGTTTACAAACTCTGTCCATGCTGCGCACATAGCTGCAGGGGTCCGCGCACTCATCTGCGGACTTATAGCCTAGGCCTCTGCGCACTCAGCTGCAAAGCCTCTACCTATGCTACAACCCAAGACTTAGACTTCTTACTTCAAAGCTACAACTCTCTTACATTGTATGTCTCCAAAACTACTTAGAGATTAGCTCTTTTTATACAATCCCATGGTCTGCGGACCATGGGTAGATCTCTTACAGCCAACTTTACTTTACAAAACTAAGGGCAGACTACCCTTTATGACACATAAAACCTTCACACTCCGTGACCATAAAATGTGGAGATTTTACAATTTTATTATAAAATTTGACTCAAACATGGGCTTTTAGCCCCGAAACTGCCCTTGGGGGATCCTGTTCCTAACAGGCCCCCAACACAAACATCGTGACTCACCCTAGAGTCACTCAGTAGGTGCGGAGATCTTTGCACAAATTCCCTCCAACTCGACCCATATGAATGCTACCTCAGCCGTGCACTGAGCTGCCACCTGCTTCGCTTCTTCCATTGTTTTCTCAGTCACTGCTCCTTCGCTATTAGCCTGAAGTTTTTGTTGCATTGCTTGCAGAGTCACAAGCTTTCCTTCAATATTTCCTGTGACTACATAAGTTTCCTCCAACCCGGGCTTTAGTCTTGCCTTCAACACTACTTCCTTTTACAGCATTGCGTCCACCTTTTCCTTCAACTGCTTGGCCTCCTGCAGCTTGGCTAGCCTCTATGTCAACACGACAGTGTGTGCTATGCCCTTAACCTCATCATAGCGTTTTTGTAGCTCGCGTGCTTCCATCTCTAGCCGTTGTATATTGGGGTCCTCCTACAAGCTTGTTAGGACCTTAGATGACGACTCAAACAATTGTGTGCAGTCTGCTACTAAATTCTCCACCGCCATTATTGCCTCTGTGACAGTGGTCGCCCACTGTTCCTTTACTTCTAGTGGTGTTGAAGGCTGTGCCCTCAACTATAACATTGTAATTTGCAGGTTCAACTCCAACTAAACCCACACCATCTCAGTCTGAGTGTCACACACCCCTGTGGCCAACTTGCAGATGCGTACCTTGACTGGCTCTTCCTCTGGAATGGCCAATTCTAGGACCATTTGACATGCCTCCTCAACAACCTGCATAATCCTCCTACTTTGATTGGTCGTCTTGGTCTCATCGGCGATAGCAACATTTCTCTTTATGGCCATCTACTCATTGTTGATCCATTGTTCACTGATTACCTAGAGGGCGTGATGCTCACAGGTCCTCAGCTCTACAATCACTTTTCCAAGTCCCAATCCTCAAGCTTCAGTAGGGGCACTCATGCCAAGCATGGACTGTTGAAAACAATTTCATCCGGTAGCAAAGGGGTTTGCAGGGGAGTCTTACTCTCATCAATGTCCTTTGGGACCTTGGATTTAGGCTTGTGCAGAGGGACATACTCCAGAAACTACATAATAGGGTTTGCACCCTAGGCTTCAACTTCCTCCACTTTCGTTCCTACATCCTCATCATCCATCGGGATGTCTTCGATATCTTCCTCCTCTGGTTCTGGGTTTATATCTTTCCTTTCTCCTGTGCAGTGGGCTTTGGTGGGTTTCTCCTTGGCGATGCATGCACCAGTATGGTAGGATGCTTGCCCTTCTTATCCTTCACAGTCTCCTTAGTTGGGGTTGGCTTCGGTCTTGGCATTCTTGGTGATTTAAGGACCTTTGCCAATAATTTGGCCACTTCCAGAGAAGCTACTTCTACCTCTCTTTCCATTTCCTATCCCAGCTCCTCTACTACTTGTTCGATATTTATAATCTCAGCAGGTTCTTACAAAACGCTTTCTAACAGTGCTCATGATGTCTCTGGCAAGTTTGCAAATGTGGGAGTCTTTTTGAAAGCCTTGAAGAAGTCTCAGTCCATAGGTGTCTGAGAGCTCAACAGCTCAATACTCAAATTGCCAAGTGTTTCTTGCTGGACAACCACTTGTGATTTATAGGGCATTTCGAATTCAAATCTAACTGTTCCCCCCAAAATTGGTTGATTAATGCTGGATTGGTGGCAGATTTTCAAGGATCTGAGCCATAAATTTTGTCTTAAATGTTGGCTGCCCCACCCCATTTGACCTCACTTCTGTCGTCAAATCATGAATAGTAACTATAATGACCACTTTGTGATCAACCTACGCGATTTCTCCCTGGGTAGCACAGCTCCCTCTGTATTGTCACGGACTCGGTGACACTTCCTTGCTTTGCACCATCCTCCAATCGTGCAGCTCCCCAACTTAGGCAGTTTAGTTTATAGTCTCGTGCCTCCTTTTAGCTTCTTGGAGTGCTAAGACTGTGTTACCTTCATTTATTCAAATGGCCAGACCTTCGATGTATGGCTTCAAGTGACTACCATTCACCTTTCCTGGGAAGGGTTCTCCATTCAACTTGACTAGTTGTACTGCTCCTCCCTCAGTAATTTCCTTAATAACATAGGACACTAACCAGTGCATTCTGAACTTCCCTGGAAATTTATCAAACTTACTATCATATAAAAAATCCAGGTCATTTACCTTAAATGAGCTCAGCTTAATATGTCGATCATGTCATGCCTTTTCACGCTGCTTTTGGACCTGTTCGTGAAATCCAGTGAAAAATATCTCTTCCTCAAGTTCATCCAGTTGTTCAAGCCTTTCCTCTAGGGCTGCATGATCCATCATACCTGTGAGAGCTGTTATGCACAAAGTAGGTATGATTTATTCCATAGGCATTACTGCTTCAACGCCAGAAACAAGTTGGAAGGGGGTTTTTCCAGTCAACTTTTTGCATTTCGTTCGATAAGCCCACAATACTGCAAGTATGTGTAGGTCCCAATCACTTTGCTAAGCATTGAAAACCTTAGTTAACGCGTTTTCTAGCACTTTGTTGAATGCTTCCACAGTCTCATTAGCCTGCGGGTGATAAGGTGTGCTCTTCTGGTGGTATACCTGAAATTCCTTGGTTAGCACACTGATCGTTTCATTCAGGAAGTGCATACCATGATCACTCATCAAGATCTTTGGACAACCAAATCGCATTAGGACATGCTCAAATAGGAACTTTGCAGTAGTCATGCCCATGCAATCCTTCATGGGTTGTGCCTCTTCCCAACGAGTCAAATACTCCATCGCGGTGATAATGTACATTGCTCCCGTCTTTCCCTGGGGCTAAATGGGGCCCAAAAATTCTATCACCCATTTCTCAAAGGGTTGCAACGTCATCTAAGGATTCAAAGGCATCTCATCCCTCCGCGATGGCTTGCCAATCCTTTGACAGACATCGCACACCTTGCAATATGCTTTTGAGTCCTAATGGAGGGTTGGCCACCACAACCCTGCACGTAGAATCTTCTACACGGTCTCTCTCCCTCCATAATTTCCTCCCGCAGTGCCCCCATGAGAATCCACGAGGATGCTACTTCTTTCAAACTTAGGTACATATCATCGCAATATCTCATCAGACCCCATTTTTTATAGATGCCTAGCTATGGCAGAGAAATCTGTCGCGCGCACTACTAATTCCTTCTTCAGTTGGACAATGTATCTTTCTGGTCCAGTACCTGTCATTAGGAAATGTATTATATCCTCAAAATGACCATCCATGATGCACACTACAAATAGCTGCGTGTCAGGCAATCCCTCCTCCAAATTAGTGTGCTCTTCCCCTATTTCGATGTGCGACAGATGGTTTGGTCCTGCGTTCAATGGTCCAGTCTTCACAACAACTTCAAAATCATACTCCTGGAACAATAAGAGCCACCTGCAGATTCTCCCCCCAACACAAGCTTATTGACTAGGTACCTCAGCGCAGAGTGATTTGTATACATCTTAAAATGGCCTCCCAGCAAGTAATGCCTAAAATTATGGAGCGCATACACCATAGCTAACCCTTCGCATTCGATAGTGGTGTTAGCGCTTGGAATTCACCTAGGCTGAGATAGACAAACTCTCAAGGCTACATCAAACCATTTCACCTCGTAGCTAGCCCTACGAGGTATGAGAAGGCTCTCTCGGGTCAGATTTGATAGATCTTATAATATAATAAGCTGACCAATTAGGATCAAAGATATTAGGCTAGTAAATTGATAAGGGGGGTTGATTTAAAGATTTTTTGGGTTTTTGGTGGCAATTGGAGGGAGTGCAATTTAGGGTGCGGGGATTGGGCACAGTTTTTGCAGGTGGGTCTTTGGGGCAAGGTAGGAGTTTATGCTGATGCCTTTAGCTGAAAAAGATGATTAAGGAAGAAAGAAGAGAAACTAAAGAGGGCGAACAATGAATTCGAATCCTCTCTAGACAGTGGAAAACATAAATTTTAAACAAAATTGAAAGCTGAGCATGGCATGCATGAATTCAAACTTTATCACTTCTTTTGTTTAAATAGCAGCAAGAGATTAAGAAATGGAACACATAAACACACTTACAATAACAGTAGGAGACACACCATCAACATAATAATCCACAAGAATCCACAATGAAGTCTGCAAAATCCTGGCCTTCCTTTTCCTCAAATTGCAGAGAATACAAGTCAATAATACAATAGCACTTCTCCCTCTAGAGTCCAACCATCAAAATGAGAAAGAGAAGGCATAATATAGAAGGTCAAACCTCTTTCCCCACCTCTAGGGGTTGAGCTCAGCTTCCTAGGAGCTGTTGTAACTAATTCTAAATCAGTCACTAGATAATAGACCAGCTCAACAACTTACCTCTAAAACTTAGGAAGCTTATCTATGCATTAAATATTCACTATTTACATCAAAGAAGCTTCTAGAAGTGGTAAAGAAGAGTAAAAGTATCTAATGCCATGAAATTTACACAATAATCCATCATTTACATGCCCAAATAGTCAACCAAAGTGAAAATAGTGCTTTTCTGGCCGAACTAGTCAAAAATTGGCAAATCTGGAGGTTTTGGTCGCGCCCCTGGAAGTTCTGGTCGCGCCCCTTTGCAGCTACTTTTGAGTAGGTTCCACTGATCCAAATCAGGTGCAAGATGGCTCATTGGAAAGCTTAGCCTGTCTACTTTCCATCCCAAGTGGAATTTCTGGATTTGGTGTTGATTTGACCCCTCAAAAACCATGTCTCCCAAGGTCACTTTCTGCAACTCAAAAAGTGGGCAGAAAGTCATTTTTAAGGTGTATTTTGAGCTTTTGGAGGCTCAAAACTCAAAATTAGGCTGCCCCCAAGTACTGGTAATTTTTCTTTTTGCATGCCCTTTCCAAAAATGCCAAGTTTGCAAAATTCCGAGCAGCCCTTCAAAATGGTCTCACCCGGGGTGAGACCAAACCGTGGGCAAAACCTGTAATTTTACCAAAAATTTGCAAAATGCTCCAAAATTCTCAAAATTTTCAGATTTTGATGCTAGATCAAGGCTGATCAGTACCATGATGAGTGAGGGATGCCTCAGCCAAGATGCGGAGTGGATTTGTCCTTTTCTTCTTCTTCCGGGCCTCTGACAGCTCTCTTTGGAGAATTTTTATTCTCGCCTTGCAAACATGTAATCTTGCCCAGTAGTGTGTCTTCATGTTCCGGAGCAGCTTGTTGTCACGGTTTGCCTTGTCTAACAGTCCCTCCAAGCGCCAATTTGCTCGGATGAGCAATAACTCTCTATCCATGGGCAGTGGGTCCCCAGGCCTCCTGCGATTGATGACTCGGTCAAATCGCATCCTCCATAACTCATCCAACTCCTTCTCGGTCTCCAGCTGTTTGGTCCGCTGCTCTAAATAAGTGATAGTCCACTGAGCCATCTCAAGCTTCCGCTGCAACACAAGGTTCTCTTCCTTGAGCTCATAGAAATCTGAAGAGGAAGGAGAATGAGCATCACGACCAGTGAAATCATCATGTGCCTCGCCAACTGCCTCATCCTCAACCATGGGCTGCTTGCCCTCTCGTACTGCCTGTGCCGATGAAGAAAGCGAGGCCCCTTCCACCTGATGTGGAGATAACACTCGCTGCTCTGATGATGAAGACGAGACCTCTTCCACTAGCTGTAGAGAAAGTACTCGTCGGGCTGCTGCAAATAAGGTCCTGTGACCTCTCTGATATGTGACCCGAGGAGAAGAAGCCATGTGTCTCGGGATGCTGGTCTCGGGCTGATGTGATGGCCCTCCCTCCTCATGAACTGCCTCAGGCCCTGAATGTGGCTGTGTGAAAACATCTCGGGAGATGAAATCCGCCCAAGGGATGCCCTGCTGGCTCAGCTGATGGGAAACTATTAACTGAATAAGACCATGATGGCATAGGCTCCGGAGCTGCTGTACTGGAGTCTGTCTCCGAAAGGTAGTGGCTATCCTCTGAATGTCATGAAATAAGAATGCCGAAATGTTCATCATCCTCACTCTGGTGAAGTGCATCATCATGCGGATATGACAAGAAAATACTCGTGAGAATCTCCCCTCGCATGTGAAGTAGTGCATAATGAGTCTCATGGTGTCTATATACTCTGCTCGGAGGAACTTGATAGGAAAGTTCCTTGTCAAGTGATGCACATGGGCAGGCCTAACATATGGCTCATAGTATACCAGGTCCACCCACTTGCGCTTCGGCCACACCTCACCCACATTGGGTATCCCGGTAGCATCTGTGATAGCCTCTGGAGAAAACACAAAATTCACCCCTGCAAGGGTGACCTGCCTGTCATGGAGATGGAGGACAAACAACCGGGCCAAGTCTCTGTGATGCTGGATGTGTGACAGCCTCTCACAAAACTGAAAACAAGCCATATGCTGAAAACAAGACACTGCCAATGGGCAAGCCTGCAACTCTGTCAATGATGTGGGCTCTTCCCTCCTGTGGTGACCACCCTTGCCTCCCCTACGAGGCCTCTGCTGTATCTCAATCTCAGTAGATGATGATCGGTCATCACCTTGCTCATTAGTCTCAGTGGTTGACATGGTGTTATTGAGCAAGGTGGAATAAATAAGTCAAAATGACCGCTGCCCTGCCTGCAAAATGCTGTGAAGTATGCTGTTTTCAAGGGGAAACATCATGAGGGATATGTTAGGGGAGGGAATTTACATATAGGAAAGGGAAAAGATATATATATAAGCAGGGAATTCTGAAGGAAAACATCACATAATGCTAAACATGTCATTCCATCTTTCATCATTTGCAAATGAATACTGTATTAGGGAAATATGTTTTATGATCACCAAGGGAAAGGACAATATAGATTTTTCATCATGATGGAAGGAAGGATGTCATGGGCATAGGGGGATAAGGCAGCATCAAATATCAACATTTAACAGGCTGCTCATTACATTTTGTCTTTGAATGTCTATTAAGAGCATACTCTGTTTTTTATAACTTTTAGAATGGCCATTCAATGCTTTTGGGAAACAGTGATTTTGTATGTTTGATCACCAAGGGAGGGAAGGGTTACGGTGATAGGTTTGCAATGGAAATAGAGTATGATGTCTTGTGAGTTAGGGAGATGAGGGGATATAGAGAAATAGGTTTAAGGAGACAATAAAACCCATCACCAAAATCTGCCAAACAATTTTCATAACAGCAGTTTTTCCATGGTGCTGGCAGTTTCCATCATGCTTTACCATAGGGAATTAGGGTTTCACTATGTGCTTTGATCATAGGGAGGGACATTCAATTGCATAAGGAGTTTTAATGAAGGGAAATGCAATTGAATTAGGGTTTTAATATAAGGAATGGATAGGGAAAAACAGAGTTTTATGGATAGAGAGATGATACCATGCTAATGAGAAACCCTAACACAACAAAACTGTTTCCTTTGACAATTATGCAGCTGTATTTTTGATGAATTTTGTGATGACTTTAACACAGCTTTGAATCTTTGACATATACACAGCAAGATGACACTTTTCTTTATTTTTTATAAGGCTATGCAAATGACATTTTCACTGTTTTTACAATTTCTTATGTGCATGCCTTGTCATCACTTTTTATTTGTTTTTTTTTTATAATGTTTCTTTTTCATTTTGCTGTGTTTTTATACATGAATTGCTGTGTGTAGTAGTGCTTAGGGTTAGAGCATGATACATGGTAGAAACAGGGTTTGGAATAGGGTTCAGGAGGGGTTAGGGTTTCATGGAATTTGGGGTAGGTTTTGAGTATTTTCTTTGCAAATGAGATTAATAAAAATGACATCCTAACACCTGTGATTTTATATTGGGAAAATGAATGGAGGGACTAAGGAAAAAATTGCCTTGAAAAACAAACATACTACCTAACATTAGCATGCAAAAACATCAAGTCATTTTAACCTATTTCCTATGGATTTCCTTGCATAAAATCATGACCATAATCTTCTTTTGCAACCCCAACACCATTACACAAAACGTGGAGGAGGCATACCTTTAAAAATTGGAGTGAATTTGAGTGAATTTGAGCGTTTGGGAGAGTTTTTAGGGCGGGCAGACTTTTTGGTCGCGCAAGCTGCCAGTTTGGTCTCACCCCTCCGTTTGGTCGCGCCTGTGTAATTTAACACAGCGCGTTGGCCTTTTTTTGGTCGCGCCCCTCCGTTTGGTCGCGCAGCAGAATTACCCTTGTAATTTGCAGAATTTTGCCCGAGTTGCCTCCTCTTGCCTCTAACATGAATTTTTGACCTTCATATGCACAATAAGAGTAACTAAAGAGGGAAAATTGCTTTTATAGGTTCATTTCAAAAAAAATTTAACTTTAGAACCCACTTTCTAATGTTTCCACTTGGACATTCTTTTTTAACACTGTTTTGGAGTCATTTTGTCCTGAAATGAGCCTTTTGATGCGTTTAACTCCTTTCTTTTTGCAGGTTGACCGCCTGAGGGACTGTAGTGAAGGAACCAGGGTTATTGCCGGCACTTTTACAAATTTTTGAGAATTTCTTTATTTTTTCAAAATCCACATGACCTTGTAATTAAAAACAGTGTTTTTAAATCCAAGGCATAGAATGAGCTGTAGCTGAAGAAGATGACAATGAAACATATGTACAAAACTCCTTCCGGCTTGCTGGGCATTTACTGACCATGACTCATGACCTTAAAATGATTTTGACTCAAAACCCTAAACCTAAGACCATGGGACTTTAAGACAAAAACAAGAACAAGCCTGACTCAATTATATTGTTGTATGACCTGATCCAGCAAAGCCAAGAAGACAAAGACCAGCTCCTCCATTCAGTGTTATGGCATGCCTAGCGGGATGCAAAACTGACACTGATGAGACACCTATAAATGCATATGCAAAGAGTTATTGATCACTGATGGAGGGCTCAAGACCGACACTAACATTGGCTCCAATGGGGATGGTAGCTCCTTGGAGGTGCCAAGAACCTCAGACCTCTTGGGAGAGCAGACCAGTGCTTTATTCATTGGGCAATGGAGTCAACTAATAGAAAAAATAACCAACTCAAAAAGACTTTATTTGACTTGACTATAAACTGAAAACTTTGAAAGGACTATGACTCAAACAAACTGACTTTTTGCAGAAAATAAACAAACTGAAATCCCACACCAACCAATCTTCATGCTTGGAATTATAGCCTTCACTTCGGGCCCCAAACCAAGAATGAAAGATCAGTTCACGCTTGCTGTAGTAAAGTAAAATGATATGTACAATGAAGATGATTTAGAGCAGCATTGTTCAAACATGATATCTCTTGAGAAGCCGGCCATTCACCGACCCACCGGGACATTCATCTCCATTCAACTCCTTAAGAAGGAAAGCATTAGGACCACGATATGCAGCAATCTTAAAAGGACCTTTCCACAGATTATCAAACTTACCGTGTTTACCTTTGTCCTCGTTTCGAGCATCCCATCTCAAAACAACATCTTCTAGTTGAAAATTTTCTGATTTTGCCTTCTTATCATAAATCTTCTTGATACGTTCTTGCAGCTTCAAAGAGTTTTGGAGGACTTCTTCCCTTGTTTGCTGTAGGTGGACCATTTGACTGATTCTCCGTTGCATTGGATCCATGTCTTCTCCCGTTTCTTGGATTAACTTTGCGACTGGTACACTAAGTGATGTAGGAAAAACTGCATCAACCCCGTAAACAATCTCAAATGGCGACATTCCTATTGATCTCTTTTGGCTCACCCGATCAGCCCACAGTGCATTGACCAACTTCTTGTGCCAACTTTTCTTGTTGATCTCCAGCATCTTTTTGATAATGTTTACTAGTGATTTATTTGATGATTCGGCCAGCCCATTACCTTGCGGATGATAAGCGGTGGAGTGACCCAAACTGATATTGTACTTATAACAAAAATCCACCATCTTATTTGACTTGAAAGCAGCTGCATTATCCGTGATCAATTTGAATGGACAGCCAAAACGGGACAAGATATTAGTTTCAAGAAAGGAGATAATTACCGAGTCTGTGGCCTGTCGAGTAGGAACTGCTTCTATCCACTTGGTGAAGTAGTCGGTAGCAGTCAAAATCCATCTATGCTGCCCGGATGAAGCTGGGTGTATTTCACCAATGAAATCAAGGCCCCACTGCTGAAAAGGCGCACTAATTTCCACCGGCTTGAGTGGCAATGGCTGCAATCTTTGTTTCCCTTGAAATATTTGGCACTCATGGCAGCTCTTCACCGCTTTGTATACATCAGAAAAAAGGGATGGCCAATAGAAACCAGCTCTCAAAATCTTGTTGGCTGTAGTTTTCCAAAATAAATGACCTCCACAATCACCTTTATGGAAGTCTTCTACCGTTGTTTTCGCTTCTTCTTCAACCAAACAATTCAGTAGGATGCCTCCGGGATCTTTCCAATACAATGCTGATTTCATGATGCAAAATTTAGCGGCCTTCAATTTCAAAGTCCTTGCTTTGTTCTTTGACATTCCAGGAGGCGCGACACATTCTGAAGTACATATACTATATCAGTATACCAAGGAGAATTAATGAAAATGTCTGATACCTGAACCGCTGAATTTTCTCCTTCACCATCGGACAAGGCTGCAATCAAGTTGATGTCAAGCGCATGTAGGTTTGTTTCAGCCATTAGTTTAGCAAGTCCTTGTCCTTTAACCAGCTTGGTTGGCTTGATTTCAACATCATACTCCAAGAGAGCAGCAATCCACTTGCCTCTCCTACCTTCCGGCTCTGTTTGTACCAAGACATCCTTTACCGCTGCACTAGGAACATAAGCTAAGACATGAGAATGAAGAATATAAACCCGGAAATCTTTCAATGCTTTAATCAGGGCCAGCGCTTGTTTCTCAATGATGTTATAGTTTAATGCCCCATCTCTAATGATCCGGCTGAAAAATGCAATTGGCCTTTCAACACCCTCTCTTTTTTGCATCAAAACTGCTGCTAGTGTATGCTCGGAAGCGAAAGAAAACAATATGAAATCCTGAGTATAATCAGGGCTGATTAAGGTCGGGGCTGAAGACAAGATTACCTTGATTAAGTTGAAGGATTTGACTGCCTCCTCAGTCCATTTGATCTCGCTGTCCTTCCGAAGCATGTTAGTCATTTCTCTTAAGTGCTCTGCAAGATTAGGAATGAAGCGACGCAGAAAATTCAATTTACCATTAAAAGATTGTATCTCCTTCTTGTTTCGGGGCTGTTCTAGCTGCTGAATTGCCTCCACTCTTGCGGGATCAATACGTATACCATCTTTGGAAATGATATGTCCCAACAATTTACCTTCACTCATGGCGAAGAGACTCTTTTTTGGATTTAAAGAGATGCCATATTTTCTGCATTTTTGAAAAACTTTCGTCAAATGAAAAAGATGCTCCTCATCGGATTTAGAAAATACCGTTAAGTCATCAAGATAAACAACTAAAAATATGTCCTTTTCATTGGCAAAAGCCATGTCCATAGCTCGCTGAAATGTTGCACCTGCATTCTTTAAACCAAAAGGCATTTTAGCATAATGAAATGTTCCCCAAGGTGTAGTGAAGGCTGTCTTATCACGGTCATCCTCATGGACCAGGATCTGATTGTAGCTGGAGTATCCATCCAACAATGACATCTTGGAGGCACCTACTACTCGCTGCAATATGTGATCCATCTTTGGCAGCGGATAGTTATCTTTGAGAGATACCTTGTTCAAATTTCTAAAATCTATGCATAACCGAATCTCACCGGTTTTCTTCCTCACTGGCACTAGATTAGAAATCCAATCTGAAAAGCGAACGGGAACTATAATTCCGGATTGATAAAGTCTATTTACCTCTTTTTCAATCAAGGGCAACAACTTGGGATTGATCCTCCGCAACTTCTGCCGAAAAGGTTTCTGATTTTGTTTGATTGGAATAGTGTGTTGAATTATGCTTGTATCATAAGTCTTTAGATCTGAATAATCCCAAGCGAATACATTAGTAAATGATGACAGCAATCTAATGTATTGATTCCTTACCTTGGGTGGCAGGGCCTTCGATAATTTCACCATCTTTGGATGTTCCACTGTCCCAAGGTTGACATCTTCCACACCTTCTTCGGTTGGCATCAAAGTTGGCTTGCGAGCCACATCGTCTTGATCAAAAAGCTCTTCTAAAGGAATCAGTCCCTTTGGAATATGATTGTCTTTCAGCTGCAAAACATCCATTTGATTTATTCCTTCAGGCTCCATGTCAATTGAGATTTCTTCAAACTTTCCTTCTCCATGCAAGAAGTCTTTGATTTCCTCATCATCCTGAAAGACTTGCCAATTCCTTTGGTTGTCCGGGATTGTGGGGCGGTGTTTTACATAGATTTCAAACTTGTTACTCGAATTCATTGGTATCTTTAAATTGCTTGCTGCCTTAGCCAAAGCATCGGCAACTCCATTTTGTATCCGGGGTATGCATGTTAAAGTATGCTCTGAAAACCGCTTCAAAATATCTAGAACAGCATTGCGATAAGCCCGCATACGAGGATGTTTAGCTTGAAATTCCCCCTTTACTTGTTTGATCACTAACTCGGAGTCGCCATAAAATGCTATCTTCTTTGCTTTTAATTTCCGGAGGATTTTCAAACCAGCTATAAGGGCCTCATATTCAGCTTCATTATTTGAACAATCAAAAGCCAATTTATAAGAGCAAACTTGTACCTTAATTGGAACTTGTTTAGAGACTGAAAATGGGCTGCGGATCCATACGCCAATGCCTGCTCCATCGCTGCCCACTGCCCCGTCGAAATCCATGGTCCAAAGACCATCTTCATCATCATCCAAGGGCTGTACTTGTGATGTTGTTTCAGTCATGACTTGCTGTCCATTTATCTCAGCAATTGACTTTATGACAGCAGCCTTTTCTTTGCTTTCCGTTCTCAATACTTCTCTAACATCTTCAGCAATGCCTGGGATATCTTCTATCTGAACTAATTGACTATTTACTTCATTAAAACTATCAGCAAATAAAACATAGGACTCTAGATCTGTCTGTACATAGTTTACAGGATGATTTACCGGTTTTTCCTTGCTTGTAATCATATACTTCATCTTTTGCTCTCGATAGACTTTCCTCATTTGTCCAAACACCGGAATAGTGGCATATGAAAAGTCCAGCTGTAAAGTGCCTTTGAGTTTTGATCCCCATGACCTTGAAAGAAGCATGCCAAACCTTGGCGGAATGTCCGCTACTACCACATCCATCAAGAGATTCTTTGCGGGAATTTGATCCAAGCTAACAACTAAATCTTTAATCAGACCGATGCATCTAACTCGGCTGGAATCAAATGAGTATAGATCATGGTAGTTACGAGTTATATCAAGTCCCAACTTCTCCATTATTGCCTTGGGCATTAAATTGTGTGATGCTCCCGAATCGAACATAGCATTATGAAGCACATAATCATGAATTCTCAAGCTGATATAGAATGGCGGGACATCGCTTTCCGGTGACTCACCATTGAGAGCTGGCCCAAAGATCAATTCCGGCTGATCATCCTCCACATTAACCGCATCTAACATTGGATCAGTATTGAACATCTTAGAAATTTGTGCTCTGTAAGTAGTGTTCTTCATGACTTCAGTAAGTGGAATGGACAATTTCAATTTTGAGACTTCATTCTCAATGCTGAACGCTTGACTTCTTTCACTTTCTTTGGCCGGATTATCTCTTTTTTCTGCTCTATCTTTAGGTACATTTGATGGCTGATCCATCTTGTTTGCTGGAGCTGTTGGGGCTGATGAAGAATCCATGATTTCTTTACCTTTTCTTTGCGGAACAGCAGCACCATTCTTTGCCGCATTTTCTGCCTTCTTTTGAAGTGGATGTATAGGTACTGTTCGGTTTCTCAGCTGTCTCTCTTTGCCTTGTTGAGCTGATAAGGCATTTAGATAACCTCTTTGATATTCCTCAGACTCATCTTGAAGTGCCACATCATTAGATAGAATGTAATGCTCATCTTGAGGTGCATAAGCATTACTTACCAGCTCGTCTTCTTCTGTGATGTAAGTGGGCATGTCATCGGGAGTGAAAAAATGATTTTCTTCACCGGGACCTTCACCCTCATCTTCAGATTCTTGAGTGACATAGTTTTGCTGAAATGGGGGTTGGATCGGTTGCTGTACTACTGCCTCTTGTCCTCGTGGCTCCCGCTGTTTTATCCTATATTGGGGCTGCTGCTGTTGGCCTCTAAAGTTCGGATTTCGAACTTGTGGTTCCGGTTTGCCAAGACTGAGATTTTGGAGTGCCTTTGACATCTCTTCCATTTTCCGAATAACTTGAGAAGTGGATGCTACCTCCTCTTTGATTGTGACCTTCTTTTCCGCCTTCATTCTTGCCCTTTTGTCATTCAAATTAGCCTCCACACTGACTGCAATTTTCTGCATTTCCTCCAAAGTAGGAGGATCTCGGTCCCGCAGTGAGTAGGCCATCTCCGGATCGAAACCATCCGGGAACTTGAGCAAGGCAGATTTTCGAGAAGGCTTAAGATCATCTGGTATAGCATTATACACTGCATTGAATCTTATGATGTAGTCTTGAACGGACTCACCCGAATTTCTCTTAAGGTTGTTATATTCGGCATTGATTTGCAGCGGATCCTTTCTGATTTCCCATCTGTCCAAGAATTGTGTTTGAAGTGCTTCCAAAGAAACAATACTATTTGCTCTCAACCCTCTGAACCATTTCCGGACCTCTCCTCCAAAAGTCTGAACGAACAACCTCATGGTAACATCTTCCTCATCCAATTCATACAGATCAAAAAAGGTAGTCATCCGGTCAACATGCTGCTGAGCTGAGACACTCTGTGGAGTGCCATCAAACATTGGTATCTTGCTCTGGTAGTCAGCTGGCATGTCATGAAGGTTTGCAGGGAGAACAAGGGGAGCAAATCGGGCAGCCATGGCTCTAGGCGGGGGAGGTGGAGGAGTAGAAGGAGTATGATGAGGAGGAGGTGGAAGTATAATAACAGGGGTTGTGATAAGGGGAAGGGATGTTGGCGGAGATAAAGGTGATGATGGAGTTTGAGGTGTAGATGGAGGTGAACCAACAGGGGTATCGGGAAGTGTAACTATAGGCGAAACAGGTGAAATAGAGATGAAAGGAGGGAAAGAAGCTCGATGAGCCGTGAGGGAAGTTTGAAGATTTTCAGCTTGATCAATAGTAGACCCAATATGATCAGATATGTTTTCAATAAAATCAACAAGAGTTGAAGCATGTATACTACTTTGAAGATGCCGCAAAATATAAGATTCAACCACTTTGTTATGCCTTTCGAGGTCAATCACAGCTGCAAAGTCAGGATCAAGAACCAAAGTATCGAGTGCACTTTCAGATTTAGATTTAAACAATGACAATTCAAAATCCTCGTCGAAATCAAGATCTTCAAAATATTTTATTACAGCAGGCGATGAATTAGATCTAACAATCAATTTTGAATCAGAAGCCAGCTTGTAAATACAAATAAACGAGGAAAGGAAAAACCACTCAGCCAAATGGAAACTCTTAACTTATCATCTGAAGCTTAGAGTCCATAATGATACTGGGATAAAGATGTCAGTGAAGCGCTATGTTCACAAATCCCACGGAGATAGACTGAAGCAGCGTTTATCTACTAACGCTGATGTAAAACAAGAGCGTTTTCAAAGGCTTCTGGCGTAACTTCAGGCTCCGTCTAAGACTTATGAAACAACACACTCAATGAGCAAAGATTTAGATGTTCTTCCCCAGTATGGTCGCCAATATGTTAGCGCTTGGAATTCACCTAGGCTGAGATAGACAAACTCTCAAGGCTACATCAAACCATTTCACCTCGTAGCTAGCCCTACGAGGTATGAGAAGGCTCTCTCGGGTCAGATTTGATAGATCTTATAATATAATAAGCTGACCAATTAGGATCAAAGATATTAGGCTAGTAAATTGATAAGGGGGGTTGATTTAAAGATTTTTTGGGTTTTTGGTGGCAATTGGAGGGAGTGCAATTTAGGGTGCGGGGATTGGGCACAGTTTTTGCAGGTGGGTCTTTGGGGCAAGGTAGGAGTTTATGCTGATGCCTTTAGCTGAAAAAGATGATTAAGGAAGAAAGAAGAGAAACTAAAGAGGGCAAACAATGAATTCGAATCCTCTCTAGACAGTGGAAAACATAAATTTTAAACAAAATTGAAAGCTGAGCATGGCATGCATGAATTCAAACTTTATCACTTCTTTTGTTTAAATAGCAGCAAGAGATTAAGAAATGGAACACATAAACACACTTACAATAACAGTAGGAGACACACCATCAACATAATAATCCACAAGAATCCACAATGAAGTCTGCAAAATCCTGGCCTTCCTTTTCCTCAAATTGCAGAGAATACAAGTCAATAATACAATAGCACTTCTCCCTCTAGAGTCCAACCATCAAAATGAGAAAGAGAAGGCATAATATAGAAGGTCAAACCTCTTTCCCCACCTCTAGGGGTCGAGCTCAGCTTCCTAGGAGCTGTTGCAACTAATTCTAAATCAGTCACTAGATAATAGGCCAGCTCAACAACTTACCTCTAAAACTTAGGAAGCTTATCTATGCATTAAATATTCACTATTTACATCAAAGAAGCTTCTAGAAGTGGTAAAGAAGAGTAAAAGTATCTAATGCCATGAAATTTACACAATAATCCATCATTTACATGCCCAAATAGTCAACCAAAGTGAAAATAGTGCTTTTCTGGCCGAACTAATCAAAAATTGGCAAATCTGGAGGTTTTGGTCGCGCCCCTGGAAGTTCTGGTCGCGCCCCTTTGCAGCTACTTTTGAGTGGGTTCCACTGATCCAAATCAGGTGCAAGATGGCTCATTGGAAAGCTTAGCCTGTCTACTTTCCATCCCAAGTGGAATTTCTGGATTTGGTGTTGATTTGACCCCTCAAAAACCATTTCTCCCAAGGTCACTTTCTGCAACTCAAAAAGTGGGCAGAAAGTCATTTTTAAGGTGTATTTTGAGCTTTTGGAGGCTCAAAACTCAAAATTAGGCTGCCCCCAAGTACTGGTAATTTTTCTTTTTGCATGCCCTTTCCAAAAATGCCAAGTTTGCAAAATTCCGAGCAGCCCTTCAAAATGGTCTCACCCGGGGTGAGACCAAACCGTGGGCAAAACCTGTAATTTTACCAAAAATTTGCAAAATGCTCCAAAATTCTCAAAATTTTCAGATTTTGATGCTAGATCAAGGCTGATCAGTACCATGATGAGTGAGGGATGCCTCAGCCAAGATGCGGAGTGGATTTGTCCTTTTCTTCTTCTTCCGGGCCTCTGACAGCTCTCTTTGGAGAATTTTTATTCTCGCCTTGCAAACATGTAATCTTGCCCAGTAGTGTGTCTTCATGTTCCGGAGCAGCTTGTTGTCACGGTTTGCCTTGTCTAACAGTCCCTCCAAGCGCCAATTTGCTCGGATGAGCAATAACTCTCTATCCATGGGCAGTGGGTCCCCAGGCCTCCTGCGATTGATGACTCGGTCAAATCGCATCCTCCATAACTCATCCAACTCCTTCTCGGTCTCCAGCTGTTTGGTCCGCTGCTCTAAATAAGTGATAGTCCACTGAGCCATCTCAAGCTTCCGCTGCAACACAAGGTTCTCTTCCTTGAGCTCATAGAAATCTGAAGAGGAAGGAGAATGAGCATCACGACCAGTGAAATCATCATGTGCCTCGCCAACTGCCTCATCCTCAACCATGGGCTGCTTGCCCTCTCGTACTGCCTGTGCCGATGAAGAAAGCGAGGCCCCTTCCACCTGATGTGGAGATAACACTCGCTGCTCTGATGATGAAGACGAGACCTCTTCCACTAGCTGTAGAGAAAGTACTCGTCGGGCTGCTGCAAATAAGGTCCTGTGACCTCTCTGATATGTGACCCGAGGAGAAGAAGCCATGTGTCTCGGGATGCTGGTCTCGGGCTGATGTGATGGCCCTCCCTCCTCATGAACTGCCTCAGGCCCTGAATGTGGCTGTGTGAAAACATCTCGGGAGATGAAATCCGCCCAAGGGATGCCCTGCTGGCTCAGCTGATGGGAAACTATTAACTGAATAAGACCATGATGGCATAGGCTCCGGAGCTGCTGTACTGGAGTCTGTCTCCGAAAGGTAGTGGCTATCCTCTGAATGTCATGAAATAAGAATGCCGAAATGTTCATCATCCTCACTCTGGTGAAGTGCATCATCATGCGGATATGACAAGAAAATACTCGTGAGAATCTCCCCTCGCATGTGAAGTAGTGCATAATGAGTCTCATGGTGTCTATATACTCTGCTCGGAGGAACTTGATAGGAAAGTTCCTTGTCAAGTGATGCACATGGGCAGGCCTAACATATGGCTCATAGTATACCAGGTCCACCCACTTGCGCTTCGGCCACACCTCACCCACATTGGGTATCCCGGTAGCATCTGTGATAGCCTCTGGAGAAAACACAAAATTCACCCCTGCAAGGGTGACCTGCCTGTCATGGAGATGGAGGACAAACAACCGGGCCAAGTCTCTGTGATGCTGGATGTGTGACAGCCTCTCACAAAACTGAAAACAAGCCATATGCTGAAAACAAGACACTGCCAATGGGCAAGCCTGCAACTCTGTCAATGATGTGGGCTCTTCCCTCCTGTGGTGACCACCCTTGCCTCCCCTACGAGGCCTCTGCTGTATCTCAATCTCAGTAGATGATGATCGGTCATCACCTTGCTCATTAGTCTCAGTGGTTGACATGGTGTTATTGAGCAAGGTGGAATAAATAAGTCAAAATGACCGCTGCCCTGCCTGCAAAATGCTGTGAAGTATGCTGTTTTCAAGGGGAAACATCATGAGGGATATGTTAGGGGAGGGAATTTAGATATAGGAAAGGGAAAAAATATATATATAAGCAGGGAATTCTGAAGGAAAACATCACATAATGCTAAACATGTCATTCCATCTTTCATCATTTGCAAATGAATACTGTATTAGGGAAATATGTTTTATGATCACCAAGGGAAAGGACAATATAGATTTTTCATCATGATGGAAGGAAGGATGCATGGGCATAGGGGAATAAGGCAGCATCAAATATCAACATTTAACAGGCTGCTCATTACATTTTGTCTTTGAATGTCTATTAAGAGCATACTCTGTTTTTTATAACTTTTAGAATGGCCATTCAATGCTTTTGGGAAACAGTGATTTTGTATGTTTGATCACCAAGGGAGGGAAGGGTTACGGTGATAGGTTTGCAATGGAAATAGAGTATGATGTCTTGTGAGTTAGGGAGATGAGGGGATATAGAGAAATAGGTTTAAGGAGACAATAAAACCCATCACCAAAATCTGCCAAACAATTTTCATAACAGCAGTCTTTCCATGGTGCTGGCAGTTTCCATCATGCTTTACCATAGGGAATTAGGGTTTCACTATGTGCTTTGATCATAGGGAGGGACATTCAATTGCATAAGGAGTTTTAATGAAGGGAAATGCAATTGAATTAGGGTTTTAATATAAGGAATGGATAGGGAAAAACAGAGTTTTATGGATAGAGAGATGATACCATGCTAATGAGAAACCCTAACACAACAAAACTGTTTCCTTTGACAATTATGCAGCTGTATTTTTGATGAATTTTGTGATGACTTTAACACAGCTTTGAATCTTTGACATATACACAGCAAGATGACACTTTTCTTTATTTTTTATAAGGCTATGCAAATGACATTTTCACTGTTTTTACAATTTCTTATGTGCATGCCTTGTCATCACTTTTTATTTGTTTTTTTTTTATAATGTTTCTTTTTCATTTTGCTGTGTTTTTATACATGAATTGCTGTGTGTAGTAGTGCTTAGGGTTAGAGCATGATACATGGTAGAAACAGGGTTTGGAATAGGGTTCAGGAGGGGTTAGGGTTTCATGGAATTTGGGGTAGGTTTTGAGTATTTTCTTTGCAAATGAGATTAATAAAAATGACATCCTAACACCTGTGATTTTATATTGGGAAAATGAATGGAGGGACTAAGGAAAAAATTGCCTTGAAAAACAAACATACTACCTAACATTAGCATGCAAAAACATCAAGTCATTTTAACCTATTTCCTATGGATTTCCTTGCATAAAATCATGACCATAATCTTCTTTTGCAACCCCAACACCATTACACAAAACGTGGAGGAGGCATACCTTTAAAAATTGGAGTGAATTTGAGTGAATTTGAGCGTTTGGGAGAGTTTTTAGGGCGGGCAGACTTTTTGGTCGCGCAAGCTGCCAGTTTGGTCTCACCCCTCCGTTTGGTCGCGCCTGTGTAATTTAACACAGCGCGTTGGCCTTTTTTTGGTCGCGCCCCTCCGTTTGGTCACGCAGCAGAATTACCCTTGTAATTTGCAGAATTTTGCCCGAGTTGCCTCCTCTTGCCTCTAACATGAATTTTTGACCTTCATATGCACAATAAGAGTAACTAAAGAGGGAAAATTGCTTTTATAGGTTCATTTCAAAAAAAATTTAACTTTAGAACCCACTTTCTAATGTTTCCACTTGGACATTCTTTTTTAACACTGTTTTGGAGTCATTTTGTCCTGAAATGAGCCTTTTGATGCGTTTAACTCCTTTCTTTTTGCAGGTTGACCGCCTGAGGGACTGTAGTGAAGGAACCAGGGTTATTGCCGGCACTTTTACAAATTTTTGAGAATTTCTTTATTTTTTCAAAATCCACATGACCTTGTAATTAAAAACAGTGTTTTTAAATCCAAGGCATAGAATGAGCTGTAGCTGAAGAAGATGACAATGAAACATATGTACAAAACTCCTTCCGGCTTGCTGGGCATTTACTGACCATGACTCATGACCTTAAAATGATTTTGACTCAAAACCCTAAACCTAAGACCATGGGACTTTAAGACAAAAACAAGAACAAGCCTGACTCAATTATATTGTTGTATGACCTGATCCAGCAAAGCCAAGAAGACAAAGACCAGCTCCTCCATTCAGTGTTATGGCATGCCTAGCGGGATGCAAAACTGACACTGATGAGACACCTATAAATGCATATGCAAAGAGTTATTGATCACTGATGGAGGGCTCAAGACCGACACTAACATTGGCTCCAATGGGGATGGTAGCTCCTTGGAGGTGCCAAGAACCTCAGACCTCTTGGGAGAGCAGACCAGTGCTTTATTCATTGGGCAATGGAGTCAACTAATAGAAAAAATAACCAACTCAAAAAGACTTTATTTGACTTGACTATAAACTGAAAACTTTGAAAGGACTATGACTCAAACAAACTGACTTTTTGCAGAAAATAAACAAACTGAAATCCCACACCAACCAATCTTCATGCTTGGAATTATAGCCTTCACTTCGGGCCCCAAACCAAGAATGAAAGATCAGTTCACGCTTGCTGTAGTAAAGTAAAATGATATGTACAATGAAGATGATTTAGAGCAGCATTGTTCAAACATGATATCTCTTGAGAAGCCGGCCATTCACCGACCCACCGGGACATTCATCTCCATTCAACTCCTTAAGAAGGAAAGCATTAGGACCACGATATGCAACAATCTTAAAAGGACCTTTCCACAGATTATCAAACTTACCGTGTTTACCTTTGTCCTCGTTTCGAGCATCCCATCTCAAAACAACATCTTCTAGTTGAAAATTTTCTGATTTTGCCTTCTTATCATAAATCTTCTTGATACGTTCTTGCAGCTTCAAAGAGTTTTGGAGGACTTCTTCCCTTGTCTGCTGTAGGTGGACCATTTGACTGATTCTCCGTTGCATTGGATCCATGTCTTCTCCCGTTTCTTGGATTAACTTTGCGACTGGTACACTAAGTGATGTAGGAAAAACTGCATCAACCCCGTAAACAATCTCAAATGGCGACATTCCTATTGATCTCTTTTGGCTCACCCGATCAGCCCACAGTGCATTGACCAACTTCTTGTGCCAACTTTTCTTGTTGATCTCCAGCATCTTTTTGATAATGTTTACTAGTGATTTATTTGATGATTCGGCCAGCCCATTACCTTGCGGATGATAAGCGGTGGCGTGACCCAAACTGATATTGTACTTATAACAAAAATCCACCATCTTATTTGACTTGAAAGCAGCTGCATTATCCGTGATCAATTTGAATGGACAGCCAAAACGGGACAAGATATTAGTTTCAAGAAAGGAGATAATTACCGAGTCTGTGGCCTGTCGAGTAGGAACTGCTTCTATCCACTTGGTGAAGTAGTCGGTAGCAGTCAAAATCCATCTATGCTGCCCGGATGAAGCTGGGTGTATTTCACCAATGAAATCAAGGCCCCACTGCTGAAAAGGCGCACTAATTTCCACCGGCTTGAGTGGCAATGGCTGCAATCTTTGTTTCCCTTGAAATATTTGGCACTCATGGCAGCTCTTCACCGCTTTGTATACATCAGAAAAAAGGGATGGCCAATAGAAACCAGCTCTCAAAATCTTGTTGGCTGTAGTTTTCCAAAATAAATGACCTCCACAATCACCTTTATGGAAGTCTTCTACCGTTGTTTTCGCTTCTTCTTCAACCAAACAATTCAGTAGGATGCCTCCGAGATCTTTCCAATACAATGATGATTTCATGATGCAAAATTTAGCGGCCTTCAATTTCAAAGTCCTTGCTTTGTTCTTTGACATTCCAGGAGGCGCGGACACATTCTGAAGTACATATACTATATCAGTATACCAAGGAGAATTAATGAAAATGTCTGATACCTGAACCGCTGAATTTTCTCCTTCACCATCGGACAAGGCTGCAATCAAGTTGATGTCAAGCGCATGTAGGTTTGTTTCAGCCATTAGTTTAGCAAGTCCTTGTCCTTTAACCAGCTTGGTTGGCTTGATTTCAACATCATACTCCAAGAGAGCAGCAATCCACTTGCCTCTCCTACCTTCCGGCTTTGTTTGTACCAAGACATCCTTTACCGCTGCACTAGGAACATAAGCTAAGACATGAGAATGAAGAATATAAACCCGGAAATCTTTCAATGCTTTAATCAGGGCCAGCGCTTGTTTCTCAATGATGTTATAGTTTAATGCCCCATCTCTAATGATCCGGCTGAAAAATGCAATTGGCCTTTCAACACCCTCTCTTTTTTGCATCAAAACTGCTGCTAGTGTATGCTCGGAAGCGAAAGAAAACAATATGAAATCCTGAGTATAATCAGGGCTGATTAAGGTCGGGGCTGAAGACAAGATTACCTTGATTAAGTTGAAGGATTTGACTGCCTCCTCAGTCCATTTGATCTCGCTGTCCTTCCGAAGCATGTTAGTCATTTCTCTTAAGTGCTCTGCAAGATTAGGAATGAAGCGACGCAGAAAATTCAATTTACCATTAAAAGATTGTATCTCCTTCTTGTTTCGGGGCTGTTCTAGCTGCTGAATTGCCTCCACTCTTGCGGGATCAATACGTATACCATCTTTGGAAATGATATGTCCCAACAATTTACCTTCACACATGGCGAAGAGACTCTTTTTTGGATTTAAAGAGATGCCATATTTTCTGCATTTTTGAAAAACTTTCGTCAAATGAAAAAGATGCTCCTCATCGGATTTAGAAAATACCGTTAAGTCATCAAGATAAACAACTAAAAATATGTCCTTTTCATTGGCAAAAGCCATGTCCATAGCTCGCTGAAATGTTGCACCAGCATTCTTTAAACCAAAAGGCATTTTAGCATAATGAAATGTTCCCCAAGGTGTAGTGAAGGCTGTCTTATCACGGTCATCCTCATGGACCAGGATCTGATTGTAGCCGGAGTATCCATCCAACAATGACATCTTGGAGGCACCTACTACTCGCTGCAATATGTGATCCATCTTTGGCAGCGGATAGTTATCTTTGAGAGATACCTTGTTCAAATTTCTAAAATCTATGCATAACCGAATCTCACCGGTTTTCTTCCTCACTGGCACTAGATTAGAAATCCAATCTGAAAAGCGAACGGGAACTATAATTCCGGATTGATAAAGTATATTTACCTCTTTTTCAATCAAGGGCAACAACTTGGGATTGATCCTCCGCAACTTCTGCCGAAAAGGTTTCTGATTTTGTTTGATTGGAATAGTGTGTTGAATTATGCTTGTATCATAAGTCTTTAGATCTGAATAATCCCAAGCGAATACATTAGTAAATGATGACAGCAATCTAATGTATTGATTCCTTACCTTGGGTGGCAGGGCCTTCGATAATTTCACCATCTTTGGATGTTCCACTGTCCCAAGGTTGACATCTTCCACACCTTCTTCGGTTGGCATCAAAGTTGGCTTGCGAGCCACATCGTCTTGATCAAAAAGCTCTTCTAAAGGAATCAGTCCCTTTGGAATATGATTGTCTTTCAGCTGCAAAACATCCATTTGATTTATTCCTTCAGGCTCCATGTCAATTGAGATTTCTTCAAACTTTCCTTCTCCATGCAAGAAGTCTTTGATTTCCTCATCATCCTGAAAGACTTGCCAATTCCTTTGGTTGTCCGGGATTGTGGGGCGGTGTTTTACATAGATTTCAAACTTGTTACTCGAATTCATTGGTATCTTTAAATTGCTTGCTGCCTTAGCCAAAGCATTGGCAACTCCATTTTGTATCCGGGGTATGCATGTTAAAGTATGCTCTGAAAACCGCTTCAAAATATCTAGAACAACATTGCGATAAGCCCGCATACGAGGATGTTTAGCTTGAAATTCCCCCTTTACTTGTTTGATCACTAACTCGGAGTCGCCATAAATTGCTATCTTCTTTGCTTTTAATTTCCGGAGGATTTTCAAACCAGCTATAAGGGCCTCATATTCAGCTTCATTATTTGAACAATCAAAAGCCAATTTATAAGAGCAAACTTGTACCTTAATTGGAACTTGTTTAGAGACTGAAAATGGGCTGCGGATCCATACGCCAATGCCTGCTCCATCGCTGCCCACTGCCCCGTCGAAATCCATGGTCCAAAGACCATCTTCATCATCATCCAAGGGCTGTACTTGTGATGTTGTTTCAGTCATGACTTGCTGTCCATTTATCTCAGCAATTGACTTTATGACAGCAGCCTTTTCTTTGCTTTCCGTTCTCAATACTTCTCTAACATCTTCAGCAATGCCTGGGATATCTTCTATCTGAACTAATTGACTATTTACTTCATTAAAACTATCAGCAAATAAAACATAGGACTCTAGATCTGTCTGTACATAGTTTACAGGATGATTTACCGGTTTTTCCTTGCTTGTAATCATATACTTCATCTTTTGCTCTCGATAGACTTTCCTCATTTGTCCAAACACCGGAATAGTGGCATATGAAAAGTCCAGCTGTAAAGTGCCTTTGAGTTTTGATCCCCATGACCTTGAAAGAAGCATGCCAAACCTTGGCGGAATGTCCGCTACTACCACATCCATCAAGAGATTCTTTGCGGGAATTTGATCCAAGCTAACAACTAAATCTTTAATCAGACCGATGCATCTAACTCGGCTGGAATCAAATTAGTATAGATCATGGTAGTTACGAGTTATATCAAGTCCCAACTTCTCCATTATTGCCTTGGGCATTAAATTGTGTGATGCTCCCGAATCGAACATAGCATTATGAAGCACATAATCATGAATTCTCAAGCTGATATAGAATGGCAGGACATCGCTTTCCGGTGACTCACCATTGAGAGCTGGCCCAAAGATCAATTCCGGCTGATCATCCTCCACATTAACCGCATCTAACATTGGATCAGTATTGAACATCTTAGAAATTTGTGCTCTGTAAGTAGTGTTCTTCATGACTTCAGTAAGTGGAATGGACAATTTCAATTTTGAGACTTCATTCTCAATGCTGAACGCTTGACTTCTTTCACTTTCTTTGGCCGGATTATCTCTTTTTTCTGCTCTATCTTTAGGTACATTTGATGGCTGATCCATCTTGTTTGCTGGAGCTGTTGGGGCTGATGAAGAATCCATGATTTCTTTACCTTTTCTTTGCGGAACAGCAGCACCATTCTTTGCCGCATTTTCTGCCTTCTTTTGAAGTGGATGTATAGGTACTGTTCGGTTTCTCAGCTGTCTCTCTTTGCCTTGTTGAGCTGATAAGGCATTTAGATAACCTCTTTGATATTCCTCAGACTCATCTTGAAGTGCCACATCATTAGATAGAATGTAATGCTCATCTTGAGGTGCATAAGCATTACTTACCAGCTCGTCTTCTTCTGTGATGTAAGTGGGCATGTCATCGGGAGTGAAAAAATGATTTTCTTCACCGGGACCTTCACCCTCATCTTCAGATTCTTGAGTGACATAGTTTTGCTGAAATGGGGGTTGGATCGGTTGCTGTACTGCTGCCTCTTGTCCTCGTGGCTCCCGCTGTTTTATCCTATATTGGGGCTGCTGTTGTTGGCCTCTAAAGTTCGGATTTCGAACTTGTGGTTCCGGTTTGCCAAGACTGAGATTTTGGAGTGCCTTTGACATCTCTTCCATTTTCCGAATAACTTGAGAAGTGGATGCTACCTCCTCTTTGATTGTGACCTTCTTTTCCGCCTTCATTCTTGCCCTTTTGTCATTCAAATTAGCCTCCACACTGACTGCAATTTTCTGCATTTCCTCCAAAGTAGGAGGATCTCGGTCCCGCAGTGAGTAGGCCATCTCCGGATCGAAACCATCCGGGAACTTGAGCAAGGCAGATTTTCGAGAAGGCTTAAGATCATCTGGTATAGCATTATACACTGCATTGAATCTTATGATGTATTCAAAACTGGACCATACAGACTGCTTAGTGCTAAGGGTGCAATGCATCTCACCTATCACATGCAAAAAGTGTGATGCATACTGGAAAGCCCTTCTGTAGGGTGCGATGAGCGAGAGCAGACAAATGGCAGAAGCTGTTTGCTAGGTGGAAACCCAGAGAATCTTCTAGAAGCTGTTCATTCGACACTTGCCTCTCTAAATTCACCTAGGGATGAGTAAGAGATCATGAAATCTCCAAGTGGAACCAAGAAATATCAGAGAGATGACACTAATCAAAATCCCAGAAGCTGACTCACCCACCTGCAAACATCTATATATGGATCCCTCATCCTAGAAATCCAAAGGCTGGAATTTTGTATTTTGTAAGGAAGTGCTATTGGTTTCTCTGTGAAACATTGTATTGTTGGGTGATCTAAGCTTTCCATGAGGTGAAGAGGGCTTTCATGCTCGGAGGATGGTGCTGGGTCAGACCAATGGGTTGTAATCCTCTCTTCTACTATTTCTATCAATAAAGCTATTTGAGTTTTCCTCCATATTCTTGTGTATCTCTGAATCTTGTATTGATATATGCATTTGTATGGTTAACATACCTCTGATCCTATATTGTTTATGGTTATAGATCTCTATGCTTTGATGGTATTATGCTACTTTGACTCTACAGGTGCTCTTTGAAGTGGGACAAGTAAGGAAAGAGTGGTGAAGTTCTGTCAAAGGGGAAAGGAAATAAGCAAGGAGCCAAGCGAAAGACTGAGGTTGGTACTGTCTGCTTCTTTCTCATCTATCTCATAAAGGAAAACATGAGTGACTTTAGTTTGTTTGTTTCTAAGATAGCTACCCATCTTAGTGGGACTAGCAGCTCTAAATGGACACTAGTTTTCCAGATAACAAAATGGCGACCACACTGGGGAGCGAATAGCTTGTTTGCTTGTTTATATTTTTTTACTTTATAAACTACAGATGGAGCTTGAAGTCAAGCCAGCTAGCCTTCGAACTGCATTTGCTATGCAAGTGAAAAGTAGATCAACGCTGCTTCAATCTATCTCTAGGTTTTGTTTATAAACTGAACAACTGACTTGTAAACATCCTAAGTGCCCTGGTGGTAGCTCAAGTAACCTCATTAAATCAGCCCCTATACTTTGTGTTTACTAACTATCATTAACTCAGCCTAAATCCCTGAACTAAGCTACAAACTATGACCAAAAACCAAGTTAAAGTCTCGTCCTTGGACCATCACACTGTCTCCTTTTGATAGTCTGGATGCGTCGCACCTCCCATATGCAGTAGGTGAGATGCATTCCTGTTTCCTTGTGTTACAAGTGCGATGATCAGATAAGACTGTTTATGCCTCCACATTTTTGTTTTTTCTTCCTTCTCTTTAGCTTTATTCAGGAGTTTTGCTGTCTGTGATCAGTATACCATTGTTGAAACTCCCTTCCTTTGCATTATTCAGCCTCCATTGTACAAAGAATTGTGAATGTTTTTATGTATTTTTCGCCATTTACAATTCTCCTTTACAAAAAGTAGCTTAATTGAACTGTCGTCTTTTGATTTGGAAGTGTCGCAAGTGTCATTTTCAGTCAAAGAAAAGAATCCTACTCTTTTTAATGGTCGATTACACTGTCACTCTTGTATTTGATTTGAATTAATAGTATTTCAAGTGTCGAAAGAAGTTTTCAAATTGAAGATGAAAGTGTCATCTTAGCCTTCCTTTCGTTCTTTAAATTCAAAATCGCAGTGTTGTCTTAGCCGTCCTTTCGTTTTTTGAATTCAAAATCGCAAAGTAGTCTTCATTTCATTTTTGAATTCGAAATCACGAAGTATCGTCTTGGTCTTCCTTCTATTTTTTGAATTTGAAATCGCAAAGTGTCGTCTTCGTCTTCCTTTTGTCTTTTGAAGAGAAAATTGTTAGTACTGTCGTTTTGAGAGAAAAGATAGTTCAGATTTGTATTTAGCATTCTTTTTGTCACTCACACATTAAGAGAGCTGAAAACAAATACATGCATGTGCATTTTAATTTAGACTGCTTGTTAATTTTGATTTAGGACAGTGCATCTAGTGTGTGCTCTCTACTCTATGTTGAAAGAATTTCGATTCTCTTTCCTTAGTAGCTAGGATTTTCATTGCAAAAAGAAGAGTAAACGATTGTTTATCATCTTAGATTGCATATTTAGGAATTGCATATCTACATCACGCGGTGAACCTTAAAGGAAAACTTATTAAGAAAGATCAACTATAAAATAAATTCAATGAACATAAAAATGCTTTGGAACCTAACGCACAACATTTAGAAGTCTAGGCTAGAGACGTATTCCGGCGTCATAAAGCCTGGTAATTATCACTTTCATCGTAGGTTGGGTGATTCCTCCTCTTTGAGATGACAAGTGCCAGTACGGACTTGTGCTCCCACGTACCGTCGAGTATATATTGGGAGACCACAATAGGCTACATCCTTTATCCTTAGGAAGCTGTGTCTGCCACCCTATTGATTGCAATGCACTGAACACAGCATTCGGGAAGATTGACTGCTGTACTATAAAAATTATTCTATAGTTTTGTGATTGGTTTGGTAATCCCTTTGTCTAGATTTCCAAAGCAGTCACTTTCGTTTCTTTTCAGACTCCTTAAAAAAAACAGGTCCATCTGAGCACTTGTCACTTTAGGGTCATTAAAAATTGAAGTCGACTAGAGTCATCTTTAGCTTTTTCTTGATTCTTAAAAATTGAAAAAGCAAGTTGTGTCAAAGCGTCTAAAATTCATTTAATTCGAAATCACTTTTTCCCCTTTTTATTTGAGGTGATCAAGTAATCCACAATCGTGGAAGAAATTCAATTTAAAACCCGTCGTTCGAGGAGACTAATGAGTCAACCATCTTTGACTCCGAAAAAGAAACCCTTCCGGGCCAAGCGAACTCGTTTAATTGGGTCAATGTCTCCTGGTTTTTTTGAAACTTGTGTTTCAACATCCTCAAAGACTCTAGTTACTCCAACCATTTATGGTATCCTTGCCCCTACAGAAGAAGTTCTGCAGTCACAAGAGGACATTAGAACTGATCCTAGTGTAATGGTAAACACTTCTATTCTTGAACCGGCTCCATCTAGGGTTGATTCGGAAGGTGTCACCCCTTCAGCATCTGTCGGTGTAGAGTCCATACCTTCTTCGGCACCAGAAATATTTTACGGACCTGACAGTCTACCTCTTCCACCTGGACTGATTGCTATAGAAGAGATTACAGAGGATCTTCCATCCAGTACTCCATCTCATTTTCAAACTGGGATCCACCTATATCCTTCTACTTCAGAAGTTAGTCTCCCTTCATCACAAGTTCCTGTAGAATCGCTAGGAAGTTTTTTGGATAGACACGATATGTTTGGACAACGATCGACATCTAAGACTGTGTCGTCTGATACAGCGGTAGCAGAACCTCCTGTTGCCACTGTAAAAATGTTCACTGGTATACCATCTGTCCCAACTAGATCTCAACCGCTAGAGGAAGTTCACCCAGGGACTGTTTTGACAGTATGGTCTGTTCCTGTTTGTTCGTCTGGAATAATATCTTGAATTTCTTATGTTGAGTCTCAGCAAATTGATCCTTTGCAACAGTATCAATTTGGGCAGTCTAGTCTCCAAAGGCCAATCTTTCCTTTGAGCACTGGATTACCGCCGTATGGGGGGTAGTATGCCCTTTCATTGTTCCCTCCGGCAGAACAACCATATGAGAGTTCACAATAAAATTTGGGTCAAGTCGGAATCACATCCAGTGGTTGGGTGCCAATATTGCCTCAAAAACCAAGAGTTGTGTACTCAATGCAACCATGTCTACCTATGTCGAATATCCCCACTACAACGGCTATTGTGATGGTGTCGCAAGTACAAGCATTTCCTGTTGTATTCCAACCTCAAGTTTCTCAGGTCGTAATACAATAGCCTCTTGTCTCCATGACACAACCACAATCGCCAATTGGTGGCTCCTTAACTGGAGCGACTTAGGCTCAAACAGGTACTATTACCCCTCATCTTGGTCAAACATCTAGTATTGGGCAACAACAAATGGTTTCACAACCATGGCTGGTGCAACATCAACAACCACAATTCTAGCAAGCTTACCAAGGACCTGAGCAACAAAACTTTTCCAGTAATGGGCAGCCGTATATTCAAAACGATTATCATCAATCATATCAAAATGGTTATGCCAAGCAACCTTATCAAAGTTACCAGCATCAAATACATTGTGCTGGTATGCAAAGACCCACAGCTCAGGTGATCCCATCTTATCTTGGGTATGCTTCACCGAACCTGTATCAACAGGTGCCCTTTGTGGCAACTTTGGAGTTACCAAATCTAAATCGACTAACAAACGATCCAATTGCTTATGCCCCTGGGTGGCCGGCAATTCCTCATAAAATTCCGTCAGATATTCCTAAATTCAATGGAAATCCGGGTGAAGATCTGTCGAATCATGTGATGACCTTTCATCTATGGTGTTCGTCCAACACTCTCAATGATGATTTGATTAGGCTTCCCCTTTTTCAGCGAACGTTAACTGGTCTAACAACAAAATGGTACATTGAATTTCCTAGAGTTTCATTCGATAACTTTGGCACCCTTTCCACCACCTTTTTAACCCATTTTTAGTTAGCAATAAGGTACGAAACAGGAATGAATCTTCTTACCAATTTCAAGAAGACGACATCCACTCACATATCTAATCATATTCATGAGTGGCGACGTCATCGTAGAATGGTAAAAACATATGTTCCTAATTAGCTGATAGCTGAATGGTTTATTAAGTCATTGTTACCTTCTATTACAGAAGATGTGGCAAAGGGAGGAGTTGTCAATGAAGAGAAAGTCATTGCTCGTGCGCAATATCTAAACTTGATCTATATTGAGTCTAGCACGCTCTATGACAAAATCCCTGATGCTCCTAGACCAGAGTTTTCCGTTCCTCCTCCTCCTAAATCAAACAAAGACTCTCATGCTGACGATGGCGTGATAGGTACGACTAGCATGAAAATCACAAAGGCTACATCAAATAAAGCCTGTACAGTTTCTAGTCAAAATGCAAATGAATAACTTCTTGCCTTGGAGGTTAATGCTGTGTCAATCGACAAAGGTAAAGAATCGAAGCAACCAGGAGGCAAGAAGAAAAATAAAGGGAAAAAGAAGAAGCAGGATGAGTCATCTCCTGAAAAATCTTTTGCAAATCCTTCTGGGCAAAGGAAACCTCCTTTGGGATGTCAGATATGCGATGAGGATCATTGGATGAGAGATTGTCCACATAAAACTGAAATTAAGAAATTCTTTAAGAATTCAAAAACTTTAGCGGTATTGACTGATTCGTTTCCAAACCCAGAAACCAATCTGGTTGCTAGTGACAATGCTTCCCCATCCAAAGTGCTTATGTTGTCCATTTCAAAACAGCAAAATGATGCTTTGATATCGACAAGGAATAAAGATTACGGGAATCCATAGCTGTCGAACAACAAGGCTACTGATCAACCTAGTAATTCGACAACAACTTCGATAGAAGTTGTGCCACCCATCATTCCTGAGCTAACGATAAAGCTGCCAAAGGGAATAGTACACAAATCGACATTTAATCCTCATGCCAAGTAGCACAGAATTATAATATAGTAGAGGACCTGGCCCAATCACCATCCATTATGTCGACACTTGAGGTACTGCAAAATTGCCCCTCCCAAAAGTAGGCTCTATTATCAGAAATAGGTGGGATTGGCCCAGCGGATTCCAATCTCGTGGCCTTTAATCATAAAGGATATGAACCTCAGTTACCAGCTCAACTCCCTTTCCTCATTCAAGTGAAAGCCCTCAGCAAAATTGTTCATCGACCAATTATTGTTGAGGGGGCATCTACATGTATTATGTCAATGAGTTGCTGGAAAACTTTAGGCTCACCACCCTTGTCACGATCATCAAAAACGTTAAAAGAATTTGATGGATGGACATACACTCCATACGGGATTTTAAGTAACTTGCAAGTTGAGCTAGGGAGAAAAATAGTAGAAATTGATGTTGAAGTTATCGATGGAAACCTCGATTACAACATCCTACTGGGAAGGCCATGGATTTATGCCATGGACACTATTGTGTCAACATAATTTAGAAAGATTGCATTTCCTTTTCAAGGAGGAATTACAATTGTTGACCAACAAACCTTTTTCCCCAACAGTTCACAAATTACGGGAAGCATCCCAATGATCCACGGAAGCTCTCAGTTGCTTGAAAATATCGGAGTAGGCCTGCTAAAGGACCCTACATTGATGGGTACTTTTTCACTACCGCCTCCAAACAATCTGGCGGAAGTGGCCACAGTGGGAACTTGCAATATGGTATCTTCTATTCAAAACATGTCCGAACACGATGTGAGCATCGATCATCACCAGGTATTGCCTAGTAGAAATATTGTAGCAATCAATGTTCTCGACATGGGAGGAAAACCCAAATCAACGCTCATCGACCGTTTGGGTAGATAGGTCTAAGTAATATGGTACCTCTTCAGATCCTTGGTCGCATGTACATTCTACAAATGAAGGAATTGTTCAGTCAATGATGATAGAGGGGGCGCCATGGGAAGATTATCAACATCATTCCCATCTTTTGGATTACAACGAAGATTGCTCTAGCGACCTTAATCATCCTTTAGTTTTTGATTTTCTATCAAATACTATAAATACGGTGGATTCTGAGCAAAATCTATCCAATATTGAAGAAACTATCGCCATAAATATCTCGACCAAACCAGATGTTATAGAGAATATTCATGTCGGCAAATCTTGTTCTTCTTCAGAATTGGAAGTATATTATGCTCTCTTTTGCGAGTTCAGATATGTCTTTGCATGGTCATATGAAGAAATGCTAGGCATTGACTTGAGCATAGTTGAACATGAAATTAAGATGTATCTAGATGTCAAACCCATACGACAACGACTTCGGCAGGTGCACTCGAAGAAAGCCGTTGCCATCAAGGTAGAATTTGAAAAGCTTCTACATGCTAGTTTCATTTACCCGGTTCCTCTAACTGATTGGGTATCGAACATTGTTCCTGTGATGAAAAAGAAAGGAACGATTAGAGTGTGTGTCGATCACAAGGATGTAAATCAAGCTTGTCCAAAGGACAACTACCCTACACCCTTCATCGACCAGATAATTGATGAATGCGCCAGATGCGAAATCTTTTCATTTATGGATGGATTTTCAAGGTATAATCAAACAAATATCCACCCACGGGACCAGTTAAAGACTGCATTTATTTGTCCGTGGGGCACATTCCCGTATCGCAAGCTACCTTTTGGTTTAAAGAATGCAGGGGAAACCTTTCAGAGGGAAATGAATTATTCCTTCCATGACATCAAGAACATTGTTCAACCATACCTCGACAATCTTCCAGTTCATTCGTGAAAGCGGACCGATCATCCGCAACATTTGAGAGAAATATTTCTACGTTACTAACACTACAAGATATGACTCAATCTGCACAAGTGTGTGTTCTATGTCGGTTCTGGTCATTTACTTGGCTTTGTAGTTTCAAAGGATGGGATTCGCCTCGACCTGTGTAAGGCTCAGACAATCATCGATCTGCCTCCACCTTCAAATTTGCTTCAGATTCAGAAACTCCAAGGGAAAGAAAACTTTCTAAAGGTTATACGTGTCTGTTGAAAAAAGAAGTACCCTTCAACTGGGATCAGGTTGCGCAAGCTTCCTTTGATGCTCTAAAGGAATCCCTAATAAAATCATCATTAATGTACGCTCCTGATTATCAAAGAGACTTTAACCTGTATCTGGCTGCAGCAGATACGACCATCACAATGGTTTTAGTTCAAGAAGACAATGGAATTGAACATCCTGTCTATTATTTAAGTTGAAACTTAAATGATACAGAAAGCAAGTACACCTATGTTGAAAATCTGGCTCTCGCAGCTGTTCAAGCAATACAGAGATTTCAACACTATGTTCTCTTTCGAAAAACTACCATTTTCTCATATTGCAACCCCATGACTTACATCTTGTCGCGATAGTTGCTTGGGGGAAAATATTCTAAGTGGATAGAAATTTTTCAAGAGTTTGATCTTGAATTCGTAAAATCCAAATCAAAGAAAGCTCTGGTTTTTGTGGAGTTACTATGTGACTTCCCATCATCATCCAACGATTCAACATCGAAAGCAATAATCGTGGATGAATCTTTGTTTCTGATATCTTCAAGCGATCCATGGTATGGAGATATAATCATCTATCTCCAAACCCAAACATATAGGTCTAATACCTCTCACTCAGAACAATGACGTACTCGATACCAAGCAAAAGGCTACATGATCGTCGGTGATACACTTTACCGTCGTGGTATCGATACAGTTCTACGAAGGTGCCTCATCCATGAGGAGGCCGAAAAAGTCCTGAATGATTGTCATTCAGGTGAATGTGGTGGGCATCTATCTGGTTATGCTACGGCACAAAATATTTTACAAGCAGGATACTTCTGGCCAACAATGTTCAAGGATTGCATAACCACAGTCAGAAATTGCCATGCTTGTAAGATATTCGACCGCCAAACCAGAATACCACCCGCACCTCTGCAACCAATAGTTTCTGTTGGGCCATTCGCCAAATGGGGCATAGATTTCATGACATGTAACCCCACCTCGGCCGAGGGGCATGGGTATATCATAGTCGTAGTTGACTATTTTACGAAATGGGCCAAGGCGATGCCTACATTAAACAACAATGGCAAAACGACTGCTCTTTTCTTTTTCAATCATGTAGTCTCCAGATTCGGTGTTCCACAAGCTATAGTCACAGATCATGGATCGCATTTCTGAAATCACATGATGGTTGAATTGGCTACCAAATTAGGACTGTCCCACGACAGCTCTACTCCATATTATCCGCAAGCTAATGGGCAAGTTGAGGTGATCAACAAAGTCCTGAAGCGCATGCTGCAAAGGATGATTGGAGTCCATAAACGGAGTTGGCACCTAATCCTGTACTCAGCCTTGTGGGCATACCAAACATCGGTGAGAAATGCGACTGGGTTTACACCCTTTCAACTAGTGTATGGCTTGGAAGTGATCTTACTAGTTCAGTGCGAAATTTCGTCCCTCAAGCTCACAGTCGACTTTCTCCCCGGAACTTCAGAGGAGGAGGCTCGTTTCTTGGAATTAATCCAACTAGATGAAACCCATCGTGACGCTACCTTGGTTATCGAAGCACATAAGAAACGAGTCAAGGTGCAGTTTGACAAGAATGTGAAACCCCGTGCCTTCTTAGAAGGTGACCTGGTCTTACTTTACGACTAGGAATTTGATAAATTGGGAGCAAATAAGTTCCAGTATTTGTGGATGGGTCCCTATATTGGTAAGCAGGTATTAGCAAAAGGAGCTTGCGAGCTAGTATATTATGATGGGATTCCACTGTCACAACCCCGAAACGGGTTGTACCTTAAGCATTACTATGCTTGACTCAGCGTAGTAACCTCTTCATATGCTTTTGTTAAATTTTTGTTTTCGTTAAGAGTGATCGTTTGGTTAGGTAATCCACTTTTGCATTTTCTTACAGATGTCGAACCTATTGGAATCATTTGTTGGATACACTGACGGAGCAAGTTGTAGTACGCGGAACCTATCTTCTGCAGTCTGGGCCATCTTTGATCCAAGTGACGAGTTAGTGATTTTCAGAGGGGTATGCATTGGTCGATCGACGAACAACATCATTGAATACAACATGTTGATAGAACTCTCTGATGCCATCGTGCATGGCATACGTCGACTTGTCGTCAGGCTAGACTCACAACTTGTCATTATACAACTTATGGGCATCTATTCTGTTCAGAATCCAGCTATCTATCCTATGTTCCTAAAGGTCAAGATTTTGGAAAGACAGTTTGATTCTATTCAATATCAACACATTTCCAGAAACTTAAACACATTAACTGATTCATTAGCAAATTATGTGTTGGATAGACATTTGAAACATTGATAAAAGAAAAGAATTTCCTCAATATTTGCATCAAGATCATATAACTTAACCAAAATAAATCTCTGAAAATAAAAAATATATCTAACTGTTTATAGTTTGTACATAGTGTTCTGTGTCCAAGACAAAATCAGTCATATTACCCAAAAACTCAAAATGCAAGGGGGCACCCTAGTCTAATGGTGCTGGTGATAACAAGTCACCACTTATGCAATCATGCGTAAGAGCCTAGTCCATCAGCTCGGCATGCCAATGGTATGGCGTTGTAATCTCAGAGGCAACTCATCGGTCCTCACATCTGGAATACCAAGGGTGAGACCCTCGATCTGATCCTGCAACACTGCAAGAGTCTCAGCTACATCCAGATCACGAAGGATGGCCCTCCCTATAGCCTCTCCTGCTGGAATGGCAGCTGCTGCTCTTAGGTGCACTGTTGGTCGCACTGGCCCGATATCTGCATGAGCACATGAGTTTTGATTAGTCTTGATAAACATTTAAAAAACACAAGAACATTATAAAAGCAATAAACAGAGATATGGTCAGAAATTTTTACCTATGACACCCCACTGCTCGCCAGCTGGCAACACCAAATCTAGGTCACCTCGGAAATCCATCCCAGCATACAGACACTCGGCATAAACCATCTGATAATGGTTGAACCACTCGAAGAAGGCATCAGAGAAGGAAACCTGTGATTGACCAGCATGTCTGGCCATAAGGTCAACCCATTTCTGCATCCGTGGCTCAGTCGATGGTGGCAAACCGAGTGAAATGTACTGTGGCTGCATCAGTGGGATCTTCTCCAAGGCGAAAGCGGTCAAAATAGAACCATAGCCAAATTTCTTGGATCTTTCGTTTTTCACCTTGGTAAGATGTTCTTTTATCACTAGAATTACTGCATCACACCAGTTGAATACCTTTGGTTCGAGGCATTCCAAGGCGTACTGCATATAAGACCTGTTGACCAAGTGAAGGGCCATGCTACCAGCCAATCTAACAAAGGTGAATAAAATAGTCCTCAAGGACCGATCAGTGACATCTCAGATAATAATCTTGCCGTCCCTGCTCAGCTTAGATCCTTCTCTACAATATCGGTGAATATAATCCCTCACGGATTCACCCCCACGGGCGGAACCTGATAGTGAGAGAGGGGCACCATGCCTCGATAAACTGGTCAGGAAGTAGATGTCCTCAATATTCAAGGGATGGATTTGCCTCTAATCTGGAACACTTGGTTGGTAGGATCCCATGCATCGAGGAAATATTGCAACAAGTTGATTTGTTGCATCATGCTAGATATGCAAAAGAACTTGAGCAAGCCACAGTTCCGCAATGCAGTTACCGTACCCAGATCATGTAAGGAAACCATGTCCTCTTCTTCATGCTCACATTCACACCATGTAACAACCATTTTTCTCTGATGAATCTCTGAAAAACAAATAATAGAAGAATTAGGATCCTGATTTGGCAAAAAACAGGGAAAATTTCCATGAAAAATCAGTGCAAAAGTTTTCCTCCTTGCGCCCATCGCACCCTAACTGTGTACTGGGTGGGATGCATACTAACTAGCCAGTGGACAACCTATTATGCATCACACCTTTCGATGTATACTAGGTGCAATGGGGACAGCACGAATTGTTCAAACCCTAGAGGCTCAAAAAAGCAGGAAAACATGCTCAGAATTCAAAAAGGAAAGAATGCAATTGAAGAGCTCAGGTTTAGCTCCTACCTAGTCCAGACAGCGCTAGAAATCATCCACAGAATCTCCCGGAATCAACTGATGAAAAGCGAGGGGGAAAACACCTCCAGAGCTCCAACAATCCCAAATTCAAATGAAATGGTGAAATGAGGGGTAAAAACTACTTTTAAGTTACTATTCACGTAATTCAAGTAGGGTATTAGTTTTTTAACTCATTTTTCAAGCATGTATTCTCATTTCTAATCAGTTTGATGGAGCGATTGAACAAGTAGTACGACCGTCAAAATAACATAGTGTTAACGGTGAATCGAATATCAATGACCATTATCACGAGCAGTTTTACGCGAAGTTTAAGCTCATTAAAAAATAAACCTAGTAATGAGCATATGTTCCACCAGAGTTTAAGCTCATTAAAAAATGAACCCACCTCCAGTAAATAACCATTGCAATCGCATTATTATCATATTTTGAGACTTGGTCGTGTTCTTACCATCACCTCCACTCCTTTTTAGTCAATCATATGCCTCCATTTGATTGTTTACCCCTTTTGAGGAACAACTACAATTAGTGATCCTATTAGCCACCTTCTTTACACTGCCATGATTGAAAAAGTTCCAAACCTTACCTGGAACCAGTTTCTGTCCAAAAACATCACTCGTTCCTAAAAAAACAAGTCTCCTTTAAGCTCTTTTCATCTGACTCGTAAAATATGAAAAGATTGCCAAGCAATTAGCCTCTCTAGCTCGTTAAAGCGATCAGAAGTGTTATCCCTTCTCTAGATTTTAATCTTTTTCGACCTGAGAGATCATTACACAAAAATATCGAGCGCTTGTCTTGTTTGGCTCGTTAAAACTATCGAAAATTCATCCATTTGATATTATTTTACACTTTTTCGGACTTAAGGGATTACATTACGAAAAAGGAATATTGGAGTTTCCTTTCTTTCCTTTCTCAGACTCTCTAAAAATGAAAAGGACCAAGTTATCTTTGTCGTTAAACTCATTAAAACAATAGCGACAAACTTGTCCATGCAAGCAAGGGCGAGTTTCACTGTCACTAGACTGGTTAAAACATAGCGACGAGTTTACTCGAAGGGAAAATTATAGAATAAGCATATGTTATCCTCCTCAAGCTTGACAAAAATAAAGAGGTACTAGTCAGAAATGATTGGGGAAAAATTAGGAAGAAAACTTGAAGAAACTTTATTGGTAGCAGGTTGCTCTTGAACATGACACTTTCACTCCATCACCATGATTGAGTCGGGTTGGGTTAGTTCGCCGGTCATATTACCATTGGTCCACCGTACCATCCATTTTCTGGGGTTAATGCTACCAATCCATTTCAGTGTCACCAATATGTTCAAGAGAAGTCACTTAGAGAATTCACCAACCTAGCTTGTGTCTCATCCGTTGCAATACCTTCACGCTTCATTCTTTCATGACCGCCACCCTAAACCTTGTATCATCAGATCATTTCACCTCCACAAAATCATTTGCTCCGCTCCGTGTCGTAGATGTGGGATTCATTAATACCCTCCTACAATGAGTCACTTCTTGTCGACATCAACTCATTATCCAAGAAGTCCACCTAGGAACAACCCTTTCAGTACTTTGAAGCTTGCATGACTCAACGAAAAGTTTCTTACTTCTGGTGACAGGTTTACATTAATGGCCTTTGACCGAAAGATTTTGCATGGCGTTCGACATCAACTCATGTATTCACACCACGTGAATTGTACTACAGTACCTTGAGGGTCATTATCATTATCGATGATTCCTCTCATTCTTATTAACAACTTACATCATTGGCTGGTAATCAGGCGATGTCTTTCCATGTTCGACGCCAGAACATATTTTCACATGGATCAGCTTGTACTTCGAGCAAAGATTGAACGAGTTTTGAAGACCCCAGATCTAGTTTCATCCATCCGGGCTAGGATATATTCAAGAAAATAAAAACATCAAATGTACATCATTATTGCATAGATAATCATCCAAGCCAAAGGATGATGGCTCTACCAGAATCATTAGTCTCCCACACAGACGGTTGTCTGTCCTATGAACATGAAAATGAATTTATAAAGCTGAGCATGGGAATGCCCACCTCAGCTAGATCATGAAAATATTATGAAGATAATGTATTGTATTGTATCTTATTACAAGTCACCTTCCGGTTCGAAAAACCTTGGATCCTCATGATAAAGCATTTCACCCGACATCAAAAAGATTTACGACCTCATGCTTCAGGGGGCAACTGTTATAGACATATTTGGGCACTGCAATCCCAATCACATATGTCCATAAACCAAGGGCTTGTAAGTCCCTAAAAGTGTTGTTTCATGCCCTAAAGGAGCAAGGTCAGTTGATTACATCATCTCCCAGAAGTTCTCCCTAAAAAACTACACAGAACTGGTCAAAACTGGACCATACAGACTGCTCAGTGCTAAGGGTGTGATGCATCTCACCTACCACATGCAAAAAGTGCGATGCATGTTGGAAATCCCTTTTGTAGGGTGCAATGAGTGACAACAGACAAATGGCAGAAGCAGTTTTCTAGGTGGAAACTGAGAGAATCTTCTAGAAGCTGCTCATTCAACACTTGCCTCTCTGAATTCGCCCAGGGATGAGTAAGAGATCATGAAATCTACAAGTGGAACCAAGAACTATCAGAGAGATGACACTAATCAAAATCCCAGAAGCTGACTCAACCACCTGCAAACATATATATATATGGATCCCTCATCCTAGAGATCCAAAGGCTGGAATTTTGTATTTTGTAAGGGAGCGATGTTGGTTTCTCTGTGCAACATTGTATTGTTGGGTGATCTAAGCTTTCCATGAGGTGAAGAGGGCTTTCATGCTGGGAGGATGGCACTAGGTCAGAGCAATGGGTTGTAATCCTCTCTTCTACTATTTCTATCAATAAAGCTATTTGAGTTTTCCTCCATATTCTTGTGTATCTCTGAATCTTGTATTGATATATGCATTTGTACGGTTAATATACATATGATCCTATATTGTTTATGGTTATAGATCTCTATGCTTTGATGGTATTATGCTGCTTTGACTCTACAGGTGCTCTTTGAAGTGGTACAAGTAAGGAAAGGGTGGTGAAGTTCTGTCAAAGGGGAAAGGAAACAAGCAAGGAGCCATGCAAAAGACTGAGGTTGGTACTCTCTTCTTCTTTCTCATCTATCTCTCATAAAGGAAAACACGAGTGACTTTAGTTTGTTTGTTTCTAAGATAGCTACCCGTCTTAGTGGGACTAGCAACTCTGAATGGACAATAGTTTTCCCGATAATATCTAGGCATAGCCTTTGATAAACTTTCTGTAATATCTGGTATGTCCCAGGGTAGCGCGCAGCTACTTCATGCTCCTCGGTGCTTCCAAGTTCAATATCACTGCTATCTTTGCGGGATCTACCATCAGTCCCTATCTGCAAACCACATGCCCTAATAGGTTCCTAAAAGGAACACAAAATAGACACTTCTTTAGATTGAGCATGATGTGGTATCTTTGACTGGTATCCAGTATCAGGCGCAAACTCACTACATGGAATTTAACCAGTCTAAACACAATCCAATCATCAAAATATACCTCCAGGAACTTATGAATAAACTCCTTAAACGCAGCAACGACTATGCGCAAGGAGATCACAGGCACATTCTTCAATCCAAATGGCATTATAGTGTACTAAAAACAACCCCGCTTAGTCGCGAAGGTTGTCTTGCTCCTTTCCTCTGACGCGATTTTGATCTGGTGGTACCTAGAGAACCCTTCAGTGAAGGAATATGCTTCCTGGCCACCTACATTATCCAACACTTCATTAGTGAACAGAGTTGGGAAAGGATCATGTACACAAGCATCATTAAGATTTCTGAGATCCATGCATATCCTTATTTCATACTTCTACTTCTTTTCCCATACCACCATTGGACTTACCCAGTAATATTCTTCCATAGGTTCAATGACGCCTGCCGAGAGCATCTTGTCTAGCTCTAAGCAGACCTTCTCCTTATATTTCGGTTTGAGACGGTAAGGTCTTTTCTTAACTGGCTTCGCATCAGGCTTTAATGCGATCTTCATCATACCTAGGTCCCCGATCATCCCCTTCAAATCTGTGAACCTAGTAGGGAATAAATGCTGGTATTCGCAGAGCAATTCAGTGGCCTTATCCACCATCGCGTCATCCCAATAGTCTCCAATCTTCACGAATTTGGGTTCTACCTCTGTACCAATGTTTACTTGTTTCATTTTCAACGAAGAAGTTATATCAGGGTTCTCAATCTATGGTCCTTTAACCTCATGCTGATCTTTTATTTCCAGAATGTTTATCTTCTGCAGATCCTCGTCCTCTTCTTCAACAGTTAAATCATAACATTCTAGCGCGTCATTCAGCTGAGTAGCCCATTCAGGCTGAATCAGGTTTAAAGGATCCTGTGGTATCCTAAATATTTTTTCTTTCAACTCTTGTAGTGCTTCATCAATACTATCAAACCCATCCTCAAAACTGAATGTCATCATGAATCCTTTGCACAGGATATCCCATTCTCTTGTCCCATGGCAGAGCTCGGTTTCTACATACCAGTTCATCGGGACAATATCTAGTGTGTGATAGAACAAGTGCACCCATTCATTTTGGGGCTTTTCTCCATAAGCCTGGGTCCATTTGGCCAAATGCGCGTGTGAATCATCCTGCCCATCATACTTGTCTGTCATTCGCATCTTAGTCTTCTTGAATCATGTTCTCATCATCCTCCTGTTATAGACATATTTGGGCACTGCAACCCCAATCACATATGTCCATAAACCAAGGGCTTCTAAAACCCTAAAAGTGTTGTTTCAAACCCTAAAGGATCAAGGTCAGCTGATTACATCATTTCCCATAAGTTCTCCCTAAAAAACTACTCAGAACTGGTCAAAACTGGACCATACAGATTTCTCAGTGCTAAGGGTGTGATGCATACTGACTGCAACACTGGCCAGGTGTGATGCATACTAAAAGAGCCTTCTGTAGGGTGCGATGGGCGAGAGTAGAAAAATGGTAGAGGCAGTTTGGTAAGTGGAAACCCAGGGAATCTTCTAGAAACTTCCCCTGTGACACTTGCCTCTTTGAATTCGCCCAGGGATGAGTAAGAGATCGTGAAATCTCCTAGTGGAACCAAGAACTATCAGTGAAATGACACAAATCAAAATCCCAGAAGCTGACTCACCCACCTGCAAACATCTATATATGAATCCCTCATCCTAGAGATCTAGGAGGTTGGAATTTTGTAATTTGCAAGGAAGTGTTGTTGGTTTCACTTTGAAGACATTGTTGGGTGATCTTGCTTTGTATGAGGTGAAGAGGGCTTTACTGCTGGGAGGATGATGCTAGATCAGACAGCTTGGTTGTAATCCTCTCTTCTACTACTTCTATCAATAAAGCTATTTTAGTTTTCCTCCATATGCTTGTATATCTCTGAATCTTTTATTTGTATATGCATTTATATGTTTAATGTACATCTGATCCTACATTGTTTATGGTTATAGATCTCTATGCTTTGATGGTATTTTTATGCCTTGAATCTATAGGTGTTCTTTGAAGCAGGACAAGTGAGAAAAGAGTGGCGAAGGATCTATCAAAGGAGAGAGGAAACAAGTAAGGAGACTAGCAAAAGACTGAGGTTGGTGCTCTTTGCTTCTCTCTCATCTATCTCTCATAAAGGAAAACACAAGTAACTTTAGTTTGTTTGTTTCTAAGATAGATACCTGTCTTAGTGGGACTAGTAGCTCTGAATGGACACTAGTTTTCCAGATAACAAATTGGCGACTCCAATGGGGATCGAATAATTTGTTTGTTTTGTTAATGTTGTTTTCTTTATAAACCACAGATGGAGCCTAAAGTTAAACCAGCTAACCTTCGAACTCCTTTTGCTGTGCAACTGCAAAGTAGATCAACGCTGCTTCAGTCAATCTCCGGGTTGGTTTATGAACTGAACATCTGACTTGCAAACATCCTAAGTTCCCTGGTGGTAGCTTAGATAACCTCATTATATCAGCCCCTATACTTTGTGTTTACTAACAATCATTAGCTCAGCCTAAATCCCTGAACTTAGCTGCAAACTGTGAGTGAAAACCAAGCTTAGTCTCATCCCTGGACCATCGTACTGTCTCTCATTGGCAATCTGGATGCATCGCACCTCTTGTGTGTTGCAGGTGAGATGCATCCCGGTTTCCCTGTGTTACAGGTGCGATGATTGACTTAGACTGTTTCTACCTCCAGATTTTGGTTTTTTCTTTGTTGTCTTTAGCTTTATTCAGTAGTTTTGTTGTCTATGATCAGTACATCACTGTTGAAACCATCTTCCTTTGCATTATTTCAGCCTCCACTGATAAGGAATTGTGAATGTTTTTAATGTATTTTTCATCATTTACAGTTCTCCTGTGCAAATAGTAGCTTAATCAAAATGTTTTCTTTTGATTTGAAAGTGTCGCAAGTGTCATTTTCAGTGAAGAAAAAGAGTGTCGTATAGTCTTCCTCTTTTAGATAGTCGATTACACTTTTTCCATTGTATTTGATTTGAATTAATAGTATTTCAAGTGTTGAAAACAGTTTTAAATTTGAAATCACAAAGTGTCGTCTTAGCCTTCCTTTCGTTTCTTGAAGAGAAAATTGTTGGTATTGTCGCTTTGAAAGAATATAATTCAGATCTGTACTTAGTTTTCTTTTTGTCATTCTCACTTTAAGGAAACTGAAAAACAATACATGCACGTGCATTTGCATTTAGACTGCATGCTGAAATTTATTTAGGAAAAGTGCATCTCGTGTGTGCTCTCTACTCTATGTTGAAAGAATTTCATCTCTCTTTCCTTAGTAGCTAGGATTTTCATTGCAAAAAGAAAGTAAATGACTGTTTATCATCTTAGATTGCATATTTAGGAATTGTATATCTACATCATGCGGTGAACCTTAAAGGCAAAATTCTTAAGAAAGATCAACTATAAAATAAACCTCAATGAACATAAAAACGCTTTGGAACCTAATGCACAACATTTAGAATTCTAGGCTAGAGATGTATTCTAGCATTGTAAAGCTTGGTAACTATCACTTTCATCGTAGGTTGTGTGATTCCTCCTCTTTGAGACAAGAAGTGCGAGTACAGACTTGTGCTCCCATGTACCATCGAGTATATATTGGGAGACCACAATAGGCTACATCCTTTATCCTTAGGAATCCATGTCTGCCGCCCTATCGATCGCAATGCACTGAACACAACATTCGGGAAGATTGACTACCATACTGTAAAAGGTATTTTGCAGTTTTGCAATTGGTTTGGTAGTCCCTCTATCTAGATTTCTAGAGAAGTCACTTTCATTCCTTTTCAGACTCCTTAAAAGAAAAGGTCCATCTGAGCACTTGTCACTTCAGGCTCATTAAAAATCTAAGGCGAATAGAGTCATATTTAGCTTTTTCTCGACTCTTAAAAATTGAAAATGCAAGTTGTGTCAAAGTGTCATAAAATTTATTTTAATCAGAATAATGTCACTATTCCATTGTTGATATTAGGTTGAGGAAATGGAGTCTACCAATCAAGGATTTTCCCTTGGGAGAAATCCTAGTCCCTTCTCCTCTTGGGGGGATGTTGGTGCTCCACACATGGCCACATTGTCCCTTCCAAGACTCACAATTGGCCTGCAAGTATGGCATTTCTCGACCTCTGTTGTTCAAAACACCACAATTCCTTAGCAATCAACTCAACAACCAAATGATCCTGAAGTCACTCCGCCACCTTCTACTTCATTTGTTTCTCCCTCTCCTTCTTCCTCTTCGCTTAGTGAAACTAGTAACACTAAAAACCAAGTAACTGAGAAGAAGAAGAAAGGGAAGGAGAAGAAGAAGAAGAAGCCAACATTGAATGGCGGCAACCATGCATTATCTGGCGAAAATCTACACACTGCACCATCCAAACCTAAATCTGCATGTGTCATTTGCAAGGTATACCACTATAATCGAGATTGTCCCTGCATCCCACGGATCTTGAGGGACTAGTCTCCCTGCTTGCACAATCCGGTGTCTTCAACCTCTGACGATCACGTTGACAGCACACCATCAACTAGTGAAAATGAAGTCAATGGACAAAAAGGAAGATCTAGATTTCCTTGTAGGTTGTGTAAAGGCGATCATGCCCTCCATCGTTGTCCTTTCCTGGACGAAGCTAAAAGAGTCTTGGATAATCGTCCTGCCTCACCGTAGTGACTTCCTCCTAGATACAAGAAACTCTTGCCAAGTCCAACACTAGTTGAAAATCTGACTGACACACCTTTGTTGTTGGTCGAAGCACCTATCATTGAAGATAGACCCTTTGAGTCCACACCGGACCAAAGTCAACAGGGTCGAAATGGCAGTCAACCTAGTCTTTTCTTCGGAAGGTCCACCTTCAAATGATATAGTCACCAAAGAGGATGAGAACGACACCGTTCAAATTCTTTTCGTTAACACAGAATTCGATGAACATGGGGGAAATATACCTATTCCTTTACTGCAAGAAGGAAGTTTGTCAAAGATTTATTCGGTCATTTATTCGGTCCCTCCTCCAAGTAATCTAGTCATTTCCTTTGATTGGAATCTACTAGGGAGACCTCGCCTACCATCTAATGTACCATTCCGAATCATAATACAAGCTTACAGAATGATCATGGTTGGTACTATCATAGATGAAGGGGCTTCTGTGAGTATCCTTTCCTCAACTGCTTGGAAAGCGCTTTGTTCGCCATCGCTTCTGCCTGAGATTTGAAATCTGTTAGGCTTCAACAAAGGAACCAGTCGACCGTTAGGGATCCTTCCAAATTTGCCTATAACTTTGAGAAGGAAAACCGTTCATCTAAATGTGATGGTAGTCCAAGGGCCTCTAGATTAAAATCTACTCCTTGGGCATGACTACATTTATAGCATGGGAGCTATTGTTTCCTCACTCTTTCGAGTGATGTGTTTCCCGCATGAAGGGAAAGTGGTTCAACTCATAGACCAGCTTTCATTCCCCAGTTCAAACACAGCTACTAGTAAAATTCCATCCCTAATTGGTCTTTTTGCATAAGGAATGTCTCATCAACCTCCAGTCCGTCCACCTGATGAGTGAGAGTGATTCGGTGAATGTGACTAAACCCAGGAGGCATGCGCCCTGGTCTGCTTCCGCAGGAAAACCCCAGATATAAGGTAGGTTTCCGCGTGGGATATATGACTAGTCTGATACCCTTGTCCGTTTAGGAAAATGGATTTAGACTGGAAAGGGATTCCCCCATCAAAGGTTATGTGACTGGCACTAACAATAGCCACCTTTGTCCATTTCGATGGACATCGCCAAGGAAGTGTTTTGTCTGCTACGCGGATGGAACAATCTTGCTAATGCAAGAACTTCCGTATGGTAACCTAGAAACTCTACTTATACCTGGGGGCATGCAAACCTTTTTGCATGCAAGTGAAAAGCGACCATTTATTTTCTTAGTTTCTAGGCTCTCAACCCTTTAAACTCATAGGTTGGTCATTCCTAGCTTGCATAACAAAAGGCTTTGGAGCAAAGTTTCAAATGGGGCAAGCTCCCTAAAAAATGAACCTATCGATGAGACATCCTTATTATACGACTGGCACGAGTAGCTTTACACGAAGTTCAAGCTCGTTAAAAAATAAACCTAGCAATGAGAAAATGTTCCCTCAGAGTTTAAGCTCACTAAAAAATGAACCCACCTTCGGTAAATAATCTTTACAATCGCATAATTATCAACTTTTGAGCCTTGGTCATGTTCTTACCATCACCTCCACTCATTTTTAGCCAATCATACACCTCCATTTGATTGTTTACCCTTTTGAGGAATAGCTGCGACGAGCGATTCTATTAGCCACCTTCTTTACACTGCCATGACTGAAAAGTTCCAAACCTTACCTGGAACCAGTTGCTATCCAAAAACATCACTCGTTCCTCAAAAAACGAGTCTCCTTTAAGCTCTTTTCATCTAACTCATAAAATATGAAAAGATTGCCGAGAAATTGGCATCTCTAGCTCATTAGGGTGATCAGAATTTCCATCCCTCCTCTAGATTTTAATATTTTGGACCTGAGGGATCATTACACAAAAATATCGAGTGCTTGTCTTGTTCGACTCTTTAAAACTATCGAAAAGTCATTCCTTTCGTATTATTTTATACTTTTTCGGACTTAAGGGATTATATTATGAAAAAGGACTACTGGAGTTGCCTTTACGTCTTTTTTTAGACTCTTTAAAATTGAAAAGGACTGAGTTATCTTTGTCATTAAACTCATTAAAACAATAGCGACAAACTTGTCCATGCAGACAAGAGCAAGTTTCACTGTCACTAGGCTCATTAAAACATAGTGACAAGTTTGCCCGAAGGGAAAATTATAGAACATGCATATGTATCCCCCTCAAGCTTGACAAAAATAAAGAGGTACTGGTCAGCAATGACTGGAGAAAAAGGGAATAAAACTTGAATAACTTCATTGGTAGTAGGTCGCTCATGAACATGACACTTTCACTCCATCACCATGATTGAGTCGGGTTGGGTTATTCCTTTCACTGGTCATATCACCATTGGTCCACCATACCATCCATTTTGGGGTTAACGTGACCAATCCATTTCAGTGTCGCTGATATGTTCAAGAGAAGTCGCTCAGAGAATTCACCAACCTAGCTAATGCCTCATCTGCTGCAATACCTTAACACTGCATTCTTTCATGACCGCCACCCTGAACCTTGTATCATCAGATCGTTTTCACCTCCACAAAATCATTTGCTCTGTTCCGTGTCATAGATGTGGGATTCATTAAGGCCCTCCTACAATGAGTCACTTCTTGTTGACATCAGCTCATTATCTAAGAAATTGAATTAGGGACAACCCATTTAGTACTTTGAAGCTTGCATGCCTCAATGGCAAGTTTCTCACTTCCGGTGACAGGTTTACATCAATGGCCTTCGACCGAAAGATTTTTCATGGTGTTCGACATCGACTCATGTATTCACACCACGTAAATTGTACTGCAGTACCTTGAGGGTCATTATCATTATCGGTGATTCCTCTCACACCTGTTAACAACTTACATCATTGTCCAGTAATTAGGCGATGTCTTTCCATGTTTGACATCAGAACATCTTTTCACATGGATCGACTTGTACTTTGAGCAAAGATTGAATGAGTTTGAAGAGCTCGGATCTAGTTTCATCCATCCAAGCTACGATATATATTCAAGAAAATAAAAACATCAAGTGTACATCATAGCTGCACAAATAATCATCCAAACTAAGGGATGATGGCTCTACCAGAATCATCAGTCTTCCACACAGACGATTGTCTGTCTTATGTACATGATAATGAATTTATAAAGCTGATCATGGGAATTCCTGCCTTAGCTAGATCATGAAAATATTATGAATATAATGTATTGTATTGTATCTTATTACAGGTCACCTTCCAGTTCGAAAAACCTCGGATCCTCATGATAAAGCATTTCACCCAACATCAGAAGATTTATGACCTCATGCTTTAGGGGGCAACTGCTATAGACATATTTGGGAATTACGACCCCAATCACATATGTCCATAAACCAAGGGCCCATAAACCCCTAAAAGTGTTGTTTCAAACACTAAAGGATCAAGGTCATCTGATTACATCATTTCCCAGAAGTTCTCCCTGAAAAACTATTCAAAACTGGTCAAAACAAGACCATACAGACTACTCAGTGCTAAGGGTGCGATGCATACTAACTGTAACACTAGCCAGGTACAATGCATACTGAAAGAGCCTTCTGTAGGGTGTGATGGGCGAGATTAGACAAATGGAAAAGGCAGTTTGTTAAGTGGAAACCCAAGGAATCTTCTAGAAATTTCCCCTATGACACTTGCCTCTCTGAATTCGCCCAAGGATGAGTAAGAGATCATGAAATATCCAAGTGGAACCAAGAAATATCAGTGAAATGACACAAATCAAAATCCCAGAAGCTGACTCACCCACCTGCAAACATCTATATATGGATCCCTCATCCTAGAGATCCAGGAGGCTGGAATTTTGTAATTTGCAAGGAAGTGTTGTTGGTTTCTCTTTGAAGACATTGTTGGGTGATCTTGCTTTGTATGAGGTGAAGAGGGCTTTCATGCTGGGAGGATGATGATGGATCAAACAGCTTGGTTGTAATCCTCTCTTCTACTACTTCTATCAATAAAGCTATTTGATTTTTCCTCCATATGCTTGTATATCTCTGAATCTTGTATTTGTATATGCATTTATATGTTTAATGTACATATGATCCTACATTGATTATGGTTATATATCTCTATGCTTTGATGGTATTTTGCTACCTTGACTCTATAGGTGTTCTTTGAAGCAGGACAAGTGAGAAAAGAGTGGCAAAAGCTCTATCAAAGGAGAGAGGAAACAAGTAAGGAGACTAGCGAAAGACTGAGGTTGGTGCTCTTTGCTTCTCTCTCATCTATCCCTCATAAAGGAAAACACAAGTAACTTTAGTTTGTTTGTTTCTAAGATAACTACCCATCTTAGTGGGACTAGCAGCTCTGAATGGACACTAGTTTTCCTGATAACACCTCCTACATTCACGCCAATCATCAAAGCTTCCCTTATGTGTACCCCACCATCTTGCGGGCGTAGCACACAGTGCCTAGTCCAATGCTTAGAAGTGTTGCTTTTCTGGTACCTCTCTTTCAAATGCATCCAAAAATACATCTACCTCATTCCAGGCCATCACAAGTAGGCAGATTTCTTACCTCTAAGGACACATAGCGAAGCGATCAGGTCATCATGTTACAATTCAGCGTAGTTACTTCATGTAACCAATTCTGCCATCATTCTAACTCTTCATCGGAGTCCAAAGTGCAGGAACTCTCACGATCCCAGAAATCCGCACATCTGCAGTGAGATTCACCCAATCTTGCTCTTGCACCGTTATCTTATAGATACAGTCCAAATCATCATCACTCTCATAATCACGGACTAGTTCAGTATAACGCAATCCCTCTTCAGGATCTAGAGGTACTATTATGCATAGCGAATTCTTCTCAAAGATCATCTTTTGCTTCTTTAGATTGATTACCCCGTTCATATCAGTAGTCCAGTAAATTCCTAGGAGCGCGGGATAGGGATTGCTGTCATCCACTATCTCTATTACTTCAAAGTCAGCCAACGTGCTCGCACCTTCAATATCCACAGTCACCCCCTGCAGTCGCCCCATGGGGATGATCTTATGCTGATTGGCCATCCTTAGTTGAATTGGAGACCATTGTAGCACGGGTCTCCCCATTCGTTCCCAAGTCTGCTTTGGTAGGATGTTCACATCTGACTGTAGGTCCAAAATAACTTGATCCATTTCTTACTCTCCTATCCGCGTGGTCAGTCTCATCTCTCATCCCGTTCTTGTTTTATTCTTGCCAATCTTTCGTACTACGTGTGGCTCACCCAGTGCGGTTCCAATGCATCTATTGATGAGCTCTTGTAATGCTTTCACAAACTTACTATCGTGCAGTAACTTCATGCAAGTCTCCAAGAAGGTTGTGAGCATAGAAGGGTCCATCTCCTGATCAGGATTATCCTTGCTTCCTGAGGTGGAGGCCTCAGCAAAGCTCTTCTTAGCTTCCATGAAGGTTTCACGTGCGCGCTCCAAATCGAACTTAGCCTCCTTCACCAGAGCTTTGTGAACCCATGTACTGTCTTCTGGTTGTTTCCCCTTGTCATCTCCTATCATGATTCCACTTCTGAACACTATATTTACATTTGGATCCTCTTCACGCAGCTCAGACCTCGTCATCTGTAGGTTCTGAGTCGCAGAGGTGGTAGCGCCCCTTTGTCACGTATCCTAGCTATTAGCATAGGACAGCCTTTCGTTTCATGATCAAATAGCATGAAATACTTGCATGATGGACATGTTGGGTTAGTGCAATCACAGGCATAGTGTCCTGGTCCTCCGCAATTGTAGCAAATCAACTATCCCCGACCTCTACCATGTCCTCCCCTGCCTCAGCCTTTTCTGTGCCCCTGAAATCCTGCACATGCCATCCTTTCGCTTTGTTCAAGGGTGCATGTTTCGGCCTGAACCCTATAGGCGGGTGTTCTATCCGTCATAAACTCATAACTCCTGCAATTACACTCATCATATCCTACTGACCTACAAAATTACAGAATAGTTTTTGCAGTGTCTGTAGAAACTTTTGTAACAAGTGACAATTATTCGTGGCATGTTTTCCTACTACCTGAAAAATAGCGCACCATAATGCAGGCCCCGTGCTTGGTCTTGCTTGAGCTTATATCCCTTGACCGATCTTGCTGCTCCTTTCCGTACTTAAGCTACTTGGAAATTACCTGCACAAACAAAGAAACAAAAAAACATCAAGGCAGAGGATAATGATCTATTGCTTATAAATAACATGGAATTGAGAACATGATATACATATGAAAACATTAACCTATAACACAAGCATAAGGAAATCGTCTTGAAAACCTATTAATAAGAAGAAAGATTACAACCCATATGAGCTCGATCCAATGACACTCTTCCAATTCAATCCCTCTTCACCTCATGACAAGCAAGACACTCCAACACTATTACAATACTTGCACTCAATTCTAATCTCATATCACCAGCATCTCCTTACAACTCAATATTTTTCAGCCCCTGACCTCTTGGATGAGTGATCTATTTATAGGTGATTGAAGGAGGTTATGCCATCAATGGTGATAATGAATGCCTTTCTAAATTTATAAATCAGTTCCATAGAAGAAGGGATAGGGGATTGATGTTTCCTAATTCCCTTCCTCATCCAAATGTGATCTTAAAGGTGTAGGTGGCATTGAGAAACTTCTAGAGGTTTCCAATGGATAAGGAAACTTCAAACCCTCATGTAAGTTTGCTAAAATTCACTCAACGTAGGCCAAAGAGGGACTAAGTGCACTACATAGAACCCTACAGTGTATGGTTTGCATTGTAGTGCACCCTAATGAAGGCCTACTTGCGCTGATCTTCTTAGAGGTAGTTTTTGGATGTTTTCAGTGATGGAACTTCTTGGGAAGTGAGGCATTCTGATGACTAACTTCTTTAAGGCATGTAACAAATCTACTAGGGGTTGATGGGCCCTAATAGTATCGATCTGTAATTTGGGGTTTATGTGCCCAAGTGGATCTGCAATAGTTGCCCCCTAAAGCATGAAGTCGTAAATATATATGTCGGGTGAAATGCTTTATCATTAGGAGAGGAGGTTTCAAAACGGAAGCTGACCTGCATCAATTACAATACATATATCATGATAATTTGATCTTTTCTCATGATCTAACTGAGGGAAGGCATAACCATGCTTAGCTTATAAACTTTCATTACATGTACAAATATGGTCATCTACAGATATAGACCCATGAATGGTTGACCATTAATGTAAGGCCATTGTACATTTCATTTAGTACTCGTGAAAATATTGTAGTCTGGATGGATGAAACTATATCTAGGGTCTTCAATCTCATTCAATCTTTTGCTCAAGTACAAGTCTAACCATGTGAATAGATGTTCTGAAGTTGAACATGGAAAGACATCGTCTGATTACCAGCCAATGATGTAAGCCGTTAATAGACGCGAGAGGGATCAATAATGTTAATGATCCTCAAGGTACTATAGTACATTTTGCATGGTTTGAATAAATGATTTGATGTCGAATACCATACAAAGTCTTTTGGTCGAAGGCCATTGATGTTAACCTATTGCCGGAAGCAAGAAACCTTCCATTGATGTATGCAAGCTTCAAGGTACTGAAGGGGTGTTTCTAAGTCAACTTATTGGATGATGTGCTGATGTCGACAAGAAGTAACTTCGTCACAGGAGGGCCTTGATGTATCCCACATCTACGACGTGAAATGAGGTAAATGATTTTGGAGATGAGAATCGACTGACGACACAAGGATTAGGAATGCCGGTCATGAAAATGAAGGTTTTTGGTATTGCAAAGGATGAAGTTGAACTGAATGACTTCTCTTGAACATGTCAGCGACACTAAGATGAATTGGTAGCATTGACCCGCAACAAAGTAATGGATGGTATTATAGACCAATGGTGTGATAACCATCAAGCTTAATAACCCAACCCACATAGTCATGGTGATGAGGTGAAAGTGTCATGTTGAAGAGCGACTTGCTACCATAAAGTTTTCTTGACTTTTTCCCATTTTCCCCGGTCATTGCTGACCAGTACCTCTTTATTTTTTATCAAGCTTGAGGAGGATAACATATTCTTGTTGTATAATTTCACCCTTCAGGTGAATCCATTGCTATTTGATGCTTTAACAAGTCTAGCGAAGGTGAAACTCGCCCTTGTCTAGAAGGACAAGTTTGTCGCTATTTGATGTTTTTAACGAGTTAAACGACAAATACAAATTAGTCCTTTTCATGTTTAGAGAGTTTGAAAAGGGACGAAAAGGAAACTCCATAAGTTCTTTTTCATAAAATAATCTCTCAAGTCCGAAAAAGCATAAAATAATACAAGAGAGATATCATTTCCAATCCTTTAACGAGCTGGAATAGACAAGCGCTCGACAATCTTTTCATATTTAAAGAGTTTGAAAAGAGTTTAAAGAGGACTCCATTTTGAGGAACAAGTGGTGTCTAGGATAGCAACTGGTTCTGGTGATATTGGAACTTCTCAAAACATGTTGATTTATGTGAAGAGGCTGGCTAATAAGACCACTCATTGCAACTGTTCCTCAAAAAAGGTAAAACAACCAAGTGAAAGCATATGATCAGCCAAAGAGATGGTGATGATGGAATGAAACAACCAAGGCTCATCTAATAGAAAACGCCAATAGAATGGAAATCTCAAGGGTTAAAAATGGAAATGGGTTCATTTTTACACAATATTGAACCATAGGGAACTATGCTTGTATTTAGTTTCATGTTTACACAATCTTGAAACGAAAAACTATGCTTGGATTCATTTACATGCCCCCAGCATGATGAAAGGAAGAGTCTTCTATAACCAGATGAAAGTCACTGCGGTCAACCAGGATGGTTATCCAACACCTTTTTGGCTTTTTCCAGATAGGGACAAAGGTGAATGGGGTGATTCCCTTCACATAACCTATAGTGAAACTTAACTTTACCACTAGGTGCATGCCCCTCAAGATTTATTACATTCACCTAAGTAGACTACTCATGGCTATCGGGTGAATGGAATGAAGGTTCTTTTACGAGATCAAGTGAAAGACTCGACTGCGATTTTACGAGATATAATCAAAGACTCGACTTAGAACTTTGCTCGAGGGGACCTTGTTTAATTTTTTAATGAGCTTGACACAAGACAAGGAAATATGCTCAAATTCCTTGTTTCATTTTTTAACGAGGTTGACACACGACAAGAAACTATGCTCATATTCCTTGTTTCATTTTTTTAATGAGGTCGACACAAGACCAGGAACTATCCTCATCACCTCATGACAAGCAAGACACTCCAACACTATTACAATACTTGCACTCAATTCTAATATCATATCACCAGCATCTCCTTACAACTCAATATTTTTCGGCCCCTGACCTCTTAGATTAGTGATCTATTTATAGGTGAGTGAAGGAGGTTATGCAATCAATGGTGATAATGAATGCGTTTCTAAATTTATAAATCAGTTCCATAGAAAAAGGGATAGGAGATTGATGTTTCCTAATTCCCTTCCTCATCCAAATGCGAACTCAAAGGTGAAGGTGGCATTGAGAAACTTCTATAGGTTTCCAATGGATAAGGAATCTTCAAACCCTCATGGAAGTTTGCTCAAATTCACTCAGCGCGGGCCAAAGAGGGACCAAGTGCATTGCATAGCACCCTGTCAGTGTATGGTTTACATTGCAACGCACCCTAATGAAGGCCTATCTGCGTTGATCTTCTTAGAGGTATTTTTGGATGTTTTCAGTGATGGAACTTCTTGGGAAGTGAGGCATTTTGATGACTAACTTCTTTAGGGCATGTAACAACTGTACTAGGGGTTGATGGGCCCTAATAGTATCAATCTATAATTTGGGGTTGATGTGCCCAAATGGATCTGTAACAGCTTCCCATATAGTTTTTACAACGAAATAGAAATTGGTATGGATCCTCATTTCCCAAGCCTTTGAACAAAGGTCGCTTCACTAAATTTTCCATACTGAACTGCGGTGGAGGCAGAGGTGGTACGTGTGAAGTTGGAGGCAATGGTGGTGAAGTCAGAGGTGCTGTGGGTGGAGTTGGTATTTGCAGAAATCCTTGTCTTATTAACTGAATAGCACTTTGTGGATAAACCTTCACTATCCCTTCCTCGTCACCTTATGGAGGTGAAATCAATGGACTAGACTCCGGACCCTTTTTTCCTTCGTTCCTGTAAGTTTTTCTGCTTCGTGTAGTTCCGAACATCAAGGTAGCTATATAATTTGTTTTTTGCACAATAGTATTTTACTCCATGTATTCAAATATTTCACGTACTTACCTCACGGTCCTTTGAAAAAGCATCACTTCGCCTCGTTGTAGCTAACTGAGGTTTCCATCGTGAACTCAGTCACAAACCCTCCTATGACACGATTGAGCCAATGATCGATAGCATGGGTGATCTTGTCCTCCGATGCTTCCAATTTTTGTACTAGCTCTGGGGTCCAAACAATAGGACCGTCAAGTTTCCACCTTCCTTAACTGTTTACTAGCTTCACAATCCACTCGTATAGCTCAATTGGGAAGGAGAAAAAAAAGATCTCGTGGATCTCTTTATACAGGTATCTGTCCAACCACTATTCCTTTGTCATTCATGGGTTTTTTTTCTCCTGCGCCGCGAATTCGTGGATCCTCCTATCCAATGAGTATCTGATCTCCTTCTTAGTTGGATTCTAGTGATACGAGATCACACATCTTTGATGTGAATTCCGATCTTGGAAACAGAACCATTTGTTGGCTTGAGGGGGCCTGACTCAGGTTCAACATTAATTAGCCAAACAAATCCATTCACTATTGTCCCTTTTGGCATCAACCCATGGAGCGCGGAATGAAGTCTCACCCGAAGCAGTATGGGGGGATGCTAGAACCAAGTTTCTGCACCCAAAGATGGTTGTGATGTCGTTTGATTCCCTCTCTCCCTACCTTCGTGTAGGTTTCTTTGCTCTACCGCTTGTAAGACGACCCCATTATTCCATCCTTCGATACCTCCACGAAAGGGTATGATCAACCTTAATGCAGCCCTAGCCTGATGCTTAGGTACTTTCATGCTACTATGGCAGTGTGCCGTGCAGATTCCCCAATTAATCTAAGTGACTTGCTTATCTTATCAAATAATTATAGGTAACACTGTGTAAACAAATAATTGTAAATTCAATCACTCAACGTAATTGCATTCATTCACGCATCACATAAGAATAATAAAGGAAATTCATACACAACATATCAAGATGCATTAACAAAACAAAGACACATGAATTGCTAAATAATTCTCTTTATTGATATCTTCCAAGTGTTTAAAAACTTTGTCCACCCTGCGCACATAGCTATAGGGGTCTGCGCACTCAGCTGTGGACCTCTACCCTAAGCCTCTATGCACTCAGCTGTAGGGCCTCTACCTACGCTACAACCCAAGACATAGACTTCTTACTTCAGAGCTACGACTCTCTTACATTGTATGTCTCCAAAACTACATAGACCTTAGCTCTTTTTATACAATCCCATAGTCCATGGACCATGGGTAGATCTCTTATAGCCAGCTTTACTTTAAAAAAATAAGGGCGGACTACCCTTTATGACACATGACACCTTCACGCTCTGCGACCATAAAATGCAGAGACTTTACAATTTTATTACAAAATTTGACTCAAACATGGGATTTTAGCCCCAAGGCTGCCCTTGGGGGATCCTGCTCCAAACACTAACCAAAGTGGTTAGCAGCAACAAAAAAGATTGGGAAGATAGCCTCTAGGTAGGGATCCTTCACACGACAAGAATAGATGGACAAGTTCATTGAGGAGTACAGTGAAATATTCACCTCACCCACAGGGGTACCCCTACACTATCAGGACAACTAGATCTGACTTAGGGTGTGTTGCTACCTAATGGAATGATCTACTTATGCTCTATTCTAGAAAATGATGAAATAAAGAGGTAGATTCAGGAGCTATTGTAGAAAGGGCACATCAAGCCAAGATCATCACCATGTGGAAGCCCGATTGTATTGGTATGGAAAAAGGACAAAACCTGGAGGCTTTGTATTAATTGTCAGGGTTGAATAACATCACTATCTAGAACAGGTATTCAATCCCATAAATTGATGACCTTCTAGACCAGATCAAGGGGGCTAAATATTTTAGCGAGAATTACATGAATTTTTGTTATCACTAGGTACCAATCGAACCATTTTATTTGTGGAAGGTTGCCTTCAAATCCAAGGAGGGCCTTTTCGAATGGATGGTCGTGCCTTTTAGGTTGACAAATTCCATCAAAACCTTCATGAGGATGATGGATGACAGCTTGTGGCCCTTTACCAACTCGTTCGTGGTAGTATATTTGAATGACATGTTGAGCTTTAGCCAGAGTTAGGAAGAGCACCTACAACATATTCAACAGGTCCTCCAAACCCTGCAACAACACAAATTGTGTGCTAATCCTGAGAAATGCATTTTGGGTATGGCTCAAGTTCAATATCTCGAGTACATAATTGATGAGTGGGGTGTGCATTTGGACCTAGCCAAGATACAAGTTATTTAAGATTGGCCAAACCCAACCACTCTAATATAGCTCCGCAACTTTCTCAGTCTTCTCAATTTCTATCGTAGGTTCATGTTGGGATTCTCTCATATCACTAGGCCTTTAAGTCAAGTCACCAAGGGTGGATCGAAAGAAAATTTCTTTTGGTTCAAATCCCAACAGAAGTTGTTTTCTGAGTTGAAGCATCGCCTTTTCTTTGCACTATTGCTCACATTACCAAACCTATAGAAACCATTTGAAATTGATACAAATGCCTTTGACTATGCTATTGGTGCATTTCTTACCCAAAAGGAGCATCCAACGACCTATCATAGTGAGACACATTCTGTTATTGTCTTAAAATATCCCACCTATGAGAAAGAAATGTGTTCCATTGTGTATGCTTTCCAAAAATGGAAGCATTACATTGTAGGGAAGGAAATGATCATCCACACACACCACCACCCCCTAGAGTTCATATAGACACAATGAAAGTTGCAGAATGATCACCATCAAATATGGTATAGATATCTGCAATAGCTCCATTTGAACATTAAGTATAAGAAGGGAATCACCAATAATGTTGCAGATTGCCTTAGTCGACCATCGGATATGGCACTGACCACTATGATCGACTCTTGTGGACACGATACTTTGAGATGGTTGCATATTTACAAGAGTGATTCAGAATTAAGCACCACATACTAGATGCTCTTGGAAGCAAAGAAAGGTCCAAACTTTCACCTCTAAGACACACTGTTATGCCACCTGGGACACCTTTTTGTTCCTTCAAGCGAGCATGCTAAGATGATTTGGGAAGCACACTATGGTCAAGTCACTGGAAAGTTTTGGGTAGAAAAAATAGTGGAAATGATGCATAAGTATTTTTATTGGCCGAACCTTTGATAGGGTGTTTGGAAGTACATCAGATCCTGCACTTCCTGCACCATTTCCAAACCCACAATCAAGAAACAAGGCCTCTATACTCCTCTTCCTACTCCAAGTCGTCCTTTGGAATCCAACTACATGGATTACATGTTAGACCTTCCTTATACCAAGCATGGAAAAAACTCTATTTTCGTGGTCATCAACAAATTCTCTAAGATAGCCATTCTGGTGACCTACAAGAAGAGTATCACAATAGAGGTCACTACCAAATTCATCTTTGCGGGAGAATGGGTACACTTTGGGATCCCACAGACCATTATCTCAGATTAGGACCTTTGACGGTGGTCGACCTGCCAACATTCAAGGGATCTCCCCGATATGAAGTCCCAACTAGACCTCACATTGTTTGGAGTAGGAGTCTCAATAGTGGGTGGTAATGTAATTTCTTGACTGTGGAAGCATGCAGAGATAAGTATGATAAATTTGGGTGAGAGAAAGTGTGTGACCCTGCAGAGATTCAAGTGTGATGCATGAAGGTTCCAACACACGAAGGGAAAAGGAAGTGCAACCGTTGGAGGCCTATAATAGTACGGATCTTGAAAGGAACAAATGAACAAAATGGAATCACAATCTAAAATGAAGAATAGACCTCAAATTAAAGTGATGAGTTAATCCATCAACATGCATTCAATAAGATTCGTACAAATTCAAACAAAATAGTTCATAATCATATGCATAATTTAAATGATATACATTTCCAATACAATAAGAATAGTCCTACTATATTAATAACATATGCATTAAAGTGTGTTAGCTCTGATTTTATTATTATAAGTGAGACTTCCATCCATACATACACCATTGACGACCACTAGCCCCAATAGTGGAACATTATAGTTAAGAACACATGCTCCTCCAAAGAAGTATACTCGCTCTACTTTATGGAGAAGCCAAGGCTCTTCACAATACTTCCAATCTCTTTCTAAGCCTAAGCCTAGCCAAAATCTTTGCTCTCAAAATCCTATTACATGAGTTATGAGGTTCTATTTATAACAAGAGGAGGTGACTCTTCAACTCCCCTTTGTGACCTTTGGGCTACCCTCATGACTCTTCAACTTATTCACAAAATACCACATTACATGACGACTTTTCATATTCCAATATTGACACTTGGAATTTCACTTACAACATAATTACAAATAATATTACATTTTCCATTCATACCCATATAAGAAAAAATAGGGTAGAGGCAGCCTAACAAGACACAACACTATGATTCTGAAGCTTGGGGGAAGTTTAGCTCGCAACCTCCACTTGTTGCTTCTCAGTTGCATATCGATGCCAAGATTGGTACTATGTGATGGTGTCCCCAAACTGCTTAACAATGTCTTTCTGAAAGCGGACACTGGCATCCATGGCATCTGGGTACACTGTCTTAGAACCTGTGTACAACTCATTCTAAAGCATGAGAAACATTGTCTTGACCTTGACCAGACCACTAATGTACTTCTACATGTTGTGTGCATTCAAATCCAATTATTCCATGGTGTCTTCTTGTCTTATCTTCTCCAAGTACTCATCAATCTCTTGCCAAACTTGCTTCTTAGCATTGGTGAGGGAAACGATTGATGGGATATGGTGTTTTCTCACCAATACATCAAAATTATTGTACAATAACACATATGAGGCCTATGTGCTACTAATGAATAAGGTGAGTTTCTCATTGTTCTGAATCAAAATTTGAACCTTCTCTTTCTCGAGCTCTGCCTGTGGCTTCATCTTCTTCATGAAGTCAAACGGGGCCCCTTTGTGCCACATTGTCCACTCTTGTACATCGGCAATGGAAACATGTATGTTTTTTAGAGTCTGAACAAACTCTTTGCTATATTGTTGTATGCCATGCAAATGAACAACTACTTTATGCATGGTGACACATCCTGCATAAAGATTTCACAGCGTTTCTCCAAGTGCCAATACTTCAACAAGTATCACTGTCCTCATCTCTTCCAATGTGGAAAATTAAGTTTGCATTGTTTCTCGGAGTTGTTCTACCTCTTGCCTGGCAACCTGCAAGTTCTTAACCATTTTCTTATTCTCGGTTATCAAATAATTAACATTTGATCTTGTCACTCCTACTGTTAGGCCCCTATACTACTAGTGTAACCCCTTATTGTTATTAGTATAACCCACTTATTATATTGATGTACCCATGTAGTGCCCATATTGTTACTATTGTGCCCCATAGAAGCCCACTATTGTTATTATTGTGCCCTTACATTATTATTGTTATGTCAGCTCTGATTATGTTATGACCCCTTAGACTCCTATATATAGAAAGGAGGTCTTTTCATTTGTATCATCGAAGAATTATTCATTTATGTAATGTAAAGGAGGTTTCCCCCTCGAAGAAGCTGAATTCTAAAGCGTTGATCTATCTTTTCTATCTTTTCTTGAGCTGGTTTCATAACACCTACATAGGTCAAGATGGCTTCGGAAATGGCAGTTGGGTGCTTCCTTGTGTCTGACACTATCATCCTTTCTTTGATGAATTCAGGTGATGCCTGATCATCCAGAAAGTGCTTCCTCCGCACTTGTACAATCATCTTCTGGAACTCATCGAATGATAAATTGTACACTTCCATGAATGGATCATCATTAAGGAGAAAAACATCTCCTTGCTCGCTCAAGGCTGGCTACTAGAGGTGGTGGAGACTGAGGGATGACCAATGGTGCTTTCGATGTTAGGTTAGTGTCTTCATGTTAAGACTCTTGTTCCAAATTCATGTTTGTCACTTCAATCAATTGCTCAATCTTCTAAGAAAGCTCCTAGTCATGCATCTGTTCACCTTCCTCCTCATCTGTTAGATGTTCTGTCTCATCAACCTATATCAACATTGTTTCTTCTGTCATTGCGACTTTCATTTATTCTTCTGCCTCCTTTTTCTTCTCTTCTCATTCTCTCCTGCCCAACTCCTGTTCTTCCTTCAGCTTCTTCTTCGTCTCCTATAGCTTTAGTTCTGCTTCCTTCAACCTCTGCTTTTCTCTCTTCCTCCATTCCGCTCTCTTCATCCTTTTCACCCTCTTTTCTTCTGTTTCCAAACCTACCTTTGTGATGATAGGATCTGCCATCATTTTCCAGCTTTTCTCTCCCTATAGATCGTCAAAAATATTCTCAAAGGACACGGATTCTCAATTTCTTAAGGCATCCACCACTATCAGTTTAATTTGGCCATGGTGGCCTAGGTGTTGGTTTTTTCCCTCTAATGAACACCAGTATTGCAGCAAGAATGATGCAACTCCTGGGGCTACAAACTTTAATTCATTAACCCGGGGTTCATACAAACTTGGAGGTGACAGTGTTGTATACACAAGTAGATACAATGGATTCACTCTTTTGTCATTGTTGAGCCGGGTGATAGGCCACTAGGGCTTCTCAAACTAGCCTTCTATTGATTCAGAAGAAGTTTGATTACTAATTGAGAAACGATAATTTTACCCTAACTGAGAGAATTGAAATGCTATCTACTGCAGTAAAGAAAGACTGAAATAGATGCTCAAAACACATAACTCATCTAGCTATTTGTTAAGATACCTTGCTTTAGAAGAATTTTAAGCTAACAAATGTGATATCCTAACTAACCTAAGCATGTAATCTATTCTAATCAAACACTTAACGGATGTGCACATGAATAAGAATAATAACCTTTTTCTTTTTGTCCTTTTTGTGAAACACGAATGCTAATTATTCTTGATTGTACGACAGGTGGGTTAGGTGTGGAAAGAGATGGTTGTGATGGGTTGGAATGCTTGGGAGGCAAGTAGGGGTATTCTCCTATCTTTCTTAATGCATTTCTCACAAATTGGGCTCAAAACAGGCCACTACAGGTCATCCTACAAGATGTCTACAGGATGTCCTAATTCACCTACAGGATCCCCTGTTTTCCTACAGGAACAAGGTGAAAGCATAAGGAGTGATTTGGACAGTGGTATGGGGCTTAGGGAAGGTGAGTGAGGGAAGGAATAAGGCAAGGAAGTGGTTAGGACTCCCTCAGAACTCAAACCAAAGTTGTATGATGGTTGGATTTGCTCAACAAGCATGGCAAGTTGTCCTTGTGAAATGATAACTCAGATTATGGACTTAGTGGCTTTTGGCGATCATGGATGGGTAAGGTTAGGCTGAGGCTACTGATATGAGGTCTTCCTATACTATTGAAACTCCTGCAATATACACATCATTGTTGGCATTTACCCATAAATCATGTCAAAACAAGAGAGGTTTACATCAACATAGGAAAGTAGAATTTCATCATTTATTTGCCTAGTTCATGCATGGAATAGCTGAAGATATCAGAAATGACAACTGTACCTATCTTTGAAAACTGAAATATGCTGACCTAGTTAGTAGAAAAACCCTAAATTTCATAAGAAACCAACATTCTGTGTTTTTTGGCTAAATGAGGGATTTTCCTCAAACCATGGTCCCTGATGGGAGGAATGAGGCAAGATCGACTTGTTATCATCCTTTTTGGTATTTCATTATCTCTCTAAAGCTACTGTTAAATATATGCACAAATGGAAGCAAACTTATAAAATTCACCAATACTTGTAATGTAACAATGTCAATATCAATTCAACAAGTAATCTATGAAATAACCTAAGCATACAAGTACAGTAAGAGGAACCTATACTACTAGGGTTGAGCCCTAACCCAAGAGCTGCAGCCCTCTAAGTCAACTCAATGTTGGATCAAGGGAATGCTCATTTTCATTAACATATCAAAAAAGTACATAATAGTGTTTTGTCACAATCCTTCAAATCGGAAGTGCTTAGTTCTCTTGCCTAAAAAATCCAAATCCTAATGAGGTTCTAGGCATCCTTATTTATACAACTGAAGTTTCCAACAACTTCCTTAAATATAGGGAGGACTAGCTCCCAATCTCAAGATAAGCTAGTTCTTAGCTATCACTGGCTCAGCTGCCAATGATCCTCATGACTCGACTGCCTGCAACTCTGAGATAGTGTGATTTGATTGGGGGAACTTCTAATAAGTGAGGGTTTAATAAGGAATATCCATCTCCTATAATCTCTCCTTCTTGTCTCTTTCGAGTTCCTGTACCTTAATTAGCCATATTTTTCCATAATTTGCTCTCAAAAACCTGCAATCAATGCACATTATACCACTAGACATAACATCTTACTTTTACTCATCTCATTAAGAAAATATAATTAAAACATGTAAGGAATTATGAGAAGAGTTGATTTTAGTAAGCTTGGAGGTGTATTAAGGTTCATATATTTACCCAATGATGAGTCTCATCATCACCCCCTACTGAAAGTGTTTCTAATCCTCTGAGCAACTCAATCTATGTCCATGTCCTTCATTGCTCTGATGGCTTCCCTAGCATCCCATGCTTCTGTTGTAGTCTCTTCTTCCTATGAATAAAATCCTACCTTCCTCTCTATCTCTTCCCCTTGCTTTCTTCTTCTTCTTCTTTCCTTCCTTCCAACATTTCCAAAAGCAATGGTGGACTAAGCTGATGATACTCTTAAATGGGTGATAATATGGGCTCATTTTACCTCCTAACCTAGTCAAATCAACCATTCTCTTAGCTTATTGTATTATTTTCTGATTATATTTATGCTTATGGAGTGAGTTGAGTTAGTTATGATACCATGTGGTCTAACATGTGTTTAATGTAGATTATTGATGAATTTTGAGGTCAAAGTCAAGGATCCAGTGGAAAAATGGCAACAATAACTCGGAGTTATTGGTAGCTTTAGTTGTATAAGTAGAGAGGCCTAGGGCCTCACTAGGGTCGGATTTTTGTTGAATTTTTGCTTATGTAAACTCTGCTCAACTTTGAGCTTATTATTTGTGACAGTTACATGTAATCTTGCTATTGTTTTGATAATAAATATGGAATCCTTTTTGAGCTAGCACTGAGTTACCTCAGAGGGTTGAAGCTCTTGGGTTAGGGCCCAATCCAAGTAGCCAAGCTCCTCTTTACTTGTATATGTATGTTTTATTTCAGTTTGTAGATTAGGTTGTTGTTAGATATATTTCTTTTATGGTTAAGAATAGGTTGCTTTTGATGATTTAGTAGTTTGCTTCCATTTGTGCTTTCTGTAGTAGGTTTAACATTGATCAACAAAGATTCAAAAGTCTAGCAATAGTGCATTGGCCTCTCTTACTCCCTTTGGGACCATGATTTGAGGCAAAGATCCTCTTGCTGCCCCAAAAACATAGATTTTCCTCATGCATAGGACTTCTAGTGTTTGCAGCTTTTGAGTAGGTTAATAGTCCAGCTTTGCTTTGCTTTAGATCTTCTTCATCATGCTCACTTCTTCATTTGCAATAGTCTTCTTTCATGCTTTCCTTTCTTGTAGTATTTCTCAGCGTTTCTTGTCATAGATCATAATTTAGACTAGTTTGATGCAAAACTCTGTTTTTCTAGATGCACTCATTTCATTGTTGGTTTGATCTTTTTGGTTGACTGTTAGTGCCTTTGTAGTAGATCTCTTCTAGTAGCAGGTCAGCCTATCAGCCATCCCATCCTCCATCTGATCCATGCCCTACAGGTCACCCAAGTATCACCTCAATTCTGCCTTAGTTTTTGCATTTTCCATAGAACTTCTTCCTCTCTCCTTGAGCAAATCCAATCATCTTTCTCTCTCCTGGTGGTTCATGGTAGACCATAGGCACCCTAACACCTCATTTCAACCTTCATCCACCTTTTTCACCCCTTCTCACACCCTCAAAATAGTGAAAACTTCTCTCGGCCTCCTCTTGTAGGCCTCCTATAGAACATTGTTTTTCCTCCTATAGATTCCTTGTTTTCCTCCTGTAGATTTTCCTATAGGCCTTCCTTTGAAGGCTGAGTGTGGGAAAACCCTCCAAAAGGCCACTTGAGACCTCCTAGGACCCATCCACACCATCCTACATCCTCTCAAGTACCAAAGCCGCCCTTCAATGCCACCTATTCGCTGCCACACTCACACACAATAAATTACATGCATATCAAATTCACATGAAAATACATAAAAATCCAAAAATATATTTTTTTGCTTATTTACTTCCAAAAATAGCATAGTTAGATGTTTTTTACTTCCTTGAGTAGGTAATCGCATTGCTTTCATGGTTTTCATAGTGTTTTCTGTAAAAGTAGAATTAGTTGGTTAATTAGGGTTTACTAGGTTTGCTTTACATTTCAATCTCTCTCCTTTCTGTAGTTAGAATAACATCTATATTTCTTTCCTTTCATCACATGTAGAGCTTCTTCTGGAATCCATAGAAGTTGGCTTGAGCTCCTAGTGATCTTGTGCCGGATGACCAAGTGACAACCTGCAGTGAGAACTAGTACTTGTGCATACAACACTGACGCTTCCAAGTTTGTTACAAACTACCAGGTTGATAAGACTAAAGTAGGCAACCCAGGAGTTGTAGCATTATTGCTGCAATACTGGTGCTCACCACTTTCTTTTGTGCCATTGTCGGGGAAGTGTTAGAGTATTCTGTGATTACTGCTTTCTTCTATTTTCTATTGCAACATTATACTAATAGTTTATTTCAGCAAAAGTAGATTAGTCATTTCCTTTCTTTTCAAGTTCTGCATTTCCTTGCTTTCCTTTTCAATTCTACAAATTTCTATTCAGCAAGTTCATTTCAGTTAGTTGCAATTTGTTTTGTTCAATCAATTTTAGTTTTGCAAGTACTATCAGTGCGGGGAAAAAGAAACAAAGACCAACCAAAAATATTTCTTTTCATGCCTCGTAGGAATAGAGATAACCCAGGAAATTTTTTGCCAAACACCCCCACTGCTTCACACAGCCAACATTCTCTCTTCTTCAGTGGCTGCGATCAAGAAGAACCCTTAGGTGAACATCCAGACATATTTGAAGAACCTATAGGGGAAGAAGAAGAAGAAAACATTCCTTTGAAGCCAATGGTTGAACATAAAAATGCTAGGGGGAATGGAGAGAGAATAGAGGATACCTTTCCCATTTGGGAGACCAATGGGATCACCAAAATGAAGAATATAAGCCCTTTCGCCCTACCTGATTTCCATGGTCTAACTACGGAAGATCCTGACACCTTTTTTTTTGAGTTTGCTATTATCTGTTGAACCTATGACTATGCAGAGGATGAGCAAAAGTTGAAGCTGTTCCCTTCTACTCTCAAGGATGTAGCACTACGCTGGTTCATGGGATTACCTAGCAATAGCATCACAACTTGGGCTCAGATGCAGCAAGCCTTTAACAACAAGTATCAAGATTATTGTAGGTCAAAAGATACTAAAGAAGAAATTTTCCGAATGACTATAGGAAGTGATGAGTCCCTGGAATATTATGAAGAGAGGTTCCATCTCAGTTACAAAAGGGTTGGGTGTACACTTGACCCTGAGTCTCTGAAGTTGGTCCTGCTTAGGGGAATTCGGGAAGTTCTTTTATACACCCTCCATCTACTATCTAGGGGAGACATCTACCAACTACCCTATGAGGACATAAATACTGTTTTTAGAAATCATTCTAGGGTAGCCAGAAAGAAAGGTAGGGGGAGTCACCCCATAGCTAGTACGTCTTCCTCTAACTCATCCATTAAAGCAGAAATTGGGAACATGCTGGAAGACTTCAAAAGTGAGATGCTACAGACTTTTGCCATGCAAATGGACACATTACATATCAAAAGAAAACAAGAGGAAGCAGAGAGGGCTTTGGCCATTTTTTTCCCTAGATGCACTAGGAGGCATCCTAAGAATGAATGCCCATTGAACTCTATATATGTTTGTTCAGTCTGTGAAGAAAATCATTCTATAGATAAGTGGCCTTCCTTACTCAGAATTAAAGTTGTATATCAAGGGGCTAAGGGAGTCACTGAACAACTCTATTACATAAACCAAAGGAGGTCGCATGGACCTAGACCATATCAGTAGGGGATGCAAGGGACATCTCAGGCATACTACAACACCAACCAAGTCACTTCCATACCTTCTTGGGCCCCCCCTGCTCATCCTTCCTGGTCCACACCTCCTCCTTGGTCCTTCACATCTGCATATCATACCCAATGAGCCACCCATTCATTTCAATCCTATGCTGAGTTGCAACCTCAGTGGAATGAATCTCATCAAGGGTGGAGGCCCAAATACAACTCTCCTCCCTCTCTTTTTCCTCCACCACCTGCCCAACCACAACTGTTACCTCCTGCTCCACCAAAGCAACCCCAAATGCCTGCCCAGCCAAATTTGGACCTGAAAAACAAATAGGCTTAGCAAGTGTATAGTAGGGAACCATCATGCCCAACTTATGTTGTGGAGATTTAGGAAATTAACTTGCGATCTAGGAAAGTTCTCCTAGATAGCCAACCTCCACCGAGGGAGGTTGAGGAAGATAAAGAGGAAAGTGAACCTAAAGCAAATCCATCCTTTCCTGGGAGACTATCAACAATAGTCTAGCCTACCCTAGAAGAAACTGAACTCCTGGGACAATTGAAACATTTATGTGTGAAGATACCACTTCCCCAAGCCATAAAATATGTGCCCATCTACAATAGGTTGATCAAATAGAAGTGCTTTAGGCATCTAAGAAGGCATAAGAGAGATTCCCCAACCATCAATGTCATAGGGAAACTGTCTGACTTGATGTTAGGGCAGGTAATCTGTCCAATTTATTTGGACCCTAGAAGCCCAGTAGTTGATGTCCACATTAATGGCACCATGATCCCACACACCTTGATTGATCTAGGAGTTGCCATTAATGTGATGACAAAGGACACAATGCTCAAACTCAACCTCCAGGGCTCCTTGAGAGAGACCATGATCGTGCTACAGCTTGCAAACCACTCCACCATGACCCCTGAGGGGATTGTGGAAGATGTGATGGTCTCCATTGATTCTTGGGAGTACCTTCTGATTTCTTAGTTCTCCAGCCAAAGGCAAAGCTCATTGGGTATCCTCTCATTCTGGGAAGACCCTAGTTGACTACTGCCGATGCCTACATCAGCTATCGAGCTGGGAACATGACCATAAAGAATGGGCATATGTCCAAGCAGTTAATTCTATATCCTCCTACCCCACCCTTGCTAGAACATGATCTACCTCTTTGGTTGGAGGAGGAAGACGAGGATGAAGTCAATTCTGCACCACTTTGTGCATTATAAATCGCCATGGGGGGGAAATTGCAAGATGAGGATGACATGATTGAAAATCTAATTTAGAATCCACCTCCTAGTGTATCACAATTAGAGGACATAGTAAGAGAAACCCAAAGAAATCCCCTCAACTGATCTCTGCGTGGCTGACTCCATTCCTCTCCGTGTTAAGAATATAGAGTTCAGCCTAGAAAGAACCTTGAAAATCAATCCATTCCTATCCACTTCCTAGGAGAAGGAACTGTGTAGCCTGCTGAAAAAACACCTAGAGGCCTTTGCTTGGAGATATAAGGAGATGAAAGGGTGCACCCTTCAGTATGCACTCATCATATATACATCAAGGAGGATTGCAAGCCAGTCAGGAAGCCTCAAAGGAGGATGAATCCAACACTTAAAGATATTGTTAAGGAAGAACTGTAGAAATTGCTTGATGCAGGATTCATCTATCCCATCTCTGACAGTGAATGGGTCTCTCCTTTGGTGCTAGTGCCCAAGAAAAATGGTAAGTGGAGAATCTGTGTTGACTATCGGGAATTGAACAAAGCCACTAAAAAGGACCATTTTCCTTTACCTTTCATAGATCAAGTGTTAGACGGTTTGGCAGGGAAAAAGTTTTTCTCTTTCCTAGATGGGTTTAGCGGGTACAATCAGATTCAAATCAGCCCGGAAGACCAAGATAAGACCACTTTCACTTGTCCTTGGGGTACCTTTGCATACTGGGTCCTTCCTTTTGGTTTGTGTAACACTCCAGCCACTTTCCAAAGAGTGGTACTAAGTATATTTTCTGAATTAGTTCATGATGCAGTAGAGATATACATGGATGACTTTACTCCTTATGGTTCTGACTTTTAGGAAGCTTTATCTAATCTAGGAAAAGTTCTAGACAAGTGTATTGAAATAAACTTGTCCCTCAGTCAGGAAAAATGTGAATTTTTGATGATTGAAGGGACTGTGCTAGATCATGCAATATCTCAAGAAGGACTGCAGGTGGACCCCAACAAAATTGCCATCATCCAAAGGGTCCCACCTCCTCAAAAAGTGAGAGATGTTAGAAGTTTCCTAGGCTTAGTTGGGTATTACCAGAGATTCATTAAATATTTCAGCAAGCTAGCCTCTCCTTTGTTTGGCCTCTTAGGTAAAGATGTCGAATTCATATGGTTGGAAAACTGTCAATAAGCCCTAGATACCTTGAAGAGCAAGCTCATGACTGCCCCAATTTTGAGAGGCCCAAACTAGGCCCTACCTTTCCACATTCACATAGATGCCTCGAACAAAGCAATAGGAACAGCCTTAGGACAAATTGATGAAAAGTTACTGTATGCCATATAATTTATAAGAAAAAACTTGTTAAAGGCAGAGTTAAACTATACAGTGACCGAGAAGGAACTCCTAGCTGTCGTGCATTCCTTAAACAAATTCAGACATTATATCACAGGCTATCAAACTTTTGTGCACACTAATCATGCTGTAATTAGATTCTTAATGAACAAACCGGATGTAAATTCTTGCATTATTAGATAGTTGCTTTTACAGCAATAGTTTGATTTGACCATTATTGATAAGCAGGCTGGTAAAGAAAATGTTGTTGCTGACTTTTTGTTTAGAGTAAATTTGCCTGCAGGTGAAGAAGGAATGGTGGATGACCAAATTCCAGATGAACATCTATTTTCTATCTTAGTACTCTCTCCATTGTTTGCCGATATATCAAACTACTTGGCTTCAACACAATTCCCACCACACCTGTCCTCAAAATAAAAGAGCAAGATAGTAAGGAAAAACACCCCTTTCACCTGGATTGGGGGCGATCTCTTCAAACTTGGCCCAGATCAGATCTTGAGAGGATGTGTCAGGGAGGAGGAAGTCTTTGACATCCTCCTAACCTATCATGATGAGCCATGTGAGGAGATATACCAGCCAGTGTGATCGGTGTCAGAGGATGGGGAAACCTACTCCAAAGAATGAGATGCCCATGCAACCTCAAGTGACCTTTGAGCCATTTGAGAAGTGGGGCATGGACTTTGTGGGGCCTATCAACCCTCCTTCAAAGCAGAAACAGTACATCATTGTGTGCACCAATTACCTAACAAAGTGGGTAGAGAGAAAAGCAATCAAAGCGGCGACAGAGGAAAAAGTAGTTGAGTTTTTGAGAGAAAACATATTCTATAAGTGCGGGTATCCAAGAGAGTTAGTCATAGATCAAGGTAGTCAGTTCACTTCCAATTTTATTGAAGACCTGCTCACACATCATAGAATCAAGCACAGGACTTCGACCCCTTACCATCCACAAGCCAATGGGCAGGTGGAGGTCACTAACAGAGAATTAGAAGGGATCCTGACAAAGGTAGTGAGAAACAACAAAAAAGACTGGGTGGACAGATTAGTTGAGGCCACTTGGGCTTACAACACAACATGGAAGACCACCACAGGGTTCACACCTTATGAGCTGGTCTATGGGAAGAAGGCTTTGATGTCAATAGAATTTGAATTCAATACCCTAAGGATGGTAGCTCAACTGGACCTAAACCTCATCCATGCACAGAAAGAAAGATTGCTTCAGCTCAATGGATTGGATGAACACAGAATGCAGGCCCTTCTCCATAGAGTGGTAGTTCAGCTTTAGAGAAAGATATGGCATGACAAAAATATCAAGGAGAAGCAATTCTAAGAGGGAGATTGGGCACTACTCTATGATTCAAGATACAAAGATTTCAAGGGCAAGCTAAGGAAAAGATGGCTAGGACCCTACACTGTGGAGAAATGCAATGACAATGGTTTAGTTCTAATTAGAACCCTTGATGATGAAGCCATCCCCATGCTTGTCAATGGACATCGGTTGAAATTCTACAAGAAACCCCTCTCCAAGTGAGAGTTCATTGAAAATTTGAATAAGACAGTGATGGTAGTGGAGCATGTCTTAGCCTCCACTTCACCCACTCACTGAAGAAAAAGAAAAAATAAAAAAATAAGGACTCAAGTGAAAACCTCCATGAGGCACTTGAGTCCCATCATTGTGTTGAAAACCTCTTCTGACACGGCCTAGTAATGTCAAGAAAAAAGAGAAAAAAATAAGATCCCTGGGTGAAAACCTCCTTTGGAGGCGCCAAGGGCAGGCCATTAGGGTGAAAACCTCCCTGAGGCGCCCTAGTTGTTTTCAAAAAAAAAAGGAAGAAAAATGAATTTTCATTTGCATTGCAGGTTTGCAGGAGGACTACAGGAAGCAACAAAAGATGCTAAGGGAACCCTTAAACCAACACTAGCACCTATCCTACCTTCCCACACTTTCTCCATCATTCTTGGCATTTCTTTCACCTCATTGTGCTTCTTTTTCAAGAACTATGTTTTCTACAGGAGGCTCCTGTAGGAATTACAGAGAGCCAGAAATGTGTATAAAAGGCAGTTTGAGGGACAGGAAAGCTTCATAAATAACCTATAAACCCTCCTACAGTCTTCAAACTTCCTTGCCATCATTTCCAAGCCTGCATCACACCCCAAGCATCATTCTTCTTCCTGTTCAAGAAAAACATAGAAAAAAACAGTTTTTCAGGAAAAAAAAAAAAAACAAAAAATAAGAAAGGAAACAACACCATCCACCTCACCTGAAGCCTACATGTTACCTCTCCATCTCTATCTACATCTCTGGAATCATCCTCACAGCTCCAAGCAAATGCTGGGGATTCAAGGGGAGAAGCAACTATAAGAGCTCCTATAGCAACTCCTGTAGCATCTGATCCCATTAAAATCCAGCATCAGTAGCAAGAGAGTGCAAACATGAAGGTTGAAGAAGACACCTGAAGCTCAGATCCAGCTAGAGAAGAGCCTTCACAAGACATAGCCACACATCAGTAAGAAGATAACATGCACCAAAAGAAACAAAGGCATGCAGCAGAGAGAGAGAGCCACAACACCTCACAACAAATACATTCAGATCTCAGGTAAGTAACTAACTCGCTCCTCTGTTTGCATTTGTGTAATTAGAAGTCATGCAAAAGTAATGAGATGGTTGAGGTTGAATGAGGGAAAGGTGGCCAGTTAACTTGGCCACCTTCATCTAGTTGACTCTACTCATCCGAAAATGTCACCCACATCTGCACATAGTCAACTCAAGAAAGATGTCAAGGACAGGTAGTGGAGGAAGTGTGAACTCCGATGCAATCATGAGGGATGATTACGAGGAGGGGCCATGATGACAAAGTAGGTGGGTACCAATGGTCTGAATATAGCCAACGTATACTCTACCAGCGCACCCTCCATCACCGGAAATATCCATAAAGGGCAATAAGTACTCCTCTCTGAGCACTCTCACCACATTTTCCTTCATTCTCTCCTCGAAACTCAGCTACAACAGTTTCTTTGTGCCCCCGCAGCCTCGTAACCATTGTTCTCCATTGATCTCTCCCATATTCCTTCTCTCGGTGTTTTCTACAAGAGCACCTACAAGAATTCTACAGGAGGGACAACAGGCTTCTACAGGAGGGGAAATGAGTTGTTTGAAGGGAGAAAACACGAGTTTTAGCACGATTTTCAATCTGAAGAGGTAGGTTCCATGCATGACCCCATTGAATATCAATATCTACAAGTAGTGGTTTCAAATTGAGGAGGAAATAAAGTCTTTAGGAAAGGAGAAAATACACAAGAAAATTTTTCTGCTTACTTAAAAAAACACAGTCTCCTCTGTTTCTCTATTTTTCTCAAAAATTGTTGTCTCCATCTCCATATTTGGTTTCCCAAAAGAGTACCAACAAAATGATAGGAGGGTTTATGAGAAAGGAGCCCACTAACTCCTCCAGGCTCCATGCACATCCCCAAGTAGTGGACATATTCACAAGAGAAAACTGGATGAACTTTTTTGAGAAATTCCGAGGGTTTGATGAGGAGATTGCCCAAGAATTTGCCCACTCTTTGGTCCCTCACACTAGAACACATGCCACTGTCACCTTTAGAGGTCTTTCCATGGACATAACCCCTGAATTTATCAGTAGGGTCACTACCCTTCCTCTTGGGCTGCCTTGGAGTAAGGATGAGAAGCCAATTGGCTAGGCTGCTAAGAAAAACTTTTTCCAAAACAATGAAACCCCTGTAGAGGATAAAAATGGCATTAGAAGCACTAGCATACCATATCCTTGGGATGAGGTTAGCTACCAAATAATCAAATATATTTCCTGTGAGGGGAGGTACAACATTGTCTATGGTTACCACTTTAAAATCTTTCATGAATTAAGGTATGGGATGGACACTCTAGCACCTCAGAAGCTCAACATCCCCTACTTCCTCTTGCAGTCCCTCATTAACTCCAGCACTAAGGTTCAAGTAGGAGATTCAGAGTAGCTAGCTGACCATGGGTTAATCAAAATTTTAGTGGAAGAATCCCTCCATACATTTACACTCCCTATAGCATGGGAAATCTTCCAAAACATGATAGCTAAGGATGACATAAAAACCCTAACCTATGATATCAGTCCTATTGGCAGTCAGGAGGAAGAGAAGTAAGGGGGATAAGGTGAAGCCACTGGTGGCTCAACAGAAAAAGAAAGGAAGAAGGAAGAAACTAAGATAGAGGAGGGGAAAGCTAAATAAACAGAGCAGGAAGGAACAAAGACAGAAAAAGGAACAGAAGGAGGAGAGAAAGAGGCAGAAAAGACAGAACAAGGAGAATCATCCCCTGAGACTCTAGAAAGAGAGTCAACAACTGCTCTCACTTCCCTCAGTACACCAATCAAGCCAAAAAAAAAGAGGAAAAGGTAGGCCTCCATGTATTTTAGGGCTAGGAAGAGCACAAGAATCAAAACAGGGAAACCTAAACCCTCTTCAAAAGTGCCAATTAAAATTGAAGATTCACCCTTTGCCCAAGGAAAATAATCCCCTTCCAAGGCACCTATCACATATGAAAGGGGGACTCCTAGATCTCCCACATGGATAGAAAAGGTAGAACTATAGGGCGCAAAAATAGTCCTACAGGAGGCTCAGACAGTTCTACAGGAGACACTGTCAAAACTACAGGAGACCCAAGAGCTTGAGAAAGGAATGGAAAAACAGCCACAGGTAAAGGAGGAAGAAATAGAGCTACATGAACATGATCCCCGACCTAGTGTTGCCTCCTACTACAACCTTCTGGAGGGAGGAAGAATAATTCCACAAAAATTTTCAATTCCACTATTCTTTGAATTAGAGAAAGAGAGAATAAGAACAAATAGGTGGATGCAAATAGCCAAATCCAAAGGAGTTGAGGATATTGGCCATATGGAGAACAAACTCAAAGAAATGGGTAGAAAGTTGGGTGCTATCAGACACAGGGAAGAAATTACAAGAAGCCACCTTGAAACTGAAAATGAATTGCTAAGGAGGCAGCTGCAAGAGAAAGAGACCCAACTAGCATGCATGGCCAGTTTATCCATGGAGGCATTGCATGTAGAACACTAGCAAAATCCTATGGCCTATATCTCAAGGACCAATGGTTGCAATTTCAGATAAATACTTTGGCACAAAGAGGCACAATGCCTTTCCAAGATTACAAGCAGTTTATGGACCTGTGTGACCAAAGAGTATCAGAAGATAAGGCAAAGATGGTAGAATTCTACCTACATAACATGGCCCTCATAGACATGAATGTGTGGAACCCGAATGCCAGGCTAGGGGACCTGCAACTAGTGGCCATGGCCTCATGGATGAACCATGAAGATTTGAGGGTAGCAGAAATAAGAAGGTTGATGATAATAGAGAAGAATGAGCCATTAATGATTAGAGCTAAGCCATCATATCCCATGGTACTCATCAAAACACATAACCTTCTTGCCAATAATCCTCAGATTGCCCCTAGATATATAAGTGATCAGGCACAACCCATTGCACACTTTGAGGATATGTAAAGGCTACTTTGGGATGACTATGTGCATGCATGCATGAAGAGATGGAACACCTTACCACATAGTCTGTAGATTAAGGAATATCATTCCCCCATGAGGATGAAGGAGGCATTAAGAAGAGTGCCACTGTACAAGCACTCCATGCAGAGGCTAAAGGTCAACTGGATTGGCCTCAAATTGAGTCCCCCACTTCTGTTAGGCATGCTAGAAGATAGAAGAGAAGAAGAAGAAGAGGAGTAGTGGGAAGAGATAGAAAGGAAGGAAGGATTCTATGATGAGGAAGAGGAGACCACATCAGAAGCTTGGGATGCTAGGGAGGCCACCAGGGCCATAAAAGATGAGGAGATGGACTAAGTTGCTTAGAGGATGAGCAACACTTTCAGTAGGGGGGTGATAATGAAACTCATAAATGGGTAATTATATGGGCTCATTTTACCTCCTAACCTAGTCAAATCAACCATTCTCTTAGCTTATTGTATGATTTTTTGATTATATTTATGCTTACGGAGTGAGTTTGAGTTAGTTATGATACCATGTGGTCTAACATGTGTTTAATGTAGATTATTGATGAATTTTGAGGTCAAAGTCAAGGATCCAGTGGAAAAATGGTAGCAATAACTCGAAGTGGAAAAAGGAGTGGACTTATAGGAGGGAATCCCCCTCATTTATTACTCCTCACTTCAAATTCCCCTTCATTCAGCTCGGAGTACAAGCAGCCAAGTCATGCACTAGAAGGCAGCTGAGAAAGTGGAGGATGACTGATGATTATCTCGAGTTTTGGGAGCCAAGCCTTCCTAATTTTAAGGAAGCTATTGGTAGCTTCAGTCGTATAAGTCGAGAGGCCTAGGGCCTCACTAGGGTCTGATTTTTGTTGAATTTTTTCTTATGTAAACTCTGCTCAACTTCGAGCTTATTATTTGTGACAATTACATGTAATCTTGCTATTGTTTTGATAATAAAGATGGAATCCTTTTTGAGCTAGCATTGAGTTACCTCAGAGGGCTAAAGCTCTTGGGTTAGGGCCCAATCCAAGTAGCCAAGCTCCTCTTTACTTGTATCTATATGTTTTATTTCAGTTTGTATATTAGGTTGTTGTTAGATGTATTTCTTTTATGGTTAAGAATAGGTTGCTTTTGATGATTCAGTAGTTTGCTTCCATTTTTGCTTTCTATAGTACGTTGAACAGTGATCAAAAAAGATTCAAAAGGCTAGCAATAGTGCCTTGGCCTCTCTTCCTCCCTTTGGGACCATGATTTGAGGCAAAGACCCTCTTGCTGCCCCAAAAACACAGATTTTCCTCATGCATAGGACTTCTAGTGTTTGCAGCTTTTTAGTAGGTTAATAGTCTATCCTTGCTTTGCTTTAGATCTTCTTCATCATGCTCACTTATTTATTTGAAACAGTCTTCTTTCATTCTTTCCTTTCTTGCAGCATTTCTCATCATTTCCTGTCATAGATCATAGTTTAGACTAGTTTCATGCAAAACTCTGTTTTTCTAGATGCACTCATTTCACAACTGGTTTGATATTGTTGGTTGACTATCAGTACCTTTGCAGCAAATATCTTCTAGCAGTAGGCCAGCCTATTAGCCATCCCATCCTCCATCTGATCCATGACCTACAGGTCGCCCAAGTCTCACTCAATTCTGCCTTAGTTTCCTGCATTTTCCATAGAACTTCTTCCTCTCTCCTTGAGAAAATCCAATCATATTTCTCTCCCTTGGTGGTTCATGGTAGACCATAGGCACCCTAACACCTCATTCCAACCTTCATCCACATTTTTCACCCCTTCTCACACCCTCAAAACAGTGAAAACTACTCTCGGCCTCCTGTAGAATGTTGTTTTTCCTCCTGTAGATTGCATGTTTTCCTCCTATAGATTTTCCTGTAGGATTTATTTTGAAGGCCAAGTGTGGGAAAAGCCTCCAGAAGGCCACCTGAGACCTCCTAGGACCCATCCACACCATCCTACATCCTCTAAAGTCCCAAAGCTGCCCTTCAGCGCAACCTATTCGCTGCCACACTCACACAGAATAAATTACATGCATATCAAATTCACATGAAAATACATAAAAATCCAAAAATATGTTTTTTGCTTATTTAATTCTAGAAATAGCATAGCTAGATGTTGTTTACTTCCTTGAGTAGGTAATGGAATTCCTTTCATGGTTTTCATAGAGCGTTTTGCAAAAGTAGAATTAATTGGTTAATTCAGGTTTACTAGGTTTGCTTTACATTTCAGTCTCTCTCCTTTCTGTAGTTAGAATAACATCTATCTTTTTTTCCTTTCATCACATGTAGAGCTTCTTCTGGAATCCATAGAAGCTAGCTCAAGCTCCTAGTGATCTTGCACCGGCTGAACAAGTGACAACCTGCAGTGAGAACTAGTACTGGTGCATACAACACTGACACTTCCAAGTTTGTTATGAACTATCGGGTTGATAAGAGTAAAGTAGGCAGCCCAGGAGTTGCAACATTACTGCTGCAATACTAGTGCTCACCATGAGCCTCAAGCCAATCCAATTGACTTTGAGTCTTTGTAGTTCCTTCTTATACATTGGGGTTCTATGTAGTGCCTCTCCCTTTCTATCAGGAGAATGATATTCTCTAATTTTTAGGTCGTAAGGCAAGGTGTTCCATCTCTTTTGGCATGCTTGCTAGCTGTCATCTCCTAGCAATTTGAACATGTCTTCAGAGTGTGTGACTACATTTTCTTGTACAACAAGCTACCTTGGTGCAGGATTGGGATCATTTGCAATGAGGTTGTTGTCATATTTCTTCTTTTCCATTCTCTTTCTCATCCTCTTCTTTGTATCTTCCTTCCTCTTCTTTTTATTCCTCTATTTCTTCACTCTGTTCATCTGTTTCTTCTTTTGTTTCCTCCTCTATCTCTTCCTCATTTTCCTCCTCTGTTTCTTGTTCAATATCCTCCTCTATTTTTTCTCCTTTTTCCTCTTCTATTTCTTCTTCTCCCTCACTAGAAGTAGGGCTTCTGTCATATTCAATAGCTTTGATTTCTCCTTCTGCCTGAACGTCTGTAAATGTTGTCCATGCAATAGGGAGCCTTATGTTTTGTAGAGCATCTTCAAGGATGCGTTTGATCAACCCATGATGGGCTAGCTGCTGATGTTTTCCCTCTTGTACTTTGATTCTCATGTCTATCATTGATTATAGAATAAAATAGGGTATACCCAATCTGTTTTGAGGAGTTGTGTTCTCTCCAAATATCAGTTCTTGGAGGAGTCTGAAGTGGTATCCATACACTACATTGTATCTCCCTTCACATGAAATGTGTTTAGTGAGGTGGTAATTGACTTCATTCCAAGGGTATGGAATTCTTTCCCTCCTAACCCCATTTTTGTCCTCCATTGTCTCTTCTCCTTCCAAAAATAATATTTCCTTTGCAAGGGTGTTGTTACCCTTGTCTTATTTTCTCCATGGTAACCCTAAAGGGAGTGTAGAGTGATTATGCTTCTAACTTCAGGGGTAATTGATACGGATAAGCCTTTCACCACAACACTATCATTGGTCCCTAGTGAGGGGTATGAGTGAGAACACAGAGGCAGAACAAAGTTACAAGGTCAAGCAGATCCACTGATGATGAAAACAAATTTGGAGATTCAGGCTATGAGGTGACGATGCGACATGAAGATTGTGGGAAGTCAAAGAATGGAACAAAGAAGGAGTTGCATGTTCTGAAGCATAAACTCAAGGAAGAACATGAAGCTACACAAACAAATGAATGACTTGTAGCAAGAACAGGAATAGCAGTGGGCACAACATGCACTCACCGAAGAAACTGCACCCATACAAGTTATAGATCTATCCTAGCAGCTGGCACAAAGAAGACATGGTGAGTAGTGTTGTCATTGTGCGTACACATGTTATCCAATCCATTGAGCACACTCACCAAGGCGAAGACAACAAGCAAGTCCAACTAGAGCTGACCATGTACTTCGGCAAGTTGATGCGCATGACCACCAACACACACTTCAAGATCAGCACGAACACTATGCATCAGTGTTTTTTTGGTTCAACCACACCTAAGATTACCATGCGCATGCTATCAGACGAGCTAGATGAAGGAGCCATACCAATGCACCAGATGCAATGGAGGCAAGAGTTTGTTTCCGCAAGATGTCACCATGGGGTACATGCACACTATCATGGATGACCAAGCCTGGCATCATCTCACCACCTTCACCATCACAAGCACATTGTTGAAAAATCTATGTCATCCCAACAAACCAAGTGTCAGTGATGTATTGCATGGCTTTCTCAAGTCATTTCGTCTCACATGAGCACATGTGCATTGTAATGTAATGTCGTGTCAAGTGGAAGTTCAAGTGTCAATAGTTGAATGTAATAGTCATAGAGTAGATGAAGAGTCATGAGGGTAATTCAACTGTCACAAAGGGAAATGTCAAGGGTCACCCCACCCTTTTTTATAAATAGTCCCTCATAATTCATTGTATAGGATTTTGGTCAATGAAGATTCTGATAAGACTATCTTGGAGAGAGCTTGGACATTATTGTAATGTGCCTTGTCTTGTCCACTGCACGGAGCTAGTACATCTCTTTGGAGGAGCAAGCAAATGTGGTTGTAATATTCCACTGTTGGGGCTAATAGGTGTACATGGATGTATTGTATGATTTGAACTTACACTTCTTTATATAATAAAATCCAACACATTTCATGCATATGTTGTATTTTATTCCAGTTGTCTTGTTTACTCTAAATGACATATATATTTTCTTTCTTACACACACATGTATGGAATGTTATGTATGAGCATGTATGAATCTTTCTTAAATGTGTTGATTGGTTTAACCATTACTTTGGATTGCCATCTAAATTGCTTTACAACTTTTGATGCATCTTCGCTCGTGTGTTCCCTTTCCATCCGCATACTGCTACAGGCTGCCAAGGGACACACCCATCTCAACCCACATGTGTTAGAACCTCTTGTGCACCTTCATTGAATCACCACATCAGTCACACCCTTGCTACTAAAAGATTTATCTTACTTGCCTCTGTGCAAAATCACAGTTAAGGCATTGCCATGCGACCCATTGCTGGAACTCCTACACCAAATGGTCTGAGGTCTAATTGGGACTTCTTACTAGTGATATCCCCTGACATGTTGGCGGGTCCAACAACATTAACATTTTGGCACTAGAAGGAGGGCCAGATGACAAGCTGAGTCCTCACATCTGTTTTGAATCTCTACACATCTATCATGACTAACTACAGAGTTGCTCTTCCAAAATGTATGTCTTATGGAAACGATTTCATCATCTCGGAAAAGCTCTCGGATAACTTGTCTCATAAAACATTTTATGTTGGAGGCTACATATCCTTATTTCTTTGAAGAATATGAGCTGTGACTGTTCATCTACATGCTTCAAGGGCACCCCATGCACTGTTGTGCCACGTTGCCCCAAAAATCTATTCATTCTCTTGCTCATCTAATTTCTAAGATAGACCGTGCTTTCCATCACTTTACCTGGAAAGTTCTTTATCAAGAAATTATGAAATTACGAAAAGCACCCGATGAATCCATTGATCAGTTTTACACACGCTTTTGTAATCTTGCATACCGACTCCCTGAAGACAAAATTGATTGGGAATTTATCGATGGGAGATTTAAGTATCTTCTTCACATATCTAAAAATCCACAATTCTTGAAATCACTCGAATCCCACGCATACTCCGGTGATGGAACTTTGTAATCACAGGTAGGCACAGTTGCTGTCACAAGTGACTATCTGCCTTCACCTCATCAAATAGCTCCACCACCGTGGAGTCAGGTGGGAGATCATGCACACACATCTATTGAATTGTCACATCCTCCTGATGAGCCTCATCATTGGGTAATTATATGGGCATTAATTCACCTCTTAGCTTAGTCAAACAACTATTCTCATAACTTACTACATACTTTTGACTATATTTTGTTTATGAGATGAGTTAGAGTTGGATATTTTGCTTTGTGGTCTAATGTGCATTTAATGCAGGATTAAGGGAGAAAAGCAAGGAATTTTGGCAAAGACCAAGGTCAAAACTCAAATGTATCAAGGGAGAGGTATTATAGGAGGTAAATCCTCTTCATTTACTACCCCTCCATTTGAATATTCCTTCATCATCTCGAAGTGCAAACAGCCAAATCATGAGGACTAGAAGACAGTCGAGCAAGTGAAAGACAAAGCACTAGTTTATCTCGAGTTGGGGAGCCGTGCCTCCCTAATTTTAAGGAAGTCGTTGCAGAATTCAGATGTATAAGTAGAGGGGCTGAGGACCTCAGTAGGATTTATATTTTGATTGTAAAACTCTACTCTATTTTCGAGTTGCAAGGCTTGTGACAGTTTTTGATGTAATCTATTGTTTTGGTAATACGAATGAGTTTTGTTTTGAGACAATGCCGAGTTACCTTAGAGGGTTGAAGCTCTTGGGATAGGGGCCAACCCTGAATACCAAGGATCCTCTTTATTATACATGTATTCTAGTATAGATTCATAGCTTAATTGTTCATTTGCTTAGTAGATGCATTTCCATTACAGCAGTGTAGATTAGGTTGGTTGTGTGATAGTTTGCTTCAATTTGTGCCTTCTTTCAAGTAGAAGCTTAGAAAGGAGAAAAAGGATCACCACAAGGTTGTTAGCATGTGTCTCAGCCTCACTTCCTCCCTCTGGGACAATGACTTGAGGAAGGAACCCTTCAGCAACCCCAAAAACACAGATTTCTAGTTCTTGTATGAGATTTGGCGTTTGTTGTCTTTGATTTAGTATTTGGTTCATGTTGCAAGACAAATTTCATTGTTATCTTTTTCCATCTCCATTTCTACATTAATATCTCACTCATGCTTTCATTCCCTTCAGCAACTTTCTTCATGCATAATATAGGCAATTCATTCACACTTTTCTAGTTTATGAAAATGTATCTTGTTGCATAGTTTTTTTTGGAAGACACACATGTTTTATGTAGAGCAGGTACTTCAAGAGGAGACCAAGACTTCATAACCAGCAGCCACCTTCCACTTCATCCACCTTAGCCATCCCTAGTTTCATCACCATGCTCACTAGTTTTTCATCATTTTTCATTGAAATTCCCCTAAACACATTGAGCGAATCTAGCCATCTCTTATCTTGGATATTGATTCCCGAGTGATCCTAGACCTTCTAATGCTCCATTCCACCCATCACACTTCTTTCCTAAGCTTCCCAACACTTACAACGCCTCACAATTAGCTCTCGGCTATATCCTATAGGTTTCCTATAATTCCTACAGGATCATCTTGTAGGATTCTAGTACATCCTGTAGGTTTTCCTGAAATGGCATGTTTTGAGGCTAAATTGATGGTAAAACTCTAGGAAGTCACAAAAAGCCTCCTAGGACCCCTCCACACCATCCAACCACTTCATAAACCTTTTAGTCATCCTCAAACACCTTCCATCCACCTGTCACATCCACAAGAACAATTAGTTTGCATACTTGATTTTGCCTAAAAAAACTAGAAAAGTGAAAACAGATTTAGTTTAGTTTCTTTTCTTGCACATTAGTATGGTTTGATGCTTTTTACTTCTGCAACTTAGATAGTATCTTTTGTTTATTTTTGATTTAGCAATTCTGCTTAGCATAGATTCTTAAATGGTTAATTAGGGTATGGTGTGGTTTAGCATTACATGTTGGCCTTTTCCATTACTACAGTAGAGTAATTCTCTTAGAATAGATTTTCCCTTCTTCCATCAAAGAATCAAGCTTCTTCTAACTCTATAGAAGTTTGGCTTGGAACCCTAGTGATCTCTTGCCAGTTGAACAATGACAACAGGAAGAACCATCACTTTTACTTGTGCATACATCACTGTCACCTCCAAGTTTGTACGAACCCTGGGTTGATAAGTAAAGATGGTAGCCCAGGAGTTGCAGCATCCTTGCTGCAATACTGGCGCTCATCACTTTTTGGCACAGTTGCTATGGAGGTGTTTGAGTAGAATGTGATTATTGTGTTCTTTTCTTCTATTTCTTGTCTTCAATATTCTGCCACTAGTTTATTTCTACAAAAGTAATCTAGTTGTTTCCTTTATTTCAATTTGCATTTCCTTTCCATTCTACAAGTAGGATTTCAATTCAGCAAGTAGCTTTTTCATTCTGTCAATAATTTTCATTCAATCAGAAATTTCAATTCTGCAATTACTTTCCAAGTTAAAAAAAATAAATACAAAACCACACCAAAAATATTTCCTTTCATGCCTCGTAGGAATAGGGACAACTTAGGAAATTTTTTGCCAAATACCCCTACTACATCCAACAACCAACCTTCTCTCTTCTTCGGTGGTTGTGAACTAGAGGAACCCTTAGATGAGAAACCTGACATATTTGAAAAACCTATAGGGGAAGAAGAAGAAGAAGAGGAACCCATTCTTATTGAGCTAATGGCTGAAAATCGAAATGACAGAGGGAATAAAGAGAGAGTTGAGGGTTACTTCCCCATTAGGGAAACCAATGGTGACAATAAGATGAAAAATATAAGCCCCTCTGCCCTACCTCATTTCCATGGCCTAACCATGGAGGACTCCAACACTTTCTTGTTTGAGTTTGTTGTTATATGCTGAACCTATGGCTATACAAATGATGAGAAAAAGTTAAAACTATTTCCATCTACCCTCAAGGAAGCAACATTGCGCTGGTTCAAGGGTTTACCTGGAGATAGCATCACAACTTGGGCTCAGATGTAGCAGGCCTTTAACAACAAATATCGGGACTACTATCGGTCAAAGGATACTAAAGAAGAAATTTTTAGGATAACCATAGGCCATGATGAATCCTTAGAAGACTATGAAGAAAGATTCCAGTTCAGTTACAAAAGGGCCAGGTGCACACTTCACCCTGAGTCACTAAAGTTGGTACTAGTTAGGGGAACAAGAGAAGATCTTTTGGATACCTTACATTTGTTAAAGGAGGAGATATCTACAATTACCCCATGAGGATATCAAGACTATCTTCAGAAACCATTCAAGGGCAGCGAAGAAAAATAGTAGGAGTAGTCAACCTATGGCCAGTACATCATCTTCCAATTCATCCATCAAGGGTGAAATTGGAAACATGCTGGAAGATTTCAAAAGTGAGATGCTGCAAACCCTTGCCTTGCAACTGGACACCATGAACATTAAAAGGAAGCACCGGGAAGAAGAGAGAGCCTTGGCCATCTTCTATCCTAGATGCACCAGGAGGCATCCTAGGAATGAATTTCCATTGAACTCTATTGAAATTTACTTGGTCTGTGAGTAAAACCACTCCACAGACAAGTGCCCTTCTTTACTCGGACTCAAAGCTATATGTCAAGGAGCTGAAGCGGTCACTGAGCAACTTTGCTACATTAACCAAAGGATACCCCTTGGGCCTAGACCATACTAGTAGGGCATGCAAGGGTCATCCCATGTATATTACAACCCCAACCAAAGCACAACTATACCTTCTTGGGGACCCCCTGCTCATCCTTCCTGGTCTACACAGCCTCCTTAGTCCTATGCATCTTAGTATCATTCCCAGCCAGCTAGCCAGTCATTTCAACCTTATGCTCCGCCACAACCTCAGTGGAATACACTACTCTAAGGGTGGAGGCCCCAATACAACAATGCTCTAGCTCTATTGCCTCCACCACCTACCCAACCATAGCTCCTACACTTTGCTCCACCCAAGCAACCCTAGATGCCTGCCCAGCTGAATTTGAACCCAAACAATAGGTAGGATTAGTAAGTATACAGTGGAGAGACATCATATCCAGCTTATGTTGTGGAAATCTAAGAGTTTAACCTGAGATCTGGGAAATTTCTCCCAGATAACCAACCTCCCCCTCCACCTAGGGAGGTTGAGGAAGAAAGAGAGGAATGCAATCTTAAAGTAAATCCACCCTTTCTTGAGAGATTAGCTTGACCACTCCAGCCTACCCTAAAAGAGATTGAACTTCTGGGAGAATTGAAAAATCTATGTGTAAATATCCCCTTTCTCCAGGCAATAAAAGATGTTCCCATTTACAATAAGTTGATTAAGGAGAAGTGCTTCAAGCATCCAAGGAGGCGAAAAAGGGATGCCCCTACCATTAATGTCATTGGGAAACTGTCTGAATTAATGCTGGGGTAGGTAATATGTCCAAAATATTTGGACCCTAGAAGCCCTGTAGTAGATGTGCACATTAATGGCACCATTGTCCCACACACTCTGATCGATCTTGGGGCTGCCATTAATGTGATGACCAAGGACACCATGTTCAAGATCAACCTCCAAGGTTCATTGAGAAAGACCACAACAATTCTGCAACTTGCAGATCATTCCACAGTAACCCCTGAGGGAATTGTGGAGGATGTGATGGTCTCCATTAACTCCTGGGAGTACCCTGTAGATTTCCTAGTTCTCCAGCCCAAGGCTAAGCTTACTAGTTATCCTCTCATCCTTGGGGGGCCATGGTTGGCCACTACTAATGCTTACCTTAGCTATGGAGCTAGGAATATGACCATTAAGAATGGGCATATGTCCAAGTAGTTAGTCCTATACCCTCCTGCTCAACCTTCTCTAGAGCATGATTTACCTTTATGGTTGGAGGAGGAGGAAGAAGATGAAGTTTATTCTGCCCAACTTTATGCTTTGGAAGCAACCACAAGATGAGGACAACAAGATGATGATGACTTGATTGAACACCTGCTCAAAATTCCAACTCTAGGTCCATTACTTTTAGAAGAAGCAGTAGAGGAAACCCAAAACAATCATCCAACTGACTTATGCTTGGCCGATCCCAACCCACTCCATGTCAAAACCATAGAATTCGGCCCAGAGAGAACCTTGAAAATCAATCCATCTCTTTATGCTCTCGAAGAGGAGAAGCTATGCAACATGTTAAAGTAAAATTTAGAAGCCTTCACTTGGAGTTACAAGGAAATGAAGGGAGTACACCCCTTAGTGTGTACTCACCACATATACATCAAAGAAGGTTGCAAGCCGGTTCAACAACAAAAAAGGAGAATGAATCCATCTCTTAAAGATATAGTCAAAGAAGAACTGTAAAAACTACTGGATGGAGGATTCATTTACCCTAACTCCAACAGTGAGTGGGTCTCTCCTTTGGTGTTAGTTCCCAAGAAAAATGGTAAGTGGAGGATTTGTGTCAATTACAGGGAGTTGAACAAAGCCACAAAGAAGGATCATTTTGCTCTACCCTTCATTGACCAAGTGATAGATGGCCTAGCAGGGAAAAGGTTTTTTTGTTAGGCTCCAACCCTAACCCCCTTATTTATGTAATAGGATCGAGTCATAGTTATAGTTAAGTAAAGATTCAATAAAGCCCATATTAATAATTGTAAGTGGTTGACCCGCATTTAATGAAGGGACCACAGTTAGTTGCAAATGGGCCATGGTATTAGATAGATGGTATTAATAAGAACCATGGTATTGCATGTATGAATCCTATATAAAGGATAGAGACTCCCCTCGAGGAGCATCATGTCTTATTTTGTAATTGAGCTCAGCTCTATTGGAGGTTGCCCCCTCGAAGAGGCAAGTGAACATTGCTTTCTAAATAATAAAATACTTGTTGTTATTTCTCATTGTTCTATGTTCTCGGTATATTTCTTCATATATTTGGTATTCTGGTATCTTCTTGCAGGTTAAGAGCATAAAAAGTGGTATTAGGGCGCTTTCCAAGGCCAGTGGGATCTCCAAATTTTAGTAATTTATTTTTTTTGGCTAGAGACGTGTTTTGGTGTCTTTAAACCACGGGATCTGTCGTTGAGCGCATTAACCTACGGATCTGGGGAGGCATGCAAATAGGAAATACAAGAGGTGGTCACGCTTGTTGGACTCCCTTGTAACCCCTGTGGGTACCCCTTTGAGTAGTAGCGCATTAGACAGAACCGTGCACGGACTGTCTTCCAAGTACCCTCTAGGTATATCGGAAGCCCCCTAGCTCCCTTGAAACCTCACCATAGATAAACCATCGGCCGTCTTACTGCTACAGTACACTGAGAACAACACTCGGGGAGATTACTCATGTGTACAATAGGGTAGTCAGGTTGTACGGCTAAGGGTACAGTTGATCCTCCTTGGTTAGTGCCCTGAAAGATTGGGCCAAGTACTACTGTCAGACCCTTATGTATATTGAGATTTATAGCACCTGACACTCCTGGAGACCGTAGTTCCCTTCTCTATCTCTGGATCACACATCATCTTTGCCAGATCAGATCTTACAGGTGGGGTTTTCTCACAGCAGCAACAATCAATTCTGTCGTTCAGATCTATCAGATTAGCCATTCAAATCTATTAGATCCATCAGATCCATCAGATCCACCATCCAGATCTAGTAGTTTGGGCTCTATAGCCATCGCAACAATCAGATCCACCATTCAGATCTGACTAATTGTGTGGGTTCCTATACCTGGGCGTGATTTTTGCAGGACTTTGGACAGCATTGAACCCCCTGGGACACTGATTGGAGACTTAGCCCATAAGAATTAGGTCGATGAGCTAAGCAAGGTGGTAGCATTCAATTGTTAGTGCCAAAAATTTTAGGCGGTCCCTAATTTCAAGTACATCGGATCCGTGCATGGTACAAACTAGAGCTCAAGCTATGGCCAATGAGAGGATTGACAACCTTGAATAAAAATTGAAAGATGTACTATTGCAGCTAAAGAACATACATGAAACACTCTCAAAGGGCAAGATGGAGGAACGCGTGGAGGCATATATTGGCAATGAAAACATTGAGGGTGAGTCTAGCCAATCTCTTCACCTCTTTGGCACCCACCAACAATCACAGTCGCGACCACCCAAGCTGGACATGTATAAATTCAATGGCTCTCACCCGGCCACATGGATAGCACAAATGGAGCAATATTTTGCACTGAATCACATCATGGATGATGCGACTCAGCTTAGTGTGGGTAGCATGTACTTGGACAATGAAAGATGGCAATGGTGGCAATGGCATCAACATTGCTATGGAAGGCCTTGACTTGGAAAACATTCAAAAAATCTCTTACAGATTGCTTTGACCATGAATCTAACTTTTTGAGTTGACTCACTAAGCTTTGACAGACAAGAACAGTGAATGAATATATTACAGCCTTTGAAGCCTTAGCTTTCCACACAGGAGGTCTACACAATGAGTTCTACTTGGAATGTTTTGTCAGTGGTCTCAAAGAAGCCATACAAGCCCACGTCTGATTGTAGCACCTTATCTCATGGTTGCATGCTTGCAGGATAGCTCGTGAAGTAGAACGTGCATTAGTGGCCTAGTCCAATTGCCCAAATTTCATAGCCAAGGGTCGCCCCAGCCAGGCACAAAGCACTACCCAAACACTCAAGGTTCAAAAGGTGTCAGTAGCAAAAATGGAGGAAAGAAGGAAGAAAGGATTGTGTTACTACTATGATGAGAAATACTCCCCCAGGGATAAATGCAAGGAGCCCAAATTCTTTCAAATTGATGCTACTAATCACAGTTCATCGTAGGAATCCCCACCACTTGAGGAACTAGAGGAGGAAGAAGAGGACAATCAGCAGGACAATGTACCTGAAGAACCAATTATCTCGCTGCATGCTTTGGTAGGGATTTCTTCTCCCTAAACTCTCAAAATCAAAGGTTTTATTAAGCATCGCCTGGTAGTAGTCTTGATTGATAGTGGCAGTACACATAACTTTATCCATCAAAGAGTTGCGGAAGAAGTGCATTGTTTTGTTCGAGCAGTTTCTAACTTCCAGGTCCAAATTACTGATGGGGGGACAATGAAATGTGAAGGTTGCTGTGAAAATGTCAAACTGCAAATGGGGGATTATCAGTTAAAGACCCACATGTTTTCCATAAACATGGGAGGGTGTGACATTGTCCTAGGTGTTGAATGGCTTCACACACTTGGCCCAATCACAATGGATTTCCAGGAGTTATATATGAGCTTTAAGCAGAAAAACCACACACATACCCTCCACAGACTCCAAGCGGGAGCTCCCTCTATCATCAGCTCACATAGGAAGGAAAATGGTTAAAAAAGGGCCACCATGGAGTTATAGCCCAATTTAATGCCATCCAGGCCTTCAAACCCAATTCGCTTCATATTCATCCTAAGATGCAACAGATCTTAAACAACCATCTACCAATCTTTGACAAGCCTCACGAGCTTCCACCCTCGAGAGGGGAACATGATCATAGCATTACTTTGGTCCCAGGGGCCCAACCACCAAATGTGTGCCCATATAGATATCTGTTTGCCCAAAAGAATGAAATTGAAAAAATCATCAAGGAACTCTTGGAAGCAGGCGTCATTCATCCCAGCATTAGTCCTTATTCATCACTGGTGGTCATGGTGCTCAAGAAAGATGGGGAATGGCGTATGTGTCCAGACTTCAGGGCCCTCAATAAGTTGATGGTCAAAGATAAATTTACCATCCTGTTTGTCGATGATTTGTTAGATGAACTAAATGGGGCTCAATTCTTCACTAAGCTCGAACTTCGCTCGGGCTATCACTAAATTCGCATGAAAGAAGTAGACATTCCAAAGATTGCTTTCCGAACTCATGAAGGCCATTATGAGTTCCTGGTCATGCCATTTGGCCTTTGTAATGCCCCATCCAATTTTCAGAGCCTTATGAACCACCTACTCAAACCATATCTCAGAAAATTTGTCCTTGTTTTCTTTGATGACATCCTCATCTATAGTTGCACCTAGGCCACACATCTTCAGTATGTAGATTTGCTCTTGCAACTGCTCCGCAAAAATAAATTATTTGTCAAGATGTCCAAGTTCTCTTTTGGCATGGAAGAAGTTGAGTATTTAGGCCACATTGTGGGGCGTGAAGGTGTCAGGGTGGACCCCAAAAAGATCCAGGCAATGCAGGATTGGCCCCAACCAGAGACCTTGAAGAGCTTGAGAGGATTTTTGGGTTTCACAAGCTACTATCGCAAATTTGTCCGCACTTATGGTCGCATTGCTAGGCCCCTCATTCAACTCCTCAAGAAAAATTCATTCCTCTAGAATGATGAAGCACAGCAGGCCTTTATATCTCTCAAACATGTCATGTGTTCCACTCTAGTATTAGCACTACCTGACTTCACCAAATATTTTTTGATTGAATGTGATTCTTCTGGTACAGGTATTGGGGTAGTCTTAATGCAGGAAGGTCGACCCTTGGCCTTCATGAGCCAACAACTAAGTGGGAAGAATATGGGACAATCTACCTATGAGAAGGAGATGATGGCCATCTTACATGTAGTAGATACCTGGCGACCATACTTATTGGGGCGACGTTTCCAAATCCGCACAGACCATTAAAGCCTTAAATATTTTTTGGAGCAACGCCTATCCTCACCACAACAAAATAAATGGCTCACCAAAATTCTGGGATATGATTATGAGATAATTTACAAGAAAGGGCGTGAAAATATTGTAACAGATGCGTTATCATGCCAATTGGAGGAGGAAGGTACCCTGCTTGCAATTTCCCTTCCCATTCTAGACTGGATTGAAGAGGCTTGCAAGGAATGGTTTTCACATCCCTGGCTCTCCCAACTCATTAATCAATTGCATGCGGCTCCAAATTCTACTGCGGGCTACTCGTGGCATGATGAGATTCTTCGCTACAAGGACAGAGTCGTAGTATCACCAACATCCACCCTCAAAATCCACATTTTGGCAGAGTTGCACTCATCTCCCACTGTACAACATTCAGGCTTTCAGAATGCGTATGCTCGCACTCGAAGATCATTTTTTTGGATAGGCATGAAAAAGGACATTCTTACTTTTGTAGCGAAGTGCGACGTTTGTCAGTGCCACAAAGGAGAAACAGTCAAATCCCAAGGCACATTATAGCCATTTCCCATCCCGACCTCAATCTGGATGGAGGTTTCTATGGATTTCATTACGAGCCTTCCAAAATCAGGAAACAAGTCAGTCAACATGGTGATTGTGGACAGAATTTCTAAGTACAATCATTTTTACACCCTACCCCACCCTTTTACACCGACTTTGGTCACTTAATCTTTCATGGATTAGATCTTCAAATTGCATGGCATGCCCACTTCCATTGTGTCTGATCGTGACCCGATATTCACTAGTAACTTTTAGCAGGAACTCTTCCGGCTAGAAGGTACCCAACTACAACTCAGTACTTCCTATCATCCACAAACTAATGGTCAAACTGAAGTAGTCAAAAAATGTTTAGAGACCTACCTGAGGTGTTTCACTTCAGAAAGGCAACATCTCTGGGTACAGAAGTTACCTCCAGCCGAATGGTGGTATAATACCAACTATCATGCCACCACAAAAATGACTCCATATGAAGCAGTTTATCATCAACTCCCTCCTTCCCTTACTTCTTATATCAAGGGATGCTCGAAGGTACAAGCAGTGGATCAACTCCTACAAAACCGGACAACCATGCTGGCCCACCTTAGAGAGAATCTTCATCAAGCCCAAAACCATATGAAGCAACAGGAAGATCAACATCGCTCAAAACAACAATTTCAAGAAGGGGATCGGGTATTTTTGAGGCTGCAACCATATAAGAAAATATCACTCAAAGACAAGGGTTGTCAGAAATTATCTCCAAAATTCTACGAACCGTATCAAGTACTTCAGTGCATTGGAGAAGTCACCTACAAGCTAGCTTTGCCACCCATTGCAAAAATCCATCCAGTCTTCCATGTCTCATGCCTCAAGAAAGTGATTGGGAACCATTGTAGAATTCAAACCAGTCTACCTGAAGTGGATGAATAAGGGTCAATCTGGCTCCAACATGAGCAAGTTCTTGACACACGATAACTGCACCTACGTGGCCGCACAATCAAAGAAGTCCTCATCAAGTGGAAAGACACCTCTTTGGAAGATGCGACCTGGGAACCAGCTACTATCCTTCAGCAGAGTCCACAGCTTCAGCCTTGAGGACAAGGCTATTCTTATGGGGGAGGGCATGTTAGGGTCCAACCCTAACCCCCTTATTTATGTAATAGGATTGAGTCATAGTTATAGTTAAGTAAAGAGTCAATAAAGCCCATATTAATAATTGTAGGTGGTTGACCCTCATTTAATGAAGGGACCATAGTTAGTTGCAAATGGGCCATGGTATTAGATAGATGGTATTAATAAGAACCATGATATTGCCCCATGGTATTGCATGTATGAATCCTATATAAAGGATAGAAACTCCCCTCGAGGAGCATCGTGTCTTATTTTGTAATTGAGCTTAGCTCTATTGGAGGTTGCCCCTTGAAGAGGAAAGTGAACATTGATTTCTAAATAATAAAGTACTTGCTATTATTTATCATTGTTCTATGTTCTGGGTATATTTCTTCGCATATTTGGTATTCTAGTATCATCTTGCAAGTTAAGAGCATAACATTTTCTCTTTCCTAGATGGATTCAATGCGTACAACCAAATTCAAATCTACCCAGAAGACCAGGATAAGACCACATTCACTTGTCCTTGGGGTAATTTTTCCTATAGGGTCCTTCTTTTTGGCCTATCCAATGCTCCTGCCACTTTTTAGAGAGCAGTGTTGAGTATTTTCACCGAATTAGTCCATGATGCGGTGGAGATTTATATATATGATTTTACACCTTATGGCTGTGATTTTCAAGAAGCCTTGTCTAACCTAGGAAAAGTACGGTACAAGTGCATTAAAATGAACCTATCTCTAAGTCCTAAAAAATGTGAATACTTAATGACTGCGGGGACTGTGCTAGGTCATTCAATATCTCCATAAGGACTACAAGTGGACCCAAACAAAATAGCTATCATTTAAAGGGTCCCACCTCCTCAAAAGTAGAGAGATGTCAGTAGTTTCCTATGGTTAGCTAGATACTACTGAAGGTTCATAAAAGACTTCAACAAGTTTCCATCTCCTTTATTTGGCTTGTTGTCCAAAGATTCTGAGTTTATGTGGTCAAAAATTTGTCAAGAGGCCTTAGACATTCTAAAGGATGAGTTAACCATTGCACCAATTCTCCAAGGCCCAAACTAGGCCCTCACCTTTCATATTCATGTTGATGCCTCACATAAAGCCATAGGAGCATCCCTAGGCCAAATAGATGAAAAATTGTCTTATGCTATATATTTTATCAGTAAGAACTTGTCAAAGGCTGAACTAAATTATACAGTGACCGAAAAGGGACTCCTGGTTGTTGTGCATTAATTAAACAAATTCAGGCATTATATTAAAGGCTATCAAATATTTGTGCATACTGACCATGCTGCAATCAAATATTTAATGAACAACCAAATGTGAATGCTCGAATTATAATATGGTTACTTTTATTACAATAGTTTGATCTAACCATTGTTTTTAAGCCTGGTAAGGAAAATGTTGTTGCAGATTTTTATCTAGGGTAGATTTCCCTACAAGTGAAGAAGGAATGGTGGATGACTAGTTACCAAACAAGCACTTATTTTCTATTTCAGTTCTCTCTTCATGGTTTGATGATATAGAAAACTATTTGGTATCAAGATAGTTCCCACCAAACTTGTCCTCCAAAGAAAAGAGCAAAATAGTTAGGAAATGCACCTCCTTCACTTGGATTGGGGGCAATCTTTTCAAACTTGGCCAGATCAAATCTTGAGAAGGTGTGTCAGGGAAGAAGAAGTCTTTGACATCCTTCTTACCTGTCATGATGGGCCTTGTGGAGGTCACTTTGTAGCAAAGAGGACAACTTTCAAAGTGTTACAAGTAGGCTATTATTGGCCCACTCTTCACCAGGATGTGAAAAAGTACACTAGTCTATGTGATCAGTGCCAGAGGATGGGAAAGCCTACTCCAAGAGATGAAATGCCTCTGCAGCCTCAAGTGACTTTTGATCCATTTGAAAATTGGGGCATGGACTTCATTAGGCCTATTGACCCTCCTTCAAAGAAAAAATAGTACATTATTGTGTGCACTAATTATTTGACTAAGTGGGTTGAAACCAAGGAAATTAAGGCAACAACAGAAGAGAATGTGGATGAGTTCCTAAGGGAGAATGTATTCTACAAATTTGGGTACCCTAGAGAGTTGATCACAGACCAAGGTAGCCAGTTTACCTCCAACATGATCGAAGACTTTCTCATCCATCACAAGATCAAGCATAGGACCTCCACTCCCTATCATCCACAAGCTAATGGGAAAGTGGAGGTGACCAACACAGCACTGGAGGGCATCTTAACCATGGTGGTGAGTAGCAGTAGGAAGGATTGCGCAGAGAGGCTAGTTGAGGCCACTTGGACCTATAATACCACATGGAAGACCACCACTAGATTCACACCCTATGAGCTTGTCTATGGGAAAAAAAGCCTTGTTGTCCATTGAATTTGAATATAACACATTAAGGATGGCAGCCCAACTAGATTTGGATCTCAATAGTGCACATAAAGAGAGATTGTTCCAATTGAATGGTTTAGATGAATTCAGAATCCAAGCCATCCTACATACAGAGGTAGTTCAACTACAGAGGAAGATCTACCATGATAAAAATATCAAGGAGAAGTAATTTCAGGAAAGCGATTGGGCATTGTTATATGATTCTAGGTAGAAGGACTTCAAGGGCAAATTGAGGAAAATATGGCTCAGACCTTATGTTGTGGAAAGATGACATGATAATGGTTCAGTGCAAATCAGAACCATAGATGAAGAAGCCATTCCTTTGCTTGTTAATGGACACCGGTTGAAAATGTACAAGAGACCTTTATCAAAACAAGAGTTTGTTGATGATATCAATAAAACAGTGATGACAGTGGAGCAAGTTCCATCTCCTCCCTCATCAAATCACTAAAGAAAAAGAAAAATAATAAGGACTCAGGTGAAAACCTCCATGAGGCACCCGAGTCCCATCTATGGGTTGAAAACCTCTTGAGGTGGCCCAATGATGACAAAAAAGAGAAAAAAAAAAACAAAAACAAAAAGAGAATAAGAAGATCCTTGGGTGAAAACCTTTGTTGAGGTACCCAAGGAAAACAGCTAGGGTGAAAACCTCTCTGAGGCAGCATAGTTGTTTTTTCAAAAACAATAATTAAATAAATAAAATTTCATGAAATTTCCATTTGCAGGTGGGCGAGAAGGACAATCAAGGAGCAAAAGAGGATCCCAAGGAGACCCCTGCCACTCACATATTCATTTTCTTCACTCTTTACCATGCATCCCTCCATCATTTTTCTCATTTTTCCACTCCATTGCTTTGATTTATGCAAATACTGTGTTTTCTACATGATCCCCTGTATTCCTACAAGATCCCCTGAAAACCTACAGGATGATCCTGTAGGAATTATAGTGACCCAGAAATCCTACAGGAAGCAATCTGAAGGCATATGATGGACTTTTTAGGTCCCTAAAATTCACCCCATCCACGATCTAGCACCTCACCTTGTCCACCATCATCATCCATGCACTCACAATTCAAAAAAAAAAAGATCAGTTTCAACAGTTTTTCAATCTTCAAAGAAAAAAAAGGAAACAGAGAGTAGTAAAGAGCATCACCTAACTATCCTTTACTCTCCACACTCCCACTCCTACTTTCCATCCATGTCACCATCCTCACAACTCTAGCAAGCAAAATGATAAAAGAATTATGAGGGAGGAGTAGCTACAAGACATCCTGTATGAAATCCTGTAGCATCTTATCCCACAGAATGCCAATCACACCAGCAACAAGTCTTCACCAGGTTGATCCAGGAGCTCCAAAGTAGCAGCATCAGATCTTCAACCACAAATACCTACAAAAACAGAGAAACCATTAGCAGACAACAAGACGAGGAAGAAGAATGGCATGCAACAAATATACACAACAACACCTCTGGTCTTCGACAAACTGCAACATAGCATTGAAACCACAGGTAAGTATCCCGCTCGCTCTCTCATATGAATCATGTAGTCAAAAGTTGTAAGGGTTTTGAGATAGTTGGTTTATAAGTGAAAAGGTGGCCAGTTAACTTGGCCACCTTCATTCAATCAGCACATGCACAACCAGGTGTCCTCTCACACGTGGCTGCAATCAACTCAAAGAGAGAAGGAGTATGACAAAAAGATGTTAAACTACATATTTACGAGGTGGGAGCTGATTACGAGGAGTGGGAAATGATGAGGTGGTAGTGGGGACCAACAGTCCAAAAATGGAAACGTTCCTTTGCTTCCAACACATCACCTCACCCTGAATCACCATAAGACGAAATAAAACATTCCTATGCATTCATGCATTTCACCTCCTCGAAACTCCCTCACTCAAGTCGCTCTCATAACCCAGGCCACCCACCGGAAGCAAAGATTAATCGTTCACTGCACAGGAATTCCTACACGATACACAGAGACTGTCTACAGGATGGCAAAGAAGAGTTTAGAAGGGATATCACGGGAGTTGGCCACTGAAAATAGTCTAAAGAGGTAGGATCTAAAATTACCTTACCCTTTGCAAGTAAATGAAACAAGGATACTCTAAATTTGAGTGAATTTAGCAACTGTGTGAAGGAAATTAAAGACACAATCATCTCTGTTTTACTCCTGCATTTGAAAAGTTGTTTCAACGCTCTCATTTTCTCCTCAAGCTTCACCAACAATATGACAGGAGGGTTTAATAGGAGAGAACCCACAAACACTGTGAGAATCCAACAACACCCCCAAGTGCTTGAAATCTTCACAAGACATAATTGGATGGGGTTTTCTGAAAAATTCAGAGGGTATGATGATGAGGTGGCTCAAGAATTTTCTCTCTCCCTCACTCCACACACCAGAATACATGCCACTGTTGTAATAAGGGGCCTCACTATAGATCTCATCATACCCCTGAGGGTATGATGATGAGGTGGCTCAAGAATTTGCTCTGTCCCTCACTCCACACACCAGAAACATGCCACTATTGTGATAAGGGGCCTCGCTATAGATCTCATAAGTAAGGTCACCACACTTCCCCTAGGAGTCCCATGGAGAAAATAAGACAAAGGAGATAGCCAGGTTGCCAAAAGAAAATTCTTTTTAGAAGGTGAGGAACCTACTGAGGACAAAAATGGAGTAACAAGGGAAAGTCTGCCATATCCATGGGATGAGGTAGGCTACCAACTAATAAAATACATCTCATGTGAGGGTAGATATATTTTTGAAAGGAGTTCGGATTTTCCACAGTGCTCATGTTTAGTAGTCGACGTTTCGAGTCTGAAACTAGATATAGTTTTGTCTATGGATATCATTTCATGATCCTTAAAAAATTAATATTTGGAGTAGAAACACTCCCTCACCAAAGGCTTAGCATACCATATTTATTGCTTCAATCACTCATAGACTCAAGCATCAAAGTGAAGGAGGGGAATTCCCAATAATTAGCTCACCATGGGTTGATTAGGATCCTCATTGAAGATTCCCTCCAAAACCTTATAACCCCTATAACATGGTCAGTTTTCAGAGACATGCTAGCAGAGGATGACATCAAAGCTCTCCCTTATGATGTTAGTCCTACTCTCAGTGAAGGGGGAGATACAGAGCAAGATAAGGATGAGATGGATGAAGAAGGAGCTGACATAGAGGAACATGATGATGATGATGAAGAAGAGGGAGAAGAGAAGGAGAATGATGAAGAAATGGAGGAGGAAATTAAGGAGGAAACTGATAGAGATGATGAAGATCTACAAGAAGAAGAAGATAGGAAAAAAAGAGAGGAAGAAGGCAATAGAACAGAGGGGATAGAAAATAAGGAGGAGTCACCTAGGGTGTCTCTAGAGGCCACTAAGAGAGAGGCAACAACTTCCCTTACTGCTCTCAACACCCCAATCAAGCAAAAAGGAAAAAGGTAGAGGCAGACCCCACTATATTTCAGGACAAGAAAGAGCACTAGAATAAGGCAGGGGAAGCCACAAAGATCAACCAAAATTCCTATCGAGATTGAAGATTCCCCTACACAAAAAGAAAAAATTCCTTCCCCTAAGTCCCCTATTAGCTATGTAAGGAGGCCTACTACTAGATCAACTTCCTCAAAGGGTAAGGCAATCCTACAGGATCCACAACAAAATCTAAAGGAAGCAAAAACAGTCCTATAGGATACTCTGTTGAATCTACAAGAGGCACAAAAATTGGAAAGAAAGGTAGGGGAGTAGCAAGAAGCTAAAGAGGAGAAATCAAGGACAAAATAACCCATCCCACAACCTAACCTAGACTCCTATTACCGATTTATTGAAGGAGGCAGGGTCATACCTCAAAAATTTGCCATCCCACTGTTCTTTGAGCTTGAGAAGGAGAGGGCCAGAACTCACCAATGGATGCAGATCGCCAAATTGAAAGGGGTAGAAGACATTGGGAACATGGAGGAGAAACTCAAAGAAATGGGTAGAGAACTAAGTGGCTTAAGGGATAGAGAAGCTATAATGAGAAATCAGCTAGAGACAGAAAATGCATGGCTGAGGGGACAACTACATGAAACAAAGAACCAACTAGCATGTATGACCAGCCTTTCCTTTGAGGTAATCTAGTGTAGGATGCTAGCTAAATCCTATGCTCTCTACCTCAAAGAACAATGGCTACAGTTTCATATTAAGACACTAGCACAGAGGGGAACCATGCCATTTCAGGACTATATGTAGTTTATTGATCTTTGTGATCAAAGTACACTAGAGGATAGGGAAAAAATGGCTGGGTTTTATTTACACAAAATGGCCCTCACAGACATGAATGTATGGGACCTTAATGCCAAGCTAGGAGATCTACAATTAATGGCTTTGGCATCATGGATGAACCATGAAGAGTCAAGAGCTGTAGAGATGAAAAGGATATTGGCAAGAGAGAAAACTGAACCTCTTTTGATTAGAGTTAAACAATAAAATCCCATGGCCCTCATCAGTACCCATAATTTGATTGCAAATGATCCTTGCTAGGCACCTAGATATCTTGCTGCCCAAGAGCAAGCAATTTCACATTTTGAGGACATGTTTAGGTTGCTAGGAGATGATAGTATACATGCTTGCCTAAGGATATGGGACACACTGCCATACATCTTAAAGATAATAGAATATCACTCCCCTTAAAGGTTGAGAGAGGCACTCAATAAGACACCTATGTAGAAGAAATCTATGAAATGGTTGAAGGCCGATTGGATAGGCCTAAAACTCAGACCACCACTACTCTTGGGGATGCTAGAAGGGAGAAAAAAAGAAGAAGAAAAGAGGCAATGGGAAGAGGTAGAAAGGAAAGAAAGCTTCTATGAACAAGAAGAGGAGACCACAGCAGAGGCATGGGATGTCAGAGAAGCTACCAGAGCCATGAAGGATATGGATATTGGCTGAGTTGCTCAGAGGATGAGCAACACTTTCAGTAGGGGGGTGACGATGAGCCTCATCATTGGGTAATTATATGGGCCTTAATTCTTCTCCTAGCTTAGTCAAACCAATTATTCTCATAACATACTTCATAATTTTGATTATATTTTGTTTATGAGATGAGTTAGAGTTGGATATTTTTCTTTGTGGTATAATTTGCATTTAATGCAGGATTAAAGGAGAAAAGCAAGGAATTTTGGCAAAGACCAAGGTCAAAAATCGAATGAATCAAGGGAGAGGGATTATAGGAGGTAAATCATCCTCATTTTCTACCCCTCCATTCGAATATTCCTCCATCAGTTCGGAGTGCAAACATCCAAATCATGAGGACTAGGAGGTAGCCGAGGAAGTGAAAGACAAAGCACCAGTTTATCTCAAGTTTGGGTGCCAAGCCTCCCTAATTTTAAGGAATTCGTTGGAGACTTCAGATGTATAAGTAGAGAGGCCTAGGACCTCAGTAGGATTCAGATTTTGATTGTAAAACTCTACTCTACTTTTGAGCTATAATACTTGTGACAGTTTTTTATGTAATCTGTTGTTTTGGTAATAAGAATGAGTTTTGTTTTGAGCCAGCACTGAGTTACCTCAGAGGGCTGAAGCTCTTGGGTTAGGGCCCAACCCTAGCAGCCAAGGCTCCTCTTTATTGTACATGTATGCTAGTATAGATTCATATCTTAATTGTTCATTTGCTTAGTAGATGCATTTCCATTACAACAGTGTAGATTAGATTGGTTGTGTGATAGTTTGCTTCCATTTGTGCCTTCTTTCAAGTAGCAAGTTAGCAAGGAGAAAAATGATCAGCACAAGGTTTTCAAAAGGTGTCTCAGCCTCACTTCCACCCTCTGGGACTATGACTTGAGGAAGGGACCCTTCAGTAGCCCCAAAAACACAGATTTCTAGTTCTTGTATGAGCTTTGGAGTTTGTTGTCTTTGATTTAGTATTTGGTTCATGTTGCAAGTCAAATTTCATTTTCATATTTTTCCATCTCCATTTCTGCAATACGATCTCACTCATGCTTTCATTCCCTTCAGCAACTTTCTTCATTCATAATATAGGCAGTTGATTCACGCTTTTCTAGTTTATGAAAATGTATCTTGTTGCATAGTTCTTTTTGGAAGACACACATGTTTTATGCAAAGCAGGTACTTCAAAAGAAGACCAAGAATTTGTAACTAGCAGCCACCTTCCACTTCATCCACCTTCGCCATCTATTTTTTCCCACCACCCTCACTAGTTTTTCATCATTTTTCATTGAAATTCTCCTAAACACATTGAGCGAATCTAGCCACCTCTTATATTGGATATTGACTCCTGAGTGATCCTAGACCTTCTAATGCTCCATTCCACCCATTGCACTTCTTTCCTAAGCTTCCCAACACTTCCAACACCTCACAATTAGCTCTCTATTGTATCTTGTAGGTTTCTTGTAATTCTTATAGGATCATCCTGTAGGTTTCTACTACATCCTATAAGTTTTCTTGAAACAGCCTATTTTGAGGCCGAATTGATGGGAAACCTATAGGAAGTCACAAAAAGCCTCCTAGGACCCCTCCACACCATTCAACCACTTCATAAACCTTCTAGCCATCCTTAAACACCTTCCATACACCTGTCACATCCACAAGAACAATTAGTTTGCATACTTGATTTTGCCTAAAAAAAAAAAAAAGTGAAAACAGATTTAGTTTAGTTTCTTTGCTTGCACATTAGTATGGTTTGATGCTTTTTACTTCTGGAACTTAGATAGTAGCATTTTTTTATTGTTGATTTAGAAATTCTGCTTAGCATAACTTCTTAAATGGTTAATTAGGGTATGGTGTGGTTTAGCATTACATGTTGGCCTTTTCCATTACTACAGTAGAGTAATTCTCTTAGACTAGATTTTCCCTTCTTCCATCAAAGAATCAAGCTTCTTTTGACTCTACAGAAGTCTGGCTTGGAACCCCAGTGGTCTCTTGCCAATTGAACAGTGACAATAGGTAGAACCATCACTTTTACTTATGCATACAACACTGTCACCTCCAAGTTTGTATGAACCCCAGGTTGATAAGTAAAGCTGGTAGCCCAGGAGTTGCAGTATCCTTGTTGCAATACTGGCGTTCATCACCTCCCACCCCACCTACTCTTGAGATTTGCATAGATTTGGCTTGCAAACCTATTGGTTGTCATGTGGAATCGTTCCCTCAACCTCCATCCTTGCGTTTTGTTGATGCTTCGGATTGTGCTTTCATGTGTTCGCCCATTCCAGCCTCCTCAATTGTTGTGAACAAGGATCAAGTTGTCAACGGAGTTGGTGTTATGCAACTGACATATGCCATCATTCATGATGAGTGTGTCTGGGAATCTAAAGAAGAGCTTGCGGTGAAGGATGACTCCCTTCGAGCTGTGCCTCATCCACTTCATCATCCCTTGTGATTCTACCACTGTTGATTTCCCCTGTGAAAACCCATTTCCGGATGTTTCTACTTCTGATCATTCATAGGACACCTTGGATGTTAGTCTGTCATTATAGTGTGGAGAGGACACATCTTCCTCAAAAAATTTGTTCAATTTGTCATTTATCTTTCTTGAAAACATAGAGGGTGAACCTCTTTGCTTCTCATCTACCCGTCTACTTGATTCATGAAATGATGAGGATGCTGATAAACATCCTAAATTTTATAATCTTGGTTGTCATGATCTATTCACTTCCTCATCTGGTCACGATGTTGATTCAGCTATTGTTAACCTATCCAAGACACTAGTCTACGATGATCTATCTATCAATGAAGTTGAAACCCCCTAGACTATCGAGGCACTTCATCCTGAGCTAATGGTTATGTAAGCTCCTCGCTATCATATGGTTGGTTTCACTTCTAGTTAGGAAATTTTTTAAACATTCAAGGCTCGTCATCACTCTCGGCTTTGCACTAAAGATCAACCAAACACCCATATTTTGCTTCCTCCACTAAAACTACACAATCCCATCGCTCATGCACTAGAGGAATCTTACACATCAAGCACACATGCAAAACACAAGTGGTCTACTTTTCTCACATTTGTTTACATGTCACGGTCAAGAGAATGCATACACTCAACATCTGCATGTTTGCTTTCGGAGTTTGTTTGTCTTCACTGTTACATATTTCTTGTTTGCTGGTTCACACAACTGTCTTTTTCGCGAACCATGCCTTCAGCAATATGGGTTAACCAATACATCGGTGGCTGCATTGGAAGTATCACTTCATGTGAGATGACCCATGCACTGTTAGCTTAGGAGTAGGAGTAGTGTTTTCTTTTGAGTTGTTTTCTTGCATGCTTGTTTGCTTACTTTCTTTGTTTGTTTGTCTACTTGCTCATTTGTTTACTTTCTTTGCTTTCACTTTTTCTTCTGCTCTTGCTTTTGTTTGTTGTTTGTTAGTTCACTTGTTTCATTTCGTAGGATATTTTCACATGAAACTACACATGACTCTTGAAGCAAGCTGGGTAAAGAACAGAAGGCCTTGTGCTGCTATCACTACTTGGTTATATGTCAGCCTGCCTCTGTATGAAGAACTTATTACTTTTAGTCCGTGGTACATTGAATGAAAATACGCATTGTTCGAGGTGAACCTTGGTGAAAACACAATGCTTGCGTGCTAACTAGTGGCACCTACTCTAATCGGTTGTTTTTAGGTTAACCCTTGTCAGCTCAGTCAAGTAGAGTAAGGTGAGGGGGAAAACATTAACAGGTACGTCAGAGGTATAATAAACTACTTCTCTACAGGAACAACCTTTTCTGCTCTCAATAAGTCAGGATCCCTCTTCCGCCTCTGAAATGAATAAGTGCTATGAACAGTTATGAAGATGAAAATGAAAAAAATGAAAAAGTGAAAAAAGTTTGAAAAAAAAACAATGATGAAAATGAATGAGGCAAAAGAAGAGAAAGGATTCATGTGCAGAGAGGTGATGCAAGTAACTCTCTCTGGGCATTGACCAGCCTCACTGGCATCAGAACCATGCTTATTTTCCTATGTGACTCCATCGGGGTACTATCCGGGCCTGGTAGCAGTGGAGAAACACCAAAGATGAAACTAAGACTCTGACGACTATATTGCTTGTGCACCAATATACCCCTCAAACCCAATCAAAAAAATTGTGTTTCCTTGGCTTGGAATGTGTGTCAATCGATCAAGAGCTTGGAAGATGCTACATCTTACAATCAAGCTAGAGTGGAAACCAAGAGGAGATGAGAACTGAACAACAATTTCAGAGGTGTTAGACTTGATTTTCACGAACAAGGTCCATTCAGAGAGTTGGAGTTCTACCAATGTGTCGCCAAGTGTTTTAGCAGCTACAGACACCCTCCAAAATTTTTCCTTGCCTTCATTTTGGAGCCTCCCTTCCAACTTTTCATATCAGCTTGCCTTGCTTCATCAAGTTGACAAGCTTCAGTGTTTCGTTTGCATAAAGGCAGCCTGTCATTCATAGTTGGATACATTCACCTCACAAGATGACCACATGGACTTAGTCCAGCTATAGGCTAAGCATTTCCCCCAAGAAATTGTGCAATTATGGAGGGAAACCAGCCTTCCCTCCAGAAATTGCGCAATCCTGTCTGGCAACTTGCTGGGCTCTAGAATTGCACAATTATGCCAATCGACCTGTTGGGCCTTGAAATTGTCATTCACTTCCATTACATTTTCACTTATATTTCCATATTTTCACCTTCACTCCACCTCTATTTCATTACATTTACCTCCATTTCATTACATTTACCTTACCATTATCATTATTGGGTCACATTTATGTTTCTCCAAACTTTATTAATTTTTAGCATTTTTAAATGAATTTATGGTTAAAAATTAGAAAATAATGTGCATATACTTATACTTGACAAGTGAGATGAGATTGTTGACATGTGTAGGTCAAAATGAAGCTTTTAAAAGACCTTTATGTGGCCTCCCAAAACCAAATTCTAATTTGAGTGGAGAAGATCATGGGATCATAAGGATATGTGTCTAATTTCCTATTTGTATTGAAACTCTAAGAAGACATGTGTCTTATCATTTCCTATTTTGATTGTAACTCTAGAGATATAGGGAGAGATTCATGGACTCTCATTAATGAGATAGCTTCTCATCTTTTTGTATAAATAGGGGAAGTTTTCTCCTATCAAGAGGGGTAAAAAGGAGGAAAAGAAGAGAAAGAATTATAGAATGTTTTGTAACAAGGCTTGAGATGGAATGGGATGTAAAGTGAAGAGATATTGATGTAATGAGATTAGGAGTGTATATTTCCATTGTGTAAAGTTTTGAGTTTATCAATAAAGAAGGTTCTTTTCTATTATTAAATTTTAGGATGTGAGTTTTGCAAGTTGGAATGCTATTGAACAATGGAAGGGCCCCCACAACCATGTGCATCTCTTTGTAAATTTGTAAGATTAATTAGTTTGTTTTACTTTGATTCATGCAAATAGTTTAGCTTTCCATTGCAAATGTTATTTTATTTTTCAAATGTATATTTACCTCACTGTGTAATTTTATGTTTCCTAAGAGCATGTCAAGAAAGTAGTGTTTTATCTAGTTTCTAAAATTAGATTTCTTGAAGCATTAGAGCATACAGTGACTTAGTTTTCTTTCACATGTCTTTAGAATGATTTCTTAGATTCAACTTTACATTCACTGTTTAACCCTATGTTTTCCAAAGAGCTTCTCAAGAAGGTAGCATTAAGCTATTTTCCAATATTGGTTGCTTGAGGCATTAAGAATAAACAATGATTTAGTTTCTTTCCTTATGCTTTTGCCATGCTTTTTAGATTAATATTTCATTTATTGTGTAATCTCATGATCAGCAAGTCCAAGAAGGTAGTTCTTCCAATTTGGGTTGCCTAAGAGGCATTAGATCACATAGTAGCTACAAGTTTTGTTTTCCATGCTTTGATGATGCTTTCTTATATCACATCTAATGTATACTCAATTGCTTAAGTCATTTCAAGAAGATGATTTTGACATCTTCCTATATTGAATGTTCACAATAGTATTTGACCATGCAGTAGTTCATAGTTGTTTTTATATTTCTTGCTTTCATTTCATAGAATAGGATTAGTTTTATTTTTGATCAAGAGTTTTCAAGGATAGAATAGGAAGTGATTTCATTTTCATCTTATCAATGAATACAGTTGTATCTAGAATAATGCTTTACTTTTCATAGACACGGTGCCAACCTAGATTAGACTAACCATTTAATATTTTGATTTGATTTTATGCAAATTAAGTTAGTTGAAGTACATTTCCTTTTCTTTCTTCTTAGAAATTAGTTTTTATATTAAACATCCATTAGACTTAGTTGATCATTGACACTTAACATCCATTAAAATCATTAGGCATAATAGACAAAACCCTCAAAACAATATAAAAACATACTCAACAAAGTAAGAAACAAGGTTAACTAAGCACATATTGTGCACCACACTTCATCAGTTTACTAACGCCAGTCGATAATTTATGTTAGCAATTTAAAACATTAAATTGACTAAACATTTTGGCACCATTGCCGGGGAAGTGTAATTAGGATACCTTATTTCTTACATCTAAAAAGAAAAAGAAATCCAAGTATGCTCTCTTCTTGCGCCTTGTGCGACCTGGAAGATCAAAAAGGAAATTGAATAAGTTAGCTTTGCAATTTTGTAATAAAATTCATAAATCTGAAAAATGACTAGGAGATCTAAATTGACTATTCCTTGTTAAAAAAAAAAAAAAAATGCCTAAATTTTGATCTCCATTTCAATTTCTCGTCTCAAATCTTCTTAAAACAAATTATTTTTCTTTGTTTATTAAAAAAAATAAACCTAGTTAATTTATTTATCTTTTTTTTTTAAATTGCTAAATAAAACCTTTATTTTTAAATTAAAAAAAAAAAAAAAAAAACAAAAAAAAAAAAAATTAAAAAATATTCATTTAAAAATATATAAATAAAAAAAAAAACCAAATTAAACAAAAACAATTAAAAAATAAAAATAAAACAAATATCGAAAAAACAAAGAAACATCTTTAAGCCGGTGCTCTGCTTTTGAAGCCAGACTAGACCTGCATTTGAAGCCGGTGCTCTGCTCTGGATTTCAAACCCTTGTATGTCCTGAAATCTTGAACACGAAGGGAGGTTGAAAAGGCCATTGAAACTAATTGGAGAGGCGGCACAGAACAGAGGGAAAAATCATGGCAGAAGCAGCAGCCCGTCTACACGCAGTTAGAGAGAAGTTGTGGCTGCTCATAGAATTTCTGCAAGAATTTCCCAAGACACTCATGAACCAGTAAGCATAACCAATAGCAAACTTGCAATTAAAAAAAATCCAACCACAACAATTGTTTTTTGTTGCTGGAGGATCACAGAAAATGTAACTGTTTTGACACACAATTTTAAAATGAATTTTTTAGCAAACATAGGCGAATTAGAAAAATCCAAGACATGGGTTTTTTCGAGAACATGGTGAATTAGGTAACCCAAAAACGGTTTTCCCCAATTCACAGTAATTTTGGCGAAATTTAGGGTTCTTTAGAGCTTCATTTTTCATATTGCGCGAGAAAAAAACGATTTGTTTTGAACTGTTTTAACATGGCAAGTTGAAAGCAGAAAAATCCAAGTGAATAACAAAATCTGCTCCACATGGCATGTGGTCTAAGAGTCCAATTTGATTTAATAAATTTGATTTTAGAAGAATCCAAGTGAATAACAAACTCTGCTCCACATGGCATGAGGTCTAAGAGTCCAATTTGATTTAATAAATTTGATTTTAGACACATATGTGTCTCATTCCCTATGTGTCTCATGATTAAATATTAAATATTAATAATAATAATAATAATAAAATCTTTATTAATAATTTCTTTTGGATAAAGAAAATTTAAAAAAAAATAATTAAAAATTATATCTATATATATATATATATTGCTATGATGCAATCAATTTTTTTGAAGCAATTTATAAAAACGAAAAATACTTGCAAAATTTGATTGAAATAATTTTTTTGTACAAGTACTTTTTCATATTTTTGCAGCGCAATTGGAAAATTATTTAGAAAATTTCTGAACATTTGACATTAATATTGTTGCTATGTATTTTTCTATGAAGTTTTAACTTGCAGGACACAACAAATATTTGTGATGCCAATTGTTTTACTGAGCACAATGCATGAATTCATTTGACAATAGGGAGTTGATTTATTTTTCATGGTTATTTCTTAAGAATGGATTGTTATCAATATCATGAATTGGACCGAATATAAAATTTTTGATTTTTCTTAATCTGTTTCATTTGACATTCAATTTTTGCGTAAAAATCAGAAAGAAATTAGCTATTTCTTTTTTAACACACTTATGTTCTTTGTGTCAAGTTTTTTTTGCAGGTTTAGGATGATTGAATGATCAAAAAGGATATTAAATTGTGACGACAATTGGTCTTCAAAAGACCAATCCCATGAGAAACATAAGAACAAGTCCAAGTCCATATTCATCAAAACCATTACTCTTCGTCCCTTTTGAATTATAAATCCAACCAAGCAATTTAAAGAAAGCCACAATTATTTTTCCCAACAAGAGTCAGTGGTTCATTTTCCTTCATTCACATACACTTTCCGTCTACTCCACAAATAAAAGCAAGAATCTTACTTTCATGCTTATTACCCATTGTCATTATTATTTTCCATTGTCATCTTCCATTTTCATTTTCTTTTTCCTATCTTTTTCATTTCGCAATTAAACCCTGCTTCAATGTAAATTATTGAGTCCATAGTCCTTTGAGTCTAAAATCCTTGCAAAAACACCTTCAGGCTTGCATGCCTTAATGGCAAGTTTCATGCCGACGAACAATTGGAATACATTAATCTCCCTTGTTCATCGGATCTTCTAGGTACTCGACAACAGCAAAATTATTCATACCTACCAAGATGTGTTTGGGCATCTTGACTTTCATTGTCATCAATGGTGAGAGTTCTCGTGTTGACTAGTGGCATCCATTAATGGCCACTAAGTCAACAAATTCCTACTATGTTCGACATCAGAACATCTATTCACATGGCAGGAATTATGCCAATGGGTTTTAAAGACATGAAGACTATCATTTTCAACATTTTGGAGCAAATGTAGAAGACATGCAGCTGCAGAATCAGATGACAGCTGCAGAATCAAATAACAGCTACGGAATCAAATGATAGCTGTAGAATCAAATAACAACTGCGGAATCAGATGGCAGCAACAGAATCAGCACTACTCCACAGCAGATTCAACGAAAAGCAATAAAAATTCATTTTGACTCTTTTCTCCATGACTTGTCTAGCCACTTGAAGAAGATTATGATAAAAATTTTGCAGCCACCACACATGCAGTTCATCCATTTTAAAAGGGTAAGTTAAGGTATGTCATATTCTAACTTTTTACCATAAAATTCCTTGAAAAGCTAGAATGATAATTTTTGGAAAAAAACATTTCTCTTCCTCATCTCATAAAATTTCCAATATCATCAATTTGGGGGGGGCGCGGGGCGGGATACATTCATATTCATATTTTTCCATATTCATATCACATTCAAAAGAAAACATACTTTCAAAAGATATTAACTATTACATTATTGTTATGAACATACAAAGGATTTTCAAAAGTACTAAAAAGATAATTAGATACAAACACAATCATGGTTGTCACACAAGAACAAACTATGATGCAATCCAATAAAGATATACTTTGCAACAATAATCAAATTATCATTATGCAAAATTCAAAGATAAAAAATGATTGCAACAACAAAATATGGTTGTAACACAAGAACTAGCCACATTACAATTCAATTAAAAGACTTTGCAGAAGTATGAAGTTACCAAATGATATCATGCAAAGTTAAGCCAAAGCTCAAGGATAAAAAAGAATTAATGTAATAGATTGCATGAGGACATGCAATAGCTTTAGTTGGGGGGTATGTTGGGCCTTGAAATTGTCATTCACTTCCATTACATTTTCACTTATATTTCCATATTGTCACCTTCATTCCACCTCTATTTCATTACATTTACCTTACCATTATCATTATTGGATCACATTTAAGTTTTTCCAAAATTTATTAACTCTTAGCATTTTTAAATGAATTTATGGCTAAAAAATAGAAAATAATGTGCATATGCGTATACCTAACAAATGAGATGTTATTGTTGACATGTGTAGGTCAAAAGGAAGCTTCTAAAAAACCTTTATGTGGCCTCCCAAAACCAAATTCGAATTTGAGTGGAGAAGATCATGGGATCATAAGGATATGTGTCTTATTTCCTATTTGTATTGAACCTCTAAGAAGACATGTGTCTTATCATTTCCTATTTTGATTGTAACTCTAGAGATATAGGGAGAAATTCATGGACTCCCATTAATGAGATAGCTTCTCATCTTTTTGTATAAATAGGGGAAATTTTCTCCTATTAAGGGGGTAAAAAGGAGGAAATGAAGAGAAAGAATTATAGAATATTTTGTAACAAGGCTCTAGATGCAATGAGATGTAAAGTGAAGAGCTATTGATGTAATGATATTAGGAGTGTATATTTTCATTGTATAAAGTTGTGAGTTTATCAATAAAGAATGTTATTTTCTATTATTGAATTTTAGGATGTGAGTTTTGTGAGTTGGAATTCTATTGGACAATGGAAGGGCCCCCATCAACTATGTGCATCCCTTTGTAAATTTGTAAGATTAATTAGTTTGTTTTACTTTGATTCATGCAAATAGTTTAGCTTTCCATTGCAAATGTTATTTTATTTTTCAAATGTAGATTTACCTCACTGTGTAATTTTATGTTTCCTAAGAGCATCTCAAGAAAGTAGTGTTTTATCTATTTTCTAAAATTGGATTGCTTGAAGCATTAGAGCATACAATGACTTATTTTTCTTTCACACGTCTTTACAATGCTTTCTTAGATTCAGCTTTACATTCACCGTTTAACCCTATGTTTTCCAAAGAGCTTATCAAGAAAGTAGCATTCAACTTTTTTCCAATATTGGCTGCTTGAGGCATTAAGAATAAACAATGATTTAGTTTCTTTCCTTATGTTTTTGTCATGCTTTTTAGATTAAGCTTTCATCTATTGTGTAATCTCATGATAAACAAGTCCAAGAAGGTAGTTCTTCCTATTTGGGTTTCCTAAGAGGCATTAGATCACATTGTAGCTGCAAGTTTTCCTTTCCATGCTTTTATGATGCTTTCTTATATCACATCTAATTTATACTCAATTGCTTAAGTCATTTCAAGAAGATGATTTTGACATCTTCCTATATTGAATGTTCACAATAGTATTTGACCATGTAGTAGATCATGGTTGTTTTTATATTGCTTGCTTTCATTTCATAGAATAGGATTAGTTTCATTTTCGATCAAGATTTTTCAAGGATAGGATAGGAAGTGATTTCATTTTCATCTTATCAATGAATACAATTGTATCTAGAATAATGTTCTGCTTTTCATCGACACAGTGCTGACCTAGATTAGACTAACCATTCAAGTTTTTGATTTGATTTTATGCAAATTAAGTTAGTTGAAGTACATTTCCTTTCTTCCTTCTTAGAAATTAGTTTTTATATTAAAAATCCATTAGACTTAGTTGATCATTGACACTTAACATCCATTAAAATCATTAGGCATAAAAAGAAAAACCCTCAAAACAATATAAAAAAATACTCAATGAAGTAAGAAACAAGGTTAAATAAGCACATATTGTGCACCACGCTTCATCAGTTTACTAACGCTGGTCGATAATTTATGTTAGCAATTTAAGACGTTAAATTGACTGAACATGACCCTCATAGCAAAAATTGCACAATTTTCCCCAAAATGGCTGCCCAACCAAGAATTTGCACAAATCTGGGCAACAGTCAGCTGCTCTGCCCAGAAATTATGTAAATCTCTTAGGAATCAAGTCTACTTCCCATCCAAAAATGCACATTTTCTCCTATCAGTAGAGTAATCTATTGCATGTGCCGCTGAGTTGACCGGTTCCCTCCGGATTGAGCGAAACTGACTTGCATGCATGGTCTGCTTCTCCAAAGGAAACATACAAAGGCATCCCTTGTTTCAAAGATCTATGTTTAGGAGTTGGAGATTACATGCAAGGATCATTTGATAAACCTCCCACCAAGTGTCGCTTTCCCTATATTTGTGGCATGCGCGTCACAACCTTGATGTTATAAAAACACATCAACCAGACGTCACATAACTCATTCCTCACATCAAACTTGCAACTCTAACATCCCACATCACATTTAGGAGCTATTGGCACACTCAGCTCAGTTATTTTGGGGTAAGCCTGCTTTCCATGACTTGTGTTGCATTTTTGGAACTTTTTGTGTTTCACTTCATATGAACGATGTCTGCTTGATTTCAGTGAACACTTGTTGTCATTTACATGTATACTAGCTTGTCCTAGCACTGTTTCAATTTTCGTTGCTATCTCACTATCGTCGCATGCATGAAATTGTTTTTCACGAATGGTCGTCGATTCAGCAACTCGTTTCAGCCACATGCATGTTGTTCCATTTTTTGAATATTTCATTCACCATTTGCATGCATGATCATTCACTTATACTTACACTCAGTATCAGCATGCATTCACACTCACATTCACGTTCAATTGCCCATCGGTGAGTCCGGGCATCCTTTGCCCGGACTCTGCCTCACCAAGAGCCTCATGAAGATAGCATTGCACAATCATGAGAGGGAAGGCTCTGTCTTCCTCTCAAGAAATGCCTATTTTTTCCCAGTGACTATTCTCTAGGACTATTTTGCGCATTTCCGAAGGGCAGCGACTGTTGGCCCGAAAAATTGTGCAATGCAGTCACTAAGCCTACAACCATTGCCAGCTTAGATTGCGCATTGCACAATTCCAACAGTCAATAGCTAGACTGGACTATGTATTGTGTAGTTCCTGCAGTCAGTTAGTCTCCCAACAGCCCATACTATGCCTTGTGCAGTCTTGGTAGTCAGTCTCCCGACCTCCCAACCAAAATTGCACAACCTTCATGATCAGTCACACATGTATGTTGCAAGTCAGTTCTCAAGGTCAATTTGGTTTTCAACTAACAGATTCCTTGCCATGAGTGTTGCCATGTCTCCAGGTATTATAGGTGTTCATCTGCCTCTTAGCATTGCAAATACAATGGTTTCCAAGATAGTAGAGTCGAAGACACCATTCAAAGCACACCTAGAGATGTAGTCGATCAAATGTCTATGAGCTTGCCTACTCACAAAGATATCAAGTTGTTCGTAGACAAGGACATCAAGATATGACAACATCCACATCATAGCGAGAATCATCATGAACAACAGCTGACAGTAGCATACCAAATGCAACAAATGAAATGAATGCAATGAATGCAAGAGGGAGGTTGTTGACAACACAGATGCGGAACAAAGTTGCAAGGTCAAGCAGATCCACTGATGATGAAAACAACTTTGGAGATTCAGGCTATGAGGTGACAATGCGACATGAAGATCGCACAAAGAAAGAGAATGGAACAAAGAAGGAGTTGCATGTGCTGAAGTAGCAACTCAATGAAGAACATGAAGTTTCGAAGACAAACGAATGAGTTGTAGCAAGAACAGGAACAATAGTGGGTGCAACATGCACTAATGGATGAAACTACACCCGTAGAAGTTATAGATCTATCCCAGCAGCTGGCATAGAGCAGACACAGTGAGCAGTGTTGTTGATCGCATGCAAGGGATTCAACAACATGCCTATCATTGTGTGCACACATGTGATCCAACCCATTCATCATACTCACTAAGACGAAGACAAGAAGCAAGTCCAACTGGAGCTAAACATGTACTTCAGCAAATTGATGTGCATGACCACCAACACAAAATTGAATATCAACATGGACACTATGAATTAGTGTGTTGTTGTTTCAGCCACACACAAGAAGACCATGTGCATGTTAACAGACAAGTTGGATGAATAACCATACCAATGCAACGGATGCAAAAGAGGCAAGAGTTTGCTTCAACAAGATGTCACCATGGGGTTCATGCACACTATCACGGACGAACAAGCTTGGCATCAACTCACCACCTTTGCCATCACAAGCATGTCAAAGAGTTGGTGTCATCCCAACCTACCAAGTGTCAGTGATGTCTTGCATGGCTTGCTCAAGCCATTTCGTCTCACATAAGCACATGTGCATTGTAATGTAATGTTGTGTCAAGTGGAAGTTCAAGTGTCAATAGTTGAATGTAACAGTCATGGAGTAGATGAAGAGTCATGAGGGTAGTTGAACTGTCACAAAGGGGAATGTTAAGCATCACCCCACCCTTTGCTATAAATAGTCCCTCATAACTCATTGTATAGGCTTTTGGTCAACCAAGCTTCCGATAAAACTATTTTGGAGAGAGCTTGGACATTAACGTAACGTGACTTGGCTTCTCCACTATACGGAGATAGTACATCTCTTTGGAGGAGCAGGTGAATGTGGCTGTAATTTTCCAATGTTGAGGCTAGTGGATGTACATGGATGTATTGTATTGTATTCTGGCTGTCTTGTTTACTCTAAATGACATATGTATTTTCTTTCTTATGCACACATGTATGGACTGTTCTGTATGAGCATGTATGAATCTTTCTTAAATGTGTTGATTAGTTTAACCATCACTTTGGATTGCCAGCTGACTTTCTTTCCATCTTGTGATGCATCTTCACTCATGTGTTCCCTTTCCATCCAAGTACTGCCACAGGTTGCCAAGGGGCACACTCATCTCAACCTACATGTGTAAGAACCTCTCATGCACCTTCCTTGACTCACCGCAACGGTCACACCCTTGCTACTAACAAAGTTATCTTACTTACCTCTTTGTGAAATAGCAGTCAAGGCATTGCTATACGACCCACTGTTAAGACTCCTACACCAAACGGTCTGAGGTATAATTGGGACTTCTTAATGGGGAGAGCCCCTGATATGTTGGCAGGTCTAGCACCATCAACAGGGTGTTTGGTAAGAATTTTCCTTGAGTATCTCCAATCTGACGAGGCATGAATGAAAATTTTCTCTTTTTCTTTTATGTTACTTTTTCAAAACTGTATGCAAATTAGAAAATAATTCTTAATTAGAAATAACATCTACCTAGACACCTCCCCGACAACGATGCCAAAAAGTGGTGAGCCTTAGTATTTCACTGAGAGTGTTGCAACTCCCAACGGCTCATCAACTCTATTTATCAACATGGGGTTTGTAAAAACTTCGAGATGATAGTGCTATATGCACAGTAGATGGGATTTCACTCATGCCACCCTCAACTAGGGCATTTGATCAATAGTGCTCCAATACCATTCCTCCTAATGAATTAGAATGCAAACTAGCTAATGAAGGTGAAATTTAGAAGCTACTTATAACTATGAAAATGTAAATTCTATTAACTTCAACTTAAAATTCTATTGAATTAATTATTCAAGAGACAAGAGTTACATTACTTGTAGAAAGGAAACTACATTATCTTGCAATCAACCATCTAGGTATCAAATCTACTTGCAGACAAGAAGCTAACCTATCAACTCATAACTCAAGATTCTATGTATCATCTATCTAGCTCACACTTGCATATCAATCAATTTTCTATTTGTGCCAAATCTGTGATAAGGGAACTAATGCTATTCTATTTTGCAGTGAAGGGAAAGGAGAGTTTGGAGTGGCCTAGGAGCTTCCCTCGATCATGGAGTCATAACTAGGAATCAACATCCTTCTAAACTGAGTCCAAATCGTAGCAAAGGTCAAAATTGGTGAAGAAACATGATGCTACAGGTGCCCTATATTGCTACAGTAAGGCTTGTAATGCTACAGGAAGGTTGTCAGGAAGGTTTAGGAGGTGGAAATGATGGGTTCATGGCATGGAATGTTGGATGGAGGTTGAGGGAAATGAATTAAGAGTGGCCAAATCCATTAACCAAGTTTAGAGCCTTTTGAAAGCCTGGTTTCCACTAGGATAGAAGCTCACATTGGTCTAGGAAAATTATCTCATGAACATAACTTTTAGGATATAATTTGGGATTCATAATAGAAGGTGAGGAAGTCCAAGATGGAGGTGGTGAAGGTGCCCTTGCATGCAGATCCAAACATCCCTGCAATCATCACATGCGTATACCCATTTATCATTGACAAAATGGAACAACTAATAGTGGAAAAGATGAGTTGAATTTTAATGTTATCTAATCTATGCCAAAACTCTAATCTAATAAACAAATAAACTCCTAAGCTACAACAAGAACATGCAAACAAGGTAACCAACATCAATCTTCTTCCAAGAAATCATAAACATAATATTTTTTTACTGTGGTTGTAAATTTTTCTATTCATGCTCCCATGACAGAGATGAGGTAGTTTTTGCAATCACAAATTTTTGATGGCTTATTCTCTAATGAAATGAAAGAAACTAATAACCACTATGAACTAAAAATAGTTACAAATACACAAGAGGGACCTAAGCCACTTGGGTTGGGCCCAAACATAAGAGCCTCTTCCTTATGGAACTTAATTAGTGATGAACCAATAAGAAACTTCTCATTATCATTGCATCAATGTCTAATACATCACATAAAAGTCAAAAATAACAGTGCCAAGTACTTGAGCTCAATAGCTACCTAGTTGAAAACAAAACTCGAATTCTAATGTGCTATTTTACATTTTTATTTATATAAGAGGGTAGCTACTAGCAGCTCCCTAGAAAATAGGAGTATGTGTCTCCCACAACTCGAGAATGGTGGATCTTGTTCCTCATTAACTGCACTTTCTTGGCTACTAATGACCTCATCTTTCTTTGCTACCAATGACCTCGAGCTGATGAGACAGAGTGTTGTGATCGTGGGTTGATTGAAGGAGTTAAGAGTTGTACAACCCCCTAGAATCTCTCCATGTTGTCTACTTTGAGCCCCTACATAGAAATCATCTAAAAAATTCTTCACTCCCTGTAATTAAACAATATTAGGCCACATGAAATAGAAAACATATTTTACCCTTCTCACTAAGCATAATATAACAAAAATTGTAAATAAATGTGAGAAGGAGATAGTTCTAAGACTGGAGGATGGCATCATGACACTTATAATGTACCTATTGATGAGCCTTATCATCACCCCCCTACTAAAATTTTTTCTCATCCTCTGAGAAACTCAGTCATCTATGTGTATCGCTTTAATGGCCCTGGTGGTCTCCCTGACATCCCAGGGCTCCTCAGATGGTTTGCCTTATTGTGCATAGAAACATGCATTATTTTCTATTTTTTCCCACTCTTTCTTCTCTTCATCTTCATCTATTCCTTCCTGTAGGCCTAGCAACAAGGGTGGACTGAGCTTGAGTCCTATCCACTTAAAGTTTAATCTTTTCATGATCATCTTTTACAGGGGTGTCCTCTCCAAGGAATTCCTCAGCCTTTCAGGAGCGTAATATTCTATTATCTAGAGGTTGTGGAGTAAGGCATGCCATCTCCTCTGGCAATATTGCAGGCTTTCTATTCCCAACAACCTGAATGTGTCTTCAAAATGTAATATGGCATGTTCCTGGTTGGCAAGGTATTTAGGTGCTAAGATAACATCATTGGATATGATCTTATGATTGCTAATGATAGCCATTGCGCTCATTAGCTCAGCCCTGATATATAATGGTTATTTTTCCTTCACTTCCTTAGCTCTTTCCTCCTCATAAGTCATCCACGATGTTAAGGCCATTAGTTGCGTGTCTCCCAATCTTGCATTTGGATCCAAAAATTTCATGCCAATGAGGTTGTGTATGTAAAACTTATCCAATTTTTCTATGTCCTCCATGCTATATTGGTTGCAAAAATAAATGAACTGTTTGTAATTTTGAAAGGGTGTAGATCCATGTTGTGCTAAGGTTTTGTTCTAGAATTGAAGTCATTACTCTTTCAGAAAGAGTGCATAAGACTTGGATGGTTGTTTGCATTGTAATACTTCCATGGAGAGGCTTTCCATGGTGCCAATTTGGGTTTCTTTCTCCTGTAACTTCTCTCTCAACCACATATTTTTTTCCTAAAGCTTCTCCTTCATTGTCGACTCCCTCATTCTCAGCTCACTCAATTCTTTGTTTATTTCAAGGACTTTTTCTTCCATGAGGCCCACATCCTCTGCCTTCTTAGACTTACCAATTTGCATCCAATTGTGGGTTCTTCCTGTTTCTGTTTCTAGCTCATAGAAAAGTGGAACTGCAAATTTTGGGGGAATAATCCTCCATTGTTCAATGAATTCGTAATAGGAGCTTAGGCTAGGTTGTGGACTAGGATCCTGGAGTTTTGGGAAGTCCTTCAATTTTTATTTTTGGGGAGACTACTACCTCTTGTAGTTGTTGTGTCACATTCTACCCCTCTAGCAACACATTATTCCCCTCCTATAGCATCCTCTCTCCCTCCTATAGCATACTATGTTCCTCTTGTAGCATGCTTTTTCCCTCATGTAGCTTCCCTTTTTCTTCTTGTTGGAGGGTTGTTTGTGTCTTGAGTTGCTTGAAGGAGTTTTATCTGGTAGTGGGCCTCCTTACATATGCTATAGCAGTCTTGGTTGTGGGGTTTGGAGAGGTGAACTCTTCGATTTTTCCTTTAATTGACCCTACCTCCTCTTTTTTTCTTGGCGACTCCTCAATTATGATGGGGAAATTTGTGGGAGTTTTTGGCCTGCCTTATTTGATATTGGTTCTTTTCTTGGTCTTAAAATATAGGGGGCTTGCCTTTGTCTCTTATTTTTAGCTTTTACTTGGGTGCTTAAGGTAGCGAAAGTTGTAGATACCTCCTATTCAGTTGTTACTGGAGACATACTTCTTTATTTTGGGGGTATCTTTATTTCTCTAGGCTCATCAGTATTCTCAGGACTTGATTTCTCATGTTTCTCCCCCTCTTATTTTTCATCTTGTTCTCCTCCTACCTCTTCCTCTGTTTCTTCTTCATTCTCTATTTTCATCTCTCCTCTTTTATTATCCTTTATGCTTTTGGTTCTCTTTCGTTTTATTCTGACCCTGATACTTTTTCCTCCTTTGTCCTTGCCCCTTCTTCTTATTCCTCTATTTTTCCCTCTCTTGCCCCAACACTAGAGGTTGGGGTCTCATCTGGTGTGAGGGTTTGTATCTCAATGAAGGTTTCTTTGTCTATGAATTTCGACCAAAGGACAGGGATTCTCAAATTTTTCAAGGCATCCACCACTACCAGTTTAATGAGGTCATGGTGGTCTAAGTGTTGGTGTTTTCCCTCTCTCACTTTTTGACTCATGTCCTTGACGGATTGTAGGAGGAAGTATGCCACACAAAGTCTTTGAGGAAGAGGCTATTTTTCCTGGAACCTCAGTTCATGAACTAATATAAAGTTGTAAGCATATACCACACTCATTCTTCCCTCATAAGATATGTATTTCATAATATGGTAGGTCACCTCATCCCAACAATAAGGCAGGTTTTCCCTGCTAACTCCATTCTTGTCCTCAACTGGATTTTCATTGGCAGTGAAGAAATTATTTTTAGTAGTGACACTGGTGGCTTTGTCTTGTCTTCTGCACTTGATTCCTAGAGATAAGGTTGTTACTCTGCTAACTATTTCAGGGCTGAGAGATATCCAACCACCTCACCACAGTGGTGGCACTATCCTCTATTTGTGAATTTAAAGCCATGGAAAATTCAAAGGGAAGGTCATCATCATACCCTTTCAACAACTCGAAGAATCCTAGACATTGGTGTCTTCTAAAAATGTCTACCATAGGAGGGTGTAGGTGGATTCTCTTGGTATCTGAGGGCTCCTTTTGTTAAATCCTCCCCCCATCTCTTCTTTATGTTTTTAATCAAGTGAGGGAGTGTTCTTTTATAGCTCTAGTGTGTAATTCAGTGACAGTAGTGAGTTAAGAATTCCTTGTTAATGAAAATTTCCTACATTCCCATTACTCTACTCCTTAAGAAAACCTTTTAATTTCATAATTAGATTGCCACTACCTATAAAATTTGAAGTGAAATTTGAATGCAATCTGATGGATGGATGAAAGATATGGTGTCACTTACTTTTTTTCAACTAGTATGGGATGAATCTGGTAATTCAAAGATCAATTCAAACCTTTGTGGCTTTCCTCCACCTTCTCAACCCTCCTATAGCACTCTCTCGGCATTACCGTAGTAGTTTCATTCTTGCCTATGGCTCCTTCATGTAGTAATTGCAGAACGAGGTTTGAAACTCCTAGATGGCACCCCGAGTTTTTCCTCTCCCTAAATATTTTTGAAATGAGTGATTATGCAAAAGAACTCGAGCCCAAGTACATAATATGCAATTTTTTTTTTAGGCTTGGACCGTTGTGGGGACCTGGCATCCACATGAGTTTTCCTCTTTTGGACCATTGTCCCCACTCTGAGTAATCATTTTTCCTTTTTTTGTAATCACCACCACTATTTGTGATACCAACTCAGCTGATGCGACATCTACACATTGCATGAGTGCTTACCATTAGTTTTATTTTACTACCCGAGGGTGGCAAAGTTAACTGGCCACCTCTAGCTTATTAAAACATCCCCTCTCGACATTTACACATTTTCGTTATTCACACATAGGGAGGAGGTATTATTTTTCCATACCTGTGCTTACCTCATGATCAAACTACTGCAAGTATTTTCATTTTGAATTTGTACCATATCATTGGCATCAAGGGAGTTGACTTGTTGGCTTATTTCCTGTGTATTTTTTCATTTCTCCTCATGATACTTGATTGTTGTGTTTATTGTGTGTGCAAGTAACTTGTTGATTTTCAAGATGCTATTGTTGTTGGAAATTCCTGCTATGAGTGGTATGACTACTTCAAAATGGTGTCATAAGTATCCATCACCCCCCTACTGATGAGAAAAAAACAAGATCAGGGCTTTCTGTGATATGTGCATAGGCTATTATAGGAGGAGGTTTTCTTTATGTACCAGTCCTTTCCTTTTCCTTTGGGGTCTTCAATCTGCATGGGGGTGATGGGAGAAGTTGTAACAAGTCCCGAGGACAGTGCTAGGACCATGAGGGAGTAGTGTAGACTTGTAGAAATTAAGATAATGGTTTATGTGTGTTTTTTAAAAATTTTAATAGGGGTAAGACAAAGTGAGTGAATAGTGAGTGCTTTTTTGTGAAATGGGATGGATGAGTAATGGACCATGATGGAGGAAACTTGTTCATCATTTTCAACGTCATAGGGTCCCTCTTGTAACTTTTCAAAACCATCTTGTAGCACTACATGATATTCCTGTGGCAATTATAGGTCCTTCCTGTAGTAGTCCAGAGAGGGGGTGAAACTTTAATTTTTGGCTAATGGGATGGGGAAAGAGGTGATCACATCAGTGGAGATGATGGATAGAAGTTTTATGGATGGAATAATGAAAGAAATCTTGAGAATTTTTTCCCTGTAACTATGGAATCTAGTACTATATATAATCCTGCTAAATGACAAAAAGGTCAGCAGAAATGGTAAAAATTATTTTCTTGTGTTCTTTTTTTCTTAAGACACAAAGGCTACCTCATGGGAGGATTTCAACCTATATGCCTACCCTAGGTGCCTCAAGAGAGGTTTTCACCAAGGGATATTTAGTATTTTTTTCTCTTTTTTTTTTTCCTCTTGCACTGCCTCGAAAAGGTTTTCAACCTAGGAGTTCACCTCAGATGCCTCATAAAGGTTTTCATCTAGGAATTTTTCCCTTTTTCCTTTTTTTTCCTTTTTTATTTATTTTCAACAAAAATATCTAAGAGTGTTGTGGGATAGGAGATATGAAACTCCCAATCACATTGGCTTCCCTATGATTGTACTCATGAATTCTTCCTTAGACAAGGTTTCTTGTATAACTTCAGCCTGTAACCATTGACAAGATAGGGGATCCCTTTCTCATCAATGGTCCTAATTTGAAAAATCCATTTTCATGACATTTTTTATCATGGGCCTAAACATCTTGTCATAATTTATCCTTTAAAATATTTGAACCTAGAATCATATAATAATGCCCAATCCCCTTTTTGAAAAACCTTTTCCTTGACATGCTTATCATGTCATACCTTCTTTTGCAATTATATAACTTCAATGTGGAGGAGGGACTGCATTCTAAAACTCATCCAAGTCATTCAATTGGAGTAGCCTCTCTTGTTGTACTTTCGTGACATCCAATTCCAATTAGGTTGTCACTCTCAAAGTATTATACTCAAACTCAATAGAAAGTATAGTTTTCTTCCCATAAACTAGCTGATATGGATTGAACATAGTAGTTGTCTTCCAAGTGGTGTTATAGGCCCAAGTGGCCTCCACAAATCTATTTGCCCAATCTCTCATGCTACTTCTTAGAACCTTGGTGAGGATACTCTCCAGTTCCCTATTTGTAACCTCTACTTGCACATTTTCCTAAGGATGATAGGTAGTAGATGTTCTGTGTTTGATCTGATGCTGCCTTACGAGATTCTCAATCAGATGTGATGTGAATTGAGCCCCCTGATTCGTGACTAACTCCCTTGGGTACCCAAATTTGTAGAAATTATTTTCCCTTAATAACTCATCCAATTTCCCCTCCATTGCTTCTTTGACAACCTTTGTCTCAACCCACTTTGTCAAGTAGTCAGTGAACACAATGATGTACTTTTTCTACCGTAGTGGTGGATCAATTGACCCAATGAAATCCATGCCTCGCTTTTCAAATGGCTCTAAGGCCACTTGAGTTTGTAGAGGGATTTCATCCCTGGGTGTGGGTTTCCCCATCCTCTGGCACTGATCACATCTGCTGTTATACCTTCTTTCATCTTGGGGGAGAGTGGGCCAATAGTAGCTAGCTTGTAAAGTTTTAAAAAGGTGTTCTCTTGCCAACAAAATGACCCCCATAGGGCCAATAATGGTAGGCTGAGAGGATGGAAAATAATTCCTCTTCCCTAAAGCATATCCTTAAAATATGATATGGTCCCAGCTTGAAAAGATTGCCCCCAATCCAAGTGAAAGGGGCACTTTTCCTTACAATTTTGCTCTTCCCCCTATATGATATATTTGGAGGAAATATCCCAGCAAGTATGTATTTGGCTATGTAATAAAACCAGGGAGAGAGCACTAAGATAGAAAATATGTGCTCATATAGAAGCTAATCATCAACCATCACTTCATCACCTGCTGGAAAAGTAAGTCTAGACAAAAAAATCTGCAACTACATTTTCCTTTCTTGGCTTGTCCATTATAATCAAATCAAATTGTTGTAACAATAAAAACCATCTAATATTTAGTAGTGGAATGATTAGTATGCACAAAATTTTGGTATCCAGTGATGTAGTGCCTAACTTTGTTTAAGGAGTGTACAACATCTAAGAGCTCTTTTTCAGTGATAGTGTAGTTCAATTCAGCCTTAGACAAATTTTTACTAATGAAATAAATGGCATAGGATAACTTATCATCTATTTTCCCCAAGGATGCCCCCACATCTTTTTCTGACGCATAAGTATGGATGTGGAAAGGTATAGACCAATTGGGACCCCTAAATATGGGGACAATGGTTAATTTCCATTTTAATATCTCAAATACCTTTTGGCAGCTACTTGTCCAACAGAATTCTGAGTCCTTAGCCAACAGTCCAAACAATGGTGAAGCCACTTTAATGAAATCCCTTATAAATGTATAATATAAATCTAAGCCCAAGAAACTCCTAACATCCCTCTACTTTTGATGAGTAGGGACCCTTTTTATGATGGCAATCTTTTTTATGTCCACTTGTATCTCTTCCTGAGATATTGAATGGATAAGGACAGTCCTTGCATTCATTAGGAATTCACATTTCTCTAGATTCATCGAGAGGTTCATTTCAATGCACCTTCTTAGGACTTTACCCAAGTTAGAGAGAGCCTCTAGGAAGTCACACCCAGAGGGAGTGCAATCATCCATGTAGATATCCACAGAGTCATGGACAAGATCAGAAAAGATGCTCATAATTTCAATTTTGTAGTATATGTGTAAAATATGCCCAATAGATGCAAATAATCTCAAGAGAAATAAAAGAAAAAGTATAAAAAGTTCATATCTTTATTAATATCAAAACCCTTGAGGTAGGGAAACACCATACAATTACTCCTTAAGGAAGGAAAACACTCCATAAGCCACATGCTTATCAATACAATAATCCTTGACATCTGTCAATGGGAGTCTCTAACCTCTATATAGGCTTCATACATACAACACCATGGGTCTCTCAATACCATACATCCATTAAAATGGGCTTATTCACATTATTCCCTAACTACTTGTGGTCCCTTGCATAATGCAGGTTAACCACATTATTTATTAATTATGGCCCATCACATTATTACCTTATTCCCTTGGGTACCTCCCTCTGTACCCCATATTATCCCCTCGATCTATAATACACCTTTTAAAAGTGGTAGAGGCATTGCATAGATCGAATGGTAGGACCCTATAAGAAAAGGTACCCCAAGGACATGTGAATGTAGCCTTGTATTGGTCTTTAGGGCTGATCTGGATATGATTGTAACCACTGAATCCATCCAAGAAAGAGAAGAACTTCTTCCCTACAAGACCATCTAAAAATTTATCAATGAAAGGCAAAGGGAAATGTTCTTTCCTTGCAGCCTTGTTTAGTTCTCCGTAATCCACACAAATCCTCCACTTCCCATTCTTCTTTGGGAATAAGACTAGAGGGGACACCCAGTCACTATGTGAGATGGGGTATATGAACACTACATTGAACAACTTTTGTAACTCTTCCTTTACTATGTCCTTGAGGGCTGGGTTCATTCTCCTCTAAGGTTGGAGCACATGTTTTCATCCATCCTTGATGTATAAGTGATGAGTACAAACCGAGGGATGCACCCCCTTCATTTCTTTATAATTCCAAGAAAAGGCATCTAAGTGTTCTCACAACATATTGCAAAATTTCTCTTCCTGGTTGGCTGAGAGAGAGGGGTTAATATTCAAGGTTCTATATGGTCGAAATTATACAACTTTTACATGGGAAGGACTTGGGTAAACTGATTATAATTTAGTCCAAATACTACTCTCATATTCTTTCACTAGGTCATCAAGAGGCATGGTATTGGGGGATTGGTTCTGAAGGATCTAGTCAATGAGGTCATCTTCATTAGGTTGTGCCCCTCCTATAACAACATCTAGGGTATAGATTGGGTAGGATGTTGTATGATACATTTCATCTTCATCCTCCTCTTTTGGCCAAAATGGTAAGTTATGCTCAATGTATGGTTGAGCAGGAGGACACAATACCAATTGTTTAGACAAATGTTCATTCTTAATGGTCATGTTCCAAGCCCTACAACTAATGTAAGCATCAGCAGTGACTAACCATGGCCTTCCCAAGATGAGAGGATAACCATTGAACTTGTTTTTGGGCTAGAGAACCAAGAAGTTAGTAAGATACTCCCAAGAGTCAATGGAGACCATGACATCCTCAACAACTCCCTCAGGAGATACTATAGCTCTATCTGCAAGTAGCATCACTGTAATGGTCTTCCTCAATGCTCCTTGCAGGTTTAACTTTAGCATGGTGTCTTTATTCATCACATTAATGGAATCCCCAAGATCAATCTGAGTATGAGGGACAATAATGCCATCAATGTGAACATCTACTACTGGACTCCCAAGATCTAAATATTTTGGACAAATAACTATCCCCAGCATCAAATCAGATAATTGAACAATAATATTGATGGTGGGGGTGTCTCTTTTTCTTCTCCCAAGGTGTTTGAAACATTTCTCCTTGATAAGCTTATTATAGATGGGAACATCCTTAATAGCCTGGAGAAGGGATATTGTAACACACCGATTCTTCAATTCTCCCAGGATTTCAATCTCTTATGGGGTGTGTTGGCTAGGTTATATCAATCTCTTAGGAAAAGGAGGTGGATTTACTTGATGGGTACTCTCTTCCTTTTCCTCTTCAATTTCTTCATGTGGAGATGGTGGACAACTATCTGGAAGCACTCTTCAAGACCTAAGATTGACCTCTTGGATCTCCACTATTGGCTTGATGGGCTCTGGCCCAGGTTCAATGTTAGTTAGCCAAGCAAATCACTGCACTACTGGCCCTTTAGGCATCAATCCGTGGAGCACGGACTGAAGTCTCACCTGAAGCAGTATGGGGGGGTGCAGGAACCAAGTTTCCACACCCTGAGATGGTAGCAATGTTGCTTTTAGGCCTTCACTCTGCCTTCGCACAAATCTAGGCTTATCGATACACCTTTCTTAATCATCCTAGAGTCCTGTGTGAAGGTCTAGGACTGTCCTTCGTGTACCCTAAATAGATATATCAACCACTTACACGCCTCTATAATTACTATTACTTCTATATTTACTCAAATTATCTTAGTTTCGTACAGTCTTAACATGTAATCATGATTATCTTAACATAAACATATATCTTTTCTTGCGTTCATATAATAAAGAGAAACATATAGATTCACGCATCAGAATAACATTAAAACATAACCAAGTTTTCAACGTAACATAATCACATGCAATTAACAGAAGTAAAATACACTGGTAATTCCAAAATACTTCTCTTTATTGATAATCCAGATTTCCAGTACAAACTCTAACTGCCTATGCACACAGCTGCAGGGGGTCTGCGCACTCAGTTGTGGACTTCTACCCTAGGCCTCTATGCACTCAGCTACAAAGTCTCTTCCTACACTAAGACTCTTCACTCTTAGCTCTCATAGACCAAAAACTTACTTAGAACTCTACCAACTTCCCCTCTTAGACTCTTCTAGGACTCCCTTTTTATACATTCCCATAGCCCGTGGACCAAGGGCGGATCTCATCAAGCTGACACAAACTATCTAAACTAAGGGAGGAAACCCTTTTTGACTATTTGCATCTTCACGCTCCGTGACCAAAAAATGCGAGGAATTTACATTCTTTATACAAAACTTGGGCTTTTAACCCCAAAATTGACCCCAAGGGACCCATTCCTAATAGGCCCCCAACACAAATCTGGTGACTCACCCTGAGTCACTCAGCCGATGCGGAGATCTTGTCACAAAGACCTGTCAGCTCCACATGTATGATTGCAAGCTCGATGGTACACTATGTCACCTCCTACTTAACCTGCTCAACCAATTGCTATTTCATTGGTTCTGCACTATCTAGCTACATTTTCTATTTTTTCACTTGCAGACTAGAGAATTTCCCTTCAATGGAGGCAGTGAGTACATAGGTTTCCTCTAACCAAGGCCCCAATCTGGCCTTCAATACTACTTCCTTGCACTGAGATGCATCCATATGTTCTTTTAATTCCTTCACTTCCTACAACTTCTCTAACCTTTGTGTAATGGCGACGGTGTGCACCGTCACTTTAACCTCATCATATCTCTGCTGCAACTCCCACACCTCTATTTCTAGCCTCTGCACATTGGGATCCTCCTGTAGGCTTGTGACTACTTTGAGCGACTGCTCGAAGAGTGCAGTGCAATCCTTCACCGCGGCATCTACAGCTGCTACTACATCTTTGACAGTGGTCGCGCGCTGCTCTTTAACCTCTAATGGAGTCGGAGGTTGGGCCCTCAACTCGACCTCTGTAATTTTAAGGTTCAGTTCAAACTGAACCTTAGCCATCTCTGTTCTCGCTTCACGCATTCTGGTAGCAAGATTCTGAATTCTCACATCCACTGGCGCATCTTCAGGAATATCCAGTTCTGGAACAGTCCTGCATACCTTAGCCATCACCTTGGTCATGTGCTCATTCTTTTCCATGATGGCCTTAAGGAGATCAATGGCAAAATTCTTCTATCCAACCATCTAAGCATTGTTCACCTTCTGCTCATTGATAATGTTCAAGGCGCGTTGTTCCCGAGCCCAAAGTTCTGCGATCACACCATCTTGCAAGGTGTGAAGGGCTTCACTTGGAAGCATGGCCAAATTTAGCCCAACCCTCTTGAGGGCACTGACAATGGCCTTGTTAGCTTTTGCTTCTGCAATCAGTGCTCCATCCAGCAGCGCTGTGAACCGGGCATCTAGTGTGTGCACCATTTTTTCTGCCTCTAAAGTTCCAGGTGCCAAAATATTTGACGTTGCACTGCTTCACCCCACATTGGTATGTACCTGTGATGCCTCGATCTGCAACTTGCATAGACCCTTTTGAATGGAATCCAAGGCCTGTTTCTACTGCAACAGTTCTGTCCTTGCATCCCTCACTGTATCGTCAATGTCATTAAAATAACCTTCTATCAAGGTGATTGGGTTAAGGGAGGTTTTGCTGGCCTTCGAATTCTTTCACAGCCCTACTTTCTCCTGCTCCCTATTGCGCTTAACCTAGAATGAAGTAGTCTCCGGGTCTGCTCCTCCCTGTTTGGATCACTGCTCTTCCTCTTCTATCTCCAGGGAAGGATATTTTTGACTCCTGTCAGAGTCACGCTCCTCCTCTTCTTCCTACCCTTATTTATGATTTTTTGTAGCGCGATCCACTTTGGCTTTTTCCTCCACCTCTTTCTTCCTCTTTTCGACCAACTATTCCATCTTTAGTCTGGCCTCTTCCTTCTTATGCTTCACTGTAGACTTGCTAGACTCAGCTATCAAGTCTGAGGCGATACACCACTCTGCTGGCGAGCAGTCGAGGAGCACCTTGATTGCATCATTTGTGGCTAGGTATGGAAGGTCATACCAATTTTGATCAGCGTCCTTCTACGCTCACATGGAGACATAGTATAAGTCCACCTTGAACTCCACATACCCTACCAACTATTCGAGGATAGTCGATGATAACTGCAGTTTGTAGTTGATTGCCATGTTGATACTCATCTCCATCAAGATCCAAAATATCTTGCTATCCTTGACCCTTTGGGGGTCCTTGGTGGCCCAGAGCAAAGAAAAATTCACTGCTTCCGATAAATCTTATGCGACTAGAGGAAACTGACTATCCTCCAGTAACTCCCATGTGAACAGTACTATGGATAGTAGCAGTCATGCATAGTGAAAATTATTTCTCTGATCCTGTGCCTCTCTGCAGTTTGTGAGGAACTCGCTGTAGAGGTAGCATTCCCAGTTGAATTGTATGCCCTCTAGGCACTGGGCCACTAATGATACAACTGGTGTCGACACTTCATCTGCGTGACACTTCCTCATAATTTTCCCATCTAGGATCTTGGTGGCTACTTTGACTGCGGGGTAAGTTATAATAGAAATGGAGTAGCCATGTAGCTTCTTGGCAAGCTTAAGTTTATCCTTTATTTGCTCGGTGAGGTCGCGATCACCTATCTTTCCACCAAATTCCATGGCTAGATTTAATCTTAAATGCGGTAGCCCAGTGATCCTATGGATCAGAATGTCAGTGATCGGTATTGGTTCTTGTAACCACAGACACCCATTATGCACCAATCATAGCAACTGTTTGATTACTATCATGGTTATTAACACGCGGTTGTAATGTAGCACCCATAACATTTTCAGTAGTCCTACCTTTTACACCCCTTTTATCGACTTCCTTGGCTCCAGTGCGGTCACACCAGAGTCCTTATAGAAGACACGGTGCATGAATTGATCAGTCGCTAAGTGGGGAAAGTGCTCCGTATCAACCAAATCCCAATGCTCCAGCTTTAAATGGGGGACACGCGATAGGCATAGTCCTTCAAATGTGATCTTGTCTAGAAGCAACAATGTATGCAGTGTGACTTTGCTCTCATCAATGTCCTTTGGGACCTTTGCCTTACCTCGGCATGGAGGAATGTATTCAGGCAATTTAGAGATAGGGTCAGACCTTTCAATGTCAATGTCCTCTGCCCCCATGTCAATGTCTTCCCTACCCATATTGATTTCTTCATTGTCTTCTTCAGGTTCTAGGTCAACTACCTTGCCCTTCTCCTGTGCGGTGGGCTTTTCCTTCTGCGGGTGCTTTCTAGGTGACGCGCGCGCTAATGATGTCACTTTCTACTTATCTTTCTCTATTTTCGGACCCTATTTGGTTGGTGTAGGCCTCAGCCTAAGTGACCTCAGAAGTTTGGGGACCTCTGTAGGTACTTCAACACTTGTTTTCTCCGAGGCAGCTTCCTCAGCTGCCATTTCTACCTCTGGGGTAGCTCCCTTAGTTTCCACTGCTTCTCCAGCACTCACAGTTTCTGCAGGGGCCAACATGATACTAGTCAAAAACTCCTGTGTTTCCTTCGACAACCTCTCAAAGGTTTAACTCGCTATCAAAGCTTCAAAGTTCTCACGGTTCATACGTGCCTCAGAGCTCAACACCTCAATTCTCAAAATGCCAAGCATTTTTCGTTCGGAAGCCATCTGTAATTTATAGGCATTTTCGAATTCAAATCCGACCATTCCCCCCAAAATTTGCCCATAAATGATAGATTGGTGGTAGATTTTCAAATATCTTGCCCTTAAATTTCAACTTAAATGCCCCCCTCGCTCCATTTAGCCATTTTCTCATCGTCAAACCATAAATAGTGACCATAACGGTCATTTTCCAAGTGCCCTATGTGGCCCTTCTTCAATAGCGCAGCTCCCCATGTGTTTCTGCTAACACTATGACATTCCTTCATTCCGCACAGTTGCCCAATTGTGCAGCTCCATAACCTAGGTAGTGTAGTTTATAGTCCCACGCCTCCTTTCAAGTGCCTGGAGTGCTAAGACCGTGCTTCCACCATATAGTCATCTTGTTGGATCCCCGGTGTATGGCTTCAATCGGATACCATTCACCCTCCCAGGGAATAGCTCTCCATTCAACTTTACCAACTGAACTTTTCCACCATCGGTAATCTCCATGATGACATAGGGCGCTTGCCAATGCATCTCAAATTTTCCTGGAAATTTATCAAACTTCCTGTCACATAATAACACTAAATCATTTACCTTGAAGGTGCACAGTTTCATGTGCCGATCATGCCATGCCTTTTCGTGTTCCTTTTGAACTTATTGATGGAATCTAGCCAGAACCCTATCTTCTTCTAGTTCTACCAGCTATATGAGCCTTTCTTCCATGGCTCCATGATCCTCCATTCCTGTGAACACTGTTATGCGTAAACTAGGTACAATGTATTCCATTGGCATCACAGCTTCAACACCATAAACCAGCCTGAAAGGCATCTTTGCTATCAACTTCTTCCAAGTTGTTCTGTAAGCCCATAGCACCGTGGGTACGCGCACATCCTAGTCATTTCTTTGTGTATTGCAAAGCTTCATCAGTGTGTTTTCTAGTATCTTATTAAATGCTTCTATCGTTCCATTATCTTGCAGGTGATATGGCGTGCTCTTCTAATGGTAAACCTGAAATTCCTCCGTCATCGCGCTGATCATCTCATTAAGAAAATGCATACTATGATCGCTCATTAAAATTTTTGGACAACCAAACCTTGTCAGCACGTACTCAAAGATGAATTTTGTTGTTGTCGTGCTTGTACAGTCCTTCACAAGCTGTGCCTCTGCCCATTTGGTTAAGTACTCAGTCATGGTGATGATGTACCGCGCACCCGTCTTCTTTCCTCGAGGCTGAATTGGTCCCACAATGTCAATCGTCCACTTCTCAAAGGGCTGTAACGATATCTGCAGATTCAACGACAGATCATCCCTTCGCGAGGGTCTGCCAGCCCTTTGGCATGCATCACATGCCCTACAATACGCTTTTGAATCCTTATGCAGTGTCGGACACCATAACCCAACGCATAGAATCTTCTGCATTGTTTCCTGGCCCGCATAATTTCCTCCCATGGCTCCTCCATGAGTCTCACCGAGGATGTTGTTTCGTTCAAACTCTAGCACATAACATCACAATATTTCATCTGATCACATTTTGTACAATTTCCCTGCAATTAAAGAAAAGTCTGCTGCACGCACCAGCAGTTCCTTCTTCTGTTGACTTGTATATCCTTCCGGAGTCATTCCTATCGTCAGGAAGTGTATAATATCTTCAAATTGATTATCTGCAACACGCACTACAATGAGCTGCATCTTAGGCAGTCCTTCCTCCAGATTATTAGGCTCTTCTCTAGTTTCAATGTGCAACAGATGATCCAGTCCTGCATTCAATCGTCTTGGTTTCACAATGACTTCAAAATCATATTCCTGGAACAACAACAACCACCTGCATATCTTCCCCCCCAACACAGGCTTGTTGACCAAGTATTTCAATGCAGAATGGTCTGTATACATCTTAAAGTGTATGCCTAGTAGATAATGCCTGAACTTCTGGAGCGCATACACCATAGCTAATACTTCGCGCTCTATCATGGAATAAATTTTCTCAGCTTTGGACAGCTTCCTACTTGTGAATGCTATAGGATGATCCAAGTCCCCTTCAACGGCCTATGTCAGTACTGCTCCCAGCACAATACATGATGCGTCCACATGCACATGAAATTCCTTCTTCCATTTTGGGAACACTAGGATCGACGCGGTGACCATTTTCTCCTTTAGCACATCCAAGCTCTTCTGGCATTCTTAATTCAAACAGAATGTAACATCCTTCTTTAACATTTTTCCATTGGCATGGTGATCTGGGCATATCTCTTGATGAATTTCCTATAGTATCCCGTATGCCCCAATGTTGTGTGCAACTGTTTCACACTCCTTGGCACCTCCAAATTGATTATGGCCACGATCTTTGCAGAGTCTACCATCAAGGCTTGTCTGCATACCACATGACCCAGCAAGAGCCCAAAAGGGACACAAAAGAAACATTTCTTGAGATTGACCGCGATCTGGTACCTCCATCATGTATCTAGCATCAAGCGCAGACTTTCTACGTGGTGCTTTACCAATCCAAACACTGTCCAATCGTCAAAGTATACCTCCAGATTTGTGAATGAAATCCTTGAACGTTGCAACGACTACATGCGAGAAGATTGTCGACGCATTCTTCAGCCCAAAAGGCATCACTATATAGTGGAAGCATCCACATTCAGTCACGAAGGTTAGCTTACTCCTATCCTCTGACGCGATATTGATCTGATGGTACCCTGAGAACCTATCAATAAATGAATATGCTTCTTGGCCGCCAAAATTATCCAGCACCTCATTGATGAACAAAATTTGGAAGGGATCATGCACACAGGCATCATTCAACTTCCTAAGATCTACGCATATCTGTATCTCATCCTTTTGTTTCTTGTCTTGAACTACCATTGGGCTTACCCAATCAGAATCCTTGACTAGTTCAATGATACCTTCTGCAAGCATTTTATCCAACTCCAAATGGACCCTTTCTTTATACTTCGGATTGAGGTTGTAAGGTCTTTTATTAACTGGCTTTGCGTCAGGTTTTAGAGTGATATTAATGACACCCAAGTCCCATATTATCCCTTTCAGATCTGAAAACATCATGGGGAATAGATCCTGATATTCGTGGAGTAGTTTGGTGACCTTATCTACTGTCACGTCATCCTAGTAGTCCCCAATCTTTTCAAACTCTAGCTCTGCCTCTATGCCAATGTTCACATGTCTAGTTTTGAGCGGCTCGGTTATGTCTGGGTTCTCTAGTTGTGGTCCTTCAATTTCGTGGTGACCTTCAGTTTTTGGGATATTAATATTCCTCAGGTCTTCGTCTTATTCTTTTGTTGTTACATTGTAGCACTCCAGTGCGTGTCTCAGCTGGATAGTTCAATCAGGTTGAATCAAATCTAGAGGATCCTGCGATATCCTAAAGATTTTTTCCTTAAACTCCTACAACGCTTCATCGATACATTCAAACCCATCCTCAAAGCTGGACGTCATAAAAAACCTTGGCGCAAAACATCCCATTCTTCAGTGCCATGGCAGAATTCTATCTCCAAGTACCAATTCATCGGTATAACATCCAAGGAATGACAAAATAGATGGACCCACTCCAGTTGAGGCTTTTCTCCATAAACCTCAGTCCATTTGGCCAAATGGTCATGCGGATCATTTCTCCCATCATACATTTCTATTAGCCGCACTTGTGTGTGACCAAACTGCACTCTCATCATTTTTTTGTATACGTACCAATCATCAAAATTGTCCTTGTGTGTGTCCCACCATCTCGTAGGTGTAGCACACAACACCAACTCGAGGGCCTGGAAATGATGTTTCTCTAGCACTTCTCTCTCAAATGCATCCAAAACGTTATCAACATCAGTTAAACCACCATAGTAAGGAAAATTTCTTACCTTTGATGATACATAGCGCAACGACTTGGTCATCATATTACAACATAGTTTAGATACTTCATGCAGTCGATTCTACTAGTGCTCCATTTCTTCGTCTGAATCAGATGTGCAGGAATTCTCGTGGTCCCATGAAATACGACTGTTTGCTGTCAGATTCACCCAATCCTGATCTCGCGTTGTTATCTTTTAAATCTAGTCCAAATCGTCAAAACTTTCATAATTGCAGACCAGTTCAGTATAGCGCGGTCCTTCTACAAGGTCCAGTGGCACCACTATGCAGAGCAATTCCTTCTCAAATATCATCTTCCACTTCTTCAGATTGATTACCCCATTCATGTCAGTGGCCCAATCAATCCCAAGGAGTGCGGGGTAGGGATTGATGTCATCCACAATTTATATCACTTCAAAATCAGTTAGTGTGCTCACACCTTCAATATCAACTGTTACCCCATGCAACCTCCCCAATGGGATGATTTTCTATTGATTCGCCATCCTTAATTGAATCGGAGACCACTATAGCATAGGTATCCCTATTCTCTCCCATTTTTGTTTCAACATAACATTCATGTCTGACCCATAGATATTGAAGTACACTTCAATATCTGATCCAAATCCCAGGGCGTATGACCAGGCTTCATCATGATCTCTTTGAATCCCACAATTGATTGCACCTCAAACTTAGGTCTACTGAATTCCTTATTCAGTGTGGTCTACATATATGCCAACACAACCATCGGGTTAGTAGTGTAGTACATAATGTACCATGTTAGTGTGCATTCCTGCAAAGCACTAACCAACATTGCCTTCTTCATTTGATCATCAGTAATACCCTAAGCTTCCCATATAGCCTTTGTGATGAACCAAAATTGGTCTTGGTCCTCATTCCCAAGCCCTTGAACATGGGTAGCTTTATTGAATTCACCATACTAAATAGTGGTGGAGGTGGCTATGGTGTGGGCCAGGGTGTAAGCGATGGAGGTGGAGATGGAGGTGGTGTGGGTGGATGAGGTATTCACGGGAACCCCTATCTTATTAACTGAATAGATCTCTGCGAATAAGCCTGTGATTCTCCCTTGTCATCACTCAGAGGAGGTCCAATGAACAAGCTATATTCAGGGCCTTTTTTTCCTCCATTCCTGAAAGTCCTTCCACTTCGCGTAGCCTCAAACATCAAGGTAACTGCATAACCTATTTTTCACAAAATAGCATCTTAATCCAAGTATTTAAAGACCTTAAATACTTACCTCGCAGTCCTTTGAAGAAGCATCGCTCTCCTTCGTTGTAACTGACCGAAGTATCGACCACAAACTCTGTCACGAACCCTCCTATGATACCATCGAACCAATAATCGATAGCATGCACTATCTTATCTTTAGAGGCTTCTAATATTTGTACTAACTCCGGGGTCCAAACTATTGGACTTTCAAGCCTCCACCTTCCTTGGTCATCCGCCAATTTCTCAATCCACTCATACAACTCAACCAGGAAGGAACAAAAGAATATCTCGTATATTTCTGTGTACCTGTATCTATCCAACCACTATTCTTTCATCAATAGCAAATTCCTATTTTCTTGCGCCACAAATTCATGGATCTTTCTATCCAACCAGTCTTTGATCTTCTTCTTAGTTGGATTCCAATTATGTGACATCACACATCTCCTTATGCAGATCCTGGTCCTGACAACAGAAACATTTGTTTGCTTGATGGGCCCTGACCTAGGTTCAATGTTAGTCACCCAAGAAAATCCCTACACTACTGGCCCTTTCGGAATCAATCCACGGAGCATGGATTGAAGTCTCACTTGAAGCATTATGGGGAGGATGCAGGAACCAAGTTTCCACACCCTGAGATGGTAGTGATGTCGCTTTTATACCTTCCTCTGCCTTCGCGCAGATCGATAAGCCCTTTAGGTTTTATTGATACACCTTTCTTAATCATCCTGGAGTCCTTCACGAAGGTCTACAACTGTCCTTCACGTACCCTAAATAGATAGATCAGTCACTTACGCACCTCTGTAATTACTCTTACTTTTGTATTTACTCAGATTATCGTAGTTTTGTACAGTCTTAACATGTAATTATGATTATCTTCATGTAAACATATATCTTCTCTTCCGTTCATACAAGAAAGAGAAGCATATATATTCGCGCATCAGAATAGCATTAAAACATAAACCTAGTGTTCAACATAACATAATCGCATGCAATTAACAAAAGTAAAATACACAAGTAATTCCAGAATAATTCTCTTTATTGATAATCCAAATTTTGAGTACAGACTCTAACTACCTTGCACACACAACTACAGGGGTCTGCGCACTCAGCTGCAGACTTCTACCCTAGGCCTATGCACACTCATCTGCAAAGCCTCTTCCTACGCTAAGAATCTTCACTCTTAGCTCTCGCAGACCCAAAAACTTACTTAGAACTCTACCAACTTCCCCTCTTAGACTCTTCTAAGACTCCCTTTTTATACATTCCCATGGCACACGAACCAAGGGCAGATCTCATCAAGCTGACAAAAACTATCTAAAGTAAGGGCGGAAACTATTTTTGATTGTTTACATCTTCATGCTCCATGACCACAAAATGCGGAAAATTTACATTCTTTATACAAAACTTAGGCTTTTTTCCTCAAAACTTGGGCTTTTAACCCCAAAATTGACCCCAAGGGACCTGTTCCCAACATCCACAGAATAGGCAGGGTAACATATCTCTCCAATGTAGACTTGTTGTGCTTGCTTATTATTTGGGTTAGGATTGGGTTGAGCAGGCATCTGAAGTTTCTTTATTGGAGTAGGTCAAGTGAGTTATGGTTGAGGCTAAGGTGAGGTAGTAGAGTAGGAGGTTGGTTGATTTGAGGCCTCAACCCTTCTGATGGGTTGTTCCAATGAGTAGGTTGGGGAGCATATGGTTGAAATGGTTGATTGGTAGGTTGAGGAGCATATGGCCAAGAAGGAGGTTTGGACCATCATGGATGAGTGGAAGAGTAATAGGGTGGAAAGGGCACATTCTGGTTGGAATGGTAATAAAAGTAAGATACACCTTGCATGCCATGCTAGTATGGCCAAGGTCCTTGAGGTCTCCTTTGATTTATAAAGCAGAGATGCTCAGCCCCACCTTCCACCTCTTGGTATACATATTTTAAACCATGAAAATAAGCGAATTTATCTGTGGCATGGTTTTCCTCACAGACTAAGTATACCTCTATGACATTTAATGGGCATTCATTTCTGGGGTGCCTTTTAGTGCATTTAGGGAAGAAAATGGCTAGGGATCTCTCTGCTTCCTATTTTTCCCTCTTGATCTAAATGGTATCCATTTTCAAAGAAAAGGTATTCCACATTTAACTTTAAAAGTCCTCCAACATGTTCCTAATCTAATTCTTGATGGATGTTGTAGAAGGAGAGGAATTGGCAAGGCCTTGACTCTCCCTACCCTTATTTCTAACATCCCTAGAGTGATTCTTGAACACAATTTTAATGTCCTCATAGGATAACTAATAAGTATCTCCCCTAAGCAACATTTTTAGGGTCTCCAACATTTCTTCCATGATCCCTTAGAGAAGAACTAGTTTGAGTGATTCAGGATCAAGGGTGCATCTGGCCCTCCTATAACTGAGTTGAAATATCTCCTCATAGTCTTATAGGATTCAACAAGTCCAAGAGTTATTCTAAATATTTTTTCCTTAGTTTATTTGGACATACAATAGTCCCTATACTTGTCATTAAAAGCTTTATTTCATTTTAGGCCAAGTAATTATGCTACACCTAGGTAGACCCATAAACCAGCACAAGGTTTCATCCTTAAGGGTAGAGGGGAATAACTTTAGCTTTTTGTCATCAGAGACATAGTCATAGGTCCTATAGAAAATAGAAAATTCAAACATGAAGGTATCAGGTTCCTCAAAGGTTAAGCCATGGAAGTGTGGAAGCGCAGTAGGGATTATATTATTCATTCTAGCCTCTCCATTATCCTCTATTATACGGAAAACCTAATTGCTCCTATTTTCAGCCATAGGTTGGGTAGCTGCAGTGGGTTCTTCTTCTTCCCCAATAGGTTCTTCAAAGATTTCAGGTTTCTCACCTAGAGGATCTTCTAAATCTCCAATAGTCAAAGAGGGAAGCTAACAGTCACCGAAGAAGAGTGAAGGTTGATTTCTTGAGGGTGTTCAGGTGTTTGGTAAGAATTTTCCTTAAGTATCTATACTCCTATGAGGCATGAAAGAAAATTTTATCTTTTTCTTTTATGTTACTTTTTCAAAATTGTATGCAATACATAAAACAATTCTTAAGCATAAGTAACATTTACCTAGACACCTCCCCATCAACGGTACCAAAAAGTGGTGAGCCCTGGTATTGCACCAAGAGTGCTGCAACTCACAAGGCCTCCTCAACTCTATTTATCAACCCGAAGTTCATACAAACCTCAAGGTGATAGTGCTATATGCACAATGGATGGGATCCCATTCATGCCACCCTCGACTAAGGCATTTGATCAATAGTACTCCAAGGTGATGCAGGAGCATTCAGCCCATGGAAAATCATTGTAAATAGTAGACATAGGGGGTCATGCATTTTAGGAAATAGTTTTCCTAAGTATCAAGTTAAGGAAATATTTAGGTCTTTAAGTGTGATTTAATTAGATAATGGAAGAATATGTAAATGCTCTCAAAAATAAATAAATGAGAACATGAGTGGTAGAAGTCAAATCCAACTCTTAGACAATTCCATGATTCTAGGAACAAGAGAGAGCTTTTAGGCGTTAAATGGGAAGCTGATAAGAAGACTTTTCTATTTTAAAATAGAGGAAAAGATGGAATGGATAAAGTCTCAAGGAGACTTATCTACCACATATGTATGCATGCAGAGAGATTTAGGTCTTTTGTTAGAGGGGTGATCGGATCCTCCAATGATCCAATCCAATGCATTCTTATAAATAAGCGAACCCGCATTCAATAGGAGAAGGCCACTAATAGGAAACCAGGCCTGTGTGTGTCTGTGTGAGATCGAAGAGTCTCAGATGTAATCATTTCTTTTTATATTAATATAGGCAGAGTTATTTCCTGACTGTGTCAGAATATTAAAGTATTCCATGTATGAGTTTACTATGAATTCGTAGGTTCTGCAATAGGTTGTAGGCATAATTCTGAAGGATGTAGAGGGATGGATTGATTCAGAGGAATCACAATGGATTTCGAATCCAAGTGAAGAGATAGAGGAATCTCTGGAGGAATGGAGTAGCAAGGATGCGCTTAAGAGTTAAGCTCAGAGAAGCTGATCCATGGAAGGCGGAGTTTTGAAGAACAAGCAGAGAAAGAGAAGCATGATTCAGAAGAATCAAAAGGGGCCATCGAGTCCAATTGGAGCATCAGAGTGGAGCTCTGAAGAGGAGGAGTGAAGTTAAGCCCTAGCAAGAATGAGTTGAGTAGTAGAAGAGTGGAAAGTAGAACCTTTGAATAAGCCAAACTACAAAGAAGAAACTGAAGAAAACATGGAAAAACTAAGTACAAAGAGTCGAGTGGAAAAGTGAAGGATGGATGCTCAGAAACCATTTGATCATTAAGATCAATGGCTAAGATTAAATCACAGCAGCAGAAAGCCTTTTAAATTCTTTGGATCGAGTCATTTAGTTATAGCGATGAGTGATTTCCGATGAAATGAGGACCGTCAGATCAAGATCCAGATCGATGGTACATTTCTAATCACAAATTGCATATCGAAGTCGACAAAGGACTGGCGACAGTGGATTAAGCAAGGGTCGATCACCGATAGCGATAAAGCAAATCAGAGGTATTGGGATATCGGAATTGGCATATGGAGAAGACTTGCAATAATATAAAGTGCCAATGGGTAGCAGACCCGATGCATTTATAGACATAGGTTCAATGGATTTGAAGTCTGATATATATGTTTTGGGGTGTTTTCCTTTGTAAACAGGATAGCGAAGAATAAAGCGCCGATAGTGTATTTCCTGGGTTTGTAGGGAAATCGCATATCGGGAAATGGAAGGCATATACATATATGTATGGCCGTGGAATATAGCCGATAACGATTGTGATGAGGTTTAGCCTCGAAATCTGTACTGAAGCCGTATGTGTTCCAGGGAAAAGTGTCTACACAGAACTGCTTATCCCACTAAGGTGTGATAGCTACCTTAGAAACAAACAAAGTAAAGCTACTTTCGTTTTTCCTTTATGAAGTATAGATGAGAGAAGAACAAAGAAGACCAACCTCTGTCTTGCGCTAATCTCCTAGTTCGATTCCTCTCTCTTGATAGTCTTTCGCTACTTGCTCCCTTGCACACCCAGCTTCACAGAGTACCTGTAAAATCACAGTAGCATAGCACTATACAAGAACATGGATCTATAATCATAAACAATCTAGGATCATATGTAAATTGACCATATAAGTGCATAAAACATAAATGACACAAGAGTATGGAGGAAAACTTGAATAGATTTTATTGATAAACAAGAAAGAGCCAAGGGGAGTTACAACCAGTTGTTCTAACCCAGCATCATCCTCTCAGCAAGGAAGCCCCTCTTCACCTCATACAAAGCTTAGATCACCCAAAAATCTGATGTTGTCTCAAGAAACCAACAGCAATTCCTTACAATATGCAAAATTCCAGCCCCTGGATCTCTGGGATGAGGGATCCATATATAGATATCTGTAAGGGAGATGAGTCAGCTTGTGATTTGATTAGTGTCTTCCCTCTGATAGTTCTTGCTTCCACTTGGAGATTGATGATCTCTTACTCATCCTTGGTCGAATTCAGAGAGGCAAGTGTCACAGGAGAAGTTTCTGGAAGTTTCCATGCCTCTCCACCTCGCGGAATGACACTGCCATTTGTCACTTCTCGCCCATCGCACCCCATAGAAGGGCTTTTTAGAATGAAACACACCCACACAGTGTGTTTAGGTGAGATGCAATGCACTTTGCCTATGGAGCAGCTGAAATGGTCCTGTTTTGACCAGTTCTGAGCAGTTTTTCATGGAGAACTTCTGCGAGAAGTTGTAATCAGTTGACCTTGTTCCTTTAGGGGTTAGAAAAACACTTTTAGGGACTTAGGAGCCCTTGGTTTATGGAAATTTCATGCTTTGGGTTGTAGTGCCCAAAAATGTCTATAACAGTACGTAAAGTGGAAAAGAGTATATTTGCATAAGTTTCCTTTGTAAAGGTATTTACGCATATGGAATGGTTTTATGTGTTAAACATTTATTATCCAAAGGTTGAGAGGAATAATTATATATATGTCTAACAATGGAGGGATATGAATAAAAGGCTTTATTAAGTCTCATATGAAGGTTATAAGAGCGGATAGAGTTCCGATAGGAGATAATGGCGGGGTGATTGGGTTCCGATTCAAAGGAACTAGTGGTGAAGGGCCTTAACCATATATAAATATGAAGTTTGACTCCTTTGTGGGTCTATTGTCTGGGACAATTGTCTTAGGCACTCTTATGCAATCTATGGGCATGGGTGTAGGTGTAGCCCTACACCATTAGTGGTATCAGAGTAGAATAAAGGTCAAAGTAGAATTACTATCAGAGCATAAATAAAGCAGGGAAGATTTTTGCGAAAAATAATTTGCACACAGGAAAAGGTAATGTGCTAAATGATAAAGACTACAGTGGGAGATTGTAGCAGTTCTAGTAGAGGCTTGGAGTAAGCAGGAACAGAGGATTCCTTGAAGGAAAGAGAAAGTAAGATTGCTTAGCACAAGTTCTGAAGGAAAGAGGACTTGGAGACAAAACAGAGGACAATCCATTCAAAGGACAGCTAGAATGGTGAAACAAGATCATGATGAGATCTTGGAAGTGAGGTAATGTGTTCTATTTTAAATTAGGAATGTGTGTTTTTTATACTAATGCACAGGTGGCAGCAAGAGAAGCTGTGAGAAGAATAGGTGAGTTCTTAAAGACAGAGTAAGGAGAATACTCTAAAGGAGAAGTGGCAGTGAACCTGAAGAATCCAACAAGAGATTGGACAGAGAGGGAAACTGAAGTGTTCTCAAGAGAAAGTGAGAGATTGCAGAAGCCTAGAAGGAGCAAAGGTGTTGCTTAAGAAGAGGTTCCAGATAGAGGACCCGTGCTTACCAAAAGACTAAGTGAGGTAAGATTGCAGCCAGAAGGACTAGTTGTTGCAGAGGCTTGTTGCAAAAGAGCTCATGAAGAAAGAAGAGAAGAAGATGACTACTGATAGTCATAGCAGAGGTTTAGAGAGAAGACACAACAAAAGATATGAGAAGAAGGATGCCAAGGAAAATGGCAAGAAGATGAGTCAAGAGGAAATTGACAAAGAGGTTGCTGAATTAAAAGAACAACTCAATGCATTAAGGAGAATGATTGAGGAAAGCTAGAGACTAGGTTAGGTCTTGAGGAAGAAGCTAGTAGAATGGCATGAGATGCAGAAAGATGCAACAAAAGAAAGTGAAGTGGTTGAAGGGAAAACTCAAGGAAGTTGAGTTAGAAATGGTGTTATGCCCCTATACCAATAGGTGTCATATATCATGATTGACTTGGTTTAGCTTTGAAATATGTTCATACCTTTACTTGTTGCAAAGATTTTCCACATTTGAAAAAAATAAAAATTAAAAAAAAATAAAAATGTAAAGAGGGTATACCCTAGAAATATAATAAAAGGGTGAAAAGAATAAAAAAGAGGTCCAAAAAATGAAAGAAAAGGAACCCCAACAAAAATAAAAGACCATGAAAGTGTGCAGGACCAAATGCCACTACTTTTTTACTTTTGTACAATAATGATTGTGTGCAACTTGTTACCTATGCCACAATTCATGGTAACCAAACATTTTAAACTTGGTTATTTCATGTTTTAGAAGTAGAGAATAAAGATCTGACCAAACAGTTTAACCTTGGCAGATAAGTAGATAGGTAGAGTGAATAAAAGAAGCTCAACAATTTAATCTAATCCCTTGGATGTAATAAGTGTAGATTTAGATAGATATCACTATGAAAAAGAAAAGAAAGTTTGATAAGGGTTCTCCAGTCTAGGTGCACCCTAATAAAGAAGTGAAAATGCTAGGGTAAATTAGGTAGGGTAAGTAGATGATGGTTGCAGAATAAATATGTGGTGAATGATAAGTTTAAATGTTTAAATCTTTCACTTTTATCACTAGGCAAAGGCATGTATCACATGGAAAGGAAATTCAACATTCAAAGTCAAAATAATTAACTTCCCTACCCATTCCCCTAAAAATCTTCACTAATTCCCTAAGTACTAAAGGTAATTACCAAAGTTAGAGGGGCTCAGAGCATTTCTCTGACTTTTGGAGGGACCAAACCCTCGGCCCAATAATTGGAAATGCCTAAAGTACTTAAGCCCCTTTCATCAACATTGCCCCCCCCCACCATAAGATCACTCATTCCCTTGATAAAACGTTTCCTAAGTAAAATCCTATTTTACTTAGAAAAATTGAAACAAATCTGCATAAAAACCCTTTTGTACACTTTAGCCTAAGTAATATGTTATACGATGAAACACTTTTGGAAAACATTGGACTTAGCGCTTTCCCATACACTTTTGTCATATTAACCACTAATGTTTATTATATAATTCCCCTATAAAACAAAATTACCCACACTTGTACTATATTATTATATAGAACTCCAAATCATTATATATCCTGCCCCTTGGTTAAATATAACCATAAAACAAATAAATAAACGAGATAACTAATCTGTAGTTAATTAAGAACCCAACCCCGCCACCATTTAATGAGGATTAATTAAGTCATTCGAACTAATTAATAACTCGATAACCAATCGAATCACCCCCGATATGATTAATCTCTTTAATTTATATTGGGTCTACCCTCTATATCTGCCAGTCACTTCATCTCCCCGACGACTGTCCGATCGGATCCCGCAAATTCGACAATCATCGTGCATATTTCACGGACCTCTGTGGTCGAATTTTAGCATGCGATGGTGAGTGGTTTCATGAATTGTACTGCTACGTGTCAAGTAGCGTATGGAATCGCGCGATCCCACCCAAATACCACTTACCCTCTAATAGCGGTGCGATGAAACCCGCTTACCGCCTCCCGCTAAAGACAAAACGTCAAGTCGCCTCCCCACTGACACCACCTGTCCATATCACGAACCCACCAAGAGCTTTGAATTTTCATAAAAACAAAGTTAAACTAGTTTTCCATCCTTGTTATGAAAACTCATGCATGCAACCAGAACGTAGAAGTCGACCAGCTCGTACTCCAACCGTCAGCCACCCTCAAATTTGCAGTTTGATGCCGCTCCAGTCCACCATTTGCACCCAGTGAACCTGCACTCCATTGCCCATCACTTAAATACAGGTATTTACCAGTTTCCTTTCATAAACCCTATAAATACTTGATTTCCTCTATGATTACGTTAAAAGACCCAAAATTCATTACAATTCAGTTGCGGAATTTAGAATTGAAGATTCCCAGGGCCCTCTGTTTTCTCCAACTCTACTTGAAAACCCCATTTTCCTATCTGAATCCACAAGAACCAGAAATGGAAATCCCCGTGGTCCTCAATATACCTCCTATCACTACTCCTCATAGAGATTTGGATTATCTACCCTTAGCAGATAAATATTTTCAAATAAAAGACCTTGAAACTGATAAAAGCTCCTTGAAATTATTTTGTCAATGCCAGGACAATTACATGAATGGCTTTGATACCATAGGACTTTGGGAATAAAATCTCCCAAGGTACATGCTCCCTTCTGTGCACGTTTTCCCTGACATTATCCATCAATGTCAAGCCAATTATAATCCCACCCTCAAAGCAATAATGTCCCCCAATCAAATTGTTCTATTCACAATTACTATAGATTCAATCAATGAAATGCTACAGTTTCAGCCCGGTCAAGACGTCACCCCCATTTCCCTTAGGGAATTACTAGAGAAAGCATCTAAAATGTCCCAGTCTGAACTCAGTCTCCTTTGCCAGAGTTTTATGGATAAACAACATTAACCCAAAGATCCTCCTCCCTATGTGGCATCTTTCTTCACAGAGATGGGAAAAAATATAGTCAATATGATAGCTACAGTCATGGGTTTCAATACTAGTGAATATGTGGATGAATTGATTCTAGTTTTAATGTCCATTTTTACCCCTGGTCAGCCTCCTACTATCAAATATAACTATGCTACTTTCATTGCTGAGAAAATTCATGACGAGTTCATGAGGCTAGAAAATGGAAAGGTATTCAAGTATTCTACAGTCATATATCACCTTTTCCTTTACTATCAATCGGACAAGTTCCCATTCTCTGTAAATAAACTTGATACAAAGGGTAATCCTAGATTAGACATTTTTTGGACTTCCATATTCCACTATTCATATACTTGTCCCTACTCATACAATGAATTCATTGACCAGTTTGTACACCCTGTGACCACCATGATGATAGGAAGTCCTCCTCCTAGGATTAGTGATGAAATCAAGAGAATCCTTCAACTGTCAAAGTAGTACAAGATAGGTGACTGGTACTTGTACCAAAATCACACTGATATCTGAATCTATGGTTGTGAACTCCCTCCTTTCAAGCTGCCTAAGGATGTTCCTATGAGATTGTTTGCCCTGGAATATTATAGGCAAATGTTAAAATATGATCTAATTCATTTCACCAAGGCAAAGAAGAAACCCCAATTGAGGATTAAAGACCACTTAGGCCCATTTTTGTGCAATAATAGAGAAGAAAGGAAAAGAGTGTAGGTTTTAACCCTGTATAGAAATTACCTGCATACGAATTCTAAAACACAGAAAATAAACAATGCGAGAGCATAACACATAAAACAAATATACACAAATATTTTCCCCTGTATCCCAAAACCGGGACTACCAACTTGATTTTTCATTATATTCCTTTCAATGTTATAATACATATTTATACATGATGAAGCATCCAATACCATGGACCAAAAACTATCGCATCCAATACCCTGGACCGAAAACCATCGCGTCCAAAAGCATGTACGAAAATCATGCATAAAACCATAGGTGGGTCCACCCAACCTAACATAGGGTCCAAAACCAAAATTTTCTGGGGCCCTGCCCTGGACCCCATAAAGTGGGGTTATAGGTACACCTCAAACCCCCTATGACCCACCCCGCTACACAATCGGTGCAACGAAGGGGGGGTCCACCCCTCCTCCAACCCCCCAGTTAACTACGTGGGCTAGTCATGGAAATAATATAACACAACCCAACATTATCCCACTTGTTGTTTTCTTTCCATAGGGGACCACAAGAGAGCTTAGTCATTTTTCGAGCCCTGAAATTCCCATTGTCTCTCTACACCAAGAGAACTTCTCAAAGCTCACAAATTTTGTCAATGCATCTACAGTATTCTTCAAAGTGTCCACCTTTACCAACAACGCCTTTTTGTCCTCTATCATATCCGTCACAAAGTGATATTGAACATCCATGTGCTTTGCCTTTGAATGATATGTGAGGTTCTTTGCCAAGAAATTGCATTTTGGCTGTCACAGTCTATCCTTATATTTCCCTGTACTAACCCCATACTTGAACGCAATCTCTGCAACCAAACTGATTCCTTGCTTTCATAAGTGGCTTCCATGTATTCTACCTCTGTGGTTGATAGTGCCACTACAGATTGTTTCCTAGTCATTCAACTGACTGCACCTCCAAATAGGTTAAATACATATCCACATGTAGATCTTCTCCGATCCAGATCTCCAACCCAGTTTGCATCAACAAAGCCATGAATATCCAACATTCTGTCCAATCCTGGTCTTCCTTGGTAGCACAAACCATAATCACTAGTTCCACGCATATACCTGAAAACCCGCTTCATTGTTGTCCAATGCTCCTTTCCTGGTTTTGACATAAACCTGCTCAATACTCCCACTGCATGTGCAATGTCTAGTCTAGTATAGACCATTGCATACATCAGGCTACCGATTGCACTTGCATATGTAACACGGGACATGTCCTCTTCCTCTTCTTGTGTCTTGGGACATTATTCAACAGATAACCTCACACCTACAAGAATAGGAACCTTCATCCGTTTACTATCTTGCATATTAAACCTCTGCAGTATTGTCTCGACATACTTCCTATGGTTTAACCAGAGCTTCCTCTTTGCCTAATCTCTTCTAATTTCCATGCCCAAAATATTTTTTGCAGAACCAAGATCTTTCATGTCGAATTTGGAAGACAATTGGGTCTTCAAATTCTAGATAATTTCTTTATAATTTCCAACTAGCAACATATCATCCACATACAAGACCAAATAAATAACACGGTCACCAATTAATTTAAAATACACACAGTGATCTGCTTTGCTTCTGGTGAAGCCAAGTCGCCATATAAATGTATCAAATTTCTAATACCACATCCTTGGTGACTATTTTAACCCATACAGAGACTTCTTTAACTTGCATACCAGTTCTTTCTTACCCTTCACCGCAAAGCCTTCAGGTTGCTTCATGTAGATTTCCTCTTCCAGATCCCCATGAAGAAATGTTGTCGTCACATCCATCTGTTCTACCTCAAAATCAAGAGCAACAACAATAGATAAAAGTAATCTAATAGAAGTTATCTTGGCAACAGGAGAAAAAATATCACCAAAATAAATTCCTGGCACCTAGGAATAACCTTTTGCTACCAATTGAGCTTTGTATTTCTCCACTTTTCCTTCTGCATTTGTCTTCTTTTTGAACACACATTTGCTGCCAATGGGTTTCCTTCCAGCCAGCAACTCCACCAGATCCCAAGCCTCATTTTTGTGCAAAGATGCCATTTCATCAACCATGGCCTCTTTCCAGAGTTTTCCATCCTCTGAATCCACTACTTCCATCACAGTTCTGGGATCATCATTAGTAACAGACAAAGCAAAATTTGAACAGAAAGCAGATGGACTATACCTTTCTGGCTGCCTTCTTTCTCGAACTGATCTTCTCACAGTTGGAGTTTGTGGCTCTTCATCTTCTGATTCCTCCTCTGCTGTAGAGTCTGATTCTTCCTCCTTTAGCTCAAACTCTATCTTCTCAAGTTCCTTTGGTCAGACTTCATGTTTAATAACATCTTTTACCTCTCTGAACACCACATCTCGGCTATACACAACCTTCCGTGTGACTGGGTTCCAAAGCTTATAACCCTTTAAACCATCGTTATACCCAATAAAGATGCACTTTTCAGATTTACTATCCAACTTGGTTCGTTTCTCCTTTGGAACATGTACATATGCATCACTTCCAAATACCCTCAAATGTGAAAGAGAGGGTTTCTTACCAGTCCATACCTCTTGTGGAGTCTTATCCTCCAAAACTAATGAAGGTGACCTATTTACCAGGTAACATGCAATATCCACCGCATCTGCCCAGAATTCCTATCCTAACCCGACACCACTGAGCATGCTTCTTGCCCTTTCCACCAACATCTTATTCATTCTTTCTACAACTCCATTTTGCTGAGGTGTATATGGAGTAATCTTCTATCGTGCTATACCACACTTCTTATATGACTCTTCAAATTCCTTGCTGCAAAACTCTCCACCATTATCTGTCCTTAGCACCTTTATCTTCTTCTCTATCTAATTTTCCACGAGAGCCTTAAATTCTTTAAACCTGGCAAAGGCTTCAGATTTCTTCTTAAGGAAATATATCCATGTATTCCTTGTGAAGTCATCTATAAATGATACATAGTACATAAACTTACCCAGCAATGGAACCTTCATAGGTCCAAACACATCACTGTGCACAAGTTCTAATATATGTTTTGCCCTCTTACTACCAGAGGGGAAACTCACCCGATTCTGCTTCCCATATACACAATTTTCACAGAAATCAAAATCCATAGAGCTATTAGTCATACCTTCTACCATATCTTTACCATGAAGTATTCAAAGGCCCTTCTCTCCAATATGTCCAAGCCTTTGATGCCACAACATGGTCTTCTCTCCAAAGACCACTAGATTTTCTGCTCCACATTCAAGAACCACAGAACTGTTGCACCCATTAATAACAGTGCTACCTTGCAGCTTGTACAGAGTTCCAACTCGAACTCCCTGCATCAATACCAGTGCTCCCCGAACCATTTTGTAGGTATCCTTCTCGAACACTGTTTTTACACTTGCATCATCCAACTTGCTTACAGAAATCAGATTTCTGGCTAATGCAGGAATATGCAGAACACCCGGAGGTGTTCTAACCCTTCCACCTTGCAACTTCAATTTTACTTTTCCATGACCAATGATTCTAGCCTTCCTGTTATCCCCCAAGAAGACATCACCACCATTGTATTTCTCATACTCGTAGAACCACTCTCTATGGGGAGTGAAGTGAAAGGATGCACCTGAGTCAATCAACCATGCCTCATGATCTACATGTGTACTTTAAGAAGCCAAGTACACATCCCCACCTTCATCTGAGGTGGTTTTCGCCTCTGCAAAAGGAGCATCATCAGATCCATTTCCTTTATCAAGAGCTTTAGATTTACAGTCCCTTTTGTAGTGCCCTTCCTTTCCACATTTCCAGCACACCACCTTTATAGGTTTTCCTGGAGATTTAGATCTCCCACTCGATGACTTATTTTTGTTTCTGTTTTGGGACCATCCACGTATAGACAAGGCATCACCATTCTGGCTCTCCATATTTTTCCGTCTCATCTCCTCCGTCAGCAAGGATGAGACTATTTCATCAAACTGCAAGGCTGTTGCATTGCTACCTATTGCAATAACCAGACTATCCCATGAATCTGGTATAGAACACAAAAAACTGATGCACTTATCTTCATCTGAAATTTTAATATCAACAGATGCTAATTGAATTACTACAGTATTAAATGCATTCAGATGCTTTGTCACCGAGTCTCCATCTTTCATCCTCAGGTTATATAGCTTTTTCCGCAGGAACAGCTTATTCACCAGAGACTTAGATTGGTACAAAGTCCCTAACCTTTCCGACAAAGCCTTAGCCATAGCTTCCCCTGATACATTCAGCAATACTAAATCTGAGACACACAATCGTATTGTGCTCTTTGCCTTCTGATCCAACTTCTTCCATTCTTCATCGGACACTCTCGTTGGCTTAGTACCTGGATCTACCACGATCCATTAATCTTTATCCACCAATAGATCCTCCATCTTGAGTTTCCATAACTCAAAAATCTGACCATTAAATTTCTCGATCTCTATCTTTCCACTTCTCGCCATCTTCTTTCACCAACAGAATCGATCTTGTAGATCTCCCACTGAACAGGGTTTACCACAGGCCCGAGCGAAACCCCTCAGCAACAAAGGCGCCCCCTTGAAGCCAAAACAACTTTGATACCAAATGTAGGTTTTAACCTTGTAAAGAAATTACCTGCATATGACTTCTAAAACACAGAAAATAAACAATGCAAAAGCATAACACATAAAACACATATACACAGAGATTTTCCCCTGGATCCCAAAACCGGGACTACCAGCTTGATTTTTAATTATATTCTTTTCAATGTTATAATACATATTTATACATGCCGAAGCATCCAATACAATGGACCGAAAACCATCACATCCAATACCCTGGACCGAAGACCATCACATCCAAAAACATGTGTGAAAATCATGCACAAAACCATAGGTGGGTTCGCCCAACCTAACATAGGGTCCAAAACCAAAATTTTCCATGGCGTTGCCACGAACCCCATAAAGTGGGGTTATGGGTATGCCTCAAACCACCCCCCCCCCGCTACACAATCAGTGCAAAGAAGGGGGGATCTGCCCCTCCTCTAACTACCTGGTTAACTATGTGGGCTAGTCATGGAAAGAATATAACACAACCCAACAAAGAGCAGAAGAAATCATAGAAGAAACAATGAGACTAAAGGAAAGATTTTCTTGGAGATATGATCCACAAGGTTTCATTTGTGATAGGAGAATGAAACATAATCTTTCACCCTATATCTATCACAGAATCCCTAAGATAGAACAGAATTCACATATGGATGAATGGAAGGAAGGAACTCTAGTTGAAATGAATAGTGATCAAGTTGAGGTAGAAAATGTGATGAAATACTTAGAAAAGAGACTTGACTTGGACTCTTGTGGATAGGTACCAGTTGAATCTACTCAAAGGCCAACACCAGAGCCTACTGCCTCTACAGTAAAGACTTCTCAAAGGCACACACAGGAAACTAGTGCTCCCCCAGTAGAACCACCACAGGAACAAGACCAGGGAACAAGTACTCCAGCATTAGAACAACCAGAAATGTCAGCGCAGCCTGAAATCTCTAAGGAACAAGCTCCACCACAACCTCATCTAGCTTAGGTTAATATGGGAAACCCCTCGATTGTGAAAACTCCTCTGAATGAGGAAACGAACTTGAAAAGAGACAGGGAAGTAGCTAGCCCTGCCAAAGGTCCTTCAGACCATCGTGGTGCTAAGAGGCACAGGATAATCCATATTCAGAGGAAGAATTCTTTGAGGAAACAATAGGGAGATTGAGAAAATAAGGTGGAGACAGTCTACATACATTCCCAATAGGTGGGACACCTTCCAATTCAAAAAGACAAGAGCTTGAAAGACAACAGAGTGTAGAAGTTTCATCTTTCAGATCTTCATCTGAGAAGATCATAGACATAAAAGGAAAATTCAAGGAGATAAAAACCAAGAATGAGTAGCTGAAGGCCCAAGCCTATGCTCAATACTTGAAGATGGCCCCTACAAATCAAACTAGATTGATGTCAACTTATGACATCAAAGAAGGCAAAATGCAGATGAGCTTTCTAAAGCCCACAGTATAGCAGCCCAAGTCATTTGTAGACTACCTCAAGACTAATTTTGAGGTCTTAGCTAAAGATATTCACCCCATAGATCAAATATAACTGCATAAGAAAATAGGGGAGATGATTTATTCTACACTGATAAGCAAGGCAATGATGTCACATAGGTTGCAAAATTCACTAGACAACACTACTACCCAATTGCAACAAGAAAAGGCCTCCTCATAGGCAAATGACAACATAATCAAATCATTGGAGGAGTTGATTATTGAGTTGGGCCATAACCCAAAGGATATCAAGGCTACAAAGAGCCTAATAAAAAGAAAAGAATGAAGATATAGCCACACTGAGAAAGCAGTTGAAATTTCCACAACTCATTCACCCTTAGACTGCTGAAGTGATTGAGAAAAAAAATGAAGAAGAGCTTATGGACTTGGTCCTTAAGCTAAATGAACAACTGAAAGAGACAGAGTAAGAATTAGAGAAAACACTACGAAGCAGGCAGAGTGAGTCGACCACACAGCCTCAAAATGTAGTGCCAGTGGTTTCTACAGCAGTCCCTTCTACATTGGCAACTGCTTTAGCACCAAATGTCCCTTTGGCAATAGCTGCAACTATAGAAGTAATAGGTACAGGTACATCACAGGCAGGAACCTCAAATCAGAGCACAGAAGAGTTGATCAAGTCCATGGAGGAAATGAAGCTCCAAGTCACTGAACTACAAAAATTAAAAGAGAAATTCATTACTTTAGAGCAAAAATATGATGTATCAAAATTCAATTTTGCTGAAGAGATGAGAAAAAACAAAGGCTTGACTCAACAGATTAAAACACTAGAAAAAGATCTTACATTTGAAAAGCCTTTGACTGATATCAAAAAGATATTATGGACCAATATCATTGATTCAATCAATGATATTTGGTCATCAATTCAAATAATTTTTGAACAAATTGACTTAGTGAAAGTTGCTCTTCAAGAGATTGAAAAAACCAAGGAAGAACTAGGAAGGAAGCCTAAAGAAGCTATCAGATTAATAAACTTTCTAAATAGTAGAAACAGGCATCAATTGGAACAATTAAACATTGAGGATAGGATTGCTACCATCCTCGAAATAAAGAAAGTATTGACCAAAAGGAGTCTAATGCAAGGCCTGGAACGCAAATGTCAAAATATGCAGGAAGACATAGATGAGTTTATGGAGAAATTTGGCATCTTACAAAGTAAAGGACTTCCAAGTCCTTTAGTCATCAATGACAAGCTAATGTTTTAGGATGATTATGTCAACAAATTACATTAGCAAGCTAACAGTCAGGCCAGTTCATCTACAGTCAAGGCATTGCCCACAGGGAGAGTTCTCTATGATAGTTTGGAGAACCTTTTTTACATTGAGCATGAAGTGAAGCACTTATTTCTAGTGCAACCAAATTTTGTAAAATATACAGAAGCAGATGAAATCTACAGAAAACTGACAAGGAAAAGAATACCGAGAGATGATTGGTGGACCAGCATGATAGACATCTTATGATTTACCATGGTAAAAAGTGAAGTAAATTGAAGTATTTACCATAGTCAATTTTTGTAAAAGAAGGATAAATGATGGTAAAACAGGTAAAGAGTATCAGTCACAGGTCAAAGAGTATCAGTGGAAAAGCTAAAATCGATCATCCAGCATAGAATTACGAGAAAGACATCAAGATCCATATTCATAGGACTTGCCTCTAGCTCCTTCAACAAAAATAGGGACAACAACAAGCAGTTCACATTCAGTTTCTACTTTCGAGACCATTTGTCTCTATATTCATGTAAAAGATATTTAGTTTTCCTAGAATGTATCTCTCTTAGTTAGGAGATATTTTGATGCTAATTTTGTATAAGTGCTTCCTTATTCGAAGTACTGAGGGTGGATTCTTAGACATTTCTATAGACAATTTACTTTTGGAATTGAAGTGTTGTTGAACAACTTTTGTATGGTTGGCTGGAACAAAGTAATCAAGCAAAGGACTTTTACAGGATACCTGTGTCAAACGAGAAACAAATAAGTACTCTATATCTTATGTTTCTACAGTTTTTCTGGTTTAATAAATATTCATATGTGTTTCATATCTGAATGATAAACGAAAAGTTATATTTCAGAAAGAGCTTTATTGCATTCTGTCTTTAAAATTGTTTATTTTCTTAATGTTTTCTTCCAAGCTATTATAGGTAGGGAATTCTTAACTACTCCCTGCTTTCATAGTTTATCACTGTGACCATTTAGCAAAGAATACTTAATTTCTTTTTGTTAATGAGCACCCTCTTTCTTTCATCTTGGATTTTGTTGAAGGATTCTAGATTGCCCTTCCTCCCTGTTCAAGACCATCTCACCCTTTTAAGCTATCATTTGTCTTTTGTTTAGCTATCTTGCCTTGAGAAACTCTCCTTTGTTAAATCAACCTGATCCAGTTAAGCCATCTTCAGTTGACTCCATAGCCCAATGGCCTGAAATACCTTGTTCTATCCATCTACTCCTGAATTCCACCACCAAACAAAATCAAAATCCCCCAAGCTTTCATAACTAGCCTAATATCCCATAAACAAAGCTAAATCATAAAGAGAATGCCCTCTCTAAGTACAGATTGGCTAGATTCTATACTTAAAAGACTAGTTTGTGGTTACCTTGGACCCCTTTCCTTCTTCTAACAACTTCAAGGAAAATCTACGTGATAACAAATGGAAGAATCCATTTGTGAACCAGAACAATGAGAATTTCTGGGATATAGTGAAGATGAAGAATTGAAGATTGAAACTTCAAGTAAGGCCAAAGGGTCACATGGTTTTAAATCTGACAATTTGTGTATGTTTGCATGTGAAGGACAACTGGCTGATATTGTCATGAAGAAGGAAATAGACCAACAGAATCAAAATTTTGTTATGGAAGAAGATAAGGTAGATAGATCTCATATACAGCTGGTGGAAGATGTCAAGCAACTAAGTGAAGGGCTTGAGGAGATTGAAGAAGAGACCATCGAAGAATTTCTTAACCATATGAATGATTTAGAACAACAAGTAGATATGATGGTTGAACCATCAAGTGAGACCATAGGGTATTATATTTTTAAAATTGATAGTTTGTGTATGATGGCAGATATTGTAGGAGAAAAGCATCCATTTCATGATATCTTCAGAGGAGATAAACATCAAGTGATTGAAGGAAAACTTGAGGAAGAGACTATGTTAGCAGAAAACATAGTAAAGGATCATGATTTCACTATGATGATAGGCAAAGTAGAGATAGCCATGGAAACTGTTGAGACAGACAATAGGGAAGAAGGACATCTACTGAAAGATGTTAAGAAGGAGGAACCCTATGCAAAGGATTTAAACTTGGGAAAAGGAACACTAACAAAGGAGTGTTTTGAAGAGGATGGACAGTCTTGTGAAGATATCAAAAGTCTAGAGGAGTACTCTAGGAGAATAGAGTATGATGGAGAAGACCTCTTGAATGAGGGAAGTAGTGATTTTCTATAGCAGAAAGACCTTGAGATTACAAGGATCAAAGGAAGACAATGTTTTAATACTGTAACACAGCATGTAAAGGATGAATCTGGAAGAAGAGATCATTGTGATGAAGTGCTTACTAAGTGTGAAGAAGAGATTAAACTACTAGAGAAACTGATGAGAGAACATGACGGTAGAAAAAAAGCTACAGTTATAGTTTCTGAAGAAGAAGATGTGTCTCAAGTAGGCATGGAGACAGGAAGATGCAATAATTTGTTTGCAAGTTCATTAAACAACATGAATGAGTATGAGTATGTGATCAAAGAGATTAAGTAGAGATTATTTGAAGATGGTAAAGAGGCAGTAGGTGTTATAGACATTTTTGGGCACTGCAACCCCAAGCATAAATGTCCATAAACTAAGGGCTCCTAAGTCCCTAAAAGTGTTGTTCCAACCCCTAAAAGAACAAGGTCAACTGATTACAGCTTCTCCCAGAAGTTCTCCATGAAAAACTGCTCATAATTGGTCAAAACTGGACCATTTCACCTGCTCCATAGGCAAAGTGCGTTGCATCTCACCTAAATACACACAGTAGGTGCGTTGCATTTCAAAAATCCATTCTATGGGGTGGAATGGGTGAGAAGGGACAAATGGCAGTGTCAATCCACGAGGTGGAGAAGCATGGAATCTTCTAGAAACTTCTCCTGTGACACTTGCCTCTCTGAATTCGACCAGGGATGAGTAAGAGATCATCAATCTCCAAGTGGAAGCAAGAACTATCAGAGGGAAGACACTAATCAAATCTCAAAAGCTGACTCACCTCCCTTGCAGACATCTATATATGGATCCCTCATCCCAGAGATCTGGAGGCTGGAATTTTGCATCTTGTAAGGAATTGCTGTTGGTTTCTTGAGGCAACATCATAGTGTTGGGTGATCTAAGCTTTTCATGAGGTGAAGAAGGGCTCACTTGCTGAGAGGATGATGCTGGGTCAGAACGATTGGTTGTAACTCTCTTAGCTCTTTCTTGATTATCAATAAAGTTATTCAAGTTTTCCTCCATACTCTTGTGTGATTTATGTTTTATGCATTTGTATGGTAAATTTACATCTGATCCTAGATTGTTTATGATAATAGATCCATGTTCTCGTATAGTGTTATGCTACTTTGATTCTACAGGTACTCTGTGAAGATGGGTATACAAGAAAGCAAGTAGCAAAGGACTATCAGAAGAGAGAGAAATCGAGCAAGGAACCAAGCGCAAGACAGAGGTTGGTCTCCTTTATTCTTCTCTCATCTATCTTTCATAAAGGAAAACGAAAGTAGTTTTACTTTGTTTGTTTCTAAGGTAGATACCAACCTCAGTGGGATTAGCAGTTCTGCATAGACACTTTTCCCTGTAACAAAATGGCGACTCCGCTGGGGGATGAATAGATTGATTGTTTATCTACATTTGTTTACTTTATAAACTTACAAACGGAGCCTGAAGTCAAGCCAGCTAGCCTTCGAACTGCATTTGCTATGTAAGTGCAAAGTAGATCAACACTGCTTCAGTCAATCTCCAGGTTTTGTTTATGAATTAAACAATTGATTTACAAGCTTTCTAATTGCCCTCGTGGTGGCTCTAGTAACCTCCTTAGATCTACCCCTGTGATTGATTTACTGATTACCACTTGCTCGGCCAAAATCCTTGAACTGAACTGCAAACTGTGACCCGGAACCCAATCAAAGTCTCGTCCCTGGTCCAGCTCACTATTTGTTCTATGAATCTCAAATTCAGCACACTTCCCAAGTGTAGTAGGTGCGTTGCATTTCAGTTTCACTGTGTTACAGATGCGCTAATCAGACTAGGCATTGTTCCTAAATTGTGGTTTGTGTGTTCACTCTTTTCAGATCTATTCAAGAGTTTTGCTGCCTGTAGTTAGTACACCTCTGTTTGAAACCCCTTTCCTTGCTGTTTTTCCGCTTCCATCGTGCAAAGAACTGTAAATGTTTTTATGTATTTTTTGAGTCATTTTCAGTTCTCCTTTACAAAGAAGTAACGTAATTGTACTGTCGTTTCTTGATTTGAAAGTGTCGCAAGTGTCATTTTCAGTCATAGAAGAGAATCTGATTGTTCTTGATATTCGATTACCCTATTACTATTGTATTCAATCTGAATTAGTAGTTTTTCTAGTGTCGAAAGCAAGTTTTCATTTGCAAATTTGCAAAGTAATGTCATTGTCTTCATTTTGATTTTGAAAAGAAACTTGTTAGTAATTGTCTCTTTGAAAAATAATTCAGATTTGTGCATTAGCTTTCTTTTTATCATTCACATATTAAGAAGGCTGAAAACAAATACATGCATGTGCATTTGCATTTAGACTGTTTGATTGGTTTGATTTAGGACAGTGCATATAGTGTGTGCTCTATGCTCTTTGCTGAAAGAACACCATTTCTCTTTCCTTAGTAGCTAGGATTTTCATTGCACAAAGAAGATAAAACGACTGTTTATCGTCTTAGATAGCATTTTAGGAATTGTACATCTACATCATGTGGTGAACCTGAAAGGCAAATTTCTTAAGCAAGATCAACTATAAAATAAATTTAATGAATCTAACAATGCTTTGGAACCTAACGCACAACATCTAAAAGTCTAGGCTAGAGACGTATTCCGGTGTCGTAAAGCCTGGTAACTGTTGTTTTCACTGTTGGTTGGGTGATTCCTCCACTTTGAGAGGATAAGTGATAGTACGGACTTATGCTCCCACGTACCGTTGAGTATATTTTAGGAGACCACAATAGGCTTAATCCTTTATCCATAGGAAGCCGTGTCTGCCGCCCTATCGATCGCAATGCACTGAACATAACATTCGGGAAGATTTACTGTCGTACCGTAAAAATTATTCTACAGTTTTGTGATTGGTTTGGTAATCCCTCTGCCTAGATTTCCAGAGCAGTCCCTTTCGTTCCTTTTCAGACTACTTAACGGAAAAGGTCCATCTGAGCACTTGTCACTTCAGGCTCATTAAAAATCGAAGGCGACTAGAGTCAACTTTTGTTTTTTCTCGACTCTTTAAAATAGAAAAAGCAAGTTGTGTCAAAGCGTATAAAATTTATTTTAAACGGAATAATCATCACCTTTCCTACGTTGGTCTTAGGTTGAGGAAAATGGAGTCCACCAACCAAGGAGTTCCCCTTGGAGGAAATCCTAGTCCCTTCTCCTCTTGGGGAGATGTTGGTGCACCCCATATGGCCACATTGTTGCTTCCAGGATTGACAATCGGTTTGCCCATATGCCTTTTCTCAACCTTCGTCATTCAGAACACCGTGATTCCTGAACAATCGAGTCAACAATTAGACAATTCCAGAGTTACCCCCCAACCCTCTACTTCGTCCAATTCTTCCTCTCCTCCTTCCTCTTCGCTTGATGGGGCTGGTAAAGCCAAAAATCAAGTACCTGAGAAGAAGAAGGAAAAGAAGAAGAAAGAGAAGAAGAAGAAGGAGCCAAAGGAAAAAAGGGGTAACCAAGCGTCGTCTAGCGAAAATCCACACACTGCACCAACCAGGCCTAAATCGCCATGTGTCATTTGCAAGGGAGACCACTTTCATAGAGATTGTCCTTGCATCCCTCGGATCTTAAGGGACTGGTCTCCTCATTTGCACAACCCGGTGTCATCAACCTCTGATGATCATGTTGAAAATACACCGTCGACTAGTGAAAGTGAAGCCCCTGGACAAAAAGGAAAAAGCAAATTTCCTTGTAAACTGTGTGAAGGCGATCACGCCATACACCGTTGTCCCTTCTTAGACGAGGCTAAAAGAGTTTTGGATGATCGTCCGATTTCACCGTTACGACTTCCTCCTGGATATAAGAAACTCTTGTCGAGTCCGTCACCAGTTGAAAATCCGGCTGACACACCCAGGTGGTCGGCCGAAGTATCTACCACTAAAGAAAAACCATCTGAATCCATACTAGGAGAAATTCAAAAGGTCGAGGCGGTAGTTGACCCGATCTTGCCTTCAGAGGTTCTATATTCAAATGATACAGTCACCGAAGAGAACAAGGATGACACCGTCCAAATTCTTTTCGTAAGCACAAACTCTGATGAACATGGGGGCAATTTACCCATTCCTTTACCGCAGGAAGGAAGTTCATCAGAGTCGTACCCGGCCGTCTATTCGGTCCCAGCTCCAAGCAGCCTAGTTGTTTCCTTTGGCTGGAATCTACTAGGTAGACCCCGTTTACTAGCTAGTATACCATTCTGAATCATTGCTCAAATATATAGAATGGTTATGGCTGGTACCATCATAGATGAAGGGGCTTCTGTGAGTATCCTTTCCTCGACTGCTTGGAAAGCGCTTGGTTCGCCATTGCTTTTGCCTGAGATGAGAAATCTAACAGGCTTTGACAAAGGAACCAGTCGACCGTTAGGGATCCTTCCCAATGTGCCCATACCATTGAGAGGGAAAACCGTTCACATGAACGTAATGGTAGTCCAAGGACCCCTGGATTATAATATACTCCTTGGGCGAGACTATATTTATTGCATGGAAGCCATTGTCTCATCACTCTTTAGAGTAATGTGTTTTCCGCACGAAGGAAGAGTGGTCAAGCTCGTAGACCAGCTTTCATTCCCCGGTTCACGCATAGAAAATAGTCATATACCATCCCTGAATGGTCTTTTCACGCAAGGAATGTCTCATCAATCCCCAGTCCATCCACCTGATGAGCGCAAGTAATTTGGGGGACATGACTGAAACCCAGGGGGCATGCACCCTGGTCTGCTTCGGCAGGAAAACTCCAGGTATAGGGTAGGTTTCCATGAGAGATATATGACTAGTCTGACACTCCCGTCCGAAATTGGAAAACGGGGTTGGACTGGAACAAGATTCCCTCGTCAAAGTTATGTGAGTGGAGGCGTCTGCGCCATTCACCTTTGTTTATCTCGATAGACATCACGAAGAAGTGTTTTGTTTGTGGTACAAATAGAACAATCTTTGGTAACCTGAAAGAGGTAGGCCTTTTTGGCAAAACAAATGTTTTGTCTGTGAAATTGCGGGGTAACCTTGAAACTCTATGTCTCTATACCTGGGGGCATGCAAACCTTTTGGCATGCAAGCGAAGAGTGACCATTTATTTTTTAAATTTGTAGGTCCTCTAACCCTTTAAACTCGTAGGATTGGTCATTTCCTAACTTGCAGAAAGAAAGGATGTGGTGCAAAGCTTCGAAATAATGTCGTTTTAATATATGAGACATTCTTATTATACGACTGGATTAATCGAGCAGTTTTAACGCGGACTTCATGCTCGTTAAAAAATAAACATAAGCAATGAGCAAATGTTTCCCCCAGCATTTAAGCTCATTAAAAATTGAACCAATTTCCGGTAAATAACCATCGTGAATGTAGTACTTCAGCCTTTAAAGCCTTGGTCTGTTCTCATCATCACCTCCACTTTGTATTGGCCGATCATTCACCTCCACTTGATTGTTTACCCCTTTTAAGGAAAAACTGCAAAGAGTGATTCTATTAGCCATACTTGTAACACTGCTGTGATTGGGAAATTCCAAACCTTACCTGGAATCAGCTGCTACCCGAATTTATCACTCGTTCCTCAAAAAACTAGTCTCCTTTAAGCTCTTTTCAGCTGACTCGTAAAATATGAAAATATTGCCGAGCCATTGGCCTCTCCAACTTGTTAAAGTGACCGGAAGTGCTATCCCTCCTTTAGATTTTAATCTTTTTGGACCTGAGGGATTATTACACAAAAAGATCGAGCTCTTGTTTTGTTCGGCTCGTTAAAAGTATCGAAAATTCATCCCTTATGTATTGTTTTATACTTTTTTGGACCTAAGGGATTAGATGACGAGAAAGGATTTTTGGAGTTTCCTTTATGTCCCTTTTCAGACTCTCTAAAATTGAAAAGGACCCAGTTATCTTTGTCGTTAAACTCGTTAAAACCTAATAGCGACAAACTTGTCCATAACAGACAAGAACGAGTTTCACTATCACTAGGCTCGTTAAAACATAGCGATGGGTTTGCCCGAAGGGCAAATTATAGAACAAGCATATGTTATCCTCCTCAAGCTTGACAAAAATAAAGAGGTACTGGTCAAAAATGACTGGGTAAAAATTGGGAAGAAAACTTGAAGAAACTTTGTTGGTAGCAAGTCACTCTTGAACATGACACTTTCACTCCGCATCCAAGTCGGGTTGGGTTGTTTCATTCACCGGTCACATCACCATGGTCACATCACACCATCCACATTTGGGGTTAATGCTACACATCCATCATGTCAGTGTCGACGATATTTTCAAGAGAAGTCACTCAGAGAATTCACCTGTGTCTCACCCGCTGCAATACATTTACGCTCCATTCTTTCATGACCGCCACCCTGAACCTTATATCACCAAATCTTTTTCACCTCCATTAAAATCATTTTCTCCGTTCCGTGTCATTGATGTGAGATTCATTAAGGCCCTCCTATGACGGATCGCTTCTTGTCGACATCAACTCATTATCCAAGAAGTCGATCTAGTAACACCCATTTCAGTACTTTGAAGCTTGCATGCCTCAATGGCAAGTTTCTCACTTCTGGCGACAGGTTTACATCAATGGCCTTCGACCGAAAGATTTTGTGTGGTGTTCGACGCCCAAGTCCCTTATTCACACCACGTGAATTGTACTGCAGTACCTTGAAGATCATTATCATTATCGGTGATTCCTCTCGCGCCTGTTAACAGCTTACATCATTGGCTGGTAATCAGGCGATGTCTTTCCATGTTCGACTCCAGAACATCTCTCACATGGATCGACTTGTACTTTGAGTGAAGATCGAACGAGATTGAAGACCCTGGATCTAGTTTCATCCATCCGGCTGTGATATATATTCAAGAAAATAAAGACATCAAATGTACATCATTGCTGCATAGATAATCATCGAATCTAAGGGATGATGGCTCTACCAAAATCATCAGTCTACACTCAGACGATTGTTTGTCCTATGTACATTAAAATGAATTATAAAGCTGAGCATGGGAATGCCTTCCTCAGCTAGATCATGAAAATATTATGAAGATAATGTATTGTATTGTATCTTATTACAGGTCTCCTTCCAGCTTGAAAGAAATTCGGATCCTCATGATAAAGCATTTCACCCGACATCAAAAAAAGATTAACGACCTCATGCTTTAGGGGGCAACTGTTATAGACATTTTTGGGCATTGCAACCCCAATCATAAATGTCCATAAACTAAGGGCTCCTAAGTCCCTAAAATTGTTGTTCCAGTCCCTAAAAGAACAAGATAAACTGATTACAGCTTCTCCCAGAAGTTCTCCATGAAAAACTGCTCAGAACTGGTCAAAACTGGACCATTTCACCTGCTCCATAGGCAAAGTGCATTGCATCTCACCTAAATACACACAGTAGGTGTGTTTCATTTCAAAAAGCCCTTCTATGGGGTGCGATGGGTGAGAAGGGACAAATTTCAGTGTCAATCCACGAGGTGGAGAAGCATGTAATCTTCCAGAAACTTCTCCTGTGACACTTGCCTCTCTGAATTCGACCAGGGATGAGTAAGAGATCATCAATCTCCAAGTGGAAGCAAGAACTATCAGAGGGAAGACACTAATCAAATCTCAAAAGCTGACTCACCTCCCTTGCAGACATCTATATATGGATCCCTCATCCCAGAGATCCGGAGGCTGGAATTTTGCATCTTGTAAGGAATTGCTGTTGGTTTCTTGAGGCAACATCATAGTGTTGGGTGATCTAAGCTTTTCATGAGGTGAATAAGGGCTCACTTGCTGAGAGGATGATGCTGGGTCAGAACGATTGGTTGTAACTCTCTTGGCTCTTTCTTGATTATCAATAAAGCTATTCAAGTTTTCCTCCATACTCTTGTGTGATTTATGTTTTATGCATTTGTATGGTCAATTTACATCTGATCCTAGATTGTTTATGATCATAGATCCATGTTCTCATATAGTGTTATGCTGCTTTGATTCTACAGGTACTCAGTGAAGCTAGGTATACAAGAAAGCAAGTAGCAAAGGACTATCAGAAGAGAGAGGAATCGAGCAAGGAACCAAGCGCAAGACAGAGGTTGCTCCCCTCTATTCTTCTCTCATCTATCTTTCATAAAGGAAAACGAAAGTAGTTTTACTTTGTTTTTTTTCTAAGGTATCTACCAGCCTTAGTGGGATTAACAGTTCTGCATAGACACTTTTCCCTGTAACAGTAGGAATCAAACAATTTCAAAGTAAAGATAACCAACAACAAGTTAAAGGAGGAGGAGTTCACTACACTGGACAAGAGAAGGAATGCATCATTAGAACAGATGGTGTGGAAGAGAGACTAATGGACAGTCTCATGAATTTTGCTAAGAATTTGAATTAGCATACTGATATGCTGACAGAGGAAGAGGAAATATAGCAACAAACTGAAATGTTGCCAAAGAAAGAAGAGGCACCAAGGCCTCATGTTTTTAATTTTAACAAGTGTTTTGTGAATGCAAGTTTTGTTGCAATTGTTGGAGGAGATTTGGCACAGGCGAGTATCCAAGTAAAGATGAAAGAAGAAGACTTCATGGAAGAGTTCAATCCATGGAAAAAAGATGTTAAATTACTAGAGAAAATGTTGAATAGTCATGATTCAATCACGAAAGAGGGTAAGGATGATAGGGAGGCAGCAAAAATGGCAGCAAGTAAAGCAATAGCAACTAAGCCAAAGAATGAAGTAAGTAAAAGGAAAGTCAGCATAGAGAATAGCAACAGTAACCTGAAACAAAGAGAAGAAGACAAAAGTAAGAAGCAGAAGATGGACCAGCCCAAAGGAATGATGGACATAGAAATTGAAGAAATATGGCAGCAGATGATGAGGCAATTTAAATGGAGGAAAATGGTAATAGCAGCAAGCAAGATCAATCAGAAGTTGAACCTGATTGATAGGAAGAAGAAAATGGAGCAAAAGACAGAAAAAGGGCAGTGGCAACAAAGGAATAAAGCATTTGGACAGCTACAGAACAAAGTGTGGGATCCAGGAAGACTAAGACCAAAAGACACATGATCAGGAGATCATGAATATTTTCTACTTTGGGAATCTGATGCAGGAGCATTCAGCCCAAGGAAAATCATTGTAAATAGTAGACATAGGGGGTCATGCATTTTAGGAAATAGTTTTCCTAAGTATCAAGTTAAGGCAATATTTAGGCCTTTAAGTGTGGTTTAATTAGATAATGGGAGAATATGTAAATGCTCTCAAAAATAAATAAATGAGAACATGAGTGGTAGAAGTCAAGTCCAACTCTTAAAAAGATCCATGATTCTAGGAACAAGAGAGAGCTTTTAGGCATTAAATGGGAAGCTGATAAGAAGACTTTTCTGTTTTAAAACAGAGGAAAAGATGGAATGGATAAAGTCTCAAGGAGACTTATCTGCCACATATGTATGCATGCAGAGAGCTTTAGGTCTTTTGTTAGAGGGGTGATCAGATCCTCTAATGATCCAATACAATGCATTCTTATAAATAAGTGAACCTACACATTCAATAGGAGGAGGCCACTAATAGGAAATCAAGCTTGTGTGTGTGTGTGTGTGTGACTGAAGAGTCTCGAATGTAATAATTGCTTTTTATATTAATACAGGCAGAGTTATTTCCTAACTGTGTCAAAATATTAAAGTATTCCATCTATGAGTTTACTGTGAATTCATAGGTTCTGCAACAGGTTGCAGGCATAATTATGAAGGACGCAGAGGGATGGATTGATTCATAGGAATCACATTGGATTTCAAATCCAAGTGAAGAGATAGAGGAAGCTCTGGAGGAATGGTGTAGCAAGGATGCGCTTAAGATTTAAGCTCAAAAAAGTTGATCCGTGGAAGGCGGAGTTTTAAAGAACAAGCAGATAAAAAGAAGGACAATTCAGAAGAATCGAAAGGGGCCATCGAGTCCAATTGGAGCATCAGAGCAGAGCTCTGAAGAGAAGGAGTGAAGTTAAGCCCTAGCGAGAATGAGTTGAGCAGTAGAAGAGGGGAAAGTAGAACCTTTGAAGAAGCCGAACTACAAAGATGAAACTAAAGAAAATGCGGAAAAACTAAGTATAGAGAGTCATGTGGAAAAGTGAAGGATGGATGCTCAACAGCCATTGGATCATTAAGATCAACGACTGAGATTAAATTGCAGTGGCGAAAAGCCTTTTAAAGTTTTCAGAGTGAGTCGTTGAGTTATAGCGATAAGTGATTTCTGATGAAATAAGGACCGTCAAATCAAGATCAAAATTGATGGTCCAGATCTAATCACAAATCGCATATCGGAGCTGGCAAAGGACTAACAACAGTGGATTAAGCAAGGGCTAATCACTGATAGTGATAAAGTGAATCGGAGGTAGCGGGATATTAGAATCGGTGTATGGAGAAGACTTGTGATAATACAAAGGGCCGATGGGTAGCAGACCCGACGCATTTATAGACGTGGGTTCAATGGATTTGAAGTTTGATATATATGTTTTGGGGTGTTTTCCTTTGTAAACAGGATACCGAAGAATAAAGCGTCAATAGTGTATTTCCCGGGTTTGTAGGGAAATCACATATCAGGAAATGGAAGGAATATATATATGTATGGCCATGGAATATAGCTGATAGCAATTACAATGTGGTTTAGCCTCAAAATTTGTGCTGAAGCCGTACATAAAGCGGAAAAGAGTATATTTGCGTAAGTTTCCTTTGTAAAGGTATTTATGCATATAGAATGGTTTTATGTGTTAAATATGTATTAGCCAAAGGTTGAAAGGTCTAATTATATATATGTCTAACGATGGAGGGATATGAAGAAAAGGCTTCGTTAAGTCTCATATGAAGGTTATAAGAGCAGATAGAGTTCGGATAGGAGATAATGGTGGGGTGATTGGGTTCCGATTCAAAGGAACTAGTGGTGAACAGCCTTAACCATATATAAATATGAAGTTTGACTCCTTTGTGAGTCTATTGCCTGGGACAGTTATGTTAGGCACTCTTATGAAATCTGTGGGTATGGGTGCATGTGTAGTCCTACACCACAAGGCCATTCCTCCTACTGAATTAGAATTAAAACTCGCTAATGAAGGTGAAATTTAGAACCTACCTCTAACTATGGAAATGGAAATGCTATTAACTTCAACTTGCAAATGCTATTGAATCATTCATGAAGAGACATGAGCTACACTACTTGCATAAAGGAAACTACGTTATCTTGCAATAAACGTCATAGTTGGGGGTTAACATCCTTCTAAACTGAGTCCAAATTGCATCAAAGGTGAAAACTAGTGAAGAAATAGGTTGCTACAGGTGTGCTACGGGAGGTTTCTACACGTGACTTGTATTGCTATAGGAAGTCCTGTAATGCTATAGGAATGCTATTGAGAATGTTTAGGAGGTGGAAATGATGGGTTTATGGTATGGAAAGGTGGATGGAGGTTGAGGTAAATGAATGAAGGCTGGCTAAATCCCTTAGCTAAGCTTAGAGCCTTTTGAAGGCTTGTTTTGCACTAGGAGAGATGCTCACAATGGTCTAGGAAAATGATCTCATGAATAGAACTTTTAGGACAAAATTTGGGATTCATAAGAGAAGGTGAGGAAGTCCAAGATGGAGGTGGTAAAGGTGCCCTTTCCTGCATATCCAAACAACCTTGCAATCATCACATGCATATACCCATTTATCATTGACAAAATGAAACAACTAATAGTGGAAAAGATGAGTTGAATTTAAATGTTATCTAATCTATGCCAAAACTCTGATCTAATCAATAAATCAACTCCTAAGCCATAAAAATCACTTGTAAGAAAGGTAACCAACATCAATTTTCTTCCAAGAAATCATAAACATAATATTTTCAAACTGTGGTTGTAAATCCTTCTATTCATGCTCCCATGAGAGAGATGATGTAGAGATTTTAATCATATTTTTTGGTGGATTATTCTCTAATGAAATGCAAGAAACTAATAAGAACTATGAAATAAAAAGAGATACAAATACACAAGAGGGACCTAAGCCACTCAGGATGGGCCCAAACCCAAGAGCCTTAGCCCTCTGGAACTAACTCAGTGATGAACAAATAAGAAACTTCTCATTATAGTTCCATAAATGTCTAATACATCACAATAAAATTCAAAAATAACAATGCCAAGTACTTGAGCTCAATAGCTACCTAGATGAAAAAAAAATTGAATCCTAATGGGCTATTTTACATGTTTATTTATATAAGAGGGAAGCTACTAGCAGCTCCCTACAAAATAGGAATATTTGTCTCCCACAATCCGAGAATGGTGGATCTTGTTCCTCCCTAACTACACTTTCTTGACTGCTAATGACCTCATCTTGCTTGGTTGTCAATGACCTTGAGCTGATGAGAGAGAGTGTTTTGATCTTGGGTTGATTGAAGGAGTTAAAGTGGTGGACAACCCCCTAAAATCTCTCCCTTTTTTCTACTCCAAGCCCCTGCATAGAAATCATCTAAGAAATGCTCCATTTCCTGCAATTAAACCATATTAGGCCACATGACATAGAAAACATATTTTACCCTTCTTAGTAAGCATAATATAACAAAAATTTTAAATAAATGTAAGAAACAGATAGCTCTAAAGGTGGAGGATGGAATCATGACCCTTATAATCTACCTATTGATGAAACTCATAAACCACGACAGTAAAGAGTGTCACTGATAATGAGGTAATTTCGAGCTTGGTAACAAATACGTTGTTGCTCAGAGTGGAGGTATTAGACAGGAAAGTATGGGTTTGGAGATAAATCAATAAATATCGATACCATGGGTCATATGAGGAGATCAAAAACAATGACTCGTCAAGGATATAATCTTCAAATGTAGATTCTGAATCAAGGGAAGGAAGATTACACATTAGTTCAGTGAAAAATAGCGATTTCTTTTACTTGGATTTAATGAACTCCAGGTCAAATTCTTGTAGAATGAAAATCCATTTTGAGTACCCCCCCAGCAATTGATGTGACAAAATGTATGTCATAGGGTTGCAATCTGAAACGGCCATAGTTTTCCAAAGCAATATGTAATGGCAAAACCTTTAGACAAATTGAACGATCACCAAAGCCAACCTTTCTACATGGGAATATCAGATCTCAGTATTGTTAAGATTCTGAATCAAATAATAAATGGGATGTTTAGTTGCTAAATCATATTCTTTGACCAATACCATTGCTATAGTAGAAATGGCAGTAGTAAGATACTAGAAGTAGTCGCGTTGATAATCAGGGGGATATAGAAGAGATGCCCAAGCCAGTACATATTTTAGGGAATCAAACAATTTATGAACCACGTCATCCCATTGGAAGGGAATCCTTTTTTTCAAAAATAGGGTGAATCCTTTGGTCAACTCAGTGTAATTAGGAATGACTCTTCACAGGAAGTTAGCTTTCCATTGGAGTTGTTGAACTCAAAAAAGTGAAGAAGGTGCAGGAAAATCAAGGATCACCTGTACTTTCAATGGATCGATACAAATTCCTTGTTTTGATATGAAAAGACCCAAAATTCGACCATAAATAACACAAAACACACATTTGTGTGGGTTAAGATGAATATTATAATGTCTACAACGAAGGAAAATATCTCAAAGATTTATTGGTGATCAACCCAATTTCTGGAGTGAGTAGGGAGGTCATTTGAATATGGTTTGATGATGTGTTTGATGTCATGAAAAGTGTAATCCATGGCACGCTAAATCGGGGCCCCAACATTCTTTAAGCCGAACATAATTTTCTTATAGGCAAAAATGCCTTAGGGTAGATAAAAGAAGTTTTAGGTTGGTCCACCCAGAGAATGTTGATTTGATTATAGCCAAAAAATCCATCCATAAATGAATAAATTTCACAGCCAGCGCAGTCATCAACAATCTGGTCAATAAATGGGGTGGGATAATTGTCCTTTGGACATGCATGATTTACATCCTAATAATCAACACGCACTCGAATGGTTCCCTATTTCTTTATGACAAGAACTAAATTTGACACCCAATCAGTTAAATGACTGGGGTATAGGAAACCATCTCAAATAACCTTTTCAATTTCATCCTTAATGCTAGTAGCCTTTTTGGGATGGACCAGATGAAGGTGATTCCAGACTGGTTTGGCATTAGGATACATACTAAATTCATGTATAACTATATTTGGGTCAATACCTAGAATCTCCTCATAGGTTTGGGAAAAGACATCTCAGAACTCACAAAAAAGGGGTTGATAAGTCTCGATCTCAGATGGAGAACAATATGCTACAATGTGTATATTTTCAATAAGACCTGGCTTAATCGAAATTTCAATAGGTATCGTCTCTTTGATATTCGAGAGGTTATTTTCTGAATCAAGCTCATGAATAGACACAAAATTTGTAAAGCGTTCGACAGAATTGGGTGAGTATACATAACTAGTACTATCCTCAATGGAATCAGGTAAGGAGGAATGATGGTGATTTTCATCCCACGATGCATAATCTGACATCATGATCTCCATGATGCTTTAATAAGTAGGGGAATACATGCAAGAAAGGATCGGAAGACATACCATAATCCAATGATCTTTCTACCTAATTAAGTGAATCAAAGGAAGAAACTGCACAAACCCAATAAATGGCTTTGTAATCTAGCTCAAGCTGCCAAAATTGAAACCTGAAAAACCAGACAACACAAGCCACGAAACTACGATATCTATGTAGCATCATCTATCTACTTTATTCAACATATCAACATGGTATTTAATTACATGAAATAACGTCATCACATATAGGAAAGAAAAGAAATCATTGTATTGATATAAATGGAGTGAGTTGCAACCATAAGTAGTTGTTGATCTTTTAGAAAAACTCCTCCAAGTTGTTGAATTTTCCTTCCTTTGTCACGAAGAGTGCCTCCAATCACCCTAAATGCATGAAAATATAACTCTCACATCAACAACATAAGGGTAGAATCACTCTCCAAAATCCAACCCCTTGTATATGGATGGTTGTAAATGTATAGAGGAGTGAGATAAATTGGGAGTTCTTATCCTTTTAGCAACATTGGGATTGAGATCCACTCTTGATGGGAGGATGATATCTAAGGATAAGGGATGGAAACTCCAAGGTAGGATAGGATAGGATTTGAAAGTTTTATCTGAGGTAAATGGTTACAATAGATCCTCGAAGCTTCTGGAAATCGATGCTTTAGGATTCTCTCTCTTTTTCCAAAATTTCTAGAACCAACATAGGTGAAAAGTAGAGCAACCTGTAGGTGATCAATGTAGGCCACATTGGAGCAACATGTAGGTGAAAAAAGTCCAGCAAGAGTCCAGGGAGCATTGGTCCTAAAATTGGATCAGATGATGTAGTTTAGGGAGAAAAAAAATTGGGGAATGAGAGAGTCATGCATAAGGATTTGTGCAACGATGATGTAAATAGGTAATATGATGTTGATTGATCTAGTTCAGAGGCTGATTTATCAAATGAGACAAAATAGCATATAATAAAACTGATTAAAAGAGTGTATGTAGCTTATGGAAAATGTGTGACACTATTTCTTTGTGCGACCTTTGAATGTGAGAGCAAACAACCCATAGGCAACATCCTTAGATGGGATGTCATGTCTGTGACAGAAACAAAGAAAATCAATTGCATGCCTAAGCAAGGTCATTCCATCCTCACCATTGTGTTAAAATAGCAACAAGAAATGATAAAAATAGAATCCAGTATATTCCAATTTTAATTTTTCCTTGAATTGAAATTGAGAATTAGAATTCGAATTTAGTCTCACCAGTTTCTTGAAAAATAATTAATTAATTCATCTTGAGTAAATTAGTTGGAGAAATTCAAGCTAGAAGTCTTTCTGAAGTCATGCAACAGTTATCCCTTAAATTAAGGAGATTATCCCTTAATTAAGAAGATAAGGATGACTTATATTTGAGTTGTAATTAGTTAGCTTAGTTTACTGAGTTAAGTCCAGTTAAATTAGTTCCAAACTGTTTAAGGGACTAATTGTGAGTTCAGTCAGTTAATGCATGCATGCATCCAACTAGTGTACTCTAGATCGCTGAAGATTCTCTTGTCAGAAACGCATGCAAGTCTATTCAGAGAAAGACCCAATTGAGCTAAATGTCAAGGACATGTTACTATCAGTTGCATGAGTTTTCCTATAAAGGAAACTCATTCATGCAGAAGGAACAAGGTTCCTTGAGGATTACATAGTTTTACAGGGTGTGAGATCAGTGTGAGTGATCAATGTTACACTTAGTAACAGTAGGATCACCCAGGAGAAATAACGCAAGGAATTAGGAGCTTAGAGGGCAGAGGAGAAAGCTTGTGAGAAGCTTTGATTTCCTGTGAGCATCCAGGAGGATTGTACTGAGAGTTGGATAGCTGTGAGAGCTAAGGCTTTGTATAATTTTGATGTATTTCCACCTTGTATGATAGTACAGATAGTGGTGTTTTTACCTAAGGCTCTCCCCTGAGTATGTTCTATGTTTCATGTGCATTGATTCTTCTTCTTCTGGTTATATGTGTTCCTCTTGATCTTGCTCAAATCTATTAAGCTTCCGCAAGTTTGATTGTAGAAGTACATTAAAGTATTTTGCTTTAGTTATATTACATTATCAGGTTGATCTACAGTCATAATTTCTACACATTGAACTTAATTTTGGACAAGTCATTTAAAATTCTCATTGACACTTCAAAATTTGCAGAGTTAGAAAAACATGTCAGGGTTATGATTATGGAAGAAGTCATTAAATATGTGCAGAAATTAAAAATAGACTTCAAGGGGTTAGCTTGTCATCTATCCCTCCTTCTAGCGCTAGAAATGTTGATGGTGTTTGACCCGCCAACATTCAGGGGATCTCCCCGATATGAAGTCCCAACTAGACCTCACACTATTTGGAGTAGGATTCCCAGTATTGGGTGTTAATTTAATGCCTTAACCATAGAATCGTGTAGAGATAAGTATGATAAATTTGGGTGAGAGAAAGTGTGTGACCCTGCAGAGAGTCAAGTGTGATTCATGAAGGTTCCAACACATGAAGGGAAAGGGATGTGTGCCCCTTGGAATCCTGTAATAGTACACAGCTTGAAAGGAACAGATGAGTGAAATGACATCACAAGCTAAAATGTAGAATAGTCCACAAATTGAAGTGATGAGTTAATCTAATAACATGCATTCAACAAGATTCGTACAAATGCAAACAAAATAGTTCATAAGCATATGCGTAAGTTAAATAAAATACATTGCCAATACAACAAGAATAGACCAACTATATTAACATCATATGCATGAAAGCATGCTCGCTTTGATTTTATTATTAAAAGTGATATTTCCATCCATATATACACCATTGATGACTGCTAGCCTCAATATTGGAACATTACATTCAAGAACACTTGCTCCTCCAAAGAAGTATACTCGCTCTACACTATGGAGAAGTCAAGGCTCTTAACAATACTCCCAAGATCTTTCTAATCTTAAGCCTAGCCAAAAGATTGGCTCCCAAAATCCCGTTACATCAGCTATGAGGTTTTACTTATAACAAGAGGGGGTGACTCTTCAACTCCCCTTTGTGACTCTTTGACTACCCTCATGACTCTTCAAATTCTTCACATAATAACACATTACATGATGACTTTTCATATTCCAATATTGACACTTGGAATTTCACTTACAATGTCATTACAAATAATATCACATTTTCCGGTTGTACCCATATAAGACAAAATAGGGTAAAGATAGCCTAAAAAGACACAAAACTATGATTATGAATCTTGGGGGAAGTCCAAGACAGAAACCTCCACTTGCTACTTCTCGATCACATATCGGTGCCAAGCTTGGTACTATGTGATGGTGTCCCCAAACTGCTTAACAATGTCTTTCTGAAAGCAAACTCTAGCCTCCATGGCATCTGGGTACACTGTCTTGGAACTTATGTCCAACTCATTCTGAAGCATGAGCATCATTGTATTGACTTTCACAGGACCACCGATATACTTCTGCATGTTGTGTGTTCATCTCTAAGTACTCATCGATCTCCTGCTAGACTTGGTTCTTGGGTTTAGCATTAGTGAGGGAGCTGATTGATGGGATCTCGTGTTTTCTCACCAAGACATCCAAACTATTATACAACCACACATATGAGGCCTGTGTGTTGTCAATGAATGAGGCAAGATTCTCATTGTTCTGAATAAACATTGAAACCTTCTCTTTCTCCAGCTCTGCTTATGGCTTCATCTTCTTCACTAAGTCAAGAAGGGCCCCTTTGTACTGAATTGTCCACTCTTGTACATGGGCAATGGAAGCATGTATGATTTTTAGAGTTAAAAAAAAATCTTTTCTCTGTTGTTCTAAGCCACACAAATAGACAATTTCTTTATGCATGGTGACAAATCTATCATAGAGCTTACACGTGGTTTCTCCAAGTGTCGATACTTCAACAAGTATCGTTGTCCTCACCTCCTCCAATGCAAAAACTGCATTCTACTTTGTTTCTTAGAGTTGTTCTCCCTCCTTTCCTAACAACCTGCAAGTTCATTTCCAGTTGATCCTTCTTGGCTATCAGATACTAAACATTTGATCGTGTTGCTCCTACATATGCCAAGTTGGCTTCGACAATGGCATTTGGATGCTTCCTGGTGTCTAACACGATCGCCATTTCTTTGATGAATGTAGGTGATGCATGATCATCTACAAAGTGCTTCCTCTGTGCTTTTACAATCCTCTTCTAGAACTCATTGAATGATAGATTGTACACATCCATGACTGGATAATCATCAAGGAGAACAACATCTCCTTGCTCGCTCGAGGTTGGCTCTACTACTTGAGGTGGTGGAGATTGAGGGATGACCTGTGGTGCTTTTGAAATCATGTCAGTTTCTTCATGTTGCGGTTCTTGTTCCAACTCCATGATTGTCACTTCAATCAATTTCTCAATCTGTTGAGTAAGCTCCCGATCCTACATCTATTCACCTTCCTCCTCAGCTGCTAGTTGTTTCGTCTCATCAACCTGTATCAATGTTATTTCCTCTGTCATCACACCTTGCCTTTGTTCTTCTTCATGATATTTCTTCTCTTCTCATTCTCTCCTCCTCAAATCATGTTCTTCCTTCAATTATTCTTTGTCTCCTACAGCTTCAGTTCTTCTTCCTGCAAACTCTGCTTTTCCCTCTTCCTCCATTCTACTCTCTTCATCCTTTGCTCCCTCTTTTCATCTGCTGCCATATCTTCCTTCATGATGATAGGATCTACCATCATTTTTCTACTTTTCTCTCCCTCTAGATCATCAACAATCTTCCTCTTTCCCTTGTACTACACTAGATTGTTGCCTTCTGTTGTTGTTGTTGTTTCTTCTAGAGTGGTTGTTGTCCGTGGAGGATCCTTCCATGTCCTTGTTATATTGACCAACTCATTGAGTCTGGAGGTAGTGTAACAGTACCTTCAAGGATCCTCCTCTGGCCAATGAAATGCCCCTTTGATCCACGAAAGGTAAACTCTCGTACAACGGTCCCTACAGATATTGTGGGGATCATATGGATTAAAGTCCTTGGTTCTGAACTCAAATTTCACTATTCCTTAGCCTCAACATCTGCATCTTTCAATGTCTTAATCGTTTATAATCTAATCTGCAAAGGAACGGTGGACCATGGAACTTTCTTCTTCCTATGCAATCCTACTGACAATCCTATAGCAAGGTGGTATAATACTTCTTGCATGATCAGTTTGTCAATGGCTTACCTTGGTAAGAAATGCGAAGGTTTCCCTCATCCAAACAATTTGATGAAGGTGCGACCTAGTGAGGCATACCAATCTACAATGTCTACTATTGCCTCCATTGCTTCTCAAGACATGCAAGGTGGATCTTGCTCAAATATAATATTGTATAGCAGGATGATAAAGTGGTTAGTTATAATTTCCATCACTCCTCAATAACTGCAATTGGAAAGAAACTTGCAATAGATGTTCACAGCACTATCTTGTGGTGTTTATGTTGATCCCATGCCAGAGAACTGTTGTTATGCATAGATTGCATCTAGTAAGTATGTGGACATATAGAACCTCTCTTGGTCATTTTTGGATGGATTTCGAGCCTTAGCCACATGGGACTTCAATTTTTGAGCCAACAAATCTAACTAGTTGAATGGCCTCCCATCACTCACCAACTAGTCCAATAAGACTTCCCACCCTTTAGGAAAGGTTTATGTGCTCTCTTGAGCATATATTTTGCAAGCGAAGATGATCAAGAACTCATAAACCTTCCTGAGGGACTTTGTTTTGTAAACATGGGTGGGTGTCTATCTAAACTTCAATGACTCTTTCACCCAAGTCTTGACATTGTCTCTTGTATTCACATAGCTATGGGTGGCAGAAAAGAGTGATTCCATGCACTTCACCCGCTCAGGTAAGTGATACATCTGCTGAAAGTATTCTTCCCTGAAGGTGGAAATCTTTTTCCCATTGGCACTCCTCAATGTCATAGTCTGTTCATCTGTATGTGAGATAATCAAACTAACGATGTTTGCACACGGGAAGGTGAGGGACCTGCATGCAACCTTGTATATCCCTAGCTACCTGATTCTAAGATAGACCTACTGGTCCTCCAAATCTGCCTCAAAGTATTTTTCAAAAGTATCTTTAATCTGTTTCCATGTTAGTGTTTTTCCCTTCTCAATAAATAGTTGTGTATCTGCATACACTGGTAAATCAATTGATGTTTTCTCAAATACTTCCCCAAGACTTCTCTCATCAGCTTCCTTTGATGGAGCTCTCTTGGCTTCCATGTTAACTCTAACTGCTAGAAATATTCTCAACAACTGTTGTACCTATGGGAAAGAGAGGACACGCATGGCAACAAAATGTCAATTTAAAACCAAAACAACTTTACAGCAAGTTAAAGCAGCAAGTCAAGCACTTTATGTGAGGAATTGTGTAGTTTTTATTGAAAAGGGTGACTGAATGACTATGGAAATTGTGCACTGCCAGTCCCAGTAGTCAAGGTGGAAGATTGAATTTGCACAATTCATCATAGGAAAAGCCCTGGGAAAGATTGAACATTGTGCAGTCTCAGTGGCCAAGCTGGGAGGCTAACTCCTGGAAAGACGTAATGTGCAGTTGGATCCATCTTAGGCTATGCTCTGCACAATTCTAGAGGCCAGGCTTGTGACTTGAGCCTCCATATTGCATAGTGCACACTATGCAAAGTGAGATCTGGCCAAGGGAACCAAGATTTGGCCAAGGGAAGTGTGAAAACAAGTAGATCTGAGAGATAGTGTGAAGCTGAGTGCAAATCTAACTATGTGTAGATGCATGTATGTAAATCAAGCGTAGAAATTTATTAAATAAAATGAAAATGAAGAAAGTGAGGAGAGTCGTTGCTATGCTGACCACTGGTGCAAAAACAGGAAAACTCATGCAACACTTGGGAAAGGAGGTCTATAACTTGACACAACACTTATACAAGTTAAAAAAGAAGTTAAAATACTAGCAACTACAAAGAGAAACAAGTGAAACAACACTCACACAAGTCAAACAACAAAAAGCGACGACAAAAGATGACAAAAGAAAAACTCACGCAAAAAAGTGACGACAATCACACCGAAGGTTCCTTGATCTCCTCGGGAATTCTAGAGCTCCAAGATTGAGTGTGAAAATGAGCTCTAGTAGCATCGATTAAATATATTTGGGAAAATTATGGTTTATGATGCGCATGCCTAAAATCAAAGAAAAAGTGACACTTGGCAGAAGTTTCTAAAAATAGTGCAAGTGCCTCCTTTAGGATACCTAGAATAGATCCCTATTTTCTAGGGATTATCTTTTTCTTTTTTTCCTTTTTTATTTTTCCAGGGAAACTTTCCATGCACACTATTGGGAAAGACAACATAGTTTTGGGAATTAGGAAATTTTTTGGCTCAGTACACCGCATAGTTCTGAGTTGCGCAATTTCTGAGCTCAGTGTTGGGAATCCCCCTTATGACTGTGCATTTTCTGAGCTCAAGGCTCATTGGAAATCAAGACTACACAATTCCCAATAGCAAGGCTAGTTGCCATCAGTAATTGAGCATTTTTCTGGGGCAAGCACATAACTGTTGTGGGACCAAGTCAGGAGATCATCTTGTGGGTTAGAAAATCAGCTAAGTAAGAAAACACAAGCCAAAATGAAAAGGATAAGTGTTAGTCAAAGCATGAATACCTGGATCAGTGTGAGATGAGATGCTATGGTTTAGAAGGAAGGCTCCAAAATCAAAGCCTAGGAAAAATTTTGGAGGGTGGTTGTAGCCGCTACAACAGGATCACAGGTTCCTAAGTAAATTTTTGTCAAGCCTTTGGACTTTGTTGGATACCAATCTCACTAAGTCCACGACCTTCCACCTCCAAACTGATGGCCAAAGAGAGGTCATCAACAGGATGGTCGTGCACATCCTATGCATGTAAAACTCAAAGCATCCACACACATGGGATGAAAGTGCCCCTTATGTCCAACATAGCTACAATAGAGCTCTCCATGGCTCAACTAGCGACAACCCCTTTCAAGTTGGGTTGGGATTCCAGCCACTATGTCCCATTGATGTTTCCATACCACCTGTAGCTAATTAGGAAGATTTGGCTCATGTCTAGTCCAAATTTGATAAAGCTACCACCTTCATTGAACACATTTAGCATATCCACTATAAGTTGCATGACATATTGGAAAGAGCCAATGCTAAGTAAAAACAATGTCATGAGCAGCATCGGGTGCCACATAAGTTCTAGGAGGGTGACAAAGTTTGGTAACATTTTCAGAAGGAGCACCTCGCTAGGGTCGACTTCAAGCTTCACCTGCTCTGATATGGGCCTTACACCATCACTAATGTTGTAGGAGACAATTCTTCCGAGCACAACATTCCACCGTTCCTTAGCCTTCACCTAGAATTCAATGTGTCTTGTTTGCAGCCATACTTCAGATGAAACTAGTAGAGCTCAACCCAAGCTATATTGAATAGGACACGACTGATAGGATCATGGAAACATAGATCAATAACACTCACCGGAAGAAAATCCAACTATATTGAGTTGTAAAATTATACTAACTCCTTCACTAGGGAAAGTGGCTCACTAGGGACCTTGTTCAATAGAAATTTCCTCATGTAACACCCTCCTCCCACATCTTACCCACGTAAACATGCCAACTGTGTAAACATGCAATGAGAGGCTACTATTATTGGATTTGACCTCCTATGTGACCTTAAGGAAGTGGAATCAATGGAACCCATCAACCAACCTATCCACATCAGCAACAAAACCCTGAGGAGACATGTTAGCCACTCAGATATCATGTCCCTGGGTCCCACTGATGTTTTGGACATCTAAGGCCTTAGTCGATCTCATGCTATAGGAAAGAGAGCATCCAGAAACCCAAATTATCTGTCACAGGATTTCTTACCAGCGATCAAAGACTAAATTTATCAGTGCTATGCAAGCGACTCTTGGATTTGACCCACTTTTTCAGGCCCAAAGCTCAGATCACTGCCCAAAATGGAATGATAACTTAGAAACAATAAAAGAATAGGGAAAAAATGACGCAAACGCAATAAGTTGAACAATACCTTAATCGGATCCCTACTAGCCATGATAGGCATTTCGTCAAACATATCATCAACATGTAACATACAGGTGTAAACAACAGAATTAAGTGAAGGGATCTCATACTTATCTGAGAATCTCTATGAACCATTGTTCCCTCATGTCATTTGTTACATTATGATCTATTAAGCCATAGATACATTATCCCTTCATTTACAAGTAAAAACATGCTGATATCCATATACAGTTGTTGTCATAAAACACACATATAACTAGCATAATAACAACAAAAATACTCATGAAAGTACAACCATATAGACCACATATAATCCATAAAAAATGCTCATATAAATACAAGGATAAATAACCTTTCATTAATGATGCAAAAACCAAACTCGGGATGGGATTTCCACATTCCACCCAACCATAGAATGGCTGAGCCAAATCTCTCTCCAGCCATTCATCCCCATGCCATATTCTAGGCATGAATGTGGGACTCAAACCAAAGGAACCAACCAGGGCATAACCAGGCTAAACCACCTCACCCTCATCAATAGAATCTAGGCTTTACCATAATCCATCCTAGATCATTAGGCCAACACAATGAACACATCATAAAAGTATTTACCATGATCTCCACCCAATCACTAGGCCAAACAAGCATGGATGCCACCGAATTTCTCCACCTACACTTTGAGGAATTTTCCTGCTTCTTAGTCTCTCACGATTTATGTAATCGAAACCTAGATCACTAGGCCCTAAACTGAGACCAACTCTCCAAGCTTTACCGGATATCCCAAACCTAGGATTAATAGGCCCAACAGAGAGTAATACACCTCTTTTATTTACCGTATATCTTTCTATTCACCGACGAGGGTTACTAGGCTCACCGAGGAAAAACAATCTTGTATTTAACACAACCCATAGTTTGGCTTAGGGGTCACTAGGCTAGTGGCTTTACCTTGATCCATAGTCCATTTCAGGGACCAATAGGCCATGTTCTCTATCATTCAGAGATCCACCCTGCTCAGCCTCGAATCCATCCAACAATCCATCTCAACCAAAACATGAGAACCCCATCACACCACATTGTTACAGCTAGAAAAACCCATGCCATAATAGTGAAAGAACCACATGCAATACCATGTATGCCAAATCTAGCAAGGAAAGTACACATGGAAATCTATACCTGCAAGGAATCTCGATGTGGCTACTTGATCCTTCCTTTCCTTGCTTTCTCCTTCCTTCCTCTCGCCTTCTTTGCCTTTCTTGCTCCAATGCCAAAATGCTTCAAGAAAACTCTAGGTGTCCAAGAGCTAGAGAGAGAGAATAATGAGAGAGCTCCAAAATTCCACTAACAAAAGCTTACCAACTAATCCTCAGAATCCATTTTATGAATCAAGCCTCTATTATCTTCATTTTCAATTATTTTCCTTCAATTTCCTCCTCACATGAAACCTATGACCTTTTACCTCCTTTTTCTCCTAATTTCCATTATTTTAATAAATAAATGTGCCAAAAATGCCATTTTGCCTTTCCAAAGCCTTAGCCATAAAAATTCAAATGAACACCCCCTAGGATATCTTGCCCAACATTTAGCTTAGAATAAGTGTCCCACCAACTATGGTTATTATTTTTGCCTTTATTAACTTTTATTACAAGGAATTTTCACCAGGGCTATTACAGAACCCTCCCCCTTAGGGAGCATAGCCCTTGGTGTTAGACCACACCAAGACCTCAGCCAAAACTACTGAAAAGAAAACATACTTCCCATGGAGCTTTATAAGATAACACGATACAGTGTTTTTAATGATCACTCTACTGAAAGCAAACCAACATACCAACATAACAACATGACACCCATACTTCTTATTCGAGCTTTATAACTTAGCTCATGGAAATATTTACATGCATATACATATGTACATATAGAAAAATCATTAAAACATATACCAAAACATATACCAAGACATATACCAAAATCACACCAAAACACCAAGCCAAAACTAATTTGCCTCAACTGGAAAAGAAGGAAGGATACATAGCCCACATCTAATCCACCATCTCCCATGTAGGTTCATCAGGCCCAAATTGGTTGCACTGCACTTTAACTTGCCCAATTTCTTGGTTTCGAAGGATGAGCACCTTTTTCTGCAATATACACTGAGGCTCTGGCTGGAATTCTCCATCTAGTTCCACCTACAATATAGATCAGTCAATCACATGATCAACATCTTTAACATACTTCTTAAGCAATGGTACATGGAAAACTTCATGTAATTTCACTGTCTGAAGCAGTGCAAATCGATAGGCTACTGGACCAATCCTCTAAATGATATTGAAGGGTCCATAAAACCATGGTGCCATCTTGGCACCTAATCCAATCCACAAGGAGCTCTTCTTTGGTTTAATGAGCAAGTATACCTGTTCCTTAACCTGGAACTCCTTGAACAACTTGTTCCAATCTTCATAGCTCTTCTTCCTATCTTGTGTTGCCTTTAGATTCTTCTTTATAACCTGCATTTTGTGTTCCATGTCTGCCAACATATCTGGTCCAATCAAAACTGTATTAACCGGATCACTCCAACTGATGGGAGTATTGGAACTCCGTCTATACAATGCTTCAAAATGACTCATCCTCAATGACCCCTGATAACCATTTTTGTATGTGAACTCTACCAAGGTGAGATACTCTTTTCACTTCCACTGTTGATGCATCACATGCATCCTCGGCATGTCCTCCAATATTCTATTGACCCTCTTTGTCTGTCCATATGTATACAGATGATAAGCTATACTGAAGGCCAACTCTATGTCCAAACCTGGAAATAACCCCTTCCAAAACTTGGATGTGAACTTTGCATCCTTGTCTGACACAATATTCTTTAGAATACCATGCAATATGACCACATCTCTGATGAATATCAGTGCGACATCACTGGCTAAGAATGTAGACTTCACATGAATGAAATGTGCAACCTTTGTCAACCTGTCCATAACAACCATGATGGAATCATGATGTCTCACTGTCTTCGGAAACCCTATGATGAAGTCTATGGAAATTACCTACCATTTCCACTATGGAATCATGATCGGTTGTAGCGGTCCACCTTGATGTTTTCACTCTTCCTTCACTCCCTGAAAATCAAAACACCTAGCCATAAACTCTACTACATCCCTCTTCAGATTCGGCCAATAATAAAATTTCTTCACTGCAGTCAATGTCTTTTGATAACCTGGGTGACCTTAATAATGTTTCACATGAAACTCTCTCAATATTACCTTCTTGAGCTTGATTTTATCTGGCAGATACATCCTATCACTGAATCTAACCAATCCATCCATTGTAAGACAATAATCCATACCTTGTGCACCTGCACCTATACCTATGCCTATAACTATACTTCCACTTATACTTGTACCAATACATGTACTTGTACCTATGCCTGTACCTGTAACTCTAATATCTCCTGTACCTATAACAGTACCCTACTACAACCTGTGCACAAAATCCATATACCTGACATGATGTTGACCTGCCTGCAAGATCCTATCTTGTAATAGGATATCATAGCTGCCAAGTGATTTACATGTATCTTCTTGCTAAGAGAAACGGCCACTACGTTCTCTTTACCTTTGATATACATGATCTCAAAATCAAACTCACTGATTGTGGTGAACCATCTAACCTGCCTGCTATTTAGATTCGACTGGTCAAAAAAATACCTTGACCCAATATGATCACTCATTAGTACAAACCTCCTGCCAAGAAGATAGTGCCTCCACATTTTCAATGCATGTATGATCGTTGATAACTCCAAATCATGTGTCACGTAGTTCTTCTCATGCTCATTTAGTTTCCAGGACTCATAGCATACCACCTATCCATCCTACATAAGAACACCAGCAAGTCCTCCTTTGCAAGAATTTGTGCATACTACAAACTCTTTTCCCAGATCTACAATCTATACCACTGGTGCATGTATCCATTCAAAATTCTTACATTTCCTTTGCAATGATGTGATATGATAAAAAATCTGTGAGAATTTCCTAATGGACCTCTTATAATAGCCTACCAAACCCATGAAAGATATCACCTCATCCACACACTTAGGAGCTACCCATTCCATGATGGCCCTTATCTTCTCTGGATCTAGTGTAATGCCTTCCTTGGAGACAACATGCCCTATGTAGTGCACCTCAGCCTAAAAGAATCTGCACTTTCTGAGCTTGGGATCTCAACACTGCTACTAAATGCTTGGCATTCTCTTCGCCATTTTTAGAATATACCAGTATATCATCAATGAACACAATAAAAAACTTATTCAAATATGGATGCAACACACTATTCATCAATCACATGAATGTAGATGGAGCATTAGTTAAGTTGAATGGAATAACAAAAGATGCATAATGCCCATACCTGGTCCTGAATGCATTCTTGTAAATTTCCTCCTTTTTGATGCATACATGATGGTATCCCGATCTCATGTCAATCTTGGAGAACACTGCTTCTCCCTTCAGTTGATTAAACAAGTCATTAATCCTCGACAACATATATATATTCTTGATGGTCACTTTGTTCAACTGTCTGTAGTCAATGCATAATCTGAGATTTCAATATTTCTTCTTCACAAACAATATCGGTGTGCCTCAAGGTGATACACTTGGCCTAATGTATCCATTGTCCAACATTTCCTTCAACTACAATTTTAACTCGACCAACTCAGCTATGCTCAACCTGTAAGGTGATTTTGATGCTAGAGCTTCCCCTAACACTAACCAGATCAAAAATTCTACCTCCTTGTGAGGTGTCAACTCTGTAATGTCCTCAGGAAATACGTCCTAAAACTGCATCAAAACTAGGTACCTTCTCAACACATCTGCATCCTCAACCTCCTTACCCTTGTCACTAGAAATGTGTACTACAAATAACATACACCCTTTCCTACGGCTATGATTTGCTTGCATAGTTGTCACCATCCTAACTGATGTGGATTTCTTCTTACCCTGCAAGACTCTTAGTTATCCATTGTCATCAACACACTCAATAGCTTTGTCATAACAATCTACCTTGGTTCTATGAATATATAACCAATCTATGCCCAAAAACATACTGTATTATCCCAACGGTAGTACATTTAGATGGTTTGCGTAGGCATCCCATTCAAATCAAATGCACAAGCTCTTACCGAATGATGAACTCGCTTCTTTGTACCTATAGTCAACTGCACTAACCAAGACTCTGCATGCAATTCCTTACTCACACCACACTTATCCACCAAGTCAGGACTAACATAGCTATAATTAGATCCAGGGTCAATCAAAATATAAATAACTTGATCACAAAGCTTACCTTCCAACTCAATGATAGATGTCCGGTGTTTTGCCTGCCTGTTTTCCACTGCTACATAGATACAAGGAATTCTCTACCCTACATCCCCAATAGTCTACACCTCTTGTGGATTGTATATATGAGGCCTACCACCCTGATTCTGTGGACAATATCTCTTAAGGTGTTCCTTGCCACATGTCCAACACTCGTACTGACCAGTACCAACACCTCTATGTTGTTGTTGTGACTCATGTCCTTGTCTAGCTGCATTAAATCTCTTTTATGGTACCACATTCTCCTTATCATCTGCAGTTTGAGGCCTTGTTCTCTTAGGCTACCATTTATCTTTAACTTTGTCTTTTCCATTCCATCCTTGCTGAGATTCATTCTTACGCTTTGCTTGCTCATAAAAATGCTCAATTTCCTAATAACTTCTCCAAGTGATTGAGGCTCATCATACTCAATTTGATCTCTAAATTCTAATGGCAAACCACTAACAATCCATTTAATTTTATCCTTCTCATCTATAAGATACAGTACAAACCTCAATAGCTCTAGACACTTGGTCGTGTACTCTTTGTCTATCTTCGATCCCATCTTTAGCTCATAGAATTCTTTAGCCTTACTGTCGTAGTACCTTTCTAACAAGTACTTCTTCCTAAAAGACCTCTTGAACTCCCACCAACTCAAGTCATCTTTCTTGATGTCTCTGACCTGCTTAACATATTCCTGCCAAATGTTTGTTTTGCCTTTCAAGCTGAAGGTTGCTACTCTGGCCTTCATGTAATCTGTGTAATTATGCAACTCAAAGAATTTTTTCATCCTAAGTATCCAAGTCTCTTCTTTGTCTGTATTCTTCATATCTTCATCAAAAGTATGTGGCTTCGCTTTCTTAAAATCATCTAGTAAGTATCCCTTATCATTCCTCCTGTAAGTATGATAGCAATGACGATCATGATGTCTATCAGAACCAAAACTAGAATAGTACCTGTATCCATCACCTCTCCTATTTGAAGTATCCAACAACATACCATTTCTCATCTATCAGATCTATCTGAACTATGTCTACTAGACGACCTACTTCCATATGCCCAATTAGTTCTATCCTCGTGTCCATGGCTGATTTGAAGTGGCCCTTGTCACTACAAGTTTGACAAACTCTGAAGAAGTATAACATTAAAGTCTACTTGTTTCTTTTGTGCCTATATGATCCGGTCATTGTCTACCTTACAACTCCTTATCTATTCCTTCAAGCTTCTCAATGTGTCTGTCAAATCAAAAGAGTGACCCACACCACACTGCCCATCTGATTCATAGGGAGATTCTATGTAGTCTACCACCTTGCTAGCCATTTCATCTCATTCCTACAATGCATTATATGTCAGATAAACCAAATCACAATAAATCAATATACCTTAGTATAATTTTTGGAGGATACCTCATCTACAATATCATCAAATCAGCATGATACTTGTATAACATAATCATAATAGCATATAGACATATAACAACTAAGTGCATCAACAAATAAACATCATTCTAGCTAGGGTCTAGTCATAAATGCAAGTCCATATCAACAATGCATGCTATGACCTCATGCATGAAAACAACAGTTACTCCATTGTACACATTTCCACATGCAACCATCAACATGCATAACCAATGCCAAATCAACTACACATACACATAGATGCATGTAGTTGAGCATAAACAATCAATTCTTGTAATCAAACTATAAGGCTGATACATGTAATCAAACCTACAAGAATGTAGCCTAACATACAAGGATGTAAGTAGGAAACATAAAATCAGCATGTAAGTGACATGCAACAATATGTAACCAATCATATGCTCATGATTATGCATTCTACAAACTCAATCATCGAGTTCCTCATGAAAACCTTACTACCATCATGATCCATATCAAGCAAATGTAACAAGCACATGGAATGAAAGTGTAAGAGACACACATGTAATTGACATGCATGCATGGACAAAACACATATCACATCCAGTTCAAGGGGTTAACCATGCTCTAATACCACTCTGTAACACCTTCCTCCCACATCTACTTAAGTAACCATGCTAACTGGGTAAACATGTGACGAGAGGCTACTATGATTGGATCAAACCTCCTACATGACCATAAGGAAATGGAATCAATGGAACACATCAACCAACCTATCCACATAAACAAAAAAAACTCTCAAGAGACATGTAATCCACCCACACATCCTGTCCCTAGGTCCCACTGATGTTCTGGACATCTTAGGCCTCAGTCACTCTCATGACATAGGCAAGAGAGCATCCAGAGACCCAAAGTTGCTCTCACGGGCTTGTCTTCTAGTGACCAGAGACTAAATTTGTGAGTGCTATGCTAGCGACTCTGGAATTTGAGCCACTTTTTCATGCCTAGAGCTTAGGTCATTGCCCAAAATGGAATGATAACTAAGGAACAGTAAAAGTACAAGGAAATAATGATGTAAAAGAAATAAGTTGAACAAGACCTTAAACGGATCCCTACTAGCCATGAAAGACATTTCATCAAACATATCATCAACATGTAAGATACATGTGTAAACAACAAAATTAAGTGTAGGGATCTCATACTTATCTGAGAATCGCTATGAACTATTATTCGCTCATGCCATTTGTTGCATTATCATCTATTGGGACATAGATACATTATCGATTCATTTACAAGTAAAGACATGATGAGAGCCATACATAGTTGTTGTCATAAAACACACATATAACCAACATAATAACAACATAAATACTCATGAAAGTACAACCGTATAGACCACATATAATCCATCAAAATTCTCATAGAAATACAATGATAAATAACTTTTCATTAATGATTCAAACAACAAACCTAGGATGGGACTTCCACGTTCCACCCGACCATAGCATGGTTGAGCCAAATATCTCTTCATCCATTCACCCCTATGCCATATTCCAAGCATGAATGTGGGAATCAAACCAAAGAAACCAACCAAGGCATACTGAGGCTAAACCACCTCACCCTCATCAATAGAAACCAAGCTTTACCATAATCCATCCTGGATCACTAGGCCAACGCAGTGAACACATTGTAAAAGACTTTACCGTGATCTCCACCTAATAACTAGGCCAAACAAGCATGGATTCCACCAGATTTGTCCACCTATACCGTGAGGAATTTTCCTACCTCCTAGTCTCTCAGGCTTTACCACAATCCAAACCTAGATCACTAGGCCCTAAACCAAGACCCACACTCCAAGCCTTACTACATATCCCAAACCCTAGATTACTAGACCCAATGAAGAGCAATCCACCTCTTGGATTTACCATATATCCTACCATTCACTAGCAAGGATTCTTAGGCCCACCGAGGCAACACAATCCTGGCTTTACCACAACCCAGGTCTGGTTCAGGGGTCACTAGGCCAGTGGATTTACTGTGATCCACAATATAGTTTAGGGACCACTAGGCCATGTGCTCTATCATTCAAATATCCACCCCTCATCTTCGAATCCATCTGGCAATCCATCTCAACCAAAACATGAGAACCCTATCACAACATGGCTATCAGGAAATGGCAAGGCTAGGCTGAAAACATTATTACACCTGGAAAAACCCATTCCATAGCAGTGAGACAACCACATGCAATACCATACATGCCAAATATAGCAAGGACAATACACATGCAAATCGATACCTACAAGGAATTCTGTTCTAACTGCTTGCTCCTGCCTTTCCTTGCTTTCTCCTTCCTTCGTCTTGCCTTCTTTGCATTTCTTGCTCCAATGCCAAAATGCTCCAAGAAAACTCTAACTTTCCAGAGAGAGAGAGAGAGAGAGAGAGAGAGAGAATAATGAGATAGCTCCAAAACAGAACCAACAAAAGGTTACAAACTGATCCTCATAAGCCTTTTTATGAATGAGGCCTCTATTTTCTTCATTTTCCATTACTTTCCTTCAATTTCCTCCTTATATGCAACCTCTGGCCTTTCACTTCCTTTTTCTCCTAATTTCCATCATTTTCATAAATAAATGTGCCAAAATTTTCATTTTGCCTTCTCAAAGCCTTAACCATTGCCTTTTCCAATTTCCTTATCCATAAACAATCAAAAGAACACCCCCTAGGTTGTCTTGCCCAAAATTCAGCTTGGAATAAGTGTCCCATCAATCGTGGTTATTATTTTTACCTTTATTAACTTTTATGACATGGAATTTTCACCAGGGATGTTACACTTCACCTCATGGAGGCTCTGCACACAATCAGGACCATTGCTTTTGATGAGCCCCAAAAATGTACAATTATTTGGGCTCATTCAACCTCCTAATTTGGCTTAGTCCACCATTTTCATTTGTTTATTGCATGTTTTTGATTATTTTTATGTTAATAGAGTGAATTTGGTTAGTCATTATACCAACAAGTCTAATGGGTGCTTTGTGTAGCCTTTTTGGTCAACTTGGAGACAAAATGGAAGGTCTTAATGAGCACTTGGCAGCCAAATTCGTGGGAGAACAAGCTAGAGGATTTGTAGGAAGGTGTCCCCCTCATTTATGGGCCCTTACCTCGAATTCTCCACCATCAGCTCGGAGTTCAAGGGCCACCGAATCAATCAGCACAAGGGCAGCCAAGCAAGTCAAGTAGGACTGCTGTTAACTACAAGTCTTGGGCAGCCAAGTCCCTAACTTTTAGGAGGACTGTTGGGTCCTCGAATTGTATAAATAAGAAGGCTTGGGGCCTCATTTTGGTTAGCTAGTTGATAGTCATTTTTGTAGTTAGTGGTTAGTCATTTCGTAGCAGCTAGTTAGTCCATTTGGTTTTTGCTCTTTGTAAGCCATTTTTGGCATGACATTAGACTTTTGATTATGAATAAAAGCAAGCAGTTTTGGATCAAATTCTGAGTTTTTAAAGGAGCCTAAAGCTCTCGGGGTTGGGCCCAACCTGAGAGCTCAGGCCTCCTACCTTTGTATCCATATTTTTCCTTTAGCATTTCGTTTCCATTTTCCTTTACATGCATTCGAGTATAGCTGCTGATTTAGATTTCCTGTAGTGGTTCAACAGTTGCTGATTTGGATTTCCTATAGAAGTTAAACAGATTGGTTTTATCAGTTAGAATTGCTGTAGTTGTTTGGAAGTAGGCTGAGTAGATTAGAGTGAATAACAGTTAAAAAAGAACAGGCTGACTGTATGCTCATGATCCACCTCTTTCTAGAGGCAGGGATCGCAGACTGTGCTGCCCATTCAAAAATGTTTGCTTACATGTTAATGCTCTCTTGAACGCAGTCTTGGTGATGGATAGAAGTGTCCATGAGTGTCAATTTCTTGGAATGCTTTATTGCTTCAGTACCATATATCAGTTTCCTTCACGAATACATTGTTGTTCATTGGTTTAATAAGTTGTTGGCATAAGTTAATAACTTTTACTTGCAGGACTTGGATGATTTGTCTCATCTACACCGTGCAACGCTACTCCATCGTTCTCCTACCTTTCTGAACCGTGCCCAGACCAACTATCCATCCTCCAACGAAGCCCTTTGTTCCTCAACTACCCCACTGCTCATATCCCCTGTTTTTTGCCTTCCATTCCCTCTATTTCCTCTAAGACAAATCTGCCTCTACACTCACCCTCATCTCCTCACCCCACTGTTGCTGAGCCATTACCACCTCATTTCCATCCTACATATCCCCCTATACCACTCCATCACTTCACCATCTCCCAAAACTCCCACGGTCAACCATCCTGTAGAATTTCACAGCCTTCCTGTAGAAACCCCTGAGTTTCCTGTAGGATCCCCTGCAGACTTCCTGTAGAAGCCTGCAAACTCGGTTGCTGAGCATCCGAACATGGTAGACTTCTGGGGATTGATGCTAGAGACCCTCAGGGACCTCCCCTAGCCATCCTGACCTTGCCCATGCTTTCCTTCCATTTGAACCGCTCCTGCACAATCAAACCCTAATCAAAAGAACCATCACAATAAATCCAACCACTTAATGACAAAATACAAAAACATGTCTTTTCAAATGCAAATAGCTTAGATTCATGTATTTTAACTCACTGCAAGTAATAGCATCATTGTTAGAAGTTTCATTCACATTTTTGCATTGTAAGAGTCAAGCTAGTTAAATTAGGGTTTATTAGGGTTTCTATGCTTTGTTGGCTTTCAATTTCCTTTTTTGCAAAGTAGGTTAGCTTCCTTCAAGATAGCTTTCGTCCATCACTCATAAAGCTTCTTCTGAGAGCATATAGAAGTTGGCTTGAGCCCAAGCGGACTTGTGCCAGCTGACTAAGTGATAGCTGCGACAAGAGCTAGTACTTGTGCATACAGCACCGTCGCTTCCAAGTTTGTACGAACTACCAGGTTGATAAAATTAGAGATAGGAAGCTCCAGGAGTTGTAGCATTATTGCTACAATACTGGAGCCCACCATCTTTTTGGCGCTGTTGCCGGGGAAGCGGCAGAGTATTGGTGATTGTTGCTATTCTTCTATTTTCTACTACAACCTTCTGCTAAGTAGTTTATTTCATTTCCATTATGCAATTTCATTTATGCAAAAGTAAATTAGCATTTCTTGCTTTCCTAGATTAGCCTTTCAATTCCGCAATTTCAATTTTGCAAGCGTAGATTAGCATTTCAATTCTACAAGCGTAGACTAGCATTTCCATTCCTGCAATTTCATTTGAGCAAGATAGTTAGTTGCAGTTCAGTCTATTTCAGTTTTGCAAGTAGAAGTAGAAAAAAAGAAAAAATCAACCAAAAAGATTTCATTTCATGCTTTGTAGGAGTAGAGATAAGTTAGAAAAATGATTGCACAACCCCCCACTGCTTCACACAGCCAACGTTATCTCTTCTTCGATGGCTGTGATTAAAGAACCCCTGGGTGGACATCAAGACATATCTGAAGAACCTCTAGGGGAGAAGAAGAAGAAACCATTCCTCTGGAGCAAATGGCTACAAGCAGAAATGTTGGGAGCAGTCCCTTATCCAAAGATGAATTTGCAAATCAGTTGGAAGATTTCAAGAGTGATATGAGGCAGTTTCTTACCATGCAACTGGATATCTTGCGGATCCAAAAGAAGCAAGATGAAGCCAAAAGGGCTTTGGCCATTTTTTGTCCTAGGTGCACTAGAAAGCATCCTAGGAACGAATGTCCAATGCACTCCCTAGAAGTGTGTTTCATCTGTGAAGAATACCATCCTACAGATCAGTGCCCTTCCTTGCCCAAAATCAAAGCTACATATCAAAGAGCCAAGGGAGCCACTGAATCACTCTGTTATATGAACCAAAGGAGGCCACATGGACCCATACCCTACCAGCAGGAACTACAAGGGACACCTGAGACCTATTATGACCCTTACCAAGCCACCTTCATGCCTTCTTGGGGTCCCCCTGCTCATCCTTCCTGGTTCACACCTCCTCCTTATTCCTTCACAGATCCATATTATGCCCAACCAGCTGCTCATTCGTTTCACTCTTATGCTCAGCCACAGCCTCAGTGGAATGCACCTTATCAGGAGTGGAGGCCCAAGTACAACTCTCATCCCGCTCATTTTCCTCCACCACTTGCTCATCCACAACCATCGCCTCCTCCTCCACCAAGGCAACCCCAAATGCCTACCCAATCACAATGCCATCCATCTCCATCTCAGTTTCACACCCCCACTCAGCTACCCGTACCTCCATTTCCAAAACCCTGCAATGGAGCAGCTCAACCCAATTGCAAAGCTGAGGCACAACATGTGCAAATGACTCCTTTTGAGCTCAATGATGTTCACCAAAGCTCAGGAAGAGTGTTGCAAAAGAGAGAATCTATTGACAACATTGAAGGACCCAAAGCAAAAGAAGATCCCAAAGAGGAGATCAAAGAACCATGGGCTGCACTTAATGAAGAGAAGAGATCAGAATCAGAGATCGAGAGAGTTCCTTCATGGTTACCATCAAATCTTCCATGTATTCAAGAGAAAGATCAACAAAAAGAAGAAGATCAGAAGGTCATGATAGAAGGTGACATGAAGAATGATCCAGATCAGCAAAAGAACCAAGGATATCAAAGCTATATTGAGATATGGTTTCAGAAGGTCACTAAGTTGGAGCAGTACTTTCTTCCTCAACTTCGTTCGATCCCTTCAAAGCCAGATCATTTGGTCTCTAAGATCTGGATACTTGTCCAAGCATGCATTTCGAGCCTTCACATCATTTTTTCTCTAATATCGATGTGCACATGGCTCCATTGGAAGTATTCTTATACGTGAAAATGACTTTGTTTTTCAAGTAGGGTAGGGTAGAGAAAAAAGAAAAAAAAAGAAAAAAATGAAAATAAGAAGAAAAATAAAAATCTAAGGTGAAAACCTCCTTGGAGGCGCCTTAGATTGGCTCATTGATTGAAAACCTCCATGAGGCGGTCAATGGGTTGGAAAAAAAGAGAAAATAAAAGGGAATAAGATCTCTGGGTGAAAACCTCCCTTGGAGGCGCCCAGGGCAGGCAATTAGGGTGAAAACCTCCATGAGGCACCCTAGTTGTTTTTCAAAAAAAAAAGAGAAAAAGAAAAAAGAAAAATAAAACTAATTCCATTGGCTAATTACAGTTGCAAGAAGGACGTTTCATGACAGGAGGAGCACTCAAATCAAGGTCAAAGGAATTTGCTTGTGCCTTCTACAGGAAGCTCTGTATTTCTACAGGAAACATCCTGTAGAACCTTTGGACGAGCCAAATCCAAATTCAAAAGTAAATCTGATGGTGGGAATCTGTTTATCAGGCCTACAAGCACTTGTGTGTCCATCTCGTGCCTTTATCCATCATTTTTTTCACCTCCTTGTGCTTCTCATTGTGCTTCTACAGGAACTTCCTGTAGAAATTGTGGGAAACTAGGCATGCATTTCAAAAAGTGGTTTGGCAAGCATGGTAGCTTCCTCAAGGGTTTAGAAGCCCTCATGCAATCTTCCAACTCCTCCTCCATCATCTCCATACCTGCATCACAGCCAAAATTCATTTTGTCATACCATGCAAACACATGCAAAGTGCCTTGAAGCAAAAATCCATAGAACGAAATTTGTTTTTGCCATAACTTGAAAACCATGCATCCATTCGACAAACCGTTTTGTGGGGAATTGTACAAGGTTGATGAAAACATGCCTGAGCAGTTTCATGCAATTCCGGTGCACGGTTTCCAAGAAATCAGCCTCCATCACCATCAGCCATTTTTGCATTTTCTCCATAACCGTGCGTCCGTTTCAAAACCTGTTTCATGGGGATATGCATGTGAGTGATGGTAACCTACCCAAGTAGTTTCAGCCGATTCCGATGCACGGTTTCCGAGAAATCGAGCTCTGAAATCTTCAGCCATTTTCCATTTTTCTCGAAATCCGTGCATCCATTGATCACGAATTTGCTATGGGAGATGCATAATGATGGTAGGAACATGCTCACCGAGTTTCAGATCAAACCGATCTACCGTTTGGGAGAAATGGCAAAAAGAAGTTCTGGTTTTGTGACCATGCAGCAGCAGCAGCTTGAACAGGCAGAGTTGAACGTGGAAATGAACTCCTGCAGCTTAGATCCATCCAGAGGACACCTGCACAAGAAAAAACAGCCATAAATCATCAATCAAGCCACCATACATGCAGCAAATGAAGATCAACACATGCATGCAGCAAAAAGCTTCACAGCAGCCAGTTGACTTGCAGGTACGTGACTAAACTAATTCCTCTGTTTCATGAATGTAATTCAAGAACTGCGTGAACAATGAGATGGTTGGATTTAGACAAATTGGTGGCCAGCTAACTGGCCACCCTCATCCAGTTCAACAGCACTTGGTGGGTGAATGAGACACGTGTGCTCAGCCATCTCAGGAAGAAAATTGAAAACAGGTAGTGATGGACAGTTAAACTTCAGCATGCTTGATGGATGAGATTAGCCGCAGAAAACAAATAGTAAACACTGCAGTGGAGACAACAGTCGCATAAGCCAGCACACGTATGTGCCACCTCACTCCAAAAATCACGCAGAAATCTGAGCGCTTAGCTGTTGGCCAACTTGCACTTGCAACATGATTCACTCGAAGTGTATTCAAATTCAGGTATTGCTTCCCTTTTTGCGAAGTTACATACTCTGAAATGCGAGCTCATGCTGTGGAACTATTGTTTGTCTTGTCTCAAGATGGAGATAAACGAAAATTAGCAGAACATCTAGAAGAAAAATATATGAAATGGTTAGCAAAACTTATTTCAACATCTTCAAATATGGTCTTGGCGGTTCTTCCATGGCTCTGTTTGGCAGCGTAGGTGGTGGTATTTACACCAAAGCAGCAGATGTAGGTGCTGATCTTGTTGGAAAGGTTGAGAGGAACATTCCTGAAGACGATCCACGCAACCCAGCTATCATTGCTGATAATGTTGGTGACAATGTTGGAGATATCGCTGGTATGGGATCAGATCTATTTGGGTCCGATGCTGAATCTTCCTGTGTAGCTCTAGTTGTTGCATCCATATCATCATTTGGAAACTCTCATGATCTTACTGCCATGTGTTATCCCTTGCTTATTAGTTCAATGGGTATCATTGCTTGCTTAATCACAACTCTGTTTGCAACTAACATATTTGAGATCAAGGCTGTGAAGGAAATTGAGCCTGCATTGAAAAAGCAACTTATTATCTCCACAGTAGTGATGACTATTGGCATTGCTGCTGTAAGCCTAGTTGCATTGCCTTCATCCTTCACTATCTTCAATTTTGGTGCCCAGAAGGTTGTAAAGAACTGGGAGCTTTTCTTCTGTGGTGCTATTGGTTTGTGGTCTGGCCTTGTTATTGGTTTTGTCACTGAATACTGCACTAGTAATGCTTACAGCCCTGTCCAAGATGTTGTCGATTCATGCAGGACTGGAAGCAGCAACTAATGTTATATTTGGGTTGGCTTTGGGATACAAATCTGTTATTATTCCCATATTTGCTATTGCAGTAAGCATTTTATGAAGAAAAGAAAGCTGCCGCAGTCGGAAAGTATTGTCATGTCAGGAACAGAAACGTGAATCAAGGTTAACCAATGGAAAAACAGTGATTTAAAGGCCTGGAAACACTTTTTCCCATCCAGCTTCGGCATGCAATATCTATTCTCGGGCAGTTCATTGTACGTGTGTGCTTTTATAATACATTAGACTTGCCATTTGTGTTGGATTCGTCAGCTTTCAGGTAGCGCAGTTCAAGGAGAAGGCACCCCCAGCCAAGCAAGTAAAATCAGTGAAATCGGTTCTACAGGAAGCTAGCAGACTGTTTCTACAGGAAGCTAGCAGACTGTTTCTACAGGAAGCCAGCGAACAGTTTCTACAGGAAATTTTGAAAAGCGGGAAGCCAAAGGAGAAATCGGCCGAGATGCTAGCCAAGGAAGTCACCAGGGCCATCAAAGACAAGGGGAGAGATTTGGTTTCTCAGAGGATGAGCAACACTTTCAGTAGGGGGGTGATGATGAGCCCCAAAAATGTACGATTATTTGGGCTCATTCAACCTCCTAATTTGGCTTAGTCCACCATTCTCATTTGTTTATTGCATGTTTTTGATTATTTTTATGTTAATAGAGTGAATTTGGTTAGTCATTATGCCAACAAGTCTAATGGGTGCTTTGTGTAGCCTTTTTGGTCAACTTGGAGACAAAATGGAAGGTCTTAATGAGCACTTGGCAGCCAAATTCGTGGGAGAACAAGCTAGAGGATTTGTAGGAAGGTGTCCCCCTCATTTATGGGCCCTTACCTCGAATTCTCCACCATCAGCTCGGAGTTCAAGGGCCACCGAATCAATCAGCACAAGGGCAGCCAAGTAAGTCAAGTAGGACTGCTGTTAACTACAAGTCTTGGGCAGCCAAGTCCCTAACTTTTAGGAGGACTGTTGGGTCCTCAAATTGTATAAATAAGAAAGCTTGGGGCTTCATTTTGGTTAGCTAGTTGATAGTCATTTTTGTAGTTAGTGGTTAGTCATTTCGTAGCAGCTAGTTAGTCCATTTGGTTTTTGCTCTTTGTAAGCCAGTTTTGGCATGACATTAGACTTTTGATTATGAATAAAAGCAAGCAGTTTTGGATCAAATTCTGAGTTTTTAAAGGAGCCTAAAGCTCTCGGGGTTGGGCCCAACTTGAGAGCTCAGGCCTCCTTCCTTTGTATCCATATTGTTCCTTTAGCATTTCGTTTCCATTTTCCTTTACATGCATTCGAGTATAGCTGCTGATTTAGATTTCCTGTAGTGGTTAAACAGTTGCTGATTTGGATTTCCTGTAGAAGTTAAACAGATTGGTTTTATCAGTTAGAATTGCTGTAGTTGTTTGGAAGTAGGCTGAGTAGATTAGAGTGAATAACAGTTAAAAAAGAACAGGCTGACTGTATGCTCATGATCCACCTCTTTCTAGAAGCAGGGATCGCAGACTGTGCTGCCCATTCAAAAACGTTTGCTTACATGTTAATGCTCTCTTGAACGCAGTCTTGGTGATGGATAGAAGTGTCCATGAGTGTCAATTTCTTGGAATGCTTCATTGCTTCAGTACCATATATCAGTTTCCTTCACGAATACATTGTTGTTCATTGGTTTAATAAGCTGTTGGCATAAGTTAATAACTTTTACTTGCAGGACTTGGATGATTTGTCTCATCTACACCGTGCAACGCTACTCCATCGTTCTCCTACCTTTCCGAACCATGCCCAGACCAACTATCCATCCTCCAATGAAGCCCTTTGTTCCTCAACTACCCCACTGCTCATATCCCCTGTTTTTTGCCTTCCATTCCCTCTATTTCCTCTAAGACAAATCTGCCTCTACACTCACCCTCATCTCCTCACCCCACTGTTGCTGAGCCATTACCACCTCATTTCCATCCTACATATCCCCCTATACCACTCCATCACTTCACCATCTCCCAAAACTCCCACGGTCAGCCATCCTGTAGAATTTCACAGCCTTCCTGTAGAAACCCCTGAGTGTCCTGTAGGATCCCCTGCAGACTTCCTGTAGAAGCCTGCAAACTCGGTTGCTGAGCATCCGAACGTGGTAGACTTCTGGGGACTGATGCTAGAGACCCTCGGGGACCTCCCCTAGCCATCCTGACCTTGCCCATGCTTTCCTTCCATTTGAACCGCTCCTGCACAGTCAAACCCTAATCAAAAGAACCATCACAATAAATCCAACCACTTAATGACAAAATACAAAAACATGTCTTTTCAAATGCAAATAGCTTAGATTCATGTATTTCAACTCACTGCAAGTAATAGCATCATTGTTAGAAGTTTCATTCACATTTTTGCATTGTAAGAGTCAAGCTAGTTAAATTAGGGTTTATTAGGGTTTCTATGCTTTGTTGGCTTTCAATTTCCTTTTTTGCAAAGTAGGTTAGCTTCCTTCAAGATAGCTTTCGTCCATCACTCATAAAGCTTCTTCTGAGAGCATATAGAAGTTGGCTTGAGCCCTAGCGGACTTGTGCCAGCTGACCAAGTGACAGCTGCGACAAGAGCTAGTACTTGTGCATACAACACCGTCGCTTCCAAGTTTGTACGAACTACCGGGTTGATAAAATTAGAGATAGGAAGCTCCAGGAGTTGTAGCATTATTGCTACAATACTGGAGCCCACCAGCTTCCTAAGGGGGGAGGACTGATCCAGGTGGATATTCGTGGCCACCCACCAATTCCACCTAGACCTCAAGCTAGTTTCATCAGTTTCCTTGATTATAGCATAATTTACTATTTATAACAGCATCTTTTGGTAAAAATAACATAAGAGATAATCACGAGATTATCTCTTATGTGATTTTTACCAAAATATTTGTTATAATTATTATGGATCACAGAAGTCTAAATTCAAAAATTTACTATTTTTCATAGTTTTTTGGGTCCTAAACTTTTGGAGTTTTTTTTACCCCCTAAACAACGTTTTTTTTATGTCCACAACAGCTAAAAGGTATACCACAAATATCACAGTACTCAGAGAGATATTTCTAACAAGGCATCGTACGGACCAAAGAGAGATTATATGACCAAGTTACAACCCCAGGAAGTTGGCTATCCAACTAACCCCAACGGGGCCCCACAAACTCTTAGCATTCCATCTCCTAGGGTTAGTGTTTTGATTGTTAAGGGTTTTTCTTTCTTGTTCGATAATAAAAATGTCTGTGAGCCTCATTGTAATATAGTTCATAGGCATGTAGCCACCACATCTCTTCTCAAATATAAGCTACCATCACCCGAGCTAGTTTTTTTCCATTCTTCTTGTAAAATTTTTCAGTACTTTGTTATTAGTGAAATTAAGTTGTTTTTTCATTGTATCCTTGTGTTTCTGTTCATCTATGTATTTCATTTCGTTCATTCATAAATCTGAATAAGTGGTATCAGAGCAGTTTTCTCTTTCTTTGTTTTTTTGTGAATGCCTCAATCAGGTTGGGGTATAAGGAGTTAGGGCTCGAACTAGTTGAACCTTTACAAGACCATCCTCGCCAACCACGATGACCTCCCATGGTAGAAGAAAAAAAAGACAAGGGAGTGGGAGATCCTTTAAAAATATTGCTTGAAAAATTATTCAAATGAAAAAGGAACGCGATGATGGACAACTTTGCTCAGATCCTTTGGAGGATGCCTACAGGGGACACATCTTCATCTCTCAGCCACTCTATAGGCACCACTCCCTTTAAGGTACAAGTAAACTATGATATTCCCATATCTGAAGGCCAAATAGATGTATATTCCATAGATAAATGGTTAAATATTTTGGAAGGATATTTTTCGGTTCATGATTTTTCCAAAAGGGAGAAGATTACTTTTTCACGCCTCAAAGTTGCCTCCCATGTCGAAACTGGTGGGAAACCAACTGTGAGTAGAAGGATGAGAGGGAACCCTCACTGTTTTCATTCACACCCACTTGGAATTCTTTCCAAGATGCCATCAAGGACCTGTATTAACCTGTTAGGAGCAATGAAGACAAGTACATCTAATGGACTATGCTGCAGCAGTGAAAGGATCAATATGTCCATGAGTTGACGAATATTTTCCATACCCTCTGAAAAAATTTGGGTATCAAATATTCTAAGAAACATTTGGTGCTAAAGTACCATAGTTGTTTACACAAATACATTCACAATGGAATGGATTTCCTAGACATCTCCTCTCTTGGAGCAACATATCAATATGTTGCCAAGATTGAGAAGAAATTTAAGCAGAAGAAGAAAGACTTTGGATCTGTGAATCCAAATCAAAGAAAATTTACCCAAAATCCATAGAGAAAAGGGCACAGCCAAGCTATAGCCCCAAGGAAATATCCTTGAAGCCATAATCCAAGAATAACAGGAAGGAGAAGAAGGACACTGATAAGTGGTATGAGTTTCATAAAACTCCAAATGACAACACAAATGAATGTCGCGCAAAGCAAGTGCTGGTATGTTACACAATATTTTTTCATGCCTCCTGAACTTCCCTGTTACATACCCTGAAATGCCTGAAACATGACGATTATACAATATACTCATCCATGTATAAAACTGAGATCCCTCCTAAGACTTTATTTAGAAAATGTCTTGAGATTTCCCTAAATAAATAGCTCTTAAAACCCTAAAATAAGGATCATCACTCTTATTAGGCTCAAAACAATGATGGTCGCCTATTGCACTATGTTTGACCAGTGATGTCATCACTATGTTCCCTTGCATACTCGTTATGATCCCAAAAAGGTGATTTTCCCAAAGGAGATGAGAATCTTTGTGATGTAGAAGCTTTCGGAGTGGCAAGCTAGAGGTGGTTTCAAATAGATGAGGTCGAATCCTCCTAACTTGACCTCTTTGTCTTATCCCTATGAGCTACCTTCTTGAGATGTGGGCCTAATCCTATCTTTGGATAAGTCCTAACTCCCTCTCCCGGCCTATAAATTCCTCTTCTCCCATTCCCAAATGGTTGGTCTTTGTATATTTGCACCCTTATGCTAAGCTTGTGCCTAGAGGCTATTCATTAGACTTGGATGAGTGCTTAGAGAATTCATGGCTTTGACTTGGATTACCACTCAAGGAGAGCCTTTCAACATCAAGGATTTTGTTGTAAGCTTCCCTTTATTTCCTAATAATATACAATTGTTGGTTCATCTTCCCAAAATATAGATGTTCATGTATTATTTAGATTGACTTTCCTTGATCAATTAAGTAGGTTGTTATTGGATTTTCTATTGGTTTTGGCATGCTTTTTTGTCTCTTGATCACTTGTGCAAGTACATAAATGCTGAGAGAAGCAGGAACAAGTCCGTGACACAAGCAGTTCGAGGCCCTCAACAAAGGAAATCAGAATAGCATCAAAACGAGGTAGGTCATCTCTTTCGTTCTACTTTTCAATTATAACCTAGGAAGATGTCTAGTTGATTGTCACTTTAGTTGCTAGACCCACTCATTGGGCTAGAGGGATCATATCTGTCTATAGAGAGTATTAACCTTGCCAACAAAATGGTGACTCCGCTGGGGAGCCTATGATCTTTTCCTTCCATTTCTTAACCTTGTCTTTTGATGAGTTTCATCAACCATTCAATCTTAGATTTCATTGCTTGTCTATAGTCAACCTCACTTTTTGGTAGATGTTTGAAGGCTGTTGATTTGATTTGTTCTTGAAGATTTTGTGATTTTTCTTTTCTTTTCTCACCCATCGTGTTTTTAGCCCTGACATTCACGATGATATCGTAGTTTGTTGATTACAATAGCAATGATCACTATTTTTATCTGAACGGGTGCAATGATTGCAAAAGTTAAAGAAATTTAGGGTTTTTCTTCTTGTTTTTAGTTCTTTTTGCCTTCTCCCAGTGATTTACCAGTGTGATATTAGTTGACTATGTTATTTTCTGATTGAAATCACCTTTTAACTTGGTTTGATTATGCTTGAAGTTTGATTAGCATTTTAGGGTTTTTAGGTCTTCTAGGTCATCCTTCATCTGCTCGTTGGTGTTATCATCAAAGACCAAAGATCAATTACCTGTGTTAAAGAGTCTTTGTGTGTTCAGACATCTTTTTCAAATCACTTTTTCTTATTTTTTCTTAAGTTGTGTTCATTGGTATCAGATTGAGTAGATGTTGTGGAGGTCACTTAAGTTTTGTTTGACAAACAATATATTACAAATTGATTGTCTCATTTGAATCGAAAGGGAGTGTTTTCTTTGAGTTTTGTGTTTTGACAAGTGAAAGTGAAAGCGTTTATCTTTTCATAGTTTTCGAAAAATTTTAGGTTGCATTCAAATCATTAATGTGAAAGCGATTTTCATATTTGTTGGCTTGCTTGCATTCTCTTTTACTTTTTCACTAGATTACGTTGATTGCATTTAAGTGAAAAAGAGAAAAATCATCTTTATATCTTAAGGTAGTTTTGCTTTAAGGTTTTCTTTAGCATTGCATTTGCTTATCACATGAAAGATTAGATTTCATATTTTTCATTTAGCATTTGAATATTGTCATGGATGCACTTTTGCATTTGGTTTGATGCATGATTTGAGTGATCTTCTTCCCTACATAGATAGCTTTCATCAAATTGAAGGATTTCATTTCATCATCTAGTTTGAATTTTAGGAATAGGTAACATTGTTAAGGCCTTGAAATCGAAACATAATTCCAAGATCAACTTTAAAATCTATCAATTAATCTAAGGATAATTTGAAACATTAACGTTCATATTTAGTGGTATAGGCTAGAGACGTGTTCTGGCATCTTTAAAACTTAGCAGTTGTCATTTGCTTTGACATTAGACAACGCTAGCACAGACTTGTGCTCCCCATACCATCGCATATATAAAGGGAGACCCCATAGGTTGCAAACCTTTATCCATAGGAAGCCAAGTCTATCTCCCTTTAAACGTGATACACTGAACACAACATTTGGGGAGACTTCTTGCACGTACGTCAAGTCCTTGGTAAATTTATTTGTTGAGATGTATATTCTAGTTCATGATTACTTTGTACCCATTTTACTTAGATTCACTTGAGCAGTCATTTCAATCTTTTCTGACTCTTTAAATTTGAAAATATCATTGAGAAACTTGTCCTTTCAAGCTTGCTAAACCATCTAAAATGACTAGAGACACCCTTTCGTCCTTTTCTCGACTCTTAAAAGATGAAAAGGAAAAGATTTTGTTTCTAAAGATAATTGCCCACTATAAACATGTCAAACCCAAACAGTTGCTTCTTGGAGAAATATTGATTAATTCCCTTTATTTCAAGATTGTTAAAAGCCCTAAACAAATCTCATTTCATTTCTTTCCTTTGAGAGGAAATCATCGTGGCTAAACCATTGAGTAAATCACATAGTTCCCCTCTGTTTTCTGATATTGAAGGGTCCTCCCAAGGAGTTCATCCGGAACTTCCTTAGTCACTTGAGGATCAAGGTTTTGAACTTGCGATTATTCCAAGCATCCAACCCTTATCTTCTCATCCACCTCCATCAGATTCCTAGTCACCTCAGGAATCAGATCCTACTACCCCTAATAATCCTATTCAGACCCCTAAGAGTCCGCAGACTCCTAAGAGTCAACAGAGCCTTTTTGTCTATTCGTCGAATCCGTTATTCAATTCTATTGTGATATCTCCTCAGCATCCTTAGAGTTTGTATCATCGGCCTAGTATTCCTTTGAATTTATCTTCTCATACATCTCAGGCTCTGCATTACCAGTTGTTTCCATCTATGGAGTCAGAAGGTGAAATCCCAACCTCTTCTCTAGGTCATTTAGAAGTTTCTGCTACCCATACTCCTCATGTCAATGATGAGCAAGGATATGAATTTCCTCCAAAAGGCTTTCCTTATACAAGAAGAGTCTTGTCTCTCACCTTTCCTGAAACTAGTGGGCCCATGTTCCCACATGGTTATACCACCTTAGCTTAGTTAGTTTCAGGTACTCCTAGTGCTTCGTCATTGTATCAAAACCGCATTTGGTCTTCCAATTCTCTGTCTACATCCGGTCTATTCATTCCGAACATGACCTCTCACACTTCCGTACAAACTATTGTCACCTCAATTCCTGCAACCCTACCCATTGACATTTCAGTTCACCATGAAGTTTTCAAAATATTTCGACTGGGGACAACCTTTCCTTGTCATGAGATCAAGCTTTTCATGCCTCCTTTCATGAGATTTTTTGACCGAGTCTCTACCATTTTCCCATTATCGCAATGGGATTTTTATCTTATGAATCGTAACCCTCAATTGCCCACGGGGCATGGGGCCAGAGCCTTTTACAAGTTTTACTCTACTGTTGGCTGAGTCGATACTTACACATCATGCCAACGATGAAACTCTGGTTTTATTCTCTGTTGATTGATTACCCGAGTCTGAAAATGGACTCCATTTGGAATTTTTACACGAGGTCATCTGTGTAAATTTAATTTTTGTACATTAGTATGTTAATTCATTAGTGTGCGTTTTTTATTTTTTGTGTGTTTTCTTTCTTTGCAAACATGTGTTTTTCTACTTTCCCTGTGTTCTACTCAGTTTGCAGATGTCGTCAATCCATTACATTGGTTTGCTGATGGTGCTTGTCGTAGCACACAAAACCTTTCTTCCGCAGCATGGGTACTCTGTGACCCTAATGGCGAGCTGATTAACTTGCAAGGTATCTACCTTGGTCGAACAACCAATAATATTGTTGAATACAATGCAGTTATTGAACTCTTGTCAGAAGCAGTTTATCTTGGCATTAGGGATTTATTTGTTAAGTTGGATTCACATCTCGTTGTGTTACAACTAAATAATCATTACTCAGTGAGAAATCCACAAATATTGTGTATGTATCTATATGTTAGATTGCTGGAAAACAAAAATTGATTTCATCACATATCAATATATTCCACGTAATTTAAATACATTAATAGACGCATTAGAAAATTTTGTTCTTGATAGGAATTTGCATCATTTATAAAACTGATCATATTATGGACACATAAGTAGGAAATAAAACATATATATATCTATATATATATATCTATATATATATATATATATATATATATATATATATAGATAGATAGATATAGATATATCATGCATATTAGAGTGTTTACATCAAGATGTCAAAAAATAAAGTGTTTTGGGACACTTGGCTTTCAAAAGCCTACAAAATGTGTAAAAGACTAGAAAGGCTATCAACCTAAACAGTGCTCATGATAGCATGAGACTGCTCTGATCACTCAGCCTAACATCTGATGCAGTCTCACAGAGACTACCACTATGTGCCTCTACATTGGAACATCATTAATAGTGGCATACTATGGGACTCCATGAGTTATCTCCTCCAAGTTGCGCTCCATATCAGCTAACGGGTTTTCCCCTTCTTCATAATCTGCACCCACTATCTAATATACAACTCGTCGTGCTATTGGAAACATGCTAGGTGGTCTCTCTGGTCCCACATTTGCACATTCATCACAAGTTGAGTCTCAATCTACACTTTTAAAAAAAATCATAAAACTTGAAGAAATCTAAAAAACAAGTTTTTACCTGCATTGGTCCACTGTTCTCCTAGTGGCATAGGTAGATCTAGTTCCCACCTTAAATCTATGCCAGCATAAGCATAGTCTTATACCACAAGTAGTTAAAATTCTAGCCAAGCGAAAAATTGTGGTGCGTAATGCATATGCTAACCCATTCCTCCTTGAGGCATGAGTTGACTCCATCGCACGAGTCTCAGATCTCGGGGGTAGGATCTAGTACCTCTATCCACTGATACCAGAATAAGGGAACTCTCTCTAAAAATAAGGTTACCAATATAGAACTGAACCCGAATTGCTTCAGGTGTCCATGCTTCCCCTTGGTTAGTTGTCGTTTCATTCTTTCCAAATGGCCTCCACACCAGTTGAATATAGTGGGGGTAAAAAATGTGATAGCATATTGGAACTGGGATTTTGAAGCCTCATGCAAGGCTTGCATGCTGAATACATGCGCCATATTGAACAATATTGTTCTCAAGAAGATGTTGTTCGTGATTGTTGCTATCTTCACCTTCCCTCCATTTCTCATTTCAGCACCAAGAGAATGCCTCTGGACTGGAGTCCTTCTACTTTCACCTCCTTGGCAAGATCCAAATAATTGGATCACTTCCCCTCATAAGGACAATCCCGTGATGAAGTAAATATCCATCTCCTTAATATACATCCCAGAGACTAATCAAATAGGGAAGCAATTCCATCCGAACCCTTAACCCTATGGTCCTGAAGAACTTTAGCAGCCCGCAATTCCTCAGAGTATTTATGCATTCAGGATCCTGAGTTGCTTGGAAGTATTCAGTCTCATGGCCTTTTTCTTTCCATTCCAAGACCATGGTCTCCTGCAAAACATTATTTAACATCAATTAATGCTTTTTTAATGGATTAAAATCATCAAATTTTTCTTTAATAGAGTATTCTCTTTCCGAAAAATTCCCCTCGGCACCATTGCACCTATTTTTAAAAATATAGCAATGGCATTGCACAAGCCTTTGGGCTCGAGTGTGATCATCACCGGTCTGATGATCATACATACGATGGTCATCAACGCCCTAAAAATTTAAAATCATCCCTTATAATATAAAAAATACCGTTTAAAATGCATAAAAAGATGATAAATTGCAAGAGCAGAGATGGGCCTCTTACCTATTGAAGACGGTTCATGAAATGGTACTCTGGATTTCCCACAATGACCACTTGAAAATCAAGAGAATTAGAGCACAAATTCACTTTTAGAGCTTACTATGGTAAAATGGTTAAAAAAAATTACTTTTGCCTATTTATAAGCTTTGCAAATAATTTTGTCAATATTTTCGTAATATTTTAACATTTTTCTTAATATTAGTGATGGGTACATTTCTTTGTCCAGTTACAGGTACCTTTGACTAAACAGTGATCATTATCGACTGATTCTTGCGAGTTTTATTTTATCTATTTTTTGAACAAATTAAATAAATGAAAAAGGAACCCTCCTAGAGTCATATTTAAGCTCTTTTCTAACTCTCGAAAACTGAAAAGATTACCGAGTACTTGTCATTTTGAACTCATTAAATTAAATTAATTAACGTCACCTCAATATATGTTTACCCCTTTTTTGGGCTAAGATTGACTATTTACGAAAAAGGTACACCTTGCTTGACATAGTCAAGAGGTTCCCTCGGATATTGTTTTCTACCTTTTTGGATTTGAGGGACAAATTACAAAAAGGGACATGATGGAGTTTTCATTTTTGTCTCTTTTTCAAACTCTCTAAATGTGAAAAATATATCGAGTTATTTTTATGGCGGACTCGTTAAAACTTTATGACGAAAGACTCATCACCATGATGAGATCAAGCTTCTCCTTCCTGGGGCTTGTAAAATTTACTAGGATGGATTCATTCGAAGAATGAACTTACATGACCAGTATATGCTATCCCCTTCAAGCTTGTGATAAAAATAATTGGGGTACTCACTAGAAATAGTGGGGCAAAAAATGAAGATAAGACATCCTTTGTATAGGCAACATGTCGCTCTTGAACATGACACTCTTCTACTTTCGTGTCGGGTTTGGGATATTCTCACTCAGTCACTTGTCCTCCCAGGTTTAGGTGATCCATTTTGTCTCTCATTTGACTATTCCATTCTTTCATCATGACTTTTAATCCTATGTTGAGTCAGATGCTGCCACACTCCAAAGTCATGTCACCAATGTTCAAGAGAAGTCCAATCTGTGTTTATTTACCTATACATTGTTTGAGTCGCTATTATAGTCCTGAATATTATTCCACTTTATATCTTGTTTCATGTCGATGATGGGGGATTCATCATTTCCCTCCTTCGATGAGTTGCTTCCTATCGACTTCAGCTCATTATCCAAGAAGATGACTTAGAAACTCCCTTTCATTACCTTAGAGATGGCATGCCCTAATGGCTAGTTCTTCGCATCCGACGACAGATCTTCATTATTGAATTTCGATCGGGTGATTCCACGACTGTTCAAATTTAGCTTCATTATCACATTCACAGATTGTATTGTTGTACCTTGAGAGCCATTGTCATTATTGGTGGTTTCTCTTGTACTTGTTAACGGTCCACAACATTGGTTGGTAATCAGGTAGTTTTCTAGCATGTTCGACTTCAACAAATTTATTCGCATGTTAGAATTCATACATTGATCAAGTCTGGATGGAGCGCAAGATGCTGAGTCTTGTCTATTATGACTCAAGCTACATGGAGTTATATGTCATTCATGATTGTACACATGTTTCTACTATACGAATGACTGTGACCATACTGTGAGACTTTATATTTATGATGATCCTCGTTATCTGGATGGTTGCACCCATACCATGGATCTTTTCATATAGTCTTCATCATCTGGATGGCTGCGTCCATGCCATGGATTCATTTTTTAATCTCATATATGTTTATGTATATGCATCCTTGATTTGCAGGTCTCCTGACAGTGCATATTCTCGTCCTTGCAAGAGATCATAAATCATCTCAGCCATCACTCCTCACTCTGCCTTCATACTTTAGGGGGCATCTATTACACAATATTTTGTCACACCTCCTGCACTTCCCTGTGACATACCCCAAAGTGCCTGAAACATGACGATTATACAATATACTCATCCATGTATACAACTTAGACCCCTCCTAAGACTTTGTTTGGAAAATGTCTTAAGCTTTCCCTGAAGAAACAGCTCTTAAAACCCTAAAATGAGGACCATCGCTCTTATGAGGATCAAAACAGTGATGATCGCATGTTTCACTATGTTTGACCAGTGATAACATCACTCTATTCCCTTGCATACCTGTGATGATACCAAAAAGGTAATTTTCCCAAAGGAGGTGAGAAGCTTCGTGATATAGAAGCTCCAAGAGTGGCGAGTTGGAGGTGGTTTCACATAGGTGAGGTCGAATCCTCCTAACTTGGCCTCTTTGTCTTATCCCTATGAGCTACCTCCTTGTGATGTGGGCCTAATCCTATCTTTGGAGAATTCCTAACTCCCTCTCCCAGCCTATAAATTCCTCTTCTCCCATTCCCAAATGGCTGGTCTTTGTTTATTTCCACCCTTATGCTAAGCTTGTGCCTAGAGGCTATTCATTAGACTTGGAGAAGGAGTGCTTGGATAATTCTTGGCTTGAACTTGGATTACCACTCAAGGAGAGCCTTTCAACATCAAGGCTTTGGTTGTAAGCTTCCCTTTATTTCCTAATAATATATAACTGTTGGTTCATCTTCCCAAAATATATATGTTAATGTATTATTTAGCTTGACATTCCTTCATCAGTTATGTAGGTTGTTATTGGATTTACTCTTGGTTTTGGCATACTTTGTTGTCTCTTGATCACTTTTGTAGGTACATAAATGCTAAGAGAAGTAGGAAAAAGTCTATGACACAAGCGGTTCGAGGGCCTCAACAAAGGAAATTAGAATAGCATTAGAACGAGGTAGGTCACCTCTTTCGTTCTACTTTTCAATTATAGCCTAGGAATAAGTTAGTTGATTGTCACTTCAATTGCTAGACCCACTCATTGGGCTAGAGGGAACATCTCTGTCCGTAGAGAGTGTTAGGTTCCTATACCAATAAGAGTCATAATTTTTTAATGGCTGAGATTAAACCTCTAATATGTACATACCTTTGCTTTTTGCAAATATTTTCCATATTCATAAAATAAAAAAATGTAAAGAGGTTATGTCCTAAAAGAATAATCAAAGGACAAAAAGAATAAAAAGGTCAAAAAATATGAAAAATATGAACCCCAAGAAAAGAAAAAGACCATGAAAGTATGCAAGTCAAAATGCCACTACTATTTATCTTTTGTGCATAATAAATGATTGTGTGCAGTTTGTAACTTTTGCCATAATCCATGATAGTCAAAATGTTTAAACTTAGCCATTTCATGTTTCAATTTCATGTCTATAGATAGAGAATAAAAATATGACCAAACTATTTAATCTTGGAAGATAAGTAGATAGGTAGAGTAAATAAAAGGAGCTCAACTGTTTAATCTGAGCCCTTGGATGTAATAAGGTTAGATTTTGTTAGTTTACTATTGTAAAGAGAAAGAAAAATGTTTGATAAGGGTTTGCTATCTCAAATGCACCCTAATAAAGAGAAGTATAAGTGGTAGGATGAGTAGATGGGTAAGTAGTAGAAAGGTTGTAGAATTATGTTGATTGATTAGACAAAAGCATGTGTATCATCTTTTTCATCATAAAAGTTCCAAATGTGACAGGGCACTCAAGCATGCAGATGGATATCAAAGTCAATTAATTAATTTCCCTCATTCATTTCACCTTTTACTTAACTAATTTCCCACAATAAAGTTCAAAGTACTTAAAAACCCTAAGTCAAAGAGGCTCAGAGCATTTCTCTGACTTTTGGAGGGACCGGACCCTCGGGTCAATGACCTAGAGGCAATAAGTACCAAATCCCCTCATAAAAATTCATTCCCCCCCTTCAATTCATTCATTTTCCCTAATGATACTCTTTTCCTAAGGTTAAAATGCTTTTACCTAGGAAAAGTCTTTATTCCCCTACTTAATTCATTTTCATATCAAAAACCCACAAAAAACACTATATCCTAAGTTTTATGGAAAAGCATTAAAAACATGAAATATCATATACTTAGGTATGGTGCCCTTTTCCATTCACTTTCCTAATTACTAATTTATTTATTAAAGGCCGACTAAAAACCCCTTTCCCCATATATATGTAACTCGTGCAATATTAATTAAATCCTACCCTAGTTTAATTATATAAACTCTAATATTACCCAAAACCTCGAAAATCACCTAACTAATCGACCTGCGATTAATTTAGTTTAAAAACCAAATTAAACCCCACCGCTAATCACCCTGATACCTTAACCCCACCTTAAACCTTCATTAAAGCAAAAACCACCGCACTTAAACCCCCGTCGGGCCCCCCACTACCTTCCGTGCAACTCCACTACTCGATCATCGCACGATCTCTCCCCTCCACATCTGACAGTCCTCATTCATTTTGGAAGGGCTCGACGTCCGAATGTTACCCACCCAAAAAGGGTTGTTTTCCGCTGGGCCCCCGAGGCTACATGTTGCCCAATGAGTAGAATCGGGCGGCCTCCCCCCAATACCGCCAAGCGCCCAAAAGCTGTGCAAAGGAAATAGCTTACCGCCCGCCCGCTACGCACCAAAAAAACCATTGTTCACCCTGCTACATGACAAACGACCAATGTTCACCCATACTCGCCAATTTTTGACTTTCCCACATAAAGCCAAAAAGCCCCAAATCATTCGTTTTTATCGTTTTTTTCAACTAAAAACCTCCATGCACACACCCGCGAACATGAATACACTGATAGACTTAGGGAATTGGCTAAGGAACACGCTAGTACTTCAGGTATCAAAGCCTTGCCAACAGGGAAAGTACTATATGACTCTTTTGAAAACTTGTTATGTTTAGAACATGAAGTGAAACACTTGTTTGTCACTAAGCCTAATTTTTCTAAGTACACAGAGGCAGACGAAATCTACAGGAGAATGTTGAAAGTAAAGTTACCTGAGGATGAATGGTGGGAAAAAATGATAGATTTACTATAATTTTTACATTAGAAAGTTACTACAGTAAGTCTGAAGGTAGCCAGATGAAACAGGTAAAGACAAATCAGCAAGGTCAAAGAGTATCAGTGAAAGATCAAAGAAAAAATGATTCTAGCGTACAAATATCAGCCAGCTTAAAGGGCTCAAACTCAACTACAACAGCCAGCACTACCACAATAAAAGGGATAGCATGATGCAGTTTTCGATCTGTCCCTACCTTCATGCTTGAAGATATTTTGATCCCCTATATTAAATCTCAAATTGTTATGAGATATTTTGTAAATATTTTTTGTATGAATACTTCATATTTTGAAGTATTTGGTGTGGATTCAATGACATTTCTATAGACTTTTTCTCTCAACTCAAAGTTCTAATGTATCAATGACTGGATTGGCTTGTTGGATCAAGGAATAAAGCTCAAATATTTTACAGGATTCTTGTGTAAAGCGATATACAAATAAGTATTCTCTTTTGTTTACTGTTATTTCTCTTATGTGTCTCCATAATCTTGTTTGTTTATCTAAAATCTAAATGTATAACATGGAATGATATTTCAGAAATTGCTTGAATGCACTCTGTCTTGACTGTTTACATTTTAAATGTTTTCTACTAAACTATCTTAGTTAGGGAATTCTTAACTGCTCCCTTGCTTCCGTAGTTTCTCCCCTTGGTCTATAGCAAAGGATTCTTAATTTCCCTTTGTTCATGATCACCTGCTTTCTTTCATTCTGATCCCGGTCTAAGGATTCTTCATTTCCCTTTCACCCTAGTTAGAACCACCCCATCCATTAGACCTGAAGATTTGCCTTTTGCTTTACTAGCCTGCCCTGTGAACATTCCCTTTAATGATCTGGTCCAATTATGCTATCCTTTGATTGACTCCATAGCCCAATGGCTTGAAGACCGAGCTATATCCATTTGTTCCAAGAATTCCACCACCCAACTTTCAATCTAAAATCAAAATCCTCATGAACACTAAGAACTAGCCTAAAATTTGATAAAAACAAAGCTAAATCATAAAGAGAGAGCCCTTTCTGGACTTAGGTTGGCTAGAACCTGAGTTTAAAAGATTGGTTTGTGGTTACCTCAAATGATTCCTTCTTTTTATAACTTCTAGGGAAAACTTCTTAGTAATAACATAGTGGCGACCATACTGGGGACTCAAATCCTCAGTCTTAATAAACATTTGAGAAAATTTCAAATCTTTATTTAAAACCTCTTGAAGGGTTTATTAGAAGTTATTTACAAAATTTCATAAAAAGAAAGTAATTAGAAAAGCTCAAAACTCTGGCTTCAAGGAGAACTCACTATACTAGAGCCAATCCAGATCCAAATCCTCCCCCAGTAGTGGATAATCCCAACCTGATTTTGAGAAGATCCAGAAGACAAGAAATTTCAGACAGTCCAACACCTTCAATCAAAGTAGATTCATGCCCTGATGAGTGGTTATTTTTAGAAGACCTCCCCTTTGATGAGTCATTTGATGTTTCCCTATTCAGAACCAGGTCTGAAAGTGCACTCAATGACATAGTTCTAGATCTGGAGTTTATTGTAGATCTTGAAGTCCAAAAGGCAAATCGATCAATTGATGAGTATATTCTAAATTCCCCTCAGTCATCCCTTACCACTGTTAATATCCCTGAGCTTTCTGAACCAGTGTCAACCACCCTCAGTTCACCATTATTCCCTTCCACTTCTGAAGTTCATTCCTCACCCCCATTTATACCTTCACTTCCCTACCAACCTATCATTACACATCAATCACCTATTCCTCACAGTTCTCCATCAACTACTATATCATCTCCTGGTACCCCAACCCCACATTTTGGCCCTGCCCAACTTAGAGCCATGGAAAATAGATATGCTCCTCTTGTGTTACCTGCCGCACTTGGTCCCATGCCACAAGATTACTAGAACAAAATTGTCCAATTTGATGGCATATGACCTTATACAGCAAAACATCATGTAAACAAAATGACAGGCTACTTCGAATTACATGAAATTGACATTGGAGATGTTCAGATGAGACTTTTTTCTCAGACTTTAGCTAGTGATGTAAGAACATGGTTTAGAGGTTTACCTGCTAATAGCATAGACACTTTAAAAATATTTTATTAGCAATTTTTAAATAGATGGGAAAAGAAAAAGAACCCTCTGCAAATCCTTTCAGAATATGAAAAAATCAGGAGAGAACCAAATGAAAAGGTCCATGATTACTGTACCAGATTTAATAACATATACAATGCAATACTAGTCAATCTTAGACCCCCACGTGGCTTAGCTCTGATAAATTTTCCTGATGGGTTTGATACTGATATGGCCTTCTAACTCAGAGAGAGAAATCCTCCAACTTTAGAAGATATGCACAGTGTAGTAGTTAGTGTAGAAGCTAACTTCCTAGCAAAAAGAGCTAGGGTTAGCAATGAAAGGACAGGACCCTTGAAAGATGAAGCCTCTCCCTCTAACCTCAAAATAGATGTTCTAACCAAAGGTATGTAAAAACTGATGGATGTGATAGAAAACATTGAGAGGAAGCCCTAATGGGATAATCAACAGGCACCTCCAGTGACAAATCAAAACTTTAGAAAGAATCAAAATTAAAACACTGGAAAGAATGGACCTGATCAAAACATTAGGCCTCCTTTTCAAGAAAACTATGCTAAAACATCCCATTCATATGACCATGAACAAGACACACACACGTTAACTTAATGGGTTTGAATGATGAAGAAACTATCTTTTTGACCCAAGATGAGCAGGAACTGCATATGCTGCAGCAATTACAGACCCAATCCAGAGAATCATTTGATTACACTCAAGGGTATGATTCTACCATTTTTGAAGTACATAAACAATGCAATCTAAGGAGTAAAAATAATTCTGATACTCTTGACCAGGCCAAGAAAACAGTGCCAAATCAACCTAAGAAAATCAAAACAGCTCCAATTACTACAACTCTCCAAATCCTCCCTAGACCAATTCAGAACCCTTCTAGTCCCACCATTGTAGATATAACCAATGACCAACCCCCTGATGATCAACCATCCACTTCAATCCCCTCCAAGGAGACAGTGGAGAAATCTCCAGACACCATATTAGATAATCCACAGAAAAATACCTCAGATGAAGAAAAAGAAGAGCAACCTACCCCAATTCCTGCTATGAAAGTTCCAAGTACTCAAACAGAGAAAGCCCCTTTGCCTTTCAATTTGGGAATAGAGGTGGCTAAACTAAAAATCTTAGTTCCCTTAACAGAGCTATTTAAAAATGAAACCTATAAGTCTCAAATAAGAAAAACCTTAAACTTTGTTGAAAATGAAGACTCTGTTAACTTGTTTGATGATCAGCCTGAGCTTATATTCGGTCCTGATGTTAATGGAAAACCAGTGGAAGGAGGGATACCACCCTTTTAAATTAGCCTTAGCATTCCTGATAAAATTTTATACAATGCAATGTTAGATTTAGGAGCTTCTCACAATTTAATGCCTAAATCAGTAATAGAAAAGTTAAACTTGGACATCACTAGACCTTATAAGGACTTATTTTCATTTGATTCAAGTCAAGTAAAGTGTCTAGGGTTAATCAAAGACCTGTGTGTTTCCTTAGTACAATACCCTGCTAAGACTATTCTCATGGATATAGTAGTAGCTGACATCCCACCTAAATATGGCATGCTCTTGTCTAGATCATGGGGGGCCAAACTCCAAGGATCTTTGCAACTTGACATGTCATATGCCACAATCTCAGTCTTTGGGCAACCTAAAAAGTTGTACAAAGAGACCCTAATGAAATATGTGGTGAGTAGCCGGGATAGACCTCAAAACTTTCCTATCTACTCTCTGCATTCAGACATTGACTCTTTCATTTTGTATAATGTTGAACAAACACAATAAACCACTTCAAACAGTATTATTTCAGAACCAAAATAAATTGCAGTTATTGCTGAAAACGAAACTATCCAAATTCAAAAGATTTCTAATAAACAAGATGATCAAAACACCTCAAACAAGGAAAATTTTCTTCCCCCTGACAGTGAAAATTATGAACATGAGATATTATGGCACCTTGGATTTTATGGATCAGTGAACAAGTTAGGAGTAGGAGCTGGAGTGTGGATATATAATCTGGATAATGATCACTCAGAGGGCCATGCTTACAGACTGAATTTGAAATCACTAACAACATGGCTGAGTATGAAGCACTTCTTTTAGGTCTTAAATTAGTTAGAAACTTAGGAGCTATAAGAGTTTCTATCATGGGAGACTCTTAATTAGTGATAAATCAGATTAAAGTTGTATATATGACCAAAGATCCTAGATTAAGTTGTTACAAAGGAACCATTATAGAAGTATTAAACACGTTCCTAGAAACCAAAGTTGTTGTAATTCTCAGGAAGCATAATATGCAGGCTCGTAGTTTAGCAATGTTTGCCAGCATTTGTAAGTTACCATTTCAGCCTAACCATCAATACACTGTTGAGGTCAGGCATAGACCTGCGATCCTAGATAACTTGAAAAACTAGCAAGTATTTGCTAATGACCAATAGATAAACAATTTTTTAACCTTAGAGGAGGAATTTGTAAATAGCAATATAGATACTGACATAACATTAGATCCTGATTTCAAAGATGAAATAGAAATTAATGAGATAGAAGATGAAAAGATAGATAGATTCCATCCCACTAAATTTACAAAATTAGATGTACAAAACCTAAAGAAAGTTGAAATTGATGAGATAATTAACGAAGATGCTGAAATCAGTAATCTCAAAGACAAATTTTTCCCAAAGGATTAACCCATTTGGAAGAATTGTTTGATTCAAATGATGTCCCTAGAAAACCAACAATGGAACCCTTAAAATTGGATATAGAGGAGTGTAATATAGGTACTAAGGAAAATCCCAAATTGATCAAACTTTCAAAGTCCTTACCTCCTACCAAAAAGTGAAATACATTGAGCTATTAAAGGAATTCCAAGTTGTCTTTGCTTGGAGTTATGAGGACCTCAAGTCCTATGACACCAGCATCATACAACACACTATCCCCATAAAATAAAATCAGAAACCTTTCAGGCAGAAGCTTAGGAGGATCAATCCCATCCTATTGCCTTCTATTGAAAAGGAAATCAGGAGGATGTATGAAGCCAAGATAATAGCACCAATTAGATTCCATGATTGGGTTTCAAATTTGGTGCCAACAAGGAAGAAGACTGGTGAGATCAGACTTTGTGTTGATCTCAGAAATCTTAATAAATTTTCACTTAAAGACAATTACCCTCTCCCTAAAATGGATCATATATTACAAAGGGTAGTAGTGTAAACTAGAATCTCATTATTGGATGGGTTTTCTGGTTACAATCAGATTCTAGTTCACCCAGATGACCAGGCTAAAACCACATTCACTACTCCTTGGGGCACATTCATGTATGTGAATATGCCTTTTGGATTAAAGAATGCAGGGGCCACCTTTCAAAGAGCTATGGACATAGATTTTGCTAAGGAAATTCATGACTTCCTAGTAATATACTTAGATGGTATCACTGTATTCTCAAAATCTGATAAACAACACTAAGATCATCTAAGGCGGGTCATCACCAAATGTAGGAAGTATGGAATTTATTTTAATCCTAAAAAGTCTTTATTTGGGTTAGAAGAGGGAAAATTGTTAGGCCACATAATCTCTAAAGATGGTATCCAAATAGATCTAGCAAGAATTGAAGCCATCTTACAGATACAACTCCCTAGGAGCATCAAGGAATTACAAGCCTTTTTAGGGAAAATCAACTTTCTTAGGAGATTTATTTCTAACTTAGCAGAATTAATTAGATCATTAAACAATATTTTGAAAAAAGATTCGACCATAAAATGAACAGTTGAGGCTAAGAAATCCTTTGAAGACATTAAGCTAGCCTTAACTAAAACACCAATGTTGATCAGTCCAAAATTTGACATGGATTTCATTGTATTTTCCTTTGCCTCAGAACATACAATTGCTGCAGTTTTACTGCAAAAGAATGATCAAGGTTATGAACAACCTATTGCCTTTTTTAGCAAAGCCTTGAGAGATGCCCCTATAAAGTACAATATAATGGAAAAGAAATCCTACTTAGGTCAAAGCTATCAAAGATTTTAGAGTTTACATTTTATATTCTCATATAATAGCCTATGTCCCCAATTCAATAGTCAAGGATATCCTAACTCAGGATGGTCCAGATGGAAAGAGAGGGAAATGGATTGCTACTATATTAGAATATGACCTAGAAATCAAGCCAACAAAGTTAATCAAAGGCCAAGGTTTAGCCAAGCTCATGGCTGAATCGAATTGTCAGGCCTTAGATATAAATTTTATTGTAGAAATGGATAATGGAGAGGAGATGGCGACTCCACCAATCAGCCAAACCTTTATTGAATCACCATGGTATGCTAACATCATATATGTTTTACAAAATCTACAAGCTCCTCCTGAATTATCCAAGACCAAAAGCAGATTTTTAAAAATGAAATCTTTAAAATTTTGCATAATTGACAATGCTTTGTTTTGGAGGAATCATGAAGGTATCCTTCTTAACTGTTTATTAAAAGAAGAATTTGACAAGGTGTTATAAGAGTTTCATGCAAGTGACTGTGGAGGACATCTTTACTGGAAAACCATTGCTGACAAGATTCTTAGAGCCAGTTTCTATTGGTCCACTTTGTTTTCTGATGTAAATAAATTTGTAACCTCATGTCATAAATGCCAAATTTTTGAAGGAAAGAAAAATATTTTACCCCTACCCCTAAAACCAATATCTGTTGAAGCACCTTTTCAACAATGGGGTCTTGACTTCATTAGTGAAATCCACCCACCTGCCTCTGCCCAACACAAATGGATCCTCACTGCTACAGATTATTTTACCAAATGGATAGAAGCCATATGATTAAGGCAAGCCACTGACACTGTTATAATAACCTTCCTTGAATCCAACATCCTATCTATATTTGTGTGCCCAACCAAGATCATCATTGATAATCCAGCAACCTTCAAATCTAGGAGAATGATTGATTTCTGTAATAAGTACCATATAACTTTGGGTCATTCCACAGCTTATTACCCCCAAGGAAATGGACTAGTAGAGTCCTCAAACAAAATTCTGGTAAATATCATCAAAAAATTGTTAGAAGACAACAAGAAAACATGGAACAAGAAGCTAGTAAATGCCTTATGGGTAGACAGGCTAACCACAAAGAAATCCATTGGTACTAGTCCTTATCAATTAGTTTATGGAATGGAAGTTGTTTTCCCATCTTCCTTGGGAACACCAGTGATGAAGCTACTCCAAGAGCTGCAAGTTGAACCAAATGAAATCCAAAGAAGAATCAACCAAACAATTCACTTACAGCAAACCAAGGAAGAAGTGTACATCAAATCTCAAGTTGTGCAGGAAAGGATCAAGAAGACTTTTGATAAAAGGACTAAGGCAGAAGATTTTTACCTAGGGAAAAAAGTTTTGAAATGGGATTCAAGAAGAGAGGATAAAGGTAAACATGGGAAATTTTATTTCCTATGGAAAGGCCCATATATCATTTATGCTTTCAGAGGCAATAATGCTTTCTTCCTCAGAGAAATGGATGGCACAGAAGCAGAAGGAGGACCAGTTAATGGTCGAATGCTAAAACACTATATTGAGCCTAGTTACCGAATTCACTAATCATGTGTATACACTTTACTTTCAAAAGTCTAGAGTGGATTGGATGGTGATTTTTTGAAGTTGAAGCCCAAAGAGAAGGCCCTAAGCTTCAAAAGTTTTACTGTCATAAATAGAAATAATGCAAAAATATGAAAAGGGAAAGTTGCAGGAGAACATCACAACAATTTAGAAGGCCATTGGTCTACAAATTTCTTGACATTTCACCAGGAAATTCCATCCCCAAGTGGAGCCACTATTAGGTTCCTATACCAATAGGAGTCATAATTTTTGAATGGCTGAGATTAAACCTGTAATATGTACATACCTTTTCTTTTTGCAAATGTTTTCCATATTCGTAAAATTATAAAATGTAAAGAGGGTATGTCCTAAAAGAATATTCAAAGGACAAAAAGAATAAAAAAGTCAAAAAATATGAAAAATATGAACCCCAAGAAAAGAAAAATACCATGAAAGTGTGCAAGTCAAAATGCCACTACTATTTACTTTTTGTGCATAATAAATGATTGTGTGCAATTTGTAACTTTTTCCACAATCCATGATAGTCAAAATGTTTAAACTTTACTATTTCATGTTTCCATTTCATGTCTATAGATAGAGAATAAAAATCTGACCAAACTATTTAATCTTGGCAGATAAGTAGATAGGTAGAGTAAATAAAAGGAGCTCAATTGTTTAATCTAAGCCCTTGGATGTAATAAGGTTAGATTTAGTTAGTTTACTATTGTAAAGAGAAAGAAAAATGTTTGATAAGGGTTTGCTAGCTCAAATTAACCCTAATAAAGAGAAGTAAAAATGGTAGGATGAGTAGATGGGTAAGTAGTAGAAAGGTTGTAGAATTATGTTGATTGATTAGACAATAGCGTGTGTATCATCTTTTTCATCATAAAAGTTCCAAGTGTGATAGGGCACTCAAGCATTCAGATAGATATCAAAGTCAATTAATTAATTTCCCTCATTCATTTCACCTTTTACTTAACTAATTTCCCATAATAAAGTTCAAAGTACTTAAAAACCCTAAGTCAAAGAGGCCCAGAGCATTTCTCTGACTTTTGGTGGGACCAGGCCCTCGGATCAATGACTTAGAGGAAATAAGTACCAAATCCCCTCATAAACATTCATTCCCCCCTTTAGTTCGTTCATTTTCCCTAATGATACTCTTTTCCTAAGGTTAAAATGCTTTTACCTAGGAAAAGTCTTTATTCCGCTACTTAATTCATTTTCACATCAAAAACCGCAAAAAAAACTATATCCTAAGTTTTATGGAAAAGCATTAAAAACATGAAATATCACATGATTAGGTATGGTTCCATTTTTCGTTCACTTTCCCAATTACTAATTTATTTATTAAATCCCGACTAAAAATCCCTTTTCCTCGTATCTATGTAACTCCTACAATATTAATTTAATCCTACCCTAGTTTAATTATATAAACTATAATATTATCCAAAACCCCGAAAATCCCCTAACTAATCGACCTGCGATTAAGTTAGTTTAAAACCCCAATTAAACCCCACCTCTAATCACCCTGATACCTTAACCCCACCTTAAACCTTCATTAAAGCAAAAACCACCATGCTTAAACCCCCACCAGGCCCCCCACTACCTTCCATGCAACTCCACTGCCCAATCGCCGCACGATCTCTCCCCTCCACATCTGACAATCCTCATTCATTTTAGAAGGGCCCGACGTCTGAATGTTACCGCTCGAAAAGGGTTGTTTTCTGTTGGGCCCCTAAGGCTACGTGTGACCTGATGAGTGGAATCGGGTGGCCTCCCCTCAATATTGCCAAGTGCCCAAAAGCTATGCGAAGGAAACAACTTACTGCCCTCCCACTACATGCCAGAAAAACCACTGTTCACCCCACTACGCGACAAACAACCACTGTTCGGCTATACCCGCCAATTCTGACTTTCCCTCATAAAGCCAAAAAGCCCCAAATCATTCATTTTTATCATTTTTTTCAACTAAAAACCTCCATTCACACACCTGTGAACGTGACTACACTGACAGGCTTAGGAAATTGGCTAAGGAATAGGCCATTACTTCAAGTATCAAACCCTTTCCAACAGGGAAAGTACCATATGAAACTTTTGAAAACTTGTTCTTTTTAGAACATGAAGTGAAACAATTGTTTGTCACTAAGCCTAATTTTGCTAAGTACACAGAGGCAGACAAAATCTACAGGAGAATGTTGAAAGTAAAGTCACCTAAGAATGAATGGTGGGAAAAAATGATAGATTTACTATAAGTTTTACATAAGAAAGTTACTACAGTAACTCTGAAGGCAGCCAGATGAGACAGGTAAAGACAAATCAGTAGGGTCAAAGAGTAATAGGGTCAAAGGGTATCAGTGAAAGATCAAAGAAGAGATTATTCCAGCATACAAATATCAGCCAACATAAAGGGCTCAAACTCAACTACAACAACAAACACTACCATAATAAAAGAGACAGCATGATGCAGTTTTCCGTCTATCCCTACCTTCATGCTTGAAGATATTTTGATTCCCTAGTTTAAAACTCAGATTGTTATGAGATATTTTGTAAATATTTTTTGTATAAATGCTTCATTTTTGAAGTATTTGGTGTGGATTCAATGACATTTCTATAGATTTTTTCTCCCAACTCAAAGTTCTATTGTATCAATGACTAGATTGGCTTGTTGGATCAAGGAATAAAGCTTAGATATTTTACAGGATTCTTGTGTAAAGCGATATACAAATAATTATTCTCTTTTGTTTACTGTTTCTTTTTTTTCAGAAACGGGTAGTGGATATATTAGAAACTTGGCCTTAATGCCAAAGAGCAGATTACAAAGGATGAGTCTAAAATGATAAGTGTCAAACAGCCTTGCAAGACCATGACATTTATGATTAGCTCACATCTTTTCTTAGCTGCAGCTATGTGATCAATTTCAGAGATTTTCCCAAGCTTGTGGGTACAAACAAACTGATTTAATAGAAAGAAATAAAACATGACAATGTTCTAAATTAAGGGATTGGTTCCCATATTTCCTGTCCACCTCTGAGCAGAGCACCAGCCGTAAGAAGGGCTGCTTTGTTGGCTTCAATGTCTGCCTCCTTATTATTGGCTCTCAACACATGATAGAAATTTAAATTCTGGAAAGAGTCACCAAGGTCTGAAATTCTATGAATCAACCTTGCTAGTCTTAGGTCCTTTGGCTTAGAACGTGTCACCATAGTGTTAATAATAACTTGAGAGTCTCCAATAACATTAACCTCCATGATGTTCAGCTCTTTCAGCATCTTGAGTCCTTGACTTGGATTTTGGAAGTGATTCCCAAGCCCCAAGCAAAACTGTGAATCCTAAAACCAGTTGGGTTTAATATAACTCCTCTAGCACCAGCTCTTCCAGGATTTCCCTTAGCAGCCCCATCAAAAAATAGAGAGTGCCTTTGGTGGTTTGCAATCCATCCCTAGTGCTCCTTTGTTGTAGCCCTTATTTGTCAAGCTTTTGGGAGGAGGATACTCTTTACCAATTTTTGGAACTGTAGGTCGAGAGAAGAGCCCCAATTTTTATCTTACTGGGTTAGATTTAAAACATCTTTGTAGTCTCTCAGGCACTCTTTTAACTGGCATTTAATTTTAACTGTCACTAGCTTGGCATCCTGCTTGCAATTTCTGAAAATACTTTTGTTTTGTTCAAGCCAAATCTGCCAACAGGTAATTTTAGGGAGAATAAACCAAGCATCTCTAATAATTTTGTTTTTTGAAGGAGGACCAGGGTACCTTTGCAGCCATTTGTCAAAAAAATCAGCAGTGGAGGAAGGCAACTCGAAGTTGGAACTCAAAGTATTCAGCAGCGCGGACTAGATCTGCAAAGTAAAGGAACATTCCAACATCAAATGTGAAACACTTTCCTGATTTGCCTTGCAAAGTCTACACCTTGAAGGGCCGTGGAAGCCACACTTTTGCAAATTATGTCAGTCAAGATTTTCGAATGGCATAACAGCCAATTGAAAAAATCGATTTTTGGTAGAGAGGGCTGGTACCAAATCCCTTTCCAAGGCTCTGGATTCGTGGCCACATGGGGGCACTCGCACAACTTGGCATATCCCTGAGCAATAGAATAACCACCAGCGTACACACCCCAACCTCTAGAATCCCTACTTCGCACCCGCGATGGAACCAATTTGTGGAGCTTGGAGAGCAGTTCCTCGCGTTCTATAGCCAAATCTAGGGGCGTTTCAATTCTCCAGCGAGCCCAACGTGAATCCTGCCAGGTTGAGATATCCCATAGGGAACGCATTCCAGCATCGTTCATCCAACTGCGCAACGCTTGGAGACAAGAACAATCTCCCAGCGACTCATTGTTCATAATTTTGTCTGTCCAAAGGTTTATCATATTTCCATTGCCAGGGACCCAGTAGGCATGACTATTTATAAGTGGGTAGGCTTTTGAACAGAGATTCTGGAAGGGCGTATTCAAGAGTGGTAGAGGATGGTCTAGACAACAGGAGCGCTTTCCCTTAAAATATTTTTTTCAAAGAGCTAGATGAGCCCAACCAAGGTTAGGAGCAATAATTCTCCAAATGAGCTTAGCTCCCATGGTGATATTTTGATATCCAAGATTTTTAAAATTCAAGCCTCCTTCCAAGAGTGATTTGGAGATGGAATCCCAGCTGATTAATGAGATCTTTTTCTCATTTTTCTTGGCCCCCTTCCAAAAAAATTTCCGACTGATCTCCTCCATTTTTCTGAGAATCCCAGAAGGAGCAAGAAGAACAGAAAACTGAAATAAGGGAAGACTGTTAAGGACTAATTTAATGAGGACAGACTTACCAACAATATTGAGCCAGGAAAAGCCCTAGGCAAGTAGCTTGTTCTTGAATTTCTCTAGTTGGGGAAGCCAGTCTCTGCTGAAGGCTCTTTTAAGAAAAACAGGAAGGCCCAAATACTTGAAGGAAGACCAGTTTGAGGAGGCTGTGAAACCAAAGGTTCTGGAAATGGAATTGAGCATGTTGGAAGTGGTGTTCCAGCAATAGATATGGCATTTGCCTTTGTTTAAACTGCTTCCCGAAATCAAACAAAACTCGTCCAAGACTCCTTTAAATCTGGAGGCTGTCAGCACAGAGGTAGCTCCCAATAACAAGGTGTCATCCGCAAAGAGGGCATGATTGATGTTTTTAACACCTCTTGCTATACAGAGCCCAGCAATTTCATAGTCCATCATTTTTTTGTCTAAATAGAAGTTAAGGATAGAGGCTTGAAGAACAAAAAGAAGGGGGGAGAGAGTTCACCCCTGCTTGAGCCCTCTCGTGGCTTTGAAAAAGTTAGCAGCTCTATCATTTACCAATGGAGTGATCCAAGGCTCCGAAATGCAAGCTTGTATCCAATTTATAAAATTCTCCCCAAATCCAAATTTGTGTAAGACTTTCAGCAGAAAACTATGCTTGGCTCTATCAAAAGCATTTGCTAAATCAAGCTTGAAAACCATTCCTTTTTCCTTGCGACTCATACTTGAGTGGATTGCCTCTTGGACCAGCATGTAATTGTCCACTATCTATCTCCCTTGAATGAATCCTCCTTGGCTTTCTAGAATGACTTTGGGGAGGATGAGCTTAAGTCTATTAGCAATGACTTTAGTAATCAGTCTATAACTGATATTACATAGAGATATCATATGAAACCTGTTGAAATTGTTGGCTGCTTTCTCTTTGGGGATGAGGGCAAGAAAAGCATTGTTTGTGCTGCCTCCGATTTTCTGGCAAGCTTGGGATTTAATCACCATTTTGTATAGATCTTTTTCCACAATCTGCCAGCATGATTGGAGGAATATGGCTATGAATCCATCCGATCCAGGGGCTCTGTCTGGGTCCATGGCAAAGAGGGCATCCTTGACTTCATTCTTAGTGACTTTAGCTTCAAGAAGATGGTTCATTTCAACAATAATCAAGGAGGGAACCACTTCAATCATATCGGAGCTTTGGTCTAGATTATTATCTTCACTATACAGGCTTTTAAAGTGAAGGGAGGCAACTTTTTTTATGCTTGCATTGTCTTTGTGAGTAATAGTGCCATCTTTGATTTCGGAAATGGCATTGGTACATTTCCTTGCCTGAGCTTGTTTATGGAAGAGGGAAGAGTTCCTGTCACCTGCTTTAAGCCAAATACTACGTGACTTAAGTCTCCAGTACTCTTATTCTGCTAGGCAAGCCTTGTGGAAGTTTTGCTGGAGTTGGGCTTCTTTGTCTAGAAACTCTTTAGTTATGTTTGTTGTTTTAGCTTGGAGGTGGTGATTTTCCAGACAGCGTTGAAGATTTTTTCTTTCGTTTTCTGGGTTGGGCAGCGTTTTGGCCCAGCTTTTTAAATCCCTTTTCACTCTTCTAAGCTTCTCCTCCCAGACAAAAAAGGGGCTGTGGTTTACTAGCTACATCCAGATGTCCTTAACTAGATGCATGAAGTCTGCTTCATTAGTCCAAAGCAGGTTGAATCTGAAGGGGATTGGACCTAAGTCGAGCTGAAACACCAGTTCCAGCTTGATGGGCTTATGATCTGAAATACTGCATGGGAGGATATGAACTCTAGCCTATAATCCAAGCAAAGGAAAAGAGCTTTAAATTAAGAATCTATCCAATCTAGCAGCAATGTGGCCAAGACCAATTCTTTTTTTAGTCCAAGTGAACTTACTAAAGATTGGCTTGATGTCCAGCAGGTCCCAGTCCTACATAAGTTCCTCTACCCATTCCCTTGCCAGATCTCGAACAATGTTGCCTCCTCTCTTTTCTGCTGACAAGAGAGTAATATTGAGATCTCCTGCTATGATGATATTCTCAAGATTAACTAGATCTACTTGGATTCTTATAGAGTCCCAGTAGGCCTTTTTTTCCACAGCGTTCACGGAGATGTACACATTGAAGAGGCTAATAATCTCTTTTGAATCTAAGTGCTGCAATTTTAAGAGCAGCGAATGAGTATTGAGGGTCTCAGAGATGAATGAGAATTTGCTATCATTCCAAAGAGTGGCCATCCCTCCGAAAGCCCCTCTGGCTAAGATATCTTTTGTCTCACATTTGTTCCAGAGTTTCTTGCTTGTCTGAAGGAAGACAGAGTCTTCTAGTTTGGTCTCCTAGATGAGAAGTATGTCAGGAATTTATGTTCTTATTAAACTTCTAATGGCTTCTTCTTTGATTTTTCTCCCCATACCTCTACAGTTCTAGGAGACTATCTTCATCATTTGTATTTTTGATTGGCTCCCTTAGAGACTTGGGGTTGGTTTCTCACCATCTTTACTTTTGATGCTAGGAGCTTCTCAAGGGTTGGCTGGCTACCTTGAAGCTTATCCTTAAAAGTTTCCTGCTCTCTTTTTTCCCGACCTGATTTGCGGCCTCTTGTGGATCTCCTTATCGAAGCTTGGAATTCTCCTATTTCCCCTTCTTCCTCCGAGCACTCCGATTCATGCTCCTCTTCCTCTGCTGCAACAGTGTTTCCTTTGGAGCTCTCAGCCATTGCCATATCTATTGCTGGAACACCACTTTCAGCCATTGCCTCTATTGCTGGAACACCACTTCCAGCTTGTTCAACTCCGATTCCAAAACCTTTGGGGGTGCCTTTAGAGGGTGGGGTTGCTCTTTGATTTTCTAGTTCTTGAGCTTCCTCTATTTGTGATCTTAGAGGGGCGAATTTGTTTTCTTGATCCTTTCTGGGAGGGGGTTGCTGAGGGGGGGCCTGAGGAACTCTTCCATTTGGACCAACCTACTTTTGATTTTTCCTAGCGTGCTTGACCTGATTCCAAGCTTCTTTTTTACCCTTATCTGGATCCACATTGCTTGGGCATCCTCTGGCGAAGTGGCCGTAGATGTGACATTTTCTACATTTCAAAGGCAACTGCTCGTATTCTAGCTTCTGCAAATGGGACTAGTTTCCTACTTTGATTTTGATGGCTTCCTGGAGACCCACCTCTAGGTCTACTTCTACACAGATACGAGCACAGTCATATTGATTTTTGTTGTTTGCCCTATCTATGAATTTCCCAAGGGCATTTTCGATGTGTTTCAGCGAGTCCCAGTTCTAGCAGTGGACTGGGAGATTAGGAATTCTGATCCATACAGGGATAGCTAAGGGGACATCTACTGCAGGGTCGAAATCTGGCATCCATCTATTGAGATACAAGCCTTGGGGGCCCATGAAATAAGGGCCATTCTGAAAAATCAGATCCTTGTCCTCCTTTGAGGTGAATTCAAAGAGGAAAAAACCTCGACCTAAGAAGTAAGAGGTGACGCTGCTCTTGATCAGAGGAGCCCAGTTCCTGTTTACCCAGGACTCAGTGGTCTTAGGAGAGGGCCATAGACCGGTGAACTGGCCAACGAGAGCCCGCTCAGCTAAGGAGAGGGCAACTTGAATCGGGGTCTATGGTGGCAGGGAGATTTCAAGAATGTCTTCTAGCCTCTTGACAAACTTGGCTACTTCGTTCTTCTTCTTCTACAGCAAGCTGGCCAAGAGTCGAGAGAAAGGTTTGGCAAATGAAGGCAGGCCTGGCTGGGGTGAGCTCGGGACCTCCATGAGGGCCAGCCTAGCTTAATCGACCCACCCAACAGAAGACATGCACTCTAAACCATAGAAGCTCAAAAAGGAACCCTGAGAAGGGGGTAGAGGGCCCAAAGCCACGGGCCACAGAGCAGCAAGGGCGCAGAGGCACTGCTAGGGTTTCATGGCTGCTCCAGTGCTCAATCATCAGAAACTTTTTGTTTACTGTTATTTCTCTTATGTGTCTCCATAATATTGTATGTTTATCTAAAATCTAAATGTATAACATGGAATGATATTTTAATGCACTCTATCTTGACTGTTTATATTTTAAATGTTTTCTACAAAAATATCTTCGTTAGGGAATTCTTAACTATTCCTTTGCTTCCGTAGTTTCTCCTCCTGGTCTATAGCAAAGGATTATTAATTTCCCTTTGTTCATGATCACCTACTTTCTTTCATTCTGATCCCAATCTAAGGATTCTTCATTGCTCTTTCACCCTGGTTAGAACCACCCCATCTATTAGACCTGAAGATTTACCTTTTTCTTTGCTAAACTGCCCTGTTAACATTCCCTTTAATGATTTGGTATAGTTATGATATCCTTTGATTGACTTCATAGCCCAATGGCTTGAAGACCGAGCTCTATCCATTTTGTTCCAAGAATTCCACCACCCAACTTTCAATCTAAAATCAAAATCCTCATGAACACTAAGAACTAGCCTAAAATATAATAAAAGCAAAGCTAAATCATAAAGAGAGAGACCTCTCTAGACTTAAGTTTTCTAGAACCTGAGTCTAAAATACTGGTTTGTGGTTACCTCAGATGATTCCTTCTTTTTATAACTTCTAGGGAAAACTTCTGAGTGATAATAGAGATGATTAACCTTGTCGACATGGTGGCTGAGAGAAAAGACTCAGAGGAAGATGTATGCTATGATTATGATTCATAACCTCACAAGGGAACTAAGTGGAAGCAAATCATTAACACATAAACCACTTCGATGGTATCTTCCACTGTGTTCCGAAAGGCAGAACCTAAGGATCCAGAGGAGGGGAAGTACCACTTCCACTCACAGATGTGGGTAAAGGGTTCACTATTGCATCTCATCATTGATAGTGGGAGCCAGAAGAACCTAATATCAGCCAAGGTCATTAAGATATTGAAGCCTCCAACAATGCTGCACCGACAATCATACGCCATCGGGTGGCTCCACCAAGGGTGAGATCTATGTTTCAACGAGTAGTGTCACTTGCCTTATATCATCAAGCCCTTTGTAGATGAGGTATTGTGCATGTTGCCCCTCTGGAAGTCTGTGATAATTTATTAGGTCATCCATACCTATGGAAGTTTCATGTTGTATATGAATCTAGACCTCATTATGTCATTATTACTTTGGTTCAGAAATTTTACAAGATACCAGAGGTAGCGTCGTCTACCACCTTTACTTTGGTATCTAATAAAAAATGCAGTAAGATCATTTCCTAGACCAGTAAATTTATCTTCCTCATGATTCTCTCTTAGGGAAAGAGGAAGATTGTGGCCACATCCAGGGCCTCTAGGTAGGGGTCTTTTGCACAAAAACAGCAAATGGACAACATTGTGGAGGAGTATAGGGACATGTTCACCTTACCCACATGTGTACCCCTACACTGCTAGGTCAAGCACTCCATTGATCTGACCACAGGTGTGTTGCTACTCAATGGATCGATCTACCAATGCTTTATTCTAGAGAATGACGAAATTAAGATGCAAATTTGGGAATTGTTGCAGAAAGGGAAAATCAGGTCAAGTTCATCACCTTGTGGGAGCCCGATCATGTTGGTGCAGAAGGACAAAACTTGGAGGATTTGTATTAACTATTAGGCAATGAATAATATCATTGTCTGGAATAGGTATCGAATCCCACAGATTGATGACCTTCTGGAACAACTCAAGGGGGGAAATATTTCCGCAATATTGAATTGAAGTTCAGTTATCATCAAGTACCAATCGAACTCTCCGATGTGTGGAAGACTTCCTTCAAATCCAAGGAGGGCCTTTTTGAATGGTTGGTCATCCCTTTCGGGTCGATGAATTCCCCCACAATCTTCATGAGGCTAATGGATGACATCTTGCGTCCCTTCACCAAATTATTCGTGGTATTATATTTAGACGTCATCCTAATCTTCAGCCAGAGTTGGGGAAAACACCTACACCATATTCGACAAGTCCTCCAAACTCTGCAACAACACAAATTATGTTACAATTTGGAGAAATGCACTTTTCGTATGACCCAGTTTCAATAACTAGGGTAAATCATTGATGAGCGGGGTGTGCATGTGGACCTAACCAAGATACAAGTTATTCGGGATTGGCCAGCCCCAACCACTCTGAAAGAGCTCCGTAGCTTTCTAGGTCTTGCCAATTTCTATCACAAGTTCATGCTGGGATTCTCTCATATCACTTGGCCTCTGAGTCAAGTCACCAAGGGTGGAGTGAAAACAAATTTATTTTGATCTGAATCCTAACAGAAGGCATTTTCCAAGTTGAAGCAACACCTCTGCTCTACACTAGTTCTCACATTACCATGCCTACAAAAAACATTTGAAATTGAGACAAATTCCCCCAACTAGGATATTCGCTCAGTTCTTACCCAGGAGGGGCATTTGGTGGCATATAAAAATGAGAAACTTTCATATACCGTCTGAAAGTATCCCACCTATAAAAAAGATATGTATTCCAATTTTGCAAGCTTGCCGAAAATGGAAGCATTACATTTTTGGGAAGGAAACAGTTATCCACATAGACCACCGACCCCTGTAGTTCGTACAGACACAAGGAAAGTTACAGAAAGATTTCCTTCAGAAATGGTCCACATATCTACATCAGTTCCATTTGAACATTAAGTACAAGAAGGGAAGCACAAATAATGTTGCAAACTGCCTCAGTCGACCGTCGGTTATGGCACTAACCACTGTGCTCGACTCTTGTTGACACGAGACTTCAGGATGGCTGCATCTTTACAAGAGTGATCCAGAATTCGACACCACATAACAAATGCTCCTGGAAGGTAAGCAAGTTTGAGACTTTCACCTCCAAGATGCACTGTTATGCCACCTGGGACACCTTTATGTTCCTTCAAGTGAGCGTGCCAAGATGATTTAGGAGGCGCACTTTTTCATGTCGCTAAACATTTTAGGGTGAAAAATATAATGGCAGTGTTGTAGAAGTATTTTTATTTGCCGAACCTTTGATGGGATGTTAGGAAGTACATCATATCCTGTACTTCCTACACCATTTCCAAACCTACAATCAAGAAGCATGGCCTATATGCTCCTCTTCCTACTCCTATCTAGCCCTAGGAGTCCATCTCCATGGACTACATGTTAGGCCTTCTTTCTGCCATGCATGGAAATGACTGTGTTTTCGTGGTCATCGATAGATTCTCTAAGATGGTCATTTTGGTGGCCTGCAAGAAGAGTATCATAGCAGAAGCCACTACTAAACTCTTCTTTGAATGAGTATGGGTACACTTTTGGATCCCACGGTCTATTATCTCAGATTGGGATAACATGTTCCTAAGTAAATTATGGTCAAGCCTTTGGTTGTCGTCGGATACCAAGCTCACTAATTCCACTACCTTCCACCCCCAAACTAATGTCCAAATAGAGGTCATCAACTGGATGATCATGCACATCCTATGCATGTACAACTTGAAGCATGCACGCACATGGGATGAAAGCCTCCCCTATTTCAAACACAACTACAACAGAGCTCTCCACAACTCAACTGGACACAACCCCTTTCAAGTGGGGTTGGGATTCCAACCACTATGTCCCATTGATGTTTCCATACCACTTGTAGCTACTCAGGTAGTTTCGGCTCATGTCCAATCCGAAGCTAACCGATCTACCAGCTTCATTGAATGGATTAAGCACATATTCTAGCAGGTCCATGACATATTGGATAGAGCCAATGCTAAGTACAAATAATGTCATGATCAACATTGGTGCAACACAAGTTATAGGTGGGCGACAAAGTTCAGTTACATTTGCAGAAGGAGCACCTCACTAGGGCCCAACACATGTTTCTCTCAATCTGATATGGGCCTTACACCATCATTAAGGATGTAGGATACAATTATTTCGAGTTCAACATTCCACTATTCCTTATCCTCCACCCAGTATTCAATGTGGATCGGTTGAGGCCATACTTTCCCCCATTGTTGGAAACATCAAACATTGTTGAGCTGCTGATACGACCAGAGCTCAACCCAAGTTGTATATAACGGAAAATGATTTCTAGGGTCATGGATTCACATATCAAGAACACTCGCAAATGAAGGATCCATCTATATCGATTTGTCAAAGCATGTCAACTCCTTCATTAGGGCAAAGTGGCTCACCAAGCAACAGGTTCAACAAAAATTTCCTCACCTCATGGAGGCTCTACATGCAATGGGGAACATTTCTTCTTAAGGGGGGAGGATAGATCCAGGTGGATATTTGTGGCCACCTGCCTATTCCACCACTATAACTCTAGTTGGTTTCATTAGTTTCCTTGATTATAGCACAATTTACTATTTTTAGCAGTTTTTTGGGTCCTAAACTTCCAGAGTTGTTCCCTAAACAACATTTTTTTTAGGTCCATAGCAAGCCCATAATCATATGCAAGAGAATATTGTAGTACTATGAGAGATCTTTCTAACAAGGTATTCTAAATGCCAAACAAAGATCATATGACCAAGTTACGACCCTAGGAAGTTGGTTATCCAATTAAGCCTAATGGGGCCCACAAACTCTTGGCATTCCATCTCTTAGGGTTAGGGTTTTGGTTTTTTAGCATTTCCCTTTATTGTTCAATAATAAAAAGGCCCTTGAGCCTCATTGTAACACAGTTTAGAGGCATTTAGCCACCACATATATTCTCATAGATAAGCTACCATTGCTTGAGCTAGTTTGTTTTTGTTCTGCTTGTAACAATTTTCAATACTTTTTTATTAATTAATTGAAGTGATATTTTCGTTGTTTCTCTGTCTTTATGTTTATATATGTATTTAATTTCATACCTTCATAAATCATTATCATGGTGTTATCTTCCTCTCTAAAGAATATGGGTCCCCTCTATTGACTCGAGCACTTCCAGCCATACAAACTCTAGATGATGGTGGTTATGGCCTATGGAAGCAATCGCGTGCGAGTCTCCATGTTAAACTTGTCTTGTTGGTTCTTGAAGGTGCCCCTCTAATTGCATTGATTTTAGTTCTAGAGCTATCTTTTGCTTGGTCCAATTATATTCTTTTTGGTGGGTCTCAGTGTTTCTCTTTTCCTTTTTGCTACATTTCCTATACCTCGATCTCCCTAGTCCTCCCCCTTCCCCGCCATCAACTCTAAGCACTCCTTCATTGATTGATCAACCATCTCCTTCGTATCCCTTTGGTTCGAACTCTGAGCCTATCAGGAACTCAGGCCTTCTTGGACATAGTATCCCTTCGTTTTTCCATTCTCTCATGGAGCAAAATATGTATACTTTAGCCACTTCAGGTTGCACCAATTCCTAGAAGAAAATTGTGCACCACCTTGTTGAATATTAAGTCAAAAACCTAGACCTCCAATGGAAAATTTGTCAAAAGTATAAAACAAACCTTTTTATTGTTGACAAATTGCAATTTTTTAAAGCCTAAGTGAATCAACAGGAAGATGAAATTGATGCCTTACGATGCCAACTAGCTAAGATAAAAACTTAGAGGATTGTCGGTGAAAGCGCCAGCACTGCAAGAAACATTTTTGGAAGTCGATATCATAATATGTCAATTGATCCCCCTCCTGAATTATGATCTCATATTGTGAAGTCATTTTTTTGTCTGATTAATTTTGCAAAGCATATAGTTTTCTTTGGGTTAGTATAATGTATGTCAACAGTAATTTCCTAGAAAAAATAATTTGGAACTCTCTCTTGTTCTTTCTTGAAGAACTCGTAGCTTGGAATTCAATGTAAACATTTCCCAGGTATTTTGATGGGTTCAAGTGTAGAATTAATATCAATTAATGTACTCATTGGTATCCAAAAAAAAGAGAGATATGCTTGGTAGATATATAGCAGATAAATGATACACTTATAATTAAAGGCCTCACCAACAACACTAATATAACAATCAAAATATAATAAATTAATATCTATTTATTTATCCAAGGTTTAGAAGCTAATACTATCTATAATCTCTCATTATTAGCTCACTCTCTTTCTATTCGTTCCTCCCTTGCTCTAGAGCCATTACCCATTCTAAAAATTGCTTAATCTATAGATAAAACTCTGTTATAAACTCATCTATTTAAACACCTCATTTTGGCATGGTCATCTACATTTAAAAGGTTTATAGCATTGGATGACCAAATATAAAGGGTCATGTATCCTTAATACTCATGAACACTTCCTCTCCAAAATAAAAAATGGCTAGAGATTTTTCCTTAACTAATGTTTTTGATTTTTTTTTAATGTATATGCTCCCACATATAAAGACAATAGATAAGTCATAGGTTAGATTGAATGGTGAGTATAGATAAGAGAAGATGTAGATGAAATTGGTGAGGCCTAACCTTGACTTCCCTCAAGGGTGATTGCAATTAGAAAAGGGAAATAATGACACTTTTATGTTTTCGGAAAGAAGGAGTGTGTAATTGTGAGGTTTTTCTAGGGAAAACCATTTCTTTATTACTCCACATGACGATGTCATATAATAGAATGAGTCAATATATCAAAAGTTGCTTCACAAAATTTGTCCACTCACATATGGAAATTTATTGAAATATGAAGTTGGAGGATATGTTTGATTTAATCCCTACCGTCTCTATGTTTGGAACATTTTTAAATACCCCCTTGCTTATTGAATTGATTTTGGGTACATAGAGAGCTAAAATGGAGAGTGCATTTGGTGGTGGGGGGGATCTTTTCCATTATCCTTATTAGAAACCACAAAATCATTTGATTGGTCATATGGATAAAAAAAATAGGATGCTTTCCCTTGGACATCATTGGATTTTGTTGGAATTCAACCATGAGGGTTTTGGTCTTTAAAGGAAATAAACTCAACCCTTCTTTTCAATTTTGTTATCTTTTTAGATTAATTTGCCAAGTGACCAGGGAATAGGTGAAAGATTCTTTAATAACCAATGGGATATTTTGAAAAAGAAAAAAGAATTTATCAATTTGTACACAATGACAAATGATGCTTACTTTAAAAGTGACAAATGACAACTTTAGGGAGGTTGGTACAACTTTTGTGCATTATGGTAACCTTGGGACTCTTCTAGAACCTCTTTAGGGTCTATGCACTTGAGGAAAAAGTAGAATGACAAACGGAAAGGTCCAATTCCTTTTTATGAATTATTTTGACCTTTTTGTCATTTTAAAAAGGTAAAAATTACTTTTGTAGCACACATCAAAAGTTATAGGTGCAAATGTGAGAGTTGATAACTTTGCAATGAGTTATGCCTAAGAAAAGTTTCTCAAATTCAGCCAAAAAAATTCAAAGGTCATATATAGAAAGGAAAAGGAAAAGGAATATGCCTATATACAAGCTAAGGTTTTAGGAGAAAGCTCATTAAAATATCTCTTAAGCATTTGACGATAAAGAGAATGGAGGTATACTTCTCCTTCTATTTTTTGTAGTTTACACATTTGTTTCTACCACTATGTAAGGACCAAGACATAGATGTCATAATTTAATATGTTTATATTTTTTTCATATCACTTCTCCCACTTTTAAAAAATCTCTCCCAGCTAGAATTTATTTTCTCCAACATATTTTTTGTGAGACCATATATTAATTATCTTTTGAAGGACATTTTTCCTTCTCTTTTTATCCACAATTATTTGAATTCTTCTCAATTGAAGCTTGGCATAATTGGAAAGAGGCAAGAGTATGTTTGGAGGAAGGATTGATTCTTTCCCATAGCTTAGAAAGTATGATGTTACTAAAGGAGCCTTGGGGATATCTTTGTAAGCCTATAGCTCATTTCATAAGGCATTATGCCAATTTTTAATTCCTCTCTAGATAAAAGGAAGTTTAGTTTCAAAATTCATATCAATTTTATTAGTGAAGTCATCTATACCATTTCCCTAGGGGTAATAGTTAGTGAAATATAGTAAAATGAGTCCCTTATCTAAAAACAAATTCATTTAACTTAAAAAAAATGATTTATAAAAAAATAAAAACTTAAAAGAAAGAAAGGAAAAGTTACTTTAGAAATATAAAAAATAGTTGGCGTGTCGATGCTATTTAATAAGAAGAACTCTTATAAATATGACCTCTTCATTCACCTATGTAATGATACAATCTTAATGGATGAATTTTTTTTTTTTTCAATTAAAATATATTTGACCTCTTCATTCACTTAAGTAATGGTAAAATCTAAACGGATCATTTAAAACAAGAGCCATGTGGTCACGTGTGACTACTTCATTGTATAGGTGAATTGTGTACATATAGTTTTGTGCATAAAACAATAATAAAAATATATTGATTATTTATGCACCTTATTTAATGCTATTGTATCTTAACGATGTGAAATGTATCATAATACAAGTATTTTAATATCTGTCACCTAAAAAACATTTACTAACCAACAAGCATTTACTAACCATTTAATCTATATTATTAAACTATGTATAATGATTAAACTAATTATAACCATTTTATTGAACATTTCATCTATATAATACTAAGGTAACTATATTTGTTTTTGCCATATCATTTTATATTCAATTGTAAATTTGAATATACCTACTCCGATGAAAATAGATTCAGATACTCAATATTACATCTCAAAATAATAAATTTGTAATGTCAAATTCAACAGGCAAGACCTTATATTCTTAATAATCTTAAAAGTCATTTTACTTTCGAAACCAAACAATATAATGTTGTTGGTATTTTTCCCATCCACAGTGCTTCACCGCAAAGACTAGGACATTTTCCAAAGTCAAAAATACCTAAGATTCCCAATATATAATCTACTTTTAGCCGAACCATTTACAGTTAGGCTTCTAATAGCTGCATGGAAGCCTACTTCAAAATAGCTTAGGTTAATGGATGTATTTGTGAATGAACTATATCTTTAGTAAAACTATGTTATTAGCCAGTCTAATAGTTAGCACTTATAAAATTTGTCAATAAAATATACCTTAAGTACAAATGCGTTATTTACCAGTATGAGAGTTAGCACTGCCAACAATCTAGTTGTGATTCTTCATGCAACTCCCGACACACTTATACATGACACTGATACATAATTTTTTAATTCAGCCAGAAAAATTCAAAGCTCGTAGATAGAAAGGAAAAGGAAAAGAAATATGACTATATACAATATAATTGTTTGGGATATAGCCCATCAAAATATCTCTTAATCATTTGACTGTAAAGAGAATGGAGGTCTACTTCTCCTTCAAGTTTACGTAGTATACACATGTTTTTCTATCACTATGTAAGGATAAAGGCATAGATGTCATAATTTAGTATCTTTATATTTTTCTTCATATCATTTATCCCACTTTTAAAAAAGGTCTCTTACCTAGAATTTATTTTCTCCAACATATTTTTTGTGAAACTATATCTTAATTATTTTTTGATGAACATAAAATTTCTTGTTTTCCTTCCCTTTTTATCCACAATTACATTCTTCCCAATTGAAGCTTGGCATAATTGGAAAGAGGAAAGAGTGTGTTTGGAGGAAGGATGGATTATTTCTCGTAGTCTAGAAAGTATGATGTTCCTAAAGGGGCCTTTGTGGTATCTTTGTAAGCCTATAGATAACTTGATAAGACATTATGCGAAATTCCAATTCCTCTCTAAATCAAAGCAAGTTTATCTTCAAAATGCATATCAATTTTTTATTAGCGAAGTCATTTATACGATTTCCCTAGGGGTAATAGTTAGTGACATATAGTAAAATGATTCCCTTATCTAAAAATAATTCATTTAACTTAAAAAATAAAATGATTTATTAAAAAAAAAAAATCTTTAAAGAAAGGGAGAAAAAGTTACTTAAGAAAAAGCAAGAATAGTTGGCATGTCGATACTAATTAATACGATTATTTTTTACAAATATGATCTCTTCACTCACCTATGTAATGATGCAATATTAAATTAAAATAGTTTTTTTTACCATTCAAATATATTTGACCTCTTCTTTCACTTGAGTAATGGTACAATAAATGAATCATTTAAAAGAAGTGACATGTCATCACTGTGTAACACCACCTCCCACATTTACCCACTTTCACTGGCCTGTCGAGGTAAACATGAGTGGAGGACTACTATGACATGACTCAACTTCCTAGATCACCTTAACGAAATGGAGTTGACAAACCAAGACTTTATTGAATTCCCTCAAGTGCTATAGGACCCCCAAGAGATAAACCACCCTTCCAGGTGCCCAAACCATGAGTAAACTTGATTCTTTCACTGATATGGACTCCCAGATGCTGGCATAATACTGTCTAAATTTGACTATAACCCTCCAGTCACATTTATAAACCTGCAAGGGAGGGACCGTTGTCTCCTTTATCTAATTTTCTGCCAGCAACCACGAGATTTAAGAAACTTTTCTCAAGGCTAATCTCCAGACCGTTGCCCAAAACTTAATGAAACTTTCCAGAATAGTAAATTACACACGAAAAAATCCTCTAACACAAAAGTTAACAAAGGACTTGACCTAACCCTGTCTAACCATGAGAGTCATTCCATCAAAAAAATGGTGAGTATGCAATCTACATGTCATGAATGCATATTTTAACATATATATATGAAACTTATTTGAGAAACATAAGGGGGTCTAATTCCCTCTCACAATAGTTGTAATAACATATATTAGGTCATGCATTCATTATATTAGGTCATGCATTCATTAACTAGTCTTTACAATTAAAAACATGTTAATATCCATTGAATCGATCATAAACCCATGCTTATAGCCAGCGTTTAACCAAATAAATAACAATGATAGAACAACCATTAAAGCCACATAATAAAAAGTATAATTACTCATGAATTACAAGGGGAAAGATCTCGTATCCATCACATGCAAAAGCCAACCAAGTCAGGGACTTCCACATACCACCCGGCCATAGATTGGGCTGAAACAAATCTCACTTTTAACCAATCACCCTTGTGTCATATTCCAAGTATGAATGTGGGATATCATGAGATAAACCAATGCATAAAAAACCAAGGGAATCTAGAGGTTAAACTACCTCCACCCTCACACTACTGTGATCTCACCTAAACCGGTCTTGAGATCACAAAACCAAACCAAGCTTGGATGCCTCGGAATTACTTCACCATCCATTGAGGAATTTTCCTGTCTTCAATCACCTATTGAGGGATTATCGTAGAAAACCATATCCACCCCAACCCTTGGATTTTCCTGAGACCACCTCAGCTAGATCCAAAACCTTCCGGCAATCCAAATATCAACCAAGAATGAATCCCATCACACCATCGCTATCCAGAAATGGTAAGGCAAGGCTAAAATCACTATCAAACCAGGTAGAACCCATGTCATTGACAACAAATGAACCAAATACACACATGCATATACCATGCATATAAAACTAGCTAGGAAACCATACATGCAACATGTTACCTGCAGGTATTCCCACTAAAGTCGCTTGATCCAAATCTCCCTTGCTTGATCCTTGCTTTCTTTTTCTTTCCATGTCCTTCCTTTGCTTGCTTTATTGGTTTCTCCTCTCTAAAAAATAATTCCAAAAATCAACTATCAAAAGGCCCCAAAATGATGCTCTGATGCATTTTTATTATTGATACCTCTAATTTCTTCATTTCTCCTCTATTTTCCTTCAATTTCCTCCTCACATGTAACGTGTGACTTTTCACCTTCCTTTTCTCCTATTTTCCTTATTTCATAAATAAAATGCCAATAATTCCTTTTCTCTTTTTCAAATCCTTTTCCATTTCTTTTTCCAATTTCCTCATTTCCATAATAAACAACAAGTGATGCCCACTAGGATGTTTTTGCCAACATTCAGCTTTGAAATATGTGTCTAATAACCTTGGTCTTATTTTGCCTTTATTAACTTTATTACATGAACTTTTAACCCGGGGCTGTTATAGGCCCCTCCCCCTTAGGGGAACACCATCCTCAGTGTTCAATGAAACCTTTAACTAGAAAAACCACCAAAACTAAAACATATTTCCCCTAGAGATTTATAACTTAGCTCATTGCAATATTTACAATGAACAACCTGCTCCAAAGAAAAACCATAATGATAAACATGACAACATGACAACCATACCGCTTATTGGATCTTTATAACACAACTCATTGTGGTATTTTGAACAAAAACCATACATAAATGTACCTATACCAAAAACTCATTTTCCTCCACCAACAAACAATGAAGGATACATAGCCCACATTTGATCATCCATCTCCCATGTAGCTTCATTAGGCCCAAGGTTCTTCCATTGCACTTTAACTTGCTTGATTTCTTGGTTTCAGGGCATGAGTTGTTTCCACTACAATATGCACTGAGGTTCTAACTAGAATTCTCTTTCTAACTCCACCTGTAATATAAACCAATCAATCACATGATCAACATCCTTTACATATCTTTTAAGCATGAAACATGGAAAACATCATGGAATTTCACTATCAGAATCAGTGCAAGTCTGTAGGCCACTGGTCCAATCCTCTCAAGGATATCAAAAGGCCCGCAATACCGAGGTTCCAACTTGGCACATGATCCAATGCTCAAGGAGCTCCTCTTGGGCTTGATGTGCAAGTACACATGTTCCCCAACCTGAAACTCCTTAAATTTGTTATGTTGATATGCATAACTCTTTTGTCTATCCTACATTGCCTTTAGATTCTTCTTTATAACCTACATTTCTTGTTCCATCCTTTCCAACATATCTAGTCCAATAAGTACCTTGTTCACTAGATCACTCCAGTTGATGGGAGTGTTACAACTCCACCCATAGAGTGCCTCAAATGGACTCGTCCTCAATTATTCATGATAGCCATTGTTGTAAGAAAACTCCACCAGTGGAAGATACTCCTCCCACCTCCTCTATTGATGCATGACATACATCCTCAGCATATCCTACAATATCCTGTTGACCCTCTTTGTCTATCCATCTGCCTGTGGATGATAAGTTGTACTGAAGCTGAAAACATGTGCTACTTCACTAGATGAATACGTAGACTTAACCACTATAAAGTGAGCTACCTTGGTCAACCTATCAACCACAACAATGATGGAATCATGTTCCTTTGATGTCCTTGAAAAAACTGTAATGAAATCCATAGAAATGACATCCCATTTCCAATATGGAATCAAAATCAGTTGTATCAAACCAGTTGGGTGCTTACACTCAACTTTCACATGCTGACAGTCCATACATCTAGCAACAAAATCTACCACTTCCTTCTTCAAATTCAGCCAATAGTATAACTTTTTCACAGTTGTCAATGCTTTCTGATATCTCGGGTGACCTGAATATAGCTTGACATGAAAATCCCTCAATATAAGCTTCTTGAGCTCACTATTATCTGACACATATATCTTGTCCCTAAATATCACCAAGGCAATTGTTGTGAGATGATAATCAACATCTTGTTCACATTTACGCTATTGTAACTTGTGTATAAGCTTATGATACCTGCCATCATATTGTCCTACCTATAAGATCTGATCTTGTAAATCTATCCCATATGAGGTCATAGATGTTATGTGATTTACCTGCACTCTTCTGCTAAAAGCATCTACAACCCTGTTCTCCTTACCCTTGATGTAGCTGATCTCAAAGTCAAACTCACTAATCATGGCCAACCATCTAGATTGCATGGCATTCATATTAGATTGGTTAAATAAATATCTCAATCCACTGTTATCACTTATCAATACAAACCTCCTACCAATAAGATAGAACCTCGACATCTTCAATGCATGAATGATCACTGTCAAATCAAGATCATGTGTCACATAGTTCTGCTCATGCTCACTCATTTTCCTTGATTCATAGCACATGTCCCTCATGCATCAAGACTCCACCAAGTCCTCTCTTGCAAGCATATGTACACACCACGAACTCTTTTTCCATATCTGCAATCTTTAGAACTCGAGCATTTGTCAATAATTGCTTCAACTGCTCAAAGTTGGTTACATATAGTCAATGCACAATTTGAGAGTACCATCCTTCCTCTTCACGAACAATACTAGTGCACCCTAAGGCAATACACTTGGCATAATTTATCCCTTTTCAAGCATTTCCTTCAACTGCAACTTTAATTCCACTAACTCTAGAGTGCTCATCTTATAAGGTGCCTTTGATGCTAGTGCCACTCCTGGTTCTAACTCAATAAAAAAGTCCATTTCCCTATGATCCGGATTTAAACAGGAATGCAATAAAATATAGAGATAACCATAAAGACAGATATGCAGCGGAAATAATACTTCATTTCATTACTGTAAAATACTGAAATATGCTTACAAACAGAAATGGATAAACCTAGCTAGGGCGATGGTAGCTTATCTCTGAGAAGAGATGTGGCGGCTACATGCCTCTGAACTATGTTACAATGAGGCTCGAAGGCCTATTTATTGTTGAGAAACAACGGAAAACCCTTCACATTCCAAAACCTAACCCTAGAAGATGAAATGCCAAATTGTGGGCCCCGTTTTTGGGTAAGTTGGTACATCAACTTCCTGGGGTCGCGAATTGGTCGTATTATCTTCGTTTGATGCGCATGATAGCCTGTTGGAAAGATGTCTCCGAGGACTATGACAGAAAAGAAGTTTTTTTTTTAAAAAGGTCATTGGTGGTAGATTTCCCAAAAAACGTTTTTTAGGGCCTCAAAACGGCTCCAGAAGTTTAGGACCCGAAAAACTGCTAAAAATAGTAAACTGCGCTATAATTAAGGAAACTGAAAAACTGAAAGGGATAGTTGTGGGGGTCCAAGTGGGATAGGTAGGTGGCCACCAACATCCACCTGGATCATTCCTACCCCCTTAGGAAGCAATGGTCCCCATTGCGTTGAGTTCCTCCCTGAGATGAGGAAGCTTCTGCTGAGTTGGATCTCTGGTGAGCTGTTCTGCAATCTCTGATGTGTCCAGAGCTGGTGGGAGGCATGGTCAGCGATGTTCCACATTGAACACTCGGTGCAACTGAAGGAATGGAGGAATGTTGTGCTTCAAAGCATTGTTGCCCGTAGCCTTGTGACTGGTGTAAGGACCATGTCGAAGTGTTCTGAGTTTCTGATGGGTTCTGGTAAGGCGCTCTATCTGCAGATGTAACCAAACTTTGTCGCCCACCTGAAACTTGTGTGGTACCCCTCTGGGTAAGGAGAAGTTGTTCCTGTGTTCTGTCATGATTGTATCCCTCTGTTGCTGCTGCTGCGTGGAGGAACCCTTCGCAGGGGTCATGGATGTAGCAACGATCTTCCCCTTACTTTGGGAGCGAACCAGACAAAAAATAAATTTCCTAGTCTGTGAGATGAGCTTGCTACCTTTCTTAGCAGTGATCAAAGAGGTGGCGGTAGGTGGAGCTACCTCTGGTATCCTGTATAATGAATTATTCAAAGAAATAATGACAGCACGAGGCCTTGACTCATACACAGCATGTCGCCTCCACAAGTATGGCTGGCCTAATAATACGTCACAAACATCCAAAGGTGTAACATCACACAATACCTTGTCTGTGAAGGGCTTGATGCTGTAGGGAAGGTGACACTACTGGCGAACTTTGAGATCTCGTCCTTCGTGAAGCCACCCGATACTGTGCCGCTGTGGGTGTGGCGTAGTTGCTAGGCCCAACCGCTTCACAACCTCTGCTGAGATGAGGTTCTTTTGGCTGCCACTGTCGACAATGAATTGCAGTGGCAAACCCTTCACCCACATCTGTGAGTGGAAAAGACGTTCCCCCTCCTCTGGATCTTCGGGCTCATTTTTCTAGATCTTGGTAGTGGAAATAGTGGTGCTAGGCTCCGCATCAATTATCTGCTTCCCTTTTCCATTCCCCTTGTCAGGTTCTGGCTCAGGGTCGAAACATGCATCTGATTCGGAAGCATTCAACTCGGCCACCAGCGATTTCTTGGTCTGACACTCACTTGTGTTATGAGTGGGACTCTTGTGGAACTCACACCACTTTCTTATGTCCTTCTTTGGCTTCGTGGTGGTGTTCTTTTCTTGTGGCTTCGAGGGGTTGTCTTGGGTCACCCCGCATTAGCTTTGTCCTTTGGGATTTGGATTTACATATCCAAAGTCTCGCTTCTTCTGTTTGAACTTTTGCTCGATTTTGATAGCGTATCGGTATGATGTGCCGAGTGAGGAGATGTTCAAGAACTCCATCTCTTCCTCGATGTATCTGTGTAGACAGCCACGGTATTTGAGTACCAGATGTAGCTCAGAATCTTTGATACCCAATTATGTGCGAAGGGTATGAAAAATCTTTGTGAACTCCGGCACATCTTGGTCTCGTCCCTGCCGCAGTGTGGTCCATTTGATGTATTTGTCCTCATAGCTTTTGACAGGGTAGTACTGCTCCTTGATGGCATCCCGGAAGTCATTCCAAGTGGGTGCGGCTGAAAACAGTGAGCCTGTACTTCCATCCTTCTGCTCGCAGTAGGTTTCCCACCAGTCCTTGATGTGGGGGGCTGCTTTGAGAAGAGCGAAAACAATCTTTTCTCGACTTGAAAATTCATGAACAGAAAAATACCCATCTAGCAGATTTAACCATTTATCTATGGCATCTACGTCTATTTAACCGTCAAATATGGGGATTTCAAAATTAACTTGTACCTTAAAGGATGTGGCATTTCTAGAGTAGCTATTGGAAGCCTATGTGTCGCCTCTGGATAGCCGCTGAAGGATCTGGGCAAAGCTATCCATCATCGCGTTCCTTTGTCGCTCGAGGGCTTCTTCGAGCAAGATTTTGATAGGATCTCCTGCCCCCTCGTTTTTCTTCTCATTCGCCATGGGAGGTCGTCAAGATTTGCGAGGCTGGTCTTGCAAAGGTTCGACCAGTTCAAGCCCGAACTCCTTATATCCCGACCTCGTTGGGGACATGCAAAGAAAAAACAGAGAAAAAACAGACCGCTCTGATACCACTTATCCGGATTTAAACAGGAACGCAATAAAATACAGAGATAACCATAAACACAGATATGCAGCGGAAATAATACTTCATTTCATTACTGTAAAATACTAAAATATTCTTACAAACAGAAATGGATAAACCCAGCTAGGGTGATGGTAGCTTATCTCTGAGAAGAGATGTGGTGGCTACATGCCTCTGAACTATGTTACAATGAGGCTCGAAGGCCTATTTATTGCTGAGAAACAATGGAAAACCCTTCACATTCCAAAACCTAACCCTAGAAGATGAAACGCCAAATTGTGGGCCCCGTTTTTGGGTAAGTTGGTACATCAACTTCTCGGGGTCGCGAATTGGTCGTATTATCTCTGTTTGACGCGCATGATAGCCCGTTGGAAAGATCTCTCCGAGGACTACGACAAAAAAGATGATTTTTTGACAAAAAAATCGTTGGTGGTAGAATTCCCAAAAAAACGTCGTTTAGGGCCTCAAAACGGGTCGAGAAGTTTAGGACCCAAAAAACTGCTAAAAATAGTAAACTGCGCTATAATTAAGGAAACTGAAAAACTGAAAGGGACAGTTGTGGGGGTCCAGATGGGATAGGTGGGTGGCCACCAACATCCACCCGGATCACCCTATGAGGTGGATATTCTAAAATATTTTCTAGGAACACATCCTAAAACTACTGCAAGACCAGGTACCTCTTCAAGACTTCCACATTCTCAACATCCTTACCTTTATCACTGGAAATATGCACTGCAAATAATACACACCCTTTCCTGCGACTACACTTTTCTTGCATAGTTGTAACCATTCTAACTGATGTAGGCTTCTTTTTTCCCTCCAATATTCTCTTTTCCCCATGATCATCCAGGCACTCAATAACCTTGTCATAAGAATCTACTTTGGTTCTATGGAGGTACATCCAATCCATGCCCAAAAGAATACTATACGATCCCAATGGAAGCACATTTAGATGTGTAGATGTAGGCAACCATTCAACTCAAATGCACAAGCTCTTACCCAATGATGAACTCTCTTATTAGTACTTGTAGCCAACTACACCAACCAAGACTCTACATGCACTTATTTTCTCAAACCACACTTATCCACCAAGTTAGGATTAACATAACTATAGTTAGATCGAGGGTCAATCAAAATTGAAAAAGATCAACTTTAGAGCTTACCTTCTGTTAACACTCAGAAGTCTTCCCTAGAAGTTATCAAAAGAAGGAATAATCTGAGGTAACCACAAACCAATCTTCAGACTCAGGTTCTAGCCAACCTAAGTCCAGAGAGGGCTCTCTCTTTATAATTTAACTTTGTTTGGGTGGGATTTTAGGCTAGTTCTTAATGCTCATGAGGATTTTGATTTTGATTGAAAGTTGGGTGGTGGAATTCTTGGAACAAATGGATAGAGCTAGGTCTTTAAGCCATTGGGCTATGGAGTCAATCAAAGGATAACTTAACTGGATCAGATCATTAAAGGGATTGTTCACAGGGCAGGCTAGCAAATCAAAAGGAAAATCTTCAAAGGGCTGGTGAATGGAATGATTTTGGCCAGGGTAAATGGGAAATGAAGAATCCTTAGACCGGGATCAAAATGAGGAACAGAGGGTGATCATCAACAAAGAGAAATTAAGAATTCTTTGCTACGTAGAACACAAAGAAACTACGGAAGTAAGGGAGCACTTAAGAATTCCCTAACTAAGATAGTTTAGCAGAAAACATTAAGAAGGTAAACAGTCAAAACAGAGTGCATTAAAGCAAGTTCCAAAATATCATTCCTAGTTGACCATTCAGATTTCATAGAAACACATATCATTATTAATAAACACAAGGAAAAACAATAATACACATGAGGGAATACTTATTTGATTTTCGCTTTACACAAGACTCCTGTAAAATATCTAAACTTTATTCCATGATCCAGCAAGCCAATCCAGTCTTGATACAATAGCACTTTGATTTTAGATACAAGTCTACAAAATTTTCTTTGAATCCACCCTAAATACTTCGAAATGGGAAGTATTTATACAAAAAATACTACAAAATATCTCATAACAGTTTGAGATTTAATTAAGGAAATAAAAATATCTTCAAGCATGAAGATAGAGATAGATGGAAAATTGCATCATGCTGTCCCTCTTGTTGTGGTAGTGCTAGCTGTTGGAGTTGAACTTGAGCCCTTTTAGGCTGGCTAATATGTGTACGCTAGAATCATCTTTGACTTTAGTCTTTTACTGATACTCTTTAACTTGCTACTCTTTGACCCTATTCACTTGTTTCATCTGGCTATCATTTAGATTCACTATGGTAACTTATAGTAAATCTGTCATCTTTTCCCACCATTCATACTCAGGTAACTTTACCTTGAGCATTCTTCTATAGATCTCATCAGCCTCAGTATATTTGTCAAAATTAGGCTTGGTGACAAACAGATGTTTCACCTCATGCTCTAGGAAGAAAAGATCCTCTAAAGTATCATACAATACTTTCCCTGTTGATAAGGCCTTGATACCTGACGTGCTTGCTTGATCCATAGCCAAATTCCTTAATTTGTTAGTGTAGTCCAATTGGGTCATAATTTTTTCATGGATGACCATAGGACTCGGAAGGCCTTTATTCCTCAAAATTTGAAACTTTGCCATGAATATGTCAATGCCCACCTACATGTTATGACATTTTTCCTCCAGGTTAAGCATAAGGTTTCTTTTAGAAAGAACCTTTTTGACTTCAATGATGGCTTCAGTTCTGTCTTCTACACCTATTTCATTAAGTTCATGCCTGTTCTTGTTGTTCAAGAAGTGGATGAGTCAATTACCATCCTCAAGTTGGTCGCTTAAGTCTTCCTTTACTTTCTTAATAGCCTCGATGGCCAATTTCACCAGTTCTATTTGCTCGAATATTACTTGAACTGATGGCCAAATATCATTGACAAAGTCAATGATATTGGCCCAGAGCATCTCCCTAATCTGTCCTAGTGGCATTTGTAGAGTTATATCCTTTTCTAGGACCTTAATATTCTCACCCATTCTTAGGGCTTTCTGTGTTTCTTCTCTCTGTTGTATTTGGGCAAGCTTGCAGTCAGTCTCTAAGCTTGCCACTTTCTCCTTAAGCCTCTTAAGCTCTGTTGCCTGGATGGACATTTCCTCCATGGCTTTCACTAACTCTGTTGTCTTTTCTGTTGAGGTACCTGCTGTTGTAGACTCAATTGTGACTGGCAGTGTTGTGGCAGGTGGAGCTGTTGGTGCCAAAGATGCTGCCAGTGTTGAAGGAACTACAGTTGTTACTGTTGGAATGGCAGTTGTAGAAGTGGTGGCCAGTTCACTTTGTTTGGACTGAATCAATGTGTCCAATTATTTCTCTGTTTCTTTCAACCGGTCATTTAGCTTTAGGACCAAGTCCATAAGCTCTTCTTGTCCTTTTTGGGTCTCTAGGACCTCTGTTGTCTGTGGGTGATGTAGTGGTGGAACCTTAAGTTGCTTCTTCAAAGAAGCTATGTCATCATTTTTCTTCTTGAACAGTCTTTCAGTGGCCTTCACATCTTTGGGATCATGTCCCAATTCAATGATTAAGTCCTCCAAGGACTTGATTTTGGTGTCCTTTGCGCATGAAGAGGCCTTTTCAAATTGAAATTGAGCTGATATGTTATTTAGGGAATTCTGTAGTTGGTGAGCTACGATGACTTTCCCTATCAAGGTGGAGTAAATCATCTCCCCTGTCTGTTTGTGTAGCTCAATCTGGTTAATAGGATGTATGTCCTTTGCCAGTACTTCAAAATCAATTTTCTAGAAAGTCAATTGCTATCCTTGGTTGCTAAGTGGTAGGTTTGAAAATTTTCATTTGCATCTTACCTTCTTTGAAATCATAGGCTGACATAAGCCTTGTTTGGTTTGTAGGTGCCATCTTGAGGTATTGTGAATAAGTCTGGGCTTTTAGCCTCTCATTCCTGGCCTTTATATCCTTGTACCTCTCTCTAATATCTTGATCTCTGTCAGCTAGCATCCTAAAGGAGGACACTTCAACACTCTGTTTCCTTTCCAACATCTGATTATTTGATGTGGAAGGCTCTAGTGTGCCCCCAGAAGGAGTGGCATGCCTACTTATTTCTCTTTCAGTGCTGGTGGCCCCCACTGTTTCTTTTGTGAATTCCTGTTCTGAAACAGGATTTAATCTCTGCCTTTTGACCTGGCTGGTCTCTGCATATGTTTGTGTGGTTGCTCTTCCTGATGTAGTAGCCTCTTCCCTATTCCTTTTGAGGATTTTCTCCTCATTTAAAGGAGTTTGCAAGTTAGGGGGATTACTCATAATGGGCTGCTATATACCTGTTTGACCTAATTCCTCTGATAAGTCTGGCTACTCTGACTCTTCTTGCACATGGGATTCTTCTTCTATTGGTGATTCACTTGGTGCCTGAGATTCTCCCTGTGCCTATGATTCTTCTTAGATTTGAGACTGTACTTGGGCTTGAGATTCTCCTGGCACCTATAGGAAAGAACCTTCATCAAGTCTTTTCTATAAATAAATTAGAGCATTTTCAACTACTACTCTAGTGCTATCCCTATCTATTAGAGTATTCTCCACCCATTCCAATTGGTTTGTATATTTCTCTATCTCAGGAATTCGATGGTGAATGTAGGGAGCCATCTTGTTTTTATGTCTCATGTTGTAGATGAAGTCACAAGGATCATATGTCCACATGAAGCTTTGTTTTAGTTTAAGTCTCTGAAGGATGTTCTCCGCTTCTCTTCCAGCTTCTCAGCTATTACATACAAAGGGGCCTAGCTAATCTTTTATTTTGAGCTGGGCCTTCATTTTGGCCTTAAAAAAATGCACCTCATCTGAGTTTATTATCTGCCTATAGTACTCTAGAGCAAATAACCTCATTGGGAGGTATCTGGGTAACTTATATGCGGCCAACTCACAGCCATAGATCCTAATTTCTGTGTGATTTTGGTACAAGTACCAATCTCCCACTTTGTGTTGTTTTAACAGCTACAGGATCCTCTTGATATCTGAACTGATTCTTGGAGGAGGACTTCCTAGCAGCATGGTCACTACTGGATGTACAAAAAGATCTATGAAGTTTGTGTATGGATATGGTGAATTATACTTATGGATCAAAGGAGTCCAGAAAATCACTGACCTAGGATGACCTTTAGTATCAAGTTTTTGAAGAGTAAAGGGGAACTTGTCAACTTGGTAATATAAGAAAAGATGGTACAAAACTGAGGAATATTTGAATACCCTTTCATTGTTCATTCTCAGGAATTGTTCATGCATCTTATCAGCTATGAACTTGGCATAATCATACATGACAGCAGGAGGCTTTCCTGGAGTAAAGATGGACATAAAGGCTAAGATGATTTCATCTATGTATTCACTGGTTGTATAGCCTAAGATACTAGATATCATTGACACAATGTCCTAGCCAAGTTGAGAAAATATGGTCCACATGTATGGGGAGGATCTTTTGGAATATGTTTTACTTCTACAATAAAAGTCTAGAACAATTCAACAAGTTTAGTAGTGGTAATCTTGGGGAATTTGTCGAGCAGGTCTCCAATGGAAATAGGGGTTATGTTATGCCCTGGTTGTAGTTGCAGCATTTCATTTATTTACTCAGCAATGATGGTGAAAAGGATGGTTTGGTCAGGGGACATCACTGCTCTTTTACTGGGAATATAGTTTGCATGGCAGTAGTGGACAATCTCTGGAAATATGTGCACCTCAAGGAACTGATACTTGGGCAAATTAAACTCCCACAGACCTATTTTATCAGCTTGGTTGAGGTATTGCTCTCTGTATTGGTAGTACAGTTTTAAATGGGATTCATGGGCATAGGTGTCCTTGATTTGGAAGTTTTTATCAGTAAGAGGAAGGTGGTCTAGGTCTACGTGAGGAGTCGTAATTGGCCTGACATCCATGGCAATTGGGGCAGCCATTCTTAGTTCTTGTGGATTTAAGAATGGGGGAAAGTAAACTTTCAGTTTTTGAGGTAATGGAAGTTCAATTCCGGGTGGGTTTTATGTTGTTAAAAGTTCCCTTTAATTTCAATTAAGAAAGCTTTAAAGACTGGTTCAGAATTTAACAGGGCTTTCAATGGATCCTGTCTTAAATACCTAGAATTGATGAAAACAGGGTGTAAACCAGATAACTGGCAATTTTGAACGGTTGAAGAGGCTTCAATCAGGCTGGAAGCAAATCTAGGAGCTTTTGGCATCTTCAGAGTGCAAGCATATGTGGGTTGACGGCTTTCAACGTTCACAAGCGTGTGCGTGGAAAATTACAGTTTAAAATGATAAAACAATGATTTGGGGCTTTTCTCGATTTATGTGCAAAAAGTCAATTTGGTGAGTACGGGTGAATGGTAGTGGTTTGTCGCGTAGCGGGGTGAACAATGACAATTTTGGTGGGTAGTAGGCTGGTGGTAAGCGGTTTACTTCACACAACCTTTGGGTGCTTGGCGGTATTGGGGGGAGACCGCCCAATTCCACTCATCGAGCACCACGTCGCCTTGGGGGCCCAATGGAAAATAGCCCATTTCGGGCGGGTAAAGTTCAAATTTTGGGCCCTTTTGAAATCAACGTGAGTCGTTGGATGGAGAGGGGGGAGATTGTGTGGTGATCGGGCGTGGGAGTTGCATGGACGGTAATGGAGGGGCCTAACCATCTTTTAAACACAGCGGTTTGAGTTTAATAAGGGGTTAAGGCGTGGATTAATGCATTGGGCGTGATTTGATTGGTTTGAATTTAATTAATCATGGATTGATTAATTATGTCATTTATCAGGTTTCAGGTGACATAAAGTTTATATTTCAAACTTGGGGTAAGGGTTAATATTAAGGGATTTAACAAAATATATACGGGAAAGGGTTTATTTTTCGGGAATTAATATATAAGGAATGTTAAAAGTTAATATGAAGATTTGCGGGAGATAATTGAAATGTGCTAAGCATAATGGGTTTTTGCAATTCCTTCGCTTTTTACATAGAAACATTACAACTTAGGCTAAGTGGCTTTTTGTGGGTTTTTCATAAAAAAGGGGTATCTATGGGGGTAATTGCTTTTCCTTAGGAAAGTGGTGTTTTAACCTTAGGAAAAAGGATTATTATGGAAAATGAATGAATTGAAGGGGGGTAAATGTTTATGAGGGGATTGTAGTGCTTAAGATCTATAAGTCATTGGGTCGAGGGTCTGGTCCCTCCAGAAGTCAAAGAAATGCTCTGAGCCCCTTTGACTTAAGATTTTGGGTACTTTAAACTTATTGTGGGAAATTAATTAAGTAAAGGGTGAAATGAGTGAGGGGAAATTAGTTAATTTGACTTTGTGAATTTTATGCCAGTCTCATTTCTCATTCAAACTTAGAACTTTCATGATGAGGGTGATAAATATGCTTTTGTCTAACAATCATCATAATTCTGCAACCTTTTTTCTACTTACCCATCTACTCATCCTACCATTTTTACTTCTCTTTATTAGGGTGAATTTGAGCTAGCAAACCCTTATAAAAAAAAATTCTTTTCTTTACAATGGTAATCTAACTAAATCTAACCTTATTACATCCAAGGGCTCAGATTAAATAGTTGAGCTCTTTTTATTTACTCTACCTAATCTACTTATCTATCATGATTAAATAGTTTGGTCAGATTTTATTCTCTATCTATGAACATAAAATTGAAACATGAAATAGCCAAGTTTAAACACTTTGACTATCATGGATTGTAGCAAAGATTACATGCTACACACAATCATTTATTTTGCACAAAAGGTAAATAGTAGTGGCATTTTAACTAGCACACTTTCATGGGAGGCTTATCTCATCTGCAAAATCAATCCAAATTAACACGATACATGTATAATCATAATCATATCAATATACCAACATCATGCATGACAATACCAGCTACATATGTACAATGACCTCATGCATGACAACGATAACCATGAAAATGCATGCCTAACAACATGCATCTAATCCATCTAGTCCAAATGTTTGAACCATGCTCTAATACCACTCTGTCGTATCAGATATTGCCTAAAGAGAATGAAAACCCACTCAAATACCACTCTCTAATGCCACCTCCCACATTTACCCAATTTCACCATCCTGCTAGGGTGAACATGAGCGGAGGGCTATTATGACATGATTCAACCTCCTATATCACCTTAAGGAAATGAAATCAACAAAACAAGACTTTACTGACTTCCCTCGGTGCTATGGGACCCACAAGAGCTAAACCATCCTTCCAGGTCCCCAAACCCTTAGTCAACTTACTCTTTTCACTGATCTAGACTCCCAAACGCTAGCATAACAATGCCTGAATTCAATTGTGACCCTCTAATCCCATGCATAAGCATGCAAGGAAGTGACTGTAGTCCTTTTTACCTAGTTTTGTGCCAGCGACCATGAAATCTAAGCAACTTTTTCGGGGCTAGTCTCCATACCATTGCCCATAACTTGAAGAAACTTTCCAGAACAGTAAATGACACACTAACAAAGCCTCTAACAAAAAAATTAATCAAGGACTTGACCTGACCTAGTCTAACAATGATAATCATTTCGTTAAACACATGGTGAATATGCAATCTACAAGTCAAGAATGCATATCTGAACATAGAGATCTGAAACTTATTTAAGAAACATCAAGGAGGACTAATGACCTCTCACAATAGTTGTAATAACATATATTATATCATGCATTAAGAACTAGTCATTTACAAGTAAAAACATGTTAAGAGCCATAACTTGAATCTATCATAAAACCATTCTTATAACCAACATATAACCCAATAAATAACAATGATAGAACAACCATTAAAGCCACATAATAACATGTAAAATTATTGATGAATTACAAGGAGAAAGAGATTTTATCCATCATATGCAAAAGCCTACCAAGTCAAGGACTTCCACGTACCACCTAACTATAAATTGGGCTGAACCAAATCTCTCTTTTAGCCAATCACACTCATGCCATATTCCAAGCATGAATGTGGGATCTCATTAGACAAACTAATGCATAAACAACCAAAGGAATCCAGAGGTTAAACCACCTCCACCCTCACAATCTCACATAAATCATCCTTAAGATCACAAAACCAAACCAAGCTTGGATGCCTCAAAATTCCTTCACCATCCCTTGAGGAATTTTTTTGTCTCCACCCACCTGTTGAGAGCTTCAAGGAGAAACCCATCTCCACCCCAACCTTTGGGATTTTCCTGAGACCAGCTCACCCGGATCCAAAACCTTCCAACAATCCAAAGCTCAACCAAGAATGAATCGCATCACACCATGGTTATCCAGAAATAGCAAGGCAAGGCTGAAATTATTGCGAAACCAGAAATGGCAAGGCAAGGCTGAAATTATTGCGAAACCAAAAATGGCAAGGCAAGGCTGAAATTATTGCCAAACCAGGAAAAACCCATTCCAATGACAACAAATGAGTCAAATAACATAGAAAATTTTAGGGGCGAATGTTTGCCCTTTGGCGAAATTAAGAGGTTTTAAATTTTTAGTGGGCGAATATTTTGTATCATAGCACATTTTTACAAATCACCTCAAATAGCTCACCTTATTTTAAGGGAGAGGGTAAAAAAGGTAAATTTAGCCCTTGAAACTAGGAGTTACAACCTTCTATTCGCCCATTTTCAAGAATAGGTTTTATTTAAGTGAATCCTATGGGCCAAATACCATATTTATAAAAGAGGTATGGTAAATTAATAAAAATATAAATAAATGAGAGGTATGGTAAATAAATAAAACATTTTTTATATTTACTCCATAAGTCACCTTATATACATGCAAGGGTGTAAACAAATAAAAATATAAGTAAAGTGGAGGTATGGTAAATAAATAAAACGTCTTTTTATACTTACTCAAAAGGTATGGTAAATAAATAAAAATATAAATAAACTAGACGTATGGTAAATAAATAAAACCTCTTTTTGTATTTAGTCCATAACCCTCGTTCTATTTATGAAGGCTCAAGAAAGAGGTTTTATTTAAGTGAATCCTATGGGCCAAATACCATATTTGTAAAAAATGTATGGTAAATTAATAAAAATATAAATAAATGAGAGGTATGGTAAACAAATAAAACATTTTTTTATATTTACTCCATAAGTCACCTTATATTTACGAACACTCAAAAAATGCATTATATTTAGGTGAAACCTATGGGCAAAATACTATGGGACAAATACCATGGACTAGATTGTTATTAACCCTAATATTAGTATTAACAAAAATAAAAATGGCACATGGTATTGACCCATGGTATTCACCTAGAATGTAGCCTATTTAAATGGGGGAATTAAACCAGCATAGATCCATCTTTACTTTGGATCTACTAACCCCCGAGAGGTATCAAATATCGTGATATGCAAACTAGAATAGAGTGAAAAAATATTTGATCCCTCTCGGGGCTTGGTGGATCAAGAGTAAAAATGGATGTTGTAATTTAATGTATGTTAAACATTTTAGCTTGGTTAAAATAAAAAATAAAATAAAATTCAACTATTATTGTTATTAATTTTTATAAATTACTAATAGTAATTTTTAAGCTCCAGGTTTATGATAACCCATGGTAATACCATGGTATTCATGTGAGCATAGACTATTTAAAGGGGAAATTCTATCATCTTAGATCCATCTTAATTCTGGGTCTACCAAGTGCTCAGAGGGATAAATAGATTTCATCCCCCTAAGAGTGGTAGATGTGGAGTTAAGATGGATATAGGTTGGTTTTTATGATAATGAAGATATTAAATAGACTTAGGAAATTATATTGTAAAAACATCTTAAGGTGAATGGTTAAAGCATAGACATTGGACAAGTATATTTGTATACTTCTGTTTTAAACTGAAACAAATCCAGGGCTAAAAGGAATGGATTGATTGCACTAGTCATCCTTCTATAACTTTCCAACATATGCTAGAGTAAATAGATTGTAATTTGGGTAATTTTTCTAACTGCAAACAGGAACATACTTCTGTATTGGCAGGGTGGTTACGAGGTCCCTAGAAGTGATGAATTTGAATTTTTCTTGGTTTTATATATAGTATTAGGTTTTTTCTCATGCTTTCTGTGAATGACATGGGTGAATTTTATCCTACACCCACTAGGTTATCGATATGTAATTTTAGTAATTTTGATTTCAAAAGATATTTTAAAGAAATGCAATGATTTCATTTGTGTATTCAATAAACACAATATTGTAATGGAATTCTGCATTTGCGGTTTACCTATATAGATTCTACGGAGAAGTGTTAGTGGTGTGACATCAATTGTCCTCAAGCAGAGGCTTTAGTTTTACTCTTTTTGGAAGCAAATACTTTCTTCCAACATTTTTGAGTTCCATGAAAAATTTGAAAGTCCTAATAGTATTCAATTATGGGTTCAAGAGAGACATAGTATTCAATTATGGGTTAAAGAGATCCACACTGAATGATCTATCAACCTTATCTTCACTTAGTTTAAGACTATTCACTTGGAGAGCCTGCATGTGCCCCCACTTCAAGAGCATAGTAAATTCATGTAGAACTTATAGAAGCTATCTTTAAGCTTTTAGTGAAGAATGGAAAAATGTATGGGTTCAATAACAACCAGTCGAGCATTAAGCTTCCAATAATGCTAGATTTTAACCTAGAGCACTTTTGTGATTTGGAGGAGATGCCCCCTCATATTTGTGACACATCTTTAGTTGTGAATTGGACTATTACTAACTGTGATTTCCTTCGAAAGTTACCTGATGACTTGGGGAACCTCAACTCTTTAAGAATGTTAAGGAAGGAAAGAAAATACATTACGCTAAGTTCTCTTATGCTTTTCAAGTTTTTCCTGGATATCTACAACGTTTTAGGTAGGAAAGTACATTCTGTTAATGAAAATTTGTCTTGATAGAAATGCCCAATTTCAAATTCTAATGCTTTCAAAAAACATTGTATAACTGTAATGTTTCTAAAAGGAAAGCATATTTTTTCAATTTAAGTATCATGATCCCATATTCCAACTTATTTTTCAGTAACCCATTAGGCTTTGTAGCTTTGAATAAATCCATGTCTTTTGATAAGATCCTCTTCCAAATTAGAACACAATTTCCTTTTGGCAATAACCACATACAATGTCTTGATTTTGTTATTGAGAAAATAGAGGTTGTGAAACAAGCTTGTGTCATACAAGGACTTGATTCAATGATTATGTATCAATTATGGCTCTTGATGTAACAATGTCTTGATTTTGTTGCTTGAAAATAGAGGTTACGCTTCACTATTTCACAGAATTTCTTACAATCTTTCCATAAGTATTGATTTGTAATCTCAGTCACTGAGGGATGACAGTGATGACAAAGGTAATATTCCATGGTTTGAAGTTACCCTCTTACTAAATATTTAAATATATCACCACAATTTAACTGTTACTTAAAGGAATTGTATTTGATTTGTAAACAATTCATTGCTTGATTTATAGATTTCAATTTTTTCCCTTTTTTATTTTTTTCTCAGATTTGGTATGAGATATCTTCCAATATTTGGGTTCCCTAGTTTCCCCACCATAGCTATGAGGTTCAGATGCTATCATTAAATATTCTCAAAACGTTACAACTTTTCTAGTAAGTGTACTTTGAAACATTGTTGTTGCTTTTCCATGGTGTTAATGCAAATAAGCACTACAACTAGTGCCATTATTTAGATTAAGTGTCAAAATCTAGGTGGCCTTGTAATAATGGAGTGATTGTTTTCTAGCTACTAAGGCCATATGCATTTTTATCTCTTATGTTGTCCTGAGATATTCAAATTCAGAATAAGAATTGAGGTCTCGTTTCCACTGTAGATTGCAGTCAGTTTCTTGAACATAATATATAGTAGATTATATTTTACTAATCAACTGTGGATGTGATCCCTCGTAGGGAAGGAAATTCAAAGTGACTTTGATTTCACATTGATTTGTCAAAACATCCACATAGGAAAGGAGATTCAAAGTGACACTGATTTCACACTGATTCGTCAAAATGGAGGCAAGAGAAAAGGAAACTTTGTATTCAACAATGCTCTTAATTTCATATGTACATGCACAGACATATTAGTAGAAAATATTGAAGAATTTCCTAAGTAATATTTTCCATTCCACTACATTCTTTACAGCTTGTAAATAAATAACTCGGAACAATTCATTACACTACTTGTTATTCTTTATTAATCAGTGGTTAAGATTTTGATATTAAATTGGCTAAGATTTTTCTTCCTTCTGTGAAATTGTGTGTTCTATAATGTTTCTTTTCCATTCACTATGTATAGCATATAAAGTGTGTCTAATGGAGTAGGAAGATTGGAAAGTCTTGTGATCATTGAACTATGTTACAAGGCAGAAACCCAATGGGGCAGGGTAGGTGCATCCCCACAAAGGGGTGAATGCCTGTGCAATGCTGAAAGGTGAACCATTCATTCTCAAAAAGTGAGTTAATACGTATGCTACGCCATAGTCAGAGTGAAGGGTAAGGGTAGAATACTCTAGCTTCAGTCCCTAGTATCTGCCCCATGTCATCTTGCCTACGGTATGGACTTATGCTGGTGGGAACTTGGCTCAACAACAAACAACCAACAACCCCCTTCCCTCCCTGAATAGGTCTAGTCCCTTCTCCCTGAGGTCTGGTCTATATGATGTGGGTGCCTTGGTGAATTGAACTAACCTATCTTTTTGGTATGTTGGCTTGAAAGGGGGGGACTTATCTCATAAACTTTGAATGGGTGTGAATAAGGAGTTAGGGGAATGATGATGAGTGCTGAGTACAGCTTAGTCGAGTCCTAGAATTGCTATTCGGAATTGGCCCGCTATCACATAGAAAAGGGGGAGTGAGTTTGACCGCTTGGCACCAAACACCGATTCATTAATGCGTAGGGTAATACGAGGGGGGTAGCTTGAATGTACACCCGGTTGCTATTACCCCATGCGTTGTATCTAGGTCTATCCGAGCTCGCTCCTGCGTCACAAATACCAAAGTTGGTATTGGCTAGTGCCTTGAGCTAGAAAATTTCCTTTACCCTTGTATTAACAGTGAATCCGGAGAGGATTCTAATATTATCTATATAAGATTTATATTAGTTAAGATTCATGAATAAAATTCATGAGACATGAGCTAGGATTTCCTTGCAATGTGGTTGTTGATTATTGGAAGCTATGATGGCCATTATGTCAGGCTAGGTGGTCGCACTCCCTTGATCATGAGCACGATTGTGATCAAGATGGAAGACTTCATAGTTTGGATTGATTGTTTAGCAGTGATAATTAGTGGGCTCATTCACAAAAGCTTCTATTTCACTAATCCTTCTTATAGAGTTGTCAGATTCAATTTCCAAAGGTTTTAATTACACTATAGAGTTGAGTTCTGAGAGAGTTGTGATTCACAGTGTTAAGTATAGCAGCAATGACACTTGAATGAAGACAAGCATAGTAGATGTATCAGACTCTGCTATAAGCTTACCTGCATATTATAAGGGACTTGGTTGGCTTTTTTATAATTTTATAAACAAGTTCCATTTCACGGAAATGTGAAAAAAACAGTGATATTGCCACCATGTGGCTCTTGTCATATATGGTTTTATACTTTTTCAAAAAATTCTCTAAGAGTTCACAATGCTAAGATTCACTAGGACCTTACAAAGTTTTATTATTTAGTGAAAGACTCACCAAGATCTTACAAGATTTTATAATTGAGTAAAATATTCGCCATGCCTGGTGAAAGATTCGCCAAAAAATTATATATACATATTATATTATTGATAAAATCGCCTTCCATTTTTCCTATATATCATGGAGATTCGCCCATTTATTATACATATAAATTTAGGGGGGGTTCTTAAAATTTTCCCTGCCAAATACACACATGTATATACCATGCATGCCAAAACCGGCTATGAAATCATACATGCAACATGTTACCTGCAAGTATTCCCACTGAAGCAACTTGATCCAACTCTTCCTTGCTTGATCCTTGCTTTCCTTGTCCTTCCTTTTCTTTGTTGCTTGTTTTCTCCTCTTGGTGCTCTTCTCCTCTCTAAAAACCATTTCCAAAACTCAATTGACAAAAGACCCCAAAATAATGCTTTGATGCCTTTTTATTATTGATGCCTCTAATTTCTTCATTTCTCCTCTATTTTCCTTTAATTTCCTCCTCACATGCAACATGTGACTTTTCACCTTCTTTTTCTCCTATTTTCCTTTATTTCATAAATAAAATGCTAATAATTCATTTTTTCCTTTTCAAAGCCTTTGTCAATTTCCTCTTAGCCATAATAAACAACAAGGGATTCCCACTAGGATGTTTTTTCCAACATTCGGCTTGGAATATGTGTCGCATGACCTTGGTCTTATTTTGTTTGTATTAACTCTATTACATGAACTTTTAACCTGAAGAATTGTTACACATTGCTTCTTTGTATGAGTGAATTATGTGGATATAGTTTTGTGCATAAAATAGTGATAAAATATGTTGAATATTGATGCACCTTATTTAATGTTACTGTATCTTAACGATGTGAAATGTATCATAATACAAGTATTTTAATATTTATCACCTAACAAATATTTACTAACAAACAAACATTTATTAACATGATTAAACTAAGTATAATGATTAAACTAATTATAAACATGTTATTGAACATTTAGTCTATATATTTTATATTCAATTGTAAATTTAAATATACCTACTCCAATGAAAAATGATTTAACTACTCAATATTGCATCTCAAAATAATAAAATTATAATGTCAAATTCAACTGCCAAGACCTTATATTCTTAACAAGGGAGCCACTGCCGTGGCGGTAGTCCCTGCCGGGGTCTTCCATAACAACAGAATACAAAGGCTCTGTGCAACATGTCTACACACTCAATATAATTATCATGCTCATAAGTTCTTTAAAAACTAATCGTGTTAATTTCCTTTAAAAACTAACTATTAATTTCTTTTGAATGCCAATTACTAAAAAAACGTTTTTAAGCGTACTATAATTAAGAGAAGTTTTTAAGTGTACTATAATTAAGAGAAGTTTTCTACTTTGGAGGTTGATATTAAGAAAAGTTTTGTACTTTTGAGGTTGATCTTTTCTTTGCAACTGTATTCAAATTAAAAACGTTCTAAAGCTTATTCGTATTGATAGAAGTTTTCTTCTTCGTTGACGGTGTAGTAAAAAAGTTTTTAATTTATAAGTGTGATTATAAAGCTTGAGTTTAAGGGGTTTATATATATATATATTTATTTATTATAGGAGATAATAAAAAATTATAATATTTTACTAATCAAATGAAAAACACCCAAGATAAAAGGTCACCAAAAATTTGAAACCTGAGAAAGGAAAATACTTTGCTTTGATATTGTGCCATTGTTATTCAATCCCCCTAAAGTACTTTTGAATAGTGATTATTTCTCAACGAAGCTTTTCAATCTTATGCACATGCACATTTTGGTTGAGAGTGATATTCCTCTCGTAGATCAATGTAGTTATGTCCAAAAGGAGTCTTGAATAAAGAAAACAAAGTGCCTAGCTTTCTGTTTCGCTAAACTAAACAGAACAACAAAGTTTGAACCTGCCTTCGTCGAACAAACTTGCTACCTTCCCTGAAAGATCTTGCTGTCTGCATGGCATTGCAAATTTTGCAAATTCAGTGTGTAATTTGTTACAAAAATTCAGATTAGGGCTTGAAAATAAAAAAATTTAGTCTTGGGCATGCATGGGAGATGTGGATATTGGATTAGCTCCATCCATCTCCAGCCTGACAACTTCGTCGGCCGCTGCATAGAGCAAATCCCATGCATTAGTATTCTCTGTCAAAGCAGTTGTTGGCGGGGATGAGACCTGTGAAGGACCCTTCGAGCTCCCCCTAGACCAACTGCAGATAAGGTAGACTGCGGAGACCTTGCCAAACTATTTGACTGCAAATCAAGTTTTACTAAAAGAATTAGATATTATGTGTATGCTATAGGCTTAAATGAACAATCATATAAAAGAGTCTGGCATATTGTAGATATGGAGTACTCGGAAAAATGAATAAGACTTAACATCTTCTGCCTGCACGCCCAGTGAGAAGACTGATTCATATCACTGTTTTCATCATCATCAAGCATGGCATGAGCAATCTGGTTGGCCAAACCAGCCATGTAGTGATCTTAAATCTAAATTAAGTCATTATTTTTAAATCTATGAAATCAAAAAATAAAACAAAATTCCTTAAAGTTTTGTAATCCAAGCAAATAAATACGAACAAATGTGAAGATGATAATATCACGCATCAGAAAGACAATGCCACATTTCTTATATCTGTCAAAAGGACTCTGCCACGTTTCATATATTTTTCATGCAGTTCGACGTACTAAAAGAGCATGTTGTTTACTTTTATTCGAGACTGGTTCATAAATCTCTCTGCTTATGCGTAAGCGTTGTCGTTTGCTGCACTTCTTCCCTGCTTTATTGTTATCTATCTGTAAATGGACTCCATCAACGCCCCTCACCTTCCCGAGGTCGGCTTATGGCGACTACAGAGGCTGAAGTTAGAGAGGTTGCATATCCAGTTTACCGAGTGAAGGAAGAAGGCATAAGGAGGGGCAGAGATAGGGACAGATATAAAAAATCTATCACCTCATAAACTCTTCCTAATTTCTTAACGGATGTGTGTGTCCTCTCCTGTTAGTCGAGCGACTGGCGTGTTGTGGACTCCCAGGCTTGCATGCAAGCCACGTGTCTCCTTTTCTTCTTTTGTAAATGACATTTGACCTTCTTATCTCAGCGTGTTGGCCCCAGTCGATTGACATTACATCGTCTTCTGGATTTGTTCTCAGTTTCTTTGGCTATGCGAGTTTCTGGATGTTGATTTAAATTTCTAAATCTGACAACCTCTAGCTCAGTGGCAGACCATTTGACTACAGATCAAGAGGTCACTGGTTCGAACTGGGTTGGGCCCTCTTCCATTTCGGCTTTGGCTTTGGCTATGCGAGTTCATAGGTTCGAACCTGGTTGGGTTCTCAAGTTTCTGGATGTTAATTTAAATTGCTAAATACGAGAACCTACGGGTTGGGCCCTCTTCCAAACACGCTAGCAACGTTGGGCACTAAATCCTCTAGCATGCGACACAATCCAGTGTGGCAAACAAATGATTGAATCAATCTCTCTGAAGGCAACGCAGTACAAGATGGTTGATGTAATTTGTTTGCGGGAGGAGGAAACGAGCAGCTGTAGTGGAGCGCCTACATATACGGATAATAATAACAAAGCTGGAAGTGAAAGTGGAAGTGGAAGCGGAAGCAGGGTTATAAATGCAGTGCTCAAGGCATTATGTGTGGCTGGAGGGGTTTACCTAATTAGGAAATTCTCCAAGTTCAACACTCGGCAGGATCAGACGCAATTCGCAGAAGCCCTCTACGGAGAGAAGGTTTCTATATCCACTTGTCCTATTGATTTCATTAGTGGCAAATGCTTGGTTTAATTCAGGGTTAAAATACAAACGAAATTGAATTTGTTATTTGCTTCTATCAGTCATCAAGCAAGCAAGCAACAGGGCATCCTATGACCTATTTCAATCTCAGGTATGGTGTTCATCTCAGCCTTTTATTCTCTATTTGTTTGGATTCCTAGTAGCAAGAAAATAGTACTGGGGTCTCTGTTGTCAAGTGATTACATACGAGTAAGCGTTATGATAAGGGGTTTGCTATTGTAACTCCATGGATGGAGGCACTTTGAATTCCGATAATGACTCAGAGAAAAAAATTGGGACGCAGCAGTTGAAAATTATACAAAATGCATTGATGCCACTCACCTTCAACTCAAGGAGAGAGTGTTGAATGACCATCAGAATATCAGTACCAGTCTTCTGCACGCGGCTTCCACAGAGGTGATTTATCATTAATTTCCGGCAGCACTGCAGCAGGTTAGCATTCTAGCAATTTAATTAGGGAAAATTATTTTTTTGTTACTGATTACTTGTAATCATTTTTATAATGAAAACAATTTTGAAGAAGCATAACCAAATTCTCTGATGAGCAACGAAAACATTTACTAACTCATGGTTCTGTTCTAGTAATTCAATATGATAACACTTCAGGAAATTAAAAGAAGAAAGATCAAGAAATCAAATACCTGTTGAAACTGCTTCACAGGGGTGAAGCTCTGAAGCATCTGGGCACCTGCATCTATCAGGTGGGATCCCACGGTGCGTGGCTTCCCTGGCACATCTTCTGGGGTTGAAGCTATGTAACCAGAAGGTGGTCTCTCACTCGATGTCATGTTGATGGATAAACACACACTAATATCTTCCTCAGCTGAAAATTCAATTACAGAGACAAGGAATAGAAGAACACAATAAGGAACAAGCATAGAAGGTAATTTAGCTTGAAAGCTCAGTGACAGCGACGTGACATGCATGAAACACTTGGCTTCCTCTCTAACTTTGCTAACCCAACACGTGGTTTCATCTTAATAAAAAGTGGCCCCAACTGGACTTTGGATAAAATGAACTTTGGATAAAATGAAAGCACGAAAAAATCACTGCTGCCCGAACTTTGGATATAAAATGAAGTGCAACATAATTTCCATATCGGGCCACGTGAAGGCCGTAATAAGAGGTAGAATATTTTTCAAAGAAAAACTTTGGTTAAAATTTCAGTGAATGACATTGTCAGCGTTAAACTTTGGTTAAAATACATATAGGTGGAAAAAAAACCGGTCAAAAGATGAATTAATGCAGGGTCAACGATCAATCGATCGCTATAGTCCTGCTAAAAGCAGAGACTAATAAGTTTAAATGTGTTACTTTTTAAATAAAACAATATAATGTGGTTGGTATTTTGCTCCAGTACTTCCGCAAATGCTAAGACAATTTCCAAAGATAAAAATACCTAAGATAATCTACTTTTGGCCTAACCATCTGCACTTAGGCTTCTAATGGCTGCACGGAAGCCTACTTCAAACTAGCTTACGCTAATGGTTGTACTTTCATTAGATTTGTGAATGAACTATAGCCAATCTGATAATTAGCCTTTCTAAAATTTGTCAATGAATTATAGCCAATCTGATAATTAGCAATCAACTATAGCCAATCTGATAATTAGCCTTCAGTACGAATGCTTTATTTATCAATATCACAATTAGCACTTCCAACAATCTAGTTATTCTTCATGCAGCTCCCGACACACCTATGCATGATATTGATATGCACTTTTTTTGATAATTAAATGTTATAATCCCCGCATTTTATTTTAATTGTTTATTATTTTATTTGTTTATCTCTACACAATCAATTGTTCTTTTCTCACTATAGCTTCACACAATTTGCACAATGGTGATAGTTTTGCAAATTGTTTATTATAAACATATCTAAAACCAAAATATTCCGAATTGGACTTAAACTAAAAATTAGACCTTTAAGTTTCCATCCAGACTGCAAAGATAATTATGTTTTTATTAAAACTAGAACATTATGATTTGATATTTTGATATTTGTAATTTATTTTGATATTTATAACTTATTGTATTGGTTATAATGCATTTGTAAAACACATAATGCATTTGTATTTTACAATGTTAAAATGATATTGAGATAAGTAAAGAATTTTAAGAATGCATTCCTCTTTCAATTTGGTTTATGTATCTATTTTGTAATATGTTTGTTAATTTTTCAATATGGTTTAAAAGAAAAAATTAAATATATTCTTTATAAAATAAATTTGTTAATATATTATTATATATTTATTTAAATTTATAATTTAGAGATTAAATTGAAATTAATGAAAATTTATTATATTTAAATTAAAATAAATATATTATAAGTAAGATAAAAATTTTATTGAAGAATAATTTTTTTATTATTAAATTAGATTTAATTGATAAGTAAATTTAAACCAATTTAATTATCAAATATTTTTGTTTTTGGGTTTAAATGTGGTGTTAGAATTTGGGTGAGATTGTGTTTTTTAGTTATTTAGAATAAAAAATTAAATCGAAAATGAATGTACTCGAAAAAATCTAAGAATTTAACTAGAACCTAATTAGGCTCAAATTTATAAAAATAATAATTTCGAAATGTTAAAAATATAAATAGAAATACCCACAATACACCTACATTGACTAGAAACATTTAATCAAAAGCAAAAATAGTATAATTTGTATGATAAATTACAATGCATAAATATAGTAATGTACACATTGGTGGGCTCCAGTATTGCAGCAATAATGCTGCAACTCCTGGGACTCCCTTCTTTACTTCTATCAACCCGCTAGTTCGTAACAAACTTGGAAGCGACGGTGCTGTATGCACAAGTACTAGCTCTTGCCGCAGCTGTCACTTGGTCAGCTGGCACAAGTCCGCTAGGGGCTTATGCCAACTTCTATGAGCTCTTAGAAGAAGCTTTTTAACTGATGGATGAAAGCTAACTCAAAGGAAGCTAATCTACTTGCAGAAAGAAACTGAAAGCGAAAAAGTAACGCAAACCCTAGCAAACCCTAATTCTACCAGCTAGTCCTACTGATGCAAAGGAGAGAATGCAAACTACTGGAAGAGATGCCCTTACTTCTATGAAGGTAAAATACATGTGTCTAAACTACCTCTATCTGAAGAAAACATCTTTTTGTATTTTTGAATAAGTTATTAGAATTATCATGCATGTGCTTTTTAACTGGCTTTTTACTGTACAGGGGTGCATCAAGGAGGAGAAATGCTTGGAAGAGATCGGGAAGGTTCAGAGAGGGTCTAAGGAATCCCTACACCCTTCCGGAGAGTTTCACAAAGTTTGGCTATCAACAAACCTCATTTGTGAGCTTCTACAGGAAGTCTGCAGGGGTTCTACAGGATGTTCAGAGATTTCTACAGGATGTTCAGAAATTTCTACAGGATGTTTGAAACGTGGATTTTAGAGGATGGGTGAGTGAGGGAAGATGCATGAATGGATAGGGAGGTAGGATAGGGGCCTGGAGTGACCCAGGGACTGGTGGATGGAGTGGTGAGAGGGTGTAGAAGGCTGACTTGGCTTAAAGAAGGCTAAGACAATGATGGAGCAAGAAGGTAGGGTTACGTGGGCAAAAGGACAGGTGTGAGATGAGGAACCTAGCTAGGAGATGTAACAGCTGGCTCTGATGAAACTTCGACGGATGAGAGAGTGGTAGAGATGCCCTGCACAATGTACATTTAACCGAATCAACAACGTCTTACAAATAATAAAAGTCCTAGCTAATCTAATCTAACTGTCAATAAAACGAATGAACAACAGCTTTATTTGGAAAGAAAACCATGTACATCAATCATGCAAAGAAACATTTCAGAGATCTGAACCCTTAACTAACTTCTGCAAATGAAAACAGTACATTAAGGATTGCATGGTCAAGCAAACTAGTGTTTTTGTTGGGCAACGCGGTTTCTTCAATTCCAGCCCCTGATCCAATAAGGATGAGGTGAAACAGAGAGTGTTGTTGACCCTTTTCTTAGAGCTTTTTCTTGTTATTATCCTACCAATCCATTTTAAACATATGAAGCAATTATATTCATAAACAGTGACCTATTTAACCAACACAACTAAATATGCCCAACAGAAATACGTTTCAAATGCATAAAAGGAAAACAACGATGCATAAAGGAAAGGTAACAGTACAAAAAGGAAGACCTAGGCTCTCAGGTTGGGCCCAACCCTGAGAGCTATGGCTCCTATAGAAAACTCAGAGTTGATATCAAATCGGACTGCTTCTCATTATCAAAAATAGTCATAAGTCAAGAGTTATGCCCAAAATGGCTACAAGAGACCAAAGTAGAGCTAACAGCACTGTAGTGCAAAATATGCAATGGTTTTCAAAAGTCCCTCATGAAGGCTAAGGCCTTAACATTTATACACCATGAGCGCCCTAGCTGGCCTCCTAAATCTATGGGAATTGGCTGTCCAAACTGTGAGTAGACATCCCCTTCCAAAATCTGCTTGGCTGCCTTCTAGATCCGGTTTTGGTGGCCTTTGGAGCTCAGAGTTGGGCGTGAAGATCCCAAGGAAGGCTATTTAATGCCATAGACAACCCCCCTACGAATCCTCACCTCAAGCTTGGCTGTCTTCTAGCCCATGATTGCTCGATTTTGCTCCAACATGTGTCAAAAAACCTGAAATGAACACATGTTAGCCACCTAGGAAGAGTGACTACCCTTATTCGTACAAATGACATAAACATACTGAAAAATAATGCATAAGCTATGAAAAATGAAGGATTGAACAAGGACTGAACAAGGATAATTAGGCCAAATGAGCCTAACAAGTTACCAAATTTGGGGCTCATCATCACCCCCTACTAAAAGGGTTCCTCATCCTCTGAGCAACTAGTCCAGCTCCTCGTCTTTCATTGCTTTAATCGCCACCCTCACATCCCAGGCTTCTGAAGTAGTATCCTCCTCACTGTCATGGAATCCGGCCTTCCTTTCCACCTCTTCCCACTGCTTATGCTCTTCTTCTTCTGTGTCTCCTTCTAACAATCCAAAAAGCAAAGGTGGACTTAGCTTGAGGCTGATCCAGCTGGCCTGGAGGTTCTGCATAGACTTCTTGTAGAGAGGCACTCGTGCCAAGGCCTCCCTCATTCTTGTTGGAGTGTGATATTCCCTGATTTTGAGGCTATGGGACAATGTGTTCCACCTACGAGTGCAAGCATGAACACAATTGTCCCTTAATAATCGCTCCATATCCTCAAAGTGTGCTATGGCCTGAGCCTGCCGATCCATGTACTCTAATAAAGCCTAAGAGTTCTTTGCTAGGTGCTGGTGAGCGGATATCAATGTTGTGGGGTCCCCTGGCTCTGCTCTAATCAGCAGTGGTTCATGTAGTTCTCGGTTCATGACATTTCTGACCTCTGCCGCTCTCTTTTCTTCATGGTTTAACCATGAGATCATTGCCATCAACTGCATGTCCCCTACTGCTATGCTGGGGTCCCATGAGGTTACATTTGGAAGGGCCAAATTATGAAGGTAGAACTCTGATAGCTTGGCCTTGTCTTCCAATGAACTGCTGTTACATAAATCCATGAACTACTGGGGGTTTTGGATTTGGGAGATACCCCTCTGTGCCAATGTGTTTATTTGGAATTGCAGCCACTAATCCCTTAGGTATAGGCCATAGGATTTGGTTGGCTTCCTACATTGCATAGCTTCCATTGCCCAACTTGCCATGCAGGCCGGTTGTGCCTCCTTTTCTTGCATCTGTTGTTTTAGAGATTGTATCTCTATGCCTACCTGCAATTCCCTTTCCTGTAGTTGCCAGTTTAGTTCCTCAAGATCATCTTGCATTCCTTTTTTTTCTTGAGGTTCTGCTGTGGTGTCCTTGGCTATTGTGTCCTCTTCTTCCCTCTGTCCCTGTAGTTGTAGCTGCTGTCTAAGTAGCTCATTCTCTTCTCTTAACTTGGCCTGTTGGGAGCTTTCCACATGCCGTACTCTTGCCAACTCCCTTTGTGTTTCCTTGAGCCTTTCCTCTAGAGGCCCTATATCTGCTAGCCCCTTGGATTTAGCGATCCTCATCCAAGTGTGGGTTCATACTCTTTCTTCCTCTAGTGCTAGAAACAATGGCACTGTGAATTTTGGAGGAATAATTTTGCCGGCCTCCAAAAAGTTATAATAAGATCCCAGACTGGGCTGGGGGCTTGGTTCCATGATGACCTCGGTCTTCTCCTCCTCCTGTGGTGATTTAGTTGTTCTTTCCTCCATCTGCTCAGTTTCCTTCAGCCTAGCCAAAGTTTCCTTTAGAACCGCCTCGGCATCCTGTAGAGAGGCTTCCGAGTTTAATTTCTCCATCCTTTCCCTCCATGAGGATGTTTTCAGGCTCCCACGCTCATAAGTAATGGATGCCTTGGAGGGGGACCTATCCCTTGGTGTGGTAGGGGTATCCACAATTGTGATTGGCTCTTTTGATGGAGGCTGGGGTCTGCCAGACATAATTCTCACACTCCTTCTTGCTTTAAAATATAGAGGAGTCTCCCTCTTTTGTTTTTCCTTTGGCTTGGGAGAGGTACCTAGGGTGGCCAGCACAGCTGCTGCCTCCCTCACTAAAATTTCAGCCGATTTCTCTTTCTGCTGTCCTTTTTCCGGACTTCCTGTAGAAAGTCCTATAGTGGCTGGTTTCTAGCTTCCTGTAGAAGCCGTTTTTAAACTTCCTGTAGAAATAGCCTTTTGGTTTCCTATATAAGTAGATGGCACCATTTTAGCGTGCTTGGCTGAGGGTGCTTTTTCCTTTAGCTTGGCTGAGGCTGCCTTAGGGGTGCCCTCACTGGCTTGGACTTTCTCAGTCCTTCTGCTCTGTAGTCTCTTCTCCCTGGGTGTTGGTGTAATTTTACCACCCCCTGTTTTGGCAGCTTGGCCTTTTTCTTATGTTCCTTTCTGTTCTTTCTTTGGTGTTTTGCTCGGGGTTTCTTGTCCTTTAGCTTTCTTCTTTGCCTGAGTGTGCTCCTTCTCCTCCCTGCTGGAGGAAGTGAGCTCGTCGGCCAAAATTCGGATGTCATCATCTTTAGACATATTCCGAAAAATTTCCCAGGAGAGAGGGATAGTGTAAGTGTGGAGTGCATCTTCCACGAGGAGCTTGATAAGCCCATGATGGGCTAGCTGGTCTGGCGTCCCCTCTCTCAGTTTGGTGGCACTCTCAATCATGGATTGCAGGAGGAAGTAAGGAATGCTCAATTTTTGTTCTGAGGGTAGGTCCATTTGGTGCCTGAGTTCTGTGAGCAACCAGAAATGATAGCCATACACTATGCTAAATCGCCCCTCACACGTAATATACTTCATAATTTGGAGATTGACTTCACTCCAGAACAGTTGTAGGCTAGTTCTTCGAACTCCATTCTTATCCTCTGAAAATTGTTCCTCTGGCAAGAAGAACTCTTTTTTAGCTTTCTGACCCAGTTTTCTCTCCTCCTTATCCTAGGGTACCCCCATCGGTAGATCAGTTACTCTGCTAATGAGTTGTGGGGTGAGTCTAAGGGTCAATCCTCTGAAGTTGACAATGGCCAATGTCTTTGACTTCGGCTTCAAGGACCTTAGGAATTCTTCTGTAATTTCATCATCGTGACCTTGAAGCTTGTCACAGAATGACATCCAGTGTGCACGGGAAAACAAGTCCACCACCTCAGGGGTTTCCCGTAATTTCTTGGAGTCCGAAGGTTCTTTTCTAATGAACCCTCCCGGCATGGTAAAAAACCCTGTTTTTGTTGTTCTGAACTTGCCTGCTCGTGTACAGAAGGAGGACTTCAGGATTTCTCTACACAGAGCGCAGAGCTACGTCTCCGTTATGCACACAGTCATATAAAATTCACAATTTTCCACCGGTGAGCCTTGACAGTGTCTCAATTTTTTCTACAGGAGGGATTTTAATTCAAGACCCTGGAGAAAATCTCGCATGCAAACTACGAAGACAATTTCATGCAGCAATAAGAAAACGACATTTGAATTCATAGACAAACTCACATTCACATTTACTCTACCCCCTCAACACGTCGAATTCACCACCTTTTGAATTATTTGCATGGGAAAGTTATGTTCAGGCCTACCTCACTGAGAATTGCCACCCTCGATGTGAACAGTCCAAGCTTCTTCGTAATGCCAGGCTCCCTGTAGCACAACTTCTTGTAGAAATCGTGCATGGCTTCTGGAGAATGTTACAGTGGTTCTGGACTTTCTGAGCAGCAATAGGACATTGGAACAGACCGAGAACTCGGGCTAACAACTTGCAGAGGAGGAGGACGCGTACTCGGCTGCAAAACGGTTGTGAGTAAATGACTGCAGTGTATCATAAGTTATTCAACCGGCTGATTTTGAATTGCTGCGGAATTCATGGCGCGCGGGTGAGCTGTCCCGGTCGATCCGTTGGCTGACATCACAGCCATCATTCCTCAGCATGTCCCTGACCATCGAATTCTTCCCTCTGCATTCACCACTGCCATTCTTGTTATACTGTCGCTTCTCTCGGACTGGACACTTCCCACGTGTCAATTGCCCATCTTTTTGACATAACCAAGCCCATTCGGATCCTACGAGGCCGTCAGACTGGTTGTGGTGGCCAGTTGAATGGCTACCCGACTTGTTCAATCCGTCCATTCTCACAGTCATGCACATTTAGAGTATAGGTTATGTAATTTGATGAAATAAGGTTAGGCACTTACCTGTGCGGCCGTGGACGTGGGTTTTTTCAGGCTTCAGGACGAGGAATGTTGGATCTGCTTGCTGCTGCTTCATGCACGGGTGCTAGAGCTCCTCTTCATTGGCTGCTGCTGGCTATGATACCTTGAGACCTGATTTCCTGGTGGTGAATGCTGCATGCACCAACTTCATGAGCTGCTGGTGTCTCCATGGTATGTGCTCCAGCTGGATCAGCTGCTACAGGATTTTTGTAGGACATCTTGTAGCCATTTCTCCTCCTAGGGTGCATGCTGAAATAAATGAGTCGCATTCACAGGTGCAGGGTCCTAATATCGCCTTGACAGGTAAAGTGTGTGAGCCTCTGCATGCTTTATTTCCTACTTAAAAACAAATTTTTTTATCTGAGAAAACAGAGTTCTGGTATGACTGTGCAGGTATATTCGACCAGATGGCAGCAATGGTGGTGAAAGGAGGTGAAACAAGTGGAGGATGGAAGAAAAGAGTGGTTACATGCCTCCTCAACGGACTTCAAGCTTAAAATCCTTCTTCATAATCGATCCTGGCCCGCCCAAAGGCTCTACAGGATGTTTCCTGTAGAAATACAGAACTTCCTGTAGAAAGTCCTGTAGCTTCCTGTAGAAGGCTAAACCATGACCAGATTGTGTCCAAACCTTGGAAAAAATGAGTGTTCATGGAGGGAGTGTATGTGAGGTTGCCTGGTAGCTTGGTAGGGACCCTTGTCCTTGAGTTGAGAGGCCTCCTTTTTACATTGTGTTCCTGCAACCTGCAACAATTTCCAGAGATTAAACTTGTTTTTTTTAGCACTGTTTCTTTCTTCTTCTTTTTTCTTTTTCTTTCTTTTTGTTTTTTTTTCTTTTTTTTTTTAAGAGACAGCAGGGGCGCCTCAATGAGGTTTTCACCCCTACTATCTGCCTTGGGCGCCTCAGAGAGGTTTTCACCCAAGGATCTTTTTATTCCAATTATTTTTTCAGAGAGACAGCAGGGGCGCCTCAATGAGGTTTTCACCCCTACCATCTTCCTTGGGCGCCTCAGAAAGGTTTTCACCCAAGGATCTTTTTTATTGCATTTTATATATATATATATATATATATATATATATAATGATGCTCAGGGTGAGCCAAAAACAAAGGCAGAACCCTTCTCTATGACCAGCACTGATTTTTCCACAGTTGTGATGAACTCTTGCCTCGAAAGAGGTTTCCTGTAGATCTTTAGTCGATGCCCATTGACGAGCATGGGGATGGATTTTTCATCAATGGTCCGGATAAGGACAGAACCATTGTCATTACACTTCTCCACTGCATATGGTCCTAGCCATCTTGTCCTCAGCTTCCCCTTGAAATCCTTATGTCTGGAATCATACAGCAGCGCTCAATCTCCTAGCTAGAAATGTTTGTCATTGAGGTGTCGGTCATGCCATATCTTCCTCTGAAGTTGAACCACTTCTGAGTGGAGGAGGGTTTGCATTCAGTGTTCATCTAACCCATTCAACTGCAATAACCTTTCTTGTTGAGCATGGCTGAGATCTAGGTCCAGCTGAGCTGCCATCCTCAATGTGTTGTACTCAAACTCAATTGACAGCAAAGCTCTCTTCCCATAGACTAGCTCATAAGGTGTGAAACTGGTTGTGGTCTTCCAAGTGGTGTTGTAGGCCCAAGTGGCCTCAACCAGGCGATCTACCCAATCCTTTCTGCTACTGCTCACCACCTTAGTCAAAATCCCTTCTAATGCTCTATTGGTGACTTCCACCTGCCCATTTGGTTAAAGATGATATGGGGTGGAAGTCCTATGCTTGATCTTGTGATGAGCGAGCAAGTCTTCAATTAAGTTGGAGGTGAACTGGCTTCCTTGATCGATGACTAACTCTCTTGGGTAGCCAAATTTGTAGAAGATGTTTTCTCTTAAAAACTCTGCCACCTTTTCTTCTGTTGCTTCTTTGATTGCCTTGGTTTCCGCCCACTTTGTCAGATAGTATGTGCACACAATGATGTAAGACTTTTGCCTTGAAGGAGGGTTGATAGGACCCACAAAATCCATACCCCACTTCTCAAATGGCTCAAGAGTCACTTGAGGTTGGAGAGGCATTTCGTCCCTTAGAGTCGGTTTCCCCATCCTTTGGCATCGGTCACATTGGCTGATATATCTTTTGACATCTTGATGAAGAGTGGGCCAATAGTAGCCTGCCTGTAGAATTTTGAAGGCAGTCCTCTTGGCTGTAAAATTTCCTCCACACAGCCCATCGTGACAAGTTAGGAGGATGTCAAAGACTTCCTCCTCCCTTACACAACGCCTTAAGATCTGATCGGGGCCAAGTTTGAACAGGTTGCCCCTGATCCAAGTGAATGAGGCACTCTTCCTAACGATTCTGCTCTTCTCCTTTGAGGATAGATGCGGAGGGAACTGTGCTGAGACCAGGCAGTTTGCTATATCAGCAAACCAGGAGAGAGTACTGAGATAGCAAATAGATGTTCATCTGGCATCTGGTCATCCACTGTTCCTTCTTCACGTGCAGGCAAATCCAATCTATACAAGAAGTCAGCAACAACATTTTCTTTACCTGGTTTGTCAACGATAGTCAAATCAAACTGCTACAACAAAAGTAACCATCTAATAATACGAGCATTCACATCAAGTTTATTCATTAAATATCTAATTGCAGCATGATCAGTATGTACAAATGTTTGATAGCCAGTGATGTAGTGTCGGAACTTGTTCAGGGAATGGACCACGGCCAGGAACTCCTTCTCAGTTATAGTATAATTCAATTCTGCCTTGGATAAGTTTTTGCTGTCAAAGTATATGGCATATGGAAGTTTTTCCTCAACTTGTCCTAAGGTTGCCCCTTTGGCTTTACTCGAGGCATCAGTGTGGATGTGGAAAGGTAGGGCCCAATTTGGACCTCTCAAGATCGGGGCGAACACCAACTTATCCTTTAATTCATTCAGAGCCCTCTAACGGTCGTCAGTCCATTTAAACTCAACATCTTTTTCTAAGAGGCCAAACAATGGTGAGGCTAGCTTACTGAAGTCTTTAATGAATCCTCTATAATATCCCGCTAAGCCTAAGAAACTCTGAACATCTCTTACCTTCTGAGGAGGTGGAACCTTTTTGATGATAGAAATTTTATTAGGATCCACCTGTAATCCTTGGCGAGAAATGGTATGACCTAACACAGTCCCTTCAGTCATCAGGAATTCACATTTTTCAGGGCTGAGGGACAAGTTCATCTCAATGCACTTGCTTAAAACTTTTCCCAGATTAGTCAATGCTTCTTGGAAGTTGGACCCATAAGGAGTAAAGTCATCCATATAGATTTCCACCGAATCATGAACCAACTCGGCAAAGATGCTCAATACAGCTCTCTGGAAAGTGGCAGGGGCATTGCATAGCCCAAAGGGAAGGACTCGGTAGGAAAAGGTACCCCATGGACAAGTGAAGGTGGTCTTATCTTGGTCCTCCGGGCTGATTTGGATCTGATTATACCCGCTGAACCCATCTAGGAAAGAGAAAAACTTCTTTCCTGCCAGTCCATCCAGCACTTGATCTATGAAAGGCAAAGGGAAATGGTCTTTCTTGGTGGCTTTGTTAAGTTCTTGGTAATCTACACAGATTCTCCACTTCCTTTTCTTCTTGGGCACAAGCACTAGAGGCGAAATGCACTCACTATCGGAGATAGGGTAGATGAATCCTGCATCTAATAGTTTTTGCAACTCTTCTTTGACAATGTCTTTAAGGGTTGGATTCATTCTCCTCTGGGGCTGCCTGACTGGTTTACAATCATCTTTGATGTAGATGTGATGGGTACAGACCGAAGGATGGACTCCTTTCATCTCCTTATAGCTCCAAGCGAAAGCATCTAAGTGATTGTTTAGTAAGCTACACAGCTCCCTCTCCTGGGAAGGAGATAGGGAGGAGCTGATATTTAGAGTTCTTTCGGGACCAAACTCCACATTCTTAACTCTAGGAGAGGTTGGATCAGTCACACAGAGGTCCACTAAGGTGCTGGCTTGGGTATCTTCCACCAATTCTTCTAAGGAGAGTGCACTGGGAGGTGGATTTTGAATCAACGTCTCAATCAAATCATCCTCGGTTTGAGGACCCCCCCTAGTGGTTTCTATCGTGCACAAGGGTGCAGAGTAGACCTCATCCTCATCTCCTTCTTCCAACCAAAGTGGTAAGTCATGCTCTAACAGAGGTTGGGCAGGAGGGTATAGGACTAGCTACTTGGACATAGGACCATTTTTGATGGTCATGTTTCCCACTCGGCAGCTTATGTAAGCATCCGCAGTGGCTAACCAAGGCCTTCCCAAAATGAGGGGGTATCCAGTAAGCTTTGCCTTGGGCTGAAGGACCAAGAAGTCCGCAGGATACTCCCAAGAGTCAACAGAGACCAAGACATCCTCCACAATCCCTTCGGGAGTCACGGTGGAGCGATCTGCCAACTGCAGGACTGTCGAGGTCTTCCTTAAGGAACTCTGAAGGTTGAGTTTAAGCATGGTGTCCCTGGTCATCAAATTAATGGTAGCCCCCAGATAAATCACGGTATGGGGGATAATGGTGCCATTGATGTGGACATCAACTACAGGACTCCCAGGATCCAAATACTTTGGACAGATTACTTGCCCCAACATAAGATCAGATAGTTGTCCTATGACATTGATAGTTGAGGCATCCCTCTTTCGCCTGCCTGGGTGCCTAAAACACTTCTCCTTAACCAATTTGTTGTATATCAGTACATCTTTGATGGCCTCGAGAAGTGGTATTTTCACACACAACTGTTTCAGTTCCCCTAGAAGTTCAATCTCCTCCAGGTTTGGTTGTGTGGTTACTATTAGTCTCTCAGGAAATGGTGGAATGGCTTTGGGTTCACTTTCCTGTTTGTCTTCCTCGTCCTCTGGGGGAGGAGGTTGGCGATCTGGAAGAGTATTCTCGGATCGCAGGTTGATCTCCTAGATCTCCACAGCATAGGTAGGACATGTTGTCTCCCCAGTGCATACTTGCTGGGCCTGTCGATTGTTGGGGTTCGGGTTCGGTTGAGCAAGCATTTGGGGTTGTCTTGGAGGAGCAGGAGGTAATGGTTGTGGTTGAGCCGGTGGTGGAGGCAAAATGGTGGGAGGATTTTTGTACTGGGGCCTCCACCCCGGTTGAGGTGCATTCCACTGAGGCTGTGGCTGGACATGTGAGTGAAACGAATGAGCAGTGGGTTGAGCATGGTATTGAGGAGGATAAGACCACAGAGGAGGTGCAGACCAGGCAGGATGAGCAGGGGGACCCCATGAAGGCATGTGAGCAGACTGGTTGGGGTTATAATAAGCTTGGGATGTCCCTTGCATCCCCTGCTGGTAAGGTCTAGGTCCATGCGGCCTCCTTTGGTTGAGGAAGTAGAGAGGTTCAGTGGGTGCCTCAGTCCCTTGGTATATGGCTTTAAATCTTGGTAAGGTTGGGCATTGGTTTGTGGGGTGGTCCTCCTCACAAACGAAACATACCTCTACTGAGTGCAATGGACACTCGTTCTTAGGGTGCTTCCTCGTACATCTGGGACAGAAGATGGCCAAAGCCCTCTCAGCTTCCTCTTTCTTTTGCTGAATTCGGAAGGTATCAAGTTGCATGGCAATAGTCTGTCTCATCTCACTCTTGAGGTCTTCCATCTGGTTAGCAAACTCATGCTTGGAGAAGGTGGTACTAGCTGAAAGTGGGTTCCCCCTACCTCTTTTCTGGGCTGCCCTAGAATGGTTTCTAAACACAGTCTTTATGTCCTCATAAGGTAGTTGGTAGATGTCTCCCCTAGCTAGCATGTGAAGGGTATCTAGAAGGTCTTCAGGGACTCCTCGGAGCAGAACCAGCTTTAGGGATTCAGGGTCAAGTGTGCACCTGGCCTGTTTATAGCTAAGTTGGAACCTTTCCTCGTAATCTTCTAAAGACTCATCACTTCCCATGGTCATCCGTAGGATTTCTCCCTTAGTTTCCTTGGACCTACAGTAGTCCCGGTATTTGGTATTGAAAGCTTGCTGCATCTGAGCCCAAGTGGTGATACTGTTTCCAGGTAACCCCATGAACTAGCGTAATGTTGCATCCTTGAGGGTAGAGGGAAATAGTTTCAATTTTTGCTCATCTTCTGTATAATCATAGGTTCGACAAAGGACAGCAAACTCAAACAGGAAGGTATCAGGGTATTCAGTGGTCAATCCATGGAAATGAGGTAAGGCTGAGGGACTTATGTTCTTCATTTTCATGTCCCCGTTAGTCTCTCGGATGGGGAAGGTACCTTCTATTCTCTCGTCATCATCTCCACCATTTCTGTTGTCAGCCATGGTTTCAATAGGAATGTTTTCTTGCTCTTCTTCTATTATAGGATCTTCGTATATCTCAGGAGGTTCACCTATAGGTTCTTTTGGATCACTACCACCAAAGAAGAGAGAAGGGTGACTCAGTGAAGTGGTGGGGGTGTTGGGTAGGAATTTTCCGGTATTATCTCTGTTCCTACGAGGCATGAAAGGATTTTTGGTTGTTTTTGCTTTTTCTCTGCTTGTACCTGCAAAACTGAAACAGATGGAATTGCAACTAACTAGAATCTATCTTGCGGGAATGAAAATGCGGAATTGAAATGAAAGCAGGAAAGGACTAATCTACTCTGCTGAAATCAAATTGCGAGAAGGAGATACTAGACTACGCTTGCAAAATTGAAATTCTATTTTACGCTTGTAGAATTGAAAGTCTAATCTATGAAAGCAGGAAATGTCTACTTTACTTTTGCAGAAATGAAATTGCAGAATGGAAATGAAATAAACTATTTAGTAGAAGGCGAGAGTAGGAAAATAGAAGAAAAGCAGCAATCACAAGTACTCTGACGCTTCCCCGGCAATGGCGCCAAAAAGATGGTGGGCTCCAGTATTGCAGCAATAATGATGCAACTCCTGGGACTCCCTTCTTTACTTCTATCAACCCGGTAGTTCATAACAAACTTGGACGTGATGGTGTTGTATGCACAAGTACTAGCTCTTGCCGCAGCTGTCACTTGGTCAGCTGGCACAAGTCCACTAGGGGCTTAAGCCAACTTCTATGAGCTCTTAGAAGAAGCTTTTTAACTGATGGATGAAAGCTAACTCAAGGGAAGCTAATTTACTTGCGGAAAGAAACTGAAAGCCAAAAAGTAATGCAAACCCTAACAAAACCTAATTCTACCAGCTAGTCCTACTGATGCAAAGAGAGAATGCAAACTATTGGAAGAGATGCCCTTACTTCTATGAAGGTAAAATACATGTGTCTAGACTACCTCTATCTGAAGAAAACATCTTTTTGTATTTTTGAATAAGTTATTTGAATTATCATGCATGTGCTTTTTAACTGGCTTTTTACTGTGCAGGGGTGGATCAAGGAGGAGAAATGCTTGGAAGAGGTCGGGAAGGTTCAGAGAGGGTCTAAGGAGTCCCTACACCCTTCCGGAGAGTTTCACAAATTTTGGCTATCAACAAACCTCATTTGTGAGCTTCTACAGGAAGTCTGCAGGGCTTCTACAGGATGTTCAGAGATTTCTACAGGATGTTCAGAAATTTCTACAGGATGTTTGAAACGTGGATTTTAGAGGATGGGTGAGTGAGGGAAGATGCATGAATGGATAGGGAGGTAGGATAGGGGCCTGGAGTGACCCATGGACTGGTGGATGTAGTGGTGAGAGGTGTAGAAGGCTGACTTGGCTTAAAGAAGGCTAAGACAATGATGGAGCAAGAAGGTAGGGTTATGTGGGCAAAAGGATAGGTGTGAGACGAGGAACCTAGCTAGGAGATGGAACAGCTGGCTCTGATGAAGCTTCGACGGATGAGAGAGTTGTAGAGATGCCCTGCACATTGTACATTTAACCGAATCAACAACGTCTTACAAATAATCAAAGTCCTAGCTAATCTAATCTAACTGTCAATAAAACAAATGAACAACAGCTTTATTTGGAAAGAAAACCATGTACATCAATCATGCAAAGAAACATTTCAGAAATCTGAACCCATAACTAACTTCTGCAAATGAAAATAATAAACTAAGGATTGCATGGTCAAGAAAACTAGTGTTTTTGTTGGGGGAGCACTGTTTCTTCAATTCCAGCCCCCTGATCCAATAAGGATGAGGCGAAACAGAGAGTGTTGTTGACCCTCTTCTTGGAGATTTTCCCTGTTATTATCCTACCAATCCATTTTAAACATCTGAAGCAATTCTATTCATAAACAGTGACCTATTTAACCAACACAACTAAATCTGCCCAACAAAAATACGTTTCAAATGCACAAAAGGAAAACAACGATGCATAAAGGAAAGGTAACAGTACAAAAAGGAAGCCCTAGGCTCTCAGGTTGGGCCCAACCCTGAGAGCTATGGCTCCTATAGAAAACTCAGAGTTGATATCAAATCGGACTGCTTCTCATTATCAAAAAATAGTCATAAGTCAAGAGTTATGCCCAAAATGGCTACAAGAGAACAAAGTAGAGCTAACAACACTGTAGTGCAAAATATGCAATGGTTTTCAAAAGTCCCTCACGAAGGCTGAGGCCTTAACATTTATACACCACAAGGGCCCTAGTTGGCCTCCTAAATCTATGGGACTTGGCTTTCCAAACTGTGAGTAGACAGCCCCTTCCAAAATCTGCTTGGCTGCCTTCTAGATCTGGTTTTGGTGGCCTTTGGAGCTCAGAGTTGGGGGTGAAGATCTCGAGGAAGGCTATTTAATGCCATAGACAACCCCCCTACAAATCCTTACCTCAAGCTTGGTTGTCTTCTAGCCATGATTGCTCGGTTTTGCTCCAACATGTGTCAAAAAACCTGAAATGAGCACGTGTTAGCCACCTAGGAAGAGTGACTACCCTTATTCGTACAAATGACATAAACATACTGAAAAATAATGCATAAGCTATGAAAAATGAAGGATTGAACAAGGACTGAACAAGGATAATTAGGCCAAATGAGCCCAACAAGTTACCAAATTTGGGGCTCATCACACATATCATAAGAATGGAGCATAAGGACTAAGTGAAAAATGTGTTGATCTATAATAATTTTTAATCTATAAAATATGTGAAGGTATTAATAATGGATGTTCATATTAAATTCAAGACAAATAAACACACATCACAGATATTTTGGTAAATTAAAAATTGAGAACTCCAAAGGCACTCATACCATTTAAGAACAATGGTGATAATTCTAGAACTCTAAGATATCCCTCTTCAAAATATGTGATCATTTGATGTTTTTTCCCAAGGCCATCTTGTTTCCATTTTCATTCAAAGGGGAATATTGCTAGTGTAGGATTTCTCATGATAATTTTCATCAGTGGTGGAAATTATCCAAAGAATAATTAATTGTGTTTATTTTTCTAATCTTTCAATAGCTTGTCTTTAAACATTATTTTTTTTTAACTGATAATGTTTTGTTTTGCATAGCCATTAAGACACAAAATACCCTAGCCATGTTACGTTTTCTAGATACATGGTCAAGCTTCAGAATCTCATCACAGTAGTCAGACAACTTAAAAAAAAAATGGGGTTTTAGAGCTTCTTTAGAGATTTTGTTTAGATACTCTTGATGTAGAGGAATTTGCAACAATATAGGTGATGTTTTTTTAGATGGGCAGGTGGGGCATCCGTGACTCTAGGCAGTTCAACCTTGCTTTACTAGCCACAAATTTATGGAGGGTTTTCAATGAAAAGGGTCTATGGAAGAACATCATTTTTCGGGAACTATCTCCAGCAACAAAAGCTGAAGAATTGGGTAGTTGCAGGGGTGCCTTCTAATCCCAAAGCATCTCTCATTTGGAGGAGTTTGATGATTGCAAACCTATTTATGGTGTTGGACCTGCCAACATTCAGGGGATCTCCCCACTCTGAAGTCCCAATTATAGCTTACATTTTTTGTTGTAGGAGTCCCATCCGATATAAATGCCCAACTGTCGAATCTTTAAAGATTGGCGTTGGCTTTAATTGTTAGCAAGAGAGAGGAGTGCAATGGCGTCTTTGAAAAGCAAGAAGGTGTGCCTCGTGAGTGTTCAGTTGTAAATGTGTCAAGGTTCTTCTACTAAGGAGAGGGGAGAAAAGTGAGCCTCTAAGTGAGAAGCAGTAGTAACACACATGAACCGGAAGGATCCATCTAACATCCAGCAGAATAGTCCACAGAGGATGCGACAGTCATTACAACCATCAATGAAGAAATATTTGTCTAATATCCCACGGAAGAGTCCATAAGGATGGGACAACAATAAAAACCATTAGAACACATTATCAATAAGCTAAGTACTAAAATAACCGAAATAGTTCAACTATTTTAGCACGTGTGAAAGTAAACATGAAATATAAACATCGCATAATAGCCTTAGAAACATTCATAATCCATGCATGAAGAATGCACTGGCCTTGAAGTATTTTATAATTAAGTAAAAGTTACAAGACACATGTTTACAATGTACATCACTAGCTCCAGTAGTGGAACATTAGAGCCACTCCTTGCTCCTTAAAGAACTAGCTTATCTCTCTAATTCCTTGCGGGGGGAGCTAAGGTGAAAAGTCCTTTGCTAAAACAACGAGAGAGTATATATAACCAAGGGTGACACTTTGACTACCCTCATGACTATTTGACTTCCTATGACTTTTCAACTTACATGACTTTTTACATTCCATATGTGTCCTTTGAACTTCCACTTTATAATATATTTTGAATACAATATAGATGATTCACAATAGTGATGTGGCATATGACCACTCATGGCATGACATGACGTGACACTGCTGACATGGACTACTTGATGATGTGGAAATGTCAAGCCAATATTGCTGCGAAGTTTTGGATTTCCCTTGAATATGCTTTTCTTTTCACCTCTGCATGGCTTGGTGAGGTGGAACCTTCAATGTTCTCAAGTCTTGGAGAGTGGCAGAAAACTAGTGTCCCTTAGCTTTCTCTTGATCAATCAACTTGTAAGTTCAACTACAGGAGAGCCTTTGAGCATGTTTCCCTCCTTCTCCTTCTCCATATTATTTTCATGACATGATAAGGTACCTATTCCTGCAATTCACTTATGATGAGATGGCATCAATTAGAAAACCCCCTAGTCTAAGATGATGAATTTTGATCCACCGACTAAGCCTGGAAGAAGTGACAAGATAGGAAGAGGGACTCAGTGACTGTGTAGTGTGTAGTTCTAGTAGCTAGGGGAGAAGCTTGAGCCTTGAGACTACGCAGTGCATAGTTCAGGCAGGTCTGAGGGACAAGATTGCGCAGTTTCCAGAGTCAGTGGTACAGGCTTAGGGAATGGACACTGGGAGAGCTAACTGCACAATTCTAGGAGTCAAGGAAGGTTGGACTAATGTGCAACTACACATTTTAAGGGCTCAAGGGATGAGCTTGAGGCTTGAGGATGCAAAGTGCATAGTTTAAGCTAGGCTAGGGACATGATTGCACAATTCTAGAGGTCAAGGTCAGGGCTTGAGCATAGAAACTACATAGTGCAACAATAATATGAGGTAGGAACTGCACATTACACAGTGCCAAGAAGCAAGGCCACAACTAGAGGATTGAGACTGACTGTGCATCTTAGGAGAGGCTCAGTGAAGCTAGGTTGCTCGGTCTGGAAATTTTTCCGAAAATGACTAAGTGTGGGATCAGTGAGATCGGTGATGGACTTTGACTGTGATCACACAATTAGAATATTTTGGTGAAACGACAACATAGATAATCCAAACACATGAACAAATCATTTCCCTCTGTGCGATAGCCTTTCATAAAGTTATGACAAGTGTGACACTTAAGATAGACTTTGTTCTGTTTCTGGTTTTTCATTAAATTGCACTGTTCATCACTTGCATACTGCATTTGCATCTATTTTGGACATTACTTCTGCTACTATTACCTACCCCCTGGACCTCCACCAACCTGCTATCTCGACTACTCCCCCTTCTATCCCTAGTTTGGCTCACTCACCCCTCCCCTCGGATCCCTCGACCACCTCTGCTCACTCTCATTCCTACAACCTTCGATCCTGTGTGTCTCACCCACCTGAACATATAAGGATTAGGTTGACCTCCCCTCCTCGTTCTTCCAAGACCACTAGGGGTCGTTAATCCCACATTTCTAAGGCTATCTTGTAGGCTGGGGTGGAAGTAACTCATGGCAGAAAATCCACACTTGATTGGGTACTTAGAGCCCTGTATATGTTGTAGGGAAAAGTATCCGATTCGGATGACCCTATCCCACTCTAAGGGTGATAGTACCTCAGCAACAACTGTAAAGAAAACTACTTAAGGTTTACTTCTTTATGAAAGCAAGAGAGAATGAAGAAATGCACTAACCGTTGCCTTGCGCTTAATGTCGAATTCAAACTCTTCTCTTTGCTTGCTTTCTCCCAGCTCCTTGCTCTTTTACTGGCCCAGCTACAATGAGATCCTGTAAAATAACAAAGAAGGAAACTACAAGAAGCATGCAATCATAACTGATTCAAGGATTAGCATAAATCAAATATACAATTATCACAACACATCATTGAAACAAATGTATATAGAAGAACCTCAATAGCTTTTATTAATAGAAGAAGTAAAGTTCTGAGAGTGTTACAACCATTGAAGGCCCCAATCCAGCAACACCTCCCAGCAGAAAGAATTTCTCCTCTTCACCTCCTTCAAGCAATCACCCAATAGTTCTATAGTGAAACCAATAGCATATCATTACTTTGCACAAAATTCCAGCCTCCTGAGCTCATAGGAGAGAGCTCAATATATAGATGAATTGAGAAAGGATGAGTCAGCTTGCAACTGATGTGTAGCTGCCTTGTGTCCTCTCTCTCTTTAGTTGATCTTCAGTTCTTGAGTCCACTTGGAGAACCTTGTTTCCACTTGGAGAAACAGAGCCTCTGACTCATCACAAGGCGAAATCCTTGATCCAAGTGTCATTTTTGGAAGATTCCAGAGCAATGACTCAGTGTGCCACTTGTCCCATCTCGCTCAGCGCAGGTGGTCTTTGTTCCACTTGCTTTGCAACGCAGGTACACCATGGAGGAGTTGAGTTTCAGCGCAGAAGCCTAGTGGAGCACCTGCTTTGATTTCAGGATTGCTTGTTTTTGAGTGTTTTCAGGTGGAGAACTGATCTGAGAGTTGTTGGTTTGCTGACCTTGTTCCTCTAGGGGTAGGAACATCATGTTTAGGGACTTTGGATCCCTTGGATTATTGACAATTCATGCCTGATGCTGCAAGGCACAAAATTGTCTATAACAGATGCCCCCTAAAGTATGAGGTCGTTTATCGAGTGAAATGCTTTATTAGGAGGATCCGAAGTTCATTCAATCTGCTGAGAAGTGTCCTGTAATAAGATACAATACAATACATTATTTTTCATACTTTTTCATGATCTAGCTGAGGCGAGCATTCCCATGCCCAGCTTTATAAATTCATTTTGGTACATAGAACAGACGATCGTCTGATGGTAGACTGATAATTCTCTGTTGAAATTATCATCCTTTGAGAAGGATGATCATCTGCTGCAATGATGTACATATCAAATGTCTTTATATCCTGAATATATATCGCAGCCCGGATGGATGAAACTAGATCCGAGGTCTTCAATCTCTTCCGATCTTCACTCGATGTACAAGTCGATCCATGTGAGAATTTCTTGAAGTCGAACATGGAAAGACATCGCTTGATTACCGGCCAATGATGTAAACCGTTAACAAGCGCGAGAGGAATCACCGATAAGGATGATGACCCTCAAGGTACAGCAGTACAATTCACATGGTGGGAATAAAGGACTTGGCGTCGACCACCATGCAAAATCTTCTGGTCGAAGGTCATTGATGTATACCTATCGCCGGAAGTGAGAAACTTGCCATTGAGGCATGCAAGCTTCAAAGTACTGAAGGGGTTGTTCCTAGATCAACTCCTTGGATAATGAGTTGATGTCAACAAGGAGCGATCCGTCAAAGGAGGGCCTTAATGAATCCCACATCAGTGACACGGAACGGAGCTAATGATTGAGATGAGGTGAAAACAAACTGTGATGTATGATTCAGGGTGGCGGTCATGAAATGGATGAAGGACAATGTATGGTAGTGGATGGGACACGGTTGACTCTTTGCAGAACAACTTCTCTTGAACATATAACGACACTAATGTGATGGGTCGGTAGCATTACCCCAAAAGTGGATGGTGTGGCGAAGACCATGGTGATGAGACCGGTGAATGAAACAACCCAACCCGATGTGATAACGGAGGACAAAGTGTCATGTTCAAGAGTGACTTGCTACCATTAAAGCTGTGAGGTTCTCCAATTTTTCCCAGTCATTGCTGACCAGTACCTCTTTATTTTTGTC